>OX276361.1:19403750-22384554 GCA_946251885.1 Cosmia pyralina | reverse complement strand
TTCCATAAATGGGAAACGCGAAGGAAATGTGTTAATTTAGGGCCGAAACAGCAGTAACGGATTAATGTTATGGCCGAATGCATGTTCATTTCGAACAATCTTTCTGAAACGTCATTGAAATTTTGAATTTTTTCTTCAATGAAAACAGGAAATGAATTTTCATATATTGGAGACCCAAGGAGGCGAAGAGAGTTCTTTTCAATAATTTTGATTTCTGGGGCTATTGCGTTAAATTTGGGAAGTGTTAGATGTCTGTCAGTATCGTCCGCTAAGAATAGTTCACATTTCGAAAGGTTGAGATCAAGGCCAATGGAATGAAGTTAATTTTTTAAGAATTGAAGGTCATTTAAAACTGTTTCTACATCGCCTCCCAAGGTACCATCATCAAGATACCAAACATTTAATTTGGAATTTGGTTGTCGAATAATTCTATGTGTGTAATCAATATAAAAAATATAAAAGCCTATTCCATTCTCCTTACCCAGTAATATCACAAGAATGTCACGACAAGCTGCATTCATATTGTCTTATCTAATACTCGTATTGGCGGGAAGTCGCTGACGTGACCTTCTACCCTGGATTTATTACTGAACGGCTTTCCATGCAGTTTATAGTCGAAGGTATAAGGGAAGATGCGAAAGATACGTGAGGTATGGCATTTTTGTAGCGCATTTTATGATTGCACAAGCCACACAAGTACAATAAATCCTTTCTTTGTGCTCATTTTAGTTATAGGAACTCTTTTACGAAATTTCTGCTTCTAGACCCTGCAGTTTATGCTGTGCGTTGTTTCGAAGAATTAATGTAAGAATTTTAATAATAAAAAAAAATTGTTTTTTGTTGAAAAGTTATTTCAGTGATAATAAATGCTCTGCTGGCGATATGAAATAAAAAAAAATCCTTTGTGATTGGCTTATTAATAAAAAAAAAAACTAGTTTTGTTCGATCAAACATTTTGTTTTTAAATAAATGCTACGACTTGGAATAATTTTCCTAAGGCAATATAACAAAATCGGTAACACTAGTCAGCCTCCAATTTTCGCATTGCTTGGGCCCGGGCAATTTCTTTTTGAAAGAAAGTAGACCGTAAACACAGGTGGGTTCAAAAATTACTCCACTGCCGTGAGAATTGAATTGAATTGAATAATTGAATAAAATATGTTGAAGTTATTGTGCTGCGATAGTCTCATTTATGTTTAAGTTCCATGCACCTGTAACAAATCCTGACTGACGAAAACCAAAAATTATCTATAAAAATCCCAATAATACATCCGAAAATCTCATACAAATTCACCAACTATAATTCGGCCACAATCAAATTCCCTTCGGAGTATGTATGTAGTACCACGCAGCCGTAAGTAGTAGTAACAAATGTTCGGTAGGGGTGCAATATTTATCTACCCCGGGATGGTAGTCAGGTTTTATACGGAGGGACTGGTCACTTCGGAATTTGCGCTATTTATTTATTGTGTCGTGGCTAGCCCGTGACATATGTTACGGGTATGCGGACCGAAAAGTGGTTGCCGATTTTTCTAAAATTATTTTGTTTCTTTTTTTGAGAGTAAATTTGCAATATTATATGTATATTCGCATTTGTAATATTGGTTAGGATTAGCCTACAGACTGTCCCTCCCACTGTTGAGCAAAAGCTTCCCCCAAATCCTTTCAGGCATATTTGACGAGAGCCACCTCGATTAGATTTAAAATTGATGTTTTATTATATTGTAATTGTTAATGCCAAAATTTTCTAGTAAAGTATTAATATGTAGTAATAATATTTAAGCATTACTAAAACTAACTAAATTGACATTGCATCTGCACTTAGAATTTAAAAATTGCATAATTAAATTGATTTTACAGTTTATTTCTAGATTATCTTAGACTACTACAAGAAAATATGATATTTTTTAAGTTTAATAACATGTTATTTTCAATACTTAATTAAATTATTAAGAAAACTTAAAAATATCTAATTACCTTTCATTCCTTTATTTAATGAAATATACATATAAATTACATTTTTAAATATTAGAATATAAAAAATATAAAACCATTCAAAAATATAAAAAATAGTAACCCACCGGTATCGGGATCGGGGTCCAAGCTACCGGCGGTCAGGGCTCCAGAGAGAGGAACCTCCTAACAATGCGCGCCGTGTCCAGAAGTACCGCTTTCTGAATCAGGCCCTTAATCCGGCTGCCCACGAGAACCTCGTTAGGTGTTGGTCGAGGCTCTTGGCAATTAAGCCATTGGCTGATACGACTATCGGTACAATGATCGCTGAGTCCACATCCCACATGTCGATAACCTCGTGAGCCAAGTCAAGATACTTGATTTACCTTTCATTATTATTATCACCACAAATGCATTTTTTATTTTCAATAAAACTCAAAACCTACTTTAATTTTAGCTGCCTCTACTTTCTACACGATATTTAAGTTTAAATGCAGTCCCAATTTTTCCTCTACACTTTTGTCCTTGCCTGTACCCAGGAGTATATTAAACGTCGGAGGAGCCGGCAGAGCTCGCCAACATTTGGTTTTTATACACCAATACTTTGTCGCATTCTTGCCGACTTTTGTATATTGGATGCTGCAGGCACGGAGTTGAATAGACATGGCAGGATGGCAGGGTGTTGAGCGATGTTACCATACATATTTGTAAGGATGTATTCATGTAGAACGCTTGTAATCAGCGCGAACCATCACCGATAAGCGCTGAAAAAGTTCTTATCTGATTAGCCGGCGCGGTTTCGCACTGATTTTACAAAAAGCATGGAAACTGTCTAACTTAATACACCATTAGAGTAATGCCACACGGGCATTACCAGTGCGTTGCGTCCCGAGTGATTTTGATGTAGTGAGTGCCCCACGAGTGCTGCGATGTCACAATGCAACGCAGCTTACTCAGACGTTGATACCTTCCTGAGCTGCGCTCAATTGTCGCTCCGTCGTCGTCTCACCGCAGCACCCCTCCTCGCTTCGTCTCCCTGGCCCCATGTCCGATGCGCACACGTTTCGTCGCCGCAAGTCGTTTTACCGCACCGTGTGGCATAACGCTCAGATTTTTAAGTAGAACTACAGAGCGTCGCAGCGTCGACACAACGCATTGGCAACGCCCGTGTGGCATCGCCCTTAGGTGCGTGATGTACCTACAGGGCAGACACCACTCTTGATCTGATGATTTGTTCTGAATGTATTGAAGATAGCGAAGTTTTCAAGGTACAATATAAAGCGGGCTAATGTTGTTTTCTCTTTGTTTCATTAGACCGCCATTTCTAGTAAGAAATACGGGTCAATGTGGTCGGGTAGCATAAGTTCTTTTAAAGCCGCGCCTATTTATTATGTTTTGGATCATCCTGTTGTTACCAGAAGAAAATACCATTACAGGTTCACAAAACTAATCAGTAAAGCCCCAGAATATTGTTCTCGGGCTGTTCTCCCCCCAGTTGTGTGGGAGTGGTGGCGTGCAGCTCTGGAAGCACGTCGCGTTTCTCCGTCGTGACGCTGGAGCTCCATCCTCGTAGCGGGAACCCAGCATGCGCGTGTACCACTCTCGTCTCTTCGACCGCCTTCCATGCTTCCTCCGGTCCTTCGCAGCTGGCTAACTTAACCAAAACATAAGTTGGAACAGACGATATTGTTTGTGTGTTTTTTTTTTTTTTGATAATTTAAAAATAACCTATGTAAGCATTATGATAACTTATCTGACACTGGCCGGACACAGTTATTTAAGACCTTAATTTCCATATTTTTTCTAAGAAAGTCACGTCTAAACGTTCCTAACCCTACATAGTTTAACGCGAATACGTCCGGCGGACTAATAAGCCCACACTACGATAATAAATCTTGCATAATGTCGTCTGCCGGCTTATTGATTCTCGTCATTTGGATTTGTTTGTTTACCACACTATATACTGAACACTAGGTACTGAAGTTAAGATGTAGCTTTATTAATTATTATGAAATTCTTGTTAATTCTAATGGTTTTTAGTATTTAAACTTTACAGTAGCCCACTAGATACTTACGTATGAAACCAAACTCACTGCATTCCTAAGTACCTATCTTCTCAAAATTGTTTAGAGATAATTTTGTCACAATTCCTGACGCGAGCACCGAATCCAGCATGCAATGCTGAATAGTCGCTCTTCTGACCTACAACACAGACATATTTTTAAACGTGAGAATTAGAACAATCGTCTTTAAAGTGTGGCTCACCTAGATCCATCGTAACCACTGTTCAAAGATCTACGAATAACATACGGGCTTAACGTGGTTTCCAAGGCACTGAAGGGTATGTTTTGAATGGTCACCCATCGACTTTCGATCGATCCGTGCGGCTGTTGATTTTTAACCGCGAACACCAACTATAAAATGCAAAACCAATACCTGCAAACACTCTGTTATTTCAATTCGCTTTTATATCCACTTCATAAATGACAGAATCACTGTTATGACGTCACGGCAATGACGTTGTGATGGCATATGAATTCAGTGGCGATGGCTCGCAATACAATTATAATATTGGTTGAATAATTAACACGATTGCTGCATCGTATCGCCACAATTGTTCTGTTATGGCTATCGCTTTAGGGAGGGGACGAGGCGATATCGTTTTCGATAAAAAAAAAAAACGAGAGGTATAAGTTTGTGGGCCGGTTGGAACGAAGTTCCTTTCGCTTTATTGTTTTTTTCGCAATTAGCTGTAAATATACTGTATAATACACCACTGCTACTGTGTAATTTCGCTGTATAATACACCACAAATTTTTAATACAAATACTTAAAGGGCTTATTAGAGAAGGTCTTGTTATTATATATGTAAAGTCTCAATAAATAATATTCATAAACAGCAAAGTTATTAGCGTTTGTTTATATCCCAAAATGTCACTCAGTTTATGGAAATATTGTACAGGCTACATAGTAGTATTCATTAACCATGGAAAAGCACTGCGCGTAGTATTTGCTAGTAGCAATTGTTATGAATTATTGATTCAATTATGAATTTACCAAATATGACAAATTTTCGTGGCAAATTTTGGGTTTTTTTTTGTACTAATAAAAAAATAGTAGTGTGTGTGTGTGGTGTGTGTGTGTGTGTGCGTGTGTGTAGTAGTATTAAATAACAGGCACAATGAAAAAAATTCGGGTCGGCTGCCAGTCTAACTGGATGCAGGCGATTACCAGTATTTTACATGGAGCGACTGCTATATCTGACCTCCATAATCCAGTTACTGGGTAATACGATACCCCTTGGTAAGACTGGTTGTCAGATTTCCGAGATTCTGACGACTCGTAACGACTGTCAAAGATCCACGAATGACAGCTTAACGTGCTTTCCGAGGTCTTGGTATGTAAAGATGGTCACCGACCCACGGACCGACCGTGACAAACGTGGCTTAACCTGATCGATCGACCCGTGCGGCTGTTCTTACATAGCCACAGGCCCTTTGAGAGTAACTAAATCTTTAATAAATAATAATAAATGGATAAAAATGTGTTGTTGCTAAGCGCAAAACTCGAGAACGACTAGACTATTTTTTTTTTCAAATATTCGTTGAAGACTGAGGTAGGTTCTTATGAAGAGAACAATTGGAAAAGTTGGCGGAAAAATTAGATAATTGGGGAAACCTGAAAGTATATTTTCTATGGGAATTTTTTATGAATTGTTGAAATTTGGACAGGGCAACGTATGTCGGGTCAACTAATGAAAAATAAAAAAAAACACAGCAAAATTATCGTGACGGTCAAAATGAACGATGATGACTTTGTTTTGGTCTAGCTTTCATTCGTCAAGTGTGCAGAGTATAACGTGCGATAAAGAACTTCGTTCCAAAAAGACAACAAAAAACTGAGTGCCAAACAAGTACTTATACTCCATTTGCAACAAGATTAGATGTTTAAACAAACCTTTTCTACAGTCCGTTCAACCGATTTTGACTTCTATTCCGTAGGCTTAAGGATGGCATTAAAAGCAAAAAAGTGGTGGCAATACCAACTGCTTACTGCAGCTGCCATTTGTCATGCCACCAACGTAATAGAAGTCAAAATCGGTTGAACGGACTGTAAAAAAGGTTTGTTGAAATATCTAATCTTATTGCAAATGGAATATAGGTAGGTAGCCAACCTGATAGTAAGCTGTCACCATCGCCTTTGGACATCTAAAACTCCAGAGGGACAAATTTTAGTATTTTGAAGAACATTCGCATTCTAATTATCCTGTCACAATCTGTTAAAAATGCCTACTATTCTATTCTATTTTTTAAAATGGCACACAAAGCCGAAGTGGACTATTCAGTTAATGTCTAAAGTGAGCTGGAAAAAAATTGTGCAGAATAAAAAATCTTTGATTGATACAGTTGACCGCAATGTAGATCTTGTTGGGGTAATACAAGAAAAATTTCGGTTTTTTTTTTCCTAATGGAGTTGCTTACTGGAAGTTTCACCACGAGAGAGCGCTGTTTGTCACTTGTCAAAGTGATGTTGAATGAAAAGCGCCATCTCGCAGCAAAGTTTTAACAAGGAACTACATTGGGAGCTGAATGAAAGTAACAAACACTTGGTGCCATCTACGCTGAACTAATTTGACAGTTGTCGTCCCGATTTACCCAAATGTTTGACATTGGTTTTCGATGAAATGACATTGTGATTTGAATTTGAACGTCATATACTTAAGTAGTAAGTAAGTAGAACTGGTGTTCAGGTGAATACCAGAGACACTGATACAAACTGAACTATCTGATGTGCCAGTAGATACCTTCCAAAACAAATTAATTATACCCGAACGTAAAAATGATGCATCGACATTAATTAACCGCGATGACGCTAAACAGTCTAAATTCTTCAAAATGCTTTGCCACTGATAAAAATGGTGGTTTTTTTCCTGTATGAAAAGAGGCATTTTCCATTTCATGAGGTTTTCTGAAATAAGGTTCACTAGATGGCAGCACTGAGACGTCAGGTCCGGGCACCTGTCAAAAGTGTCAAAGCGCCTATATTTTCTTTAGTCATGTGTGAATGATGTACGAATAAATGAAACGAATGATGAACGTATAATATTTTATACTAGCTATTGCCAGTGACTTCGTCTGCGATCCTTTTCTAAGTCATGGTCTACCCATGTGCCCATCCAAATCCGTTTAGCCGTTTTAGCGTGAAAGCGTAACAAGCAAACAAGCTTAGTTTCGCATTTATAATATTAGTTAGAATTAGGATAGTAAAAAAAATATTTAAAAGGTGTTATAAAAATATCTGCCACGGCAGCAATGGGAGACAATATTGTGTATATAGATTACAATAGTGAAGATAAATTATTGATCTTTTGTCATAAACTTTTTCATACGAAAAAATGTGCGTATAAATATGAATATATTTATTTGTATGAAACCGTCCCCTAGTAATTAGTATTCATTCATAGACAGTTTGAAAGAGGTAGCAATTGTTTTCATTGACGAAGCGACATATCGCGCGTAGTTTGTGAAGAATGAGTAAAGTACATGTTTATTTAATTTATTTACTTTCTCAATTCCGGGGTACGAAATTCTTTCACTATTGTAATCTTTATACACAATACTATCTCCCATTGAAGGTGTGGCAGATATTTTTAAAGCACCTTATATATGACAAAATTATGGCGCTATGAGGCTTCTAACTAAATTTAAAAAATTAACATTTTTTGATTCTGTAGGTCCATTTTGATGAAATATACGCTAAATTACTCACATCTTCATCAAAAAACTCAGCAACAACAGCAATTCAACTTATATACGTGTGTTTGTCACCTAACTCCTCCAAAACGACTGGACCGATTTAGATGAAAGTTTGTGTGTATATTTCAATAGGTTCCTGAATGATTTGAAAACACAATTGGACCTGGTAGGTGGCGCTGAAGTCGGGTTCTAGGGTCGTTCAGACAGGACAACGTCTGTCGGGTCCGCTAGTATTAATATAAAACTTACCTTATATAAGGAAATATCGATGTTTCGTAAAGTCGTAAGCACTGTGCGACGCAGGGACGGGTCGCTAGTCATCTCTATAAAACTAACAGTCCCTCGCTCCACAATCCTACCAAAACAAAAGATCGATAAAAACACTCGATTAATTCACCCAGCAGTGGTTTAATCGAGTGTAGGCCATCCTTTCGCCTATACAGGTTGTTCCAATACCGAGTGGCACATTACCTACGTCGGCAGCACGAATTAATGGTGATTTTATTCCGCGCAGTGATCGTTATTTTGGAAAGTTTACCGCCATTGTTTTGTTTCGTTATGACGTCACTCGTTTGATTGAATGGTCGGCGATCGTTGGGGAATGCGTTTTCGTGTTTTTTTGGATTGTGTTTTATTGTATAATTTGTAAGTTTTTTTTTTGGGAGTTTTTAGGTTTTTCTAGATTTATGCCCGGTTGATTCCAAACCACAAAAAAGAATAAAGAAACAAAACAGCACGTCACGCCTAAATAATTGCCATCAACCGGGCACAATCAATCTGCCTAGCCTTTTCGCAAGTATGTTGGGGTCGGCTTCCAGTCTAACCGGATGCAGCTGAATACCAGTATTTTACATGGAGTGACTGCCTTTCTGACCTCCACAACCCAGTAACTGGGTAATACGATACCCCTTGTGTTAGCTTTTTATAAAGCGTTTTGTTTTAATGTAGCTAAATCTTGTTGATTGGGTGCAGATCGATTTGTTAGTTTTATTGCATTATTTGAGACTTTCTGCAACCGACTTCCGGTGCTGTGAACGCTGTTTCCGGTTAGAGAACGGAAATCGATTGCAAACTGTTAAAATAATATTTAATATTTTATTTCCGGAAGTTGCTTGGCACGGCCACCTATTTGCAGTTTTTTGGTGTAGAAAGTTATATAAGCACATGGCAGTGCATTTTAAGTTTAGTTTCGTGCAGAATAAACAACAGTAACGTTACGCTGCTTGTTTTCTTGTCCCAATTCGTTCTGGTTTCCTATACTTGGTAAGACTGGTTGTCAGACTTTCGGGCTTCTGACGATCCGTAACGACTGTCAAAGATCCATGAATGACAGCCGGGACAAACGGCTTAACGTGCTTTCCGAGGCACGGAGGGGTCTTGGTATATAAAGATGATCACCTATCCACAGACAATCGCGGCAAACGTAGCTTAACCTGATCAATCGACCCGTGCGGCTGTTATTACTTAGCCCTCACAAAACAACCTACATTACAGAAATAAAATAATTTAACATTTATGAAAGAATCGTAGTAGGTCGCTTGCTCCCAAAAGTCGTGAGTTATGTATGTTAACATCAAAATACCTCACACAGTGTAATCAATAGCCAAATCTAGCAAAAACACGGAATAAATACATCGCAATAAGGAAAACAGTTCACCGCACACAGGGGGCGTAGAATAATAAAAACTAATAGAAATGGTTGCCATTAGCCGTTGTCGACTATTGGCGATCTGTGTTAAGTACACTCGGTCAGTGTACGTTGGTATAGATAGATTTGTTGAAGAAAAGGTCTTTCCTTGTAGTGGGATGGAAAAAATATCGGTCAAAACATTGAGTGTTGTGTGAAAAATAAGACAAAATAAACACTTATTTGCTTACATTACCTGCATAACAATATATTTTCAAATTATTTTGGATCCATATAATTTTATCCTAATTGAATTAATTATTTGAAAATTAAATTTAAAATTAATAACTAATTTTTGTATGCATATAGCATAATCAGTCTTTAATGTTCCCACTGCTGGGACATAGGCGGAGGAGCACGTGGCTAATTAATAACAGCCGTACGGGTCGATCCATCAGGTTAAGCTTCGCTTGCGGGGTCGGTCCGTGGATGGGTGACCATCTTTACATACCAAGACCGCCTCGCCTCGCCTTCGCGTGCCTCGGTAAGCACGTTAAGCCGTTGGTCCCGGCTGTCATTCATAGATCTTTGACAGTCGTTACGGGTCGTCAGAAGCCCGAAAGTCGGACTAACTAGTTACTGCCTTGTGGGTTGACCGTGGGTCAACCCTCTTTATCTGTTCTGTGGGTCAACCCACAAGGCAGTAACTAGTTAGTTTTGCAACAAAAAATATTTGCGACAAAAATGTCGCAAGTCTACGTAAAGAGTCGCAAGTATGTATATCTCGGTGACAGTCAAGCGTTGTCATCCCACGTGTATTACAAGAAGTATGCCCCGAGCGGTACTGGGTACAGTCGGCACGAAAAATTGCTCACCTTTTTTAAGTTATGAAAATTATTCACCGTTCTTTTACAGTAAATTACACTATTTAAATCAATTTAAAAGATAGTGTTTACTTAACTAATTGTGCGTTAATTCTGGGACATGTTGTATAAGGATTTTTAGCGATCGAACGACGCATAAACATTTGTGTTATTGTTTTGAGAAATGTTTTAGAAAAACCGGCGGCGTTAAGGGTCCCCGAAACGATTAATTGCAATTGTTAATTTATAGGTATGTGATAGATACTCATTGATGCATAAATTGATCGTCTACCAAATGTGATTGAAGTGATTGACAATATAAATTGATTGCTTCGGGGACCCCTTAGTCGGAACTAAGGGGTCACGCGCCAACAGTTGCTTGTACAGCTATAAGTAGGTATGTATGTGCTAACATCACATAACATCACACCTGTTATTCCCGAATGGTTAAGCAGAGGTGTGATGCCTATAGTACCTAAAACCACATAAGCCATCAATCATGACATTACTAAAAATTAAAATTTCCTGATGGTTTTCATCTATGTTCGTGTAGTGGACAATTTAAATAGTTCCAGAGGGCGATTTAAGACGATCCCATCAGATTTAATAAATGGTATTCTAAATGAACAAGGTAGTAATTACTGTTTTAAGCACTTTTTCCATTGCCAGCACTCGCGTCCAAACTTGGTCCAGGCCATGGTGCGGAGCGAGAGTGCATGGGAGGCCGTCACCTCCTTCTGCGAAGCAGTAATGCTCGCAAAGGAGGAGGCGGAACGCGTGAGGGAGAGGCAACAGCCGCGCCCTCGCGCCCCTAGCCGCCGCAGGAGACGCCCTGGGCGGCGGGAATCTATCGCCGATTCCCGGTCACCGTAGGCGCGGGCTTGCGGACGACGATTATTGGGCAGCTCGCTGTCCGGTAAGGACCAGGCCCGGGTCGACGGCGCGTTGTGTTCCACGCGCGCCTCAAAGAGATGTCAGCAGTGACGGGGTCCAATAGGGCCGAAGCCGCCGGGGTCGCGGGTAGTTCGAAAGAGATACCGTGGCCCTGGCACGGGCAACTGAAGGAACACGGGTGGGTTTTAGTCAGTAAAAGTCTGACACGCCCTCTCGCTCTGCCCGGAGCGGGAGAAGTCATTTGATGATTTCTCATCCACGAAAAAAAAAAAAAAAAAAAAAGCACTATGCGGGCTAATTTTTTGATGCCCAATGTGCACTTCCTTTTTTTTTATATACTTGTAAATAATACATATTATATTTAATGCGAGCTATATTTGTATTTAAGATTTGTCAAAATCTCCTGGTCCTATTAATACTTTAGTCATAAAAAATCTGAAACGCGCTTAAAATAATAGTTAAAGTAGAAAACAAGAGATATTTAAGAATCCACAGAAAAACTGTAACATATTTTCTATCCCGACTGTCCTTCCCATAATCGAAAACTCCCAACATATACAAAGAAAAATAATAACCTTTGCACACGACTGTACGTAGAGGTACAGTCAAGCACAATGCAAACAATAGCGCGAGCCAACAGCGCACAAATCTTAATCTTAGCATTCATTATGGCGCAGAAACGAACCTGAATTTATTCTAGGTAACCTAGCGCTGACGCTCGTGTACAGGGGTAGCTTCACTGGGAGGTTTATTTACTCGTATTTTCAGGAATAATTTCAGCTGAATAGTATCGTGTTACCCAGTAACTGTGTTGTGGAGGTCAGATAGGCAGTTGCTCTATGTAAAATATTGATATTCAACCATATCTGGTTAGACTGGAAGCCAATCCCAATATAGTAGGCAAAAGGCTAGGCAGATGAGTATTGCAAGTGGCAAGTGAGTTTGTTTTTCGGTTTGTTTGTTTGTAACGCTTTTACGCTAAACGGCTGCAAGGATTTGCATGAAATTTGGCACATGGATAGACCATGACCTGGCATAGGACATAGGCTTCTTTTTATCGACACAGCACGTGGGCAAAGTCGCGGGCGGACGCTAGTCAACAATATTGAGGAAAATGGATTTCTGTAATTAGAAATAATCATCTTCTCAATTACCGGACACCGGCTGATCATAGACTTTTCTTTAATATGAAGCTCAGCAGCTTCACAAAGCTCACCAGAGTTTCACTATGTCACTATGTCCCCACAAAAAAAAAAAAAACCATCGGTACTTAAAATAACCGCACCCAAAAATCGAACACCGACCCCCAATTCTTCAAAACATTTGCACCACACATCCGTATTCTGCTCCCACAATTTTTACACAATACACCTGAAACTGGCAATCGTTCCCTTTCTGTAATGAGGGAGAATATTACTCGATCGCCCTCAGGCGTTTTTAATTTGCCACAAGATCACCTACAGTATATACTAAAGTTCTTTTTTTTCGGCGTAATAAGGCGTCCTGAGTTACTCAGCGTCTATGTAAAATCGATTAGGAGTTATTATTGTAAGGAGAATGAACTTGTTTTCTTCGTATCTTTTTCGAGGATCTGGTGTTTGGTAAAATGGCTGGCATTTCTTTTTGCTTTTTTTTTTGTACGTAGGGTTTTCGATGTGCAGTTTTTCTTTGTATCTCCTTTAAGTTTGCACAGAAAGCAACGCGGTTTCTGGAGAGTAGGCACATGAGATCGAGCGCGTAAATAAATGGCAGTTAGGGCAAGAATACACATGCCTGAAACTCGCTCAAAAGTATGCAAGTAACTGGCATGCCGTGTGCCATAACAACTTCTGGTTGGTCAATGTCACAATGGCATGCCAGCTACATGCATAGTTTTGTACAAGCTATAGGCATGTGTAGTCCTGCCCTTCAATCTGCCAAGCCTTTTCCCAACTATGTTGGCGTCGGCTTCCAGTCTAACCGGATGCAGCTGAATACTAGTATTTTACATGGAGCGACTGCCTATCTGACCTCCACAACCCATTAACTGGGTAATACGATACCCCTTCGTAAGACTGGTTGTCAGACTTTCGGGCTTCTGACGACCCGTAACGACTGTTAAAGATCCACGAATGACAGCCGGGACCAACGGCTTAACGTACTTTCCGAGGCACGGAGATGTCTCGGTATGTAAAGATGGTCACCCATCCACGGACAACCCCGGCTATCGTAGCTTAACCTGATAGATCGATCCGTGCAGCTGTTATTACTTAGCCACGAGCTCCTCCCCACGAGTGTACTCCCGCCCTTATAAACACAATTTTGTAGCAATCATCATCATTCAGCGTTTTTCGGGTGACCACTGAAAATCAGCGCTGTGCTGTGTGTCATAGCACAGCATTATGCTGACTGGAAGTCTTCTTGTCACAGTCACGACGCGACGTGCAGCTGCCGACTATTTCTGTTCTGTGCTCGTGATTATACAGGATTACTGGTAACTCGACGTATTTCTTGTTTGCAACACGTCATAGTAGGGTTAAAATGCAACAAATTAAGTCACCAAACGTGTTACTGAACACCAGTAATTTTTGAGTAACGAATGTCAAATATTCAAGAATGACAGCCCGTACCAACGACTTAGGCCTCGTTTACAGACACGCGGGGCGTCAGGCGGCACGGTGCGCGGGGCGGGCTGCGGGGCGTCAAGCGTTTTCTCCGTTTATGGCACGCACGCGGGAGTGCAAGCGGTGGCGCTCGTGGGTCACACGCGGCGCCGAGTATGTTATAAAGAAGAAACCCGCCGCGTCTGCCGCGGCGTCGCCCGTCGCTTCACCCGCCAAATACGACGCTACAATTCAAACAAACGCGTGTAAAGTCGCGTCTCCGTAAACGCTCTCATAGAACGCCCTATGTTTGTACTCAGTGCGGGCCGCGCGACGCCCCGCGTGTCCATAAGCGAGGCCTTAGCGTGCTTTCCAAGGCACGGATGGGTCTCGGTACGTAAAGATGGTCACCCATCCATGGACTGATCACGGCAAGTGTAGCATAACCTGATCGATTGACCCGTGCGGCTGTTATTACTTAGCCACGAGCCCTTAATCATGTGAAGACCTGTCTCCTACAAAAACAGAGACCTAATCTGTTTGGTCCTTACTCTCGAAGCATCCCATATAATTATTTACTGCTACCTTCCCTACTAGGTTGTCACATGTCCCATTAAATCAATACTTTTACACCCCACTTACACACCATAATAATATCTTAATCCAAATTAGATGGCCACCATCAATATACTGTTGGTTTGGACAAGATATAACCATAATATTTTTATATGGTTATAAAAATAATGTGCTAGGATTTTATGGGTATAACTCGTAATTATTATGAGGTATGGCCACATCGCTGGTGCGGTGATCGTCTTTATAGTTTCCTCTGATTGGATTGTTGATTTATTTTGTCATTATTTTTTTTTATTACTGGGGAAGGTAAAGTATAAGATAATGATTATTGTTGGTATTCAATAAAAATTTACAGTTTTCTAGGACTGACTGACTGACTGACTGACTCATCAACGCCCAGCCCATACCCTTGAAGTATGGGCTGGGCGTTGATAAGTCAGTCAGTCAGTCAGGAATTTTCTTTTTATATATACAGGGTGTTAGGTTAAACGAGGGTCACACTTTAACGGAGTGACTCATGAAAATGAACAACTTTTACCATAGAAACTACGCCTGAAATATGAAATCAGCTGTTCTCTACAAAGTGCAAAACCTACGCGATCGAAATGTACGAGACAGCAGATTTTTTTTTTTTTCATATACATATATCAGGGTTAGTTCCATGGCAAAAGTTGTTCGTTTTCATGAGTACTACACTCCGTTAAAGTATGTCCCTCGTTTAACCTAACACCCTGTATAGATTTCTTATTCTATCCATTCGCGTAACACCACTCGTGCCTCTTAGCATTCTCATATTCTTTTATTGTATTAATTAAGCATATATAATGAGAGAGCGCCTTGACTTCAATAATACAAGTCCTACTTAGTTTGGAAGTCAAGAGTTCATTTCCGTGTACGTTTTTTTAATATGCAATAACCTTTTTAATTTTTTTTTTTTTTTCATCTCAGCTGCATGCAATTGCCTTTCATTCATTTCTTTTGTGGCTCAACTTGAATACTTTGTTTATTTAATAGAAAAACAAAAAGAACTAGATACCTCCCCATCGTTGCGTCCAGCTGCCGACAATATAGCCTGATCGATACATACGGCAGCGCAAATTGCGCGGTACAGTCGAACGCATTTTCTTTTACGATCGCACACTACTGTTTACGTGTTTCGCGAAGATACGGACGATAGCCACGATGTACGAACCTATTGATTTGTTTTGGATGTGGCAAACATAGAAACAATAAAATATACGGTCAGGGCTATAGAGCTATAAGGAACAGGGTGTAAAGTTCACTCATCCTCCATTGAAAAGAGAACCTCCTCCCTCCGACCGGATGGGTGTTGTGTCTGGTGGGCAACTGCCCAACGATTGATGTCGGGAAGTTGTCTATGCTAGTCGCGCGGTAAACTCTGATTGCGCGATGCAGGATTTTGCGTGACGTCAGTGTGATGCGTAGTTTGCATGTGGCGATGTAGATGCCGCCACAGGGTAAAACTTAGATTTCTTACAAAAGCGGCTCCGTCAAAAATTCGATGCAGACATCACGCTTCATAAACGCTTGATGTCTGTGTCGAATTTTAAACTTAAAGTCAATATTGACACAGTTACTTATTCAGTGAAATTTGAAAATTGCTCGAGCATTCGCGAGGATTTTTCCGTTTGGTGGAAACGGACCCAAAGCTTTTCGAATTGTTTTGCTATTTTTGGAGCCTTAATGACATTGACAGAGGGGGCGTTGTTGGTAAACATTTGTAGAATTGACACAGGAGGTGTATTGAAAAAATCAGCCAAGTGCGTGTCGGACCACGCACAATGAAGAGTTCTGTGGTTGAAAAGAATGTATCCCAAAAACAAACTTAACATTGTAGTTGAAAAACATATTATGCTTTCCCATTGACACGAGTATACGTCACGGTTTATTCTCCAACTGCAAATGTAAATCCCAAAAAAAAACTTTTTATGTTATAAAATGACAAATTAACGGTTTCCCCTTTATTTGTGCTGTGAGACTTTGCTTCTTGCCAAATGTCATGATTCTAGATCAACGGAAGTACCTACCAGCAGCGCCTGCGATTATTATATAATGTAATATGTGTATTAATTTTAAATTTTGATTTTAATTTTACTTTTATAAGATCTGTGACTTTTTTTTTTTATATTACTATAATTTACTGGATATTTATCTGAAATAAATGATTTGATTTGATTTGATTTACATGGAGCTACTTCCAATCTGACCTTCATAATCCAGTTAATGGGTAAGACTGGCTGTCAGACTTTCGCGCGGGCTTCTGACGCCCCATAAAGACTTTCAAAGATCCTTGCTTTCTATGAAATAACATAATACTACCGCATCCAATCCTTCTTGCATCTCTAGTTAATAGCGATCTCGTAATGGCGGTTTGCTAGTTGTAGCCCCATAAAGACATCCCCACCGTTTATTGGCCTCCCTGGTCCACGTAGGTACCTAACCTCTACGATTAGTGGTGAAAAATCAATTTGGGCTCCCTTGTGTGGTACAGACATGCAATATGGGACAGTTGTGTGGTACAGACATGCTATATGGGACAGTTGTGTGGTACAGACATGCTATATGGGACAGTTGTTTTTGTTGGTGACTGAACTGTGAAACAATAATAATATATTAAAAAAAAACTTGTCTCATTGGTCACGAGCTCTACTGCTGAGCATGACGTCCTGGGTTTGATTCCCGGGTCGGGGAAAGTGTTATTGGGTTATTTTTTCATCTGGAATATATCAGTGGGTTTCCCGGAGTTTGACTTTGTGCCCGTTTGACGGCAATAAGCAAGCCTCCTGGCGAAATGTGGGTATACTATTGTGTAGATACAACTCTGCCATACCTTTCGGGGATTACATGCGTGATGTGAATCAGCCATACCATACATTTGGTTCGAGTAAGTATTGAAGTTTTGTAATTATTTATTTTATTATTTACTAGCTTTAGCTAGCGGCTTCGCCCGCGTGGATGTCAGAAATTATCCCACGGGAACGTACTCAATCTGCCTAGCCTTTTCCCAACTATGTTGGGGTCAGCTTTCAGTCTAATCGGATACAGTTGAATACCAGTATTTTACTTGGAATGACTGCCTATCTGACCTCCATAACCAAGTAACTGGGTCGATACCTTTTGGTAAGACTGGTAGTCAGACTTTCGGGCTTCTGAAGGCTCGTAATGACTGTCAAATATCCGCGAATGACAGCGTACGATCGACCAAAAAAGTATCCTACGTCATAAACCAGGTCATGGTCTACCAAATTCTAGCCAAATTTCATCCAAATCCCTTCAACCGTTTTACCGTGAAAGCATCACAAACTCATTTTCGCATTTATAACATTAGTAAGGATGTGCACACAGGAAGATACATAGAGAAACGACATAATTATAGGTACATTATAATATGAGACAGCTGATAATTTTTTCGCGATTACGATGTCGGTCCCATGGAGAAAGTTGTTCAGTTTGATGGTCTATATCACACCCTTTTCGACCACATCTTTCTGATACACCTGTATATACAACGTGTCGTTTTGCATCCTCGTCAATTTTCAGGGTGTGATACAGAACATCAAACCGAACAACTGTCCGATAGAAACCTTCAATACCTTGGTACTCGACGCAAATGTATGGGATGGCTGATTATTTTTTCGCGATTACGACGTTGGTGCCATGGAAAAAGTTGTTCGGTTTGTGGGTCTATACCACACCCTTAAATTTGACAAGGATGCAAAACGATACGTTATATTATGTACAAATATTTAAAGAAAAGAAAAAAAGAGAAAAGCTTATTCATGGGCACCAAAAAAATTAAAAAGTACACTGTCAGTGGGAAAAGTGCCCAAAAGTTGTATGTACCACACCCTTTAATATGACTACAACTTTCTGAATGTATCAGAAAGTTGTGGTTATAACGGAGTGTGGGCTGTATAAGACTCAAAACTTTTTAACTGGATTACCTTCCAGAAAATCCCTAATTCCAATTCAAAAGAAAATGATTCCTAATTCTAATTCATTGCCATCAAACTCATCGCTAGTGAAAGTTTAGTAATTACTAATTAACAAACATCAAGTGGGGGTCGTGTTCCGAATATTTTTACTCACTGTACTAACAATCCAGTTGTGATAAGGAAAGTTGGTAGCGTTGGGCCGCTAAAATGTTGCACTAAGGCTACAGTTTCCTAGGAGAGCGGAGGCGGCCACATTATGGCCGCAGTGACGACTGTCATGAAAATCAAAAAACGCTCTGTAGGAATGCACTCCACCTTAGTTTCATAAATAACGTTTTAATGACGTCATTCGCCAGTAAATTGCGGACGCTATGTAGCGGCCGTGACTTAATTTGACATGTGTCTTTGTGTAATGAGATGTGTAATAATGTTGTACATTAAAGCATTATTGTTCCATTATTGTTTGTGTTTGATTTTTTTGACGCGTCATGTTCGTGAACGGGCGCCGTCAGTTCAGATTGGGCATCCCTTATCTGCCAGAACTTATTTTTAATTTTATATTTTGACTTGTTCTTAAGTATTTTTTTTTTTACATTGTTCTCACATGTAGAAGCAACAAGAATAATGTATCCAGGATGTTGTATTACTTACCTTGATTTAAAAGAGTGTCCGTGGAGTTTCTTGCCCGTTCTTCTCCATTGAGATCTACGTTTTGGAATGGGCATCTAGCTTCAACTTTCTGACTAACTGACCGACTCTTTGATTCAAAAGTGCCTGTAATTGGTTTAATTGAAATAAATGCTTTGAGTTTGAGTTTTTTTTTAATTTAAGTCATTTTAATATCGGGCTGTCAATGTCTACTGCTGGGTAAGAGTCTTCCAACAGAATAGTTTTTTTTTTCACCCGAATTGGTGTAAATTAAAACGTCACTTACCTAGGATAACAGCGAGATGTGCTTTTACTAAAGAGTCTTATTGAATGGTTTGGAAAATAAAATCCCAACATATTTTATTAAACACTTCCTATATTTCTCTTGGGCAGTACCCACCAGTTTGTTTTTACAACATCATCGACTTGTCATCTGTAGAAAACATCACGACGTGTTCAGCAATGACTACAAACAGACAGGATTGAACTCACAAAAAAACAACATTACCTATATTTAGTGTTGCAGCTTGAACATTTTAATATCCAAATCACCTTACTGTTCTCCTAAAAGCGCCATTTTAGCTCCCCTAACGGATGCAACAAGACGACCCTTTGACATCGACTAACGTATTTAAATTCATAGTCTTATGAAGTTAGCCCGGACAGGGGGTGGTGGGGGTCGCGAGGGGTTCGCGGGGGGCGTGAGGCGTGACTGTACACTTTTTGGCTTCGGTTAAGTCGGATCGCCACTAACCGCCAGCGTGGAAAAGGGGTAAAGTATGGATTTATACATTTTTGTGCAAGGTCAAAAAAATATCATCTATACCCACTAAAGCCAACGAGACGATATAAATTTCATGTTTTGGGAGAAAAAACTTTAACTTAATTGCGTTTAGTTCATTTCCATTGCAACTAAAATTATTTTATGACGTTTATCGATAGTTTTTTCATTCAAAAATCAACTTAGATTACTTGACTTTAAAGTTGATGTTTGTATAAGTTGCAATTTTATGTAATTTATCTCGTATCGTTGGACTGAGTATAATTCTTGCTGTTTTATATTTTTGGGTAGCAAATAAGCCAACGGGCCTCGTAAGGGTGGCTGCTTAATCGTTGCCACTGCATAAGGACGTTTGCAATATCGGAGGCCTTTTTTGCCTTCCCAGAGACAACGTGGAAATGCAACGCCAAGCAATGCTGCTCGGCGGCACAAATGATCGTCTTCTCGAGCCGATGTCCTTTTCACAAAGACCTCTTCTATGTTATCTGTATTACTAATAATTAAGAGTTTGTTTGTTTGTTTGAACGCACTAATCTCTGGAACTAGCAGTCAGATTTCAAAAATTATGCATTTGATAGCCTAATTTTTTTGGAAGGCTAAAGACCATTTAACATCACGCTATGACCCTTAGGAGCCGAGCAAAACGAGAAAAAGTCAGAAAGAACGATAAGCGAAAACGAAGTAACAGCGCGGGCAGGCGATAACGATGCGACTGGGTGGGACAAGAAATTTCACGCAAAGTCGCTGGCAAATGCTAGTTAATTCATAGAGCGGTAATCCTGGCATTTGCCAGAAAAAAAAGACTTCTTGCATTTGCAAGAAGTCTTTTAAAACTTATTAAGTTATTAACTTATTTCTAGCAAATAAAAGTTGATTTGATTTGATTTTATTTAAGCAAAATAATGCACCACAGATGGAGAAACAAACTAAATTATTACTTGCTTAGAAAAGATTTTTAAGGACGCTGTTACAAATGGGTAGTCAAATCATTACTTTTTTACACAAAAGTATATTTATTAAATAAAATGCTTTACATTCTTAAATTTTTTTTTGCCCAAACTGTTGATAGATTTGCATGTTACGATTCTGAACTATAAATATAATTTTAAATAGGTACATTTTCTTAATAAATGTACCGAAGTAAAAATTTTCACTCTGGTACAGTTATTGAGAAACTGTACATATCTAAAATTATATTTATAGTTCAGATTCGTACAATGCACATCTATCGACCGTTTGGCCACAAAACATTTTAAGAATGTAAAGCATTTTATTTAATAAACATACTTTTGTGTAAAAAAGCCTTAACGGTATTTATTTATTCCTCTCTACCTGCAAACAAAAACCAAAAATTCTCAAAACCAGACTTACCCACCTTTCCCTTCAGCCACTATCTCCGAAGGAGTTAAAATGCTATAGTTCGTGTTGTGGCATAAATTAACTGTGTAACTCGCAAGAAACCGCGTCGCATATTATCACCATTTTGTTCAAGATTAACGAAATATTCACCCCGTTGCCGCGTTGTTCGGAGTTTCGATTAGCTTGCTTTGATATCGGATTACTATGATGATGTATGGTTTACGTGGTTGAAAATACAGTGGCTATACAAGGCGAGCAGGGTTCGAACCCAGACAGGCGCTTTACTTTGTATAAACTATTTCATCTCCACTGCACTCCAAGGAAAACATCGTGAGAAAACCGGCATGTCTTAGAACCAAAAATTCGAAGACATGTGACATCTACCAGCCCGTGGGCCTGCGTTGTGGATTACAGCCCACTCCCTCTCACCGAGAGGAGGCCTGTGTCCCAGCAGCGTATAATGTTCCCACATTATACGCTGATTATGTCATCATCTGCCTAGCCTTTTCCCAACTATGTTGGGGTCGGCTTCCAGTCTAACTGGATGCAGCTGAATACCAGTATTTTACATGGAGCGACTGCCTATCTGACCTCCATAATCCAGTAACTGGGTAATACGATACCCATTGGGAAGACTGGTTGTCAGACTTTCGGGCTTCTGAAGACCCGTAACGACTGTCAAAGATCCTTAACGTGCTTTCCGAGGCACGGAGGAGTCTCGGTATGTTAAGATGGTCACCCATCTACGGACCAACCCCGGCAAGCGTAGCTTAACCTGATGGATCGACACATGCGGCTGTTATTACTTAGCCACGAGCTCCTCGCTGATTATATATATAATACAAGGTCTAATTGAAGTAACTGAAAATATTTTAAGGGGTTTTCTCTTCCTTGAAAAGCGCGGACAATGCATAGAAAAGAAAGAGAAGCGCGATGACACAGCCCTGGTAATTTATTGCAAAATATGAAGCAATTATCTATTGACTGAACTAAAAAGTAATGACATGAAATTTATTTGTAGAGAACTGTATTATATGACCACTATTAATGAAAATTGTAGGAGTAATATGGTAAAAATTAGAAAAAATAGATCTGAATTTAGTTTTTTTTTATCCCGAGTTTAATAAACTGAAATAGATTTCAGGACAAATTAAATCTTTTCTTGTATTGTAGATTACAGTGTATTTTTTCCTATCCTTCCTATTCCTAGATGCTATAGTTACTGTAAAAGATGAACACAAATTTAGTTAGTTTGCCCGTATTTTACAGAGGACAAACCTTAAACAACTTTTACTAAGGGACCAAGCAAGAAATCGCGGAAAAAAATCTACATGTATGTTGATGGCGAGGAAAATGACCCCTTAAGAGGTTTTCAGCTATTTATTTATTTATTTATTAAAACTATATGCACAAGTAAAAAAATACCGTACAAAGGCGGACTTAATGCCTGAGGCATTTTCTACCAGTCAACCTTAGGGTGGTGCAGAGAGAAGACATGGCAGGTGCAACATAAAGGATAGATAACAAGAAAATAACTATAAAATATAAGAATAAATACATAGACATTATATAATTACATAAATACCTATTTCTATTTCACCTTGTATAAACATCAATTGACCTTGATCGACTGCAATAAAATAGTGACGTACTTAGCATGACATCCTGATTTTAATCTCTAGGTCGAGCAATATGCTATTGGATTTACTCATTAGGTATTTGGAGTCTGGATTTATGCTGAGTTGCCGGCAATACTTTCTAAATAAATGAACACGACTCGCTCTTTATTACATGGACCCTCAGACCAAACAAAAAAGCAAGACATAGCGCTGTCAATAGTAACGTGAGGCCGGTTTCATAAACATGTGTGCACTTAGTGAGGTGTAGTTTAGTTGTAGTTTGGTGTAAATGTGAGCGTGTGTGCACAGAGCGAGGTGTAGTTTTGAATTTTTTACTCTATTGATATATAGTAAAGAAGTTAGTGGTGGTGGTGGTGGTGGTTAGTGGTTAGTTAGTGGTAGTTTCTATTTTTTGTTTTCTTTGGTTTTGTATTTGATTTGGTCTGAGCATAGATCTTGTTTATTTATTTATTTATTTAATGGATCGCCAACAGAGGCTACACAATTACATACTTAATTTATTGCAGATACGGACAACACAAATGTGCGCTTCCAATTATAGGCGACCACATCATTCACTTAATAACTAGGTAGGTACAAAAAGTTTGATAAGAACAAGAATCATTATAATTAATCAAAATACAATAAACGAAAGTCATTGAAAGCGAATCAAAATGAAAACCAAAACAATAAGGGTACAAAATAATACAAAATAATTTTAAACAAACTCAAATAAAAATAAATTAAATTAATTTCAAATAAAATCAAACAATAATAATCAAAGAATAAAAATAGAAGTCAAAAAAAAAAATATTACGATTTGGATACTAAGACGTTTACGTCTTTTTTAAACTTTGGTAATTTGCATGTAATATCCAAATCAATAAGCTTCGATACTCTGTTAAACTGCCTACAGAGCCTTGGCAAAACGGCGAAGTGTCCGAGGTGATGAACGAGACAGTCACACAGAGGAAGAGAGAGAATGAGAGTACCTACAAAATAGTTACGAAATCCAATGAAGCAATTGCTACTATGGCCGTTGCTATAATGTCCGTGTAGTTATTCCGCTCGTTTCCAATTACAGGATGCTCGTAAAGTCAAACTGTCGATATAAAACTAGTAGCACCCTATCGGTGCAACATTTAATTGTTTGGAAGAGAATTCCTTCCTTGGACTTAGGGGATAAATCTAAATTAAAATCATTGATGGGCATTCAAAAACGTAACTCAATCTGCCTGCATTTTCCCAACTATGTTGGGTTCAGCTTCCAGTCTAACCGGATGCAGCTAAATACTAGTATTTTACATGGAGCGACTGCCTATCTGACCTCCACAACCCAGTTACTGGGTAATACGATACCCCTTGATAAGACTGGTTGTCAGACTTTCGGGCTTCTGACGACCCGTAACGACCGTCAAAAATCCACAAATGATAACAGGGACCAACGGCTTAACGTGCTTTCCGAGGCACGGAGGAGTCTCGTTATTTAAAGATGGTGAACCATCCATGGACAACCCCGGCAAGCGTAGCTTAACCTGATAGATCGACCCGTGCGGATGTTATTAGTTAGCCATGAGCTCCTCACTCCCCACTTCAAAAACGTAACTAATAATAAATAAAGTTTAAGAGTCCATGGGTCTAATTAAGTTATGTTTTCTGTTTTTGCAGTGCAGCACAAAGACATACAGTTCGAATTAAGAACCTCCTCCTTTTTTTGAAGTCGGTTAAAAACAGTACTACTGTTGAAGCCTTGACTTTTTAAATAGCTAAAACCGATACCAAGAAAATTGCCTCGATAGAGTAACACCATATTTTCTGAACCCAATGAAATGGCGCTTCAAAGAAGTACAACAACCATCGACCCATCCAACAAATTGATTCCACAAACACATCCCGAACAAAGCCGTTAACATTATCAGGACTGCTCCATCAAAATGGCACTAGACAAACTATCCATCCATTGTCCAGGCTTCGAGTGCCGACCTTTGGACGCCCCCTAAACCCAATTGCCCGTAAAATCGGCTAACCAAGTGGAAAATATATCCGACCGGAATTGTGTGATGGTGCCTTTTTCGTTAATACGGCGGCCGAAGATCAGTAAGGATGGCTACTGGGGCTGTGGACTTGGCCCCTGTTTTTGGCTAGCGTACTGTATAGAACGGCAAAGAGGCTGTAATATTTGAATGCTAAATTTTTATGGAAGGAAAAATTATGATGTGTAAAATTCAATTGTTTGCCTCGATTGCTTTTGTCACTACAAGAATGAGACGGTTTGAAATTGTTAATTAACTTTATGAGATTCCATTGAACATTTCTACCGATAAAACAAACCAGCCGTGTTGTTGTTTAGCCATAAGACAAGAAATAAACGAGAAAACCACAAAAAAGCTTCGAGTGGATTGTACACTAACCTTATAGGTATAGATATCCACTTTTTTTTTTCAATAACACAGCTTTTTGGAACTTGGTTTATTACATCAGGCAAACCACAAAAAGGAGAAAAATAATTACTGGGTTGGCTATAATTAACTCTCAGAAATTGGGTTATTTAAAAAAACTAAAATATCAGTTAAAAAAAGAAAAAAAATATATCACTCCCTTATGGCTTTGCACCCAGCTTCCAAACACTCTGATGTACTCATGAGAGAAAAAACCCAATAACCGAAATTAAATGTGAATTTTTCGTTCAAAATTAAATCTCAATTGGTCTCAAGTTCAAACATACTAGAGTCTTACCAATACTAAGGTCAGCATTGCTCTTTACTGTTATAGAGGTGCTGTCCTTGATGACTGCTCTTTGAATACCACGGAACATAATCATTGTCAACGTTCATAATCAGGCTTTGTTAAAGAAGAAGATAGCCAGATCAATGAATCTCATTTAAAACGTCTCGCCTGTATTTATGGTAGTAGAAGGTATAAATGGTAAATGATTTATTTCTGTAAGTAGGTTTGTACAAATACTTTTACACCTCAATCATATTTTTAAAAACTAGATGAGGTCAACGTTTCCTATCTAACTATTCTGATAAGAAAGGCCGAAACAAACTCAGAGATCACAGTCTCTTTTAAGGGGATGCGCTAAGGTAGCTCGCGAAATTCAAAATTTCTTACGTTTTTTGCAATTTGCAGGCCAGTGTCAGGTTGTATGTTGAATAAAATATAATTCGCGGCCGTAACTAATATGGCTTTACAGATTTATAATCATTAGAATCACCAATACAACTCCATAAGTTAGAATTGACCTTAAATCTAGTGGTTTCATGAAATCATGTGGTTTGAGGTCAATTTTAACTTATGGTAGGAAATTATCTTCATATTTCTGACTCACCGACTCCTTGACTGTTCAAAAGTGCCAGTAAGTGGTTTAATTGTAATAAATGTTTTGAGTTTGAGTTTTAATCTAGTAGTAATCTATATTTATATATAAATGAATCCCTATTCCCTTGGTCACGCCATAACATGAGAACGGCTTGACTGATTTGAATATTTTTTTTTTGTTTTATTCTCCTCATTACTGAGGTGGTTTAAAAGAAAGAAAAAAAAAACTTAAATTTTTACAGGACAATGTCTGGCCGGTCAGCTAGTACCTACTAAAGCTTGAGTTACATTTTTGTAGACCATCAAACTGAACATCTTTTCCATGGGACCATCGTAATTGCGAAAAAATTATCAACTGTCCCATAATTACTCGACGCAAATGTATGGGACGGCTGATTATTTTTTCGCGATTACGAAATTGGTCCCATAGAGAAAGTTGTTTAGTTTGATGATTTGTATCATACCCTTAAATTTTACCACACTTTTATAACCACCGGTGTGTATAATGAATAACCCTATTTTACTTTCTTTATTATGTTCTAGATGACACACACAGAATATATATGCTCTACGATGACACAACACACCACAATAATGTCTTGCCTTAGCTGAGGATCAAACCGAGAACCATGCTTAGAAGCCACGCTTTTAGCCATACAAGACGAACGATAGGATCTAAATAATTAAAATGCAAATAAAATAAGTAACTCAACGCGAATATTTTCACAACGTTTCCGCACTATTCGTCACGCGCACTGTTATCTGTCTTTATCTGGTCCCAGGAGAAAAAATTGCGCGACCACCGACCAAGTTCCTGACCATAAATTCATTAGACACCGACGACATTTTTTTTAAACTCACGTCCGTGTTGTCTATGGTAAGGCTTAGAAGTGGCACCTTTTAAAACGCAATAATTTATTATTTCAAAATTATTAATATTTAGGCCACAGAATCAGCTTGCCAAGCTACGTGGCAACGCTGCCAGCCTCATGGGCACTTTTCCCAGTGACATGAGCGATGCGGAAAAACGTTTTGATGCCATTTAGCTTTTCTCAATTTTTCTTTTCTTTATATTGTATATTTGTACATAATATATACAGGATGTATCAGAAAGGTGTGATCTTTAAGGGTGTGGTACAGA
Source organism: Cosmia pyralina (assembly GCA_946251885.1). Lineage (NCBI taxonomy): Eukaryota > Metazoa > Arthropoda > Insecta > Lepidoptera > Noctuidae > Cosmia > Cosmia pyralina. The sequence continues at coordinate 22,357,478 of OX276361.1, read as the reverse complement.
CCATTAAACTGAACAACTTCTTCAATGGGGCCAACATCGTATTCGAGATAAAAATATCAGCTATCCCGTACAAAACTTCAATAACCACTCGACCCAAATGTACGGGACGGCTGATAATTTTTTCTCGATAAAGATGTTGGTCCCATGGAGAAAGTTGTTCAATTTGATAATCTGTACCACACTCTTTTTGATCACACCTTTTTGAGACATCCTGTATATTTTAGTGTTAGATTGTATATTGTATTTAAGATTTGTCAAACAGATTTGGATGATTTAGCCACACAAATACATATAGCACAATTTAAAAAGGGAATTATGTTAGATCATCACTCTTACTGATCTTCTACTACTTAATTAATACCTGTTGCAATAAAAAAAATCAATTTTATCAATTGCTAAAAAACTAAATCTTAAGAAAAAGTAAACCATCTCATTTACTTTTTAACGACAAAATGATCTCGTCTCTTTGAGGAGCTCGTGGCTAAGTAATAACAGCCGCACGGGTCGATCCATCAGGTTAAGCTACGCTTGTCGGGGTTGGTCCGTGGATGGGTGACCATCTTTACAAACCGAGACTCCTCCATGCCTCGGAAAGCACGTTAAGCCGTTGGTCCCGGCTGTCATTCGTGGATCTTTGACAGTCGTTACGGGTCGTCAGAAGCCCGAAAGTCTGACAACCGGTCTTACAAAGGGGTATCGTATTACCCAGTTAGGCAATCGCTGCATGTAAAATACTGGTACTCAGCTGCATCCGATTAGACTGGAAGTCGACCCGAACATAGTTGGGAAAAGACTAGGCAGATTTATTAAGATCTTATTTCTTTAAAAAAGAACCCCAAATATTATCCAAAACACAATAATAATGATTAACAGCCCCTTCTAACGAACCGAGCTCTGTGCATCCTCCACCGCGTCGAGCGGCTAAAAACTCACCACTATATCATAATTTATTTATTCTGATGACCTCGCCGAGTGCGGCCCTGTCCCACCTAATATATACATTAATATAATACGTTTAAAAAATATAATTTTATCTCAGTCCCCGTATTGTTTCTCTCATTTGCAATATGGCGTATTTTTTATCTTTTATACTGTTTAATGTCTTTTTTCTGGGGTAATTAAAATTATTATAGGTATTTATTACTGCAGAAGGCCATTTGGCGTGTTTATTCCTACTCCTAATCGTTCCATGTTTACATTAATTAGCAATGCTTTAGGAGTGTTCCCAGCTTTATTGCCGATAATAAATTTTGGCCAGTTTCAATTGTGCGGTGTGTTATTTTATATTTTTTTAAACGTTGGCTTGAAGGAGGCTTGGATATAGAGTGTTTGTCTAGATTTTACATTGTTGTCTGAACGAACTAAGATGAATAATTAATAATGTGCCGGCAATAATACAACAAACATTATAACAGAACTCATGATCTTCAATCATTATTATTAATCATTAATCCTATTAAACCAGTTCAATTCAAAAATGTCGAAATACATGAAAGTACAATTTAAAAAGACATGCATTTTGCAGTGAAGATGGTAACTAAACACAAAAAAATTTGCCAGTCATGGCGGGCTGCCGACAGAAGTGAAAATTTAAACGTAAAACTATAAAAATAAAAAAGAATAAAAAAAATAAAAGATGTATTGAACAAAATGGTTGAACAATCAAACACTTACAAACAACACCATGCGTATACAAAAATAGCGTATTACAATTATATAACCACTAGTGTTATAAGCAGCCTCTGTATGAACTCTGGTATCCAAACAAAGATTTAACTTGTGTTATGGACACCAGCATTCTCACTTAAATGAAATACATAGTTACATTGGTCGCAACAGACGACGATGTCAAGAGTGGCGCAGTATACAGGAGAGGAAGCCTTTGCATATCATGTCCCATTGTCGGTGATGCCGACATGCGTGACGCGAACCCGTAATATTTCCCCATGTCAAAAATCGCTCAATGCGCCTAAAGAAGTTTGTACGAGTATCCATATAATAAAAACTTTTTTACAAAAAAATACAACCGACTTCCAAAAACAACACTATAAAGTGAAAAATAACTTTAATTTCGGAAGTCGGTGTCTGATTAAATGTATTTTCGTTTTTGCCACCGACTTCCGAAATTAAAGTTATTTTTCACTTTATAGTGTTGTTTTTGGAAGTCGGTTGTATTTTTTTGTAAAAAAGTTTTTATTTTTCACTTTTTAGTGGTTCACATGTGCTTACCCCTTCACAGCGTACTGGCGTGATGTTATGTTATGAACTGGTGTGAACGACAAACAGACATGAGATTTCAGCAATCCCAGTCCATTAGCTATCATTTATTGAGGAGTTCCGTTGCCTATCTCAGAAGTTCTTCATCAGATCTTCACCAAATTGAAACGGGACCACTCCAAGAAAGTACTCTTCCAAAAACTATCCAAATCGCTTCAAGTGTGCCTATAAAATTGGAAGAGTTCTCTCTATTTCTCCAGGATCCCATCATCAGATCCTGACTTGATGATCATGGGACCACCTGGGAAGTATACCCTTTCAAACAAAAAAAAAATAATCCAAATCGGTCCAGCCATCTTCGAGTAATCGGGGAACATACATAAAAAAAAAATAAAAAAAAAAAAAAAAAAAAAGGTTCCGACGAATTGATAACCTCCTTTTTGAAGTCTGTTAAAAATGTCCACGTGTTACGCGGCCTACGAAACACTCGTAGCAGTCTACGAAAACCTCGTAGCAGCCTACGAAAAATTCGTAGGCGGCGTAGCTGATAAAATTCATATCAGATCACGAAACTTGGTCATTATTTATTTGATAGCGATCATTTCGATAAAAGATTTTTTTTTTAATCTACACTTTCCTACAAAGTCCGCAATGACATAACAGACATGACGTCATGATTAAACTATTAATAAAATATAGAAACAAAGCATAACTTCCAACCACCTTCAAAAATATTCATACCTTCCAACGCCCTTCAATTACCCACAATGTCTTAACTAAGTTTCGTCCAATATCTTACTAGATATGTCCGAAGTTGGGCAAGGTGGGCTCTTAATTAATAACAGCAATCATTGACCGCCGCCGGCTGTTATTGGGAGCTATCACAACATTTGGGTCATGAGTCTGCATCCTGACGTGCACGCTGATAAACGGTTTTGATACTTGCGAGTTTATACGCTGATATCATAATATTAATATGTACATTTATGTATGTGTTAGGGTGTGTGTGTGGGGAGTGGATGTTTTTTTTTATATATAATACCATTTTCTATTTTTAAAACTTTTTTTGTTCTATTTTTTTTCTGGCGAAATATGGGTCTACTTTAGATAGATCCCTGTCTAACCCATCGGGGAATACAGGCATGTTATGTTATATTATTGAATGTCTTTTAAACGCCAAGCTGATGGGTTTATCCACTAAACTGACCAATGCCCTCTAGTGACTCTAACTATATACTAGACTCCAATAAATACTGTAAAAAAAAAAATAAGAATTTGTTTCTTGGCTGATAAACAATGTATATTTAAATAATGAAAAAGTTTTGAATTACGTTACGTTTCCTATTATTGTCCTCATATTTATTTTTCTTACTGTCTAATATGTTTAAATTATTGCTACATGCAACAAGACATTTGTTTAGCTATTCGATAACAGATGGCATTGTGCCGTGACGTCACTTTTGTAGATCGCGGTGTTAAGATTCTCCGGCTAAACATGACCTCCGCGATACTTTTTTTTTTTGTCTTACTCTGGACACTTTTGTTTTATTTATTTGCACCGAGATATTTTTGGGACGTTGTACACTTACATTTGAAGTTTAAATATTTCGAAAGTATCAAAACCTATAGAGCTGACTACATTCACACGAGTCGGTCACTAATAGCCGTTGGGTGCAATCACGGACGACCTCCAGTTTTGCAGCTGTTTGCTTGCGATGTAGCTCGGCAGATCAATTACACTGTTAATTAATAATCAAAACATTTTGAAGTATATTGCCTTGCTAATACTGAATAGATTCTCTTGTATGAATTTAGTTTGAGGCCCGATTATTATTTAAATACATTCTCCATAGGGACCTACTACGCTTTGTAATGGACAACTAGCTTCATCTTTCTGACTGACCGACCCACTGACAATTCAAAAGTGCCTGTAATTGGTTTATTTGAAATAAATCCTTTGAGTTTGAGTTGAATTACAACTCATAACTAAAAAGAAAGAAATAAAAATCTCCGGGGTCTTGATGACCCAAGAGGACATGCACACAAAAACGCAGCACCACCACCATGACATACATGCTTACAGGTGAACTCGAAAAAACGTGGGGCGCATCTTTCTACTAAGATATTAAAACACAAAGAAATAAGTGGCTTGATAAAAGCCTGGTTAAAAAAAAATTGGTTTATTTGTCACAGAAACACGTGCACCTGCTTATAAAAGATTAATAAGATACCTAATTTGATTATAAAACAAAACTGATCTTTAATTAATTTATTTATCAAAAAACACCAACAGCATGATAAACATTCAACATTGGTTTACGAAAGAATAAAGGAAAGGCATTACTTTTAAGTATACAGAAATTATAGACGTCCATAACATTTAAAGAAAAAAGACATTGGACAGAAGGTGCTTATAAACTTTAATAACAAATTACTATTTGTTTTGTGTGATTATTAAAGTTTGTAAGCTTTTGCTTGTACTTCTTGTCTTGCTGTGCTATGGGGTTGCTAATTTTCGGTGGTCACCCAAAAATAACATACTTATGTCAAGTCAGGTACTAGCGCTGAACATAGTTTTAAAAACTAAAACACAGATCCAAAGACAACTGCTTCCGAAATTAAAGTTATTTTTCACTTTGTACTGTTTTTTTCTTCCGAAAAAAGTTATTTTTCATTTTGTAGTGTTTTTTTGGAAGTCGGTTGTTTTTTTTTTTTTTGTAATGTTTTTCACTTTTTAATTACAGTACCTACCCCACGCCAATTCTTATACCACTACTTGCTATGTAAACAACAATGACAGAAAGTGTTATATTAACATCATCAAGATACATAAAGTGAAAATACGTATTATTGCAACTAACTCAAAAACTACCGAAGCAAAGTTAATAAAATTTATATGACACTACCGCGCAAGTTTCTTCTACCAAATGAAAACAGAATTTTAAAAATCGGTCCACAATTGACGAAAATATCGTTGAAAAAAAAATACATTCAGATGAACGTACAATCTTCTCCTTTTTCGAAGTAAAACGTTGTTTTAGATTAATTCTGGGCCAAACCTTAGTTCTGTGGTGCAAGCGGCCCTAAGTTATTTTTAAACTGGAAAAACTTACTAAGTCAAGAATTAGTTGTTAGTTTGCCAAACTCATGATATCTGCTGTGATTGGCGGACTAAAATAAAAACAGCCAATCAAATCACTTGACATAAGTTTGACAGCCTGATCTACCGCGACATGAGTTTTATAATCTGTCACCTACTTATTTAAAATTAGGTGTGTCTTGCGTCTTGCTTGAGTCATGTGTAAGTGGGCTTATTTCACAATGTCCGAGTAGCCACTACTTACCGAATAAATTCAAAAATGGAACAGATTTTGTTTGAAATTATCTGCCAATGGAGAAGGGCGTTGTTAGCTGCGCTACAGTTTATACTTTTGCAGGTATCATCGATTTACTTGTTGTACTGTCTTTTGTTATTGTTCCGAAATAAATTTTTATAATTTTTTTCTTTATTGATGATGTCACCTACGATTAAGTTCCTTTTATTATTTGGCATATAATTTCATACAAATTCTGTTCCATTTTTGAATTTATTCAGTAAGTAGTGGCTATTTGGACATCGTGAAATAAGCCCATAGTCTTGCAATGCCTGGCAAAAAATGAGTAGTATATAACTGCTAATCATTCTTCCGACTTATACAGGATGAAATTGAATTCATGGGTACCCTTATATGGGGTCATTGAACTCATCATTATGAATAACTTTTACCATGGGACCAAACCGGAAATCGCGAAAAAAATCAGCTGTTACCTATAGTGTTGCCCAAATGCAAGAACAAGACGAGACTTAGCCAGTCTTGGTCTTGGTCTTGCGCCAATACACCTGGTCTTGGTCTTGGTCTTGGTCTTGCGCTCCCAGTCTTGGTCTTGGTCTTGGTCTTGCAGCAAGAGTTTTGCAAGTCTTGCAATTACCTATTAGTCTATTACTATTTATTAAAGTTTACTTTAAATCTTAGAAAAACGTATTAGAATTGGAACATTGTGAGCTTGAATTAACATAGCCATAGTAAAGATCAAGCAGATTAATAAATAACTGAAGATTTGATAAGAAATTCGAAAAATCAACTGACCTATATGTCGTTTTCCATGGAAGTAACTGTTTCTTAATAAACATTTATGATTTATAAGCTTACATTTGCTAAAACATGTAAAAAAACAGCCGGCTCTATGAAAAGGATGCCGCCGCAAATCAAACAATGCCGCGTGCGGCGTACAAACACACACTAAATATTACCTACTTGTACAGACACGACGCGTGAATAAAATAGAATTAGTGCCAATCACTATTCTTTACATATAAGTGAATGTTTTGGCGTACATCTATACTAATATTATAAAGCTGAAGAGTTCGTTTGTATGTTTGATGACAGAAGTTTTAAAATAAATAAATAAGTCCTGAACGTCACTATACCTCCAAAGTTACTATTCCTCGTGGACGAAGTCGCGGGCACAGCTAGTAAATACTTACTCTCATCATCTCTCTCAGAGATATTCGGGCTGGTAAGTAATACAAAACTCTTATCGCAGGCTTTTTATTTTATTAGTAGGTAAGTACCTACGCTTTTTATATTATTTTATTAGTTTTGTAGAATTTTTTTACACGTTTCAAGTATATTTAAAAGTGGCTACAATATTTATTAAACGGGTGATATTTGAACACTTTTTTGCTATTTTTTCTTGTAAAAACTTAAGAAATATAATGACTAAATGTACAATAATAGTACCTAAGTAATTAGTTTAAAACCATATAAGTAATCAATATTATAATATATACTTACTAGAATGAATTAATATGACATCTACTACCTATCCTTACCATTTTATCCTAATCATAATACTACTTGCGTGATCAGTATAATGTACCTATTCATTTTCATTCTAAGCACTCTGAAACTTATTTATTCTTTGGAACACCTGTAGGTACTCTACTAGGAAATTATTTTGCATGAGTATACCTACGCCCTATGGCGGCAATCAAATAGTGTCAAATGTTATGATTTCGGCGTGGCGGCAACGATTGTTTTAGATTTCAAAAGAAGCCGCCGGCGCGTGTATCATAAGTCATAACCATGTACTTCCGAAAAGCGGCAAATTTCTTTGAGAAGTAAGTACAAAACCTTTGATGCCAAAGTGCCGATGGTTAAAACATAACTATGCATGCACTCAGTTTGATTTTAATAGATATTTTTTTATTCGCTATGTTTATGGTATTAGTCGTAATGCGCATAGGTCCAGTTTTTCATATTCTTTGATACAGTTTTTTGCGTCTCATAGAATTCCTAAGCGTACCTACCTATACACCGAACTGTTACACCCAACTACTCAGTGAAATAGCGCTAAGTCCTAGCTGCAAGACGCAAGAGTCTTGCAGGCTATGTCTTGTTCTTGCTCAAGTCTTGCACGGTCAGTCTTGGTCTTGGTCTTGCTAAAAATACGCGGTCTTGTTCTTGGTCTTGGTCTTGCAAAAACGCAAGAACAAGACCAAGACTGCAAGACCAAGACTGAATTTGGGCAACACTAGTTACCTATATTTTTTCGAGTTCAATCAATCTGCCTAGCCTTTTCCCAACTATGTTGGGGTCGGCTTCCAGTCTAACCGGATGCAGCTGAATACCAGTATTTTATATGGAGCGACTGCCTATCTGACCTCCACAACCCAATTTCTGAGTAATACGAAAACCTTTGGGAAGACTGATTGTCAGACTTTCGGGCTTCTGACGACCCGTAATGACTGTTAAAGATCCACGAATCACAGCTAGGACCAACGGCTTAACACGCTTTCCGAGGCACGGAGGAGTCAGTATATAGAGATGGTCACCCATCCATGGACCAACCCCGGCAAGCGTAGCTTAACCTGATGTATCGACCCGTGCGGCTGTTCTTACTTAGCTACGAGCTCCTCGAGTTATGCGAATATAAATGTAGGGGACAGCATATTTATTTTCCACGATTTCCCGTTTGGTCCCATAGTAAAAGTTGTTCACAATGATGAGTACAATGACCCTTTAAAAGAATGCTCATGAATTATTTCACCCCGTATATTTGTCTTCCCATGCCGATTTCGGCTATGGAGGCCATTTCTGTTTTGTGACGTATGCTCTTATGTGGCTTATGTAGCCTACCTTAGCTGTCAAGGTACGCGCACACTGCAGACACGTTCGATTACCATTCTGACAATGTTATTGTTTGTTGAAGGATGGCTTACTCTTCCAACTTAACCCTCTCACCAACAAAGAAAAACTTTTCACACAAAATTGAATTTAAAAAAAATCTCCAATACTTATCTCCGATCAAAATTCACCGAAAACGGGGACAATAAATTTTAACTTTTTAAGTCTAACTGACCGAAAATCAAGTCACACAGAAAAGGGCTTTTAAAAGAAGAAATAATCTGTAATCTGTCCAACCAACCGTGCTCGAGGGTTGGTGAAATAACCAGTGATGCGTGAGAAACGATTAAAAATGTTATCTTAGAAAAATGGCTGTCCCCTCCCCCCGGACGATTGGGGGTGATTTCATTAATGTTGAAGAGTTTACGGGGTAAAGGGGTAGACGGTCTATCTACGTTTTTATTCTTATTAGGTCTCCGATAGTTTAATGCTTGTTATAGATGATATTTGTTACTTCTTCACACTTAAATAGATGGACCGATTTGGACAAAATTAGGTAGTAAATGCTTATAATATAATATATAAAACATCTATCTATATCCAGTACAAAATTATTATTTTTATTTTTTATATCTTTATTGTACTTAATTATATTTTGTTTACCAGTTTATTTATTTATAAGTATATAAATTATCAATTAGGTATGTTGAAACTGTTTGTACTCCCCGTCACTTGTCTCTACAGGTTCATTAGAAAACCAGCGTCAGGCAGCATCTGTCTGGCATTAATGCTGAAATGAACCTTTTTGGCGCAGCCGTGAGGCACACACTTTTGTTTTAAAACATTATTTTAATTTTGTTTTCTTTTGTTTTTGTGTTTCACGAAGTGTGTCCAAATAAACGTTTTTCTTTTCTTTTCTTTTCTTAGTAGATAGCTTATACCCTGGATTAACATATAGGCTACTTTTTATTCCGGTCTACGCGAGTGAAACCGCGGGGCGCAGCTAGTCAAAAATATTTCCATTGTCCCTCATAATATCAAGAATCACGTTCATTGTTTGCATGAATTGACAAAAACCTGACGGTTATTCTGTTGCAAAATAACAAGCAACCAGTCAACTTGTCCTTGTAAAAAGAATAAACCTTATTCGTAGAATTATACAAATTAAATCTTATTAAGCAGTCGCCCAGTCCACTGACAATCCATAACCTGAAAGGGTAGAAAAACAAGCATAAGTAATATCAAATTATGACTAAAAGTAAAGACTTCATAATTTAAAATATGCACAAAGAGTGAATTAACGTGTAGACATAAATAAAAATTAAGGGTTACCCAGGTAGGGGGGTAACCCTTTACCCCTCTAAATATAATTAAGTATAACCCAATAAGCCTTTTGCCACAAACAAAAGCAAAAACCTACGAAATTTTATTATCATTATTTGCATATTAAAATAATTATAATTATACGGGGACGGATAAGAATGGGGCTGTTTCCCCCGATTTAAATCCGAGGTATAGGATATATAGCTGGGCGGTGTGAGAGCTGTGAATTTGTTTATTAGTTCAAGTTACGAAGTAGGTACCTGTTTCAATAGAGAAATTTAAGGCAGCCCCTTCCTGTTAATTATTGTTTAAAAACATCCGAATTGAGAACCTCCTCCTTTTTTAGAAGTCGGTTAAAAAAGACGACAGAACAAATAAACCCCCTAACCACATTTCGTAAGTTATATACGTAGTTGTATACTCGTGGAGGAGCTCGTGGCTAAGTAATAACAGCCACACGGGTCGATCCAGCAGGTTAAGCTACGCTTGCCGGGGTCGGTCCGTGGATGGGTGACCATCTTTACATACCGAGTCTCCTCCGTGCCTCGGATAGCACGTTAAGCCGTTGGTCCCGGCTGTCATTTGTGGATCTTTGACAGTCGTTACGGGTCGTCAGAAGCCCGATAGTCTGACAACCAGTCTTACCAAAGGGTATCGTATTACCCAGTTAATGGGTTGTGGACGTCAGATTGGCAGTCGCTCCATGTAAAATAATGGTATTCAGCTGCATCCGGTTAGACTGGATGCCAACCCCAACAAACTTGAGAAAAGGCTGGGCAGATTGAAAGGTCTCTGGATATTCTCCGCATCCAATACAATAATGTTTTTAGGATGCTGTTGCGACTACCTCGTTATTGCAGTGACTCGGAAATGTTCGCGGTAACCCATACCAATGGATTTCATGTAAAAAGAGCAGTGGTAACGACCCCGTCTTACGAATTGCAGGTCGTGGGTTCGAACCCAGGCAGGCGCTTTACTTTGTGTAAATAAAAACAAAAAAACGGTGAAGGAAACCGTCGTGAAGAAACCGACATGTACTAAAACCAAAAAATTCGAAGACATGTGACATCTACCAACCTTCACTGGGTCCGCGTGGTGGATTACAGCCCACTCCCTCTCGAAGAGAGGAGGCCTGTGTCCCAGCAGTGGGAACATTATAGGCTGAATATGTTATCCACAAAAAACGGCCTCACTCCTGAGCAGAATAAGAAGCAGTCACAATAGAACCTTGAGTACTGTGGCGACAGACACTTCCTCCGCCATAATATGGCAATTTGTGAGATGGCTAATACCATAGTGTCCATTTCTCCTCGTGTCTAGTTGATGGGTGGTCATTGGTCATTAATTGGTCATTGGTTGGTTAGTCTTCCCGTCGTCCTAACAATAGTGTTGTGAAAACCTCTTACTAACAATCTATGGATCTTTTAAACCGACTTCAAAAAGGAGGAGGTTCTCAATTCGTCGGAACCTTTTTTTTTATTTTTTTTATTTCTTTTTATGTATGTTCCCCGATTACTCGAAGATGGCTGGACCGATTTGGATTTGTTTTCTTTTGTTCGAAAGGGTATACATCACAGTTGGTCCCATATAAAATTGATTAACTTTGCTTGGGTAGTTTTTGAGTTAGCATCAATAATACTTATTTTTTCCCCACTTTTATATGGATGATGTTCTAGTTTGTTTTGCAGATAGTGGTATTTGATTTTGTGTGGGGTAGGTAGGTACACAACTAAAAAGTGAAAAATAAAAACTTTTTTACAAAAAAAATACAACCGACTTCCAAAAACAACACTACAAAGTGAAAAATAACTTTAATTTCGGAAGTCGGTGGCAAAAAACGAAAATACATTTAACTAGACACCAACTTCCGAAATTAAAGTTATTTTTCACTTTGTAGTGTTGTTTTTGGAAGTCGGTTGTATTTTTTTGTAAAAAAGTTTTTTTAAATGTCCGAAATAAAATGCTATTATTTTATTTATATTCATATAAACCTCATCCCGCCCTTATATGGTGCAAAATTATTCCTATTATATGATAGAAAAATACCCAAGGAAAAAAATCTAATCTTAAAACTTTCTCAACGCGGATCGAGTCCAGGGAATTTGTAAAAATCTGGCACCTGAGGCCCCTACATAATCTGTTACTAGTTTTTAGGGTTCCGTACCTCAAAAGGAAAAAACGGAACCCTCACTTCGTTGTCCGTCTGTCTGTCAGTCTGTCAAGATCCTTTTTCTCAGGGACGCGTGGAAGTATCAAGTTGAAATTAATATCAAATAGGTAGGTCTGTAGTCCCTTATGACGTTCTAAAAAAATCAGCTTTTACCTCAACGCAATAAAAAAATACGGCCATTCATGCGACATGTTTAGATACTCTAGATACTCGCAAGCAAATCAAAACCGGGTACTTCCCGTTGTCCTAGAATCATGTTGGCAAGAAGCAAAGGTCTCGTAGCACAAAAGGAAAAAGTCAAAAAATTGTTACAATGTTAAGTTTGTTTTTGGGATAAATTCTTTTCAACTACGGAACCCTTCATTATGCGTGGTCCGACACGCACTTGGCCGGTTTTTTTTTTTAAATATTGTTCCATGTTTTTTTTTTCTGAACTGATTAAAGTGTTTTTTTTTTTGTATAATATTAATTTGATCAATAAGGCAAACTTCTGTATAATTAAGAAAATCCTTACATGATGTTGCTGAATTAAACTCCTGAAATCAAAAACATCAGTGACCAAAAACCATCAAGAAAAATTAATCATCAACCCTTTTCACGCTTTCTCAATGTTTCCTACCTATTCGAAGTTGATATTAACCCTTAAACGCGGGGGGTCGTTTGTAATTTTTCATAATTTCACGCGCACTGGCCAGTGGCGGGACACAAAGAACGGAATCAAGTAAAAAATACCTTAAAAGGAAGACCCGGGCATAAATTACATTATAATATAAATTAATATGGTCATACTATGAAAGAGGTTAAGGTTGTGCTGCGATTTTGTGTGAGGTTCCGTCCACACGCTATTTTTGGGTAGTTTAGAAACGCACACCAAAAATTACCAATTTTTTTCCAACAGAATACGTACATCAATTTCTGTTTGCAGGGCTTAAAGGAACCTTACCAATCGGGGTGCCCAATAATTATAAGCAAGTTTTGATATTCAATTAGATATCTAGTAGTGCAATAATAAGTTTATTAGACGCGCATTTGTTACTTTTGATGAACAGTTTGTATTTTTGATTTACATAATTAATGTTTTTGTTGTGACTTAGGACAAAAATGTATGTATAAATAATAATAATTATTATTATTTATTCAAGTTTTGTTAGTTAATTAGTAGTGCAAACATTGATTTGGTGTACATGTAGATTATTAGAGTATTTGATGTAAGAATATTTTTCTGATGTGCGATTAATAACTTCCCTGTTTTCCACGAGTTTTCTTTTTTAATGGGAAATACCTACACTTTGCACATGGTCTATTATTAGGTATTTGGAGTCTACTTTTTGGTATTTTTTTTTTTGTTTTTATAGCAGTGTGCAATGCTTAAATTTTAATGTATTAATATATGTCTTAAAAAAATTTGAGATACAGAAAAGAGAAAAGTTGAACACGGGAAAGAAAAATCATTTAAATTATAAATTAATAGATTTTGCCAGAAGCTTCGCCCGCGAGGATCTCGGAAATTATCCCACGGGGACCGTACATTTCCCATGATAAAAAGTAGCCTGTTTGCTATTCTGTGTGCTATTCCAGGCTACAATCTATCTCTGAGAAAAATTTCATCCAGATTCATTCAGCCGTTCTGGCCTGAATGACTAACAAACATCCATCCATTTCATCTATCCGCATTTATTATTGTAGTAAGAGAGTAAGAAGTAAGATTACCTATTAGGAGCCAGGATACACCTCTGCCCATCCGTCAAGGAAATACAGGCGTGGTGTTATATTATTTCGAATACAGCATTTTTCCGAAATATTAAAAAAGTTGAGAGGTGTCAAGGGACACCCGGATGGAACGAAGTTCCTTTCGATGAATTAGTGAAGGAATTGTAATATTTTTTTAATTTTTTTTTTATTTATTTTTTTAGTTTTTTTTTTTTTGTTATAGCTTTCTATAAGAGAGAAAGAGAGACAGACAGAGAAACATGCGCACGTCGCACAGCTTACAATAGCTTACTATATCAAAAAGTGTCGTTACAATTTTTCGTGAGAATTTTTTCTGTCTAGCCCCCTTTCACAACGCGCGATAAGGAACTTCGTTCCAAAAAGTATACTAGGTACTTACATGAAAAACACACATTTCCACTGACGGATCTCTAAAAATATATTCTTTGATATCAACTTTATATGAATTTGAACGTTACTACCGGAGTTTTAAAATTAACTTCCCTTTGACACAATTTTATTATAAAAGTTGACTCCGGAAAAGTCTATGAATTTCAAAGCCATGTATGGGTCACGTTTAAATAAAAGAGGAGATAATTTATAAAAGGACGTCATAATTATTATTAAAATCAATGTAAATAGGTATAATAAGGCATTAAGCCCGCATTTGTTTATTTGTGTGCAAGAAGTTTAAATATATAAATAGGAAGAAAACACATTTTAAAATATATTTTCTATGACAATAAAAAAAAAAAAATAATAATAATAATTTTATTAACTTCAGTTGTACACTAACACATATCTTAAAACTATGCAACGTTTCAACAATGGAAAAGAGTGTTTTCGATGAACAGTTAGAAACCTGTTTTGTTTCATAAATCTTGAAAATGTTATCAATATCAGCCAGTAAAGATTTGGTTTCCTAGGAAACCGGTTCCGTCAGATTATAAATTGCTAAGAGGCTATATGAAAAGCAAAGACATGAAATATTACTTATCAATAGACGGGACATAGCGAACAAAATCGTAATCCGATACTTATGTCCTAGTGGTCAAAAGTCGCTCAGTCTTGTGTGGTACGCCTGCATGTCAAGTCAGATTCGTGTCCACTAAAAGAAAATTATTTTCTTCGAAAATATGCCGAATTGTACATTGTGGTATTGCAAACCTCATAGTGATAAAATTACTCGAATCACCTACGGTTTATTTTATTTACTATTTCATAATTTATCGAGTATTGAGGTAAATTAAATAATTTTCTTAGATATGTCAAAATATCTGACGGTTGCGAAATCAATTGTTGGTGTCAGTAAACGTGTATCGGGTATTCAGGTCAAACTTGGCTATTATGTAATTTTGCAACATTATAAAAAACTATAAAAAAAAAACAATTTGAATACCAGTTTTTTTACATGGAGCGACTGCCTATCTGACCTCCTCAACCTATGGAAGTCCCAACTCTGATGGCAAAGCACCCTAACGGGTCATCGTACTCATCATTATGAACCACTTTTACTATGGGACCAAACCTGAAATCGCGAAAAAAAAAAACAGCTGTTCCCTACTATTTGACGAGTTATGCGAACAAAAATGTAGGGAACAGCTGTTTTTTTTTCAGGTATGGTCTCATAGTAAAAGTTGTTCTTAATGATGAGTACCTTTTAACAGGATGCCCATAAATTCAATTTCATCCTGTATAGATAGATAAAATTATTCCCATTTACATACGGCACAAGAAACGCTTCACTAAATCTAACTCCTGTATTTCCCTGTTCCCTATTTAACGTACTTTAGTTTAGTTTAGTGCTGCGGGTTCCCCTGTTTTGGCGCTAGTTTATGGGGAATTAGATCTGTTTCCTATGTCTGGCCGGCTGCATCGATTGCTCGCCAGGTATATTTTTTATCACTATAGCCCGTTTTCACTAATGCTTAATCAACCGATTAGATTTAAACAGTTGTTTTAAGGTTATATAGTGTAGTTGTTGAATATAGTGTGACGTTAAACAAACTCCCACCAACATTGTAATCCTAACTTCCTAACTAAATTATAAATGCAAAAGTGAATTGTTACGCTTTCACGCTAAAACGGCTGAATGGATTTGAATGAAATTTGGCACATGGGTAGACAATGACCTGGATTACGACAAAGGATACTTTTTACCCAGGTAGTACGTTCCCGTGGGATAATTTCCGATCTCCACACGGGCGAAGCCGCGGGAAAATCTAAGAACCTATATTATAATATATCAAACAAAGAGATAATTAATTGATTCCATCGTCATGTCGTCGAACTTGTATTTTAGTTTTTACCATATAGGTCCGTTTTCATCAACATTTAATCAACGGATTAGGTTTGTCAACAGTTGTTTTCATGTAAATATAAATGGTGGATTAATATATTGGTGAATACGGGCCTTAGTTAAATCTTTGCCAGTCATTCTAAAATCTATCGATTCCTATAGTTTTCGTTAACATCCAGGGTTAAAATAAAAAAAATTGGTGCTTTTTCATTTAGTCAAAGTATGATTCGATGTTTTTTTAATAAACTGAAATATCAGCCCGTAATTTTCTCAATGAAGCATCTTGGGCAATACAGTAACAATTAAGTATTATAAAAGATCAAACTTATTAATGCGACTCAGATTACTCGTATAATGAAGAAATTAGTGGCGCTTGTAAAGATGTCAAAAATCTGTCAAATTCAGCACAATTACCAGCCACGTTCATTATGATACTTAAAGCACCACGCTTGTTTACAGTATGTCATTAAATATGGATGATGACTAATATTAGAAATCATCATTCTCCTGCCCTTATCCCAATTTATTTGAGGTCAGCGCAACATTTCTTTTTCTTCCATAGTTCACTATTAGTCGTCATCTCGGTAGTCACTCCCGTTCTAGACATACCATCTTTTACTCAGTCCATCAGCTGTTTCTTTGGTCTTCCCCTACTCGTATAGCCATCCATATACAGTATGGAGCTCACATATATGCAATAAATCCAACCACATACTTGATATCACCTTTGCTGACGATATACAAAAAATTAACAGAATCGGTCCAGTAATTAGGTCAAAAAGTAGAGTTTTAATTTTGAGTAAATTTGAACACTCTGTAGATTCGATCACTAGGTCTATGAGTCAATGAACTTGAATCCTTGAACATGTGTGCAAACAAAAAATCCCTGTTTGGTGAACAATGGAATGGGCACTGTGGTGCACCGCAGGTGGCCAGCTCGGTTGTCTAAACAGAGTGATTACTTTTACTGAATTTATTTTGTTTGAAAAATTAACTTTTTTAATTTATGGTTTTTAATTTAACATTTAATTTTGATATACTTCTGTGGACTAGTATTGCTAGTAGATTAAATTCTTTCACATGGTGCCAGTTCCATACTGTATAAACTCAAAACTTTCCTGACGACGTTTTCCTCATTCCTCCGCATCACATGCCCATACCACGACTTTTAACTAATATTATAGGTATAGGGCGTGGCCAATTACTGTAGCAGTTACCCTAATATAAGACTAAACTAATCTTACAAATGTAAAACTAGACTAACATAAGAAATGTTCGAATAAATAATTAATTTCAAAGAAGACATACTAAAATGCGATAGTAGAAAAATCCTGTAAAATTAATGGAAATATGGAGAAGGTATACTTTAAAAGTTTTTGGAAGGGATTATTCCTGACCTTGTCGCGCGGTACGGATAAAAAAAAATGAAAAAACGTTTATTAGTGGTGACCATCTTATTACAAAACGTTTTACTTCTGCCAAACTGCACAGCAGTTAAAAAGTAGCGCAGCAGCCTGTAATTTAAAGCGCTTACTCTTTTCCACCATTTATTTTACTTTTGACACAAGCACGCCTATGAAGCTCCATATTTATTGACAGGCAACCATATTTAGACAAAAAAACCGCCCAAGTGCGTGTCGGACCACGCACAATGAAGGGTTCCGTAGTTGGGATGAATTTATGTTAAGAACAAACTTAACATTGTAGTTGAAAAACGTGTTCTCCCATACATTCCAACTGTAAATGTAAGTTTGTACTCACAATATTGATAAATTTTAAGACCACAGACTTCTTATAGGTTTTCTTGTAATCCACAGGTAAAAATCTATTTTCTGTATTTTTTTTTTTAATTTTAGGCTCAGTAGTTTCGGAGATAAGGGGAGGGGAATGGTCAATTTTCGTCTATTTTCTTAAATAACTTTAGAACAATTTATTTAAAAATTATAAAAAAAATATATTTGAGACCCTCATAATAAGCCCTTTCATTTGACACGCCACATTGTGTAGTTTGCAAAACTTTTTTTTTTTAATTTTCTTATTTGTCCCCAAAAATGACCTTTATATTCAAAATTCATTTATTTACTTTACCCGTCCGTGTTTGGCTCACAGAAATTCATATGAGTACCAAATTTCAACTTAATCGGTCCATTAGATTCGGAGCAAATTCGCTGTGATAGACGGACAGACAGACACACGAGTGATCTTATAAGGGTTCCGTTTTTTCCTTTTGAGGTACGGAACCCTAAAAATGCAATACTTCATGGACATCATATGCCTAGCCTTTTCCTAACTATGTAGGGGTCGGCTTCCAGTCTAACCGGATGCAGCTGAATACCAGTATTTTATCTGAGCTCCACAATCCAGTTACTGGGTAATACGATACCCCTTGGTAAGACTGATTGTCCGACTTTCGGGCTTCTGACAACTCGTAACGACTGTCAAACATCAACGAATGATAGCCGGGATCAACGGCATAACGTGCTTTCCGAGGCACGAAGGAGTATCGGTATGTAAAGATGGTGACCCATCCACGGACCAACTCCGGCAAGCGTAACTTAACCTGATGGATCTACCTGTGCGGCTGTTATTACTTAGCCACGAGTTTCTCTGCATGGACGCTAAATTAAAATAAATTGTTGGAAAGATTATAGTATGAAGTTATATAGTCGTGACGTCACTTCTATAATAGTCACCGTCTTTGTCTAGCAGTATATTTTAAAACGTTTATAACTTGGCTATTTATTAGGCTTGTACAAATTTTAATTAAAATAAAATAAAATGTCATCATCCCTACTATTCTCTATCTCAGCCGCCGAAACTTACACTTCTTCCCAAAAATAAGACAACACAAAACAAATCAAAACACATTCGACTCCCAAGTCGATCGTTTTACCAAAGGGTAGAGGCCCCAGTAGTTGGCAATCGGATAATAATATATATATTTTCGCTCCATATTCTGTGGAAGTGCTCTGAATATGATATAGTGCGGATAAATCGGTAGCGACTGCCCTCAAGGGGGTGTTTACATCGACAGGGGTAGTCTCCACCCCAGGAAGTTGGGACAAAGTATTTTTCGATAGTTTTCAGTTCGATGTTTTTTGTGAAAGTTATTTTTTGTTTTCTTTTTAGGTAGGTAGGTATTATCAGTACATCTTACGGTTTTATAGTACGAGTGAACAGTATCCAGTACGCGAACGAAGTCGCTGGTGTAAGCTAGTTGTTAATTTTTATGCACTGTAGAGGAACCCAACTGAGCTCGGGTAGTATATTATAAGTTTTACGGAATGTTCACTTCGAATCTCAGTCAATGACCGCAGTCGATTCGAAGTGAATTCACTTGTTTCCAAGTAAATAAACACAATTTTACACCTCAAAACAGTTTCAATTTAAAAAAAAAATATGTGTCTATGATTAGTAGACTTTCTTTCAAATAATGTTTTTGATGACGATCAATAACTTTTAGTCCGCGTGATGCCTTACTTAATCTTACAAAATCTTAGTCAAAAGCGTCGATAGATTCTTGTATTATTATTATTATTACTATATAGCTAAACTATTTCAAACTAATAAAAAAAAACTATCCACAGACTAAACCAGTCCCATGTATTCCGACAGTCCACGTAACATTTTATCACAAAACAAATAATTCTCAGGTACAATATTCAAATAGCTGCAGTAAAATGACACAATCGTTTTCCTACCCTCCAGCAAAAAGGGTATCGTACAGATATGCCGAATAAAGTATAAAATATGATCTCTCAATATCCACCGTACACTGCCTGTCAATAAAATTTGTTACATAAATCACGGTGGTTTATGGGAAGTGATAGAATGATCCCTTTTTCTTGCACGAAAGTGTACGTGGGATGTATTCGTTTCTTTTTTTGTATTGTTACCTACCAGTTTTTTTGCTACTTTATAGTTTATGAGGCTACTAATTTGTTTGGTTAAGATAATGGTCAGAGACACTATTACTAAAACCCGTTTTTTACTAAAACCCGTTTTTTAGGCAATGCCCGGTTTCTGAAGAATTCTTAAATGGAGTTTAAACTCTCAATAGCTATTGATTCGAGGCTAAGCTCGTGGCTAAGTAATAACAGCTGCACGGGTCGATCCATCAGGTTAAGCTACGCTTGCCGGGGTGGGTCCGTGGATGGGTGACCATCTTTACATACCAAGACTCCTCCGTGCCTCGGAAAGCACGTTAAGCCGTTGGTCCCGGCTGTCATTCGTGGATCTTTGACAGACGTTACGGGTTGTCAGAAGCCCGAAAGTCTGACAAACAGTCTTACCAAGGGGTATTGTATTACCCAGTTAATGAGTTTTGGAGGTCAGATAGGCAGTCGCTCCATGTAAAATACTGGTATTCAGCTGCATCCGGTTAGACTGGAAGTGGACCCCAACATAGTGTTGGGTAAAGGCTAGGCAGATTGATTGAGCTATTGATTCGACAAAATTATTTATTTAAGCGAATTTAAACCTTATGCTCATTTTTAACATTAACCCTCGATAGTAATTCACTCGACTTTTAAGCTAAATCCTTTCTTGACGAAGTTTTCAGAAACACGATATCGAACCAACAAAACCTCAGAAACTGGGCATTAGTCATTTAGGATACTTTTCCTGGTTCTAAAAGATTAATGAAAGAATGAAGTGGTAAGTGTAGGTGGTGTTTTATTTAATTTTTACCTACTGAGCTTTCATTGAAACACGAAATCTATTTTACCTACTTTTAAATTATCAATTTATCACCGTCTTCGGCAAATTGTAAGAAAATGCCTCGTATGTTATACAAGCACCATCAAATGTAATTACAAGACAATCTAAGATCCTTTTAAAACATCAAAGTACACAAGACATTATAACATAAACAGCGGCGTTCATTATGTGTTCTTAATAAAATAATAAACAATAACCTGCATATTACTGGTTGATATTAAATAACTCAATTCGTTTGTAATTTGTCGACAATTGTGCCCGACAAAGGCACGGTTCGAGCGAGTGAGCGCGAGTATGAAGGAAGTCGGTAGCTAGGGGGCGTAGGGTTGGACGTTAGTAGTTGTCGATAAAAACTTAGATTTAAGAAAATATTTTTATAAGAGTGATTTATTTTTGTGTGGTAGAGCAACAAACTTTGCGTATTGGCTGGTAGTTCTAGTTGAGAGAACCTAAGGATTTAGTTGAATGACATGCGATTGGAGGGGCCTATTGTCAGCTGTAGAACGCTATATTTAAGCTAATAATGATAATAAAGATGTTTTTGTAAATATTAGGTCTTTACCTATGAAATTGCCGTTCTGCAGTACTGGCCATTTCAAATCAAAATAATTTTTGTTTGGCTAAGAATTCTAATTTCAAATTAATTTTATTTTAAAAACATGGATTTTTTTTTCCAAAAGTAGTCATTTGTTTATTGATTAGTGTTACATTTTCATCGCATTTCAATCTTTTTCGTCATCATGGATACGTTAAAAATTCGAGTAATTATGGAATATGAGTACCGTCGTGGCAGCAACGCGGCACAAGCGGCACGCAACATCAACGACGTTTACGGAGCTAACACTACAAACCAACGCAACACTTGTTATTGGTTTGCTCGCTTCCGTTCTGGAAATTTCAACCTGAAAAATGAGCCTCGCGGTCGTCGAAGACTTTGGTCGACAATGACGAATTAAAGGCGATTGTGGAAGCTGATATTACACAATCTACGGCTGAATTAGCAGCAGCTTTCGACGTTAGCGTCAAAACAATATTGGTCCATTTGCGTCAAATTGGCAAGGTAAAAAAGCTTGACAAATGGGTGCCCCACGAACTCAATGATCGCCAGCGTGAAGTACGCGTCGAGACGTGCCTTGCACTGCTCAACAGACACACAAATGAAGGAATTTTGAACCGCATTGTTACCTGCGATGAAAAATGGATTCTGTTTGATAACCGCAAGCGCTCAGCAAGTTGGTTGGATCCTGGTTCAGCACCTAAACAATGCCCTAAACGAAAACTTACCCCTAGAAAAGTGATGGTCACTGTTTGGTGGTCTAGCGCCGGTGTGATTCATCACAGCTTCTTACCAAACGGGGTGAGCATTACTTCAGATGTGTACTGTGAAGAACTGAACACAATGATGGAGAAGCTGGCACATCTCCAACCAGCACTGGTCAATCGCTCGTCTCCGCTGCACGACAATGCGCAACCTCATACTGCACAGCAGACGGTCTCCAAGTTGCAAGAACTGGGGTTGGAAGCTCTCCGTCATCCGCCCTACTCACCAGACCTTGCGCCTACAGACTACTACTTTTTCCAGAATTTGGATAACTTCTTGGCGGGAAAAAAATTCAATACCCGAGAGGCAGTACAAAATGCCTTTGAAGAATTTGTTGCCTCCCGTCCAGCTGATTTCTTTAAGAAGGGCATCAATAAACTGCCACTGCGTTGGCAAAGATGCATTGATTGCATGGGTGATTACTTCGATTAATACAAATAAAAAATGCATGAAAAAAATTCGTTTAAATTTTTTCATACAAAACGGCAATTTCATAGGTAAAGACCTATTAGTATAGTTTTTATTTTAATAGGTGTACGTTTTGATTTTTGAAATATTTATTTTCAGCCATGACAAATTGTTATTAAACTATTTATAACTTCATCATTTCAGCTTAGCACCTTTTTTTCTCAAATAACGAGCTTAGAAATAAACCACAAAACGGTCAAATTTTTATTCAAGTCAGCATCGTTTCATAACTGGCGATCTCTGGAAAATCGAAACAATTCACTGTTTTTCTTAGAGTTTATCACCAGTTCGATCGGACTCAAAAGTCATTGTCTCTAAAAGTCCAGTCAGACAATATAGTGAAAAATCAATCTGATTAGCCTTTTCCCAACTATGTTGGAGTCGGCTTGCAATCTAATCGGATGCAGCTGAATACCAGTATTTTATATGTAGCCTATCTGACTTCCACAACCCGATAACTGGGTAAGTAATACGATACCCCTTGGTAAGACTGGTTGTCAGACTTTCGAGCTTCTGACGACCCGTAACGACTGTCAAAGATCCACGAATGACATTCGGGACCAACGGCTTAACGTGCTCTCCGAGGCACGAAGGAGTCTCGGTATGTAAAGACCGGTCGCCCATCCACGGACCAACCCCAGCAAGTACAGCTTAACCTGATGGATCGACCTGTGCGGCTGTTATTACTTGGCCACGAGCTCCTCATAGTCAGAAAATATAGTAATACTACATTAAAACGTTGTTTGCTCCCAAAGGAACCAACAATAAAATCTATCGATAACTCCGCTGTCCCGTCCCGCATCCAACAAAGCAAACGCCATTGCCAGTGGCGTTGTCGGAGCGGTGCGCCGATGCGTTTATAATATTTCATTTATTCGTTATAAATTATAATCGAGAATGAAGACGTGGAACTTAATTCTGTTTACGTCTAGCGTTTAGCCGCAAACTTGTGACTTGTCTTCACTTTAATTAGTTATCTCTGTTTTGTTTCAGTTCATTTTAAACAATGCTGGGTTATGGTGGAGAATAATTTTGTGGGGTTTGATGCCTGTTATCCCCAATGGGTTATGCAGAAGGTGTGTCTATAGTACACCCACAATTTGCTATTAGGCTATTTTCATCAACCGGGCTCAGATCCAGACTCCGGGTACCTAATGAGAAATTCCTGATAAATAACCCAATAACACTTTGCCTTTGACTTAGTGGGGACTGAAATTGGTAGAGAGCATGTAAACAATACTCGTTCGTTCTCAACGCATGATTTTTTTTTAACATTTTTCTTCGTTCACAACGCGTGATTTTTTTTACATTTTTCTTCGTTCTCAACGCACGATTTTTTTTTACATTTTTCTTCGTTCTCAACACATGATTTTTTTTACATCTTTCTTCGTTCACAACGCGTGATTTTTTTTACATTTTTCTTCGTTCTCAACGCACGATTTTTTTTTACATTTTTCTGCGTTTTCAACGCACGATTTTTTTTTACATTTTTCTTCGTTCTCAATGCACGATTTTTTTTTTTTACATTTTGCTTAGTTCTCAACACATGATTTTTTTTCACAGTTTTCTTCGTTCTCAACGCATATTTTTTTTTATATTTTTCCCATACTCAGTAAAAGTCTCAGTGCAACACGAGACTTTCAGAAAGAATCTCCAAAAAAACTGTGTTTGGTACTCAGAAGGTTAATAATTACTTTTACGTGAAGGGGTCCGTAAATACACTGGAAGGCATACATAATTATTGCATTTTCACTGTTTCATTTTTAAAAATTGTATTATCGACATGCTGCTTGGTGGCCAAAAATATTTAGTAAGTAACAGTACTGGAGAAGTTAATTACTACTACGTATGGTTATAGAGTACGGTACGAGTATTATAAAAAAGTCTTTAAACAAATCATTGTATATTTTCGTCAGTTGAAAAAAAAAACGGAATGACATCGAAATGATTTCACTATTCCTTTTTTTTTCAAATCTGGAAAACGAAACGGAAACAAAAAGAAAATTAAAAAAAAGGGGTCACAGAATATCAACCGGCTCTATTATAATAATTTTAAGGTATTTATTGTAAACTAGTTGACCCGACAGACGTTGTCCTGTAATTCATACAAAATTCCTAGAGAATATGCACTTTGAGTTTTCCGGAATTTCCCAATTTTCCCGGCAACTTTTGTAATTTTTATTTCCGATATTTTGACGCATGCTGGTGGCACTTTCTCAATACTGAAGGCAATTGAGTTGAATTGAATGATAGATAACACAACGATAACACACTGTGACTGAGTTATTACAGGTATTTTTAAAAATAGCAGACCAATAATACCTGTAATTTAACGTTCTACAACTTTTTTACTACTTTTGTCACAAAACAACCAAAACAACAAATTTTTTTTCGGATGAACCTAACAGAAAAAACAATGTAAGAAACTGAACAGCTAAACGTCAATCTATCAATTCTGTCAAAATACAAAATTCCTTAATGTCTTGTGTATACTCACTCACTTTTTTATATGGAGATTTTTTAACCAAAAGTTTTCACTTTTCCGTTCAAACATTTTCTTTGATACGAACCTTGTACTGACAATTACAAACGCTACAAAAAAAGAATTAGCCAAATAGGTGCAACCGTTCTGAATTGATGCGCTTACATACATTCGGTAAAAAATCGTTTATTAGTTTAAATAGCGTTGGTCCCAAACTAAGCACAGCCTGTATATTAGGCACCATTATAAATAAAAAAAATGTGTCCCTTTTATTAAACGTAAACGATTATTATTATTAACCACCCACTTTCTTTCCACATGCAAATATACCATTACCATAATAAACAATGTATCACAATTCAACGCAAAAATCGTCAAACAATACTTGGTAAGACTTATCCGTTTCAGCGGCAATAATTCAAGAAGGCACAAAAGGACTTGCTTCTACCAAGTTTGGTACAGGTTTCTTGAAGGAGCCGAGAACAGCGAGAACAATACTGAGAGTTATTGCTCTCTGTGTCCGGGGGAAGCCGGAAGCTCTGGAAAAATGGCCGCGGAACAAAGTAGCTTCGATGCAGCAAGGGAAGCTGCTGTGAACTGGTTTTGGCTGGTTTGAACCGGTTCGGGCGATGAGTGAATGATGGTTTTGGAGAATTTAAAACTTTTAGTGATTTGGGTTAGAATAGCTAAATATTTGAAGTTGTAATTTAAGCTGAGTTTTACAATGGCTTATCTAGATGTTTTTTTTTTTTAAACTCAATCTTTCTTTTTTTCTCAGCCTGTGTAATCCTAATTGTACCTATAGCTATCTACCAATTCTACTAATTAATTTTGCGGCAGTCATTAAAAGGTACTTATTAGTTTTCTTTGCAATGCTTATTTATGTAACCGACGACCTTAATGACCAAGTGGATATTGAGAGGGAATGTAGGGCGCTGGCAGTCCGATGTAACATGTTGGCTCGCAGGTTTGCACGCTGTAGCAAAGCAGCCAAAATAACGCTTTTTAAAGCTTATTGCCAAGTGTTTTACACGAGCAGCCTGTGGACCAACTTTACTCAGCGGGCTATCAGCGCCCTACGGGTCCAGTATAATAACGGTTTCAGGATGTTGATGGGGCTGCCCCCTTTCTGCAGTGCATCTGGTATGTTTGCACAAGCACGTGTCGATGGCTTCCACGCCATCGTGAGACAGAAATCTGCCTCTTTGCTCTGCAGAGTGCGGGACAGCTCCAACTCCATCCTGAAGACCATAGCGGGGAGGTACGATTCTCCTTTGTTAGGTGATGTTGTTCGAAGATGCCTTTCGAATAGCACCCTTGTCGCTAAATAGATTATAAGTTTACTAACATAGGTATAAGTTATCTTTTTGTTTATTTTTGCTTACTAACCCATATATGGATGATGCTTATCCGAAATAAAGT
The DNA here is from genome assembly GCA_946251885.1 of Cosmia pyralina. Classification (NCBI taxonomy): domain Eukaryota; kingdom Metazoa; phylum Arthropoda; class Insecta; order Lepidoptera; family Noctuidae; genus Cosmia; species Cosmia pyralina. The sequence continues at coordinate 22,331,180 of OX276361.1, read as the reverse complement.
TTTTTTTTTTTTTTTTTATTTTATACATTATTCAATCAATCTGCCTAGCCTTTTCCCAACAATGTTGGGGTCGGCTTCCAGTCTAACCAGATGTAGCTGAATACCATTATTTTACATGGAGCGACTACCTATCTGACCTCCACAACCCATTAACTGGGTAATACTGGATAATACCCCTTGGTAAGACTGATTGTCAGACTTTCGGGCTTCTGACGACCCGTAACGACTGTCAAAGATCCACGAATGACAGCCGGGACCAACGGCTTAACGTGCTTTCCGAGGCACGGAGGAGTCTCGGTATGTAAAGATGGTGACCCATCCACGGACCAACTCCGGCAAGCGTAGCTTAACTTGATGGATCGACCCGTGCGGCTGTTATTACTTAGCCACGAGCTTCTAAGTACATAAAACAATTACGCATAACAATAGGAATGATGACAGAAATTTTTTTTTGTTCGCCATGTTGATTTAAAAAAAAATATTGGACACATATTTCTTCTTTTTTTACGCAATCAAAATATTAAGGCGATACATTGAGTTAAACTGTGGCATGAAGTTACTACTCCTTGCTAGATTTTATACGCAGTTTGTTGTGACGTAGCGAGCCCCATGCACTCTCCAACTTTAATGCGTTTTATCTAAGTATTTTTTTATTAATATGATAAAGCAAAAAATACGTGTCTAATATTTATTTATTATCTGACTGATGGACCGAACAGAATTTCTGTGTTTTTGTACCCAGGCATCATTTTAAGTGGGACAGAATGAATTAAAAACTAAGTAAACGTGTAACACACACCATCATTATCTGCCTAGCCTTTTCCCAACTATGTTGGGGTCGGCTTCCAGTCTAACCTGATGCAGCTGAATACCAGTGTTTTACATGGAGCGATAGCCTATTTGACCTCCACAACCCATTTACGGGGTAATATCTCATCTTGGTACGACTGGTTGTCAGACTTTCGGGCTTCTGACGACCCGTAACGACTGTCAAAGATCCACGAATGACAGCCGATACCAACGGCTTAACGTACTTTCCGGGGCACGAGGAGTCTCGGTAAGTAAAGATGGTCACCCATCCACGGACCAACCGTGGCAAGCGTAGCTTAACCTGATCAAACGACCCGTGCGGCTGCTATTACTTAGCCACGAGCTCCTCACACCAATGTCCGCAAAATAATGGTTTACAGATATTTTAATGCGTGCGTTAATTTTAAAGAAAAGTAAGAAGTACTCAAACGTTTTTTTGAAATAATTGGTATTAGTTGGCTATTTTAAAGATTCAATAGTCGTACTTTTGAACTGAAAATGTGTAAGTGCGAAAGTATCCAATTCGATAAAGTGTGTGTTATCCCATCCTACTAATACATAAACGCGAATGTTTGTGAGGATGGATGGATGGATGTTTGTTACTCATTCCCGCAAAAAATACTAAATGGATTTTGATGAAATTTGGCACACACACCGTCTTATTACAAAACATGGTTCATCTTTAAATCCAGGTTTAAACCATGGACCCTTTTTTGAATTTCGAACTTTATTCCGACACATTAAGTTGTCAGTTTTGTATAAAGAACTGTATTTCTATCACAGCAAGGTTCTAATTACAAAAACTGGTTCGATGGTTTAAGCCATGACAGAAGAAAAACCTCGTTTTGTAATAATACCGAGATAGTTTATAACCTGGATTGACATAAAGGATACTTTTCATCCCGATATTCTTACGAGTTCGAGACTTACGCGGGTGAAACCGCAACGCCCTTTTTTTTTTTTTTGTGGACGGGTAATCATCAAATGACTTCTCCCGCTCTGGGCAGAGCGGGAGGGCGTGTCAGACTTTTACTGACTAAAACCCACCCATGATCCTTTAGTTGCCCGTGCCAGGGCCACGGTATCTCTTTCGAACTACCCGCGACCCCGGCGGCATCGGCCCAATTGACCCCGTCACTGCTGACATCTCTTTGAGGCGCGCGTGGAACAAAACGCGCCGTCGACCCGGGCCTGGTCCTTACCGGACGGCGAGCTGCCCATTACTCGTCGTCCGCAAGCCCGCGCCTACGGTGGCCGGGAATCGGCAATCGATTCCCGCCGCCCAGGGCGTCTCCTACGGCGGCTAGGGGCGCGAGGGCGCGGCTGTTGCCTCTAACTCACGCGTTCCGCTTCCTCCTTCGCGAGCATTACTGCTTCGCAGAAGGAGGTGATGGCTTCCCATGCACTCGCGCTCCGCACCATGGCCTGGACCAGGTTTGGACGCGAGAGATCGCCGCCGCCGTTCGCCTCCGTGAGAACACGGCGGTGCTCCGCCCAAGCCGGGCAGACCTCCACTGTATGCTCCACCGTGTCCTCCGGGCGATCCACACAATGGTGACACCTGGGCGTTTCCTCCCGCCTTATCCGAAACAGGAACCTCCCGAAACAACCGTGTCCGGTGAGGACCTGCGTCAGGCGGAAGGTGAGGACGCCGTGGCGCCTCTCCAACCACTCCTCAAAGAGGGGACTTATCGCCGCAATTGTGGCGTGCCCAAAACCGCAACGCCCTACTGGTGTAATAATAATGTAGTTTCAGGAAAAGAACAAGCAATCCAAAGGGGTGAAGTAAATGCAAAAGTACCTATTAAACATCCATACCAGCATTACGTACCTAATTATTTTAATTAAAATTCCCCCTAGTGTGTATACGCTTTAAAGAATCGTGATAATTGTACAATTTCTACATAGTTAACTTATGAGAGCATAATTAAACTCAAATTGTCTCGCATTCTAACGTGTAATGGACATAACATTATTTTAACTGTCATGTAAATTGTTACTTACTGCATTTACCTCTACAAATGAAATGAAATGAAATTGAACCAAAATGTGGAATCTGAATAAGGACGCTTGGTAAAATAAATTGAAATCGAAGGACCGAAAATTATTGGTGAAAATTGCTGTACCTAAAGTCCCTTAAAGAAGTAAAGATCAAACTCAAACTCAAAGCATTTATTTCAAATAAACCAATTACAGGCACTTTTGAATTGTCAATGGGTCGGTCAGTCAGAAAGATGAAGCTAGTTGCCCATTCCAAAGCGTAGTAGATCCCTATGGAGAAGAACGGGCAAGAAACTCCACGGACACTCTTTTAAATCATAATATTTTTACAAAATATTGGTTACATCGTTCATGTTGAAAATATACATGTGAGAACAATGTAGAAAGACGTGCACGTTAAAAATCGATCGATCTTGTTCAATACACAGGGTAAATGAAAAAGCTTGGCCACTAACCTGAATATCGCAGCCACGGCACTAAATCAGTTTCAGGAAATAGCACAGCAATTCAGCACTCTCGTTCAGCACGGTAATTCATATAATATTCATAAAAATATTCAGTTTTAAGTAATATATAACACAAAAATTGATCACATCAAATATCGGAATCACTTTTACAAGTCATAAAAAAAAAAACAAATAAAACAGCTAGATGGAATCGACATTTCCTATCTGACTACCCCTGAGAAGAAATGGCGAAACTAATTCAGGGTCAAAGTCTCTTTTAAAGTCCAGACGTAATCTTGGTCAGATCATGTGAAGACCATGTAGATCCGTGTCTGAAATGGTCTTTTGAGGAAATAACCACACAGACTGAGTGGACCTGTCCAGTCAGCCCACGCATTTGTGTTACATATTCATTTTTTAATTAATTTCCATGATTAACTAATTTAGACCTCTAGACCAGAGGAGCTCGTGGCTAAGTAATAACAGCCGCACGGGTCGATCCATCAGGTTAAGTTACGCTTGCCGGGGTTGGTCAGTGGATGGGTGACCATCTCTACATACCGAGACTCCACCGTGCCTCGGAAAGCACGTTAAGCCGTTGGTCCCGGCTGTCATTCGTGGATCTTTGACAGTCGTTACGGGTCATCAGAAGCCCGAAAGTCTGACAATCAGTCTTACCAAAGGGTATCGTATTACCCAGTTAATGGGTTGTGGAGGTCAGACAGGCAGTCGCTCTATGTAAAATAATGGTGTTCAGCTGCATCCGTTTAGACTGGAAGCCGACCCCAATATAGTTGGGAAAAGGCTAGGCAGATTGATTGATTAACTAATTTAGACAAGTATATTAAAATATATTTTTTTTTTTGTTGTTTCCAGAATTACAGCTTTAAAAAACTTAATTTATGGTGTGATTCAACTGACTTTTACTTTTATTATTTTTATAATAAGTTGATTAAAATAATCTATGCCACGTTAAAATCCATTTATTTTTTTTTTCTTAGCAAAACATGTCACCTGTTTTCCCTGGAATGTCAGGCAGAGGTGTACCTATTCTCGTAAGGCCTAAACTAAATTTTGCAGGATGAGCCAAATGCCCAATGTACAATGGAACACAGTGGCATGCAGCATTCCGGCCGGCTCAGACTTAAAAATAAAATGTTTTCATAAATGCCAATGCTTTTCGTTTTTTTGTGGATGGGAAATCATCAAATGACTTCTCCCGCTCTGGGCGGAGCGGGAGAGCGTGTCAGACTTTTACTGACTAAAACCCACCCGTGTACCTTCAGTTGCCTGTGCCAGGGCCACGGTATCTCTTTCAAACAACCCGCGACCCCGGCGGCTGATCTGGAATGCTGCCTGTCTGTTTGTTCAATACATTGTACATTGATTTGGGCCTGACGAGATTAACGAATAGAATGAACCAATTATAAAAAAAAATAATCTTCTTCGAATATCACCTTATATATACATATACCTTAATATATTAGCAATCCTACTTTCACAAGAAAACACAAAAACACCTGTACTAATAGATAAATTCCTCTACTTTTTCAGCCACGTGGGACATTCGTAATGTCCCCTAAATACCGCAAAAAATAATTAATGCCCCACACATGCATCAAATTGTCACACCGTGCACCTTGACATCTTTATGGATGCTTTTTTGTATCTTTGTTTTGGAGTTACTTATGAAATAATGAGAAAACCTTCGTATTATGTAGTTGGCGGTTATTTTAAATATGGTGGGTGTAAAGAAAGAAAATATGGTACCTTTATTTGCGGCAAACATGACGCAAAAAAAGAACACCAACACAAAAATAACAAGTTGGAAGAAAATATGCGTCACATCTGCGTCATCATTGCTGCGACCGTATACGAGACAGAGCCCCAACACTACGCACATCAGATGTGTGTTTAGATACTAACCCACTTATTCATAAACAACTAATACGCTATACAAACCTATTTTAGTTATTGAAGTGTTTTGTCTTCTTCTTTCAAACTGAAATCATAATTCGAAAGAAATTCTTAAAACAGTTCTTTAACTAAAATAGGTTTATAAACCCATTTTAGTTAAAGAACTGTTTTGTCAACTTTTTCAAAAAATCAAAACGCTCTATGGAGCGTTTTGGTTTTTTTATGAATAAGGGGGTAAACAGTTAAACATTCTTATGGAAATATGTTGCGTGATGTTAATTTCTTAAATCACTAGTGGTAGTAGTTAGTTTTTTAAATCACTATTTAATTCATATTCTTTTTATTTAAAGTACTTTATTTCAACTGGCAACAGCAGCACGTTCCTACGTCTATTTAAAGACGTTATTCCTATACTACCTTTTTTATTAAGTTATTATCACAGACTCAATAAATCAACACTAATCGTACATTTTGATCGGCCACAATTAAAATAAACAAATTTTCACAATTTTCGTACGGAACCTTTCTTTAGAGCCGGTGCTTCTATTATTTGGGCAATAAATACGTCTTCACAACGTATATATCACTCGTTCACGCCAACACACATAAATAATTGTGGACGTCTACGCACTTTCAGCGCACGACTTACGTACCTACAATTAATTTATATTATATTTGTATTGTGTAAGAAGGTACAGCATTGTGTTCGGTAAGCAAGAACTTGCGCACAACATTTATTTATTTATCCATCTTACGTCTATCATGGCAGCTTTTTTTTTTTACTCCATGGCTATACAGGGTGTTTGGAAGCTGGGTGCAAAGCCTTAACGGGTTGATAGTTGACACATTTTGAGGAGGAGATCATCAGGTTAAGCTACGCTTGCCGGGGTTGGTCCGTGGATGGGTGACCATCTTTACATACCGAGACTCCTCCGTGCCTCGGAAAGCACGTTAAGCCGTTGGTACCGGCTGTCATTCGTGGATCTTTGCTAGTCGTTAACGGTCGTCAGAAGCCCGAAAGTCTGACAACCAGTCTTACCAAGGGGTATCGTATTACCCAGTTACTGGGTTGTGGAGGTCAGATAGGCAGTCGCGCCATGTAAAATACTGGTATTCAGCTGCATGCGGTTAGACTGGAAGCCGACCCCAACATAGTTGGGAAATGGCTGGGCAGATTGATTGAGTTAACACATTTTGAGCCATACATGTCTTAGACGAAGTATGTTTTTTTTTATTTTTAACTGCAAACTATTAGTTTTTTTTTTTCAATAGCACAGATACTTGGAAGTTGATTATTATAATTATTAGGTATTTATCAGTCCAACTGCAATAATGACCAAAAAAAACATACCAACTTTAACTGGGGCACTGTTAGCAATTAGATAACTGTCAGAAATTGGGTTATTTAAAAAAAAAAGCTAAAAATATCACTTAAAAAAAACCTACTTCTTTCTTTTACTTTTACTTTACTTTTATACTTGTATAGCTCAAAATACTCTAAAAATGGTGTCAACTATCACTCCCTCAAAGCTTTGCATACTTTCCAAACACCCTGTATATGTCAACATGAGGCATATCATCTTTGTCTCTGAGATTAATCTCCCTCATGCCTCAGGTACTGCAGCCGAACTATTCTGTAAAAATCTTATCGTGAAGACTTAGGTGAAATGAGAGAGAAGATTCCACCTTATGCTACGGATTGACATTATTGACAGCTCACTTACGTAGTACGTAGGAGTCGGTGACAACTTTACGTAAAGCAGGGTACTCACTTAGAGGTGTAGCACATAACTATCTGATACTGTTTCAATCTACCAGTGTGTACGACTCCTCGCAGCAGGCTGGCGCCTACGCACTCACTTGATACAGTGTCTGATAGTTACGTGCGACACCTCTAAGTAAGTACCCTGCTTTAGATGGGCTGTTATTGGCTTGTTTGCGAACCAATGACATAAAAATAACGCTTTTAGCAGCATTCTTCCGTTTCTCGACCCCTAAAAAAAATAATTTGTTTCCTCTCAACCCTTAAACATTAGTTCACACTCGACCCCCAGGGGGTGAGACTGAATTTTCATACAAAGAACACGCATACCTCGTTCACTTTCAACCCCTACTTCGGTAAGTATCTAAAATTTATATTTTGGTACAGTAAGGTACAGCAGCGTTTTCAAAATTAAGTGTAAGGTCAGCAACAGAATTTGGTTAACACTGCTACTTTTTGACATCACCTAAATCAACACAAAATGATTCGATTTAAAATGTTCTTAAAATGTTAGGTACTTCTGTTCCGATTCGAATTAAATGTTTTGAATTAATTAAGATTAAAAACTGTAAGTGTTAATCGACTTTCGTTGCTGACTGTACCATATCTAAATATTGTCACAGTTCCGCAGCATGTAGGCCTATTAATACACAACCTATATAATTTTCCGTTTTTAAACTTTTCCTTGACATGGTATTGATTATTGATGACCTTCCAGAAGCAGTACACGTCCTCCTCTCTGGGACGTTATATATTTTAAATGCGCCCTACTATCACTTGTAATCGGTATAACAGACATGTTTGCAAATAGAACTTGTGCGTGCACCAATCAATTGATAACTACTAAAACGCAAATGATTTAAGTAAGTATTACAAAAATTATATTGAGGGTATTTTAGTTAAATAGTATGCAATTATAGGGAAAACTCATGATTTATTATCGTGACTGCACTTTGGGGGTCAGGGGAAACTAAAACACATACATTATTTAATGGGGGTCGAGGGGTCGAGAGTGGACATTCTTCGGTGTAGCAAATTATAATACACCATTATTATTGTACATAAATGTTAAACAAATTAATAAATGACTTATGACTTACAGCTACTAAGTGACTTGTAGCTACTAATTTGTAAGATTGTTTATAATTTAATTAAATTACATCACTCTTATATTTTTCGAAGAGGTAGGCAGTTGTGTACATATAAATAGTAGTCCCACATTTCACCAGTTAAAGTGCCATATAAAAGGAAACGAAGTGCCAGAAAAACAAACTTATTAAAAAAATTGTGTAGTTTTAAAATAAATACTTACATATTTAGTTAGAATCGTTTTGCGAAATTATACTCCTTTCAAACATTTGGTGAAGCGCGTAACGCCATCTAGCGTCGAGTAGTGGAACCAAAAACGTGTACTTGTGACAGTTGCAGGACAATGTTTAGCTCAAGTTATGTTTGATTTCAAATTATTAAACAAAAACAAAGTTTACTGATAATTAGGGATATTTTTTTCTTATCATGGTTTTAATTTTTTTATCATGATCATTTCTCAACAATGTTTATTTTTTTTAGATAACTATTATATTCAGTGTTATATCAGGCACAATGTAGCAACTATCTATTTTAAATTTTAAAGTATTAAAAAAGGATGTCACGAATGTGACACGAGCCTATGATGCTTGCTACAGCTACGGAGCTGTAGCAAGTGCTACGAGGCTACGAGGAACGGTGCTACGCGCTACGCTCTTCCTAACTTTATCTACGTAATAAAAACTGAATGAAATACATTCCTTCATTCATTCACTGACAGACAACGCGCAGACTAAACCGCTGGGTCTGGAAGCATAAAATTTTACACAAAAGTTCCTTATACAACAAAAATGAGCATTAAGAAAGGATTTTTAAAAATACATTCCCTGGCGGGGTTAAGTAGGGGTGGTAAATGTAATGAACGTTTAGACTCGTCATTTTTACGAACGGGTTGTCTTAATATAACAGTTTTTTTTTTTTGTTTAGTTTGTCGTTCTGATGTTCACAATTTGTTTAAGATCATTTATTAATTAATGTGTTGGAAACATTCATAAATAATCTTATCGTTAAGGAATAATAATATAATATTTTCAAGTGTTTGAACATTGACTTTGAAAATATTTCAAGACGAAATATTGACAAAGAATTCTTCAAGCTAGTACTACAATATTGGGCCAGAACATTATGTTTTGAAGTGAAGATGATTTGTATTTTGTCCTTATTAAAAAAAAAAACCTGTTTTAAAACCAGAGCATTATTTAAAAATTGTCAGGTATTTGGAATTTGGTTTTATTTTAATACTAGCTGTTGCCCACGACATCGTCTGCCATCCAGGTCTATCTGTGTGCAAAATTTCATCCAAATCCGTTCTGTCGTTTTAGCGTGAAAGTGTAACAAACAAACAAACTCATTTTCACATTTGTAATATTACTAACTGCGCCCCGCCGTTTCACCCACAAGGCTCGATCTCGTGGCAATATCGGGTTAAACAGTATTCTATGTCCTATTCCAAATCATGGCCTACTACGTGCCAAATTTCATCTAAATCCGTTCAGCCGCTGCAACGTAAAAGCGTTACAAACAAACAAACTCACTTTCGCATTTATAATACTAGCATTTGCCAGCGGCTTCGCCCGCGTGTATGTCGGAAATTATCCCACGGGAACCTTCTACTGGGAAGAAAAGTATCCTATGTCCTAATCTAGGTTATAAACTATCTGTATACCAAATTTCATCCAAATCCATTGAGCCGTTTTTGCGTGATTGAGTAACAAACATCCAAACATCACATTTATAATATTAGTAGGATTAGTTAGGATAGTTAGGCCCCGTACACACGGTGATGACGAGTACGATATTTTACGGTATAAAGTTGGGATCACACGACAGCGTCCGACTTGTTCATATACGGTTAAAAACCAATGCTGGATGAAATGTGATCCAGAAATTATACAGTAGGTATTACTCGTATATCGTACTTATAATCGCCGTGTGAACGGGGCAGGATAGAGTTGCCAAATCAAAATAACTTGACCACTTTTGGATTTTGTCACAATAGACTCGTTTGCATTACTTGTTAATTGACATTATCTATGGACGTTGATGCTATATCATAAGGCTCTAATGGTTCAGGAGGATGCGCTGTGGTAGCCCGCGAAATTCAATTTTTATTTGAGTTTTTTTTAATTCGCAGGTCCGTGTCAGGTTGTATCTTCATCAAAATATGATACGCGGCATTAAAACATATGTTTTTACATAATTGAATCATAAAAATCATCAATACATCTCTAAGTTAAATTTCGTGCAGAGTCGTTAGATTTCGTTCGTTCGACGAATCTGCACGAAATCTAGCTTAGAGAGATGTATTAATGATTTTTATGATTAAAATTATATAAATACATGTTTTATTGCCGCGTATCATATTTTCATCAAGATACAACCTGACACGGACCTGCGAATTAAAAAAAAACTCAAATAAAGCACATCCCCCTTAAAGATAACATGATGATGAAGATTTGTCATGTGATATATGACTTGAAAGAATCCCTTACCAATAAATTACTATTGCCGGATTCATATTACTGTGTTGTGTCGAGTCGTGACGCCTTCTGACGCAGTGTAAGCCATACAAAACTCGCTGTGATTTGACGTAGTCCTCAACAGATTCTTATGATTTGTGTATGACACAACACGACACAATAATGTGTCGGTAGCCTATAACTCCCACCTGTGTGACGGCAGTCTCTTTCAAAAACTTGGTGAGTTTTACTGTGTACTAACGTGTGTATTTTTCCACCCCTTTAAGACCTGCATCCCATGGCGCCCTCATTAACTAATGAGACAAGCCCATAAATATCACTTCCTTGCTCATTAAATAGTACAGCATTTTCGTTTTAAGCCGCCCACGACAACTCTTTGCTGTTATTTATATTAATAAGTTTGTTTTATACTGTGTGCCAGTATTAAAAGCTCGTAATTTGGTTGGTTAGATAAAATGGGTTGATTGTGATTAACTGTATTTTCTGACTGTAAAGAACTTTATCGATCTGATAACCTGTCTTGTATGGATCAGAATGTTGGGCCACAAAAGGAACGAATGAAAAGCAATTGCATGCAGCTGAGATGAGAATGCTAAGAGGGATGTGTGGACGAATGGATAGAATGAGAAATGAGTACATAAGAGGAACTCTGAAAGTGGCACCGGTGACTGAAAAGTTGTGCGGAAATCGGTTGTCATGGTATGGGCATGTGATGCGGAGGAGTGAGGAAAATGTCGTTAGGAAAGTTTTGAGTATGAATGTCGATGGCTATAAGAGTAGGGGAAGACCAAAGAAACGATGGATGGATTGTGTGAAAGATGACATGGCTAGAAAGGGGGTCACTACCGAGATGACGAATAATAGAGAAGTATGGAAAAAAAGGCCATGTTGCGCCGACCCCATGATTGGGATAAGTGCAGGAGAATGATGATGAACCTATGCACTGTAACGGCCATTTTGTTTTTTGTGGGTTTTTTGTATGTAAGTATGTTTATTAATTAAAATGCTTTGCGTTCCTAAAATGTTTTTTGGCCGAATTGTTAACAGATGTGCAAGGTACGATTTTGAACTATAAATATAATTTTAGATAGGTAGGTACAGTTTCTCAATAAATGTACCAAAGGAATCGTACCTTGCACATCTAACAACAATTCCGCCAAAAAATATTTTAAGAATGCAAAGCATTTTGTTTAATAAACATACTTACTTTTGTTTAAAAACTAATGATTTGACTTATAATAGCCTCCTTAAGGTTGTGTATTTATTCGCCACTCACTATTATATTAATAATAATTTATTTTCGTAAGCCTGAGTACAGTCAGCATCAATAATATCGGGACGAACAGACTGTTCAAAATGATCTAATCAACTATGAAAATGAAATATTAACACAATGACACAAGGAATGTTTCAGAATGAAGACAGTCCAAGACAACTGTCATTATGAGAAGAACTTTATCCAATTGGGATAAAGTTTAATTTTCTTAGTTGACTTCTGACACCTGAACTAGGACGTAGCCTTTCTCAAGTGTCTGAATTCCTCCCTGCCAGGCACATTGTAAAGCCTAACTTATTTTTAAAATATTTCTGAGCTTATAATAAAAATAAATTAAAGTTTTTTTTTTAATGAAAATTAAAGAAGAAGTAAAGAAATTATTTTACGTATAATTTATTTCTGCTATAATCTATGTGTGTGTTAAGAAGCGAATGTAGTGTAGTTTGCGAATGTGTAATTTAATTATGTATGTGTCTATCCAGACCATATTATGTATGAAAGTAAAAGGAGTATGTAGGGTACGTAGCATGTCATTCTGTAGTTTCTGCCCACCCCTATGTGAAACAGTCGTGAGTTTTTCGTATGGAAAAATGATTTATAAGAGGCACATGAAATATCTATATAAAAAGAGAAGTCCTGACTGACTGACTGACTGACTCATCAACGCCCAGCCCAAACCCTTGGACCTAGTAAGCTGAAATTTTGCACAGAGGTTCCCTTTATAATGTAAACAAGAAATAAGGAAGGAATTCCCGGTAGTACGTTCCTGTGGGATATTTTTCGACATAAACGCGGGCGAAGCCGCTGGCAAATGCTAGTAACTTACAAACTGAATTGGATATGACTATATCAGAGCTGTCATATTTATACACGAACTACAACAATGATTGAGGATAGTATTTTTTTTTTTCTCTTTGAAGTTGAAAAAAGACGGAAATCACCATAGTATAAAATCTATTAAATTTATTCGAAAATAAACTATTTTACCATACTAAATTATAGATGTCAAAATTAAATCAAAAATCAATCTCTTATTAGGATCGCAAGGGGTCTCCCCGAAACAATCAATGGCAATTAATCAAATTGCCATCAATTTCTGTTGTAGTAATATTGTCAATCGCTTCAATTGCATTTAGTAGACGATCAATTTGCGCATCAATGTGTAAATTGGCAATTAAAATTGATCGTTTCCGGGACCCTTAACTCTTTCCGATTTGGTAGTTAGTGTTATTTTATTATTATCCACGTCTTTCAGATTTTTTTTAGTAAGATCTGTACCATCTAGTGATGATTGGCAATTTATTTGAAATATTACAACCGATTGCACAATATTTTTAATGAATGAAATTTAATTTACTAGAATTTGAACCTTAAATCTAAGATTTTTTTCCTATTTTTCTATGCTACTGAAATGATAATTAATACAATTTTTTGTATTTTTTTTTTTATTTGCCTACATTGTGTCCCACTGCTGGGCAAAGGCCTCCCCTGTTTCCTTCATCGTTCATTAATACGACAATAAATAAAAAAAAAACTATTTCTTTGTTTACCTAAAAGTGTGACTCAAAGAGATTTAAGGTAAGTTTCAATAATATCCAGTAGGTATGTTGAGCACACGCCCCGCCCACTCACGTATTGGTTTCAAGTATCGGTTCGAGTCTGCGCACTGGGCGTATTGAGTTACAACGTCGCTTGCTAACGCCCCGTGGCGTTGTCTGTTTTATAAGCTTGTATTATAGTTTATACGAGCTTAGTAGATAGTGATTTTAAATTTCATTTCACTTCCAGTCTAACCAGATGCAGCTGAATACCAGTATTTTACATGGAGCGACTGCCTATCTGACCTCCACAACCAAGTAACTGGATAATACGATACTCTTTGGTAAGACTGGTTGTCAGACTTTCGGGCTTCTGACGACCCGTAACGACTGTCAAAGACCCACGAATGACAGCGGGAACCAACGGCTTAACGTGCTTTCCGAGGCATGGAGAAGTGTCGGTAAGTGAAGATGGTCACCCATGCATGGACCAACCCCGACAAGCGTAGCTTAACCTGATGGATCGACCCGTGCGGCTGTTAAAACTTAGCCACGAGCTCCTCAATAAGTAAAATTTCAAACTTTAAATTAAACTTCGTGTATACATCAATAGTCGCTATATCTGGTCAAAGATTAGCAAGACCCATAGTTGACCCATCACGTAATCAGCCTTTAATGTTTGTTGGGACACAGGCCTCCTCTCGGTGAGAGGGAGTGGGCCATAATCCACCACGCGGGCCCAGTGTGGGTTGGTAGATGTCACATGGTTTTTTCTGGTTCTAGGACATGCCGGTTTCCTCACGACGTTTTCCGAAAAAGTAAAGCGTCTGTCTGGGTTCGAAACTTCGACCTAACTCGTAAGTCGCGGCTGTTACTACTGGGCCACCACTGCTCACCCATAGCTGACCTTGAAAAACACACTTTTTTAATTTGGATGTTATGATTTTTTTGATAGTTTCAAAATAGTTTTCATTTTTTATTAAGTCTCCACACGGTAAAGAAAAAAAAGGAAAAGGCATCAACCGCTTTTCCCACCATAAGCCCCAACTATGAAGCTACTGTTCAATGGGCGGGAACACACATTATCGTATCGACAGGTCGTAAGGGCGTGGTGTCGATTATCGATAGCTATCGAAGTATCGAAAGCCACGCCCCACATAAAAAAATACACCGATGCGCGCATGTCCAGTCTGATCGGTTCGAAGATACGAAGATGTGTAGCGTCTTCAGATGTTTATGTACATTGCCAAGCATCAATATGCATACACATAAGAGGGCTGTCGCATTTTGTTACAAAGGAATTTTCAAGAATGTTAAATGAAAAGAGCTTTTTTTGAAAAATATAATCAATTAGCAAACTAGTAAATAATATTAATTTAATAGGTTATTATTAAAAACACAATTTTATTGTGGCATTTTTTAAACTCATCTCAAAAACAGGTAATACTTTTTGAGCTGAGTTTATTAGATAACTCAATAGAAATGTTTTTTTTTTTAGGTAACTGATAAAATGCGACAGCCCTCCTGCACAGTTCAAGAGAGATTTTATTTTACTCGTGGAATGACAATTGCAACTTTGAGATAAGACCCATTTTATATGAATAATATTTAATTGCCCAATTTTCTAATTAATCTAATCCTCTAAAAACTTATTGACCTCATGCCAATATTTTAATGTTTTTAGGGTTCCGTACCCAAAAGGTAAAACGGGACCCTATTACTAAGACTCCGCTGTCCGTCCGTCTATCCGTCTGTCACCAGGCTGTATCTCATGAACCGTGATAGTTAGACAGTTGAAATTTTCACAGATGATGTATTTTTGTTGCCGCTGTAACAACAAATACTAAAAAACATAAATAAAATACACACATTATATAGATTAACTATAAACCTCTAAATCAAAAATATACATTAATTTAAATTAAATAAAAACAAATAAAAACCAACACTCAAAATATTTTATAAACCATGTATGTACCCAAAATATACAAATATAACAATAAACTAAAAATAAAATAGTCTTTTATTAATAAACTTGCTAATAACAAACTATGCCATCAATGCCACATCTAGTAAAAATCAAATTCATACATCCATGTTGTGCTTGGTTAACTTACGATCGATTTGCATGTTATCTGTTTACCCACATTCTTTTTTTTTTTTTTTTCTTTTCCTTTTGTTTCCTTTGCTATTTTGTTTTGTTATTTTATATACGTACATCTGTGCGCTCTAATTATCAATCTTAGTTTTAGACATTGTTTCTCAGTAAGTGAATTATGTATGCAATTCTTATGAGAAATAAAGTTGTTCTTAAACCTTAAACAGACATGATTTTTTTGCCGTTTTTATAGATAATGTACGGAATTCTTCGTTCGCGAGTCCGACTCGCACTTGGCCGGTTTTTTTTTTCAACTTAATGGCACCAGATTTTTCTAGCTGACAATCTATGAGAATAAATGCCGAAAAGAACTCAAAGGTCTCTTTTAAAATCCAGACATTTTAGAGTCCCTCAATATCACATTTCGCTCGTCATAATACATAAACTCACGGCTTATTCCCATGGGGGTAGGCAGAAATTACAGAACACCACCTGCTACGATCCTTACATACTCTTTTTTTGTCAATTCCGGTCATACAGGCTCGCCGATTACGAGAAAGAACTGTACTTACTTACTTACTAGTATATGTTTATTCCGTGTTGCATTTGAAAAAGAATGACATAATTAAATAGAGTATCTACCTATATTCCTAATATCTGGCATGTATCATATCAGTTCTTAACGTCGTTTGACAACTTGCCAAAGTCGTAGATAAAATTTTTCCTGTAACCCTATTGCACAGAACTTTTTGCAGGTCATCTTTTACCAATAAATAACTTTCCTACCCACCCACACATCTCGTACAAAGGCGTGTGTATACGGGCGTGCCAGCCTTCGCTCCGGTTGGCTGATCGGAAACCAATCGATAACCGATAACCGCCTCACGCCCGCTTCCGGTCGCCATAGGGCGGGCGGGGTGACGTTCCTTTTTTATACGAAGGCTCTATTTTATGGTAATGCCTTTTTAGTCTATTTGATGTAGGTTTTGGTTTATGGAAGAAGATTGGTGTCTTTTGGTTTTGTTTACAGAAACAGTTGGGTAATTTTGAAATTACATTTAATAAAAATGTTTATTTGATAATGGCTAATTATGTGTTTTAAGTATTGACGTAATATCACGCAAGTATTCTCCGAGGGGGTCGGCAGAGGTGTAAATAACACCCACACTACGCCAGTAATGATATAAGTCCTATTTAGGGGGCAAAACTATCGCCATTATCCGAGCACGAATCAACTAACACTTTGCTCTGACATTTATAGTAACTAAAAATGTCGCTTTGCCCAACCATGGATCGAACCCACGCGCACATACAGAGGCATTCTACGAGTACGTTCAGTCCTTTCACGATTTTATTACCTCTGAGTTTGCATCACTGCCAAAATCACAGTGATCTTTATTCTAGTGACAATAAGGTTGCTGCTAGGAAGATGCCGTTAGAGGTAAAATAAGTGAAAAACTTAATATGGCGCATTGAGTTCCTGAAAAAAATCGGGTTTGTAGAGTGTCGTCTGTCAGCATGTGCCTAGCCTTTTCCCAACTATGTTGGGGTCGGCTTCCAGTCTAACCGGATGCAGCTGTGTTTTACATTGAGCAACTGCCTATCTGACCTGCATAACCACAACTACGTAATACGATACCCTTTGGTAAGACTTGTTGTAAGACTTTCGGGCTTCTGACGACCCATACCAATTGTGAAAGATCCACGGTACAGCCGGGACCAACGGCTTACCGTACTTTCCGAGGCACGGAGAGGTCTTGGTATGTAAAGATGGTCACCCATTCACGAACCAACCTTGGCAAGCGTAGCTTAACTTGATCGATGGACCCGTGAGGCTGTTGTTACTTAGCCATGAGCCCCTCCGTCACTCATAAAAGTGTATCAGTTTTTTTATAGACCTCGAAGTGACAATATATTAACGCCCGGACACTGTGTTATAGTAGCTCGTGGCTAAGTAATAACAGCCGCACGGGTCGATCCATCAGGTTAAGCTGCGCTTGCCAGGGTTGGTCCGTGGATAGGTGACCAACTTTACATACCGAGACTCCTTCATGCCTCGGAAAGCACGTTAAGCCGTTGGTCCCGGCTATCATTCGTGGATCTTTGACAGTCGTTACGGGTCGTCAGAAGCCCGAAAGTCTGACAATCAGTCTTACCGTATTACCCAGTTCCTAGGTTGTGGAGGTCAGATAGGCAGTCGCTCCAGGTAAAACACTGGTATTCAGCTGCATTCGGTTAGACTGGAAGCTGACCCCAACATAGTTGGGAAAAGGCATGGCAGATTGATTGACACTATGAAATAATAAATATACAGATTACAAACAGCTCTGCAGATCCCTTTTCTTAAGACAAGCGAGTCACGTAGAAGTATGCCGTTAGCATTAATGTTCATTTGTCAGCTTATTATTATTGTCTCTTAGCAAAGAATTGTCTCAAAAGGGTTAATTACTATGGACTAAGAATTGAATTAAAACATGCCGATGAAATGTTGTGGACAAGACTTTAAAAAACTAGTTAATCTGTTTAGGAATTTAAAAAATCGGCCATCTGCGTGTCGGACCACGCACAATGAAGGTTTCCGTATTTGTGATGAATTTATCCCAAGAACAAACATAACATTGTAGTTGCAAAACATGTTCTCCCATAGATTCCAACCGTGACTGTAAGTTTGTACTCGCAATATTGAGAGATTTACGATGTTATTTTAAGATCACAGACTTCTTATTATAAGTTTCTCTGTAATCTTCAGGCAGCGAAATTTTTTTTTCAAAATTTTAGGATCAATTTTCGTTTATTTTCTTAAATAGCTTTAAAACAATTTGGTTTAAAATTATAAAATAAATATATTTGAGACCCCTATAGTAAGCCCTTTTATTTGATTTTCTTTTTAATTTTTAATTTTCTTAATTGGCCCCCAAAAGTGACACCCCATATTCAAAATTAATTTATTTACTTTACTCGTCATAGAAATTCATATGTGTACGGAATTCCAACTTAATCGGTCCATTTGATTCGGAGCAAATTGGCTGTGACAGACGGACAGACAGACAGACAGACACATGAGTGATCCTATAAGGGTTCCGTTTTTTCCTTTTAAGGTACGGAACCCTAAAACACTGGTTTAAAATACCATGATTGGAAATTGTTTTAAAGTAAAAACAGACAATTTAAAGTAAGGAACTTTCTTAACTAAGGTATCATTTACGTATAATTTTTAACCGACTTTAAAAAGGAGGAGGTTCTCAATTCGTCGGAACCTTTTTTTTTTAATTTTTTTTTTTCATGTATGTTCCCCGATTACTCGAAGATGGCTGGACCGATTTTGATTTTTTTTGTTTTGTTCGAGAGGGTATACATCACAGTTAGTCCCATATAAAATTGATTACCTTTGCTTCGGTAGTTTTTGAAAAAGCTTCAATAATACGTATTTTTTCCACACTATGATTTTGATTTTTTATATGGATGATGTTCTAGTTTGTTTTGCAGTTTTTCACTTTGTAGTGTTGTGTTTGGAAGTCGGTTGTATTTTTTTGTAAAAAAGTTTTTTATATGGATGATGTTCTAGTTTGTTTTGCAGGTAGTGGTATTTGAATTTGTGTGGCGTAGGTACACAACTAAAAAGTGAAAAATAAAAACTTTTTTACAAAAAAATACAACCGACTTCCAAAAACAACACTACAAAGTGAAAAATAACTTTAATTTCGGAAGTCGGTGGCAAAAAGCGAAAATACATTTAACTAGACACCGACTTCCGAAATTAAAGTAATTTTTCACTTTATAGTGTTGTTTTTGGAAGTCGGTTGTATTTTTTTGTAAAAAAGTCTTTTATTACTTATAAACGAAAAAAAAATCTGCTGTTGTCTACATTTTGACGAGCTATGCGTACATATATGGGAACAGCTGATTTTTTTTCTTATTTTCAGGTTTGGTTCCATAGTAAAAGATGTTCATAATTATGAGTACAATGACCCCTTAAGAGGTTGTCAGTTATTTAAATTACACCTTATACATATAATGTCGTAGTTATTTAGTGAGCAGTAAGTAAGTAATTGCTAAGAGGAGTTCGAGGCTAAGTAATAACCGCTGCATGGATCGATCCATTAAGTTAAGCTACGCTTGCCGGGGTTGTCCATTGATGGGTGACCATCTTTATATACTAAGACTCCTCCGTGCCTCGGAAAGCACGTTAAGCCGTTGGTCCCGGCTGCCATTCGTGGATCTTTGACAGTCGTTACGGGTCGTCTGAAGCCCGAAAGTCTGACAACCAGTCTTACCGAGGGATATCGTATTACCCAGTTACTGGGTTGTAGAGGTCAGATAGGCAGTCGCTCCATGTAAAATACTGGTATTCAGCTGCATCCGGTTAGACTGGAAGCCGATCAAAACATTGTTGGAAAAAGGCAGGCAGATTGAAGTAAGTAATTACTAAGTTCTAGGCTGCTTGATTTACAAGATCGTATGAAGTATCTAGTTACATAATATATCACGAACTAGGAATAGGTCATGTCCAAACCCAATAACCTACTGTCAGTAAAAGACAGATCGCTACTGGTGATAGACAATATAATTCTATCTCTCCTGACGTCACTTTCGTTCGTTCGTTTGTGTTCTTTTGTTTTATCTGTCTTAGATTATTGGGACGTCAAAACCGTAGATATGTAGGTTTTTTTTTTAAAAAGGAACCTCTGTGCAAAATTTCAGCTTTCTAGGTTCAAGGGTTTGGGCTGGGCGTTGATGAGCCCGTCAGTCAGGATTTCTCTTTTTATATAATATATATAAACTAGCTGACCCGGCAAACGTTGTTTTGCCATATAAATAATTTTTAAGTTCACTAAGGGGTATGAAAAATAGATGTTAGCCGATTCTCAGACCTACTCAATATGCTCACAAAATTTCATGAGAATCGGACAAGCCGTTTCGGCCGGTCGATTCTGTAAAAATCTCACCGTGAAAACTTAGGTGAAGTGAGTTTGTTTTTGCTAGGAATTTACACTATTGACAGCTCACTCCACGCTCACTTCACCTAAGTATTCACGGTGAGATATTTATACAGAATCGCACTGCTGAGGAGTACGGGAACGAACATTGTGACACGAGAATTTTATATTTATATAAGAATTTATATATTATATAAGAATATAGATTGCAATGTGGTAGCGAGGCTGACTGCTCATGTTGCGTCTACAGTACTTTTAAGTATGGTAGAATTTTTCATTGTTTTATTATTTTAGCAGTCTATGTATGTATGTAAGTATGTACATTATAAGTATGTATTCACGTGTGTTCCTCCGTAGCACCTACATTACTGAATCGATTTTAATGAATGAGGTATCAATAGATTCGTAATAATGGTCCGGGTGACATAGGCTATATAAATGCTCCCTAAATTTAATATGGTGGACTTAACACGTAAATTTCTGATCACGAAAAAAATTACATTGAGATAGTAATGACATATTTGGTGTCAAAAGAAAGCTCTTGACGAGCACATTACAAATGTGAATATATGTCATATTGTTTTAGTAAATAGATATGTTTAAATTGTTAAAAATAAGTAAATCGTACTCGTAAATCATAAATATAATATTAATTTAATTGGTTACAGACCGACCGCGGCGGGCGTGATTTTTCAGTAGTCGGGTTTTAGTTTTTGAACTTACTTTTTATTTACTTCGTTATCCACACTGTTCTAACGACCGGCCAATGGATAACACAATGAGACGTCGACAGATCGCGTCTCGGGCCAAAGAAAAAGCGAAAAAAGCGAAAAAAAAGCGCCTGCTAGGAAATATCTTTCATCTTGTAATTATTTTTATCCTTTAAGCGAAATAAAGATAAAGAATAAAGACGAACATATAATCAGTTTGTCTAATTCACTCGCTGGACTATTGTCGTACGGCTATTGTGCTCATTTTTTAATGAAAATTCCTTATTGTTTTTGATTTTCGTATCTCGCGTGCTTTTGGCACGAAAGAGGGAGGGTTTCAGCAGACATCTTGGTTCTAAGATTTCTGATCTTAGGTATAGATATTGGTAATATAATGGACTGTATTAGAATGTTGAGCCACAAAAGGACAAAAAAAAAAGGACAAAAAGGACATAGTTTGACAACGGGTCTCTTGAAAGAGCCACTGCATGTTTTCACCATAGCAACGCGGGTTGTGGGTTGTTGTGGGGTGTTGTTGTTGTTGCTGCAGCTGAGATGAGAATGCTAAGAGCCAAGAGTGATGTTATTTGAATGGAAGAATAAGAAATGAGTACATAAACGTCTGAAAGTGGCACCGGTGACTAAAAGTTGTGTGGAAATCAGTTGTTTGGGCATTTGTTGCAGAGGAATGAGGAAAATATCGCGAGGTAAGCTTTGAGTATGAATGTGGATGGCTCATCATTCATTCTCCTGCTCTTATCCCAATCTATTTGATTGGCGCAACATGTCCTTTTTAGGGTTCCGTAGCCAAATAGTAAAAAATGGAACCCTTATGAATTCGTCATGTCTGTCTGTCTGTCCGTCCGTATGTCACAGCCAGTTTTTTCCGAAACTATAAGAACTATACTGTTGAAACTTGGTAAGTAGATGTATTCTGTGAACCATAATAAGATTTTCACACAAAAATAGAAAAAAAAAACAATAAATTTTGGGGGTTCCCTATACTTAGAACTGAAATTCGAAATTTTTTTTTTCATCAAATCCATACTTGTGGGGTATATATGGATAGGTCTTCAAAAATATATATATAATATATATTGGTGTTTCTAATATAATTCTTTTCTAAACTGAATAGTTTGCGCGAGAGATACTTCCAAAGTGGTAAAATGTCCCACCCTGTAACTTCTAAAATAAGAGAATGATAAAACTAAAAAAAATATATGATGTACATTACTATGTAAACTTCCACCAAAATTTGGTTTGAACGAGATCTAATAAGTAGTTTTTATTTAATACGTCATAAAACTCATAAATCGGTCTATTATTAAAACATCGATCAAAGTTACAACGAACTACAAGAACTTTTATATTATGTTACTTGCTGCTACAGAACTTTTCATGGGCGAGTCCAACTCGTACTTGGCCGCTTTTTTCCATACTTCTCTATAGTCGTCATCTCGGTAGTCACCCCCTTTTCTAACCATGACAACTTTCACACAGTCCATCCATCGTTTCTTTGGTCTTCCCCTACTCTTATAGCCATCGAAATTCATACTCAAACCTTTCCTCACGACATTTTCCACATTCATCCGCATCACATGCCCATACCATGACAACCGATTTCCGAACAACTTTTTAGTCACCGGTGCCACTTTCAAACTTCTTGTTTCTGTACTCATTTCTTATTCTATCCATACGTGTTACACCCCACAACTCTTAGCATTCTCATCTCAGCTGCATGCAATTGAATGTGGATGGCTGAAACCAAAGAAACGATGGATGGACTGTGTGAAAGATGATATGGCTAGGAAGGGCGTGACCACTGTGATGACTAATAATACTCGTAGAGAAGTATGGAAGAAAAAGAGATGTTGCCCCGACCAAATAAATTAAGATAAGGGCTAGTCAATGATGAATGGACCTTAATAAAAAACTTTTTTACAAAAAAATACAACCGACTTCCAAAAACAACACTACAAAGTGAAAAATAACTTTAATTTCGGAAGTCGGTATCTGATTAAATGTATTTTCGTTTTTGCCACCGACTTCCGAAATTAAAGTTATTTTTCACTTTGTAGTGTTGTTTTTGGAAGTCGGTTGTATTTTTTTGTAAATTTTTTTTTATTTTTCACTTTTTAGTGGTTCACATGTGCTTACCCGATCACAGCGTACTGGCGTGATGTTATGTTATGAACTGGTGGAAACAACAAACAGACATGAGATTTCAGCAATCCCAGTCCATTTGCTATCAATAATTGAGGAGTTCCGTTGCCTATCTCAGAAGTTCTTCATCAGATCTTCACCAAATTGAAATGGGACCACTCCAAGAAAGTACCCTTCCAAAAACTAACCAAATCGCTTCAAGTGTGTCTATAAAATTAGAAGAGTTCTCTCTATTTCTCCAGGATCCCATCATCAGATCCTGACTTGATGATCATGGGACCACCTGGAAAGTATACCCTTTCAAACAAAAAAAAAATAATCCAAATCGGTCGAGCCATCTTCGAGTAATCGGGGAACATACATAAATAAAAAAAAATAAAAAAAAAAAAGGTTCCGACGAATTGAGAACCTCCTCCTTTTTGAAGTCGGTTAAAAATGCCTCTGTACAGTACAACCAGCCTCACTCACTACCCAATCGTACGGCCTTTTCACCATTGCATAATGAAGGGTTCCGTAGTTGAAAATAATTTATCCCAAAAACAAACCTAACATTGTAGTTGAAAAACTAGAAATCCCAAAAAAAAATTTTTTTATCCGGTAAAATTACAAATTAATCATTTTTGGACTTTTTCCTTTATTTGTGAGGTGAGGCCTTGCTTCTTGCCAAATCTCATGATTCTAGGTCAACGGGAAGTACCCTTAAGTTTTGATTTACTTGCGAGTATCAAAATATGTCGCATATATATGATCGTATTTTTTTAGTGCGTTGACTTAGAAGCTTGATTATTTTAGAGCTTTAAGAGACTATAAACCTACCCATTTGATATTAATTTCAACTTGATATCTTCACGCGTTCCTGAGAAAAAGCATCTTGACAGACAGACAATGAAGTGATCCTATAAGAGTTTCGTTTTTTCCTTTTGAGGTACGGAACCCTAAAAAGTAGAAAATAGATATAACTTTGTAATGCTTCTTAAAACAAATACAATTTCATTGGTAAAAGATATTCGTATTACTTACATCAAAAAATGATTTTCAATGTTTTACTAATATAACGATAAATCAATAACTAACTTTATTGTATTGTATTAATACATTTTATACATGGTGTTCCTTACTCGTTCCTTTCGAACGTTCACTAATTACCAGTGTTTCTCAGTAATATACTTTCCGTAATATGAAATACCACGATTCCATTTACAAGAAATGCTATAAACCATGTCTACACTTGAGGGTCTAAAACCGACACATCAAAGGTCCGGGAAGTAATTAGCACTTTTATAAAAACCCCTTTTAGAACAAATAGGGAGTTGCGCTAATCCCGGAGACAGGTAGGCCCGCATTAAACTTGTGTCCTACCCCTTACTTTCTCTGGTCATTACTGGCTGTCATAGATTATGACGTAGATGTGGGGATAGGTAGGAATGCGGTTTTCACTCACGTTTCAAGTGGTGAGTGGAAACGTCGGCAGGGGATGCCCAATAAAGACGTAATAGTGACCTTATTGGTGATGTTTTTCAGAAATGTCAGGTTCGTAATACTCGCAACCGGCGGCGGCGGCGTGCGTGTATGAACGTAAAAAAAGCAAAAGGAGTATGTAAGGATCTGTAGTTTCTGCCTACCGCTATGGGAAGAAGTCGTGAGTTTACGTACAGTCAACAAAAGAGATCTAGGCAGGGTATACTAACATATTTGTATGTGAATTGCTTCATGTTCAATTTCGTGAAAATATACAATGTTGTGTTGGTGTGTTACAATTTAGGAGTATTGCAAAAACAAAGTAATAGATATAAAATTGATCATGAAGCAATTCACATACAAATATGTTTCTCTACCCTGCCTAGGTATCTCTTTTGTTGACTGTACATTGGAATATAGAAATAACATAACATCACATCCTTATACAAGGTGAAATTAATCATGGGCATCTTTTTAAGAGGTCATTGTACTCATCATTATGAACAACTTTTACTATGGGACCAGACATGAAATTGCAAAAAAAACAATCAGCTGTTTCCTACATTTATGTTCGTATAACTCGTCAAAATGTAGGAAACAGCAGATTTTCTTTATTTCTTTTAAAACACATCGAAAAGCTGTCTGTTGTATCTAAATTTTAATCTATAATCGAACCGACCCCACCGGTCATCTTAATCAACCCTTCAAAGGACAATCGGTCCACTTGACCCCCGGGGGATCGGGACCCAAATCGCCAAACTAATTATTGTTATAAGCCATTATTAGTGTATTAGCCGAGCTCAATTATTTATGTTTTCATTAGGTACCGAATTTTGTGGGTTACAAGTTTCTTATTGAAGATGCGGTTTTGATAGGGTAAAGTTTATGTTTGATTTTAGGGATAAAGCTATGTCTACTTCTATAGATCTTTTTAGACGCAGACAGATTGAGCTCTCAAAGGAGTTAGGTAGGTGTACTATGGAGTTTATCCTGTCCTTGACCATAGAAATTTGATTTTGGAATGTTCAATTAAATTCAGTTATCTTTTCTTTGTTATAACGGGTGATTCATTTAGAGGTACTTTTTTCAAAAGTAAAAAAAAAATGAAACTCCCAATTTTATCGGGTTATCTTTATTATCATACAAAAGAACCATACATGACATGTATTTTTTATTTAAAGATTATTTCTTTCAAATGTTGGCCGTAACTTTGTTAACGTCCATTCTGAAGTTCTAATTTTCGAGAGCGTCCGAGTATTTCGAGTGGTATTTGGCGAATATCGCGAGTAATACTTATTGGATTTGTATTCCTCAATCGTACCCGAGTTATCCATGTAGACTTTGGAATTTAGATAGCCCTAAAGGAAGTCTAGAAGTGAGATATCACACAAACTAGGCTGCCAATTCAACGGTCCGAAGCGAAATAACTGTGCAACGAATTGTTCTTGCAATTGGAATTTCAGAATGGACCATGTTAGCCGCAGTTACCGCCAATACTTTAAAGAAATTGTCTTTAAAAAATAAATGTCATGGATGGTTCTTTTGTATGTTAATAAAAATAACCAGATAAAATTGCTGTTTTCACTTTTCTTTTACTTTTTAAAAAAGTACCTCTAAATGAATCGCCCGTTAGTTAATTTTGAAAAGTGCCAATATATATTAGTATATATTAGTATTTGGCATAGAGATAGTCTATAACCTGAATTAACATATAGGATCCTTTTTATCCCGATATTCTTACAGGTTCAAGACTTACGCGGGAGTAACCGTGGGGCGCAGCTAGTACATAATATAAAGAGGTAAAATTTGTGAGTTTGTAATGTAGGGGGTAATCTTCGAAACTACTGATCCGATTAGAAAAAGTCTTTCACTAATGAGAAGCTACAGTATTGCCAAGTGCTAATATAGGATATATTTTATGTTAAAACAAGAACACGCGGACGAAGTCGCGGAAAGAAGTCGGTGGTATAATCAAATTAATTTAATGTTAAAGACGCTGTTACAAATGGGTAGTCAAATCATTACTTTTTTACACCAAAGTATGTTTATTAAATAAAATGCTTTGCATTCTTACAATGTTTTTTGGCCGAAATATTGATAGATGTGCATAGTACGATTCTGAACTATAAATATAATTTTAGACAGGTACAGCCGGTCGATTCTGTAAAAATCTCACCGTGAAAACTTAGGTGAAGTGAGTTTGTTTTTGCTAGGAATTGACACTATTGACCGCTCACTCCACGCTCACTTCACCTAAGTATTCACGGTGAGATGGTTATACAGAATCGCACTGCAGTTTCTCAATAAATGTACCAAAGTGAAATATTTTTCCTACAGTACATTTATTGAGGAAATGTACCTATCTAAAATATATAGTAGTATATTTATAGTTCAGAATCGTACCTTGCAGATCTATCAACAATTCTGCCAAAAAACATTTTAAAAATGCAAAGCATTTCATATAATAAATTTATACTTTTGTGTAAAATAGTAATGATTTGACTACCCATTTGTAACAGCGCCCTTAAGGGTTTTAAGTGTTATGGGTATTGGATAAGTTTTTATAGAAAACTTAAAGTATAGACTTCTTATTTACGCCAAAGTAATCAAAATACGGCAGTGCTTTTTGATTTATTTTTTTTTTAATAATCAAGGTTACAAGGCTACAAGGTTACAAGGCTACAAGGTTTATCCTCAAACCGACTATTTCACTCACTGGTGAAACTCTTGAGCTAGCCAGAATTTTTTTTTTTGTGGCGTAAGTTTTCTACAAAAACTTATCCAAAATCCATAACAAAGTTCCTAGTGCCGACCCTGTAAGTATGGTCTGAACCAAATGGTTAACTCATTTACTTGACGAATGTTTTGAGTATAGTCCGTTGTATACAACCTAGATCTTCACGACACTTCTTCTTATTGTGTCTATTTTAAATACAACTTCTTATTATTTATTTATTTTTATTTATTTTATTTATTTATTTCCAATACACGTATTAATTAAGTACAATTGGTTTTAGCCACACAACGAAAACCTCTCAGGGCTTATCTGTGTGCTGGCAAGCCGCTCATTTAAATTTACAAAAATGTTTATTACCGCAATGATACATAAAATATTTATATAATGATGATAACAATTTATTGGTGCATTAAGAGAAATCTTGTGTAAAAAAACGTTTGGATTTGTACTTATAACTTTTCGAACTCATCCTGTATAACATTTGCAAGTCCTCTGGAAGTTTATTAAGGAAAAATGGTACCAAATATTCTGCAATCCTCATGCCGTACACGTAGAACTTTGGTAGGATGTATTTACTTTTAATTTTTAATTGGTATTATCAGAATCTCAAAGCTTCAAAATAGTTATTTCAAGTTAATAATAAAAACAACACAATTAATGCATTAGTTACCAGCACCCTAATTGTGCAACTCACTTTCAAACACAATCTCAGAGTTATTATCACGTTGCGGGACAGTACTGACTTTTTCAAATTATGCGATATGAGAATAAAATTGCTCATACAATTGCTATATCCATAGCGCCATATAGCAATACTAAAAAATAATATACGAAGACAGTACTTTCATAGCCGTAAAATCTTCATAGACCGACCACGGGCATAACCGTAGTGTGCGTGCGAGGACTCCGTAGAAAACGCACACACACTTTTATATTTTCAAATTGTAACTTTGTTTGTTCTATAAATATGACATACTGATGCGATACGACAGTAAAAATGGTTTTCCTTATTCCTCTATACGAAATTTTACTGTATTCCCCTTACCTCCCTCCGTTCAGAAGAGTTTAAATTTTTACGGTGGTGCCCGTACTGTCATTTTCAAACATCGAAAATCTACAGATAATGCAGTGCAATGCGTCCCGCAATCTGATAAATATATTCCTAACCCATTGCTTCTTATGTTTGTAAAATTCATAGATCTGCTCAACAACGTAAATAACGCAACTGAACGTGGCCGATCTGTCACAGTGAAAGACATTGTTCCCCATTGTTCAAATATGCTCATATTACAATCAGCAATAATAATAATACCAAGAGAGATATATGCACCCGCAGGGCAGCAGGTGGCGAGCTGTTGGGCAATAGCGACCTTACGGACCCTATTTTCCGAGAGAAGTCTTGTTTTTCACCTCTGGCTTGTTTTTATTGGCCGGCTGGAGTGAATAATGACTAGGAACTTTGCTCCCACTTCTGTCTTGCCTTTATTGGCTGGCTTGAGTGGAGATTCGCAAGAGCAAAAGTGCTCGGAGGAAAGAAGTATTCCAGTAAGATGCTGGTAGGGATCTTGACCGTACTTCCGGGATTATCCTGATAGCCGTGGAATGCCTCTCCACTCCTCAAGCACCTCAGGACATGTTGCATCCTTATCGCTACGTCACTATGTGCTTAGGACCTTATTTTTGGGGGCCCATTATTGAGTGTGCAAGTTACCCCCTGCCAGTTTATCTGTGTATATTATATAACATTGGTCAGTCAGGGGACATAGTTCTTCCATAGTTCAAGGTACCCAATCCCCTATAGCCACCCAAACCCATAGCCCAATATGTTTTGTTTCCAGTTCTGTAATAGTCTTGCACCAACCGGGGGTTGTCCTTGGGTGCACTTGCATAGTACTTACAGGGATAATCATCGGCTGGTGCCTCATCGCCATTTAAAATTGTCTAGGAAGTCTCTGCGAGTTGGCTTCGGCTCTTCGTATGCCTTCCAAAGGTCCGGGAACCCAGGGTCCCGAGATATGTCAAAGACAATAAAATAATAATAATATCATTGGTATAACGTATAAAGGAGTAAAAGTATAAAGGAGGAGCTCGTGGCTAAGCAATAACAGCTGCACGGGTCGATCCATCAGGTTAAGCTACGCTTGCCGGGGTTGGTCAGTGGATAGGTGACCATCTTTACATACCGAGACTCCTCCGTGCCTCGGAAAGCACGTTAAGCCGTTGGTCCCGGCTGTTATTCGTGGATCTTTGACAGTCGTTACGGGTCGTCAGAAGCCCGAAAGTCTGACAACCAGTCTTTCCAAGGGGTATCGTATTACCCAGTTACTGGGTTGTGGAGGTCAGATAGGCAGTCGCTCCATGTAAAATAATGGTTTTCAGCTGCATTTGGTTAGACTGGAAGTCGACCCCAACATAGTTGGGAAAAGGCTAGGCAGATTGGTCATTGGTATAAAGATTTTCAAACTATACACAGAGAATCATCTTACATAGCCCAAGACTTCATCCCTACTCACATTATATTGTACCGTACAGTACTTATGGGCACACTTAATGGTTATTTGTAAGTCCCGAGTGGCGGTCGATCGTGAGAGCTCGATTTGTTGCTATAGGTACTATTACTATGTAGTTTACACTGACCAAGTGTTCGTACAGATAAAAAGTAGTTGACGAGAATGGGAGAAAATAACTTCTGACAATCTCATCATCTGTCTAGCCTTTTTCCAACTTTGTGGGATTGGCTTCCAGTCTAACCGGATGCAGCTGAATACCAGTATTTTACATAGAGCGACTGTATCTGCCCTCCTCAATCCATCGCTTTATATGTTTCAAAAATTCGCCTGGTCGACAACGTAAATATCGCAACGAATGTTCTTGAACTGTCAAAATGAAAAATCAACAACATTATTATGTACAAGTATATAATAAAAAATAAAAAGGCCTTTGGTATGGGACGCAACCTGTGTCGACAACCTCGCGCCATCCCATCTTCCTAGTACGGCGGGCTGTGCCGGGGCAGCTGCTGCAGGAGCAGAACACCTCAAACGGCGCAAATATAACAACCTTTTTGGGAACTATATGTTTGAGCCGTTTGGGGTTGAAACACTAGGGCCTTGGGGTCCGAGTGCTCATCGAGTTTTTCGGGACATCGCCAAGCGGTTGGTCGACTCTACACGGGACCAGAGGGCTGGCCTATTTTTAGCCCAAAGAATTAGCATTGCCATCCAACGTGGCAATGCTGCCAGCCTTTTGGGCACTTTTCCCATTGACAGCGATGTGGACGAATTTTTGGATGCCTGAGCTCTTCCCCTTTTTATTTCTTATTATACATATACTTGTACATAATATATATATTTTAGTGTTAGCTTGTACATTGTAATTAAGATAAATAAATATGAAAAAAAAAATAAAAAATATTAATACATTAAAAAAACAACATTATTTGCGATGAAAATATAAAATGATAAAAATCAACATCACGCCTGTAATCTCCAAAGGGTAGCGCAGACGTTTACCTATAGTACACCCACATTTCGTCAGCTATGTCTAAGTCCCATGTAATAGGGGACGAGCCTATTACCGGTCGGCTTTTAGTCTAACCGCATGCAACTGAATACCAGTATTTTATATGGAGCGACTGCTATCTGACCCCTACAACCCAGTTACTGGATAATACGATACCCCTTGATAAGACTGGTTGTCAAACTTTCGGGCCTCTGACGATCTACTCTGTAGAAATCATCCTGTGAAAACTTTAGTGAGCTGTCATTCCACCTATGCTAAGAATTGCCACTATTGACAGCTCACTTCACCAAAGTTTTCTTTGTGAGATATTTACAGGACAAATCGGCTGTTAACCTTTAAAGTTTAACTTCTGAAAGATGAGTGAAATCGGATTTTGAAACCTAGGTACAGTTTAGGAACATTGTAATTTTAAAATGCCTAAGATTTTATATTCTCTCATCTATAACCCTGTATTGCTTCTGTAAAGTAGTAACTTCTAGTTTTTTTGTAAGTAAAAAAAAAAAAACACTATGTTAAAAAAGAATCAACAGAAAAGAAAGAAAGAAAAATATTTTATTTGGGACTCGCACAGAAAATACAGTTAAAAAGGAGCAAATAAAAGTAACAAAATAAACATTGAAAAACAAAAAAAAAAATAAATAAATAAATAAAAATTCAGACTAAAAAAAAGACACCTGTGCGAGGCCAAAAAGGCTCCTATGTCAGCATAAAGCTATATTAATATTTAAAAAATAAATACCGCAACAGGTCATTTCTGTTGCCAACTCTTTGTTAAGTTTTTTTTTTTGCATAGTAACAACACGGTATATTTTTGTACATTAATAGGTAGGCATTACACATTTTTTAAGGAAATGCAGATTTTTTCCCAATTTCTTTGATGAAAATATTTTCAGACAAAAATAGTCGACCGTAGTAAACCTTTTTAGGGTTCCGTAACTCAAAAGGAAAAAACGGAACCCTTATAGGATCATGTCGTGTGTATGTCTGTCTGTCCGTCTGTCTATCTGTCTCTCTGTCTGTCTGTCTGTCTGTCTATCTGTCCGTCTGTCACAGCCAGTTTGCTCCGAATCTAATGGACCGATTAAGTTGAAATTTGGTACACATATGAATTTCTGTGACCCAAACACGGACGGGTAAAGTAAATAAATTAAATTTGAATATAGAGGTCACTTTTGGGGGGCAAATAAGAAAATTAAAAAAAAGTTTTGCAAACTACACCATGTGGCATTTCAAATGAAAGGGCTTACTATGAGTGTCTCAAATATATTTTTTTTATAATTTTACAATAAATTGTTTTGAAGTTATTTAAGAAAATAGACGAAAATTGACCATTCCCCCCCCCCCCTTATCTCCGAAACTACTGAGCCTAAAATTTTGAAAAAAATACAGAAAATAGATCTTTACCTGTAGATTACAGAAAAACCTATGAAAAGTCTGTGGTTTTAAAATAACATGGTAAATCTATCAATATTGTGAGTACAAACTTACATTTACAGTTGGATTGTATGGGAGAACATGTTTTTCAACTACAATGTTAAGTTTGTTCTTAAGATAAATTCATCCTAACTACGGAACCCTTCATTGTGCGTGGTCCGATACGCACTTGGCCGGTTTTTTTTTTCTAAGTACTTTAAAAATACCGACAGACGAGATAAATGGTAACGGGGTATGTAATATAATACCTAACAGTCCTCCAGACCGAAGTTCATCCATGGCCATGGTTCATTCATTTCTTCCCTCACTTTCATCGTCCGATGAGACAACAATCCGACACAACCGGAGAGAAATCAGGCGCAAGACCAAGGCTTAAGAATAAGAATAAGAAATTTTATTTGCGCAAACATGTGTACACATACAAAATTAAAATAATAGATGCATGCAAGGTCGTAAATAAGATTAGCTCACGACATGTTTGCCATTTCTCATGGCGTGCAAATATCTTGGAAAAAATAAAAGAAAAATAGTATTAATACATTGATTTTAAAATATTACAATTATACATTAATTAAT
Source organism: Cosmia pyralina (assembly GCA_946251885.1). Lineage (NCBI taxonomy): Eukaryota > Metazoa > Arthropoda > Insecta > Lepidoptera > Noctuidae > Cosmia > Cosmia pyralina. Next base: position 22,298,229 of record OX276361.1, on the reverse strand, counting down.
GTCAGTTAAACAAATACATTCAATCATTTACATTATCCAATTATTCATTTTATATTTGACTAGTCCAATAATACAAATTACATATAATAAAATTATATTATGAAGATTTACAATAGGAATTCAATTAAATAACATTTATTATGGCATATTTAAGTTATATATTTTTATCACAATGAGTCGTTTAAAAATTCTGCAATACTATAATATGCTTTTTGTGCCAAAAAAGATTTCATTGTTTGTTTAAGTTTAAGTATTGTTAGCTCTCTCCAACTTTTGGGCAATTTGTTGTTAACGTGCTTTCTGAGGCACTAGGTTATCTCACGTCCAGCTTCCAAACTCCGGGCTATTACAAAAAAATTCCAAAGAGGCAGTCAACGGTGTGTGTACGTTCATGTCCGAATGCGTTCTCGTAAACCGGAGGGCGGAGAGTGACCCTTTCGGTTTAGTGTCGCGCCGATATCTTTACGATATCCGACCTCTGATGAACTGACGTACAGGGGGACGGATTGTTTCTGCCAAACAACTAGTTTTTACACATCTCTAAAATGAACACTTCGTGGCTGCCTGTGTGACCGCGTAGTTGTTCTAAACTGCGCAACGGATTTTGATGCGGTTTTCACCATTAAACTAACATATAATGAAATTAAGAAATCTCAATATTTTGTCAAGTTGTGAAAACCGTGCGAAGTGGGGCGGGTCGCTAGGAATTTACAAAACAAATATACAGTTTGATTGTATTTATTTCATAATCAAAATCAAAAGTCATTTATTTCAAACAAGGCTAAGAATCAGCACTTTCTGAACATCAAAATTACATAAGACAGTCCCACAAAACACCCGACCTTCACCACTTCCTAGTGCTTTAGCTGGGAAGAAGAAGTAGCGCAATAATTTTAGACTTAAAGACTGGTCCTACCATAAGACAACAAAAAGTATACGTTTATTATCCATGAATATTTACATAATTTAAAATTTAAGAATCTTAAAAAAAAAAAACCTACCATAAAAGTGATTAAATTAAAAGTTTTTTAAACGGTTTTAAAAGTGGTATATTATATGGAATGTTTTTTATTGATTTATTTTAATCTACCCATGAATTCTACAACCTCTACTACTAACTCTATTGGTAATGCCAAAAAATAAATGAGCTACCACCTATTACATTACAATTTTGAGTGAGGTTGTAATTGTAATAGTTGCATTTCTTTGTACGGGGGCGTTTTTAATCGCGGAATGGGGGGGGGGGGGAGGGGATAACAATAGGTCATTATCATTATTTCAGCTTATTTTTCGGACCAAGACAAAGCATTTTTTTATGAAGGTATACATAAGCTAATTGAAAGATCTGAAAAATGTATAAGGGTAGCAGGAAATATATTGAAAAAGAAAAATAATTTTGTATTTTTATATTCACTTCTCACCCTCCATTCCGCGAACTTAAAAATGTACCTACGTAGTATGTAGGTACTCTGATGTAGATTTTTGCATGAGCACTATTACCTACTCCTTAGATGTTTTTTTTATGCTTTCAGTGCTACACAACAATAACACTTCTTACATGTATGTATGCTGTTGTAAAATAAAGAAAAGTTTATCAACAATCACGTCACTTATAAGAGGTCCTAGTCGGCGGCTTGAACTCGTTGGTGGCGTGGCTAATATGCATGATATTGAGTTACTTTATTTATTTAGTATATATATGATTTATATTTACTCGTATTTAAAATAAAGTTAGTTGAATTTTTGAGTAAATTATCTATCCCTGTAAGGTAACAATTTTGGCAATTGTTTTTTTTTCTTTTTTTTTTATACTCTGGGAGCTATTTATTTGCGAGAGACACACACACACACACGAGAGACACAGGGATCTGTCCTAGGGCCACATCCGACACGCGGGGTTGCGACAATAGTAGAGAGGATCCGGCAGTTGGGACTCGAGGTGGCCCTGCACAAGTCCGAGGTCATGTGCTTTCATGGTCCTCGGAACGCGCCACCGTCGGGTTCCCAAATAACGGTAGGAGGGGTTTACATCGGAGTCGAGTCGACGATGAAGTACCTGGGACTCGTCCTCGACAGCCGGTGGAACTTCGTGGAGCATTTCCGACGTTTGGCTCCCAGACTGGAGCGGACCGGGCCTGCCTTGAAGCGGCTCCTGCCCAATCTGGGGGGTCCAAACGCCTCCTACCGGTGGCTTTACGCGGGGGTCGTGCGGTCCATGGCCCTTTACGGAGCACCGGTGTGGGCGCGTTCCCTGAGGCTGCGACCGGCCCGCCGGTTGAACGCGTCCCAGAGGGTCATGGCCATCCGGCTAGTCCGGGGATACCGCACGGTCTCCTGTGAGGCGGCGAGCCTCATTGCCGGATTACCGCCATAGGATCTGGAGGTAAAAGTCCTCGCGCACGTGTGGGAGTGGCGCGAGGAGGCGAAACGCCGGGGCGTAACTCCGCTGCCGCGAGAAATCACGGTACAGCGGACAGAGCTCCGGCGGGATCTCATGGCGGCATGGAGAGTGTGATTGTCGCAACCCAGCGCTGGGCACGCCATAATTGCGGCGATAAGTCCCCTCTTTGAGGAGTGGTTGGAGAGGCGCCACGGCGTCCTCACCTTCCGCCTGACACAGGTCCTCACCGGACAGGGTTGTTTCGGAAGGTTCCTGTTTCGGATAAGGCGGGAGGAAACGCCCGGGTGTCACCATTGTGTGGATCGCCCGGAGGACACGGTGGAGCATACAGTGGAGGTCTGCCTGGCTTGGGCGGAGCACCACCGTGTTCTCACGGAGGCGATCGGCGGCGGCGATCTCTCGCGTCCAAACCTGGTCCAGGCCATTGTGCGGAGCGAGAGTGCATGGGAGGCCGTCACCTCCTTCTGCAAAGCAGTAATGCTCGCGAAGGAGGAAGCGGAACGCGTGAGGGAGAGGCAACAGCCGCGCCCTCGCGCCCCTAGCCGCCGTAGGAGACGCCCTGGGCGGCGGGAATCTATCGCCGATTCCCGGCCACCGTAGGCGCGGGCTTGCGGACGACGAGTAATGGGCAGCTCGCCGTCCGGTAAGGACCAGGCCCGGGTCGACGGCGCGTTGTGTTCCACGCGCGCCTCAAAGAGATGTCAGCAGTGATTGGGTCAATTGGGCCTATGCCGCCGGGGTCACGGGTAGTTCGAAAGAGATACCGTGGCCCTGGCACGGGCAACTGAAGGAACATGGGTGGGTTTTAGTCAGTAAAAGTCTGACACGCCCTCCCGCTCTGGGCAGAGCGGGAGGGCGTGTCAGACTGACAGTGAAGTCATTTGATGATTTCCCATCCACAAAAAAAAAAAAAGGAGCTATTTATTTACGCCCAAAGATGCGTTAAAAGTAGTGTTGAAATGTGGAGGTTTCGACGCTCATACTCGTAACTTCAAAACCAATATTTTTTTCTGATTCTGCTTCCATACAGGGCTAGATAATGACGACACAAATTGAAATATTTTTTAGTTTTGAACGTACACCGTCAAACAGACCAGTAACCTAACCTAACTACGTTTGTATGGAAGAATGAGCGATTAGAGTGTCCTTAAATCTCAATACGTCATGCACTACAAATATTCTGCGACATAAAACAGAGTCCGGCCCTGTCCAGCCAATGGGCCGTACACGACCGAATTTAATCGTGTTCGGACAACCGGCCGGGCGGAGTGGAAACTATTTAATGTGAAAACTAGCCAGTGTACACCGCCCCTTAGACTTATGAAAATGGCTTAGTGGGGATACGACTTTCTGTGATGTGTCACGACTAAACAACTATGAAGAACATCGGTTCTTCACAGTTCAAGAAAATATGTTGTAACATATCGATGTCAAGTTATTTGATACCAGTTTCTTATTAAAAAAAAAAAATAATAAAAGTTCAAATGTGAGTGGAAACACCGAGAGATAGAAGGAAAAATATTATCTTTATTTGTTTTATTTTATTTGAGAAAACAAACAATCGTAGATTTTATATTACGAGTATATCTAGATACACTGAATAAAAGTAAATGTAAATGTCAGTGGGCTGCATCAATTGTATTAAAATTTTAATACAACTGGGGTACCCAATTGATGCATCCCACTGTACAATATACTACGTTTCCATAGCTTATAATATAATATATACAGTTTTGGTAAAAATCAATAAAATCAATACATAACAACAATTCGCTATCTTATGATCTAATAGTTAAATATAATATTAGTTACTCAGTTTGTATACATGATGAAACTGAATTCATGGGCAATTTTTTTAGGCGTCATTCTACTCATAATTATGAACAACTTTTAATATGGGAACAAACATGAAATCGCGAAAAAAAATCAGCTGTTCCATACATTATGCTCGCATAACTCGCCAAAATGTAGGGAACAGCTGATTTTTTTCGCGATTTCAAGTCAATGCTGTTGCCTTCTCAGCATGACACACAGATCAACAAGCCAACAAGTTGCAGTGTTGTGTGTTGTTGTTGTGGCTTATTGGCCTGCAGAGGGACAATAATAAGCTGGTATTATATTATTATTATGGTAGTTTTGCCTTTCCCTTTGGTTGTTTTGTCTCAGGGTTAGCAACGTACTATCGAAGAAACTTTCATCTGACCAATTTCAAAACAAAATCCCGTGCACACGAAGACCACATATGTTAGCAAGAGTCAATAGCGGCCGAGCGCTGCAAGCAAGAATAGTAGTTATGTCGGGGTCACACCAACGTCAACTTCAATGCCCATCATCGCCATAAACATCGCGGTAATTATTCCGATAACTATCACGATAAATTGAGTCGCCACACTTGAACACCGCTACCGAGTTATTGCCACGTCAGTCGGCAATGTGAACGCTGCTGTAAAATATCGCGATAAGTTGTGGCTACACCTATGGCCTACTCCCATCATCAAAACGGTATAGATGTTCGTTTATCCGATAGTACCTACGATGGCATTGCAAATGACTGAGAAGAAGCACAGGACCGATTGATGTGGCGACGCCTGGGGTAGGCCTATGTCCAGCAGTGAACGTCTTTCGACTGACATGATGATGATGAAAGGTGACCATCAAAAAGATAAGCTTTATTGGCATCCAATAACATAAAAAATGGAAACTAGTTCAAAGGTGGAAGAGGGGCGCTCGTGGCGAAGTAATAACAGCCGCTCGAGTCGATCCATCATGTTAAGCTAAGCTTACCGGGATTGGTCCGTGGATGGGTGATCATCTTTACATACCGAGACTCCTCCATGCCTCGGAAAGCACGTTAAGCCGTTGGTCCCGGCTATCATTCGTGGATGTTTCACAGTCGTTACGGGTCGTCAGAAGCCCGAAAGCCTGACAACCCGTCTTACCACAGGGTACCTATCGTATTAACCGGATACTGGGTTGTGGAGGTCAGGTAGGCAGTCATAAGCATAATCAGCCTATGGCGTTCCCACTGCTGGGACACAGGCCTCCTCTCGGTGAGAGGGAGTGGGCTGTAATCCACCACGCGGGCCCAGAGCGGGTTGGTAGATGTCACATGTCTTCGAGTTTTTGATTCTAAAGCATGCCGGTTTCCTCATGATATTTTCCTTCACCGTTTTGATATGCAATCGTTCCATATAAAATACTGGTATTCGTTGCATCCGGTTAGACTGAAAGCCGACCCCAACATACCTAGTTGGGAAAAGACTAGGCAGATTGTAGTTCAAAGGTGCCTTTCTAAAAAACTCCTATAGGTGAAATGAAATTTAACCCACGTCCGTCCACTCAAAACCATCGCATCGTTAGCCATTACGAACACGGAATTACAATGGGAACAAATAAGTCTTAGGGAGGTTCGTTGGTTCGATTACCGGTTGTGTATATGTTGACTTTTGATTGCTCCGTTTTAATGGGTGTCGGTGAATCAAGCCCTATGCTTGACGGGTTTTTAAGTAGGTAAATATATTTTTACAAGCTTATAATTTAACTTGCCTTGTTACCAACTTTATTCGGTGTCTTGCAGAACCTCTGTAAGACGCCACATAGACACTCAAGATTTCTGATAGATTACTGATAGTTTTAACTCATTTAAATGACCAAAGACATGTGATATCCACCAACTCGCACTAGACACGCGTGGTGGATTACCACCCATTCCACATTCCACACAGGAGAAAAAAAAAACAACAAAAAAACATTAAAAATAAATCAACAAAATAACTTTATTTTCGTTACACACGTATTCCTTATCTTTATCTCTCTATCTTCCTTATCTTTTTTCTCTTTATCTTTATCTTATCTTTGTGTATTCACTATATTATTAACTAAAATTTTAGAAAGTAAGTTTTTTTTTAAATTTAGTACATGCAAAATAATCTTTATTGCGTAATCTTTATGGTGTAGAAGGACAGCTATCAATAGCTGTAAAAGCCTCTTCCAGCCGTTTCCAAGCCGTTCTGTCTCTGGCGAGCCTGCGCCATGATGTTCATGACGCCTGCTATCTTTACAATATCGTCGCTCATCGTCGTTGTCGTCGTATGTTGGAACATTACAGTCTAATTTTCACTAACACTAGGCGACAACAAAATTTCACATACAGTTACTTAGCGCAAAATAATATTTCACCAGCCACTAGCTAGGCGATCACTAAAGCTAAGACACCCCGATTCGCCGATGCGTAGTGCTTAGACAACTCTTGTGGGTTGCCTTTTGCCTTGCAACAGATTTCTAACAATATTGATACGAGATTCTTTTCTGAAATGCCTACAGTCTCAGCTAGCTCCCGAACCTTCAATCGGCGATCTGCCAATACGAGATCATGGATTTTTTTAATGTTTTCCTCCGTAGCAGCTGTTTTCGGTGCACCTGGACGTGGTTCATCAAAAACCGACGTACGGCCACGTGCAAACTCGTTGAACCAATTCTTGACGGTGGCCATCGATGGAGAAGAGTCACCGTACACAGCATCCAAGCGCTCTTTGATTTCGATGCGCGTTTTCCCTTCCAAAAATAGGAATCGAATCACCGAACGATATTGCTCTTTTTACATTTTTGTAAAATCGATCGACACGTTCGCTTCCATAAGTTGTCAAATTAAAACAAATGAAGGGATTGGAATGAAAATTTGAAAAAAGAATTAAAAAAGAATGTGCTACACTGTGGTAAAACTCTTTTGAAACTACAGCGTCCTCTGGCGATGAGGATAGGTACTTATTGAATGCACCTCGTAGATACAGAACTTGACTTAAAAAACCACAAGCAAGTGTCATAAATGTAGGTTTATTTATTTATCTAAGGGCAACCAACAAAGCATATACTAAAAATAAATGTTAATAAAATACCCATGTTATAGTCACATAGCAAGAAGCTGCTTCGAAGCTTCTAGAAACGAATGGTGAAATAGTAGTGCTTGCTTAAGGATCTGCTTACATTAATCAATCTGCCTAGCCTTTTCCCAACTATGTTGGGGTCGGCTTCCAGTCTAACCCAATGCAGCTGAATACCAGTATTTTACATAAAGCGACTGCCTATCTGACCTCCACAACCCAGTGACTGGGTAATACGATACCCCGTGGTAAGACTGGTTGTCAGACTTTCGGGCTTCTGACGACCCGTAACGACTATCAAAGATCGACGAATGACAGCCGGGACTAACGGTTTAACGTGCTTTCCGAGGCACGGAGGAGTCTCAGTATGTAAAGATGGTCACCCATCCACGGACCAACCCCGGCAAGCGTAACTTAACCTGGTAGATCGACCCGTGCGGCTGTTATTACTTAGCCACGACCTCCTCCGTGCTGAGCTGATCTGCTTACATTAGACATACTTAACTAGACGTTGCCTTGCTAAACTTGACATTAGAGCAATCGGGCATCATCACCATCATCATTTCAGCCGAAAGACATCCACTGATGGACATAGGCATCCCCCAAGCACCGCCACTTGGACCGGTGCAGTGCTTCTCGCATCCAGCGGGTTCCAATCGGGCCCGATTATGCTAAATGACCAAGTACGAGTAGTACAATAGACAATATTCCACAGAGCAGTCAACCAAAACAGAGACGGCGATAATTACACATTCATTATCGGAACCCACCCAATTTGGGCCCGTTAATCAACAATCCAACACAAAGAGATCCACATAAAAAGGGGTTGTTTGTTAAATCAAGTCTTACAGATAAAAAAAAAGACAATCACGCTCCTCCGTCCCCTTTGTCCCTTTTATTTTTTCTTAATTTCAACTTGATCCCAATCAGGAGTAAATTATAATGGTGAGTTGACTAGAAGAATGTTCTGTTGTATTGTCTCTGGGCCTGCTTTTTTCTTTGGTCTTTGAAGATCATCGGGATTTGTATAGAGCTGTTATTATTTTTAGTTGTTTTAATATTGGGAAGGTATAAAAGTTTAAAAACCACTTCATAAAACTATTCTGTGAAGGTATTGAAGATACAAATGTAATGGATAGGTTACGAGAATTTAATTCACTACAATAATACAAATAAATAATTCATAAACAACATGTTTATAACATTTTGACATTTTTGACCTAAACTACAAGTACCTACTCTTTTAAATCGGTTTGAAAACATTCCAAACAATATAAAAAAATCCATAATTATCGTTTCATATTTTGTCACACTCTCTTCTTCGTCGTTCCCTCAATGCTGCAGATCGCGACCATATACGACGAGTCTCCATGCTATACGGTCTTCTGCAGTGTTGACCGCTCGGTAAATGAATGAATTTTTGTGGTGTACAATAAAGTATATATAAATAAATAATAAATAAATAAATGCTGCTTCTAACAGCCTTTTTGATCGCGTCTGACCTTCTTGCCGGTGCTCTGCCTTGAGCGCTTTTTCCTACCACCCGGCCCAGCAACATAAGCCTTCAGACTATACTTAGTGAACGCAATGCAGAGGAGCTCATGGTTAAGTAATAACAGCCACACGGGTCGATCGACCAAGTTAAACTACGCTTGCCGGGGTTGGTCCGTGGATGAGTGACCATCTTTACATATCGAGACTCCTCCGTGCCTTGGAAAGCACAGTAAGCCGTTGGTCCCGGCAGACATTCGTGGATCTTTGACAGTCGTTACGGGTCGTCAGAAGCCCGAAAGTCTGACAACCAGTCTTACCAAGAGGTATCGTATTACCCAGTTACTGGGTTGTGGAGGTCAGATAGGCAATCGCTCCATGTAAATACTGGTATTCAGCTGCATCCGGTTAGACTGGAAGCCGACCCCAACAAGCTGTGAGCACGCTTCAGCCATACCTATTGTAGATAGCCGCTTGGTGATGTTGAGTTCCTCCAATATGGATTCATTCACTCTTATGGCGGTCCATGGTATACTAAGTAGCCTCCGCCAACACCTCGTCTCGAAAGCATCGATCTTACTATGTTCGCAGCTTTTATTGCACCACGTTTCAGCGCCTTAAAAAAAGATGGAAAAATCTAAAGCACGGTCCGCCGTATTGTCACACTAAAACCTTCCAAAAACACACCACCAACCAACTTAACAAAATAAATAAAATATCAAGAAAAAATTCTTTGCCGCGACTTCGTTTCCTCGCTCGAAGTTAAATTAACTTTTTTTTCGCCTTTTTTTGTTTATCGGCAGCCATCTTAACCCCTTCCTTTGCTATATCGGCAACAGAATTGTCAAAGATGAGAGCAATGAACGTCGTTTTTAAATTGAATTTGTTATCGAGATGCCAATTTAGGGTTAACGATTCGATTACGCTCGAAAAAGTGTTATTTTTTCAAAAGTCGCGCCTCTAATGTTTTGAGTTGAAAAACAAGATGGCGACTATTTTGGCGGGAATTTCCGTTCTACGGTTGAAATTACAGGTTATGTTTGATGATTTGACGTTTCCTAAGTGTAAAGGGTTGTTTTTGTTTTATAACTTGATTCACTTTGTTTTATTTTAGGTTTTTAAACCAGGCTAGATTGCTAATGAAAGCTGTTAAATTCAAAACCACCTTTTCTGTAGCCAGCTAACTAGAAAATTATAAAAGAGACACGATTTCGAGAAAAGGCTTCAAGAAAATTGTAGAGTGATTTTTTATCTTTTCTTTACACGTATATAACTAAGTATTCCGCCCCGATAACTCGTTTTGCAACCCCTATTTTTCTCCATGTTAGTCTCAATCATAATATATTCCGTAATCTCCTTTACTTACATCCAAACCAACACAATATAAAATATCTAATTGCATCTTTCAAGTGCCCTTAGAAACTGCTCGTTCTGGCACCATTAGCTGAAAACTGAAGTTAAATCCTTTAAAAAAACATTCCGTTTTCCGTACCATAGACACTAAACAATGCACTCTAGTTCTCATATTAATTAGGTGTGGCATACTAGAGGTGCACTCCACTTGAGGGGTGCTAACTGTTCACCAGTTTGCTAATTGAAGACTTCGTGACGAATCGCCGAGGTCTGATACAATACATTATTGTTACAATGTGCAGACATACTTTGCAGATCGTTTTGTTATCCAGTAAATTATTATAAAGTTTCACCTCTTCTGGTGGTGATGTAAATAAATATATTACATAAGAGATACATTAGTCCTCTTTTTAAAAAGAGAGTGATTTAACACTGCTTATGCCCGTTTCTGAGGTTTTTAAACGGGGTTTATCTAATCAAAATCAATCTGCCTAGCCTTTTCCCAACTATGTTGGGGTCGGCTTCCAGTCTAACCGGATGCAGCTGAATACCAGTATTTTACATGGAGCGACTGCCTATCTGACCTCCGCAACCCATTAACTGGGTAATACGATACCCCATTGTAAGACTGGTTGTCAGTTCGGGCTTCTGACGACCCGTAACGACTGTCAAAGATCCACGAATGACAGCCGGGACCAACGGTTTAACGTGCTTTCCGAGGCACGGAGGAGTCTCAGTATGTAAAGATGGTCACCCATCCACGGACCGACCCCGGCAAGTGTAGCTTAACCTGATGGATCGACCCGTGCGGCTGTTATTACTTAGCCACGAGCTCCTCAACGGAGTTTTTTTATTCGATAATGATTATTGGTTCAATATCGTGCTTATGAACACTTCTTTAAGGAAGAATTTAGCTCGAGAAGAATTTAAGTAAGAATTTAAGTCGAGTGAATTACTATTGAGGAATTCGCTTAAATAGATAATTTTGTCGAATCAATAGCTATTAACAGTCGAATTAAGAATTATTCAGAAAAGGGGCATCAATAATTTACATTTTATTTCAATCATTCATTCAATTAATTCGTTCATTTCATTTTTTTTTCATTTATTCTTTTTCATTGCATTTTTTTATATATCATCAAATTTTTTGCTTTCTATATTTATAGTTCTGCGAAATTTTAATTATTCGACGTAGGTGTTATACCTAGTATCTAAAGTGTCCATCAACAAGGAGATCAGGAGCAACTTTGTATAAACTAATAATCTCTAATATCAAGTTTTATGTGCCATCTAATAATTGTTTCATCATCATTATCATCATTGGCGGCCTTGTTCCACTCACTGCTGAATACAGGCCTCCTCCCTTTTGTGACATGCTTCCCTGGTCAGTGCGAGTCTCATACAGATTAATATAAATGAATGAATTAATTAATACTGATTCCATCAATTTGCCACCAACACGATAAAACTGTCTCCCTCTAATTTTCCTATCTCCCTATCTCTAACTCATCAAGATACATAACAGCAAACAGAACAGAAATGATAAAATTCAAAATTTGTCACGCCAAAAATTATGCCGAAACATTCGAGCCAGAAAATACAGGCTTATTACTCAAAAACGCCGATCCCCGATCCAGTTTTTGGAAGACGTCAACTATTCGACCGCTGAGCGTCTTATCCGAGGGGTATTTGAATAATTTTTACATTTAAAATCATTCGCTACGACAACATCCAAAGGGTAACCACTCTGAATCGCGACCATTGCCACGAGATAAGGAGAAAACTCGATGGAGCGGTGTAAGGGAGAAACGGTCGAGGGAAAACGTAATAGGGACGTCATTGATACCTTAGTTATTATTGGTGTTGGAACGAAACCCAGTGAAGGTCAACTATGGGATGCTTTTATGTTACGTGCAAGTTTATTTTTTAATAAATTTTATTGCTCACACAGAAAATAAGACAAGATCGATATAAATAAACCAAGGTGAGGTTTTGAAGACATATTTTTGACAGGTTTGGTCATAAAACAACTTCGCGATTTTCACTGTAGGCTTTATTACAATTTTTTTTGCTTTACCCTTCTTCCTTTCTTCTTCTTTCTTTTCTTCTTCCTTTTCTTTAGCCTTCGATAACCTTACTGTCGACATAGGTTACAGAATTAGCAAGCAGAAGTGGCATAGAACCGATGACCGTTGGGGTGAAGGGTTCTTAAGTGGAGACTGTGAATCTGCAAACGTAAAGTAGGACGCCCTCAGGCTAGGTGGAGCGACGCTTTTCACAGGATGGCTGGTAGCAGCTGGATGAGAGTTGCCGAAAATCGAGCTGAATGGCGTGCAATTGGAGAGGCCTATGTCTAGCACTGGACTGCTATACGCTGATGATGATGAATAAGAAAGTAAAATTCCAAGGTCATCATCATTCTCCTGCCCTTATCCCAACCTATTTGGGGTCGGCACAACATGCCCCTTTTTTCCATACTTCTCTATTAGTCGTCACCTTGGTAGTCACTCCCTTTCAAGCCATATCATCTTTCACACAGTCCATCCATCGTTTCTTTGGTCTTCCCCTACTCTTATAGCCAACGACATTCATACGCAAAACTTTCCTCACAACATTTTCCTCATTCCTCCGCATCACATGCCCATAATATGACAACTGATTTCCGCACAACTTTTCAGTTCACAAAGTAAAGTTCCAAGGTAAGGTTTTGAAATTCACCGATTCACTTGATGTCAATCTTTAGGATGACCTCTCCTTTGCCAGAATTCAGGTAGGTCGACAAGGCGTGTACGGCAGCTTCACAACCCTCTTTGAAGCCGTAACCTAGCTGCAGGGGCTAAAATTTTTCCGAAATAACCTCAGCATAAAATTTACAGCAAATCTTGTCTGTCATACGACGGAAAGTAGTTCCCACGGCAATGGGAGGAATGCCGCTATCCCACTAACGTAGGGCGCATAGAATGGTCCCGTAATGTCTTTGAAAGTATTTAAAATATGAATTGTTAATAACAATGGACTAAACCCACGTTTTGAATTAGGAGGAAGTGAATCAAGGGCAGTTATTAAGCTCCATTTACAACTATGAAATTGAAGGGCAATTAACTGGCACCGTCTAAAAAACATGCACAATTAGGTCGCATGCGATTTTATTTAATGGCAAAACTTGCATTCAATTATTTTGTATGGCTTTGCACTCGTGTAAACACTTGCATGCAATTCTTGAAGGGCAATAAAATTGAACGTGCTTTATGGCATGCGATTATTGATCTTGAACGTTCCAGAAACTTGCACTGTATAAACGGGGCTTTACTTCTAGTCCTTTTCTATAAAAATCGCGTTTCTCTCATTCCTTGCACTGCCTAACAAATAAATTCCGAGTGATTCTTTTAATACGGATTTTAAGCAGATTTTCTGTGGAATAAGTAAAAACGAATCCGTCACTCCAGCTAAAGGTTTAACTCCGCTCTGTGAATATTTATAAGTTTTTCTATTATTTTATATTAAGCGTCTTCGGGGGATTCCACCAGCTTTTATTTTAATCGTTCTATAGATTAATTTTAATTTCACTTATTTAAATAAGCCTCTTTTGGAATATTTCCATTTGTTGTAATGGAATGATTTTGTAAGGCTCCTTTTTTGTGTAAATATATTACACAAATAATAGTTTACTTGAGTTATGTTTTTTTTTTTTGTAAGTGGTTTTTTCTCAAGGAGTTAATAATAAAATGTTTAGTTTACCGGAATCATACTGGCAGTGATTACAATGCCAATAACTTACGGCATAATATAATAATTTATGCTCACCTGTAAAGATAAAAATTATTATTATTTATACAAAAAAAAAGAAAACTTTAATGACATCCTATGGGTATATCAGTTATTGAGTTCTTTAAAGTAATTTATGAATGTAGAAGAATATGAAATTTATTTAAGAAAATACCTATTCAAAATTAATTAACATTCATATCCTAGTACAATCTAAAATAAAAAGAGAAGTTTTGACTGATTGACTGACTGACTCATCAATTCCCAGCCCAAACCATTGAACCTAGAAAACTGAAATTTTGCACAGAAGTACCCTTTAAACAAGGAATACGGAAGTATTTCCCGGTAGTACGTTCCCGTGAGATATTTTCCGATAACCACGCGGACGAAGGCGTGGGCAGAAGCTAGTCCTGTAATACAATAAATGTGAAAGTCTGTATGTTTAGATGATTGTATATTTGTTACTCAATCACGCAAAAACGGCTGAACGGATTTGGATATAATTTGGCACACAGATTAGACAGCTGTTTATAACCTGGATTAACACATCGGATACTTTTTATCCCGGTATAAAGGTTCGGTTCGGGAGAGAAATACAACACGTCCTTTCAGTAACGAATATGATTTATTACTTCTATAATCGATACATACATTAGTTAATATACTCTTAGAGTCTAGGTATAGCATGACATCATTACATATACTTCCACTATACGCCCCACAAAACAGAAAAAAAAAAATTACGTTACGTATGTTTTTTTTTTTTTTTTTTTTTTACTTAACTATGTAGCATACAATATTAATCTATTATCATTTAATATAAAGTGTAATGATTTTAATAGATATTCTCGCTATAATGGCCTCACTTACCCGCCGTGATCACCGCGCTGCGCCCTGGATGATGAGATGATGCTGCTCGTATCCGTCCCGGGACGGGCTGATGGTTTACGGGTTTCACAAGGTTTAGGCCGTGCTAGTGGGAAGTTATATGGTTCAGGCACTCAGGTTTTGATGATTTTAGTTACTTTGAGCGCACGCAATGACGATTGCTGCAGGCTCGGTTCGTTCGTTGGTGCGACTGACATTAGCGCCACGCGCGCGTGCGTGAGCGCGTATAGAACTTATTTTTTCCAAATAGCGCGCGTTGATTGGCTCCGAGATGTGCCATTGGCGGTTTGGTGGGATTTATAGTGGAAGCCAAAGCAAAACCCCAACATTCCCCCCATCGAAATCCGCCAGGATTTCCCGGTTATAAGGTCATTTGACAGAGTTGTCAAGTGTTGAGATATTGAATAACAATGTTTAACTAGGTAAGCATTGTTGAAAGCATGTGATATGTGTGTGATATGATTGTGTGAGTAGTGGACTGTATAAACTTAAATAACTACATTTAAAAATAGTTTACTAAACTAAATAGTTGACTCATTCAGTGTTCCGAATGAGTGCCTAATGATATTCAAATAAATTTAAGATGATTCCTGCTCCAAAGGGAGCGGACTAAGCTTGACTACGGGTCGAGTAATGACAGTGTTCTTGGTACGAAGACCGACCACGCGTACGATGCCATCAGGCCCTGGATATAGTTTAATAACTCGACCTAATGCCCATCGAAGAGGAGGCGCCTCCGAGTTTATGAGTACCAAATCTCCTTCTTTCAGATTGCGACAACCATCCAACCACTTCTGGCGTTGTTGGAGCGTGTGGAGGTAGTCTTTTCGCCAGAGTCGCCAGAATTGCTGCGACATCTGCTGTACGGCTTGCCAACGATTCAGCTTCCATGGCGGATGATTCGTCAAGTCGTATTCGGGAGCCTCTAGAAGTTCTCTGCCGATCAGAAAGTGCGCCGGTGTGAGCACTTCGAACTCACTGGGATCTGAAGATATTGCACACAGCGGTCGTGAGTTTAACACTGCTTCGACGCGTGCAAAAAGGGTGGCAAGCTCTTCGAATGTAAGGGCTCTTTCGCCGACAGTTCTTTTCAGGCGCGTCTTTGCGGATTTGATTGCTGCCTCGTATATGCCTCCAAAATGGCTGCCTGTGGGTGGATTATGCTTCCACGTCACTTTGCGTGTCGTAAAGTTGCAAGAAATCTCATCAGTATTAGCTTCGAAGAACTTAAAGGCATGTGCTAACTGTTTACCAGCTGCGACGAAGTTTGTGCCGTTATCTGATATTACAGCACTACACAATCCACGCCTGGCGGTGAATCGATCGAATGACGCGAAGAAGCATTCTGTGCTCAGAGACGAGAGCGTCTCCAAGTGCACTGCACGAGTTGCGCAACAAACAAATACGCATAGATATGATTTTACGGTACGAGCGTTCCTACGAGTTGACTCCTTTGTATAGAAAGGGCCACCGATATCAACACCGACCGTGTGAAAGGTATGTATATCTTGAGTTCTAAATCTGGGCAGTTGACCCATAATAGGTTGCCAGGACTTGGGCCTGACCTTAAAACACGCAATACATTTAGTAGTTCGCGTTCTTATTACACTCCTAGCTGACACTATCCAGTATTTTTGACTTAATATACCTTGAAGAGATCGCGGTCCTGAATGTAAGTAAAGAATATGATAATAATCGATGAGACTATACGTGAAATTAGATTTTTTAGGAAGCAGCAGTGGATGCTTCTTATCATACGTTATCCTAGATTGTGAAAGTCTGCCCCCCACCCTGAGGAATTTATTCGCGTCTAAGAAGGGGCTGAGCTTTCGCAAACTCTGATGAGGTTTCAAGCCTTTTGACAGCGCTGTGATATCCTCAGCAAAGTGCTGTTGCTGTACCGATTTTATCAAACTGTCGTGTGCCTTGCGCAGATCGATTATCATGAGCCCAGTACGTTTATCTCTGGGTAGTCGACAGTTACGGATGAACTGGTGAATACGTGCGACCACGTGCAACAGTTTGTTGAAACTAGAATAACGCTCGGTTAATTCGTATATTACGTCGGTTGGAGCTTCAATGGACACCAAATTCTTTGACTCGATAGAAGACTTAAGCTCCAGTGGATGTTCGTCCCTGAACTCTTCCATCGAACGAATAGGCCAGTTGTCTTCAGAGAGCCACTGTGGACCATTGAGCCACTCTGGCATTGTGAGAAGGGTCAAAGGTAACGCGCCACGAGAACACACATCGGCTGGATTACTCACTCCCCTAACGTGGAACCAACAGCTACTGGGAACTGTGTCCAGTATCTTGGTCACGCGAGTCGCAACAAATATTTTTAATTTATAGGCAGGAGTGTTCAGCCATGCTAGAACAACTGGCGAGTCTGTGAATAATAGAATCTCGTCAATTGTTAACTTGCGTTCTGTTAAAATGTTTTTGACGTATTTAACTAATTTAGATAATAAATGTGCCGCCATCAACTCTAGGCGAGGTATCGACAGTGTTTTTAAGGGCGCGACCTTAGATTTAGCTATCAGAAGGCTGACCTTCTGTTCATTTTCTTTATTTGTGGTTTGTAAGTATATTACAGCGGCATAACCAAGGGTCGATGCATCGCAAAATCCTAGAATCCGACAGAAGGTATTTTGCCTAACCATGGCATGTCTATCATGTTTAAATTCTGAAAGTAGAGGCAGTTCCCGCACGTATGCAAGCCACTCTGCTTCAAGATTCGCAGGCAAACGTTGGTCCCAGTGAAGCTGTAGAGCCCAAAGTTTCTGCATGAAGCACTTGGCATAGAACACACAAGGAGCTACAAATCCTAGTGGATCAAACAAGCGTCCTATCTGCGATAGAATAGATCGCTTTGTGACCTCTTGGTCTAATGGCGCAGTCCGAAACGAGAAATAGTCGGTAGCCGGCTGCCACTGGAGACCGAGTACTTTAAGTGACAGATTCTCCTCATCATTAAATTCGATAGGTGTCTCACGGTGGTCTTCTGGTACGGCTGCTAATAGTTGAGGGCAATTACTCGACCATTTTCGAAGTATGAACCCTGCACGTTCTAGTATAGTTCGAAGATCCGTCTGCAGCTGTAGTGCAGCGTCGACGCTAGGCTCTGACCATAACAAATCATCCATAAAAAATGCTGTCTTCAAGACACGCGCGGCTGCCGGATACGTGTCCGCCTCAGCAGCTGCTAACGTGTGCAACACTTTGATGGCCAGGTACGGACTGCTGGCTACACCGTATGTGACTGTGTTGAGCTCGTAAACCTGCATGGGTTGATCTGTTGAGACTCGCCACAAAATGTGCTGATACGGCCGTTGCTCTTGATGAATGAGGATCTGTCTATACATTTTACAGATGTCTGCTGATAGACATACTTCGTAAAGTCGAAAATTGATTAAAATGTTATTAATGTCTGCTTGAAGTTTTGGGCCCGCCAATACTACATCGTTAAGAGATTTTCGATTGGTGGTTTTACATGACGCGTCAAACACCGTTCTCAATTTTGTTGTGGTGCTGGATGGCTTCTGGATGCAAAAATGCGGGATCAAATATTTGGAATCCACGTCTTGCATGTCTCCTAAAGATGTCATGTGCCTTAAAGCCTCGTATTCAGCCATGAACTTATGATACTCGGACTTGAGTTGAGGTTCCCGATTCAGTCTTGCCTCTAAATTGACCAGGCGACGTATTGCGACTTGTCTGGATTCGCCGAGATCATGGTCAGGTCGAAGCGGGTATATCACCACGAATTTACCCGTCTCGTCGCGACGACAATCTTTGGCGAACAGCTCTTCAGCTAAGGCGTCGTCCGGTTTCATGGATTTTTCTGACGGTATGTTCTCAGTATCCCAGAACGCGTTCATTATCTGATCGAGGTTAGTTGAACTTGTGAGACCGCAGAAAGAATTGTCCGAGCTGGCAGTGGTAGCTGACGTTATCGTTTGCCGCGGATTCCGTTGGTCGAGAACGACTTGACCGGTAATTACGTATCCGAAGATGGATTCGATAGCGACAGGCATCCCAGCCTGAGAAGGTAAGATCTTGTCACCGCCGTAAATATATGGGAAAAGATCACTAGCAATCAGCATTTCGACCGGTGCCGGTTTGTTAAAGGCTGGATCTGCCAAGGCAAGATGTTGATATTGATTAAATATCTTGTCTGGCATAGGTACTGTTGGCAAGTTGCCAGCAATATTGGCCACAACAACAGCATCAGTGGCAAGCACTGGAACACTGGTGCCACGTGGCTTGATGGTGCAAGTTGTCAAGCCGAAATGCTGAACCCTATTTCCGCCTAAACCTGTAGGTTCGAAATCGCACTTACGACGGGCTAGGCCCAATTTCCTAACACAATCCTTAGTAATGTAACTTGACATAGCGCCACTGTCAATCAGAACACGTACGGGGTGATACTGTGACCACGCATCTGCGACGTGTATGACAGCGGTGCCAAGCAACACGGTTTCTTCAGTTGAGCACGTAAGAGCTACCACTTTCTCCTCGGACTTAGTCGAATCTAGGTGGAGAGTGACGTGGTGTCTCTTTTTGCATACCGTACAACAATATTTGGACGTACAATCCTCCGTGGCGTGATTGTTCCGCAAACAGTTAGCACACAGCTTGAGTTCCGCAACTTTATCGTTGCGTCGTTCAGGTGTGAGCTCGTTGTATTCGGTGCATCGGTAAATGGAATGTTGTGGCTTTTGACAATACAGACACGAGATGGAAGATTTTGACTCACTCTTATCAGTACTGGCCACACCAGATGCTAATGTATGCGCTTGAGTACGCGATTTATTTGAGTTTGGCACTTTTGACGCCGAGGGAGGGGGCGACTTAGATGAATTTTGCTTGCCTGGTACCGCCGGTTTGACGGTCACTGGTTTGCACTCCGACATCTCAAGTACGCGCGCCTGACTCTCAACAAACGTCAATAATTCTGTAACGGTAGGGATATGCCCCGGGGCTACAGTTTGTTCGAACTCACGCCTAGTAACCGCATCCAAATTACGCAACGATACGTAAAATAATATGAAACTGGCTAAATCTGGTATTTTAAGAAGCTCTAGTGCACTAATATTCTCTTGATAGGTATTCATAAATGTATTTAGATTCGATGCGGACTCGCTGGTAATCGGTTTGAAACAAAACAGCTTGTCTAAATATGCTGTGGCTAGGACGCGCTTATTTTCGTAGCGTTTCTCTAGCGATTTCCATACAATCGCGTAATTATCCGCGCTGACCGGCATCGACTTCACGATTGGCAATGCTGGACCACTAACGCACGACAGCAAATAATAAAATTTCTCGATTTTAGTTACACGGGAATTATTATGGATGAGACTTAAAAATGTATCACGAAAAGTGGGCCAGTTCTCTATTTTGCCATCAAATTTAAAAAGTTGCAATTCGGGTAACTTAACCCGCCGGAAGTCACCGTCACCATTCTCGTTCGTATTTCGTTCGGTTTCAATCGAAACGTTCTTGGTCGTGAGTGTATTCGCAACAGTACGAATCATGTAATAAATATCATCGAATGCTTCGATTTCCTTATAAGTTGGCTTAAACTTCGGATTGTATTGTCTATTTATCGAGTTAATTCCCGCGACAGACCTATCGAATTCATCCCGAATCTTAGACAAATCTTGCACTCTAGCAATGAACAACCCTTCGCTTTTTGGGTCTGTTGATACCGTTTTCGACATTTCGAATAAATTCTGCAAGCGAATAAAACACATCTCCTTTGAGGTCAGAAGTGGTTGCATTAAACTGTCGAATTCCGCGTCCTCCATTTTGAATAAGTACTAAAATGTACAAGACGTATTAAAAATAACAAGCTCACTTGACTAATAATTGACCCCCGTTAAATTAAAAACAAACGAAATAACACTTTAAGTACGTAAATATTACGCATAGGTAGATACCTAGGTATATATTTGACGAATGTTACGAACGTCGCGCGGCTGACTATTATCACAGCGATTGAGCGATGAACGATTAAACGAACGCAAACCATCCACGCCCGACCGGCCGGCTTCGCGACAAAAACACTGATACTACGCGAACGCAAATCACAACACTTATGCACTAAAACACTGTTTAACACTAGTAAACGTTAATGACAACAGATTTGCCTGTAAATACAACACAAATATGCATAAAAACATCTACAAATTAAAACTTTCCAGAAATAAGTCAATATCATAATACCTACAAACCTACCTACTTACTGCAGAAATGATTTTGCAACAAACCACTTTATTTGACTTATTTACGTAATGAAATAGGTTTCTATTGATTACTAACCACACAATGTAATTAAATAAAGTGATTTCTTTGTAGCACACAGAAATATTACAACTTATGGCAAAAATACAATAAAAAACTTCGATAATTATTCTAGTACTAGTAGGTAGTAGGTAAAATGGCGGCTAAAAAATAAATTTATGTGAAAATGTGTTATTGTAAAGAGTTTTCTGAGTTTAAATGACCATATAACCGGGTTATCCGGCTCGACGGATCAAAAAATGTAATGATTTTAATAGATATTCTCGCTATAATGGCCTCACTTACCCGCCGTGATCACCGCGCTGCGCCCTGGATGATGAGATGATGCTGCTCGTATCCGTCCCGGGACGGGCTGATGGTTTACGGGTTTCACAAGGTTTAGGCCGTGCTAGTGGGAAGTTATATGGTTCAGGCACTCAGGTTTTGATGATTTTAGTTACTTTGAGCGCACGCAATGACGATTGCTGCAGGCTCGGTTCGTTCGTTGGTGCGACTGACATTAGCGCCACGCGCGCGTGCGTGAGCGCGTATAGAACTTATTTTTTCCAAATAGCGCGCGTTGATTGGCTCCGAGATGTGCCATTGGCGGTTTGGTGGGATTTATAGTGGAAGCCAAAGCAAAACCCCAACATAAAGTTTTGTCCTGTTCTTATGTATATTTTCGGCTTTATTATTTCGTAAGATTTTAACATTTGGATCAAGATCTTCTAAAACTTTAAAAGGACCATGGTATACATTATCAAATTTATTTCCTGTTTCATTCTTAACTAATAATAAGTCATCTTTGTTATACATCACTGGTTTTAAATACTCATCAAATTTACATTTTCTTTTTAATTTACTTTTGATTAAATTTTGTCGTGCTTCACATTGCGCTTTTTGTAATTTAAATTTTAATTCTAAAGGGTAGCTATCTATGTTATATAAAGGATCAACAGTACAATTTTGAAAATTACTAGGTATGTTACATGACTTTCCGAACACTAGTTCGTAGGGAGTATATTTTGTTTCCGAGTGTACAGAGGTATTGTACGAGAAGCACCAATAAGGAAGCCATTCACTCCAATATCTACTGTTGTTGTCTGTTTGAATTCTCAAATAAGCATTAAGTGACTTATGCGAGTTCTCAAGTGAACCTATCGATTCATGATGATAAGCACTAGCAAATGTTTGTTTAATATTTAGCAACTTACATACCTCAGTCATAGTCGACCGTGACGACACGGTTGGCGCAGTGGTTGAGCGATTGACTGCTGCGCAGCATGTCGCGGGTTCGATTCCCGCACGGAACAAATATTTGTACGACCTACAAGTATTTGTTCCGAGTCTGGGTGTTTTTCTATCTATAATATGTATGTATTTACAAAAAAAAAATGTATATAAGTAGTTTATCAGCCATCTCGTTACCATAACACAAGCATTAGGTTGCTTAGCTTGGGGCTAGATGGCGTTGTGTGATATGTCCAAACATATTTATTATTTATTATTATTTATAGTACTAGAGATGAACTCGGTTCCCCTGTCAGTCGCGATCTCACGAGGGATACCATACCTGAGTATAAAGTTGTCGACGAATGCTCGTGCTACACTTACGCTATCTTTTCTTACTAATGGATATGCTTCTACATACTTACTTAACTCACATTGCAATGTAAGAATATATGAGTAACTATGATAATCCTTATCTAAGGGCCCAACTATATCTAAATATATTTTATCAAATGCTGACTGCGCAGTCGTGGTTATTACCATTGGTTGTTTTGTATGCAACGAATGCTTTTGTTTTTGACATTTGTCACATTTCTTCACAAATCCTATAATGTCTTCTACCATGTTTGGCCAAAAGTAATAACGCTTTATATTATTTGTCATACGTTTAATACCTGCATGCCCGCTAGTGGGAAGCAAGTGAAAATCATTTAATATTACCCGTTTATCATCGTCATTTGTTATTCTTATTAAATTCTTCAATATTAAAATTCGTGGACCGATCCAATCATGATTTCTACAACATTTGGTTAACCATTTTATATACTTCTCACTCGTCTCATTTTTAATGATATAAATTTCATCAACTGATATTCTTTTACAGATAGATTCCAAATCTCTCACGAAAGCGTCTCGCGCTGAGCATGATCGAGAAATTGGGTCTAAATAAATTGTCAATTTTGATGGTACATAAATAAAATCATTTACTTTAATATATTTAGTGTTATGTTTTAGTATACACCGGGAAAATATTAATTCAGTACAATTATTCGGCTTTTTAAGAATTTCAACGATTTTCGGCTGATCAGACCGTCCATCTGTTTTGTTCTTATCGACCGAAGAATTGTCATCTAATTTCTTTTTTGCCATACTTCGTGTCATGACATTTAAAACATTCTGATTTATATTTTTTAATTCATCGGATGTAATCACGATGCGAGATAACGCGTCTGCAGCCACGTTATTCACACCTTTAATATATTCAACTTCGTAGTCGTACTCATCTAAGGTTAATCGAAACTTTATTAGTCTGCTAGACGGGTTATTGAAACCAAATAAATATAGTAAAGGTTTATGGTCCGTTTTGATCTTAAATTTTTTACCAAATAAATACGGTCTAAAATATTTAACGGACCAAACAATAGCAAGGAGTTCCTTTTCTATTGTTGGATAGTTTAACTCTGATTTATTGAGCGGCCGGCTTGCGTAAGCGATCGGCATATCATTTTTATTACATAATACGGACCCTACAGCTACACCAGAAGCATCTGTGTGCAATATGAATTTATTATCATCCTCAAAATTTGGATATTGTAAAATGGGTGGATTGGCTAAACATTGCTTTAACTGATTAAATGAATGTTCACATTCTGTATTCCAAATGAAATGAGCACCTTTCCTGCATAGCCTATTTAAAGGTATTGTTATGTCAGCAAAGTGTGGAATGAATTTACGATAGTAATTCGCGAAAGCAACGAAACGTCTCACTTCATCACTATTTTTTGGCGTGGGGTAATTTTGTATTACTCGAGTTTTTGCAGGGTCAGGTGAAACTCCTTTAGCAGATACAATGTGGCCTAAATACAGTAATTCTTTCTTCAAAAACTGACATTTTTCTGGGTTAATTTTTAGATTTACACTTCTAAGTCGTTCAAAAATATCAA
Source organism: Cosmia pyralina (assembly GCA_946251885.1). NCBI lineage: Eukaryota > Metazoa > Arthropoda > Insecta > Lepidoptera > Noctuidae > Cosmia > Cosmia pyralina. Next base: position 22,273,993 of record OX276361.1, on the reverse strand, counting down.
TTAAATTCTTATTATGCGAATGTAAATTGCGTCCTATACAAATGAGATCATCTAAGTAAACGAGACATTTTTCATGATTTAAACCAGACATGGCTACCGTCATTAACCGACTAAAAGCACTTGGGCTGATTTTTAAACCCATTGGGAGTCGTTTCATTTGATATTGTTTGCTTGTAGTAAATGCAGTGTATTTTCTACTGTCTGGGCATAATTCTAATTGATAATAACTTTGGCTAAGGTCTAAATGGCTGAAATAAATTGCTCCTGATAAAGAATCCAGGATGTCCGAAATATTTGGTAAAGGGAACTTATCGTCTTTAAGATTATTATTTAATTTCCGATAATCAATAACAATTCGCCATTTTTTATTACCGCTGTTATCACATTTTTTCGGCACCAAAAGAACAGGGCTAGACCATTCACTCATACTCTCCTCAATAATATCATTGCGTAACATATCGTCGATTTGTTTATCAATCTCAGTTTTTTGACTTTTAGGGAGCCTATAGGACTTGGTGTACACTGGGTTAGTATTTTCTTTTAAATGAATTGACTGTTTATATAAATTCGTAACGCCTAATTTGTCACCTGGTAAAAAAAATACATCTGAGTACTTGGCACAAATGTTTTCGATCGTAATTTGTTCTTCATTATTTAAATGCTTTAAGTTCAAAACCGAAAATAATTGTTTCACACGATTCGCATTTAAGTTATTACTTTCAAAACTACATTCAAAATATTCATTTAAAGGTACAATATCGGGCGTGAAATAACTTAAACATATGTCTGTCTCTCGGGTGTTTAAAAATTTTAATGGTATTTTACCATTTATAGGTTTTACTATGACAGATGCTAAAAATACGCCTTCGCTTAACTGTTTAGACATAACAACACATTCATCTTTTAAACTTGTCTCTACTAAGTAAGTAACTTCACATCTGGCCGGTATAGTCATGTAAGTATTGTTGCCGAGTTGCCCCATTTGTAATGGGATAACAATAGGTACGTCATGGTTAATTGTCAATATATTTCGCTCAAAATCTAATATGCAATTAAATCTACTCAAGAAATCTTGTCCTAATATACCATCCGTTCTACAAGTAAAGTTCCTAAGTACATAAAACTTATGCTCGAACTCATAATTATTATAATTTAATTTAAGATAAACAAAGCCATCACAATACACATGACCACCTATACCGTTTATTTTAATGATCTCTTTATGGAAAGGAATGTGCAGGCTCTCTAATGCCTCCGGGCTAATTATGGACATTGACGCGCCGGTGTCAAGTAACCAACTACGCGACACTTGGAATACATCTAAATTAATAGAGTTAATATTGTGACAATAAAAATGTTCATGCACGAAAAAACAAGTTATTATTTTGAGTTTCAGTCTGCACTTCAGGATTTTCTTGTAAATGCCCACTACCACTCGACTCAGCTTGCCTAATTTGGTGTTGTCGAGCCGGGCGACGGAACGTTGTGTGGCCACGAAAACCACCGCGACCGCGATATTGGATGTATTATTAAAGTTACGTACACGATTGGAACAATTGTAATAACCACGACTGGGATTATTATAATTTTGAGAATTAGAAAATACTCTAGACGAACCCCGGTTAAAACTATTATTATAATTACGATGACCCCGGTTTGACCTACCTTTGTTATGATGAAAACTCATCACCCGCTCTTCACCTCCACTCGATAGTTTCTCGTCCAATGCACCCTGGATCGCGTCCTTCAATGTGCTATAATTTCTAGCTGCAATTATTGTGCTAAGACGACTATTCCTCAGACCATCAGAAAATCGTTTTATAGCTATCCGCTCGTTTATTGGCTTCAAAGTTTGGTAAAGACCAGTGTTTCCGTTGGCTTGAGTAATAGTCAGATCGACGAATAACTGTTCTAATTCCTTACCGTAATTCTCGATACTCTTGTCGTTCTGTTTCATATGCTGCAGCTTGCTGTGGATCGCAGTATCGGATTTTTTTGGCAGTAAGGTACTACGCATGTCTAGAATCAAATCTGCAACAGACGAATAAGTATTACGCATGCGCAGCTTAGCGCTTTCGGATAACCGTGACTTTAAAACAAATTGAATAAGTTGCTTTTTACCCGTATCATCTATCATAGACTCATACATCTCGATGTTTGAAATTAATTGTTTGGTGATATTTTCATCACCCGTCATTACTGGTAGCAAAGCAATCGCAGTTTTCAACTCGAACTTTTCCATGGTGCTTTTCGTATCCTCTGTACTATCAGAACAAAGTTGAACTATTTTCGAATACAATTTATTAATACCATCAAATAAGTTTGTAATTATCTGAATTTCACTATCATTAATTTCTTTATTTTTTATACCAATTTCAATAGCTATTTGTATGGAACAAAATTGTTTATACAAAATATTTACTTCAGTAAGTTTTTCTTGTCTTACATTAATTGACCTTCTACTTGGACCTAACTTTGTAAGGTAATCTTTAATATACTTCAATTTATCAAATATCTCTTTAACCTCACTAGCCATAACATCATTACATAAAGTTGCGTGTGATTATTATTATATTAGTCATCTTGTTTATACACAAAAGTATGACAAAATTATTTAAAATAACACACTAGTACTATCGTATTTAATAAACTTTAAGATGCGAGTAAATACATGCATAATATTTTAGATATAAATGTTGTACCTTATACTTGTATCATTACCGTATCTTTTCCCATGCCGTTTTACACTAATCGCACTTTATCTTGGGGTGTCCGTTTTTTTTTTTTTTATTATTTTGTCACAACACTCACACCGGTGAAGTTCCTGTAGAAGCTGCTAAATTGGCCTCCCGTTGCTGACGACGGAACAAGCTCATCGACCTGCTCAGATCGAAATCACGAACACCTCTTTCAATCCATTTTCCATGGCATTTCTTGTAGTAGCGCAATAGCCATATAACGCCTCCAATAATCAGTATAACTGCGATAGTGATCAACATATAAGATGTCTTGTCTTGTCTGCCGCACTTGTCTGCCGCAACATCTGTTCGGCCCCAGCCGAATTTCCTGCGCCGTTCTGTGCTATTATAACTTCCTGGGTCTTAGATTGTTCTTTGCCCATTTTGGAATTTGCTTTTTAATTGAAGAACGCGGGAAAAGTCACAAATTGAGTTCACAGCACACGAACCGTCACTTCGTAACGTAACGAATAAAAATAGACCCATTGTAATTAGTCTTCAAAACTGTCCAAAGCACTCAATGTTTATAATAACGTCGCCTTTTATGGGACATTCCACTGCGCTGGCAGGGTCGCCATATAAAGGTTCGGTTCGGGAGAGAAATACAACACGTCCTTTCAGTAACGAATATGATTTATTACTTCTATAATCGATACATACATTAGTTAATATACTCTTAGAGTCTAGGTATAGCATGACATCATTACATATACTTCCACTATACCGGCAGTACGTTTCCGTGGGTTGGTTTCCGACCTTCATGCGTGCGATATCGTGGGAAACTGCTACTAAAATAAATAATATAAAGTAAATACTTTATTTGCCCTATAAATAAAGAAAAAACAACACAAAAAAAAACAAGATGATAGATTAGATTTAGCTTTTGGTACTTACATAAATACATACATAACTACACACCTTCCCACTGAGGTAAGCAGATACTACAGAACGCCACCTGCTAAGATCATACGCACGCCGGTTGCGAGTACTACGCACCTAACCTTACTATACGCGTATATTGCTACTTATGGTATAAAATATACTATTAAAATGTAAAATACAGCAGTCTACAAACGAGGCAACCCAAATCCGCAAACTTACACATTCAGGTAGTTGCCCAGCCTAACATCACATTACAAAATCTAATGAACAAACAAGATAATGTTACAACTAGCGCACTATTTAGTGCTAACGCTTGCCTCCGCGGGGTTGCCGCTGAAAACCTTTTAATATCAAATGAACTCAAAATTGGTACATGTCAAACGGTATTATTAGGTGGAAGTTTTAAGAGTGGATGGAACCTACTTGCTGTATTAAGTAAAGTAAAGAACCTCAGTTCATAAACAAATTTACTATATTGCCCGTCAATTCAAATCATAACTGCAATTTATTTATTTAATACTTTAAGCACACTTTACAGAGGCGGATTTAATGCCATGGGCATTTTCTACCAGCCAATCAATAGGGTATTACACCCATTTTTGAAAAGTGTCTCAATTAGATATTGTGCTAATAATCCACTAAAACAAACACAATTTTTTTATTAAATCACTAAGTGCCATAAGAATGCATAAAAATTTTACATTTTCAAATTTCGCGCGTAATTTGCCAAAAACGCTGGACGCAGTGGACGCCATATTGCTCTGTGGTCATAACGTCAGTTGGCTATGTAAAAAAACCATACTCTAAGCTTTAAATACACTGATCAGTTGACAGTTGACATTGACACTTTTCAATTTACACAGCCGTATGACGTAATAACATGGCGGCTACTATTTCATGGTGTTAGAAAACAAATTAAAAAACTGAAAACTTTGAATTGAATTTAAAAATTTATATTGTTATTTTATGAACTAAAACTAACATTTCCCGACCGCTTTTTGCCTAAGATATCTAAATAATATATTTTTAGATTTTTTCTCTAGTAAAATACCGTATTCTTTATACAATAATGTTCTGTACACAATAATGTTGAAAATGTGATAATTGAAGTTAGGTATTTTGGTCACGTAATCAGATAGCATTTTGCATGGTATGCAGGTCCACTTAATAACTAGCTAGTAGAATGATTTCATATTATTTAAAAAAAAAAACAGTTTACAAAGTCGGTATCAACAGCTCTATATTATCCTACGCTAAATAATGATGGTAGCGCGCGTATGATTACGTATTAGAGCGACGCGACTAGTTTCGTTCGCTGCGCTGCAACATTCATGTATCGACGTGTGTAGCCAACCTTATGAGCTCGCGTCATGTGCTAGTTTTGATTAGATTTGCTAATTTTGTGGGATATTTTCTGTTTCCAGATTTAGAGAACCTCACGGAGGGTACCTGGGTTACCGAAGTACTTTGCCCTGTATGCGGCGACCACCGGGCAGTTCAGAAACACATGAGCTGCTGTCTCGTCGTCCTCCATGCAGGCCCTGCACAGCGGACTGTCTGTGACTCCTATGACAAAGAGGTGTTTATTAAATGACCCATGGCCAGTTATAGCAGCTGTAACTGTACGCAGCTGTTGTTTAGTTAGTCGGAGAACCTGTTTCGCGAGGCGGCTGTCAATTGTAGGGAGTGCTTCCCTAGCCTTTTTTTTTTTTTTTTTTTTTTTGTGGATGGGAAATCATCAAATGACTTCTCCCGCTCTGGGCAGAGCGGGAGGGCGTGTCAGACTTTTACTGACTAAAACCCACCCATGATCCTTCAGTTGCCCGTGCCAGGGCCACGGTATCTCTTTCGAACTACCCGCGACCCCGGCGGCATCGGCCCAATTGACCCCGTCACTGCTGTCATCTCTTTGAGGCGCGCGTGGAACACAACGCGCCGTCGACCCGGGCCTGATCCTTACCGCACGGCGGGCTGCCCATTACTCGTCGTCCGCAAGCCCGCGCCTACGGTGGCCGGGAATCGGCAATCGATTCCCGCCGCCCAGGGCGTCTCCTACGGCGGCTAGGGGCGCGAGGGCGCGGCTGTTGCCTCTCCTAGCCTGCCTACACGTTTGTAATGTTGGTCCCTGGTACGTTTCCTTACCAGAGTGCGCAAGTACCCGAAGGGGAGCAGTACTATGGGTTCTGGTCCCACTGGTGCCTTCCAGTGACCTAAAGCACCGTTCTTTTATATCCCAAGAAAGTATTATAAAAAAAACTAGATATTATAAAAATAAATTGATGGAAAAACCCATCAACACATTATTTTATTATTTCCTATCTATCAACATGTAGGAATGGAACGTTAATGATTGCATGACTGTGTGAAAGAGCTGAATGCTAAAGTGTAAGTGAGACATATGACGTATGCTAAAGACGTATGTAGTAGGTAATACGGGCTGGTATCCGCAACTCCACGACAATGCGCGTATTTTGCGTATCAGACGTATATATAATTTTGATGACGTAGAATATATTTAAAATGGTTGGCAGTCATGAAAACCGATAGAAGTGAAAACTTAATCGTAAAACTATGCGTAGCATGTCGCAGTGTCGAGGTTTCACGATGACGCAAACCCGTAAGATTTCCCACTACCAAAAATCGCTCAACGCGCCTAAAGAAGTTTTCACTTCAAAAAACCCACATCGAAACCACTTTCCTTACAACAATAAATCCAGTCACAAGCAAAGTAATAATTGCAATTATAATTATACACGCCAACGTGACGACGCGGCATAATGCGTTATACAGTTTTGAAAATTTGATAACTTTACAAATTCGTAGGTCGGTAGTACACGTTGGGGAAATCTGCGGGACTCATTATTGTTTCTAGTGAAGCCCTGGGAGGATGCGTTGACGGAACACTAATGCCACCTTTTCGGAGATGAGCTCCGAAGACTTAGATGTGGCAGTTTTGGAAATGAAGGAAAAATGTTGTGGCCACTTTTTTTAAATCCATTTGATAAGTTACTTATTTATACAATTTTGAAAAATATTCGATCGGTCTTCGAAAAAAAATTCGTAAAAAATTAACATTTTAATTTAAAAATTATGGTTGGGTTTAAGGGTTAATCATCATCGTCTTCCTGCCCCTGTCCCATATTACTTGGGGTCGGCGCAACACGTTTTTTTCTTCCATTCTCCCCTGTCAACCGTCACGCTATCTTTCACTCCCTTCTCTTTCATCATTCCTCACACAATCCATCCATCTTTTCTTTGTTATCGGATTAACAACTTTCGATTTTTAATTAGATTAAAAATAGTAAAAAAAAAAATGACAGTTTAATATCATATAATTTTATATAAATTTAAGACCCTTTAAATACGATAAATTTCGCAACAAGTGTTCTACTTTCCTTCTCATCAAGCATACATACAATAAAGCCGTGTCTACGAAACCTCTACGCCGTAGCGTTCGTAGCTCGTAGCAAGAACGTAGCGAGTGGTCGAGTTGTAAACTGGAGAGCCCTTAAGAGCGAAGTTCGAGATGGATTTTTGCTGTAACCGACTGCGCCTAATTGTGTAATGTTATTGAGAGAATATGTGTCAGCTTTCAGGAGTGGCTTCAGGGATATTTAAATGAATTAGGCAACCTTCTTGTAGTACTTAATGGGGCATTATTGCCCCTCAGGACAGATGGTTTCTAAAAGGCCTAGAAACAAAAGTTGGGTCATAATAAAATTAGTTGGTTCTGTGTTAATGGGCAGGTTTGCTGTTGGCTAAGTAGGTTAAAAATTTAGAGGATATTTGTTGCTTAGAAAGTACAGCAAGTCAGTTTGTGAACATAAGATGTGTTACGAAATTTTCAGGTTTTCAAACTGTTCAGATATTTAGGTGTATGAATTATTCCGGGACCGACGGCTTAACGTGCTTTCCGAGGCACGGTGGAGTCTCGGTATATAAAGATGGTCACCCATCCAAGGACCAATCCCGGCCACCGTAGCTTAACCGGATGGATCGAACCGTGCGGCTGTTATTACTTAGCCAGGAACTCCTGATTGATACCCGGCTGTCATTCGTGGATCTTTGACAGTCGTTACGGGTCGTCAGGAGCCCGAAAGTCTGACATGCAGTCTTACCAAGGGGTATCGTATTACCCAGTTACTGGGTTGTGGTGGTCAGATAGGCAGTCGCTCCATGTAAAATACTGGTATTTAGCTGCATCCGGATAGACCGGAAGCCGATCCCAAAATAGTTGGGAAAAGGCTTGGCAGATGATGATGAATTATTTCACATTTTTTATACATTAAACTGATTCCCAAATGCTGCCGTTTTACTACTAATCCTCATTCATATCCTGTAGTGATCCAAAGCATTTCATAGAACAAGCACCTAATTTAAATTAATTCCCATCTTAATAAGTTACAAATAATGGTACTTATCAACAAACCCAATTGCAGTAACTGTGACACTCATCCAAACTTCCAAACATAACTCCATTTAAAAAAACAAAACATCTTCCAAGAATTGCCATAAAAATTGTGAATTATTATCTAAAGATAAATAATATTGTATTTTATTGCTCTAGTAACACCTTGTGTCTTTTAAAGAGGAGAAGTTTTCAACATTAATAGGTCTTCCCGAGTTTGGGGGGATTAATAAAATGCGACTGCGGCACTTCTTAATTAATAGCACTTTCTAAAGAAAACAATATCATTTTATTAGCATAACCTGTTAGGAGTAATGTACACTTGCTGAGATTATAATAGCACTGGCTACTTTGAGTTGGCAACATAGAACAAACTCGATATCTTAGATGGATATCTGTATATCTTTTTATTGTACCTAAAATTATTATATTCAGATATACAACGTGCCGCTGCAATGGCGACATTAATTCAAAACACGTTTACGGTTCCGCGTTTTCGTTATACAAAGATATTTTTATTTATTTAAACGTTTTAATATGATTACTGGCCACTAGCCCTACCTGCGTGTTGAAAGAATGTTGCCATTGCGGCGGCACGTTGTATTTTGTAACGTTACATACATCCAAGGGGCCATTTGTTACTCACCAAAAAATTTGGAGTTAATAAAAAGTTAAGATGTTGGAGATGAAGGTCAGCAGCGGGGTCTTGCGGTGAGCACCAGGATCAGCAGGGAACCAGGACCACTCCGTCTTAGTCAGGAGGAGTGCAGCGGGCGGTAGATGTACAGGGACGGTGCTCCGTTGTCGGAGCTGCAGCAGAGTCAGGTGTCGGCGACAACCCTGCCTAGAGGAGTTTATATTTAAAAAAAAAGTTAACTCTCACTGGCGCCGGCTTTATTAATTTTGTAATGTTCCAATGTATGAACGTAAACGAAGTAAAAGGAGTATGTAGCAGGTTGCGTTCTATAGTGTCTGCCTACCCCCATGGGAAGAATGCATGAGTTTATGTATGTATGTGTACTATCATATGTGCAGTGGCATGGGCAATCTTTTTATAGCTAGGTTTTTGTTTTGTATTGTTAATTACTATGTTTAATATTGTATAGAATCAAGTTCTTCTAACTGAACAGACAGCTGTGCTGCTGGGGAGTTTGTTGCGCCACTTCTTCTTCCCAGCTAAAGCATTAGGAAGTGGTGAAGGGCGGGGGTTTTGTAGGGACTGTCTTATGTAATTTTGACTATCAAAAAGTACTGATTTTCAGCTTAACTTAAATAAATGACTTTTGATCTTGATATTATGTAGGAATCAACAGAAAAAGAAGATAATGTTGCAAACTAATTAATTAAATTTCTACAGCGTGGTTACATTGGTAATAAAATGTTATTTGTAATCAAGAAATTTATTTTATCATACAGGGTTATTGGTAAAACACCAACAACCTCTAAAGGGGTCATTGTACTCATCATTAAGAACAACTTTTACTATGGGGCCAAACCTGCAATCGCGAAAAAAAATCTGCTGCTCCCTACATTATGACGAGCTGGATGTTGATACTCGTAAATGTACCTACTGAAGAGTAGATTTTTTTTTTCGTGATTTGAGTGTCACATCTCAGTGTAATGAGGAGCTCGTGGCTAAGTAATAACAGCCGTACAGATTGATCCATCAGGTTAAGCTACGCTTACCGGGGTTGGTCCGTGGATGGGTGACCGTTTTTACTTAATGATACTCCTCCGTGCCTCGTCCCGGCTGTCATTCGTGGATCTTTGACAGTCGTTACGGGTCATCAGCAGCCCTAAAGTCTGACAACCAGTCTTACCAAGGGGTATCGTATTACCTAGTTACTGGATTGTGGGATCAGATAGACAGTCGCTCCATGTAAAATACTTATTTGGGAAAAAGCTAGGCAGATTGAATGAGTGTGTATCTGCCTAGCCTTTTCCCAACTATGTTGGGGTCGGCTTCCAGTCTAACCGGATGCAGCTGAGTACCAGAATTTTACATAGAGAGTGTAATAACTCCTTAAGAGGTGGTTGGTGTTTCACCAATAACCCTGTATTATATACCAAATAACAACTTAATACTTAATTAATTAAATAAATAACTAACTAAGTATAATAATATCTACATAATAAAAATCTGAAATTCATTCACTGTCTTGAGCTTAGACCCCAATTCTTAACTTGATTTTTAAAACGCAGCGGCCCCTACCCCAATGTAAAGGCGTCTTTACACTAGCCTTAAATAAAGCCAGTGATGACAAGTATAATAAAGTGGCAGAGTTGAGCTGTTAACGTTACTTTATAAAGTTTTTTGTTAACTGTTGGTGTCTTTGCATTGATACATTATGCTATAATCTACACTTGCGCTTTGTAATCTACCGGCTTATTTTGATCTGTTTTTGGAACAGTAAAATCAAGTTTCCATTGTCTTTTTATAAGACTGAAAATATAATCCTTATTCATTAATGGGTGAATTATACGCAAAAGCAGTACAGCGCTCTACGCGTCCAATACAATAATGCATTCAGGGTGCTGTTGGGGCTGCCTCGCTTCAGCAATGCTATTCTGTGAACATCTCATCGTGATAACTTAAGTGAAGTGAGCGTGAAGTGAGCTGTCATGCCACCCGACGCTAAGGATTGACACTATTGACGGCTCACTTTAAGCTCACTTCGCCTAAGTTTTCACGGTGAGATATTTACAGAATAGCACTACTGTAGCGCTTCGGGGATGTTTGCCGTAGCGCACGTCGATTGTTTTTATACAACCATGCGCAAGCGGTGCACATCCCTGGTGCGCAGGGTGCGGGTCAGCCCGAACAGTATCCTGAGCACCTTCGCCCAGCGATTCGACTGTCAGTACATGTATCACTGTGACATGGTACATGTACGGGCTAATGTGGAAATATTGTTCTAATTGTATTGACCTGTAGTTGAATTGTATTGACCTGTAATTAAATTGTATTGTATTGTATTTTATTGTATTGTATTTTGTATTGAAATTGTATTTGTATTAGTTTATTTTTATAATTGGTCCGTGTTGGCCTTTAAATGCAATAAATAATAATTAATATCGACCATCTTCGAACGCATCATGAAAACGGGCCTAAATGGTAAAAACTAAAAAACTTTTTACCAAAAAAAAAAAAAAACAACCGACTCCCAATGTGAGAAATAACTTTAATTTCGGAAGTCGTTGTCTTTGGATCTGTATTGTAGTTTTTGCCCACCTACTTATCCGAACACCTTTTACAAAATATTGCTGTTCCCGATCCAGGGACGTTAATTGATGAGGAGTTCTCCTGGTAAGTACCAGGAGAATTGGAGCTGATGGTGAAGTCACCGTTAGCTTCAATATGCATTGTGATGAGCATAAATTGCTAAGCAACAATTATTAAAGTGCCTAATCGAATTCCGGTGGCCATCTGTGGTTTTCATCATCAGTTCCACTTCACCAAATGATGCTTTGTAAGAACAAATGCACGAGTTACTATAAAAAACCAAATCGCTATAGGTATGCCTATGATATTTGAAGAGTTCCGTCAATTTCTCCAGGATCCCATCATCAGATCCGGACCTGATGACAATGGGACCAACCGACCAACTAAGAAGTACATCCTTTCAAACAAAAAACTAAATGTCCAAATCGGTCCAGCCGACTTTGATTAATCGGAGAACAAACATAAAAAAAAGATTCCGACTAACAGAACGTCCTCCATTTTTTGAAGTCGGTTAAAAAAAATAATATGTGTTCTTGTAATGATGACATGTAATGTATCTTAAAGACTAGCGCAGAATGGGCCTCGCCGCAACGCAACGCAACGAATTACACAAATTCTACTTCATCACTTTTTTATTTATTTATTTCATTTGGGAAAACAAACAGTAGTATACTAATCATAAACAGTGTTGTCTTAAAATTAGAACTTTACAAATATACTACCCACAACATTTTCCACATTTTTTTTTTTTTACATTTTATAAGAATCAACGCACACTACAGGTGGGCCGCACCGCACTTTCGTGTATGAAAATGCGTTGCTCTGCGACGATTGCGGCCCGTTGCGTCTGTAATGTGCGCTTGGCTTTATAGGTAAGTTAAACTGACACCAACAAACTTCGAACAAAAATTAAAATTCACAATAAAGCCACAACAAACGGACATAATAACTCAGAAGTATTTAAATTAACGAAATCAAAGTTTTAGACGTTGATAACTATAATTTTGTATTAACATAAAACAACACTTAGAATTCGCCCCGTCTCCATCTTAAAGTTTATTAGGAGATATTCCTGTGATAACTTCGAGAAATATAAATAAAATGACAATAGAATAATTGCCTAACACAAACAGTCGAGGGTTGGGGGTTGGTTAACCCTTTTGTTGCGTGGCGGCTTTCCAACTGGCAACACTGTGTCTTTGAAATTAGAAGGTACATGTAGTTTGTTGAAGCTTAGTTGACGTTTTTTTAAATTAAGAGTTTTAAGGCGTGGACTGACTACGATTTTAAACGGCCCACAACAACGTAATCTATTGTCACCATTAGGTGGCTTGAAATAAGGTTGAAAATAATATTTGTGTTGCCGAGATGTCACTAAGCTGCGAATGTGCTTTAATTTTCGGGTTTTCTTTAGATTATTCAGAATATACACAATAAATTAAATAATTGTCCGGTTAAAGTTTTAAAATAATGCTAATTCTATTAAATTCTATTAAAACAGAATGTCTTTATCGCTGAAAATACAGAGATGTTCGACGCCAAAGTTTATTTTTGTGGAGCAACTTCCAAATTTTTTATTGGGATTATCACACTATTTTTTTACTATTGTCTTCGATTAAAATTTTTCTTTAAATCCTTTTCTATCCACTGTATTTTTTGCGACGGATAGTTTTATTGCGTTACGTCATACTCGACAATCCAAGAAACCAATTTTTGTGAATATTGAGCTAATATCGCGCCTCTTGTCATATTACAGTTCGCGTCAAATTACTAGACCCAAGATGGCGTCGACTGCGCATGTACTTACACACAGCAGCACGTCAGGTTACTATAAACTGTCAAATTTTCTCATTCGATTTTGAACTTAACTGTCAACAATTTATGGTTTAAATCTTTTGGAGAAATTTGACAGTTTAGTATACCCTGATGTGCTGTTGTCTGTACAGTCACTGAAAAAAAAACTAAAACGTCACTGAGCCGGTTCAAGTTATTTGACGCGCATTTAATCAATCTGCCTAACCTTTTCCCAAAGTTGTTGGGGTCGGCTTCCAGTCTAACCAGATGCAACTGAATACAAGTATTGTACAATTTACATGGCGCGACTGCCTCCACAACTCAGTTACTGGGTAACACGATGCCCCTTGGTAAGACTGGTTGTGAGACTTTTGGGCTTCTGACTACCCGAAACGACTGTCAAAGATCCAGGAATGACAGCCGGGTCCAACAGCTTAAGGCGATACCAAAATAAATTGGAGGATTTTTCGTAACCATTTATTTCAATATTGCAGCATGTGTGGATTTAATTTTTGGATATATGTTTAATGACTATTAGATTAATACTTTAACTGAAGGAAAACGCGATTGGGTTAAATTTCCTCGTTAGAAATGAATTCCGAAAAGACTTCTACTTTTTAATTTTTTTTTCTATTATTCTAAAATCCCAAGTAATTTAATTGCAAAATTGTATTCAAAATGTGTGCATTAGGTAATTAAAAAATCTGACTGAAAATAATTTTGATACAATTTTTGTTTGGTTTGGCGCTTTTATTTTGGTTCCAGCGCATTGTTGCGCTCTCTTTTTTTCGCATGTGGAAGTAATTGACTCTGTCACTTTCTTATTCCCGCCCAGTTTGCTTTTTACATATCACCTTAACGTGCTTTCCGAGGCACGGAGGGGTCTCGATTTGTAATGGATGGTCACCCATCCATGAACCGACCGCGGCAAGCGTAGCTTAACCTTCCGTCGACCCGTGTGGCTGTTATCATTTAGCCAGGATCCCATTAAAAGAATAAGTATAGATAGGTATGTATCTTCAACACAATTCACTCGTTTTTCCCCACAGAAAATACCTTGATATACAGCAAACAGGCTTTCACTCAATAAGCAACATTATGTTTCGCAAACAAGGTTCATTTTAGCTAGTGATATGATTTTGCACAGTGTTAGGGGTATTTTGAAGGTGGCAATAAAGTCTTGTTATGTAAATAATAACGCCGAAGGTAATCAATATTTTAATATACATAGATACCCCCGCGGTGGCTCCGAGCTTGATTCCCTTGTTTTTTTCAAGAAATAACTGATGATAAGGTGACAATATAGAATACTAGATTCTTCTTCTTTTCGAGTCGATGGCAAAAGTAAAAGTATTATATTGCTAGTTTTTGCCCGCGTCTTTGCCCACGTGGAGGTCGGACATTATCCCACGGGAACGTACTACCGGTATAATAAAAAACTTTTTTACAAAAAAGTGAAAAATGACTTTAATTTCCGAAGTTGGTATCTTTGGATCTGTATTTTAGCTTTTTGCCAATTAAAGTTATTTTTCACTTTGTAGTATTTTTTTGGAAGTCGGTTGTTTTTTTTTTCGTAAAAAAGTTTTTTATTTTTCACTTTTTAGTAGGGCAGTCTGTAATTTATCTAAGTTATAATAGCCTAATGTCAACTGCTCATCACCTTTGACAAAATATTGCTTTTCCCGATACAAGGACGTTAATTGTTGAGGAGTTCTCCCAGTAAGGAACCAGGAGAACTGGAACTGATGGTGAAGTCACCATCAGCTACACTTCAACATATGTATTGTATGAGCATAAATTGCGTAGCAATAATCGAATCGCAACCCGTGAATACGTATTATTGAGTAGTTCCGATGGCCATCTGTGGTCTTCCTCATCAGTTCCACTTCACCAAATGGTGCTTTCCGGGAGCAAATGCACGAGTTACTACAAAAAATACCCAAATCGTTATAGGTGTGCCTATAAAAATTGAATGAAGGTTCCCCTGGATTTCTCTGGGATACCATCATCAGATCCTGGTTTCCTTATCATAGTACCACCCTTTGGATATCTCCTTTCCAACAAAAAAAGAATCATCAAAATCCGTTCATAAACGACGAAGTTATCCGCGAACACACATAATATATATATTATATGTATACGGTCGAATTGAGAAACCTCCTTTTTTTGAAGTCGCTTAAAAAGTATTCTATAGTTTACCTTATCTTCTATTCTATATTTTTACCCGACTACGGCAAAGCCAAAAAGAAGGGTTAAGATTTTAGCAGTCTATGTATGTAAGTATGTATATAAGTATGTATTTACGTGTGTTCCACCGTAGCGCCTAAATTACTGAACCGATTTTAATGAATGAGGTATCAATAGATTCGTAATAATGATCCGGGTGACATAGGCTATATAAATTCTCCCTAAATTTAATATTGTGGACTTAACACGTAAATTTCTGACCACGGAAAAAATTAAATTGAGATAATAATGACATGTTTGGCATCAAAAGAAAGGTCTTGACAAGCACATTACAAATATATGTTATATTGTTTAAGTAAAAAAATATGATTAATTTTTTTTAAATAAGTAAAAGTGGAGGCAAATAATATAAATTTAATTGGTTACAGGCTGACCACGGCGGGCGAGATTTTTCAGTAGTCGGGTTTTAGTTTTTGAACTTACTTTTTATTTACTAGCACTTCCTGCGCGGCTTCGCCCGCTTGGAAATACTTCCTTATTCCTTGTCTACATTATAAAGGGAACCTCTGTGCAAAATTTCAGCTTTCTAGGTTCAAGGGTTTGGGCTGGGCGTTGATGAGTCAATCAGTCAGTCAGGACTTCTCTTTTTTTATATAGATAAATCATTATTTTACTAAAAGGTAACATAGGTAACTAAAACTATTAAAAAACTAAAATATGGCGTCGAAAAATTCATCCGCATCGCTGTCGACTGGTAAAGTACCCAAGAGACTGGCGGCATTGCCACGTTGTATGGCAATACTAAGCCGCTGGCCAAGGTAAAAGCCAGCCCTTGGATCACGGCAAGTGTCAACCAGCCGTTTGGAGATTTCGTTGAACAAACTATGTGCACTCGGACCCCACGGCCCAAGGGTTTCAACCCCAAACGGCTCAAAAATATAATTACCGATAAGGTTATTATACTTCCGCCGCTTGAGGTTTTCCGCAGCGGCAGCAGCAGTGCCAGCACAGCACGCAGAGCCAGGAAGATGGGATGGCGCAAGAGTATCGACACACGTTGCGTCCCACACTAAAGGCCTTCCCAACTTCCATGGAAATAAAGACATGCCGTCCGGTCTCTTGCCATCGTCGCGTGCCAAGCCATTGGGTTCTAATACAGCTGGAACGCCGACGGTGACAAGGGCTCGTCGGATGATGTCATTGATGTTCGCGTGCCGTGCTAAGCGACCCGCACTTCGGCTGCAAGACAGGCCGTGGTGTCCGAGGCTGTTGACAACTTCGCCACAGTGACAGCGATGAGGAGAACAAGAAGGAGCTCCTAGTCGCAGGGAAGCAGCGAGGCGGAAAGTAGTGTCGTCGAACAAAGTGCCTATGTTCGACGACGGTAGTAAAATGGATATTCTATATTTTTTTGTTTTATCGTGTCTATAGGTCGTCGATACTCATCACAGCTGCGGATTTCGCTACATAATTTAATCTGTACCTGTATACACCTCTGCCTGAGGAGCTCGTGGCTAAGTAATAACAGCCGTACGGGTCGATTGGTGAGGTTAAGCTACATTTGCCGCTTTTAGTCCGTGGATGGGTAACCATCTTAACATACCAAGACCCCTCCGTGCCTCGGAGAGCACGTTAAGCCGTTGGTCCCGGCTGTCATTCGTGGATCTTTGACAGTCGTTATGGGTCGTCAGAATCCCGAAAGTCTGACAACCAGTCTTATTAAGGGGTATCGTATTACCCAGTTGTTGTTGTAGAGGTCAGATAGGCAGTCGCTCCATGTAATATTCAGCTGGAAGCCAACCCCAACATAGTTGGGAAAAGGCTAGGCGGATGATGAGACACTTCTGCCTATCCCATTGGGGAATAAAGAAGTTACTTAACCAGATATTCATTTCCTTTGCAGTCGAGTATTCAATTTATCAAAGACTGCTTTCAATGCCTGCACGTTATTCACAGTGGTCATGAGACTAGATGGTCATTCCACACCTTTCAGCTCTGGACAAATGTTGACCGACTCTGAGCGAATACCAATAGAGGAATGTTTGAGTGAGATAGTTGACTTGCCAGCAACGTACTAGCTCATTATTGTGCAAGTTTTAGTTTCCTAAGAAAGCGGCGCTGTCTTATAAGGCCGTAAAATGACACCGCGCAGTAAAACTCAAACCCACATAATAAATTCTCACTTATACTTGTTCAAAGTCAAAACACATTTTTAGAACTAAGTTTTTTATAGGGTGACTGGTAATTAGTGACCGATATCTAAACACATGTTTGTGCTCGTGATAACAAACAACTTTTACTATAGGACCAACCTGACATCGCGAAAAAAAATCAGCTGTTCCCTACATTTTGACGAGTTATGCGAACATGAATGTATGGGGCAGCTGATTTTTTTTTTCGCGATTTCAGGTTTGGTCCCATAGTAAAAGTTGTTTGTTATCACGAGCACAATCATGTGTTTAGGTATCGGTCACTAATTACCAGTCACCCTATATTGTGGTCCTTTCAGTATTTTTTTCTTTCTTTCTTTCAAGGCTCCGTTCGCATCAAGTAATTAATCAATCTTCCTGCCTTTTTCCAACTATGTCGCGATCGGTGAAAGCCGCGACATAGTCTAATCGGATGTAGCTGAATACCAGTATTTTACATGGAACAACTGAAGAAACATAATATAATTAATTCTAACCAAAAGTGAGAACAGAAATCTATAAATAATTAAGAACAATCCCGAAATTCTCTAGATGATGGCGCAAAGACGTTGCTTTAAAAATATATAAGTGACCCTCCAGCCGGTCTATATTATCTAAGTGTTTATTCTGAGGTTTTTACTGACTATCACTACTGTTTTTTGTATTCATCAGTTTTCAATGCTAGTAAATCACCCGAACAACTTGCCTACTATCCCATCTAAACGCACCTCTCCCATCCCGGGCATGTAATGATGTCCTATTGACTTGCCGGTCCGAGCATGGCATTGAAAGAAACGTCTTCCGGTCAGTGTAAACACAGCCTAATAAGGGTGCATTCATTGCATTCAAAGTCGCGATTGCGACTTTTGGTATTACAGTTTATAAAGGCCTTAGAACTAGTGGACACCGTTTTATGTGTAGGTACGGAGATTAACGTCATGATTTTTTGTATTGAAGGGGTGGAAGATGGTATTGTATTTATATGTTATTTTATCTTAATACAGGCACAGAATACGTAATAGTACAAATACAGAAGATTCTCTCCGTAAAATCATTTAATAAAGTGCAATTATGTACGTCTGGTGACGACGACAGCCACGGCTGCTGGTGGAGCCGCGCGCTCGGACAAATCTTTTAAGTGAGGCGTCACTGACACGGGCAATCCGCACTCTCAACCTCAAAGCTCACACGGACCTATTCTGTTTTGTCTGAGTGAGTTCACAAAGAATGCATTGTTTGTAATAAGTTATAAAATTTAATTTAAATAATAAGTTAGGATAAGAGTTTTAGATAATGTACACTAACGCAAAAGATTACTCTCTAATGATTGATGTAAGTTGGAAATAAATAAATTTTAAAAAAAAAAACAGGTCACACAGCGTTAATTACCTACAGTTATATTCACCTATATTCCATTTACAATAAGATACACATCTTTTTTACAGTCCGGTCAACCGATTTTGACTTCTATTGCATTGGTGGCATGACAAATGGCCGCTGCAGTAAACAGTTGGTATTGTAACCACTTTTTTGCCTTTAATGTCATCCTTAAGCCTACGGAATAGAAGTCAAAATCAGTTGAGCGGACTGTAAAAAAGGTTTGTTTAAATGTCTAATCTTATTGTAAATGGAGTATAGAACTTGCCTCTCTTTCTATCGCGTAGCTCTTATACCTTCTGACTCGTTAGGATTGTCTTCTTTTACGACACGGCGCGTGAACGAGTATCGAAATAACGTGCGAGCCGGCCGGCGTGCGGCAGCCCACACTGAATTGTATCGACAAGTCGAGTTGGCCGCGTACTTGTAGCTTCATACCTAAAATGCGGAGTGCGCCTGGCCTGGTACAGTTTTGCAGTACTTAGAAGAATTGTTTGCCATAGAGCTCTACCATACACGCATCCCGCCATCTCCTTTTCTGTACCAGACTACCAGACGTACTGCGGAGTACTTGCGCACTTGGTTGATATCCCGACCAGTCGTACTTTTTTTATTTTTTTTTTATTTTTCCAACATAGGTAAGTACATTAATTTTTAACTTAAACAATTTTACTCGCCAAACTTTTAAGTTTGATGGCGAGAAGCGCTTGTTATTACTTACATAATACATAAACTCACGCCCCCCCTAATGGGGGTAGGTAGAAACTAAAGAACAATATCAATCTGCCTAGCCTTTTCCCAACTATGTAGGGGTCGGCTTCCAGTCTAACCGGATGCAGCTGAATACCAGTATTTTACATGGACCGACTGCCTATCTGAGCTCCACAACCCATTAACTGGGTAATACGATACCTCTTGGTAAGACTGGTGGTCAGACTTTCGGTCTTCTGACGAACCGTAACGATTGTCAAATATCCACGAATGACAGCCGAAACTAAAGAACAATGATAACTAAACAGTGGCTATACTCTAAAAGGTGTGGATTTACTTCTCGATAAAGGTAGAATCCTCGTTATCGAGAAACAAACTTCTTAACTTTGATTTTAACATACCTTTACTTAATTTAGGGTTTTGTCTTATCATGTCTATCTTATTAAATACTTTTGGCACTAAATATTTTGAAGTTCTTTCCCCATAGTAATTTGTTATTTTCGGTTGTACTAGTCTTTTCTCTCTTACACTTCTTGTATTATATTTATTTTTAACAGGTGAGCGCTTCTCCTCTACTTTTTTTATGCGCACGGCCAAAGTGTGGAACTTTCTGCCAGCATCTCTGTTTCCTTCCACATATAACCCGTGAACAGCCAGCAATCAGCGTTGCTGTGTACCGGTTTGAAGGATATGGGTGCCAA
The DNA here is from genome assembly GCA_946251885.1 of Cosmia pyralina. NCBI lineage: Eukaryota > Metazoa > Arthropoda > Insecta > Lepidoptera > Noctuidae > Cosmia > Cosmia pyralina. Next base: position 22,253,783 of record OX276361.1, on the reverse strand, counting down.
AGTAATTACAGGCAGATCAGACATAATCAAGATGGTCTATGTCAGATCAAAATTCCAACAAAATACTTAGTATATAGTTGTCGGCCAGGTACAAACCGAACTTATCCTGCTGAAGTAGAAGTTTTTTTCACTAAAAACTCAGTCACCAAATCGGGTACAGCCGTGTGATTCTGTAAGACCTCATTCTTAACTTCGAATCTGAATCCGCTGTGAGTTTCTGATTGGTATTCTAAAAACTCGGTTGATAATTCGAATTTACACTAGCGCTACCCTTGCGAGCGTGTCAGCGAGTTGAACTTAATTGACCGTAAGATTTTGACAAGATAAAGTATGAGATGACGTAAGAAGTGACATACAGTAAGCTCACCTGGACGCTCATTTCGCACTCGAACCCGATTCAAAGTGTCAAATAAAAAGCATCTATTTTACGAGTGAGATTGAATAGCGATGTGAGATGCGAGTTGTGGTTCGAATTTTACTGAATCGACGTACAGATTGTCTAAACGACAATAATAATCAAAGTCCGCAAACTACGTACCTAGTAACCTTACACAAGCAACAACTTACTCAATATGAGAGCTATGTAAGTTAGAGTCAATACTACAACCGGCAGATGATGAGCTCTGAGACACAGACGAGATAGAAGATGGAATGTTAAGATGTTCATACTCAGGTGGCTGCCAATTTATTGCGATAAAACCATTGTATCACCCTTTTTGCATAGAGCGTGGTCATTATTAGTGCAGATCTGAAGAAATCGTTAGATCAAATTACGGAGGCACCAAAATTTTCGCTTCTTATGGAAAATACGCCACGTTGGCGAAACGTTTCGAAGAATGGCATCGCTGACCAAACTCAAGATATAAAGGTGTCCTTAAAGTTAACTATATGTATTAATATATGTCACAACTTCGGTTGAATTAACATACTACATTAGTAACGGAGTTTCAAATGCTTAGTCATTACCACGGCCTGTTCACTTATTACACGACGATGATAAATTATATTTATTTCTGTAAATTGGTTCAAAAGAAGACTTTTACACGTCAAAAATAAATCATGTTTAAAAACTAGACGACTTCGGTATTTCCTATCCGACTACTCTGAGAAGAAGGACCGAAACAAACTCAGAGTTCACAGTCTCTTTTAAAGTCTAGACAAAATCTTTGTCAGGACGATGCTACTATCGAGGAATACAAGCTTGATCTGAAATACTCCATTCACTTGTTATTCTGTGTCCATATTACTTCGCGATGATATAGCCGGGGAAACTTTCGATACGAAGCTATTGTGGAACACAAATATTGAAACTGAGCCTACGGAGTCGGACCACAGTTAGTTGAGCAACTGTTGCGCCATTATATTGGTAGTGGAGGTAAATATTTACTTACACATATGTAGCTTCATATAAGGTACATAATATGTGTAAGTTATAAATATTTACTTGCACATATCTTCATATGGTCTGGACAGAGTGACAGCTATCGAAAAGCTACTGATAATCCCGTTCTAGAATTAAGAAACGCTTTGAAAGGTTGTCAAGAACCATACACACAAACACACACGACACATACACACGACACATAAAAAATCTGCCCAGCTTTTTCCCAACTATGTTGGGATCGGCTTCCAGTCTAACCGGAAGCAGCTGAATACCAGTATTTAAGATAGAGTGACTGCCTATCTGACCTCCACAACTCAATTACTGGGTAATACGATACCCCTTGGTAAGACTGGTTGTCAGACTTTCGGGCTTCTGACGACCCGTAACGACTGTCAGAGATCCACGAATGACAGCCGGGACCAACAGCTTAACGTGCTTTCCGAGGCACGGAGGAGTCTCGGTATGTAAAGATGGTCACCCATCCACGGACCAACCTCGGAAAGCGCAGCTTAACCTGATGGAACGACCTGGAGCTAGACCACCACCTCTTAAAGCAGTATTATTTTAATCTTACATGAGTGTGGGAAAGAGATGGAGTTAGACGTCCTGTATAGCTCCATCTCTTTCTCACACTGAAGTAACATTAAAATAATACTGCTTTAAGAAGTGGTGGTTGGCCCCCTGTACGGCTGTTATTATTTAGCCACGAGCTCCTCATACATACATACGACACATATACTTACCAAATTCACACTAGAGAGAGGATCACGGAGTAGATCTCCATGGAGAGGATTTTTACAATTTTTAACTTAAAAGTTTATTTTTTATTGTTTTGTTTCTTTATTTTATTAAGTTTATTTTCTTTTTGTACTCAACGATAACTACTTACCCAATGTAACTTCGTTTTAAATTTTATTTTATTTATTTATTTATCTAGGCCCTCTATTAGAAAACTATCTACAGCCTAAAGAATCGAATTTCTCGTTGAGCATTGAAATTTAAAATAGCGATTGCCACTACGAAGAAGCTGTGATGAATCACACCGGCGCTAGACCACCAAACAGTGACCATCACTTTTCTAGGGGTAAGTTTTCGTTTAGGGCATTGTTTAGGTGCTGAACCAGGATCCAACCAACTTGCTGAGCGCTTGCGGTTATCAAACAGAATCCATTTTTCATCGCAGGTAACAATGCGATTCAAAATTCCTTCATTTGTGTGTCTGTTGAGCAGTGCAAGGCACGTCTCGACGCGTACTTCGCGCTGGCGATCATTGAGTTCGTGGGGCACCCATTTGTCAAGCTTTTTTACCTTGCCAATTTGACGCAAATGGACCAATATTGTTTTGACGCTAACGTCAAAAGCTGCTGCTAATTCAGCCGTAGATTGTGTATCATCAGCTTCCACAATCGCCTTTAATTCGTCATTGTCGACCAAAGTCTTCGGACGACCGCGAGGTTCATTTTTCAGGTCGAAATTTCCAGAACGGAAGCGAGCAAACCAATAACAAGTGGTGTGTTGGTTTGTAGTGTTAGCTCCGTAAACGTCGTTGATGTTGCGTGCCGCTTGTGCCGCGTTGCTGCCACGACGGTACTCATATTCCATAATTACTCGAATTTTTAACGAACTATCTACTTCGAATTTATATATTACTATTATTATTTCCCAGTCCGAAATAATATTTATCGATGATCAAAAACTAAAATAATCGGCGAACGAGCTACAATCTGGAATTCATAAAAATTTCGTCCCCTCACATCTTACAAGGTTCCCTATACCAACATAACCCTAAATCTTATCCAAACATACAAATTCATACATAATCCCTAATTAGCCACCACTAGAAACTTCGCCACCCCTGGATTGATTAGAGATCAAACAATAACCCTTGCGGCGCTCCTGTGAGCAACTATGTCCAACTTGTACATTTTGAGTTTTGGATGTAGAGTGGCCATGGTTTAAATGATGCTCAACATTTAATCCGGCTCGAAGGACCAAAATTAAATGAAGGGGATCCCTACACTTAATGATATGATATCAGGGCGATTTTATTGGGATGATTAAATAAAACCAACCGTTTTGAATGTTCGTTATACACTGATTTATTGGAATATATTTTTTTCATATTATTTACAATATTATGTACAAATGCGGTGTGTGCAGAATGCACGGCGAGTAAGTCGGTAGAGTAATGTACGGGTTCCTACAATGATGATATGATAGATGATATTTATTTCTGTAAATTGTGTGTAAAAATCACTTTTACACGTCAAAAATAACTTATATTTTAAAACTAGATGAGTTCGGTGATTAATATCCGACTATTCTGAGAAGAAAGGCCGAAACAAACTCAGAGGTCACAGTCTCTTTTATAGTCCAGACATAATCTTGGTTCGATCATGTGAGGATGGAGGATTAGTGTCTGAAATGGTCTTTTGAGGTAAGTAACGTCGACCAATCACCAAACGGTTGATTGACTCTTCGCGTACCCAGAGGGCTGGCTTATACGTATTTTTTAGGCAACTTCCAAACTGTACTCCGGGCTGTTACTGAGAAATGTCTAATAGAAAAACACAATAACACTTTGGCCTACGCGGGAATCGAACCCAGGACCCCTCGCTCAGCAGTCGCGCTTGCAACCACGAAACCAACGGGGTAGAAGTCATTAATAACACTTTAATCCAGTCATTACTTTCAGGACATTCCCTCCTTACCGCAATCTACAGGCACACTACTCCAAGACAGGTCCAAAGGTGGAAATATTTGCCAAGAGAGCAAGTTCCTGACCGCTGTTGACACTAACGATTTGTGCCCCTCCATTGCTCTTACACGTTAGCTCGAGTTATTAACACTATCTAATTGATGTGTGCTTCAAGTTCAGGTGGCTGAGGTAGCAGTAACAGGGTTATGAACTTCTGAGTTAGGCATGTGGGCTCAAACGACCCGCGACGCTTGTAAACATACATAACTACACTGTTAATTAATTAGTAAACATAACAGGACATGTCTGCCTCATCAGACAAACTATGGGCACAAATAGCGTAGAACTGGTGCCATGAGACAATAAGACATGGCAGGCTATGTAGGAGACGACGGAACGAACTGGAAAGGTTTCTCCGTCCAAAGTGGAAGGAGGACAAGCGCGAAAGATGGATGTAGTGTAGGGAGGCCTTTTCATAAGAGTAGGGCAAACCGAAACCTAGAAAAAAAAAAAAGAAAAACATCATCAATTGTGTAAGAAATATGTGGCGGCATCTACATGCCACACACGAACTACTCATCACAATGACATGACGTCACGCAAAAATCCTGCATCGCGCTGTTAGAGTTTACCGCGCGACTAGCGTATATACAACGTTCCGACATCAACCGTCGCCCCTGGCTAGAGGCTTTGAGCTCGTTTAAGGCAACCACAGGAAAGTCCGGTTAAGTAGTAGAGACCTCTCATGATGGTCACACTACGAGATGCCATTTCAAAAAAAAAAAAAAACAACCGTCGTGCAGTTGCCCACCAGACACAACACCCGTCTAGTCGGAGGATCCTCCCTTTTCAATAGAGGATGAGTGAACTTTACACCCTGTTCCTGTGCCTCTATAAATATTATGTTATACGGAACATAAACCAATGATGCCCAAAGTAATAACCAAAAATTAATCAAATAAAAAGCTTTTATATAAATATGGTTGGGTCTGAATCGCGCGTCTATCAAAATCATTAAAATGAACGCGAGGACAGTCGCGGTCGTATTTCGATGGATACGCCCAAATTTTCATCAAATATATGACACGGTTTAAGTCATACGAGTTCTGAGTTCGTATAGCTATTGTAACTTGAAGCTAGCTCGCACAGTTGCTAGAATTATTTACAAGTACACCGTGCGATAAAAAAAAAAATAAAAAAAAAAAATTAAAAAAAAAAAAAAATAATAGTAAATAATTTTTTAGAAAAATTATATACTCGTATTAGTAAATAATTTGCGTTATTCATGTTCCCATAATGATTGTGTGTCGAGTCGAGTTCAAGTTGTAAACAGTTAAGGGGAATCTGCCCGCGAAATTAAAATTTTCTTGCATTTTTTGCAATTTTCCGGTCAGTGCCAGGTTGTATCTTAATTAAAATATGATTCGCGATGGTAAAAACTATATATTATATTTACATAATTTTAACTATAAAAGTCATCAAAACATCTTTATAAGTTAGATTTCCTCCGGATTCGTCTGAATTCCGAAATCAGACCAACCCTCAGGAAATCTAACTTAGAGATAGTTATTGTTGATTTTTATGGTTAAAATTCGTGTAACAAACACACAAAAAAAAAAATTATAGTCGAATTGACAAAAAGGAGGAGGTCCTTTTTGGAAGTCGATTAAAAAATGAAAATGACTTGCAGCTGGGGCAGTGTTGCTAAGCGGCAATCCAGGGTGATAGTTCTTTATTATTGCACAGCACATGGTATAAACTAGTCCTCCAGGGTAGAGCACTGAGGGACGGAAATGGTATGGGCTTTGCAACTATGTGGTGAAGGAAAATATCGTCAGTAAACCGGCATGTCCTACAATAAAAAAAAATTAAGACGTGACCTCCACCAACCCTCACTAGGCGGATTACGGCCCACTCCCTCTCACAGAGAGGAGAGTTACGTCCCAACTGTGGGAACGTTATAGCCTAGGCTAGACTAGCATTATACTATGCTAACAAAATACTTAAGTATGTTGCTATAATAGTGCCTATACAAACATTCCGTAAGGCCCTATGATCCGGCGCTCGAGCCGCGTACTGAACTGAAGTAGGCTCGCGAGTGGTTGCCTCGCGCATTCGGTAGGTATTTAAACATAGTAATTATTTTAATCATTTTATCACGACAAACTCAGCGACTTGTGCTAAACAATCTTACTAACTTTTCATTTATACAAAAAATAAGAAAAAAAACGTCTGTTTTTAACCGACTTCAAAAAGGAGGAGATTCTCAATTCGTCGGAACCTTTTTTTTTTTTTTTTTTTTTTTTCCCCGATTACTCGAAGCCCGATTACCCGATTTGGATTCTTTTTTTTTTTGTTTGAAAGGGCATACTTCCCAGATGGTCCCATGATCATCATCAAGTCAGGATCTGATGATGGGATCCTGGATTTTATAGGCACGCTTGAAGCGATTTGGATAGTTTTTGGAAGAGTATTTTCTTGGAGTGGTCCCATTTGCAATTTGGTGAAGATCTGATGAAGAACTTCTGAGATAGGCAACGGAACTCCTCAATAAATGATAGCAAATGGACTGGGATTGCTGAAATCTCATGTCTGTTTGTTGTTCACACCAGTTCATAACATAACATCACGCCAGTACGCTGTGAAGGGGTAAGCACTTGTGAACCACTAAAAAGTGAAAAATAAAAACTTTTTTACAAAAAAATACAACCGACTTCCAAAAACAACACTACAAAGTGAAAAATAACTTTAATTTCGGAAGTCGGTGGCAAAAAAGAAAATACATTTAATCAGACACCGACTTCCGAAATTAAAATTATTTTTCACTTTGTAGTGTTGTTTTTGGAAGTCGGTTGTATTTTTTTGTAAAAAAGTTTTTGTAGGTATGAGATTGATTAAAAAAAATACGAAAAGAGGTAACTTTGGGTTTTTTTTCTATCAAGCAAAGTAAATCTAATCGTTTTATTAAAAGCGATTGGCTATCCGCCAGATCCTTAAATAAAATATACATTTTTTTCAGAATTTTTTTTTTCAGTTTTTTATGTTTCCTATGGATTCAAAAAACTATAAAGCGCGGTCTTTGTCGGGTCATAGCCGTAACCTAAAATCTTTTACACACCCGCTGCCGCTGCCGCTCTTGCCTCAGCCCGGTCATCGCATGCTCGGCGCGCCCAAATTCTCGTATAGACTAACACGATATGCAAATATGGGACATAAAGGTAATATTTCGTGATAACACTGTAAGGTAATTAATAAAATATGTCCTCTCAACTAGTGGGCGAGGATTGGGGCCATACGTATTAGATTTGATTGTTTTGTCGCATGATTTATTATTGTTGTTTTGACCTTAATTATTTTATGTTTTACGTATGTGATATTAGAATGTTTTTGTTTTCAATTAGGTATGCCAATTTGTAAACTGTGTTAGTACTGAGAATGTTTCCTTCGGAGGGTTGGAATTTTTTTCTAGACCGAGGCAGGTCAGGCGCACTCCGCATGAAGCTACAAGTACATGGCGGGCTCGACTTGTCGAGCTAATTCAGTGTGGGCTGCTGCGCACCGACTGGGGCGAACGTTAGTTCGATAGAAAGAGAAGCAACTTTTAGGGGAATATATAAATGTAGGTATTTAACGCTGTGCGACCTGAATTGCGCTTTATTGTGTCGTAGCAAGAGTCGCTATTTATTTAAATGATTTTGCGGAGTGAATCTTCTGTACTTGTACTCTTTTGTATTCTGTGCCGAGGCTTAAAGCAAACTAAATCGAAGACATTTCCTTCTTTGGAATAAAAATTATAACTAGTAAATGCGTCAAAAGTAACTATTATAATTAACTCACAATGCAAAATCAATCTACCTAGCCTTTTCCCAACTATGTTGGTGTCGGCTTCCAGTCTAAACGGATGCAGCTGAATATCAGTTTTACATGAAGCGACTGCCTATCTGATCTTCACCACCCAGTTACTGGGTAACACGATACCCCTTGGTTGTCAGACTTTCGGGCTTCTGACTACCCGTAACGACTGTCAAAAATCTACGAATGACAGCCGGGACCAACAAAGCCATGAAGGGTTCTCGATATTTTATGATCACCTACGAACCGGCCCCGGCAAGCGTAGCTAAGCCTTCGATCGACCCGTACGGCTGTTATCTATTAGCCACGAGCCCCTCAGAATACTAGACATTCACTCCATATACGAGCTATAATGATCAGCCCGATTAATATGCGCTGCTGTACCTATAGCCTTTGTACATTGATATATTAAAAGAAGATATGTTACGCGCTAACATCGCAATCACTAAACCTGGAATCGGCACACGACTACATGCACCGAAACTCGCACATCTGTGATCACAATCGCAAAACTACAGTTACCGATAGACAAGGACAGAGATAGGAGCCGGCGCTGGCGTGCAAGCGAAATTGCGATAGCCGCCGAATGCTTACGATTATGAATGACATTGCATGTCTATCTCGCTCTCACAAATATGGCGAAGCTAACATTAAATATTATTACTAACCAACGGTAAAAAAGGAGGAGGTTCTAATTCGACACGTATACATATATATTTATTTTTTTAATTTTCAACAAATTAACAATTTTGCCTGTACTTACAAATGAAAATTAATCCCGTAGAACTTGCTTTTGGTTTTTGAACTATTTGTGCACATTTTGTAAACACACGAAGGCAGTGTAGCTGCTTATTTAGACGATTACGGTAATTTTACTTAATTTGATACACAAACGCCTGTTCGATTGTGACTAAGGTGAATTGTGTCCATTAACACAATTTATGCGGTCCACGTCGAGGATCGCGAACCTTATCTTCCTAATTTATACGTCAATGCCTTTGAATCTATAAATCACAACCATAACAATAATCATACATTCCTTGCAATTGAACAAAAAATAACAAACTATGTAAATGCAACTCTTGCATGTTTAATATCAGAAAAAAAAGGAATGCAAAGATAGTGTCGACAACCCTTAGAATACCCCACCCTGTCGGGAACAAACACGAAGTAATACACGTTATATATCCATAATCAAAAAAAGATTTATAATTAAATACATGTACAGCCGCGAACACTAGTCAATTAACATTAAAATGCCACAGGTACACGCGCCACCAGAAATATATTAGAGTAGTAATATTAATAACGGTTACATTGCATGCGTGTGGGCAATTAGTGAACTTCGGTGACACGTTATGTTTGATTTAAATATCGAGTGCGTTCTGTTTGCGAGTGTACCTACTTTAAACTTTATTTGTATAAGGGTTTCACGATGTCCGAGTAGCCACTACTTGCCGAATAAATTCAAAAATGGAACATAATTTAAATGAAATTATCTGCCAAGTAAGTTAATAGGAACTTAATCGTAGGTAAAACAGGCCCTTAAACTTACATTTTCATATTAATATGGCCACATTGTGAATGAGGACTTGAATGATGACAGTGATATAGAAAGGGAGCGAAGAGCGTTGTCGATCCGATGTATGAATATGCTGGCCCGCAGGTTTGCACGATGTAGTAAGGAAGTGAAACTCACTATTTTCAAGGCGTTTTGCCAGTCTTTATACACGTGCAGTCTGTGGGTTAGACATACGCAGAGGGCCTACAACGTTCTTCGCGTACAGTATAATGACGCCTTTAGGGTGCTGTTGGGGCTCCCGCGTTTCTGTAGTGCACCGGGCATGTTTGCTGAAGCAGATACAGATAGCTTTCAAGCTATCTTGCGAAAAAGAACAGCATCCCTGATGCGAAGGATTCGGGGGAGCACCAACAGCATTTTAAGGGTGATAGTGAATAAGCCTGATTGCCCGTTCCTGGGGCACTGGACCCGTATGCACTGCTGCAGGTCTGGTGCCGCGGGAAGCGGACATAGTTATAGGTTTTTAAATTAATTGTAGTTTTGTTTTGTTTTATTTTATTTTAATGAGGATTGTTACTAACATAGTTTTATAAGTGTTACTAACAACAATATGAATCTTGTGTTCGATTTAAATAAATAATAATATTAATATAACACATCATATTACGCCTTGATTCCCCGAAGGGTGAGGCAGAGGTGTACCTGTGGAACACCCACATTTTGCCGGTTATGTTTAGTTTAAGACCCATGTAACAGGGGGCGCGCCTATTGCGATCAACCGGGCACAAATCCTGACTCCGGACTGCTACTGAGAAATTCCAAATTAAAAAATGCGAAAGTAAGTTTATTTGTTTGTTCGTTACGCTTTCACGCCAAAACGGCAGAACGGATTTGGATGAAATTTGGCACATGGGTAGACCATGATTTGGATTAGGACATATGATACATTTTATCCCGGTAGCACGTTCCCGTGGGATATGTTTCGACCTCCGCGCACTCGAAACCACTGGTAAAAGCTAGTCTTAATATATAAAAATAAAAATCCTGACTAACTGACTGACTCATCAACGCCCAGCCACAGAGGTTCCCTTTATAATGTAGACAAGGAATAAGGAAGGATTTCTCGGTAGTACGTTCCCGTGGGATATTTAACGACATCCACGCGGGCGAAGCCGCTGGCAAAAGCTAGTTCTATATTATGTCGATTATTATGTAAGTATCTACCAACTTCCATGTCACAAGACGTTACTGCGAAATCTGGAAGTAGGTACAGACAACAAAGAGTGAGTCGATAGTGAGTCTTAAAATAGTACACGATTAGCTTCATACGACTTGTCATTTACTAAAGATTCATTAACTAAATGATAACTTTATTACAAGATAAAATTATGATGGTATTATGTTGTAGAAAAAAAAAATACTTTAAATTTCTAAAACTTGGTTTTCGTAATTCATACATGCATACATACATATACTTACACCTTCTTCCCATAGGGGTAGGCAAAAAATACAGAACGCCACCTGCTACGATCCTTTTGCCTCGTTTACGTTCATACACGCACGCCGATTGCGACTGCGCACCTGACCATTTTGAAGAACCAATAAGGTCACTATTATGCCTTCCTAGGACGTCCCCTCCCGGCGTTTCCACTCACAACTGCCTTCGTTCACATTTGTTTTCTTAGTGTGGTGTAGAAATAAACATTATTATTATTACTATGAGAGCAGAAATATGAAACCTACGTTTCAGATACATGATAACCTGAAAAGGAGGAATAGCAAAACGCTTCATAAACTAAAGATGTGGATCTACAAGAGGTAGGTGGCAGGAGTGATAATGATAGTTGCGCACGGCTACAGATCAAGCTATATATTTCCAGTATAAGCTGATCTCGCATTGTGTAGGATTTCCTTACAGTGAGAGGTCAGGTAAACTGGAAATCATAGCTTGCCGTATAGCCGTGTGCACCTACGTTAAATTCAAATTAATCATAAAATAGTACCAACACGATTAGTTTCACACGACTTATCAGTGATTAACGATAACTTTGCAAGATAAAACTATATTTTTGAACTACTTTGGGTTAGTAATCCAACAAAATTCGTGTCGTTTAGAAGTTCATCATGTTTGCAAATAAAGTGGTCTTAGTTACGGGCGGTAGCTCTGGTATCGGAGCGGCTGCTGTGGAGTTATTTGCCAAGGAGGGAGCTTCTGTTGCCTTCGTCGGAAGAAACGAAGATAAACTGAAGGAAGTTGCTAAGCGTTGTGAGCAGCATGGAGCCAAAACCCTCGTTATCAAAGCAGATGTCTCCAAAGAAGAGGAAGCTAAGACCGTCGTCCAACAAACTGTAGACAAGTTCGGAAAACTCGACGTGCTCGTCAACAACGCTGGCATATTACGGTTTGCGAGTATATTGCAACCTAATCTGTTGCAGAACTACGATGAGGTCATGAACACGAACCTCCGCCCGGTCGTCCAGATCACCAACTTAGCGGTCCCACACCTCATAGAGACAAAAGGCAACATCATAAACGTATCCAGTATTGCAGCTTCAGTAGCTAATATACCAGGAATGATGTCTTACAGCGTTTCCAAAGCTGGTATGGATCATTTTACAAGATTTGCTGCAATGGAACTGGCTGCTTCTGGCGTGCGAGTGAACTCTGTCAATCCTGGACCAGTTATAACTGACATAATATCGAGTTCTGGCATGGCTCCAGAAATAATAGAGGGTAGAAATGTTGCAAGTAAGACAGCACTGGGAAGGTCTTCAGATGCTGATGAGATTGGGGACATAATCCTGTACCTAGCCAGTGACAAGGCAAGAAGTGTAACCGGGTCGTGTTACGTTATAGATAACGGTTATTTGCTGAAGTAGGCTCTTTCGCTGTCTTTCGTGACTCCCAATTTTGTAAGTTCTGTTATATTTGAGCGATTGTAAATGAAATATATGAAATGAAAATTTTATAATGTTGTTTTCTTACGTGATTGGCTGGCAAACTAATGAACAGGAAAATATGGAATATGGTGGTGGTGGTGGTATGGTGGTGGTATGGTATGGGTGGTGGTGGTGGAATATGGTGGTATGGTGGTGGTGGTGGTATGGTGCTGGTATGGTATGGGTGGTGGTGGTGGAATATGGTGGTATGGTGGTGATGGTGGTGGTGGTATGGTGGTGTAGTATGGTAGTGGTTGGTGGTATGGTGGTGGTATGGTATGGGTGGTGGTGGTGGAATATGGTGGTATGGTGGTGGTGGTGGTATGGTGCTGGTATGGTATGGGTGGTGGTGGTGGAATATGGTGGTATGGTGGTGGTGGTATGGTGGTGTGGTATGGTAGTGGTTGGTGGTATGGTGGTGGTATGGTATGGGTGGTGGTGGTGGAATATGGTGGTATGGTGGTGGTGGTGGTATAGTGCTGGTATGGTATGGGTGGTGGTGGTGGAATATGGTGGTATGGTGGTGATGGTGGTGGTGGTATGGTGGTGTGGTATGGTAGTGGTTGGTGGTATGGTGGTGGTATGGTATGGGTGGTGGTGGTGGAATATGGTGGTATGGTGGTGGTGGTGGTATGGTGCTGGTATGGTATGGGTGGTGGTGGTGGAATATGGTGGTATGGTGGTGTGGTATGGGTGGTGGTTGTGGAATATGGTGGTATAGTGTGGTAGTATGGTATGGTATGGTTACCACCATACCATATGGTATAGAATGTGGGGAATATGGTAAATAGTCACCACTGCGTATGTAAATATGTAATACTACACAAAAATCTTTTTTACAAAAAAATACAACCGACTTCCAAAAACAATACTACAAAGTTAAAAATTATTTTAAATTCGGAAGTCGGTGTCTAGTTAAATGTAGTTAACGTTTTTTGCCACCGACTTCCGAAATTAAAGTTGTTTTTCACTAAGTAGTGTTCTTTTTTGGAAGTCTGTTGTATTTTTTTGTAAAAAAGTTTTTATTTTTCACTTTTTAGTTACCTATCCCACACAAATTCTAACACTATCTGCAAAAGAAACTAGAAAATCATCTACATAAAAAGTGGGGAAAAATTACGTATTATTGAAGCTAACTCAAAAACTACCCAAGAAGCAAAGTTAATAAATTTTATATGGGACCAACTTTGAGGTACCTCTCGAATAAAACAAAAAAAAAATCAAATCGGACGACTGTAAGAAGTTATGCGTGGTCATACATAAAGGTTCCTGACAAGTGTCAGTTGGACAATTGCTAGTTGTAATAAGGATCAAATTAGCAAAACACTTATTCGTTAATGTGAAACTGACAGAATATGTCTAGAACGCATTCTCTCGATGGACTGACTACGATTTTAAACGGCACACAACCGCGTAATCTATTGTCACCAGTAGCTGGCTTGAAATAAGGTTGAAAATTGAAAATAATATTTGTTTTGCCGAGATGTGCCTAAGCTGCGAATGTGCATTTATTTTCCGGGTTTTCTTTAGATTATTCAGAACATACACAATAAACTAAATAATTGTCCGGTTAAAGATGAAAAAAAATGCTAATTCTACTAAATTCTTTAAAGAAAGAATGTCGTTATCGCTGAAAATACAGATTTGTTCGACGCCAAAGTTTATTTTTGTGGAGTAAATTCCAAATTTTTTACTATTCTCTTCGGTTAAAATTTTTCTTTAAATTTACTGTCCATAGTATTTTTTGCGTCGGATAGTTTCATTGCGTTACGTCATACTCGACAATCCAAGAAATAATTTTTTGTGAATATTGAGCTAATACCGCGCCATAAACGAGTATCTGTTTAAGCCTATTCTGTCCAAGTTCTCGGAAATAGTCTCCCTCTACTTCTTCCATTTTCAAAATCCCGTGTATCCTCGATCTAGTTTTGACGGAATCTATCTAGTTCATCCCGTCATTCCCTATGTGACCTGCCACGACTCCGCCTCACTGTCTTAGGGAACGAATTCTGTGTTATTTGTGCGCCAGTTTGATCGGCATGCGGCAGACTATCCTGCCTAGTCCCATTTAAATTGAGCACCGTTATGAGCCACGTCAGATCTTTTTATTTTGGAGCGCAGTAGTTTTATCTGGTACACCCAGATAAAAATATAATATTTCCACATTTTTACAGTAATAAATTATCATGATACCATCGATGTTGATAAATAGCCGTATCAAACCTCATTATCGTTTCGTATTGTTTTTACTCGTACTCATAATGACTATGATTTAATTATTTGGTAATTGTTAATCAATCATTTTTAAAAATTGTTTGGAATCTAAAATGCCAGTACTTACTTGCCAATACAAGTACCGATGTGATTGCACTCTTATGGACATTATTTATATAAATTAATAACAAAATCCGTCCAGTCCAGTAAAATGTCTCGTTGATAAGAATGACTAAACTTGACCGCTCGTCGGTCGGTAACGAGACGACGGACAAAAAACCGGCCAAGTGCGTGTCGGACCACGCACAATAAAGGGTTTCGTACATAGGATGAATTTATTCCAAGAACAAAGTAGTTGAAAAACATGATCTACCACACATTCTAAGTGCAAATGTAAGTTTGCGCACAATATTGAAAGATTTACCATGTTCTTTTAAGACCATAGAATTCTTACAAGTTTTCCTGTAATCTATGTATAAGTCAATCAATCTGCCTAGCCTTTTCCCAACTATGTTTGGGTCTGCTTCCAGTCTAACCGGATGCAGCTGAATACCAGTATTTTATATGGAGTGACTGCCTATCTGACCTCCACAACCCAATTACTGGGTAATACATACCCCTTGGTAAGACTGGTTGTCAGACTTTCGGGCTTCTGACGACCCGTAACGATTGTCAAAGATCCACGAATGACAGCCGGGACCAACGGCTTAAAGTGCTTTTCGAGGCATGGAGGAGTCTCGGTATGTAAATATGGTCACCCATCCAATAATCTATGTATAAGTATAGAACTATTTACGGTAGTGTTTTCAAAATTTTATGATTTAGTAATTTCTGAAATAATGGGGGAATGGTCAATTCTCATCTATTTTCTTAAATAACTTTAAAAGTATTCATTTTAAAATTATAAAAAAAAAAATATTGAGACCGACACTCATAGTAAGTAAGCCCTTTCATTAGATATGTCACACGGTACAGTGTACAGAACTTTTTATTTAAGTATTCTCTCGTTCCCGCTCGGTCAATAAGGGCGAGTCGAAGCTTCTAGAACATTCTAGAAGCTTCCCTAAAAACAGATGACGCGTAGTCTTCTAGTTGTAATTTATAGCTGTCTGTCATCCGTTAACTGGGCTGTGCACATCTTGGATAGGATTTTTTACATAACTTTATTTTCGGCCCGAAACCTATTATCTTAACCCTTAGTCGGGCTCAGGGAACTATTTGCCCACCCCGACAATCTAGCTAAATACACCAGAACTTACACTTAGACCATAAAAAGTAGATTTTTATGTTCTGCCCGATTAAAGGTTAATAAAGGACTAACTCGGAAAAGTGTTTATGCAAAGATAGTATTTAATTTCTTATTTGCCTTCCAAAAGTCACCCCCATATTTAAAATTAATTTAATTAGTAATACGTCCGTGTTCAGGTCACGAAAATTCATATGTGTACCGATTCTCACCATTAGATTCGGAGCAAATTGGCTGTGACAGACGGACAGAAAGACAGACACATGAGTGATCCTATAAGGGCGTTTTTTCATTCGGACTTATGGAACCCTAAAAACAGTTGTAACTAGTTTTTTTTATTTTTTATTAAAATCATCATACATTTTTATTAAATTACGTAATCATCAATATATTCTAGTACCTACAACATAAAAGTGCAAATAACGATCGATACATTAATTAATTCCTGATATTATATTTTTATGCAATGTTATCACTATCACCCAGGCATAAATCTGTTGACTAATAATACATATTACATCAACAGAGTGCCGTTATCAATTACGTAATTAGAACCAGTAATGCCCTTGGCCTTATCACTGGCTACATACACAATCATATCAGCAATCTCACTAGTCTCCGATATTCTTTGCAACGCCGTGTTCTTCTTCAGGCTTTCTGCATTAACTTCTAAACCTTCAAAGATATCAGTACGTACTGGACCAGGACTGATCGAATTGACTCTTATGCCATGAGGGGCAAGTTCCAAAGCAAGACTTCTAGTAAAATGATTCATTGCAGCCTTTGACGTTCTGTATGCTATGTTGTTCGGTCTTGTGGTGCAGGTTCCAGCAATACTTGACACGTTGATTATGTTCCCTTTAGATTTGATGATGTGGGGAGCAGCGAAGTAGGAAATTCGGACAGCTCCTCGAATGTTTACATTCATAACATCATCGTAAGTCTTGAGAAAATGGTCAGACAGAATACCAGCTTCTTTCAATATTCCAGCATTGTTGACAAGCACATCCAGTTTTCCGAATTTGTCGATAGTTTTCTTGACTACTACGTCTGCTTCTTCGTCTTTGGACACATCTGCTTTGATGGCGAGTGTTTCTGCTCCTAGTCTCTTACAACGGTCAGCAACTTCTTTAAGTTTGGCTTCGTTTCTTCCGACGATGGCTACTGAAGCACCTTCTTTAGCGAATAACTCTGCGGTGGTAGCACCGATGCCGGCACTACCTCCTGTGATCAGAACCACTTTTTTCACAAAACTCATTTTAATCTACTTTATTTTCGTCTAACGTCTGATCTGTGATGCTGACATAAAATAGACTGATATGATAAAATTATCACTCGTATATAAAGATAAGTGTGTAATAAAATAAAGTAGGTATGCCGTTCGTGATAATGTGCATTGAAATAAGATGACGCTGTCTGTTTGTAGAATTGAATTCCAGTTTAAAACTTTTTTATTTGATGTCTATGATATTTTTGCTTAAGGGCATTTAACTGGTATAAAATTACTTCTTATCTGATTAATTTAAAATTAATGATTTAAAATAATAATTATTTTATTTTAAACACGAGGCAGATGAGAAAAATGTGGGATGTTAATTTTAGAACTTTTTTCTTCTGCTTTATATCGTATATTTTTTTTTTTATTTGTGTTTTAAACTCAAAAATATTTATTTGTATGTACATATTAAATAAACTAACAGATTTAAAATAATAATATGTACATGGTATGTAAAATGGAGGGGAAAGGATCATAGGGCATCAAAAAATTCGTCCGCATCAACAGGAAAAGTGCCCAAAAGGCTGGCAGCATTGCCACGTTGTATGGCAATGCTGATTCTTTGGCCAAAAAATAGGCCAGCCCTCTGGTCACTTGAGGAGTCGACCAACCGTTTCGCGATCTCTTGAAAAACCAAGTGTGCTCTCGGACCCCATGGCCCTAGTGTTTCAACCCCAAACGGCTCGAAAATACAGGGTGTTTGGTGCATCGTTTGCCAAATTGAATTGGCCGAAAGAAGAGGTCATTTGCTATCGCTTCAGGCTCAAGTACTCATTTTTGGCCACACCGGTTTTTTTATTACAACTTTCTAATTTTTATTTTGAAAAAATCCAAAACTCAGCATTAAAGCTTAAATTAAAAAAAAGTTTTAAGTGTAGTCGTCAAATTTCATTTTTATTTACATATGTACTGTTGTATGGCTCTATCAAATTTAAAATTACTTGCCAGTTACATCTAGTTTTTTTTTAATAAATCACAAAGTTTTTGGAAAAATAAAAAATGAACTTAAAACTCAACTTTAAATAGCTATAAAAAAAAAACTAAAAGCGATCGGGATCTTCGAATTATTTTAAAAAGTTCTCTAGTCTATCCCCTTTCCAACGGTATGTAATGTGTTAAAAAACTCTTTTAATATCTTTAATAATTAGCTAAATGTGTAGTCGAGACACATCAGGCTGATATTGGATATTACGTTTAAAACACTAGTTTTCGCATAAATTACATGCTATTAGTAGATAGATACTGTTATCTCACGTCTTACGTAGTCTCTTATCTCGTTCTTACATAGGGAACTTTCCTCGAAATTGAAAAAAAAATACATTATTACAAAAATAATCATTTATTAATAAGTAATTTAATTACATACTAATCTTACAAGAATTAGAATTTCTGCAAACAGAGTTGCCCTTATTATTAGCTGATTTGCCAATTTTCAGTGAAGACAGGTCTTTTGTTTTCCAACATGACGGTTATCCCGCTCATTGGAGAATAACCGTCAGGGAGTACTTGAATGATGCATTCCCGGACTCATGGATTGGGAGGGATGGCCCTATTCCTTGGCCTCCACGTTCTCCAGACTTAACTCCGTTGGATTTTTACGTCTGGGGACGGGCCAAAGAACTCGTCTACGCCACGGAAGTTGAGACAAGAGATGATTTAGTCCAACGCATTGAGGCGGCTTTCATGACGATCAAAGCAGAAATGCGTTTACGCACCACTACAGTTGAGATAAGACGAAGATGTCGCGCGTGCATACGCAATAGTGGTAGACAGTTTGAACAAGACTTGTAAGATTAGTATGTAATTAAATTACTTATTAATAAATGATTATTTTTGTAATAATGTATTTTTTTTTCAATTTCGAGGAAAGTTCCCTATGTAAGAACGAGATAAGAGACTACGTAAGACGTGAGATAACAGTATCTATCTACTAATAGCATGTAATTTATGCGAAAACTAGTGTTTTAAACGTAATATCCAATATCAGCCTGATGTGTCTCGACTACACATTTAGCTAATTATTAAAGATATTAAAAGAGTTTTTTAACACATTGCATACCGTTGGAAAGGGGATAGACTAGAGAACTTTTTAAAATAATTCGAAGATCCCGATCGCTTTTAGTTTTTTTTTTATAGCTATTTAAAGTTGAGTTTTAAGTTCATTTTTTATTTTTCCAAAAACTTTGTGATTTATTAAAAAAAAACTAGATGTAACTGGCAAGTAATTTTAAATTTGATAGAGCCATACAACAGTACATATGTAAATAAAAATGAAATTTGACGACTACACTTAAAACTTTTTTTTAATTTAAGCTTTAATGCTGAGTTTTGGATTTTTTCAAAATAAAAATTAGAAAGTTGTAATAAAAAAACCGGTGTGGCCAAAAATGAGTACTTGAGCCTGAAGCGATAGCAAATGACCTCTTCTTTCGGCCAATTCAATTTGGCAAACGATGCACCAAACACCCTGTATAACTACCAAAAATATTTTAATATCGTATAAAAATAAGTAAAGCCGGGGTTATCGCAATGCTGTAGACAACAACAATGATGAGAGAATGTGTAGTGGCAATTAATGATAAGTACCTAGTATGTAATGTAACTGTTATCATTCAAGTAGAAAATACACAATCATCTTTACACGATATGTTTGAAGTTAATCAAGGACAAAATGTGATGTTCTTTTTTTTTGTATTGAAATTGGATTGCTTGATAAAGTCCACTTCACTTATATATAATTGCATTGCTAAAACCTTTTATAGGAAAGTTTTAACCATCACGAATTGGGAAATTTTCAGTTGCTGATGAGACTGGTGATGTATGTAATTATAAATTAAAAATGTCATAGAATGTACAAGGTGGGTACGGCAATAAATTAAACTGCATACATCTCACGACGTTTCCAGTCTGCATAAAAAAAAAATGTGAAAGTTTAGTTACTATAGTTAGACAGCTGATCGGCAAAACCTTCTTTCTCTACTCCGTGGGCAAAACCCATAGTCGGCCCAACACTAATACATGGTGATGATTTAGTCAAAGGTCGTCGAGGGGGTGATTCTGCCTGTCATACTGAACAACTTTCTCAATAAAAGTCATATATACTCGTACTTACGTAGGTCCGATTCGCAAAAAAAATACATTCTTCGAAATTCTGAGTCTGTCTACTGTTCGTATAGTAATTTGTTATTTTTTTCCCCGCGTTGGATATGAGTTCAAAGCGAAAGTTGTTTAGTATGGCGGGTAAAATCACCCCCTCGATGGATGCAGGTGACTAAATCGCCACCCTGTAATTAATTTGTTTGAAAAAATCACTTTTTTTCGATGTTAAGATTTATTTGATAGTTCCAAAATACGCTTATGCATTAGTATTGCCAGTATTTCTATTTATTGTTGTCTTCACATGTATACCTGCATACTTACATGACATACCAACGTACAGAATAATCATAACTAAATTATACAATAACATAATCATAGAGAGCCTACCCTCTATTTGTTAGTGACATAAACATTGACATAATATTGTCACAAAACTATGCTTCTATAACTATTTAATAAAACTCCGCGACCAGCTATGGAGGTCAGCCAATAGACGGGTGTGGTCAGATTATAGCTAATGTGTGATATAACTGTACAGCTCCAGAATGAGCGGTACTGGAAAATTTGTTTTTACGTTACCTTTTATGCTCTCACAGAAACGCTGGACGAATTGTGTGAAAGATGATAAGGCTAGAAAATAGATAGTACACAGAGGAAGTCGATGTGTCGATAGGTACTGAGATAAAAGTTAATAACGATAGCAAGAAGGAATAGAATAGAATATCTTTATTTGCATAAAATATGGGACATAAAATGTCTTAAATATAAAATAGTTTCACATATTTTGCTTACTTTTACTGGTACTGAGATCATGTGAACAAAAAATATTTAAAAAAGTTAAGTTATTTAAATTTTATGTGGGAATAGTGAGATCATAATATGTCAATCTGCCTAGCCTTTTCCCAACTATGTTGGGGTCGGCTTCCAGTCTAACCGGATGCAGCTGAATACCGGTATTTTACATGGAGCGACTGCCTATCTGACCTCTACAACCCGGTGACTGGGTAATACGATACCCCTTGGTAAGACTGGTTGTCAGACTTTCGGGCTTCTGACGACCCGTAACGACTGTCAAAGATCCACGAATGACAGCCGGGACCAACGGCTTAACGTGCTTTCCGAGGCACGGAGGAGTCTCGGTATGTAAAGATGAAATCATAATATGTATTGATGAATTTATAAGATAGCTTAATTATTTTGTACTTAGCTTATAATTTAAGAATTCACCTATAGTGTAGAACATTTTATTATAGAGCCATTTCATATGTTTCATTTTAAAATAATTGAATGGTAGCTCTCTGATCTGTTTAGGTTTTTGGTTATAGAACTTGACAGACATTATTACAGTTGTTTTGGATTAGGATAGGAGACATAACCGACCCCGAATAATTTGGAATAAAGGCAGGATGGTGATCATTTTATACATGCACACAAAAAAGAAGAAAACACAAAAAAACAGAAAAGAACAGAAAATTAATATTTGAAATTATTTTAATTGTATATTTTTAATGATAGTAGTGAAGTTTTAGTTTTTCATTACATGTTATTTTGACATATTTAGCAATTTTTTGGCTTCAAAATATTGAGGCTACTTTAACAACTCTGCATAGCTGTGTTAAATCTATTTCTATACATATTTTAAATATTATATAGTCGCTAATCGTGTCTGTGTGATCGCGTTTTTCTTCTTAACTAGGTACGCAACGGATTTTGATGCGGTTTTCACAATCATTTAGAGAATAATTATATTCCGGAAGGTTTACGAAGCACACTAGTTATATATAAACTCAAGCGTTATCTGCTATTGACGTATTAAAACCAGTCAACTTACACGAACCATACCTATATCAGAACATACATTTAAATCTATTAGGAAAATTAAAAAAATCGCCCCTTCCACTCGTTTGATAAGAATCTATTATTACAATAAAATCCTAGTTTGGACCGCTCCCATACAAACTGTACGATTTCATACAATTATTTGTAATGGTGACAAACGCTTTGTGTATCATTAATTTCTATTTATAATTCCGTTTGGGTTATTAAAAAGGGCTATTCTGTAAGTCATTGTTTTTTTGTAGATTGTTTATTTTTTGTTAATTTGTTAGGTTACAGAAAATCATTAAATTTTGTGTATGAATCATACTTTTAAGAGAAATGGAGATACGTGTGTGTGTGTGTGTCTGTGTGTGTGGATATATGTGAGCTATATTGAAAAGTGATTACAGAGTCGATTAGAGGTTAGCAGTACAGGTGTTTTAATCGCATTATTAGTTTTATCCGGGTTAGGTTAAAATCGGGTGCATCCTGACTGCGAAAGTAAGTTTGTTTGTTACCTTTTCAAGCCTAAATCACTGAACCGATCGTCCTATAATTTTGCATATACGTTGTCAGGTATACAGAAACGGATGTCCGTTTCTGTATACCTTTCATCCCGAAAAATAGTACTGTTCCCGAGGAAAACAACAATAACGTTCTTATGATAATAGACGGCGCCACGTGTCTTTCGAATCATGATTGTATTATATTATTAAAAGCAAAGTACAACCCGAATTGACTGTAAAATTCTAAATGAACGCGAGCAAAGACGCGGGCAAAAGCAAGTTCATTATATGGCTAACACCGATATCTGCCTGACAACCTTTGTAAAATTTCAAAAATTCTCAATATTTACGATCCAAAACAATAAAAAATCTTAATCCATCTTATAAACCGACCCCTATTCGAAAATACCGGTTAATATAAACATATCGGCAGACGAGTATCAAAAGCGTTACCTATACGTCTCAGGCCACCCTTACATTAATATTACACTACCCTATTATGACTCAAAGCGACATACGAAGAAAGAAATCAGTCGACGTCCGCCTTTCTGAATATTTCATGTTTCATTTCAGACTTTACAAACTTGTTTCTGCTATTTACCAATAGGATTTTCGACTCTATTCCAAGAGTGTAAGGTTGGTGGCTTAAGAAGGTGGTGTTGGTTAATTTTGTTGTGATTCGGGTAGTACTCAACTCTCAATACGGGATGGCTTATTAGCGTTTTTTAAGAATGTGTGTTTAGGCTTTAGTTATTAATAATACACTCAACTTACCTGCTAATTACACCCGGTTTTCCACGGTTCGAGTAACTTAACTGTGTCTAGATATTCTGGTAACTCTTCTTTTTCTTCATCTTCCTGCCCTCATCCCATGGTACGTGGGGCCAACGCACACGTTTTCTCCTTCCATTCTCCCCTGTCAACCATCAGTCTCTTGTCTTTCATTATCATTCCTCACACAATCCATCCATCTTTTAGTCATATGCGTTTCCTCCCTCCTCATCTCATGCTCATACTAAGCCAAACGATTTCCTTTCAACTTTACTGTCACTGGCGCCACTTTCAAACTTACTCTTATTAATTTCTTACTATACCCATTCAAGTAACTCCAACTCAACTCACTCACTCACTCACTCGCAATGGAATCGTGTCTGCTATCATCGTCAGTAGTAACACTAGAAATACCTATGAAAACTGCCATTGCTGCTACGAAATGAAAACGCAATCAAGATTAAAACATATAATGGATAGTTGGATACCATGAATGTGCCAAGGGAGTAAGCTAGTGTCATGATGCTTGCGCGATCACATGGACCACAACCCACATCGCAGCGACAAAATGTGGGTAGGCAGTGGTTACGCATGAATCTGCACTGCTTCTTGCAGTTGCGTTGTGGTAACTCTATCTGCCTAGCCTTTTCCCAACTATAATCGGGTCAGCTTCCAGTCTAACCGGATGCAGCTGAATACCATTATTTTACGTGGAGCGACTGCCTATCTGACCTCCACAACCCAGTAACTGGGTAATACGATACCCCTTGGTAAGATTGGTTGTCAGACTTTCGAGCTTCTGACGACCCGTAACGACTGTCAAAGATCCACGAATGACAGCCGGGACCCAACGGCTTAACGTGCTTTCCGAGGCACGGAGGGGTCTTGGTATGTAAAGATGGTCACCCATCCACTGACCAACCCCGGCAAGCGTAGCTTAACCTGATGGACCGACCCGTGCGGCTGTTATTACATAGCCAAGAGCTCCTCGTTGTGGTAACTACAAAATCAAATCAAAATGATCGACGCAACATTGTGTTTGCGATGTGGCCTTAATGTGGTCGGTATTGCCCACATGGTTGATTTTGACGGTCATTAATGTGGTCCATGTGAGTAAACTATTAAGTTTCTTACACATTAGCGCCCGCCCACGTGTTGTCGGTGTAGTGACGCAAATTTTCGTCTAGGATATAGTTCTTTTTTTTTATGTACCTATAGAATAAATACTCATTTGTTTTGTTTTGGTTTATAGGCGTAGATATAAAACGATTTTATGTAATGTGCGTCACTTTCATGTGAATAAACAGTTTTTCTTTCTTTCTTTCTTTTAGTGTAGTTATTGTACGTGTGATTGGATCCATAACTGATCCAAAAATTACATTTATTTGATAGGCCTTAGCTCAAAAAAGACGTGGGTACTTACTAACACATTTCTCAAACAAATCATCATAAAAAAAGTTATTCCTGTTATTTTTTAACTTCTTTACCAAAATAGGTGGTCCAGTAATCCAGCATTATGCTGAACACACGGCGTCTGCACACTGACGTTCAGAAGTGATGCCGAGTGCTGATAATGCAGATGACACACTGCTTAAAAGGATTGACAACGTGTGTTCTTTCTACAGTTTCTTTTGCTCAGTTTTTTTTTTTACTATTGGTTTCAAGTAGTAGGTAATCGCTCAAGAATCCGGTGCCATCACAAAAGAACTTGAAGCTTTATACAGTGTACGTGCAAGCATAGATTTAGTATAATACTACTTGTACAAGAAAGTTTTATCACCTGGCCAAAATTGCAAGCCGCCATCTTGTTTTTTCAATACATTTCACAAAACAATTTCACAAATAATGTTTACCGACGCGGCGCATGCATACTATCAATGCATTCGAGCGCCAGAAGATCCTTTCAGCTTTGTAAATAACATTCATACTATCGTTTTTTTTTATTCTTATGACGAGTTCTTCCTTCTCAGTCTAATGAGAAAGAAGTCACTGCGTGTGACAGCGCATCATCATCATTCTCCCGCCCTTATACCAATTTATTTGGAGTCTGCGCTACATATCGGTAGTCACCTTTGTAGCTATATCATCTTTCACACAGTCCATTCATCACTATTTTGGTCATCCCTACTCATAACATCGACATTTATACTCAAAACATTCCTCACGACATTTTCCTCATTTCTCCGCATCACATGCCTATACCACGACAAGCGATTTCCGCACTGCAACAACGCATTTATATTAAAATAATGCCACAGTAAAAAAAAAAACTAACATAAAAACCAATAATGATAATGCAGTATGAAACTTGTTAAAATATTGCCACTAACAAAATATACTCAACGATGTCAAATTCTGTGTGTCACGTAAGCCTGGTTTGCAGTGGTTTGTATTGAAATTTTTGAATACGCCAACACTCGAGCGGCTTGCTTTTGAGTGTATCCGAAAATATTCGGCGTAATTATACACGGTGGGGTATCTCTCAAATTTAGTTTGGCGTATGTAGTGCTCATCATGCGGATATGTTTGAGTTTTTTATGTTATTGGATGGTAAACAGGCCGACAGCTCACTTGACGTTAGGTTATCATCACCGACAAATAGACAATGCGTAACACATTATCAATCGGAGTTGGCATTTTGACAGTTCAACAACATTCGTTGCGTTATGTACGTTGTCGAGCAGACAAATTTTTCGAACATATGAAGCAATGGATTAGCAATTTGTTTCAAATTGATTCAAATTCCGGTTGATAATGTGTTACGCAATTAGAGTGCGGTAGACTATAATATTCTCCACCCCACACCCCGCATCCCGGCTAAAGATAGCAGTAGAACACCGTGTGGTAAAGTCTGACAGACCCCTCCACCCAACCCAGGGTGGAGGACATCCATGAGAAAAAGGCTATTCTGTAAAAATCAATCTGCCTAGCCTTTTCCCAACTATGTTAAGATCATCGGGTCATGTAAAGATAGTCACCCATCCACGAACCAGCCGCGGCAAGCGTAGCTTAACCTGGTGGATCGACCCGTGAGGCTGTTATTACTTAGACACGAGCTCCACCATAAATATAATTTGAAGACTACAACTATTATGACATAGTTTTCTAATTAAAGAGAAAATCAACCATCGCTAAATGTTCGGAACAAATTCAATTTCTTTGATAGACAAACGTACTTTTATCCGTTTTTTGCATGATATGAGAGTAATCCGTGAAATCCAAGGGGAGGCAGCCTTGTCTAGCCACTCGCTGCTGTAATGTGCATGGTGTGGATCACGGATTCAACAGTGGATGAGGCATCTGAAAAACAGTCTTGTAGGAACGGCTAAAAAGATGCAGTACCCGGGCGTTAGGCTGCTCTTCCACCAGCGACGTGCTATACTACGTTGCTATGGATACGTTTGATATCCACCAATCATATTCATTGGTCCACATAGCATAGCACTGGTGGAAACTGATTCAACTAAGCTACGTTTTGGAACGAAGTTTCTTATCGCGCGTTGTGAAAGGGGGCTAGACGGAAAAAATTCTCACGAAAAGTTGTAACGACACTTTTTGCTATAGTAAGCTATTGTAAGCTGTGCGACGTGCGCATGTTTCTCTGTCTGTCTCTCTCTCTCTCTATCTCTCTCTTATAGAAAGATTAAGTTCATATTACATTATATTTGTTAATAATAAAAAAATATTATTATAACTTTAAAAAAAAAAAAAATTATTACAATTCCTTCACTAATTAATCGAAAGGAACTTCGTTCCATCCGGGTGTCCCTTGACACCTCTCAACTTTTTTTTATATGGAAGGATGCGTGCTATGGATGTGTGCTATGGATGGTCTCCCCGTGCCTTCCCTATTGTCTTCCCTGTCATGTTGGCATAGCTCGAGCTGCGCATCTTTCTCGCTTATCTACTCGTACAAATAAATCAAAACGGGTACTTCCCGTTGACCTAGAATCGTGAAATTTGGCAAGAAGCAAGGTCTCACAGCACAAATAAATGAAAAACGAAAATCTTTAATTTGTAATTTTGTCACATACAAAAAATCATTTTTTTGCGATTACAAACTTACATTTGCTGTTGGAGAATTAACCGTGACATATACCTATCGTTAGGTGTATGGGCGAACCTGTTTTTCATATACAATGTGAAGTTTGTATTTGGGATAAATTCATCCCAACTACGGAACCCTTCATTGTGCGTAGTCCGACACGCACTTGGCCGGTTTTCTTACTTATAATATCATTGTATGGGGTATTTTAACAGGCGCGAGTAGTTGCATGACTTCCTAATCATAAAAAAAACAATAGACGCGCAGTCGTGACCCGCGTCTGCGCGTGATTTACCTCAATCTGACCAGTCTTTCAGCCACATCAAGTTTTAAAAAGAGAGTCAGGCAAGTACGCTAAGGGACCACACTCGCGGTATAACTTTTTCCCGTGCCCGCATGCGGGTGCGTGTGGTGTGGGGTGTTTTAATTCATACAAACGATAGTGTCGTTCACGTACTCGCGCGACGATTGCTTTTGGTTAGGACGCGTGGTTATGAATATGACGTACAAACGCGTCTGGCACAATCTATATCTATCTATATTAATAAAAGAATTTGTTTGTTTGAACGCGCTAATCTCTGGAACTACCAGACATATTTGAAAAATTCTTTTTGCATCTAATAGCCCAATTGTTGAAGAAGGCTATAATATCACTCTAGGACCCTAAGGTGAGGAGTAAAAAGAAAAAAATCAAAAAGAACGCTAAGCGAAAACGAAGTAATCATTCTAGCAGGCGATGCGATGCGACGGAGTGGGTCGGGGGGATAAGAAATTTCACGCAGACGAAGTCGCGGGCAGACGCTAGTAACTAATATCAGTTTCGGTGAGGCCTTATCTAGGCCTTACGTAATTTTGACGTTCAAAAAAGGCTGATTCTCAGCCTGATTTTTCTTTTTATTTCCAATGATTTTTTTATTATGATTTAGCATATCCATCATGAC
Source organism: Cosmia pyralina (assembly GCA_946251885.1). NCBI lineage: Eukaryota > Metazoa > Arthropoda > Insecta > Lepidoptera > Noctuidae > Cosmia > Cosmia pyralina. The sequence continues at coordinate 22,225,471 of OX276361.1, read as the reverse complement.
AGAGCTCACTGACCAATGTACATGGTTTTGTTTGCCCAAGTCTCACCCGTCAAGTTACGTAGAATTCGTTTCTTTGCACCAAACTGACAGTTCTTCGAGTCCCGGTAGCCATGTTTGTAGGATCTAATACCAATGGATGCTACTGAATTTATGTTTGAATGTCTTCTTTTATCGTATGGTAATATTGAAAAGTAATTTGATATGTTTCATTAGTTCTATTGTATTTTTTTTTATTCGTAAGACTATTCAAATACCACTGCATCAAAAGTATGACAATTAATTGTTGTGTTGTGTGTTGTTGTTGTTGGTATTTGAGGAATGATAACCATAGCTCTTTTTCGTTATTGTTCCAATAATTTGAAGAGATGATTCCTTATGATTGATCAAAGTAAAAATTAAGTACCTTTTTGTGAATATTCCTAAGAAGTACAAAGTCGCATAAAGGCAAAGATAGAAATAAGAAACAAACAAATACAATTATTCAATGAATCTACAGAACGACAATAACATCAGACACATTTACTCAGAACATTATTTGCATATTTTAAAATATTTACAAACATTCTTCGTAAACGAGAGTGCGCAGTCATACAAACTTAAACAGAACCTTAAAAGTACAAATACCTACTTTATATATTATGCAGTAGAGTTCACACGAATAGAAAATGTTAATATTGTTTAAAATACCAATACCATTCGTCCCCCAAACGTATCATGCATTGCAAACGTAAAACATCGCTGATAGATACAGTTTTCGCGCCAATATCGTCCTTTTTGTCAAACAATAAGAATTTGAGGTTAGAAATTTTGGTGGCAAACGCCAAATGTATTTTATATTTAAAATTCAAAGAAACAATATCGGGTGTGCATACAGTTCTATTTTCGTCGCATCAGGATATTTTATGAGCGTAGTGGGAAATACGACAGTTTTCTCTTTCTGAAAAAATGGCTGTCGAGAATTTATTATGCGTCCTCGGGCGCCATGTTTTAATCACGCGTGAGTGTTGCCCGTTCATACAGGTAATTTGTTCTGCATTGTTTTTAATCTTTATTACCATAGATATTTTATTGGAGGAAGGAGTGGAAAACCAATTAATTAGAAGGATGCGCATATTGTGATGCATTAATGTAACCTTTTTATGTTAAATTGGAATAGGTGTGCGCATAACTTAAGCTATTGACGAAACACTCTTTTATTTATTTTATTTATTTATTCTTCAACAAATTTACATTTGTGTCGAACAGTTTTAATATACCTACACGAATTACACGAAGCGGTTTTAACAATAAATGTAACACTAAAATTAAACAATTATCACAAAGCCAGGAAAAAACAAAACATACGAACACTACTTTCCACATTGGTCACAACATTATTATTCTTAATATATTATTTCGTTTATTTATTTTATTTCTTATCTATTTACATTTTTAAATATTTCTTAAAAAAAGAATATAAAAAAAAAAACATTTAAAAATATAAAAAAATAGAGGTCCGCCGGTGTCGGGTGCAGGGTCCAAGCTACCGGTGGTTAGGGCTGCAGAGACAGGAGAACCTTCTCGCAATGCGAGCCGTATCAAGGAGTACTGCCTTCTGAATCAGGCCCTTGATCCAACCGCCTAATGATAGCCTCGAGAGATGTTGGTCGAGGCTTTCGGCCATCAGGCCATTGGCCGTTACGACAATCGGCACAATAACAGCCGAGCTCACATTCAACATATCAACAACCTCGTGAGCTAAGTCGAGATATTTTATTTGTTTCTCTTTCTCAGCTTTCACGAGGTTCTCGTCATGTGGAATGGTAACATCGACTATCATTGCGTGGCGCGCTAACCAATCTATCACCACTGTATCAGGCTTATTATAGTCTTAATATATTATTATTATAATAATTCAACATATCAATTCAAAATCAATATAAATTCAATAAAAAAAAACATATACTAAAAAAAAATAAGTATGTCAATAAAATTAATTAATATGTAAGTCACGTTTATCTTTGAGAAACTCTTCAATGCTGTAATAACATTTCGTCAATAACAATGACTTTAATTTTCTCTTGAATTCATTTAAATTCATAGAGTTTTTCAATTGTACAGGCAATTTATTGTACATATTTACTGATTGCACTCTTGAGGCATGTTTAACGACATTAAGCTTAGGCTGTATGAAATTAGGTAGATCCTTTCTTCGCGTTTTTATTTTAATCTGTCTCTGTTCTTCTGTCTCAAACTTATGGATATTTTTAACCGACTTCTAAAAAAGGAGGAGGTTCTCAATTCGGATGTTTGTATTTTTTTTTTTTTTTTTTTATGTTTGTTCGCGCATAACTCCGTCGCTTGCCAAACCGATTTGAAAAAATATTTTTTTGTTGGAAAGGGTATACTTCCCAAATGGTCCCATTTTTGTCAAAATCCAGTTCTGATGATGGGATCCTGGAGAAATCGAAGGAACTCTTCAAATATTATAGGCACACCTATAGCGATTTGGGTATTTTTTAAAGTAGCTCGTGCATTTGTTCTCGGAAAGCACCACTTGGTGAAGTGGAACTGATGATGAAGACCACAGTTGGCTACCGGAACTACTCAATGATAAATATTTCACGGGTTGCGATTCGATTACTTTAATATGGTTGCTAACCAATTTCCGCTCGTCACACAATGAGTGTGGTGAGTGGTTGTTGAGGAGTTCTCCTGGTTCTTACCAGCAGAACTCCTCAACAATTAACGTCCCAGCATCGGGAAAAGCAATATTTTGTAACATGTGATGAGCAATTGACATTAGACTATTGTAACTTATACAAATTATAAACAGACCCACTAAAAAGTGAAAAATAAAAACTTTTTTACAAAAAAAATACAACCGACTTCCAAAAACAACACTACAAAGTGAAAAATAACTTTAATTTCGGAAGTCGGTGGCAAAAACGAAAATACATTTAATCAGACACCGACTTCCGAAATTAAAGTTATTTTTCACTTTGTAGTGTTGTTTTTGGAAGTCGGTTGTATTTTTTTGTAAAAAAGTTTTTTAATAAAATTACTAAGCAGGACCAGAATATAGAGGCATGGTACTGTAAGAGTGCAGTTTCTTAAAATGATCTCTACAAGACTCCGTTTGTTTAATGCGAAGCATAGTTCTCAAGGCTCTTTTCTGCATAACGAAAGCAGCATTAATATTGTATTAGAAGCTGTTGCCCCAGAACTTTATGCTATATCTAAGTCTAGACTCTATGAGTGCAAAATACACCATTCTGAGGTGAGCAGTGGTTAATTCAAATTTTTTCCTCAAAATAAGAGTAACTAGGTAATATCAATCTGCCTAGCTTTTTCCCAACTATGTTGAGGTCGGCTTCCAGTCTAACCGGATGTAGCTGAATTCCAGTATTTTACACGGAGCTCCTGCCTATCTGACCTCCACAGCCCAGTTACTTGGTTACGTAGTTCGGCGAACTAAGTAAGTAATTTGGGCTTTCGTGTTGGACGACTGTATGATGTATAGACTGCAGTAATACGATACCCCTCGGTAAGACTGTTGTCTGACATTCGGGCTTCTGACGACCCGTAATGACAGTCAAAGATCCAATAGAATGACAGCCGAAACCAATGGCATCGTGCTTTCCGAGGCACGATGATATGCACTACATAAGGCAAGCGTAGCTTAACCTGATGGATCGATCCGTGTGGTTGTTTATTACTTAGACACTAGTTCCTCTAAATGAGACCGTTCCATACTACACCTAATAATTTCAGATTGCATAAAAGGAAGCTAATAGTTGAATGGAGGAATCACCCCAAAATAAGGAAACATCACTTGCACCGAAATCAACATAAAAACGGGCCCTAGGGGTGATGGTAACAATCCGATATTGGTCCAAATCTTTGGAATGTATTCAATAACAAACAGACAATAAAGGCTGAATGGGGGACTGACCCTTGCCTCTATATTGAGAATATGGACCAATTGAAAATCCTTAAGAATAAATCTTTTGAATGCCATGTTCAGTGGAATTATTTTAAATACGAAATATTTCGATAGTGTTATGCGATTATGCGTGGTTAAGTGAAAAACATCTAAACAAACTTTTACAATTTTTATACTGTTTATGAATGAATATAAAGAAGTACAGTCAAAGCGAAAGACTTTGACCTTGAACTGACCTAGCGTAGTATGGAGTTTTTAAGTAGAATATTGCTTACCACTGACGTGCTGCCTATGCCTACTGTACTGTCCCTACAATAGGCTACAATTTCTCATAGTCTAAACATTTTTTTTACATGTTACATGCTTTTGAAAGCAATCCACTTGTCTACTAACAAAAATAAAACGCACATTTACAACACAATCACAGATAGCGTTATATTTTCATATTTCGAATCGCAACATTGGCAGCGTTTTCTTTTACTCATTTACCGACTTACTGTTGCTTTCGCACCCTTCCTTATTGACAGCAGTTTAAGGTATACTTTTGTTTATTTTCTGGTAGAATAAATAATGTATTAACTGCGCTAGATGCAGGGAAATTGAATGGGTAGTGCCGCCATAGTCAGCTGTCACTATTGTCTAAAGAAACGTGTCTCGCTATATGAGATCTTTTAATGATTGCAGTCGCTAAATGTTAGGCTTAAATGGTCGAATGACAAATTAAAATGATGATGGAAGATGAAATGAGGGGATGATTCTATCCGAAATATGTCATGTAATCTGTTCCAAAAGCAGGTGACAAAAATGTAAACAAACCTTGCTCAGGTTAAATTCGCAAACACTTAATAAAGGAAATTAGTAACACATCATCTGCCTAGCCTTTTCCCAACTATTTTGGGGTTGGCTTCCAGTCTAACCGGATGCAGGTGAATACCAGTATTTTACATGCAGTGACTACCTATCTGACCTCCACAACCCAGTTACTGGGTAATACGATACCTAAGACTAACACACCACCACCACTAGATACTACTGATAAGACTGGTTGTCAGACTTTCGGGCTTCAGACGACCCGTAACGACTGTCCAAGATCTACGAATAACAGCCGAGACCAACGGCTTAACGTGCTTTCCGAGGAACAGAGGGGTCTTGATATGTAAAGATGGTCACCTATCTACGGACCAAGCGCGGCAAGAGTAGCTTAACCTGATCGATCGACCCGAGCGGCTGTTATTACTTAGTCACGAGCCCCTCAAATGTAATAAGTAACACATTTATCTGTATTTAGAAGGTTACAACTTTAAATCTCACCACTTTTACAACAAACTCAACGAGGAAAATTGAGGCTATAAAGTTAACCTCAACTGTCAAATAAAAAACATGTTCAAGGTGATTTAAAATTAGAATTTCGGGTTTAAAGTATTCAAATAATCAAATCAAAACACTCAATTTGTAAGTGGCACTACAAATGACATGCACAGGTATGTTTTCTGATCCATATGTTTATATTTACATCAGGTACTTTTGTAACAGACTATAAGTCAAATGGTTCTTATTTTTTAACCGAATTCAAAAAGGAGAAGGTTATCAATTCGTCGGATTTTTTTTTTTATGCATGTTCCGCGATTACTCGAAGATGGCTGGACCGATTTGGATTGTTTTTGTTTTATTCGAGAGGGAATACATCAAAGTTGGTCCCATATAAAATTGATTAACTTTGCTTTGGTAGTTTTTGAGTTAGCTTCAATAATACGTATTTTTTCCCCACTTTTATATGGATGATGTTCTAGTTTGTTTTGCAGGTAGTGGTATTAGAATTTGTGTGGGGTAGGTTCCACAACTAAAAAGTGAAAAATAAAAACTTTTTTACAAAAAAATACAACCGACTTCCAAAAACAACTACAACGTGAAAAATAACTTTAAATTCGGAAGTCGGTGGCAAAAAACGAAAATACATTTAACTAGACACCGACTTCCGAAATTAAAGTTATTTTTCACTTTGTAGTTGTTTTTGGAAGTCGGTTGTATTTTTTTGTAAAAAAGTTTTTATAAAAACTGAAGATATACCTACTGGCTTAGGAGATTATCCCTGAATTTGAATACCCAAATACTACACCTAACCATTTGTGCAGTCAGCGTCAAGAATATCCGGACGAGCAGACTGTCCAAAATTATCTAAATCAATCTGCCTAGCCTTTTCCCAACTATGTTGGGGTCGGCTTCCAGTGTAACCGGATGCAGCTGAATACCAGTATTTTATATGCAGTGACTACCTATCTGACCTCCATAACCCAGTAACTGGGTAATACGATACTCCTTGATCAGACTGGTTGTCAGACTGTCGGGCTTCTAACGACCCGTAACGACTGTCAAAGATCCACGAATGACAGCCGGGACCAACGGCTTAACGTGCTTACCGAGGCACGGAGGAGTCTCGGTATGTAAAGATGGTCACCCATCCACGGACCAACCCCGGCAAGCGTAGCTTAACCTGATGGATCGACCCGTACGGCTGTTATTACTTAGCCACGAGCTCCAAAATGATCTAAACAACTATGAAAATGAAATATTAACACAATGACAAAAGGAATGTTTCAGAATGAAGACAGTACAAGACAACTGTCATTCTGACAAGAACTTTATCCAATTGAGATAAAATTTAATTTTCTTAGTTGTTGAGATCATTTTGAAAAGTCTGTTCGTCCCGATATTTTTGACGCTGACTGTACCAACAGTTAGTAAAATAAAAAAAATAATCAAAAGTCATTTTATTCAAACTAGACTGGGAATCAGCACTTTCGAACGTCAAAATTAGGTACATAAGACAGTCCCCCGGCACGCCCACCCTTCCCCACTTCCTAATGCTTAACTGGGAAGAAGAAGTGGCGCAACGAACTTCCCAGCAATACAGCTGTCTGTTAAGTCTAGCTGCATTTTCACTTAGCGTTCTGAACAGTTCTGAGCGAGCGAACATGTTTGTTCAATGATGATCTGTTGGACTCAGCGAACGGATTTTCGAAGAACGAACGAGTTTTCTCGCTGTAGTGAAAACAGATGTTTTCCGTTTTAAATGAACATGCATCGGCAGAACAGCAAACATTTGCTCTGAACAAAATGTCCGCTCGGCAGGATACTGAAAACGCGGCTTTAAAAAACTTAATTCTATACAATAAAACTCAAACTCAAAGCGTTTATTTCAAATAAACCAATTTACAGGCACTTCTGAATTGTCAAGGGGTCGGACAGTCAGAAAGATGAAGCTAGTTGCCCATTCCAAAGCGTAGTAGATCCCTATGGAGAAGAACGGGCAAGAAACTCCACGGACACTTTTCAATCAAAATATTTTTACAAAATATTGGTTAGTACATCATTCCTGTTGAAAATGTACATGTGAGAACAATGTAGAAAGACGTGCACGTTAAAAGCGTCCGTAATAAAAAGATAAAAACTAAAAACAACTAAATTAAAAATAAGCCGTGGCAGCTAAGAGACGACCAGTCCCAACTGACGGCGCCCGTTCACGAATATGACGCATGGATCAGCACCAATTAGCTCAACCATTTTGAAGGGAACTTAAAGTACCTAGTATTTAAAGATATTAATATCCAGTCAACTGTTGAATAACCTTATCCAGTCCGCGGTCATTATAATCATATTTGTGTCGAAGACTTCTCCAGTCAGCGCGGCTTTGACTACTTTTTAATTACTTTATTGTGTTAATAATCTGTATCTTTGCTGCTCTAACTTGCACAAAGTGTAGGAAAAAGAACAAGGATGGCATACCGTCATAATGTCAAGTCTCTAAAACACACCAACAACGCTACGAGTATCTCTAAATATCGTCTAAATATACTAACATTGCCCAGCTTATACATACTTGTGTTGTTAGTTAATTTTAATTTGAATAATAAAATTAAACCTAATTTCAACATTGTCAAGCATAGCCCTCAATACCAAGCTGTACAAATATTTAATAGACTGCCAGCAGATTTGTAAATTTTGTTATATACTAGCTCTTTTAAAGCTAAGCTCAAAGCATTTCTGTTAGATAAGAACTTATACTCAATAGAAGAACTGTAATTTAATATGATTCAATTTTCTATTTAAAAAAAAAAATCTATTATTATTGTTTTTAATAATTATGTTGTTTTTTTTTTAAATGTATTTTTTATTATTGCTGCATGTTCACTTTTAGAATTTATATGAATATTAAATTAAGTTAATTAAGTATGTAATGTATCACACACAATAAAAATTGTTCTTGAAATAAATATCAGATCGCGCGAGATCACTCAAAAGTACCGACACAGACGCGTAGATTCAACAAAATGGCCGACCGCACGCGAAAGGATCAAAGCGCAAAACTCCAAATTAAATAATTTTCCATAATGACAGCTACCAGACGCCAATAAGTAGTAAAATAATGACTCATTACTTGCCATATTACAAACGTTACTCTCTACCCAGGCCAGTATCCACAGAATGAAAGCTACCACAAGCCATTTCTACAACAAAATAGAACAAATTATCGAGGGGGCGACGCAGAATGCAATTTCCTCGCCGGACCAGCCAATATGTCTCCGGCGATCCCGGGAAAGCGAACAAATGAATAAAAATCAACCGCACACATTCAACTATTTGTTATCCCACACAATGAACTTTACGTAAATACAAAACTTTGTATGTGCGTGTGACATTTTTCCCGGAATTTCTCTATATAAAGCTTGCCTTATTTATCTACTTATTATTTACTAGCATCTTCCCACGGCTTCGCCCGCGTTGGGATTAAAAGTATCCTTAAGTAATACTCTGCCTGATTTCATCGAATCCGTTCAGCCACTAATACTTCTAATTAATTAATTTGTTTTAGTGTTTAATTTTTTATTTTTCGTATAATGTGTTAGTACGCTAATTGATAGTGTCGTGCTTTCCTATAATTTAGATACATGCGAGATCTATATTATGACTAAGACGCTGGGTTAATGCTGTGTATGTGTTTAGTTGGTAAGCCTTTAATAAATAAATAATAAACTCAACTCAATAAGTATTATATAATATGATCTGTTTTTGAGATGAGTTAAATAAATGCCACAGTAAAAATGGGTTTTTAATCAAAATCAATCAAAAGTAATTTCTAGGGCTAACTTTTAAATAGTCAGATAACTCTTATCTGAAGAATAAATATTTCTATTTGACAGCTTTTGTGTAGAAAATATGTCAAACTGAAATATTTATTCTTCAGCTAAGAGTTGTCTGACTATTGAAAAATCAGTCCTATTCAAGTTAAGCTGAGAATCAACAATTTTCGAACGTCAAAATTACATAAGACAGTCCCACAAAACGCCCGCCCTTCACCAAGTGGTGAAAAGTCAAAGTCGAAGAAGTGGCGCAACAAACTCCCTAGCAGAACGGCTATCTTCAGAATAAGAATAATTACCTATCAAATTGATGTTATTTGTTAGTTCGCCATTACATTTTTCAAAAAAGCATCTTTTCATTTTTATTTTGTTAAAAATTTGGTTCTGTTGAGCGAGAGAGGTGACAAAATGCGACATCTGAAGATACTTTCGCATTTATAATTTTAGTATGTCTCCTTTATGCAATATAAAAGGTACAAAGGTGCACTAGAGTTATCTTATGGTCTAGTGTTCGCAAGCAGATTGCTGAGCCTGTCCATGGTTTGATTAGTGATTTTCCAGAAGGAAATTCTTACCCGAAATCTGGATTTGTTCCTTGTTACTCTGACGCATGTATTCTACTCCACCGGAGAATACAGCAGGCGTCATTTTATGTAAAAAAAACATCACACACAATGAAGGGTTCCGTAGTTGGGATGAATTTATCCCAAGAACAAAATTAACATTGTTGTTGAAAAAGATGCTCTCACATACATTCCAACCGAAAATGTAAGTTTGTACTCATAATATTGAGAGATTTACCATGTTATTTTACAACCACAGACTTCTTATAGGTTTTCTTGTAATCTACAGGTAAAGAACTATTTTCTGTATTTTTTACAAAATTTTAGGTTCAGTAGTTTCGAAGATAAGGGCCCATGGTCAATTTTCGTCTATTTTCTTAAATAACTTTAAAACGATTTATTTTAAAATTAAAAAGTAAGCCCTTTCATTTGATATGTCACACGGTACAGTTTGCAAAACCATTTTTTTTAATTTTCTTATTTGTCCCCCAAAAGTGACCCCCATATTCAAAATTATTTTTTTTACTTTACTCGTTCGTGTTTGGGTCACAAAATTTCATATAGTGAATGATATAATATGTATGATGATTTTATACACTTTTTTATGTAATGGTCGTTACTTCATGTGCAAAAACAGTTTTTCTTTCTTTCTATCTTCTTTCTTTATGTGTACCAAATTTCAACTTAATCGGTTCATTAGATTCGGAGCAAATTGGCTGTCACAGACGGACGAACAAACGAGTGATCCTATAAGGGTTCCGTTTTTTCCTTTTGTGATACGGAACCCTAATAATTTCAAAGTTCGTAGGGTAGCACTTTCTCAAACTTACACCAACTATATAAGATAAAAATAAAATCATTTTATTTCGGTTAAATAAAGATCCACAAACTGTTAGTAACAGGTTTGATTTGTTAGTAACTTTAACTTTATTGTTAGAAATTAAGCTTCATTTGTACAGATTAGATTTTTTGATCAAACTTTTTGATAAGGCTCCGTAAACATTCAAACTCAAACTCAAAACATTTATTTCAAACTAGCTTTTGACCGCGGCTTCCCCCGCGTGTATTCGACATTCAAATATCCCACGGGAACGTACTAACGGGAAATCCTTCATTATTACTTGTCTACATAATTAAGGGAACCTGTGCAAAATTTCAGCTTTCTAGGTTCAAGTGTTTGGGCTGGGCGTTGATGAGTCAGTCTGTCAGTCAGTGAAGACTTCTATTTTTATTTTTATAGATAATTAAAGTAGTTACAGACACTTTTGAATAGACAAAGAGTCGGTCAGTCAGAAAGATGAAGCTAGTTGCCCATTCCAAAGCGTAGTAGGTACCTATGGAGAAGAACGGGCAAGAAACTCCATGGACACTCATTTAAATCAAAATATTGTTACAAAATATTGGTTACATCATGAATCTTGAAACACGACAACAACAACATGTGAGAACGATGCAGAGCAATAAAAAAAAAACAATTAAGAAATTAAATGACTTAAATTAAAATAAGCCGTGGCAGCTAAGAGATGACCAGTCCCTACTGACGGCGCCCGTTCACGAACCTGACGCATGTACTAGCACCATTCAGCTCGACCATTTTCTCGACCATTGCCACGAGTCCTGAAAAAAACAACACCTTTCCAAATCACTTTAAAATTTCCGTCTAAAATTAATTTCACCGCAGGGTCCATGTTACGTACACAAGATTAACTCTAAAAGATAACGCACAATAATCAAGTTAAGGTTTGCATTGTGCCATCATAAGTAAAGGTCGGCCCAGATTAAATTTATGCCCCCTAAAATAATTAATTCCCTTTAACTTCATTAAGAAACCCGCATAGGTGTAATTACAATGAGCTAAGGAATCTTAATTGTCGAATAGAGAGAGTGACTTACGGGGCAGAAGGATGGCGAGCATGTGGTTAGGACCTTTTGTCTAAGAATATAAAGTGCAAATTAGAAGGATTTTTTTTTTCCATGCTTTTGAATGACGATGACATGGGAGGCGTTGTTGCTTAACATTTTCCCGAAATATTACTCAGAAGCCTACGTTTATGTACTACTAGATGACCCGACAGACGTTTTCCTGTCTTAGCTATGATTATTTTAATGTAAAAGCGCGAAGGTCCCGAAGGCGCAAGCTGAGAACATTGAACTATGATTTTTTGATAAAAAGTACTTAATCGAAATAAATTTAAAGTAAGAAGTCAAAATTATGAAAAAGACACTCAAGAGATACTCAAGCATTACTTAAAACTAGATTCAAGCCATTTCATTAATTGAAACTAGTTTTATGTAATGCTTGAGTATTGAGTGACGTTCTGTAATACGAGACTAGTTTACACAAAATAAATTTCTGAGCGCACGCATAAATATTATATTTTTTTTTTTTTTTTTAAATAGGATAAATATTTGACAACCAATATATTATGTCCATCCTTTTTCATTACTGACATTATTAACTGATTCTACATTTTTAAAGTCTAAAATACGCCACTATCCGAATATTTTGGATATATCTTATCGATTCGAAATCTTTATTTAAACACGTTCTTTAATTTGAGGGGAGAGTTTAGCGTAGCGACGGGATGAACATTAAATGTTTGACAGTTACGAAACCCATAAACATTTTGTATTGGCAACATCGATTGGATTTTTTTTTCTTAAATTTTTTTTTCGACAATTTTCCACTGTTTTTAATAGTTACTCTGCTATTTGGGACGGAGACAAATACAACAAATCAAAAACCATGAAAATCGGTCCAGCTGTTCTCGAGTTATAAGTGTTCGAACAAACCCGACTTTGTTTTGTTTATGTACTATGTAATAGGGGGCGAGCCTATTGCCATCAACCGAGCACAAATCCAGACTCTAGGCTGCTACTGAGACATTCCTAATATGATCAAGAACAAAACTTAATATTAGGTCTTTACCTATGAAATTGCCGTTCTGCAGTACTGGCCATTTCAAATCAAAATAATTTTTGTTTGGCTAAGAATTCTAATTTCAAATTAATTTTATTTTAAAAACGGATTTTTTTTTTTCCAAAAGTAGTCATTTGTTTATTGATTAGTGTTACATTTTCATCGCATTTCAATCTTTTTCGTCATCATGGATACGTTAAAAATTCGAGTAATTATGGAATATGAGTACTGTCGTGGCAGCAACGCGGCACAAGCGGCACGCAACATCAACGACGTTTACGGAGCTAACACTACAAACCAACGCACCGCTTGTTATTGGTTTGCTCGCTTCCGTTCTGGAAATTTCGACCTGAAAAATGAACCTCGCGGTCGTCCGAAGACTTTGGTCGACAATGACGAATTAAAGGCGATTGTGGAAGCTGATGATACACAATCTACGGCTGAATTAGCAGCAGCTTTCGACGTTAGCGTCAAAACAATATTGGTCCATTTTCGTTAAATTGGCAAGGTAAACAAGCTTGATAAATGGGTGCCCCACGAACTCAATGATCGCCAGCGCGAAGTACGCGTCGAGACGTGCCTTGCACTGCTCAACAGACACACAAATGAAGGAATTTTGAACCGCATTGTTACCTGCGATGAAAAATGGATTCTGTTTGATAACCGCAAGCGCTCAGCAAGTTGGTTGGATCCTGGTTCAGCACCTAAACTATGCCCTAAACGAAAACTTACCCCTAGAAAAGTGATGGTCACTGTTTGGTGGTCTAGCGCCGGTGTGATTCATCACAGCTTCTTACCAAACGGGGTGAGCATTACTTCAGATGTGTACTGTGAAGAACTGAACACAATGATGGAGAAGCTGGCACATCTCCAACCAGCATTGGTCAATCGCTCGTCTCCGCTGCACCTGCACGACAACGCGCGACCTCATACTGCACAGCAGACGGTCTCCAAGTTGCAAGAACTGGGGTTGGAAGCTCTCCGTCATCCGCCCTACTCACCAGACCTTGCGCCTACAGACTACTACTTTTTCCAGAATTTGGATAACTTCTTGGCGGGAAAAAAATTCAATACCCGAGAGGCAGTACAAAATGCCTTTGAAGAATTTGTTGCCTCCCGTCCAGCTGATTTCTTTAAGAAGGGCATCAATAAACTGCCACTGCGTTGGCAAAGATGCATTAATTGCATGGGTGATTACGTCGATTAATACAAATAAAAAATGCATGAAAAAAATTCGTTTAAATTTTTTCATACAAAACGGCAATTTCATAGGTAAAGACCTATTAGTTTTAATATGGGAGACCAGTGCCTTTTTTTAACCGACTTCAAAAAAGGAGGTTCTGTATTCGACCCGTATGTATGTATGTATGTATATATGTATGTATGTTTGTTTGTCCGCGATTTTCTCAAAAACCAATGAACCGATTTTGATGATTCTTCTTTTCGTTGGACTTGAGCTTACCCACTTATGTAATTGTAGGTATATTCAACTAAAAATGGAAAAATAAATTTACTTATAAAAAAGCAAAAACCGACTTCAAAACCAAAAACGAATAAAATAACTTTCTTAAAACACTTAACAACTTCTGAAGTCGGTGTCTTCAATTCTTCAATGTACTTTAGCTTGACACCGACTTCAGAAGCTGTTATGTGTTTTATGAAAGTTATTTTATTCGTTTTTGGTTTTGAAGTCGGTTTTTAATTTTTTATAAGTAAATTTTTATGGATGGGAAATCATCAAATGACTTCTCCCGCTCTGGGCGGAGCGGGAGGGCGTGTCAGACTTTTACTAACTAAAACCCACCCGTGTTCCTTCAGTTGCCTGTGCCAGGGCCACGGTATCTGTTTCGAACAACCCGCAACCCCGGCGCGGCGGAAGACTGGAGCCTAAACTAGGCCTGTACTTCAGAACACCAGGTGAAATAAATATGTAAATACCATCTCTGGTGTTTTCAATCAATCTGCTTAGCCTTTTCCCAACTATGTTGGGGTCGGCTTCCAGTCTAACCGGATGCAGCTGAATACCATTATTTTACATGGAGCGACTGCCTATCTGACCTCCACAACCCAGTAACTGTGTAATACGATACCCCTTGGTAAGACTGGTTGTCAGACTTTCGTGCTTCTGACGACCCCTAACGACTGTCAAAGATCCACGAATGACAGCCGGGACCAACGGCTTAACGTGCTTTCCGAAGCACGGAGGAGTCTCGGTATGTAAAGAATGGTCACCCATCCACTGACCAACCCCGGCAAGCGTAGCTTAACCTGATGGATCGACTAAGCTACGCTTGCCGGGGTTTTATAAACAGAAATTACATACATAATAATCTCACGTCTTCTTCCCATGGGGTAGGCAGAAATCACAGAACGCCACCTGCTACGATCCTTACATATTCTTTTTGCTTCGTTTACGTTCAAACTACATTATGTCGCATTAAATGCAACAGAAACTCGTTTTTCTTCCAATGATTAATTTTTTGAATATCAGCTAGTTTATGTCTTTAAGGGTTTAATTTTTCAATAGTCAGATAACTTTATCTGAAGTATTAATGTGATAGTTTGAAATAAAGAAGTTGCACTTACCTGCCGTAGTAAAAAAAAAAAACATGAAAATTATGACAGCGGAAAAGATTTAAATCGTTAGATTGTTCCTACCGCGTCAAAAGATAGTCGCATTTCTGTTTCGTTTTGACACCTCTGATACGCAATGATGCAGTGATTTCACTTGATTATCATGGAATCGCTGTTTAATAATGTGTAAGCTTACTCTTCTCAGTATGGACACTTTTTCTCGTGACAGTATAGCAAATAGTGAGGCCAAACCTAGCGATTTAAATCTTTGGGGAGACGGTTTGTCTAGCCCTCATTATCGATACTATTCGATTTGTGACTGAGATCGGATTTTAGATTCATTTTGATACATCTGACGCAAGCCTACAATCCGATCATCAGCCGGTCTATTCTGTAAAAATCTAACCGTGAAAAGTTAGGTGAAGTGAGCTGTCATTCCACCTCGTGCAAGGGTTTGACACTATTTACAGCTCACTTCAAACTCACTTCACATAAATTTTCATAGTGAGATTTTTACTGAATGGATTGGCAGGTGCCATGAGTATAGATTTTTTAAATCGTACATTACTGCAACGCAGATGACGGACATCATTCAGCCGCTTTTAGTCAGTGGCCGATTCTTACTCAAGTTGGCCGTTGTTGGAACCAACAAACCCAGCCACAGTTGACCAACTCATTCGTTCGTATGTCAGCCCAAACACAGGGCGCCTTATTCAAGATCACATAATGGGATGAATATATGGGTTACTGTCGGTCAGAGCGTCATGCCACAGACAATGCGCGGGTATATGGCCGTTGTGCCCCGGTGATCCGGACACAATAGCGGCTAAGGCTTTCAATAACACAACTGCTTATGAATTTGGGTGGCGTTCGTCTTATAGGTGATAATGGTGGTAAAATATCTATTATCTAAGATGAAAAGCATGAAATCGAATACTTACTATGTAATTATTCAAATAATTTAACTTTTTTTTTTTTGTTTATTATTAGGCTTTTGATACTTTTAGCTACATACAGAAATATAAACATGGACCTTTAAGTAATGTTTTAAATAACCTAATTTTCCATCGATTGAGTAATAGTGGTGATTGTGACAAAAAAATACAATCAATCTGCCTAGCCTTTTCCCATCTATGATGGGGTCGGCTTCCAGTCTAACCGGATGCAGCTGAATACCAGTATTTTGCATGGAGCGACTGCCTATTTGACCTCCACAATCCATTAACTGGGTAATACGATACCACTTGGTAAGACTGGTTGTCAGACTTTCGGGCTTCTGACGACCCGTAACGACTGTCAAAGATCCACGAGTGACAGCCGAGACCAACGACTTAACGTGCTTTCCGAGGCGCAGAGGAATCTCGGTATGTAAAGATGGTCACCCATCCACGGACCGACCCCGGCAAGCGTAGCTTAATCTGATGGATAGACCCGTGCAGCTGTTATTACTTAGCCACGAGCTCCTGACAAAAAAAATACATTAATAAATAATTAAAATCAAAACAGATATCTAGTGATATCGTAGGCAGAATAGCAGTATACCATTGCAACAGTCCTTATTAGAAAAAACTTCATCGGAAAGCTGAGGAACTACCAACTTACTAAATGCACACAAAAACACCAACAACCTCGTCCATGACCCCTATAGTAAAGATATTAAGATCTATATTGCTGGCATCTCAATATAGCAGACAGTAAAATGGAAAATGGCAGCACTCTAGTTAATATTGACTCGTCAACAGTGGATTTCGTTCAAACTTTTCTCATTTGGAATCCAGTCAAACCGTCCTTTTCTAGTATAAATGGTAGTATCCCTTTTTTATGTCCTAGACCCTAGAATTAATAAATCGAGACTGTAACAAAGAATGCTGACCATAAAGTACTGGGTTCGATTCCTGGGTCAGCCAGTGTTATTTGGTTTTCCATCTGGAATTTTTTAGTAGCAGCCTGAAGTCTACATTTGTGCCCGGTTGATGGCAATAGGCTCGCCCCCCATGTCGTGGGACTCAAACATGACTGGCGAAATTCTGCCCAACGCTTCGGGGAATACAGGTCTGATGATGATCCATCAGGTTAAGCTACGCTTGCCAGGGTTGGTCCGTGGATGGGTGACCATCTTTACATACCGAGACTCCTCCGTGCCTCGGAAAGCACGTTAAGCCGTTGGTCCCGGCTGTCATTCGTGGATCTTTGACAGTCGTTACGGGTCGTCAGAAGCCCGAAAGTCTGACAATCAGTCTTACCAAGGGGTATCGTATTACCCAGTTAATGGGTTGTGGAGGTCAGATAGGCAGTCGCTCCATGTAAAATAATGGTATTCAGCTGCATCCGGTTAGACTGGAAGCCGACCCCAACATAGTTGGGAAAAGGCTAGGCAGATTGAGTGTAGAAGAAAGGGAAATAATATTTCGTATCATATATAAATGACACTTCTACTGGCCAGGTCATGATTTCCAAGATACCTCCATGCTGCAGCCGTCGACCAGTCAGCAAGTATAGGACTGGTACTGACTGTCCAGCATATGACCCATGCGTGGAGTATGTTCTAACATAACTAGGGGCACAACACATGAACAGTTCTGCCGATCTATTCAGTAAAAATCTCACCGTAAAAAGTTAGGTGAAGTAAGGTGTCATTCCACCTGATGCTAGGGATTGTCACTTTTGACAGCTCACTTCATGTAAGGTTTCATGGTGAGACTTTTACAGAATAGATCGGCTGTTCTACCTTCTAGTTTTTTTCTGACCGCTCTAAAATTGCTACATTGTTTGAATGCAGCGATTCAACCCTATCAGCCTGACCGGATTGTGCATGTGTACACATCTGCACCCTAATTGCGTAACACACTATCAATTGCAATCTGAATCATTTTGAAACAAATTGCTAATCCACTATTTCATCTGCTCGACAACGTAAATAGCGCAATGAATGTTGTTGAACTGTCAAAATCAAACCGATTCCGATTGATATATGTTACGCAATTGGCCCGCGGGTTAGGCCTGTCTGAGATGTAGTTATTAGTAAGTATACCACTTTGTGAAGGACCTTGTCCGGGGAAGTACCACGACCATAGCTTTTTCTGCAGACAAGCAGCGTTGTTTTGCTCCGGTTGAAAGAGTTTAGTATACATGAGACGTTTGAGTTTTGTCTCTGGATTAGCAATACATGCGATGTCTCTGGTACTGCAGATATCCACAGACAACGGTGAACGCTTACATCCATATAACAATATGGGCTCTGTTATAATAAAATATACTACCTGCACAATATTGTGCTTACCCGAATGGAAACAGGTGCGACGTGCAAATGCGTTAAGCTACAATTTATTGATCTTGGTTGAACCCGTTCGGGACAAGGGACTTTTGACTATAAATTTAGTGTTCCCGTCACTTGCTATAATTAAGAGCTCCTGCATGTTATCTTTCATGTATAACAACTCAAGAAAAACAAATTAACTCAATTTCTGTCGCCTACACTATAAAAGGAATTGGGCAACTCACACAATACAATTAGGAATGAGATTGATCGTACACAATTTAAAATAAAGAGAACATGGTTATTGCAAATAATAATATATTTCTAATACATAGATATCTTTTGGATGATCAAGCTCAGATTGACAAATAATGGATAACTGTAAAATTAATTACCTATATAGGGTGACTGGTAATTAGTGACCTATACTTATTAAACACATGATTGCACTCATGATAACAAACAACTTTTACTATGGGTCCAAACATGCAATCGTGAAAAAATATTCAGCTGCTACATTTACGTTCGCATAACTAGTCAAAATGTAGGGAGCAGCTGATTTATTTCGCTATTTCAGGTTTGGTCCCATAGTAAAAGTTGTTCGCCTTTATGAGTACAATCATGTGTTTAGGTATCGGTCACTAATTACCAGTCACCCTATATAAAACCAAAACGAATCACAGCATTATTTAATACACTATAGAATGTAAGAAAATTACATAGAATAAGTGAAGATAATTGAAAATAATATTTTTAAAAAAATTACGTACATTCGCTGATTTTTGAGTAAAAGTTAGACAAAATTTAAACAAAGAACTGAAGACTTACTTTAAGAACATACTATTAAGCTAACCACAGATGTTTAAATGTATCCTTTTATCGTACAACATACACTTAATCATCATCTACTAACTGAATGATTGGCAAATGATTAGATTATTTATTTTATTTATTTATTTCTTTATTTCCAATTCACGTATTATTTATGTACAATTGGTTTTAGCCACACAACGAAAACCTCTCGGGGCTTATCTGTGTGCTGGCAAGCCGCTCATTTAAATTTACAAAAATGTTTATTACTGCAATGATACATAAAATATTTATATAATGATGATAACAATTTATTGGTGCATTAAGAGAAATTTTGTGTAAAATAACGTTTGGATTTGTACTTATAACTTTTCGAACTCATCCTGTATAACATTTGCAAGTCCTCTGGAAGTTTAAAATGGTACCAAATAATCTGCAATCCTCATGCCGTACACGTTATTGAACTTTGGTAGGATGTATTTACTTTTAATTGTTACGACAATGGTGTACTATTTTTTCCAATTTACTTGACTCAGCACTCAGTCGCTCCATGTAAAATACTGGTATTCAGCTGCATCCGGTTACACTGGAAGCCGACTCCAACATAGTTGGGAAAAGGCTCGGCAGATGATGACTTGACTCAGCACTTGAAGTAATGATTTTAAGGGTTCCGTACCTCAAAAGGAAAACCACTTGTTTGTCCGTCTGTCTGTCTGTCAAGACCCTTTTTCTCAGGAACGCGTGGAGGTATCAAGTTTAAATTAATATCGAATACGTACGTCTGTGGTCCCTTAGAGTTCAAAAAAAATCAAGCTTCTAAGTCAGCGCAATAAAAAAATACGGCCATTTTGCGACACATTTTAATACTCGCAACAGTCGCAAGTAAATCAATACCTATAGGGTACTTCTCGTTGATCTAGAATAATGAAATTTGGCAAGAAGCAAGGTCTCTTAGCACAAGTAAAGGAAAAGTCCGAAAATTGTTAATTTGTAGTTTTATGACACAATTTTTTTTTTTTTTGGGATCCATTGTTAAGTTTGTTTTTGGGATAAATTCAACTACGGAATCCTTCATTGTCCAGTTTTTTTTAGATACCTGAAAAATCAAATACTTTTGGTGTAACATTCAACACTTTGATAGGAACCGCTTACACAGTTTGTCAGCACATTATGGAACAATGGCATTTTCATACTTACTTGATGCATTCTGCCAAGTTGTTATTGTTTTTTTTTTTTTTTTTTATTACTGATAAATAAATGCTGTGTCAAGAAAATTATCGTCACACATCTTATCATTTGCCAATCATTCAATTAATAGATGATGATTAAGTTTGTGTTGTTCGATAAAAGGATATATTTAAACAGCTGTGGCTTAGTAAGTCTACAAATTTAGTGACGTGAGATAGTTGACAATGTTTGCCAACAAAGTGGTCCTAGTTACGGGCGGTAGCTCTGGTATCGGAGCGGCTGCTGTGGAGTTGTTTGCCAAGGAGGGAGCTTCTGTTGCCTTCGTCGGAAGAAACGAAGACAAACTGAAGGAAGTTGCCAGCCGTTGCGAGCAACATGGAGCCAAAACCCTCATTATTAAAGCAGATGTATCCAAAGATGAAGAAGCAAAGACCGTCGTCCAAAAAACTGTAGACAAGTTTGGAAAACTTGACGTACTCGTCAACAACGCAGGGATATTACGGTATGCGACTGTACTGCAGCCCAATTTAATAGAGAACTTTGACGAAATCATGAACACGAACCTACGTCCAGTCATCCTTATCACCAGTTTGGCCATCCCACACCTTATAGCCACAAAAGGGAACATCGTAAATGTGTCCAGTGTTCTGTCATCGTGGAGCAAGTTACCTGGAACGATCTCTTACCGCATGTCTAAAGCTGCTATGGACCATTTTACTAGAGGTGCTGCAACGGAATTGGCTCCTCATGGCGTTAGAGTGAACTCAGTTAATCCTGGACCAGTGATAACAGAGATTGCAACAAATTCTGAGATGCCTGTATCTCAGGAGAATATTGTTGAAAACTTGACTGCTTTAGGAAAATTTTCCGATGCTGATGAGATTGGGGATATAATCCTTTATATAGCTAGTGACAAAGGTAGGAGTGTAACCGGGTCGTGTTATCTTATTGATAATGGTATGTTCTTAAAGTAAGTCTTCAGTTTTTTGCTTAAATTTTGTCTAAGTTTCTAGTTAAATGTCAGCGAATGTATGTATTTTTTTTTTAAATAGACCTTTTAATCATCTTCACTTATTCTATACCTCCTCCTCCTCTTATTTTTTTTACATTCTATAGAGTGTATTCAATAATATTGTGATTCGTTTTGGCTTTATATAAGTAATTCATTTTACAGTTATCCATTATTTATGTCAGTTTGAGCTTGATCATCCAAAGGATATGTATACACAAATATCAGAAATGTATTATTATTTGCAATAACCACGTCCACTTTATTTTAAATTGTGTACAATCAATCTCATTCCTAATTGTAATGTGTGAGTTGCCCAATTTCTTTTATAGTGTAGGCGACAGAAATTGGTTTTAACTTGTCTTTCTTGAGTTGGTTGTTATACATGAAAGATAACATGCAGGAGCTCTTAATTACAGCAAGTGACGGGAACACTAAATTTATAGTCAAAAGTCCGTTGTCCCGAGCGGGTTCAACGAAGATCAATAAATTGTAGCTTAATGCATTTGCACGTCGCGCCTGTTTCCATTCGGGTAAGCACAATATTGTGCAGGTAGTATATTTTAATATAACAGAGCCCATATTGTTATATGGATGTAAGCGTTCACTGTTGTCTATGGATATTTGCAGTATAATCAGACCAGAGGCATCGGATGTGTTGTTAATCCAGAGACAAAGCTTTTTTAAACGTCTCATGTACTATCATTGAGTTATAATGTAATACACATTATAGCTCACTGTTTATTTATTATTTATTTATTTATACAATCTTACACTATCATAACAGGTTCACACCCAACGCGATAATGTGATTAAATGATTATCATTTATTTGTTAATATGCTGGTCGGCTACCTTATTATTATTTTTTTTTTATATTTAGGATACTTATTCTTAAAATATTTCAAAATGTAATCAATGTTTATTAATTAATAAATGAAAGAAACTGAGTTTTTTTCTTTAATTTATTTATTGCGATGTTGACCTGTTCTTGACCTCGATCTCGCCTGGCGGAAAGAGATGGATGAGGTCTAGTTAAACGATTCTTCCTATATATCTATCTCAGCAATACAAACTAAATACCTACGCGTAAAAAACTTCTTTATGAAAACAGTAAGAAATTTTTGTGACACTGGCTGGTAACTAAATTATAACTGTCAAGTTATGACATCCTGCTGTCAGTCATATAAAAAAGTACTCTGTGGTCCAACTTTGCGAAAACTGCGATGGTCGTTCAGTTTAATATTTAATTTTATAATTGTATTTCTAATTTTCTTCACTGTCCAAAGTTTGTTTCAATGAATGGAGGCATTTGATAGTCTATCATCGACAAAACAAACATCGACAAAATTGAATGATTCCACAAGATCTACAAATGGAAAGTTAAAGTTTATTGGTATCGTACAATATAAATATCATAACCACCAAATAGAAAGATTAGTAATCAGTAGCATGTACAACGATTCTATCCTATAATACTATTAACATAATACCTATTTTAATGTTGTTGCTCATAATTATGACAAGCATTCCTTAATTATTTAATCCGAACAGAGCTCGCAGGGCAGTAATTGGGCACTGGTTCGTAAAATGAGTTTCGCACAAAAAGTAGTTCTAATCACGGGAGCTAGTGCTGGAATTGGTGCTTCTACAGCAGAATTATTTGCTAAAAATTGTGCTTCACTAGCCTTAGTCGACAGGAACGGAGCTAAATTGAAAGCCATTGCTCAATGTTTAGCGAACATGGGACGAGAAACACTAGCTATCGAAGCAGATATGTCCAAAGACGAAGAAACAGACGTAATTGTCAAGAAAACTATCGACAAATTTGGAAAACTGGATGTGCTTGTCAACAACGCTGGAATAATGAGAGAAGCTGGTATTCTGGAAGACCACTTCTTGAAAACGTATGACGAAGTGATGAATACCAACTTACGAGGCGTTGTTCGCATCAGCTACTTTGCTGCTCCCCATCTTATCAAAACTAAAGGAAACATAATCAACGTGTCGAGTATAGCTGGAATCAGTACCACAAGACCTTTAAATATAGCATACAGAACATCAAAGGCTGCAATGAACCATTTAACTAGAACCACTGCTTTAGAACTAGCCGAATATGGAGTGAGAGTGAATACAATCAGTCCTGGTCCAGTTCGTACTACTATTTTCGAAAATATGAAAATAAATTTAGATAAATGGAAAAGTAACACGGCGCTGCGTCAAATAACAGAGCCTGAGGAGATTGCTGATATTATATTATATGTAGCCAGTGAAAAAGGTAAGAGCATCACTGGCTCAAACTTTATAATAGATTGTGGTTCTTTGTTAAATTACAAAATGAGTTAGCTAAACTACAGTTGACTGCAGGGTGAATAATAATTCCATTTGTACCTAAGCATTTTACTATGTTTTTGATAATTATGGAAAATAAGCTTCTTTGTGGTACTTATTTGATTCTAATAATTGATAAAAATTTTGTGTGAAAAAAACAGGTTTCTTTTTTGCAAAAAAGATTCCTGGTTAAGTCAGGAGACGTTTTTTGTAGCCTCCGTTGTATACCACTACTGAGCCTTCCCTTTGTCTTTTTAAACCTCTCTGTCTTTTGCAATTTCTGACCACAGTGGCCATGCCTGCCCAGCAAATCTATCCAGATCGTCACACCAGCTTCGCCGCTGTCAACCTAATTGACAATATCCTCCCTCAGGCAGGCATCCAGTTTGTGACGATGTTTGCCCATCTCTCCGGGTGCAATCGCGCGTCGTGGTCAGCCCACTCCCACTTGAGTCTAGCTGTTTTTTTCTCCAACATCAGCGGCTGTTCTTGAGTTATGGGAACAATGTGGTATTTCTGACGCGATTGGCTCGTTTGACAAGACAATGACCATCATAGGATAAGTAGGTATACTATACTTTAAACATGAAGTAGTGTTGTCCTAGGATCGAGTGAAACCGCAGACAACAGCTAGGTTATAAATAAGATAAGTGGGCCTATTCTAAAATTACTACTTCATGTATAAAGTAGTGTTGACCTAGGATCGAGTGAAACCACACACTGTTCATAATTTCTTTATCAACTTTTGCACTTTATTTACTTCAATTGGATCAGATAATAATGTCATAGTAATATCTCAATCTATGGATATCTCCAACTCAAACAATGCAGGCACCCTCACACTAACCACTACTTATTCAATGTCTCGTCATTGGTCTTATATATAAACATTTTACCACGTTTTTATTAAGTCACTTTCTTGTTTGTCTTTCTATCATTCCGGGTGGGATCTTGCAAATCACGAGCACTTCCCGATTAGCTATCCGGTTGAAACTTTCAGGGTAGCTCGCAACTTGATGACAATGCATTCCAAAGTCCATCATGACCTGTCTGCTGCACCCGACACGAAATTTTATGTACGCATTTAATTATGATAGTCCATTCTAAAGTTCACCATGGCCAGTCTGCTGCACCCAGTATTGGCTCCAGACCAGGGAATTCCTCAACGGTCAAAAGTACAGACACGAAATTTCATGTACGCATTTAATTATGGCACACCGTTTTAAAGTTTAACATGACCAACAGACAGACAGATAGGTACATAAGAAAACGAAAAATAACAAAATATTTAATATAGATTTAAAAAAATAGTTTTTATGCGCCTTACAAATAATACGAGTAATATACACTTTGAAAGATGGCGCTGCCGTCACGTAAATTATAGCTCCGTGTAAATGTGTTGTTTAAAATATAAAGAAACGAAAATCAGTGACAAAACTAACGTTAACGGATAGACCGTGGTGCATATATTAATGAGTAATGTTAGTGGAAGGATTCATTAAGAAGAAGATCAGTTAAGTGAAAATAAAAAATAAAAAATGCCTAATCATCTGTGACGAAAAAGTGCAAAGTCAACTAACATATAAAGGCAAGGTATTGATACACTTGGACGATATTGACGTTTCACATTTCAATCACAGCAGCATTGGATATCACATTCACAAATTGGACGGATAGAAAACTGAGAAGTAAGAAAAGAGTACCCATAACATCGTTTTTTTTTACATTGGTTTTTGAATCAGCTGACAGCAGTGAACGAATTCACAGTGTTACAAGACAAATGAATGTAAATTTTTTAAAAAAAGAGCCATCTAGTAGATAAATAAGAAACAAAAATAAAGTGTTACCAGAAAAATAAAAAAAGACCCTATTATAACTGTAGAAAAGTGCCATCTAATGAGCAGAATTTAAATCAGTACAGCATAGGTATATCGGCTACAATTACGATATGCGAAGCTACGGTTCAAGTGGTCTAGAGGTGTAAGACCCTACCTGTGGTGCGACATAGTGAGCGTTCGGATCTCAGATACAGTAAAACTTTGTGATCACTTTTTGACACAAAATAATTCCTGAGATGAATTTCTTCGACAGTTTAAATGTAACATTTAGGCGTCCCAGGCCCCGTTCACAATCGGAATCACCAACTATCGACGACTGTGACACTGTAATTCCTAACACACTGGAGTTCACCACAAGTAGTATGCCTGACTTGTCTGATAATGAAGACGACCAAGTCAAGTTATTAAGAGAGGAGATACAAAACCTTGCAAAACAGTTAGATAGCGCTCATAAAGAAATAGAACTATTATCGGATGAAAATAATCAACTAAAGCGTGAAAATGAGAATTTGATAAGAAAAAATATCGTGTATAAAAAAGTGGCTACAAATAGTCCAATTAAAACAAGCCAAAATACGCCAAGAAAAAAAACCCAAAATAACTATAAAACAAAACAGACACAAACGGATATTCTAGAACGTGAAAGAACCGATATAACTATTAACACAAAAAATCAACTAAAAACTTCCAAAAATGAACAGGGGACAAAAACATATATGAATAAGTCAGACATAAAAGAAATACATAATTCTAAAGGAACCAAAACCAAAATCCAGACCGAATTTCACCCTCCACAACAACTTAAACAAAACAAATTGTGTATTCTGAGTGCTAATAAACAAAATAAGATCCTGTCTTTAATAGAAGAAACTTTTGAGAAACAATTTAATTTTTGTCACTACCTAACAACAGATGGAGCTACATGTGACCTCCTGCAGGGGATAAACACAAAACTTACGGATTACACAATGAGTGACTACTGTGTGATTTTAATTGGTGAACAAGACTTCAAAATAGCAAAAAATTACTCTAAACTCGTATTAGACATAAGGAAGACTCTTAGTGAAATAACTCATACTAATATTATTATCTGTCTACCCACATATAAATATAACATGAACTCAAATATGTATAATTGGCGAGTCATGAACTTTAACTATTCTTTATGTCAAGATATCTGGACACATAAATATGCTCATGTATTGGATTCAAATGCAAATATCGACTATGATTATAACACATTTTTCAGGAAGTCTGGACAACTAAATAATTTTGGGTTCCATTCCATTTTTGTTAATCTTCTAGCGTTAATTAATGACAATCAATGCATCAACATTTATAATAATAAAACAGTAAATACTCCCCTAATATCATTAACGTCTCACAATCCCACACACGTATTAGAAACAGAAAAGCAGTTTTTTCTTCACTAAAAGCCTTAACGTGATGCATCAAAATATAGCGGGGCTTTTAAATAAGGTCGATGCTTTAAATGTTTGCTTAGATGAATTGACAGAAAAGGACATTATTATTGACGCGCTGTGTGTTACAGAACACTTCATGAGGTCAGGGTACGAAGGCCATTTAAATATCCCCAATTATTCTTTAGCATCATTTTTCTGTAGGAAAGAAAGTAAACGAGGTGGGGCTTGTATTTTGATTAGAAACGGACATCAATGGAGAGAAGTTCCACATATAGCTGGGGCATCTATAACTGGTGTAGTTGAATGTTGCGGTGTGGAGCTCATACAACACAATATTATTATTTTATGTGTCTACAGAGTACCGAAACAAAATAATCTAAATGTATTCTTTGAAACCATAGGAAAATTATTACAAAAAATATGTAAAAAAAAGTATGAGCATATTATAATGGCGGGAGATTTTAACATTGATATAATGAAGAAAAATAATGTTGTTTTAGATTTCGAATGTCTGTTACTAAATTTCAATCTTAAGTTAGCTTTAAAGCAACCAACCAGAACTCATAGCCAAACTTGCATTGACAATTTCGCACATAATTTTGGAGCCAAATGTAAAACAGACGTTATTGAATTTGCGCTGTCAGACCACACAGCGCAAATAATAAAATGCCCGGTAAAAAAAACGTGTATGTTAAAATACTGGCGCAGAAAACGACGGGACTTAAGCGTAGAGAATATGGATAAATTTAGAGACTGCTTAAAACATTTGACTTTTTCGGAAATATATGAAACTGAAGATCCAAATACCGCTTTTGACATATTTATTGACAACTTTAAACTATTTTATGACCTCTGTTTTCCATATAAACTGACAACTATAAATGTAATTAAAAAGTCAAAATGGATATCTCATGGCATTAAATTATGCAGTAAAAAGAAACGTCAATTGCTCTGGAATTACAGATTAAAACCAAATATGACGAACAAAAATATTTTTAAGAATTACACAAAAAGGTTTAAAAAAGTTATGAGATTGACTCGACATGCTCAAAATAATTACTCAATTAAAACTGCAAAAAATAAATCCAAAATGACATGGAATATTATAAATAAATCGAAACCGTTTTTACCGAAAGAATCCATTAACTATATAAATGTCGATGACAAAATAGTAAATGACCCTCTAGAAATTGCTAACGCGTTCAACAATTTTTTTGTAGATAAAATTCAACCATGGCAAGGTTCGGGAAGCAAAGTAACAACGAATATTATAAAACAGAAAGACTCAATCTTTGTTGCACCAAGTATACCTATAGACATATTAAACATAATTAAAGCTTTAAATACTACAAATAGTACAGGTTATGATGGTATTTCTACAAAGGTGGTAAAGTATGTTTCTGAAACCATTTGTACCCACTTAAGCTACCTAATTAATCTGTGCATCAGCTCAGGTGTATATCCGGATGCCCTAAAAGTTTCAAGAGTGAAACCATTAGGGTCGAGTGTCTCACATTGAACCAGGTAGCCACATTTAACCACGGCTATATTTCCAAAATGCGACATTGCCGATCTATGCTAATGTGAGTAAAAGAGAGGCATATAGGTGTCCTGTTTGCTCACTAGTTTGCGCGGTGATCCCGCGGAAGGTGGTCAAGTGCGGAGCATTTTTGTGAAAAGAGTACAAAAAAGTAAGTTTTTAATACCTGTTTCTTTTATTTTTAAAGTTTTTCCTGGGTTAAATATCGATTGTTTCATATTTACATTGAATACTAGGATAATTTGGCTTTCTAATGCACCACGATTCGTTTCGTTATGGTTTTGCTTTATTATTAAAATTTTGAGGTTAGTTATGAAAACGTGGTGTGTCTCAGATTGAACCACTTTTGAGAGGTACACTATTAACCATGGTTCAATGTGTCCACCTACGATTTTTTGGCAGTACACATTTAACCACTGCTTAGTGCTTTTTTGAATTAAAACAAAGTACTTTCTCAATAGGGGCTAGGCAGAGCAAATAAACCCGTTTAGGGTTTTAAAGTATGAAATATAATATATATTAATTATGCTAAAATACGTAAAAGGTTTTCAGTTCACTGCTTGAGAATTCTATGGCCTTATGTAGATAGGTACCTATCCTCCAATCATTTTTTACGACATCTACGGGAACATAGGTACTTAATAACTGTTGGAATTTGTTTCAGAATGGCACGGAAAAAAGTTTTAGAGAGGAAAAGAGGCGGACATTCAGCTTCCAATATGCTTAAAGCGTTGAAGATGCATAGGTCAGGTGAAAGCATCCGAAAAACTGCTAAAACTTTCAACATTGCCTATCCCACCTTACGCCGTTATGTAGTGCAAAATTTGAACGTCGCTGATGAGGATCTTGTCGACAAAAGACTGATACCAAATTATGAAAATCATTTGATACCTATTTACTGCAGAACAGGAAAACATGAATGTTCATTTCTTTGGTTTGTTTGATTTTACGTTTGAAAAAACTTTTATTAGGTAATACATATCTCTAATTGTCGATCTCTCTTTGGTTATTCAATGATACTTTATGTTAAAGAAGCTATATAATTTTATTCAGTTACTTTAATTGTTAAAAAATAACTTGTTGACTATTTTCTTTGAGTAATAGTAAGTTGTTAAATTTCAATAAGTCTTATAATAGAACATTAATATGATTGTGATGTTTAAGACTGATAATATTATTGTGATAGATTATTAAGCTCACAATAAACACTAAGTGATTATGAAAATGATATTCTATTATTTTATTAAGTCATTTGCTATAAAGTTGATAATTAATTAAAGTGGTTCAATGTGAAATAAGGTGGTTCAATGTGAAAAATACCCTGGTTCATTGTGCACGTCCTAGAGTACACATTGAACCAAGTCTCATTTTTCACAAAAACTTTTATTATTCTGAAAGTAACACGAAACTTGAAAATTCATAATTGCACACTTTTAGGTAAATAAATTCCCCAGCTACACACAAAATCTTGACCGCTTCGAAGCATAAACAGTGATGTTATGAGCTTCCGAAATTTACCTGGTTCAATGTGGGACAACTTACCCTATTTAAAAAAAATAATAAGGAACACATGGATAACTATAGACCAATAGCCTTAATTCCTATAATGTCCAAAATTTTTGAAAAATACCTTCATAAAGAACTGTACTCATACCTTGAAAAGAAAAATATCTTTAGTGAAGAGCAAAAGGGGTTTAGACAAAACATGTCAACCAGTATGGCCATTTATGACTTTTTATATACCGTAATGACGAATATGGACAGGAGAATCCCGGTGTGTGCTATATACTGCGACATGACACAAGCTTTTGACTACGTTGACCATAGCATTTTGCTACAGAAATTAGAAGCTTACGGCATAAGGGGAAACATTCTAAATCTTATTCAGTCATACCTAACTAATAGAAAACAATACACAGAAATTGAGAGAATTAATGTTAAGACAAAAAAAGAGGAAATTTATATATCAAGCGAACGCACACCTACATACGGTGTTCCTCAAGGCAGTGTAGTCGGATCTTTATTATTCATAATATACATTAATGACATGCCTAATGCTATTGAACACCCCATGACTCTTTTTGCCGACGACAGCACTATGACTATAGCATGTAAAAATAAAGACTTATATGAAAGTGACATAAATGAATCTTTAAATTCAATAATATCATGGTTAAACAGAAACAACCTAAAAATAAATCTGGATAAGACAACGATTATGCATTTTAGGCAACGGACCCAAGCTATATTTGACATTAACGCAATTTACAAGGACACTGAACTTAATAAAGTCGACGCAACAAAATTTCTAGGAATTATTATTGACTCTAAATTGAACTGGAAGGCACACATAGAATACCTAAGTAAACGGCTGAGCACCTCTGCGTACGCTTTATATAAACTGGCCCCAGAGCTAAACACAGATGCCTTAGTAACAACTTATCATGGTCTAGTAGCTTCGTTATTGCGCTACGGTATTATATTTTGGGGGAATTCCACAGACAAAGCAATAGCGTTTAAGGCCCAAAAGAGATGCATTCGTGCTATGTTCAATATGAATTCGACCGACAGCTGTATGCCATTATTTAAAAAACACAAATTATTGACTCTACCATCGCTGTATATTTTTGAAATTGCGACATTTGTTAGGGCAAATCAATTTCTATTTCCACGACTAGCTGACACCTTCCCCCGTAACAGACGTGACAATACTCAACTATGTTCGCATACAGCAAAGACTGCATTAATGGGTAAAAGCGTTTTCTGTATGGCTCCTAAAATTTATAATAAAATACCACAGCCATATAAAGCATTGCCGGTAAAGTTGTTTAAAAAACAGATTCGAGATTTATTAACAGACAAGTGTTATTATAATATAAATGACTTTTTGAATGACACTATTTGACATTTTTTTTATTTTATTTTATTAATCCTTAAACTTTGTGACATTTTAATGATTAATTTATTTTACTGACGTATCAATGTTTATTACTGACTATTATGTACCTACCCTCTTAGATTGTCTTTAATAATTTGGTTTTTATTTTGTAATTTAGTTTTTGATTTTTTGTAAATTTTTAAATTTGTACGCCTTACGGGTGAAACATGTACGTACAAAATATAAATTAATATTGTGACATCCTGCATGCATAATTTGCATGTATACGCATGTTTTTGACAAATAAAATGATCTTTATCTTTATCTTTTTTATCTTTATCTTTATAACCTTCCGGGGCTCTTGATGACCCAAGAGGACATACGTACACATAAAAATCACACACTACCATCACATTCACGCTTACTGGTGAACTCGAAAAACGTGGGGCGCATCTTTACTAGTTAACACGTTTCAATAGATAATTCTATTAATATTATGAACGTGAAAGTTTGTATGTTTAGATATTTGGATGTTTGTTACTAAATCACGCAAAAACGACAGAACGGATTTGGATGAAACTGGCAAACATCTAAACATACAAACTTTCACATTTATGTCTAATTCTGTGGCTGGATCAAGGATTTTAATACGAAGCAGCAACTCTGATGCGGCACGCATAGTGAGGTGGTCCCACTCTCTAGAGCCCTGACCGCTGGTAGCTTGTATTGTTACCGATGCTGGTCGGCTACTTTATTATATTTTTAAATGTTTTTTTAAATATTTAAGATACTTAGGGCCTATTTCACGATGACTGAATAGCCACGACTTACCGAATAAATTCAAAAATGGATCAGATTTTTTGTGAAATTATCTGCCGAGTAATAATAGGAACTTAATCGTAGGTGGTGGAACAGGCCGCCGCTGCCGGGGTCGCGGGTTGTTCGACAGAGATACCGTGGCCCTGGCACAGGCAACTGAAGGAACACGGGTGGGTTTAGTCAGTATAAATCTGACACGCCGTCCCGCTCCGCCCAGAGCGGGAAAAGTCATTTCATGATTTCCCATCTCTAAGTTTCCTATTCACAAAACAAAAAAGGTGCCTTATTCTTAAAACATTTAAAAAGGAAAACAGTATTCGTTTTTGTGACACTGGTAACTAAATTATAATTGTCAAGTTATGACATTCATCTGTCAGTCATAC
The DNA here is from genome assembly GCA_946251885.1 of Cosmia pyralina. Lineage (NCBI taxonomy): Eukaryota > Metazoa > Arthropoda > Insecta > Lepidoptera > Noctuidae > Cosmia > Cosmia pyralina. The sequence goes on along the minus strand of OX276361.1, from coordinate 22,192,876 downwards.
TTCGTCTGTGCAGTCATAATAACTTTCCAAAAACTGCGATGGTCGTTCAGTTTAATATTTAATTTTATAGTCCTAGTTCTGATTTTCTTCACTGTCCATATTTTGTTTCAATGAACGGTGTAATGAACGGAGCCCTGCATTTGATAGTCTGTCATCGACAAAACAAACATCGGAAAAATTTAATGATTCCACAAGACCTACAAATGAAAAGTTAAAGTTTATTGGTATCGTACATCGATAGTAGTGCTATTTATTACAAGGCTCTTTGTATGTTGCCTTCAACGATAATCATAACCAGAAAATATAAATATCATAACTACCAAATAGAAAGATTAGTAATCAGTAGCATGTACAACGATTCTATCCTATAATACTATTAACATAATACCTATTTTAATGTTGTTGCTTATAATTATGACAGGCATACCTTCATTATTTAATCCAAACTCACACACATTAGAGCTCACAGGGCAGTAATTGGGCACTGGTTATTAAAATGAGTTTTGCACAAAAAGTGGTTCTAATCACGGGAGCTAGTGCTGGAATTGGTGCTGTTACAGCAGAATTATTTGCTAAAAATTGTGCTACACTAGCCCTAGTCGACAGGAACGGAGCTAAATTGAAAGCCATTGCTCAATGTTTAGCAAAAATGGGACGAGAAACACTAGCTATCGAAGCAGATGTGTCCAAAGACGAAGAAACAGACGTAATTGTCAAGAAAACTATCGACAAATTTGGAAAACTGGATGTGCTTGTCAACAATGCTGGAATATTGAGAGGAGCTGGTATTCTGGAAGACCACTTCTTGAAAACGTATGACGAAGTGATGAACACCAACTTACGAGGTGTTGTTCGCATCAGCTACTTTGCTGCTCCCCATCTTATCAAAACTAAAGGAAACATAATCAACGTGTCGAGTATAGCTGGAATCAGTACCACAAGATCTTTATACTTAGCATATAGGACATCAAAGGCTGCAATGAACCATTTTACTAGAACCGCTGCTTTAGAACTAGCCGAATATGGAGTGAGAGTGAATACAATCAGTCCTGGTCCAGTTCGTACTACTATTTTCGAAAATACGAAAACAAACTTAGACAGAAGGCTAAATAACTCGTTGCTGCGGCGAATAACAGAGCCTGCTGAGATTGCTGATATTATATTATATGTAACCAGTGATAAGGGTAAGAGCATCACTGCCTCAAACTTCATAATAGATAATGGTTATTTATTAAATTACAAAATGAGTTAGCTAAATTACAGTTGAATGCAGAATGAATAATTCCAATTGTACCTTAGAATTTTTATGTATTTTTGAAAATCATGGAAAATAAATTTCTTTGCAATGCTTACTTTATTCTAATAATTGATAACATTTTTGTGTGAAAAAACTGGTTTCTGTTTTTGCAAAAAAGATTAGGATCGAATCCTGGTTAATTCAGGAGACTTTTTTTGTAGCCTCCATTGTGTACCACTACTGAGCCTCCCCTTTCTCCTTCGAAACCTCTCTCTCCTTTGCAATTTCTGACCACAGTGGCCATGCCTGCCTAGCAAATCTATCCAGATCGTCACACCAGCTTCGCCGCTGTCAACCTCATTGACAATATCCACCCTCAGGCAGGCGTCCAGTTTGTGACGATGTTTGCCCATCTCTCCGGGTGCATTCGCGCGTCGTGGTCAGCCCACTCCCACTTGAGTCTAGCTGTTTTTTCTCCAACATCCGATCAACTTCATGAGTTATGTGAACAATGTGGTATTTCTGTGACGCGTTGGCTTGTTTGCCAAGACAATGACCATCATAGGATAAGTAGGTATACACATTGTATCGGGTGTGTAATGCATTGTATAGTAACAGATAGTATAATATCACTTGATATAACGTTCATATGATATAAAAACAAATAACCTAATTTCATGTGATCTAATGTGATATTTCCTATAACCTCCATTTTCTCTATTTACATTTAGTATAACGTTCATTTCTTATAATTTTCAATTTGTATAATAACTCATTTTCATATTTACTAATATATATAATTTCTAAGGTAACGCAACGTTCTTGAAAAAAAAAAAAATACTTTATTGTAACATAACCTCAAAATACCAAAGTTGCTTCTGCATCGTCTCCGGCGCGGGAAGTGCAACCCCTTCGCCCATACGTAACAAAGGATAGACTCCCATGCTCACCTCAGCTGCTACGGCTTGCACGGGTGCCTATGCACCTAGGCTGTAACTAAACAGCGGGCGGGAGTTGCTCTCCCTCTGCGCCTCCGGTTTTTATATATACTGTAGCAGCCAAAAGACTACGTGAAGTCGGGGTGCCCCGGTTCGGTTTTGCAACAGATTCGACCTATTAACTACAAGCCGGTATATATGTTGTCGCCATATCGTAGAATTTGGCCATTTCATGAAATGGCCACTTTAGTCCTAACTTCGACGACGGAGCCTGCTACAGGGCTGCTATTTCTGTCAGGAACCTAACGAAACCGAACCTCGGGGTACTCCTAACGTTGACCGTCTAGGATTAGGGTTTTCGTCAGCAGGTCGACGGAGCCCCGCTGCGTGGGGCTCCTATTTCTATCTGCAAGGTTTAAAGGAACCTAACCAAACCGAACCTCGGGGTACCCCTGTCGTCGACCGTCGTTTTGTGGTCACAGTTCTAACCTAACCTACCCAGACTCCACCTAGTTGTAGCCGGCTAAAACTAGGTGAAGTCGCATTTCGGGTTTTAGCCGTAACATATATAAACCATTTATAGGCTTCAGAATTAATTAAATTATATTAAACCTTTCTTATAGATTTTGAAATCTAAGTTTTTAATATTATAGTAATTGAATATTATTTCAAACGTGCATTATTTAAAATGTTTATTAAACCATATAAAGTTAAGTAAAATGAAATTAGATCAACAAATATAATATCATTTGTGATCGTTATATAAAAAAAAACCAGCCAAGTGCGTGTAGGACCACGCACAATGAAGGGTTCCGTAGTTGGGATGAATTTATCTTAAGAACAAACTTAACATTGTAGTTGAAAAACATGTTCTCCCATACATTCCAACTGTAAATGTAAATTTGTACTCACAATATTGATAGATTTACCATGTTATTTTAAGACCACAGACTTTTTATAGGTTTTCCTGTAATCACAGGTAAAGATCTATTTTCTGTATTTTTTTCAAAATTTTAGGCTCAGTAGTTTCGGAGATAGGGAGGGGGGGGGGGGGGGGGAAATGGTAAATTTTCGTCTGTTTTCTTAAATAACTTTAAAACAATTTATTTTAAAATTATAAAAAAAAATATATTTGAGAGCAGCATAGTAAGCCCTTTCATTTGACATGCCACATAGTGTAGTTTGCAAAGCTTTTTTTTTTAATTTTCTTATTTGCCCCCCAAAAGTGACCTCTATATTCAAAATTCATTTATTTACTCTATCCGTCCGTGTTTGGGTCACAGAAATTCATATGTGTACCAAATTTCAACTTAATCGGTCTATTAGATTCGGAGCAAATTGGCTGTGACAGACGGACAGACATACAGACACACGAGTGATCCTATAAGGGTTCCGTTTTTTCCTTTTGAGGTACGGAACCCTAAAAATGTATTAAATGAATGTAAAAAATTAACCGATTTTAATGAAACTTCATACGAATAAGCAGGATACATAGGTCTAAAATGTTAGTTAAGACCAACAAACGCTAAACAAGATAACCTTGAAAAAGAGTAAAGTAAACTTTATCCAAACGAGATTTGGTCACAAAATAGATTTGTACAGAATATCGGCTCCATGCAACGAAGCGAGCAAAAACAGCTTCACGCACACATAGACGCGTACTTACGGCGATGCGACTTTACCAAATGTACCTTGTGGAAACTCCCCATAGGGTTTTGGTCGGGTATAGTTAGCATGAGGCTTTCAACATTTCTATCTAACTACTAAATATACCCGAGTTGGAGTATCATAATCGGGTATATTTAGGATTTAGTATCGCGTGACTACATACTACTATACTCCATTTGCAATAAGATTAGACATATAAACAAACCTTTTTTACAGTCCATTCAACCGATTTTGACTTATATTGCGTTGGTGGCATGACAAATGACGGCTGCAGTAAACAATTGGTATTGTAACCACTTTTTTACCTTTAATGCCATCCTTAAGCCTATGCAATAGAAGTTAATATCGGTTGAACGGACTGTAAAAAGGTTTCTTTAAATTTCTAATGTTATTGCAAATGGAGTATAAATATAACCGGCCAGCAAAAGCGTCTGCAATGAATAATGAAGATATGTTGCATTTGTAAAGTAAAAGCCAGATAATGAGATTAGGAATTAACTTATGGTGAACTTATAACTGAATAATTATTTTGCATTAGGCACTTTCTGTTGATATTAGAGATGAGGCTGTGCTGTCTTTTACGAGTTTCCAGTTTGGTGGGAGGGCCCGGTAAGTTTTGACCAAACTTCTTGAGGTACGGTCAGCAACAGAAGTCGGTTAACACTGCTACTTTTTGACATCATCTAAAATAATCTAAATTAACACAAAATGATTCGATAAACTGCTTTTTTTTCGTTTAACTGTTAAGAGTTAACGTTCTTAAAATTTTAAGTACTTCTGTTCCGATTTGAATTAAATATTTCGCTTAGTAACCAAGATTAAAAAACTGCAAGTGTTGCACTGGTTTTTTAGGGTTCCGTACCCGAAGGTAATCCTATTACTAAGCCTCCGCTGTCCGTCCGTCCGTCTGTCTGTCACAGGGCTGTATCTCATGAACCGTAATACACAGGTAGTAGGAATAGGTAGACAGTTGAAATTTTCACATATTGTGTATTTCTATTACGGCTTTATAGCCGTACATCAACAAGTAATAAAATAAAGCTAAAAATGAAAGGGGGTCTCCAATATAATAAACTTTGTAATATTGAACTTTTGTATGAAACAGCAAATTTTTTTTTCGTGATTCAAACTCAAACTCTAATCATTTATTTCAAATAAACCAATTACAGGCACTTTTGAATTGTAAATGGGTCGGTCAGTCAGAAAGATGAAGCTAGTTGCCCATTTCAAAGCGTAGTAGATCCCTATGGAGAAGAACGGGCAAGAAACTCCATGGACACTCTTTTAAATCATAATATTTTTACAAAATATTGGATACATCGTTCATGTTGAAAATATACATGTGTGAACACTGTAGAAAGACGTGCACGTTAAACAGCGTTCGTAATAAAAAGATAAAAACTAAAACAACTAAATTAAATATTACAATTAAAAATAAACCATGGCAGCTAAGAGACGACCAGTCCCAACTGTCGGCGCCCGTTCACGAACATGACGCATGGATCAGCACCGCATGATTTCAGAGTTGGTCCCATAATGAAAGTTGTTAAAGTTATTGTTGTAAATTAGCTAGTGATTAATAAATTGCCCTGTATAAATAAGGTGAAGCTCTACTTCAGAGTTGCTGCAGAGGGACAAATATTAAGGTAATAATGTTAATTATTTATTTAAATTAAATCACAGGAGTAATTTACACGCAATATAAAAACTGCAAAATATTTTTTATTATGGCCGTTTATGAACGTTGAAAAATATGGACTAGGTCAGATGATGACAACTTAAAAGAGTCAGGAATACAGAACTTGACTCAAGCTACTCTCAAAAAATAATTTTAAGAAAAATAGTTAACAAAAAAAGTTTAAACACAGCCTTTTATATATAAACATAATCACCAAGATTTATAAAAAGGTCTACTTCAGCAAATAACTGTTATCAATAACATAACACGAACCGGTTACACTCCTAGCCTACACTGGCTAGGTACAGATTGGTGAATCTCATCAGCATCTGAAGGTTTTCCTAATAATGTGAAGCTTGCTATGTTACTACCCTGGATTTCCTCTGGAGGACTGTCAGAGTTCAACACAGTGTTAGTTATAAAGTTGGTCCAGGATTGACAGAGTTCACTCGCACGCCAGAAGCAGCCAGTTCCATTGCAGCAAATCTTGTAAAATGATCCATACCAGCTTTGGAAACGCTGTAAGACATCATTCCTGGTAGCATGAGTGCTGTAGATGCAACACTAGATATGTTTATGATGTTGCTTTTTGTTTCTATTAGGTGTGGGACCGCCAAGTTGGTGATGTGGACGACAGGGCGGAGGTTCGTGTTCATGACCTTATCGTAGTTCTGTAACAGATTGGGTTGCAGTATAATCGCAAACCGTAATATGCCAGCGTTGTTGACGAGCACGTCAAGTTTTCCGAACTTGTCTACAGTTTGTTGGTCGACAGTCTTGGATTCCTCGTCTTTGGAGACATCTGCTTTGATAATGAGGGTTTTGGCTCCATGCTGCTCACAATGCTTAGCGAATTCCTTTAGTCTGTCTTCGTTTCTTCCGACGAAGGCAACAGAAGCTCCCTCCTTGGCAAACAACTCCACAGCAGCCGCTCCAATGCCAGAGCTGCCGCCCGTAACTAAGACCACTTTGTTGGCTAACATGTTGAACAATTTCACTACTCCTAACTGGTTAGGAAACTAAACCAAGACGACTTATATATATCATTTTATCGTGACGAATTGCTAAAACATTGTCTGACAAGTCGTAAGGACTCGTTAATATGAATTATGGTGCTAACCAACCTTAGTTGACTGTTAAAAACAGGTTTTTTTTATTTACCGATTTGGTTAGGACTACTAGGAGCTGGTCCAAAGCAAAAAGCGTTATATTTATAGCCTACAGACTGACCAGACCTATAGGGAATATCTATGCATAAATTAAACAGAATCTATTAGGTAGTATTTGCGTGATGCTGGAACATATATTCAGATAAGCAGACAAAAATTCTAAAAACTGTATATCGGCTGTCGTCGGCTGTAATTTTGCCGATTGTCGTAACGGCCAATAGCCTGATGGCCGAAAACCTCAACCAACATCTCTCGAGCTCTCGTTAGGCTGTTGGATCAAGGACCTGATTCAGAAGGGAGTACTCCTTGATACGGCTCGCATTGTGAGAGGGTTCCTGTCTCTACAGCCCTAACTACCGGTCGGGGTCGCTTGGACCCTGCTCCCGACACCGGCGGACCACTATTTTTTATATTCTTAAATGTTTTTTTTTTATATCTTTTTTTTAAAGAAATATTTTAAAATGTAACTAAATAAGGTATAAAATTAATAAAAGACATAATAATTATTACACTACCTACTAATTATTGCTTTTTGGATTTTTTGTAATACTTTTCACCTTATCATTGGCCAAATAGAAAATTAGATCAGCAACTTCCTTAGGCTCTGAAGCTTTCTTTAAAGCTGTTATTCTAGCACATTCTCCCAACTGCCGGAGACTTCTGGATGGAGAAACAGATTTGTGTTTACAGGTCCTGGATTAACGGCATTCACTCTGTCACCTGTAGTGCTATTCTGTACAAATCTCACCGTGAAAATTTAGGTGAAGTGAGCGTGAAGTGAGCTGTCAATAGTGTCAATCCCTAGCATCAGGTAGAAAGACAACGCACTTCACCTAGGTTTTCACGGTGAGATTTGTACAGAATAGCACTGCTGATGGTGCAAGTTCAGATGCACGAGTAAAAGAGTCCACGCCTGCTTTAGCTATACGGTATGCTGGATATAGATATCCAATTCTGATTTCCGTACTTCCTACACTTGACATATTAAGATAAGTTCTTTTTTTTTTAATACTAAGGAGTATATCAGAGTCAGACAACATTTTAATGTTGTGGGAGACTGGTGCTTAAACTAAGTTCTGCGCTTGTATGTCAGGAGATTGACAATACAACCTTTGGTCTTCGCCAAATGTGGAGCAAACAGACGTTAGGATCACCACAGTAGATTTGTGTTCATAATCTCATCATAAGTAGGTATCAAGAAGTTTTGTTCCATCTAATCGCTTCTTTTACATGCAATTTTGACTTTTATGTCAATTCTTTCAAAAGTTTCAATTGTTCGTTTGATTATTTTCTCATCGTCTTCGTGTTTGAAGACGTCTGCAATGAGTAGAAGTATTCTGTTGCCGTATTGTTTGCATTGCTCTGCAGTGGTCTGGGCTCTTCTCTCGCTGTAATAAACTATCATAACATGGGCTCCTTCTTCAGCAAAGGGTACTGCTAAAGGGCCCTGAGCCAGTGACCACGACCATTTTATTTTTAAAACTCGTGTTGTTAGGTATACTGCTTTACTTTTTTTTCAGTAATATTATTTTATTTCAGTGCAGAGGTATTATTAACATTAAAATATTATATTATCCTAAATACATTTTTTTTTTAATAATACGGCGTGGCAAAAATCTTCCGCATCGCTGTCCGCTGTCGGCTGGTAATGTAAGACAAGGTCTCACAGCACACGTAAACAACCTCACCATAAAATTTACAACAAATCTTGGCTGCCATACGACAGTAAATAGTTCCCATTAGTTTAGTATTATAACTTGGTTACACTTGGTTGACAAACTTATTTTTCTTGCCGAACAAATCAACATTGTGCTTCTAGCAAATTTAAATCTCGGGGGTATGCATTGTTGTTCGCCGCCATTAACGCCATTCTACTAGCTACCAGCCATTCTAAAGAGGTTTTAAGTATTAGTTTATAAACTTCAACTATTCAAAAAGTTGTGTTTCTTAATCACTCCATCCATAAACATGTGAAAATGACATGATGTCAAAATAATCAATGACAATTGCCTTGTACATCGGTTGACATCTGTGCTGTACATAAAATATAGCCGATGTATGGCCGATTGCTTTTCTAAAGACTATCAAAGTATTGGCGAAAATTATTGATAGATTAAGGTAGGTCGTATCAATTATTGGACAGAATGTTTTGCCGAAAAATTAATAGAAGCCTACAGTTACCGTGTAATTTAATTACTTCGGTTTGGATAAAGCAGGCTTTAATCTGCTCATATCGGCAAAAGTCAGGGTTGTGCTTAGAAAACAAAGTCGTTATAATCACAGGTGCTGGAGCAGGTATTGGAGCTGCTACAGCGATAGCGTATGCCAAAGAGCGCGCTAAAGTAGTCGTCTCAGATTTGGTCCAAAAGGACGTTTGTACCGTCACTAAACAGTGCCAGGATCTGCGCGCCGAGGTTTTACCGCTTCTTTGTGACGTGAGCAAAGAAGATCAATGCAAAGCATTGGTTTGTGACACAGTCGAAAAATTCGGCAAAATAGACATACTCGTCAACAATGCTGGAATATTAACTTTTGCATCACTCCTCAACGACGCATCTTTAATGGAAACCTATGACAGGACATTGGCTATTAACACCCGCGCTTGCATATATCTCTCTATGTTGTCAGCTCCTTATCTTGTCAAGACTAAGGGTAATATTATCAATATATCCAGTATCATGGGAAAAATGTACAGCGGAAACTCGAAGTACTTGCCGTATTGTATTTCGAAGGCAGCCCTTGATCACTTTATGTACGGTGCTGCTTTGGAAATGGCGCCTTATGGTGTTAGAGTGAACAATGTCTGTCCCGGTCCTGTGAAAACTAAAATATTTGCAACAGCTGGTGTCAAAAAATCATGGAAAGATATAGGCCGATCTTTCAAAATTGAAAATATGATGGAATCAGAAGAGATCGCCGATTTAATATTATATTTATCAAGTTACAAGGCAAAAAGTATAACTGGAGTAAGGTATTATATTGATAATGCAACTCTGGTCCAACGTTGATTGTCGGATTCAAACTGGCGTCAGCTTCTCCTTTGTACACCTTGGTTTCATCTAGCGGCAATTTGTCTGTTTCTTACTTGCCACAACGTGAACAAATATATTATAGGATTTTCAACTATGTAGGTTTTATGAGTCTGAATGAAACTATATTATTTTATTAATTAATGACTTATTTCTGTAGTTTCTGCCTACCCCCATAGGAAGAAGGCGTGAATTTATGTATGAATTATATCTATAGATGTAATGACAAAATTTTGTCAAATTTTAATGCCTTATATTTTTATAACAAAATTACGGTAGATATTAAAAATGTTTCAACGACTTTCTATAAATATTACGTCGAGTCTTTGATCTTTTTTTTCTTTTTCATTTTTTTGGCAGTCTTGCACTTTTAAGATCTTTACTTACTTGATTTATTTTATCATATGAAATTGGCGTTTTTTTTAGTAGAAACTGAAACACCATTTTGATATTTGTGTAGTTTCTTGTATTGGTGTTGTCTCATTCATTATTTACTTTAACTTAATGGAATTAATTAGTGTTTTTACGTATGATATTGTTTAGCTGTTTCTCTAATGGGACATGTTATTTTTCAGAATACAGTTTTTTGTTCAAATGTGATCTTTGTTTGACGAGAAGTAATATATCTACCTACTAAAACCATACCACATACTCACCTTACGTTACTGCGAGCGTACTAAACATCTCTACCCACCTCGTCAGCAAAAGCAGGCGTGTTGGTATGCTATTTATAATACTGCGTCTCTTTTTGTCATCCCTCTAGCTGCGTGATGAAGTCCAAAGGCTTAAAGCGAAAGCTGGGTAGCATTCCCTGACTCTTTCATTCACGCTCACGATTATAGTTATAATACTTACTGACCAGCAAGTAAGTATCAAGCTTTAATTCTAACTTGTAATAATGATTCTGTCCTAACTTCCTCGCCTTCCTTCGCCTCCGCGAGAACACAGCGGTATTCCGCCCAAGCCGGGGAGACTTCCGCTGTATGCTCCACCGTGTCCTCCGGGCGATGCGCGCAATGGTAATACCTGGGCGTTTCCTCCCGTCTTATTCGAAACAGGAACCTCCCGAAGCAACCGTGTCCGGTGAGGGCCTGCGTCAGGCGGAAGGTGAGGACGCCGTGGCGCCTTTCCAACCACTCCTCAAAGAGGGGACTTATCACCTACATTCAATCACGCCATATTTCCCGGTCTATTCTTACTTCGAATACTAGGTTTATTATGAGTATATCAAACACATCTCACATTCTATTAAGCCGAAGTAATATGAATTACAAATTGAAACAAAACATCATAAAAATCAAGATAATACACATTAGAATTTTCATGAAAAAGTTAAGTAATCAATCAATCTGCCTAGCCGTAGCCTTTTCCCAACTATGTTGGGGTCGGCTTACAGTCTAACCGGATACAGCTGAATACCAGTATTTTATACGGAGCGACTGCTTATCTGACCTCCACAACCCACTAACTGGGTAATACGATACCCCTTGGTAAGACTGGTTATCAGACTTTCGGGCTTCTGACGACCCGTAACGACTGTCAAAGACCCACGAATGACAGCCGGGACCAACGGCTTAACGTGCTTTCCGAGGCACGGAGGAGTCTCGGTATATAAAGATGGTCATCCATCCACGGACCAACCCCGGCAAGCGTAGCTTAACCTAATGGATCAACCCGTGTGGCTGTTATTACTTAGCCACGAGCTCCTCCTCCAACAAAGTTAAGTAATGACACTATTATAAAGGCAAAAGTTTGTGTGTGTGTTTGTATGTTTGTTACTTCTTCACGCTCAAAAGGCGGGATCGTTTTTGATTAAATTTGGTGTGTAAATAGCTTACACCCTGGATTAACACGTAGGCTACTTTTCTAAAATCTAGTTGATTATAATTCTGGAAGTACATATTCGCTACATTACTGGCTGTGGGTGAGTGGGAGTCAGGCCTCTGGCTTCAAGCACTACCGTCACCCAACATAGGTACTATGATGGGTGACACCACTTTCCGGTTCGCTACTTGTCTGCGTCTGGGCGCTCCTTGCGGGGCTCCGCATCGCTGCCAGTGCGGTGAAGCTGTCGACTGCCTCGGACACCATGGCCTATCTTGCAGTAAGAGTGCAGGCCGGATAGCACGGCACGCTAGCATTAATGACATCATCCGTCGTGCTCTTGTCACCGCCGGGGTGCCAGCTGTTTTAGAACACGCCCGCACGCTCGCGGGCTTGGCACGCGACGATGGAAAGAGACCTGACGGAATGACCATAATGCCTTGGAAGTTAGGTCGGCCTTTGGAATGGGATGCAACATGTGTCGATACCCTTGCGCCATCCCACCTTCTTAGCACAGTGGGCTGTGCTGGTGCGGCTGCTGCAGGTGCGGAATACCTCAAACGGCGAAAATATTCAAATATTTTTGGAGTTATACTTTCGAGCCGTTTGGGGTTGAAACACTAGGGCCATGGGGTCCGAGTGCACACTTGGTTTTTCAAGACATCGCTAAATGGTTGGTCGACTCCTCACGTGACCAGAGGGCTGGCCTATTTTTTAGCCAAAGAATCAGCATTGCCATACAACGTGGCAATGCTGCCAGCCTTTTGGGCACTTTTCCTGTTGACAGCGATGCGGACGAATAATTTGATGCCCTATGATCCTTTCCCCTCCTTTTTTATATACCATGTACATATTATTATTTTAAATCTGTTAGTTTATTTAATCCGCTACGATCGCGAATCATATTTTGATGTGCAGCCAATTAATTATACGTGATGCATTATGTGCATCACATCAAAATCGATACCGTCCATCCTTGCTCATTGCCGAATCCCGACTCGCACTTGCCTAGTTTTTTATTTTCAATAACCAAGTGACAGCCTTATGAAAGTAGGTAAGAATTTAGAACTCTGTTAGCCGACGTTCGCATGGACGTAAAAATATCGCGACGATTTTTATCGCGCACTGGATTTTCAACGCTCTGCTTTGCGGCGAGAGTTGAAAATCCAGCAGTATATTTTATCGACTCGCTGGGATGCACTCTGTTGTTGCTAAGTTGGATTCTCGAAGCTTGGCTCAACACCGAGAGTTGAAAATCCACTGCATGGTAAAATCCCGCCGCGATATTTTTACTTCCGTGCGGACGTCGGCTTAGGAAGCTTTCATTCTGCTCGGTACTTTTATATTCTTGTGCTAAAATAAAGTTTAAAAGACTATTAAATATACTATTTAATAGTAAACTAAAAAAAAAAAAATAGTAATCAAAATTATAATATATAGTAATAGTAATTAAATAGTATACTATTTAACAGTCTTTTTAACTTTGTTTCACTCACTGATAAAAAGATTCTATTGTACTTTAATAATCACCGGCTGCGCCATGTTAAGTTATGCGGAACGTGAATAAAAGAAAATAAAAAAATAAATCTTTATTTTAAACAAAAACCAAGCAAAAACAACAAACAACAAGCTCCAGTAATGACTCCCATATTTGATAAATCATGTTTACCCTACTCCTATATTATAAATGTACCCTCTTATAAATATCATCACAAGTTTGAGTCCTGGACCAAACTGTTCAAAAAATTCAAAATTCAAAATATCTTTATTGTGGGATATGTTAGTTAAGGTCTTAACAATAAATTAAAGTTTCAATATGTCCTGCCTAATAGGCATACAATAATTAAGTATTGGCATTAAATATAAAATTATTTTACTAAATATCATAATACGAGTACAATGAAACTAATACTGTGTCCGTATCGCTACTCGATCCCCTTCTTCATATTTTTTGGTACTTTCCTATCTTTTCGTGTTATGTTTTCCTGTTTTTTTTTTAATATTATTATAATTAATAATAATTTTAATAAATGATAGTAAATTCCTTAAGTACAATGGAACTGATAGTAGTATATGAAAAAAATGAGTCAACATAGTTCTTATTTTTTTTTTTTTAATCAACTTTGTTGTATCAAAGGTTTTATTGATTTCTTTTTCATATTTTTTTTTCTCAACTCATAAAGTTTTTTACTTAACCAGTATCTAATTGTTTGCTTATCGCTTTTACCTTTTCCACGACGTTTAACAAATTTCACCAACACCTTTACTGCATGATTATTTAATCCGAGTCTGTCATTTTTTCCACTCAATGTGCAAACTTTTAATGCACTTTCGGTAAAAATTTCCATCATTAAATTTTCTGCTAATGACTTGTCATCCTTCGATTCTTCAATACATTTTACATATCTATCAGAGTCGACATAAATATTAGTGGACTCCAGTCCTGGCTTGAGTTCCGTAAGACCCTTCAGGCTAGTACTGTTATGGATATTATATTTTAATGTACATCTTGGTGATGTAGTCTCACACTCTGGAGGAAGAATAAACTCGTTTTTATCACTTTTGTCTACTCTTGATCGTTCTGCGAGAGTTCCTTCTGGTTTTGACAGCCCAGACGGCTCAACAAGCTCATCGTCTGATTCTGATGAAACTTCCACTACCTCGGTGTTGTTTTCCCTAGCACCGAATACATCACTTGGCTGAGATATATGAAAGACATTATGCATAGGAACTGAAGATGGGTTTTCTGAAATAAAATATTCCATTTATAGTACTTTACAAAACCAAACATATCATAAAAAAACCGGCCAAGTGCGTGTCGGAATCAGAACATGCACAAAGAAGGGTTCCATAGTTGAAAAATTCATCCCAAAAACAAACATAACATTGTAGGTTTTTTTTTAGGCAATGTATTAATTTTAATTTGATTTAACTAAATTTGATAACAATTAAATGTAACTTATGATGTGAAAAAAAAAAAAAAAATTATAAAAGTACGTCAAATAACCCGCCCCTAACCGTTCCTGGCGCAAAGGTGCCCATAACACTTGCAGCGTTGCCACGTTGTATGGCAATGGCTAACCTTTGCACCAAGAACGAGCCGGAGCGGGAGCCACCCGTTTTCTGACAAAGCTTATGCCCTATCTCACCAATGAGCTTCTTGGCCTCAGTGCCCCAACAACCCATGGTCTCAACTGCAATGGGCACAAAATTATAACGGGTCGTCAATGGAGCGTACTTCAGCCTCTTCCTTTCAGCGGCGTCTTCCGCTGCTGCCGACGGCGAGAGGACCGTGCGACCAAGGTGGCTGGCGGCAACAGTGCTGACGCAAGTTGCGTCCCAAATTAGGCACTTGCCGTTCCTCCAAGGCACCAGGGTCAACCCATCCGGCCTCTTGCCGTCAGTCCTGCACAATCCCGGAGGCTCCAGCATGTAGGGAACATCTGCCGACACGAATGCCCTCCTTACAATATCATTGAGGGCATGGTGACGCGGGAACCTCCCCGAGCAACGACGACAACTCAAAGCGTGATGGCCATCGGCCTCCACCATGGAACCGCAGGTGCATCTATGGGGTTCACACACCTTGCAGCCCAGGCGGAGGGCCACCGCCACACGCAAAGAGTCGTCATCAAGCAACGTGCCCAGGTGAGGCGATGGAAGCGCGTGCAACCATGCCCCCGATTCCGGTTGCGATACAGCCCTGAGTCTGGCTAGATCAGCCCCCGAGGACTCCACCAACATCTGTTTCTGGATCAGCGTAGACGAGACGTCATCCCAAGCGCGCTGCGCATGTGTTGCGTCAGGGCTTGCTGCACCCATGTTGAGGGCAGACCAAGCTGACCCGGCATCCAACATAAAAGGTATGCTTGCCCCGTCACCATTGGAATCTAGAATTACAGTGACGAGGTCAGCCACCCCATGTGTCGACGCCAGGAAAGCCGGCAGGCCCACATCATGCACGCATCGCACCCCAAGTCCCCCGTGCCGGATAGGAAGAGCCGCCTGCCTCCACTGCGCATCATTAAAAGATACATTCAGGATCGACTCAACCGTTGATTTTACAGCACAGTCAAATGAACGTACCTCCTCAGGACAAAGCCAGGTAGGAGCGGTCCGTAAGAGATACGTAATTTTGGGAACGGCAAAACACATGCGCAATAACAAAATCGCAACGTGCGCAGAAAGACCCTTGAGACGTTCTCGAGCATTGAGGAGAAGTTGTTTACGGGAGGAAATGGCTTCTGGCACTCCGTCAAGAAAAATGGGAGATCCCAAAAGGGAAAAAGAGAGAGGAGAAAGTTCCTTGAGGCCAGGTAAAAGAGAATGAAAGAGTGAGAAGTGTGTACGAGCACCAACGCTACAGGGAAAAAAATCGCACTTGGAGGGATTCACCTCCAGACCCAACTCCTTAAGTTGGGGAACAAGAACCTCTAGGTCCTTGCAAACTTCTTCGAGTGATCCACCAATAATGCCATCATCAAGGTACCATAGATTCAGAGATGATTTCAATCTTGAGATGACATTGTGAATTGCTAAATTGAAAACAAGTGGCCCCAATGGATCCCCCTGTTGCGCTCCCACTTGAGACAAAATGAGACTATCATTAAAGAATAGGTTGGAAGGAGAATAATATACCTGATAAAGAAAGGGGTATAGAGAAGGAATTTTATCCTTTACCTCACTCAAAAGAACGTCTCTTTCTAGGGTGTTAAAAGCATTGCGTATATCAAGTTTCAGCGCAACGCAGCCCGAGTTCTCAGGGTCCATGACGAACGCACGTGTCGCATGGATAGCGGCCTCGCAACCCCGACGCGTCCCAAACCCTAGTTGATGCGGCTGAAAGTATTCGGACATAGCTACTCGTACAGACCGGCACGCCAGCTTCGCTGTCAACCGTCTAAACACGCTGCCGATGGCTATTGGTCTCAGTCCTCCGTCTTTTTTCTTGAGCGCGCATAGAGAAGCACCATACAAATAAGGACAAACTACCAGATTGAGCTGACCGCTCAATAAAAAGTTTGCGAGCTTGGTCAAACACTCCAGCAAACGCCGCCCATTTTCACCCGCAGAGCCAGATGTTAACTCTTTCAAATGCCCCGGACGAATTCCATCCATGCCTGCCGCAGAGCCACTATTAAAAGAGCTTAGAGCCAATGCGACGTCCTCCACTGACGCAGTCACCCTTGGGAATGACGAGTCCGGCGCCGATAGAAAATTAAGCGGACGCGATGGGCTTGGGTGCTTAACCATAAGGGCGTCTAGCGTGCCAGGGTAGTCGTCTGAAACCAGCAACCGAACGGCCCCCCGGAGGTCTCCCTCGAACACCTTAGACTCGATGGCTTTTCGAATCCCGCGCGACTTAGAAAATCCTGACACACAACCCGATTCATCCCCAAACCGGTCAGCACCAAACGACTCGACGTTTGCCTTCACCTTTGCAGTCATGTTTCCAGGTGCAGCCCTCGAAGGAACTCTCAGCCCACCAAAAGCAAAAGAGAGAAGCGCGCCCCAGTCCTCCACACCGTTACAGCTAATGCACTTATCAATAATGTCGCACAGCTTGCCTGCCACCTGGTTCCGCGCACCCTTAGGAATATGCCTAAGTACTGGCGTACTCATCTTCAAGGTCGAGAGTCTCTCCAGAGGGCAAGGGCGCGAAGCCAGTGGCACCTGGCTCACAGGCTGCGAATCAGTGACAGTAGATGACGTCTGAGGAGTGGCGACCGGCTGATGCACATTCTTGTGCATACGGCCTATATGGATCTTGAGCCCATGCGAGCTAAATGTACGTGAAGACCCAGGGCAATGAGGACAAGACAGCATTGTGGACAGGGCACTCATTTGTGCGTCTAAAAAATACAAAACTCGGATTAACAACAAATACAATAAATAAAATCTGGATACTAGCAATATCAAACAAAAAAGAAAGTAATAAATAATTTCTTCTTTACATAAAAATATTTCTAACATGATATTGCATCATATTAGAAATAAAGCTAGAAGAAGCGTATTCGTGACCGCAGACTGCAGAAATTGTTTCCTTAGGACAGGTGTTGTGCCATCTATTGTAACAGGTTGGCCGGAATGCAATTGCGGCTGTCGCGCGCTGCGCTATCCACAAGCTATCGATGATCGACCAACGTATTCACACTTTTGGGTATTGTCACAAACACGTTCTATCGTCACTGTACCAGAGTTGTTGTTAGTAGTGATTTCGTTGTTTGTTATTGCACTTTCGTATTGCTTCGTTCACTGATAAGTTCTTGGGGTAAGTATATCTCACAGTTGGCTTATTATGGGTTGTCACAAACATTTAACCAGATAATTTGCAATACGTACTACACTTGACGTAACTTGTTTATACTAAATTGCCACTGTTTAAATAATTAATAAAATAAAATACTCGGAGCTACTTTTTTCATGACATTGACATCTGACGTTTTTTTTCTTAATCGTATTACATTGAAGTTGAAAAACATGTTCTCCCATACATTGATATGATACGTCACGGTCAATTCTCCAACTGCAAATTTAAATTTGTAATCGCAAAAAACTACTTTTTGGTGTGATAAAACTACAAATTATCAATTTTCGGACTTTTTACTTGTGCTGTGAGACCTTGCTTTTTGCCAAATTTCATGATCAGATGAGAAAATACAGATCAGGCCTGTGGCGGCATCTACATCGCCACATGCAAACAACGCATCACACTGACGTCACGCAAAATTGTGCATCGCGCAATCATAGTTTACCGCGCGACTAGCATACAACGTCTCGAAATCAATCGTCCCACCAGACACGTCACCCGTCTAGTCGGAGGACCCTCCTTTTTCAATAGAGTATGAGTGAACTTTACACTCTGTCCCTCATGCGTCTATACTAGTGACCCCTAATATGAACGTCAGCGCAGCCATCGTGCAACTACATCAGCTTGACGTCATCAGCACCACTTTCTCAAGCTTTCGAGCGGCGAGTCACACTGCCAGCCAGTATTCACGGCTTTAACGGGAATCCTGACCACCAGCATGCAGCGGACGCGCATACCTGGTCATCACCCTCAGCCTCAACCTTGGCACAGCACACTGCACTTTCGGCCGATCAACAAGCAGAGCCCTTCAACCCTCTTCTGGTCGGCGCCAGTAGTTAGCCTCAACCCGGCGCTGTACCACATCCGACTCACTGGAGCATACCGCAGTGCCACCCCAACTCACTGGGGAATCACAGACAGTTCCGACTCACCGTGAACTATGCGGCACCTGGTTCCGACTCACTGGAACCTCAACTGGCCTTGGCAAGCATCGCAAGATACACGACTCAGCCCACTATCGACCTCCGGTTTCCGAAGGAGAGTGATGTGGCGGTATCTACATTGCTACATGCGAACTACGCATCACACTGACGTAATAATTGACGTCATGCAAAATCCTGCATCGCGCAATCAGAGTTTACCGCGCAACTATCACATATACTACGTCTTGACATAAACCGTCGCGTCGGGCAGTTGCCCACCAGACACGACACCCGTCTGGTCGGAGGACCCTCCCTTTTCAATAGAGGATGAGTGAACTTTACACCCTGTTCTATTAAATATACTACAATAATATGGGTAGACTTCTTGAACATAATCCAATTCACCTATAAAATAAAATAACAAATGAAGTGATAAATGAAGTAGGTACATACGGCTACTTATCAAGCTACATGTCCAGTATAAGCTGACATAGCTAGCTGAAATAGGGTAAATAATTTAATTAATAATAATGATAATCTTTTATTAACCAAATAATGTTTGTTACATTTCGTTAATTAAGAACTCAAACTCAACTAAAACTCAAAGCATTTATTTCAAATAAACCAATTACAGGCACTTTTGAATACGGTATTTTACTCTATAAGAGAAAAAAATCTAAAAATATATTATTTAGATAGCTTAGGCAAAAAGCAGTCGGAAAATGATAGTTTTAGTTAATAAAATACCAATATAAATTTTAAAATTCAATTCTAAATTTTCAGTTTTTTTTCATTTGTTTTCTAACCTGGTCGATCCATCAGGTTAAGCTACGCTTGCCGGGGTTGGTCAGTGGATGGGTGACCATCTTTACATATCGAGACTCCTCCGTGCCTCGGAAAGCACGCTAAGCCGTTGGTCCCGGCTGTCATTTGTGGATCTTTGACAGTCGTTACGGGTCGTCAGAAGCTTGAAAGTCTATCAAACAGTCTTACCAAGGGGTATCGTATTACCCAGTTACTGGGTTGTGGAGGTCAGATAGGCAGTCGCTCCATGTAAAATACTGGTATTCAGCTGCATCCGGTTAGACTGGAAGCCGACCCCAACATAGTTGGGAAAAGGCTAGGCAGATTGATTTTTTCTAACACCATGAAAGTAGCGGCATATTATTACGTCATGTGTAAATTAAAAAATGTCAATGTCAACTGATAAGCGTGTAAAAAGTGTTTGTTTGCACAGGTTTGCACCATGTTTGCACAGCCAACTCACGTCATAATCACAGAGCAATATGGCGTCCACTGCGTCCAGCGTTTTTGCGCGAAATTTGAAATGTAAAATTTAAATGCATTTTTATGGCACTTATCAATTGCGTAAAAATTTTGTGTTTTTTTTAGTGGCTTATTAGCACTATAGAATCTAATTGAGACACTTACCAAAAATGGGTGTAATACCCTATTGTCAATGGGTCGGTCAGTCAGAAAGATGAAGCTAGTTGCCCATTCCAAACGTAGTAGATCCCTATGGAGAAGAACGGGCAAGAAACTCCACGGACACTCTTTTTGAATCAAAATATTTTTACAAAACATTGGTTACATCGTTCATGTTGATAATATACTCGTACATGTGAGAACAATGTAGAAAGACGTGCACGTTAAAAAGCGTCCGTAAGAAAAAGATAAAACTAAAACAACTAAATTAAAAAAAAGTAATTTAAAAAATTAAAAAACCCGACTGCGGTAAAAAACTTAAGTTAAAAAAACTGAAAAGCTAAAAACAAGCCCATTTTAAATTAAATAAATGTTGGAAGCAGGCGGAACCCATACCATATTTATTATATTTTTAAAGGAGTCCCGCCTGCTTCCAACATTTATGTAATTTAAAATGGACTTGTTTTTAGCTTTTCAGTTTTTTTTACTTAAGTTTTGTAGCGCAGTCGGGTTTTTTAATTTTTTAATTTACTTTTTTTTTTTTTTTAGTTTTGGGTAAATAGCTGGTATTTAGTTTACAAATGTGAATTAAAGATTTCGCAGGGGATTTAGTTCTTGGTACGTGTTTTTTTACGATTTGTCACTTCGAATTACTTTTAACCATATTAGTTGTATATATTTTTGTAATCACCTTTTAAAACCCTTTATTTTGATACCCCACTCGACAGGTTTTAAGAAAAAAAAGAAAATTTTTAAGACATAGTTTGTCGCCAAAAATCCGCCGATTTGTTTTTTATTTTATTTTGATATACCCAGTGTCACTCTTACAGTAAATACGAATCTAACGACACCTCTCAAGCCAAAATCCATCGAACCGTTCAGGCCGCAGAGCGTGCCAAACAAATATACATACATACATACTCTCGAAAAACATAACCCTCCTTCTGGCGCAGTAGGGTAAAAATAAGCCATGGCAGCTAAGAGGCGACCAGTCCCAACTGACGGCGCCCGTTCACGAACATGACGCATGGAGCAGCACCAATTAGCTCAACCATTTTGAAGGGAACTTAATGATCCAACACACACGCCACCACCAGCGAGACATTTGAATGAGCATGACATACTCACAACCGCCAGGGCACATTCAAGTCAGTGAAAGACTTACCCAGTAAAAGATAGCTTAATAGTAGCTACATAATGCTCACACATGTGCTATGCAATTAAGGCAAGGCAATTATGCAACATAATTAAAGAAACATAATTCAGCAGCAGTTCCCAATACCTACTCATAAGTCATAACCTACAAAAAACCATATTTGAAAAAATAAGTAAATATGCTGAACTTAAAGAAGAAGTCACAAGAATCTGGAGGCTAGAAAAAGTGTACGTTATCCCTAAAGTTCTTTATGACAGATGTTATCCCCAACTATCTCCTCCGTCGCCTGAAACTAAAAGATTTAGAAGATTCCGTTTATATCAACATGTATGTTGATATAAACGGAATCCTTTCTGTAGAAAGGTGCCATCTTAAATAGCTGTAGAATAGTCAGGAAATTCATGCAGTTAGAGAAAGAACACACACACACCACACGCTGCATTTACTCGGCGTTGGCCCGTAAATGTAGCTAAAAGAGATCACTCCCGAAAATAATAATCAATTAAATTACAAACAAAAACATACATTTTTTTAATTTCTTTCCTGCAATTGCTTATCAGATGAATACCTACTGAAGTTAGGTATATGTAATTAAACATTTGATTTCAATATTCAAGTTCATACAAAACTATATGTTGCTGTTCAACTAAATATTACGTACTTACAATAAAAACTAATAAAACGTGATGAGAACACTGTACAATTTTTAAAAGTTCAGCAGCACCCCATTGTCAACACCATAGTTAGAGCCTGTCACACCTTTAGCCTTATCACTAGCCAGGAACATTATCACATCAGCTACTTCCTCTGGTTCGGAGATCCTCCGCAGAGCAGTTGCATTGCTATTGTTCTCCCAAACCTTATCAGTCACCAAACCCTGTAGCATGTGAGTGCGGACGGGGCCTGGACTCACTATGTTCACTCTGACGCCTGAAGCTGCCAGCTCTAATGCTGCTCCGTGAGTGAAGTGGTTCAGGGCAGCCTTTGAAACACAGTACATCATCAACTGTGACGCTTGTGCGTACGTTTTGGCGAGTATGCTCGAAATGTTTATGATGTTGCCCTTCGTCTGCGCCAAGTATGGCGCCGCCAAGCTCGTCAAGTGGACAACAGCCCGCAGGTTGGTGCCCAGCACTTCATCGTACGTTTGCATCACATCTGGACTTGTGAGGGACGTGTGCTTCAGTATGGCAGCGTTATTGACAAGGACATCAAGTTTCCCGAATTTTTCAATTGTTTTTTTGACGATAGTTTTCGCTTCTGCATCTTTGGCGACGTCGGCTTTGATGATGAGGGTCGGAGCGCTATATTTCTCGCAGCATTGGGCCACTGCCTTAAGCCCGGCTTCATTTCTTCCGACGATGGCGATGCTGGCACCTGCTTTAGCGAATTGTTCAGCGGTGGCTGCACCGATGCCGGCGCTGCCTCCTGTGACGAGGACCACTTTGTTCTTGAAGCTCATGATGCACGACCGCTAAGTACGAGGACTGGTAGCGAATTGAAGGCTTAACGTCTTACTCAATGATCTAAATACAGGTGTATTGAAAGCACGCCTGTCGGGTCCGAGACATACGTTTTACAATTTAAAATTGAGATACACGCGGCAGGCAAGTCAGTAAACTAAGTTTATATAATATTACACTTATATGACTGCAAGGTTGCTCGTGCACAGAAATAATTCCTATTAGACATTAGCTAGTTAGTCATTTAATGTAGTACTTAGTGTTAATAGATAGTTGTATTACATAGTGTTAGGGTTGCCAATAATCCCGTATTTCACTGGACGCCTTCCTGCATAAATAATGTCCCGCCGGGACAGCCCATGTACCGTATTTTATGAAAATCTTGAACAACGATCACAAAATCATCATATCAAATGATCAAATGATTGAGCAAATCACTGTCCATTCTATGGTTGCCTGGAAGAGATTGCAGAAAGCGATAAGGCCGCCCATTGTATATTTTGTAGTTTGTGTCTTTTTTTTTGTTATGTATTTTTGTGGTGTACAATAAAGTATATATAAATAAATAATAAATAAATAAACGATTAAAAGATAACTTTTCTGTAGCCAAGCCCGCCAAATGCTTGGCGGCTTAAACACAGCCGAGAAAGAAACTATAATAATGACCGACTTTCGTCAATTTTATTCCAACTTTTTGGAGTATTTGTCCAATAGCTATACGACTTGTTCAAAGATAATCAATGATTTTAAAATAGTGGCAGAATTATGAGAAATTTCAACTGCTAAAAAAACCGGCCAAGTTTGTGTCGGACCACGCACAACGAAGGGTTCCGTAGTTAAAATGAATTTATCCCAAAAACAAACTTGTCATTGTAATTCTAAAAAAAAAAAAAGTATTAAAATTACAAATGAACAATTCCTTACTTTTACTGTGAGACCTTGCTACTTGCCAAATTGCATGATTCTAGGTCAACGGAAAGTACCTTATAGGTTTTGATTTATTTTTATTTTTTATTTTATTTTATTAGGTTCACCAACAATTGTTTACACCTAGTTATAACAAAAATTACATGCTTAAAACAGTCTTAGAGTGCAACAATTACTTACAGGCAAACACCACATTCACAATTCAAGAAATCAATAAGCTAACTTACATAGTTATAAGCGCTAATTATTTATATAATTGGATATTAAGTATTGTTTTAAACAAAAAATTTATAAAATAAAGATGAAAATTTACTTGTGAGTATCAAAATATGTCGTATAAATGGCCGTATTTTTTTATTGCGTTGACTTAGAAACTTGATATTTTTTAGAGCGCTAAGGGACCACAGACTACGTATTTGATATTAATTTCAAATTGATACTTCCACGCGTTCCTGGGAAAAAGGGTATCCAACAATTCTTCAGGGGGTCCAAAAATTGTTAAATTGTAATTCTATCACAAAAAAATATTTTCAAGCCTGTCAGTCTGTCAAGACTCTTTTTTTCAGGAACGCGTAAAGGTATGAAGTAAGTAAGTAAGTAGCAAGTTGAAATTAATATCAAATATGTAAGTCTATCCACTAGTACGAAAACGGCTCTACACAAAAAAATAGTCCATCGTACAGTCATGCGTACACGCACCGTGACGTCAGTCGGCACTTCGCACGTGTTTACAAACAATGCCGAAGCGACGAAGATTCTTGGAATCTTATAACGCTCGAATGTTTTTATGGATGCCAGAGAACTGGACTCTATTGTAGTGTATGTTTCGTTTGAATGTACGATCGAATAAAATTCACAAAAATAGGTATGTAAAGAGCAAACACAGTTAGTTTCAGATTTCTAGATTTTCTACAAAGAAAAAACAAGCGACAACCTATTTTTTTATGGTTTAAAATACATGCTGTGTTAACTCTTAACGTGAAACATAAATAAAACCACTTACCACAGTACAATATTCATTATTTACAAGCTTGTTATATCTGTGAGTGCCTCCCAGATACGTCATCACCATACATTCGGTTACTGTGAATGGATTGCGCAACCCAACTTGATGCATCCAATAAAACTAACCAGCAGATTCGGCGCGAGGCCTTTCGTCACATACATCGGTCGTTAGGACAACCTCTTAGTACCTACTCACCTAATATTAAGAATTAATTGTAATTACTTTATTAAATTCATTTAGTGGAAATTTTGGGTTTTTTTTGGACTCCTCCGCTGCCCATCACATAATTGGCGCAGCCGGTAGGATTGTCGAGTCAGTGCGTGCAAATCAAAGACTATAATTTCACGATCGAGCTGAACATTTGGACATTTGTGCGTGCTGTTCACGTTTCAACGTGCGTCGTCGACAATCCAGAAGAACCAGAAGCAGCCGTTGGAGATCCTGTAGACCGTATCCAGACATCGATACTACGGGAGCCGCCGATATGTACTTTATGTGAGTTGCACAAATTCCTTACAGTCGGTCGCTATTTCCCACCTCCAAAATTTTCCACCCACGATCATCGCGATCTATTAGGGGTATCGAACCCCTGGGCAATCGGTTGTCCTCTCGCAACGCGCTGAGGGACGCTATCCGAAATTTAGAGTTAGATAACCTAGAAATAATAATGGAAAATCAAGACGATATGATCAATAAAATTGTTAAAACATTAAGACTAGTACCAGAATTTGACGGTAATAGTAATACTCTAATTAGATTTTTATCACTATGTGACCAGCTTGTGGCGAGCTATGTTGATCCAGCACCTGGTCATGAACTAACTAATTTAGCATTATTAAATGGTATATTAAATAAAATCACCGGGAACGCCGCTAGAACACTAGTAACAAATGGTGTTCCCCGGGATTGGAATGGTATTAGGAATACGTTAATTCATAATTTTTCAGACCATAGAGATGAGTCTGCGTTATACAATGATCTATCGTTACTATCTCAAGGATCAGATACGCCTCAAGTATTCTATGAGCGCGTGTTAAACCTTTTAAGCACCATTATGACATACGTAGAAATACACGATGCTGTCGCTACCACCGTCGAAGCAAAAAGAACTTTGTATAAAAAACTAGCTTTGCAGACGTATCTACGAGGCTTAGCGGAACCTCTAGGATCTAAGATTCGATGCATGAGGCCTCCTTCCTTGGAGAAAGCATTAGAATATGCCCAAGAGGAAATGAACGTTGTTTACCTCCAACAAAAAATTGTACCTTCAAGTAAAAGGTTACTTCCAATATTCCCAAATATGCTAGCTCAGTATCCTCAGATGAATAGAAATTTGATGCCTCGAAATTTTGATCCAAATCGCTTTCTTCCACAGCAGCCTAGACCGTTTTACCAGGGACCCTCTAGAACCCAACAAATGTTCAAAGCTTTACCGCGATCCAATATGTCCACCGGATTTAGAGTCAACCCTAGACCCCCAACGTCTCAGCAGGCACCGAACAACCAGCCTCGACCAATGAGCGGTGTTAGTCACCCCGTTGCACGTGTTCTGTCACCAACCAATATGCATGATTGGCGTAATTACGGTAATCCACCTCCTAGTAATTACTTTAGGACACGAGAAGCAAACGTGAACGAATTTTTTGTACAAGAACCCGACTTTGACTATTATGTCCCAGAGGACTTTTACTACTGTGACTATGACTATGTCCCAGACTGTGTCCCAACTTGTGACCCGACTACTAACTCGACACTGACACAGGACGTCTGTGTAGGTGAACCCACACACGCAGTTCCACCTGAAAATCCAAAGTCGTCAAATTTTCCAAAGGAAGCCCCGAAAAGTGCCCCCGAATAGAAATTAATATACAGGGTAAAAGACAATTGCCTTTTTTAAAATTAAATGTTAAGCCCGACTTTCCACCTTTAAAATTTTTAATTGATACGGGAGCTAACCAGTCGTTCATAAGTCCTGAAACTGTGGCAAAGTACTATCCCGACTATGAACTTGACTATGAACCATTTATAGTCGCTAACGTGCATGCATCCACCATGAATTATTATTCAATCACTATACCCTGTTTCGAAGAATTTAAAGACAATAATCCAATCAAATTGAACGTATACAGATTCCACGATTACTTTGACGGACTAATAGGGTGCGATCTTCTTGAACGGTTCTTAGCGAAAATTGACTTAAGTTCTCGCGTACTTAAAACCGAATTTTCTAGCAACCCTATACATATGTATACCTCCCAAAGTGTAAATTTGTATGAGAACATTATTCCGGCACAATCTTCTAAAATAGTAAATTTGCCTATTAATATTGGCCAAGGAGATATACACATAGATCAGCAAAGTATACAGAGTTGTAATATAAGTGAATGTGTAACTACAGCAAAAAATAATCGAGCTTTTTTAGAAATATGTAACCCTACGAATAATGATGTAATTTTATCTTTGTCAGAACCAATCGTCGCACATGTATTTAGCGAACAAACTGTACCTGCAGTGACATCGGATACTTACAACAACAAAACTCGTCGAGCCGAGCAGGTGTTATCGCGATTGCGCATAGATCATTTAAATCCAGAGGAGACAATCAATTTAACTAACCTCTGCAGAGAATACTCAGACGTATTTTATATTGAAGATGAACCTTTAACGTTCACAAACCAAATTAAGCATAGCATTAACACCACGGACGAATTACCTGTCTATAGTAAAACTTATAGGTATCCATATATTCACAAGGATGAGGTACAAACTCAAATCAGTAAAATGTTAGATCAAGGGATAATTAGGCCTTCTACCTCCGCATGGAGCGCACCTATATGGGTAGTACCGAAGAAGAGTGACGCGTCTGGCAAAACTAAGTGGCGCATAGTCATTGACTTCCGTAAGTTGAACGAGAAGACAATTGACGATAAGTATCCCATCCCGAATGTCACCGATATATTAGATAAGCTAGGGAAGTGTCAATACTTTGCTACTCTTGATTTAACTAATGGGTTTTACCAGGTTGAATTAGACCCTAAAGATATTCATAAAACGGCATTCAATGTAGAACATGGACATTATGAATTCCTGCGAATGCCCATGGGCTTGAAAAATTCGCCAGCCACCTTTCAGAGAGTGATGGATAATGTACTTCAAGGTCTTCTGAATAAAATTTGCGTTGTCTATTTAGATGACATCCTAGTATTTGGTACTTCTTTACAGGAAATCATAGATAACTTAGGTAAAGTATTTCAGCGTCTTAAGGAATCCAATTTTAAGATCCAGATGGATAAGTCTGAATTCCTTAAACGTGAAACACCATATTTAGGGCATGTTATTACCCCTGAAGGTGTCAGACCGAATCCCGACAAAATTTCAGCAATTGTTAATTATCCTATCCCAAAAACTCCGAAACAAATTAAATCTTTTCTAGGCCTTATCGGTTATTACCGTAGATTTATTCCCGATTTCGCTCGTATTACAAAATTTCTTACCACATGTCTGAAAAAGGGAGCTAAGATTATTATAACACCTGATTATATAAAACATTTTGAACACTGTAAGACTCTTCTGACTAATGACCCGATACTACAGTATCCAGACTTCTCAAAGGAATTCATTCTCACTACTGATGCATCCAAATTCGCACTGGGCGCTGTACTATCCCAAGGCCCAATAGGAGCTGATAGGCCCATAGCTTATGCATCTAGGACACTAAACGATAGTGAAACAAATTATTCAACGATCGAAAAAGAACTCCTTGCGATCGTCTGGGCCACAAAGTACTTTAGGCCATATTTATTTGGGCGCAAATTTAAAGTAGTCACCGACCATAAACCGTTGCAATGGCTAATGAATTTAAAAGAGCCTAATTCGCGTCTAACTAGGTGGAGACTAAAATTATCCGAATTCGATTTTAACGTAATTTATAAAAAGGGTAAATGTAATACAAACGCCGACGCTTTGTCGCGGATCGAAATTCATAATGATGAAACTATCTCAATGATAGTCAATACGTCACAAGCACCACGACGTCACCATAGTACGTCATCAACGATTTCAGCACCTGAAGCTATATCATTGGATAATTCTTCAGCGGTCCAAGATAACCACAGTTCTTCAACTCTTACAGCACCTGAAATTCAAGACATGTCAGACGGTGAGACCGCTCACACTAGCGTAGAAAGCCCAATTCTCGAAATTCCCATTAGTGAAGACCCCTTAAATAAATATCGTAGACAAATTATAATTAATATAGTTAGTGACTCACCTACATCTAAGTCTATAATTAAAAAACCTTTCGATACTTACCTGCAAGTTGTGACGAATGTACGAGAATCCCATTTTGATAAAGACATCGTAGACCTAATAAAAAAACGCGTAGATCCCAAATTCCGCACAGCTATCTTAGTCCAACCAATAGAGAAAATGCTTGAAATAGTTCCTGTAATTCAAAGAAATTTTAGAAGTTCATCCATGAAGTTGATTCTAGTTAAATGTCAAATTACTAATATATCCGAATATTTAGAGCAACAGGATGCTATTCGCAAGTATCATGAGGGAAAGACAAATCATCGTGGCATAAATGAGACCTATCTAGCCTTATCACGTCAATTTTTCTGGCCTAAAATGAAAACTGACATAACTAAGTACATTAATGAATGCAAGATATGTAACTGTGCAAAATACGACCGTAACCCAATTCGCCAGGAGTTTAGAATCGTTCCACCGCCTAGTAAGCCCTTTGAAAGTGCACATGTCGATGTTTTAACTATCGAACAAGAAAAATATTTTACTATAATTGATTCTTTTAGTAAATATGCTCAGGCTTACCGTATGGCAGACTGTACAGCCCCTAATATAATAAAATCACTTTTAATTTTTAGTACGCATCATGGTTACCCAATGAAATTAATAACTGACCAGGGAACCGAATTCACAAATCAAGTAGTTAGTGAATTTTTAAGATTACACAAAATACAACATCATACTACTGCTGCTCATACCCCGAACGAAAATGGGATGATAGAGCGTTTCCATAGCACACTTCTTGAACATTTACGCATATTAAAGCTGAAACACAAAAATGAATGTGCTATCACTTTAGTCCCTTACGCCCTTTTGGCATATAATAGTTCTATTCATAGTCTGACTAAATGTAGGCCGTTTGACCTTATCACTGGACATTTCGACCCACGGGACCCCACAGATTTAAATCTGTCGGAAAGATTACTACAACAATACATTCAAGATCACCGTAATCGAATGGAAACGGTATATAGCCTTGTCCATGAATCATCGCTTGCCGAACGCGAGGCATCGATGACGCAACGTAACAGCGATAGGGAACCTGAAATTGAGTACTCAGAAAACCAGGAGATATACATACGGAACCCTACTGCATCCCGGCAAAAACTTGCCCCTCGATTTACCCAAGACAAGGTTATTGCTAACTTACCTATTCATATTTACACTTCAAGGAAACGAGGACCGGTGGCTAAAAGTAGACTGAAACGACCTAAAAAGAATAAACACTCTCGATTGTTACAGGTACCTACTAATGACGATAATGAGCCTGGGCCGAGCTCAAGATATCCGACTTGACAGCTTAGATGACGGACCGGGACTTTTACCTTATAATCTAGGAGACACGAAAATCGTATCCCATCATCATACGTTCTTACAGGACATCAACTTAATTCAGATAGAACGCCAGATATATGACTTTCAACGACAATTACTTGACACTACGGACAAATTAAGTAATAATAGTTTGCTCATGTTCAGTGCACAAATTAAGTACTTACATATTAAATTAAATAAAATCCTTTTACAATTAGAAACGCTGCAACCTAGTAGAGTCAAACGTGGCTTGATAAACCCATTGGGCACTTTGATAAAATCAATTTCGGGAAATTTGGATCATAATGATGCTATAAGGTTCGAAAATGCTATGAAAATTCTAAAACGAAATGATAAACTCATTTCCAACAAAATTAATCAACATATTTCATTATTTAAAGAATTTTCCTTACAGCAGACTCACGTACTGAATAATTTGACAATAAATCAGCTTAAATTAGATAAAGCCCTTTCGTACGTCATCAATATGACTACGTCAGAGAGCTATCGTATTTTAAGTTATGCTCACCTTGCGCAACTCTTCGTTATACTTAACGATAACGTACAGGAGTTATCCGGTGAAATAAGTAGGCTAGAAAATATATTAGCTTTTAGTCGCACGGTATCCTTGCACCATTCCATTCTATCTGTTAGGGAATTAAGAACTATGATAAGCAAATTACAGCATTTATATAGCACCGATCAGGTCATAGACTTAGACATTAGATATTACTATGACTTAATTAGTTTAGGCTCATATTATGTCGATAAGAAAATCGTGGTTGTCCTTCAATTCCCGATCACTCTTCCCAGTACTTTTGAACTATTTAAACTTTGTCCAGTTCCTAATAAAAACTTTGACGTCATCCTGCCTCCCTATCCATATGTAGCGATCAATTCAAAGGAATATGTGTACATGGAGGCTGAATGCCCGAAGGTAAATAACTGGCATATCTGCGAGCAAAAAACAAGTCACCAAATTCGCTCCGGTCAGGATTGCATAGAAAAACTCATACATTCCCAGGAGATAGATGAAACGTGTCAAATCACGCCTATCTCTCTGGCCAAGGAAGCCCTACTGGAGCTGGATAGCAAGCACTACATAGTTTCATTCCCGAAGCCCACCAAGGTTCAACTTTACTGCGGCCCTGAAAAACATCAAATTCTGAAAGGAAGTTTCCTGGCTACAATTCCGAAGTCTTGCAGAATCAAAACCCCCAAATTCACATTGGCCAACATCGACGACAAAGTCAACGGAATTTCAATTGAAATCGCAGCGCTCCCACGGATGACTAATGATTCTCAGAACATTCGACCAAATTACCACCTGACTTCAATGGATCTCAGCACATTGCACAAGATACAGAAACAAATTACAATGGAATCGTCTGTTGAAATCGATACTGCGGATTCCTCGAGTCTCTACCACACAACAATACCGTTGTACGCAATTGTACTTGCATTATTAAGTGCAGGTGCACTTCTTACCATCTACTTTATTCGTCGTCATCGTGCAAAACTCATTAAAATTGAATCGAATAAAGAAGCCATCGAGTTGTCGCAGCGGAACAAGAAAGCCGCAACTTTTGCCGTAGAAATTGGCAAATAGTTGCTCATCTAAGGGGGAAGGTGTTATATCTGTGAGTGCCTCCCAGATACGTCATCACCATACATTCGGTTACTGTGAATGGATTGCGCAACCCAACTTGATGCATCCAATAAAACTAACCAGCAGATTCGGCGCGAGGCCTTTCGTCACATACATCGGTCGTTAGGACAACCTCTTAGTACCTACTCACCTAATATTAAGAATTAATTGTAATTACTTTATTAAATTCATTTAGTGGAAATTTTGGGTTTTTTTTGGACTCCTCCGCTGCCCATCACATAATTAGCTTCCGAAGTTGAGACAAAAACTTGTTATTGTTTACTTTAGATTTTATGACAGCGAAAATAATATTTTTTTTAATGTCATAGACTGGTTCAGTGATTGCTGTCATATCTCAAAAGGTTCGGAGTTCGGACACAGATAATCTATCACAGTAAATGCATGGAATTGGATATTCCTACTTAATAGTGGTGGAACAAGATTAAAAGTAAAAAAAGATTGTCTTGGGAACTTTGTTCCCACGGACAATCTACTGTTGGGGAACAAACTTCCCGCTGTCGCGCAAGTGGTATGGTCCCTTGGAGTCCTAACAGAATCAATCTTCTAAGTCAACGCAAGAAAAAAAATAGGGCCATTTATGCGACATATTTTGATACTCGCAAGGAAATCAAAACATATAGAAAGAAAGAAAGAAAGAAAGAAAATACGTACATAGGGTACTGTAATGAAATTTGGCAAGAAGCAAGGTCACACAGCACAAGTAAGGGAAAAAGTCCCAAAATTGTTAATTTGTAATTTTATTACATAAAATTTTGAGATTACAATGTTAAGTTTGTTTTTTGAGATAAATTCTTTTCAACTACGGAACCCTTTATTGTGCGTTGTCTGACGCGCACTTGCCCGGTTTTTTTTTTCTATGGCTTCAAGTTGAAATTGCAAGAGAATGAAGTACTGCTGCCAAACAACTTTAGCGTGGCACTCTCAATAAAGAAAACAATTGGTATTCAATTCATGCGTCGATTGTTCCTTAGAATGCTGTAATTATTCACTAGATTGCACTGATGTATACATCAATGCTAGATGGTATTCAAATGCCATTATCGTGTGATTAACGATACAAAAACGTAAGTACCCAAGTATAGTCTACCTCGTAATTGCCACTTTTGACAAGAATTCCCAGTACTTTGAAACTTCAATAAGGTTGAAAGTATTTAACTGTCTCGTAGACAAATAGACCTTGTCGTTATGTTACGTGCAAGTGACATTCAACCTTAGGGTATTTTGTAAAATAATTACGAGGTTGACTACAGAACGTTCACAGTAATTATTTTACCTCTGATAGCAGGAATCCAACAGCAACCTTACTGTAACGCGAATAAAGATCACTTTGATTTTGACAGACTTGTCAGTGGCAGCAACCCAACAGCGACCTTGTTGTAATGAAAATAAAGATTATTGTGATTTTGACAGTGATGCAAGATCAGAGGTGGAATAACTGTGAACGTGCTGTATTGTACTACTTCTTTAGCAAATCTTTGATACTAAAACATACAGTTAACAGACAATAGGCCGCTTATAGACCTCTTATTAAATGACCTTGCCCGTGCAACATTATGAACAGGAAAAGACGGCGGGCCGGCACACATAAATGGCAAGGCCAACGCATTCGTCACTGCCAAACAAATATCAACGTTGCGTTCTTAAAAATAAAGTTGAGAATAAATAACTTGAGACACGCGCCTTTTTCCGCTAAGACGCGCTCTCGAGCTAATGGAAGTTTATTTATTTTCAACTTTAATTCAACTGTTGCAAGGTCGATATTTGTTTGGCAATGACCAATCCGCTGCGCTGCACCTCGCCATAATTATGTGCGCCGGGCCTTAGACTCAATTTACATTGCCGTGGAACGGAATGGAAGCGATTTTTTTTTTGTACAAAGCAGAATGAACTTTATGTCATTAATAAAACGTACAAAATAGATACGAGCTAAATAACAGGTCGCGCATTTTCTGGAGAATTCTCGCGCATTCTCGGTAATTCCCGCAGTCTGTTACAAGCACGTATTTAGTTTGTACGTTACACAATTGACATAAAGTTGATTTTGCTATGTAATGGTAAAACTCATTCCGTTCCGTGGCAATGTAAATTGAACCTTATTAAAATTTTATCCTGTTGTTAGCCAAAGCATTTAGTTTTAAATGCGTATGATTTTAAGGGTTATTCCACAAATCACCATTTTGACCTTAAAGGAGACGTCAATGGTGATCTATGGCCAAAAAGGTCCCAAATCTCCATCGGTTTAAAAATAAAAACAGCAGTTTTTGACGTTAACTGCTATAACTTCAAAATGTTCCATATCTCCAGACTTAATAATTTTTCAATGGTGGCGCTCCGGTTAGCAGCTATATACTCTCCTTAAGCCGTCGGTCCCGGCTGTCATTCGTGGATCTTTGATAGTCGTTACGGGTAGTCAGAAGCCCGAAAGTCTGACAACCAGTATAACCAAGGGGTATCGCATTGTCCAATTACTGGGTTGTGAAGGTCAGATAGGCAGTCACTCCATATAAAATACTGGAATTCAGCTGCATCCGTTAACCTCCGTTCGCACGGGCGTAATAAAATCGCGGCGGGATTTTATAGCGCACTGGATTTCTACGCTCTGCTTAGCGCCGAGAGTGTAAAATCCAACAGTGTTTTTTTCGACGCGCTAGAATGTACTCTGTTATTGTTAAGTTAGATTCTCAACGCTCGGCTCAACAACGAGGGTTGAAAATCCAGTGCGCTATAAAATCCCGCCGCGATTTTATTACGCCCGTGCGAACGGGGGTTTAGACTGGAGTGGTGACAATAGGGCATAGGATATTTTTTATGCCAGTCATTTTCTGACTTTGACGTGGGTAACAGACATATTTAAAACGGTAATAACAATAGGTAATTCAGTCTTCAGTACTGTGTAAATATATCACTTACAGCCATGCACAACAATCAATCTGCCTAGCCTTTTCCCAACTATGTTGGGGTCGGCTTCCAGTCTAACCGGATGCAGCTGAAAACCAGTATTTTATATGGAGCCATGCACAACATTCATAATAATTTTAAGGTGAGTAACTATTCAATTAATTTTTAACAATAAATATTTGATACTTATAACAAAAAAAAAACCAAATAAAATTAGATTATAAAATAAAATTACAAAAAATAAACCACATAAGTACCCGAAACTACAGAAAAAAAAATATTAAATTCAAACAAAGATTTCATATCTTAGCTCTTCTCTTCTTGTTCACACACTCAATCTGCCTAGCCTTTTCCCAACTAACTGGATGCAGCTGAATACCAG
Organism: Cosmia pyralina; assembly: GCA_946251885.1. Taxonomy (NCBI): domain Eukaryota; kingdom Metazoa; phylum Arthropoda; class Insecta; order Lepidoptera; family Noctuidae; genus Cosmia; species Cosmia pyralina. Next base: position 22,157,552 of record OX276361.1, on the reverse strand, counting down.
TATTTTAAATGGAGCGACTGCCTATCTGACCTCCACAACCCAGTAGCTGGGTAATACGATACCCCTTGGTAGGACTAGTTGTCAGATTTTGTGGCTTCTGAAGACCCGTAACGACTGCCAAAGATCCACGAATGACAGCCGGGACCAACGGAAAGCACTTTAAGCTTTCCGAGACTCTCCGTCGTCTCCGTCGTCCGTCGTTGGTCCGTACCAACCCCGGCAAGCGTAGCTTAACCTAATGGATTGACCCGTGAGGCTGTTATTACTTAGCCACGACCTCCTCTTACACACTATTATTTATATTTCTTTTTCATTTCTCATTTAGCAGGTCTGCTGGAAGATTGATCTTTAGAAATAAGCAGTTCCATTGTACTCAAAAGTTATATTTTGTATCTCTATGTATTTTACTATGTAGGTACATTTATCTATCTGTGCCTACATATTATAAAACTAGCACTTCCCGCGCGGCTTCGCCCGCGAGCATGCCAGAAAATATCCCACGGGAACGTGCCACCGGGAAATCCTTCCTTATTCCTTGTCTACATTATAAAGGGAACCTCTGTGCAAATTTTTAGCTTTCTAGGTTCCAGGGTTTGGGCTGGGCGTTGATGAGCGTTGTCAGTCAGTCAGGATTTCTCTTTTTAACACGTTTTTATTTAGCTTCAACTGTATATATGTTTGTATGTAACGGAATCTTTGAACTCGATTTTTACCCATTTTAAATGTTCAGATTAATTCGAAATTTTGCACACTTATCAGGGCTTCATGACAATACAATAATTAAATAATTTTGTCTCATTATCCTGATCAGGATCATCAGGACTAACGATTTCCCTCCGGAGAGGGAGCCTGAGAAATGGCTACCATATCCAAGTTTCGGTTCCCAAAAGCAGGTATAGGTATCAGCTAGTTTCTATATGTACCGGCGTCCATGATGCTTTAAAACTAAATAACACGCTTTAATACCATTAAACTGAACTAAAAAGTAAAAAATATTTTTTCAATGTCATTGTAAAAAAAGCGTGGAACATTCTTACACTAAACCCCCGTTCGCACGGGCGTAATAAAATCGCGCAGAGCGTTGAAAATCCAGTGCGCTATAAAATCCCGCCGCGATTTTTGTTACGCCCGTGCGAACGGGGGTTTACTCTGTAATTCGAAAGCACCCCACGCTTTTTTATTAAATAGATAAAGTCGCTTTTCGTGTCTGTCTGTGTGGCCGCGTTGTTCTTCTAAACTAAACGGATTAGGCGCAAAATGACACATTCGCAAAAAATTGCGCAACGGATTTGATGCGGTTTTCACCACAATTTAGAGAATTTATTTCGGAAGGTTTATATGTATACATTAATATTTAACTTATATATAACTAGTGACCCGGCCCTACTTCACACGGTTTTTACGACTTGACAAAAAATGAAGGTTTCTATATTATATACCGGATGACTTTTTTACCGTCTTGAAAAAAATAGGTGAACGGAGTAGAAGCGTATGGCATACCGAGTTTTTTTTTTTAATAGCTTAGTCAGAAAAAAATATCTATGTATCAATAAATACTAAAAATTCGATGTAAACTTTTCATTTTAGAACAATAAAAACCTAAATTTTGAAAAAAATAATAATAAATCCTTTAAAAATTTCGAAATTCAAATCATATGCAACCTGCATTATGATTTCAAAAAAAAACTAGATAATAATATGCCATCTTCTACTCCGTTCACCGAATATACCCTATTTTTTTAAGACGGTAAAAAAAGTCATCCAGTATAAGTTAAATATTAAACATTTAAACCTTCCGGAATAAATTTTCTAAATCATAATGAAAACCGCATTAAAATCAGTTGCGTAGTTTGTGATGAACAACTTTTATACTAGCTGACCCGTCCTGTGACACTTGTGAGACTTGTGACATCTGCCAACCCGAACTGGGCCCGCGTGGTGGATTACGGCCCGCTCCCTCTCACAGAGAGGAGGCCTGTGTCCCAGCAGTGGGAACGTTATAGGCTGATTGTGTATGTGTGTGTGACCCGTCCTGTCAAAATTTCGATAAATCGAACGGCAGGAAAACAAATGAACAACTGATTATAAAATTAATTTGAATTTGGAATTCTAAATAGAATGAAAGATTCCCAACAGACGCGGTTGCCTTGTCCCATGTTTGAGAACATTAATTTTCTTCATATATTTTTTTTTGTGAATTTTCCCATGTTTTATTAGTTATTCTGCATTTGGGACGGAAACAAATACAACAAATCAAAAACCATGAAAATCGGTCCAGCCGCTCTCGAGTTATAAGTGTTCGAACAAATCCGACTTTGTTTTATGTAAATAGATTATGTATACATATAGAAACCTTCATGTTTTGTTAAGTCGTAAAAACCATGCGAAGCAGGCCGGGTCGCTCTCTAGTAAATAATAAAATAAAGTTTTCCGATAGAGTTTCATAAAAATCTTTAAAACTGCACTTAGTTGGGCCATTATCCGAACTTGCACAAGATCACAAGACTGTATCGCTTAAGAGCCTCCAATCTTTGTAGGAGAGCTTCAGGGTAAGTGGAACTGTTGTCGTCCTCGCTAATAACCGACGTAAATATTGCCAACAGACTTAATAATAAAACGATGTAAAGTGAACGTTAACTAGATGGCGGTTGTACTTTTGAAAAGTTTGTATCTTAGATAATTTTAGTGTAATGCCACAGAATATCTAATAGTTATTATCTCTTGCTATACAGCGTATCAAAAATTTGTGGTCATATCTAAGGCTGTCCCATACATTTGGGTCGAGTAGATATTGAAGTTATGGCGGCATCTACATAGCCACATGAGAACTACGTATCACACCGACGTCACGCAAAATCGTGCATCGCGCAATCAGAGTAAACAACGTCCCGAAATCAATCGTCGGACAGTAGCCCACCAAACACAAGACGCATCGGGCCGATGGATCCTTCCTTTTTTATGGAGGATTAGTAAACTTTCACCCTGTTCCTCATGCCTCTAAAAAGTTTTGTATGGGACAGCTGATTATTTTTTCGCGATTACGGTGTTGGTCCCATGGAGAAAGTTTGATGGTCTGTACGACACCCTTGAATGTGACTACACATTTCTGATACACGCTGTTCGGAGGTAGGTAGGTACTCTACCGCCGGGGTCGCGGGCTGTTCGAAAGAGATACCGTAGCCCTGGCACAGGCAACTGAAGGAACACGGGTGGGTTTTAGTCAGTAAAAGTCTGACACGCGCCCTCCTGCTCCGCCCAGAACGGGAGAAATCATTCGATGATTTCCCATCCACAAAAAAAAAGGTAGGTTCTATAAAAATCCAGAAGGTTAATTTATTGGTGCAGACAAAAAAAATATCTCATTGTTTGCTGTCAGAATAAAGAAGTCTTCTTTATCGCGTCCTTCGATTACAAGTAGGTACATTAGTCGGGAAACGTAGCTAGGTGAAACGACGATCTTTGGAGTGTGGCTGGTAGCAGTTGGATGAGAGTTGCCGAGAAACGAGCTGAATGGCGTGCAATTGGAGAGGCATATGTCTAGCAGTAGACTGAGCTGTAGGCTGAGGATGATGATGATGACGTAAGTGCGCACAATGTGGCATATTAGCACACAAAAAACCTCACGGCTTTTGGCAAAAATATGCTATACATAACCACCTTTCCAAAGAACCTAGAACGCAAGGGGTGGATCCGTACACAAAATTACAAAAAAAAAAAGTAAGAGCCGGAACGCGCGCGCTGTCATCGTTCGTTCAGGTTCAGTTTCGTGCACTCGGACGATCCTCGTTTTTCGTTCGGGCTCACTTTCGTGCAATTGTCGCGTAAGTGGTCATTTAGGATCTCCAACAAAAGTAGTACACATTAAATGACACATAAATAAAGGGCAACATCAGATATTATGGGAGCTGTCGCATTTTGTCACCTCTAGCGCTCACACGGGACCAAATTTAAAAAAATTGTTAAATGAAAAGATGCTTTTTTTGTAGAATGTAATGAATTGGCGAACTAGTAATTAATATTAATTTAATAGTTAATTATTATAAACATATTTTTATTGTGGCATTTATTTAACTCATCTCCAAAACAGAGCTGAGCTGAGTTTATTAGATAACACGATAGAAATGTGTTTTTAAAATTAGGTAACATTTAGAGATTCTTAAATTAAATCTATCAAACAACTATCTATATAAATAAAAAGAGAAGACCTGATGACTGACTCATCAACGCCCAGCCTAGAACCTAGAAAGCTGAAGTTTTGCACAGAGGTTCCCTTTATAATGTGAACAAGGAATAAGGAAGGAATTTTCCGGGAGAACGTTCCTGTGGGATATTCCCGACATCCACGCGGGCGAAGCCGCTGGCAAAAGCTAGTTTCTTATATTTAGACAGAGACTCGCAGATGTCTAAATACGTAGTTTTAGATAATACGTTATTTTACCTATACAAAGCATTTATCAATATTATTCCACTTAACTGGGCTCGAAACTGGGCGGAGTACCTTTTTTTTTGTAGATGGGAAATCATCAATGACTTCTCCCGCTCTGGGCGGAGCTGAGGACGTGTCAGACTTTTACCGACTAAAAACCCACCCGCGATCCTTCAGTTGCCTGCGCCAGGGCCACGGTATCGCTTTCGAACAACCCGCTACCCTGGCAAGCATCGGCTCTATCAGAATCAGACCCCATCACTGTTGATATCTGTTTGAGGCGCGCGTGGAACACAACGCGCCGTCGTCGAGGACCGGACCAGTAGTGCTATTCTGTAAATATCTCACCGTGAAAACATGAGTGAAGTGATCTTAAACTGAGCTGTCAATACTGTCAACCCCTAGCATCAGGTGGAATGACGGCTCACTTCACGCTCACTTCACCTGAGTTATCACGGTGAGATGTTTACAGAATAGCACTATAGTCCTTACCGGACGGCGAGATACCCATTGCTCGCCGTCCGCAAACCCGCGCCTACGGTGGCTGGGCTAGGTGGGGAGCAGGTGCTCCCGGACGTTGGACATCCGAAGAATACCTATGTATATACTATTAGCCAAAAAGGTTTTACTCACCAGCACGACAAAAACCTACAAATTTTCTTTAAAAAAAACCAATATAGATAAACAAAATGAACCGAAAAGCGCCAAAAACATAATAATATAAGCGACGCTTAAGCCGAGGCGATACCAAGACGCTCTAAGGAGATAGTGCTCGGGGGTCATCGCAAACAAATGAGGGGTGTAAATCCTACCCTCCACCCCCTTCTCCCCCTTCTGGCCCCAAACCCCACAGGTAGCACTTGCTCAACCCTTTCTTGGCTAACATATGGCTGGTACACCTTAAATTAGTGAAAGTACTGGATAAGAAGTTTTGTTGTGACATTTTTATTTTTACGTCTCTTGACCTTTCTCGGGACCCTGGGGCTCTGGACCTTTGGGAAGGCGTACGAGGGGCCGAAGCCAACTCGTAGAGGCCCGTTAGACGTTTCTAATGAAAACGAGACACCAACCGACTATTATCCCTGTTAGCAAGTACTATACATAAGTGCATCCAAGGACAACCTTCGGTCGGTTGGTGTAGGACTATTGCAAGAAATGGAAACAAAGCTACTGGGTTATGAGTTTGGGTGGCTAAAGTGAATTGGTTATCTAGAACTATAGAAAGACTATGGCCTCTGCCTAACCAATGTTTTATATAAAACCAGCTGACCTGCCAGGCGTTGTCCTGTCAAAATTTCAATTTCTTTTTTTTTTCCATTTTTTGTTTCTTGTAAAAAAAATAATAAATCGGTCAAGCCGTTCTCAAGTTATGGCGTGACCAAGGAAAATAGGGATTCATTTTTATATACACCGTGTAGTTTTGCATCCTCGTCAAATTTAAGGTTGTGATCTATACCATCAAACCGAACAACTTTTTCCATGGCACCAACATCGTAATCGCGAAAAATAATCAGTTGTCCCATACATTTGCGTTGAGTAGCTATTGAAGTTTTCTTGGGACAGTTGAAATTTTTTTCGCGAATACTATGTTGGTCCCATGGAGAAAGTTATTCGGTTTGATGTTCTTTACCACACCCTGAAATTTGACGAGGATGCAAAATGACACGTTGTATTATAGTTAAACAGATAAAATGGCGGGGAATGACTCCCACAATCAATAATGCGCAAATATTAGCGGAAGCGTGCAAACACTTGCATGCAATTTTTGAATGGAAATAAAATTGAACGTGATATAAGGCATGCGATTATTGCTCTTGAACGTTCCAGAAACTTGCACCGTGTAAATGGAGTTTAAAGTAGTAGGTATACCCGAACCTGGCCAGTGAGCTTCGCTACCATCTCTAATACCTGCAAAGCCAATCTCAATACCACACCATGAAGAAGTTACTTTATGCAAGAAGTAGAAGATGACAGATCCAAGTGACGACGAAAGATCCAGACGACAGATCCAAGTGAAAGATGATATGGCTAGAAAAGGGTTGACTACCGAGATGACGACTAATAGAGAAGTATGGAAGAAAAAGACATGTTGTGCCGACCCCAAATAAATTGAGATAAGAGCAAAAGAACAGGAATGATGCCTGGATAAAAAAAAAAACTATTTAGCCCGTCAGTCAGATAATAAAAAAATATTAGACAAGTATTCTTTGCTTTACCATATTAACAAAAAATGACATAAATAAAACGCATTTTTGAGGAGTGGGGGCTCGCTACGTTACAACTACTACAAACTACGTATAAAATCTAGCAAGGAGTGACGTCATACCATATTTTAACTCAATGTATCGCCGTAATCTTTTGATTACTTATGTGAAAAAGAAAAAATATGTGTCCAATATTTTTCATTAGTATAAAAGACGAACAAAAAAAAATTTTTAGTCATCATCTCTATTATGAAGTAGAAGAATTTGACAGTGTCAAAGTTTTCGTAAGGTTATTGTAATAGTTCATATCCACCACTATGCGATCCAGTGACACCTCGTACGGGTACGCGGTTAAGACAGTTGAAGTGTTCGGACGTCCCGTCGGATTTATAGGCGGACTGTATTGGTTCCGTTAGGTTACCCTGTATAAATACACTACCCACTGTCTCTACTTATGTAACTAATGCTCATTTATCGTCAACAAGACATAAGTAAACAGAGAACAAATTAAGACCTCGTGGCTAAGTAATAACATCCGCACGAGTCGATCCATCAGGTTAAGTTAACCTTGCCGCAGTTGGTCCGTGTATGGGTGACCATCTTTACATACCGAGACTCCTCCGTGCCTCAGAAAGCACGTTAAGCCATTGGTCCCGGCTGTCATTCGTGGATCTTTGACAGTCGTTACGGGTCGTCAGAAGCCCGAAAGTCTGACAACCAGTCTTACCAAGGGGTATCGTATTACCCAGTTACTGGGTTGTAGAGGTCAGATAGGCAGTCGCTCCGTGTAAAATACTGGTATTCAGCTACATGTGGTTAGACTGGAAGCCGACCCCAACATAGTTGGGAAAAGCTAACCTTTTGCCAACTATGTTGGGGTCGGCTTAACTTGGTCAAATTTTAGAGAAAAAGGGGCTAAGAATTGTTTTTGATTTCGTCTACTTAGAACTCTCGTTCATAAAATTAAATACACAGAAATAAATTTCGGTTCAAAATCTATCCATTATTTGAAAAAAAAAACTGCAAAAAATTTAAATAAAATTGGCAATAAAAATCTTTTAAAACAACCTAAATCTTGCATTATAAACTTGATGAAAAATAAAAAAAATAGCTTTCATTAGATCATAATTGAAATGATCGTTTATGTTGTGCATTAAAACTTATAGAAAAACAGTATTTTAACTGTAAAACACGGAAATCAGCGAACTCGACAAAATTTCGTGAACACACGGCTACACATCAAGCTATACGGTTCCAGTTTACACTGACCTCTCATTATAAGGAAATCCTATACAATGCGAAATCAGCTTATACTGGAAATGTATAGCTCGATCTGTAGCCGTGCGTACGCATAATTCTAAAGGCAACATTCATGACATGACAAGTAAATGTATGCGTACTTTTTAAACTACTTTAAAAAAGTAGATATGTGTTTGTCATCGTGACCTAACGCGAGCTTAAAAAGATTAAGAAAAATGTTTTCCAAAAGATTATAATTACTGTCCCATAAAATATTGATAATTCAACTCACACCTATCTAAAAACACTTTTCTCGTAAACCGATACGCACAGTAAGATCAATCATAATAATTACTTCACGACGTTTCCCTAAGAATAGACGACAAATGTGACAGCTACGACAGATCCAACAATTTTTTATCATACAACACTGTCCCAATTCCCAAGTCGGGAGCCAGGGAAGTAATAGATAGCTGGTGCGAAACAATTCTAACGGTAATTGGGGTAGATGCCTCGTGAGGATCTCTGACACACTTGACATATGACGATATTGTGTAAATTGTATACCCATATTTTGTACGTGACTGAAAATGGTGATGCCACCCTATTCTGGCTTGTTTGGATAGGATATGCTTGTGTGATTTGCTTTTTTTTTTTTGTTGTAGCAAAGATATTTCTGTTCGTCCCTAAAACCTAGACCCAACCTAACCTATTGATAATGACTTTCTATTCCTACCAAAGAGTAGATCACATTCTCGTCATTTGTAGGTGCGGGAAAGATTGTTGACCATATTATAATTAGTTTCTAAAATTATAGACCCTAACAAGTTAGTCGCTCGCTATAGGCAGCTGGTATAGCAGCTGAATGAGAGTATCCGAGGTTTGAGTGGAATGTCGTACGCTTATGCCCAGCAGTGGACAGCTATATAGGACGAGATGATGCTCCTAGACACGAACCTTGAGAAAATGGCCCTTAAACCAATATTGATAGGTACATTTATTCAAGGATCTAGTCGAATGGCTTGCGATTTGAGAGGCCTATGTCCAGCGTAACTCATGGATATAGGACCATTTAAAAATCATCCTAAAACCTAACCAATACTTGTATAATTACCTACCTTTTAATTGAACACAATACCCGAAAATATCTGACACAACACACGTCCGTCACAGGCTAATGCCCGCGGCATATAGACGCGAATAAATATTGTTTGTTGGTATCATAAATAAGGGCCGAGACAGACGTCGGGACGCGTCACCTTTTGATACATTTCTACTGTCGTTATTAATGACAAGTCATCGGTGTCCTCCCGACGGACTAACTCAGGGTTGCCAGCAATATAAAGGAAGATATTGTAGTTGGTACACTGCTATTCTGCTATTATACAAAGATCTTTTAGCGCTAGAATGACGTTGACTTTTTCCAAATTGTTTTGGGAAATGTATTGACAAGATGCCGAAGTTAGTTTCGGTTTTAACCACGCGCCAAAAGAACTTTGTGGCGCTACAAGTATGTACATTTGTATGTTAAAGAAATGCAGTAGGTAGTGAGGACTGAAGGTACTAGTGAAGGGGATATGCGACATTAGCCTATATTTGTCTGTCATTTTGTTATAAGCAATAAGATGTTCACAATAGAGTTTAAAATCATTTTACTGTAGGTATTTAAGTAACGTAATGTGTGATGCTGATAACAAATTAGAAATTTAATTACCTACGTAATTAAAACAAAACACAACAGTTTCTGAGTATGGTAGATCCTATCAGAACCCATTTAAATTACAATCCTCTCGGCAAAGAAGTTAAGTTGCAATTATCTAACCTCAATAAAGAAAATTTTCAAATTCAAAATTTTGTTGCTCAACACATTACATAATCATACATTTCTAGATGTCAAGTGAATGCGTAGTCCACTCCACAATAAATAAAAGTTCTCTCTTCAATTTACGAAAAACTAATTTTAACCTATATTAATAAAAACACTAACGCACAGCCCTATTCTGGAGGCCTGCCCAGCATAATAATAGATCGTAGAGGGAGGCATATCGTACATCCACCACCCTTAGTATCATGTGAGAGTTCTGCTAAATTTATCAATGGCTGTAGGACGTAGGTACATACATCGCGACCGGCACTCGGCTTTGTATTACTAATTCAGTCTGCGACGGCAACATTGATCTTTCTTTCCAAAAGAAATCCTGTAGATATAGCATACAGAAATACATACTTACTTGAAATCTCACGCCTCACCTTTTTGAGGGTTCCGTAGTCAACAAGGAACCCTTATAGTTTCACTATGTCCGTCCGTCTGTCAGTCTGTCCTTCCGCACCTTAGCTAAGAGACTCTTAGTACTAGAAAGCTATAATTTGGCATGGAGATACATATTCATCACGCCGACAAAATGGTAAAATGAAATAACAAAAAAAAATTTTTAGGGTACCTACGTTCTGTACACGTAAAGTGGGGATGTTTTTTTTCTCGTCTACCCCATGGTATGGGGTGTGGTTGGATGGGTCTTTCAAAAATATTGCGGGTTTGTGAAAACAATTTCTCAACGGATAGTTTTGGATGAGTAATAAAAATTCACGGTAGTAGTACTCGTATAGGTATATAAAGAAATTAAAAGGAAAACTATTACAGCTAAGTAGGCTTTTTAAGTTTACGAGTACTAGTCAAATATTCATGAAACAACAAAAAGCCCTCTTCTTAGTCCGCATTATTATGCTACTACGGAACCGTTACTGCGCGTGGCCCGACACGCACTTGGCCGCTTTTTATTTAAACAAAAGAACACCGTGTGCTGCAATCCTCATAGGTACTCTGTACCTATCAAATCCTTTAACCGTAGTCCACGTTTATTAAATTCGACACATGCCTAGGTAAGTATAACTTGGTGGTACAGTCAGCAACAAAAGTCGATTAACACTTGCAGTTTTTTAATCTTAATTATTAAGTGAAATATTTAATTCAAATCAGAACAGAAGTACTTACTTAAAATTTTATGAACATTAACTCTTAACAGTTAAACGAAAAAAAAGCAGTTTATTGAATATTTTTGTGTTAATTTAGATGATGTCAAAAAGTAGCGTGTTAACCGACTTCTGTTGCTGACCGTACATGGTGTTGTACAAATAATAAAAAAATAATTTCGTCTCAGTAATTTTGCGCTGCCTTGCAAGGCGTACAAGTAATACGTTTTGCAAGGCAGCGCAACTAGTAGTAAATAGCTAAAAAGTTACCTAGGTGTAAGCAACCAAGGTAACTTCTTAACTTGTCGATGGCAAAAATCACTCGAAAAAAGTACCTATAACTATAAAAAAAACCGGCTAAGTGGGTGTCGGACCACGCACAATGAAGGGTTCCTAGGGTAAATGAAAAGAATTTATCCCAAAAACAAACATAGCATTGTAATCTCAAAAAAATATTTAATGATGTGCTAAAATTATAAATTAACAATTTTCGGACTTTTTCCTTTATTTGTTATGTTAGACTTTGCTTCTTGCCAAATTTCATGATTCTAGGTCAACTGGAAGTACCGTACAGGTTTTATTTATTATTTATTTATTTTATTTTATTTATTTAAAGGTACTCCAACGACTTGTTCACTAATACATTACATAAATGAACTTATAAGTATACATATTATTATGGTGAATTCGTCACTTACAGAAGTACACAGCTTAAACATAATTATAATGTATACACAAATTATAAGATGGACATGTTAAAAGTGATTAAAAAAAAAAAAGAGAAACTATTTTTTTGTTACAATGGAAGAAAACTAAGAGCCACTTTAACATGGGAAGACAATATATATATATAAAAAAAATACAACATCAAATTTACTTAATTAAATTAATAAGTAATAGATTCCCAGTCCAACCCCGGCGCGACCATTAACGCAACTGACGCACAATAATCACACCAAAATTAAACTGAAAATCCATTTCACGTAAGACGACTGCAATAATCGTGAACAAATGTTATGAATGGTTGGGGATCATAAGTTTTTTACGGAATTGGGAAAAAGTGTCGGCAAAGATGTCAATGTTACCGCTATTGTGAATTATATTATAATTAGCCATTAATCGGTTCATAGGGGCATTTCGACCAAGGTTTGTTCTTGATGAGGACATAGCAAATATATCTGTTCTACGTACAGATCTAGTTATAGTGCGCCTAGGAACAGTGATATTAAGTTCAGATAATAGCTAATAATAGTTTTGATTTACTTGCGAGTACATAAAAAAATATTTCGCATAAATGGCTGTATTTTTATTGCGTTGATTTTTTTAGGAATCGAAGGGACCATGGACTTACGTAGTTGATATTAATTTCAACTTGATACCTCCACGCGTTCCTGAGAAAAATGGTCTTGACAAACAGACAGACACATGAAGAAGAGATCCTATAAGGGTTTCGGTTTTCCTTTTGAGGTACGGAACCCTAAAAATACTGCTAAATAACCGTTTTAAATCTTTAAAAACAATCAATCAATCAATCTTTTTTCTTTAATCAAGTCATAACTACACGCCTTCAATGCGATTGCTATTTGATCTACAATTTGTAAGGTCATTAGGGTCAGTCGCTTGCCTTACCATAATGAAAAAAAAGTTAACCGCTTCTTTCATCAGATTAAGGGTAGACCCACATCTGTCAGCACGGAATCGCCTTTTTTCGTGCTTTATCCTTTTCTATCTCTTAGGATCATCATTTCCTAGAGCGATAAAGATAGAGACCGCGCGGTGGAATCGGCGATGCGCTCGACACCACGGCCAAAATGGCTGAGAGGCGCTGGAGTGCTGACGAGTGCTATCGAGCGCGATATCATGCTTCCATTGCATTGCATGATCGTATTCTACAACACTCAACGGCGACGGCGTGCGATCTTACGTTGAAGCACGCGATAGCACGCTGCAGCACACACGGCATAAATGCTGTTCCGTGCTGACAGATGTGGATCAACCCTAACAATTCCCGTCTTCATTTTCAAATCCTTTAACAAACATTAGAGTTGGAATTTCGTAAACCCTGTCCATCAGCTTATCAGCATATCAGTCTATAATTTTCCCACTGCTGGGGCACAGGCCTCCTCTCTGTGAGAGGGAGTGGGCCTTAATCCACCACGTGGGCCCAGTGCGGGTCGATAAATGTCACATGTCTTCGTATTTTTGGTTCTAGGATATACCGGTTTCCTCACGGTGTTTTCCTTCACCGTTTTAAGTGTAATGAAATAAAATACACAAAGTAATGCGCCTGCTTGGGCTCGAACCGACGACTCGTAGTCGGGGCCGATACCGCTGGGCCACCACTGCTCTCCTGCCTGTCTAGTAGTCGGTATATGAATAACAGAGACCGTAGTTATCGCGAAAACCAGACAATTTCATCCGGATTTCAAGCAGCATTCAGCCTTAATTTTGGGATGATATCGCACCTACTACGTCTTTGGAATTGCATTAAAATAATAGGATTATCTTCTGATCATCTTCGTAACATGCTATGGCCTGGGGTCAAATGCAGCAGCTAAGTTATAGAATCAAAAATTGATAGACCACCAAACCGCAATGGGCCCACGAGGTGGATTACGGCTACTCCCACTCACTGAGAAGAGTCCAGAGCCCTAACAATCTGGAGTATGGATGTGGTATGGACAGATGGATGGATGGAGGTATTTCCTAATATTAATATATATATAAAATATTAAAAAGTATTCTATAGTTTTACCTTATCTTCTATTCTATATTTTTACCCGACTACGGCAACGCCAAAAAGAAGGGTTATGATATAGTACTTTGTAAAAATTCATTTAGGTAGTTTGATTGGCAAGACTGAAGCTTGAAAGATTTTTTTTTTGGGAGACAGAATATTTTACAACAGATTCGAATGGGCGTCTTCCTAAGATGCGACTGAATATTATATTATACTAGCTGCACCACGCGGTGTTACCCGCGGTTTATGAGATACACTAAAACGTGTTTATTTAATCGGTGAAAAAAATATTCACATTTTTAGAGGCAAAAAATTGCTTATCCCAGGAGAACACTACGTTTTTTCCGATAAAGTGGTAGAACTTGCGAGTTTGTATGTAGAGGGTTTTAGGGGGTAATCTTTGGAACTACTGAAGGCCAGACAAAATCCCTTTTCTGTAAGCTTAGCGCCAACGGAAAAATCAAATTCTATGGAGTTGACAGCAGCAGTCACATGACATCTCTGAAGCTAATGTCAACTCCATACAATTTGATATTTCCGTTGGCGTTAACGCTTACAGAAAAGGGATTTTGTCTATGGGAGCTGATCGGAATCCGAAAATTCTTTCACTTAATGGGAAATGTGTTTTAACATAAAAATATTTATTTATTTATTTATTTTAAGGAGAACCAACAGCTTTAACAGATAGATAACAATTGAAAATAAAACATAAAGCCAATTACAGGTTCTCACGGGTAAAAACAGAAAAAGTAGTACAAATCTTAAGATCACTAACAAGCACGATAGAAAGAAAAAAAAAACACAAAAACAATATTATATACCTACATACATAATATATAAAAGGTACAAAAACTCTATGCAGTTTTGAAGAAGTCAGCGTTCAGCCGACTGCGTGCAGTATAGGTTTTGGTGGTAAATGGATCAAATGAGAACTCTTTACAAAGAACATTAAAATCCTTACTCGCTCGCACCATATATGAGTTTTGCCTGTAGTTGGAAGAGGTAAAGGGAATGAAGATAGGCGGATTAAATCTAACTGATCTCTGGGGGCATTAAAATATATTAACATATATATATATATATATATATATATATATATATATATATATATACATAATCGGGTTTATATGAAGTAAACAACAATGTTACAACACTGTCAAAAAGATGCAGTGTATACGAAGCGAATTCCTAATCGCAATTCGACTAACGGCGCGCGGCGCCACTCATTCAATGCCAAGAACAATCCACAAACCTTTAAACCATACAAAATATTAAATTACAACGAAAATTCACGTACGAAATCTTGTAGAATGGAATTTATTGCCTCCTATATGTTGTTTTATTTATAAGAAAGCATGGGCCGCGCTGAGGGAGATGAAATTACGTGATACCATTGCGAATCAAAGTGATATACAGCTGTGTGTGTGGCTCAATCAGTTACCTGAGTGTGCGTTGTTTCATTGGAGCCTACACGGTCGATTGACGATAATTTGTAATAGTAAATACGGTCTGATGTCCGCAAGGCCAGCAAAGCCTTGGTGTTACTGACAATCTCATGGAGGGTACCTGGGTTACCGACTTTGCTGTATGTGGCAACCACCGGGCAGTTTAGAAGCACATGAGCTGCTGTCTCGTCGTCCTCCATGCAGGCCCTGCACAGCGGACTGTCTGTGACTCCTATGACAAAGAGGTGTTTATTAAATGACTCGTGGCCAGTTATAGCTGCTGAAACTGTACGCAGCTGTTGTTTAGTTGGAGAACCTGTTTCGTGAGGCGGCCATCAAATGTAGGAAGTGCTTCCTTAGCCTTCCTGCACTCACCTTGGTCCAACCAAAGCTTGTGATGTTGGACCCTGGTGCGTTTCCTTACCAGAGCGTAGAGGGGCTCGTGGCTAAGTAATAACAGCCGCACGGGTCGATCGATCAAGTTAAGCTACGCTTGCCGCGGTTGGCCCGTGGATGGGTGACCATTTTTAAATACCAAGACCCCTCCGTGCCTTGGAAAGCACGTTAAGCCGTTGGTCCCGGCTATCATTCGTGGATCTTTGACAGTCAGACAACCAGTCTTACCAATGGGTATCGTATTACCCAGTAACCGTGTTGTGGAGCTCAGAATAGGCAGTCGCTCCATGTCCAGCTGCATCCGGTTAGACTGGAAGCCAACCCCAACATAGTTGTGAAAAGTTTAGGCAGATGATGATGATATAGATCATAATATTAATGTTATGTTATGTTAATAAAAATAAAAATGTAAAATACTAACTTAGCTAAAACTAACTAAAATAAGTATGTCTACCTACTCATAATGTACCCAAGAGACTGATGGCGGTCACATTGTATGGCAATGCCTCTGGCCAAGATAAAGCCAGCCCTTGGGTCACGGGAAGTGTCAACCAGCCCTTGGGAGATTAGCTTGTTTAATCTCTTTGTCCACAAATAATTTAAATTCCTCATTCATGCATGTGACGGTAGCTAAGCCCCGCCGTCAACAAACTACTGTTTACCTCTGCTTGCCCTTATGATGTTTGCACAGCGAAAAACTGAATAACCTTCTTGAAACCAGCAGACGTGCCGGACGGGCGTGATCGTTGGACACGATGTGCTAAAAGGAGGGTGTGTGCCTATCCAGGTGTATCCCGATATGAGGTTAGGCCTCCTAGTCCAAACGGCGCTGACGTCCTGCACATATAGGCTCAGAATATCTGCAAGCTGGTGACCGGTAGCTATGTATTGAAGTCTTGATGGGGAAGGGTTTCTTGTTGATGAAAATAATAACAGCAGTTTGCTTCAGGAGATTTCAGGAGACGACTTGCGTAACTCTTCAGGAACAGAATGACGATAAGATATTAGGTACCATGCCGATTCATTGTAAGTCCAACCTCAAGACTTGCTGTGCTCAGATCTTGGAGCATTTCTTCAAGTTCTGAAGGTGATGTGGAGAATAGTATAGAGGCCAGCACATCAAGCTACTCCAATCTGTCAAATGTTCCCAATTGAATATGAGCCTTATTTCTTTAAAGTTGAAAATCTATCAAAGAAATTTGACAGATTGGGGTAGCTTGATGTGCTGACATCTGTACAATATCATCAGCAAAGCGGAGGTTTGGTAGCTGGTGGCCGTTAACATTTATGCCTCGTGACTGCCACGAATCAGGCAACTTGTAAAAACTTCTTGCAGTGCACTTGTGAACAGCTTAGGTGAGACTGAGAGTGGATTCGCATGGTGAACGCATAATAAAAGTTTAATGAAACGTGTTTTTACGAAGAAACTAAACGCAACAAAATACCGCGACATTAACTGTCAAAGACAACTTGTGAAATTGTCGTTAGCCAAAACAAGAGTTTATTTTAATTATTTCACAATGGATAACCGTTTATACGAAACTAAATTACCAAACCATAAAATATTTAAGGATCTAACAGACAGTTTGAGTGAAAATCCTAGTGGAAAGTTGCGAAATTTGATCGAATTGAAGGATGATGTGTTTTATGTTTGGAACTCCAAAGAGAACTGTTTACTGAGTTTAAATCTGAAGCATTTGGAAGAAAGTGGTGACGAGACTCCTTATCAGGTATTGTAACACAAATATTTTCATTGTTTTAGCGATGTATTTGATGCCGGCATGATATTTTGCTATGAAACATTTTGAGGTTATGTTATCTTGTTTTGTACACTCTCACACAATTTAATGGTTTCTTTTTGATCCTTTTCAAAGCAAACGCGCCTAAAAATAGTATTTATCGAATCTGGTTGTGCTAAGGTAGGTAAATCTAGTTATTTATGTCCTATTAAAACAATTTTGATATACATGTAACTTTGTACAAGCAAAATTACAGCTTTCTTGCCTAATATTGGTCAATACACAAAACGTACAAACAGTCCTATTATTACAGTAACATTTATCTTCTATTTCTGAAGAGCATTACACAAGTTTTATTTATACTTAATCTGAATCACAGATTGGTAGCACCAGTTTTTTTCACTAGTAAGTACCTGTAATGAAGTGTCATGATATCATTTTCTACATTAGTAATAATTATCATAGAAAGGCACGTTGCATATCATCACGTTTGATGACTAAATGACTAATTAGTTAACAAAGTAATGATAGTTTACTTACATTAAAATATCTCTGCAGCGTAAAATGATTAGTTACTTCAATATTCTCTTACGGCTGAATGTTTTAACAAAGTAGCTGGACAGTAGTCACTTTGTTTGATAAGGCTGAATAAACATGCTATGTGGAAGCACAAAAGCATGCTAATTTTGAGGAGAGGCTACCTCGTAGCACACAATAGGGATGTTGCCCGGGTAAAAAAAAACTAAATTCTGTTTAGTCCGTCAGTCAGCTTATAAAAAATACTTATTTTTTGCTTTATCTTATTAGTAAAAAATGACATGGATAATACACTTTACAGTTGGGGTCGGTTGGGGGTGTGGGGGGTGGGGGCTTGCTATGTCACAACTATAACAAACTACGTATAAAATCTAGCAAGGAATGACATTATGCCACATTTTATCTCAATGTATCGCCATAATCTTATAATTATGTAAAAAAATAAAAAAATATGTGTCCAATATTTTTAATACCCTAAATGACAGACAAAATAAATTTTTGTTATCTACCCTATTAGCATGTGTCTTCTTCTTCTTTCTCCTGGCTATTATCCCAATTTATTTGGGGTCAGCCCGGAGGTACGCCGTATGCGTACTTCTGCGCCACACTGTATGTAACAACACAATTAAAATGTTGTATAACATGAAAAGAGTATGATTATTATACACATTCGAAGAGCATCAGAGGCTCTAGGCCCCAGGCCATGTAGTAAAACTAGGTACCAGCCGCCCCTTTCTCAGCACCCATCTTATAGACTTCATAATGAATTTACTGTATTGCCAACTTTTATCGAAATCGAGTTAAGTACTGATTTTTTTTCGCGATTTCAGGTTTGGTTCCATAGTAAAAGTTGTTCATAATGATGAGTACAGTGACCCCTTAATATAACCCCCCTTCCCCCTGTATATTGGTCAATAACCAGTAACCCTGTATATACGAGTGATTTAGAAAGATTATTGTTATATGATATGGTGCAGTGCGGCTCGCCATAATGTGCGCGAGTTTAGAATATTTAGGTACTTTCAGTTATTTCTTGTTACCTACAACTGTCAGTTTTTTTCCAGATTGGCCACCCTAGGTCCGGGCCTAATGTGCCTTTGGGCAAATCCGCCTCTGAAGAGCAATAGGTACTTGATAGCAAACAAGCATGCTTTTTGATAGCATGTGTATTTCAGCATTTATTAAATGCTTTATTTTATGTAAATTCAAGAATTTATTATTTGATATTGTATTATTATTTATTTGTTTACAATTGACAAACAGGTCTAGCAATATTTTATTTTGAGTGACCCATGAAGACAGACCAGGCAAAGTACTTATTATGTTTTCATTATACTGAAATCTTATTTATTTACATGAATATGTATTATCTTTTCAGGTATGTTATTTTATAAACGAACATTATTTTATTCTTCTATGTCAATGGTATGGTTTATTTAAATTTTAATGGCCTATTGGGCTGTGACTTCTACTGCATCTTCAATAGCAGCACGGAATCCTTCAAAGTATGGGTAAGTCTTAAATAATGTTATTGAATTTGAGTCTATTATGTCGATCCTCTTTCTCTGTTTAGGCGTAAGTAATTATATTATTTTTGTTGTTGTAAAAGTTGCACAATATTGTTCACGCAACATGTCTTTGTATTGCTGGAAACATGTTTCCAGCTATTTGCAGCTTGATGCAAATTATTCCTGGCTTGACGAGACTACTAGTTGAGTGAGGCTGTGGTGCTCCCAGGAAGCTTCTGTGCTTCTGGGCGTAGCTAGGCTAGCTATCAGGACCCACCACGCACAACACATCAAATTGGAGTCTAAGTGTAGAGAATAGAGTCCATTTTTGTGCATTGGAAAGCATGTTAAACCGTTCGTCCCGGGTGTCATTCGATCTTTAACAGTTTTTACGTGAAGTCAGAAGCCTGAAAGTCTGACAACCAGCCTTACCAAGGCGTATCGTGTTACCCTGTAACTGGGTTGTGGAGGTCAGATAGGCATTCGCTCCATTTAAAATACTGGAATTCTGCTGATCCGGTTAGACTGGAAGCCAACCTCAACATAGGTGGGAGAATGGCACATATCATAAAGGCCAGGCAGATGATAACTTAGACGTGTTACAAAACCTTACATTATTTTTTTCAATGACTTTTTATTTCTGATAAAAACGTTTGTTTATACATTTTTACTATGTTTTACTTATTTCATATAATGTATTTTAATGCTATGTGATGCATCGACAGTAGGGAAGGCACAGGGGCGGCAGCTACACCACTCGCGCATCCATAGCACGCATCCTTCCATATAAGAAACATAGCTTAGTTGAACCAGTTTCCACCAGTGCTATGCTATGTGGACCAATGAATATGATTGGTGGATATCAAATGTATCCATAGCAACGTAGTATAGCACGTCGCTGGTGGAAAAGCAGCCTAACGCCCGTCGTCCACGACGTTACTCAAAAGTTCTCCGAAAGTCTGGATACCCAACGAAGTTCGTCAACCTCATACGCCAATTTCATGTCGGCATGAAAGCGCAGGTTCGACATGAAAGCGAACTTTCTAAGGAGATCCAGATTACAAGTGGAGTAAAACAAGGTTGCGTCATGGCGCCCACACTCTTTGCCATTTACTTCGCAGTTGTTATGAGAGACGCCCTGCAGTATTGTAGTGACCAAATCCAACTGAATGTCCGGACTGATAAAGGCGTGTTTGATATTTCTAGGTTTAGAGCCAAATCGAAACTTCAAAAGATTTCCATTCTGGAGATACTTTACGCTGACGATGTGTGCCTCATGTCCGACAGCATGGCGCATCTCCAAAGCTATCTTGATGCACTACATCAATCCTGTCAAAGATTTGGATTAGTTATCAGTGCTTCCAAGACGCAAGTCCTCAAACAACCACCCCGAGGCGGCGAAGCTGATAAAGCCACACTTAATCTAGACGGGAAACCACTAGAGGAAGTCACGCAGTTTAAATATCTTGGAAGCAACATACTTCATGATAACACCCTGGCTTCGGAGATACCATCGCGCATTGCAAATGCCGCTGCGACTTTTGGACGGCTTAATGATCGTGTCTGGAAATCCCATGACCTGAAGCTAGAGACAAAAATTAGTGTTTACAAGGCATTAATCTTACCTGTTCTTCTATATAGCGCAGAAACATGGTGCCTATACAAACCAGACATTAGGAAACTGGACACATTTCATCTAAGGTGTCTCAGATCGATCTTGAGCATTAAGTGGCAAGACCATGTTCCTAATACGGAGGTCTTGCATCGTTCCAGCATATATGGCATGGAAGCCCTACTCATGCAACGTCAACTCAGGTGGTGTGGACACGTTCTTCGCATGAAGGACCACCGTTTACCCAATATGGTCTTTTACTCTGAGATGGCAGAAGGTAAACGGAAGCATGGCGGTCAACATCTCCGCTATAAGGATGTGCTCAAAAGGCATCTTAACGCGTGTGCTATTGATCCTACAGGTTGGGAGAGGCTCGCTCTACACAGGTCGTCTTGGCGCTCTACTATTCACAAAGGTACCAAAACTTTCGAAGAAAAGCGACACGACGCTATTATTGAGAAGCGCCAAATACGCAAAGAGAGACCTAAGCCCTCCTACACGTATACATACAACACTTCAGGCTAGCTTTATTGTTTTAGTTGTGACCGGGTGTTCAAAACTAAATTCGGTCTAGCGAGCCATCTAAGAGCGTGTGCTCTTAGATGGCTCGCTAGACCGAATTTATTTCGAAGGGTCGCCGTTATCGAAATCGATAAGGAGGACTATATACTCAAAAGTAACGTTTTAGAAACTCAAATCGCCAATGAGTAGCCAGAATATCACAGCACTAGTATTGCAATGGCAGACCGTACACGGCGCAACCAATTACAAATTAGTATCTAAATAACACGTTACTTTCGAGTAGCGTCGTGGATGATGGGCCCTAATGTTAGACGTCCGTACTATATATACAGGGTGGTAAAGACATCGACGCGCAATCTGTACCATGTATTCAGTACTTACATGATTCTGGACCCCCATGCGTTGTAATTTTACGTCGGTTATAAAAAAAGTCCTGTTTCATTTTTAGCACATACTACAGTCTGATTTTTAATTCGACGGAATTCTGACATTTCAGAAGTGTTGCCAATAATAAAACGGTCCTACTAAAAATGGAACGCATTTATGCGAAATAAAAAAAAAAACTTTTCTTGAGTTTACGGTTTCAACTAGAAAAACTAAAACTTAAAAATTTACTGATAATTTTAAATTGGTAATCAGATTTTTTATTATCAAATTATTAATGTTACAATAATTAGTAAGGTAAATATTTTTATTTCACAGGGATCCCTGTCTACTAATCCATAGGTCACAAACCTTTTTAGGAATATCTTTTTGTTTGTAAAATCTTCGCTTCTTGTAACTAAATACAGACAACGACGATGATATTAGCGATAATAATTCATAAATAAATATTTAAATTTAAAAAATATGTTCTTTTACTCTTTTTTCCATTTAGCCATATACAATTAATATTTTAGTTAGTGTGAATTGAATGCACAGAACAAACACTATTTATATTGTCATATAGTTTACTCGATCTCGTTCTCTTTCATATTTTTTGTTATTTTATATGCAAAAAAATCTAGTCATATAACTTATAAAATGTACAAGACAGAAAAGGTTTAGGACATCTGAAATGTCAAAAAATTACAGTTGTCAGAATTCCGTCGAATTAAAAATCAGACTGTAGGTACTTTTCTATGAAGCAGCCGATTTTTTTTTTTTTGATACCTTTGAATTTCTACGCTAGGGGGTGATCCTAGATCATGTGCTGAATTCATGGTTACAGTTTGCGCGTCGATATCCCTGCCACCATGTATCTACAGTATTATAAATTCGAAAGTAAAAATGTATTAAGATGCAGATGTATGCCAATGGACTTGAGTGGTTAGCTTGCTTATTCTGTGCTGAGCTCACGCAACGCGTCATACGTCCAGCCAGTAATAGGACTCTCAAATCAAGGAGCGCTGTCCCAAATTAGACGCATTATTAATTTAAGTATTATACATAAAACAAAAAGTATTTTACCAAAACACTAAAAAAGCTAAAAGATAAATACCTAATTAAATTATCTTTAAAATGGTGAAAGTTTCATAAAAATAAGCTTGATAGTTTTTGCGTGATTCTTAGTTTTATAACCGCGTTAGACATAACAAATTAATCAGTATGTAATATAAACATAATCTAAAATAGTCACTGATTAAGTTATTAAGAAAATGATTTGACATTGAAATAATGAATTTAACATATATTTTTTCCAAATCATTAATACTACTCGTTTAGCACTCTTCAATTTAAAATGATTAAGAGGCGCTTATCGTCGCCTTAAACACACAAATACGCAGATCGCTGTTGGCGGGAATTCTTACAACTTCTTGCTCCTTTTGCTTGTCCACGTTTATAATACTAGTTTTGAGAGCAGTGCTGATGAAATAATTTACACAAAGTATAGCGCCTGTCAGGGTTCAAAAAAACTCAACTCAAAACTCAAAGCATTTATTTCAATTAAACCAATTACAGGCACTTTTGAATTGTCAAGGGGTCGGTCAGTCAAAAAGATGAAGCTAAGCGCCCATTCCAAAGCATAGTAGGTACCTATGGAGAAGAACGGGCAAGAAACTCCACGGACACTCTTTTAAATCAAGATATGGTTACAAAATAATGGTTACATCATTCATGTTGAAATTTTACATGTGAGAACGATGCAGAACGTTAAAAGCGTCCTTAAAAAAAAAAAAAAAAACAATTCAAATATTTAAATTAAATTAAAATAAGCCGTGGCCGCTAAGGTATGACCAGCCTTCACTGACAGCGCTTGTTCACGAACCTGACGCATGGATTAGCTAAAAGCTAAGTTCGAACTTCGAACCTACGACCCACAACTGGTAAGTCGCGTTCTTTACCACTGGGCCACCACTGCTCCTAATATTCATAATAATTATTTAATAATCAGATTCAGTCATCATAATCATTCTCCTGCCCTCATCCCAATTTATTTTGGGTCGGCGCAACATGTCTTTTTTCTTCCTGCATACTTTTTATTAGTCGTCATCTCGGTAGTCCCTTCCCTCGTATCATCTTTCACAGTCCATCCATCGTTTCTTTGGTCTTCCCCTACTCGTATAGCCATCCACATTTTAATACTCAAAACTTGCTTGACGACATTTTCCTCATTCCTCCGCATCACATGCCCATACCATGACAACCGATTTCCACACAACTTTTCAGTCACCGGTGTCACTTTCAGACTTCCTCGATTGAGTATCCCAATTAAAAAATCTTTTGATAACCTATTAAATTTTTCTAATACGGTCCATGCAAATAATATTACGTTAAATCCTAAACAATTAAACTCTTAAATCTCTGAAACACCAAAGAAAATCAATTAACCAAATTGATTAATAGCTAAACAAAACAATGAACATGTTACGAACGGCCATTGAAAAGAGCTTTCGATCCGACCGCCATTAATCTCACTTGAAACGTTACCACGGAATTAATTATCCCCTGACCATACGATTTAATGGGCTTCCTGAGGGACCCTGAGGTTTCCGATTAAATCACTACATCTCATTGGCCGATTTATAGTGACCAGAGAGCCCGAGATTTACTGGAAGCTGGATAAGGTCCATTTGGGAAGAGAAATATTGCTGTGCCTATAAGTGTTGAAGAAACAGAACTACCCGCCGTCGAGGATGGCAATAATATTATTAATTTAAGCTCTTTGGAAGACTTACGTTAAACAAAACAGAATAATATTTTTATTTATAACTGTCGGCCAATTACAAGTCTTCACTTATAACAACAGGACAGAACAGAATCATCCATGGGTCCTAATATTATAAATTCGAAAGTAACTCTGTCTGTATGTTACATTTTCACGCCACTGAACGGATTTCGATAAAATTTGGCAAGGAGATAGATGGCATCTTGGGGAAGAACATAGGATACATCCGTCCCTGCAGTACTTTCCTGTAGGATAATTTCCGACATCCACGCGGGCGAAGCCGTGGGCAAAAGCTAGTATTATCGATATTTCTACAGAACTACTTAATATAGCAAGTAATAGAGGTTTCATTCGCAGATATAAATTAAATCAAAATGTAGGCTTTGGCATAATTGGTATAGGTATATCTGTTCAAAAAAGAAAATAATTTAATTTTCCGCCCAAGAAACTAAAAACACTTCGGAAAGTGTCACTTCGCATATAATAATGTCCCTACACACGCATAGCTTAACTGCCATGGTCTTTCTAGCCGGATTTATTGTTTTGGACCCGGTTCTTCGGTCCGAGTAGCCCTTCGCTTTGCCCGATTGTTAATCTGAACTTAGGTGTACTTTTCACCTTCGCCGTTTCGAGCCAAGATGGTCTTAAATCGCTGCGAATGTTAAGTTACGGGGTGGTCTCTATATGGCTTTTAACGCGGAACTGGATATTTGTTGGAGATTATGAGAATTGTTGCCTTTTCCTGTATCCTTCTTGACTTTACGTGAAACAAGAAATAAAAGAATAACGCTTAGTAATTGTTCTCCGTCTGTGACGCGTAAAACGGTGAAAAGTATTAGCACGCTCAAACGGCTGGACCGATTTGGATGAAACTTGGTATGTAGATAGCTTATACCCTGGATTAACACATAGGCTACTTTTTATCCCGGTCTACGCGTATGAAACCGCGGGGCGCAGCTAGTTCCTATTGTAAATCTTTCAAGAGGTAGATCTCTTTGTTGGTTTCTCAAAAACGTGACTAAAGGAAGCCTTATAATCACGTGTTTTTATCCAGCCAATAGAAGCATCGGGAACATCACGCGTTGATGTAAACTGGGTCCAATTAATATCCAGACCAGTATACATCGTGTAACATTTTAATTAAATCCAACTTAAGTGACCCACTCAGACCTTCGATTTAATCAGTTACTCAATAGGTAATTTCGGGGACACTACACCTGGGTCGAACAATTAACTTGACCCGCCTTCCATACATAAATGTGTAAAGCAAATATTGTCACAATTACGCGATAGCATCAGCCTGTAAACACACGGACGAAGAGTGGTACCCTTCGGCGTATATCTCGAGGCTCCGGAGGCCCGTGTGGCAATCGAGATACAGGCACAAGTTTTGAGAATAAGCGAGGGAAATCTTAGAATCTGAGACGAATCAAAAATTAAAAAAAAAAAATTGGCAATCATGGGGCTGCCGACAGAAACGTAAAACTATGCATAGCATGATGCGGTGTCGTGGTGTCGCGGTGACGCGAACCCATAAGCCCCCGTTCCCACGGGCGTAATAACATCGCGGCGGGATTTTATCGCGCACTGGATTTTCAACTCTCGTTGTTGAGCCGAGGGTTGAGAATCCAACTTAACAATAACAGAGTACATTCTAGCTTGTCGAAAAAACACACTGTTGGATTTTGCACTCTCGGCGCTAAGCAGAGCGTTGAAAATCCAGTGCACGAAAAAAAATCGCCGCGATATTTTTACGTCCGTGCGAACGTCGACTAAGATTTTCTCCTACCAAAAATCGCTCAACGAGCCTAAAGAAGTGTTCACTTTAAAAACCGAAGGCAATCTGCTACAATTTTTAAAGCATTATGGCTCAAGCAGCTCATGGTAATTATTTCAATTAATCGTTTGGTTTCACAATAGTTAGACAAAAAAATATTGCCATGCAAATTATAGATAAACGAATTATAAACGCTACGGATTATACTAACATTTTTATGATTACAAGATCATTTATATGCAGTAAGTATGAAGTTATTTTTTGTTGGGCGTAAACGGTAATTAATTCTAAATCATAATTTGGTTTTTATGTAGTCCTATAGTAACTAATCTATTTGCCTGTTTTTTTAATCTGTTCAAATACTCCAACAAATCCTTTTTTTTTCTGGATCCCATTGTTAGCCTGTTAGTTGGTGTTTCAATGCTGATAGAATCGTATCTTATCTATGTAATTATGAAGAGATTGCCTATAAACAACATGATACAGGGTAAATGCTGTAGTAATTGGTCACGCTTTAGTAACTGGCCACCCATAAAAAAGAGGTAAAAACAAGGAGAAGAAGCAATGCTTGCATTACTTTGTTTCTACCTCTTTCTCTCTTAAGCGTGGCCAATTATTACAGCAGTTACCCTATAACGCCCTAAAGCTAGATACTACCCAATTAATCAATGGTGCACCCATGCTTGCATGCTTGCACCTCGTATCACATTTCATCAGTCCAATATTCATGCTATATGAAAAAGATGAACAGAAAAGAGCGCTGAACGTCTACAACTTGCAACTTACACTCTAAGATATTTTCCTCCGTACCTTAAGATCGTTTTATTACCAACCCGGATGGACTTCGGGGATGGATGGTGGGGAATGTAAATTTACTGTACGGAACCGGACGCGAGGAGGTGAGCATCGGATTGTTTTGTTTTTGGTCGGGCCGCATTAAGGAAGGCCGCGTTTCACACCGATTTGCAACTTGGAACGAAACTATCTGGCATAAACAATATATTTTCATATCCGGATTTACAACCACCCAGCAGTTTTCTTTTAGCGCAAATTTTATTATTGGAGTTTATGAATAGATCTATAACTTATGACTTCTCACTTTCAGTACCTGCTTCAAATGATGTTTTCTGATGATCAGCATAGTTTCCATCGAAGTACACACTTAATTCTGTCTTTTTAATTAAATATATTATACACTTGTAAAACACTAACCTTATGTGTCCATCATTTTGCAATAACATTATCATTTGCCTTACACTCCGGTATAACAACATCGTTCCACAAGTTCTTAACACAGTTCCAACCGATTCTAAACTTAAAGACTCATTATCAAGGTTTAAATTCACACAAAGTATGAAGGTAAAGATTTGGGAGGTGAACTTAAGACAATCGCGTGTTCGGAAGCATTTCGCCACGGCCTTTGTTTAGACGTGTTAGATCGATGTGCTTAATGTATGTGGATTGAACAGCGTGGGTTTAATTTGCCGCCTGTCCATTTGTTCCGATTGTGGCCTTATTTATTGTGTACCAAGCATTGGTTTGTAATTAATGGTTTGTGTTGATTTTTGCATCTGTTTACGATTAGGAATCGTAGGCTTATGTCGATTTTAGGGGAAAACTGAATCGTTTTCTTTTGTAATAGAACGAAATGTTTAGTTTTAAGAAGACGTAAATTTCCGTATTATTAGCGTACACTCTTTTCCTTTAAAGACGATTATAAATTAGAATTCGAACCTTAGCCGATTTATGACTAAACATGCTATGTGCACGAAATAAATCTCCAAATATACTTACACTTTCACCCATACAGAGTAAAGTTTTCAGTGTAGCATTTAATTGACCCAACCAAACTTCTCCAAGCTAAACTAAAACCTTACTATCCAAAAACTAATCAAAGTAAACCTCACAGAATCTATTAAACATGCAGTACCTATCGATAGTCCTGTACGGATTACCCTCAAGTTACCGGCCCAAGGCACATCGGTTCTTTGTCTAAACCGATTGCTACGGGGTACCCCAAGGAGGTATCCTGGGACAGGTGTGTTCTTGCAAGGATTTTAATTAATAATGTCTCGATAGTGTGTGGCCTGTGTGGTGTTGGGTGGCTGATTTATCGAGGGTACAATAGAAGGGTAGAATTATGGTAAACTTTGTTTAGTGGCTTGTGATAATGGAAGATATTAGACTAAGAAAAATGGGGAAGACGTAACGGAGTTTTCGTGAATCTGTTAATTGTTTTTTGACATTTGGGATTAGGAACGGTTGGTAAGTATAGAATGTTAGAACAACAGACCCTTGTTATTTATAATTTTCACTAGGTGACGAATGATTTTCAAGAAATTAGTTCTCTGGCAAATGGAAGGACCATTCGGGCACGTTTTAGCATTTAAATATTTCATGTTATTTTAAATTATCTACCTAATCGCCATTTGAACAAACTAACTGGGGAAACCGACCCAATCACTGATACTAACATAATTGGGAAAAACTAAATTTTTATCAGCTTAGGGTAATTTAGGTACCTGGCTAATCATACTAAAACTAAGACGTGTTCAAATGCTGAACATACGTAGTAAATTTATTTACTTATTGCTGAAATGGGCAAGCTTTTGACCTCTATCACGCCTGATGGAAATCGATGGATGAGGTCTATGATGGAACGAGCGTGCCCAGAAGACGTGTGGGTGAAGATGACTCTTGCTTTGAACGCAGACGGGTAAATAAAATCGAAAGGGCAATATCTAATTACCAAAACAAGATTTCTGACACAAAGTTAATAAAATCGTATCCTACCCTCCAGATAAGCAATACGAGTACCACATACTTATAACCATATAACTTTCACTTAAACCATCGGAATATCGACACAATGCTCTTAATAACCCAGCAGAAGATAAACAAGTCCCATTGAGACGATATATCTTGGGGCCCTTTACTAACGAACATTCTGGAATTAACTGCACATTGCTGACGTCACAAGTTATTAGTTGTATCTCATATGTATTGTCTGATGTGCCAATAGTTGGATTAATTTGTACAGCCAGCGATATTTAGGGGTTTCGGTTGGGGAAAGTTCGGCGATAAGCTGAGGTCAAAGCGGTAGCGAAGTCTTCGGGATGTAGGAGCATGATACAATTAGCTTTAACAAGCCGGAACTATGCTTACAGTTGTAGTTTATTTAGTTAAGCAGTTAGTGTTATGACTGGTTCGAGTTAAAATATAGAAAAGCGTTTCATTGCTAACTTGGTTGGTCCGTAAGCCACATTGTTGTCTCTTGGAAATGATCCTATAATTTTGCAATTCATGAACCTATAAAAAAATATAGTAGGTGTCTTTATAAATAAAAATGAATGGCTAAAATGTGTTGCTAAGCGCAAAACTTGAGAACGGCTGGACCGAAATTCGGCAATTTTTTGTTTTCAAATATTCGTTGAAGTTTGGGGCGGGTTCTTATGAAGAAAAAAATTGGAAAAGTTGCCGGGAAAATTGGAAAGTTTGGGAAAACTGAAACTGCATTTTCTATGAATTATTGAAATTTGGACAGGACAACGTCTGTCGGGACAGCTAGTTTTAAATGAATATAGGTACTACTGGTACTAGACAAAACCTAAAAGACCAAAGATTCAAGCAAACAATTTATTCTCCTTTCCTCACTAGATCTCTATCTCACATATTAATTACTAATAAAACTTTAAAACGTGCACACCCGTGTGAGTGTCTCAAGGCTCTCTAAGACGGCTCGCCTCCCGCCTCCCTCCTACCCACTTACCACCCTTCTCTATGTCCGTAGTACATGGTTAGTGTGAATATGTAAGCCCACGGGTGTTCATTAACTCGGCATGTTAAGCCGATGATCGTAGATAGTGTTTGTGGTCGCCCCATCGAGCCCCATTGAGAAAAGACGCTAGGCGGATCAAAGGACCAGCAAAAAAGAACAGCTTAGTGCTTGTGAATGGAATACGATTTTGAGGCCTTCAAATAATAATAAGGAATCGATCTCTTACAAATTATTTTACAATATGTTCTACCAGAATTCAGGAATAAGAAAATAGCGACTGCGAAGGTTTTAGTCAAATAGTATAAATTGGACCACGTATCATTCGCTATATTATTACAACAAACTCAAGGTAATGTTGCGTTCAAAAGATCTACTAGAATCCTTGCATAAGTCATAAAGGACAAAACTTTAAGAAATACTCAAACCAAGGACCTTAACGCTTCCAAACAAATTGATCCCACCATTTAAATATGCCACACAAACTATAAATATTTATTTTAAATCCAGCACAGTTGAGCGTAGTAGCGCGTTCATCTTGCCACTCCACTTTTACACGAACAAATCTAAAATGGCGTCATGTAAAACGTACATCGCGGTGAACACTTAAAACTCGTTCTTTTC
Organism: Cosmia pyralina; assembly: GCA_946251885.1. Lineage (NCBI taxonomy): Eukaryota > Metazoa > Arthropoda > Insecta > Lepidoptera > Noctuidae > Cosmia > Cosmia pyralina. The sequence goes on along the minus strand of OX276361.1, from coordinate 22,126,890 downwards.
CCGCCTCGGAGTGTCGTTGCCGACATTAAATCTTAATAAATCCCTTCATGCATCACCATGGCAGGTCCTTTGATTTTTCACTCGGCAAACCACGTCTGCGTGCTATCAAAGAAAATCACAACTCTTTTCAATGCGCGTCGATATAATGTTCACAAAGACCACCTTAATTGATCCCCCCGCGCCCCATTCCACTTTTGAAATATATAAAACCGGTCAGGTGTGAGTTGGACGAACTTTGATGATTCCAGGGCTATTGAAAAGGAAAAAAAGTCAGACTGGGGGTGGAATTTCTTTCGTTAATAACTGCATATTGTTGATTGCGTAACAAGAAGTTTCTGTGATCCGCTAATTATTTGAGAAGGGACTCGATATTGAAATTGTTCATAGGCACAAAGTATTTTGAGAATTGACTTATAACGGGAGGTATACACACACGCGGAAACTTTAAACAAATATTCCAACTATTCACGGTACCCGAAAAGTAAAGCCAAAGGGAGACGAAGAATGCAACGACGGGGCTCTTAATAGAGTGGACAGTGCACCTTCAATTTACTAATACAAATAAGCGCGACTCGGTCCTTTAGGCCCCCGACAAACGCTATAGGCGACGCTTTTAAAAGGACCTTGCCTATTGTGTTCAACCCTCAATCCTGGTCTCGATTATCGGAAAGAAAACACTCATCTATATTTTAAATAATGATCAGGGTACAAGAGACCCTTGGACGGGGGAAACAACGGCTGTGATGGATTGTGCGGGATACGGGCCAATAAAGGCTTTGTGTAGTTGTCGCCTTGTTCGTACAATATGGGTTTGATGTTTGTGAATTATTGGAGGGAATATTGTCACGACATGGGCTGATTAATTGGCAGTATATACTATTATTAGGTCTTTACCTATGAAATTGGCGTTCTGCAGTACTGGCCATTTCAAATCAAAATAATTTTTGTTTGGCTAAGAATTCTAATTTCAAATTAATTTTATTTTAAAAACATGGATTTTTTTTTTTCCAAAAGTAGTCATTTGTTTATTGATTAGTGTTACATTTTCATCGCATTTCAATCTTTTTAGTCATCATGGATACGTTAAAAATTCGAGTAATTATGGAATATGAGTACCATCGTGGCAGCAACGCGCCACAAGCGGCACGCAACATCAACGACGTTTACGGAGCTAACACTACAAACCAACGCACCACCTGTTATTGGTTAGCTCGCTTCCATTCTGGAAATTTCGACCTGAAAAATGAACGTCGCGGTCGTCCGAAGACTGGTCGACAATGACGAATTAAAGGCGATTGTGGAAGCTGATGATACACAATCTACGGCAGAATTAGCAGCAGCTTTCGACGTTAGCGTCAAAACAATATTGGTCCATTTGCGTCAAATTGGCAAGGTAAAAAAGCTTGACAAATGGGTGCCCCACGAACTCAATGATCGCCAGCGCGAAGTACGCGTCGAGACGTGCCTAGCACTGCTCAACAGACACACAAATCAAGGAATTTTGAACCGCATTGTTACCTGCGATGAAAAATGGATTCTGTTTGATAACCGCAAGCGCTCAGCAAGTTGGTTGGATCCTGGTTCAGCACCTAAACAATGCCCTAAACGAAAACTTACCCCTAGAAAAGTGATGGTCACTGTTTGGTGGTCTAGCGCCGGTGTGATTCATCACAGCTTCTTATCAAACGGGGTGAGCATTACTTCAGATGTGTACTGTGAAGAACTGAACACAATGATGGAGAAGCTGGCACCCCAACTAGCAAAAACGTCGTATAATTCCAGTCTTATATGACTTCATGTTATAAAACGGTTATATATCGGTATTTAGTTAACTATTACGTTAAATAGACGTTCATCTTACGATGTTTCAGTCACCTGACTTTAATGTCTTATTATAAAGTTGAGTAAACGTTTTCAGGACTAACTTATACGACGTCGTATAATGGAAGCAGTGTATATGTTCAGTAAACGTTTTCAGGACTAACTTATACGACGTCGTACAATGGTCTCAGTACATATGTTGAGTATACGACGTCATATAATGGTGTCAGCCGTTTAACTTTTATATAATTAAAACACCGCTTAAAAGTTTGTGCAGGACTTTTATATATCACAAAACTGTTTTAGTCGTATGGAAGACTAATTAAGACTTGTATGAGACTAAAATGTTGAATTTCAACGGTAGTACATAACTTTAAGAAGACTTTTAAATCATCTACAGGTCAAACCCACACTTTAATTAAACCATTTCTATTTTATTTTGTCATTCAAAAGTGATTCAATTAAAAAGTAAGTAATGATGAGAGAAATCTAAAGTCAGCTAAAAATGGCCGGGGCGTCATGGTCTCAAGGAAAAGTATATGCGACCTTATTAGTGTATTATAGAGGTCGCCATATAACTTAGACAAGATGGTTGGAGCTTTATTATGAAAACATATCTTGAATAATTAACTAAAACCCTTGAATTACAAAGAAATAGAGGAGGGCATTAAAAACTTGACAACAACACATACAGGGTGTCCCGTAAATAATGGATCAAACGTAACGGGTAGGTAGCTTACCTAATTTCCAACAACTAATTTGAATATTAAAAAAAAAACCGTTACAGTAACCAGGATATTAATTTTTTTTCGAATTTTACGATTTTGTCTTCCAGAATTAAGCTTTTTTAATGCTGTCGCTGCAAATGATGACATTTTTAGGTATGATTTTTATTTAACATTTCTGAATAGCTTACTAATGTTATAAGATACCATTTTTTTTGAATACCGTTTTATTTGCCTTAGAAAAAAAATCTTGAGTTGAAAAGTTTTTTCTTTACGATGTTAGGACCAAAATTGAAAAAATTCTCCTGTAAAAAAAATGTATGACACCGAAGACCACCATTATTTTAAAAACTTGTACATTTAATAAGGTTTGCAAATTGGTATAAAACTTACGTCTAGTCCTTATCGTTACAAAGATATTGCTATGAATGTGATGAAGAAGACAGAAAATAAATTAAATTGGTACTATTCCATTTTTTCCTTTTCGTAATGGCTTATGCTTGAATGCTTGTAATCGAAGCAGGTAGTTAAGCGGATAGCATAATTCCGACCCGATGACGTCATCTGTCCGGAATTTGGGACCGCTACCTGTGGCGGAGTTGCACCTCAGTCAGTGTGAAAGGGATAGATAGCGCCGCTTTTTGGTAAATCGGTTAAATCGGTATGAAGTTGCGCAGGTTCTTTTGTTCTTTCCTGCGCCCTTCACTCGTACAGGCTTCATTGTTGCTTGATTTTATTAGTTTAGTTGTAACTAGTCTCTCTTCGAGTTGCTACGTCAGACAACTTTCGCTCCCGGTCAGTGGCTCGGTGTTTTCTTCTGTAAAATTTGACTTGTGCTGTGTTTTTGGACTTTGCTTTGCTTATCGATTTGGAACTCTTTGCGTATTGGACAAACGACATGGCGATCCTACGGACTCCGAAAACATTCGTTTGTGTGTGCTTGTACGTGTGTGCAGTAGCGCTGAAACCTTATTCAGCCCAATGCCTCGTTATGAGTACACGCCACGGCAGTACGCCGAAATGCATTTTATCTACGGAGAAGCAAGAGGTAATGCCAGGGCGGCTGCAAGATTGTACCGTGAAAGATACCCGAACCTGGTTCGTTATCCCGATTATCGCGTCTTTATTAGAGTGCATAACGCGCTTCTTGAGGGAAGAATTCTTGGCACCGGAGTTGGTGGTACCCGTGAAGGACGACCGCGACAAGTTAATGACGAAGTCATTCTTCGAGAAATCGAGGAAGATCCGTCAGTCTCCGTTCGCGTCATAGCGCGACGCGTAGGAATTTCTAGATCGACGGTGCATCGAGTGCTACAACGGTGCCGATTGCACCCATATCACGTGCAACGTGTTCAAACGCTGACGTCGCGTGATTACCAGCCAAGAATAGAATTTTGCCAAAGGATGCTTAGAATGATTCGGGCGGACCCGCAGTTTTTTAACAAGATTTTATGGAGTGACGAGTCTTCATGCCGCCGAGATGGATATTTAAATTTGCATAATTTGCACAGTTGGCAGCTGATAAACCCATATTTGATGCGAGAGGACAGGAGCCAACATCAATTTAAAATAAATTTATGGGTGGGAATAATCAATGGGCAAATAATAGGGCCCTTTGAACTACCAGCTACTCTAAACGCCGAATATTATCTCCATTTTTTAAGGAATGAGTTGCCAAGGTTATTAGAAAACGTTCCAGAAGACGTACGGCAAGCAATGTGGTTGCAAAATGATGGGTGCCCCGCTCACTATGCGACGGCAGTAAGGGCGCACCTTGATGAAAGTTATCCGGACAGATGGATCGGCCGATTAGGACCAATTTTGTGGCCTCCGCGATCTCCGGATTTAAATCCCCTAGATTTTTTTTACTGGGGATGTTTAAAAGACAGGGTCTACAAGAATCCAATAACGTCGGAAGAAGAATTACGACAGCGCATCCAATCTGCTGCATCACAAATAAACCAAAGCCGTTTTGTCCGTCGGATAAGAGCTTCCTTTATTAGGAGATGCAGACTTTGCATTCTTGTAGAGGGAAGGCAATTCGAACATTTATTGTAAAAACCAAATAAAACGATTTATTTGAACTAACTGTTTTTTTTAGTACGGCCTCCTAATTCTTTTCATACGCCTCAATAATTCAATGAACATTGCCTCTGAAATACTACAGTTACACATTTTAAAGAAAAAGTTTAAATGTACACACTTTTTTATTTTTTTTATTAACGTTGATTTGGAGCACCTCTCAGATTCATAGCAATTATCTTTGTAACGACAAGGACTAGAATGTACAACTTCATACCAATTTACCAAAAATACAAAAGCGGCGCTATCTATCCCCTTCACGCTAACTGAGGTGCAACTCCGCCACAGGTAGCGGTCCCAAATTCCGGACAGATGACGTCATCGGGTCGGAATATGCTAGCCGCTTAACTACCTGCTTCGATTACAAGCATTCAAGCATAAGCCATTACGAAAATGAAAAAATGGAATAGTACCAATTTAATTTATTTTCTGTCTTCATCACATTCATAGCAATATCTTTGTAACGATAAAGACTAGACGTAAGTTTTACACCAATTTGCAAACCTTATTAAATGTACAAGTTTTTAAAATAATGGTGGTTTTCGGTGTCATACATTTTTTTTACAGGAGAATTTTTTCAATTTTGGTCCTAACATCGTAAAGAAAAAACTTTTCAACTCAAGATTTTTTTTCTAAGGCAAATAAAACGGTATTCAAAAAAATGGTATCTTATAACATTAGTAAGCTATTCAGAAATGTTAAATAAAAATCATACCTAAAAATGTCATCATTTGCAGCGACAGCATTAAAAAAGCTTAATTCTGGAAGACAAAATCGTAAAATTCGAAAAAAAATTAATATCCTGGTTACTGTAACGGTTTTTTTTTTAATATTCAAATTAGTTGTTGGAAATTAGGTAAGCTACCTACCCGTTACGTTTGATCCATTATTTACGGGACACCCTGTATATACATTGTCATAAAACTAAAGTTCCCTGAAGAAATACCTATCACAATTAGTATTATATCACACTAACTTAAATAATGTAGAAACAATATAGATATTTTGAAATCATGGAAATTAACTTCATTTACTTTTTCTCTTATTCATTCATACACGCACAATATTAACGCGAATCAAAACGGTTGTCGTTGATTCGTATTGTTTGACACTGTACAACGTCATTACAACTGCAATGTGACATACGCGGTCACATAAGGGTCTCATCACAACAAGTATTGGACCAAAAAGTCGGTCTTTGTACTTTTATTTAACTTTTATGTAACGTTCAACGGTCATTGGCTGACTTCTATATAACTACTAAACGATATTAATGTCGTATAATTTGTGCCCTTTTCGCGTTTTTTAGACGTTTATATGTACGTTTTTGCGACCAATCTTAAAAACGTAAATGAAAATGTAAAACGTTAACTTGACTATTATAAAACATTAATTTGTTAGTTGGGACATCTCCAACCAGCATTGGTCAATCGCTCGTCTCCGCTGCTCCTGCACGACAACGCACGACCTCATACTGCACAGCAGACGGTCTCCAAGTTGCAAGAACTGGGGTTGGAAGCTCTCCGTCATCCGCCCTACTCATCAGACCTTGCGCGCCTACAGACTACTACTTTTTCCAGAATTTGGATAACTTCTTGGCGGGAAAAAAATTCAAAGCCCGAGAGGCAGTACAAAATGCCTTTGAAGAATTTGTTGCCTCCCGTCCAGCTGATTTCTTTAAGAAGGGCATCAATAAACTGCCACTGCGTTGGCAAAGATGCATTGATTGCATGGGTGATTACTTCGATTAATACAAATAAAAAATGCATGAAAAAAATTCGTTTAAACTTTTTCATACAAAACGGCAATTTCATAGGTAAAGACCTATTATTAAAATAGTTTGAGGTATCTTACTTTAAAGTTATCGGTGGTCTTAATGTGTGGTTCATTAGCTATTATTCGATCCTTATTTTATAAGTCTGTATCATCACGAACATTGTTAGGCACACAATTATCTACGAGAAAAGGAATATTATAATCACAACAAACAGTAACTATCATCAGTAAGATAATCTTTCAAAAATTCTAAAAGCGTGCGGAACAAAACCGGCCGTGTAATGAACCCCCATACATCATTAACTGGTAGTGTAAGAGCACAGAATAGATAAAAACAGAAGGTCAGCTGCATACAACGAGCAAAATACACATAGACGCCGGACGCGCATACATACAGCGATTGCAAGCGCACTCGCGCGGGTGGCATTAGCTGGAAAACGCTGTAGGTACGCTTCTATGTGTGCGTGCACCGGTGTTCAACTTCTGTGCCCATCTGTTTTGTGATAGGAGTGTCACACAAACAATCCCGCTCCAGTTTCGCGAGGGACTGGTTGATAGTACGCAGTAGTGGATTCGTTACAGCGAGAGTCTAGTGGAGACCATTGTGACTCGAGGACGTCTGCGCCGTTGTGTCCGAGATGTTGGTAATTGCCCCCGCTGCCTACGGTTGGAGGGAAAAATCTGGATGCGATTGAGAATTTTTACTACAGAAAGTTTTTTTTGCAATGATTCATTTGGTTGGAGATGCTTAAAGAGCTGCAGGTTTTCTTATAGTTTTCGGAGTCTAAGTGATGATGAAAATTTACTCGCAGCTCTTGCATGGCCAAGAGGTTAAAATTAGTGTAAAATATGATGTCTCACAAATCTCACCCATCATTGTCATAAACCATCATTCTCATATACCTAAAATATCGCTTTTCAATTTAATGTTAGTCCGAGAGTTATAAAGTCATTACCATTTAACGATATGCACTAGGTTCTCCAAAGGCCTTGAAGGTCATCTAACCTGAAGATATGGGAGGTCCCATTCATTAATTTTACGCCCTAACCCCTTCCAGAAACATAAGGATCCCTTAATAAACCGCGACCGATGTCTCGCTCTGTTTATATGCATATAATAGCGTCCCAAATCTTCTTATTGTCCCTGAATATGGTTCATAGCATCTCATGAACAGGTAATGACATTATTTATTGGCACTAAAGGAGCAATGAGGTTAAAGACAAAGAGTCCGAATAGTTCGCAGGATCTTGTTATGATAGTTGGGGAACTATGTGAGTTATGGCCACCTTCATTGATTCGACCCTCGCTATACAGAGGCCACATTCCAGGGATTATGCATCTCATCAAAAGAAACTTCAGTTTATAGACATTGTAGTAAGTTTAGGAATGTCTTTGTTGGTGTATAGGGTGACTTTGGCTGTAACCTACTGCGTCGGCGAAGCGTTCACAATGTTATGCTAAAAAGCTGATTACTTGAGAATAGAAATGTGTTGGAATTGTAGTGTTGCTCTTATTTGGTTTGAATCTGTTAAAAGGTGTTAGATTAGAAATTCATGTACCATATGGAAAAACAGCACTAATTAATAAAAGTATTCTTTGTATGGCATCATTGATTTACAACAAGTTGCCTGATGATGTCAAAAAATTACCTGTTCATCAATTCAAGTCGCAGCTGCACAAATTCCCAGTGAATAAATGTTATTATAATGTCAAGGAGTACTTACATGATAAAAATATAGATAATTATTTACGAGTATAATAAGAGTAATTTATTGACATTGAATATTACGAGAACACAAATAGTGTGACATGCTATAATAATTTAATTTGACCTGTGTATAATTTTATTTTAATTTGGACCAATGTATTAATTTATTTGATAGTTAGTCTATGACATGTCTTTTAATTCATCTGACAATTTTTATTTTGATATCTTTGTCATTTGTAGTATAATGATTTTTTTGTTCTTTGATTATAACAATTTTGTAATGTAATTTTAATAATTGATTATGATTAGATTAACAATCATATAAATCTTTCCACACCTTATTAGGTAATGGTACAGAGTACTTTATATTTATTTGTAACATCTGTTTATACCTACCTGTATTATGCAAATAATTAATTGGAATTTGAAAAAGTTTTTCTCTGATTTTTATATCTATTCTTACGTTGTTCTTCTTCATACCAGTTGCCGGCTGCAAATTGTCCCCAATTCACAAGTTCTTGTAAATTTTCAGCGCTCCCATTCTTTTCCATTTAAAATAAGATCCCTTCAATCGAATATCGAATGAATTGTAAGGCCCTACAGAATTATTATGAACCTAATAAAATCAAACTGGGAGGAGCGAAGTGGCGTCGGGGTTGACGAGAGCCCGACCATCTTGAAGTCAACAATGGTTTCCCGACTTGTTCTTTGCGTTGCACCGTTATTAAAATCTCGTGAAACAATCGACTTGAAAGCGCACTTCCGTGGGCTATGTACAGACTTGTTGACAGGATCGGCAGGATTTGTAGTTAGGTAGGAATTATTTTAGACTGGCATTAACCTGCGGCTTCGCTTCCGTGATCTTTCCTATAGGAATATGTGCAGTTTTCCGGCAAAATGTAGCCTGTTACCCTCCGGTCCATAATCTATCACTTCGATCCGTTTGCTTTGTTGCTGCCTGTAGAAAGGACAAACCAACAAACACTCTTTTGCGTTTACAATATTAGTAGGAATAGTAATCAGGTCTTTATATTGTTTAGTCTGGTCCTCTGAGACGTGATTTAAACATTGAAAATGTAGTACCAAATAACGTTTATTGGAAAATTAATTAGCATTGATTAGAGAGCTCTATGAAATAAACTTAAAAGTATAATTTTATGATTGTGGAGCTCGTGGCTAAGTAAAAACAGCTTCACGGGTCGATCCCATTAGGTTAAGCTACGCTTGCCGGGGGTTAGTCCGTGGACGGGTGACCATCTTTACTTATAGAGACTCCTCCGTGCCTCGCAAAGCACGTTAAAGCCGTTGGTCCTGGCTGTCATTCGTGGATCTTTCGACAGTCGTTACGGGTCGTCAAAAGCCCGAAAGCCTGACAACCAGTCTTACCAAAGGGTACCTATCGTATTATTCCATTACTGGGTTGTGGAGGTCAGATAGGAAGTCGCTCCATGTAATATATTCAGCTGCATCCGGTTATACTGGAAGCCGACCCCAACATACTTAGAAAAGGCTAGGCAGATTTTTTTACGTTGTATAATTTTATGATTCTCTTTTGAATGGTTACCAAAGTTCCCAATGGAGCGTATTTTTAGCCTATTATAAAGGACACTTGTCTCATATTGAAGTATTTTTTCGTTTTCACAACATGATCACTACAAAATCTGTACCATCACCAAATGCATGGAATATTAATACCGGGCCTCACCGATGGTGACTTCGAACGGATCATTAGAGGATAATTATCATGCCACTTCACAGGGAACTGAAGGGTTCCCACTCGGAAATCTGATTCTTTCTCTATTTCTGCCTGCGGTGCGACTTTTTCCTCGGATAATGATTTTGGCAGCCGTGCTAATAGGTGCTAAGACATAATTTCGAATGAATGAGACATTTATAAATCTGCCATTTAAATTGGTTGATTTTGAATAACGATTTCATGAATATTACCTATATTTTAAATAAGTAGGTAATTCAACTAGAAAGAAAGAAAATACGTTTATTTGCGGTAAACATGACGCAAAGGACAAAAAAAATAAAATAAGCAATGTAAAAAGCAAGTATTGGGGAAAATATGCGTCACATCAACTCTGCTTCACATCCATTATATCAATTTGCATTATTTTCCTCTTCCGCATATCGGGGTCGATGACTGAAATATTTCCATCGAGAAATCCTTAATACCCCCGGGCAAGCATCGGCCAATATTTCACACTAAGTATTCAAAACCCAATGAATTTTAAATCGCTCTAAAACTTTTATGACGTAACACCACCGTCTCACGCCCGATGCGTCGAACCTAAGGCATCCACAAAAGGTCCTCCGAAGGTCCGAACCGAAGCGATGCATCATTAATGAACCACCGGCCACATCTATTGTGCACTATTTAACAACTACCCACCCCGACGGGGATTTCGTACCAAATTAAACTCGTCCAACAACGATTGTATAGAAAATAATACTGGGAAAACTCTTTGTCGGAGCACACGGGCGGACGGTGCAAATAAAACTATTGTTACAAGTGGTATTAATTAATGTGAATAGTAAATTAATCTGTAAGGTTTCGGCTTCAGGAGAAGTGGGTAGATGTTTGACTTGTCCGTATCGAAAGTGACCCGTGTGAGGATTTAAGGCTTTTTCACTGGCGTTAATAATGAGTTGGTTGCGTGTTTCGGTATTGGATGCGTTAAATTCTACTTATATGTTATTATTGTCTTTTTTAACCGACTTTAAAAAAAAAAGAGGAGGTCATCAATTCGTCGCGTAATTTTTTTTTATGTATGTACACCGATTTCTTCGTCAATTGTGGATCGATTTTGAAAATTCTTTTTTTATTTGATAGGGTGTGCTCTCGAGATGGTCCCATTGTCACCCCCTCAAATTTTATAGGCACACCTATAGAGATTTGATTATTTTTTATAGTAACTTGTGCATTTGCTATCGAAAAGCACCATTTGGTGAAGTGGAACTGATGATGAAGACCACATATGACCATCGGAACTACTAATAAGTATTTTTCATTCACGGGTTGCGATTCGATTACCAATTTATGCTCGTCCGTCACAACGAATATGGTGAAGTGGAGCTGATGGTGAAGTCACCAAGACCCACTAATATGTGAAAAATAAAAAACTTTTTTGCAAAAAAAAAAAACAACCGACTTCCAAAAGAAACTGCAAAGTGAAAAATAACTTAAATTTCGGAAGTCGGTGGCAAAAAACTAAAATACAGATCCAAAGACACCGACTTCCGAAATGAAAGTTATTTTTCACTTCGCGGTTTTTTTTGGAAGTCGGTTTTTCTTTGTAAAAAAAGTTTTTTTTTGTTTTTATCATCCTCATAGTTGCTCATATATACGCTATGTTGTGGGTCACCCTTCCATTGTTACCAGCAATAGCTGTTTTTTAAATTATGATTAAGTTACCTAGACACGTTTGTAATACCGAATTCTCAGTCTATAAGCATTGTTTATTTGCTTTCAATTTGAGAATTTCTCAAACAAAAAAAGATAATTTTCCATAACGATAAAAAACGAAATGCATACAGCCAGTGTTTTCTTTGGCTACACCTCGACTTGTCCCGGGGATATGTACCTAGCCAGTCTGTGAATAAACGCAGCACCATGTTATCCTTGGATATTTCTCCATAATTAAAAAGTAGGGAATTGCTCGCGACGCTCGGAGTTGGAATCGGGAGATTTTAATTATGTTAGTGAACCGGCTCTTTGTCCTGGCTGTGCGATAGCTTTTTTGCGATACCCCCAGACTTTTTCTGAGAAGTAAGCACTAACTAGGGACTTCACAAATAAAACATCAAGTAGTGAAAATGTTGAATGTAACAAAGTTAACGATTCAGCTTTGTGATTTTTGCTGTGATTTGGAGATAGTTTTGCCCGCTTTCATAGTCTGGTAGTTATGAGAACTGAATTTTGATATAACAAAAGTCTGGAAATATGAAAACGGAACTTAATGAGAGGTTAAAACCGTTGCTTAACACAAAGAAGACCAAAATAAAGATTGACTAAAACAGCAATCTGTTAAACAACATTGAATCTATTAAAATCTAGACCCAAAATACTATCCACAACGTTTCTAAAACGTAGTTAGTTTCATTGTTCCACACGTTAACAAATAAACACCGTCTGATTTCAGTTTAGCAAACCGCACAAAAGTTGTAACAAAATCTCATTTCGCACGAACAAACATTTGAATTTAACATGAGTAACGTGTATTTGATTGTGAGACTTGTTAGTTTTCATTAACAATCACATGTACCGTTTACAGCATCAAACAAACAACGGATTTTGATTCTGAAACATTTCGTTCTATAATGTACGTGAAAATTTTAGGCATGTCCCGGGGAGCATGTTTGCCATCGTCCGAAGCTCGGACCTCTCACGCGTAAAATTACTATCACCTACACCTTAGGTAAATATGTTGGCAAGAAATTCGCTTTGAACCCTTTCAGCCCTTTGTTGTTCAACTAAAACTATTCTCAGTTAATCCCTGGATAAACAGTGCTTGTTAATAAATTAACGCGTTATTAATATATGTTACTGTGACCCTATGGTTGGCAGGTGTCCCTTCAGGGTATGTTCTCTATTCTGTTTCATTTTACAACAAAGGTTGTGAGTTAAGAAACAGTAATTTCGGGTCAACTGTAAATATTGTAGCCATTCCGCTTTTTGTGTTGTTAATAAATTACGATATGGTTGGGTGACGTGTTTGTTTTGCTCTCATTATGTCGGGATATCTTTGTGAAGCATTTCACTCGGTCAAAGACAAATCTGTGGGGGCTTTGAAAATATGGGCTTTCTTCGGGCGGGCGGATGTGGTAGTTCAAAAGTGAGTCTAAACTTACGGTACTAAGTTCTATTTCTAAAGATACGTTATTTGTTATCGTGTTCTGTATCTTCTTCAGCCAACAAAATTGGTGCTCATCAAATTAGGTTATGGATCAATTTATTAAAATGGAGTTTCCATTATTTGTTTTATGGGATTTGCGTGTTTTATAATAATTTTCTTCTCTATTTATACATTATTAAGGCTTTAAAACCATCTTCAACCCAATAATAAAAAAATCGACTGTTAAACTCCAAACACATCATCTCAATCCGAAAAACATCTCGGAGACGAAACACTATCCACCAATAACAGCGCACCATAATTAACGACATCACAAACCCTCATATTGCATTGCCGAAAAATAATCCCGCCGAATCTCCTTTCCTCCTCAAATGTATCCTAAGCTAATAAATAGAAGGAGAAAAACTCGGTCAGGGGGTGGAGGGAGATCTAAGTGAGTGCTTTACGTCATATCCGAAATCCCGGTAAAGTGAGTCCGGTAAAGCTTGGCAGTGTTCGATGGTCCGCTCTTCGCGATCTCTGTAATAGCAATAGCTTTGTGTTAAAGCTGCCCGGAGTGAAGTCTCATTGTTTGGTGCAAACATTGGCGAATATCTTTTTGGATTGGAAGACATATTTGTTTGGAGATTGTAAACCGTGATGTTGGGGATTCAATAAATAGTTTTAAAGTCTTCAACGTTGTAAAGATTATAATTTTATTACGTTTTAATTATAATTGAACAGCACAGTCCAACTTCTGACCCTTGAAATTAGTTGTTACTCGGCTGTATTTTATGTAAAGGGAAATCTTAAGTAAAACCTTTACTTAAACTTTAGATCTGCGCTTACCTCGACCAGAAGTTGCCCCCAATGAAGTGTAAGTCTCCGCTTATCTCCTATATCTTACGTCTTGCCGTTATATCGGCGTGGCTTAGCGCTTTTTCATCAATCCTGCTTTATTACGGCGGATTCGCTTTTGTCTACGGCCGGATGTCGGTCATTTAGCCTGACCGTGCCAGTCTCTATTACACCCATCCGATTTCATTCGTATCTGTCGTCCGGAACCGCCCGGAATCTGTCTTCGGACGTCATCTACCGTTTACTTTCGGACGAATTCCTTTTTTTTTCGTCCTTCTTTTTAAGGCACTTGATGTATACCCACCCGCCATTGTCAGTTTGTTTTCTGTTTGGCAATTTTTAACGGGATTACACTCGCCGACCCCTGGCCTGATCACGTCTTTGCAGCTGCCCGTCTATTTATGAGGCAATATTTTATGGAATATTGAGTAAAGTGGCCTTTAATCTACTAATATAATGGGGTTTAGCGGAAATATTACCACGCGTTCAATTGTGTTCGGATTTCTATTGTTGTGTCCAAGTCTTGGTTTAGTGGTCGTCTTGAAATTGTTGTCAACACATACTAGGGGACTGACTGGCTATTCATTAAGAAATGTGAATTGTTTTTCTTTATTATTCTTACAATACTTCATCATCTGCCTAGCCTTTTCCCAACTATGTTGGAGTCGGCATCCAGTCTAACCGGATGCAGCTGAATACCAGTATTTTACATGGAGCGACTGCCTATCTGACCTCCACACCCAGTAACTGGGTAATACGATACCGCTTTGGTTGTCAGACTTCCGGGCTTCTGACGACCCGTAACGTAACGACTGTCAGAGATCCACGAATGACAGCCAGGACCAACGGCTTATCGTGCTTTCCGAGGCACGGAGGTGTCTCGGTATGTAAAGATGGTCACCCATCTACGGACCAACCCCAGGAAGCTTAGCTTAACCTGGTGGATCGACCCGTGCGGCTGTTATTACTTAGCCACTAGGTCCTCTATTTTTACAATACTTAAATAACTTTATTCTTTCTTACCTATGATTAGGCCATCAAAACCTTTCGCCAGTTACGGCTCTAATAGTTAGGCTATTCAGCCCTTATTTCCAATTCCCCTTGAACCAATTCATCCAATAAAATATTTTATTAACTTTCCTACAAAAAAACACCTATTCAGTCTTTACTATCCTCACCCCGATAGCTATCCCTGGCAGAGTTCCCAATGAAATGGGATTAAATCATGCGACATTAGCGTTGCCTCGTCCACAGCACTAAATAATCTTCCTTTTATTAAACTCGAGATAAATGATTATACAGTCGACTGTCCCTTGTTTGTCTGTAAATAGGAAAGTGGAATTTTTCTCAGGAATTAGAGGGTGTATTTCGTGTCGATCTTGGAAGAAAAGAATGTCGTGAAGGGAAATGCTGGCATCTAAAGTAGTAAATTGGCCTTGTAATTGATAGCTTGGGATTGTTTATCCTATTTCTAATATTGAACATTCCTTATAGCTTAAGATTGTGTTTGTTAGAAATAAAGGATAGGTTACGGAGAAATTAAAATTATCTTGTCTATTTGACCTCACGACACAGGGAATCCTGGTGTGGGTTTCAGGGAATTTGTAAAAATGTAGCACGTAAGGTCCTATATTATAATCCGATACTCGTTTTTTTTTTTAATTGTACCGTGTTTCTGAACTGAATATAGTTCTTTTTTATTTCTTTTTCTTTGACGCATTCCAGTAATGTAAAATGATCATTTATTAAGAATCTGGCTTCTGCCCGCAACTTCGTCCACGTGGAAATCAACATTAGCATATCATAAAACATATCCTATTGGCACTGGGCAATAGTATAGCTATTAGTGAAAGATTTTTTGAAATCGGATGAGCTGTTTCGGAGATTACCCCTACATACAAACAAATTTCACCTCTTCATAATATTAATATAGATTTCTATAAGAATCGTATTCCAAATGCAACTATTTGCTTTTTATCATTGTTATTTTCATCAAGAATTACATATACAGTACCACTTCTGTCATCTCAGGTTATTTCCTGCATCGCGTGTCCATTGTCCATTATATCGGTGACACGGCTTTAGTTTTGAGTAATTGTGTCCCCGACAGGCAGTAAGACGAAGATCACGTAAAATATGGTCCCGGGTGATACTTTCCATTCATTGTTCTGTCATTTATCATGGGTTCAATATTTACTTGGTGTTGTTTGGTTGTATGTAGTTGTTAGTTGTGTGTGATGTTAGTCTAATTTGGGTTTTATTTATTTAAATGTTCTTAAATAAAGTTCTTTAAATATTAATAGTCTGATATGATAAGAAATCAGTATATATGAGGACGTCTGAAAATGGCACCAATTATTTAAAAGTTGTGTGGAAATCGGTTGCCACGATATGGTCATGTAATGCGGAAAAGTGCATATAGTGCGTGAGAAAAGTTTTGACTATGAATGTGGATGAATTTAAGAGTAAAGGAAGACTAAAGAAACGGTAGATGGAATGTGTAAAAGATGAAATAAATGAAGACAAGGGCAAGAGAATAATGATATTTCTATAGCCTACAAATATATGCTTGTAAATTTGAGAAGTTGAGGGTGGGTATAATTTAGTAGTTAACGAAGACGCGAAGTTATCATCCATGGTCCTTTCATCTAGGCGTTCATGTCATTGACCAAAACGCATAATATCTAGTGCGATATTCTTTGCAACAATTACATTGTTATTTTCCGCCATAATACCTACGTAGTGTTACCAATAGTAATCGAATGTGTCGTCTGTACCACTAATGGTATTAGCCTTATTAATCATTTGCCATTCGCTCCTCGTACAGACGTCAGACAGTGGCGCTCAATCTTTTGTTTTATGTCTTTTGTTTTTTTTTTCTGTGCACAAAAGGTTAAATCTACCTACCTAATATTAGGGGTTAAAGTATGAAATTGCCGATTTGTACTGAAAAATTGAAATTAGTTTTTTTTTTTAATTTAATATATTTATTTAATCAAAATAATTACCATTATTATCTATACATTGCTGCCATCTAATAGGAAGGTCATATAAGCCTTTGCGATAGAACTCTCGTGATCTAGATTCGACAAACTGTGTGAAAGCATTTTGCACTGGCTCCTGAGAAGAAAGCTTTTTATCACGTAGAAAATTGTCGAAATCACGAAAAAAAATGTTAGTTCATTAGAGCAAGGTCTGGCGAATACGGAGGGTGACGAATGGTTTCTAATTGCAGTTCCTGTAGAGTTAAAACGGTGTCTCGTGCTGTATGAGGTCTCGCGTTATCATGGAGCAATAATGGTGAAGATCGATTCGTGAGTCGGGGCTGTTTCACTGCTTGTTTTGCTATCATTGTTCGGAGTTCGGCACACTAGACATCTGCCGTTATTGCTTGACCAGATCGGAGAAAGCTATAGTGAATAACACCATGCTGAGACCACCAAACAGTTACCATTACCTTTTTATTGGTAAGCTTTGCTTTAGGACACTGTTGCGGCGTTTGACCTGGGGTCAGCCATTGCATTTTTGGCTTACGGTTATCGTAAAGAATTCCACTTTTCATCACATGTCACAATTCGATCCAATATTCCTTCATTTCTGTATCGATTCAACAAGGCAACACAAGTTTCAACACGCGTTTCTTTCTGCAGATCAGTCAAATCATGAGGCACCCATTTCTCATACTTTTTTATTTTATTCATTTGACGCAAATGAGTTATTGTTGGTAAGGTAACGTTAAACCATGCCGCTAATTCCTGGGTAGTTTGGCTCGGATCGGCTTCCACCATCTCTTTCAATTCATTGTTATTCACCTGTGTGGGCGGTCTTCCACGTGATTCGTTCTTCAAATCAAAGTTTCCATCACGAAAGCGCTTAAACCAAAATCGCACGGTGTGTTCATTAGCAATCCCCTCTCCAAACGCAACATTGATATTGCGAGCTGTTTCTGCCGCGTTAGTTCCGCGTCGGAACTCGTATTCAAAAATAACTCGAATTTTCGAAGTATCCATCTTTCTTGTCAAAGCTGAATAAAAAAAACAACTGAAAGTCGATAATCGAATGTTGCACATTTTTTAAAAGAAGAACTTCATAGGTACCATGTGAAAAAAGTTTCACTCAAAAATCTCAAACCATGAAGGTTCTATGTCAATTCGAAGTTCCTAATACAATAAACGGCAATTTCTTACTTTAACCCCTATTATTAAGAAGCTTGTCTGTATCCTAATGCGAGGTATATTTAGTTACTATATAACTTTTTTTTTAGTTACTTTGTAAATATATATTAATATTTTGTAGTACCATTGCAGCTATGCATATTAAATCAAGCTGTTTTACTGGTCATAGTGTCAAGGATCATTGCGAGTTTTTTTTTAAGTATACATATATTTTATAAGTATATTATTTTGAATATTATGATCAACATAAAAATAATGCATAGAACTTTGACAGGCGTGCCTTCGTGTCGCGTATTGTCACCTACTCGGGAGCAGGAAAAGATATTTGATTAGCCTCCGCCGGCCACTAGGGGACACCACAGAGGGCGGCTGGACATATGTTATTTATCTAGATGTGACCTCCTCCGTAGCTTATGAGGAAATATCGTTTTCGTACACACAATTTATATCTATGACAATTCTAGGGAAGGAATTGCTGCGCCCTCGATATTTCTGTGTGATGATTCGGATGAACGTTTTTTTTTTTTAAAGGAAAATGAACATTAAATTTTAAACCGATTGTATCTCAGCATGGACGTAGGATAGATGATACATATGAAACGTCATGGTTTAAAGTTTTCATATTTGTTTAGTTATTGATGTTTTAAATGATTATTTATTCAATTAATATTAATTTATAATCGTCAATCAAATTTAAATCAACATAGGTCTAAAACGGCAGTGAGGCAAGGCAAAATTTGGATTTCGTGGGTTAAGTACTTAAAAGCATGCTTATGTGTCAGCCCTATCTATACTTATCCCTCTTCTAGAGCATTTAATTCTGTCCCTTGTCTGTAAGTAATACTGCACAGTAACAATGCGTCCAGGGAAATATGTTTAAATAATTCGATACGCGTTCTGTAGGGGCGCCGGAGTCTCTTGACATTGTCATCGAGTATGATTGAAGGTATTGAATTATGTATTGATGTCTATTTATTTGTTTATTTTAAATACAAAATAAGCATATAGTATGAAATTGCTTATATGCTAAACGAAAGAGAAACAAAAGTTACATATTAGAATAAGATTTAAAGATATACAATTCAGTCTCAAAAATAATAAGAGTTTTCTTTCTAATAGATTATATCTTATCTATATAAATAAAAAGAGAAGACCTTTTCTGAAACTATTACTCCTCCTCGTCCACTCCCCCCCGTCCTCGTCTACTACAAGTAGACTGACTGACTGACTGACTCATCAACGCCCACCCCAAACCCAGGAACCTAGAAAGCTGGAACTCGCACAGACGTTCCATTTATAATGCAGACAAGGAATAAGGAAGGGTTTCCCAGTAGTAGTTCCTGTGGGATATTTTCCGACATCTATACGGGCGAAGCTGCAGGCTGGTAGATTAATAATATCGTAAAATATTTCGCCATCTAGATAGCTCTCAATAAATTTATTGATTAAAGGCAATACTTTGGCAGTTGGGCTTTAGTTGGTATGGAAAGAAAGAAAGAAGAATGAATGGGTTGAGCGCCCTGTGGAAGTATAGGCATTTAATGTTTGGAAATAAAATTAAAAACACATTAATCGTACATGTTTTAGGTATAAACTTTGGTATAGGTCGCTCTTCCCAGAGTTTAACAGCTTTTAGGTTTAGCGATGAGGTTGCTGCCGCCAAAAACTACATTCTCCAGAACTTTGTAATTTTGCTCCTTACGTACTTACATGATATGCCAAAGGCTTTGAATACAAAAAAATACATCGGGATGCTTTATGCTACCTAATCTACCTCTTTCGTACTTCTAACTAACTGAATAGATAGCTGTGCTGCTAGGGAGTTCGTTGCGCCACTTCTTGATCCCAGTTAAGCACTCGGAAGTGGTGAAGGGCGGGCGTTTTGGGGGACCGTTTATGTAATTGTGGCGTTCGATAAATGCTGATTCTCAGCCTAATTTTAATGAATGACTTGTTTTTATCTACCCCATTTACACCCTGTTAAAAAACAACCCACAAAGTAAACTAAATAACAACCATTCTCACCTACAGCACCATTGACATACAATTCACTTACTAATAACTAATAATCATAAAAGGTCGAATCCCCATGACAATTGACGATCGCATCGCTGTTGTCGACATTATTAATAGTCACTATTAGATAATCATAGGCTACACCCTAATCGATAGGGTGAAGTTAAATTACTGACATCACGAAGGAATTGTCGTTAAGGTTTGCCTTGATGTTTGTTTTTTGAAAGTGATAGGAACGGTTTGATTGGTTGGTAATGGTAGGTTAGGTGCGCCCGATGTTACCCCTTAAATTAGTGTGTGTAGTTCCATGGCTAAATTATAACAGCCGCACGGGTCGGTCGAAGGTTAAGCTACGCTTGCCGCGGTCAGTTTGTGGATGGGTGACCACCACGACCCGATATTTTGATTTAAAAGAGGGTACGTGGAGTTTCTTGCCCGTTCTTCTCCATAGGAACCTACTACGCTTTGGAATGGGCAACTATACTCCATTTACAATAAGATTACCCTTTTCAACCGACTTCAAAAAAAGGAGGAGGTTCTCAATTCGGTTGTATTTTTTTTTTTATGTTTGTTACCTCAGAACTCCGTTATTTATGAACCGATTTGGAAAATTCCTTTTTTATTTGAAATTATATACTTTCAGATTGGTCCCATTTTTATCAAAATCCAGTTCTGATGGTGGGATTCATGAGGAATTGAGGGAACTCCTCAAAAATTATAGGCATACATATAGCGATTTTGGTATTTTCATCAACAAATCAAGCATTTGTATTCAGAAAATAGCATCTGGTAAAAAGTTTTTTTTACAGTCCGTTCAACCGATTTTGACGCCCTCCCGCTCCACCCAGAGCGGGAGAAGTCATTTGATGATTCATACACAAAAAAAAAAGGGTGATAGTAGAAGTAATTAGGTATCAAATCACTCATGGGTACACGGTCAAAAATGAACAACCTTCGAGACATTTTTTTTTTAAACGACGTACAAATTTGACAATTGATTTAAAAGAAAACTAATGAAACTAGTTTTTTTTTTTTTTTTGCTTTTCTGATTAATCCTTGTACATGTCAATAACAATAATTCAATAAAATAAAAGAATATTTGTACCATACTTAAATATATGACCCCAAAATCGTATCAATTTTCGTATTTTTTTGTTTTTCATAACAAATTGCACGTTTACTACATAAAATTACTATATAACTTATCAGCGTACTATTTCACAAACATCAAGGCTTCATTTAGCTATCCAATGAGGTATAAACATTTTCGATACGTTGAAAAATTACTGAATAAACTAGATTTATTAGGAAAGAGAAATCAATCAAGTTTCAAAAGCATTGTTTTTAAAAAAAAATATATGTCGAACGTGGTTCATTTTTGACTGGTGTACCCATGAGTGATTTGATACCTAATGACCTCCACTATCATTCCTTAAAAGAATCGTGACATGTTTCCAATATGTGATTTGTTTGCTGGGAACGACGAAATCCACGATTATCTACAAATGCCATCAGTAAAGTCAGACATCGAGCGGTACAAAAAACAACACAAGGCACGCCTAACCCTGCATCCAAACCCACTAGTTACTGAACTGTTAAACACGACAGCCGTGGTAAAAAGGCTGAAGAGGAACCACCTCTATAAGTGGGAGGCGCAGTACTGGCTGCTCCACCACAACGCCATTCGACCATGGAACGAATTCGCGTATGGTCTAACGACCGATTGCAAATGGAACTAAAAGGGAAAAAAAAATGTTTCCAATAACCATGTATACTTGCCCTATAAACCCAGCCACTTACTCATAAACTATACTAGTTCAATACAAGCAATTTAATTAGAAAGCGTACCATCAATTACTATGACGCGTTTGACGTGAAGGCGCGGCTACACATCGGCGATAGCCAGTAATTAGTGATGGCTTCCACGGCTTGCTACTAATTGACGACATTGTAACGATGTTTACTGAAATTTTTGTCTGAAGATAGGAGCGGTTATTGAACGTCATTATGGCAGTCATTTGAAACGCTAAGTAGAACGCTTAATCGTGTCGCTTCTTGGATACCGTCTGTGACGATGTATATAGGGTGTCTGTATTCGGACTGGCGAAAATTAAGGGGGTGGTACAGACGATCAAACTGAACAACTTTCTCCCGGGGACCAACATCGTAATCGTGAAAAAAAAATCAGTCATCCCATACAAAACTTCAATACCTACTCGGCCAAATGTATGGGACGACTGAAAATGTTTTCGCGATTATGATGTTGGTCCCCGGGAGAAAGTTGTTCAGTTTGATCGTCTGTACCACCCCCTTAATTTTCGCCAGTCCGAATACAGACACCCTGTATATAAATAAAATAGTCAAAAATATATAATTATACAGACGAATTGAGAACCTCGTGGCTAAGTAATAACAGCCGCGGTCGGTCCATGGATAGGTGACCATTTTTACATACCGAGACCCTTCCGTGCCTCGGAAAGCACGTTAAGCCGTTGGTCCCGGTTGTAATTCTTGGATCTTTGACAGTCGTTACGGGTCGTCAGAAGCCCGAAAGTCTGACAACCAGTCTTACCAAGTGGTATCGTGTTACCTAGTAACTGGGTTGTGCAGGTGAGATAGGCAGTCGCTCCATTTAATATATTGGTATTCAGCTACATCAGGTTAGACTGGAAGCCGACCGAACATAGCAGGGAAAATTCTAGGCCGATTGATTGAGTTTGTTCGATGATTGAACAATAACGTTACTTTGGTCCTCTTGTCTGGAAAAATGTATATCTACTGCTTAGAGTATGACCTGGCATAGGATAGCCGCATATTTCTGGCGTAACTTATAACTTACTAGCTTTTGTCAGCGGTTTCGCCCGCGTGGATGCCGGAAAATATCCCACGGGAACATGCTACCGGGAATACCTTCCTTATTCCATTTCAACATTACAAATGGAACCTCTGTACAAAATTTCAGCTTTCTAGGTTCAAGGGTTTGGGCTGGGCGTTGATGAGTCAGTCATTCAGTCAGGACTTTTCTTCACACTAATATTATAAAGGCGAAAGTTTGTGAGTGTGTGTGGGCGTGTGTGTGTATGTTTGTTACTTCTTCACGCTCACCCGGCTGGGATGATTTGGATGAAATTTGGTATGTAGATAGCTTATACCCTGGATTAACACATAGCTACTTTTTATCCCGGTTTACGTGGGTGAAATCGCGGAGCGCAGCTAGTTTTTTTTATAAAGATAACCTACGCTTACTTAAGCAAAATGACGCTTATAGTTTCAAACGTATCATCCCATCTTAACCTGTAGATTGTCATCTAAGATCTGATTAATCTAAACACGATTCAAAAGCGTTGGAAGGCTTCCCACGACGTGGATCCATGAATGATGACCTTGTGAAGACCGCAGGAATCCGCTGGATGCGAGAAGCACAACCGGTGGAAGTGGCGGTGCTTGGGGGAGGCTGTCCAGCAGTGGATGTCTTTCGGTTGAAATGATGATGATTTAAAACAACCATTTCGTCCACAATTTCGACATGATCCTAATCGTGACTTAATAAACGGATAACCCTATCCATGT
This sequence comes from Cosmia pyralina, assembly GCA_946251885.1. Lineage (NCBI taxonomy): Eukaryota > Metazoa > Arthropoda > Insecta > Lepidoptera > Noctuidae > Cosmia > Cosmia pyralina. The sequence goes on along the minus strand of OX276361.1, from coordinate 22,103,317 downwards.
AACAATTTCTTTACCAGCTAAAAATAAGACATAACCGTTATATTAGGTCTTTACCTATGAAATTGCCGTTCTGCAGTACTGGCCATTTCAAATCAAAATAATTTTTGTTTGGCTCAGAATTCTAATTTCAAATTAATTTTATTTTAAAAACATGGATTTTTTTTTCCAAAAGTAGTCATTTGTTTATTGATTAGTGTTACATTTTCATCGCATTTCAATCTTTTTCGTCATCATGGATACGTTAAAAATTCGAGTAATTATGGAATATGAGTACCGTCGTGGCAGCAACGCGGCACAAGCGGCACGCAACATCAACGACGTTTACGGAGCTAACACTACAAACCAACGCACCACTTGTTATTGGTTTGCTCGCTTCCGTTCTGAAAATTTCGACCTGAAAAATGAACTTCGCGGTCGTCCGAAGACTTTGGTCGACAATGACGAATTAAAGGCGATTGTGGAAGCTGATGATACAGAATCTACGGCTGAATTAGCAGCAGCTTTCGACGTTAGCGTCAAAACAATATTGGTCCATTTGCGTCAAATTGGCAAGATAAAAAAGCTTGACAAATGGGTGCTCCACGAACTCAATGATCGCCAGCGCGAAGTACGCGTCGAGACGTGCCTTGCACTGCTCAACAGACACACAAATGAAGGAATTTTGAACCGCATTGTTACCTGCGATGAAAAATGGATTCTGTTTGATAACCGCAAGCGCTCAGCAAGTTGGTTGGATCCTGGTTCAGCACCTAAACAATGCCCTAAATGAAAACTTACCCCTAGAAAAGTGATGGTCACTGTTTGGTGGTCTAGCGCCGGTGTGATTCATCACAGCTTCTTACCAAACGGGGTGAGCATTACTTCAGATGTGTACTGTGAAGAACTGAACACAATGATGGAGAAGCTGGCACATCTCCAACCAGCATTGGTCAATCGCTCGTCTCCGCTGCTCCTGCACGACAACGCGCGACCTCATACTGCACAGCAGACGGTCTCCAAGTTGCAAGAACTGGGGTTGGAAGCTCTCCGTCATCCGCCCTACTCACCAGACCTTGCGCCTACAGACTACTACTTTTTCCAGAATTTGGATAACTTCTTGGCGGGAAAAAAAATCAATACCCGAGAGGCAGTACAAAATGCCTTTGAAGAATTTGTTGCCTCCCGTCCAGCTGATTTCTTTAAGAAGGGCATCAATAAACTACCACTGCGTTGGCAAAGATGCATTGATTGCATGGGTGATTACTTCGATTAATACAAATAAAAAATGCATGAAAAAAATTCGTTTAAATTTTTTCATACAAAACGGCAATTTCATAGGTAAAGACCTATTAACTAATTATGATTATTACACCAAAAAACTGCATGCTACATACACATCGCACATGATTCTGTTGCATATTAGATTTAATGGCGCGCTCCGAATGTTTTAATCACAATTTAAGATGGGTTCCTGCTGCGGGAATGGCGGACGATGTTCGGGGTTGCGGCGAATGCTCGTTATCGGATACTGTTGTTATTTGTAGTAGGAATATTTTTGTTATTTGTTACTTTTTTTGTTTGGCAACATTGGTATCTAGTTTAAACAAAAATAAAAAAAAAATCATTTAATTCAGGCAAAACACAGCAAATTACATAAAATTAAATTTCACAATACTGAATGTTAATACAATTAAAATAAATGAATGAATACAAATGAAAAAGGTTACAGATTTAAAACAAAGATAAAATGTCAATGCAACCAAAATAAACAAAGTTTAAAATACATAAATGGTCAGGGTCACAGAAATCAAAATTGAATTAAAATATAAAAACAATATAATACAAAAAAGTTATTATAATATACATGTCAAGGTCAAGGCCGATCAAATGAAACGATGTATTTCTGTAAGTAGATCTTTTAAGACACTTTTTAACCGACTTCAAAAAGGAGGAGGTTCTCAATTTGTCGGAACCTTTTTTTTTTTTTTTATATATGTTCCCCGATTACTCGAAGATGGCTGGACCGTTTTTGATTTTTTTTGTTTTATTCATCACAGTTGGTCCCATATAAAATTGATTAACTTTGCTTCGGTAGTTTTTGAGTTAGCTTCAATAATACGTATTTTTTCCCCACTTTTATATGGATGATGAACATCATCCATATAAAAGTGGGGAAAAAATACTTATTACGTAATTCTAATACGAATAATAGTCGTATTAGAATTTGTGTGGGGTAGGTACACAACTAAAATGTGAAAAATAAAAACTTTTTTACAAAAAAATACAACCGACTTCCAAAAACAACTACAAAGTGAAAAATAACTTTAATTTCGTAAGTCGGTGGCAAAAAACGAAAATACATTTAACTAGACACCGACTTCCGAAATTAAAGTTATTTTTCACTTTGTAGTGTTGTTTTTGGAAGTCGGTTGTATTTTTTTGTAAAAAAGTTTTTTACAAGTCAATTTAGATGGAGCCTGCATTTTCTAGCTGACTGATCCCTGAAAAGAAATACCGAAGCAAACTCAACTAAATTATCGAACTTTCTTCGTAATAATTGTTATTTTGTATAAGTAGGTAGGCATGATTATTTTAAGGTCCGCATGCACCACAAATAAATGACTTGATACATTCAGCGCCAAACATAATTAAGTCATCTTACCTACCTTTTCCCACTATGTTGGGGTCAGCTTCCATTCTAACCGGATGCAGCTGAATACCAGTATTTTACATGGAGCGACTGCCTATCTGACCTCCACAAGCCAATTATACCCCTTGGTAAGATTGGTTGTCAGACTTTCGGGCTTCCGATGACCCGTAGCGACTTTCAAATATCCACGAATGACAGCAAGGATCAACGGTTTAACGTGCTTTCCGAGGCATGGAGGTATCTCGGTAAGTAAAGATGGTCACCCATACACGGACCGACCGCGGCGTGCTCCGTGCGGCAAGCGTAGCTTAGCCTGATCGATTAACCCGAGCGGCTGTAGCCACGAGCCCCTCCTAGTCCTAAGTAATATCCCTAAGTAACTAAGTTTTTTGAACGAATTTACAGACATAAATATCATTTATCATAATAATACCAGCCAATTATTGTCCCACTGCAGGGCAAAGGCCTCTTCTCACACAGAGAAGGCACCAGCATTGACCACCACGCTTGCTCAAGACGGGTTGGCGATTTCAGACTTATATTAACATCGGTGAAGGAAAAAACATCGTGAGGAAATTTGGATTTTACATTAACTATAAATCCAAGTTTCCTCACGATGTTTTCCTTCACCGATGTCAGTAATAAACACAAAAAGTACATATTAATTGAAAAAGCCACATTGGTGCTTGCTTGGATTTGAACCTACAACCTCGTGTGTGAGAGAGAGAAAGGTGAGGCCTTAACCACTGGGCCATCACAACATTTCGTTTATCATGAACCAGATTAATTACTAAGAAAAATATTTCACAATTATAAAAAAACAGCTACATCGGGACTACACCTTAATCAGCGCTCTCACTGAGCAAGCGAGGCTCGCTCAAAGCGAATAAAGATATCTATATTCATTAAAATTTAAAACGCGAGCGGGTTATAAGATTCAAAAGGAGGGTGTAGAGGACGCGTGTACACCCTGTATATAGTTTAGATGGGACGCTAATTTATATATGAGAGCGGAAAAATTACAGTAGGTTTTTGTTTGGAAATGGGTGGAATGGCGGAAAAGGAGTTGCTTGTCAGTACTCAATCCGTTGGTAGATGAAAGGTTACGCCTATGGTTCTTTGTTCCAAAATGTCACATTTGTAATCATTAGTTACTGCTGAGTATCCTATTAGGTATCCTACTAATATTATAAAAATGTGAAAGTTTGTGAAGACGTTTTGATGTCTGCTAATCGAGGAGCTCGTGGCTAAGTAATAACAGCCGTACGGGTCGATCCATCAGGTTAAGCTACGCTTGCCGGGGTTGGTCCGTGGATGGGTGACCATCTTTACATACCGAAACTCCTCCGTGCCTCGGAAAGCACGTTAAGCCGTTGGTCCCGGCTGTCATTCATGGATCTTTGACAGTCGTTACGAGTCGTCAGAAGCCCGAAAGTCTGACAACCAGTCTTACCAAGGGGTATCGTATTACCCAGTTACTGGGTTGTGTAGATCAGATAGGCAGTCGCTCTATGTAAAATACTGGTATTCAGCTGCATCCAGTTAGACTGGAAGCCGACCCCAACATAGTTGGGAAAAGGCTAGGCAGATTGATTGATTGGATGTTTGCTACTCAATTGCGCAAAAACGGCTTAACGGATTTGGATGAAATTTGGCACACATATAGTTTATAACCTGGATTAACACGAAGGATACTTTTTATCCCGGTAGTATATTCCCGTGGAATAATTTCCGACATCCACGCGGGCGAAGCCGCAGGCAAATGTTAGTTGCTGAATATTGGTTTCAGTTTTTGCACTTACTTTTTATTATTCTAAAATAAAAATAGCCTAAGTTACTCCTTAAAATTTACATATTTTATTCGTGTATTCATTTTAATTCTTATCTCGTTACATTGTTAAATATTTTTTAAACAAAACACATAAAAAAAAACATTTAAAAATATAAAAAAATAGAGGTCCGCTGGTGTCGGGAGCAGGGTCCAAGCTACCGGTGGTTAGGGCTGCAGAGACAGGAACCTTCTCACAATGCGAGCCGTATCAAGGAGTACTGCCTTCTGAATCAGGCTCTTGATCCAACCGCCTAACGAGAGCCTCGAGAGATGTTGGTCGAGGCTTTCGGCCATCAGGCCATTGGCCGTTACGACAATCGGCACAATGACAGCCGAGCTCACATTCCACATGTCAACAACCTCGTGACATATTTTATAATTATTATAAGTTACTATAATCGATATTTTGTGATTATTAGGACTTGGTGTCTTAATAAATATTTGTATTCATTATTATTCCGATTTCTGCGTGTGTTATGCAATTAGAGTGCTAACTGCAAGTGGCTGCTGACTGTCATGTTGATAATAGGTAGCAAGTGTTTACATGTTTTATTTAGACAAAACTTGAGTACAAAGCTAAGATGAAGCGGAGGTAAAGTTACAGTGACACAGTAATCTCCGTGTCTTGAGTTGGAAACGTATTGTGTTCGACGACGTTACACCATCGGCATCTTGACATAATTTCGACCCCCGTTGTGGCAAAAACCGAGTATGACCGAAACATTAGTGATGTAGGCGTACAAAAATATATCGATAGTTTTTATGTTTATATTGTTTTAAATTAAGTACGGTTTTTTAGGACTGCTTCTTGGGAGTTAAGTCCGCTTTTAATTAAAAATTTTTTGCTTAATTTTTAGTAAGTATCTTCAGTTATTGTCATATTATTTGCGCATATAAATAAACATTAAGCAAACACCTATAATAAAACATTGTATTGAAGATTTACCGACTAATCAATGTTTTAACATGCGATATACTAAAAAACCTAAATTTGTTTTTAAATCAAGAAATATATATGAAAATTTAACAAACAGTCACATATTTGTCCTATATCTTTGAATTAATCCAAGATATCGATACAAAGCGTCCTCCCAGCGCTATCTCCTGTCCACATCGACACTTATTTACCCAAATCACCCCATCCCTAAACTGAGACAAAGTGTTGGTGTACATTAGCGGGTGGCGGGGTGTTTTTATTGCCTCCCACGCCTTAAAATATTGTCTGATTCATTAGAGGATATTTCACATTTAAGTTTCGTGTGTGCTCTTAGCTTCCCTGTGAGGATATTCCCAACTTTTGAGTGGCAAACGGAGGCGATCATTTAAAAAGGGGAAAGGTGGGGGGTTATAACGACACAGTTACAATTTTCTGAAAGGATATCGTTACGTTCGCGTAATAAGACGCTAAGATTCCGTTATACTCTTAATTATGGTGGGGGGTGGGTGGTGTAAGGTAATGACACATGTATGTAAATATTCGCTGTAACGACTCGAGGTGGCGACGTGTTCACGCCTTAATGGGCGCTCGGTTGTTTTCTTTGATTAAAGAATTTTATTACCGTATATAATTCACGATTAGACGTTAAAGGGTTTGGGAGGCGCTGCGTTTTCTTAAGATAAAATGTTCTCGTAATGACGGGTGCGTGATTCCGAATCGTAATTGTTATTGCCAACGGTTTGTGGGGCGGCTGTTTGAATTTAAGCGGCCGAATTGGATAGTGTTCCTATTTTAATATTGGTCGATACTGGTATTCTTTGCTTGAAAAATAAAAAAATATTATTAATTATTTACTTAATTTTTTTTTTTAGAGAATGCAAAATAATCTGCGATAAGTTCCTAATTAATAATAATAAATTTATATGCATTACCTACTATTAATCAACTCCAAAATCCAATCAATATGACGTCTGACTTGTTATTATTAAATCAATCGTTTATCAAATTACGATTGACGATTACTTAAATTAATCGATAAATTTTTTAATGGATTGATGCCAACACTGGAAGTAGGGTATGGAAGATAAAGTCATGTTTCGCTGACCCTAAATAATTTGGGATAAGGGCAGGAGAATAATGATGACGTCGATACTAGTATTTTTGAAGGCTGAGGAATTTGAGAATGAGCGTGAGAAATCGAGTATATTTTAATTAATTTATCCGCTTTTTTTAAATTGTCATGTTTTTTTGGCCATATATGTATCAAAGAAACAAAATTCTCACTCTCCAAGTGAAATCGCGACCCAGCTCATACAACTACTGTATACGTCCATGACAGTGACATCAACTAAAATTCATGAAATCGCTTTAGTAGCATGATTTTTTATTTATTTATTTTTCCTCTTACAACTATCTTTACTTACAGATCATAGACCAAATTCAATAGTGTGTCTACACGGACTAGAAAAAAAAGAAGGACTCCGCGCCACGCATATCGAAAGTGAAGCACAGTAAGTAAGCCGGACCGTTTGTACAAACATGCCTCACGCACACATAGATCGGCACGGTACTTCACTTTCAATACGCTTGGCGCGGAGTCTTTTTTTTCTAGTCCGTGTGTGGCTATTAATTATTAATAATACTAGCTGACCCGACACGTTGCCCTGTCCAAATTTCATGTATGAGAAAATGAATTTTCTTCATATTTTTTTTTATTGTGAATTTTTCCTATGTTTTAATAGTTATTTGCTATTCGGGGCGGAGACAAATCCAACAACGTAAACATCGGCCCAGCAGTTCTTGAGTTGTTCCCAACCATGTTGGGGTCGGCTTCCGGTCTAACCGGATGCAACTGAATACCAGTATTTTATATGGAGCGACTGCCTATCTGACCTCCACAACCCAGTAACTGGGTAATACGATACCCCTTGATAAGACTGGTTATCAGACTTTCGGGAGCCCGAAAGTGGGCGGGGGGGTTTGGTCAAGAGCTTGACGCCCCGTTACGGCTGTCAAAGAACCACGAATGACATCCGGGACCAACGGCTTACAACATACTTTCCGAGGCAAAGAGGAGTCTCGGTATGTAAAGATGGTCACCCATCCACGGACCAACTCCGGCAAGCGTAGTTTAACCTGATGGATCGACCCGAGCGGCTGTTATTACTTAGCCACGAGCCCCTACGATACCATTTCGCCTTAAATCCAAAAATCCTCTAGAAAATGTCATCTTTGAACATCCAAACATTACAACTCGTACATAAGACGTGTAATAAAAACCATGGCGCATGAACGCACAGTGTACCACTGTGTACCATCGTGTACCATTGTGTACAACATACGAGCCACTCCCAGGAGGGCGTTTTGTGGTTACACTTGCGACTGACTTAGGCCTACAAGTGTTTGCATGAAACTTTGTTTCATTAATACATGTATGTGATACTGGTTCTGAATTCGACGAGCTTTTGCCAAGAGCATGGTCATTTAAAGTAAAGAATCAATGTTCTGATCTGACATTTGAATCCAGTTAATTAGGTGAAGCTTGCCAAAAACCAATCCTTAGGTTGAGTTTATTTATTTATTTATTTCGGGAAAACAAACAGTTACACAAATATCTTTACAAACAAGTAGTGAGAAAAAAAAAGAGATTACATATGTGTAGCTCACGGCGTTATCCACATCTTAAATACTACATAATTGTTAGTGAACTATTTGCACACGAGTGAAACTTAAAAGGTTAAATCTAAAGAAAATTCTAAAATGAAGAGAAAGAAAAAAAAACATTTTCTTTTTAAAACAAATCAAAACTACAATTCTTGTTTTGAAAATCTGACTCTCTAATTAATTTTACCAACGAGCTTCTAAACTTATTACCAGACAATGTAAATAAATCCAAATTTCCGAACACAGTATTGGAATTTTTAGCTATGCGACGAAGAGGTGAGAGTTTGTCAGAGTAATCTACGATTCGCCGTCGTAAATATTGGAAAATGGAAGTTTACGCGTGAATCCACCGCTTGTCAGCACAAAATACTGAAAACCTTACCATCTTTAATAGAATAATGAAGTGCATTAATATATCCTTCATGACGATGCTTAAATCAACGTCTGATACCCTGGACAGTCAGCTCGCTTTCACCTTGCTGACAAATTATGTGGCGTTGTTAAGAAAAGAAAGTAAGAATACATTTATTTAGCACAGACTAAAAAGGCTTCTAAAGCTTCGGTTTCCTAAAATAGCGGTGGCCGTCACATAGCGGCTGAAATGTACCGGTGAATGACGTCACTGAAAGGTTATTTATGAAAGTAATGTTTCCATAGAGAGCGTTTTTTGACACCGTAAAGTCACCCCGCTGCCATCATTTTCATGAAAGCCGTCCCTGCAGCCGTTATGTGGCGGCCACCGGTCGGCCACGGCTCTTCTAAGAAACCATACCTTAAAAGAACAAGTTCCTTACAACAGTCATCCGTGTGTATCCAACGAACACCCGCCAACATTTTGAGACGAGATGATTTATTGATTGTAGCGACCACCCGGGATCGCAAAGTTCGCGATTAGATTCGCCCCATTTCATTATCATCTCACTAATTGGATCAGGGAATATATGTGCGTAAACTTACTTACAGTAAGTACTCGGGTGTGAATATGACACATCGAGCTCTAAGAGAAGACAGGATGCTATGCAAAGACGGACTCTTCAAATCCATCTTTAAAAAATGCCTAACGAAGGACCTTGAAGCAGATATAGGGTGACTGGTAATTAGTAACCGATACTTAAACACATGATTGTACTCAAAATAACAAACCATTTTTACTATGGGACCAAACCTGAAATCGCGAAAAAAAAATCTGCTGTTCCCTACATTTATGTTCGCATAGCTCGTCAAAATGTAAGGAACAGCTAGCTTTTTTTTCGCGATGTCATATTTGGTCCCATAGCAAAAGTTGTTTGTTATCATGAGTACAATCATTGTTTAAGTATCGGTCGCTAATTACCAGTCACCCTGTATAAATCGTGAATTCATCACACTAATATTACAAAGGCGTAAGTTTGTGAGTGTGTATGTTTGTTACTTCTTCACGCTCAAATGGCTGAACCGATTTGGATGAAATTTGGTATGTAGATAGCTTATACCCTGGACTAACACATAAGCTACTTTTATTCCGGTAAACGCGGGTAAAACCGCGGGGCGCAGCTAGTGATCTATAAAGCATAATAATATTTAGGATTTTCGATGGACTTCCAAAAACACCACACTACTTAATGGCCTGTGCAGCCGTCTCCCGATGAACGATTTTTTTCTATACAGTCCGACAGTGACCGCGCTTTATGTCCTGTAGTCCCAGTTAAACTATATGGGAGATAATGTCAGACCAGTTCAGATCCATTTTTAATTAAGGTGCCTATTCGATAATTCTGAATCAGACCCAAAAAATACAAAATAAACCGCACTTACGTAATGAATCAGATGAACTCAAAAACGCCACCGAACTCGACGTAATTCCCGTCAAAAGTCGGTGGAAAGCGATCAAAGATACCAATTAGGCAGGCGAGAGCGATATGACGCGATCGCTGCCGCTTTTTAACGCGTGCTTACCGCGGATCGTAAACTGCGTTAAGTGTTGTGTGTGGCACCTAGGTTGGAGGGATATTAATCGTAATAACAGCCGCACGGGTCGATCGATCAGGTTAAGCTACGCTTGCCGCGGTTGTTCCGTGGATGAGTGACCATCTTTACATACCAAGACCCCTCAATGCCTCCGAAAGCACGTTAAGCCGTTGGTCCCAGCTGTCATTCGTGGATCTTTGACAGTCTTTACGGGTCTCGGAAGCCCGAAAGTCTGACAACCAATCTTACCGAGGGGTATCGTATTACCCAGTAACTGGGTTGTGGACACTTGGAGGTCGCTCCATGTAAAATGTTGGTATTCAGCTGCTTCCGGTTATACTGAAAGTCGAGCTGAACATACTTGGAAAAAGGCTAGGTAGGTGAATACAAATCTTTGGTTGCTTTAAAATAAACGTCCACGATTGACGCCATGTAAATTGACCGTCCTGCGCACCCTGGAAATTCCGTCCCAACCGACCAGCTACCAACCTACTGATTGGCTCACCAAACCTCGACTTGAATCTACTAATGTGTAGCTCATGATAAAGAAAGAAAAATTCAGGAGATGTTGTGGGACACCTGGTTGGAACGAAGTTCCTTTCGCTGTATTTTAAAACACGAAAACTTTTGACACTCATAACTGACTTTTTCGTGCATAACCTTTTTCATTACGTGAAGATTTCTACCAGTTTTCTCCTACCGTAAGCCGCGATAAAGAACTTAGTTCCAATAAAGAAAAAATTATAGAAAAGAAAATAATATATTATATTATATTATTATTATATTATATTATATTATTTATTCAGTCAGTCAGTCAGTTTATTATTATTTATTTAAATAAATAAATAATAATAAATAAATAATATTTTTTTTTTTATGGGACACGACCAGGAAATACAAACAATAACAAAGGAACATTCAAAACTAACAAAGTAATGAAACGAGAAGAACTGTGCCAGCAGGCCAGAAGAGCTCCTATCTCAGCATATTGCTGCAAAAAAAAAACTATCGAACCATCAATCCAGAAAATAGTAGTTTCTTTTCATTTTCATCGAATCCCGGAAGGAAATACGGAAAATGATATTTCTTATAACCCTGCAAGCAATTCCCTGAAGACCTATAATTAATTATGTTGTTACTCTGTTATCCAATCACGTCTCGGTGGATCAATAAGTTAATTAAGGTAGATATATCATGGTTCATACCATCTGCAACCCCCATGTCTACAGACAATTCGTTTTTAAAAGAAGTTCTTTAGAGAAAAGTGTGATAATTTTGAGTTTGAACTCTAACCATCTTTACCTCTAATTTCTTCTGTTAGCTGTTATGTTGTAGGTACATAATTGTACCTTGATCTGCTCTTAATGTTTCATGGCTGGTGAATCATCATCAGTGCTGACTGTCGTCTTTTCTACCTCAATCAATCTGCCTAGCTTTTTCACAACTACATTGGGGTCGGCTTCCAGTCAAACCCGACGCAGCTGAATACCAGTATTTTACAGGGAGCGAATGCCTATCTGAACTCCACAACCCAGTAATTGGGTAATACGATAAGTCTGGTTGGTGGTCTGGACCCGTAACGACTGTCAATGATCCACGAATGATAGCCGGGAGCAACGGCTTACACTGTCCATCGCACCGGGATCGGGACGTCATCGTCAGTGAGAAAAGAGATGACGGCGGCGCCATATTAAATGTACTGTCGCTCCTTCGGCGCCGTCATTAGGTTTTCTCATTGACGTCCTGTTCCCGGTGCGCCTCTAGTCTTAGTATTTTTGCTACAAAATACCGGTCCGGACAACCGAACTACTGAGACTAGAGACCGGTGCGGTGGACAAACAGTCTTAGCGTTCTTTCTGAGGCACGAAGGAGTCTCGGTATTTAAAGATGGTCAACCATATCCACGGACCAGCCCCGGCGAGAGTAGTTTAACCTGATAGATCGATCCGTGCGGCTTTTATTACTTAACCACGAGCTTCTCCTGTCGTCTTTTCCAACTGTCGGCTTCTTTTTAACCGAAGAAAAAAAAAGGAGGAGGTTCTCAATTCGACACGTTTTTTTTTTTTTTTTTTATGTATGACCACGCATAACTTTGTACAGAGTCGTCCGATTTGAAAATTTTTGTTTTATTCGAGAGGGTATACATCAAAGTTGGTCCCATATAAAATGTATTAACTTTGCTTGGCTAGTTTTTGAGTTAGCTTCAATAATACATATTTTTTCCCCACTTTTATATGGATGATGTTTTAGTTTGTTTTGCAGGTATTGGTATTAGAATTTGTGTGGAATAGGTACCACAACTAAAAAGTGAAAAATAAAAACTTTTTTACAAAAAAAATACAACCGACTTCCAAAAACATCACTACAAAGTAAAAAATAACTTTAATTCCGAAACTTGGTGGCATAAAACGAAAATACATTTAACCAGACACCGACTTCCGAAATTACAGTTATTTTTACTTTGTAGTGTTGTTTTTGGAAGTCGGTTGTATTTTTTTGTAAAAAAGTTTTTATTTCCCGTATCGGCACGAACTATTGGTGATAACTGTTGTGATAAAAACATTACGCGAACAACAGGATGATAGCAGAGCTGACTACCTACGGTCCATCATTTGAATGTACCCCTCACCTTAAGATTTTTATACCATTCTTGACATATATTCACTCTGAAAATAAAAAAAATTCATTGTGTTCGTGTATCCAGCTGATTTCATGGCCTTCCATCGCCCTTCGCACTTCAGGTGTCTCATTAGACTGAACAAAAGTATCAGATCAAAGCATAGTTTTGTATGTGCATGTTTGATTTCACGCAGTTATTGCTTGGTGATTATAGTCATTGAAGGGTACAATGATCTTCACTCTTGTGTTAAGAGCGGATTTTTAAATGGTACTGAAGTGCTCGTCTGTGATTTGATTTGAGTCGATTATTTGCAATGGTTCATTTAGATTGATGTTTTTCAATAAAATTTTGGTAATCGGTTTGGCTTAGTCTTTAGGTCATTTTAGTTCAGTGTTAGTCTTAGCTAGACTTAGTAGACTTACTTGAATGTAGCTAAGTTCTGTTGTTATCGATCCGTATAACTTACGTAAATTGTATTTTGATTTAAATAAAATATTCGGACCCATGCTGTATTGGATGCTTCAAAGCCGATTTTAATCAAAGATTTTGATAAATGAAACATACCTACTAGCCTTTGCCCGCGGCATTGCTCGCGTTAATTTAGAATTTAACAATCAAATTCAGATTGTACTCTGCTTGTAATAATATAGAAAGAAGAAGAAAAGAAAGAAAATACGTTTATTTGCGGTAAACATGACGCAAAGGACAAAAAAAATAAAATAAGCAATGTAGAAAGCAAGTTTTGGGGAAAATATGCGTCACATCTACGCAAAACGGCTACCGCTCAGCATAATGCCGCGACCCCAACGGAGCCCCAGCGCTGGTTTTCAGCGATAGCCGGCGTTGACGCGATGACGTCGACCGGTGCAGCATATAATATAATTCAATCATGATTCGAAAGACATGTGGCGCCATCTATTATCATATGAACGTTATTGATGTTTTCCTCGGGAACAGCCGATCTATTCTGTAAAAATCTCACCGTGAAAACTTAGGTGAAGTGAACTTAAAGTGAGCTGACAATAGTGTCAATCCCAAGCATTAGGTGGAATGCCATCTCACTTCACCTAGGTTATCACGGTGAGATTTTTACAGAATAGACCGGCAGTATTATTTTTCGGGATGAAAGGTAGTCCGTTTCTGTACACCTGACAAAGTATATGCAAAATTTCAGGAGGACCGGTTCATTGGTTTAGGCGTGAAAAGGTAACAAACTTACTTTCGCATTTATAATATTAGTTTTAGTTTAGTTTTAGTTTTAAGCAACTGATTTTAGTCTTTTATGCATAGAAGCCAATGTGCTAACTCTTAAAATATATTTTGTAACTACACTGACAGTTGACAATGTTCCATCACCACACCTCGACACACATACAGAACCTAAAACCAAAAGCACTTACTGAGGGGGTGAGACATTATTAGCGGCACGGAATTTATCGAGCAATATCAGCTAAGTAACAGCGCACAAAATGCCCAATTAAAATATTAATTACACTGAGTTGTGACACTTTGGCGGTCTGCGCCCGTTCTTACGCTTAATAGCGGGGGTGTTCTCCAGGAGGTTTAAACTTTAAGCTTTTATGTACTTATCGCCAGCCGAATATTTTCTACGTAATTTTACTGCGAAATATGTTATAGGTGTTTTTTCTTGTTTTTGGAACGATATTGTGTATGTAGGCAATTAGTGCAAGGAGAAGTTTGGTAAGTGTTACAGCTAAACTTTTCTAAACAGGTCATGAAGAAATTAAATGTTGTGAATATAATTGTCTGATACTGGTTACTGGTGAAGTTAGGTTAGAAGGTTGGGTCTGATACTGGTTACTGGTGAAGTTAGGTTAGAAGGGGCTTGTGGCTAAGTAATAACAGCTGCACGGATCGATCGATCAGGTTAAGCTACGCTTGCTGAGGTTGATCCGTGGATGGGTGACCATCTTTACATACCGAGACTCCTCCGTGCCTCGGAAAGCATGTTAAGCCGTTGGTCCCGGCTCTCATTCGTGGATCTTTGACAGTCGTTACGGGTCGTCAGAAACCCAAGTCTGACAACCAGTCTTACCAAGGTGTATCGTACTACCCAGTAACTGGGTTGTGAAGTCGCTCCATGTAAAATACTGGTATTCAGCTGCATCCGGTTAGACTGGAAGCCGACCCCAACATAGTTGAGAAAAGGCTAGGCAGATGATGGTTACTGGAGAAGTTACTGCCTTCAGGTATGAAAATGCTAATGAGGCCTATGCTCTGCAGTGGACTGCTGTAGCTGATGATGTTAATGATGAAAATGTTAAACTCTGGAATTGTAATTGTTAGGGCGCCTCGCTAGCCCCGCGATTATCTCCCGCTAAGATGGCTGCTTGGTATACTTTTCTTTATGAAGATCGCGTATCTATTTATGCGACGAGTGTGTGTGGTGGATAGGAAACGAAATGACGATTACTGAGGCTACAATGCAGTTACTTATAAGAATTTGAATGAAACTTTTACAAGGTTTTGCAGAAACAATAAATTAATATAAAAAAAAACAGTTCAAACGTTCCATCCACACGAATTCTCCATATTGGTGTACTAGTCACTCACTTCACTTTGTTGGCTCACATTCACACATTCACCAATTCACCGGAGGCGCCACCGTCAGCGCCGCATTCCGGACGGTTGGAGCTTCACGCCGTCTTCGCTGTTTGGTGTTGGCAGATCAGTAAACAGTAATCAGTAATCTATCTATCTAACTGTATTGTCCTACTGCAGTGCAATAACTGTAACTACACATGAATTTGTCAAGTGTGATATTATTAATGTAAAATAAGCCAACGCGAAGAAGAGCGAATCGATTACTTCTGGAGAAATGAAGGCATTGGATAGGTATCTAATTTGTATACCTAATTGCCGGCACGAGTGGTGAGCACAAATTCCACCTGAACTTTAACTGCCCTCGTCAGCGTGCTCTTGTACTCTGTTTTCTAACTGTATCTAAATATGCATGATAATATATTGATTTCATTGCTCCCGCTCGTGTGCAACCTGTCGTGATAAGAAGTAAGATTCGTTAGGTTTAAGAGTAGAGTTTGTGCTCACGACTCGTGCCGGCTAATGACGACGAACTTGTGTAATTAATGTATGTTCTAATATTGTTCTCAAGTAAGTGACATAATATGTCTTTATTGAGAATAAAGTTTCTTTAAATCTAAGCGAAGTTTACTTTTTAATCCGAATAGTGCTGCCAACTAGCGCCACCACTGAGAAAAAAAATCATAACTCTGGAGATATGGAACATTTTGAAATTTCCTATGCTCACATTTTAAGTCAGATTCGAAGCCTTATCAGAAACGGCCGTTTTTGGCGTTACCTGCTAAGGCTTCTTACCTAGGAGGTTTAGTGTTGATTTTTTTATACAAAAAATTTTACCTCATCTGACTAAAAATGTGAGCATAGGAAATTTCAAAATGTGTGTGTGTGTGTGTTTTTCTCAATGGTGGCGCTAGTTGGCAGCACTACTCGCCTTAATAATAAAACATTTTAGCTTTTTCATGTTTAATCTTGACTCGACATGTGATATAATCCAAACCTGCTCTCATAAAACATACCATTCCCAACATACCATACCACACATGCACAAAACAGTGGATAACAGTAACTAAACACACTTCATCCCCCGCCACTAAATATTAAGTGTTAATAATGCCGGTGACACCCCCCTGAGATCAAAAATTCACCGATTCGTTACGCGCAACTTGACATGAAGGGGCGCTCTCGATTTTCAAACCCGTTACTTCTACCGATCCGATATTGGGATGATATTAATCTTAGACGTTTGCCTTTTGTTCGGGAGTAACGGATTTAGGGATAAATTGAGCAAACTGATTTAAATGTTAACCCCAGTTTGCGATAGCTTTTAACGTGAAATTGATTTGTTGAGTCTCGGTTTTGATAGGAGAGAAGAATTCGTTTGTTTTTGAAGCTGATTGATTCAGAGTGATTTGAGCAGTCTGCAATGAAAGTTAATCTCAATTCCATTTTTCAATTTTCAAGTTATTTTTAGGGTTCCGTACCTCAAAAGGAAAAAACGGAACCCTTATAGGATCACTCGTGTGTCTGTCTGTCTGTCTGTCCGTCTGTCACAGCCAATTTGCTCCGAATCTAATGGACCGATTAAGTTGAAATTTGGTACAGATATGAATTTCTGTGACCCAAAGACGGACGGGTAAAGTAAATAAATAAAAAAAAAAAAAAAAAATTATTTATTTCGTAACCATATTTTATTTATTTGCAGTAAGTATTGGTACAGTCTTGGTCTTAAAGTCAGTGGTTGAGTTCCTAATACAAAGTCAGATATTTGACATGCAATTTTGGTGTTTAATGCTAAAAAAAAAAAAATCAGTTATCGTCACATTAAATTAAAAAAAAAAAATATTTAACATTATTTATAAATTCATTTATAGAGTAAAATCGTTTTTCCAGTAGCCATAATTTCAACTGTTTAAAAAATAAATTATTAGGCATGTCTTTAAATTTCTTTGGTAGTTTATTATAAATAAGTCCACACATATGGTAACAGTTCTTTTTATACATAGAAGTCCTTGGTGCCCTAGGCAGAACTATTCTATCTGGATCTCTTACTTTTCGAGGGCAACGATCTTGAGCCTTTTCAAATAGGTCAAAGTGCTGTCGAACAAATTTAGCACATTCTAAAATATACATACTGGGTAATGTAAGGAGTTTTAATTTAAGAAACAATGGTTTACAAGATTCCCATGGTGGAATGCCACAAATGGCTCGAATACATTTTTTCTGTACCCTAAAGGCTTTACCTGTGTCAGTTGAGTTACCCCATAGTATTAGGCCGTATTGTAAAGTCGAAGCAACACAGCCGTGATACGCAGTCAACATCGTACTCTGCGACGAAGTCTTTCGCAGTGTGTAGAGAACATAAACGAATTTGTTTAATTTGCTGCATACTTTTTCTACGTGTGGTTTCCAGGAAAAATAGCCATCCAATGCAACTCCCAGAAAAGTAGTTTCCTCTGTCTCTAATAGAGGTTGTCCGTTATAATTAATGTTAAGTCTTTCTTGCTTACGACCATATGTCTTAAATTGAACAATTTTTGTTTTATTTATATTTACATGCAAATTATTAAATTTTAACCAAGAAATTGTTGATTCGATTGTATTATTAATGTCAATTTTGTAATTATTTATGTCAGTATTAATTGGTGATGTCATAATAATTGAAATGTCGTCCGCAAATAAAGTGCATGGATTGGGTGTGTATTCAGGAAGATCGTTTATATATAATAAGAACAAAGGGGGACCCAAAACACTCCCTTGTGGTACACCCGAGTTGTTGAATCTTGGAAGAGACCTAATTCCCTCCAGTTCTTTATTTTCAGTCATACTTGGAATCTCTACACATTGCTTTCTACCCAATAGGTAGGTTTCAAGCCAGCGAAGGGCCGGACCTCGAATACCATACCGTTCCAACTTCGAAAGCAACAATCTATGAGACACGAAGTCAAAAGCTTTTGACATGTCGAAGAAGATAACAGATACCCGCTTTCCTATGTCTACTTTATCAATTATATTTTTTACAAGATTGAAGCATGCAAGAGTGGTTGATTTCCTTTTTTGAAACCCGTATTGTTCTTTCTTAAGAATCTGATGTTTCCCAATGAATTCTAAGAGACGGTGTTGCATCGCTTTTTCAAAAACTTTCGAAATGATTGGTATGAGACTAATAGGTCTGTAATTATCTGCTTTCGAGCTATCACCTTTTTTATGAAGAGGCTTAACAATCACAAATTTCAACAACTCTGGGAAGCAGCCTTCTGAGAATGACAAATTTATTAAGTGTGTCAACACAGGACTTATTTCCACCGAGCAAGCCTTTAGAATTTTAGTCGAAATCTCATCATACCCGACCGCTCCTGTGTTGTTTAGGGAAAGTATAAATTTATGTATGTCATTATAACCGTATGGCCGAAGGAATATACTATCACACGTGTTAGTTTTGCATGTGTCCCTTACATTATCATTATGTTGATTAGTTAAGTCTATCCAGTAGTTATTAAACGAGTCTGCTATTTTTTTTGGGTTATCTATCATTGTATTATCTATGTTTAAATGCGTTATCAATGATAATTTATTCGTAGATTCTGATTCTTGCTTTATAAGTGTCCAAGCCGCTTTACTTTTATTTCTAGAAGACCTTAGTATGTTGTCATTTGATGTTTTAATAGAACTAGTGATACAACGTCTTAGTAATTTGCTGTATTTATTGTATACCATCTTGTTGCGGTCTGACTTATTCTTATAATATATAAAACGCAATGAGCGTTTACGTTTACTGCTAATTCTTAGACCTTTAGTTATCCAGTTGGTTGTCTTACATTGATTTGTCATTTTAATTCTAACTTTAGGAAAACATAACTTATAAAACAATAGAAACAATTCCTGAAAAGATTCATAAGCCGAGTAATAAATAAAAAACACAATTAGTGATTGGAGCCTCCTTGTAAGCAAACAATGCCTGTATTAGGAGACTCCGCTCTTTCACAGCAAGGTACAAAATAAAATACAAAATAAAATAAAAGACTAACTAATTAAATGTGTGTGTGTGTGTGTGTGTGTGTGTGTGTGTGTGTGTGTGAAAATGAATTTTTAATATAGAGATCACTTTTGGGGGGCAAATAAGAAAATTAAAAAAAAAAGTTTTGCAAACTACACCATGTGGTATGTCAAATGAAGGGCTTACTATGAGAGTCTGAAATATATATTTTTTTTTTATAATTTTAAAATAAATTGTTTTGAAGTTATTTAAGAAAATAGACAAAAATTGACTATCCCCCCCCCCCCTTATCTCCGAAACAACTGAGACTAAAATTTTGAAAAAAATACAGTAGATTACAGGAAAACCTATAAGAAGTCTGTGGTCTTAAAATAACATGGTAAATCTATCAATATTGTGAGTACAAATTTACATTTACAGTTGGAATGTATGGGAGAACATGTTTTTTTAACTACAATGTTAAGTTTGTTCTGAAGATAAATTCATCCCAACTACGAAACCCTTTATTGTGCGTGGCCCAACACGCACTTGGCCGGTTTTTTACTAAATCTTGTCTGTTTGTATTATCTTATGATTCTAACAATTTGTCTTTGTTCACAGGTATGTTACATCCATCATCTGCCCATAAATTACTGATGTGGACAACAAAGGTATGTTGTATCAAACTATAAGATTAGTCTCGAACTGGATACTACGATTGCCCATGTACGAATTGTAATCTGTTTGGTCTGGACGGTCCATCAAGGGGAATCCAAGGATTAACGTTACAAGTAGGAGTGAGGCGTATTTATCTAAACAGTTAAAAAATCAGGTT
The DNA here is from genome assembly GCA_946251885.1 of Cosmia pyralina. Lineage (NCBI taxonomy): Eukaryota > Metazoa > Arthropoda > Insecta > Lepidoptera > Noctuidae > Cosmia > Cosmia pyralina. Next base: position 22,083,319 of record OX276361.1, on the reverse strand, counting down.
TTTAAAAGTAACAACATGGAACAGATATCTCAAAACCGAAAAAACTGTTCCTGTCTGTTTCGCCTGTTCCACAACCTACAACAGACATTGCCGTAACTGGTGGCGTGTATCTGTGTAATATAACAAGCTCTTCTCTATCTAGCTTATGGATGTTTACCTACTTTGTTAAAAAGAGAGAGATACAAATGAAACTGACGTGGAACAGTTTAAAACAAGCTCTTTTCTCTTCCGACTTATTGTAATAGAAAGGAGATAGCATCTGTTTTCTGGAATAAGCTCTTAAAAAAAATAGAACTTAATAAAGATTCTTTAACAATCATAGAGTCTTTGGTTGCTATGTAACAGGCTGTTATTTTGGAACAGGATTTTGGAACTGTTATTTCCCTGGAACTGAAAGTTTCTAATTTTAAGTGTTACAGACCATCTCTAGTTACAAGAAAAAAAAAAGTATTATATATGGACAGTACGCATTATGCAGTCGTGGATATGACACTCAAGGGGTTTATTTATATACATTGTAAATGTCAAAAAATGCAAGGGTATGCAGGCGTCAATCATAAATTAACATAACACCCCCCCTCCCCCTTACATCGGAATTAAATATAATTGGCGAAATGTGGATGTAGTACTGCTTAACCCTTCGAGGATTACAGGTGTGATGTTAGGTGTGTGTTATATTTAAGCAACGTTTATAAATAAAACCCATTGTTTTAGACTCATAACAACAATGTGACAGTCTCTACTGTCATATTAACGACGGGAACTGTACGTATGTTCAATTTACAGAAATGAGTCCCAACCAATACACACTTAATGACATACATTTATATTCACCCCCTTCTACCTCTGGTAACGAACACAATCAATATATAATGCAATCAAAACACATAATTAAAATTGCTCCCGAGACATTTGCATATGAAAACCTCTATAATTGATCATTCGTGGGCCCCACGGCTGAAGACAATGATGGGGGATGAAGACTAAACAAATTAGGCCTCAGGAAAACAGATAGAAAATAAAGCATCCCATGTTATTATTTGCTTGGTTCGCGTGGATGGAGCGGTTATATAAAATATATTATTCAATATTTGGATATTTGAGTTTGGTTTAAAGAGTCATCGAAGAAATTCTTTTGTAGTGTAGTCGAAAGTTAGAAGTTACAGAGTGGTTGCTATGGTTATGGAAATACTGTTACATAATTAGGACATTGATTCTAATTCACCGCGATGCAGCTAGTTGATTCGATGATTGATTTCACAATGATATGGTTAACAATGACGATTTGACGAAACGTCCTCAATGAATATATTCGCCACTACTTTTGTGAACATAAATTACATGTAATAAAAATATAATCAGTATGAAAATTTAATTAAGATTATTGACTGGAAACGATTATATTATAATCAAGACCAAAAGTATATTTAAAACACAAAAATGTTAACATGGGACTATATTGTGAATGGGAATTCACGGTGAATCCACATTTTGCTCGCATTGCGTTACTATATTTGTGCGTCCTCCGTAACAAGGCTAGAAGAGTAGCGATTATGAAAAATAAAACGAGTGTAACAGAGGAGCTCGTGGCTAAGTAATAACAGCCGCACGGGTCGATTAATCAGGTTAAGCTACGCTTGCCAGGGTTGGTCCGTGGATGGGTGACCATCTTTACATACCGAGACTCCTCCGTGCCTCGGAAAGCACGTTAAGCCGTTGGTCCCGGCTGTCATTCGTGGATCTTTGACAGTCGTTACGGGTCGTCAGAAGCCCGAAAGTCTGACAATCAGTCTTACCAAGGGGTATCGTATTACCCAGTTAATGGGTTGTGGAGGTCAGATAGGCAGTCGCTCCATGTAAAATAATGGTATTCAGCTGCATCCGGTTAGACTGGAAGCCGACCCCAACATAGTTGGGAAAAGGCTAGGCAGATTGAAAACGAGTGTAACAGGCATAAATTAAATTGAAAATCAATACAAGAAAATGCTCTTCATAAAGTCGTTTATGAAGAAAGTTACTTTATACGGATGAATGTGATACTATTTCATTTCCATTTAGTGAGTGATTGTATATTATTATGCACTTTAACAAAACAGGATTAAGTATTTACATTTCTATCAAAGACTTTGAATACGGTTTACACAAAGACATGATCAATTTAGCTCCTAACAATCTTATAATAAACAGCCTCCCATTTCGCTCCGTGTTCGCTTCGTTCTCGCTCCGCTGGTTCCGTAGCTCACCGACCAGACAGTCGCGTCTACAACACTCGCGACTGTCTGCGACGCCAGCGGCGACGTTTTCAAGAGCACCACTGCACTCGTTGAAAAATTAATATACCGCACGCATCGTCGCTGTGTTGTGTGTGGCTGTGTTTATTTGGCATTCGGTACTCGTTTAGTGTATCTATAGGCTTATGTTTGTTGAAAGTTATCTTAATGTGAATTATGCCCAATACTTCTCCGTAATGGTGAATATCGATCAGATTTAATTTTACTTCTTTAAACTAATGTTGTATAAATCGGAACTCTATGCATACCATCATATCATCATCTACCTAGCCTTTTGCCAACTTCCAGGCTAACCGGATGCAGCTGAATACCAATATTTTACATGTTTATTTTGTTACTTTTATATACTCCTTCTGTACTGTAATTCCTGTGCATGGCCGAAATAAAATATCTTTCTTTCTTTCTTTTTCTATGAAGCCTGGACAAAAAAATCAAGGTGAAATCTAGCCTTTATACGTAGGTATAGGTTTTAACAATATCAGTCAAGAAAATCAAAGCTATAGGCCCAAAATTGGGGGATAACTATTAACTCCCCATAAATAGCAGAGAGGGCCACCGATAACACCTTATCGAGTTGTTTAAGGGCGATATCGGGCCGATGATTGTACCCTGCGGGCCGCCGCTAGTTAATCAAACCTATTATAGTTCGCCTCTGATATTGCCCTTAGAATTAAGTTATAATGACGTCGTGATCTTCGCAAATGGGAATTATGATAGTCGATGCTTAACTATTGGGTAATCAAATGTTAGTTCATATTTAATTCAGAAATAAGTTCAGTATTTTGTTGTATTGAGTTTTTGGTTTCAAACTTTACTAAATGCAATATCATGCTCATGTTCACTGTTTTGAAACGAAACATTATTCACATGAGAATAATTTAAATTAACATTATCTTAGCAAAACTTAACTTAATACCAAGCGTAATATCGAGAAATTCGGACATACGAGCACCCAGAATTAATCTAAACAGGTACCAACAATTCGTACCAATATACGGGTGTTGTAACGTTCAACCCTTATCCAAACATCGCCGACGGTGACCAATAAACACGAAACAGAATTTAATATACACCACAACAAACGTACAACACACATACATATTTTCGTCGAAATAATACGACAGTAGTAATTGAATCGGCCTCAGGCATACTCGGGGTGCGTCGTTAACGTTCCTGGGGAGTATTCTGTACTGCTCTACCCTAGATATGCACTAGAATGCTACTACAAAACAAACGGCAGAACGAGATACCAAGATGAAAAGAAAGACTAGAGCGAGCAGGACGCAGATAGGGAAAGTGTTTATTATAAACAAAGGATAGAGTCTTATTGGTAGTAAGGTTTTAATAGACTATTGGACAAACGTGGGTGAAAATTTCACCTCGTACGAAGACACAAATTGTTAGAGGGTCCCTAATGCCGATGTTTAGACGATTTTGCTCTGAGCGTATTTAGATAGCCTTTGATGTTTTGTGGCGTTTGGGTTTGACCGTTAATTAAATGTAGATTGTATCTGCCTGTCCGGTTCAATCGTGTTTTCGGTTGTAGTAATATTCTTTTTGATGTATTGTTATCGGTTGATAGTTAATCCTTTTTGAGGGGATATTAATGAAGTAGGACGTTGACTTCATTAGCATTGTTTAGGTACCATTGCTCTGGTCGCGTGTTTCGCTCTTCGTAAGCTGCTTGAAGACAGCATGGTCATAATTATTTATTTTGCTGACCTGACAGACGTTGTCCTGTCAAAATTCAGTAATTCTTATAACATTCCCATAGATAATGCACTTTCAGTTTTCTCAAATTTTCCAATTTTCCCGGCAACTTTTCCAATTTTGCTCTTCATAAAAACTTCCTCAGACTGCAAAGAATATTTGAAAAAAAATTGCCCGAATCGGTCCAGCCGTTCTCGAGTATTGCGCTTAGGAACACATATAGCCATTCGTTTTTATTTATATAGATGTGATTCTTTAATTTAATGCAAACTAATTGGTGTCCATTATCAAATGTTTTTAAGACAACTTACTACCGAAGATACCGAAGATATTTCGATATACATCAATTTCATTCCCATCATAACAATTCGAGGCTCCTATTGTGACGCAGAAAATAATGGCCCCAATCGTTTCTTAGCACTCACTTCTTGTCAAAGAGCGATTGTCGACGATTGAGCGATGGACCCGTCAAAAGACCATTCGGTCGGCATACCATCCATCATAATACCCATTTCGCACACCCGACACCATTTTATCAAGACCTCCTCAAATCCATCTAAATTCTGAACTGACCAGGGGAATTGCGTACTGAGATGGGGGTCTCAGTATATTGGATGGTTTTCGGATGAAATTATTTTCACTACTGGTCCAGTCTGACGTTTCGATCTGTTCCTAGATGGATTAATTTGATTATATCAGAACAGATGTTTCTTAGAGGTATTAAGCGCGATGGATTTTGGGAATTCTGTTATGGAATATTGCTTATTGAGTGTATAAAATGTTAAAGTTACTATTGTTTTATTGAATTTTTTTAGCGATTTTGCTTCTTTTTTTTTCATGTAAACTTTACTTTCCTTGTAATAATGAGAATTTATAAAATTGATAAATCCGTCGTTCTTTATAACGGAGAACAAATATCTGACACAAGTAAACTCAGATTCAACTGATATCACAGTAAGGGACTGTCTGGAAAAACGGTCGGCCGTAAGGCAAATTTAATTATGCCGTTCGGAAATGGACTAGAAAATTGAATGGAAGGTTGATGCAGGTATTTATGGGAGATCGTCGTACACTTGGGTAATTTAATTAGTTGTAGGGTAGCATTTAGTATTTTTGGTGTGGTTAGTCATAAGTCGGTAGCTAGAATCGGTTGTCTATGAAAATGAAAAGATGAAAAATGACGATTAAATAGTATGCATGCTGGCTGATATAGTAAAAGTAAGTATGTTGTTATTGTTGTATGTGTAAGTATGTTGTAAGTGTAATAAAGTCTACTAATATAAAAGTATAAAGATAGTCAGTGCGAGTTAAAAAATAGTCCTTTAAAGGAATTGTAGATTTTGCACTAACTACCAAGTTTGTCTATTCCGTTGCTATTAAACATGCCAATTCGAGCCTCCTAGCTAATTCTCCGTCGCTCAAATACCAAGCAAGGCAAGCAGCCCGGCGATGCGTTTGATTACAACCGCTGGCTCGAGCATGAGATGGTAGCCAATTGAGGAATACCGGCCCGATGGCATCGTCATGTCAATGAGATATGAAGCTATTTCGGCTACCTGTTGCAGTTTAGTACTTAGGTTGCAACAAGACCGTATCAGATCGACGTCGACTGCCTCGCGTTAAAATATGTCACCTTTTAACATAAACACATGTGATAGGAAATTCTTTATTAAAACAATAGGATTCGGGGCGAAGATAAAATTTCGTAAAATCGTATCAAAAAGGTGTGCACAGCTCAGTTGACGGATGTCAGACGGCTTATATTGTCAACTAGTAGGCTGCGCGTCGTCTGTTTTTAAGGAAGCTGCTATAATATTGTAGAAGCTTTCGACTCGACTCGCTCTTATTGGCTGAGCGGCTATGAGAGGCGTTTCCGCCAGAAGCGTGCGGATTGTGGCGGGAGTGGTTGGAAATAGTTTTGCGTTATAACCTCATAATATGCAGTTGTAGCATAAAAATGCATGACCCTATGTCGTCAATTGACCACGTTCTGGGTGTACCCTAACATTTTAAGATAGCGTATCGTAGATGTAGGTATTCATAGTTGACGAAAAGAGTTACTCTATAGATGATGCTAAATGAGGTGGTAATAATAACCATTGCCCTTTTCTCAATATCTCTTCATAGAAATCTTCACTTGCATAGAATCCATTCTTTAAATCCACAACTCCTTACTCTTTTTCGGTTTCTTCAGTCACACTAAAAGATAATATGTCTCACTTTCTGGCAATCATAAACTTTTATTCAAACTATTGTCAAAGCCACTTGTTCACCACAACATCAAACGATCTGTTTACTTCAGTGCCACACACTATCCCTTGATCGCAGCTCGCAACAGATTAGGAACTACAGTTAGATCTTAGTAACTAACTCCCTTAGTTGATGCTGAGATAAATTGTGTACGCGAGAATTTGTTTCCAGCTTTGTTCATTTTAGTGGCAACGGTTGGTTGGGATTACATTATACGTGATGTTATGTTATAAGGTTCCAAGTGGTTTATGATTTCTAGTCGTTGCGTCATCATCATCATCATCAGTATACAGCAGTCCACTGCTGGACATAGGCCTCTCCAATCGCACGCCATTAATCATGGTGTTGGCCGATAAATAGTTAAAGTTTTCTAACAGCAACTTCTAGCAACAGTTTGAATTTGAGTTTTGATAAAGAAATGATTTTTTGTTTAAGAAATACCTGTGTGCATCATAAAATAAAATTATAATATTGTATGAACACCATCTTCAGACTCCCCAAAAGTTGGAACAGCGAAGACACTGACATCTTAATCAAAACTCCAGCCCCCACCGAAAAATACAATAAATCAGAAACATGCAAATCCTGCTAATAACATGCACAAAACCGAAAACCATTTCACGGTGCCGAAGCGGGCTGAGCAGTAATCCAGGAATATTTTATACCAGTACGCAATGTAGGGGAGACGGACTCACGGGTGCTATTTCCATGCTGATGTTTAATAATTGATAATACCCCGCGAAAAACGCACGGGTACCGCACCCCGCATACGGTCATAGAGTTGCTGTTACCAAGTTTTTATTTGGATGACATGCTTGAGTGAAGTGAGAAAGCCTATGATTATTAATGTGATAGTTTCATCACAGCTTCTGCGTGTTATGGATTCTTAAGTATGTCCGGCGCATCCTGGGTTATCCGCCCCTGTTACAAATTATGATAACTGTAATCTTATATCACAAAATAATATATTCTATTCTGTGCTATTAATATAGTACGATGTGCTAGATCTTCTTTCTATATGGTCGGCAAAACAGACACGAGAGATTATTTACGACCAAAAAAGAATTTCAGACTTAGTACTACTAAACAACCTGGTGATAAGTTACTTTACTGACCTGGGGGTCTACTCCCTAAGCACGAAGCCCGTAGTTTCGGCCTTCGTTACGTGCGTTTCCTACTCCGTATCAACTACGGATGGATGATTGGTTCGGGGCCCGAATGAAGTATGAATGACAACACGATTTGAAAGTTGTCCCTACTCCCAATGTGTTTTTGCCCGTCCGAAAAATTTAACTTTTACACTTGTTTTGATGGATGGTTATGTCAGACGGACGGAAAGACGGACGGACGGACAGACTTGGGGAGTAGACCCCCTGTTGTATTACTCTTCCCTTCAATAATTAGGCTTATATTGAAATCTAAACTATCCATATCATCAATTGCTAACAGAGCTAATAGTCACACCAAAACCATCAACACACACTCGCCCACTCTATACAAATCCCACGCTACCTGTTAGGTAGCTCCTGGTATCGTATTATCAGCCTCTCCTCAACTTGTAAACTGAGCAACTCAATCGATAATCATCTGTATACCAACAAAATTTGCAAGAAGAACGCGCCAACATTTATACGTAATACAGTATGTATAATTTTGATTGAAACGTATGATACTCGTAAGGGTGATGTGAAGATGGGGATGAATTTTGTATCTTTGTAAAGAATATTATGATTGGCAGTGACTGAGGAAGGGGTGTCAGTGGAGAAATCACAATGGTTTTTTATTTCTTCCATTATGGAGGAAATGTTTTGAGGTCGATATTTAAAATTTATGGATTCAGGACTTTTTTTTGTTACCTGCTTCCTCCTTCCTGTTTTGACAGAATCTGTCCAGTTCATACCGACCATCTCCTACGTGGCCTACCGCGGCCCCGTCTCTCTGTCTCAGGACACCAGTTCGGTGCTATCTGGGATTCAGAACTTACTTATTATTAATTTCAATGCGTTTAGTCTCAAGAATTTACAAAATTACTCAAAGGCAAATCGACGGCCGAAATGTAAGTTAGCTACCTCGTCGTAAACATTGGACGAAAATTCTCTATATTTCCCTGTTAAAGAAAAAACAAAATATATTCCCCAGCACACATAACAGTCTTCTAATTATATTCCAAAATTCCTCACGTAATTCCAGAGATATTTTGACCTCGGCCTCTCCGAAGGCTTATTATTTTTCCACAGGTAATAAAATAAATGATTTTCCCTTTTTCATCACTAGGCAGTAATCCTGTTGAAGAGACCCGACGCCGGTGTTCGCGTTTTATTTAACACCGTCGTCGGTAATAATTCCATCTGCATATATATCGGCCGTGGGAACGAGCCTTACATAGATTATTTGTTGAGGGATAAGAACGGCAGTACTTTGTCTTGAAGCCCGCTTTTTGGGCCTTTCTGTGTTAAATTCGGGGTGAAAGATACGTCTTTTGCTACTCAAGATCTGACAAAAATGTTTGCAAAATTATTTCTGCGGTATCTTTTTGAATAACTAAACGTTTTATAGGATTAAGAGACTGTGTGACAATTCTGTAAATAATTCATTGGTGGTGACATAGAATTCTCTGCTCAGTTTTGTTTTGAAGTATCGGCAGAGGAAGTAATGCAATCTCTGGGACATAAAAAAGTTATTTAACTAAAGCATCATCAAAATCCATACGTATGTAAGGTCACCGTGGCATTGACAACATTAGATATTAATTAATCAGTCTTTCCTTCAAACTGAAAGTCCCAAAGGTTTTCCTCCAAATTTTTCTTCTACAACCCACAGACCCTCTGCGATCTTTGCAACCCGGATAAGCGTGTCTCACCGCAATTGAAATGTTTATAGATACAATAATGCTCCCGGATCAATCCCCTGCCTTCCAAGGTGGTTGTTTAATTTATTTTTCCTAGATACCCTCGTGTTTACCACCGGGTTTCTTATTTGCAAGACCTTATTCGTGTATTTCGCTCCTTGTTTAAAATGCGGGTAGGAATAAATATGTTTTGATGGATCTTGGGTAAACTGGGAGGTGATAGAAGTGATGTGCGATATTCCAGTTTCGTTTTAGAGGGCCAAGGCAATGAGTCAGGAAGTAATTTTTCCGAACTTATTGTTACATTATTTTTACCTGTTGAATACATTATAAATAAGCTTTATTGAGTTTGAACTAGTTAAAGACAGCACAGTTCAAAGTATCTAACGAAAAATTCCCAACTACCCTACTAACTTTAAAAAAATATATCATATTTAATACCCTCGTACTAGCATGAAACGGGCTCGTTAAAAAAATATTGTATATATGTGCAAATTGGCATCGCGCGTTTTCGCTGAAGAGTCCTGATGAATAACTAATGAAGCGACCCTGCCTAATGACGATGCATTTATTCTGGCCGCGGTGAGAATGTTCGGTTCTGGAAGTCGGCTTTTTAAGTGGTAATTTTATTGGGGCCATAATTTACTTATGTAAACCACTCTTGTTTGAAGATGTACAGAGAACTACCGAAAGTTCAGATTTTAATCTAAGAATGGGATGAGTTCAGAGCAAAAATCTGAAGTTCTGGAATTTTGCTGAAAGTAATGCTTAGATCGGTACGAGCATTGTAATCAATCTTGTATAAGGAAATCATAACAAGTCGTAGCGTATTAGAAAAACAGGTGGGTTTTATGATCGGAGTAATTTATGTACTTAGATGATATACTTATCAGAAAACACCACATCGGATAAAGGGTTTACATTCAACAGCAATATGAATTTTCAAATAATCAACAGAACGTTAACAACATTTATATAAAAACAACCACTAATCACGGAGTGGACTTGAAAGAGGAATAGGAAATCCACGCCAGCCTCCCAAGTGTTAACGGCGTCTAAACACGAGAGCTCTCGTCACTTAGACGACACTTCACGCGCGAATCCTAGTACGAAATATTAAATTTACGGTTAATGCTGTAGTAGGAAATTAAATACGAATCCTATTAAAAACTGACCGATATGCCACATATTAAAGCGTAGTACAAAGATGAAGATTCAGACGCCAATGACGCAGTGTCTATAGTAACCGTTTGTAGGAATCTCGATTCGAGTTTTAGTTCGGTGGTATCTATGAATATGGCAAATTAATGGGCTACTATATACTATACTATTATTATAAATATATTGAGTATTAAGTACTGTATATATTCCTCGAAATCTCAAACGACTAGTGTCTGTTTAAAACAGAATAATTGGGATTGGACAGTTAGCAATTCATGACTACTTTTGTTAGCTTGGGTATTAGTATTACCTGTTAAAAAAAAAACCGGCCACGTCCGTGTCGGACCATGCACAATGAAGGATTCTGTAGTTGAAAAGCATTGATCCCAAAAACAAACTTAACATTCCAAAAAAAATATTTTGTTATGTGATAAAATTACAAATAATCAATTTTCGGACTTTTTCCTTTACTTGTGCTGTGAAACCTTTCTTCTTGCAAAATTTAATTATTCTAGGTCAACGGGAAGTACCCTATATGGGTTTTGCATATTTTTTATTGCGTTGACTTAGAAGCTTGATTTTTTTAAAACTCCAAGGGACCATAGACCTACGTACTTATTTGATATTAATTTCAACTTGATACCTCCATGCGTTCCTAAGAAAATGGGTTTTGACAGACAGACAGACGGACAACGAAGTGATCCTATAAGGGTTCCGTTTTTTCCTTTTGAGGTACGGAACCCTAAAAATGTATGTGTTAATGAATAAAATAAAGTGTTAAAACTACAGTTTTCTTGTAAATAAAAATGTTTACCCATTATCTAATTATCCCACAGAAATAGGTACAACTTCATATTTCTGCAACCCCTTTAATTTACAACAACTATCACTAACAAATCCTTTGAGTACTCAATCGTTAATACTACTAATTCAAATCCTCTTACATTGTACCACAGGCAGTGATGCAGACGGGATCCCGGTCAATTATAAGCTTTGATCATAGTTGCGGATGCCATGACATGGGTTCAAGCTGAGGGCTGTATGTGAGATCACTAGGTCAGAATATTCTTTGAAAAAACACAAGAATTGGCTTGGCTCGTTACAATTTAGGATGAATTGGAAGTTGAGGGGAATTTTTAAGTGGTATTTTTTTTTAATGTTTGTACACTATAATAACATTCATAAGTACACAAGGATTAAATAAAGTTGTATAATAGTGACACATTATAGGGCGAACTGATGCCTCCTAAACTAGGCCAAAAGCCTGTGTTTTAGGAGCCAATCAGTGCTGCCGTTAGGACCATCTAGTTTGTGGCTACATCAATGAAAAAAGTTGCTAGTTTTGTAAATAAATTACTTTCGAAATTCCGCTAAAAGTGGCTAAAGTATTTTTGGCTTACTTTATCCTATAAAAATTTTAATATATATGGATAAGTGGATTTAATAAAAACAATATTTGATATTGTTGTTAAAAAAATATTAAAAACTGGTTACAAGTATATAGCTAAAAACATTAAAATTACTGTCTTTTTAGTAAAAAATTAAAAATCAGTTTGAAAGTTTACAATGTCATCTGGAAATTCTGGAATCTCTTCGATAATGGATGATGTTATGGATGGTATTTCAGTTGGTTTGACCGTTTTTGTGACTTTTGTTAAAACTTCAGGTGGCAAAACAGTAATAAAAGTAGGTATGTAGTAATAACCTAAAAAGTAGCCAGAAGTAGCTAGATTAATTTTGGTGGTTAAAACAGATTATTTTTTGGCTAAAACCTCCGAAAATCCGCTAGATCTAGCCACAAAGTGGCTAAAACGGCAACACTGGAGCCAATGTTCCTCCTCCACCTAAATTAAGTGATATGCAAGTACTTATTGAAATAACAACATAAAATTAAACAATACATTCATTTAAATAGGTAACAGTATTACTCTATTAAGAGACAACTGTAATAAGATTTTATGATGTGACTAACTTTTAAAACATTAGGATTTTAATGAGTTTGGTCTATAATCCAAGTACTGAAGTTATACAAGGTGAAACTTAAATAAAGCACAACCTTTTAAGGAGGATGCGCTGTGGTAGCCCGCGAAACTCAATATTTTTTGGGTTTTTGCAATTCGCAGGCCCGTGTTAGGTTGTATCTTGATCAATATATGATACGCGGCAATAAAACATGTAGGTATTTATATAATTTTAACCATGAAAATCATCAATAATCATCTATAACTTAGATTTCGTGCAGATTCGAAATTTAACGACTCTGCACGAAATCTAACTTAGAGACATGTATTGATGATTTTTATGATCAAAATTATGTAAATACATATTTTTTATTGCCGCGTATCGTATTTTAATCAAGATACAACCTGATACGGACCTGCAAATTGCATAAAACGCAAGAAAATTTGAATTTCGCGAGCTACCACAGCGCATCCTCCTTAAGGGATCATTGTATTCATATTATGAACAACTTCAACTATGTTGAAGTATGTTCGCATAACTCGTCAAAATGTAGGGAACAGCTGACTTTTTTTTGCGAATCCAGGTTTGGTCCCTAGTAAAAGTTGTTCATAATGATGAGTACAATGACTCCTTAAGAGGTGTGCGTTATTTAAGTGTAACCTTAAAGTTTTACCTTGTGTAACTTCAGCGCTTGGACATGGGTAGATATATGGCATAATTTATAATAACTGACACATATTGCCGGGGAGTTTGTTGAACCAGCTAACACACTAGGAACTGATGAACGGCAGGCATTTTGTGTCACTTTTAAAACTCAAAAAGTGTTGACTCTCCGAATTATGTAAGTAAAATATACTGTAAGTATATTTTCTTGCAATAAAACAGCCCAAGATGCCATTCGTCATTACCCTGTTCAAATTCGCCCTTCCACAATGATAACAGAACAATTGCAAATTCTAGAAAACTCCCACCTTTCCTGAAAGATAGCAGCCAAACCCATCCGACCCGAGTCAGGCAAACCTACCAACCTACCAATACATCATTCAACTTGGCCGGGACTTTTTATACCGGCGACATTATCAAAATTGTGGAGGTTGCCTCCTCCCGTGTTTCACCTTAATGAGGTTCCCCCACTGTCTCCCGATTTTACAACTGCCGATAACACGGTTACATTGAATAATTGTCGTAATTTAGTCTGCTTGTTACGCAAAAACATGATACTTGGCGTTTTATTACGTATCATTGTGGTGATAACGTGTATCGGGTATAGAGATAATTACCAGTGTTTTGGCTTCGGTTTGATTACATGAAGCAAGGAGAAATGACTCTTTTGATGAGGGGCAGGAGTTCTTATTGCTGGTAATGAAGTTTGAATTACTCGCGATGGTTAGTGCAGCTATGGCTTAGCTTACAGAATTGGCCTAGATTTCAGAGCAGCGAACATACTAAGAAATTATGTTTCATCTATAATACCTACCTATAATTTTAAATCTCCTTTGAATATGTTCAATATTCCTATTTATAGAAAACTAGCTGACACGTCAGACGTTATCCTGTCAAAAGTTTTCCTTCGGGTTTTTCCATTTTTTTTTTTTATTTTAAACCACCCCAATATTAGAGCGAATAAAACAAAAAAAAAAATAATTAAGTCTGTCAAGCCGTTTTTGAGTTTTAGCGAGACTAACGAACAGCAATTGATTTTTATATATAAGAGAAGAAAGAAGATAATTCAAACTTCAGCAGCATCCAAAACATTTGTATTGAGTAACTTTCAGATACACAACAACTACTTTCACACATACACACCACACCAACACACTACACACACGCTTCATTTTTTTTTCTGTTTTTTAGAAATAATAATTCTGTTTTTCATCATTACTTAATTGTTAAAATTTTCCAAATTATTATTTTTTTTTTTGGCTTTGTTGCTATGGAGAATCCCAGACTCCCAGGAAATAAATTATTTACTATTTATTTATTTACATGGCAACCCAAAGAAAGGCAATAGCATTTAAACATTCAACTTACGTAATACCAACAATGTCTTTCTACACGTCAGTCGGGACGAACCTTGTAACTACTAATGGGCGCGACTCGCGAACCTACCTTTATTATTTACCTACCCGACAATTTTTCGCATTGGGCTACCCTCATTTGCAACATGTTCGTCACTAATAGGCCACTTGTATGTTTTAATAACGCGAATGTTCTCTGTATCATTATAATAAGTATCGGAACGCGAATTTTTCAATGCTTTTTGTTGAGTTTTTTTCGTTAAAAGTGGCTCGCTTTTTTTGCTCTGAGTAATGAGTTACTTATGGAGGTAACATTGATGATACTCATTTTATAGTGGTTGTATTTTCAAAATGCACTTTAATTTGGGACTTCCACCAAATGCCAAAAGTTTTAGAGAGGCTTCGTTGCGTTTATGGTAAATTATGAATTATGTCGAGGGGCTGTGAAATCGCCCGTAATATGAAATTAAGACTAGCCGGTCTATTCTGTGAAAACTTTGGTGTCAAGTGTAGAGCAGGTGGAATGACAGCTAACGTCACCTAAGTTTAGATTTTTACAGAATCGATTGGCATAAACATGACCGGTCAGTCTTATGATATTTTTTTTAAATTTATTTATTTATTCAAAATCTGTACTAACAAAGTCTGCCAAACTGTATAACAGTTTGTCGGCAGTTGTTCTCGTCAAGCAATGTATTACAATTTTTTTTTTTTTAATTATTGTGCTAAATCTTTATTATACTAAGTAAACCATAAAATAATATAATTTACCTACAGTCGAGATCAAAAATCTTCCAGGCAAATTCGGCAACGTAAGGCTTGTTACAAATATAACTATGGACACAATTAATCTGCCTAGCCCAACTATGTTGGGGTCGGCTTCCAGTCTAACCGGATGCAGCTGAACACCAGTAATTTACATGGAGCAACCGCCTATCTGATCTCCACAACCCAGTAACTGGGTAATACGATACTTGGTAAGACTGGTTGTCAGACTTTCGGGCTTCTGACGACCCGTAACGACTGCCGAATCGAATCCACGAATGACAGCCGGGACCAACGGCTTAACGTGCTTTCCGAGGCATGGAGGAGTCTCGGTATGTAAAGATGATCACCCATCCACGGACCGACCCCGGCAAGCGTGGCTTAACCTGATGGATCGACCCGTACGGCTGTTATTACTTAGCCACGAGCTTCTCTACGGACACAATGAGAGATAATGTTTTTGTAGAACTTTTTTAAGTTGGTCCTTAGACTTGACATGCGTTATCAGTTCTGCGGGTAGCCCATTCACTAAGGTTAGTACTACGTACCTTCTTGTGCGCTTACCAAAGTAGTTTTATTTATTCCTAATTTGTTTGTATCGAAGACCCTTTGGAACAACCCAAAAACCACTTTTACTAGCGCACCAGTAATACAAATCTTCACAATCATCCATAAAAATCGATCCAGATCACCGCTCAACCCAATTTAGCTACCATTCTAACTTCAATAACTTAATATCGTTAAATACTATAATTTTTTTCATCCCCACCTGTCCCCCGCGGGCTTAATAAGGCGTTGGTCGTTTGACGCGAATTTTTACGCTACGGTCCTTCGAGCCGCGGAACCCCACTTTTATGGTTTTCATTAATGAAGATGGCTTCAGGGCTGATCGTTCGAGTCCCTGTAAACCTTGATCATGGGGTGATGTTTAATGCCTATTATTTTTTTAAGATTGCAACTTGCTTGCGCTGTAGGTACTTATTGCGATTGCACTCCTCATTTGAATGCTCCCGGGGGTATGGAAATCAATTGTTTTGGAAGCGCAGTGTTTTGGTATGGTATGGTTTTGTAAATTTGTGAGTTCGTTAATAGAGACCAAAATAATCTAGATTTTTAATTTTCAATAAGCATATTATTAATTATACACATTATTAGTTATACTTTTTATTTTGATCTCATTTTTATTGCATTGTATGTTGTTTATGTCTTAGTTTTAATTAATTGGATAAAATTGCAATACACACAGTATTATGTATAGTTTTGTTTTTTCCTGTTGACAGCGATGCGGACGAATTTTTTGATGCCCTATGATCCTTTCCCCTCCTTTTTTATATACCATGTACATATTATTATTTTAAATCTGTTAGTTTATTTAATATGTACATACAAATAAATCATATGATTTGCATTTACTTAATATATAAAGTATCTTTCAAAAAAAAAAAAGTTTGTTTTATAATTTCATGTTTCTTTATGTTTTAATTTTGTCATACCCTAGTTCTACCGCCTGAGTTTTACATTCTTAATTTTCTGTATTTTTAAGAATGCTGGTTAACCTATAATTGGCAACTGTGTAAGTCCAAGGCTAATTTGTTATCTATCCTTATATTGTATACAGAAGATAGGTATTGGTAAACCTTTATAAATAAATAAGGAAGGAGGATAAACACTGATAATTATGGTAATGGCCTTATAATCAGGGTAAACATATAAGAGAGAAGCTTACTTTTTAACCGACTAAAAAAAGAAGGAGGTTCTCAATTCGACACGTATGTTTTTTTTTATTTTTTTTTTATGTATGACCACGCAGAACTTTTTACAGAGCGTCCGATTTGAAAAATTTTTGTTTTATTCGAGAGGGTATACATCAAAGTTGGTCCCATATAAAATTTATTAACATTGCTTGGCTAGTTTTTGAGTTAGCTTCAATAATACGTATTTTTTCCCTACTTTTATATGGATGATGTTCTAGTTTGTTTTGCAGGTAGTGGTATTACAATTTGTGCGGGGTAGGTACCAAAACTAAAAAGTGAAAAATAAAAACTTTTTTACAAAAAAATACAACCGACTTCCAAAAACAACACTACAAAGTAAAAAATAACTTTAATTTCGGAAGTCGGTGGCAAAAAACGAAAATACATTTAACCAGACACCGATTTCCGAAATTAAAGTTGTTTTTTACTTTGTAGTGTTGTTTTTGGAAGTCGGTTGTATTTTTTTGTAAAAAAGTTTTTATCAAGGTTACAATTACTTACGAAATTAAATTCAACATATTTTTTGGTCCTTGTCCCTATGTTTACGCAAATAAGCAGTTGAAAATGTCTCCAGTCCTCCAATTCAAGCCGCATAACAAATTGACCGTCAAAAAAACAAATTCAATATAAAGAAACGGCCTTTCAATTATTCACGAATTCGGAACGAGTCCCTGTCCACGGCAGATCTTTATTCAAATCTGATATAGTCCGCCATCTTAGCAGGTTTGCATCGCAAATCGGTACGCAGTTCTTTTTTTGAATTCGTACACTTCACCCCAAAATTGCCAGTTTGATTGCTATTTTAATGTCTTTCCATCTTTTCCTTTGGAAAATTATCTTTCAAATTTTCGGATAATAAGCGATGGACGGTGTATTTTTTGAGATAATCGGAGGCAGCTGACGCATCTTTTTTGTTCGGCTTGTTAATGTTAATAAATAAGAATATTTTTAAGACAACGTGAATGTTAAATGGTTCGTTTGAATATGTTTTTCTGTTCTAGAATTGATTTACATAGAGTAGGTACGGTCAGCAACAGAAGTCGGTTAACACAGCTACTTTTTGACATCATCTAAATTAACACAGAATGATTGGATAAACTGCTTTTTTTTCGTTTAACTATTAAGAGATAGTGTTCTTAATATTTTAAGTAATTCTGTTTTGATTTGAATTAAATGTTTCGCAGTTTCGCTTAATAATTAAGATTAAAAAACTGCAAGTGTTAATCGACTTTTTTTTGCTGACTGTAAGTACGTACATTCTTGAGTCTCTTAATTCCTCTTTCTTGGTTTACTTGGCGTCAACCAAGAAAGCAATCAAAGTTAATAGTGAATTGTTTATATTTGTGTGTGCTCCGAAATAAATAATATAATTATTATTGTAAAAAACGAGTCTAGCTTATGCGTCGTTTAGTGTGTGACGCAAAACTAATTTAATTTATATTTTCCTACTTTCCATAATCATTTTTTTCTTCCATAAAACATTAGACGTCTGTCAGGATGATGAATGCGCAAGCGATTGTTATTTCCGTTTGATCTTGATTAATTAGTGATTGCAAACAGAATGCGATATTACAACGCTGATGGGGTGCGATTATGCGTCAAATTGCTTGTTCAGGTTCATCTAAACATCGATACATCGGTGTTGAATAATTTGTAAATAATAATGAAGATTGAATTTCTTGTTATTTAACTCAATAATGGTGTCTCGGGTAACAAATAAAGTAGCTACATTAATAAATAAAATGGTTGCGGTAGATACTTGTTTGATACTACGATTACTACCAAATTGTTGTATAGTAATTTTATTCTAAGTACATCGTCTTCACATATAACTATTATAATTAATTAGTTGTTGCCCGCGGCCTCGCCCGCGTACTACTATACTTCCCTATTTGAATCGGATTGGGTTCAGTATTTCATGGGTTTAATAAAAACTTTTTACAAAAAAAATACAACCGACTCCCAAAAAAAACACTACAAAGTGAAAAATAACTTTAATTTCGGAAGTCGGTGTCTTTGGTTTTTTTTTTAGTTTAATTTTTTGCCACCGACTTCCGGAATAAAAGTTATTTTTCACTTTGTAGTGTTTTGTTTGGGAGTCGGTTGTATTTGTTTTTGTAAAAAGTTTTTATTTTTCACTTTTTAGTGGTGCCTACCCTTTTTAGTGGTGATGTCAGCTACGTTTAAGTCCCACGTAACAGGGGGCGAGCCTATTACATCAACCGGGCACAAACCCAGTCTCAGGGATGCTACTGAGCAATTCCAACTACTAATAAGAAGTATCAATAACAACTGACTTTAACACACAATCGTCTCAAAGCTCCCACGGACATAATCGCCCGGCGGTCTTTAAGACAGTCTCCACGAAAGGGGAGGGCGGGGTGATGATGGCATTTTTTTTTCCAAGTCGTCAGATAGATTGGATGACACTCGATCTCCCCAAGAGGGCGAAATTAAAACAGCGGCGATGAGCCAAGCACGAAACGGCCGGGGAATTATTTTCCGTTGAGTGATTCTCGGCCATAAAATTTCTGATTGATCAATTCATCCGGTGTTTCCATTCCGCCGTAATGAAGAGCACGTTGCTGGTCGCCGTTTTTTTCCTCTATTCGTCCCCCGCCTCTATTTTTCCGCCTGTTTTCGCTTTAGTGGGTGTTTTATTAATTTCCTCTGCGTGTTTTTTTGGTCGTTGTCCCTTGAATTTGCATTCGGTTTTTTTCGATAGTCGAAAACAGATTTGGGGTATTTGTTCCGAAGTTTTTGTTTGCATTGGAATTGTATTAACAATGTTCCTCTTTTCTCTTCTTTTCTTATAGATACGGAATATACACAGCAAAACCTAGAAGTCTGTGGTCTTAAAATAACATGGTAAATCTCTCAATATTGTGCGTACAAACTTACATTTACAGTTGGAATGTATGGAAGATCATGGTTTTCAATTACAATATTATGTTTGCTCTTGGGATTCATTCATCCCAACTACGGAACCCTTCATTGTGCGTGGTCCGAGACGCACTTGTTTTTTTCTTTTCTTCTTTTCGAGTAGATGGTAAATAAATGTATTATGTTAAAATGAGTTGGTCCTAGTATGTGACCACACCAATCACGGCATCAGTAGCGTTTTTAGGTCAGGAGTGCAGGTGTGTGGACACTCCAAAATATGAGACATGGTTTGGTCAGTAATTGCCTTACCAAGGTATCTATGGTGGTAATGAACAATTTCAGGATTTATTTTTTTTTTCAAAATTTTAGGCTCAGTAGTTTCGGAGTCAATTTTCGTCTATTTTCTTAAATAACTTTAAAATAATTTATTTTAAAATTATAAAAAAAATATATTTGAGGCCCTAATTATAAGCCCTTTGTTTTCACACGGTACAGTTTGCAAAACTTTTTTATTAATTTTCTTATTTGCCCCCAAAAGTGACCCCCATATTCAAAATTAATTTATTTACTTTACCCGTCCGTGTTTGGGTCACAGAAATTCATATGTGTACCAAATTTCAACTTAATCGGTCCATTAGATTCGGAATAAATTGGCTGTGACAGACGGACAGACAGACACACGAGTAAGGGTATAAGGGTTCCGTTTTTTCCTTCTGAAGTACCTACGGAACCCTAAAATGGTGATTATTTTGTCCACTTACATACAATTACTTGTACCACCATTCCCTAATCCCAAAAACAGGGCAATCCAAATAGGGCCAAACATAATAACGGATCGCAAACTTTATCTCCGACTCTAAAGTTGTCACACGATCAGTTCCACGCAACCTCGTCCGAATAGCGAAGCAAATTTTATTGCGGGTCCTTCACGATATTAAGAGGGAAAAGGGGGATAATGGACACCGATCCGACGGACAAAGCTTCGGCGGCCATCATTTCGGTCACATTTCATTAAAAACAACAATAAGCACGATAACGACTGTTCGGGTGGTCTGCGGACGATTTTGATCACATTTTCTTGCTTTTGTATTTATATGTGTTGAAGAATTTTATGTGGCGTGCTGAGTGGTAGATATTAAGACAAATGTTCCTTTGTTAATCAATCAATCAATTTGCGTAGCCTTTTCCCAACTATATTGGGGCGGATTTCTAACTGGATGCAGCATGCATTTGTTAATCAATTTGCCAATAGGAAGTTATAGCTTTACCACTATTATTAGTCTAAAAATCTAGAATGTTGTACCATTCTAATTACTCGTATTGTCCTTTGTAATACCTACACTACTGTTTATTTACCCTGTGCAAATGTTTGAATAACTTCAAATGTTTCCTCGTCACATTTTTCTAACGCAATTGAGCCATACCTTTCTCATACATTTCCGACTTCTTTCAAGTTTATTAAAAAGCTTCAAAAATCTACCTGATCCGAACACCAATTCCCCCTCATTACGGGAGCCCATTCAATTTTAACGAGATCGTATACGCCGTAAAATGCCTTTGATGTTAATCTATAACGTGGCTCCTCGATCTACCGATAAATAACGAATAAACAAACAAAAGAAGGAAAAAGCGAAAGATGGGCCGTCTCGCCCCACCCTCCCCTCTCGGCATAATTTCATTATTTGCTACGAGCACATCACTTTAAAATATTCTCAATCTATACGAGTACGAGGAGCCGAGGCCGTTATTATCCACTAGTGTTTTTTCACGGTTTCGCTCCTTTTGTTTTGACGATTATTTTTTTCAATTATTTAATTTTATAGGTGACGTTTTTGTTTCTTTTTTTTTTTGTCTTTGGTCGTTTGTGGTAACTTAGTCTTATCACTGGGCCTTATGAATACAACAATTATGCCGTGTCCAGCCATGAACATGAGCCAAAAGACTAGAATCACCAAACATCGCAGCAGTATCGGTTATTTCTACCAGTGTATTTTTTTTAAACCAGCTTTTATTAGTCTGGATATCATCTAGGACCAGAGTCCTTGTCAATACGAATCATACGAGCCCAAACTCGATAGGGTTGCGTCGTTTTATTACTGAGTTCCTGTGGCCACCTTCCGGCTCCATCATCAGATCAGCTCGATAGTACCAAAATATTGCATTGTCACCGATTTTACATACGTATGCCAAATTTCAGCTCAATCGAACACCGGGAAGTGGGTCAAATTTAACTTGCAAGTTTTGAAAAGGACAACTTACTAGTACTTACATACGAACATTACAAGTTATATAAAGAGCTTGGAATAATAGGTAATTATTGTTAGAATAAAGAAGGATTTCTGTAAGATTAACCAGAAATCTTATCTAGAATAAAAAACTTTTTTACAAAAAAAAAACAACCGACTTCCAGAAAAATACTACAAAGTGAAAAATAACTTTAATATCGGAAGTCGGTGTCTTTGGATCTGTATTTTAGCTTTTTGACACCGACTTCCGAAATTAAAGTTATTTTTGACTTTTTAGTGGGGCAGTCTGTAATTTATCTAAGTTACAATAGCCTAATGTCAACTGCTCGTCACCTTTTACAAAATATTGCTTTTCCCGATACAAGGACGTTAATTGTTGAGGAGTTCTCCCAGTAAGGAACCAGGACAACTGGAACTGATGGTGAAATCACACAGCTCCACCCCAACATATGTATTGTATGAGCATAAATTGCTTAGCAATAATCGAATCGCAACCCGTGAAATACGTATTATTGAGTAGTTCCGATGACTATCTGTGGTCTTCCTCATCAGTTCCACTTCACCAAATGGTGCTTTCCGGGGGCAAATGCACGAGATACTATAAAAAATACCCAAATCGTTATAGGTGTGCCTATAAAATTTGAAGTTTCCCCTCGATTTCTCTGGGATGCCATCATTATATCCTGGTTTCCTTATCCTTTCCAACAAAAAAAGAATCATCAAAATCGGTTCATAAACGACGAAGTTATCCGCGTACACACACAAAAAAAAAATATATATATATACCGTCGAATTGAGTAACCTCCTTTCTTGAAGTCGGTTAAAAAGACATACAACAGAGAAACTTGTCCATGATTAGGTTAAAAGGACCCATCTTAACAAAATAATTAAAAATACTCTTCAATACAATCTCTAAAACAACGAACAAATCGATGTTTTTTTTTATCCCACATTTCACCTGTAGGTGTCGCATCCCTCGAGGGACGTCACGCTAAGAAAAATGTGTTCTTGTCGTGTTTTTATTAGTGAAAAACAATGATGAATTAGCGGGCACGCGTTTATTAGTCGCTAGCGATTTTCTGTTCGAGGGAACTGTTGGAAATTAGAAACCAATTATACAGAGTGTTAGGTTTTAATTTTATGTTAATTGTATTTTTTTTTTCGTATATTTTTAGCGGAATCGATTTTTTAGGGAATTGTCTGTTTGGTCGATAGATAGACTTGAAAAATGAAACTAGTGACAGTCATGTTTCGAATACTTACATAAACCGTCTGTTTAAGTTGATTAGATAGAGTAAATATTATAGGTATATTTTATAGTAAGTAGGTATGTATGTGTATTATTGGTTTATAACCTATTTATGTATACAGTCTATTTATAATTAATTAAGATATATTTTTAGTGTTCTTTTTATAATTATTCCGCTCATACTGAGCACCTGCCATCAATCTCTTCACCACCCTTGGTTGTAGAGAATGCCTAAGGCATTAAGTCCGCCTTTGTACATTTTTAGTGCGAAAAGTTTAAATAAATGAATAAAGTCTGGGCAAGTACCAATGTCATCATCTGCCTGCCTTTTTTCAACGATGTTGGCGTCGGCTTCCAATCTAACCGGATGCAACTGAATACTAGTATTTTACATGGAACGACGGCCTATCTGACCTCCATAACGTCGGTGGGTAAACGATACCCCTTGGTAAGACTTGGGATTCTGACGACCCGAAACGACTGTCAAAGATCTACAAATGACAGCCGGGACCAACGGCTTAACGTGGTTTCCGAGGCACGGAGGAGTCTCGATATGTAATGGAAATGGTCTCACATCCACGAACTGACCGCGGCAAGCGTAACCTTCAACCGACACGAGCGGCTGTTATTTAGCCACGGATCCATGCCGAACCAAAACACAGCACAGGCGAATTTAATTTACATTTTTTACAGTTTCCACGTTATACCAGACTATGGCCCGTGCAAAATTTATATTAACAAGGCGTGCAATAATATAGTACCTGTGTACTACATCATCGGGAGAGTTCGGGCGTTTCTGGCGTTCTTGTTTTAAATTAAATCGTTCGCCAAGTCTTGGCACTTCGGATATTCGGATTAATTTGCCGTTGGTCAGATAGATAATAGGAAAGGTAGTAATTTAGAAGTATATAACTATTGTAGATATACACATAAAGGTGAAGTAATAGGTACCTAAAGCACTGATATTTTTTCTTTTTCAGTGGGCTGTCCTATACTTTTGGGACTGGTTCATATATCTAAAAACTGTTGTACCAAAAGGTTACCGTTACATCATCGGGAGAGTTCGGGCGTTTCCGGCGTTTTTGTTTTAAATTCAAGGATTAATTGGTCGTTGGTCAAATAGTTATAGGAGAGGTAGTGAATTAGAGGTATATTAGAGGTGGTATTATTGGTGGTTGTGAGGTGTATTAGAGGTGTATTGTGGATATATTATAAAGGTCCAATAATAGAGGGTATACGTATAGCAGTGATATCTCTTTCTTTTTCGTTGGGCTATCCTGTACTTCTACTTCTTACCAAGGGGTATCGTAGTACCCAGTAACTGGGTTGTGAAGGTCGCACAGGCGGTCGCTCCAAGTATAATACTGGTTTTCGGTATTCGGCCTCGTTTGTACTGAAAGCTGACTCCAACATCCAGGACAACATCCAGGAAAAGGCTAGGCAGATTATGATGATGACTTCTCTAATAGTCGTCATCTCGGTAGTCACCCCCTTTCTAGCCATATCATCTTTTACACAGTACAGCCACCGTTTCTTTGGTCTAAATAAAGTAAGTAGGTACAGTCAACAAAAGAGATATCTAGGCAGGGTATACTAACATATTTGTATGTGAATTGCTTCATGTTCAATTTTATATAATTTACTTTGTTTTTGCAATACTCCTGCATTGTAACACAACAACACAAAATTGTATATTGTCTCGAAATTGAACCAATATGTTACTATACCCTGCCTGGATATCTCTTTTGTTGACTGTACCTACTAGTAAATATTTATCGTGAAGAAAACCCAAAAGATACATTTATACGTTATCGCTTAAACCATATAGGAGTTAGTTTCCCAAAGCAGTTTCCTGACGGAAAGGTCTTTTCCGAGTACTTTATTTCAGGAAACTGATGGGTAATAAATGTATTCTGAAATAAACCTATGTTATTAGGTACTCGGACCTATACTCCATTTGCAATAAGATTAGACATTTAAACAAACCTTTTTTACAGTTCGTTGAACCGATTTTAACTTCTATAGCGTTGGTGGCATGACAAATGGCAGCTGCAGTAAACAGTTGGTATTGTAACTAATTTTTTTTGTGTTTAATGCCGTCCTTAAGCCTACGGAATAGAAGTCAAAATCGGTTGAACAATCTGTAAAAAAGGTTTGTTCATATGTCTAATCTTACTGTAAATGGAGTATAGATACACATGGAAAAAAAACGAGCGAGCTTTACAGTAGTGGCATATGATGTGTAACATCTGACATCTCACCTTGGTAAACTTACTTTCTAGTTCCATACCAAATAAGCAACATTTAAAGGTACTGCAACACTTCAATCCGTCACTCGAAACTTTTAGATAAATGTTTTCACTTCCTGTTACACACTTCCGTCCCTTTTCACGAAATCACTCCCACAGATTGCAGTCAAGCGAGAGGAAAGATGTTACAGATCAATAAAATTTATCAAAAAATCGCGTAGGTATATAGGCCCAGAAATCTCAGAGAAATGTATATAAAGCTAGGGAAATTAATTGATAAGCAAATTGAAAATCGCCCTTCAATTCAAATCACAACTGTCAGTCTTTGACATTCGTATGAAATGGCTGTAACAAGGCAAATTGAAGTAGAGTGTCAAAATGCTAAATAATTAATTTCCTTGACTACTCATACTAAAGTACTCATAAAAAACCGCATCGAATCTAATACCTTTAGAAAGATTGTACACCTTACCTTACCTTACCTTACCTTACCTTACCTTACCTTACACTAGGTTGAACTGATTTGATTCTTTTTAAACACAACGCAAAATTCCAATTCCCTAGTCTATTAGTTAAAATATGAAAAGCATTTTTCAAGAACCACTCACCCAATATTTTATTTCTCTTAGATGACATAACTTAATTATAATATTATTAACCAATAGGGATGATGGAGCAGTGTGGCCCAGTGGTAACGGTCGCGACTTACGAGTTGTAGGTCGTAGGTTCGAACCCAGGCAGGCGCTTTACTTTGTGTAAATTATTTCATCACCACTGCTCTCAAAACGGTGAAGGAAAACATCGTGAGGAAATCGGCATGTCCTAGAATCAAAAATTCGAAGACTTGTGACATCTGTCAACCCGCACTGGGCCCGCGTGGTGGATTACGGCCCACTCCCTCTCACAGAGAAGAGGCCTGTGTCCCAGCAGTGGGAACGTTATAGGCTGATTATGTAGGGATGATGACTATAATTTTTTTCTGTCCGTCATGTAGATTGGTAAAAAATATTGAACACGTAATATTGGATGAAAAGGGCAGGTGAATGATAATTGCAATGCTTGTACGAGGGGGGATCAAAAAGTAGTGAGAAAGAGATAGATTATAATGACTATTGATAACTTAATAATTTATTTTTCTACATAGTCTCCGAGTCTCTCTACACACCGAGTCCAGCGCTTTTCCAAGACTTCAATCCCTTTCAAAAAAAAAGTTTTGTCTTGGTCCTGCAAAAAGCTCTCCACGGCATCCATCACCTCGTTATCGTCTTCGTACCTGTTTCCCCTTAAGTATTCTTTCAATTTGGGGAACAGATAAAAATTGCTAGGCGCCAGATCTGGTGAATAAGGGGGGTGGTCAACCAATTCGAAGCCAGCTTGCTGAATGGCAGCCATCGCAACTGCCAACCTATGCGCGGGTGCGTTGTCGTGATGAAACAGCACGCCCCTTCGAAGTTTCCCTCTCCTTTTCTCTTTGATGGCATTCCTCAACTTAGGAATTAAAGCTGCATAATATTGGCCTGTAATAGTGGTTCCACGCTCCAGGTAATCAATCAACAATATCCCTTCTGAGTCCCAAAATATTGAGGCCATAACCTTGCCAGCCGATGCCACGTCACGAAACTTCTTCGGGGTCGGTGATGATGGCCGTTTCCATTGCGAAGATTGCTGTTTTGTCTCGGGATCAAAATGATGGACCCATGTTTCGTCCATTGTTACGAAACGAGACAAAAAGTTTTCAGAAACTTCTTGAAACTTGTCCAACAATATCTTCGAAATGTCAAGTCGATTTTGTTTCTCACTGTCGGTTAACATTCTCGGCACCCATTTTGCGGAGACTTTTCTCATATTCAAAGATTGTTTCAATAAGGATTCAATACTTCCATATGAAATGCCCGTTTATTGAATTAAGTATCGGATGGTAACTCTTCGATCGCTCAATACAATTTTCTCGACTTTCGCAACATTTTCTTGGGTGACTGACGTCGATGGACGGCAGCAACGATGTTCGTCTTCCGTGCTCGTTCTCCCTACTCGAAATTGAGAAGCCCACCTTACGACAGTGGAATAAGGCGGAGCAGACTCTCCTAATGTTGCCTCCAAATCGCAATGAATCTCTCGCGTCGTTAACTTTTTTAAACAGAGGTATTTAATAACGGCTCGCACTTCGTTTTTCTTCATTTTCGAGAACACGTTCCGACACGAAGCAAACAAATGACTACATTCAGAAAAAAACAAAAGAGAATCGAAGATTTTTTTCTTTATTAATATTACAAATATGTATCTGAGCTATGCCTGCCAGTATTTATTTTTTTTTTTCTTACCAAGGAGTATGTCGTTCTCACTACTTTTTGATCCCCCCTCGTAAAAGGCTGCTAAGTCATAAGTACCTACTAACATAAATAACACCAATATAGTACACTTAGTTCGCAATAAACGATTTGACTTTGACTTCTTTTACGTAATCAAAAGATTACGGCGATACATTGAGTTAAAATGTGGTCTGACGTCACTCCTTGTTAGATCTTCTACGTAGTTTGTTATTGTTGTGACGTAGCGAGCCCCTCACTCCCAACTTTAATGCGTTTTATCTAAGTCAATTTTATTAATATGATAAAGCAGAGGAGCTCGTGGCTAAGTATTAACAGCCGCACGGGTCGACCCAGCAGGTTAAGCTAAGCTTGCCGGGGTCGGTCCCTGGATGGGTGACCATATTTACATACCGAGAAGCACGTTAAGCCGTTGGTCCCAGCTGTCATTCGTGGATCTTTGACAGTCGTTACGGGTCGTCAGAAGCCCGAAAGTCTGACAACCAGTCTTACCAAGGGATATCGTATTACCCAGTTAATGGGTTGTGGAGGTCAGATAGGCAGTCGCTCCATGTAAAATACTGGTATTCAGCTGGATCTGGTTAGACTGGAAGCCGACCCCAATATAGTTGGGAAAAGGCTAGGCAGATTGATGATAAAGCAAAAAATACGTGTCTATTATTTCTTATTATCCGTCGGACTAAATAGAATTTCTTTTTTTTACCAAGGCATCATCCCTATTATTTACTTACCCTTATAAAAACATCCTTCCCTAACATAATTCCTTCCATTCTCTATCAAGAAAACTTGCCAGTTAATACACAATAGCTTATTACACGAACAAGTCATATCGTTCGGGACAAGCCAGACGTGTTCGTTAATATGAAAATTAGCTGGAATGAGGCGCTCCAGGAAATTGGCTGCACCTCCATGGTAAAGCTACGTAGTTATGCATCGATGGTGCAGGATTTTGTACCAGAATTCTGGATTATTCGTTGAGTCTTCTGGGAATATATGCAAGGTATAACGCGCCTGTGCTAGTGGATCGAGATAATTAATGTTTTGACACTGTTTGTAATCATTGCTTAAGGTCGATCTTTTTATTATCTGATAATTATTTTCAAAGTTTTTTTTTCGGCTTTGATAAACCACATATGTTACACAGTGTAGAAAAGGTGTTTAAAATTAACTCTACATACTTTAATGTGTGTTTTAGACCCTCAAACTAAATAACTTTTGGTATGGGACCAACTATGAAACGAGAAAAAAAATTACTGTTCCATAATAAAGTTACCTACTGTTACTACCTACCGTTCTAAACTGTATGGGACAGCTGTTTTTTTTCGCGATTTCAAAGTTGGTCCCATAATAAAAATTATTCAGTTCAATGGTCTAAAGGACACCTTAAAATTTGTAGTTAATTTTTTAACTCCTAATATAATTAATGCGTCAAATCAACATTGTCAAAATAATAATTGGTGACCCGTTCTTAGAATTTGGTTCATCTTAGTAGATACAGAAAAGTATTTACTTGGCAAAGCAAGCAATTCACAAAAAAGTAACATATACAAAGTTCTCATTTCGTCAAAACCTTGCAATAGCCATACAAAAACTAATAACACCAACCTATACCGCGAAAAAGCTACAGCAACCATTTTAAAATTCGTTCGAAACATTCATTAAATCCTTAAACAAAAACTGTAGACCGACAACCTAAATATATCAAAGTATCTCGCCTCTCTTCCGAGAGAAAAACGGTTTCCCATAACGTTTACCAAGAAAAATTACATACACGGAACTAAAACGTCACAAAGTGTACGAAGAACAATGTAGTTACGACGTTTTTCTTTTGAACCCGGCACAGAGCGGCCATAATGGCTCGCTTTGACTTACTAGATGGAATTTTTAATGCAATAATTTCGATAATTTATCGCTAGATAGCGTTCCTTTGTGGCAGGGGCGGTCGGGGGTGGGAACACAAATTGGTTTTCTTTTTATCAGTAAACATTAGAGTGGCCGACTCGATTGACCTCCGGCTGTTGTGAAACACGGATGAAGAAGATGTTTAGCTTGTTTGTTTTATGTTGCTGACATACTTGTATCACCAAGTCGGTGAACACAGATAGTCCATGATAATTGATGATGATGAATAGGTTATCTATTAGATGCATACAATTACATGAAACCCGAAGTCTTCTACTTTAACTATTTGGGTTATTGTTGGTGCTTTTTTCCGTGCCTAGTGTCCTATTTCTGTACAGCTGGTGTCAAACATTTCTTCCAACAAACTTATTTACGGGTTCCATAACAATTTTAATATATGCCAAATATTGGTGCAGCCTACGTATTGAGAATCAAAAGGACCAACTTCCAATCCCGATCCCAGGTCCCCTTGCCAATGTGTCCCAAAACTCTAGCTTTCAATTCAAAAGCGTCACTTTTGAGGCTCCGCAGAGCTCGTAATTAAATACGTGACGTTATTTAGCCCTGGCCTCTCCCGGTAATTTGCGGTAATGGAAAGATGGTCGCAACGATTTCGCGAACGGTTCAACGTTTATTTTTTTCATATTAAAAATAATATCCCCTGTTCAAGTTGGCGGAAAATTTTGTTTGTGCTGTATTGTTTAGGAGTAATGGCGTTTTGTTTGGGATGTCTTTGGTTCTATATTGGCTTCGAAAGCCTCGTTATTAATTCATAAAACAAAATCTCATCAATTTCTCGTCCCCACGAGTCCATTTATTTTTTAAATGACAACAATATGATTTTCACCATGCTTCTCAATAGCTTCATATTTGATTGCAAATCAATTCAAGGCATGCCTCTCTTAAATTGAACTACCTACATCACATTATTGGATGACGATAAGAAAACATGAAGACAAAAATATCGATGGTATAAAATTATTTGATCAAGAAATAAAGAACACTGAGCCATCAGTTGATAGATATGTATGGTAGAAAAAGACGTACGTACTGGTCATATAAAACAATAAAACTATCGAGCTTTAAGTTACGATACAAAATGTTTAAAGCAGTACGTCAGCTTCATGTTAGGTTTTACCCAAACCTAACATAACGCTGACAAAATGGCTCCGTGCCAGGATATCGGCCTGGTCGTATGTGCTGCTTAGACACCGTCGTATTAACTGTATGATGAGATAATTTCATACCCGATCTAAGAGTAGGAGACAAAAATATGGGAAGGCCAATTTTTTGGCTAGGACTTA
This sequence comes from Cosmia pyralina, assembly GCA_946251885.1. Classification (NCBI taxonomy): domain Eukaryota; kingdom Metazoa; phylum Arthropoda; class Insecta; order Lepidoptera; family Noctuidae; genus Cosmia; species Cosmia pyralina. The sequence goes on along the minus strand of OX276361.1, from coordinate 22,052,400 downwards.
TCATGTTACCAAGAGTTTTTCTATCACAAATGGAGGGTATGTTCGGGGACATTGTCGTATTGAAAGTGCATATACATGTGACCAACAGATGATTTCACTCAACATTTAAGTAATGTTATCTTCCTGTGAATCATGTTAGTTCTTTTATTCTCACATCATAGCTCATTATACTCATAGGTAACAATACCCTTATTGCTTTCCTACCTTTCTACTTCGTTATCATCATCATCTGCCTAGCCTTTTACCAACTATGTTGGAGTCGGCTACCTCTAACTGGATACAGCTGAATACCAGTATTTTACACAATACCCTTGGTTATCATAAATGTACAGACATATTTGAACAGACCAGAAAGTAAACACTTATATCAGGCTGTATTGCTTTTCTATTTAAAAATACTATCACATCGTTATTATGTTACATACATAAATAAACTCACGCTTTCTTCCCAAGGGGGTAGGCAGAAACTACAGAACGCCACCTGCTACGGTACTTGCAAGTACTACGCACCTGATCTTTCTGAAGAACATCACCAATAACTTCACAATATGTCCTTCCCCTCCCCTCCTCCTCCTCAGCTAATGTAAAAGTTAACAAATACCCACCATTTCTTACCCCAAAACTCCCAGAGTGCCAAAATAACCAAGTGTTCGCCATTAGAATAACTAAATAAGTTTTTAATCCGAGCTAAAGTATTGGTCATAATATTCAGAGGACGCTCCCGATAACGTTGCTTGGCAGACCGCCAGAGGAAAACGTGCTGTATCGTGTATTAACATAATATCGCTCGTATTTTTGCTTTAGAGGCAAATGGATGATCTGGAGTAAGTTATGGATAGAGGATGATGTAGGAAAGATGTTGAGGATGGTGAGAACTTGATAAAGAGTGAGATTAAAAGAGTGTCCGTGGAGATTTTTTGCCCGTTATTCTCCATATGTACCTACTACGTTTTGGAATGGGCAACTAGATTCACCTTCCTGACTGACAAATTCAAAAGTGCCTGTAATTGGTTTATTTGAAATAAATGCTTTGAGTTTGAATTTGATTGGCGAAATTTTTGCTATAACTCCAGAAGTAATCATTTAGTGGTAATTTGGTAAACATCCAACAACATGGGATTTAAGACCAGAATGCATTAAACAAGATTTAGATCCTACTCCGTGCATCAAAAACTAGTAAAAAACCATACTGTGTAGCTAAAAGTACTAAGATAACAGTTGAGCAACCTATCATTATTGCAACCCAGGATTATAATATTTATATTTCAATTTTTTTGAAGGAGCATGACGTACGTACCTAATTGAGTGAAATTATGGATTTTGTGAACAAATAACATAGCATAAATCATGACATCATTATTAAAGCAATCAACGATCAAATTCAAATCGTCCAACTCTCCATGAAATTTTGCTACGAAGAAGAAAAAAAAACACATTCTCTCCCTTGAAACTTTTTAAAAACGCCCGATGCTCCGATACGTTAAAAATAGCGAAGTAGCACCGAACGTTTCATTTTCCAAACTTTTAATCTCAAAGTGGCCGTGAAAGAAAAATGGCGGCGTTAAGGAAATCGCCAGATCCACCTATTATCAACTCCGATTCGGATAAAGGTGTGTTCACGGATCTCAAGACAAAGAATATACGTACTTTATTTTTATTTTTAAAGTGTCCTAGAATCCTTCCAATGTATTGTGTATCTGCTGCTTCAAAAGTATAGTTCCTCATCAAAAGCTGGACCTCCAAAAGATTTGCCGAATGTTATAGACAAAGATCGGTTGAGTTTGAGGGTGATTTCTACTGGCTTATCTTTAATTCTATATACAAGGTTGAAATGAGCGAGAGGCATTAAATTAAACCACATATACTTTGTATCATTTTCAGCCTCTTTACTAAAAATCAGATAAATAGAAGCAATAGTTTAGTCACAGGATTATTTTTTAGTTTTTTCTTTTTTGAAACACGACGTATCTGCCCTAACAGCTGACTAAGTATGTTGTCGAAAATTCTGTTGTTTAAAGGTGTATGACCCTAGGTAACTTATCTAGGGTCATACACCTTAAAACGACAAAATTTTTGACGCAACGTTGCCGTTTTGTTACGCACGTCAGTGGAAATGTCTACAAAGGATGTTTACATCATAATTAGATCATTACGCTATTTTATTTGTTCGAAAAAAGTTTTTTCTTATTTTTCTTCTAAACTTTTTTTTAATAGTTCCGAGTTAACACTATGCATTTATAGTATATGTGGTTTAATTTAATGCCTCTCGCTCATATCAACCTTGTATATGCCTAAGACCAGAGTTGGCATATAAAGAGCAGCTATGTTGAACATATTGGTATCCATATTGAGGTAGCCGATTCACATACAGAACTGTTAATCAAGAACTTTAAATAAGTGTATTAGTTTTCAAAAAAAAAAAAAACAAGCAATTAGTCTGGATACCATCTGGGAGCAAAGTCGTTGTCAAGACGGATCAAACGAGCCTAAACTCGATAGGGTTGCGTCGTTATATTACCGAGTACTCAATCATCAGATCAGCTCCATGTCATAGTAATATTGCATTGTCAGCCGCTTTACATATGCATATAAAATTTCAGCCCAATCGGAAACCGGGAAGTGGATCAAATGTAACTTGCAAGATTATTACAGACAGGCAGACACCGGGACAGGTGAAACTAAATAAAACCATGTAAAATAAATTAATCTTCACTAAATACATAACAAAAAATCACCTTACACACACACACCTTAATCCAATCTTAGCCAAAATATTTGTACACTTCACAATTATGGCGTAACTTTTGAGCTAAACTGTAAACGCGACTTAATCCGCGAGCAAATCCACATCCTACCACCTCATTGCCTACGAAATTCACACCTTAAGGTATAAAATATAAAGTTGAAGTTCTGGTGTGGAAGAGAAGGTGGTTATACGCAGCGATACGAGACGAATTGTTGCAGAAGAGTCATAAAAACTAAGATATTAATGTATCGTGGGAGGCATTAGCCGGTTGCTGGATCGATTCCTATGCATAAAAAATGCTAATGGTTCTGAAGAGAGTACGTAACGCTGGAGTTGGCTGATTTATGTCGGGAGTTTTGTAACTATTCGCGGTTCGATGTCGCACCCTGGTGTTTTTGGGACAGGTGGACCTTAGAAGTTGGGAAGAAGGCGCTAATGGTGGCTGTGAAATTTTCCTTTGTTATTTTTTTTGGAGGTGCGTATTATGAATTGGTCAGGGATTTTTATATATTGAAAGGTGTCTCTATTCAAAATTAAACGGCTGTCAAATCTGCAGTCTATTTGCGTAACACATTTGTAATGACAATCGCTTTGATTTTGACATTTAAATTTCAGCGTTGCGTTGAACATCGAAATGGATATTGTTCAACAGTCAAAATAAAACCGTCTTTAAAAGTATATTACGAAATTAGGCTGCTGATCGCTTTATCATCAGCTGAATTGATCGTAGGGTAATCTACAGACAAGCTGTCACTTTTATAATAAGATATGACAGTGGGAGACCAGCACTGAAGATACATGAAGTTCCTTGAAAGGAAAGGCATATACAGGGTTAAATTAAATTAGCTAGCCATACTCCGCAAACGTGATGGATGTCAATAACTAAACACGAAAAAATAGAAATAAAAAAGTTCAATGTTTTTTTTTGGAGTCTATGACGTGTCAACATCACAACGTGTGAACAAATCTGTTTTATCGTGTTGAGATATCAATACTCATCACGTCTGTGAAGTTTACACAAAAAAAAAGATTTTTAAATTGATATGTGACAACACCGACGCATGGCGCGGCGGTTGGTGACCCCAAAAAAAAACATCATCAAATGAATTAATTTTTTTGTTTTGTCATGTTTAGGTATAAATACCCATCATGTCTGCGGATTTTCGCTATTTAATTTAATTTGACCCTGTATATGCCAAAAAAAAAAAAATGAACATGAAAATGTACGGGCGTGATCGTTGGACACGGTGTGTTGAAAGGAGTGTGTAATGCCTATCCAGGTGTATCCCTATATGAGGTTAGGCCTCCTAGTCCAAACGGCGCTGACGTCCTGCACCTATAGGCTCATGATATCTGCAGACTGGCGACCAGTAGCTATGTGTGAAGTTTTGACGGGGAAGGGTTTCTTGTAGATGAAATAATAACAGCAATTTGATAAGTCTTCAGGAGATTTCAGGAGACGACTTGCGTAACTCTTCAGGAACAGAATGACGGTCAATAGATACCATGCCGATGGCTACAACAACAACAACAAACTAACTAACAACAACAACAACTAGTTAACAACAACAACTAACAACTAGTTATAATATAACTTTTTTTACATTTTTAAATGAGTTTATATTTATACATACATACATAAAATCACGCCTTCTTCCCATGAGGGTAGGCAGAAACTACAGAACGCCATCTGCTACGATCCTTAGATAAGTACGTTATATTTACCTAGGGCTGATTGTTCAATAGTCAGATAATTTTTATTAAAGGAATAAATATGGCGGTTTGACAGCTTTTGTGTAGAAAATATGTCAAACTGTCACATTTATTCTTCAGATAAAAGATATCAACATATTATAAAGGAAAATAATAATTCATTTATTTAAGATAAACTTGGGTATCCATAGGGTTACAAACATTAAGGGCCTGTTTCACCACCTACGATTAAGTTCCTATTAACTTACTTGGCAGATAATTTCATACAAATTCTGTTCCATTTTTGAATTTATTCGGTGAGTATTGGCTATTCGGACAGCGTGAAATAGGCGCTTACGGTAATAGAATATGCTAAACTAACGTACCTATGAGGTACGTAATAATGAAAAAACCAACCAATGAAAGCTTAGATCCTATGCTGCACAGCACTGCCGTAATTAAATCTATCTTGACATCTTTTCCTTTGAGTAATCCTACTACTTTCAGTATCGTAATGAGCATTGAAAAACTTGAGATACAAAGTTACTCTAAACTCTAAAGCAAAAACCTGTTTGTCTAATGTCAAAGTTTTTTTTTTAGTTCCTAGACACACAAAGGTTGATGAGGTTTTTCATTACGGTGTAATATTCTTTTTTTCCATGTAGTACTAAATTGAAGAGTAATGAGGGTTTTCTCTTTATAGATTTCTGGTGAAAACACTTGTCCCCCTATCCGTTAATTTAAACTGTTTTCAATTCAATTCTTAATTGCATATCACATGTGTTTTACAATGGAGGAGCTCGTGGCTAAGTAATAACAGCCTCACGGGTCGATCCATCAGGTTAAGCTACGCTTGCTGGGGTCGGTCCGTGGATGTGTGACCATCTTTACATACCGAGAGTCCTCCGTGCCTCGGAAAGCACGTTAAGCCGTTGGTCCCGGCTGTCATTCGTGGATCTTTGACAGTCGTTACGGGCCGTCAGAAGCCCGATAGTCTGATAACTAGTCTTACCAAGGGTTATCGTATTACCCAGTTAATGGGTTGTGGAGGTCAGATAGGCAGTCGCTCCGTGTAAAATACGATTGATTGATATCTAAACATGATACAAGCAAAAAATATAACTAATATTTATTATAAATGCAAAATTGAGTTAATTTGTTTGTTTGTTACGCTAAAATGGATTTAAATCGGATCGAAATTTGGCACATGTGTAGACCATGACCTGGAAAAGGACATAATACTACTTTTTATCAGATCGCAGACGAAGTCGGGGGCATTAGCTAGTATCTTAATAAGAGTTACAAGTTCACATGGAACACTTTCGGGCACAACAAATTAATAAAAATACAAACAGACGAACATATAACCTCCTTTTTTGAAGTCGGTTAGAAATTATGAATAGTAGCATGTTTTAAAATCATTAAAGTAATTAGTACTTAATTAATTGTACGTAATAATTTAAAAAGAGGATGTATTTAGTTATCATTAAAAATTGAATCAATTTTAAATAAATAATATCACATTTTAATGTTAAACTACGTAACGGATTTTGATGTGTACTTAGAGAATTTATTCCGGAAGGTACATTAATATTCAGGGTTCAGGTACTTCTATAACTTGTAGTCAGTTGAATAACTTAATGTCATTACTTGATGCTTTACAATATAATGTAGTGGCAAACACTAATGGCAAAATTCTTGACCTACTTATATCCAACCACCCATGTAGGGTATCGGCTGCGTTGTTTCCTCTGCTTCCAATCGACACGTATCACCCGCCTTTTATTTGTGATATAAGTCTAAATGTAGATGTTCAACCTATGAAAAAGCGACCGATACAAAAATATAACTTTTACAAATCTGATTATGAGCACATTAACCGCAAAATTCAGGGTATTGACTGGTCGGACCTTCTTGTCCCTTTGGGATCAGAAGAGGCACTGAGCGCATTTTACAATAAGATTGATGATGTAATTAAACAGCATACACCACTATCAGCATCCAGAATCGCTGGTTACCCGGTCTGGTATTCTAAAACATTAATTAGTACTCTAAATAAAAAACAAAAGGCATGGGTTAAATGGAAGAAATATGGCAACATTGCAGACTATGAAAAATTTTCGCAGCAGAGAGCATTCTTTAAGGAAAATTGCAATAAATGTTTCTCTAAATACATTCAGTCGATTGAGGATAGTATACATAAAAATATTAAGGATTTCTGGATCTACATTTCCAACCGCAAAGACAAACCCGGTATACCGGCGAAAGTTCAATATAAAAATGACGTATCCAACGACCCTCAATCGATTTGCAACATGTTCTCTGATTTCTTTTCTTCCGTGTATGAACCTGCTTCATCTGCACTCTCTCAATGGGAGTTACCTTCTGAAACGGTGTCTAACGACATTGTTGTTTCTAACCTACACTTTAAGGAAGAATCGGTTTTGGCTGAACTGAAATCCCTTGATCCATCTAAGGGGCCAGGTCCTGATGGGTTGTCTGCGTTTTTTCTTAGGAATACTGCTACTACTATCTGTAGACCCCTAGCTATAATCTACAATAAATGTATCACAGAAGGTGTTATGCCAACGGTGTGGAAGCAGGCTAATATCACACCTGTACACAAGAGTGGATCTAAGCGTAGTGTTGAGCAGTACCGACCTATTTCTATTTTATCTACTTTGTCGAAGCTTTTTGAGAGACTGGTACATAACGAATTGTACCCTATCCTACATAACACTATTATACAGCAACAGCATGGCTTTGTGAAAAAGCGGTCCACGACAACTAATTTATTGGTATTTTCTAATGATCTATTTAATAATATTGACAATCGTATACAGGTTGATGCAGTGTACACAGACTTTCAAAAAGCTTTTGACAAGGTGGATCATGAACTGTTGCTGAACCGAATAGCTTTCAATGGTATTCGTGGTAATTTGTTGCGATGGTTCATTTCGTACATCACTAACCGTTGTCAACGGGTTGTTATTAACGGGTATCACTCTCATGCTACTTATGTTACATCTGGTGTCCCACAAGGTTCTATTCTCGGTCCACTTCTATTCATTATCTTCATAAATAATATTGGTAACTGTTTCCATCATTCCAAGTTTTTGTTATATGCTGATGACCTCAAAGTATATAGACCTATTCATAGCATTCAGGATTGCTATCTTCTCCAAGAGGACTTGGATCGACTAACAGACTATTGTTGCACCAGTAAGCTCCATCTGAGCATTCCCAAGTGCAACTACCTAAATTTTACCAAAAATAAAAACATCATAAGGTTCTCATATTCATTGTGTAATGCTTTATTAAATAAAGTAAACTCGGTTCGTGATCTTGGCGTATTGCTTGACTCAAAACTCTGCTTGGATTTGCATATCGAACAAATCATAAATAAAGCTTATAAGATGTATGGATTTATAATGAGATCCAGTCATGACTTTAAACGGGTCTCTTCGTACCTCTGCCTGTATAAAACACTAGTCCGTTCCCAGCTCGAATATGCCGTATCCATCTGGAACCCGTATTATGGTAAATACATTGACATGTTAGAAAAAGTCCAACGTAAATTTCTTCGTGCAATGCACTACAGGTGTCACAAAACTTATCTGCAGTATAACCAATTGCTCAGTAAATACAAGCTTTTGACGCTCAGCTCTAGACGTAAACAATTAGAGGTAATGACATTGTATAATATTGTTAATGGTAATTTCGACTGTGTAGATTTAAATAATGTATTGTGCTATGCTGTCCCAAGAACTGTCCATAGACGGCGGGTGCGTGCGGGCAAACTCTTTGCAGTAGGTGCCTGCCGATCTAACACTGGTCTACGTTCACCAGTTCGGCGAATGGCAGCAACCTACAATGAAGCATTCGAACATATAGATATATTTGCATGTTCTTTTAAAAGGTTTCGTAGCCTTTTGTATGAGGCACTTGAACTCTAAGACTTATTATTTTTTGTTGCTGTTTTTTCTTCTTTTTTTTTATGTTTCATTTTTGTTTCTATTTATTTTACAATATTAGTATAACTGTCACAAATGAACAGTTCACCTCCTAGTGATTAAGGTTTTATTTATTAATAGTAAACTGTGAACAGCGCTGTGGGCTACATTATTACTTAAGTTATTTATGTTTTACTATTGTAATATTCCATTTTGTAGCTGTTTGTTGTTCCTACTTAATAAAATAAAATAAAATAAAATAAAATAATATTAAACTTAAAGAAATCTTCATGTTTTGTCAAGTCGCAAAAACCGTGCGGGCGTAAATCACTACATAGTATAAAACAAAGTCGCTTCCGCTGTCTGTCTGTCCCTATGTATGCTTAGATCTTTAAAACTACGCAACGGATTTTTGATGCGGTTTTTTTTAATAGATAGAGTGATTCAAGAGGAAGGTTTATATGTATAATAAACGTGGGCGAAGCGGCGGGCAAATGCTAGCAATAAATAAACAAAAGTTGTATCAATATATGAGATCCACAAAGTACCTACCTCGTAGCTTTAATATCGTAGCATTCGTTGTACAAGTCATGCTACGGCGTAGCAGACTACGCCGTAGCGGTCGTAGACACGGTCTACGAGTTTTCTGAAGTCTATTTGTATGATTTCTGTAAAGCTTACTTTCTTTGAGTTTGACAACTAGTAAGTAGGTACATCTTATTTACTGTACCTACTCATGTCTTCAATCATTATGTGAACAACGTTTTTACAAATCTTCGTGAATTTTTTTGAATAATTTGGAGTGATTTCCGAAGCGATATTCAAACTCACGGATCACTAATAAAATAACTAATAGTAATATTATGAAAAACATCTACATAAATAAAACTCATATTAATAGTAACTCCCGAACAAATCCCTTTAAACACGACTTGCGACCTCTAGCGCCATCTAGCGTCGGGTAGCGGTACTAACTTTAATAACGTGTCGACTTACGGGGTTTAATTCATAATAACTAGCGGTGCACTGTGATCGGTTTATGTAAGAAGTTTAGGTGCATTCTATTAATTATTATACGGGTGCAATATGCTGCTTTTTATAATAGTGTTGGAAAGTTTGGTGTAAGAAATCTATGGAAGGATACGTCCTATGTCTTGTCTAAAACATGGAAAAAAATTTAATACTATAAAAAAACAGATCTCAAAAATTTATAAGTATTAATATTCGTCTACCAAGACCAGACTTTAAGAAATTGATAATTTTGTAACCTGCACAAAATTATCAATTTCCTAAACTCTGGTATTGGTAGACTTATGGCGACATTGACCAAACTTACTACATTATAACAAATTTGTCTTATACTAGAATACATTTTGAATTTTTGACTGTTTTTCCATACAAATCGATTCGATCGTTTAGCGCTAAACGTATTTAGTCATTTGTGATGCAAGTGGGTTTAAAGATTGTACGACCTACATTTATTTGTCTGTCATTGCTTCATTTTTAGGGTTCCGTACCCGAAGGGTGCCAAATGGAACCCTATTACTAAGCCTCTGTTGTCCGTCCGTCCGTCTGTCTGTCAGCGGACTGTATCTCATGAACCGTAATAGGTAGATAGTTGAAATTTTCACAGATTGTGTAGCGTCATTTGTGGATCTTGACAGTTGTTACGGGTCGTCAGAAGCCTGAAAGTCTGGCAGCCAGTCTTACTAAGAGGTATCGTATTACCCAGTTACTTGGTTGTGAAGGTCAGATAGGCAGTCGCTCCATGTAAAATAATGGTATTCAGCTGCATCCGGTTAGACTGGAAGCCGACCCCAACATAGTTAGGCTAGGCAGATTGATTTTTTCTTTATAGTTCATCGTTATAAAACATAATTATATGCTTTTGTAATAATCTGAACAGTTATTCAGACCTATTTCATATTCTGCATAAATCATTCCAACAAAATTGCAAAAAGATATAACTAAAACACGAATCTCGCCTATAAAAACTGACCGCCCGCTCTAATCCAAAGCTGATTTTCCTTTTTAATCCTGCTGCGAAAATTTTATATAAACGCTTAGCGTCCTCCAATCTTTTATACGAACGCATCATTAAAATTCCACCCGTGGAAGAATTAAAATGAAAAAACACAAACAATTATTTGAATACATGCACCGCACTGGCAATCTTTGCGAGCCTCCTCGGTCACGTAAACCAGAATGGCGAAAAAAAAAAATTTATACATATCTGGCTGGGACACCGATCGCGATACACGGACGTACGCGGGTTGAATAATTTAATTTTTTTTCATAATATTATTATTTTATTAAATATGGCGAATAACCCTGCCCCCGCGTGAGGTCCCCTTAGACACCCACCTTCGCTTAATTGTTCGAGGTTCAGCTATGTGTGTACCTATCAGGAATTTTAATACGTAACCACATTAATCCCTGGCTCTTATTTTTATTGTAGGTTTTGTTTGTGAATTTGCATATATAATTTATTTTTTCGGTATCAAGGTTTTTGTGTTTAGATGTAATTATAATAATAGATATTAAGCGTGTGACTACGCTTCGGTACATGAGGATTCTTTTAATATTCGATAATTTTATGTACAGTGTAGGTACATTATATTCCTATAAAGATTACTAAAATATACAAAAATAAATCTTTCGTCAATATTTGATACAAAAAAATCATACCATTCACCATAAACCATATTTCATCAACCTTCAAAAATCCTTTTTTTTTTTCAAAAAAGTGTTGGGCCATATTTTAGGCGTGAAATTCGAAGCCATTATCGCGTCGCGTAGGCTACGCTTCGGAACTGTCGGAGGTTTTCGTCGTCTGAATTTATGCCCGCCCCGCTGTGACCACAGCGTGCGAGTTGGTCACACTGTGGGGTGCCAGTGACGGGGACATGCTTCCGAATAAGCAATAACATTTTTAAAGAAATTATTTTATTACAATCTTTTATTGTTTTATATATTTTTGGGATCGTCTCCTCAAGCTTTATTTTTATATCCCACATGATAACGGTACAATTTTTATTTTAATTAGACATGTTACTTATTTACTGACGTCTAAAATCCGCCATTTTGTGTCCTAGACGAATGATAGACATCTCATATATTCAAATCCATCTAGCCGATAAGATACGTCGAGCGTATAAATAATCCCACATACAAAGAAACGCGTGAAAAACATAACCCTGTCTTTGCTGTCGCGCAGTCGGTTTATAATCAAGTTGTGTGTGCATCTTTCCGTGGAAAAGAAACAAAGGATAAATCTTTACTCTTTCTCCAAAAATACGTCCGTGAAAGTGTTTTCACACTATCTAGATATTGAATTGTGTGGAACTGGCAAATGAGATAGTTAAGTTTAGTCTCTGGAATGGCATGCGATGCTCCTGGTATGCAGTTGTCCATAGACAGCGGTGGCTGTTAGGTGGATCTGCTGGTTTGCCACCCAAGAACACATTATGTATGTCTATCAATTAGTTATTCGCTTCTAGGCGAAGCTCTTGCTTCGATATTCCATGAAAATTTAAAGGAAACAATTTTAAAATTCTAATCCCACAACAACCAAACTACCCATACCATTCCACCCACCACCACCACCACCACCCACAATACCACCCACCCAGACCACCACCACCACCACCACCACCACCACCACCATCATACCACCCACCACCACCATCTACCATTCTACCCAGACTCGTACGTCATGATGAAAACCATAAGATATTGTTAAATATTATAACAAAGGCAATATGTAGTACCTTTATGCTCTTCCATCTTTATATATTTTTAAGTGTTTTGTGTGTACTTCTATGCATGTAATAAATTAAAGTCGCTTTTCGTGTCTGTCTTGTGTAACCGCGTTGTTCTTCTAAACTACGCAACGGATTTTAATGCGGATTTCACCATAATTTTGAGAATTTTTTCCGGAAGGTTCGTGTGCATAATACATACTAACATTTATAAAGGATTCTCCATGTTTTGTCGAGTCACAAAATACATGGAAAGCAAGGGCGGCTTGCTAGTAAATAAATAAATAAAGGTCTTCTCAATGATGATAATATCTTAGAAAAATATTACCCGCTGTTACTTTGACCCCAACTGAATGTTACCGCGTGGGTCAAAACGTTCCGGGTTCCATTCGGTAGGGTTAACCCACTTTGATTCTTTTCGATAATCACCCGCTAATGCACTGTGGCCGTTTTGGGTTTTTCAATGTTTTAAATAATGGCCGAAGAGGGTGAACTTCTATTGTTTTTCGTGTAGATATATTTCTGGGGGTGAGTTAGTCTTTGAATATACAGGGTCAAATTAAATTAGCAAGCGAAACTCCGCAGATTTGATGGGTATCGATATCTAAACATGACAGGGAGCTCGTGGCTAAGTAATAACAGCCGCACGGGTCGATTCATCAGGTTAAGCTATGCTTGCCGGGGTTGGTCCGTCGATGGGTGACCATCTTTACATACCGAGAATCCTCCGTGCCTCGGAAAGCACGTTAAGCCGTTGGTCCCGGCTGTCATTCGTGGATCTTTGACAGTCGTTACGGGTCGTCAGAAGCCCGAAAGTCTGACAATCAGTCTTACCAAGGGGTATCGTTTTACCCAGTTAATGGGATGTGGAGGTCAGATAGGCAGTCGCTCCATGTAAAATAATGGTATTCAGCTGCATCCGGTTAGACTGGAAGCCGACCCCAACATAGTTGGGAAAAGGCTAGGCAGATTGATTGATATCTAAACATGTTACAAGCAAAAAATATATTAATTTGATGATTTCTTTTGGGGGATCAACCGCAGTGTTGTTGAAATATCAGTTTTTTTTTTTTCGTAAACTTCACAGACGTGAAGGGTAAGTATCGATGTCTAAACACGATCTAAACAGATTTCTCAACTCATATCAAGTAACAATATTACCAGCTCCAATTTTTTTTTATTTGTCGTGTTTAGATATAAATTCCCATCAGGTCTGCAGGTTTCGCTAGCTAATTTAATTTGACCCTGTATACTCGTTCAATGTGAATGTTTTCACCAACACTTTGAATTCTTTATGGTAGATCATGTTGGTTCTTCAAATGATTATCTCTTTCATGTATCTTGATGAACGAAAACTCATGGGCATGGGATTTAAAGCGAAATTTTGCAAAAGAATTTTCAAACAAATACCATTTGGATAAGCAGATAGCTTTAAAACATAAATGTAATAATTTAACGAACCGAGGCTTCAACAGTTACCAGAAATCACGCTCCATCTTCCAACAACAAAGATCCAAACCCAATGCCAATGACAAACCTTTGACCACCCAAATATTAATAGACCATTAAAGTACATTGAACAGTTTGTAACAGGGGCTGTGCTTGGCAAGTTTGCGTGGCGGTTAATGTACTGGAAACTGCAATAGTTAGTATCGCGATTAGACTATTAATATCTGGTTTGGATGGCGCTTCGTTGTGCATTGATATAGGTATGTTTTGCTTAGCTATGAGATTTTTCTACTATATTTATTAGAGCAAGAGATGATAGCTAAAGGTAATTTAGTTTATGTGGATGACATAGCTGTCAATCTACTGTCATTTGATTTTAATTTCCGGTTGCAGCTTAGAAATTAATCAGATAGTCTTCTTATATGCCGCCATGTTGATTGGCTTAAGAGAGAGATATAGAAAACGATAGAAAATTTTAATCTCTCATGATTAAAAAAAAAAACACCATCCATCAAAATTGAATTCCTTAAAAAATATATCATCCACAGAAACAATCAACATGAGAATCCACAGCAGCGCCGATAACCTAACTATCTCCCGAGACGAAGGAAAAATATGATTAGGAAAGTTTTTTAATCAATAAAAGGAACAAAAAATAAAGTAGGAAGCGTTCTCTGCTTCCTGGCTTCGTTGGATTTTTTCGTCTTATTTCTCATTACACCGGCGCCTTGCCTCGTTTCCCCTGACGTCATAGTTATAATCATTTATCGTTTGACGGCCGCCCGCGGTCCGCACAGCGCTTATTTCTAAAGGAAATTGAAAAAGTTGCCTTGATCGCGGAGTGTGAAATAGAATCGGGATCGAGTCTCAGAGCTGCTTGTTGGGCTTGATGGCTTGTTTTAAGACTGGAATGTACATAATCTAGTTTATGTACCAGAGATGGTCTTAACACGGATTCAGGAAGCGTGTTTTGGATCATTCGGTTCCCTTAAAATGATTAAGCTGGATAGTGCTGATCCACGCATCATATTTGTGAACGGGCGCCGTCTGTTGAGAGTTGACACTGGTTAGTGGTCATCTCTTTAACTGCCAGGGCTAATTTTTAATGTTATATTTTGGATTGTTTTTAATTTTTTTGTCTACATTGTTCTCACATATAGAAAGCAACAAGAATAATGTACCCAGGATTTTTTAATATCTTGATTTAAAAGAGAGTCCTTGGAGTTTCTTGTCCGTTCTTCTTCATAGAGATCTACGTTTTGGAATGGGCAACTAGATTCAACTTTCTGACTAACTGACCGACTCTTTGACAATTCAAAAGGGCCCGTAATTGGTTTAATTCAAATGCTTTGAGTTTGAAGCATATTTAACTTACTCTGTCGATTTTTCCGAAAAACTCTTTATTATTAGCGGAAAAATAAGCTCTTTATCTACGAGTATTTACGATGCCTTTAAAAACCTATTGATCGTTAAGTTGTTCGATTTAAAAACATCATTGTTTTAAAATATTTTGTACAGACTCTTTTTATGTTATAATTGATAAACCCGCCATTCAACTCATGTTACATATAAATGTTCCTTCTTTCCAGAAACTCCTGTTCCTGATCCCGCCATCATTCCATGTGGAGAGGATCATGACCAGCGGCTGCGGCAGCAGAATCTGCGTGTGGGGATCTCGAGGTGTCACCATAGCTGAGCTGCCTGCTAGATGGGGAAGAGCAGGCCTCTTTGATTCTGGCAAGGAGACTGTGCTGTGCAAGTAAGTGATCCTTCTTTATGACAAGTCTTATTAATACAATGTCGTCAATATATATCGATGATGGACAGCTGATGAAATGTGATGACAAAGTCTTTTGAAACTACCTAATACCAATAATCATTTTCACCTTGGAGTGTTTATTTCATGTCGATGTATAATGAAAGTAGTCTCCTAATTTTCGTTCTTACTAAAATTTACCTCAGAAAAACTTACAGTGACAAACTTAATTTGCGAGTATCGAGTATCTTAATAATTTTCAACCTCTTGAAGCCTTTACCCATACAACAAATCTGCACAGCAAAATCTTGAAACCCTATAACCATAAAAAATACTAATAAATTCACCTCCAACAAAGTTTTAAACAAAGGCCAATATAGTAACAAATTTCAACTATAAAATAAAGGCTTAACCACGTCTAGTGAAGAAACTAAACACCTGAAATCTAATAAAGCCTGATAAGTTCCCGAGAAAGCTGGCACGTAAGCATCGTGTATTTTCTACTATCACGGTAAATTTTGTAACCTATTAAGCTCCTCGAAGCGGCTATAATGTTAGCCTGAGGTAACGATTAAGGCATAGATTATTGTTTAGATGACAACTTGTAGACGGGACTGTTCTTTGATGAAATGCGGTGGTCAAGATTTTGGAAAATCCATGCAAGTTAGGATTGAAAGTTGACTGAAATGATCTTTATCTGTTTTAAGATCACCTTATATATGACGTGAACAACCGAATAGATCACTTTTCAATTGATCCATGCGTCATGTTCGTGAACGGGCGCCGTCAGTTGGGACTGGTCGTCTCTTAGCTGCCATAGCTTATTTTTAATTTTAATATTTAATTTATTTGTTTTAGTTTTTATCTTTTTATTACGGACGCTTTTTAACGTGCACGTCTTTCTACATTGTTCTCACATGTATATTTTCAACATAAACGATGTAACCAATATTTTGTAAAAATATTATGATTTAAAAGAGTGTCCGTGGAGTTTCTTACCCGTTCTTCTTATCAAATGATTTTGTACCACAACAAAGCTAGATATTATTGCAAATGATGACCTCTCAGACGCAAACTCCAATTAGGCACAAAGCTGCCCCAATACCACCACAGTATAGTCTAAGTGTTTCGCGCTCGGAGTCACCACTCTTTTGTACATGTTATTAGGCGGCTATATCTCCAAATTTGCATATTTCGGCAGTAAAATTAATTCGAAGATTTGCCCGCATCCACCATCCAGACGGGTGCTCAAGGGGGTGGCTTTTGTAATGTTTTTGGATTTCTGCATTAGAATTTGTACGTACCGATACGTATTGTGGCTTCGTCCCTAAGACGAGTATTATACGAGTCGATGACTTTCAATTAAGTGTTTCGATTGAGCGCCGACCAAGTATCAAAATTGTTTCCAAGTTTATGATAAGTAGGTTAGAGGATTGATTTAATTTTTATTCTGTTAGGGGGGAGCAAGTCATTTATATTGACGGCAAAGATTGCGACTGATCTAAAATGTTGCTTTGAAATATATATTATAAAAATAGGGTCTTGTGAACACACACTTTGTATGTAATCATTCGTCGGGTTTTGGATTCAATTAGGCTATTACACATAGGTTATTACAAGCAACGTGTAAAGACCAAGTCTAACATCTTTGAAGTATATATTGCATACCAGCGTCAAGCACTAGTCTTCTGGCATTATTGCTGAACTGGGCCTTTTCGGCGCAGCTGTGAGGCACACATTCCTGCTAATTTCTTACATCGCACTTCACACTTTTATATTTTTTTTGTTTCTTTTTTTTATCTGCTATAGGTACTTGTGCTGTGTGCCTTTAAAGGTGTGCGTCCACGGGTCCGCGCCGGCCGCAATACACGCATTGCACGCATCAGATTTCGGTTTGCTTTGTACGATTTCATATAGCATTACCGGTACCGCCCGCATTTTCATTTCTTCATACGAGACCAGTGGACGCTCAGCTTTAGTCTGTGCTAAATAAATATATTGTCTTCTTCTTCTTTATTCTTTATGGCTTTTCAGGAATGCTCTTTTTCAGTCTTAATTGAATTGTTAACAGTACCTGAATATGTTACCAGTATTTAAATTGCCTTTTAGAATCTTTAGCTAAGGCTTTAGCTGACGAGCTAGTGGCTAAATAATAACAGCCGCACAGGTCGAATCATCAGGTTAAGGACCATCTTTCCATACCGAGACTCCTCCGTGCCTTGGAAAGCACGTTATGCCGTTGGTCCCGGCTGTCATTCGTGGATCTTTGACAGTCGTTATGGATCATCAGAAGCCCGAAAATTGACAACCAGTCTTACCAAGGGGTATCGTATAACCCAGTAATTGGAATCCAGTAATTTGAATCTTTAGCTAAAAAACGATAAATGTATTATTTTTATTTTTTTCACTGTCATACAGGTTATCGTTAGCTACTGTCTTACTTGTCATATCCCATTATTTATCTTAAAGTTATCAGAGTTTCTGTAAGTTCATAAAAATCAAATCCTGCAATAAACTCTTCAGTCTCTTAGTCACACAAATCTAATCCCACACCACTAACTCCATCTACAGAAAAAGTTGCAAAAGCACCAAGTTCACCAAATACATCTTATATCCCGTCTGACTTATGGTAATAGCAGTTAGCAGTCCCAGCACAGCGCAGAACCCGTTGGTATTAATCCTTACTACTAATATTAGCAATAAACGGCCCCTTTCGGCTAATTATGCTAAGATGTTCAGTCTTGCCGTCTGCACCGAGGATTTGAGTTTTATACTTTGTTTATACTCCCGTGTACATAGATGATAGCATGATTTTTGGCACGGGGCGATGAAGTTGGGTGGAGAATAAAGTTATGGATGAAATCTTTGGAATGCAAGTTCTACTATTGAACATAAATATCGTAAGCGTAACATTTTCGACACTTTAACCGTTCGTTGTGGCGAAGACCTATGTTCTGCAGCGGAAATCTTTTACCTGAATGATCTTGTTGAAAAACCCCAAATATTTGAAAGTAGGTAAAAGGATTTATTTTCTAAAATGCAAAATACCTGAAGAAAGCAGAAAGAAGTAACTCACAAGACAATACAAAATAATCTATACTACCAAAACCCTATTAAACATGAGCAATCACAAATTGTCTTCACCTTTATAATAATATTTAAACACAATTTTCCCAACTAATTTACTCTGTGTCGCAGCATCTTCAGCTCGAGTGGGCTCGTATATTCTTTGATAACCCCTTATCGCCGCCGTTCGGTGCATTTCCGAGCTTCCGAAGCGAATCTCCCGCTAAATATTATGTTGGAATATTTACTGTGTTTACTTCTGTTTTGGTTATGTAAGTTCAGGTATATTTTGGAGGTTGTATCTTGATTTGGTATGTTGAAAACTGATTTATTTTCTGCATTGAGTACAGGTATCATCATTAGTGACATCTTTGATTTTACAATGAATTGACAGTAAGTAGTATGATTCCGTGTTGAAAAATGTTCAAATCGGTAATTCCTCGAAATTATACATCACAGGAGCACTGGTGGCCCAGTGGTGACGGCAGCGATTTACGAGTTGTAGCTCGTAGGTTCGAATTAGAAACCTGACAGGCATTTTAATTTGTGTAAATTATTTCATCACCACTGCTCTCAAAATGGTGAATGAAAACATCGTGAGGAAACCGGCATGTCCTGCAGGGCTAACATGACAAGCACGAGAACACGAGATATCACGATTTGTCGAAATTTGTCGTAGATTCTGACGTCATTCTAATGCCTAACATGACCGTTAAGCTCGAGTAAATTCGAAAAAGGCACTTTGACACTTCTCTCCCTCGCGATAAGAGATCGGTGTAGCAAGTTAATAAGAACAAATCATTTTTATCATAGCAACATCGGGTTGAGGTTCCGTTTCATTCACTCGATTTTTTAGTTTTTTTTTTTGCATGGAATAGTATGTACTATAATGATTTTACGTGCACCTCTTTTAATATTTATGTTTGTATCTTTGGCATGCCAAAATTAAAATGTTCTCATTGCTGGGACACAGGCGTAGGCGTCCACTAGGTGAGAGGGAGTGGGCCGCAATCCACCACGCGGGCCCAGTGCGGGTTGGTAGATGTCAAATGTCTTTGAATTTTTGGTTCTAGGACCATGCCGGTTTCCTCACGATGTTTTCCTTCTGAAAGTAAAGCGCCTGTCGGGGTTCGAACCTACGACGACCTACAGCTCGTAAGTCGGGGGCGTTACCACTGGGCCACCACTGCTACACTACACTCACTTGATAATTTCCACAAATCACATGGGCTGAAGATCACAATTTGACAAAACGAAGGTATAAAACCGATTGTTGCAAATTTTGTTAATCACCACCCTTAGGATTTTAGTAATTATGTTGCTAGATTTCGTTAATCATCATAATTGGCAAAGTAACTCGTTATTACCTACTGGAAGTGATGCTCATCCAATTTTCATTATTATAATATAAAAACTTTTTTACAAAAAAATACAACCGACTTCCAAAAACAAACACTACAAAGTGAAAAATTTATTTTGGAAGTCGGTGAACGTATTTTCGTTTTTTGCCACCGACTTCCGAAATTAATTTTTCACTTTGTAGTGTTTGTTTTTGGAAGTCGGTTGTATTTTTTTGTAAAATAGTTTTTATTTTTCACTTTTTAGTTGTGGTACCTACCCCACACAAATTCTAATACCACTACCTGCAAAACAAACTAGAACATCATCCATATAAAAGTGGGGAAAAAATACGTATTATTGAAGCTTACTCAAAAACTACCGAAGCAAAGGTAATCAATTTTATATGGGACGAACTGTGATGTATACCCTCTCGAACAAAACAAAAAAAAATCCAAATCGGCTAGCCATCTTCGAGTAATCGGGGAACATACATGAAAAAAAAAAATAAAAAAAAAAGGTTCCTTTTAATTACTTAGCTTCAATACTAAGTAATTCAAAAACTACCCAAGCAAAGTTAATCAATTTTATATGGGACCAACTTTGATGTATCGTATGTCTCGAATAAAACAAAAATGTTTCAAATCGGACGACTGTAAAAAGTTATGCGTGGTCATACATAAAAATATATATATATATACTTGTCGAATTGAGAACCTCCTCCTTTTTTTTTCGTCGGTTAAAAATAGTATCTACGTGTAATTATGCGACTGCCATGTCATTTTAGTTTTTTTTTTTGTATCATAATTTTGTTTACTCGTCTCTTCGTCAAAATCGAAAACGACTAAACGAGAGAAGAATCAGAGATTATCCCGTGTTGAATTGTCAAAATTCGAGATAACTTAGGTGTCATGTTAGGGTTTGTCGAGAAAACATCAAGTTTGACAGAAAATTGTATGGCAGCGCTGTCAGAAAACGAGAAAAGTGTTGAGCTGTCTTAAAATTACTCACGCGAGAGCGAGTAATTGTCGCGTGTGTCATGTTAGGCCTGCTGGAATCAAAAATTCGAAGACGTGACATCCACCAACCCGAACTGGACCCGCGTAGTGGATTATGGCCCACTCTCTTTCACAGAGAAGAGGCTTGTGTCCTAGCAGTGGACACATTATAGGCTCATTTTATACGAATCACATTGAGAAATAGAGATCCTCGACCAGTATGATATATTTCCGAAATCAATCTGCCTAGCCTTTTCCCAACTAGGTTAGGGTCGGCTTCCAGACTAACTGGATGCAGCTGAATACCAATATTTTACACGGAGCGACTGCTATCTGACCTACACAACCCATTAACTGGGTAATACGATACCCCTTAGTAAGACTGGTCGTCTGACGACTTTCGAGCTTCTGACGACCCGTAACGACTGTCAAAGATCCACGAATGACAG
The DNA here is from genome assembly GCA_946251885.1 of Cosmia pyralina. Lineage (NCBI taxonomy): Eukaryota > Metazoa > Arthropoda > Insecta > Lepidoptera > Noctuidae > Cosmia > Cosmia pyralina. The sequence goes on along the minus strand of OX276361.1, from coordinate 22,031,192 downwards.
CCGGTACCAACGGCTCAACGTGCTTTCCGAGGCCAGAGGAGTTTTGGTATGTAAAGATGGTCACCCATCCATGGACTGACCCCGGCAAGCGTAGCTTAACCTGATAGATCGACCCATGCGGCTGATATTACTTAGCCACGAGCTCCTCTATATATATTTCCTAAACTAAATCATTATTAACCAAATCACTTAAATTTTTTATCCTAATTACTAGGTAACATTCAAACATAAAAACAATTTAAAACCTAACAAATAATTAAACGGCCATTATTGGCACAGACAGACGTCAAACAACAGTCGATCCTCTTTAAACACAAACGAAACAAGTAGATTCGCACGGGAATAGAACCTACGTCCAAGGAAGTGTGTTTGATGTTAGTTTGAAAGTAGGGGATTGATTCTGTTTGGGTTTAAAAGGCTTTTGTGGCTGTCTACTAGAATCTAGAACAGGCAATAAAAGGAAACCTTTTTTAAAATTTCTTAGGCGCGTTGAGCGATTTTTGGTAGGGGAATCTTACGGGTTCGCATCACCGCAACACCTCGACACCGCGACATACGAGTACTATGCATAGGTTTTCACTTCTGTCGGCATTCCCCAAGATTGCCAATTTTTTTTTTTTATTTGTAGGTTCTTGCTGAGCAATTTTTTTTTATTGACCGAGCGAGCGAAGCGTCTCGTGCTTCAAGGCTGGCAAAATTTGCTTTCGTCTGTCAGTTTGTTGGTACTGTGAGGCCTCGAACCTCACAGTAGGAGATTTAATAAACTATTAAATAATACGAGAGGGACGCCCTCTGTATTTAATGCTCAGATCAAATATCAAGTAACACTCCTACTAAATTAGTTCTATGCCGAGCCCTGATAAGATTCTATACCTGTCATCCTATCCATAAGAAGGTTTTCCATATTTGAATGATTGAATGTCAGCCAGTATTATATTAACGAGGCTTGATCACAACATCAATCCTTTACACTACTCCTCTACAGGTCGTATTTTACAACCGATCTGGACGAAACTTGGCATACAGGTTTTACGGCTTAATAGATTTTTTTTTGTCTTCGGGATTTTTGATTGGAGCAGTCCTCCAAAAAGGGAACTAACTGATATCTCCGCCTTATGAAATCCGATTTCGATGGTTCTTTTTTTATTTGAAAGGTAGTTACTTTAAGTTGGTCTCATAAAAATTTGGTGAAGATCTGATGAAAAAAAAACATGGTAAATATAACTTTAGTGGTACTTATATTATTTGTTGCAAAAAAGTTTGTGCTCGCCAGGTCTACTGTTCGCAGAACTACTAGTTATAAAACTCATTGTTCAAAAAAGAAATCAGTAATCCATCTGAAGTGGTTTATGGCATCATATTACGAACCCGTAAATAGACAACAAGTAACAACAAAACTGAAGTAGCAACAACAAATCACCATAATCTCCTACCATAACCATCAAAGACAAATCCCATACATTAACCCAAGATCGATAGATAGCGATACATCGCAACCTAATCCTTCAACCGCGTCGACCTACCCGCAAACCGAACGATCCTGTAAGTCTCAATTACTGGGTAACCCTGATTTACCCGACGACCGATCCAATTTGTAAACGGGACTCGATCGGAGAAAACTATTCACGACATTCACAGTCAAAAACCAACCTAAACTCAACTCTAGAAAGTCGAATTTTAGTATCTAGGGTTGAGAGATCACCTTCCAAGTCGATATTGTCTAGTCATGCGAGTGATGACCATGGAAAATGTTTTTGCACCAAATTACGCTTTGATTAGAGGGGTTAGGGCGTGTTTTGGAATGGCCATGTTTGACATCGGTCGGCCCGACCTGAACCCCAATTATAGGCCACAAACTATTTTATCTAACACCCGTGTGACAACACTAATCTTATTAGAATCTATTGGAATCGAAATCGTGCCAAGAAAGTAAGGAGTAGATGTCGTATTCTCAAATAAAGTTCCATTTGTACAATACTCTTGTTTTAGAACATGAATATTATTTGATTATTGGAAAAGTTGTAGATTTTAAAAATAACTGGTCCATTTATTTCTTTTATTTCATGCAGTGGTTTTTTACCCCTTCTTCGCCATAGGAACCTACTACGCTTTGGGGAAAAGAACTGGAGTTACCGACATAGCCTGCAAAGTAAGCAAGCTGAAGTGGCATTGGGCTGTCCATGTTTGTCGAAGAACCGACGACCTTAAAAAGTTGTCTGGGATAGACTGGATGCGGAAGGTGGAGGACTAGGTGTTGTGGAGCAGCCTGGGAGAGGCCTTTGTCCAGCAGAGAGAATGTGATAGGCTGAGTTGATTGATTGACGCTTTGGGATGGGCAACTAGCTTCATTTTTCTTACTGGCCGACTCCTTGATAGTTCAGAAGTACCTGTGATTGGTTTAATTGAAATAAATGCTTTGAGTTTGATCGCAATTGCCTGCGGTACTTCTCATGATTCATATTCATCATTTCAGCCCGGAATCCCCACTTCAGGGTTTAATCCTCCTTTCTTTCGTCACTAGTATTTCGCGATTTCATCATGGGTAAAAATTATGCATAAGTATATCGTATTTTCCTTTAAACTGAAATGTTACCTCTCCTACCTTTAACCGCTTCCATCCTTGCCCTCACGTCTCCAGCGATCGGGATTGATTCTCTTGCGGCGTGATCCGGGCTTTTGGCTTAAACCAATTTGCCGGTTAATCCGAGGTACACGTACGGACGCTTCGGGACCCTGCAATACACCCAGCTAATACCTCCTTATTCTTTGTCTTTACGGAAGATTTTATTCTTATCTGTGATCTTCGGTAGCTTAATTTTTGAGGTCGGTTGTGATAGGCTTTTAGTGTTTTGTCGAACTGGTGGTATGTTAGGATACCTGTTTAACGTTTTTAGCCAATAATTTTTTTTTTAGATCTGCGGTTGATTTGGCTAAATAATGTTCTAGACTCTACTGATGTAGTCTCAACTACAAAATTTTAGGTCCTGTAACCAGATATTGTATAAATCCTACAAACAGGAATTAAATCTATACTAATAATAAAGCTGAAGAGTTTGTTTGAACATGCTAATCTGTGGAAAGACCAGTGGGATTTGTAAAAAATGTTTTTGCATTTAGTAGCCCATAGGCTATTTACATCACGCTAGGACGCTTCGGTGCCGAGCAAAAAGAAAAAATTCAGAAAGAAAGCTAAGCGAAAACGAAGTAATAGCGCGGGCAGGCTGAATGTGAAGCGATGGGATTGGTCGGGGTATAAGTTTCACGCGGATGAAGTCGCGGGCAGAAGCTAATACGAAATATAGTCACTTAATAAAGACAGAAGGATGACAAATTAGCTTCCCAAATCAATCCTTGCCCAAAAACAAACTTACCATAAACCCTTAACCAAACTATCACACAAAATGACCATCACATCTTAGCCAAACTTTATTAGCAACATAATCTCTCGGACGCCTCAATAAACATGTAAGAGACCGATATGCAAATATCTAGCCCCCCGTCCAGTTTGTACGAGGCTGTTTGAACATGACTGGACATGGATCGCCAGTGTAAACATGTTTGAGGGATGTTAGGGAGTAGTTATTGAGTGTACCACTAAATATCTTTGTATGGTGTTGCTGGTCTTTGCTTAGGGGCTTTGGGGTGGATTAAGTGTCGAATTTATATTGTAGGATATTTTACATTATTCGGAGGAGCTCGTGGCTAAGTAATAACAGCCGCACGGGTCGATCCATCAGATTAAGCTACGCTTGCCGGGATTGGTCAGTGGATAGGTGACCATCTTTACATACCGAGACTCTTCCGTGCCTCGAAAAGGACGTTAAGCCGTTGGTCCCGGCTGTCATTCGTGGTTCTTTGACAGTTGTTACGGGTCGTCAGAAATCCGAGTCTTGACAACCAGTCTTACCAAGGGGTATCGTATTACCCAGTAATTGGGTTGTGGAGGCCAGATAGGCAGTCGCTCCATATAAAATACGACCCCAACATAGTTGGGAAAAAGGCTAGGCAGATTGATTGATTTTACATTATTATGATTAGCTCTATAATGAGCTGGACTTGGTTCTATCAATGCAAGATTATAAAAGTTAATAGATCAAATGAAAGGATCGGATAAATTAATTTGCAAACACATAATATCCTAACTAATATTATAAATGCGAAAGTGAGATTGTTTTTTGTTACGCTTTCTCTCTAAAAAGGCTGAATGGAATTGGATGAAATCTGGCACATGGGTAGACCATGACCTGGATTAGGACATAGGATACTTTTTATCCCGGTAGTACGATCCCGTGGGATAATTTCCGACCTCCACGCGGGCGAAGCCGCGGGCAAAAGCTAGTGTAGTATATTTTCAATAAGCTTTAGCTTAATTCCCAAAACAGTCTATCAAATATCACAAGATTTTCTCAAATCCTTAAAAATGTCCAAACCACAAAATATAAGATAAAATCACGGCACATCCTCCCCAAAACCGATCAAATGCCATAAAAAACTGAAGAAAAAGAAAATCCCTTTCTCACGTCGAACCTAAGTACCTTAATCGCCCCCTATTGTGTGTACAACGATTTGCGGGTAGATCACAGAAAGAATCCCTTTTTTATCCCTTCAGGGAGTCTCGCTGAGCCACTGGACCGTGTTACCGGTATCGATAACAAATTGGGGATGCAATTCTTAAAGGGTTGAAAGGATTTGGGAGTTCCTTACAAGATAGGGGTTATTCAATCTTTTGTGACGTCCCTGTGGATTCGGGTCACGAAAATTATGCGAGTATAGGGACTTGTTGCTTTACAAGTTTTTCGTACCGAGTTGACTGATTTAATCTATGTTGTACTTACTTTTATGGATATGTTTGATGAAACACTAGTGTGGTTATTTATGTTTATCACTTGAGACTGAATAGTTGGATTGCGTTCAAGGTTGACCTTGCGTCAGCTTAAATAGTACATGGATGATTTTTTGTTACAAACCACTTAAGACTTATTTAAAACATAATAAACGTTATTTTATGCTGGGCTGTTTCATCTCTGCATTTCTAGTATAAATGGTGGTGACAGACACAAAGTTAATTTCCAATTTCCATTTTAACACAGAAAATCGTGCAATATTACAATTGAGAGTATCAAAACTCTAGTGGGAACTTGATTAACCAGCAAAATCATGCACATCGCTTTAAAAGAGCAGCCAATAAACCACCTGGCCGTAGTTGTGTATAGTAATTAACGGCGGTTGCAATCCGACTGTTTAATTCCGAACAACGCCGCAATAAACGTAACGGTACCGGACCGGTGCCGTGCCCACCCACCGAAACGGAATGCGATGAAAAAGGCACGATGTCCACACACACTTGAGGAGGGAAATTACAAACGGCGGTGGCGTCCGCCGACCGTAATATCATTCCGCACGAGTCTTGAAAACGAAATTAAATTTTGCATGAAATGGTACAATATACAAAGAAAGTGGCCGGACAAAGGCAGAGTGGCGCCCAACGTGGGGCCACGGCTGGTTAGCCCCCGCGAGCCGGACTTATCGTGGCCGCGTGTGTAATTTGTTTCTAATCATATTACAGTTTTGTTTCGTCTGTTTCTTTGTGATGCGGCTTCACTAGGTAAGATTTAATTTTAATTAACATTTTTTCACCTGTTTATATTGTGAATTTTACTACGCTATTTAGAGCAGATACGTTTTACAAATATCTGTACAAAGAAACTTGCTTTTCAATTCAATTCATTTTTATTTCAGATAAATTACAAGTACATCACAGTTATTGTAACCATCCATACATTAAAACAATATAATACGAACACAAGAAAAGGCATAGACACAAAACAATAAAAACATTGAATCAGGACCGCATTACTGGCAGATGTAGTGTTGTCCAATGCTGCATTAAGGAGCAATCCACATCCATTCTCCCTGCAATAAGCTGCAGGACGCTGTTGGGGCTGCCCCGTATGCGGCGCATCAGAGACCCTATTCTTTTGCTTTTGCTAAACTCGATCATTTTACTTTAAAATTTCCAAAGATATCAGACATGTACCTAAATGAAAATGAACTCGATAATTTTAGTCGAATTAACAAATAAAACATGTAAACACCTTTCAAAAGACTGAATGAACGCCAGGAAGGACAAACATGGACACATATCGGACAGCGGTTGTCAATAATGTACACCTTATCAAAATTATACAGACTTTAGATTTTTAACCACACCCACCCATCTAACATTAGAACTACGCAGCATCTTCTCCATTATTAACAGAGCCCGAACTCGGCCGGTTAATTAGCCCCCTTCATAATGTACAAACGGTTACAGAATACCTCTAGAAAATTTACGCACTCATAAATACACACCGTCTGGCACCCGGTGATCTCGGCAATTTTCAGTTTTCGGCAAGCACCTTAATAATTCAGAACGTAGGCGCGGCCGTAGCAAAAATGAATTCTCTAATGTGAATGGAACTTAGACTGGCGCCCAGCCGGGCCAACGGCAAAATAATTAAAGCATAGCATTAAAAATTCTTCCAGAGAGCTCCACTGCCCGGATATGTGATAATATTAATACGGCCGGCTCCGGCTTTTTGGTTCGGACGGTCTTAGGTCTGACTCCTGATTATTACAATTATAATTGCGAATAATTTAACGCTCAGACATGTGTGAATTAATTTTAACTAACACATGCTTGCTGATGAGTACGACCTTTGGATAGTACTTGGAGCGTGTTGAGGGATTGAAAAACACTTCAACGATCTATTGCAAGATGATCATCAAAGTATACAATAAAAAAGTGTATTTTGAGTCGTTTTCATATGGAGCTATTTTAATAGATTAATTATTGTATGGATGTCACAATACATCGTAGATAACCCTTCTGCCTAGAGAGGTTTGTTATGACCTGATTTCCTGCTAGTTTAAAATATACTGCGCTACTCCATACTATCAGCTACAAATATTTTCGAATTGGGTTAGCCAAAAGAATTATTACATTGTTTCTGTCAACTACGGGCTGATACAATTCTTCAGTCCAAATCCTCTCTTACTAGCATCTAATGCTAGAACCATTTCTACACAAAGAAAGTTCTAAAATATACAGCCAACACGCGCGAAGTTGGTCTAGATTTAGTGTTATTTCGCTACTAGCTTCTAACTTACATTCGGAATATATCGGTAAGGAACTCGTAGTTGAACTGTTAGCACAATGAATGGAGTTCGCTCTGGCTCTGATGATGTTAAGTTCCATGTTGGCAATGCAAAGAAAGTTGGGTTAAACTTTTATTATCACTAGGTGTGAGGGTTATGTGTAACGTAAAAATGTGTGTAATAGTTAATAATTAATTATTGCACACATTTTTACGTTAATCCCTTGAATTGGATTGCTCTGTATCCGTCTTTGTACAAAGTCATGTATTGCTAACAATTTCTTTAGCCTAACAAATAACGCTCAAAGTGGTACCCCAACGCTAACTCTCAGGTTAAAACCCGTCTTGCTCTGAAAGTTCGCACAAAATACGCACTACCCGAAATTTGACCACTCCAATATTTCTTCCTCACCTACGCATTGTCACGGCCCAAGTCGTAAAGCCCGTAAGAAGCACGTAACAAGCCACAACGTCAGTCCGTACGTCAGGCCAGGCGTGGCCACAAACCCGCAGCGCCTTGCAGAAATAACCTTTTGCGACAATCGTATGCATGCGTGTCTCGCCTTGCCTGTGTGAGCTCAGAGATCTGTGGCCGCCCTTAGCTTAGCCAGTGATGAATTAAAAAGAGGTTTTGTTTGTAGAGGATGGATACTAGTTGTATCTGCTGTAGAATGGATGGAAATAGTAACTCTACAATCTGTAGGTACTGATGTGTATGGTTTATGTTAACCCATTTTTATATTGTTTGGTGGAGTAGACTAGGCACCCACTTATTTTGTGTGGCTTCAAGTTTTCGTCCGTGTATTTTTGATTAGGTATGGATTAAATACGGTGTCACTATAACCATTGTAAGACGAAATAAAAAATTCAACAGTTTCATCGTCATATTCAACTCTTAAAATAATTAAATGAAAAAGTTAGGGCATAAAAAATAAAAATAAATAAAATAAGTATTTAAAATGTAGAACTAGACATTATTGCTTTCAAAGAATTTAAACCTTCAGCCATTAACCATTCTCATGAAGACCAATTTATCAAAAGTCCCACCAAAAACTTCGCATAACACATTCTACTTACATGAACACTAATCAAACTCACTATTGTACCAAGCTTGGCGTAAGCCCTGTACCTGCCATTTAGCTACCGGATTACCGACCAATTAACGGAATTGGGTGAGAACTCGTTAAATAATCCAGTTAGCTGATCGGCGGCGGCGAGATCAAAGCGGGGGCAATGGGGTGCATCGATAGCTCGATCTTGCACCCTCTGGCTTGGAGTGTTCGTTTTTTTTTAGATTATGTGTGGATTTGCAGGTGAAGCTTTATTATCGTCATTTTTTTCACAGTTTCAGTCAGTAGTATCAATGTTCAGTTTTATCATTTCTCAATCTGCCTAGCCTTTTCCCAACTATGTTGGGGTCGGCTTCCAGTCTAACCGGATGTAGCTGAATACCATTATTTTACATGGAGCAACTGCCTATCTGACCTCCACAACCCATTAACTGGGTAATACGATACCCCTTGGTAAGACTGATTGTCAGACTTTCGGGCTTCTGACGACCCGTAACGACTGTCATAGATCCACGAATGACAGCCGGGACCAACAGCTTAACGTGCTTTCCGAGGCACGGAGGAGTCTCGGTATGTAAAGATTGTCACCCATCCACGGACCAACCCCGGCAAGCGTAGCTTAACCTGATGCGGCAGTTATTACTTAGCCACGAGTTTTATCATTTCTAACTTAACGATATTATCGAGGACGGGAATTTAAAAGCGACATTAATATTGCCATATATTTTACTTCGTTGTTTTATCGTGAAATTATAAAAGCACGCATTAGCTGGCAAAAATACTAGATCTATCGATTTCATACTTTAAGTTTCTTACATACCAATTGCGTTTTATCTTAAATAGTACAGAATTGTGTCTTCTTTAACTTCCTACTTTTGACGTATTGTCTGGGTTCTCTTGCATTATAATTATGACTTTATCAAGCAATTAGTACGTATTAAACCTTCTTCAAATAACATTATAACATTCCATAACTTTTTAAGCTTATCCATACCTTTTCCTGCAACTGTTACAATATTTAGAGACCCGAAAGTAATCATAATCCACACTTAACATCAAAAATACATTACTTAGCAAGAGACTTAATCAATTTTGCTCGCATAGCCGCTTCACAGGTGACATTAACATATTTTTGCGATGGCCATGTTGTTTCAAAGGGTCTGAATTTCAAAAATACGACTCCAACACATACTCTCATTAAGTTTGGAACACGTAAGGAGAGAGACTGAATACTAATTGAGAGCTAAGAGTGATGAGAGTAGAACCGACAGACGGATAATTGGCAAATAACTTACAGACTTGGCGTTGTTTGTGCCTACAGAAATCAGGTGGAAGTTGATTAGCGCAGCAGATTATGTAAAGATTTGTTAGATAGAATAAAGTTTCTACTTTTGTAAGGTGGCTAAATAATCAGGTTTTCTTGGCTGTCCTGTTGTCAAAAATGGTCAAAGGAAATATATTGCATTATCTTCATCGTTACATACATTGATGACATATTAGAAATGTGCAGTTTTTTTTAATGAACCATTCGTTATGTGATTCAAATGATGATGAGGGACTCTAACACTATTATTTTGCAAAACGAAACGTTCCTTAAAAGAATAAAGACCTCTTAATTTTCTGATGGGCATACGAGTATATGCCACAAGGACGCTGAACGTTCTTAAAAATAATATACAGCATAACATCTAGTTTTTTACCTAAGCAGACTTGACACCACACGTCAATATAATATCTATTAATATCTCAATTTCATATTGTCATGTCGCATCTGTGTTATCAACTCTATCGCTCACCGTCGAAGCTTCTCGCGTGGGGTGTTAGCTCCAGGGGCGAAGCTATGGTGTTAATTATACGATTTTCTTTGAAATAAGTTAATAAATATTGGATAAGGCCCTCCCTCGCTGCCCTTTTAATGAACCCGCTCGATACCTGGCAATGTTTTGCTGCACCGATCATGGAAGATGAGTTTTCTTAGTTATTATGTTGGAGTCTGTTTTAGTTAAGCATTCGTAAACATTTTAGGGCATCAGAAAATTTTAAGCTACTGATAACTTAACCGTTTATTTTTCAGTCAAGAATGGAGTACCTTGTGAGTTAAGACAGATCAGAGATGATTTTAAAATGAGAGATGTCTAAGGTGACAAAGGAATCCTTTTATGCGCTGAAAAGAATATAAGACTAAAATCACATTCATTTTGTGAAACGTTAAACAATATTACCGTTTTGTCTCTGCAAATTAGGGGGCTAGTAAATATCCACAACAGAAGTAGGACAAGAGTATATCCATCCATCCATAACACTACACACCAGATAAGACATCCAAACAAATCAGAACACCCAATTAAAATACATCAGCCAGAGACCTAATAAAAACCCATATTCATAACTCCATTGAGGTGTGTAATAAATTCGGAGAGAGCTATCATAAAAGGGCTCATACAGTACACATCTACATTACAAATCGGCCTCATCTCACGCAATGATCGACACTGACGCGTTATTAGAGCGCCTTATCTCACCGCATCTTGTCATTCAGTTTTTACGATTCATATTCATTGTTTTTGAGAGTGCTTGCTGAGTTAATGTAAAGGGGGATGCTGTAGTTGTAACAGAAGTACCAGGGTTCCATGTTGGTTAAGAGAATTATGTCTCTTGGGGCCTTAGCGTAATCATTTGTAGGGCTTGTCAAGGTAACAGTTAATAATTGCACCGCACATGATACAAAATCGCTTGACACTTCTGTTTTTGCCATATATATGAAATATAATAGTCTATGGTTAACCCCCTGGAAGATGTTTTAAAAATCAACAAAACTACTAACGCTGTGGTCACAACAGTATACACCAACCAGCACCAACAGGAACCAAAACATAATGATGTGTCCTAAGACCAAAAATTTACTCCTCTTTGTCACATTTCATGTACTAGTACAAATAGCCTATATTGGTCTGAAATAGGTCATTCCGAAATTATTGATGATATTTCCTAGAGCATTTCACTTCATACACTTTTGCAACAAAACTGGAAACTAATTAAACATCCAATCTTCTGAACCTCTCTTGCATACACGAATTTAAATTTCTGTCCCATACATTTTGCTTATGAGAACACCGATTCGGTTCGACATTTTCGTATAAGAGCCTGTAAAAACTCCATACGTTTGCACCGCATTTTCACCAGCACTTCCAAACTGTGACACGTTTGAAAGTAACCCTTATGTCGATGAAAATAAGGGCTAGGTGCGCTTTGAAAAATGGAGTGTAGAATTTTGCAAAGTGCTACAGAGACTGAATACACGCTTGAATTATTTAGATAGCAATCGTGGGTCCGTATTCTGATCGTTTTTCTCATCGGTATCGGATAGAGGCACTATGTCTGTCTTTGTCTTCGCTTTAGTGATAGAGAGGGATGGCTGTATTCATAGGTGGGGCTGCTTTTGTTTCGTTTATTCATAGCATGTGTCATGAAAGTGATGTCTAATACGTTTGGGGTTGAGCGTAGCGTTTGAATGTTGGCTTGAATAATGTACCTGAGGACGTCGGAGGATGCCTACGCGAAATATTTTTGATAAATGATCGGATGTTTTGGTACAATTTAATTTTATTAGTAGTTCTGCAATTCTGGATAGTGGAAACAAAATTTGCTACAGTCTTCTGATAAAATTGCCTTCTCTTTGTACTTGTTGAAACTAAAGATTCAAATTCAAATTCATTTATTTGCTAATATGGGTAATTACATAAAGTTGTTAAAAATAGAGCATAGTTCAACCATATTACGCCTTGAGGCATGCAAATGTCAAGGTTTAAACTGTAGGTATCACATTGTTATACTTACAATTACTTGCAATAATAATTTATAATTAGGCAATAACAATTTTGATAATTTCATCATGGCAAATAATAATTAAACATTAGCAAATTTTAATGTCACTAGAATAATTTAAAGATCAAAATGTCATGTATTAAATGAAAATGTCAAGATATATTTGTAAATAAATGTTAAAGTAATAATAATGATAACTAATTAGTGGATTAATCACATGTCACATCAACAATAATATTTCTGAGAACAATATGTCCTTACATCCTCTGTTAAATAATCATGAATACTGTAATAACATTTAAATAGCAAGAATCTTTTTAATCTCTTTTTAAATTCATCGATGGATAGAGTTTCTAGTATAGACTTTGGTAAGTGATTGTATAGTGTGATTGTAAGATGCTGCTTGAGTTGTTGTTTCTTATTGTAACTTTTCTATAAGGAAAATACAGCACCATCATTATCTACAAATTAGATGGATTTAATATATGGCCTTTACAAGCTGTTCGGCTATTTAATTACAATTAAAATTCAACTGTCGATTATCTTTACTCCCATTTTAACTTCATCATCTTCTAAATTACTTTACACCTTTAAACTCAATACCCTCAATCGCTTATTGCATTCCACAATGCGTACTTAGGTGATCATTTAATATTATATGAGATCAATATGGATCCCGTTCGGTATTTAACATACTATCTGCTTCTTCCTCCAAAACACTACAATCTCCATCAGAAATGACATCTAAAACACTAGTTACTATACAAAAATCCTGCATACCGTCTCACATACTCTGTACAACTGTCGAATGATCGCAAGACATTTTTCCCCGTTGCGAGTGGCCAGTACCGGGCTTCGTAAATTAAAATGTGAATAATTAACACCGACCTCCCCCCCCCCCCCCCTCTACATACCACCCTCAGACCCCCCCCCCCCCCCACTCCAGTCACACGCCACCCAGATGTATTAGTTTTAAGCTCTCAGTTCGTATGAACGCGATTTAGGGTGAATTCAAAAGGCAGATAGTTGACCCCCTCTAGTATTATAATCGTGTGGACGTTTTTCGCGTTTTTAGTTAATACGGTCTTGGGTGGGTGGGACCGTGTAAGCGATTTTGATCTTTGGAGGCATTTTTCCTTGGGTCGTTTTTGAGATAGACGGACTGTTAAGAAAAAAGAATCTCCTGTCTAGTTTTTCATTAGGAGTAATTTATTAAAATGGAAAAGAATCTAACTCGTTGATCCTTTTTTTTATTTCACTAAGAGCAATACGACGAGATCCAAATATTGATATAACAGCTTTGCGCATATGAGATCTGAAAGAATATACGATGTATAATATTTTTAAACTCTAACTCAAGCATTTGCCTATTTCAAATAAACCAATTACAGTCACTTTTGAATTGTCAAGGGGTCTGTCAGAAAGATGAAGTTATTCGCCCATTCCAAAGCGTAGTAGGTACCTATGGAGAAGAACGAGCAAGAAACTCCACTGACAGTCTTTTAAATCAAAATATGGTTACAAGGTTACATCATTCATGTTGAAATTATACATGAGAACGACTTTGTACTAAGGACGTAGTTTCTTGAGGGTGAATTTGACCAAACTTTTATACCAAGTAAAAGTCTTAATCCTACTAATATTATAAATGTGAAAGTTTGGATGTTTGTTACTCAATCACGCAAAAACGGCTGAACGGATTTGGATGAAATTTGGCATACAGATAGTTTATAACCTGGATTAAGACATAGGATACTTTTCATCCCGGTAGAAGGTTCCCGTGGGGTAATTTCCGACATACAAGCAGGCGAAGCCGCTGGCAAAAGCTAGTCTTCGATAAATTTTGTATTATTGACAGTTTCTCCATAAAAGAACCCGTCGTCAATTTTATTCCACAGATAAAAGATATCCGATTTTGGTCAAATTAGCCTTTAGTAGGAAATAAATAGCGTGCTTCAGAGATTTGATCCTTGGAGGTTCTAATTTATTTTTTTAAAAAAAAAGTCATAGAGTGTATAATGCGTCAGCAGATTTTTATTTAAATTGTTTGTATTCGCCATAACTCATTTGATTATAACAAGGGTACAACATACTGAATTCCACACAAATACACAACCGATCTTTACCAATCAACACCCAATTTCAAACAACGAACGAACTTATTACGTCATCAACGTACACGCAATCAGTGACGAATAAAACACGGGGCCAATCAGAGGGCATAACTAATTCAATTTGCGAACGTGACCGAACCGCGGCGGAAACTCACGAAGTGTTCGACGATCGTTAATATTGATCAGTATTATCCCGGATCGACGATTTACGTGAAACACCGGACTCCCACATCGCTATACATTTAATTATTAAAAGGTTTACACGGATATAGGTAAACTAAACAAGCCAAACAAAAGGTCTCTTATTTATTTTCAGAAAAAACATTGATCAGTATCTAACTGTATATAGAATATTCATTTCATCCTGCTTTAAACCTAGGCAACTGCTCTTAGGGCGCTTTCAATTTAGACGTTTCGTGTCGGACCGCTGCGGTGCCGAAGCGGTGCGTTCGTATTGCGCACGGACGGTCGTTTGTTTTCATACACGCGGAGTTTGCGACGTTGCCGTCCTGTTGTCGAGCGTTCGAGGTTTCGACGCCGCACTATTGCCGCACCGCGCGCATTGTATGAAAAACAAACGACCGTCCATGCGCAGTACGACAAACGCACCGCTTCGGCACCGCAGCGGTCCAACGCGAAACGTCTAAATTGAAAGCCCTTAGAATATAATTATAAAGGCATTTACCATACTATTTAAAGATCCAACAGTCGAGTCGCTTTGAATGCGTTCATAATCATACTTTTAGCCACATTTCAAGGGCGTAAGAAACGCCCTTTTCGGGTTTAGACGATTGCATTATTAGTTAGTAATCGTAAACATCTATATCAGAGCAACTACCTACTTTCAGCAATAAAAACACGGGCAAATAGAAAGAATTATTTTCTCCCGTTCGGTCTGTTTGCGAGCTATTCAAAGAAATCAACCAGTAGTCCCTCAAATGCAATCACTTCCAGATTTTCAACATCCATGGTGTTCCTCGCGAAAAATGTTTGTTGTTTCCGGCGTAAGGCGAAAAGTCGGGGTTCGGATGGTGAAAGCCATTTTCACCCCAAATATTTTATTGTGATCATTTCGTTCGGTGCGTTGATTACCGGTGGATGGAGTTAGTACTGTTTACCTGTTCGTGTATTGATGGTTCTTTGTGAAAAGGAAGGATAGATGTTGATAAGACTGAACGGTTTTAAAGGAACTCAATGAATCAATCCGCCTAGCCTTTTCTCAAGTATGTTGGGGTCGGCTTCCAGTCTAACCGGGTGCAGCTGAATACCAGTATTTTACACGGAGCGATTGCCTATCTGACCTCCACAACCCAGTTACTGGGTAACACGATACCCTTGGTAAGACTGGTTGTCAGACAGACTATAAAGCGGTTTTAAGGAACTAAGTAAAAAAAAATTGGTAAGTTTGTCCCTTAATTAGGCCTCTTCTAAATTATAATTGGCCTGTGCTTACACGACTCTTAGTTTCACTAGCACCACAAACCACTAAATGCATTTGACGCTAAACGTATTTAAGACGCAGTTATAATTTGCCAACGGTCTTGAGTGGTTGGGGCAACATAGCTTGCGTGTTCTGTGGTGAGCTCACGCAACGCGTCGTACGTCCACCCAGTACTCAGTACTCAGTAGTAGTAGGACTCGCCAATCAAGGAGCGCTGTCCCAAATGAGACGCATTGTTAATTTATTTATTATACATAAAACAAAACTTATTGTATTATAACACGTAAACTAAAAGGTAAATACTCGTAATTAAATGGTTTCATAAAAAAACGTTTGTTACTTTTTGCGTGATTCTCAGTTTTTTATCCGCGTTAGACACAACTTTACAAATTAAATTACATTATTTAATATAAACATAATCTAAAATATTCACATAATTATTAAGAAATGCCTCATCTATATAAATAAAAATTAATGGCTAAATGTGTTTCTAAGCTCAAAACTCGAGAACGGCTGGACCAATTCGGCAATTTTTTTTTAAATATTTGTTTTAGTCTGAGGAAGTTTCTTATGAAGAGAAAATTTGGAAAAGTTGCCAGGAAAATTGGAAAATTCGGGAAACCTGACAGTGCGCGTTATCTATGGGAATTTTGTACGAGTTATTGAAATTTGGTCAGGCCAACGTCTGTCTGGTCAGCTATTTTAACATATGTACTTTTTCCAAATCATTAACACTACTCGTTTAAACGTGATATTCAGTTAAAATCATTAAAAGTTTTTTGTCGTCGCCTTAAAACATCATTCTATTTCTATCAATCGTTTGAAGATGACAGAGACACAATGATGTTTTAAATAAGTTTAGTCTTAAATGCATTTTTGACTCCTGAGATACAAGTATCTTTTTACTTAGTTCAGTAGTGCTATTCTGTAAATATCTCACCGTGAAAACATGAGTGAAGTGATCTTAAAGTGAGCTGTCAATAGTGTCAACCCCTAGCATCAGGTGGAATGACAGCTCACTTCACCTGAGTTATCACGGTGAGATGTTTACAGAATAGCACTACAGGAGCCAGTTCAACCTGATTTTGACTACCACTTGTACTACAATATTTAGTGTATCTGCTAATGTGTATCTCCTTGTACAATAAACTTATTATTTATTTTTTATGTAATGTATTGGTGAAAGTGGAGGAGCTCGGCTAAGTAATAACAGCCGAGCGGGTCGATTGATCAGGTTAAGCTACGCTTGCCAGGGTCGGTCCGTGGATGGGTGACCGTCTTTACATACCGAGACCCCTCCGTGCCTCGGAAAGCACGTTAAGCCGTTGGTCCCGGCTGTCATTTGTGGATCTTTGACAGTCGTTACGGGTCGTCAGAAGCCCGAAAGTCTGACAACCAGTCTTACCAAGGGGTATCGTATTACCCAGTTAATGGGTTGTGGAGGTCAGATAGGCAGTCGCTCCATGTTAAATACTGGTATTCAGCTTCATCCGGTTAGACTGGAAGCCGACCCCAACATAGTTGGGAAAAGACTAGGCAGATTGATTGGTGAAAGTGGGCCATAAAGCCAGTTTTGGAACTGTAGCGTTTATTACTACCTAATTTTTCAACACTAAACTTGGCCTTCACAAACCCTATTTTCACTACGTCGTCGTCTAACTACTCATTTCCATAAAAGAGTAATCTATCACACTATCACAGTTAATATATAATATAATCACACTAATATTATAAAGGCGAATAATAAATATTATAAAGGTAAAAGTTTGTGAGTGTGTGTGTATGTTTGTTACTTCTTCACGCTCAAACGGCTGGACCGATTTGAATGAAATTTGGTATGTAGATAGTCGCTTTTCGTGTCTGCCTGTGTGACCGCGTTATGTGTGCACGACGGATTTTGATGCGGTTTTCACCATCATTTAGAGAACTTAATCTGAATGTTTTATGAGTCATCATCATTCTCCTGCCCTTATCCCAATTTATTTGGGGTCGGCGCAACATGTCTGTTTCTTCCATACTTCTCTATTAGTTGTCATCTCGGTAGTCACTTCTTTTCTAGCCATATCATCTTTCACACAGTCCATCCATCATTTCTTTGGTCTTCCCCTACTCGTATAGTCATCCACATTCATAGTCAAAATTTTCCTGATGACATTTTCTTCATTCCTCCGCATCACATGTCCATACCATGACAACTGATTTCCGCGCAACTTTTCAGTCACCGGTGTCACTTTCAGAGTTCCTCGTAGTATATAATAAATTAAAAATAAACTGACATTAAGAAATCTTGATGTTTTGTCAAGTCGTAAAAACCGTGCGAAGCAGAGTAAAAGATAATTAAGAATTACTTTCACACAACCTCCTATCAGTCTTAAAACACGAAACACTTCCATCCATCCGTCTCTTTCAAAACACACACATCTTTTAACACCTCTCTCTGTGTTGTTCCTTCGCCAATCCTTTAGAAAGGCTTCTCATCCGTCAGGGTGGTGTTTGCTTGACAACCTAACTTCAACAGTGACGCCTGTTCTCAGGTATACCTGACAGCAACCCAAGCCTGTCCTAGGTGGAATATTTTACAATGTGCACGTACATTTTCTAATCTGCTGAGAAGGAGGAAAGCTTTAGGGAAGAAATGAAACATGTCGCTTTGGTGACTAAATGGAGCCGATCTAATAAGTAGGACATGGTATTTAAAATTTTCAAGGTACTGCGCTTCTAACATATTATTTCTTTGGCGTCTTCCATAACTGGGTCGTTTTCTTCTCAGTTATAATTAACTGGCCGTTGCCTGCGGCTTCGCCCGCGTGGATGTCGGAAATAGTCCAACGGGAACCTACTACCGGGATAAAAAGTATCATATGTGTTAATCCAGGTTATAAACTATCGGTGTGCCAAATTTCATCCAAATCCGTTCAGCCGTTTTTGCGTGATTGAGTAACAAACATTCAAACATCTTCACAAACTTTCACATTTATAATATTAGAAGAATAATAATAATTAATAACAACCATTAAAATAATCTTAAACACTTGCGTTTTTATTACTCCTGCATTTTACAAGATAATTGTGACATAATATTCAAGAGTGACGGAGCTGTTGTCGGTAGAAAAGAACGTCCAGTGACGGAGGTGTTCTCGGTAGAAAAGAACGTCCAGAGTGATGGAGGTGTTGTGGGTAAAAAAGAACGTCCAGAGTAACGGAGGTGTTGTCTAGAAAAGAACGTCCAGAGTGACGGAGGTGTTGTCGGTAGAAAAGAACTTCCAGTGTGACGGAGGTGTTGTCGGTAGAAAAGAACGTCCAGAGTGACGGAGGTGTTGTCGGTAGAAAAGAACTTCCAGTGTGACGGAGGTGTTGTCGGTAGAAAAGAAGAACGACCCAACTATGTATATTTTCATATTATCATGCTTGTTGCGAATGATGATTTGTATTTAAGGTCACGAAACTTATTAAGACCTCCTCTTGTTTTAACATAGTTGTTCCTACGACCAACAAACACCTAACTTCACAATTGAGTAAATTATTTCGCGGCGTCACCACGTATTGCGGTCAAATATATAACAAAAACCAATCGCAACAGTCAGATAACATGGCACACCACATTTAAATGGTCCAGTCCTCATGCATAATTAATAAAAATAGCTCACACACGATGATCCCTAGCATTAAATACGTTATAAATAATAGAATCCATGTTCCAAGCCCCAGAGACTTGTCCCAAACAGCGCATGCATATTAACCATCACGCACAAAAATAGAATAAATTAATAATTCTATTTTTCTATTCAAACTCCCCTATTCATTAGTTGGTGGTACTACGCAAACTCGATGGAGCATCACCCTGAAAATTGTGTCAATGAAAACGTAATAATAATATTGGTATACACTTTTCATTTCTAACTAATTTTAAGATCGATACATTGTGGTGTGTAAGATGTCTTGATACTTGATAACTTCAAGGTAAAATCTTATTAATGTTTGAGTTTTTTTATTGTAACTTAATAATTACCGGCAAAGGGGGCTCGTGGCTAAGTAATAACAGCCTTTTTTTTTGTGGATGGGAAATCATCAAATGACTTTTCCCGCTCCGGGCAGAGCGGGAGGGCGTGTCAGACTTTTACTGACTAAAACCCACCCGTGTTCCTTCAGTTGCCCGTGCCAGGCCCACGGTATCTCTTTCGAACTACCCGCGACCCCGGCGGCTTCGGCCCTATTGGACCCCGTCACTGCTGACATCTCTTTGAGGCGCGCGTGGAACACGACGCGCCGTCGACCCGGGCCTGGTCCTTACCGCACGGCGGGCTGCCCATTACTCGTCGTCCGCAAGCCCGCGCCTACGGTGGCCGGGAATCGGCGATAGATTCCCGCCGCCCAGGGCGTCTCCTGCGGCGGATAGGGGCGCGAGGGCGCGGCTGTTGCCTTTCCCTCACGCGTTCCGCCTCCTCCTTCGCGAGCATTACTGTTTCGCAGAAGGAGGTGACGGCCTCCCATGCACTCTCGCTCCGTAAGTAATAACAGCCTCACGGGTCGATCCATCAGGTTAAGCTACGCTTGCCGGGGTCGGTCCGTGGATGGGTGACCATCTTTACATACTGCAGCTCCTCCCGTGCCTCGGAAAGCACGTTAAGCCGTTGGTCCCGGCTGTCATTCGTGGATCTTTGACAGTCGTTACGGGTCGTCAGAAGCCCGAAAGTCGGACAACCAGTACTTACCAAGGGGTATCGTATTACCCAGTTCTGGGTTGTGGAGATCAGATAGGCAGTCGCTCCATGTAAAATACTGGTATTCAGCTGCATCCGGTTAGACTGGAAGCCGACACCAACATAGTTGGGAAAAGGCTAGGCAGATGATGATGAATAATTACAGGCAAAAAGTCTCAAGTGAAATATTATTTCTTTAAAGTTCTTTATTATTTGATGATTAATTATAATAACCCTTCACTTTTTAATCAAAAAGTGTGAAAATCAAAAACTCTCTCCTCACCTACCGTCAATTTCCAGTACAAAAAGCCAGCCATGTCAAAATTTATTATAAACCATAAATATCCCGTATTCCCGTCACATATAAATTTGAACAATAATAAATTAATATGTGCCGACAAATGGTATGTGTTCACAACTCATCTATAAAGTGTCGTTAGGCCAGCCGCACACGTATAAAATTGCCACCGTATATTATATTCGGTTTGTTTAATTAAAACGAGCACGGGAATTGAACCGACGACCCCGTGTAGAACACGATTTTTTATCACATATGCAAATATATCGTAAATTTTACGTACGAGTTATATTGACCTCTGTCGTATTCGGTTAAATATTTTATTTTTATTAATGTAATTAAGACGTTAAGGTGATGAAGTGTCGATAATAAATTATTTCTATTATAGAATGTTTTTTTTAGAAAACTACAGAATCCCTGAGCTGCTTAAAACTGTGTAAGTTTTTTTAATGTGATTCAAGGAATAAGTTCCAATAAGTACTGGTAGCGATCATGGGCTGCTAGCTTAACCTTACTGCTTCATATTTTGAAGCTCACTTACGAATTAGCTTAGCTTGTCTTACGAATTGTAAGATTTATAAAAAGAGTGCTTGTCACTTAGTCAAATGCAAAATCGCATTTTTTTCATTAAAGTATTTGTGCCATCGGCAAACTTTCCGGTAAACCACTTTTCAACCTTATTGCGTTAGTAATTGGTCTTAAAGTGGTTCACCGGAAAGTTTACCGATGGTACATAAAAACCTGATTGACAAAATACGACATTAAAAATATGGTTCGAGTTAAACTCCTGTTTTGGAATGATGATCTATTTTTCAGTCCTTAACATAAAACATAGGCTTCAAAATAAAAACAATTAATATTTATTGTATTTGCCTTTCAATATTATTCATCGAGCTTCATTACCATAACACACAAACCTTTTGTTCATTCCTCGATATATCGTCCGCGTATTATCGGCGTTAGAAGCAGCCAATCGCACAGACCACCGGCCGTTCAAATAATCGTAAATTCACCAACGGACAAAATATAATAAATTGCCGATGAGATCTGTGCGTACACTTCAACAAAAAAAATCTGCGTACCAAAAAATCTAACATGCATCTTAAGTCAAGGGAATAAAGGTGAAAATTGCATGTTGTAAGGCTTCAGAGATAGAAGAGTGGTTACCGATGAGTCTATATTTGCACTCTGAACCCTTTGTTGTCGCCTTTTTTCGGTTGTTTCCGAATAAAGGCTGATAGAACACGTTTTTCAAATCATTAAACAGTTTCGACCGCGGACGCGGTTGCGGGCAAAAAGGAGGTTTGTGGCCAAAAAAAGGAGCTGGAATAAAAATTGCAAAGCGTTGGCCTGGGACGAAGTGATCGTTGTTTCGCCACGATAATAATGTAGTGCAACTCGGCGTTGTTGATGCTGTTTCTTAGCCCGATACTTTTTAAGCTATCAAAACATAACCATTCTTAGCATATGGGTATAAACTATTGTAAATTTGTTTTTGTAATTATCTGTGTACCAATGAAGAATAAGATAGATTTGTCGTGAAACCAGTGAGAGAGTTTCTGATCCAAAAATCAACTTCCATGTTTGGATTGGAAAAACCTTTTCAGAAATCGAATTTTCTAGCAACTTCTTAGACAAATAACATTGTTCCGTACATTATTTATCACATGTTCATTGCAGACAGATATCATATGCCTGACCAGATAGATTAATGGTAAGTTTATTAGGTCCTACTAGAGAGATACAAATAAAACAAAATACCTAGTCAGAAATCCAAGCCATAAACCTCAGGCAGAAAATAACCCCAAAAAATGTATATTGTAAAATATTAAATCGTCAAGTATCAAAACCGACAACTCCAACATTTTCGCAGCCAATACTTTACGTCACACGTCGGTTCGACACTTGACGCGGCGTTTTCCTGCTAAACGCGCGTAAACGACACACTCACCGATTTGCTTTTGCAAACGTTCGGGAAACGTATACTGTGTTCAAAATCAACTGTTGGTTTAACAGGAGTTTATCGAGTGATTGGGACACGGTTGACTTGCGATTTTTTCTGTCCTGGTTTACATTTGGAGCGAGTGGGACTCTTTAACCGATTGACCTTTAGTGACAATTTAAAGCGGTAGACAATCACGGTTCTAGCGGATTGTTTTTGTAATATTATGGTTGAAATAATGCTCCATTTACACGGTACTTTATCGACTGTGGCATACCATAAAATTAAAGGGCAATTAACTGGCACCGTCTAAATAACACGTACAATTAAGTCGCATGCGATTTTATTGAATGGCAAAACTTCCATTCAATTATTCTTTATGCCATTTTATGGAATCACAAGTGTGTAAACACTTACATGCATTTCTTGAAGTGCATTAAAAGTGAACGTGCTTTGTGGCATGCGATTATTGTTCTCGAACGTTTTAGAAACTTGCACCGTGTAAACGGAGCTTCAGGCTCGGTCTGGGCAAGAAGCTCATAGACGAAACCTTTTCATCCTCATAAATTGTCTTACTTGTAAGACATTGCTTTACTCTTGAGTAATGCAGAATACAGTCTTTGATTACTCTAGCAAAATTTACATAGAACAAGTTGTTCCATAATTCCATAAGAATAACCAGCAATCATCACATAAGATCAATATTTCTTTAAATAAATAACACTAATCACACTATCATCACACTAATAATAATATAATATATAATATTAATATTATCACACTAATATAAAATATTATATTATTGTGATTAGTGTGATAATATTATTATTATAAAGGCGAAAGTTTGTGAGTGTGTGTGTATGTTTGTTACTTCTACACGCTCAAGCGGCTGGACCGATTTTGATGAAATTCGGTATGTAGACAGCTTATACCCTGGATTAACACATAGGCTACTTTTTATCCCGAAAAATGTAGTGCTCCCGTGGGATGAACAAGGAATTCAAATATATGTGCTACTCTTCAAACTCAAACGTCTCAACCGATTTTGATGAAATTGGGTGTGGAAGTAGCAGACACCCTGTATACAAATAGCGCACATAGGCTACTTTACATCCTGAAAAAATGTAGTGTTCCCGTGGGATGAGCAATTTTTTTGTGAATACTTTTCTCACCGATTAAATAATATGTACTCGTTTTAGTGTATCATATAAACCGCGGGTAACACCGCGGGGCGCAGCTAGTACCAAAATAAAAACATATTCGTCTACATAAACTGCCGAATTGATTAAAGAAATAAAATATAATTATTTAGCACAGACTAGAGGGCCCATAAATGAATTAAAAAGTGTATTCCGTTGTAAGAAATTAGCATGAATGTATGCCTGGGCTGCAATAATTAGATTAGGCATATTCTCAAAGTCATCATCATCTGTCTAGCCTTTTCCCAACTATGTTGGGGTCGGCTTCCAGTCTAACCGGATGCAGTTGAATACCAGTATTTTACATGGAGCGACTGCCTATTTGCAACTCCACAACCCAGTAACTACGATACTCCTTGATAAGACTGGTGTTAGACTTTCGGGCTTCTGACGACCCGTAACGACTTTCAAAGATCTACAAATGACATCCGGGACTAACCTTGCTTTCTGTGGCATGGAGGGGTCTCGAATTCTCGATATGTAATGGATAGTGGACCCATCCATAGACCGACCTCGGCATGCGTAGCTTGATCTGCGATCGACTCATGCGGCTGTTATTGTTTAGTCTCATATTCCTAAAGTATTTTTTCCACTAAAGCAAAATCAGCAAGAAACTCCAGAATCAGTTTAAATAATGAACGCGATTTGCGTCAATTATTTCAGCCGCCCAGCCGTCATCATTAACATAGACTATATTATTCAGCAAAGGGCTTACCATTATCTCATTTGCACCATGCTATAAGCAGCAAATTACGAATTATAGAAGCAATAATGGTTTATTAACACTAACCGAAGAAGTTAGATCAAGTAAACTGTTTTTGCTGGACGAGGTATTTTTCTGGACTTACGTCTTGGAGGTGCTTGTAAGGTACGACAGACTGATGAACTCCAGATCGATTTATTATATTTACCAATATAGGCATATCTGGTAAGCTTACCTACCATAGACTTTTAGTGTCTAAACACACTATGCCGAAGGTACGCGACCGAAGTTCCACGGCTGATTTTAAGATCCGACGTATTCAGTTGATATGCCACACCACAACTTAAGTGCCGAACGTATGCGGCAGAAATTCAGTTGCGCAACTTTGTTGGACACGCGGGGTGCGGTGCAGGGGCGCAGGCATGCCTGCCTCTCGCTGCTCCCCGCCCCAGATCTTCTTTGGCAATCGAACCGAACTTCGGTCGCGTATAATGTGTGCTCTACAGAATACGTTGTCGCCGGATTGCCGCTAAACTTACGCCCGACCGAAGTTCGGCTGTACATATGGCATTTTGGCATAATGTGTCGTCAGTAATTCAAATAGCATTGCAGGCGTAATCATGCCGAACTTCGGTCGCGTACCTTGAGCATAGTGTATTTAGACACTTAATCGGAAATTGAAACCAAGCGTAATGTCGTTTTATAACGATCACCAGAATCGAGCTCCAAATATTCGAAATACCACTTTGAGCAAAACCACACGGATTACGTTCCTATAACTTACAGCATAACTCAAAAAACAATACATTACACAAACCCACCCCATTTTAAAAGCCCAAAACAAGAAGAACAATATCTTCCGTGACATAAAATTCGAAAAAAAGTTTAATGGGACCAAAATCCTGGCTCCAATAAAACATAAAAATACCCCAATATATTAGACGAAATTGATATTGTATAGATGATCCCTATTATAACGGTGGTATGACCACAGTACCCTGTTTTGCATATAGAAAAGCGATTCTTTTTTTGCTGGAAGTTTTTGAGGAACGATGGAAAAAGTGCAGTGGACTGCGCGCAAGAATTAATGGTGTGAAACTTCGGACCGGGCCGTCGTGGGAGCCGGTTATACGGCACGGTCTAAATTTATGTACGTTCACGATTCCGTGGCTGGCTGGTTTTTGGGCGAATTTTTGCTGATCGTTTGTTAGCGTTTGACCATTGATTAAAAGGAGCATGTTGAATTATGTAGTGACTGTAAATTCGATATAATTTCTTATACTTAATTAGAAAGCTGTCACTGTCATCATCATCAGACCATAGGGTTCTGAAGTCTTCAAAAGTTTTGAAGACGTCAGAATCTTAAATTTTCCATTAGATGATTGATACGCAGTGTTTGCCGAAACCATAAAATATTGGACTCTTAAACTGACACAATTTGTCTTCCTTCTATAGATCCTCCACAAAATTGTAACCTAATTGTAGGCACAAAGGCAGGCCATCGATCACGGACGAAGCCGTCATCGCATTCAATAAGAATCTGCATCAAACGATTGCCACAATCAATCCTCATTTGCCGAGACACCGAAAAAATCAGCCGACGAGAAGCCACAGATGGCGGAGCATTTTTAATAGTCGCCAAGAACTCGCCAGTCACCAACAGACAAATCTACTGTAATTAATGACTATGAGGGTATTTTTTTTTCACTCCGATACCAATAAAGGAGACATTACTGAAGGGACAAAACAAAACATTGCGGCCGGTGTCGAACGAAAGGAGAATTTATCATCTAGACGGCACCGGCAGTCGGCGCACCCGCCAATGTCCATTTGGATAATGCCCAACGCGATTAAAAATATAAAAATACCCCCACCCGACCCCTGTGGGGAGAGGGGGGATTTGACGGAGGACATCGCGCTGAGGACACAAAAGGATTATAAATGAGAAGGAATTTTAGATAATATTTGTACGTTGGATGTGGATTGTAATGTCGGGAGAGATCGGCCGGCGGGGCCGCAAGCGTGGGGCCGGGGGGCGCCTTCCGCGATCCGCACCTAATGAGTGTTTGTATCAATTTGTTAGTATTGTATTTGAATATTTTTATTCGTTCGTTACGATTTTAATCCCTTGTGGTTGTGGCAGACTCGATCGATGCTTTTTTTTAATTCTCGGCCGTTTGATCGCCGGGTGCGTTTGTGTTGATTAAAGGCGTTGTTCGAGGTTTTGGGGACCCATGTCTCGGCCGCATTCTCTTTTTATACTTTTTACTTGTGTCCGACAATTTGGAGGGGTGTAGAATATTAAAAGTGTGATTATGTTTTGTGACTGCCGGTTCCACACCCATTACGAGTGATGAGGCTGTTATGGAAGTAGTTCATTGTTCGCATAACGAGCCCTAACTTTAACTAGCCACTGAAAATACCGAAATTTCCTAATTTCACCGCGCGTTATAAAAATTTAATTAATTCTAATTACTCTGTAGGCCTTAAAAAATACAATTCGCTCGTGTAGGACCCCACGATAGTATAAAGGGTCAGATAAACATGGAAAAAATATAATTTGTATTCATAATTAATACATTTAAAAAATATTATATTTTCCAGGGTGTTTTTAGACTACGAAGGATGAATCCGAATGAGCGAGAAAAGAATAACACAGCTCTGAGCGAGCGACACTCGGTGTTTTCAATTCATTATCTCGAAAACAAAAATTTCATTAGCCCCGAGATTTCCTTTTTAAATTTAATTATTCATATTTAAATTAAACAAAATATAATAGAGGTCCGCCAGAGAAAAAAGCGGCTTTATCGTATCATATTTTATTAACCGAATTTATAATTCTACGCCGATTCGAGTAAATCCCCTACAGTGGGTAGACGGAGGGGGTAGCGGGCCTCTCCCTGGGAAATATTTATGAATGCCAAGCAGAAAAATCCACAATAATATTTCAGGGTGGACGTCGGCCGCGGTCTTTACTTGCCAGCCCCTGATCTATTTAAAAAAAGGCCTCCCGGAAGGACAAAAGGGCTGCGGGGTGCTCGTAAAAAAACTGGACACGTATAGAGGTTACCGGCCGTCCGGCCGCTTTGTCTGATTCTTATTTTTTACCGGATCGGATCCTTTTCGCCGTTTTTTATCGGTTTTTGTTCCGGACACACTACGGACCGGGTCGGATACCCCGTTTGTTCTAATGTCATCCCATTTGTAATTTTTACGTTTCACTGTATGTGTATTTTTTTAGTTGACCACCTAATGGTTACCCTTTTCTTTGGTATGTAAAAATTGTTTGATTTATATTTTGGTTTCTGACCAGCGACAGTTTTCTTTGGGTTATATTTTAATTGTATTCATTCTACAGTCATGTGTATCAAGCAGAATTGTTTTATTCAAGTCACATTTAGTTTCTTGTTGTGCAACAGCTTCAGTGGAAAACACACTAAATCCAGAATTACAAAATGTTGACGCTGCCTTTTCCGAATTGCCAGAAACTACCTACATGAACTGAGCATTATGATCGAAAGGAGCCAAATACAACCTTTTACCTTTACGATTATTTTCTTTAGGAAAGGTGGAAGATGGCACTGCAGAACTCATGATAGTGTAGCTAAGTGCCTACTCCTACTACCAACATCGAAAATACTGTTAAAAACAGTAGGCAACCAATGAATGCAAAGTTGTACACAATGAACAGGCTACTGTAACTGAATCGGGAACGTGGCCGGCAATGGGATTAGCATCAAATTGGACGTGTAGCATGCGCTGTGCCCCAGTGGCGGGACCTATTGATAGACATTGTAAATGTGAAGTAAACGCTTTTTGAAATACTGGGCTTTTTATGAAGGTTGGATAACCTGTCTAGTTTAATGTGGAGGTGAACTTTAGGACAACAGGCCGGCAATCATGTTGTCATCAGTCAAATTTAGGATTCAAAAGAGCATAGAGCAAGTTAGATAAAAACTCTAATTCTTATGTTTGGGTATCGATTGAGAAAAGGAGTTTCTGGGTTCTCAATTTAACTTTAGGATAACTACGTCTACTGCTCGAAAACGTATTTAGAATATATTTATTTCACTAAAATTACATTCAGGTGAATTGAAATTCCTGGAGCTCACACTAGGATTCCCTGTGTTGTGAGATTCAGGCTCCTTCGTTCCGGTAACATTTTTTTTTTCGAAATTTACATTTTAAAACTAAAACTAGGTACTTATAAATAAACTGTACATGTATTATATCGACGGTTAAGAATCAATACTGTCTATCTCAATAAAGTTAACTTTACAGGAGGCCTCAGTAGGCCAAGCCAAATTAAACTTTAAACCTACCTGCAATAAAAAGTGAAAAACGTAAAAAACTGAGATAGACACTATTGGTTCTTAACCGTCGATATGTTGCTGTGATTTGTGTCAGTTGTGTTGGTGTTGTAAGGGTGTCTGGATGTATGTTAGTGAGTGACTGTACGTTCCTACTTACGCTAATAAACTTTCTGTCATGTCGTAGTCCAGTGTAAGAAGCCAGTTTGTTATAGTCACTCTACATGTATTATTTCGAGTCCTGTTATTTAACAGTTCCTGTGTCCGTTTCCCAACTTTTCGCCTACGTTGATCCAATCCAATTTCTAATATGGTCCAAATAACAACTGCAAAAATATACAACATAAGTCTGCCCACAAAATCTGGCTCATTTTGCCTTACATTTCACCTTCAGTTCGGAATCACAGACCCCATTTTAATATTAAACAAGTAAATCCGACAAGAAGGCGAGTTCTAAACGCACGATTAATCCAGACCGCGTTCCCGCCAAAAATGAGGAAAAAAAACAAAATGGCCGGCGAATAATCAAATTATTAGAAGGCCCACGTGAGGGCACCGCGGTCTTACCGCTTATTTATCATAGATGTAATGGATGTTACCGTTTTTTTTTTTCGGATTTTATCGGCTTGTTTTTGCAGTGTATAGATAACACGGTTGCCGCAATTATTTAACCAATAATATTACTTTGTCTCGTAATTATTTCGCAAATTAGTGGCTTACGCTCTCACCACGATACCTATAAGAGTTTTTGACTGATTTAGATTGGAATCACTTTCAGCAAAGTACACTGATTCATAAAAAACATATCATTCTTTACTCGATACTCGCTCGCATTGACATAATATCTCCGTTTATTGCCAAAAACTTACAAAATCTTTATCTCAATATCTGATCCTCCGTCAAAATGAACTTCGCTGCTTCAGCACCAGTAATTATAATTGGCAATGTTCTCTTCACAGGAGTTACTCGCTGGACGAAAGGTTCCTGTACTGCCAGGGTGAAGTGCGCCGCGTACACTGGCATCCAGCGTCACTGTCACACGTGTTCGTGCTGGGATCTGATAACACTATCAGGTAAGACCATTCTTGACATATTACAGTATAATTAGTTAAGTGATTATTAAGTATGTTTGGATCATCGAGCTAATACTCAGGAGGTTAAAGGGGCGAACAATTTTTTTACGGGTGCCCAACTTACAGTGATCTCATTGATTTGTAAAAAAGCTAAACTAAAAACAAAGATTACTGTGACAACAGAATTCTACTTGAAAAATAAAAACCAAATAATAATAAAAAAAAAATAAGAAACTGGCTGATATCCTTAACTTATGATGAGACAGAAAATTTATTAGCTATACAATCATAACTTTATCAAACCTACCTTGTAAGAAAGCTTATCAAACAATCACACTTCACATACACACCTCCCTACACACACACTACACTCATAAACACATCCCTATTTACACAAACACAATCTTTCACTCCATCTGCTGTGTTAACAACCACTGTAAACTAACAGTAAAGTCACGGTTGTATTTTGTATTTTATAAATTGAAACCGTAAAATCTCCGACTCCTAAGATACAGGTCTGCGTACCTAGTTTAGGAGCACGGAAAGCTGACTATAATTTTAAACTTGGTAGTACAACCTACTGTTTCCATATGCCATGTACTGTGTTGTTGTTTAAAAATATATCATTTATTATTATTATTTGTCTTTGGCTTATCTCGGGACTCTGGGGTCCCGGACCTTTGGAAGGCGTACGAGGGGCCGAAGCCAACTCGCAGAGGCCCCTTAGACAATTTTAAATGACGAGGAGGCACCAGCCGACGATTATCCCTGTATGCACTATGCAAGTGCACCCAAGGACAACCCCCGGTTGGTGCAGGACTATTGCAGAACATGACAACAAAACACATTGGGCCTATGGGTTTGGGTGGCTACATGGATTGGGTACCTTGAACTATGGAAGAACTATGTCCCCTGCCTGACCAATGTTATATAATATACACAGATAAATTGGCAGGGGGTGACTTGCACACTCAATAATGGGCACCCGGAAACGGTCGCTAGCACATAGTGACGTAGCGACAAGGGGCAACATGTCCTGAGGAGCTTGAGGAGTGGAGAGGTATTCCACGGCTCTCAGAACAATCCCAGAGCCCGGAAGATGGTCAAGATCCCTACAAGCACTTACTGGAATAGTTCCTTCCTCCGAGCACGTTTGCTCTTGCGAATCTCCACTCAAGCCGGCCAATAAAGGCAAGAATGAGGTGGGAGCTCTGTTCCCGTCATTGTTCACTCCAGCCGGCCAATAAAGGCAAGCCAGAGGTGAAGAACAAGACTTCTCCCGGGAAATAGGGTCCGTGGGGTCGCTACTGCCCAACAGCTCGCCACAAGCTGCCCTGCGGGTTCACGTATCTCTCTTGGTCTGGCTCCTCACCCTAGACCTGTTTCGGCAAAGTAAACTCCACCGGCACAGACCCAGAGTTCGGAGCGCGCAAGCCCCACCACGACGTCAACGTAGAGATACGGCGGTGGGGTTATTATTATTATTATTATTATTTACCGGCCAAGTGCGAGTCGGACTTGCGCACGAAGGGTTTCGTAAAAACGGCAAAAAAATCACGTTTGTATGGGAGCCCCCCTTAAATATTTGTTTAGTTTAATTTAATTATTTATTTTTAAAGTGAATATTTAACTAAATATTCTGTGAATAATTCAAGCGTTTACCTGTTGCCGTTATCAATATCGAGAAAAAAACACGTTTGTTGTATGGGAGCCCCTTAAATATTTATTTTATTCTGTGTTTTAGTATTTGTTGTTATAGCGGCAACAGAAATACATCATCTGTGAAAACTTCAATTGTCTAACTATCACGGTTCATGAGATACAGCCTGGTGATAGACGGACAGACAGACGGACGGACAGCGGAGTCTTAGTAATAGGGTCCCGTTTTACCCTTTGGTTACGGAACCCTATTTACTCAGAAGAAGCAAGTAATCGTCCTCTTTGTTAGAAAAAATATGCTATGACACACATGGTCAGGTGCACGTAACCAACATTAGTTTAACGGACACTTTGACTTGACGACACGGTTGGCGCAGTGGTTGAGCGATTGACTGCTGCGCAGCATGTCGCGGGTTCGATTCCCGCACGGAACAAATATTTGTACGACCTACAAGTATTTGTTCCGAGTCTGGGTGTTTTTCTATCTATAATATGTATGTATTTACAAAAAAAAAAAAAAAAAAAAATGTATATAAGTAGTTTATCAGCCATCTCGTTACCATAACACAAGCATTAGGTTGCTAAGCTTGGGGCTAGATGGCGTTGTGTGATATGTCCAAACATATTTATTTATTTATTATTTATTTACTTTAAATTGATGCTGTCACTTTCTTTTTGATACGAAATGTAAGGGATGGCATGAATTTAAAGTCTCCGTTAAACTAATGTTGGTTTCGTGTACTCAACGTAAGCGTACACAGTGTATACAGGGTTATTTGTAATTCGACGTATTCCTTGCAGGACGACATACCTAGTAGGGTTAAAATGCAACAAATCAAGCCACCAAATGTTCTACCGAAATTCAATAGTTTTTGAGTTAGTTAGATTTTTAGTTTTTTTTTTAAATGAAAAATACAATTCAAAAAGGATTTACGGCCCGACTACTGGAATTTAAGAGGCCGTACACGAAATTTTGCTGATTTCGCTGATTTACGTGATTTTATAGTTACTTGTAATTCGACATCATGATGTCCTGCAAGGAATACGTCGGATTCTGTTGTAAAATAAACTATATTAATAGCTAAATAAAAATATGTTCTTCATTTTATTTTCCTTTCAATATGACATAGAATAACATAAACGAATTTGTTCTATGTAGATAAGAAGCTTAAGACGTCCACTACAGCCAGTATTACAACAGATTCCAAGTAACCCTGTATAATACGAATATACGTATACATAATAAAATTTATTCATAAGTAGTTTGTACATGGCATACATAGCTGTCTTATAAACTAAAATGAATGTTAAAGAAAACACCCGTACAACAATAACAGGGGTCATAGGACTCCCTTTTCCTAAACTAGGCAGAAAAATCTGTCTGTATCTTAGGCAAGAGTACCCTTTTATAATGGGTCTTAGTAGCGGTTACAAAATAATTGGTACGTGCAGTGGGCGAACAAAGTACTTATCTTAAAGGTCATTGGGCATTTTGTTCGGACATTTGACCCACGGCGTACACTAACAAAATAGGGCAAGGTATTTAGATAAATGTATCTGCACCCAAGTGGTACGGGTCGCATTCTTGTGGGCCTTGGGAGAATTAAGAAAAAAAATATTTTATTTATAATTCTTATGGCATTTTTAAAGGATTTTTGTAACAAATTAACTCAAAACTACTGGACTGGTTTAAAAAATACTTTTACCAGTCGAAAGCTAGTCATCCGTATGTGGCATTGGATAATTTCCCATGGGGAAATTCCCACGAGAAAGAATGTAGAATGTGCTAGTTGTTTTAAACTATTTAACCCGTCGCGCGCTAATTAGCAGACACAATTGAAATTCTATTGTTATCTGTACACATGGTGTGCAATCGACATTTTAAGAGTTAAGGGACATAAAAATAAAATCCAGTTCTACTTAAATAATATTTTTATTCTGCTTGATCAAAATCTATTGTTATTTCATCTAAAAAGGCTGCAGGTGCATCTATTACATCTTGATGCCTGGCCCATGATAAAAAGTAAACTATGCTTACAACATGCGCGCATCTTCCAACAGTGCGGCGGCCGTGTATACACGAGCAGTAAGTAATACTGATCAACGCCATTTCTTCCAATTCGATTGGGATCTACTAATATATACGTATAGTACCTATCGTTTACTACGGACGTGTCGCGACTGAATTCGGCCTCTTATTAGTATCTTGTTTTCGATAATTTCTTGGTGTCGGTATATTTCGATGTGGTAAACTCCATTAAAACGCATGTGCTCGTGGCAATATGACCTCGCGATTCTTAAGTGATACGATCCCAACGTAAATAACATTAATTCTTCATATGTTAGGCGCGGAAAGTCTTCAAAATCCGGATTGTTTTCGTCGAGTTGCATGAACGCTACTCTCTGCCCGTTCAAATTATGCCTTATCACATAATCTGACAGCTCATTGCGTTGATTCATCCGCTCATTTATTATGGATATGAACTGTTCCACATACATATGGTCTTCATATGGATTTCGAGTGGCATTAATTATTGCCTCAGTTATTCTGAAGTCGACCATCATATGTCTCATAGCAACATTAAAATATACATGGCGGAAGATTTTAAAATGTTTTTTAAATATGCTGTTAATAGTTTCTACTACCCAACGGATCATAGTTATTAACCTAGATTTATTGGCATCTAATGTCGTCAGTTATTCTCCTCTTGCTCTCGTTGGCGGCATGTAAGGATTATATCCGCATTCATCAATAGTATTGATCGAATCTCGAAATCCACGATCCAATATAAAAATGTCATCAGTTCTCAAGAACCCATGAATCGGAGAATCTGGTCGCATCAGGTCGAGCATAATTCTTGCGTCCGAAGTATTTGCTGTATATGGTCCCATAGCATCTAGTATGTAGCCATCGGTACATATACTAATAAAAAGGGTTTGACTAAGTTCCGAAACTTATGGAGACTGTAAGTTTTCCGCTGAAAAAGGAAATTCGCACTCTTCTGCAGATAAATATATGTTCCGTCACATACGACAATGGCTGCGGGATCATTTTGGTTACCACCGAAAAAATGACTTGGGATTGAAAGGTTTCTGGCTACCACATCTTCTCTTGTAATATGATTTAAATCCAAATGCTGTGGCACAAAATCATTAATTAAGCATTCTCTTGCTATCACCAATTTCCATTCTAATGTTCTCCTCGACATATTGAATTTAGTTGCTAAGCGCTCATCTGGTTCACCGGTTCTTATTTTAGTTAGGTAAATTCCAAGAACCGTGGCAGGACGTTCTGATCTATCACGCAGAGAAGGCGTTTGGTTTAAAATCACATTAAATTGATATTTTGTAAGAGTTTTTTTGGATTTGATCGACTTTTTCATAATCAAATTGATTTCTCCGTTCGAAACCCCATTTGTACAGCTTCATCATGCCAACAACATGAGTACCATTAAAGTTTTCAAGTGAAGTGGTATTAATTAAGTCTTCCCAATCATTTCTTATAAAATGAGGATTGCAAACCCGAGCTAATTCCGGTATGTAAAAATTATAATTATGCAAAAGTTGAAACTTCGCATACGGTGGAACAATGTGGGCCACCACATTTCTGCAGTTTAGAAAACACAATGTCTGGCTGTATCTGATGCTCGCAAATATCCACTAGGCGCAACAAAACCGGGACCCAATTGTGGACCCGCAACATCTCTCTGGTCTGCCTCTCCTTCAACTTGATGGGGTACATGATCTTGAACTGCTTGATCTTCCACTGGTTGATCTTGCACGGGTTGCTCATCTACTGGTTGATGTGGTATATGTTGATTTAGTACAGGCTGGTTTTCCATGGGTTGGTTGTGCAATTGACGATCAAATCTCACCCAGCAAGCATGGCATATGGCCCTTGAGCCATCAAAACGAATCTGAAACAATTGATAAAAAATTGCATATACTGAGAAATATTTACATCATCATCTTCACATCAACCGGAGAACTTCCACTGTCAGCATACAAAGATCTCCGCCAACCGCCAATGACACTCACACACATCGCTTTACGACGACGCGTGCGGCATTGCCGTCCCGTGCATTAGCGCTTCATGGCAACGTGCCGCACCTGTATCTTTCCATATGACCAAGCACTATACATTATATTAATTAGCAATTATAAATAGTTTCATTTTAGTAAAAACGATTGTAATTCTTCACAAACAAAGAAAACGTTTGCGATAACTACGACTATAATCACGGTGAAGGCTGCGATACCAAATAAGCGTACCTATAATGACAAAAGCATGGTTAAAAGTATTTCTTTCTATCGCTATTTCATGATAGTGATAGAAAGAAATACTTTTAACCATGCACCACCACCACCATTTCACTTTTTACCGTACTTACCGGCTCACCAAACCTCGACTATGAAGTGTTTGGTGAGCCGGTAAGTAGGTACAATAATTATGTAGGTTACTTACCTCGTGTGGAATAATTTCTTGCAGTAATAATACTGCATGACCTCGGTATCTTTCTAGAAAGAGCGTTGTCAATATGTGTTTTCGTCGACGTAACACAGATCGATTACACGACACACAACTATTTTGTCTTTCCATTTCAACGTAAAACCAATCATCAAACAAAGCCAATAGTCCATAAAACGCGCACAGGTAGTCGATAAAATGAATAAATAACAGAAACACAGGTGTAAACGCACAGATCGAAACGACGGATGACGTACGACTGCGACGTGATCTATGCGGCGCTGGCACATGCACACTTCGGTACCTACCTGTTTTTATCTACCTGCTAAATGTGCGAGCGAGAGAGAGATATTTCGTAGAGCTATACAAACATTTATAGTGACTGAACGACACGTTTCCACAATGCTAAAAGTAAAAACTTTTGTTTTATTCACAAAAGTATATTAACTTTTCAAATGTTAAATAACTTTATTTTCCCATTGGATACTTTAAAAAAAAATACATATTTTGAAAAGTGGGATTGAATTCTTTAATTTAAAACTGATTTGGTTTGTGTACGCAAACTTTCATAAAGTGGGTCAGAAACGCCCAATGACCTTTAAGGAAGACAAATAAAAATAAAATGCGCGTGTGTGTGTGTATGTGTGTTTGGTAGTGTATGTGTGTCTGGTAGTGTATGTGTGTATGTGTGTGTGTGCGCGCGCGTGTGCGTCTGTGTGTTAGTTTTTTAAGCCTATAGTGTGGGTGTAAACCTATCTCACATTCACTGTACAGTGGTTAAAAGCTCCTCGGTATCACTATATGTTAACGTCTGCAGCCAGGAATTAAGTTTGTGTTTTACCTCATACTTAGTCAAGGCGTAGATATTTAATTGTTTGTGGACTTTATTATAAAGCCTAGCACTTAGGCCATTAAACTGTCGTCTTACATAAGCAGTCCTACAAGATACTATTTATATATACATATGATTATCTATACATACAGTGGATATGTTTTCAAATAGTACCGAATCGGTATTTCCTGTATGGAGTAAAAATCTTAGTGACAAATCTGAAGACTGACGATTGTAAATAACTCTCCTGCACTAAAACTGTGTAACCGACAGATTTTGAATAAAATAACTAATCCATTACTTCATAAATAACGCAATGAATGTTGTTGATTTGTCAAAATGAATGGCATTGCCATTGTAAGTATGACGCACTTACCCCGCTGATCTACTGGATGCGAAGACTCAGTAATAATCTGCTAAATTCAACCAAATCTCGCCCGTTGCAGGCTCTACAATATAGCCTTAAAGAAAGGTCCAAAGCTGGTGCAGATCCTGAGCATCGGCATCAAGCCATCAGGGCAACTTGCCGGCAGGAACCTACTCGACAGTCTGGGCGATACCGCGGTAGACTTCACGCCGATACCGGACTCCGAGACCCTGTTGATCTTGAGAGGCAACGGGGATGTTTATATGATGGAGTGTGAGCTGGATCGTAAGAGGTAAGAAAGAGAACGCTTTATAAAGTTTCGTTTACAGAACCTGGGCGTGGCACATCGAAAACTAAGCCCGGTACGCACATCGGGTTTGGTTTAAAATGGCCATTAATATGGCAATATTAGCGGCTTACTATATTTATTGCCTTACATTTTTCTGATCTGATGACCATTCGTCACATTAGCTACGAGGGTCATTCAATAAATACTTAGCCTACAAAAAGTAAACGAAAATTTTGGAAAAGTGGCAATTTATTTTTCAACATAGTCTCCTTTTAGTTCGATACACTTAGCCCAGCGATGCTCCAACTTTTTTAACCCGTCCGAAAAATAGTTTTTGTCAAACTCTGCAAAACAGGCCTCCGTGGCGGCGATGACCTCCTCACTCGATCCATATCTATTCCCGGCGAGTGATTTTTTCAGATTAGGAAACAGAAAGAAGTCACAAGGGGCCAAATCTGGAGAATACGGTGGATGGGGCAGCAATTCGTAGCGTAATTCGACCAATTTGGCCATGGCAACGGCAGACGTGTGAACCGGTGCGTTGTCGTGGTGAAACAGCACTTTTTTCTTCGCCAGATGGGGTCGTTTTTTCTTTAATTCGGCGTCGAATCGGCCCAATAAATCGGCATAGTAAAGCCCTGTAATTGTTTTACCCTTCTCGAGGTAATCGATGTAGATCACACCTTGTGAATCCCAGAAAACGGTGGCCATAACTTTTCCGGCCGATTTTACAGTTTTCGCCTTCTTTGGAGCACGTTCCCCGGTCTGGATCCATTGTTTTGATTGCTCCTTGGTCTCCAAGCGCTCTTTGATTACGATGCGCGTTTTCCCTTCCAAAAATAGGAATCGAAACACCGAACGATATTGCTCTTTTTCCATTTTTGTAAAACCGATCGACACGTTCGCTTCCATAAGTTGTCAAATTAAAACAAATGAAGGGATTGGAATGAAAATTTGAAAAAAGAATTAAAAAAGAATGTGCTACACTGTGGTAAAACTCTTTTGAAACTACAGCGCCCTCTGGCGATGAGGCTAGGTACTTATTGAATGCACCTCGTATTTCGTCGCTATCCATATTAGGTCACATTCACTAATACGTCACCTTGTGCATCTTTTCAGTTTTCTTCTTTTCTTCATGCTTTAGTTCGTCTCATTCCCAACTCGTCCGATGCATATGTACAATGTACAGTCAGCGTCAAAAATATCGGATTGAACAGACTTCACATTGATCTCAACACCTAAAATAATTAAACTTTACCTTGTAATTGAATACTGTGTTTATGCTTAAACATTCCGTGTTGTTCAGAATTTTTAGATCATTTCGAACAGTTTGTTCGTCCCAATATTATTGACGTGGACTATAATAAATAAGAAGCTAAAAGGTAATAAAAAATATTAACGTTATTACCTACGCTCCGCGGTTTCACCCGTAGGAATATCGAGAATATCTATTGACATGTCAGAATGCAGAAGATTACGATAAATATTACAAGCGAAATCAAAGGCGGAAGTAAAATTACTGAACCTATATTTTTTTAAATTTTAAACATCTATCGCGCGATTCTGTGTAAATCAAAATGCTAGCTAGGTACCTACCTATTATGTTACGAGAGAGTGCGTTCAAATTAGTATATTTTTATTTTGTTTCTTTATCGTCATTATATTTTTTATGCTTAGTAAAAATTAAAATAAGATTGTACGAGTACTTAGGTACTTACTTAATAAAATTTTGTAGTACTGAAAATATTTGTTTCGTGCCTAACTGTACTTATGCCTCGGACGAGTTGGGAATGAGATGAAATAGAGCATGAAACGAGCTATAAAAAACTGACCAGATGCACAAGGTGACGTATTAGTGCATGTGACCTAATAGGGATAGCGACGAAATGGCTAATGTGACGAATGGACATCAGATCCCATTTTTCGCATCGAAAATGCCATTCTAAAAAGTCTCTACAAAAGAATATTGAGGGCAGTACCTGGTCGACCGAGCTCTTCTCGGGTGAAAATATAGAAAACGAATTTTCCCAGATATGAGTCCTAGCTAGATCGATTTTTCCTCCCGTAAACCCCTATATTGTAACATTCATCTAAATCGTTAGAGCCGTTTTCGAGAACGTGATTACAAATACATATACATTCAAATATTGCTTATTTAATAGTATTGGCATGGACTAGAAAAAAAAGAAGGACTCCACGCCACGCGTATCAAAAGCACCGTACCGATCTATGTGTGCGTGATTTGACAAAGACGCCGTCGTGTCACGTAATGGCGGCTGCCTGGCCGGTAGACATACTATGATGTAAATGTGTGCGTGAGGCATGTTTGTATAAACGGTCCCGGCATACTTGCTGTGCTTCACTTTCGAAATGCGTGGCGCGGAGCCCTACTTTTTTTTCTAGTCCGTGAGGATAGGATAGCTACAAATGAAGCTTGGTGTTCGCAGTATTATATAGAATTAGTGTGACTTCTATGCGATTTTATTATTCTATGGTATTGCCAATTACTCTAAATCGCCACATAAAGTCGACGTACGCACGGACGTAATAATATCGTGGCGATTTTTTTTTCGCGCACTGGATTTTCAACGCTCTGCTTAGCGCCGAGAGTGCAAAATCCAACAGTGTGTTTTTTCGACGCGCTAGAATGTACTCTGTTATTGTAAAGTTGGATTCTCAACGCTCGGCTCAACAACGAGAGTTGAAAATCCAGTGCGCGATAAAATCCCGCCGCGATTTTATTACGCCCATGGGATCGGGAGTAGTTTTTGTGAACGTTTTACAATCTTGGTCGATTGAAATCGTGACAGATTTTGAGGCGATTAATATCGATGTAATGTAGTCACATCGAATTCTCTTATTTTTTCTCTATTCTTCATTTCAGCCCCCTCCAACCGAAGCTGTCCGGTCCTCTGGCTATGTACCCTCCTGCTGACGACAACTACGGCTCGGAGTCATGTTCTATCACCGCTCTAGGGGGAGGTGACACCCCTCCACTGGTCGTGGTAGCGACCTGCTCAGCGGCGCTGTACCATTGCCTGTTGCTACCTAATGTAAGTAATAACTTGCCACGTTCTGAAGCTATGGTGATATTTGACAGTTGATCAGAGACCGGGTGATCTAGCGATGACCCTAGTTTTGCCATAAATGTTTATGGATAGAGTCGTGTCTCGTTCTGGCATCAAATGGGGACGAGAGATGGTGACAAAAAAAAATATTTTTACAGTTATGTAGATTATTAAAAAATATTGTTTTATTTAGGTTTTTTTTATTTTTTTACGGAATTAAAAAATTACGGCGATACATTGAGTTAAAATGTGGCTTGCTAGGTTGTGACGTAGCGAGCACCCACTCCCCAACTTTAATGCGTTTTATCAAAGTATTTTTTTTATTAATATGATAAAGCAAAAAATACGTGTCTAATATTTTTTTATTATCTAAATAAAAATAGAAATAGATTTTTTTTACCCAAGCATCATCCTTATTGGACGTCATTGTTTTTTATTTGATTTTTGCCTATCTTTGTTCCCAATTATCATCAGTTATACCTATGTATGTATAAAGTGACGCTCAAAATGTGACTTACCCGTTTCTCTGTCCTTAAAACAGACACAATACTTAAACAATAAAGTTTAGCTGAATCATAATAAAAGTTCTCTTACTTAAAGTACTTTTACCGTTTTCAGCCATCAGAGAAAGAAGATGGTGAAAGTCACGCCCTCTACGTGGTTGAAGCTGTTGAACTGAACATGGTGCTGAACCCTGACGATGATCTGCAGTATTCTTATCCAGTACACCTTTATCCGGTAAGCTGAAATATTTTAATATTATTTGGTTTCTGAAAGGTGGAACTAGTCGATATTTTTTATATACAAATTTCGGGGGGGTATTACTCCACTGTTTGACATTGTGCATGCAAAGTGAAACATGATATCGTTTTGTCTCATTATTAATGTTGTGTGTACGGAAACAGAATAGTAAAATAAAAAGCGATTAAAAAGTTATGAGCCAACAAAGATTCGTTTTTCTTGTTAATTTAACGCAACTTTGGGCGTAAATAAGTAACAAAAGAAGTGTAAAATCTCCAAAACAAAGTCGACAAAGCTCAATTATCGAAAAGTACAATACACTTTATTTGTAATTAAATCAATTACAAATATTTTCATAAAACTGGATCTTCCAAAATACTTTTAGTAAATTTTTACGCGCTCGTTTCGCTATTACTAGTTTTACTTTACTACTACTAACTATTTATTATTTTACTAGCGTCTAACTGCTCATCAATGATACTATCTCTGTCGGAAACGATGCCAGGTGAGATAGTGTGCGTTTTGGCCAATCCCACCAGTGAGTTCGAGCCCGCGACTAGTTCAACCTTCTTACAAATAAGGTTTGGTTTCCGCTGAAACTTTAATATTTTTATGACCTTTTCATCAGTATTTATCTTTCTAAAATCAATTTAATTTACACCGTAGTAAAGCTGCTGTGGGCCTGTGGGTGTATAATAGGTACATCTCTGCCTGACCTTAACGTTGATTTTTGCTTAACTTTATCGTTTCCAGTGCACGAACAACACGTACGCATGCGTGCACGCGGGTGGAGTACATGCGATCACTCTGCCTATGCTTGGACATTTAGTGGACTATTCACTGGCTGACGACAGTAAGTGCTTTTAATTGAAGTCTTAATCCATACTTATTATAACATAAAGTCGCTTTTTCTGTTTGTCTGTGTGGCTGCGTTGTTCTTCTAAACTACGCAACGGATTTTGATGCGGTTTTCACTATTATTTAGAGAATTTATTCCGGAAGGTTTATATGTAAAATACATTAATATTTAACTTATATAGTCAAGTCATAAAAACCGTACGAAACAGGGCCGGGTCGCTAGTTATTAATATGTGTTTTTTTTTACCTTGACCTGTCCTGCAAATGATTAAATAGGGATGATGCCTGGGTAAAAAAAAATCTATTTATCTATTTAAAAAATAACTTTCTTAAAAAAACTTGACAGCTTCTGAAGTCGGTGCCAAGCTATAGTGCATTGAAGGACTAAAGACACCGACCGTCTTCAGAAGCTGTTAAATGTTTTAAGAAATTTATTTTATTCATTTATGGTTTTTGAAGTTGGTTTTTACTTTTTTAAAAGTAAATTTATTTTTCCATTTTTAGTTGAATATTCAATTACATTTAATAAGTAAGCTCAAGACGAACGAAAAGAAGAATCATCAAAATCGGCTTAGAAATGCCGGAGATACATTATATTTATGCATATAACTTTGTACATAAGACTAATTACCTACATAATGTATTATCTACTAAATCCTTCCTGAAAGCATGTAGATCACGTCAGTGAAAGAATCATCAAAATCGCGGACCAACAAACATACATACTTACATACATACATACGGGTTGAATACAGAACCTCCTTTTTTTTGATGTCCGTTAAAAACAAACTTATCAATGGATCTCAAAACATTTTTTTTTTATGTCATACTCATATACTACA
Organism: Cosmia pyralina; assembly: GCA_946251885.1. Lineage (NCBI taxonomy): Eukaryota > Metazoa > Arthropoda > Insecta > Lepidoptera > Noctuidae > Cosmia > Cosmia pyralina. The sequence goes on along the minus strand of OX276361.1, from coordinate 21,988,257 downwards.
AATTAACAATTTTTTTATATCTATACGTTTTGATTTACTTACGACAGTTGCGAGTTTCAAAAAGTGTCGCAAAATGGCCGTATACTTAGAAGCTTGATTTTTTCTGAACTCTAATGGACTATAGACTTACGTATTCGATATTAATTTCAACTTGATATCTCCACGCGTCCTTAAGAAAAGGGATCTTGACAGACAGACAAACTTATTTTTTTTTTATGCGATAGAATTACAAATTAACATTTTTCCGACTTTTTCCTTTACTTGTGCAGTAAGACCTTGCTTCTTGCCAAATTTCATTATTCTAAGTCAACGGGAAGTACCCTATCCGTCTTATTACAAAACAAGGTTCATCTTCAAACCCAGATTTAAACCATGGACCCTTTTTTGAATTTCGAGCTTTATTCTAACACGTTAAGATGTCAGTTTTACAAAACTGACAACTTAGTACCGGACTAAGTTGTCAGTTTTGTATAAAGAACTGTATTTCTATAACAGCTAGGTTCATCTTACAAAAACTGGCTCGATGGTTTAAACCATGACGAAGAAAAACCTCGTTTTGTAATAAGACCGTATAGGTTTTGATTTACTTGCGACAGTTGCGAATATCAAAATGTGGCCGTATTTTTTATTGCGTTGACTTAGAAGCTTGATTTTTTCAGAACTCTAAGGGACCATAGACTTACGTATTCGATATTAATTTCAACTTGATACCTCCACGCGTCTCTGAGAAAAAGGGTCATGACAGACTGACAGATTTGATTTTTTTTTTTATTTGATAGAATTACACATTAACAATTTTCGGACTTTTTCCTTTATTTGTGCTGTGAGAGCTTGCTTCTTGCTAAGTTTCATGATTCTAGGACAACGGGAAGTACCCTATAGGTTTTGATTTACTTGGGAGTGTCAAAATATGTCGCATAATGGCCGTATTTTTTTATTGCGTTGACTTAGAAACTTGAGTTTTTTTAGGACTCCAAGAGAACATAGACTTACGTATTTGATATTTATTTCAACTTGATACCTCCACGCGTTCCTGAGAAAAAGAGTCTTGACAGACTGACAGACAGACAGACGGACAACGAAGTGATCCTATAAGGGTTCCGTTTTTTCCTTTTGAGGTACGGAACCCTAATTACTTGGATAACACGCATTAAAGTTGGGGAGTGGGGGCTCGCTACGTCACTTCTACTTATAAAATCTAGCTAGACGTGACGTCATGCCATATTTTAACTCAATGTATCGCCGTAATCTTTTGATTAAGTGAAAAAATCATTAATACGTGTCCAATATTTTTTAATAATCTAAATGACGGGAAAAAAAATGTTTAGTCATCATCCCTATTATGGTACGGTCAGCAACAGAAGTCGGGTAACACTGCTACTTGTTGACATCATCTAAATTAACACAAAATGATTCGATAAATTGCTTTTTTTCGTTTAACTGTTAAGATTTATTCTTAAAATTATAAGTACTTCTGTTCCGATTTGAATTAAATATTTTGCTTAATAATTAAGATTAAAAAACTGCAAGTGTTAATCGACTTTTGTTGCCGACTGTACCTAGGGTCTCAGGTGGATTTTTGTAACCTAATTTTGGACTACTTCCTATTTATCAAGTTAAGTCTTTGTTTTCTAGTGTATCATTGCAATTACGTTTATTTAATGGAAAGGTCCCGTACGAATGAAGATTTTTAAATTATTATTGAAAGACTTGACTTGATGGAAAAACTAAATGAAGTGTTTATGGACAATGATGCTATTCAGTCGCGATTTGAAAACTCGCTAGATTTTGGCCATCGGCAAACACAAACTCCGGCAAGGAGTTCCATTCTAAAGCTTTACAGTGTAGGTACTCGTAATAAACCACGTGTCGAACCACGCCTAATGAAGGGTTCCGTTGTTGGGACGAAATATTGAGAGATTTACCATGTTATTTGAAGAACATAGACTTCTTATAGGTTTGCCTATAATCTATAGTTATAGAACTATTTTCTGTATTTTTTTTTTAATTTTAGTCTAAATAGGTTCGGAGATAAGGGGGGCATGGTCAATTTTCGTCTATTTTCTTTCCCTTTCATTTGATATGGCACATGATATGATTTGCAAAACTTTGTCTATTAGATTCGGAGCAAATTGTTTGTGACACACGGACAGACAGACAGACGCACGAGTGATTATTTAAGGGTTCCATTTTTTTCCTTTTGAAGTAAGAAACTTTAAAAAATATATTTACACTTTTATTTATGCTCAAAATAATGATGGTTTGTTGTATCTTCAGCGGAGATGGAAGCCGTTCTATCAGCGATGTGTTCCCGCGCCAGTGTGGCGCGGCACCTGGTGTGCACGGGGACGGGGCGCGCGGTGTCGCCGCCTGTGGGCCTGGCACTGACGTCACCGCCGCTACCCAAGCTGTTGGTGCTTTGTAACGAGTGCAACCTGCTGGCTAGGTAAGTAAGAACAGCAGGTGCTGCGCCAGCGAGGCGTGGCACCCAAGCCGTTGGTACTATCCGTTTTACGTTTCTTGTAAATCTCGCTAGCAGCCTTCTTGATCTTATCTCATTCTTCAGCCGTGTCCATCCAAAAATTGATTTCCTTGTCGAAGTAGGCCATGTCCAGCGTGCTTAGCACGAGAACCGTACGTACACAAGCGTTTTGTCGACGAAAGAATAGATTTTGTGAATGTGAGAACGTTGCAGGACTAGTAGACTGTACATTTGTTGACTGTTTTATATTTTTTTAAGTACCTGGTAGTTGTTGAAAGGCCTAGGTGCATTGTCCTCCCATACCTACTAACACTGTATAATATTGTAAAAGCCAATTATTTTTTAAAGAATAACCATGGAGTATCTTGCCAGCTCTTCTTCATAGGAAACGACCAATTGGGAGCCATGCACCTAGCTTCTGACGTTTCATAAGTACTCATGTAGGTTTATGTGAAATAAAATATTTTGATTTAGATTTTTTTAAATGACGTTTCCGTGTAGACAGTACGAACGCATCAAAGTATAAAGCGACGTTCTTGGATTTGCCAACTCAAAGTTAACAAAAAATCTTCAAGATATAATAATGTCTCGCTAATCGAACCAAACTCCGCTGGCTAGGTACGTACCATCGCGGGCATTTGCGGTGTACCACTTTTCGACCTTATGGCTGTGGTAATAAGGTTCAAAAGTGGTTCACCGCAAATGTCCGAGATGGTATATGTATTATGTAATAGGGTATTTGTCTACTAAAACATGGCATTTTTTAAATTAGTTGAGGGTGGTAATCCTAGTCGGCAACTAAAACTTTTTTAATACCGATGCCCATCACGTGGAGTTTCGCCAATCAATTTATGATTTAAAAAACGTGAACCTAATTTTTTTTTTTTTTAATCTAAACTTTATATTCATAGATTAATAGAGGTAATAAGTTTCAAATTCAAATAGTCTTTAATAACAAACTTAAAACTAATTTTACATATTGCTGTGAATATCAGACATCCGTTGGTTTGTCTTGCTCACCAGCGTAGGCTTCCCCCAGACCCTTCCAAAGTACACGATCTTGTGCTTCTCTCCTCGCGGCACCTGCCGTCGATCCTCCCATCTACGAACCGGCCTTCCCCGTTTCCTCATCCCCTTTTAGAGTTTGATGGAAATGAAACTCAATTTAAGTTTTTAACTCCTGTATTATTATTTTTTTTTTTTTGAATGGCATCTCGTAGTGTGACCATGAGAGGTCTCGACTACTTAACCGGACTTTCCTGTGGGTGCCTTTAAGCGAGCTCAAAAGCCTCCAGCCAGGGGCATAATATACTAACTAAACTTATAAACTAAACGACTGCGCACTAAGGGCACCCCTGTGGGGTACGGACCTCGGCTTAGGGAGTCGTTGTCATTGACCAATGATAAACAAGGCAAAGCAATAGGCTGGATCAAGTTAGGGGAATTATTATTATCAGGGGAGTTTAAAGCTACAGGCTCAGCTACGCCACCAGCTGGCTCGATTAAACCGATCAAGGGACATGAATTTACATTTACATTTACGTTAGATGATCTTAAAGGCGATGGGCCTCGGCGGCGAGGCCGGAATGTAGATCTGTGTTTACTCCTGTATTAGTTATTTATACATGGCATCTCGCAGTTGACCACTGAGGGTCGAGACTGCTCAACCGGGCGTTTACTCCTGTATTAATAGTTGTGATTCCTTACATACAAAACATACATGGCTTAAGCAGTGCTACCTCTGCTATAAGCAATATTAAATAGACCAATCACAGAGCCGCAATAAAAACAATCGGGTCTAGCATTCAAAGTATGGAGCGCGATACGGCGCAATGAAGCGGGCAGCGTGCGCGCACGTAAATACCACGGTCTCGTGGTTTGCACGTCAGTGCGCGGTCGCGCTCCGTCCCGGCTGCACGTATGCTCCTATGATGTAGGTCACTACACCCTCTCGGGTACCATTCAGTGAGGTCTTGGGCGACCCTCTTCTCTATTCTGCTTCTGATTGTGTGGCCTGCACACTGTCATTTTTTTTTTAAAGTTACTAAATAATAATAATTTTCTGCCCCACAGAACATTAGAACCATTCGACTTAGAAGAACAGCTATACAAGGAGCTGCAGCTAAAGAACCCGACGTTAGAACAAGAAGATATCAACAATATACTGAAAGAGGTATGTTATCATAACTAACTCAATCAATCTGCCTAGCCTTTTACCAACTATGTTGGGGTCGGCTTCCAGTCTAACCGGATGCAGCTGAATACCATTATTTTACATGGAGCGACTGCCTATCTGACCTCCACGACCCAGTAACTGGGTAATACGATACCCCTTGGGAAGACTGGTTGTCAGACTTTCAGGCTTCTGACGACCCGTAACGACTGTCAAAGATCCGCGAATGACAGCCGGGACCAACGGCTTAACGTGCTTTCCGAGGCACGGAGGAGTCTCGGTATGTAAAGATGGTCACCCATCCACTGACCAACCTTGGCAAGCGTAGCTTAACCTCATAGATCGATCCATACAGCTGTTATAACTTAGCCACGAGCTTCTCATCATCATCAATCATAACAAAGTCAAAGTCAAATACTTAATTTATTTCAAAAAGTGCGTGTCAGACCACGCACAATGAAGGGTTCCGTAGTTGGGATGAATTTATCTTAAGAACAAACTTAACATTGTAGTTGAAAAACATGTTCTCCCATACAATCCAACTGTAAATGTAAGTTTGTACTCACAATATTGATAGATTTACCATGTTATTTTAAGACCACAAACTCAAACTCAAAGCATTTATTTCAAATAAACCAATTACAGGCACTTTTGAATTGTCAATGGGTCGGTCAGTCAGAAAGATGAAGCTAGTTGCCCATTCCAAAGCGTAGTAGATCCTTATGGAGAAGAACGGGCAAGAAACTCCACGGACACTCTTTTAAATCATAATATTTTTACAAAATATTGGTTACATCGTTCAAGTTGAAAATATACATGTGAGAACAATGTAGAAAGACGTGCACGTTAAAAAGCGTCCGTAATAAAAAGATAAAAACTAAAACATCTAAATTAAATATTAAAATTAAAAATAAGCCATGGCAGCTAAGAGACGACCAGTCCCAACTGACGGCGCCCGTTCACGAACATGACGCATGGATCAGCACAGACTTCTTATAGGTTTTCCTGTAATCTACAGGTAAAGATCTGTTTTCTGTTGTTTTTTTTTTTTTTCGAAATTTTAGGCTCAGTAGTTTCGGAGATAAGGGGGGGAATGGTCAATTTTCGTCTATTTTCTTAAATAACTTCAAAACAATTTATTTTAAAATTATAAAAAAAATATATATTTGAGACCCTCTACGCCCTCTAGTAACACCTTTCATTTGACATGCCACATGTAGTTTGCAAAACTTTTTTTTTAATTTTCTTATTTGCCCCCCAAAAGTGACCTCTATATTCAAAATTCATTTATTTACTTTAGCCGTCCGTGTTTGGGTCACTGAAGTTCATATGTGTACCAAGTTTCAACTTAATCGGTCCATTAGATTCGGAGCAAATTGGCTGTGACAGATGGACAGACAGACAGACAGACACACGAGTGATCCTACAAGGGTTCCGTTTTTTCCTTTTGAGGTACGGAACCCTAAAAAATACAATTTATTCTAGTTGCCCCTTCCAAAGGGTAGTTTCGTATGGACAGGCCAGGCGCACTCCGCATTTTAGGTACTAAGCTACAAGTACGTGGCGGGCTCGACTTGTCGAGCTAATTCAGTGTGAGCTGCCGCGCGCCGGCCGGCTCGCACGTTAGTTCGATACTCACTCACGCGCTGCGTCGTAAAAGAAGACAACCCTAACAAGTCAGAACAATAGAAAGAGAGGCAACTACTAGGTGAATATAACTGTAGGTAATTAACGCTATGTGACTTGAGCTGCACTTTATTGTGTCGCAGCAAGAGTCGCTATTTATTTAAATGATTTTGAGGAGTGAATCTTGTGTACTTGTACTATTATGTATTCTGTGGTATGGAGAAGAAAGGGCAAGAAATACCACCGTTACTCTTAAACATACTTGCCTTAAACATAGCTAGCGAAATGTGGGTGTACTTTACTTACACCCCTGCCTAAACCCCATGGTTTGAAATACAGGCGTGATTGTATGTGTATTGAGTTTTTTTTTTTTAATTTATAATTCCAGAGGCAGAAGCTGACTTTCACATCGATAGTACAAGAGATTCTCACACGGGATGTGTCTCAGCCGATCCTGCAAATCAGCAAGAAAACGGAAACTAGTCCTAAAGAGTGCTTAGAGGTAAAATAATGTACACATTTTTTTTTTAAACAACACTATCCACATTTTGATAGTGAAACCAACATTTTGTTAGTGAAAAGAGGGTGGTGAAGGGAGCAGTGGTGGCCCACTGTTCTCTTCGCTTTACTTTGTGTAAATAATTTCATACCACTGCTCTGAAAACGGTGAACGAAAACATCGTGAGGAAACCGGCATGTCCTAGAACCAAAAATTCGAAGACATGTGACATCTATCAACCCGCACTGGGCCCGCGTGGTGGATTACTGCCCACTCCCTCTCACCGAGAGGAGGCCTGTGGCCCAGCTAAATTAGCCAAGGCCAATTACATTTAGTTATGACAAACACATTATTTAAGTACAATAACAAAAGTATACAACTACTCGACAGTTACATGCTCTTCTCGCAATACTCCAGATATACTGACAAGATCTGCCATTTATCCGCGAACACATCACAGTCAGGCTTAGCGTACAAGAGAGCGTGGAGCGCACTATAAACACCCATTCAAACTTGTACTTTGTTTATTTTTTTTGGGTTCCCAAAGGGTGTCAACAGAAGCCAGGTCTATTTGTCTGTTACGTAATGGGCTATATCTTTTTAATCGTTATAGTGACCAGTTTAAGGACGCTGTTACAAATGGGTAGTCAAACCATTACTTTTTTACACAAAAGTATGTTTATTAAATAAAATGCTTTGCTTTCTTAAAATGTTTTTTTTGGCCAAATTGTTGATAGATGTGCATGGTACGATTCTGAACTTTAAATATAATTTTAAAAAGAGACATTTTCGCAATAAATGTACTGAAGTGAAAATTTTCACTTTGGTACATTTATTGAGAAATTGTTTCATAAAAAAGATATATTTATAGTTCAGAATCGTACATTGCACATCACTATCAACAATTCAGCCAAAAAACATTTTAAGAATGCAAAGTATTTTATTTAATAAACATACTTTTGTGTAAAAAAGTAATGATTTGATTACCCATTTTTAGCAGCGTCCTTAAACTATAAATCGCCAAACGAATTCATTCAAGAGTTCGCTCTTAGGAGGAATTTCACCAAAGAAACTGAACGCAAAAAGCAAATATCAATCAGCCTAGCCTTTTCCCAACTATGTTGGGGTCGGCTTCCAGTCGAACCGGATGCAGCTGAATAAAAAACGCAGACAGCAAATATGAACCACGTTAAAGAGCTGTCAGAGTAATTATTCCTCAACAATGTTGACACTGAGTTGTTCAACGTGGTATAAGATGTGCTGATTGCATTCAGTTTCAGTGTAACAGGATACAAGAGCGGGTCGGGGTTTTCTCTCAAGGGGAGGTAAATGTTACTCTCTGAGGGAGGAAGGATTTCTCAAGCAGAGAAAGCTTTTTATGGACATCTTCGTATATCTTAGTAATGATTTGATTACCCATTTTTAGCAGCGTCCTTAAACTATAAATCGCCAAACGAATTCATTCAAGAGTTCGCAGTATAGTATACAAAGATTTCAACTTTTAGACTCAGTTTTGGTTGAAGCCCGGGGGGCAATTGCAACCATGGCCCCCCTAACTCCCCCCCCCCCCCCGTATCCGCGATATATGTATGATAGGATATTTTCCTGTAGTAGAGTATTGCCCTCTAACAAAATCATCCAAATATTCCAGTTCTTAACGCAAGCAACTTTAAAACTCCGCGGCGAGTACATCTCCCGCCAACAACGTGCAAGCGACGCCATCGCTCGCAAGCTGCACTCGCTGCGCTCGCTCAGCAGCCAGCACCAGGAGTGGTTGCAGGACTTACAGGTTAGCTACAATTAATCAATCTGCCTAGCCTTTTCCCAACTATGTTGGGGTCGGCTTCTACTCTAACCGGATGCGACTGAATACCAGTATTTTACATGGAGCGACTGTCTATCTGACCTCCACAACCCAGTTACTGGGTATACGATACCTCTTGGTGGACTGGTTATCAGACTTTCGGTCTTCTGACAACCCATAATGATTGTCAAAGAGCCACGAATGACAGCCGGGACTTAACGGAGGAGTCTCCGTATGTAAAGGATGGTCACCTATCCACGGACCAACCGCGGTAAGCGTAGCTTTACCTGATGGATCGACCCGTGCGGCTGTTATTACTTAGCCACGCTCCTCCTCCACGAGGTTAGCAACCTAACCAATATAATAAATGCGAAATAGAGTTTAATGAGATGATGAGTTTTATGTGTGTGAGCTTAGTGAGTTGTGCTGTTAATTGTATTTTACTGTTGTTTATTTCAGAAAGAGATAGACGATGTCCAACTTGATTCTGCGGTTCTCAAGGAGAAGTGTATGTTAGCTGAGAAACATCAGGATGATCTCAAATACAGGTGAATATTAATATTGTAATAATCAGTGTGTTGGAACCTACAGTCTGATTTTTAATTCGACGGAATTCTGACAGCTTACATTTTTTGACACTTCAGATATCATAAACCTTTTCTGTCTTTTCCTTTTAGTTATATAAATGACTAAAATTGTTTGGAATAAAATAACAAAAAATATGAAAGAGAATGGGATCATGTAAACTACTTATATGACGATGTAAATAGTGTTTGTTCTGTGCATTCAACAGCATTCAATGCACACTAATTAAAATATTATTTATTTAAGGCTAAATGGAAAAAAGAGTAAAAGAACATATTTTTTTAATTTAAATATTTATTTAGGTATCATTATCACTAATATCATTATCAATCAATATATTATCATTATAATCAATATGAGTAGGGGAAGACCAAAGAAACGATGGATGGATTGACTACCGAGATGACGACTAATAGAGAAGTATGGAAAAAAAAGGACATGTTGCGCCGACCCTAAATAGATTGGGAAAAGGGCAAGAAAATGATGATCACTAATATCATTATCGATCTGTCTGTAGTTACAAGAATTTAAGATTTTACAAACAAAAAGGTTTTCCTAAAAAAGGTTTGTAACCTAGGGATTAGTGGACAGGGATTCCTGTGAAAGAAAAATAATGACCTTACTAATTATTGTAAGTTCAACAATTTGATAATAAAAAACCTGATTACCATTTTAAAATTATCAGTAAATTTTTAAGTTAAAGTTTTTCTAATTGAAACCTTTAATTCAAGAAAGGTTTTTTTAATTTCGTTTAAATGCGTTCCGTTTTTAATAGGACCGTTTTATTATTGGCAACACTTCTGAAATGTTAGAATTCCGTCGAATTAAAAATCAGACTGTATGAGTATCGTGGTTGGTAATAAGCACAGTGATGCTTCTTACATAATCTATACAGAACACAAGTTATTGCCACGGGCCGCTAAACTCTTTGCATTGTTAGCATTATTGTACAGGGGCTCGTGGCTAAGTAATAACAGCCGCACGGGTCGATCGATCAGGTTAAGCTACGCTTGCCGCGGTTGGTCCGTGGATGGGTGACCATCTTTACATACCAAGACCCCTCCGTGCCTCGGAAAGCACGTTAAGCCGTTGGTTGGTTGAATCTATACTTATTATAAAATAAAGTCGCTGTTCGTGTCTGTCTATGTGGCCGCGTTGTTCTTCTAAACTGCGCAACGGATTTTGATGCGGTTTTCACTATTATTTAGAGAATTTGTTCCGGAAGCTTTATATGTTTTATATGGGATGAAATTTAAAACATGTACCAAATCGAAATGGGAGATTGTACTCATCATTATGAACAACTTTTACTATGGGATCAAACCTGAAATCGCGAAAAAAAAACAGCTGTTCAATACATTTATCTACATCAAAGTCGCCAAAATGTACTGAACAGCTGATTTTTTTTCGCGATTTCAGGTTTAATCCCATAGTAAAAGTTGTTCATAATGATGAGTAAAAACTCCCATTATAATTTGGCACATATTTCAAATTTCATCCCGTATATAATATAGAAACCTTCATGTTTTGTCAAGGCGTAAAAACCGTGCGAAGCAGGGCCGGGTCACTAGTCTAATATACAGGGTGTCCAAGAACCTGGCGTCCAACTGGATTCCCACGATGCCCCAAGTTCTAACAGTACTCAGAAAAATATTTTAAAAAATCCACCCCATGTACTTACAGAATTATACTGATTTCAAAAAAAAAGGGGAAATGAGCACCCTGTGACATACTTTTGAATGCTGTGACTGCTAATGCTGATAATTTCGATATTTCTTGGAGGTTTTGTAATCTAGGGTATTGCTGTGTCTAAATAGAATGTAAAAATAATGTACTTATTGTACCATTTTAAAATAAAATATTATTTTAACTAAAGGTGATATGGAAAACTATTGAATTTCGCAACTTTGACCGACTGTAGTGTAAAAAAAATGTACCAAAATAGTATGGCAAGTGACGTCAAATTTTGACGCGTTTATTCTTCTTTTTAAAAAGGTATAATACTTACACATTAATTTGAAAAAAAAAATTTTTGATAATATTTTTACACAACAACCCAATTTTTACGATGTCTAACAGAATTCTTAGAAAGAAAAATTTACGACGAATTGAATCTAACCTCTAAAGAATTACTATTGTATGCTCATAAAAATAACAACAGGCCTCTCAAAAAACAGGTTAGACCGTAAGGGACGGTATGTGCATGCATCTCACCATAGTGATTCGTTATTACAACAGGAGGGAGCAAGACAGAAACTATCTTTGCGATTTGCTGGTTCTTCTTTATGGTACCCCATTATTCAGGTAAGAGTGAGGGAGAAAAAGGTTAGAGGTGCGAGTGAGATAGATAGTGACGCTATCTGGGATCGTGCTATTTAGGATAACAGTACGGTCAGTACGCGTCACTGCCTCCTGCCGTTACTACGCACCTCTCTCTTATTGTTACCATTGATCACGTACTACGATTTAAAGCTTTGTTTATTGGACTCGATTACTCTTTGTGCTCTGGACTTTGAAACGAACTCTTTACGACGACCTTTGCCTGTGTTTGGACAGTTTGTGTTTTGTGTGTGCTACCATGGCGACCTACACTCCGCAAGAATACGCAAATATGCACTACATTTATGGAGAATATAGAGGTAATGGACGAGCTGCAGCGAGACTTTACAGAGAAAGGTATCCGAGGGCTACGCGATATCCCGACCATCGAGTTTTCATTAATGTGCACAGATCACTATGTGATGGGCGGTTCCCCAATCAAGTAGCTGGTGAAGGACGACCCGTAAATGACTTCATACGCGATGAAGTTTTAGAGGCGGTGTCGGCAAATCCAAGCATCTCTGTGCGAGGAATAGAAGCTGATACGGGGATACCGAAGAGCACAGCACACAGTATTCTCCAAAAAGAAGAATATCATCCGTACCACGTACAGCGAGTGCAAAGTCTTTTACCTCGAGACTATCCGAGCCGAGTCGCGTTTTGTGAAACAATCCTGCAAAAACATCGAGAAGACGAAAACTTTATCGACAAAATTTTGTGGTCAGATGAATCAACATTTAAGAAGGATGGCTACATGAACCTACACAACTTGCACGAGTGGCATGTGGAAAATCCGCACTTGATGCGAGAAGATAGATCCCAGTACCGGTTCAAAGTGAACATGTGGACCGGTATTCTCTGTGGGAATATTATTGGTCCATTTGAGATGCCCGAGAATTTGACTGGCGAATCATATTTAAATTTTCTTCAAAATGATTTGCCAAACTTACTAGAAGAGACCCCACCAGATATGTGGTTCCAACACGACGGCTGTCCAGCACATTTTCGCGTATCCGTTAGAGAGTTTTTGGACGAGCAATACCCGAACAGGTGGATTGGGCGATCAGGAACAATCCCGTGGCCAGCCCGCTCACCTGACTTAAATCCGCTGGATTTTTTTTTCTGGGGAACTATGAAGGAGCTCGTTTATGCGAAGCCCATTAATGACATCGCTGACCTTCGTGAGAAGATAACACAAGCAGTGCAGGTGATACGTCAAAAAAGTTACTCGCGAAACATAAAGCGGTCCTTTTTAAGGAGAGTGAGAGCTTGTATTGCCGCGGGTGGTCAACATTTTGAACATTTATTGTAATAAAATATCTTTAAACTAACATTCTTTGCTTTTATTCTACTGGGAACCCATCTACCTGTGTGTATTTCCTTCTTGCTCACTCTTGGAACCGAAGTAAATAATAGTAGTAACATAACAGTTTCTAAGATAAGAAAGGGTCCGACAGTTACCGTTAGTAGGTAGGCACTTCGTAAAAATTGGGTTGTTGAGTAAAAATATTATCAAATTTTTTTTTTTCAAATTAATGTGTAAGTATTATACCTTTTTAAAAAGAGGAATAAACGCGTCAAAATTTGACGTCACTTGCCATACTATTTTGGTACATTTTTTTTACACTACAGTCGGTCAAAGTTGCGAAATTCAATAGTTTTCCATATCACCTTTAGTTAAAATAATATTTTATTTTAAAATGGTACAATAAGTACTTTATTTTTACATTCTATTTAGACACAGCAATACCCTAGATTACAAAACCTCCAAGAAATATCGAAATTATCAGCATTAGCAGTCACAGCATTCAAAAGTATGTCACAGGGTGCTCATTTCCCCTTTTTTTTTGAAATCAGTATAATTCTGTAAGTACATGGGGTGGATTTTTTAAAATATTTTTCTGAGTACTGTTAGAACTTGGGGCATCGTGGGAATCCAGTTGGACGCCAGGTTCTTGGACACCCGTATAAGGGGAAGTTTGAAAGTGGCGCCAGTGACAGAATAGTTGAAAGGAAATCGTTTGGCTTGGTATAGGCATGTGATGAGGAGGGAGGAAACGCATGTGACTAAAAAAGTGATGAATGAAAAGTGATGAAATGTCGATGGATGGAGAGGGAGAGGGAGGCCGAAGAAAAAATGGGTGTATTGTGTGAGCAATGAAAGAGAAGGGAGTGAATGATAGCGGGACAGTTGACAGGGGAGAATGGAAGAAGAAAACGTGTTGCGCCGCCCCCACGTAACGGACAAGGACAGGAAGATGAGAACCTTAGATATAAGAAATCAATTTGCACCCATGCGAAGGACGGGCGGGTCGCGAGTTCTCAATAAAATGCTGCACATCACATCGGTTTCTTTTGAGCACCCCTTTGTATGGACACCCATATCTTGCAATTTATGTAATTCGTTGTAGAACTTTGGCACGATCCACTGAGTACATTTTTATTTACATTTTATTTAACCTTACAGATGCTCAGCAGTAATCCGTAATATCCGCGCCTCCGCTTCTGCGACTCCGGCCGAGCGAGAGTTACTAGCGGAACTCGAGCGATACAAGCGAAGCGGCGAGCGACTCGGCGACCAGATAATGATGCTCAAGCAACACGCACAGCACAAGACTGTCGAGGTAAGCAATACGGCCGATGTACGAGATTTACTAGCGGAACTCGAGCGATACAAGCGAAGCGGCGAGCGACTCGGCGACCAGATAATGATGCTCGAGTTACACGCGCAGCACAAGACTGTCGAGGTAAGCAATACGGCCGATGTACGAGATTTACTAGCGGAACTCGAGCGATACAAGCGAAGCGGCGAGAGACTCGGCGACCAGATAATGATGCTCAAGCAACACGCGCAGCACAAGACTGTCGAGGTAAGCAATACGGCCGATGTACGAGATTTACTAGCGGAACTCGAGCGATACAGGCGACTCGGCGACCAGATAATGATGCTCAAGCAACACGCGCAGCACAAGACTGTCGAGGTAAGCAATACGGCCGATGTACGAGATTTACTAGCGGAACTCGAGCGATAGAGGCGACTCGGCGACCAGATAATGATGCTCAAGCAACACGCGCAGCACAAGACTGTCGAGGTAAGCAATACGGCCGATGTACGAGATTTACTAGCGGAACTCGAGCGATACAAGCGACTCGGGGACCAGCACCCTAATTGCGTAACACGCTATCAATCGGAGTTGGTTTCATTTTGACAGTTCAACAACATTCATTGCGTTATTTACGTTGTCGAGCTGACAAATTTTTCGAGCATATGAAGCAATAGATTAGCAAATTGTTTCAAAATGAACCAACTCCGATCGATAATGTGTTATGCAATTAGGGTGCTGGTACTGTTGCTCAAGCAACGCGCAGTATAAGACTATCGATGTAAGCGATATGACCGATGTACGAGAGTTACTAGTGGAACTCGAGCGACACAAGCGAAGCGGCGAGCGACTCGGCGACCAGATACTGATGCTCTAGCAACACGCGCAGTATAAGACTATCGATGTAAGCGATATGACCGATGTACGAGAGTTACTAGCGGAACTCGAGCGACACAAGCGAAGCGGCGAGCGACTCGGCGACCAGATACTGCTGCTCTAGCAACACGCGCAGTATAAGACTATCGATGTAAGCGATATGACCGATGTACGAGAGTTACTAGCGGAACTCGAGCGATACAAGCGAAGCGGCGAGCGACTCGGCGACCAGATACTGCTGCTCTAGCAACACGCACAGCACAATACTGTAAAAAATACATTTTTTAAAAATCGGTTCCGCCGTTTCTGCCGGCTAATCAGCCGGATCAAACAGACAGACAAAAATTTTAAAAACAGTTTTTTTGTTATAAGTGCCGTATAATAGGTTGGGGAAAAAGTTTCTTCGCATTTTTTAAGAAAATTCAAAACATTTTTTAATATACATTATTTACATTTATCTAAAGTATGTAGGTACCATTTTGTTCGATAACTTTTTGCCATCTTGTAGGTAAGGACATGATCCCATTGCTATTGAAATTTTGGGACTTCTGATCAAAATACCGCGACAAGTGATTTTGGCAGTCCTCTCGTGATGTTAACCTGACACTGCCTAAAGAATTCTGAAGAGACTGAAACAGGTGGAAATCGGAAGGTGCAAGGTCAGGACTATACGGCGGATGCATTAACACCTCCCAGCCAAACTCTCTTAATTTTTGCTGAGTGGCTAAAGATGTGTGAGGTCTAGCGTTATCATGATAAAAAACCACATCCCTTCTGTTGATTAATTCCGGCCGCTTTCTCTCAACTTCTTGCTTTAATCTCATCAGTTGTTCGCAGTAGAGTTCAGAAGCGAGTTAACCCGGGTTTCGCCACAGTCTGTGAAGCCTGACCGGCCTTTGACCACGACCTTTTTCGCACGTTCTTGTCGTACGTGATCCACTTTTCATCACCAGTTATCAGCTTCTTCAAAAATGGTTCGGTTTCATTACGTCGTAATAAAGAATCACAAATGAGTACACGGTTCATTAGGTTTCTTTCAGTGAGCTCGTGAGGTACCCAAATATCGAGCTTTTTTGTGTACCCAGTTTTTTTCAAATGCGCCAAAACTGTTTTGTGGTCAATTCCCAGTTCTTCAGCTACGTCGTAACTACTGATATGCCGATCTTGCTCCACTTTTTCAAAAATGGCATCCATTTTAACCGTAATAGGGCGACCAGAGCGACGTGCATCTTTGACATCAAAATTACCGGACTGAAAACGCTTAAACCAAATTAGTGCTACTCTCACAGACACTGCACTGGGTTCATAAACATCGCAAATTTTTTTCGCGGCTTGCGTTGAATTTTTACCTTTTTTGTAGTAAACTTTTAAAATGTATCGAATTTCTTCATTAGATTCACTCATCTTGACAGTACGAAAAACAAATGAAAATCACACATTTTCCTAATTTGAATTTGGAATTATGTTCTTTAAAATTTAAACTTTCAATGATACCAAAACCAGCCAGATACAAATAGTATAGCCAAAGAGATTTTATTTTAAGTTCATACATACTATAATGCGAAAAGACTTTTTCCCCAACCTAATATAATTTCATATGAATTTAGTAAAAAGCTGTTATTTTGACATTACAAACAGACACTTTTTTATTTATTTTTACAGATGTATAGATGTAATTATCATTATTTTTATTTTCAGGTGGAGAAATGGCACTCGGAATACAAGAAGAAGGACATCGCGCTCGGCAAATCTCACAGTGATACGATCTCCTCTATTCTGCAACAGCAGTAAGTAATATTAATTATTATACTAGCCTTTGCCTTTGAGGAGCTCGTGGCCAAGTAATAACAGCCGCACGGGTCGATCCACCAGGTTAAGCTACGCTTGCAGGGGTTGGTCAGTGGATGGGTGACCATCTTTACATACCGAGACTCCTCCGTGTCTCGGAAAGCACGTTAAGCCGTTGGTCCCGGCTGTCATTCGTGGATCTTTGACAGTCGTAACGGGTCGTCAGAAGCCCGAAAGTCTGACAACCAGTCTTACCAATGGGTATCACATTACCCAATTACTGGGTTGTGGAGGTCAGATAGGCAGTCGCTCCATGTAAAATACAGGTATTCAGCTGCATCCGGTTAGACTGGAAGCCGACCCCAACATAGTTGGGAAAAGGCTAGGCAGATTGATTGACTAGCCTTTGCCTTTGGCTTATTTTAATAGCCTTTTTTTTTTACTACGCTTCGCTCCCTTGGTTTATCTCACACGAAACATGTATTTCTCCGAGATAAAAAGCCTAGAATGGTACAAGGATCGGTTGACGCTTGAACGACATTGTGAATATGAAATGAAAGAACCGACCAAGTGCGAGTGGATGCTGTACCACCGTACAATTTTAACACTACATATTAGGTTGGGGAAAAAGTCTTTTCGCATTATAGTATGTATGAACTTAAAATAAAATCTCTTTGGCTATACTACTTGTATCTGGCTGGTTTTGGTATCATTGAAAGTTTAAATTTTAAAGAACATAATTCCAAATTCAAATTAGGAAAATGTGTGATTTTCATTTGTTTTTCGTACTGTAAAGATGAGTGAACCTAATGAAGAAATTCGATACATTTTAAAATTTTACTACAAAAAACGTAAAAATGCAACGCAAGCCGCGAAAAAAATTTGTGATGTTTATGGACCCAGTGCAGTGTCTGTGAGAGTAGCACAAATTTGGTTTAAGCGTTTTCAATCCGGAAATTTTGATGTCAAAGATGCACGTCGCTCTGGTCGCCCTATTACGGATAAAATGGATGCCATTTTTGAAAAAGTGGAGCAAGATCGGCATATCAGTAGTTACGACGTAGCTGAAGAACTGGGAATTGACCACAAAACAGTTTTAGCGCATTTGAAAAAACTGGGTACACATAGAAGCTCGATATTTGGGTACCTCACGAGCTCACTGAAAGAAACCTAATGAACCGTGTACTCATTTGTGATTCTTTATTACGACGTAATGAAACTGAACCAGTTTTGAAGAAGCTGATAACTGGTGATGAAAAGTGGATCACGTACGACAAGAACATGCGAAAAAGGTCGTGGTCAAAGGCCGGTCAGGCTTCACAGACTGTGGCGAAACCCGGGTTAACTCGCAAAAAGTTGATTCTGTGTGTGTGTTGGGATTGGAAGGACATTATTCATTATGAGCTGTTACCACCAGGCAGGACCATCGATTCTGAACTCTACTGCGTACAACTGATGAGATTAAAGCAAGAAGTTGAGAGAAAGCGGCCGGAATTAATCAACAGAAGGGGTGTGGTTTTTCATCATGATAACGCTAGACCTCACACATCTTTAGCCACTCAGCAAAAATTAAGAGAGCTTGGCTGGGAGGTGTTAATGCATTCGCCGTATAGTCTTGACCTTGCACCTTCAGATTTCCACCTGTTTCGGTCTCTTCAGAATTCTTTAGGCAGTGTCAGATTAACATCACGAGAGGACTGCCAAAACCACTTGTCGCGGTATTTTGATCAGAAGTCCCAAAATTTCTATAGCAATGGGATCATGTCCCTACCTACAAGATGGCAAAAAGTTATCGAACAAAATGGTACCTACATACTTTAGATAAATGTAAATAATGTATACTAAAAAATGTTTTGAATTTTCCTAAAAAATGCGAAGAAACTTTTTCCCCAACCTATTATTTAAATTCCAATTTTTGTCTAGCGGCAAAATATCCTTGTACACATTATATCTGAGTTTTCGACCCTAGATACAAAAAAAAAAATATCACATCGATCCGTTGCTGCGTCAAAAAAGGAAAAACGCAAGCACGAGTGGAATGTTTATAATTTGTTTATTAATAGGAAAATATTAAATTCTTTATACATTCATGAACCCAACAGCACAATGAGATTGTAAGACATGATCAATTTTAGTATATTACTAGCACTTCCCGCGCGGCTTCACCCGCGTGGATGTCGAAATATATCCCACGGGAACGTACTACCGGGAATTCCTTCCTTATTCCTTGTCTACATTATAAAGGGGACAAAATTTCAGCTTTCTAGGTTCAAGGGTTTGGGCTGGGCGTTGATGAGTCAGTCAGTCAGTCACCAGGCAGGACTTCTCTTTTTATTTATTTAAGTAGATAATATCTAAAAATCATCTTCTTGTCACCCAATTTACTTAGGGTCGGCGCTTCTTTTTCTTCAATTCAATCTGCCCAGCCTTTTCCAAACCATATTGGGGTTGGCTTCTAATTTAACCGGATGCAGCTGAATACCAGCATTTTACATGGAACCACTGCCTCTACAACCCAGTTACTGAGTATAGTTAAACTATTTCACGAAGGCGTGTTAGTTATTGCAATTTAAACCTTATGATTAACGACATAAAGACTTCAAGTCTACGACTTCGTTAAATAGTTAAACTATAACACGACACCCCTTTGGTATAAATAAATATATAAATAAATAAATATATAAATAAATATGTTTTGGACATATCACACACAACGCCATCTAGCCCCAAGCTAAGCAACCTAATGCTTGTGTTATGGTAACGAGATGGCTGATAAACTACTTATATACATTTTTTTTTTTTTTGTAAATACATACATATTATAGATAGAAAAACACCCAGACTCGGAACAAATACTTGTAGGTCGTACAAATATTTGTTCCGTGCGGGAATCGAACCCGCGACATGCTGCGCAGCAGTCAATCGCTCAACCACTGCGCCAACCGTGTCGTCAAAGACTTTGGTAAGACTGGATGTCAGAATTTTGAGCTTCTGACTACCCGTAACGACTGTCAAAGATCTACAAATTATGGCTGGGACCAATGGCTGAGCGTGTTTGTGAGGCATGGAGATATCTCGATATGTACCTAATCAACCCATCCACAAACCGACCGCGGCAAGCGTAGCTTAACCTTCGACCGACCCGTGCGGCTGTTATCTTTAAGCAACGAGCTCCTCCTCTTCTTTTTCTACAATTAAATATTTAAAAAAAAAAATAACTAAGTACCTGTTATTTCGTTTCGTTTTCAGAACCGGGCAGATATCGACAATCATTGAAGAAACGAAGCTACTGAAGGACCAACTCAGCATTGTTTAAATTTATTTGAATTAGTATTAGTATTTGTTTTTTCTTGTTTATAGTAAAATAATTGTCATAATAGAACAAAATTAAATATCTTACTACGTTTGGCGCATGAAAGCAACTCGGTATGTCGATAAAAAAAAAGCGTAAAAAACATCTCGCCCGTGAAACCGCATGATGTTCCGCTACCCGAGTAGCAGAACATCTTGCGAGTCAGTTGAAATGCACCCCGGGACCGTACAACCCTGGTTAAAAGTTAAGTCTTCCGCAGGACTAAGCCGTTTATGGGGTTACCATTATCATGTGTACCTGCATAAATGGGTTTTAGCCTTGAAACCCAGTAAAAGGGTTACCCTTTCAATATGGATAGCACATTGAATGGGTTCTATACTTGAAACCCAGTGAAAGGGTTACCCCTTCATTAAGATAACCTGTATAATATAAGGCTTTTGTTCGGGTTACCCTAATAGTTATTTGCAACGTATGCCCATCATCGAGAGATCATATTGCATTGCTCCGAGTCGGAATGTTATGCTGTTTCGTTTTTAAGAGAGTTGAAGTGTAACTCTTGTGAATGGCTTAATTTAAGCCGTTCAAAAGGGTTACCTATATCGTATGGGATTTTGATTAACTGCTTAGATAAACCCTATCGAAAAGGCTTTCAATGGATAACCAAAAATGGTCCCTGAATGCACTACTGCGGTTTCGCTGCTATGTTTCGCGGCGGTGTGCTATGGGCCTAAGTACTTATATTTTTTTATAACGCTTTCGCATCTTAGCCATAAAACCTCTATTGTGTCTCGCATACCGTCTGCTAACCGTCTAATCTCAGAAATAGTTTTCGAGATCAAAAATGTAAACAAAGGTGTTACATAATACATAATCAGCCTATAACGTTCCCACTGCTGGGACACAGGCCGCCTCTCTGTGAGAGGGAGTGGGCCGTAATCCACCACGCACGGGTTGGTAGATGTCACAAGTCTTCAAATTTTTGATTCTAGGACATGCCGGTTTCCTCACGATGTTTTCCTTCACCGTTTTGAGAGCAGTGGTGATGAAATTATTTACGCAAAGTAATGCGACTGCCTGGGTTCGAACCTACGACCTACAACTCGTAAGTCGCGACCGTTACCACTGGGCCACCACTGCTCCAACAAAGGTGATGCCAATTTTAAATAATAACCTCAATTGTGCAGTTTGCCGTAAAGTACTTTAACATAGTGCTAAACTTGTAGGCATATCTTCAGGTAAAATATAATATTGCTCACAGTTTTCAGCTTTAAAGTGACGTAAATTACCATCCAAGAATAAAATATAACTGTTTGAAATAAAATCGTGCAATTATTTTTATAATACTGGCAATAAGGCCGAAGCTCGAAACATCAACTTCACTCAAACTCACTTACCTCACCTTTCACCAATACAACTTCAACAATCATCGATTATTTCATCAATTATTTTCTATTTATAAAATGTTTTTCCTTCTAAATAAGTGAATCGTAAATAATATTGCGTTATCCTAATATTCGATTCAAGTTGAGCGTCCCAACCTGGTCGGTATAGAGGAAAGTAATAGTACTGATATCCGATTTCAAAATCAAATAATTAGAATGTCTAGGGAAATGTTGGCTACCCCTGAGCTGTAACTTTGATAATGACATTTCTTTGTTTACGTTTTTGATCCCGAATTCGATTTCTGGGTTTAGTTACTTTTGACAGCTCGAGTACTAATCAATTAGTGAGTGAGATTTGGCTCGACCACCTCCCTAATCTTACGTGAGATTTTTGAAAATGCGTATTTTTAGTGTAATTACGTAAATCTATGCTTGATTGCGTTGGATTTGTTTAAGTAAATTTAATTCGCTTAATTATTTTTCATGTTATTTTTTTTTATAGTTAATGCAATTTTACTTTCTTGCAAAAAAAAAGTTATATTTGCTAAGACCACCCCTCTCCGCCATGTGAGATTGGGTGAGATTTGGCTCGACCTCCTCCTCTCCCTAAACGCCTCACGTAGTTAACGAATGCTCCCCTATGGTTGCCTGTTATTAAATAAAGAACTTCATAAGCGTGCTTATGTCAAAAATAAAATAAATGTTTGAAAAGAGTATAAATACTGGAGAGTAAGCTGCGGTGGACCCCACATAACGGCCGCAGTGATGGTTGTCATGAACACGACGGCAGCGGAGTTTGACGTTACGCTCACTAGGGAAACACACTAACTTACTTTCATAAATAACGTGCATGTGACCTCATTCGCCGGTAAATTGCGGACGCTATGTGGCGGCCACCGCTCTGCTAGGAAACCGTAGGCTTAATATTATCCGTCGCGCATCGTGACGAATATATTTGAAGCTATAATATTATCCGTCGCGCATCGTGACGAATATATTTGAAGCTATAATATTATCCGTTGTGTGTCGTGACGAATGTATTTGAAGCTATAATATTATCCGTCATGCGTCGTGACGAATATATTTGAAGCTATAATATTATCCGTCGCGCATCGTGATGAATATATTTGAAGCTATAATATTATCCGTTGCGTGTCGTAACGAATGTATTTGAAGCTATAATATTATCCGTCATGCGTCGTGACGAATATATTTGAAGCTATAATATTATCTGTCGCGCGTCGTGGCGAATGTATTTGAAGCTATAATATTATCCGTCGCACGTCGTGACGAATATATTTGAAGCTATAATATTATCCGTCACGCATCGTGACGAATATATTTAAAGATATAATTTAGATAGCCATAGTAGAGATTCATTTTGTGTAACTTTTATGCGACTGTTTGAACTGACTTTGATTTAATTTTATATTGTTTCTCAATAAAGATATTACTATAAATACATATTTTTTCAGAAAACAGTAAAACGCCCTTTTTATTTAAATAAAATACAATCAATCTGCCTAGCCTTTTCCCAACTGTGTTAGGGTCGGCTTCCAGTCTAACCGGATGCAACTGAATACCAGTATTTTACATGGAGCGACTGCCATTCTGACCTGCACAACCCAGTAACTGGTAAGACTGGTTGTCAGACTTTCGGGCTTCTGACGACCCGTAACGACTGTCAAAGATCCACGAATGACAGCCGGGACCAACGGCTTAACGTGTAGCTGACACTGGCATGGCCACCATCACGGATTTTAATTTTGATAACAAAAAATTCGCCAAATATCAGAATTTGCCGGTCACAGGTTCAAAAGATATAAGGGTTTATAGGTGGCCCCGCTGGAGAGAGTCTCCCGAGCGTGACCCATTTTGAATCTCAAAAGCTAGGACACCTAGCGAAAATTTGTTGGCTCACAAATTTAGTCGGAATCAGTCGCCAAATATTAGAATTTGCCGGTCACAGGTTCAAAAGATATAAGGGTTTATAGGAGGCCCTGCTGGACTGAATTTCCCCAGCGTGACCCATTTTATATCTCAAAAACTAGGGTACCTAGCTAAGATCTGTTATCTCTCAAATTTAGTCGCTAATTAGTCGCAAGTTTTTGCCAAGTTACAGATTTAGTTGGGTCTTAGTTTAGAAGACATAATGAGTTCAATTTTTAAGGTATAGTCCAAGAGCCAGATCAAAATGTTTACGAAAAATTGCCAAGAAAATAATATTTCTATTAATCTGTGTAATATACTTCTAGTTTTATCGGTCTAAAGTCCTTAGAAATGTCAGAGAGATAAATTCTCAATTAAATATATGTTTTTATGTTTTAAATTACTAGGTTAGAGAAGCGCTTAAACTTCTTTGAAAATATTAAACCTTTCTCTTGGTCTATTTGGTGTCAAGGTGTACAGTCGCATACAACTGTTTTACCAAATTATAGCGTAAGGCTCTAATTTACGTTACAATAATAAAACTTCTGTTGCCGAAATAAGAATTATGATTTACCTAATAGGTACATTCAAATTATCGTACCTTTAGTAAAATATTTAAACGTTAAAAACGTATTGTATCAACCTATTGCTTGCAATATGCTACAATAATTTACAAAAAAAAATACATAGGTACAACATAATAATCTTAAATCAAAGACGTATACAATGTGCCGCTGCAATGACGACATTAATTTGACAAGTGTATACGGTTCCGCGTTTTCGTTTTATAAAGATATTTTAATTTCAATTAATGTTATTAATTATTGATTTATTTACAATTTTCTAAAAAATACCATCTTGAAACAACCTGTAGTGTAATGTTAAATTGTTAGTTTGTTTTTACTTACTATATTTGCGTTCAGAGTTTAGCACACTTAGCATATCATTCCAAACTTACCCAAAGACTTCTGTTTATGTTGTCTTTACACAGATATATATATAGGGAAAAATATACATATAAAACGCACACTAATTTATTACAAAACCGTTATTACTCGAGTTCCTAACTATTCATAATGAGCTCCACTGTAAACTGGCTCACTTTAACTTACGTCACGGGCAAGTAGCTCGACTGTAGGTCACGCGCATTTATCTCCTTTTTACTTACCGTAAATGAAACGGAACGCAGCGATCTCTATCTGCCAGCGACTTAAGTGCACATTTTGTTCGATAAATAACTACATATGTTTATTGTAGATCTGTTTATAGGTAATGAATACAGCTTTCCTTTGGTGGGTTCAAAATATAGAATAACTTTATATTTCTATAATTCGAAACAAACATTCCACCATATTTTAGTTTGACGACACGGTTGGCGCAGTGGTTGAGCGATTGACTGCTGCGCAGCATGTCGCGGGTTCGATTCCCGCACGGAACAAATATTTGTACGACCTACAAGTATTTGTTCCGAGTCTGGGTGTTTTTCTATCTATAATATGTATGTATTTACAAAAAAAAAAAAAAAAATGTATATAAGTAGTTTATCAGCCATCTCGTTACCATAACACAAGCATTAGGTTGCTTAGCTTGGGGCTAGATGGCGTTGTGTGATATGTCCAAACATATTTATTTATTTATTTATGACGTCATAGATACCTACTGTCTAGAAACCATTTTTTATAGTATTTTGTACTTGCTTGTACCAATGTATGAAGAAATTTAATTCTATAATATCTTTGTAATTACACACCGACAAAATCTGTAACTTGGCGAAAACTTGCGACTAATTAGCGACTAAATTTGAGAGATAACAGATCTTAGCTAGGTGCCCTAGTTTTTGAGATATAAAATGGGTCACGCTGGGGAAATTCACTCCAGCAGGGCCACCTATAAACTCATATCTTTTGAACCTATGACCGGCAAGTTCTGATATTTGGCGACTGATTCGACTAATTAGCGACTAAATTTGTGAGATAACAGATCTTCGCTAGGCGTCCTAGCTTAGAGATTCAAAATGGGTCACGCTGGGGAGACTCCAGCGGGGCCACCTGTAAACCCTTATATCTTATGAACCTGTGACCGGCAAATTCTGATATTTGGCGACAAATTTCGACTAATTAGCGACAATTTTTTTGTGTTATCCAAATTAAGATCCGTGATTGTGGCCATGCCAGTGTCAGCCATACCAGCTTAACGTGCTTTCCGAGGCACGGAGGAGTCTCGGTATATAAAGATGGTCACCCATCCACGGACCACCCTCGGCAAGCGTAGCTTATCGTGACGGATCGACCCGTGCGGCTGTTATTACTTAGCCACGAGCTCCTCCTAAATTAAATTCAATATTTATATACTACTAGCTGCGCCCCTCGGTGTTACCCCCGGTTTATGAGATACACTAAAACGTGTATTATTTAATCGGTGAGAAAAGTATTCACAAAAAAATTGCTCATCCCACGGGAACACTACATTTTTTCAAGATGTAAAGTAGCCTATGTGTGCTATGTGTATACAGAGTGTCTGCTACGTCCACACCAAATTTTATCAAAATCGGTCGAGCCGTTTGAGTTTGAAAGAGTAACAAATATATTTGATTCCTTGCTCATCTCACGGAGGCACTACAATTTTTCGGGATAAAAGTAGCCTATGTGTTAATCCAGGGTATAAGCTGTCTAAAAACCGAATTTCATCCAAATTGGTCCAGCCGTTTGAGCGTGAAGAAGTAACAAACATACACACACACACACATTCACAAACTTTCGCCTTTATAATATTAGTGTGATATAAAACTGGAATAGTAGGTTGCAAACAAATAAAACAAAGAATTTATTTTGTTAAAATTGAGATTCTATTCAAAGATTCAATAATAACATTTTTATACATTCAAGTAATGAATGTTGGTCCGTAATATAGGAATGATTTACTTTATTATTATTAATATTTAGCGTCATGACTGTAGTAATAACTATTAACTACCATTAGGATATATTAATATGTATTTGTTTCTTCCTATTTCCATGGAAAGAAGGCGAGAGTTGTATTATATACCATAAACGCACGACTTCTTCCCATGGCGGAATGTATAATAAAAAAGTATACAAAGTGGATACGGCAATAAATGAAAATACGAGCACAACTAATGTATAGCAGTTTATAGGAATTATCAAATAAATCCTAACATTGAAATTAAAAAAGTGACTTTTATAACAAACTAAATAGCTTAAAAATGTAAACAAAATAGAACACCATTTTTAAATATTTTATCACGGCTGGCGACTGGGGCACTGACCGACCCAAAACACCATTATTTGTGACGATTTTTTGCAGGTTTGGGTTGTTGTTGTTTCGGCGAGAATGCGACGTAGAAATAAACGAACTATCGTCTACATACGTATCTCTTTCGCACATTCAAAATTTTCGATTGACAAGAGTGAGTAGATGTAACTTCCGCATGCATTATTTTCTTATCTAATTCTGATGACACGCTTTATGACTCAACATGCATTAATTCCCACTGGCAACATGTGTGTGAAGAATATTGCAATGTCTTTAACCTTTATTTTTTTTAGGCGAGGCTGGTCTAATAACTGTATTATCAGACACATAATGTTGAAAATCTTGAAAATGAAAAATATTGTCCTGTGCCTAAACTATTAGTTAAATTGAATAGAATTTTTGTACGCAGATTGGGTACGTGATTAGGTATACGAAGTTTAATTAATTGTTGTATTGTCGTATCCACTCTGTATAAAAAAAAAAGTCGAAACATCGGCGGTAGGTACAGATACCAACTGCCTATAATGAATATAGCAGTTGAAATAATGAGCTAAAAAATAAATATTCGTGGGAGAAACCCGAATTACGGGACATTTTGATCAATTTAAACTTTCTACTAAACGTTACAGGATTTTTATAAAGGTATCGTTCATGTAGACTTCCGTTTTAATAACCCGTTAATTTACGGTTTTCCACAAGAGCGGTGGCTGCCACTAACGGCAGCAGTGACGGCTGTCATGAAAATGATGTCAGCGGCAAAGATTTAAATCGATAGATACGCCCTATTGCGTCAAAAGATGTCGCGTTTCAGTTTCGTTTTGACACCTCTAACACACAATACCGCAATGACTTCACTTGATTGTCATGGAAACTCAAGCTCACTCTTCTCAGTATGGACACTTTTTCTTGTGACTAAGTACGGTACAAATCTAGCGATTTAAATCTTTGCGTCAGCAGAGTTTGACTTAATGTCAAATTCTGGTCGGGCTATATAAAATGACGGAGCCGCTTTCCTAGGAAACCAAAGCTTTATTAAAAATCAAGTTGTTGCTGTTAAAACATCTTTTGACGCGCGGCCAGAATCGGATCTAACGCCGCCATTTTGTATTTTCAATACATTTCACAAATCAATATTGTACAAATGTTTACCAACAGCGCCCCCCTGTCATCGTCATTTAAGTGTCAAACGATCCTTGCAGCAATGTATTAAGCCGCTGATAGGCTTGAGATCGAGCATTCGCCGTTAATTGTCGAACTGAACAACGAACAGAGCCAAGCATAGAGCCAAACATCGCTACGAATATTTTCACGATCATTCTAGCGTATGCTTTAGTAATTGCTTGTTAAAAATGTATTCTTCACGAAGATGTCAGACTTGACTTGAAAATTGCTCGGCTCGGCAAAAAACTCGAAGCAAATTTACTGACGTTTCGCTAAAACGCTCCTGATAAAATTTTATTTTTATGATCTAATGAATTTTAATGTAGGTATTTTATTTTAATGATGAATTAATTGAATAAATTTTATGTATTTGTGATGTGTATTTTGGGACTTGGTGCCTTATTAAACTCGCTATAACGCTCCATTATTTAGCATTCGCTAGAATGCTCAAGTCTATCATCGGCTTAAAAATAACGTTAATATTGTCTACGTTCAGAAACCGTGGTTTAGTAGAAATAAACTTACTTATTGGGAATATCCTCTAATTCGGATTCCCTCCATGCACTTGCACATAACATTGGAAACGTCAACTATCTTGACCAGAAGCAGTGGCCGAATCGGGAACTGTTAAAGTCAAACAAGGATGGCGCTATTATACCTGTAATAGTTCCATCTCTTTCTAGCAACAATCTTGGCCAACGTGAGAAAGAGATGGACACAGGACATATACCGCTAACCCGTTTTGACTTAAAGCACGGTTTCCACCACGAGCGGAGTGGACCCATTAATGACTCCGTTTAACTCGCAAGAGTAAATTGCATACTAGTGGACTATTTGTTGGTGGAAATACAAGGCTTAACACTTTCCTATACGGCCACAGTACACATAAAATTGCTGTCTTAACAAATACATACAAACCATAATATAAAAAAAAAACTACACGCACTTAAAAAAACTTAATTAAAACGGCAGTCGATAATGACTCTTAAATCCTAAGCGTAAAGTTAATTTTACAATGACTTAGTTAATCAGGGGTCCCCAGAACATTTTCGAGACTCGATTCTCGTCTTCAGTGCAGAAGAATTCCCTACCGAGCTTTACAAACTCTTTTTGTGATATCTTGCCATCCTGTAATAAAAATTAAGATACAATATTAGGTTCAAGTAGATCGGACGGTTAAGCACAGAACGGGGAAGGCACAGAAGCACGGGGTGGACGAAATGGCGGCATGGTCACGGGAACAATCTCCGACTCCCGCATTCCCCTTAAACTTAAGAGGAAAATTTATATAAAAATGGCTAGACCTGCTGTCTGGTCAGAATGTTGGGCCACAAAAGGGATGAATGAAAGGTAATTGCATGCAGCTGAGATGAGAATGCTAAGAGGAATGTGTGGTGTTACACGAATGGATATAATGAGTACATAAGAGGAAGTCGGAAGTGACACCGGTGACCGAAAAATTGTGCGGAAATCGGTTGTCATGGTATGGGGATGTGATGCGGAGGAATGAGGAAAATGTCGTGAGGAAAGTTTTGAGTATGAATGTCGATGGCTATAAGAGTAGAGGAAGACCAAAGAAACGATGGATGGATTGTGTGACAGATGACATGGCTAGAAAGGGGGTGACTACCGAGATGACTAATAGAGAAGCATGGGAGAAAGGGACCGAGCACAGCGCGAGAACTCCCGAATGCAGTTTCGGTTTCGGTCGTAGTTTTGGCAGGTTTGCCGCCAAAACCGAAACCCGTTTTTTTTTCGAAACTCAACCGAAACCGAACTTTCGGTCGGACACTATTGCATGGTTATCTGGTGGAAGGTATAGCAGTGGATCGATACGGGCAGAAAATAATAAAAAGGCTGAAAAAGACACGCTTACCCCATTAACATCTATGACGGCGAAAGCGACGGCCGCTTTCTCGTTGTCGAGTCCTAAGCACTGGAAGAACAGCTTGAATTCGTGCACCGATATGAAACCGGATTTGTCCTTGTCTACTGCCTGAAAAAATCAGCAACATTATAATAAAATCAATCTGCCTAGCCTTTTCCCATCTATGATGGGGTCGGCTTCCAGTCTAACCGGGTGCAACTGAATACAAGTATTTTACATGCAGTGACTGCCTATCTGACCTCCACAACCTAGTTACTGGGTAACACGATACCCCTTGGCAAGACTATATTCGAACTTCTGACGACCCGTAACAACTGTCAAAGATCCAAGATTGGCGCCGGGACTAACGGCTTAACGTGCTTTCCGAGGCACGGAGGGGTCTTGGTATGTAAAGATGGTCACCCACTCACGGACCGACTGCTACAAGCGTAGCTTAACTTAGTCGATCGACCCGTACGGCTGTTAGCCAATTTAGGTATGCTATGAATCGGTGGGTGATCTTCACAGTACAGTAAGAGAAACTTTGAATTTTATTTCAATTTCCAAGATAAATTTCCTTAATATATTGGATAAGCTGACTGTCATAAAATAATAATATGTACAAGTTTTTAAAAAAGGAGGGGAAAGAATCATAGAGCATTAAAAAACTCGTCCGCATCGCTGTCAACAGCAAAAATGCCCAAAAGACTGGCAGCAATGCTGCCAGACTTTTGGGCGGCAAAAGTTATAAGGGTTCATTGGTGGCCGATCTGGAGAGCGTCTCCCCAGCTTGGCCACATATATATCTCAAAAACTAGGCCACCTAGCAAAGATCTGTTTTCTCCCTGATTTTGACGCTAATTAGTCGCAAGTTTTCGTCAAGTCACAGATTTATTCGGGTCTTAGTTTAGAAGATATGATGAGTTCAATTTTTAGAATAGAATAGAATACTCTTCATTTAAAATACAGGTATGAATGTTGAAATTTTACATAGGGTGACACAATGGGCGGTCTTATCGCTAGAAGCGATCTTTTACAGACAACCTTGACCTTTTAAGTATAGGCCAAGAGCTAGATCGATGAGTTTACGATAAAATCTTTGATCTAGCTCTTGGACTATACCTACTTAAAAATTGAACTCATTATATCTTCTAAACTAAGATCTGACTAAATCTGTGACTTGGCGAAAAATTGCAACTAATTAGTGACTAAATCTGGGAATAAACAGATCTTTGCTAGGTGGCCTAGTTTTTGCTGCTAGCTGGGGAGACGCTCAATAGATCGGCCACCAATGAACCCTTATAACTTTTGAACCAGTGACCGACCAATTCTGATATATAGCGGCAAATTTCGACTAATTAGCGACAAATTTTTTGTGTTATCAAAATTAAAATACAGATGGTTGCCATGCCAGTGTCAGCCACGCGCACTATCAGTTGACATACTTCGTCATCCGTGGACAAAGCCCTCTTGACATGACTTATTATGTTGGCGCATACCCTAAAGGCTGATTTACACAGGACAGCTGACTCCAAATGAAGTCAGAACTGGCGCCGAGAATTCACTCACTGTTTACATGCAGTCAGTAGCACGTCTGTAGTCGTACTACTGACTTCGAAGCAATTTACATGAAGACAGTAACGCATCAGTGCTGACTTGGTTCGTGTTTGGAGTCGGCTAATGACCCTGTGTAAATCAGCCTTTAAGCTAAAAAGTCATCCATTACCCGTTGGTTTTGTTTAGGCCAGTCTAGAAAATCATATATTTTGATAGGTGTTTATATTGAAATTACCTTTTGTCACATGGGAATCATATAACTGGTATGTTCACTAAACAATACACCTCTGCTTTACTCCTTCGGCAAAACAGTCGTGTTGTTTGTATGTTATTGTTCTTTTCATATTTTATAGAACGGTCATAGGACAATGAAAAACATTACCTTGAACAAGTATGGCAGCCAGCGATGCACCTTCTTCTTGAGCGACTTGTCGTTGAGCACGTGGTACATGGCCTCGAGGTACTGCTCCACCGTCACGAAGTTGTACGGATCGATAGCGCCCCATTGCTCCTCCCAGGTCATCTGTTAGAAGGCATTATCTATTGTAGTAATTTAATTAATCTTTTCTCGAATTGTCACCAACCACGATCACGAATTATATAAAAAATTGCTGGAGCCGTGTTATAAAACATTGTGTTCACTTGAACTAGTGATAATATAAAATTAATAAAAAAATATCAGACCAAAACAATTTGTTTTGAGAATGTCTGTTGGCTACCTATTACGGGACTAGAGTCAATTAAATATTAAATAAAAACTTAAACTCTGTATGCTTTATGTAGGTGCCTATCCACCATCCTAGGTGGTTACCCAGTCGGCAAGGCGGTAGCTGGGCTGACTGAGGATGCATGGTCGTGGGTGCATGGTGGTGGGTTTTCCTTTTAACTAAACTTTAACTGGTCATCTCTTAGGGCCGGTTTCTTGATCCGTAGTTAACTCAACCAATGGTAAAACTAATGGTTGAATTCTGGCTAAATGTGAAGGCTAAACATGAATTTATGCATGTTAACTCATTCATGTTTAAAAATAGTAATTAAGGGCATTTTGGCAAAAATATTTAGCCGAAATTCAACCATTAGTTACTATGTTTAACCATTGGTTGAGTTAACTACGGACCAAGAAACCAACCCTTAGCTGCCACGGCTTATTTTAATTTGGTTTAATTTTTCAAGTGTTTTTAGATTTTACCTCGTCTTTCTACATTGTTCTCACATATATATTTCAACATAAATGATGATGATGATTATGATTTAAAAGAGTGTCCGTGGAGTTTCTCTCCCGTTTACACTTCGGAATGGGCAACTAGCTTCATCGTTCTGACTGAACGACCCCTTGACAATTTGGTACGGACTGAAAGTGCGTGTAATTTGCTTATCCTAACTTCCTAATAATGCGAAAGTAAGTTTGTTTGTTTGTTTCTTAAGTCACAGGATCTCCTGGTTTGGGAGTCAGGGTTTACTATATCTGTATGACATTTATTCACTGAAATCCATGCGACCTAGTTTTTAAGCATTGTTTTTTAAGGTTTTTGTACAACATAATTTTTTTTTTATGCCGAAACACGTCCACTGCTGAACAAGAACGCGCGACCGATCAAGTGCTTCTCGCTTCCTGCGAAAATAAAAAAATAAAAGCTGATTTAAAATGAAATTACCTTAATAATACTGGTAAACTGCTCACCCTGCTGAGCAGTCAGGTGTCCCAGAGCCTTGAACCGCTCAGCTAAGAGTAAGAAGTCGTTGAATGAGATCAGACCGTCCTTGTCGACATCCAGGATATTGTGAACTGTGCGCATCTTACGGCGCCAGAACTCGGACTGGAAAAGAATAGAATAATCATTAATTTTATTAAAAGGTTTTGTTCAAGGATGTAGAAACTAGAAATATCCGCAGTGAGATGCAGCAGTAGCATAAGAAGCGACTCTTAAAACGAGGCATAGTAGGTACCTACCTTGTGGCGGTATCTACATCGCCACATGTGAACTACGCATCACACTAACGTCACGCAAAATCCTGCATCGCGCAAGTAGAGTTTACCGCGTGATTAGCATATATACAACGTCCCGACATCAATCGTCGGGCAGTTTACCACCAGACACGACACCCGTCTGGTCGGAGGATCCTCTCTTTTCTATAGACCCTGTTTCTTATACCTCTATAAGCTATACACAGTATACACCAAGCCGTTATGTTAGTTAAGGACGCTGTTACAAATGGGTAGTCAAATCATTACTTTTTTACACAAAAGTATGTTTATTAAATAAAATGCTTTGCATTCTTAAAATGTTTCTTGGCCGAATTGTTGATAGATGTGCATGGTACGATTCTGAACTATAAATATAATTTTAGATAGGTATAGTTTCTCAATAAAGGTACCGAAGTAAAAAATTTCATTTCGGTACCTTTTTTAAGAAACTGTACCCATCTAAAATTATATTTATAGTTCAGAATCGTACCATGCACATCTATCAACAATTCGGCCAAAAAACATTTTAAGAATGCAAAGCATTTTATTTAATAAACATACGAGTACTTTTGTGTAAAAAAGTAATGATTTGACTACCCATTTGTAACAGCGTCCGTAAGGGTCCTTTTTTTAGACAAGGCAGTTCTTTAGTTCTCGAATAACGTGTCGATAAGTATATGTCACTGGTACACATAAAATCACGCATTCTTCCCATGGGGGTAGGCATAAACTATAGAACGCCAACTGCTACGATCCTTACATATTTCTTTTGCCTCGTTTACGTTCATACAAGCACTCCGGTTGCGATTACTAGGTACAAACCTGA
The DNA here is from genome assembly GCA_946251885.1 of Cosmia pyralina. Lineage (NCBI taxonomy): Eukaryota > Metazoa > Arthropoda > Insecta > Lepidoptera > Noctuidae > Cosmia > Cosmia pyralina. Next base: position 21,954,228 of record OX276361.1, on the reverse strand, counting down.
CCTTTCTGAAGAACATCACCAGTAAGGTCACTATTATGTCTTCCTAGGGCGTAGGGGTCTACTATGGTAAGTGAGTTTAATGCATTATGGACTAAGGTACGCCGTATATTAATGCGGGGAGCATTAATCAATCAATCTGCCTAGCCTTTTCCCAACTATGTTGGGGTCGGCTTCCAGTCTAACCGGATGCAGCTGAATACCAGTATTTGACATGGAGCGACTGCCTATCTGACCTCCACAACCCATTAACTGGGTAATACGATACCCCTTGGTAAGACTGGTTGTCAGACTTTCGGGCTTCTGACGACCCGTAACGACTGTCAAAGATCCACGAATGACAGCCGGGACCAACGGCTTAACGTGCTTTCCGAGGCACGGAGGAGTCTCGGTATGTAAAGAATGGTCACCCATCCACTGACCAACCCCGGCAAGCGAAGCTTAACCTGATGGATCGACCCGTGCGGCTGTTATTACTTAGCCACGAGCTCCTCGCGGGGAGCATTAATATACGGCGTAAAAGAAAGTGAACTTACCCTATCATATCCTTTACATTCAGTATCGGAATCAGAATCGGACTCGCTGTCTGATTGTTTCCGTCGGTCTTCCTCCGGACGGCCATGATGTTTGCTGTACCGGCGCAGAATGGAGCCTCGCTCTAATTGGAGCTCCCGGTCTCGGGGCAGATCGCCCAAGTAGCAGATACTGCCGTTGCAGGCTGGCTTCGTGTGGAATAACTGGAAGCAAAAGACAGAAAGATTAAGCCCCATAGGGGAAACAAAACTTGAAAAAAAAATAAAGAGACTTTTTTTGCGTTAAATATGACGCATAAAGAATAAAAAAATTAACGGGAACGAAACGAAACGAAGTTCAACGTTCGTCTAGCTTTGTTCCTCATGTTTTCATACTTCGGTTCACACCGCGTACTAAGCGAAACGAAATAAGTAAGTAGGAAAAAAGACGCGGAGGAAAGCTAAACGAGCTTGGCTTCGTTTCGCTTCGTTCCCAGTGTGACCTACGCTTAACACGATAATAAATTAATAAATTATGTTCAGACACTAAAATTACCACCACAAAGCAAATGCTTATGCGGCGATTCTGTAGTGCATCAGGGATGTTTGCTGAACGCTATCATGCGTAAAAGATGCGCATTCCTGGTGCGCAGAGTACGTGGCAGCGCCAACAGCATCCTTCGTATGATCACTAGTCGGCTGGACTACATTGCAGTTACATCAGTCATTGCTGCACCATTTGTCATGGAATGGCGCGGTAGTGATGGTTGAGTTTTTACTTTCTTTTTATATGTTTTTGTGTGAGTAGTTTTACTAACACCAGTGTTTAAGAACATTGTTACTAACAAAATGGTCGCCATAGTCTGAAATAAACTAGGTATTATTCTATTGTAATAAGTATCATTAATTTATCGACCACTGATAGGCAAAATTATCTATAACTTGCCCAGTAAAACTTGGACAGTTCACATCGATAATCGAGAGCGATGACCGCATTATGCATAGCGGCTGTGTGCTGTGCAAGCGCAACTTGTGTGCACACTTGCACAATGTGACATTTTGCACCGATAGTCAATAGCAATAGGGACGTATGTTTTGGATAAGTACCTAAGTATACGTTTTGTATGTAGATCTCTACATTGTCCAGTATGCTTTGCTCATGCGCCTTACTAAGTGATCGTTGTAGTATCCTTGCAGTGTATTTATAGATGGGTACGGCCATAGAAATATTAAAACACGGTCAAGAGCGAGTCGGACCATGCACAATGAAGGGTTGGTTCCGTAGTTGAAAAGAATTTATACCAAAAACAAACTTATCATTTTAATCACAAAAAACTATTTTTATAAGTGATAAAATTACAAATTAACAATTTTCGGAATTTTTCCTTTACTTGTGCTGTGAGACCTTGCTTCTTGCCAAATCTCATGATTCTAGGTCAGAGGGCCAATTCTCGTAATTAAAAACGTTCAAATTCAAGTCACAATGTCAGCCAGCGACAATCAAAATGTCAAAAATGTAGGCAAACTCTATACAATTTTGACAGATTGAGACTGAGATGAGATTGCGAACGTTGTTATAAAAATACGGGAATTGCCCCTCAGGTTACAAGGTAGGTCCCTACAAGTTTTGATTTTCATGCGAGTACCAAAATATGTCGCATAAATGGCCGTATTTTTTTATTGCGTTGACTTAGAAGATTGATGTTTAGAACTCCAAGGGACCATAGACCCACGTATTTGATATTAATTTTAATTTGATAACTCTACGCGTTCCTGAGAAAAACAGTCTTGACAGACAGATAGACGGATAACAAAGTGATCCTACAAGGGTTCCGTTTTTTCCTTTTGAGGTACGGAACCCTAAAAACATCACTACTTCCTTGTATCTATGGGTACAGCTGTGTACAGACAGGCACATCTAGGTATAGGAATATGCAGGAACTAATGGCAGTGTTATTATTATTATTATTTATTTATTTATTTAATCCGGAGTACACTTACATCTTATACATCTTTATGTTGGTGCAAACTTAAACTCATTAGAGTTTTACCGTGCACCAAAATCATCGACCATACAATTTAGATAACTAAAACCAACTTATCATCATAGTTAAATTGAAACAACAACTAAAATCAAATTGAGGGTATTAAGTGAACCATTTATCTAAAACTCACAATCGAGCGAACATCGGTGACCGATCAGGAGCTAGACCACCACCTCTTAAAGCAGTATTATTTTAATCTTACATGAGTGTGGGAAAGAGATGGAGCTAGACGTCCTGTATAGCTCCGTCTCTTTCTCACACTGAAGTAACATTAAAATAATACTGCTTTAAGAAGTGGTGGTTGGCCCCCTGACCGTCTTTAAAACAAAAAGTGGTGGAGGAATGTGATTTCGATTGATACAGGTTGTTCCTAAAAGTATGTTTTTAGTAATAGTTAATTTTCCTATATTTTGGTTTTATCTTACTATTTGTATTCAGTTATACAGGTAATTTTAATTGTAATTTTAATCACCGTTATCCTCTTAAGGGGTCATTGTACTAATCATTATGAACAATTTTTACTATGAGACTAAACCTGAAATCGCGAAAACAAATCAGTTATACACAAGGCTACACATCAAGCTATACATTTGCAGTTTACACTGACCTCTCATTGTAAGGAAACCCTATACAATGCGAGATCAGCTTATATTGGAAATGTATAGATTGATCTGTAGCCGTGCGTACCCTACATTTTGACGAGAGTTATGTTATCATAAATGTAGGGAACTAAACTTGACATTGGCTAAATGCACAAACCGTGCGAAGCCAAAAAAAAAAAAAAATGTAGGGAACAGCTGATTTTTTCTTGTGATTTCAGGTTTGGTCTCATAGTAAAAGTTGTTCACAACGATGAGTACAATGACCACTTAAGACGATAACGGTGATTAAAATTACACCCTGTATATCTTCTCCTCTCCTCTCTATCTGTTACCTCTTTTCTTAGAATAGAGAGAGCTCAAAGAGCTATACTAAAAGTTATGACTAAAAATCCTTTTGGATATCCAACATCTGATCTTTATGCTCTCTGTAAAGTGCTAACTGTGCGGCAGCTCTTTGTGCTCAAGGCTATACTAAGGATACATAAGTTCCTCCCACCTTTGGACCGGACCAAACGCACTCAAATTTTACCCAGTACCCAACACAGGACCACTTTCGCTTGGCACCAATTTTACATTCTTGGGCCTTATCTGTACAACAAAGTCAATAAACAACTAAAAATAATGGATCTAAACTCTCACAATCTGAAAAACAAACTGACTGAATGGCTACAACAAAACAACTACATATCCACGGAGTCTTTACTTACATTTATAGAATAATCCCTATTATCATTACACTACCCAACTCACACTATAATTGATCACTCATTTATCTATTCAAGCCTGGTCCCTGCATACTCACTCACTCTCACTTGCCCCCTTAGAGGTACACACACACCCTCATACTCACCACTCATACTCTTACACTACACATACTTTCTCTCTCAAGCACACACTCACACACATTACTCACCGGCACATAAATATGTGACTTGGCCTCCCTCGCGCTAAACACTCTGGCTGCAGCTATACCTACATGATAAACTGCCCTGTATGGCGTAACACTGTCTCCTAAGATACAGGACTACCTAGTTTAGGAGACAGGGTTACATAATCTGTGCAGATTTATGTAGATATCCGTGTTTTGTTGTTTTGTACATCTGCTTTTGTGTACCTATCATGAATCTTGTGTGTGTAATAAATATTATTCTTATTCTTATATAACATTTATTTTCATTCAAATATTATATGAGATATTAATATTTTGTAAGAAATGTTGCTTTATTTTGTACTTTATGTTTTTGACCGACTTCAAAAAGGAGGAGGTTCTCATATAAAATTGATTAACTTTGCTTTGGTAGTTTTTGAGTTAGCTTCAATAATACGTATTTTTTCCCCACTTTTATATGGATGATGTTCTAGTTTGTTTTGCAGATAGTGGCATTAGAATTTGTGTGGGGTAGGTACACAACTAAAAAGTGAAAAATAAAAACTGTTTTACAAAAAAATACAACCGACTTCCAAAAACAACACTACAAAGTGAAAAATAACTTTAATTTCGGAAGTCGGTGGCAAAAAACGAAAATACATTTAACTAGACACCGACATCCGAAATTAAAGTTATTTTTCACTTTGTAGTGTTGTTTTTGGAAGTCGGTTGTATTTTTTTGTAAAAAAGTTTCTATATAGATATTTTGTCCCTCAATGACATCGGTAGTTGATTAATAAGGTAAGGTATTATATACTGTAACGACCTCTTACCGTGTAAATTACTGTATTTTGGAAGTAACAACTTAGCATTGATGACACTACGTGTATTAATTACGTATGAGTAGGTACCTAACTGGTAGTTTCGCAGTAAACCTATTTAAAAAATGTGGGTTTCAAAAGTGTATCAGGGTTAGATATTTAAGTTTACCTGCCGTAGGTATCTAATATAACATGAAAATCTATAAGCATAAATAAAAAAGGGAAGTCCTCTGACTGACTGACTCATCATCGCCCAGCCCAAACCCTTGAACCTAGAAAGCTGAAATTTTGCACTGAGGTTCCCTTTATAATGTAGACAAGGAATGAGGAAGGTTTTCCCGGTAGTACCTACGTCCCTGTGGTATATTTTCCGATATCTACGCGGGCGAAGCCACGAGCGAAAGCTAGTTCTATATTATGTCGATTATTATGTAAGTATCTACCAACTTCCATGGCACAAGACGTTACTGCGAAATCTTGAAGTAGGTACAGACAACAAAAGAGATATCTAGGCAAGGTATACTAACATATTTGTATGTGTATTGCTTCATGTTTAATTTCGTGACAATATACAATTTTGTGTTAGTGTGTTAATATATTATTATTATGAGTATTGCAAAAACAAAGTAATATATATAAAATTGAGCATGAAGCAATACACATACAAATATGTTAGTGTGTCCTGCCTAGATATGTCTTTTGTTGTCTGTACATAGATTATTGAGGTTGAATAATATTTGGTTACAACTTTATGTTATCAATAAGAAAAAACTGGAACAAAATCTTTTTCCTGTTGATCGATATTGGTGCCGATTCTGTTGTACACCGAACTAAACTAACTAAACTATCACTAAAATTCCTTACTTTTTGCTATGAGAATCTTAGAGCTATTCTGCAAAAAAAAACCTCTAAATTTAATAACAATTTTGACACAACTAAAATCGAGTTTGACAATCGTGACTCCGCGTGGTATAGTGCCTGTAGTATATTTAACCCTGTGACTTTAATTGGAACTAACGAAATCACTATGAAGTGACTTGTGAGTGGCTTGTCATATTTTGTTCACCGACATCGCTGTCGTTACCGGGTCAAATATCTTTTAGAGCTGGAGGGGCGCAGGGAGGGGGCAGCTTCAACGTGTTTTATATGGAATGTAGGTACCTTTTTTTTTGGTACCTTTTTTTTGTACCTTTTTTTTTTGGTAGGTACCTACATGTTGAGTCATAGGGGTTTATGTGCTTTAAAAAGGGGGCCAAATTTTCATTATTTTTGCGATAGGACTCACCGTTTTCGAGATATATGCAAAAGAAAAGAAAAAAATACACTACTGTTTTTGCATCCGAAGTCAAGGTCTCGGTGTGAATTTTAGTTCATCATCATTCTCCTGCCCTTATTCCAATCTATTTGGGGTCGGCGCAACATGTCCTTTTTTTCCATACTTCTCTATTATTCGTCATCTCGGTAGTCACCCCCTTTCTAGCCATGTCATCTTTCACACAATCCATCCATCGTTTCTTTGGTCTTCCCCTACTCTTATAGCCATCGACATTCATACTCAAAACTTTCCTCACGACATTTTCCTCACTCCTCCGCATCACATGCCCATACCATGACAGCCGATTTCCGCACAACTTTTCAGTCACCGGTGCCACTTTTAGACTTCCTCTTATGTACTCATTTCTTATTCTATCCATTCGTGTAACACCACACATCCCTCTTAGCATTCTCATCTCAGCTGCATGCAACTGCTTTTCATTTATCCCTTTTGTGGCCCAACATTCTGATCCATACAAGACAGCAGGTCTAACCATTGTTTTATATATCTTCCCCTTAAGTTTAAGGGGAATGCGGGAGTCGCAGATTGTCCCCGTGACCTGCCGCCATTTCATCCATCCAGTGTTAATCCTATGCTTAACCGTCCGATCTACTTCGCCATCGCTTTGCACGAGTGAACCGAGATACCGAAAGTCGGAGCAGACTGGGAGAAGCGCGCCATCAAGCGCTATGCCTCCAGAACTGGAGATACCGCCGGTGTGAATTTTAGTTCATGTCAACTAATTTAATTCTACACCTTTTTAATCGCGATTAAACATAGTCTGATTTAGTTTGACAATTAAAATTTTAGGTGAAAACAGTCAAATTCAATTGCCATTTTCACTAAACTATTAACTCCGTACAATCTTAGTTCTGTCAAACTAAAATATAGTTAAGTTGTGTCACTTTAGTCAATTTCAGAATGGGAAATCGTCGTTTGACAGGAATAAACTAAATTTTAGTGATTTTTAGTCTAGTTTAGAGGCATTTGTGACAAGAGAATCGGCACCACTGTTTACATTGTATTTATAACTTTTGATAACATCTAGTTAATATTTTTTATTGACAAATTACTGATTAGGTGTTATCAAACAAGTAGGCCCACTAATTGGCCTCATTTGAGGGGCTCCCATTTGGGTAAACATAGGACAGACAGACGTCAAATGTACGGATTTGGGATTCTGTTTCAACAGGCCTAAAGGGCTGACTGAAGTAGGCACCTGCGCCGCCACACCAGTACATCTACGTATCGTCATTCGTGGTGCTAATAGTTACATAAAACATATTATCACGGTTGTATTCCCCGAAGGGTTGGGCAGAGGTGTTCCTATAGTAGTGGAGTGATACTGGCCACCATCAAAACTTATAAGGGTTCATTGGTGGCCGATCTGTAGAGCATCTCCCCAGCTTGGCCACATTTATATCTCAAAATCTAGGCTACCTTGCAAAGATCTGTTTTCTCCCTAATTTATAGTATAGTTAAAATCTCGCTGCAGACTTGGTCATAAATCATAATCGGAGTAGGGATGTGCGCTAGTTGCGCGCGCTCAAAGCCATTATCGATAACAGAATCATTAACGAAGAATTTTAATTTTCTATTTTTAGTTTTATATATACGTTCTTTTGTTTATATATTTAATATGCTTTGTAGTAAATTTGGTAATAAAATAATAATAATAATAATAATAATATTTATTTATTTACTCAAAAACAGTAGGTAGGTACAGTACATTCTTACAAATATTAGGCTTACAGTTTAAATAAATAAGAGAATGAGCATCCGCAGCTGAACTAGGCGTGAGCCTGTATCTCAGCTAACAGCGCCGTTTCCCCTCAGAAACAATATACTAGGTAACCTAAAATTAGCAAGAAGCAAAAGTTTAGGACCATTACTAATCAAATACAATTAAGAAATTAAGGTAAACTAAACTTAAATTACTAACAATTTTTGAGTGTGCGTGAGGATTTGTGTGTGAGAATGAGAGGGTGAGTGTGTGTGTACTGTGTGGGGGTGTATGTGTGTGTAAGTGTAAGTGTAAGTGTATACATATGTCTACATGATAAATGGACAGGAATAGAGTAATATACATTTATATATATATACAAACAAAAATATTAACTGATTATTTGAATAAGTTTTTCAGTGTCTTCGTATGATAGTTTCATTAAAAATTCATATGCCTTCTTTTTACAATGGAATTTGTTAAGGGAAAAAATATTTATGGATTTGTTAATTTTATTATACACATGTGGTCCTAGAAAGACGAAGAACCTCTTTATGAAAGAGGTTTTAGGTTTATGTATGCGGACCACAACGTCATGTTTTCTGCGTTTCTTTGTGAGATCAGTATCATATATAAGTTCACCATGTTGTTTTAGTACATGTTGAGTAAGAACAATTGTCTCACTGTAAGGACTTCGCATGAGTTGTACAAAATGTTTGTGGGAAAGCGAATTGGACGGAAAGTGTAAACTTTTAGAATTGCACGCTGAGCTATCTCAAGGCCTTTTAGAGTAGTTTTAGTAGCTCCTCCCCATACAATTATGCCATAAATAAAAAAAAATGTGTATTTATTTCTATCACCCATTTATAAATATATAAAACTATCGATATCACTCATCGACTGCAGTAATGCACAGGACTACGTGTGGGCGTGGCCTGCCCATAAGGCCCGTGAGTGGGAAAGAGAGCGAAACACTCGAATGATTTATGACCGAGTCTGCAGCGAGATTTTAACTACACTATAGTCGTTAATTAGTCGCAATTTTTCGCCAAGTCATAGTTTTTAGTTGGGTCTTAGTTTAGAAGATATAATGAGTTCAATTTTTAAGTTATAGGCCAAGAGCTAGATCGAAGAGTTTATTATAAAATCTTTGATTTAGCTAAAAATTCGCTAGGTGGCCTAGTTTTTGAGATATAAATGTAGCCAAGCTGGGGAGATGCTCTCCAGATCGGCCACCTATGAACCCTTATAATTTTTGAACCAGTGACCGAGAAATTCTGATATTTGGCGACAAATTTCGACTCATTAGCATCTTTTTTATGTTATCAAAATGAAAATCCCTGATGATGGCCATACCAGGGTCAGGCACACCATAAAGTACACGCATATTTCGCCAGGTATAAGTCCCATGTAACAGGGGGCGAGTCTATTGCCGTCAACCGGGCAGAAATCCAGACCCCGGGCTACTACTAATAAATTCCAGATGGAAAACCCAGTAACACTTTGCCAGACCCGGGAATCGAACCCAGGACCTCATACTCAGCAGTAGCGCTTGCTACCACAGACCAACAAGGAAGGCTAATAAACAAAAAACTTTTTTACAAAAAAATACAACCGACTTCCAAAAACCACATTACAAAGTGAAAAATAACTTTAATTTCGAAAGTCGGTGTCTGGTTAAATGTATTTTCGTTTTTGGGAAAAGAAATTAATTAGAACATCATCCATATAAAAAGTGGAGAAGAAATACGTACTATTGAAGCCACCTCAAAAACTACCCAAGCAATGTTAAATTTTTTTATAGGGGACCAACTTTGAGGTATACCCTATCAAATAAAATTTAAAAAAAAAAATCAAATCGGACTACTCTGTAAAAAGTTATGCGTGGTAACAGATATATTTTTTTTTTATATACGTGTCGACTTGAGAACCTCCTCCTTTTTTTCATGGGTTAAAACGCAAACTGCAAACTGCAAACACCAATAATAATTCGTCTGTTAGTAACGATAACATTATATGAAATACCATATTAATAAGTGTAACGGTCATTGACCTTACAGCCAGTACATTGTACACACAAATCATCATCGTACAATCATACCGACGTGTCCATGCGGGTGATCCTGCGACCTCGCCGCAACAATTTGCGAATTAGTTCACGGACAGAAATCAAATCTGTTGACTGATGATTCAAATAAATCTAGATGATTGAGCAGAGCGGACTACGTGAGCTGTGACAGGTCTGTATTTAGAGTTAAAGGGGTCAATTGGTTTTATCCCACACGTCCATTTGACCCCTTAACCTTACCCTTACCCCTTCGTTCAACTTCATGGGATCGTATGCTGCTTGCAAGAAAGATGGGCAGTAGTTCATTTAGTGGCATCGAACTTAAGAATATTTTTAAAAGCCACCATATAATAGGAAATTTCTTTGGTCTTGGTGAAAATATGCTGAACTTGCTTAGTGCGTTATCAAGACATAAAGGCTATATAAATTAGCTAACAGCGTAGGCTAACTGATTAAAATAACAACAGCCACAGGCCCACAGAGTTTTTAACATTCAACTTTCAGAACATCGTAATAATTAAAAATGTCGCAATGTTATCCCAGCGAGGTAAACTAGAAGTATTTTGATAGATTGAGTCTGACATTAGAATGCAAACGAAGGATTGAAAACATGATTTTTTGAAGGGATAGATTTTAATTTTTATACCGTACTAGCGACCCGCCCCTATGAAAAAAAACTGCTTGCAGCGGAGATGAGAATGTTGAGTTGGATGTGTGGAGTGACGAGAATGGATAAAGTGAGAAATGAGTATATAAGAGGAAGTTTGAAAGTGGCGCCAGTGACAGAAAATTTGAAAGGAAATCGTTTGTCTTGGTATGGGCATGTAATGAGGAGAGACGAAACGCATGTGACTAAAAGAGTGATGAATATACATATTGATGGATGGAGAGGCAGAGGGAGGCCAAAGAAAAGATGGATGGATTGTATGAGGAATGGTATGAAAAAGAAGGGAGTGAACGATAGCGTAACGGTTGACAGGGGAGAATGGAAGAAGAAAACGAGTTGCGCCGACCCCAAGTAATATGGGATAAGGGCAGGAAGATGACTAGCGACCCGCCCCTGCTGCGCGCAGTTTCTACGACTTGACGAAACATCGTGATTTCTTAGTTATAATTATGTAAGTTTAATATTAATATATTATACGGTACACATAAATAAACCTTCCGGAATGTTGGTGAAAAGCGCAACAAAATCTGTTGCGTAGTTTACTTAAAAGAACTTCGCGTACACACAGGCAGACACGAAAAGCGACTTTAATTTGTAATATGTATGGATTCCGGTCTAACCAGTTCCATAGGAGTACCGTGCGAGCAACAGGTAGAATGGCCCTTCATAAAATAGTTAACATACGAACAAAAAATAATCAAATGGACAGACGTTGATGCAGATGGAATGAGAGATTAAGTTCAGGTAACTGTATTTTGATGGCCAAAAGAGTTGTTCAGAAACTGACTTAAATGGAGGACGATTTCAAGTCCTGAGTTTTCTAGTTAGGTAAGTGATGGGTAGGTATACTAGACCCTTTTATACAAAGAGAAATAACTATATTGATGCCTACTTTAGATTTTACAATGTCATTTAATTACAATAAATTCATCGAGCAATTTGCTTGGCCACTTCGTGTTCATGAAAAAAAACTTTTTTACAAAAAAATACAACCGACTTCCAAAAACAACACTACAAAGTGAAAAATAACTTCAATTTCGGAAGTCGGTGTCTAGTTAAATGTATTTTCGTTTTTTGCCACCGACTTCCTAAATTATAGTTATTTTTCACTTTGTAGTGTTGTTTTTGGAAGTCGGTTGTATTTTTTTGTAAAAAAGTTTTTATTTTTCACTTTTTAGTTGTGTACCTACCCCACACAAATTCTAATACCACTATCTGCAAAACAAACTAGAACATCATCCATATAGTGGGGAAAAAATACATATTATTGAAGCTAACTCAAAAACTACCCAAGCAAAGTTAATCAATTTTATATGGGACCAACTGTGATGTATACCCTCTCGAACAAAACAAAAAAAATCCAAATCGGTCCAGCCATCTTCGAGTAATCGGGGAACATAAATAAAAAAAAAAAAAAAAAAAAAAAAAGGTTCCGACGAATTGAGAACCTCCTCCTTTTTGAAGTCGGTTAACAATAAGCCGGACATCATAATATAGACTTGTGTACTTATATCTGTTACCTAACGTAAAGGGTCTCAATGTAACACACAGTAGCATTGAACAATTTTCTACGATACAATGGTCTGTGCCGGGGTCAATGACCCATTGCGGCGTAGGTGGTACTACCACATCTACCGACTTATGTAATAGAGCTTACCTACGCTCGTGAGCCAATGAGATATTGAGGCCCTGTTTTATTCTCCGGGTAGCACGTCTATAAAAAAAACAAGCAACCAACCAACCAACCAACTGTACCAAGTTCTTTAGAAGAAGTACTGGCCACCGAAATTTGTAAATGTTGGTTCAACCTGCATTAAGTAGGTATTTAATTGTTCGAAAAAAAAAAAACATAAGCATTTTGGAATAGGTAAGGAGGGAAAACTTCACTTGCTCGCAGCGTACAGTATTTTGAAACGTAGGTAACTAAACAGATTATACTGCCTTTAATGTGTTGTTTTTCTCAGGGACCGTACAACCCTGGCTATGAGTTAAGTCTTTCGAAGGGGTACCTAAACCGTTTATGAGGTTCCCTTTACCATGTGTACCTTGAATGGGTTTGCTTGAAATCCAGTGAAAGGTTACCCCTTCATTAAGATAACCTGTATGGTGCCGATTCTCTTGTGAACGGACTAAACTAAAATTAGAGAATCGCTATCTTTTACTAATAGGCAGCGCGAGAAAAGGACAGCTATAGCTATGAACTAAGTTGGAGATGTCAAACTAGTTCACGCCTTGCGCTTCACCGTGTTTTTTAGTCGACATGTTTTTACGTGTCGTCTAAATGTCTATGGAAAAATTATTTCTAACTAATTTGACAGCTCTAATTTACTTCCGTCCCTTTCTTGTCATAATAGAGAGAAAAAGTTAGCAATAGCCTAAATTAAGTTTAATTTGTGCACAACAGAATCGGCACCTAGGTATAAGGGTTTGTTCGGGTTACCATATTAGCTATTTGCAACGTGTGCCCATCATCGAGAGATCATATTACATTGCTCCGAGTCGGAATGTAATGCCCTTGAGTTGAAGTGAAACCCTTTTGAATGGCTTAATTTAAGCCGTTCAAAAAGGTTACATCGTATGGGTTTTTGTTTAATTGCTTAGAAAAACCCTATCGAAAACCCTTTCAATGGATAACCAAAATGGTCCCTGGTTTTTCTTGTGTAAATCATTTTCGCTGCTTTCTTGTAACTTTTGTGACTCTGGAGCGTAATGTCACGTCGTCATGCTTAGGGCTGTGGGTATGCTGGAAGCAGGGCGCAGTCAACGTAAAACTGCCGACGCTGTCAACACGCAGCCAAGCGTAATTAGCCGATTGTGGGTGCGTAAAGGGCTACAGGAGATGTTGCTGAACGACACCGAGAAAGATACAGGGTCAGTAGGCACTCAGAAACAAGACCTCTTTCTGCAAAATGCTACGAGAAGAAATCTTCTAATAACAGCTCGCCAGCTGGTAGGAAGACTCCAGTCTCAGCAACAAACCGCCAGGAGAAAATTGTAAGTTAATCTTTACGCTCGCAGACCGCTTAGAGTTCCAGCTCTTCGTCGTGGACATCGAGGGTGTCGATTATTGTGGGCTGACGCACATTTGCACTGGACTAACATTCAGTGGGCTCGTTTTTTTTTTCGGATGAGTCGAGCTTTGGATTTCATCCCGATTCAAGATGAGTGCCATGTTTGGCGAGTTCCTGGTCGGCAAAGTTGACTCCAGAATCTTCAGGGAGGTTATCTGTACCAAGGAGGAACGATTATGATGTGGACAGGAATTCGTCTGAGTGGAAGAACGGACCTCGTTTTGATATGGAACAATACTGTCACGAGATTGTGCAATCTATGGTCATCCTCACCGACAGCAGTAGGTACGGCCCAGATTTCTGTACATGCAAGATAATGCGCGTGCACACACAGCCAGGCTGGTAATGACTGTGCTCTGCGAGAACAATACCACGCTATTAGAGCGGCCTGTTCATTCAGCTGATCTCAAACCTATAGACTCTATGGGATTGAGATCAGTGGACTGAACAGGCCGCAAAAACGCAAATCCTACGCATGCTATGCCATTTGCTCGGGAGAAGAGCGTTTAGTGACCTTCCCCAAAATTTGAATATAGAAGAAGAGCTTTTTGCACATCTTTCCAAAGCGATATTCCTCAGGTGACAATAGACAACCTAATACTCAGTATGCCACGCCACTAATGCCGTCACTAATGCCTTGGGAGGACCAACAGTTTATTAAAAAGTTGCTGGGATTTTTTTTTTTTTTTATCTACAAAAAAGGTACCATTTCAGATTTCATACAAAAACTTAATATTTTTATATTTCACTAACAGCCTTTTTTTTTAAAGGGCGTCTATGTCTACCTACGAGATTGTCAGCTGCTTATCCAGACTATCCTGTGGATGCCTTATAAATAAGGCCTCCATCCAGCCAGGGCATAAAGCTTATAAACTAAGCGACTACACGCTAAGGGCACCCCTTGTCCCGAGGTTTAGGGCGTCCCTGGGGGTGGGCAGCGAGGAACAGGTTGGATCGGATCAATTCTATCAGAGAAGTTAACCAGAACGTAGGTGTACTAGATAAGTATAGATAAGTAGGTACCAGAGATACAGCTTCCTTATAATTTTCTCGTAGACCGTTCACATTGTAACGGCCATTTTGACGCCTTGGTTCAGCAATGGACGTTGTTGATAATAAAATACTACATACTCATGTAAATTAATAGGCCACTACAGTTTCACACACGCTGATTACTGAAATAGTTGATTACATAACAGACATGTTTTTCACGTGTTTGCAGTACAACGTACGTATACCTACCTACTTTAATATACGGTAGTTTACAAACATAATGAGTCATTGTATTCAAACAGCTGTAGGATTTTTTGGTTTTGGTTATGCTGGCTGTACACGCTCGTCGAAACACCACGCGACAGCCGAGTACGAATGTGTACATGGTGCCCTAGTCACGTCGCCGTCGCGACTCGCGCCCTCGTTCGCTCTCGGAAGCGTGGCGAGAGGCACGAGACGAGCGTACCATGTACAGCCGGCATTAGACAACAAAACCTTTGGTTATTGACTTTGATGTTGCGACATAACTATGTAGGTACTCATCTGTTTTTTATATTTCTATGAGGTACATCATGCACATGTGCATATGTGCTGGATTTTCCTAAGAATACATAGGTGTCCTTATAGGAAAAACCCGGATGTCATTAGTAGATATAAAAATAATATAGATGACAAAGGACAAGGAAAGGAGACTGCCAGGCTGTTAATATAGTGGGATGTATGGACCACTAATTATGTAGGGTAGGTACCTAACCTACTGACCTAGGTACCTTATAAAAAAGGTGGGTGGGACAGAAAGGATTATGAAACAAATTGATTACTGGTTCATGAAACAAAATTAAAAATACTAATTTCATTGAAAATTTGCAGTTAAGGGGGATGCGCTAAGGTTGCCCACGAAATTCAAATTTTCTTACGTTTTTTGCAATTTGCAGGTCAGTGTAAATATACAGAATTATAATCATTAGAATTGTATTAAGTAGGTACTGATTCTAATGATTATAATTCTGTAAAGCCATTTTAGGTACGGGCACGAAACATATTTTAATCAACATACAACCTGACACTCATAAACAACAAATAGGTACCTACATAATAACTTGATATCTCGCCGTGTATCCGTTCTCCTACATAAAAGTTTGTGACCTTGCAATGGGTCAAATAGTTGGTACTTACGATTACCATTCACGCTAAACATTATCATGTACAACCGATTGTAACAAATAAAAAAACGACCTCGCACACGTACACCACATAGCATAGCAGTAGGTACATAAACAAAGATACAATAACAACATCAAATTATTTCAAGGGTAAGTAAGTAAGTTTTCTTAACTATGTTGGGGTCGGCTTCCAGTCTCACCGGATGCAGCTGAATATCAGTATCTTACATGGAGCGACTGCCTATCTAACCTCCACAATTCATTTACTGTGTAATACGATACCCCTTGTTAAGTCTGGTTGTCAGACTTTCGGGCTTCTGACGTCCCGTAAGGACTGTCAAAGACCCACGAATGACTGCCGGGACAAACGGCTTAACGTGCATCCCGAGACACGGAGGAATCTCGGTATGTAAACATGGTCACTCAATCCACGGACCGACCCCGGCAAGCGTATCTTAACCTGATGGATCGACCCGTGCGGCTGTTATTACTTACCCAGAAGCTCCTCCAAGTTAAGTAATAGATAATTTAGTCAAAATAATCAAAACTTGTCTATAGTCGACCAAGGAAGCATTAGATTATTTAACTTTAGATAAATCTAAGCATAAGCATAATTAGCCTTTAGGTAATGTTGCCTCTGCTAGGACACATCCGACACAGAGGTGAGAGGGAGTGGGCCATAATCTAAGATTGAGACCAGTGTGGGTTGGTGGATGTCGTATGTCTTCGAATTTTTGGTTTATGCCGCTTTCCTCGCGTTGCTTTCCTGTGAGAGGTAGTGGGCTATAATCCAACACTGAGGCCAGTGGGTGTGGGTTGGTGGATGTCACATGTCTTCGAATTTTTGGTTTATGCCGCTTTCCTCGCGTTGCTTTCTTATGAGAGGGAGTGGGCCATAATCCAACACTGAGGCCAGTGTGGCTTGGTGGATGTCACATGTCTTCGAATTTTTGGTTTATGCCGCTTTCCTCGCGTTGCTTTCTTATGAGAGGGAGTGGGCCATAATCAAACACTGAGGCCAATGTGGCTTGGTGGATGTCACATGTCTTCGAATTTTTGGTTTATGCCGCGTTCCTCGCGTTGCTTTCTTATGAGAGGGAGTGGGCCATAATCCAACACTGAGGCCAGTGTGGCTTGGTGGATGTCACATGTCTTCGAATTTTTGGTTTATGCCGCTTTCCTCGCGTTGCTTTCTTATGAGAGGGAGTGGGCCATAATCCAACACTGAGGCCAGTGTGGCTTGGTGGATGTCACATGTCTTCGAATTTTTGGTTTATGCCGCTTTCCTCGCGTTGCTTTCTTATGAGAGGGAGTGGGCCATAATCCAACACTGAGGCCAGTGTGGCTTGGTGGATGTCACATGTCTTCGTATTTATGGTTTATGCCGCTTTCCTCGCGTTGCTTTCTTATGAGAGGGAGTGGGCCATAATCCAACACTGAGGCCAGTGTGGCTTGGTGGATGTCACATGTCTTCGTATTTATGGTTTATGCCGCTTTCCTCGCGTTGCTTTCCTGTGAGAGGGAGTGGGCCATAATCCAACACTGAGGCCAGTGTGGCTTGGTGGATGTCACATGTCTTCGAATTTTTGGTTTATGCCGCTTTCCTCGCGTTGCTTTCTTATGAGAGGGAGTGGGCCATAATCCAACACTGAGGCCAATGTGGCTTGGTGGATGTCACATGTCTTCGAATTTTTGGTTTATGCCGCTTTCCTCGCGTTGCTTTCTTATGAGAGGGAGTGGGCCATAATCCAACACTGAGGCCCGTGTGGCTTGGTGGATGTCACATGTCTTCGAATTTTTGGTTTATGCCGCTTTCCTCGCGTTGCTTTCTTATGAGAGGGAGTGGGCCATAATCCAACACTGAGGCCAGTGTGGCTTGGTGGATGTCACATGTCTTCGTATTTATGGTTTATGCCGCTTTCCTCGCGTTGCTTTCCTGTGAGAGGGAGTGGGCCATAATCCAACACTGAGGCCAGTGTGGCTTGGTGGATGTCACATGTCTTCGAATTTTTGGTTTATGCCGCTTTCCTCGCGTTGCTTTCTTATGAGAGGGAGTGGGCCATAATCCAACACTGAGGCCAGTGTGGCTTGGTGGATGTCACATGTCTTCGTATTTATGGTTTATGCCGCTTTCCTCGCGTTGCTTTCCTGTGAGAGGGAGTGGGCTATAATCCAACACTGAGGCCAATGGGTGTGGGTTGGTGGATGTATGTCACATGTCTTCGAATTTTTGGTTCATGTACTTTCCTCACGGTGTTTTCCTTCACCGTTTTGAAGCATGCAGCCCAGTGGTAATGGCCCCGGCTTCTCACAGACAGACAAAACGATGAAGGAAAACATCGCATCGTAAGGAAACCGGAAAGATTTTATCGTAAACTCTTCGATCTAGCTTTTGGACTATACATAAAAATTGAACTCATTTATGTCTTACTTTACTTTAGACTAAGAGCCGACTAAATCTGTGGCCATGCCAGTGTCAGTCCCACGGTCTGTGTCCCAGCAGTGGGCATTTTAGCATGATCACTCTACAGGCAGTAAGTTAGTACCAAAAAGGTGTGGTCTTTAAGGGTGTGGTACAGACCATCAAACTGAACAACTTCCGCCATGGGACCAACATCGTCATCATGAAAAATTATGAACTGTACCCATTGTATCATAGAAAACTTCCAATACTTACTTATCTAGGTACTCGACGCAAATGTATGGCTTGGCTGATTATTTTTCGCGATCACGATGTGATCATGCTAATGTGCCCCACTGGGTTTGAAGTCGAACCTACGACCTACGACTGATAAGCCGCGGTTAATAAATAAATGTAATGGCCTCTTCGCAATCGGTGATCGTAAACTTTCATCCCCTTTATCAACCCCTTTAGGATTATTTTTGAGACAAAGAGTAGCCTATGTCCTTCCCCAGGATGCCATCTATCTCCATGCCAAATTTTATCGAAACCCGTTCAGGGTTTAGCTTAGTTTATCAGGTAATCGTCACGCCGATTGTGAAGAGGCGCCTTAAGATTATTGTAAAATTAATAAAAAGCAGAACTACTTCCATTTAGGTATGAGTGCAACTGCATATCTTCGTAAAAGGGGAGTTTGATAAGGAATGAAAAGTTGACAACTGACCACACTGACATAATATCAAGATCAAGCAAACCTCGTCCTTGTCACTTAAAGAATAAGGACCACAATTAACTAATTAATCAACCAGTCACTAAGGGACTTTGAGATAATAGGTTATCAGTAAACAAACCACTCTGTTACCTAATTACGTTTTACTTAACTTTATGAGTTTTTATTATTATTTTATTTATATTATATTATACTCGTAAGTATTTATATTATATTATACTCGGAAGTTAGAAAGTGGCGCCAGTGATAGAAAAGTTGAAAAGAAATCGTTTGTCTTGTGATGGATGGAGAGGCAGAGGAATGCCAAAGAAAAGATGGATGGATTGTGTGAGGAATGATATGAAAGAGAAGGGAGTGAATGATAGCGTGACGGTTGACAGGGGAGAATGGAAGAAGAAAACGTGTTGCGCCGACCCCAAGTAAAATGGGATAAGGGCAGGAAGATGATGATGATATGAGTTTTTATTATTTATTTAATTGTCAACACTACGTCTTCTTTTTAGTGCCCGGCTAATTGGAATAATAGAGACTTGAAACATTAACCCTATTACACGGGACTTTATAAGAACTGGCGAATAGTGCGTTTACTATTCTCTACAATCTGACTATACCTAAATAAAAATCAATTACCAAATGTATGTACGCGCATCACTTCAGAACGGTTGCACTTAACTGACAAATGAATTTTTTGTTGTGTTTGTAATTGTCAGGACAAGGATTGTATGAAAGAAAATGTTTGAAAAGCTGCCGGGTAAATTGAAAAATTCGGGAAAACTGAAAGCACATTTTCTATGGGAATTTTTATGAATTATTTAAATATTGACATGACAACGTTTGTCAGGTCAGCTATGCTATGGGTCAACTAGTTTAATATAAAAGAGCGGCCATGAAGTTTCTTGCGCGTTCTTCTCCATAAGAACTTAATAGTTCGCTTTGGGATGGGCAACAATGTAGTTTTATCTTTCTGAATGACCGACTCGATCTCGTTAGAGGTTTGAGTAACTTATGAGTTTGAAATGACACTTCTGTCTATCCCGTCGGTGATTATTGCAGGGCTGTAAATCCGTTACGATTTAACATCCAAGGGCCTATGGCGACCCATTGACCCAGACCTCTGGGTGTGCTGTTAAATCGTAAAGGATTTCTCGAAGTTAATGCAGTTGTACTTACCTATTAGTGTCTGCTGCCCAACCCAACAAGCGATCACTGCGCACGTGCATCGTAACGTTTTACTATTTTGGAGCTCGTGGCAAGTAATCAAAGCCGCTCGGCACGGGTCGATCCATCTGGTTAACCTACGCTTAGCGGGATTGGTCAGTGGATGGGTGACCATCTTTACATACCCCTCCGTGCCTCAGAAAGCACGTTAAGCCGTTGGTCCCGGCTGTAATTCGTGGATCTTTGACAGCTGTTACGGGTCGGCTGAAGCCCCGAAAATCTGACAACCAGCCTTACCAAGGGGTAGGTATCGTATTTACCAGTTAGGTACTGTATTGTGGAGGTCAGGTAGGCAGTCGCTCCATGTAAAATACTGGTACCTATTCAGCTGCATCCGGTTAGACTGGAAGTCAACCCCAACATAGTTGGGAAAAGGCAGGCAGATTAATTGACTCTTAAGGCGAGTAGTGCCGCCAACTAGCGCCACCATTGAGAAAATTATCTTTTATTTATTATTTATTTATTTATATATACTTTATTACTTACTACCATAGAAATATAAAAAACAGCTTACTACTCTTACTTTGTTACTTAATTTTTTTTTTTCTTTTTTGTCTGGAGTTATGGAACATTTTGAAATTTCCTATGCTCACAGTTTTAGTCAGATGAGGTAACTACTTACCTAGGTCAGGTGAGGTCAAAAAATTCTACCTCATCATGAGTAATCATGACCTCACAAATTAAAGACAAATGGTGGGATACAACAAGTTGGAGACGAGAAGGGATCTAGCGTTGGCATCGTATGTCCTTGGAGTGTTCCGAGGTAACACCAACAATCCGGGGGTGTTACAGGAGATAGGTTTGTACGTGCCCAATGGGTGCGTGCAGCGTCGTAGACGGCCCGATTTGTTCGCACTGCCACGCGGTCGCACCAATCTAATGGCTAAGGCCCCGCTTTCGCGGACATTGCGCACACTGAACCTGGTTGCTCATAAAATAGATGTACTCTCTTGTTCACTGAGCGAGTTCGCAAAAGTTACATTACACGTTTTATGTTATGGTAATGAGTTGAATGTATAAAACTGATTGTTTTGTTTTTTTTATTGACTTTAATTTGAATTGAATTTATTGTATAATTTTTGAATTGAAATGTATTTGTAATTATCTTTATTATTTTTTTCCTACACTATCGCATTGGGTTAATGATAGCTGTATGTATGACTTTAATAAATAAATAAAAATAAAATAAATAAATTAAAAATCCGGAGTCACACTTCATGTTAAATCGAATAGATTACGTGTGACTCCGGATTTTTAATTTGTCAGTCTTTTTCTAATTTCAGATGAGAATGTTTTCATGTTTTATACTTTTTAGAGCGTAATTTTTCACTTAGTCGAGTTTAAGTTTAAAAAAAAAGTAGGTTTAAAAATTAAAACCCGACTAGGGTTTTAGTTTTTAAACTTATTTTTAATCCATCAATTTTCCAAACATGATACTTAGATTTTTCTCAGACTTGCGTTAGTTTTTGTCCAAGACACCGCAACCGCGCCGGAGCAAAGTTACGCTCCAAGCAACAAGTACCTACCTATGCAACGCCCGCATGAAGTCAATGACACTTGACATAGTAATAAATCAAACAACCTATTTAATAAAACCACTTATAAATTACTTACTTACTTTAAATTGTTTCGGGACACTGGTCACTGACAAAACTGCTGCATTTCTCTCGAAATTAACAACAGATCTTAATCCCAACCGCACGATGGAAATCGCCATTTTGTTCACAGTTCTCAAATAGTTCACATAAACAAACAACTTTCTTTTTCAAACAATTATTTCGACATCTCCGATCGCATACGGACGCACGCGATAGCTATTGGACTGAATTGAATTTAGAACGCGCGGTCGGTTTTATTCGTGGTTCGTGGCGTTATTGGAGGAGAAAAGGGAGGGAGTGTTTATGCCGGCTGGATAGTTGTAAAGTTACATGCTCTGTGGATAGTTGGATACAATATGTGCTACTGTTTGGTGTCTATGACCATTTAGCACTGCAGCAAATACAGCGCTTTATTGAGAAAGAAGGATTATTTAAATTTAAAAATCCAGCTATAATTTTAAAACCGGATCTCTGATAAACACGAGTGCAATATTCGATTATAAAGGACGCGTTGAAATTTTTGGGGCTTTCTATTAGGTATAAAATCTCCTGTTCCGACTGTAACTTCTCTATATTTCCCAGCTGGAGTGCCTACCAAAAACATCCAACGGGCAGCCCACCCATCACAACACCCGTCTGCTTGAAGGATTATAATAGCACCCTATTCCTCTATCCGCCAGACTGGTGACCCCGAATCGTCTCGTTGGATCTCTCCCTTTTCATTGGCGCAACTTTCCACCCCGTTCCTCCAAAACATATTTTGGATTTAATCAAACTTGAGTCTATAAAGGCCTGCACCCTAATTACGTTACACATTATCAATCGGAGTTGGTTTCATTTTCACAGTCCAACAACATTCATTGCGTTATTTACGTTGTCGAGCAGACAAATTTTTCGAATATGTGAAGCAATGGATTAGCAATTTGATTAAAAATGATTCAAATTCCGATTGATAATGTGAATCAATTTGAAACAAATTGCTAATCCATTGCTTCATATGTTCGAAAAATTTGTCTGCTCGACAACGTAAATAACGCAATGAATGTTGTTGAACTGTCGAAATGAAACCAACTCCGATTAATAGTGTGTTACGCAATTAGGGCGCAGTTCCTTTAGCTGTATTGTTCCTACCTACCTATGTTCCTAAGAACCTAAAATTCTAAACATAAAACCAGGACATGCAATTCTTAGATCTACCAAGAAACTGTTACTGCCTGCAACCCTTATTTTCAATTTAAAAAATATGCTAACTACTGGTCTTTAATATTTATTTACCTACTTTGAATATTTCTGACTTCCTCTTGGCAAAGGGTGAAGATTTTAATAAGGACTAGCTGCGCCCCGCGGTTTCACCCGCGTAGACCGGGATAAAAAGTAGCTTAAGCAATACAACTCTTTACCTCATGATTTCATGAAATCGCTAGATTTGAGGTCAATTCTATCTTACGGAGTTGTATTGCTGATTCTAATGATTATAATTCTGTAAAGTAGTTACGGCCGCGAATCATATTTTCATCAACATACCTACAACCTGACACTGACCTGCAAATTGCAAAAAAACGTAAGAAAATTTGAATTTCGCGGGCTACCACTGCGCATCTCCCTTAATACGACGAGCCTATTGCCATCAACCAGGCACAAATCCAGACTCCGGACTGCTAAAGAGAAATTGCAGATGGAAAAACTCAATATCACCTCCCGGGAATAGAACCTAGAATCCCAGATAGAGCAGTTCGATTAATCAATTAGTCGAGCCGAGTCACGCGGGATTTAAATAAGGTCAGGCAGGGCAAGTGCGTCATACATTTCTTCAAGTGCAAATTTAAATATAAATATTTCTTTAACTTGTCCACTTGCACGTTCTATGAAAATAAACATACATACTTAATTTATTTATTTGGGTATGAGGAGCTCGTGGCTAAGTAATAACAGCTGCACGGGTCGATCCACCTCTCAATCCTTGTGTCGGGGAAGGTGACAGGAACGCTCACACAGCAAGCGCTACGTATTGTAGAAAGATGGTGCAGGGAATTGGACCTATCGGTGAACCCCACTAAAACTGAACTAGTCATGTTTACCCATAAACGACCATTAGGCCCTTTCCGCCTACCCAATCTGTTCGATACAGAACTCCAGTTGACCAACGAAGTCAAGTATCTCGGGGTCATTCTAGGCAGTAAGTTAAACTGGAGTAGTCATTTAGACAACAAACTAAACAGGGCTTGCATCACCTTTTGGCAGTGCAGGAAAATGATAGGTAAGAAGTGGCGCCTATCCCCGAAAATTATACTATGGCTGTACACCGCAGTGATCCGCCCCATGATCACCTACGGGGCTGTGGTCTGGTGGCCCTACACCAAACTTGTTACAGCCTTCAATAAACTACAGCATAGGCAAAGACTAGCCTGCACGGCGACTACGGGTTGCATGAGGACTACTCCGACTGCAGCAGTGGAAGCCATGCTGGATTTACCACCGCTCCACCTGTTCATACAGCAGGAAGCAACGATGGCGGCCGTACGACTTAATGCACTAGATCTCTGGGGTAAGAGTAGGTAATACACCACACACCGCGCTGCTTGAGGGACTAAACAAGGAGTTCCCCATTACGAAAGCTGTAAATGACCGGGTACCCAAACAATTTATCTTCGATAAAAAATACAAGTTCCAGCTTCACGAGGATCGCCGATGCGAGGGGTTGTGCCCCACAGAGCTGCGCATCTTCACGGATGGATCGAAAACAGGTAGTGGCACAGGTGCTGGAATCTTCTCGGAGGACTTCAATATACATATAGCTACACCATTGGGGGTCCATAACACAGTGTTCCAGGCCGAGTGCATGGGTAAGTTAAAGACCACTCGATCCGCATACTCTCGGACAGCATGGCTGTTTTGCAAGCGCTAAGTAGTCACATAGCGGACTCTGGGCTAATATACGAGTGCCACCAGCGTCTCAATCAGGTGGGTAGACTCAATAATATAACCATTCAATGGATCAAAGGACACAGCGGCTCGCTTGGCAACGACGCAGGCGACGAACTTGCCAGAAGGGGGTCGAGCATGGCACCAGTGGGACCAGAACCCATAGTGCCGCTCCCCTTCGGGTACTTGCGCGCTCTGGTAAGGAAACGTACCAGGGACCAGCATCACAAACTATGGTCGGACCAAGGTGAGTGTAGGCAGGCCAAGGAAGCACTCCCTACAATTAATGGCCGCCTCGCGAAACAGGTTCTCCGACTACCTAAACAACAGTTGCGTACAGTTACAGCTGCTATAACTGGCCATGGGTCATTTAATAAACACCTCTTTGTCACAGGAGTCACAGACAGTCCGCTGTGCAGGGCCTGCATGGAGGACGACGAGACAGCAGCTCATGTGCTTCTAAACTGCCCGATGGTCGCCGCAAACAGGGCAAAGTACTTCGGTTACCTAGGTACCCTCCGTGAGGTTGTCAGTAATATCAAGGCGCTGCTGGCCTTCTTTAAAGAGCTGGGGTGGATCGAATAATCGATATTTCCACCCATACGCAAAATACGCGCATTGTCGTGGAGTTGCGGATACCAGCCCGCATTACCTAGGGATATCGATATTATCGATCGATATTAAGGGGTATCGTAGGTATTACCCAGTCACTGGGTTGTGGAGGTCAGATAGGCAGTCGCTCCATGTAAAATACTGGTATTCAGCTGCATCCGGTTAGACTGGAAGCCGACCCCAACCTAGTTGGGAAAAGGCTAGGCAGATTGAAGAACTGTATGTTATTTTTCATAAAAGCCGTTTAATTCCAGTAGGTACATTTTTTTTTAAACTTGGCATATTATATAGGTTACCTACTTACCTAAAAAAAAGGGTAAGTAATAAAAACGTCGTTTCACGTTTTACAGACTATTTTAAGATATAATATGTCAAACTAGACATGATGATACAAAATAAATGAAGCAAAACATGCCTAGTTTTAAGAGATATTTGCGATATTGGATAATGGGAAATTATTAATCTCACACCAGAAAAATATTCTTACATCAAATAATTTACATCTACCTAATACCCAATCTATATGTACCTACACCAAATCAATGATTGCACTACTAATTAACTAATTGAATAACAAAACTTGAACAAATAATAATCATTATTTCTATGTAAGTAGGTACAACAATTTTTGTCCAAAGTCACAACAATAATAATAATTAGGTACCTAGGTATACCTATTTTTATATCAAAAATACTAACTGTTCATCAAAAATAACAAATGCGCATCTAAACTTATTAGTGCCTTATTACTTAACTAATTGAATATCAAATCTTGTACAAATTATAATAATTAGGCACCCCGAGGTTTGGTTTGGTTAGGTTCCTTTAAACCATGCAGACAGAAATAGGATCGATCTGACCTGACGTTAAGTTAAATTTATTTAGACATGCAACTTTTGATGTGCAAACAGTATTTTTGATGTACGTATTCTGTTGGTAAGCATTGGTAATTTTTGATGTACCCTAAACTAATAATGGGGCAGTGCGTCCTACATTTTGCTTCAGTGGTAACCAACATTTTGAATTAAAAAAAAAAACTACACAAGATGAAAATAAAACTAGTTAAAACTTTTTCATACTTGTATATTTAATTACGAGTATTTACACTTTAATTACGAAACCAATAATATTACCCAACGAAAAAAACGAGTCACTCACCTAACAAGTAGAATCGTAACCAACTGGCCCCGTCAGCACACAGCGTTATCATACACTGCCTGCCCTACGCACAGGGCACCACGTAGGCAACACAATTGCAATTTAGGTTAATTATAAACTACATATTTAACCAAGTACGTACTTATTTGTCGATACTTGTTCTTAAGTGATAACGACAGATTTAGTTTTTCCTTATTTAATTACCTAAACTTAAGTATTACCTATTAGTATTATTTAGTATTACTGATTAGTTTAACGTGGTGTTTCTCACGTGTACCTAACCGGTGTTGGCGATGTTCATTTGTTTTTGTATTTTGTTTACAAACAAAATGGTACTTTGTTTGAAAGGTTTTTCTGGAGTTTCAAGGTTGTGAAAGATAATTTCTCGTTGTAGGTACCTTTTTTTGGTCCATCAGAGCTGACTATCGTGACCCATGTTGGACTTGTCTTGTCCCGGCTTGGCGCCAAATCGGTCGGTACTAAGCACAGAACAGATAAAAGAGGTTTTATCTGTTCTGTGGCCTATTAAACCATTCTTGAGGCTTCCTGAAAAGAAAGTCCCAAGGACTGGAGATTGTGGTCAAATGGCAATAGATCATGCGATTGTCGATTGTGGCCTTTCATTTTGATCGTTCAGCTACATTCATTGCGTAATTTACGTTGTTGAGCGGATGAATTTTCCAAACTAATGAAGCAATGGATGTCAAAATGCCCCACTAGGCTTAATTTTCACCCATTTGTTAATTGAGCCCTTATGGTATTGTCACCGGTCTCTTTTCACTAGTCAGAACTCTCTCCAAACTGTTAGTTTTCGAAAGGTAAATCAGGGACAGGAAATATCAGGGTTACATAGTTAGATATCTATTTTGTTGACGGAATAGGCGCAGTAGCGGAACATCCCGCTTCCTGAAACCGAATACAGGGTCAAAGGTTCAATTTTATCAAGTTAACACAATTTATTATAGGATTGGATTGTTTTGGACCAAAACAAAGTTGAACCTTGTAAAATCAAAACTTAAAATCGTGAAGGTGCTCATATGCCAATATTCATTATGTACTAGCTTCTGCCCGCGACTTCGTTCGCGTGGAAGTCGATAAAATACAGCCTGTTCCTCGCTGATAATGTAGCTTTCTTTATGTAAAAGAATTTGTTAAATCGGTTAAGTGTTTTTTTGAGTTTATTTCTTAAAACTTTATGCACAAGTAAAAGAAATACTGTACAAAGGCGGACTTAATGCCTGAGGCATTTTCTACCAGTCGACCTTATCATTATCCATCAAAAACAAACGAAGGATGTAGTAGAGAATGCCCGCGTTTGTAGTGCACGTAGGTAGGTATAGCTCTTTAGAAAGTCGCTTTACATTTTAAGGTAACCAAACCGCTTTATCCAACAGAGATCACGAGTTTGCTATCACGTTGTTGTAAAAGAAGGGCAAGCAGTAAAAGCTTAGTCAAAAACAAACGAAGGATGTAGTAGAGAATGCCCGCGTTTGTAGTGCACGTAGGTAGGTATGGCGCTTTAGAAAGTCGCTTTACATTTTAAGGTAACCAAACCGCTTTATCCAACAGAGATCACGAGTTTGCTATCACGTTGTTGTAAAAGAAGGGCAAGCAGTAAAAGCTTAGTCAAAAACAAACGAAGGATGTAGTAGAGAATGCCCGCGTTTGTAGTGCACGTAGGTAGGTATGGCGCTTTAGAAAGTCGCTTTACATTTTAAGGTAACCAAACCGCTCTATGTAACAGAGATCACGAGTTTGCTATCACGTTGTTGTAAAAGAAGGGCAAGCAGTAAAAGCTTAGTCAAAAACAAACGAAGGATGTAGTAGAGAATGCCCGCGTTTGTAGTGCACGTAGGTAGGTATGGCGCTTTAGAAAGTCGCTTTACATTTTAAGGTAACCAAACCGCTTTATCTAACAGAGATCACGAGTTTGCTATCACGTTGTTGTAAAAGAAGGGCAAGCAGTAAAAGCTTAGTCAAAAACAAACGAAGGATGTAGTAGAGAATGCCCGCGTTTGTAGTGCACGTAGGTAGGTATAGCTCTTTAGAAAGTCGCTTTACATTTTAAGGTAACCAAACCGCTTTATCCAACAGAGATCACGAGTTTGCTATCACGTTGTTGTAAAAGAAGGGCAAGCAGTAAAAGCTTAGTCAAAAACAAACGAAGGATGTAGTAGAGAATGCCCGCGTTTGTAGTGCACGTAGGTAGGTATAGCTCTTTAGAAAGTCGCTTTACATTTTAAGGTAACCAAACCGCTTTATCCAACAGAGATCACGAGTTTGCTATCACGTTGTTGTAAAAGAAGGGCAAGCAGTAAAAGCTTAGTCAAAAACAAACGAAGGATGTAGTAGAGAATGCCCGCGTTTGTAGTGCACGTAGGTAGGTATAGCTCTTTAGAAAGTCGCTTTACATTTTAAGGTAACCAAACCGCTTTATCCAACAGAGATCACGAGTTTGCTATCACGTTGTTGTAAAAGAAGGGCAAGCAGTAAAAGCTTAGTCAAAAACAAACGAAGGATGTAGTAGAGAATGCCCGCGTTTGTAGTGCACGTAGGTAGGTATAGCTCTTTAGAAAGTCGCTTTACATTTTAAGGTAACCAAACCGCTTTATCCAACAGAGATCACGAGTTTGCTATCACGTTGTTGTAAAAGAAGGGCAAGCAGTAAAAGCTTAGTCAAAAACAAACGAAGGATGTAGTAGAGAATGCCCGCGTTTGTAGTGCACGTAGGTAGGTATGGCTCTTTAGAAAGTCGCTTTACATTTTAAGGTAACCAAACCGCTCTATGTAACAGAGATCACGAGTTTGCTATCACGTTGTTGTACACTTCTGGACACATCTATTGGCCCACCTTAGAGTTTAGGTTTAGATGGCCCCTACCGAAATATGATTGCTAGATTGAACAAAAACTGTTGATGCAGTTTTAAACATGATACATTTTACCATCTTTTTCGATCGTATTGTTTTAAATTTGAATTCAGAATACCATACGACATGGAGCTACGCCTAACAAGTCGGATATGCGCCTTGTTAAAGGCAATTGATTTTTGAATAAAAAACATGTTTTATCAAATAAAGGTTTAATTTAATAACGCGTGTTGCCTCCATGGGCATCTACCACAGCTCTCATACGATTAGGCATAGAGTTTATCAACCGCTCTATGAAATTTTGAGGGATCTACTCCCATTCCTCTTCTATGGCAGTTTTCAACTCCTGCATCGTCTGGGCAACTGGCTGACGAGCCCTAACACGTCTTTTTAGCTCGTCCCACATGTGCTCAATGGGGTTCATGTCTGGGCTTCTGGCTGGCCAGTCCATAACTGTGATGTTCACATCCCGAAGATATTCCCTGACGATGCCGGCCGCATGGGCTCTTGCATTATCATGCATAAAAAGGAAATTTGGGCCCACATAGTCCGCGTATGGTATCACGTGAGGTTCTAAGCACTCACGAATGTACCTTTCAGCATTTAATGTTGGCAGCCGTGGTCCTGTAACAACCTCAAGTTGAGTTTTGCCGCTCGCGGATATACCGCCCCAGACAGTCCATGAGCCACCGCCATAAGCAACCCTCTCTTCAAAGCAGCATTGTCCGAAACGCTCTCCCTTACGTCGGTAGACCTTCTTCCTTCCATCATTGCCATGTAACACAATTTTAGACTCATCAGAAAAGAGTACACGGCTCCAATCTTGCTGTGTCCAATTTAAATGACTGCGTGCGAAATGAAAGCGCGCTGTTCGGTGGGCTCGCGTTAGTTTGGGGCCATTAGCTGGCTTGTGTGGTACCATATCGCGTTCTTTTAACCTTCTCCGAACAGTTCGAGCGCTCACAGATACTCCGTGGAAGTCGCGAAGTTGGTTTTGTATCTCAATGGAGGTAAGGTGACGATTTCTCAAGCTGGTCGTCACGATGAATCGATCCTGCCTTTCAGTTGTGACCCGAGATCGTGGCCTTCCTTGGCGACAAACAAAGCCGCCAGTCTCTAGATACCTCCGATAAACATTTCGGACCGCAGATCGACTTAAATTAAGTTGAGCACTCACGTTTCTTTGGCTGTGTCCGGCCTGAATAAGTGCCACAGCTTGGGCGGCGACTTCAGGTGAAGTATCCATAGATTATTGATAGAACCTCACCTTAATGTTAAGAATAAGTAATGTTTGTTGCAAAACCAAAGATATCAATCACTTTTTCAAGAATTAAATCCAAGTAAACCAATAAAACCAAGTTTTCTTAGTATTCGATTGTTTGATATCAACAAACAGGCTCCAAATTGTCTTTTGTTTCTTTAAATTCTGTGTTCGAAATTCAAAAAAAGACTATTGAATGAAATTGTGAATGTGCCAGGTTCAAAACTGCATAAAAACTTTTTGCTCGACCTAATATAAAATTTTAGCTAGGACCAAACGAAACTGAAAATACAAGGTGGGCCAAAAGATGTGTCCAGAAGTGTATAAAAGAAGGGCAAGCAGTAAAAGCTTAGTCAAAAACAAACGAAGGATGTAGTAGAGAATGCCCGCGTTTGTAGTGCACGTAGGTAGGTATGGCTCTTTAGAAAGTCGCTTTACATTTTAAGGTAACCAAACCGCTCTATCTAACAGAGATCACGAGTTTGCTATCACGTTGTTGTAAAAGAAGGGCAAGCAGTAAAAGCTTAGTCAAACAACATGAAAAAAACAGCTTTATTTTCTTTGAGGAAAGTGTCGATACGTCGGGAGTTTTTCCAATTGTTTATTACACACACACCCCCATACTCACCAATCATACTCTTACACTACACATACTTACATTTCTCTCTCACTCTCTCTCTACATATTACATTTCTCTCTCACGCACACACTCACACACATTACACACCGGCACATAAATGTGTGACTTAACCTCCCTCGCGCTAAACACTCTGGCTGCAGCTATACCTACATGATAAACTGCCCTGTATGGCGTAACACTGTCTCCTAAGATACAGGACTACCTAGTTTAGGAGACAGGGTTACATGATCTGTGCAGATTTATGTAGATATCCGTGTTTTGTTGTTTTGTACATCTGCTTTTGAATCTTGTGTGTGTAATAAATATTATTCTCATTCTTTCTTATTACCCCTGGTCCCTGCCGTAGCCCCCCCCCCCCCCCCCCCCCTGCACGCGTAGCATGAGCACCATAAAAACGGGTTTTGTCGAAGGAAGAATAGACAAAATGACGTTTCCGTGTAGACAGTACTAGGTAGTCTATGGACAGTACGACGCGATAGCAAAGCAGAATGAGTCAAACGCACTTTTTACGAAATTCACTTTTTTACATAATTCGATTCAGAATTCTGTTTTATCATAGGATTTTTTTTCCTGTTTAATTTAACATTTTTAGTAATCTATACATACCTACACGTACAAAAAAGTTAAGTAAAAGTACCTAAAGACTTCTACCATATTTTGGTCTTGATAACTTGTCTTTGGTCTTGGTCCGTATGCGCATCACTTGAGGAACAGCTGGACCGATTTGGCTATTTTTCGGGTTCCGTACCTCAAAAGGAAAAACGGACCACTTGTGTGTATGTCTGTCTGTCCGTCTGTCACAGCCAATTTGCTCCGAATCAAATGGACGGATTAAGTTGAAATTTGGTATACCTACATATGAACTTCTGTGACCTAAACACGGACGGGTAAAGTAAATAAATTAATTTTGAATATGGGGGTCACTTTTGGGGACAAATAAGAAAATAAAAAAACAAGTTTTGCAAACTATACCGTGCGACATATATGAAAGGGCTTATTAAGAGGTTCTCAAATATATGTTTTTTTTATAATTTTAAAATAAACTGTTTTAAAGTTATTTAAGATAATTGACAAAAATTTACCATTCCCACCTATAAGAAGACTATGGTCTTAAAATAACATGGTAAATCTCTCAATATTGTGAGTACAAACTTACATTTACAGTTGGAATGTATGGGAGAACATGTTTTTCAACTACAACGTTAAGTTTGTTCTTGGGATAAATTCATCGCAAGTACGGAACCCTTCATTGTGCGTGGTCCGACACGCACTTGGCCGGTTTTTTGTTTTTATATGTTCGTAATTGTCCGAATTAGGTTTTTATGGAAAGAAAAATTTGTAAAGATGCTTTTTTCTATGGGATTTTTTGTGTGAATTATTGAAATTTGGTCAGAACATCTGGTCAGCTGGTTGAAAAAAAAACAAAAAAGAATATTGATAAAAACAATAAAAAATACATAGTTACAAATATTTATTACATACCCTTTTTACAAAAGCCAAATATACACATTTAGATAATGTTCAAAGCAACATAACAATTTGGATAGTCTATGACACATTTTCACATCAAAAGTTCTCTTACAAGTCGAAATACGACCTAAAGAGTATCAACTTTAGGTCGCATTTCCACTTTAGGTACTTATACCTACAGGTCGACTTAAACGGTCTTATTACAAAACGAGGTTTTTCTTCTGTCATGGTTTAAACCATCGAACCAGTTTTTGTTATAAGAACCTAGCTGTGATAGAAATACAGTTCTTTATACAAAACTGACAACTTAGTCCGGTACTAAGTTGTCAGTTTTATAAAACTGACCACTTAATGTGTCGGAATAAAGTTCGAAATTCCAAAAAGGGTCCATGGTTTAAACCAGGGTTTGAAGATGAACCTTGTTTTGTAATAAGACGGGAAGTGTTTCCATGGTGCAAGCTTAGGACTAAATAAAGTGCAAGTAACAACCTGCCCAATTTAAATTGCTAAGGGATAGTTTTCGGCGCGACTACGCATATGCCTAGAGGTCCGTGCTAGGCTGACTTGATTCATTAATTGATACAATTTTAACTATGATTCAGTTATACATTATAATTTGATTATAGTATATGTACAGCCCGGGAAATTTATTGTTAAGCAAATTAGCCCAATTTGCCGTGTTAGCCCTCGTACAGCCGTATTCAAACTTTATGGCGGCTCAGAACATTATCGGAGGCGTCGCTGCGCAGTAACAAATACATGTGACCGCGGGGTGAGGGGTGGGGTACTGCGCAGCGAGTAGCACACTTCAGGGGCCGTACTATGACGTGAAAAAAGATCATGGATCCATCATGGTTCCAGTGTGAGAGTGAGACGGACCTATATACGACCTATAGCACCATCCTTTTTTCTCAACGGAATCATGATGGAGCCATGATCTTTTTTCACGTCATAGGTAGTACAGCCTCAGAGGGCCCAGACAACCCTTTGTCTGTGGAAATAGAATCGCTTTTTCTTCAAAGTGACAGTGACATGATCACGTGACATTTCGATAGCTTATGTCAACCCCATACATTTTATGGCCCTCAGAGCCGCCATTTAGTTTGACGCGTACTATACCCACAATTGATTTTTCGAAGCGCCACAAAAAAATGTCACGTTAAAAAATCGCGTATGCGAACCTCAATCAGAATCTGAATAATTTTGAAGCTAATCCATTGCTTCATATGCTCGAAAAATTTGTCTGCTCAGTAAGTAAATAACGCAATGAATGATGTTGAACTGTCAAAATGAAACCGATTCCTACTGTAAGTGAGCCTGTGTTACCTTGCTGGACTTCCATAAAACTTTCAAAGAATGCTAGTTGTAATTTGTATACAAGGCTGATATGAGCGAGAGACATTAAATTAAACCACATATACTTTGTATAATTTTCAGCCTCTTTACTAAAAATCAGATAAAAAATAGAAGCAATAGTTTAGTCACAGGATTATTTTTTAGTTTTTTCTTTGTTGAAACACGACGTATCTGCCCTAACAGCTGACTAAGTATGTTGTTGAAAATTCTGTCGTTTAGAGGTGTATGACCTTAGATAACTATGCATAGGTACCTACGCATAGTTATCTAGGGTCATACACCTTAAAA
The DNA here is from genome assembly GCA_946251885.1 of Cosmia pyralina. NCBI lineage: Eukaryota > Metazoa > Arthropoda > Insecta > Lepidoptera > Noctuidae > Cosmia > Cosmia pyralina. The sequence goes on along the minus strand of OX276361.1, from coordinate 21,919,861 downwards.
CGACAGAATTTTTGACGCGACGTTGCCGTTTTGTTACGCACGTCAGAGGAAATGTCTACAAAGGATGTTTACATTATAATTAGATCATTAAGCAATTTGATTTGTTAGAAAAAGTTTTTTCTTATTTTTCTTCTAAACTTTTTTTTAATAGTTCCGAGTTAACACTATGCATCCATAGTATATGTGGTTTAATTTAATGCCTTTCGTTCATATCAACCTTGTATGAGGACAATAAGTCGGTTGCACAGAATACCTACATAATAGTTCAAGTACAGAAGATTCACTCAGCAAAATCATTTAAATAAATAGTGACTCTTGCTACGACACAATAAAGTGCAATTCAGGTCGCACAGCGATAATTACCTACAGTTATATTCATCTAGAAGTTGCCTCTTCCTATCGCGTAACTCTTATACCTTCTGACTCGTTAGGGTTGTCTTCTATTACGACGCGGCGCAAGAGTGAGTATCGAACTAACGTGCGAGCCAGCCGGGGCGCGGCAGCCCACACTGAACTAGTCCGACAAGTCGAGCCCGTCGCGTCGTACCGTAGTTGTAGCTTCATACTTAAAATGCGGAGTGCGCCTGGCCTGTCGGTAGTCAATTTGCTTAATAATTAATTTCCCTGTCTTTACATGAACCTACATATATAATATTTACTTATTTACTAAGTAACTAAATAAAATACAACAAAGTTAATTTTATTGTACCTACCTTATATTTTTCGACAAACGGCCATTCTCTTATTATTAGATTTATAACTAAATTACATACTTACTAATTTTAGATAAAACTATCTTACGATCATTAACTATGTAGGTAAAATATAACACTATAAAGGGTCCTGCACACAGGCGCGATGGGACTCTAGTAGAACAATTTATATGAAAACTTCACGGAAACAAAGTCGCGCCGCGCCTGTCTAAAAACTACTTTTGAAAATCATTTGTTACTACAGTTTAGTTCTAAATACGCAGCACTTATAGATACAGATTGATGAAAAGTAACAAGAAAATATAACACAAATGAGCCGCCAAATGTATGCAATGCAACATGAAATGTAACGCAACTAGATGAACTTGTTTCAACATGTGTTACCTACGTTTCATCAACCTGTACACGTCAGGTTTTATTACAAAATTCTTATAACCGTCGCGCGCCAATTAGCAGACACCAGACACAATAGAAAATTTATTGTTATCTGTGCAATACTTGCTTCGTTTATATGTTTCCGGTTGCTCTGTTTGTCATCCATTTTTCAAGCACTTCCTGACTTTCAATCGAGCTGAAACTTAGCATGCCAATGTAACTTCGGTGACAACGCAATAATATGGTACCATGGAGCTGGTCTGATGATGGAGTCCGAAGATGACCATAGGAACTCCTCAGATATTCGCGCGATTTTCATGTAATGCATTATGAAGTCTAAGTGAAAATCGACGATGGCGACACGATTACAATGACTACATGTAGATACTATTTTTATTAAAATTGATGCTCACAGTACCAATACCAGACCTCGAAACCTATCCTTTAGCAGCGAGGTGTGAGACAGGGAGACGTTTTGTCTCCGATACTGTTACCGCTGCACTGGAGGATGTCTTCAGGTTCTGGACTGGAAAGGGCTGGACATCAACATCAATGGCGAGTACGTCACTAACCTTCGGTTTGCCGACGATATAGTAGTTATGGCTGAGACTATGGAGGACCACAGATAATGCTCGACGGCTTCAGTAGGGCTTCCGAAAGAGTAGGCTTAAAATGAATATGGATAAGACAAAGATCATGTCAAATGTCCATGCAACACACTCAAGAAGATCGGAGACACTACACTCGAAGTTGTGGACGAGTATGTTTATCTAAGACAAACTGTCCAGTTAGGTAGATCAATCGTTGAATCCGACTCGGCTGGGCAGCGTTCGGGAAGCTTCGCAATATCTTCTCGTCTCACATACCGCAATGTCTCAAGACGAAAGTCTTTGACCAGTGCTTGTTGCCAGTGATGACCTACGGCACTGAAACGTGGTCGCTCACAATGGGCCTCATTAGAAAGCTAAAAGTCACCCCAAGGACAATGGAGTTTCCTTACGTGATCGAATCAGAAATGAAGAGATCCGCAGGAGCACCAAGGTAACTGACATAGCCCGAAGATTTAAGTGACAGTGGGCAGGGCACATTGCTCGCAGAACAGATGGCCGATGGGGCCGAAAGGAACTGGAGTGGCGACTGCATACCTGAAGACGTAACATTGGAAGGCCTCCCAGTAGGTGGACCAATGACCTTGTGAAGGCCGCAGGAATCTGCTGGATGCGGGAAGTCACAACAGGTCGAAAGGGCGGTGCTTGGGGGAGGCCTATGCAATGCCTATGCAGCAATGGAAGTCTATCAGCTGAAATGATGTTGATGAGGTACCAATAAACTACGGTTTGGACTATAGTGTCCATAACTGACAAGATTATTCATATTCTAATACCTGACTACAGAAATGACTACATGAAATGTATGCCATGATGTTAAGAATCCACCATATTGAAATTCCCCTGTTACGTCATAATGATTGAATTTTACTGGACGAGGTAGGAAACTTTGATCTCTAGAGCAGTGGTTCCCAAAGTTGACTGAATCGCGACCCACCTAACAAAAACTTCCAAATTCGGGACTCACCCCTTGACTATCAACGAGGAAAAAAAAGTCAAATTTTAATACAAGGAGTGCTATTTCAATGCAAAGGATATATTTGTTTCCTATTTTTTGTCATTATAGCTTTAGCGTAAATTTCAATTTTAGTTGTAATGATTTTGATACGTCCAATTTATTTCGGTACTTATTTAGTTTTAATATAGCTGAAAATATTTTTTTCAAGGCCCACCCAATATTCGCTCGCGACCCACCAGTGAGCCGCAACCCGTAGTTTGGGAAACCCTGCTCTAGAGACTTACATACATACACTGTGAGATTCAAAACCCTACCTTTTATGTGTACCGTAGTCGGGTGTATTATTTAACCTACCTATATATTACGCTGTATGAAAAACAAGTAATAATAACAAGTTGCCTTAAGTTCTATTTTAATCAATTATGAATCTAACAATCAACTCAGCCTAACACTTACCGAAACTTCTTGCTAGGAACTATTACAAAATATGGTACTTACATGCGACAAGAGCCTCGTCCACGAGATTTATACAGGGTCAAATTAAATTAGCTAGCGAAACTCCGCAAACGTGATGGGTATCGCTATCGATATCTGAACACGATAAAACAAACAAAAAAACACATTTCTCAACTCATACTTTAAGTAAAACATTACCAGCGGTCGTTGACCCCAAAAAAATTAACATCAAATTTATTTTATTTTGTATTGTTTAGCTAAAGGTAGGTACCCACACGTCTGCGGAGTTTCGCTAGCTAATTTAATTTGACCCTGTATAATGCGACACCATAGGAAATAGACACGCCTCGGCGGCAGCTAGTAGAGGCAGCACTCTCAACACTTTCCATTCAAACTAAGCGAGTCAACGTTTACTTGCAGTCGTAGTGCGAAAACCGTAATTTTTTATACGACATTTATATCGACAAATGCCGTATAAAAACAGACAAACAGACGTCTTTGAATGGCGTCCGTGACAAAAGTTGTGCGCTCAACGCACTTTCAGCGCCTCGAATTTTTATTAGTGTGCACGCAAGTGCTAGTCACCGCCTGAGGTATGTGAGCGGTGAGACGGCGGAGATAGACAAAGGCCAAGCTAACTAAGTTTGCCAATCTTGTCAATCGCGCCCTCCCCTGTCTCACATATCTCAGCCGGTGACTAACACTTGCGCGCAGTAAGTACTGCCGTCTGTAGACGCTGCCGGCGCGGCGATTCCGTGCTCTGTGTGCGACACAGATCTAATAAAGAAACAACATAATAATATGTTATGTGCTGGACAGGTTTTTGACATCTTTCTATTATAAGCAGCGCCGTCATTTATAGGGCGGGAATACACATGCCTTTTCATTAATATGCAAGTAGCTTGCATGCCATTGTGACATTCACCAATCAGTTGTTATGGCACACGCCACACGGCATGCAAGCTACTTGCATACTTTTGTGCAAGTAACAGGCATGACGTGCATTCTCGCCCTAACATTCACAAACCTTCCTCTGTCTATAATAATTATGTATTTTGTAATGCCCTTAAGTATACTTCATTCCTTCACTGACACGAAAATCAAAAGGCATATTTTCGTATAAAATAATTATTCAGAATAAACATTTTTCTATGATAATATATTAATTATAACTATTTTACAATAATTAAGCTTTCTTATACTCAATTCGTTCCACTTTGACTTCATCTCCCAGCAGTTTGTAGACGTATGTCACCACAGTTGAGCTTTGGATGTCCATCAGCACAAATGATGGAGTTGCATTCCTGTAACAGAGAACCACTATGTGAATATTTTTTCTCAAGTGAACAGAATATGGCTTGCGGATAGGCCAATATCAGATCCATTTATAAATTCTCCAGAATTAACTTACATAATGACAAGTTATACGAGTTCCTAAAATTGTTTATTTTATTTGACAAATAATATAATTTAATGTTTTGTGTTGCGTCAATTATTTTGCATTTTGTATAGAATCAAGTTCTTCTAACTGAACATTCAGCTGTGCTGCTGGGGAGTTTGTTGCGCCACTTCTTCTTCCCAGCTAAAGCATTAGAAAGTGGTGAAGGGCGGGCGTTTTGTGGGGACTATCTATGTAATTTTGACGTTCAAAAAGTGCTGATTCTCAGCCTAATTTGAATAAATTACTTTTGATTAAGATTTTGAATACCGGCCAAGTGCGAGTCGGACTCGCCCTCGAAGGGTTCCGTACCATTATCAATAAAAACGGCAAAAAAACACGTTTGTTGTATGGCAGCCCCCCTTAAATATTTGTTTTGTTTTAATTTAATTATTTATTTTTAAAGTGAATATAACTAAATATTCTGTGAACATTTCAAGCGTCTACCTGTTGCCGTTATCAATATCAAGCAAAAACATCATACCTGTTGTATGGGAGCCCCCTTAAATATTTATTTTATTCTGTTTTTTTAGTATTTGTTGTTATAGCGGCAACAGAACTACATCATCTGTGACAATTTTTTACTGTCTAACTATCACGGTTCATGAGATACAGTCTGGTGACAGACAGACGGACGGAAAGCGGAGTCTTAGTAATAGGGTCCCGTTTTCCCCTTGGGTAACGGAACCCTAAAAATGATACTTTTTCTTGCCAATCGTAACTTTTTTGTTACTCAAACTTCCGTAAAATCTTTATAAAGCCACATAATAAAATTATTCTAAGGTTAAAATGTCCTTTAATAATAGCTCTTTACCTATGAAATTCCCGTTTTGTATGAAAAAATTTAAACGAATTTTTTTCATGCATTTTTTATTTGTATTAATCGAAGTAATCACCCATGCAATCAATGCATCTTTGCCAACGCAGTGGCAGTTTATTGATGCCCTTCTTAAAGAAATCAGCTGGACGGGAGGCAACAAATTCTTCAAAGGCATTTTGTACTGCCTCTCGGGTATTGAATTTTTTTCCCGCCAAGAAGTTATCCAAATTCTGGAAAAAGTAGTAGTCTGTAGGCGCAAGGTCTGGTGAGTAGGGCGGATGACGGAGAGCTTCCAACCCCAGTTCTTGCAACTTGGAGACCGTCTGCTGTGCAGTATGAGGTCGCGCGTTGTCGTGCAGGAGCAGCGGAGACGAGCGATTGACCAATGCTGGTTGGAGATGTGCCAGCTTCTCCATCATTGTGTTCAGTTCTTCACAGTACACATCTGAAGTAATGCTCACCCCGTTTGGTAAGAAGCTGTGATGAATCACACCGGCGCTAGACCACCAAACAGTGACCATCACTTTTCTAGGGGTAAGTTTTCGTTTAGGGCATTGTTTAGGTGCTGAACCAGGATCCAACCAACTTGCTGAGCGCTTGCGGTTATCAAACAGAATCCATTTTTCATCGCAGGTAACAATGCGGTTCAAAATTCCTTCATTTGTGTGTCTGTTGAGCAGTGCAAGGCACGTCTCGACGCGTACTTCGCGCTGGCGATCATTGAGTTCGTGGAGTACCCATTTGTCAAGCTTTTATACCTTGCCAATTTGACGCAAATGGACCAATATTGTTTTGACGCTAACGTCGAAAGCTGCTGCTAATTCAGCCGTAGATTGTGTATCATCAGCTTCCACAATCGCCTTTAATTCGTCATTGTCGACCAAAGTCTTCGGACGACCGCGAGGTTCATTTTTCAGGTCGAAATTTCCAGAACGGAAGCGAGCAAACCAATAACAAGTGGTGCGTTGGTTTGTAGTGTTAGCTCCGTAAGTGTCGTTGATGTTGCGTGCCGCTTGTGCCGCGTTGCTGCCATGACGGTACTCATATTCCATAATTACTCGAATTTTTAACGTATCCATGATGACGAAAAAGATTGAAATGCGATGAAAATGTAACACTAATCAATAAACAAATGACTACTTTTGGAAAAAAAATCCATGTTTTTAAAATAAAATTAATTTGAAATTAGAATTCTTAGCCAAACAAAAATTATTTTGATTTGAAATGGCCAGTACTGCAGAACGGCAATTTCATAGGTAAAGACCTAATATTAATACACTTCTGGACACATCTTTTGGCCCACCTTGTATTTTCAGTTTCGTTTGGTCCTAGCTAAAATTTTATATTAGGTCGAGCAAAAAGTTTTTATGCAGTTTTGAACCTGGCACATTCACAATTTCATTCAATAGTCTTTTTTTGAATTTCGAACACAGAATTTAAAGAAACAAAAGACAATTTGGAGCCTGTTTGTTGATATCAAACAATCGAATACTAAGAAAACTTGGTTTTATTGGTTTACTTGGATTTAATTCTTGAAAAAGTGATTGATATCTTTGGTTTTGCAACAAACATTACTTATTCTTAACATTAAGGTGAGGTTCTATCAATAATCTATGGATACTTCACCTGAAGTCGCCGCCCAAGCTGTGGCACTTATTCAGGCCGGACACAGCCAAAGAAACGTGAGTGCTCAACTTAATTTAAGTCGATCTGCGGTCCTAAATGTTTATCGGAGGTACCTAGAGACTGGCGGCTTTGTTCGTCGCCAAGGAAGGCTACGATCTCGGGTCACAACTGAAAGGCAGGATCGATTCATCGTGACGACCAGCTTGAGAAATCGTCACCTTACCTCCATTGAGATACAAAACCAACTTCGCGACTTCCACGGAGTATCTGTGAGCGCTCGAACTGTTCGGAGAAGGTTAAAAGAACGCGATATGGTACCACACAAGCCAGCTAATGGGCCCAAACTAACGCGAGCCCACCGAACAGCGCGCCTTCATTTCGCACGCAGTCATTTAAATTGGACACAGCAAGATTGGAGCCGTGTACTCTTTTCTGATGAGTCTAAAATTGTGTTACATGGCAATGATGGAAGGAAGAAGGTCTACCGACGTAAGGGAGAGCGTTTCGCACAATGCTGCTTTGAAGAGAGGGTTGCTTATGGCGGTGGCTCATGGACTGTCTGGGGCGGTATATCCGCGAGCGGCAAAACTCAACTTGAGGTTGTTACAGGACCACGGCTGCCAACATTAAATGCTGAAAGGTACATTCGTGAGTGCTTAGAACCTCACGTGATACCATACGCGGACTATGTGGGCTCAAATTTCCTTTTTATGCATGATAATGCAAGAGCCCATGCGGCCGGCATCGTCAGGGAATATCTTCGGGATGTGAACATCACAGTTATGGACTGGCCAGCCAGAAGCCCAGACATGAACCCCATTGAGCACATGTGGGACGAGCTAAAAAGACGTGTTAGGGCTCGTCAGCCAGTTGCCCAGACGATGCAGGAGTTGAAAACTGCCATAGAAGAGGAATGGGAGATGATCCCTCAAAATTTCATAGAGCGGTTGATAAACTCTATGCCTAATCGTATGAGAGCTGTGGTAGATGCCCATGGAGACAACACGCGTTATTAAATTAAACCTTTATTTGATAAAACATGTTTTTTATTCAAAAATCAATTGCCTTTAACAAGGCGCATATCCGACTTGTTAGGCGTAGCTCCATGTCGTATGGTATTCTGAATTCAAATTTAAAACAATACGATCGAAAAAGATGGTAAAATGTATCAGGTTTAAAACTGCATCAGCAGTTTTTGTTCAATCTAGCAATCATATTTCGGTAGGGGCCATCGAAACCTAAACTCTAAGGTGGGCCAATAGATGTGTCCAGAAGTGTATGTTGTATGAAGGCAGTTACGTATAACACAATCAATCAATCTGCCTAGACTTTTCCCAACTATGTTGGGGTCGGCTTCCAGTCTAACCGGATGCAGCTGAATACCAGTATTTTACATGGAGCGACTGCCTATCTGACCTCAACCCAGTGATGGGTAATACGACGATACCCCTTGGTAAGACTGGTTGTCAGACTTTCGGGCTTCTGACGACCCGTAACGACAGCCAGTAAGTACCAACGGCTTAACGTGCTTTCAGAGGCACGGTAAAGATGGTCACCCATCCAAGGAACAACACCGGCAAACGTAGCTTAACTTGATGGATCGACACGTGCGGCTTTTATTAATTAGCCACGAGCTCGTCTCCTTATGTATGACACAATGTAACTTAAAATGGAACATGACCTTAAATGATGTCACAGCAGTGGCAAGTTAAACTTTGAAGTTAAATAATTTGTTCCATAAAAATCCTAATGCATGAGCTCTTGTTTGTTGTTGCTGTTTTTTTTTTTTTAATTTAATTAAATGATAACTTTGTGCAGGATAAAAATATTAAATATTTGCACACCATAATGTAATTAGAATGTAAAGGGGCCATTATAATTTTAAGATCATACATTGTAAAACTACATTCTGGCAAATAAATTAATTTGATTTGATTTGATTTTCTTTGAATTACTTACCATTGTAAACTTTATTATTTATACAGGATGTACCAGAACGTGTAGTCTTTATGGCGTCGTCCTAATTGGCTAACCATCGTATCGAGCAGACGATGCGATTTCGTCGCGCGATGAAAATATGTTCCTGTGCTCGCGCGATGATTTGCAAGCTCAATTAGGACACTCTAAAGAAATGTGTGTGTTTAATCCAGTCGTACGATGAAAACGCATCGTTTGCTCGTACGATGGTTTGCCAAATAGGACGACGCCTAAGGGTGTGATACAGACCATCAGTCTAAACAACTTCTTCCATGGAAGAACTTGGATATACGAGGCTTTTGCCTACATTGCATTCGCCAGCACATCAAGCTACTACAATCTGTCAAATTTGTTTAATAGATTTTCATCTTTATCGCTAAAGCATTAGGTGCAAGGTTGATTGGGAAAATTTGACAGTTTCGGGTGGCTTGACCTGCTGACGTCTGTACTTTGTTTTTTTTTTTTATAATGTGCGTTTTATTTGTGCAGAATAAAATTATGTACATACTAACTTTAAGTCAGCTTTGTGAAGAGAGAATAAATGATATACTTACTTACCGTAAGGTCGGGTTACTTTGACTCTAGGGCATAACTTTGGCCCAAATCGAGACAACTGTATAAACTGCCCGAAGTGTCACGACCACACAACCGAACGTCGTATGTCCTTCGGTAACTATTAGATGGTGATATAGACGCGTACTTGCGGAACCTTGTGTGGATTTAATGACAGTAAACATCTGTCTCGATTTGGGCCAAAGTTATGCCCTAGGGTCAAAGTAACCCGCACTTACTGTGCCCAAACAAAAAAAAAAACAATAATACCTGATACAGTTATATTTTAGTATAATATTAGATTGGTTCTTTTCTATCCAATAAAGGAAAACAAAGGAATAGGTACTTTTGGCTCTTTTAGCTGAGGGGTTTTCCGTTAGCCACTGCCACTTAGTGAACGCATGATTTTACTTAAATGAAAAATCGTTTGATTTTGGTCCAATCCAAAGAAACTTAATTTTTCCTTCTTCTGCCTTCATTGGACTAACATCATAATAATGAAAAAAATAACAACTGTCCCATACAAAACTTCAATAGCTAGGTAGAAATTAACCATTCTAAAAAACTTTTTCACAATAAAAATACAACCGACTTCCAAAAACAACTACAAAGTGAAAAATAACTTTAATTTTGGAAGTCGGTGTCTAGTTAAATGTATTTTCGTTTTTTGCCACTGACTTCCGAAATAAAAACTTTTTTACAAAAAAAATACAACCGACTTCCAAAAACAACTACAAAGTGAAAAATAACTTTAATTTTGGAAGTCGGTGTCTAGTTAAATGTATTTTCGTTTTTTGCCACCGACTTCCGAAATTAAAATTATTTTTCACTTTGTAGTTGTTTTTGGAAGTCGGTTGTATTTTTTTTGTAAAAAAGTTTTTATTTTTCACTTTTTAGTTGTGGAACCTACCCCACACAAATTCTAATACCACTACCTACAAAACAAACTAGAACATCATCCATATAAAAGTGGGGAAAAAATACGTATTATTGAAGCTAACTCAAAAACTAGGTACCGAAGCAAAGTTAATCAATTTTATATGGGACCAACTGTGATGTATACCCTCTCGAATAAAACAAAAACAATCCAAATCGGTCCAGCCATCTTCGAGTAATCGTGGAAGATACATAAAAAAAAAAAAAAAGTTTCCTCCTTTTTGAAGTCGGTTAAAAATGAATGCCCCTCCACAAAACATGATTATTTCAATGTCTTAGAGGAAATACTTATTGCAACACTTTAATTGCGTGCGTGCGGCGACTTTACTGTCAACATGGACTCGTCGCCGCACTTAGATCAACTAATCGTGCGATTAGTCCAGGTAACAACATTGTACGGCGGGGAGTTTGCGCTTAGTATGGAACGACACGTTCGCTCTGTCGCGTGTTCGTGTCATTTATACACTAGTTCGCCGACAAATCCAGCTATTCGGCGTTCGGGTATAAGTTACCGTTTGCATAAAAAAAAACAGTGTTATTGTGTATATTTTTATGTATGTTAGTCTGTAAGGTATTTATTTAGTTCAGTTGTTGACCGTACGCGCCGGTGACCGAGCAACCAATGACATACATTTATGTCAGTATTGCATCTATACTGACACCTTCGTTGCACGTCAGCGTAACCGCTGTGGAGGGGCGTTCATTTTTAGTATGGTTTATCTCTGCTAGACGCAAATGTATGGGACAGCTGATTATTTTTTCGCGATTACGATGTTAGTCCCACGGAGAAAGTTTTTCAGTTTGATGGTATACATTGAAATGCTTGAATACAATATTTTTAACACAACTAACATTTACACTGGGATACTAAATTAAATGACTAACTCTATACAAATACAAAAACAAAAGACATATAAGCGTCGAAGTATTCGTCCGCATCGCTGTCATCCGGAAACGTGTAACGTGTAATTCGATTTGAATTGAATTTGGTAAGCAGATTAGGTACAGGTAAAATCACAAAAAAAATCATGCAAAAAAGAATTCTAAATTAAGCAAAGTATTTACCTGAACAATGGACTGTATGCTCCAGTAGCGGATCCTGGGTTGATGTAAAACTTGTTCTCATGCTCGTATGCCTCAAACCGGTGTGTGTGGCCAGATATCAGGATATCTACGTCAAGCTGTCTCTGAACTAGAGCAAGGGACTCTTCATCACCCCAGGGCACAACTTGGTGACCATGGATGAGACCGATGCGGAACTGGCCGACAGTTATCACTTTCTGTTCTGGGTAGGCGGAGTTCTGGAATTGGATAAAAAATAATTAACATAACCTTGAACTTCAGTACACTTATCAATAAATTAGGAAGTTAAACGTTCAAAGTATTGATTAAATGTGAAAATCAATGGGGTATACCTTTGCGAACTCAGCATTGGAATACTTTATTGATTTGACAAGACTGCATAGGGTGACTGGTAAATAGTGATTGACACATAATTGTACTGATGATAACAAACAACTTTTACTATGGGACCAAACCTGAAATCGCGAAAAAAAATCTGCTGTTCCCTACATTTTGACGAGTACTCGTAATGCCAACATAAATGTAGGGAATAGCTGATATTTTTCCCCATTTCAGGTTTGGTCCCATAGTAAAAGTTGTTTGTTATCATGAGTACAATCATGTGTTACAGTATCGGTCACTAATTACCAGTCATCCTATAGACGTCATAACAATAAAACTTCTATCTTGTGTCTTGTTTAGCGATAAACAGAGAATGTGATATTTCACATTTCAGTTATTATACACACACAAGATTCTTGATACATAAGAGCAGATGTACAAAATAACATAACACAGTTCTACACAAATCTACACAGTTCATGTAACCCTGTCTCCTAAACTAGGTAGTCCTGTATCTTAGGAGACAGTGTTAGGCCATACAGGGCAGTTTATCATATAGGTACAAATGCAGCCAGAGTGTTTAGAAACACTAGTTTGTTCAGTGTTTGTGTTTAGTTGGAGAAAACTTGTCTAATAACTTAACTCGTTGACTGCCAAACAACAGACACCATAGAAAATCTATTGTTTGTCATCGCCGTGTGTCCGCAGTGGCAGTCAATGACTTTAAATTGTTTAATATTTTTTTATTAGATTAGTAATTAAATAATCCAATACAAACCTCATCAAAATCTCCTCTAACGACATGTACATCACTGGCTAATGTCTTCAGATAATCGTATGACTCCTTCGTGCAAAGGTTGCCTGTACACAGTATATGCTGTATCCTACCAGGAAGTAGCAGCTTTTTGAACTTTGGAGGCAGGCTGCTGCAGCGGTGGGGGATGTGCAGGTCACCAAGTACTAGAACAAGCTGAGAAAAACATTGAAAAGATGTATTTGGGCATTCAATTATTTAGGATGAGCTAGTGGCTAGGTAATAACAGTCGCACGGGTCGATCCATCAGGTTAAGCTACGCTTACCGGGGTTGGTCAGTGGATGGGTGACCATCTTTACATACCGAGACTCCTCCGTGCCTAGGAAAGCACGTTAATCCGTTGGTCCCGGCTGTCATTTGTGGATCTTTGACAGTTGTTATGGGTTGTCAGAAGCCCGAAAGTCTGACAACCAGTCTTACCAAGGGGTATTTTATTACCCAGTTACTGGGTTGTGGAAGTCAGATAGGCAGTCACTCTATGTAAAATACTGGTATTCAGCTGCATCCTGTTAGACTGGAAGCAAACCCCAATATAGTTGGGAAAAGGCTAGGCAGATTGAATTATTTATTTATTATATTTATAGTTTTTTTTCAGAGTGATAGTTGTTGTTGTTGTGTTGTTGTTGTGAGTCTCTGTGTGCCTTTTGTTAAAGGCCTCCTCCATCCAACCCCTTTTATTTTATTTTTTTGTGGATGGGAAATCGTCAAATGACCTCTCGCTCTGGGCGGAGCGGGAGGGCGTGTCAGACTTTTACTGACTAAAACCCACCCGTCTTCCTTCAGTTCCCTGTGCCAGGGCCACGGTATCTCTTTCGAACAACCCGCGACCCCGGCGGCATCGGCCCTATTGGACCCCGTCACTGCTGACATCTCTTTGAGGCGCGCGTAGAACACAACGCGCCGTCGACCCGGGCCTGGTCCTTACCGGATGGCGAGCTATCCATTACTCGTCGCCCGCAAGCCCGCGCCTGCGGTGGCCGGGAATCGGCGATGGATTCCCGCCGCCCAGGGCGTCTCCTGCGGCGGCTAGGGGCGCGAGGGCGCGGCTGTTGCCTCTCCCTCACGCGTTCCGCCTCCTCCTTCACGAGCATTACTGCTTCGCAGAGGGAGGTGACGGCCTCCCATGCACTCTCGCTCCGCACCATGGCCTGGACCAGGTTTGGACGCGAGAGATCTCCGCCGCCAATCGCCTCCGCGAGAACACGGCGGTGCTCCGTCCAAGCCAGTCCATCCAACCCCTTCCAGTTCACCCTGTTCCTTGTCTTTCCAGTCGTCCTCACCAAGTCATCTTGCCATCTTTTCAAGGGTTTCTCTTTCTTTCTCTTCCCCACCCAAGGGTAACAGGGTCACTTTTTGCTCAATTTCTCTTCTCATGGCCGGGCCATCTTCATTTCAATCTTCTCAGTTTTAGTACTACATCTTGTTTTTGTTGCCTTCCTGATTGTGATTACAGTGATTGATTCTTTCTATCTTTCTTTATTTTCCCCAGCATACTCCATTCCTATGCTACACTGACACATGTCTGGGCCCCAATTCTATATGATTCCCTGCTTATATCTTACCACATGCAAACCATGTCAATATTGTGTCTTGTAGAACCCCCTTTTTATATTATATAGGCGGTTTTGTTCATTATGTCATCGAGAATACATTACGAATTGACGTGGTTTATAAATAAGGAATTGTTATGTGGTGATAGTGAATTAGGGCCCAGTTCGGTTTTGTGCAAAGCTCATGTTTGGCACCCGTAACTTAGTATAGGAAGGATGAAGGTGTTGGAAAAGTTTTCCTTTAACAGAGGTGTTTATTTTCTTGCCATTCATTATTTATTGGTCATTCAATATGCGATGGTAAGAATTGGTATCCTGGATTTGAGGCTAAGTTTAAGTTCGTAGGATATGGGATTCCTGTATTTACAATACATAGAGTATAAATATATAAAGATATTAGATTATTAAAACTAGAATTTATCGTTTACTTTTTGTCTCTTAACTGTTAAAACAATGACACTCGTAACAAAAACATGTTTGTTACGAGTTGAAATGATTTAATGTGATTTTACATTAATGATTTCTAACTCTGAAGGAGCGAGCATAGTTGATGCATTCCGAGCAGCTTATTGTAAATCAATTGAAAAAAGTGGGTGTACATTTTGTAGAAGTTCCGTGTTAGTAATCAATGCTAAAAAAAAAACTACTTACCATTATGTTATTAGAGTAGGATATTGTTACGGAAAATCGTTAGTTACAGCGCTGAAATAATTTCGATTCGTGGAAGTACGATTTAGAAGAAATAAAAGCAATTATTACTGATTACAGCAATCAGAAACCGCGAGAGCGAGACCAATACATACAATCGTTTGACACTTGATGACTTGACACAGCAGTGGTTTGACAGTTATTTGATACAAAAGTTGACGTTGCCACCATTTACGTTTAGTTATATTAACGGTGCGGTGATTAAGATGCGTCGATAGGGCCCCAAGAAAAAAAAAACGCCAAATGGTTTTTCTTAAGATTCTGAATATATTTTTGTTAATAACTTTTATATGTGTATTTAATTAGTAGGTATCTAATTCATTATGTTTTACATTTTGAGTTTAGCATGCATTTGTACCGTTAAGAAAAACAGCTTTAACTCTATGAAAAAGTGATGGAACGTTGTAAGCTTAAAGTTACTAAAGTTACTATAAAATTAGATAAAACTGGATAAAACATACGAACATCGTAAAGATTAAACATTTTTACAAAATTTGTTGTTTGCGTGTTGCATCATACTTCAATTTAAAAACTTAGGTGCATAACTAATAGAAGAACTTAGCTAAAGATTGTCGAAGCTCAAATCATGCAATTTTATCAAGATTATGTAGAATAGATAATGCAGCGATTACATAACAATTTACTTTGATTTTATTTTCAACGTCATGAGTTTTTAGTACTTAGTTTGTTTTTGTATTATCAGCTCAACTCAACACTTCACTGTCGTCTCTAATCTATCTATGGTTCAGGTGCGGATAGAAAAGAAAAATTTCATGGTGTTGTGGGTGACACATATACGTAGAAAAAATTTAGTTTAAGTTATATACATTGGCACCAACTGCAGGGAAATGGAATCAATGGAATATGAGCTCGCTAGGAACCTTACTCTGTTGTTCTTTGTGGAACGCCTGCTCGACAAAGGCGAGCCGCGCACGTTGCACGATCTTTCCTGCCAGTTTGGTGCCAAAGGATTCACTAAGGAGATGCGACAGATCGCTGGCGGGTCGCAGTCAGGCTTGAAGAAGTTCCTGGCTCAGTACCCGGCGTTGTTCAGCATAGACGGGGACTATGTTGATATCAACACGTTCCAGAAGCATCTTTGCGGAGCTGGCGCCTCGTCCAACAACGACTACATCGAGGAAGCGAAGGAGTACTTCGCGGGCAAGATGGTCCAGTATGGCGAGGGCACCGAGGTGCCAATCAAGAGCCTCCTTGGCCACCGCAGCCAGGCCTCTCCGCAGGTGCGTCACATCTCCGGCCAGAGGATCAAGGAGTTCAAGGATTTCTTGCTGAAGCATCCTGACGCCTTCCAGATCATCGATGATAACGTCGTTCTAGTCAGTGAGAATCATAGGAGAGGTAACGCACACACAAATTCTGAACAATTCCACAATCTACCTGTAGCTAATATTAACACAGATACTGCCCAACAGTTGTTAGATTATGTTGCACAATGCATAGAGGCCAAAGGCCCTGTGATGGTCGACCAGCTCTTCCACTTAATTGTGTCACGTTTCCCACAAGAGTATTGGTATCAAATGTTCAAGTCGCCTGCAGATTTGAGCGCATTCTTAAAAATATTTTCAGACTCATTCCATGTTCAATCGAACTTGGTCACACTTATTAGTAAACCAAAAATACCTGTTATGTATCTTAATGCAAAAGCTAAAGCAAAGACTGATGTACCAAAGCCTGTGGTTGAGGAGAAGCCTGTGTCCCCAATTCCCCTCACAGTTGAGAGTCCAACTCCATCAGATGGCAAAAATAGTCCAGCAAACAACAGAATACTCAGTCCTATTGAATCTCCCCGAGGACCTCAAGCTAACATTGCAAACCAGACTTTGAAGCAAAGAATCAATTCTATTGTTATAAAGAATTTGGCAGAGAACATGGTCCGTGACAGGGTCAACAATCATTTGAATGCCCGAAGTGCTGAAGAAACTAATGGTACTCCAAGCTTAAGGAACAATGTGATGGGTGAAGCATGGCGCCAAAAGGTGCTCCAGTGCACAACTGTCATAGCTAATGTAAGGGAATGTGCCACACTAATCGAAAGCATTATGGTGCCTAAACGCAATGCAAAGAACATTATTTCTTTTGACTGCGAAGGAATAAACCTTGGCCTCAAAGGAGTGTTGACATTGTGTCAAATAGCCACCATGAATGGTGAAGTGTACATACTAGATATAATGGCGTGTCCAAGCATGCTTGTGGAGGGTAAAATTAAGGAACTACTAGAGAGTGAAAATGTTGTTAAAATTATACATGACTGTAGGAATGATTCAGTCAATTTACACAATCAATTTGAGACTGTTTTGAAAAATGTTTTTGACACACAAGCTGCTCATGCTGTGTTACAGTTGCAACAACAAGGTGTGCCTGTGTACAAAGTCAAGAATCTAAGCCTCAATGCCTTATGTGAACTGTATAATGCACCTATGAACCCCATGAAAGAACAATTGAAAAATGTGTATCGCAGGGACCAACGTTACTGGGCAAGGAGACCATTAACAAAAGATATGATCATATACTCTGCTTCAGATGTCCTATCTTTGGTCAATCCAGCAATTTATGCTTTCATGTCAAGCAATATTAAGCCTGAGAACCAGCAGCTATTTGAAGAACTGAGCAATGAGCAAGTATTTATGCATATTCAGCCAACTGAAGTTAAATTGCGCAAGAGGCAACGAAAAATTAACACAGAAGTTGGTGAGCTGAAGCAGAAACTAGCTGAAACAACTAAGAATATTGTCCTGAGCAACAGAGAAATTAGACTGCTCAGATACATTGAACTTACTGAAGAGGAAAAAGAGAAATTGAAGGGTTGTCACAAAATATCCAAGAAATTGGAAAAACTAGAAGCTATTGGACATGATAAGGATTCTGATTCAGATGATGATGAAAGAGAAAATGAAATGGCCAGCTTAGAGTCCAACCCTTCAGATCCAATATCATCCCCACACTCCACACAGCCACCAAGTCTCACAGAATCCATGCAAATGATGGATGAAATCTTATCAGACACAAACATGGATAAAGTAGAGAAAATTAATCGCCTTGAGGCTATTCTGTCGGCTGTCGCCCCCCTCAGTGGAGAGTTGGAGGATAAATTCTCACAAACAATGGAACAAACACTGCCATTGCTCAAAAACAAGGATTGGTCCAATCTAAGCCAAATTTTGAACTTAGGAGAGCCAGATAGGAAAAGCTGTAACTGCAGATGCCATAATTCCACTTATGATGAAATTAAGTGCAATGATCTCAATGAAACTAAGAAAACCGAGGTTGGCTCGCAAACTCTTAGCACAGGAGACATTGTGATCACGCGAATTCACTTCAGGGAGGAAGACAAAGCAAACGAAAGGATCCTTGATGCATCCCCTTTGAGCAAAAGGGTGGGCATAAACAACATGTCTTGATCGACACTCAGACTATTATTGTACTTCCATTTTCTGAGTGCCACAATTTAGTTTCGGAACAACTGTGTATGTATGTGATCATTTTATATATTTTTTAAGTTTGATGGTATTTCGTCCGCCCCCGCGCGTCTTAAATCACTTATTCCTTTGAACTAGTTTTGCAGGGGCATGATACGGTGCGATTGTAGGAGATAGAATAAATTAAACGTGTTGTGAGGTCGTGCATTGCCAAGTGTATAACGCCTACGCTATATGTTCATTTGAGCGGAGACGAACGCGTACACTCGAATAAATGCAACAGTAATTCGCATAATAGAACAGCTACTTAATTCCTTCATCTAGAAATGACAGTATTTGCTGGTTTCCAAGTTTTATAGTAATTTATTTTATGTTGGCTATTGCCCGTTAAGTATCCCTAACTTAAATGTGATAGATTTCAAGGCCTTTTTTCTCGATCTACTCTGAATTGTAAATAAGATAAATTTTGATAAGCAGCATAATCTTTTAAATCTTGCGAATCACGATATGATCGAGCGTATTTCCGTTATCTTTAATAAGTCAAGTGTATATACCTATTTATTTATTTATATGCTATGTTTAGTAGCATCGACACTACTGAACCTATATCGAAGAGGGCAATAATAGGTGTATACAATAAAGTTTTTTTTTATTATTATTATTGTAAAATATTTATAAAACGTTAGATTAATAGTAGATTAATTATTAATCACGTTTAAAAAATATTAAAAAGTGGTATAGGGTTAGTGTTATTGAAAGAGATGTTTTATCGTAGTATGAGGTGCTTGGAGAAATCGATTTAAAACTTTATTTCACGTAGAATGTTATAGAGACATACGGTAGACGTGTAGTTATGCAAATTATCGTTATAACGTACTTGTGATGGGTAACCGCGACGGTTATATCCTAACTTTTGTTTAAAAAATGTGCCTTCGAGTCATATCCGACGAATGCCTTTATATTCAATTAATATTTATGAATTAGTAGGTTTTTATACATATTTAGTAGTAATTCTGTAACACGAAGTTTAGATGAGATTTGTTGTTTGTGAATAACACTTTGGTATACAAGATTTATAAGTATTTAATGAACTAAACTTACCACGAAACACTAACTAGATAGGTAGTTCTCAGAATCTATGAAAGTTTTCGTCTTCAACCTACTTATGTGGTTTACGAAAAGCTTCGTAATAAACGAAAATATTTCTAAACATGTTGAACTCATTCGAATAGTTTATTTTTGCGTTATGGTTAAGTAGAAATGTGTTAAAAATTAAGTGATATTTTAAAATGCTTTTTGCTTCTAATTAAAGCAAAACTGTTGCTTTTGTATTGAATTTGTACCTTACTTTCTACACTGAACAAAAAGTTGCTGCTACTGTAGGCATGCCGCACTAGTTTCAAAACTTTGACTAAACGCAATAAACAAGTGTGATAAAATATATTTTGTAGGTAGGTATTATTAGTAAAAGCATAATAATAACCATGGTAACGAACTTTGCCTGATTTCGACACGATTCCTAAGGTGCGGCGATGTTCTCGCATCGGGCATTCAGTTTTATGAAACTGAGTTCGCGGCATGTTTACAGTTCAGCATTATCGTTGTTTACATGAGGCTTAACAAATAGGTCGCGATACCCGGTGGTATGCGATTACGTGTAAAATAAGTGCAATTTAATACATGATAATGTTTTTGTTGCTTCTTTTGTAAAGTTTTAGTAACTATATGATACAAATTGTTTAAACGACAAGTTTCTCTCTCGGTGCGGTCCGACTATCCATCTTGTTAGGCCTCATTGAATATAGCAATATAATTGTACCGGTGTAGATACTCCGTCATGTATTAATCATCAGTATTGTTGTATCCTTTATTTTTGAAATGTCCACTCACTAACATATTCAAATCGTTAGTAAATGCAAAGAATGTCCACTGTTTGTATTTGCATTTTCCGTCACTAAACTTAAGTTTACTTCCTTTTATTTGTTTCTATGAAATTATTAGGCACTTTTGTAAGCATAATGAAATGTATTTTTAAAAGTTTTCGGCCATATTTGTTGTTCGATGTTTAAATTACCTATACATTTTGTGCCTTAAACATTTTTTGCACAATTTACTAAAATATTCCGTGTTCTTCTACACATTTTGTATGGTTTTGTAGAATGTTTATCAGTGCCACTAATAATTTTTGTACTATTTGTAAGGAGCATTTTGTTAGTCAATGTAAGCGTAACCACTTTCAGTTATTTTTTAACTTAAAAATCTTTAGAAACTTTTATTTCACCCTACTTACCAAGAGCATAATTGCTTACGACGTGAAAGTCGGTAATATTGTAGTGTGGCAAATCGAGGGTTAACTCATTTGCGCATTGTTTGTTTATTATGAAATAAAAAGTTGTAAAGTACGTATGTTCTATAATTTCCAAATTACCTGTTTTCTGCCTACCAGAAAAGTATTCAATTTATATCGCCACTAGGTAGAATGGTAGAAATGTTGCAAGCGCGGCCAGCGAACGGAAGGTCCCCGATTCAAGACTGTTGCTATTCTGGCTTCGAAGTGAAACTTAACCAAAAACAAAGAAATAATTACCATGGGTAGGTAATAAAAAATTTACTTTAAAAAAAGTAAAAACCGACTTCAAAAACCAAAAACGAATAAAATTTTCGTAAAAAAACTTCTGAAGTCGGTGCCAAGCTAAGGTGCATTGAAGAATTGAAGACACCGACTTCAGAAGCTGTTCATTTTTTTTTATTTATTTTTTTTTTATTCGTTTTTGGTTTTTGGAGTAGGTTTTTACTAAGTAAATTTATTTTTCCATTTTTAGTTGAATATACAATTACATAAGTAAGCCCAAGACGAACGAAAAGAAGAATCATCAAAATCGGCATAGAAATGCCAGAGATACAGTACATTTATGCATATGACTTCGTACAACAGAATAATTACATAATGTATTAAACTGGATGACTAAAAAAAAAAACTATATGCCATAGGCTTCTACTCCGTTCACCGAATATACCCTATTTTTTTCGAGACGGTAAAAAAGTCATCCGGTACCTATACTAAAACCTTGAAAGTGTGTAGATCACGTTAGTGCAAGAATCATCAAAATTGGTTCTTTAGTTTTTGAGAAAATCGCAGACAACCAAACATACATACATAGGTACATACGATTCGAATACAGAACTTCCTTTTTTGAAGTCGGTT
Organism: Cosmia pyralina; assembly: GCA_946251885.1. Classification (NCBI taxonomy): domain Eukaryota; kingdom Metazoa; phylum Arthropoda; class Insecta; order Lepidoptera; family Noctuidae; genus Cosmia; species Cosmia pyralina. The sequence continues at coordinate 21,898,283 of OX276361.1, read as the reverse complement.
AAAAATAATGTCGGGTTTAGTCTAGGTAAGTACCTCCCTTACCTACCCACTATCATCCAAAAATCAAGCTGCTTAGGTACCTACCCCACAGAGGGATAATACCTGTTTTGTAAATGTGACATGGATTGCTCTTTTTATTAGGTACGTAGTAGGTAGGTACACATGGTTGTGAAAGTATGTTCAATTTGGCATCAGAGAACGATGCGGCCACTTATATAAAACGATGTTTTAAATATTTATACAAGCTTCAACAGGTGTGTACTACACAGCAATGCAGTTTGCATAATACAGTATGGAATATCAATGGCGTTATCTAATTAATATTCTTACGTCTTAGCTCATTAAACGGCAAATAGAAAGTTCGACAGAAATACATAAGTACAACAACCTAATTGCAATGAATCGGCACGCAATTTCTAGAATTGTATCGTGTTTCTACTATCAAACAAACTACAAGACTGCTTTAACTTCAGAAAAATGTGATACGTTAATAAAATTATTCGTGATCAAGAATAATCACTGTGCGTTGGCGTTGTTATAATTTATTGCTTCAAAAGTATCCGGACATCCGGGCCTTTGTAAATCGGAACGCAATACCTAACGGATTTCGAAATATCAAATGAGGACAGAGTTCCAAAAACTTAAAATCAGCATCTTTAGTAGGATCTTCTCTTCTGTCTTTGTCACCTTTAAGCATACAGAAGAGAAAACAACAAGCGTGTGTTCACTAAATATGTTTGAGGTTTGGAACGCAAATCCTTATGTCAAATTTGAATTTTGAAAACATTGCTCAAACTCTAACATTGAAATATAAGTTGAAAAGTGCTTAAAACTATGGAAGATTTCGATATATTTACAAATGAGATTAACTTCACGAAACCCTTGTTCAAAAACATATTGAATAAATATGTTCATGAAGTGCCACCGACTCCTAACGGGCCGAATTATCAAAGTAAGTTTTTGCCATCACATTTTTATGTTCTAGTAATCCGTAACAACGTATCTAGGTATTTAAACATAATATCTAGTGCTAAAGATAACTGTAGAAACTAATGAACTAATCACTCAAGTATTTCCAAGACAAAAGATCTTTGTTTTTCTTTTCTATGAATAATGTGTAAAGTTATTTTTAATTATTCTGCCTTTCAAGGTGGTAGGAAACTTATGGCTGAAGAATGTCTAGCGGACAATGATGACGTGGGGTGTGCATTCCATTTGAGTGAGGCATCATCAGCTACACTAAGAACTATGGCTGTTTATAGAGATGAAAAGTTGAAGGCCGCTGGTATGTATGACAAGTAAATAATGTAGGTACTGTGAAGCCTCGAGCTTCACAGTAGGAGATTAACTGAACTACCAAATAATACCAGAGAAAGTCTATTTAACTAGGGCTGAAGCCTTTTGTATTTAAAGCTCAGAATAAATTATAAAACACTCCTACTAGGGCCGAGCCCTGACCAGATTCTCCCTATGTCATCCTGTCAAGAAAACCAGGATTGTTTTCTTGACATAAGATATTCCATATTTGAATGATTGAATGTCAGCCAGCATTATATCAACGAGGCTTGATCATAGCATCAATCCTTTCAGTACCAAGTACCAAAGTAGTTATTTCTACAATTAACAACATCTTAAAACAACATGCCTCCATTCCCCAATGGGGCAAGCAGAGGTGTAGGTACAGTACCTATCCTATAGTACACCCACTGTTATGTTTACGTCCCATGTAAAAGAGTCTACAGGATGAGCTAGTTAGTTGTTGAGCTGGTCACAAATAGACTGAGCCGACGGGTCCATTGGTCCATGGATGGGTGACAACTTTTACATACCAAGACCCCTCCATGCCTCGGAAAGCATGCTAAGCCATGGGTCCCGGCTGTCATTCGTGGAACTTTGACAGTTGTTATGGGTCATCAGAAGCTTGAAAGTCTGACAACTAGTCTCACTAAGGGGTAACTGGGTTGTGGAGGTCAGATAGGCAGTAGCTCCATATAAAATACTGGTCTTCAGATGCATCTGGTTTGACTGGAAGCTGATTCCAACACAGTTGAGAAAAGATTAGGCAGATGATGATGATGAAACAGACTGGGCCGCTACTCAAAAATTCCTGATGGAATAACCCATTAAAACTGCTCAACCTGGGAATCAAACCCACATATTTAACAGTTGCACTTGCAACCTCCACCAGGTTATCTCTGAGCTGATGGAAGATGTGCAATCAAAATTAAAATAGGGTTAACCCTTTCATAATATTGTGAGATAGACAATGAGGTCTGCATTTGATGTGCTGAATCATTCAAACAAAGTTAGTTAAACTCCTGGCACTATCGTAATTTATTTTGGTTTGAATAATCTTCAAATACTTTTAATTACTTAAATATTACTTTTGTTTTTAGGTAAGAAACTGCAGGAAATCACAAGTTACATAAAACCTGTAAATGATTTAATAGATGCAAACCCTATGTAAGTATTTGTTTTGTCTTAACATTACCGCTGTTCGGAGTGACTATGTGCTTGGCAGGTGAGAATGTGCAAACTAGGAACAACCTCTTAAACACTTTATTTTACAAAAAAATAGTTAAAGCAGGTACTTATTAAATTAATTGCTGTAATGTTAACATATGCTGTTAGGTAAGCAACAAACAGTCTGAAGCTCCTAGCAAGAAACATAAAACCGGACCCTCATTGCACATTCCCACCCCACAGGCACATATGCACTCCGAATGACGGTACTTACTGTAGATAGGATGACATGGCTTATGGCTAAGTAATAACAGCCCCAGAGATCAAATGTTTAGGTTAAGCTATACCCACTTGCAACAGTTGGTCCGTGGATGGGTGACAACCTTCACATACCAAGACCCCTCCATGCCTTGGAAAGCACGCTAAGCCATTGGTCCCCGGCTGTCATTCGTGGAATTTTGACAGTTGTTATGGGTCGTCAGAAGCTCGAAAGTCTGACAACTAGTCTTACCAAGGGGTATTGTGTTACCTAGTAACTGGGTTGTGGAGGTCAGATAGGCAGTCGCTCCATGTGAAATACTGGTATTCAGCTGCGTCCGGTTAGACTGGAAACTGACCCCAACATAGTTGGGAAAATGGCTAGGCAGATTATGAGATATGTGATAAGGCTACATTAAAATAGCCTTCACAAGTGGCTTATACTTAGATGTGCATCTACATCTGCCACTGGTCAGTCAGATTCGCTAACACCTTGCTGATAGCTAAATATGTTTACTGCTGCATGAGATTTATTCTTATTGTCTATTATCTATACTAATAATATAGCTGAAGAGTTACGCGCTAATCTCTGAAACTACCAGTCTATTTGAAATAATCTTTTTGCATTTGATAGCCCCATTTATAAGGAAGGCTATTTAACATCACAATAGCACCCTTAGGTGCTCAGTAAAAAGAAAAAAAAAAGAAAGAACGCTAAGCGAAAACGAAGTAATAGTGCGGGCAGGCAATGCGATGCGACGGGTGGGTCGTGGGGAATAAGAAATTTCACGCGGACGAAGTCGCGGGCAGAAGCTAGTGTTAATATAAAAACCAGCCAAGTGCGTGTCGGACTACACACAATGAAGGGTTCCGAAGTTGGGATGAATTTATCCCAAGAACAAATTTAAGTTGAAAAATATGTTCTATTGTTCGTACGTTGGAATGGTATGGCACATTCCAACGTACGAACAATATTGAAAAATTTACCATGGTGTTTTAAGACCACATACTTTTTATCTTTTTTCCTGTAATCTATAGAATTTTCTGTATTTTTTTCAAAATTTTAGGCTTGGTAGTGTCGGAGAGATAAGGGGGAATGGTCAATTTTCGTTTATTTTCATACATAACTTTACAACGATTTATTTTAAAATGATAAAAAAAAATCTATTTGAGACCCTCACAGTAAGCACTTTCATTTGATATGTCACACGGTACAGTTTACAAAACTTTTTTTTTAATTTTCTTATTTGCCCCCAAAAGTGACCCCCATATTCAAAATTCATTTATTTACGTTACACGTCCGTGTTTGGATTACAGACATTCATACGTGTACCAAATTTCAACTAAATTGGTCCCTTAGATTCGGAGCAAATTGGCTGTGACAGACGGACGGACAGACAGACACACAAGTGATCCTATAAGGGTTCCGTTTTTTCCTTTTGAGGTACGAAACCCTAAAAATGGACTATATGACTACAGTTGATGATTGACTTGATGATTAATAATATTGTAAATTAATTATAATTGTTTATTTTTAGATCAAAAAAGGAAGCAAAGAATTTAAATTGGCTGTCAGATGGTACAGACAACATAACAAATGTTTTGGAGTCATTTGCAATAGAAGAGGAGGTGCCGTTCCACAAGAAATATCTTCGCTTCTCCAAAGACAATAATGTTGACAACTTTCAGAAGATTCTGAAAGAATTACCTAAAGGTACTGAACTTAATGACAATGTACGCTTTTATAATTTCTAACATGACAATATTATCGTGGATTTCCACGTCCACGTCACGGGGCGTCACGATAACACAGGGAAGAGAAATGTATGGCAAGGTGTAACTTAAATAACGCACGACCTTTTAAGGGGTCATTGTACTCATCATTATGGACAAGTTTTTACTAAGGGACTAAACATGAAATCGCGAAAAAAAATCTGCTGTTCCCTTCACTTTGACAGACAGGCTACATAAAATGTAGGGAACATCAGATTTTTTTTCGCGATTTCAGGTTTGTTCCCATAGTAAAAGTTGTTCATAATGATGAATACAATGACCCCTTAAGAGGTTGCGTTATTTAAGTTACACCTTGTATGAAGATGCTTTTAAATTTCCGTCCAATAATGTTCCCGTCTACATGAAAGAAAGAAAGAAAAATATTTTATTTGAGACACGCACAGGAAACACAGTAAAGGAGTTTTTTTTTTGTTTTTAATGTTTATTTTGTTAGTTTTATATGCACCTTGCATTAAAACTTAACAAAATAAATATTAGGTTGGGGAAAAAGTCTTTTCGCATTATAGTATGTATGAACTTAAAATAAAATCTCTTTGGCTATACTATTTGTATCTGGCTGGTTTTGGTATCATTGAAAGTTTAAATTTTAAAGAACATAATTCCAAATTCAAATTAGGAAAATGTGTCATTTTCATTTGTTTTTCGTACTGTCAAGATGAGTGAATTTAATGAAGAAATTCGATACATTTTAAAATTTTATTACAAAAAAGTTAAAAATGCAACGTACCTAAGCCGCGAAAAAAATTTGCGATGTTTGGATGCCATTTTTGAAAAATTGGAGCAAGATCGGCATATCAGTAGTTACGACGTAGCTGAAGAACTGGGAATTGACCACAAAACAGTTTTGGCGCATTTGAAAAAAACTGGGTACACAAAAAAGCTCGATATTTGGGTACCTCACGAGCTCACTGAATGAAACCTAATGAACCGTATACTCATTTGTGATTCTTTATTACGACGTAATGAAACCGAACCATTTTTGAAAAAGCTGATAACTGGTGATGAAAAGTGGATCACGTACGACAAGAACGTGCGTAAAAGGTCGTGGTCAAAGGCCGGTCAGGCTTCACAGGCTGTGGCGAAACCCGGGTTAACTCGCAACAAGGTGATGCTGTGTGCAGTGTGTGTGGTGGGATTGGAAACTCTACTGCGAACAACTGATGAGATTAAAGCAAGAAGCTGAGAGAAAGCGGTCGGAATTAATCAACAGAAGGGGTGTGGTTTTTCATCATGATAACGCTAGACCTCACACATCTTTAGCCACTCAGCAAAAATTAAGAGAGTTTGGCTGGGAGGTGTTAATGCATCCGCCGTATAGTCCTGACCTTGCACCTTCAGATTTCCACCTGTTTCGGTCTCTTCAGAATTCTTTAGGCAGTGTCAGGTTAATATCACGAGAGGACTGCCAAAACCACTTGTCACGGTATTTTGATCAGAAGTCCCAAAATTTCTATAGCAATGGGATCATGTCTCTACCTACAAGATGGCAAAAAGTTATCGAACAAAATGGTACCTACATACTTTAGATAAATGTAAATAATATATATTAAAAAATGTTTTGAATTTTCTTAAAAAATGCGAAGAAAATTTTTCCCTAACCTATTATCAAAATGCTTGTTAAAAATTATTTGTTGGCAGTCCAAGGGATCAGGCTATAATTTACAAAATGGGTGGTCCCACATTTCCTGTCTGCATATTTGATTTTTTTTCCAACATTTTTGTGTAATAAATAAAATAAAATTCAATGAAATTTATTTGCAAGAATAGGGATGATGACGATAACATTTTGTTTTGTTCGTCATGTAGATTATTAGAAAATATTAGACACGTATTTTTTATTATTTTACGTACTTAATCAAAGATTAAGGCGATAAATTGAGTTAAAATGACGTCACTCCTTGCTAGATTTTATTGTTATAGTTATAACTTAGCGAGCCCCCACTCCCCAACTATAATACGTTTTATATGATAAGTCAGATAGGCAGTCGCTCCATGTAAAATACTGGTATTCAGCTGCATCCGGTTTGACTGGAAGCCGACCCCAACATAGATGGGAAAAGGCTAGGCAGATTGATTGATGATATTGATAAAGCAAAAAAAAACGTGTCTAATATTTTTTATCTGACTGACGCGGACGGACTAAATTGTAATTAGTTTTTACGCCAGGCATCATCTCTATTGATGGTCGGCTTTTTTAACAGATTCTAAAACAATTCGCTAAAACTAGCGTGCAGAATTCTTGATTACATTGTAGTAGAAATGTTATGTAGAATGTAATAAAAATAGGCAATACAGTAGTTGAAAAGATTTCCAATCAAGTTCTACCACGGACTATTTTGGTAGGTCCTAGATTTCCAAGTCGAGTTTTAGCTATCCCATCAAAGTTCACACACTTCAAATTTACTTATTAGCTGACTGCGCGACAGTTAAGACAGGGTTATGTTTTTCACGCGTTGGATTGTTTATACCCTCGAATCATCCTAAGGATTTTAATACATTGTCAAAAAATGAAAAAAAAAAAAAATGGTGGGTATTTCACATTTTAAGAATTAAAAAAAAACGCGGTACCATGTAAAAAATAAGCTACAGCTGCAGCAGCAGCTATTTATATCATAATAAAAAGCTTGAGAAGACAATTCCAAAAATATACAGACTAAAAGATTGAAAATAATAATTGAAAAAATCAAAATATATTGTTTGACAAACTTTTATTTAGTTTCACCTGTCCCGATGTCTGTCTGTAATTTAATTTTGCAAGTTAAATTTAACCTACTTCCCGGTTTCCTATTGAGTTTTACATGCATAATGTAAATCAGATGTCAAAGCAATATTATTATGACATGGAGCTGGGGGCTTACTATGAGCTTTCATAGCAGGGCAGAAGTTGAACGGTTCCAGTATGAGAGAAAGAGACGGAGCTATATACGACCTATAGCACCATCCTTTTTTCTCAATGGATCCATGATGGATCCATGTTTTTCGCGTCATAGTACGGCCCCTGATCTGAAGGCCAACTGGTACCTAAAAACGTTCAAATTCAAGTCGCAATCTCATGCCAGCGACAATCAAATGTCAAAAATGAAGGTAAACGCTATACAATTTTTGACAGATTGAGACTGAGATGAGATTGCGAAAGTTGTTAAAAATACGGGAATTGATGGAGTTGGAAGATGGCCACGGGTACTCAATTAAAAAAAAAATACACTTATTATATTTTCTAATCTTTTTATTCCAGAATGGACCGTAGTACAATTGACTGTACCATACAATGCTAACGAGAACTTGAAGTCTTTGATTGAGTATAGGACGGAGGTAGACTCAATATTCTTGAGCATGTTCACCAATGATTACTTGGAGGATGCGGGGTTGGGTCCCATGACTGTGCATATACCTGCTAATGTTACCAAAGGTGAGTTTTCTAAAGCAGAATAGACGTTCCTGTCGCTAAATAATAGGTACTGAACTATACAATCTGAATTTTTGCTCATTGTATGGAACCGGCTTTATTTACAGACGCCAGCACATCAAGCTACTACAATCTGTCAAATTTCTTTAATAGAATTTCATCTTTATCGCTAAAGCATTAGGTTCAAGGTTGATTGGAAAAATTTGACAGTTTCGAGTGACCTATGTATACAGGGTGTCCAAGAACCTGGCGTCCAACTGGATTCCCACGATGCCCCAAGTTCTAACAGTACTCAGAAAAATATTTTAAAAAATCCACCCCATGTACTTACAGAATTATACTGATTTCAAAAAAAAAGGGGAAATGAGCACCCTGTGACATACTTTTGAATGCTGTGACTGCTAATGCTGATAATTTCGATATTTCTTGGAGGTTTTGTAATCTAGGGTATTGCTGTGTCTAAATAGAATGTAAAAATAAAGTACTTATTGTACCATTTTAAAATAAAATATTATTTTAACTAAAGGTGATATGGAAAACTATTGAATTTCGCAACTTTGACCGACTGTAGTGTAAAAAAAATGTACCAAAATAGTATGGCAAGTGACGTCAAATTTTGACGCGTTTATTCCTCTTTTTAAAAAGGTATAATACTTACACATTAATTTGAAAAAAAAAAATTTGATAATATCTTTACTCAACAACCCAATTTTTACGAAGTGCCTACCTACTAACGGTAACTGTCGGACCCTTTCTTATCTTAGAAACTGTTATGTTACTACTATTATTTACTTCGGTTCCAAGAGTGAGCAAGAAGGAAATACACACAGGTAGATGGGTTCCCAGTAGAATAAAAGCAAAGAATGTTAGTTTAAAGATATTTTATTACAATAAATGTTCAAAATGTTGACCACCCGCGGCAATACAAGCTCTCACTCTCCTTAAAAAGGACCGCTTTATGTTTCGCGAGTAACTTTTTTGACGTATCACCTGCACTGCTTGTGTTATCTTCTCACGAAGGTCAGCGATGTCATTAATGGGCTTCGCATAAACGAGCTCCTTCATAGTTCCCCAGAAAAAAAAATCCAGCGGATTTAAGTCAGGTGAGCGGGCTGGCCACGGGATTGTTCCTGATCGCCCAATCCACCTGTTCGGGTATTGCTCGTCCAAAAACTCTCTAACGGATACGCGAAAATGTGCTGGACAGCCGTCGTGTTGGAACCACATATCTGGTGGGGTCTCTTCTAGTAAGTTTGGCAAATCATTTTGAAGTTAAATATGATTCGCCAGTCAAATTCTCGGGCATCTCAAATGGACCAATAATATTCCCACAGAGAATACCGGTCCACATGTTCACTTTGAACCGGTACTGGGATCTATCTTCTCGCATCAAGTGCGGATTTTCCACATGCCACTCGTGCAAGTTGTGTAGGTTCATGTAGCCATCCTTCTTAAATGTTGATTCATCTGACCACAAAATTTTGTCGATAAAGTTTTCGTCTTCTCGATGTTTTTGCAGGATTGTTTCACAAAACGCGACTCGGCTCGGATAGTCTCGAGGTAAAAGACTTTGCACTCGCTGTACGTGGTACGGATGATATTCTTCTTTTTGGAGAATACTGTGTGCTGTGCTCTTCGGTATCCCCGTATCAGCTTCTATTCCTCGCACAGAGATGCTTGGATTTGCCGACACCGCCTCTAAAACTTCATCGCGTATGAAGTCATTTACGGGTCGTCCTTCACCAGCTACTTGATTGGGGAACCGCCCGTCACATAGTGATCTGTGCACATTAATGAAAACTCGATGGTCGGGATATCGCGTAGCCCTCGGATACCTTTCTCTGTAAAGTCTCGCTGCAGCTCGTCCATTACCTCTACATTCTCCATAAATGTAGTGCATATTTGCGTATTCTTGCGGAGTGTAGGTCGCCATGGTAGCACACACAAAACACAAACTGTCCAAACACAGGCAAAGGTCGTCGTAAAGAGTTCGTTTCAAAGTCCAGAGCACAAAGAGTAATCGAGTCCAATAAACAAAGCTTTAAATCGTAGTACGTGATCAATGGTAACAATAAGAGAGAGGTGCGTAGTAACGGCAGGAGGCAGTGACGCGTACTGACCGTACTGTTATCCTAAATAGCACGATCCCAGATAGCGTCACTATCTATCTCACTCGCACCTCTAACCTTTTTCTCCCTCACTCTTACCTGAATAATGGGGTACCATAAAGAAGAACCAGCAAATCGCAAAGATAGTTTCTGTCTTGCTCCCTCCTGTTGTAATAACGAATCACTATGGTGAGATGCATGCACATACCGTCCCTTACGGTCTAACCTGTTTTTTGAGAAGCCTGTTGTTATTTTTATGAGCATACAATAGTAATTCTTTAGAGGTTAGATTCAATTCGTCGTAAATTTTTCTTTCTAAGAATTCTGTTAGACATCGTAAAAATTGGGTTGTTGAGTAAAAATATTATCAAAAATTTTTTTTTTCAAATTATTGTGTAAGTATTATACCTTTTTAAAAAGAGGAATAAACGCGTCAAAATTTGACGTCACTTGCCATACTATTTTGCTACATTTTTTTTACACTACAGTCGGTCAAAGTTGCGAAATTCAATAGTTTTCCATATCACCTTTAGTTAAAATAATATTTTATTTTAAAATGGTACAATAAGTACATTATTTTTACATTCTATTTAGACACAGCAATACCCTAGATTACAAAACCTCCAAGAAATATCGAAATTATCAGCATTAGCAGTCACAGCATTCAAAAGTATGTCACAGGGTGCTCATTTCCCCTTTTTTTTTTAAATCAGTATAATTCTGTAAGTACATGGGGTGGATTTTTTAAAATATTTTTCTGAGTACTGTTAGAACTTGGGGCATCGTGGGAATCCAGTTGGACGCCAGGTTCTTGGACACCCTGTATATATTTTGTGATTCTGTTATTGGATGACCTCTTTGTATGGCACTGTTCTCTATTTGTTGGTGTTTTTATTCGAATGCAATGATTTTAGATACAATAAAAGCCAGTGACCAAAACTGGTGCCTATTTCAGAAGTTATTGATTGTACCTACAGGATGTTGTTTTACATGCATACATAAACTTACGACTTCTTCCCATGGGGCATGCAGAAACTACAGAAAGCCACCTGCTACGATCCTTACATTCTCCTTTTGCTTCGTTTACGTTCATACATCTAGTTACACACGCACGCCGGTTGCGAATACTACGCACCTGACATTTCTGAAGAAAATCACTAATAAGTTCACTATATTATGTATGTTCCGGCCTTTTCCACTTACATCAGCTTTGTAAATACCATTTGTTAGTCGCCTTATCATCTTCTAAACATGACCAGACCATCTAAGAGTAGAATAGAATACTCTTTATAATGTACACCATACGTATTACAGATATAAATGTAGAAATATTACATAGGTGACCATTAATATATTAGGGGAAGATATGTTACGCGCTGACATCGCAATCATTAGACCTGGACTCGGCGTACGACTACATGCACCGAAACTCGCACATCTGTGATCACAGTCGCAATCCTACAGTTACTGATAGACAATGACAGAGACAGGAGCCGGCGCTGTCGTGCAAGTGAAATCGCCGAATGTTTACGATTATGAATGACATTGCATGTCTATCTCGCTCTCACAAACATGGCGACGCAAACATTAAATATTAATATAATTTTCAACAAATTAACATTTTTGGCTGCACTTACGAGTGAAATGTAATCCCGTGGAACTTGTTATTGGTTTAATAATAAATAATAATAATAACATTTATTTATTTCAACTAAGTTACAGTTTATTTTAACAGTTTGTGCACATTTTGAAAACATAGGAAGGCATTGTTGCTGCTTATTAGACGATGTCGGTAATTTTACTTAACGTGCTATACATGTGCTACACAAACGCCAGTTCGATTATGACTAAGGTCAATTGTGTGCGTTAACACAATTTATGCGGTCCACGTCGAGGAGCGCGAACCATATCTTCCTAATTTATACATCAACGTAGGTGACACAATGGGCGGTCTAAGCATAGGTATTCTTTCAATTTCGTTTTAATCGGCAATGTTGCCTCAACCTAACATTCATAGCAAGGAACGCATTTCCAGTCACAACACAATATCATCATCTGCTTAGCCTTTTCCCAACTATGTTGGGGTCGGCTTCCAGTCTAACCGGATGCAGCTGAATACCAGTATTTTACATGGAGCGACTGCCTATCTGACCTCCACAACCCAGTTACTGGGTAATACGATACAATATACGGATTATATTTTAATATGAATGGCTTGTTAAACAATTTCAGAAGGCGAGAGAGCTCTGTTTACCGAGCTGTACTCCCTGCTGGATGAAAACTACAGGACTATAGATAATGCTCAGTTTCTGAACAACAAGCGCCTTGTGCAGAACTATTGGAGTCGAAGAGAAGACATCGATTTACGAATGAAGGTAATATGCGAAATATAATGAGTATGACCTATACATATTAAAAACTAGCTGACCCGACAAACGTCGTCCTGTTAAAATTTCAATAATTCATACAAAATTCCCATAGATAATGCACTTTCAGTTTTCCCGAATTTTCCAATAATCCCGGTAGTTTTCAAACATTTTCTTTCATACAAACCTTGTCCTGACAATTACAAATACAACAAAAAGAAATAGCCAAATAGGTGCAACCGTTCTGAAGTGATGCGCTTACATACATTTGATAATTGATTTTTATTTTTATATAGATTAAAGTCGCTTTTCGTAAAATAAGCAACGGATTTTGACATGGTTTTCATCATCGTTTAGAGAATTTATTCCGGAAATTTTATGTGTATATCTGCCCGCGACTTCGTCCGCGTGAAATTTCTTGCTCCCGCGACCCAACCCGTCGCATCGCATCGCCTGCCCGTGTTACTTCGTTTTCGCTTAGCGTTCTTTCTGACTTTTTTGCTTTTTGTTCGGCTCCAAAGGATCCTAGCGTGATGTTATATAGCCTATAGCCTTCCTCAAGAATTGGGCTATCAAAAGCAAAAATAATTTTTCAAATCCGACTGGTAATTCCAGAGATTAGCGCGTTCAAACATACAAAAACCAAACTCTTCAGCTTTATTATTAGTATAGATTAATAAGAAATAAATCTCAATGTTTATTCAAGTCGTAAAAACCGTGCGAAGTAGGGGCAGGTCGCTAGTATTTTTATAAAAGAAAGAAATACATTTTTATTATTTGTTCTGTAATTTGTAACTGCCTGTTGTCAGTTGGTCGTATGTGCAACTGCTGAGCGTAAGGGTTCGATCACTAAGCTCGGCAAATTGATATTGGGTATTTCCATCAATTATTTATCAGTAGCAGCCCGGAGTCTGGATTTATGACCAGATAAGACGACAGCGCCAGGGTTGCCCGCGAAATTCAAATTTTCTTACGTTTTTTTTGCAATTTTCAAGTCAGTATTAGGTTGTATGTTGATAAAAATATGATTTGCGATCGTAAAAAGTATGTATTTACAGAATAATAATTATTAAAATAATCAATATAACTCTAAATTCAAATTAATCTAATGAATGAATGACTATTTCATTAAATCATGACATTAAAATTTGAGGCCAATTCTAATTTAAGAGAGTTTTATTGATGACTAATTGACCCGACAGACGTTGTCCTGTCCAAATTTCAATAATTCATACAAAATTCCCATGGAAAATGTACTTTCAGTTTTCCGAAATTTTCCAATTTTTCATGGCAACTTTTCCAATTTTTCTCTTTTTAAAAACCTTCCTCTTGAATCACTCTATCTATTTGCTGAAAACTGCATTAAAATCCGTTGAGTAGTTTAAAAGAACTAAGCGAACAGACAGCGGAAGCGACTTCATTTTATAGTATGTATTCTAATGATTACAATTCTGTAAATATTATATTTGTTGCGGTCGCGAGTCATATTTTGATCAACATACAACCTTACACTTTTTTTTTTTTTTTGTGGATGGTAAATCATCAAATGACTTCTCCCGCTCTGGGCAGAGCAGGAGGGCGTGTCAGACTTTTACTGACTAAAACCCACCCATAATCCTTCAGTTGCCCGTGCCAGGGCCACGGTATCTCTTTCGAACTACCCGCGACCCCGGCGGCATAAAACCTTACACTGACCTCCAAATTACCATAAACTTAAAAAAAATGAATTTCGCGGGCTACCTTAGCGCATCCTCCGTAATGGCAATAAGCTTGCCCCTATATCCCCTACACTATAACGTCATGAGACATGAACATAACTGGCGAAATGTAGATGCACAATTACAAGTTACAACTAAAGTGGCACCGGTGACTGAAAAGTTGTGCGGAAATCGGCTGTCATGGTATGGGCATGTGATGCGGAGGAGTGAGGAAAATGTCGTGAGGAAAGTTTTGAGTATGAATGTCGATGGCTATAAGAGTAGGGGAAGACCAAAGAAACGATGGATGGATTGTGTGAAAGATGACATGGCTAGAAAGGGGGTCACTACCGAGATGACGAATAATAGAGAAGTATGGAAAAAAAGGACATGTTGCGCCGACCCCAAATAGATTGGGATAAGGGTAGGAGAATGATGAATTACAAGTTACAACTCTATCTTTTCGAGCGAGCAGTGGAGGCCCAGTGGCAATGGCCGCGAATTACGAGTTGTAAGTCGTAGGTTCGTTCGAACGCAGACAGGCGCTTTACTTTGTGTAAATTATTTCATCGCCACTGCTCTCAAACCTCAAAGAAGGAGCTCGTGGCTAAGTAATAACAGCCGCACAGGTCGATCCATCACGTTAAGCTACGCTTGCCGGGGTCGGTCCGTGGATGGGTGACCATCTTTACATACCGAGACTCCTCCGTGCCTCGGAAAGCACGTTAAGCCGTTGGTCCCGGCTGTCATTCGTGGATCTTTGATAGTCGTTACGGGTCGTCAGAAGCCCGAAAGTCTGACAACCAGTCTTACCAAGGGGTATCGTATTACCCAGTTAATGGGTTGTGGAGCTCAGATAGGCAGTCGCTCCATGTAAAATACTGGTATTCAGCTACATCCGGTTAAACTGGAAGCCGACCCCAACATAGTTGGGAAAAGGCTAGGCAGATTGATTTTTTGCTCTCAAAACGGTGAAGGAAAGCATCGTGAGGAATCCCGCATGTCCTAGAACCAGAAAAAGACATGTGACATCTACCAATCCGGACTGGGCCCGCGTGGTGGATTAGTGCCCATTTCCTCTCACAGAGAGGAGACCTGTGTCCCAACGGTGGGAACATTATGCTATCCTTTCGGGAAATAATGCTTGGAATGCTTGCTTGCTTTTTTTTTTTTTATTGTGTCTAGTTTAGTTGCTGATCTTCTTTTTTGAATCACAATGCATACTTTTTCTTTCTTTTTCTTTATTCATGTTCGACCATTGACAGTCGTTTTAAAATCTTTCGGAATCTCAAATTGTGTACGGTCTACGTACATTGACCCTACTTCTGGCTGACAAGGCGAATCAATAAGTTCACTTGTCACAACAAATGCCGCTACTTACTCAGTGTGCAATTAACCAACCCGCGGAACAGACATACATGTAATGATCACCAACCTTTACGGTGTACGACACTAGTGATAAATAAACTTTTGGGTTACTATGTGAAGTGTTTTACATGTTGGACACACTCGCTCTAAACAAACTACACAAACAGTACAGTGAACTAATCTGGATCGTACAAATTGTAATAGTGATACGGATAGCTGCGCTGTACGGCTTGCATGGTTAAATGACATCATTTATACAATTACTTCGTCCTTCATATAACTAACACAGTGCAGTGCACTAAGACATGAATAGCTCATTATTTTCATTACAATTGCTTTGCAGTCTTTGTCTGTAAATATTTTTGAAGTCAAAACTTCTTTAGGCGTCTTGAGCGGTTTTTGGTAAGGGGAAATCTTACGGTTTCGCGTCACAACGTCACCGTGACACCTCGACAGCGCGACATGCTATGCTTAGTTTTACATTAAGCTTTCACTACTGTCGACGGTCCCCCATGAATGACTGACAATTTTTTTCTCTTCAAGTGCAGTTATATATTAATTTGTAAACCCAAAACCCCCAGGGGGAGGGGGGTTAGTTGCGAACCCCATAGGTTCACAACTACGTAGGATGTTTTTTTTCCATCGGATGGTGTTTTTTTACGTTTATATATATAATATATACGCTTATATACCTATTATGTAAAGGGGTTTTCCTTATGCACACATGGGGTGCAGAAAGCCTTTGAGGGGTTAACCATTACTTTTCTACTGCTGGATCTCCCCCATAACCTTCCATACTTCCCTATGTATTGACTTTATAAATGCATTGTACACCACCACTTGTATAACACTCTGGCTTCTGCCCGCGACTTCGTCCGCGAGAAATTTCTTGTTCCCCCGACCCACCCCTCGCATTGCAACGCCTGCCTATTACTTCGTTTTCGCTTAGCGTTCTTTCTGACTATTTTTCATTTTGCTCGGCTTCTGAAGGTCGTGGCGTTATAATAAATAGCCTATAAATGTAAGCCTGCCTCAAGAATTGGATTATCACAAATGCAAAAATAATTTTTCAAATCTGACGGGTAGTTCCAGAGATTAGCGCGTTAAAACATACAAAAAAACAAACTCTTCAGCCTTATTTTTAGTATAGATATGCATAAAAGGTCCCATTAAAATAGATGGACAAAATTTTAGAAATAATTCAGACCACCAAAATAAGGACAATGGTACAAAAAATAATAAGAAAAACGCATTAGATACAAGAAAAAAATCAGCTAACGAAAGTACACTAAAAATGTTGGTTACCCAATGCATAAACACATCCTTTGTTATCTCATAATTCTGGTACTACAATGTGCAGGCGCACGTGAGCACGTCACCGCCCGCGCCCGCCGCGTTTTTTTTTATTTTAGGTCAAAATAAAGCCACTTTAATCAGTGTTTTTTTTCGCTTGGATATCTTTGGTTAGACGAACTGAACGCTGTGCTAAAATTTGTCATATTTATTTTAATGAGACCTTATATTAGGTCTTTACCTATGAAATTGCCGTTCTGCAGTACTGGCCATTTCAAATCAAAATAATTTTTGTTTGGCTAAGAATTCTAATTTCAAATTAATTTTATTTTAAAAACATGGATTTTTTTTTCCAAAAGTAGTCATTTGTTTATTGATTAGTGTTACATTTTCATCGCATTTCAATCTTTTTCGTCATCATGGATACGTTAAAAATTCGAGTAATTTTGGAATATGAGTACCGTCGTGGCAGCAACGCGGCACAAGCGGCACGCAACATCAACGACGTTTACGGAGCTAACACTACAAACCAACGCACCACTTGTTATTGGTTTGCTCGCTTCCGTTCTGGAAATTTCGACCTGAAAAATGAACCTCGCGGTCGTCCGAAGACTTTGGTCGACAATGACGAATTAAAGGCGATTGTGGAAGCTGATGATACACAATCTACGGCTGAATTAGCAGCAGCTTTCGACGTTAGCGTCAAAACAATATTGGTCCATTTGCATCAAATTGGCAAGGTAAAAAAGCTTGACAAATGGGTGCCCCACGAACTCAATGATCGCCAGCGCGAAGTACGCGTCGAGACGTGCCTTGCACTGCTCAACAGACACACAAATGAAGGAATTTTGAACCGCATTGTTACCTGCGATGAAAAATGGATTCTGTTTGATAACCGCAAGCGCTCAGCAAGTTGGTTGGATCCTGGTTCAGCACCTAAACAATGCCCTAAACGAAAACTTACCCCTAGAAAAGTGATGGTCACTGTTTGGTGGTCTAGCGCCGGTGTGATTCATCACAGCTTCTTACCAAACGGGGTGAGCATTACTTCAGATGTGTACTGTGAAGAACTGAACACAATGATGGAGAAGCTGGCACATCTCCAACCAGCATTGGTCAATCGCTCGTCTCCGCTGCTCCTGCACGACAACGCGCGACCTCATACTGCACAGCAGACGGTCTCCAAGTTGCAAGAACTGGGGTTGGAAGCTCTCCATCATCCGCCCTACTCACCAGACCTTGCGCCTACAGACTACTACTTTTTCCAGAATTTGGATAACTTCTTGGCGGGAAAAAAATTCAATACCCGAGAGGCAGTATAAAATGCCTTTGAAGAATTTGTTGCCTCCCGTCCAGCTGATTTCTTTAAGAAGGGCATCAATAAACTGCCACTGCGTTGGCAAAGATGCATTGATTGCATGGGTGATTACTTCGATTAATTCAAATAAAAAATGCATGAAAAAAATTCGTTTAAATTTTTTCATACAAAACGGCAATTTCATAGGTAAAGACCTATTATAACACCTGTTTTCCTGAAGGGATAGGCAGATATGATGTATACCAGTAACAAAGACCCATGCAATAAGAAGCCTGAACTGATATAATAATTTAATTATTTACAGAGTGTAATCAACGTGATGGACAAAGACTGGCTCGGAGGCTGGGGTTGTCTGCTCACCGGGAAATTAGTGGACAAAACTTTGAAGGAAAAAGTAGTCAAATTAGTTGACACCACTATATTGGATTGGGGGTAAGTTATTACTAGGTACTCCTAATACAAATCAACCACCCTAACGCACCTTTAAATAAAAAAAAAAAAAAATTGTAGACCGTCGTCGTTCGATGTATATGTCATTTTCTTAAAATTTTTAGCTAAGCCATTTCAATTCTAAAAGTGCGATTTGTTAAGGACGCTGTTACAAATGGGTAGTCAAATCATTACTTTTTTACACAAAAGTATGTTTATTAAATAAAATACTTTTCATTATTATAATGTTTTTTGCCAGAATTATTGATAGATGCGTATGGTACGATTCTGAACTATAAATATAACTTTAGATGAGTATAGTTTCTCAATAAATATACCGAAGTGAAAATTTTTAAAATCTAAATCTATCTAATCTAAAATTATATTTATATTTCAGAATCGTCGAATCTATCAACAATTCGGGCAAAAAACATTATAAGAATGCAAAGCATTTTATTTAATAAACATACTTTTGTGTAAAAAGTAATGATTTGACCACCATATTGTAACAGCATCCTTAACCCCTGTTTTCTGTGAATAAAAGAGATATTGGGTTTCCCATCACATTTTTTTAGTAACGGCCCCCACCCAAATTGTGTAACACACTATCAATCGGAATCTGAATCATTTTGAAGCAAATTGCTAATCCATTGCTTCTTATGTTCGAAAAAATTGTCTGCTCGACAACGTAAATAACGCAATGAATGTTGTTGAACTGTCAAAATGAAACCGATTCCGATTGATAGCGTGTTACGCAATTACCCCGCTGGAGTCTGAATTTGTTTCAACGGTAGGTAACCCCGCGTCACATGTATATGTTGATGGATGGAGAGGGAGAGGAAAACCAAAGAAAAGATGAATAGATTGTGTGAGGAATGATATGAAAGAGAAGAGAGTGAATGATAGCGTGACGGTTGACAGGCGAGAGTGCAAGAAGAAAACGTGTTGCGCCGACCCCACGTAACATGGGACAGAGGCAGGAAGATGATGTAACCCCGCGTCAAAGCGACGTCAGATTTGGTACAATCACGTTTCGCGATGCTACCACCCAGCCACATCTGAAAGCACATTATCATAGTATTAGCAGTTTTAAATATTTCTAAACTTCATCATTCCTTTCCAGTTTCATCAGACTAACGCAAAAACAAAAAATCCTTCTTTACAACCTAATAGAATGTTGCCCGGTGTTGCAATCACAACAAATTAAATCCTGCATCAGAAGAATATTGACCGAACATGGCAACATTGAAGACGTCCGTCAAGTTTTGAATACAGAATGCGACAGTTGCACCAAGGAGTTTAGGTTTCTAAACGAACTTTGTTTAAAATGTTTGTCGAGGGGTTTTGAGAAGATCCATCATTTTAGTTTAGTGGATGGGATTAGGGCGTTTTCACAAGTTGCATCACAGGTCAAAGATAATGATGAATGGGGCTTGAAGAAGGCTAAGAGACATCCAGTCATACTTATTGTGGATGAGGTGAGTTTTCAACCTTATAATACGATATTTTACTGTAGATGAGAAAAAATCTAAAAATATATTATTTAGATAGCTTAGGCAAAAAGCAGCCGGAAAATGTTAGTTTTAGTTCATAAAATAACAATATAAATTTTAAAATTCAATTAAAATTTTTCAGTTTATTTAATCTGTTTTCTAACACCATGAAAGTAGCCGCCATGTTATTATGGCATAATAGCTGTTTAAATTAAAAAGTGTCAATGTCAACTGTCAACTGATCAGCGTATATAAAGTGTTTGTTTACTCAGCGAACTGACGTCATGACCACAGAGCAATATGGCGTCCACTGCGTCCAGCGTTTTCGCGCGATATTTGAAAATGTAAAATTTAAATGCATTTTTATGGCACTTATCGATTGCGTAAAAATTTTGTGTTTTTTGTAGTGGCTTATTAGCACTATAGAATTATATTGAGACATTTTTTTAAAAATGGGTGTAATACCCTATTATACTTGTTTTAAGCCTAAGCTCAGTATGATGAGATTAGCCAGTTGGTAAGGTTGGTAGATTTTTTTTTTTTTTTCCCAACATATGTAAGTACATTCATTTTTAACTTAAAAAATTATACTCGCCAAACTTTTAAGTTTGATGTCGACAATTACTGGGGCCGTACAAAAAACATCATGGATCCATCATGTTTTTTGTTGAGAAAAAAGGATGGTGCTATAGGTCGTATATATCTCCGTCTCTCTCTCTCACACTGGAACCGTTCAACTTCTGCCCTTCTAGAAGAGCTCATAGTAAGCCCCCTGGTTGGCTATTCAGGTATAATTCGTGCCACTAAGGGCCTGTTTCACCACCTACGATTATGTTCCTATTAACTTACTTGGCAGATAATTTCATACATATTCTGTTCCATTTTTGAATTTATTCGGTAAGTAGTGGCTATTCGGACATCGTGAAATAGGCCCTAACTCTTATAAAACATTCAATAAATTGTTAACGAAATGTCTTTGCTCATAACCTAGATTTTACTCTATTTTTTTAAAACTCTGAAAATTTTTTTTAAATTTATCGTTGCCTATATTCTCGTGTGTTGGTATATACTCAAATAGACTTTATTCTGATAGATACATAAACCAGGTATTTAGTACACACCAAAGAAATAGCACAACAAACAAAATTACAAATGGTAAAACATTAAATAAAGAAAAAAAAAATGTTTAATTTATGTCGCAGCCAACTGATTTAATTATAGCCTTTTCACTAAACGGCGCCGTTCAACTAGCGGCCTGAATACTATTCAGCCGATACATCTAATACAACATTTAATGAACTGGCTGGCTGTTGCTTACAGGCTTTTTATACAATAGGGCCATCTGCTTTTGCAGTCTCCGATGCTGCGGGAAGTACAACACCTTCGCTCATGCGCACCCAGAGGGCGGGGGCTGCCCTCCTTTCGCGCCTCCGGATTTTTAAACACTGCAAGGGGTAGCAGACAAAAGACCATGTGGAGTCGGGGTGCCCCGACTCCACGCGCAAAACGTATTTAAACTGTGAGAAACAACGGAAAACATAGTGACTTGTCAACGCCATATTGACAGCGTGGATTTCAGCGCTAGGTGGCAGAAAATGGAACTAAATTGAAATGTCTGGGCTAGGCTAGTAGTTAAACGTTACCGACCCAAGTAATTTGCCTAGCTCTTTGATTGAATGGCTGAATAACATTCAGGCCGCTTATTGAACGACGCCGTTTAGTGTAAAGACTAGGCGGTTGACTAAACAGCTAATTAAACCAGTTGGCTGCGATATAATTATACCAGATGGGGCAAAAGTAATGTCATAAGAATAGAACATAATAAACGTTTATTGTTTCCAGTATTACATTTAGTAGTAGTACATACACTCTCGAGGAGGAGCTCGACTCAACATAGTTGGGAAAAGGCTAGGCAAATTGATTTAACCTAACATATGTGTATAACCTATGCCCACAATAAAAAGATTTGTTTTGTTTGAAAAAAATTTTTTTTTTATATTTCACCTTTCCGTACATTTCAGATGCTAGACACATTTCCATGGGAGACTCTCCCCATACTGAACCAGCACGCTGTGTCCCGAATGGAGAACATTCACTTCCTATACTACCTGTACAAGATACATGAGACTGACGTCATCGATGGGTACTTCGCGGCCAAGTGTGATGTCGGCAGATACGTCATCAATCCAGGTATGGTCTTAAAATATTAAATCCTTGATCTAAAAAGTTATTTTCAGTTAAACAAATATCAAATCTATCTGTATATTAAGAGCGTTAACGTCGCGCGCGCTGGCAACGTCGCATTACTGTGTGTGCTCATTTTTTTTTTTTTAAGAGTAAATACCAAAATAACCGTGAAAAAATAGCATACATACTTATAAATACCAACGATCTAAGAATTTGAGAGAGGAAATTGTCCTTTGATTTAAATTCATTAAAATAATCACGAAACAGGAGCTCGTGGCTAAGTAATAATAGCCGCACGGGTCGATCCATCAGGTTAAGCTACGCTTGCCGGGGTCGGTCCGTGGATGGGTGACCATCTTTACAAACCGAGACTCCTCCGTGCCTCGGAAAGCACGTTAAGCCGTTGGTCCCGGCTGTCATTCGTGGATCTTTGATAGTCGTTACGGGTCGTCAGAAGCCCGAAAGTCTGACAACCAGTCTTACCGAAGGGTATCGTATTACCCAGTAAGTAAGGGTTGTGGAGGTCAGATAGGCAGTCGCTCCATGTAAAATACTATTATTCAGCTGGATCTGGTTAGACTGGAAGCCGACCCCAACATAATTGGGAAAAGGGTAAGTAGATTGAAAATAATCACCGTGGATGGGTGACTATCTTTCACCCATCCACGGTCCAACCCCGGCAAGCGTAGCTTAACTTGATAGGTCGACCCGTGCAGCTGTTATTACTTAGCCACGAGCTTTCAAACCTTTTTATATTAAAAAAACAACTTTCAGAGAAGAATCTGGACCGAATGGAGAACCGAATGAAGTCATTTGTGGAGTACTGGTGTCCTGAATGGACGGGACACATCGGGGAACCGCCCTCAGCGCAGGACTTCATCTCACATCTTACTGAAGCTGATGTGTTCTTGTAAGTGTTATTTTCCTGACCTGAACTTATGCGACACCTTTTTACTTCCTCTAGACAAGTTATCATCCCCTGTGTTGCAGTAATATATTAGCTTCCATGAGTGGCGATACTTAAGGGTGTTTTTCCACCAGAGATGTGCTATGCTACGTTGCTATGGATGCGTTTGATATTCACCAATCATATTCATTGGTCCACATAGCATAGCACTGGTGGAAACGGGTTCAACTATGCCATGTTTCTTATATGGATTGCTGCGTGCTATGGATGGGAGCTAAGAATGCGCGAGTGGTGTAGCTGCCGCTCCCCGTGCTTTCCCTACTGTCGATGCATCGCATAGCTCGAGCTGCGCATCTTCCTCGCACAGCTACCTCGCAGCGGCGCATCTTCATAGCACATCTTACTCACTCCGCTATACACAGCTTAGCATTAGTGGAAACGGTCACATAGTTTCGATTCTCGCAGCATAGCTGCGTAGCACATCTCTGATGGAAAATTAGCCTTATACGTGGGTAGCAGCAGAGAGGGGTCAATTTATAAGAGAGAAGCCGAAGCGAAACACGTTTTAACTTACTTAAGTATCAATATGCATTAATTAATTAAATGCACCGATCCCAGCGTGGTTTGCCTAAACTCAATTACTCGAATGGACCCAAAAATTCACACTAGCCCCTGTTGCCTCATGCTTCATGGTGCAACACAGATCTCAACTGGAATATGCCACATGTGTATGGAATCCACTTTATGATAAATACAGTGACCAGATTGAATCAGTACAACGTAGATATCTTCGTTTTCTAAACTACACATTTTTTAAGAAACGGTCTTCATATCTTACTCTCCTGGAAAAGTTCTCTTTGTCAACTCTTAAATCGAGGAGACTGTATCATGATCAATCATTCTTATATAAAGTCTGTCGAAATGAATTTGATTGCATTAACCTCATAAACCAAATTTATATTCGCATACCTAGTCGCAACGTATTCGCGATACTTATACTCATAGTCTATTTGCCCCCAAGCCGTGTAGGACGAACGCAGGCGAACGAGCTCCTTTACGGCGTATTATGAAAAGTTACAACGATATTTTTGCTGATATCGACTTGTTTGTTTTGTCACTTACCCAATTCAAGAAATGTATCTGTGAAAAAATTGATCACACTTTCTCATAATGTCAACATTATGCAGACTTGCTTGTTTATATTTTTAACCGACTTCAAAAGAGGAGGAGGCTCTCAATTCGGATGTTTTTCTTTTTGTTATGTGTTTTGCTTTGTGTGTTCGGACATAACTTTCTTCTTTTCTTAAGTTTGCTTGTACCTAATTAAGTTTAATTGTATTATTATGTGGATAACGGTGCTGGTTGCGTTATTACCTAAATGTTTTATAATCTATGTACTAGTATTAAGCATTATTACGCAATTGTTTGTTGTCCTAAAGAAATAAAAATAAAATAAATAAATAAACACAGACCATTGCATATCAAGGAGTAGACCAGGGGGCGCGATAATGGTAGGGAAGACGTGCCCTTAGGATATGGAAGGGATAAAGAGCCTACCAAGTATGCACCGTATAAAAACTGGAACTGGAATTGTTAACTTGAAAATAAAAGTTTTCCTTTATTGAATTTCACACCATCTATCGTCATGTTGCAGAATTAAAAAGACGCTATCACTACAAAGACAAAACTTTCTATGTTTTACAGAAATAAGCTCAACTATATTAGATACTATCATTCTAAAATTATTACAGGAATATAATACATTAAATACGAGTACAGTTGTAATCGAGAACAAAACCTGTTCAACTAACAGGTGAAAAATAAATAAACTGTGCAATATTCCTCCATCTCGTTTTCGCTGACGCATTTTTCTATATCTGTCTCTCTCGTAACCCGTTGTACCATTGTGGACATTTGCGGTGAACCACTTTTCGACCTTATTGCTAAGGTGATAAGGTTGAAAAGTGGTTAACTGTAAATGTCCAATCGCCAATGGTGAATAGTCCGCCACGGTAGCATTTTACTGACTGCAGTGGTCGCTGAGCATCCTGTAAATATGCAGATTTTTCGTGAAACACTTGCTTGACGACTTAGGATTGTGTGAAGTTAGAGGTAATTACTATGTGCAGGTATTGCGGCCACGGTGACGGTTGCCAGCTCGCTGCGGGCGGCTGCGGCGGGGCGGGCGTGGAGGGGGCGCGAGGGGCTGCGCTGTGCGTGCTGTCGGGCTGCGGCTCGGTCAGGCTCACTGCTACAGCCCCCAGGGCTCCGCCCGCGGCTGCACATCATCTTCTGCACATAGCTGGCTGGTGATTACCTAAATTTTTTTTTTTAACATCAACAAATATAGTTGTGGTGCCCCAGTGGTATCGGCCTTGATTTAGAGTTATAGGTCTAAGTTTGAACTCGGGCACTTTGTGCAATTCATTTAATCACCACTGCTCTCAAAACTGTGAAGGTCAACATAAGAAACCGGCATGCGTAGACATCATGATGGCTTACGAACACTCTTTTAATATGCGTGTGTGGCCGGCATCTACATCGCCACATGCGAACTACGCTGACGTCACGCAAAATCCTGCATCGCGCAATCAGAGTTTACCGCGCGACTAGCATCTAAACAACGTCCCGAAATCAATTGTCGGGCAGTTGCCCATCAGACACAACACCCTCCAAACTCTTCAACTTTATTAGTATAGATCCAACTTTGCGTGTCTTGCGTGTCTGAGTACTCACAATGAAGGGTTCCGTAGTTGAAAAGAATTTATCCCAAAAACAAACTTAACATTTTAATTTAATAAAAAAAAAATTGTGATAAAATTACAAATGAACAATTTTCGGATTTTTCCTTTATTTGTGATGTGAGAGCTTGCTTCTTGCCAAATTTCATGATCTAGTACAACGGGAGGTACCCTATAAGTTTTGATTTACTTGCGAATAACAAAATATGTCGCATAAAGGGCCTTATTTTTTATTGCGTTGACTTAGAAGCTTGATTTTTTAGAACTTTAAGGGACCTACGTATTTACTCGTAATATTAATTTCAACTTGATACCTCCACGCATTCTAGAGAAAAAGGGACAGACTGACAAACAGACAGACAGACGGACAACGAAGTGATCCTATAGGGTTCCGTTTTTTCCTTTTGAGTTACGGAACCCTAAAAAGTACTGTAAAATCTCGACTGTTTCACCACCTTTTTTTTTTTTTTTTTTTTTTTTTTGTGTATGGGAAATCATCAAATGACTTCTCCCGCTCTGGGCAGAGCGGGAGGGCGTGTCAGACTTTTACTGACTAAAACCCACCCATGTTCCTTCAGCTGCCCGTGCCAGGGCCACGGTATCTCTTTCGAACTACCCGCGACCCCGGCGGCCTGTTTCACCACCTATGATTAAGTTCCTATAACTTACTTAGCAGATAATTTCATACAAATTCTGATCCATTTTTGAATTTATTGGGTGTGTAGTGGCTATTCGGACATCGTGAAATAGGGCTAACCCTAATCTTTTATTTTCCAGTCCGATGGTAGTGGGCATGCTGTGGGAGGTGACGGACCTGGAAGTTGACAAGGTGGTGAGCACGCTGGTGTCGCTGTACGTGCCTTCTGCCGCGCCGGTGCCCTGGCACAGTGTGGGCAAGGCTAACTGGAGCAATTGTGTGCTGGGTGAGAATAACACTTTATCTTATAGAGGACCCGCCCCGGGTAGCCAGATCGCTAAAAAAAATTAAACTGAAAAAAAACCGGTCAAGAGCGAGTCGGACTCGCGCACCGAGGGTAAGTAACGTTCCGATTTCTGAAAAAGTGTGCTATTTAGAGACATCGTTATATTTTTCCTGTAATCTTTATGTATATAATCTTCAGTCACATAGAATAATTTCAGATTTTTCTCTATGCAAACTTAAGGGGGGGGGCGGTATTTTTTTACATTTTTCATCAAAAGTCGAAAACTATGCGGCCTAAAAAAAGGAAAATGTGCAAACAGCGCTCATATGATACCCCACATGCCCTAGTAGCTATCGAAGTTTTTTTTTAATTTTTAAGATTTTTTAATTTAATTTTTAAGATTTTTCAGTCTGTTGCAAAAAAAATAAAACTATTTCTTTTTTATTTGCGTTGATAGCATCAGTAGTTCTTGAGATATCCAGCTGTGATAGACGGACAGACAGAGACTGAATCGCACCATAAGGGTTCCTTTTTACCATTTTAGTTCGGAACCCTAAGGCCTCTGCCTCGAATTTTGCGGGCAGCGGGGCGGCAGCGGCGGTGGTGCGGGAGCGGTAGGATTTTATGCGTAAAAACAATGGGACCGGCCCTCAAAACAGCGGCGCGGTGGCGGGGCGGGACAATGCCAGACGCGCCGCCGCCCCGCTGCCCGTGAAATTCGAGGCAGAGGCCTAAAAACTACAAGATGACCCTCTGGGCTACTCTGAAGCATAATCAGCCTATAATGTGCCCACTGCTGGGACACAGGCCTCCTTTCTTCGAGAAGGATTGGGCTATAATCCACCACGCGGGCCCAGTGCGGGTTGGTAGATGTCGCATGACTTCGAATTTTTGGTTTTATGGCATGCCGGTTTCCTCACGATGTTTTCCTTAACCGTTTTGAGAGCAGTGGTGATGAAATTATTTACATAAACTAATATATAACTAATAATGTGCCTGCCTGGGTTCGAACCCACGGCCTACAACTCGGTAAGTCGGGGCCGTTACCACTGGGGCACCGCTGCTCGCAAATCTGAAGGCTGCCTGAAAATTTCATCAAGATCGCTCCAGCCGTTTTGGAGTCCATAGGGAACATACTTACTTACATACATACATACTCATATCGATTTTTACCCGACTACGGCGAAGCAAAAAGGTGGGTTATGATTTTGACCAGTATGTATGTTCCTCTGTTCCCTCATAACTTCTAAACTGCTTATCATAACTTGACAAATAAGTTATCGTTGGAAGCGTCTTGATCTTGGTGGATGGATCGTAGGCTATGTGACGTCACATTAAATTGAATATGGCGCCATCTAGAGCACATAAAGTCATGAACTGGATAAAAAAATTGTTTTATGTTGCCGTGTTGGGTATCAAATGAAAGGGTTTAATTAGCACATTTCAAAAAAATATATATTGTTAGCTATTGCTCGCGGCTTTGCTTGCATGCACCCGATAATTGGGAATAATTTCTAAAATCACGCCTCAGATGTGAGTCAAACATTTCTCTCTAAACGTAACCAAAATACATATAATATATTAATTAAGTGGCTCTGCAAATACTTTTTCACGAAATTATAACCTCAAAATAATTTAAATAAAAAGTAAGTTTAAAAACTAAAACCTGACTACTGAAAAATCACGCTCTAAAAAGTATGAAACAAGAAAATATATTATTCTTATCTGAAATTAGAAAAAGACAGACAAGTTAAAAATCCGGAGTCACAAGTCATGTACAAACGCCAGCACATCAAGCTACTACAATCTGTCAAATTTCTTTAATAGATTTTCATCTTTATTGCTAAAATATTAGGTTCAAGGTTGATTGGGAACATTTGACAGTTTCGGGTGGCTTGACCTGCTGGCATCTGTACTAAGGGCATAAATCGAAAAGATTACCTACGTGTGACTCCGGATTTTTAATTTGTCTGTCTTTTTCTAATTTCAGATGAGAATTTTTTTAAAATTTAATTTTTCAATATTTTCTTTTTTCATACTTTTTAGAGCGTGATTTTTCAGTAGTCGAGTTTAAGCCGTGGCAGTTATGAGATAATCATATTACATAATATTTCTATTTCCAGACACAACATCAGGTGAACAGAAAGGCCAGTTCACACCGGAGCCAGACTTACTCCGCGCCGTGTGTCGCGCGCGCTGTTCCACCAACTACGTGATGATAGCTAGCAGCGTGGTCGCACGGGGCCTGCCTGTCAGGATACGAGATTGATACAAAGCTGAGAAGGTAATACCAGCCTACTACTATCCCACTGCTGGGCAAAGCCTCTTCTTCCTTTCCTTTCCCATTGTAATAATTATAATAGGGACGATGCTGGAGAAAAAAAAAAATAATTCTATATAGTCAGAAAAAAAAATATTAGACACGTATTTTTTTGCTTTTTGACTTAGATAATCCGCATTAAAGTTGGAGAGTAGGGGCTCGCTCTGTCACAACTACGTAGGTATAAAATCTAGCTAGGCGTGACGTCATGCCACATTTTAACTCAATGTATCGCCGTAATCTTTTGATTAAGTAAAAAAAGAAAAAATACGTGTTCAATATTTTTTACATGACTGACAAAAAATAAATTTTTAGGCATCATCTCTATTCTGTAAATACTTATTTGTTACGGTCCTGAATCATACTTTAATCAACATACAACCTAATAATGACTTGCAAATTGGAAAAAACATAAGAAAATTTGAATTTCTGGCTTCCCTTAAAATAACTATCATTAAATGTCAGCACTATTCAACTAATTATAACGTTATTTATTGTTTCAGGTAGCGTCATGATATTATTTTACAATATAAATGACTGATACCTTGTAAATAAATTTTGTTAGTTGCCTTTCATTCATCCTCAACATGGCTTAACCATCCTCAGATGATGTAGTGACAAAATTTAAAAGACTATGCTAACATACTCTTTTAAATTTTGTCACTACACCTTCTTTTAAACTGCACCTCATTTTTCAGTCTATCATTCGAAAGAAAAGGAGTATGTAAGGATCGTAGCAGGTGCGTTCTGTAATTTCTGCCTACCCCCATGGGAAGGTGTGAGTTTATGTATGTACGAGTATGACTGATGTTCGCAAGAATAATAAATGTGTAGTAAGTTAACATACTTTTATCTACTCTCATATGGTAAAATTCGAATTATAAACTTTAAAACGAGTTCATATTGACATACTTTGTAAAAACAATACCGAAATTTAAAAAAATGTTATAAAACAATTTTTTACCATTACGATACAGGGCAAATCCAAGAAGTTAATAATATGACCAAGGAGTTTCCATCATTTTTTTTTTTTATAGCATTACAAAAAGTTTAGATTCCAATTTTTACTTTTCTGTGGCAGCGCCTGCTTTAGCGCATGCGCCGTGATGTGCTAAGTTTTGGCGGCATTCATACGTTTTGTTGTACTGAATTTAGTGGGGAAAGTTTATTTAGTTGCAATCCCAATGTATGAGAATAGATAAAGTAGTTTATGAAACTGTACTTATCTAGGTATTTCCTATGCAACAGTTTCATAAACTACTAAGGGACCTAATTGTTATTTTAAGTAGTAATTAATAATTACTTTTACTGTATAGTGTAATATCAAACAAATGTTAGGAAAACTACATTATGTACCCGAAACTATGTTCTGTCAAGTCTATGTATATTCCATTTGCAATACGATTAGACAATTCAGCAAACCTTTTTTACAGTCCGTTCAACCGATTTTGACTTCTATTATGTTGGTGGTCTATGACAAATGGCCTACGGAATAGAAGTCAAAATCGGTTGAACGGACTGTAAAAAAAGAAATACAACCGACTTCCAAATACAACACTACAAAGTGAAAAATAACTTTAATTTCGGAAGTCGGTGTCTAGTTAAATGTATTTTGGTTTTTTTCCACCGACTTCCGAAATTAAAGTTATTTTTCACTTTGTAGTGTTGTTTTTGGAAGTCGGTTGTATTTTTTTGTAAAAAAGTTTTTATTTTTCACTTTTTAGTTGTGGTACCTACCCCACACAAATTCTAATACCACTACCTGCAAAACACACTAGGACATCATCCATATAAAAGTGGGGAAAAAATACGTATTATTGAAGCTTACTCAAAAACTACCAAAGCAAAGTTAATCAATTTTATATGGGACCAACTGTGATGATGATGACCCTTCGAATAAAACAAAAAAAAAAAATCCAAATCGGTCTAGCCATCTTCGAGTAATCGGGGAACATACATAAAAAAAAATAAAAAAAAAAAAAGGTTCCGACGAATTGAGAACCTCCTCCTTTTTGAAGTCGGTTAAAAAGGTTTGTTGAATGAATTGTCTAATCTTATTGCAAATTATATTTATTTAACTGTAAACATAACCTAAAAAATAACAAAATTATATACTAACATAACTAAAACTATTAAAAAACTAAAATATGGCGTCGAAAAATTCCTCAATTTTTTGCAAATTGAGTATAACCATGTGCCGAATTTCATCCATATCTGTGGGCTTATTGCGTAACACACATAAACTTACATATGATCGCAATGGGTTTAATTTTGACAGTTCACCCACGTTCATTGCATTGTTTACGTTGTTGAGCAGACAAATTTGTCCAATCTATGAAGCAATGGATTAGCAATATGCTTCAAATCTCTCGGATTATGACTGAAAGTGTGTTACGCAATTACGGTGGTGCTGTTCAACCGTATATGCGTAAGTATTTGTAAATATTTCTTATCCTGTACTTTTAAGGGCTAATTTTTCAATAGTCAGATAACTTTTATCTGAAGAATAAATATGAAAAAGAAAGAAAGAAAGAAAATACGTTTATTTGCGGTAAACATGACGCAAAGGACAACAAAATAAAATAAGAATGTAAAAAGCAAGTTTAGGGGAAAATATGCGTCACATCTACGCAAAACGGCAAAACTGTCATATTATGCATTATGCTGAGCGGTACCGCTCAGCATAATGCATAATATGACAGTTTAACATATTTTCTATACAAAAGCTGTCAAACCGCCATATTTATTCCATACATAAAAGTTATCTTAAGTTATACAATACAACGTGTCGATTTGTATCCTCGTCAAATTTAAAGATGTGGTATAGACAATCAAACCGAACAACTTTTTTCATGGCAACAACATCGTAATCGCGAAAAAATAATCAGCCGTCCCATACATTTGCGTCGAGTAGGTAAGTATTGAATTGGACAGTTGAAAATTTTTTCGCGATTACGATATTGGTCATATGAAGAATGTTGTTGGGTTTGATGTTCTGTATCACACCCTGAAATTTGACGAGAACGCAAAACGACACGTTGTATATTGACTCTTGTGATACAGGAACTCCTACTACACAGATGTTTGGGACTTTGAAGTGTTAATAAAGAATTGATTTATTTATCTGACCATTGAAACATTAGCCCTTATGGAGGATGCGCTGTGGTAACCCGCGAAATTCAAATTTTCTTAGAGGCGTTAGATTTCGTTCGTTCGACGAATCTACACGAAATCTAACTTTGAGAGATGTATTCATGATTTTTATGGTTAAAATTATGTAAATACATATGTTTTATTGCCGCGTATCATATTTTGATCAAGATACAACCTGACACGGACCTGCGAATTGCAAAAAACCCAAAAAAATATTGAATTTCGCGGGCTACCACAGCGCATCCATCATAACTTCATAACTCATAAATTTGGTTATTAATTATTTTTTCCCTTTTCTTATTTAACTCTTTTGTGGGCCTTTGTGTAATTTTCCCCTCTATATATCAATATCATTCTAAGATCGTATGTATCTGAAAATCTGTAAAGCACTGCATAGTCTAGTATGGTTAAAGTTAAATAAAACAATATTTGTTTTAATTATTACTTTTATTGTTTCTTCTACAAGTGACGTCATAAATGCGTGTTTAACATACGTGCGCAAATACAACAACATGTACAGTCCTACCAACTTATCTGTGAACTGAAAGAGGACGCCACCGTCGATGCGTCGACACAATCGAATGTCATGCGTCGGCACAATCGAATGACATTTCAACATGATGGCCGTAGTTCCAATTTTCGCCAATTCACAGATAAGTTGGTACGAGTGTATTGGAGTGACGCCATAGCCTCAAAAAAACGGCATTATTGCACGATTACCGGTGAGTTGCACAAAACCAACATTAGTGTAATGGAGACTTTAAATTGATGTTGTCACTTTCTTTTTGATACATAATATAAGGGATGGCATAATTTTTTGACAGATATACGGTAAGTTGCAGAAACGAACTTTAGATTAATGGAGGCTTTAAATTGATGCTGTCACTTTCTTTTTGATACATAACATAAGGGATGGCATAAATTTTTGACAGATATACGGTAAGTTGCAGAAACGAACTTTAGATTAATGGAGACTTTAAATTGATGCTGTCACTTTCTTTTTGATACATAACATAAGGGATGGCATGAATTTTTGACAGATATACGGTAAGTTGCAGAAACGAACTTTAGATTAATGGAGACTTTAAATTGATGCTGTCACTTTCTTTTTGATACATAACATAAGGGATGGCATGAATTTTTGACAGATATACGGTAAGTTGCAGAAACGAACTTTAGTTTAATGGAGACTTTAAATTGATGCTGTCACTTTCTTTTTGATACATAACATAAGGGATGGCATGAATTTTTGACAGATATACGGTAAGTTGCAGAAACGAACTTTAGTTTAATGGAGACTTTAAATTGATGCTGTCACTTTCTTTTTGATACATAATATAAGGGATGGCATGAATTTTTGACAGATATACGGTAAGTTGCAGAAACGAACTTTAGTTTAATGGAGACTTTAAATTGATGCTGTCACTTTCTTTTTGATACATAATATAAGGGATGGCATGAATTTTTGACAGATATACGGTAAGTTGCAGAAACGAACTTTAGTTTAATGGAGACTTTAAATTGATGCTGTCACTTTCTTTTTGATACATAACATAAGGGATGGCATGAATTTTTGACAGATATACGGTAAGTTGCAGAAACGAACTTTAGTTTAATGGAGACTTTAAATTGATGCTGTCACTTTCTTTTTGATACATAATATAAGGGATGGCATGAATTTTTGACAGATATACGGTAAGTTGCAGAAACGAACTTTAGTTTAATGGAGACTTTAAATTGATGCTGTCACTTTCTTTTTGATACATAACATAAGGGATGGCATGAATTTTTGACAGATATACGGTAAGTTGCAGAAACGAACTTTAGTTTAATGGAGACTTTAAATTGATGCTGTCACTTTCTTTTTGATACATAATATAAGGGATGGCATGAATTTTTGACAGATATTACGGTAAGTTACAGAAACAAACTTTAGATTAATGGAGACTTTAAATTGATGCTGTCACTTTCTTTTTGATACATGATATAAGGGATGGCATGAATTTAAAGTCCTATTAAACTAAAGTTCGTTTCTGCAACTGGCTGATTACCTACTGTAACAGTTTGTCTGAGATTTGGTTTCCTAGGAAAGAGGCCGTAAGTCATGAAAATTTGACATTTTCGTTTTTTGACATTAAAGGCAAACCTGGGCGAGGTTTGACTCCAAAGATTTAAATCACTAGATTTGCCCTCACCGAGTCACAAGAAAATGTGTCCATACTGAGAAGATTGAGCTCACACATTATTAAACAGCGTTTCCATGATAATTAAGTGAATCACTGCGTCGTTGCGTGTTAGAGGTGTCAAAACGAAACAGAAATGCAACTATATTTTGGGCGAATCTAACGATTTAAATCTTTGCCGCTGTCATCATTATCTTGACAGACGTTACTACGGCCGTTGTGACCACCGTTCTTCTAGGAAAGCGTTATAATTACTTTACTCTTTGACCGTAGCTTAAAGAAGGCTAAGGAAAGGATCCTGTTAAAAAATTAAACTAGGTACAATATCCAATCGTAAATAATTATATCACATTGAGCTTTTTCATGAACGTGTTTTTGACGGCTACTGCAATACATCCAGTGCACTCGTGCATCATGTGAAATCTACAGGGTGTAAGTGTAAACAGTGGCAGTCTTTTTAAGGGGTCATTATACTCATCATTATGAACAACTTTTACTATGGGAATAAACCTGAAATCGCAAAAAAAAATGAGCTGTTCAGTAGATTTATGTTCGCATAATTCGTCAAAATGTAGGAAGCAACAAATTTTTTTTCGCGATTTTTTTTCAGGTTTGGTCCCATAGTAAAAGTTGTTCATAATGATGAGTACAATGACCCCTTAAAAGATTGCCACTGTTTATACTAACACCTTGTATAGCTGTACAAGGAACTTTTGCCACTTGAATGCATTGACAGGGGGGCGCTGTTGATAAACATTTGTAAAATGGTGAAATTGTGCGGAGGAGCTCGTGGCTAAGTAATAACAGCCGCACGTGTCAAACCTCAGGTTAAGCTACACTTGCCGGGGTTGGTCCGTTGATGGGTGACCATCTTTACATACCAAGACTCCTCCATTAAGCTGTCGGTCCCGGCTGTCATTCTTGGATTTTTGACAGTCGTTACGGGTCGTCAGAAGCCCGAGTCTGACAACCAGTCTTACCAAGGGATAGCGTATTATAGTTTGTCAACTCTGAAATGACGCGACCCCCTACTTATACATACACTACGGGAAATGCGGTAGTGGGGCGCGTCATTTTAGAGTGGGCAAACTATACCCAGTTACTGGGTTGTGGCAGTCAGATAGGCAGTCGCTCCATGTAAAATAAGTACTTACTGGTATTAAGCAGCTGCATCTAGACTGGAAGCCGACCCCAACATAGTAATTGAAAAAACAAGATGGCGGCTTTCATTACAATTTTGGTCACGCGCCAAAAGATCCATTTACAACTTATCGTTGATGTGGTTCAAAAGGTGAAATCTATATGTGGTCCTGAAGATGACATAGTATCCTTCAATATTACACGTAATGTTTACTGCGCGGGAACACTCTCCCGTGGGCGCTGACTGGCCGCGGCGCGCGCGCGGCGTCTCCGGGTGGACGGAGGCGTGCGCTCCTTAGACTCCGTCTGACGCTGGATCAGCTGGGAAACAAACAAATTCGCCTATTTGCAACATGAAATGTAACACAACAATTATACTAATTACATGTTGCATTGCATAAACTAGGACGGGTTATTTGTGTTACATGTCATGTTATGTTTCACCAATATTCACCCAGTATTATGTATTAGTAACAAGTCAAATTAACGAGGGTGGGATACAAGAAACGGCTAGCCTGAAACTAAAGTGGTCTATACCATATAAATGATTACCATCAATATAACACATTCATAAAAACACAGTGACTTCAAACGCGTTTCGTTTGTTATCTCAAAATGTTTATTTTGTATCATATACCACTTTAGTTTCAGGCTAGCGTAAACGTGTTTTTTTTTAACGTAAAGCATTTAAAAATAATCTAGTGTTAATTACTGTACAATGGTACGGAACACTTCGTGTACGAGTCCGACTCGCACTTGGCCGGTTTTTATATTCCTGCCAACAATTATTGCCTATTATTTCAAGTCTGTTAGCTTATAATATCATGTAAATATTACAATTTGATTGCTTGATTAAACAATATACTGAACTAGAGATCAAGTTACCCTTACCTCATCGATTCTGATGATATCGATGATCTCAAGCACCTTCTTCTCCAAGCTCTTGATGTACAGCCGCGCGTTGGTCACGTTGATGTCGAACCGTCTGCCCAGCAGCTTCAGGAGAGGCAGCGAGTCGCACTCCGAAGATCTGAGAAGTTTTTATGAAGTAATGGAATCGATACTTATTTCACTCTAGTACCTACCTATCTACCTATGATTGCCTGTCGCAGTCTAGATAATATAGAGAATAGATCATGCGATGGTAAAAATATAAGCCAATCAGCAAGGTGTGTCTGCCCTGAGTGCACCGACGGGCCCACGTTATTATACTTCGCGTGTCGATTTGTCGAAGGCAAATAGAGCTCGTCTAAGTTGAAATAACGCGCCCCACCATTTGTATACATACACTACGGTAAATGCGGCAGTGGGGCGCGTCATTTCAGAGTAGACATGGCAAGCTCTACACCTTTGAAGTAACGTTTTTGTTTCGCCCAATAATCAGAACAATAACACCATTTGCTTACGCACACAAGTACAGGCGTAAGGTGGACCATGGTCTGTGGAGAGGCGCCGCATGCACACTGAAGATAAATCCGAGAAAACCTACTTATGAGGATATGTAAAAAGCGAACTGAGCGATAATAAGAATGTGACAGAGTCAATTACTTCCACATGCGAAAAAAGAGAGCGCAACTTTGCGCTGGAACCAAAATAATAGCGCCAAATCAAATAAAAATTGTTTAAAAATAAATTAAGCTATCTATCAAAAATATTTTCAGCCAGGGTTTTCAATTTCTTATTACGCGCTTTTTGAATACTATTTTGCAATGAAATTACTTAGGATTTTAGAATTACAGAAAAAAACATAAAAAATTAAAGGTCTTTTCGGAATTAAATTCTATCGAGAAAATTTAACCCAATTGTGTTTTCCTACAGTCAGAGTATTAATTATTATTATTTATTGAATTTAAAGGCCAACACGGACCAATTATAAAAATAAACTAATACAAATACAATTTCAAAATACAATACAATAAAATACAATACAATACAATTTAATTACAGGTCAATACAATTCAATTACAGGTCAATACAATTAAAACAATATTTCCACATTAGCCCGTACATGTACCATGTCACAGTGATACATGTACTGACAGTCGAATCGCTGGGCGAAGGTGCTCAGGATACTATTCGGGCTGACCCGCACCCTGCGCACCAGGGATGTGCACCGCTTGCGCATGGTTGTATAAAAACAATCCACGCGCGCTACGGCAAACATCCCCGAAGCGCTACAGAAGCGAGGCAGCCCCAACAGCACCCTGAATGCATTATTGTATTGGACGCGTAGAGCGCTGTACTGCTTTTGCGTATAATTCACCCACAGACCGCTCGCGTAGAAGGACGTACAAAATGCCCTGAACAGGGTGATCTTGACGTCTCTTGAACAACGAGCAAATCTGCGTGCTATCATATTCGCACGAACAGACAGCGCTCTACGCTCCCTTTCTATGTCATTATCGTCTTTCAGCTCCGGGGTTAGCAAGTGCCCAAGGTATTTAAACTGTTCTACCCTACTAAGGGGGTAGCCATTCAGTCTAACCCTAGGTGTTTGGCTTAAGGACCTTCCCCGAGCCTGAAAGACCATCCACTCACTTTTGTTAATGTTGTACATCAACCCGTGTTGTCCAGCATATTTTGCGCAAATGTCGAGCAGCTGCGACAGTCCACCTACAGAAGCACTCAGCAGCACCATGTCGTCCGCGTAACTAATATTATTAAGGCAGACCCCATCGATATGGCAGCCGACATGTGTGCTGCTGAGCTCCTCCACAAGCGCATTCACATACAGGTTAAAAAGTTTCGGCGATGTCAGGCCCCCC
Organism: Cosmia pyralina; assembly: GCA_946251885.1. Lineage (NCBI taxonomy): Eukaryota > Metazoa > Arthropoda > Insecta > Lepidoptera > Noctuidae > Cosmia > Cosmia pyralina. The sequence goes on along the minus strand of OX276361.1, from coordinate 21,859,971 downwards.
TGCCTCACGCCGCACTCCAACCTGTATGGCGTCGAATACGCCCCTGACCACCGAACAACGTTGATCTGGTTCCCATACCAATATTTAAAAGTACGGATTAGTTCCTCGGGCATTGTTGTTTGGTGTAATTTTTGCCACAGAATATCGTAAGAAACCAGATCAAACGCCTTCGATAAATCAAGAAAACACGCAAAAATGGGCGTATTTTTATCCGTGTAGTACTTGACAGTTTGCTTCAGACACAGTATAGCCATTTCAGTAGAGAGACCTGACTTGAAACCGAATTGGTTGTCGTGTATCTGTAGATGTTGATCAAGCTGAGTGTTAAGCAATCTGTCAAGCACCTTTGCGACTATAGTGGCTAAGGAAATCGGTCGATAATTACATTTGTCACCAATATCACCGGTTTTGTTTTTGACAATTGGCACCACTACAGTCTTCATCATTGGCGCAGGTAAGTATGAATGTCCTACACAAAAATTGTAGAACATCGCCAGCACTCTGGGCATATGATATCCCGCGTACCTTAGGTGTTCAATGGTCGTCATGGCCCGTAGACTTGCCCCGCGACATAGATTTAATGGCCCGCCGTACGTCTTTGGCCGTAAACCGGACGCTGACTTCTCGACCACTACAACCTTCATCGCTCGTGGACTGAGTCGCCGCCAAAGGTGACTTAACGGTAAAATGGCCCCTAAAATAAGTCTGCTATTCCCGACAAGTTACAAGCACCATTGACACTCACTGGTAGACCTGGTTTACTATTAAGTTTGTTTGTAGACTATTAATGAAATAGCCAATAAACATATATCCAAAAATTAAATCCATACATGTTGCATTAATAAAATAAATGGTTACGAAAAATCCCTCAATTTATTTTGGTATCGCCTTTACAAGAACACATTTAAATTTCGCCACTGCTGGTGGCTATTCTGATGTAATACTCACAAAGCCAAAGCATGTATCTGCTGCAGCAGTGTGGCCAGCACTTGCGAGCTCCTGTCGCACGTGGCGCGCACGCTCGCCGTTGCCTTGCGCTTCTCGTCCAGCGTATTGCGCAGGGATTCGATGCTGTCCTGCTGCTGCAAGAGCTTGGCTTGATGCTTGGCGTTTTCTTCCTCTGTGGGGAAAGAAAAAAGTAAAGAATTCCTTTTTTTAGTGCGAGCCTTTGCTATTAACAAACTGTATTTCGATACTCTGGTCGAAATAAAGAAAAACATCAGCTTTCCATAGAATGTTTCCATGGAAATCTGATTTTCGCAAACTCTTATTCAGCGTGATGATTAAGAGGATACATCGAAGCATGGTTTAGCTCGGTGTGTAAGTGAAATGGCGTTATGGCTGTCTAGTTTGACTGATATAGGTACTTACCTATATCAATTTTTAGCTTAGTAAGTTCTTAACATATTAAATACCTTCGATTTTACTACAAAATAAGGAACTGTTCACGTATAATCATATAAAACAGAAAATAGATGGTGCTACTTTGGAATTTTTTTCTGTCGAAAAAATTTCAAGCGTAGGTACCTACCTAATCATGTTTCGGTTTTAGTTCACCAATAATAATAAATAAATAATAATAAATAAATAATAATAATAAATATCTTTATTTCCCAATACATACAGATAATTGTGATTGTAGTTTACAACTTTGAAGATATGTGATTTACATAAAAAACATCTAAACGCTGCAAAATCTGTACACAAAAGATTAAACTCTGTCTCTTAAACTAGGGTATCCTGTATCTTAAGAGACAGGATACCCTACAGGATACTCTACAGGACAGGATACAGACCAGTAGACATTATATTCAAATAACACAGCATATGGACAATCCAAATGATTTAGCCATATACATTTGGTTCTAGAATTTTAAAAATAGGTACATAATTTATCGATGTATTTAAGAGCTTGCGAAAATCGTTTCTTTGCAGTGTGTGATAAAAGCTTGCATGACTTGCCAAGATCTAGTATAAGCGAGGCTGGTGATCAATACTTGTTTTCCTTCTCTGAAAAGAGGCCTTTGTTCTGAAATGGGGTAATCAGCATTAAAGGCCAATTTGATGAGTGAATGATCAAGTTCTATTTAAGACGAAAGCGCCAGGGTAGCCCGCGAAATTCAACATTTCTTACGTTTTTTGCAATTTGCTATTCAGTATTAGGTTGTATGTTAATCTAAATATGATTCGCGGCCGTATCAAATATTTATTTATAGAATAATAATCATCAAAATCACCAATACAACTCTCTAAGTTCATATAATATTACCCTACTAAATGACTACTTATTTCATGAAATCATGAGATTTGAGGACAATTCTTACTTAGAGCTGTATTGCTGATTCTAATGATTATAATTCTGTAAAGCCATATTAGTTACGGCCGCGAATCAATTTTTTATCAACATACAACCTGACACTGACCTGCAAATTGAAAAAAACGTAATAAAATTTGAATTTCGCGGACTACTTTAGCGCATCCCCCTTAACAAACTAAAATATTCTTACCGATGCTAACACTCAGCGTCTTGACGTTATCGCTGAGGTTCTTCAGCTCGGTACACACCTCGTTGATGTAGTTGAACAGAGCGTAGTTCTCTTCCTCACGACGTGTGAACTCCTGGATCAGCTTATCCACGTCATCTTCGCCGGCAAACTCCTGAAATGTAAGTAATTGCTATTAGAAGATGTTCTGCTCAAGAAATAATACTAGGGGTTCATGTGTCAGGTAGGTATCATGGTGCTATTCCTTAGCAGGTCTTAGCAAACCCCTTTTTAAGGTCCCGAACCAAAATGGTAGAAAGGAACCCTTATGGTGCGACTCAGTCTATCTGTTTGTCCGTCTGTCACAGCTGGATATCTCAAGGACTACTAATGCTATCAACTTGAAATTCGGAATAGTTTTAGATGACGTTTGTCCAACTATTTTGAAAATAAGAAAGATTTTTTTAAATTTTTTTTTTGCTACAGGGACTGAAAGGGGGTCTTAAAAATTCGAAGTGGTACTACTAGGGCATGTAGAGTTTCACATGAAAGAGCGCTGTTTGGACATTCTGAAACATTTTTTTTTATATTTTTTGGGCCGCATATTTTTCAACTTTTGATGAAAAATGTAAAAAATTACCGTTCCCCTTATCTCCGAAGTTTGCATAGAGAAAAATCTGAAATTATTCTATGTGATAGAAGTTTATGTAAAGATTACAGGAAAATAAAACGATGTCTCTAAATAGCACACTTTTTCAGAAATCGGAACGTTACTTACCCTCGGTGCACGAGTCCGACTCGTTCTTGACCGGTTTTTTTAAAACCTCCAGCTACTAGTACTTTATCTAGGAAAAATGGCGAAGTATCCAGGACTTGGTCTGATTGTTGAGTCGTGGGTTCGATTCCCAGATCAGGCAAAGTGATATTAGGTTTCCATGACGAAATTCAGAATAGGAGCCTGGAGTCTGAATATAATGTACCCACGTGGGACTTATTATAAACTATTGGTCATAGCTATTTCTCCAAATATAAATGTACAATCACGAGCATAAATACCAACTTACCTACCGTACACTTATGCAAGATTCAAAAGCGATTTTCTCATTAAAAAATTGATGGATATTTTATGGTGTTACGAACGTAATAATGATCGAAAACATCTTTAAACAATAAAAAAGCTGAAGAGTTTGTTTGTATGTTTGAACGCGCTAATCTCTGGAAGTACCAGTCGGATTTGAAAAAATATTTTTGCAGTTGATAGCCCAATTCTTGAGGAAGGCTATAGGCTATTTAACATCACACCAGGACCCTTAGGAGCCGACTAAAAAGAAAAAAAAAGTCAGAAACAATGCTAAGCGATGCGATGCGACGGGGTGGGTCGGGGGACAAGAAATTTCACGCGGGCTGAAGCTAGTACTATTATGAAATAGGTTTTTTCTCAAAGGTAAAATTTTTATTATTTAACGACAAAAAAGCTGTTGGACGTTGCGTAGGTAAATAGGTAATGCTCGTGGTCGTGGCTGACTGTACCCACACCAATACCAAGGAATAAGGCGTGATGTTTTATTCCTTCCTTACCCTGATAGCATCCAGTATATTGACGTAATTGTTGTAGATCCTCATCTCCTCCTCCTGTTGTTCCAACTTCTTGGCCTCGGCCTTAGCGTCGGCTGCCGTCAGTCTGACCGTGCCCTTTGTTCGGAGGAACTCTTCGAGCTTCAAACTGTGGTCTAATTGACGCTGGAGTTCGCGGACTTCCTATGCAGAATTGGGTGTTGTTGAGATAAGGTTATAATTTGTGTTTGTAGGTATTGCCAAAGAAAGTTATCGTGACTTAGAACAGCTGATATACCTATCTTTATGGATGACTTAGCTACATCGTTGCCAAGCTACTTTGTCTGTTCGTTTTGGCAACGTACGGGGGCCATGTTTTGGCTGCATACCTACCTAGGTTCCTGTTGGTTGGAACCTGAATTTGGCAGGTAACACTACCATATTAATATTTTAACTTTGTTAGCTTCGTTGTTAACTTTATTGTGCATGCAGTGGCCTCCTGTAAGTGAAGGAGTACACCTACTGTACAACATTATTTTTAGTATATGCGAAACCTGAATATAGTTTGTTCAGAATAAATAACTGAAAAATTCCAATAATTTTTATACCGTGTTATATTTTGCCCCAAAATCTTAAAAAAAGGTTACAATATGGACACCGAGCGACGAACACAAGACACGGCGGTCATAGCGGCACTAGGCACGGGCGCACAGCGGGCGCCGCCGCGTGATTATCATGTTTTTGTACGGGCAACCAGGTAACATAACAGGCTTATAACTTTGCGATTTTTCATGATACAGTTTTGAAATTTTGTACATAGATTCTTTACATAAAAATACTAGACACGTGTTTCGGGTTTCGCATATACTAAAACTGATGTTGTATATATATACTGTATCAGGATAATAATGACCCCTTAAGAGGTTGTGCGTTATTTAAATTACACCTTGTATATGTAGGTGTCTTAAGCTTCTTACCAAGCAATGTTTCCTATAATCAATAGCCGCCTTCTCCTTCAGCGCGTCGAGCTTGGAGCACCACTCCTCACGCTGGTCATACGTGGAGATGGCTTGCTCCAGCAACTCGATGATCATCGCCTTGCCGTCCATAAGCCGCTTCAGTTGGTTCCTCCAGAGTGTGTTGAAGAATTGACTGGGGGAGAAGAACATAATTTAGGTAATACCTACAGCTTTCAAAAGAAAAGTATGCGCTTCGGGTATTCGGAAATTCGAACGTGCGATGATTAAGATCTAATAGAGCTGCTATAACCAAAAATAAACCAGTTTTTATTTCAATTTCAATAATAGTACTTCGTCGAAGCAATTTCGCGAGTAGTGAAGAAAAGCGTTATAAAAAACTTTTTGTTTCCGACTCAACAGAATCCATAGAATGTTAGTACAGTAAAACTTATGAAACTAGTGTTAGTAGATAAAAAAACATTATAAAATAAAATTACATATTTATCTCATAATGTGGGTAATGCGGCGTAATGCGTATCCAGCTTATCCGCAATAATAGCCAGGCTGCTGTTGATGCTGGCGCGCAACCTACCGCCGCGGCGCATCGCTTGCGGAGCACGGCGTGGAAACCGTCAACATGTGCGTCCGCGACACGCCCGACGCACTGCACCAGCGCGGCAGGCCCAACAACACCCTGAACGCATTGTTATATTGGACGCGCAGGGCGCTGAATGATTTTTGCGTATAATGAGCCCACAGGCAGCATGTGTATAGTAACGAGCAATGTGCTCTGAACAGTGTTATTTTTTTTAGTTATGCCCGTAAAAGTTAGTTACTCGTACAACTGAACAGTTTTGTATTTCTGGATGATCTTTCTTTACCAATTCTTTACAGCGAGTTTATGTAACTTTCCATAGTTACCGATCCCTTAGCAGCCGGTCGATCTCAAGCCTCATGGAGTAGTTCTCGCTGTTGACTGTGTTGAACTTTTTCATTGCTGTGTCCAGTCTGTTTTCTAACTGACTGAGAAGCGTCTGACCGGTCAGCACGTTAGCGTAAGCCTGGAGTCGAACAAATAAACAGCTATCATTAGACCAAGTAACAAAGGTCTAGGAATTTAATAACACCTTAGCATAATGTTCCCACTGCTGGGACACAGGCCTCCTCTTGGTGAGAGGGAGTGGGCTGTAATTCACCACGCGGAAGTCACATGTCTTCGAATTTTTGGTTCTAGGACATGCTGGTTTCCTCACGATGTTTTCCTTCACCGTTTTGAGAACAGTGGGGATGAAATAATTTACACAAAATAAAGCGCCTGTCTGGGTTCGAACCTACGACCTACAACTCGTAAGTCACGGCCGTTACCACTGGGCCACCTCTGCCCTCATGGCAGTATAAAATACCATCTTGGGTACTTTATACTGCCATGGTACAGATAGGGGTATTGTTGTGTTTCGGCTTGAGAGCAAAGATTAGATTTGATCATGATGATTATTTTGATGATTATGCCACGGAGGGGTCTCGGTACGATATGGATGGTCATGGTCACCCATCGACGCATCGACATCGGCAAGCGTTACAATTAACCTTGAAGTTCGACCGAGACCCTCTTTAGTCACGACACGAGCCCCTTATAAAATATTAAAACACTTACAATCTCAAACCCGGTGACTTTGGTCCTCAACGACTTGATCTCCTTCTGTACTTGTTTCAGCAAGAAGTTCAGCTCTTTGATATTCTCTCTGTGCTCCCGCACTTCTGTTGAGTACTTCTCGTGGTCTTTTAGAAGAGATATCAGCTTCTCCCGACTTCTGGCGCCTTCCATGAGGTTGGAGGTGCTTCTGGTGAACTGTTGAGATCATAAATTGGACGAGTAAGTTTTGCTATTTTTCGGAAATAATTCTTCCATAGAACCAACACCACCAACACACAAACATACACCACCGTATTGGTGGTGTATAGGGTAACTGCATTTTGGTCCTTTTCATTGCTTGCATTAGCTTGTTTCTACCTCTTTTGAGTGGCCAATTACTAAAGCGTGGCCAATTACTATAGCAGTTACCCTATATAACACCAATATCTACTTTTTTTTTTCTATGTTATTAAAAGGGGTTTTTATCCACACGGATATGCCAACCCCATCGTACCTTATTAAAAATCAATTAAGTATCATTAAAATAACTACATACTATGTACTATCCATCCACACAGCAGCAGGCGGCTGTGCCGCCGCCGGGCTGCGTGGATACACCACACATAAAGCCGCCGGCTCGTGCCATCGGGCTGTGTGGATCCACCTTCAGGGTGATAGCTTCAAGCTATCTCTAAACCATACATAAAATAACTACATACTATGTACTATCCATCCACATAGCAACAGGCGGCTGTGCCGCCGGCTGGCTGCGTGGATACACCACACATAAAGCCGCCGGCTCGTGCCACCGGGCTGTGTGGATCCACCTTCAGGGTGATAGCTTCAAGCTATCTCTAAACCATACATAAAATCGGTTCACGGTTAAACCGCGAAAACTTTGCAAACTGCACAGCAAACTGTGGATTTAACAGCTTATTCGTAAGTGTTACCTTAAGCTCCATCATGATCTTCTCCAGGTCCTGATTGAGAGTGTTGATGATGTTCTTCTGCATCCTCAGGGTCGGCTGCACACTGCTCAGCACTGTCGCGCGGTCTATTTCCATCACCCTGAACTGTGAACAATACTTGACATCATTACGACTGTATTTGTAGGCGAAGGATAAACCACATTGTGCCAGTTGTGTTATTATAGGAAAGTCCCATGGCAGCAGGCAAGTACAGAAGGGGCGAGTCGACTGTTCTGGCATCCATTGCCGTGTAATTGCCAATAGGTGTCAAAACAAAAACGAGCGCGTAAAGTTTCATGAACAGACCTTTGGGCGTATAGATATTATGAAAAAACTACTGGATGTATTTATTCAAAATAAAGTTATTTGAATTTTTTAACGACATAAAAAAAGGAGATTTCTCAATTCGACCGTATATATTTTTTTACTTTTTTTTTATGTGTGTTCGCGGATAACTTCGACGTTTATGAACCGATTTTAATGATTCTTTTTTTGTTGTAAAGAAGATATCCCAAGGGCACCCCATAGAAATCGAGGGGAACCTTCAAATATTATAGACACACCTATAGCGATTTGGGTATTTTTTATAGTAACTCGTGCATTTGCTCCCGGAAAGCACCATTTGGTGAAGTGGAACTGATGAGGAAGACCACAGATGGCCATCGGAACTACTCAATAATTCGTATTTCACGGATTGCGATTCGATTATTACTAAGCAATTTATGCTCGTCACAATACATATGTTAAAGTGGAGCTGATGGTGACTTCACCATCAGTTCCAGTTCTCCTGGTTCCCTACTGGGACAACTCTTCAACAATTAACGTCCTTGTATCGGGAAAAGCAATATTTTATAAAAGTTGACATTAGGCTATTTTAACTTAGATAAATTACAGACTGACCCACTAAAAAGTGAAAAATAAAAAACTTTTTTACAAAAAAAAAAAAACAACCGACTTCAAAAAAAATACTACAAAGTGAAAAATAATTTTAATTTCGGAAGTCGGTGGCATAAAGCTGAAAGACACCGACTTCCGAAATTAAAATTATTTTTCACTTTGTAGTTTTTTTTTGTAAAAAAGTTTTTTATTGCATAAATTATGTATCCCTATACGGTAACAATTTTGCCATCATCATACTCCGGAAGCTATTTATTTACGCCTAAAGATGCTTTAAAAATAGTGTTAAAATATGGAAGTTTCGACGCTCATAACTTCCAAACCAATATTTTTTTCCGATTCTGCTTCAATACAGGGCTAGATAATGACGAGATAAATTGAAATAATTTTTAGTTTAGAACGTATACACCATCAAACAGACGAAGTAATCACCATACTACGTTTGTATGGAAGAAAGAGCGATTAGCGTGCCCTTAAGTCATTGTTTCATATACAGGGTGTTTGGTGCATCGTTTGCCAAATTGAATTGGCCGAAAGAAGAGGTCATTTGCTATCGCTTCAGGCTCAAGTACTCATTTTTGGCCACACCGGTTTTTTTATTACAACTTTCTAATTTTTATTTTGAAAAAATCCAAAACTCAGCATTAAAGCTTAAATTAAAAAAAAGTTTTAAGTGTAGTCGTCAAATTTCATTTTTATTTACATATGTACTGTTGTATGGCTCTATCAAATTTAAAATTACTTGCCAGTTACATCTAGTTTTTTTTTAATAAATCACAAAGTTTTTGGAAAAATAAAAAATGAACTTAAAACTCAACTTTAAATAGCTATAAAAAAAAAACTAAAAGCGATCGGGATCTTCGAATTATTTTAAAAAGTTCTCTAGTCTATCCCCTTTCCAACGGTATGCAATGTGTTAAAAAAATCTTTTAATATCTTTAATAATTAGCTAAATGTGTAGTCGAGACACATCAGGCTGATATTGGATATTACGTTTAAAACACTAGTTTTCGCATAAATTACATGCTTTTAGTAGATAGATACTGTTATCTCACGTCTTACGTAGTCTCTTATCTCGTTCTTACATAGGGAACTTTCCTCGAAATTGAAAAAAAAAATACATTATTACAAAAATAATCATTTATTAATAAGTAATTTAATTACATACTAATCTTACAAGTCTTGTTCAAACTGTCTACCACTATTGCGTATGCACGCGCGACATCTTCGTCTTATCTCAACTGTAGTGGTGCGTAAACGCATTTCTGCTTTGATCGTCATGAAAGCCGCCTCAATGCGTTGGACTAAATCATCTCTTGTCTCAACTTCCGTGGCGTAGACGAGTTCTTTGGCCCGTCCCCAGACGTAAAAATCCAACGGAGTTAAGTCTGGAGAACGTGGAGGCCAAGGAATAGGGCCATCCCTCCCAATCCATGAGTCCGGGAATGCATCATTCAAGTACTCCCTGACGGTTATTCTCCAATGAGCGGGACAACCGTCATGTTGGAAAACAAAAGACCTGTCTTCACTGAAAATTGGCAAATCAGCTAATAATAAGGGCAACTCTGTTTGCAGAAATTCTAATTCTTGTAAGATTAGTATGTAATTAAATTACTTATTAATAAATGATTATTTTTGTAATAATGTATTTTTTTTTCAATTTCGAGGAAAGTTCCCTATGTAAGAACGAGATAAGAGACTACGTAAGACGTGAGATAACAGTATCTATCTACTAATAGCATGTAATTTATGCGAAAACTAGTGTTTTAAACGTAATATCCAATATCAGCCTGATGTGTCTCGACTACACATTTAGCTAATTATTAAAGATATTAAAAGAGTTTTTTAACACATTACATACCGTTGGAAAGGGGATAGACTAGAGAACTTTTTAAAATAATTCGAAGATCCCGATCGCTTTTAGTTTTTTTTTTATAGCTATTTAAAGTTGAGTTTTAAGTTCATTTTTTATTTTTCCAAAAACTTTGTGATTTATTAAAAAAAAACTAGATGTAACTGGCAAGTAATTTTAAATTTGATAGAGCCATACAACAGTACATATGTAAATAAAAATGAAATTTGACGACTACACTTAAAACTTTTTTTTAATTTAAGCTTTAATGCTGAGTTTTGGATTTTTTCAAAATAAAAATTAGAAAGTTGTAATAAAAAAACCGGTGTGGCCAAAAATGAGTACTTAAGCCTGAAGCGATAGCAAATGACCTCTTCTTTCGGCCAATTCAATTTGGCAAACGATGCACCAAACACCCTGTATATGTTGTTATTGCAATACGAGTAAGTAGTTGCGTATCACTCAATACTTGTATGCCATGCCATTATATCTGGAAGAACATTGGCTCCTAAAGTGGTCACTGTCAGTGTTATTATAGGCACCTAAAACCCTAAAACATTTCAGCTTTTTGCCTAGGTGACAACTGACAAAGCACCTGTGAATTATGATTTATCTAGTATTGCAGATCAGGTAGCCCGCCTGCTTAACCGTGTCTCTCTCTTCCCGTCTGTTCATCCGACATGGTGGTGGAGACAGTATTCCTTACCTTGTCCGAATTCCTTCATCAGACTTTTCTCAAGTATGTTGCAGTATAAAAACTGAAGCTGGCAAAAATTACCTGTCTCTGCAATTTGGACAGTTCATCCTCTGCAATCTTCTCCATCTCCATATCATCAACTGGTGCTATCAAAGCGGCCATTTTTATTTAAATTCTTCTTTAAAACAGTTTGAATACTTAGTTAATAATTGAATAACACACTGACGATTGTTTGTTCAACTGAATTTCAGTGACGTTGGATCGATATTGTCGCTTGGTTACGGAGTGAAAAACTATGTTGATGTTTTGTATAACACAATCTCACTCCTAAGTATATTCCTATGGGGTAGGTAGAGGTGTGCATCGAAATTTCCTATCATGAAGTCCTATCGAATAGGGGGCGAGCTAATCCAGACTTCTGAGAAATTCCTGATGAAATATTATGAAATTGATCTTTTAAAGGTTCCGTTTTCCCGACCGTTGGAAACTCTGAAAGTCGGAACTATAAAAAATCCAATAACACTTTGCCGAACCCGGAAATCGAACCCAGGACAGTTTTGGAAAATTATTGACGTAAAAGACAACTAAAACAAAACAATACCTTCAATTGGGGCATTCGGGTAAAATAAATCATCACATGATGTATTTTAGGATGCACGGAAATGTATCGACAAGTTCGGTGAAAATAAAATGATGTAAATCTGTGCCGGTAAATATAAAATATTTATTTTAGCAAAATAAATACAAGAATAAATCAATGTATTTATTGATATAATAGACAAATCTTAATTACAATATACAAGCTAACAGTAAAATATATATTAGGTACAGTATATTAGGTTGGGGAAAAAGTCTTTTCGCATTATAGTATTTATGAACTTAAACTAAAATCTCTTTGGCTCTACTATTTGTATCTGACTGGTTTTGGTATCATTGAAAGTTTAAATTTTAAAGAACATAATTCCAAATTCAAATTAGGAAAATGCGTGATTTTCATTTGTTTTTCGTACTGTCAAGATGAGTGAATCTAATGAAGAAATTCGATACATTTTAAAATTTTACTACAAAAAAGGTAAAAATGCAACGCAAGCCGCGAAAAAATTTGCGATGTTTATGGACCCAGTGCAGTGTCTGTGAGAGTAGTTCAAATTTGGTTTAAGCGTTTTCAATCCGGAAATTTTGATGTCAAAGATGCACGTCGCTCTGGTCGCCCTATTACGGATAAAATGGATGCCATTTTTGAAAAAGTGGAGCAAGATCGGCATATCAGTAGTTACAACGTTGCTGAAGAAGTGGGAATTGACCACAAAACAGTTTTGGTGAATTTGAAAAAAAACTGGGTACACAAAAAAGCTCGATATTCGGGTACCTCACAAGCTCACTGAAAGAAACCTACTGAACCGTGTACTCATTTGTGATTCTTTATTACGACGTAATGAAACCGAACCATTTTTGAAGAAGCTGATAACTGGTGATGAAAAGTGGATCACGTACGACAAGAACGTGCGAAAAAGGTCGTGGTCAAAGGCCGGTCAGGCTACACAGACTGTGGCGAAACCCGGGTTAACTCGCAACAAGGTGATGCTGTGTGTGTGGTGGGATTGGAAGGGCATTCATTATTCATTATGAGCTGTTACCACCAGGCGGGACCATCGATTCTGAACTCTACTGTGAACAACTGATGAGATTAAAGCAAGAAGTTGAGAGAAAGCGGCCGGAATTAATCAACAGAAGGGGTGTGGTTTTTCATCATGATAACGCTAGACCTCACACATCTTTAGCCACTCAGCAAAAATTAAGAGAGTTTGGCTGGGAGGTGTTAATGCATCCGCCGTATAGTCCTGACCTTGCACCTTCAGATTTCCACCTGTTTCGGTCTCTTCAGAATTCTTTAGGCAATGTCAGGTTAACATCACGAGAGGACTGCCAAAACCACTTGTCGCGGTATTTTGATCAGAAGTCCTAAAATTTCTATAGCAATGGGATTATGTTCCTACCTACAAGATGGCAAAGAGTTATCGAACAAAATGGTACCTACATACTTTAGATAAATGTAAATAATGTATATTAAAAAATGTTTTGAATTTTCTTAAAAAATGCGAAGAAACTTTTTCCCCAACCTATTATAATAAAAAAAATAAAAAGGGGAAGAGCTCATAGGGCATCAAAAAATTCGTCCACACGCTGTCAATGTCAATTAAATCTGAAAAAAACTTTCCACATTTCCTTAAAATAATCAAGGTATAACGGAAATACATCCTTTTTTACGACAGAATTATTTTTATATGCTTAAGAAACTCAATATGTGTATTTTTCTCTCAGCTACTCAATACCTACATAATTCAAGGTTTACATTTTACAAAAAAAAAACTGGTTTATTTTAGATGCGAATTTTATAGGATCACTATGAGATCATTTCCTGACGTTAACTAACAATAAAAATAAATGTTTCGACATTTTATTTGACCACTCTCTTTGTATCACCTTGATGATGTATATAGCTGTCCTTGTCTGGCGTGGGGGTTTGACGTTACCTTTCCGTTGGCGTCTCGCTCTGGCGCACGTGTTGATTTACACCAAAGATTAGATTAGAGAGAGGTTTTTATGTGATGGTGATGTTTCTACATACGCGGACGGTTTACCTATAACATGAAATGCAGTGTTTTGATTAATCTGAAACTGGTTGTTAGGAGTTAGAAGAAATCATAAGATTTATCAGGTATGCTCTGGAAGAGATTGCTTTTGAAATAAGCATCACCTTTGTACGTATTTTTCTGTTCCTTTCTGTTTGTCTGTTTATTTGTGTGTACATAATGGTTAAATAAATAAATAAGATTTCCCATTTATACAAGATATGATGGTTGTACCATGTTCAGTTTTAACATATAATCCAACTTTCCACCTTAAGCTATGAAATATAGGTAGATACTTCTTCTTCTTCGCTTCGCTCGTGACAGTGCGTTTGTGGTCACGAATACGATCTCCCTCCATCTGGTTCTGTTCTGTTATAAAAATACAATTACTAAGTAGATAAAAGACTAATGATAACGATAAGGATAAAATAATTAAGAACCATAAAAGCTTTAAAAGAAATGCCAAATGGTTTTTTTTTTTGTATTTAATGACTGACTGTTGCAGGCCCTGCACCATACTTAACTTTAACTCTTTTAAAGCTTTTATGGTTCTTAATTATTTTAGTCTTATCATTATCATTAGTCTTATCACTACTTAGTAATTGTATTTTTTTAAATTATGTTGTGGGCCTTTTGTTTGTGCTAAATAAATGTATTTTCTTTCTTTCTTTTCTTTTACCATCCACATGATTCGTTTTGCAAGTTCATTTAATTTTTTTTTCATATAAAACCAAAATAGTATACAGAAAAGATACCTTCCTTTTCTGTACACTTTATGCTTAATCATATAATTTTGTAAATACCTAGCTAGTAGGTACAATACAGTAAATTGTGTCTACAGTCCGGCCGTCGTCGGGAGAATGCGTTCCTGACACTTGTCAGGTGGACAATTGTAGTAGTATTCGTTAGTATAAAATTGACAGGTGTCAAGAATGTATTCTGTCGACGGCCGGCCTAGCTTTCATTTCTACCTACTTCCACCTCTCACCGCTCTCATAATCTGTGGCCGTCGCGGGCTGTTCTACCTCGAAGGTTTCGCAGGCATTCTGTTGTGTCCGCTCCGTTGTCGAGGCAACATCTGTGCCGTTCCTTCCCGCGAGTGTATCGACATAACAGTGCAGTGTTGTGAGTGCCACCAGTGAGCCGGAAATGTTACTATTGTGATACACCAATTGTTATAATGGCATTAAAAAAGGATTTCGACATAAACAAGAGCATATTCAAAATAAAACTTCCCAAAACTGTTAAGTTCCAACAGGCGATCGACAAAATATTCAAAAAGAACAACTACACCAAAATAGTGCAAAGTTAGTTCCGCAGAGTTCCACTAATTGTTGAATAGACTCGTCCGATTAAATGGCCGGTGAAGTTACTGCAAATATTTGTAGAAGTAGAAAACACAACACTGAACCAGAACCACCGGATCGCAACAAGTCACCGAATTTTATAACAGACGAAACTGAGTTTGTTGGTAAAGGAGACATAAGAACATCAACACCTATTAACAAGCACAGACGGAGTAGAAGTAAAAGTGGTACGAGGAAGACTCCTGCGCCACTGAGTTTTTCAGACGAACATTTTATTGAGGATTTAGAAGCGTATGTTAGAGAAATGTCAGCGATAAGGCAGACGACAGGAACGATGGACGCGGGTCAAGAGCAGGACCTGTGGACCCAACTCCAGCAGAAGGAATCGGATCTACTGCTGGCCGCAGAGTTAGGGAAGGCCCTTCTGGACAAGAACAAGGAGCTCGAGAAAGAACAGGAGCGCGTGACGGAAGAGTACTCCAAAAAAGTTGAGGTGAGACAATCAATTTCGCTGTTTGTTACTGATTCAGGCACGCGATGTGCACTGATATTTTTGCGGTCGTTCAACATAACCCACAATCGATTTTCAACTTTAATTTGAACTTCATAAGGCTTAATTATGTTTTTGTTGTGGTTGTTCTATTTTTTAGAAAGACTGGCCGGTGTGCGGTTGTTGAAATTGTGCAATTTATACTCTTTGTTTATGTCCTTTCATTTACAGACGTTGTTAATGTATTAGCTAGACTGGAGCGAATTTTTTGGTGTTATTGGATCACTTTCATTTTTGTTGAATAAGTTTTATGTTATTCTCATTTTCTTATTCACAAATTTAAGGATTCACGGGAACATACGGGATGTTTTGATGTTTGTATGAAAATATTTTGAAAATATATATATTTTTATTCAAGTTTTCGTTTCGACTTATGACCACGACTGCAATATGTCAAAAAGTAGGTACAAAAAAATATGCAAATTAACGACTAATTACCATTTAGCATTCACTAGAAGTCGTTATGCCTTTTTGTTATAAAAATTAAGCAATCACGTAAAAAGTGTCGGCTAAATTCTCGTCGAGTCGACAAAAATCGGGCATTTTCGTAAGAACCTGCTACATGTATAGTTTCGTTCCAACCTTTTACTTGTTCAAATACCAAAAACGCAAATTACGTAAGTATTTATTTTCGTAACAATAACGTTTACTAAACTGCTATTTTAAATAATTTCAAACCTCTTTTTGGGCAGTCGGTTTTCTTTTCGCCAATGCTTTTGAAAATGATGTTTTTTATCAGTTTGGAAATCGAATTGACAATGATTATGATTATCAAACGTTGTGATAAATATGACAATAAAATAAAAATATGGTTGAAATTGCATATTATCATAATAAATCTAAAACAATAGAATTAAGAATGTTATTGGCTGACAAACTAGATTAGTTTCCACGCGAACTACGTTCTTGTGGAAACTCGGCATACTACACTTTACATTGCCGTGCATCCAGATGATGCATGAAGGGTTAAGTACATGATGAGATTTGCTACACTGAAGTTTGATGACGTCTACTATAGCAAAAAAAGGAAAATTGTGTTAACCAGAATAAAATAGAAAATAATTGACAATGGTGCCGATTCTCTTGTGAACGCACTAAACTAAAATTAGGGAATCGCTATCTTTTACTAACAGGCAGCGCGAGAAAAGGACGGCTATAGCTATGAACTAAGTTGGAGATGTCAAACTAGTTCACGCCTTGCGCTTCACAGTGTTTTTTAGTCGACATGTTTTTACGTGTCGTCTAAATGTCTATGGAAAAATTAGTTCTAACTAATTTGACAGCTCTAATTTACTTCCGTCCCTTTCTTGTTATAATAGAGAGAAAAAGTTAGCAATAGCCTAAATTAAGTTTAGTTTGTGCACAACAGAATCGGCACCAATACCTATAATATGTAATTTTTTTTTTTTTTGTAAATACCAAAATAATAGCATACAAACTAACCAACGTTCTAAGAATTTGAGAGAGGAAATTGTCCTTTGATTATAATCACGAAAAACCTTTAGAAATTAAACGATGTTTGCCAGCCCGCGCGCTTAACTTAGATTTATGATTTATTAGTGCTTCAATATTATTATCATCGTTGGTCTAGTGGTAGCAAGCGCTACTGGTGAGTATGAGGTTCTGGGTTCGATTCCCGGGTCGGGCAGTGTTATTGGGTATTCCCATCTGGAATGTCTCAGTAGCAGCCAGGAGTCTGGCTAACTAAACCTGCCTGACACAAACCGCGAGCTTGAAGTACGTACCTACAGTAGGTACAGGTACTACTTACTCAATTATCGATATTTATAAAAATAAGTGAACGAATCTATGAATCAGACAATTAACATTTTTTCAAATGGCAGAACAGTCACGATTATTTATTTTTATGGTTTGAGCACGTTTTACTTGATCGCGTCAATTTTCATTCATCGTGTTTATGTAAAAATGCGGATGAGGTGTTGAAGATGTTGTATTACGGAATGATTAGATGAAAACATATTTATTTATACATATTTTGTAATTAAAAACTATTTAAGTTACCTAATTTTATTTTATTTGGGAAAAACAAACAATTGTACACAATGTATGTTACAATGACATATCGTATAACAATTGTAGTACAATTGTGAACTCTGTCGCTATTCTCTCTCTGTGGCTTTTCACGAAGTTAAATAATGAATCTTGGCAAAAAAGATGTAAGTATGCTTACCTAAACAATTTTTAGTGACATTTGAAACAATTCAGGGATTGACAGTGTGAAAACCCATCAGGCTAGGCGGATAAATAGCTACTTTCAGTATCTATTCATCCGCCTAGCCTGATGCTATATTACTCTTTACCCAAGAGTAACATACATTATGTTAGGGTCGGCTATCAGAATTTAGGGCTTTCAGTAGCCATTGCCTTTGATTAATAATTTGTTAAAAACTTTAAAGCATTGGATAATATGAAAGTATTCCCAACACGGCAATATCAGGAACATTATAAGTAATTATGTTCTCGTTAACCTCGTAACAGCTATAGCGAGTGCGTCATAGCATAGCACTCATACCAACACTCTATCAGTGTAATAATTATGTACCTATGCACAGATCCATGACATCCATCCATCTTTAGATCGTTCTAACATAGCATAGCATTGCATTATCGGCCTATAATTTTCCTACTGCTGGGACACAGGGCTCCTCTCTGTGAGACGGAGTAGGCAGTAATCCCCACGCTTGGTCCAGTGAGGGTTGGTGGATGTAACGTACTTACCTATGTCTTCGAATTTTTGGTTCTAGTTTCCTCTCGATATTTTGCTTCACCGTTTTGGAAGAAATAGTGATGGATTAAATTTCACAAAGTAAGATCAGTCCTACTTTGAGAGAATCCGTAGTGTCGTACAGGCGATCGATCTTAGTACAGATTTGGTATTTTATAGAAGAAAATTATTTTGTCCAACCGTCGCGACGGTTGGACAAAATAATTTTCTACTATAAAATAATACAATATTTACCTTTCTGAAATTCCAACGTGTGTCAGTCACGACTACCATTATTGTGATAACATTATGTGTTTTTATCTTATCATAGTATTGATACATCGGTATCACATTGAGATGTACCAGTGTGTACAAGGTGATATCCGTGCAAGATGTTGAGATGAGATCAGCAGAGCAAACTGGAATTTACCGTTTATAAAAACGGTAAAGTATAAGTATATAAATACTTACCCGAAATATACACTCCACTAGCATCTTGCCCGCCCTCGACTTCGTCTGCATGGACTTCAGGATTATGTTATTACCGGGATAAAAAGTATCTGTGTTAATCCAGGTTAAAAACTATCTGTGTGCCAAATTTCATCCAAATCCTTTCAGACGTTTTTGCGTGACATTACATAGAAGAAGGTACGTTTAGGGCTGATTTTTCCAACACCAATGTTATTCTACGGATAAAAGATTTGTGACGTGGAAAAAATGTGCCCCTTATCAGCACCTGTGTGGTTATCAGTACCTGTGTCTGTAGGTACTCATAGTATGTCAGAAAACGATATAAATTGTTTCACAAATATGGAATTTATCTACAAAACTGCAATGCAGATAAGTTGACATTCCAACAATATTCTATAGCAAAGTGGTTTAGAATTATAGACTTTATGTATTTTGCGTAAACCTACTTTTTGTGTCAAACTTGCTATTCTATAAAAACGCTTTATTGTGCTCACTGTTGTCACAAGACTGCTCTTAAGCCATATATGGCAAAAAATGACAGCTGGCTTACTGATCCCATGAATATACTACTGGAAATGTAAAAAAAAAACTGACAAGTTTTCGAACGAAATATTACCGAACTCTATCTGCCGTAGTCTGTTTCCCGGTAGCTATAAGCTGTTGAAGCTTCCACCTTATTGTAGTGCGTCAGGCATGTTCGCGGATGCGCGCACAGATGATTACTTCGCGATAATGCGTAAGAAAGTTGCGTCGCTACTACGCAGGGTCAGGGGAAGCACCAACAGTATCCTTAAGGTATTTGCGGATAGACTGGATGGGCCTGCGCTGGATAGATTTGTCAAGCTGCATGTTATACATTCAGCTCGATAGACTTACCTACCTACCATTTTCTAAATAAAATTTTAATTTGTATCTACTAACATAGGTTTTTCAGTCATTTTTGTTACTAACATGCTATGGGCCTTTGTGTCTGATATTAAAACATTTTTTTTTATTTTTTTATTTTTTTTATTTATAACTTGGGACTCTCCCAGTCTTATAAATTTAAAAAAATACTGTAGTTCAAAATTAAACCTTCCAGTATCCTTATTGGAATTATTTTAAATTCCGACAGTTGTAAAGTTCTTAATACAAAATTGACAGCTAGGACTTCCTTCTAAGGTCAGTTGTTGTTTTTACATTATTATTTGTAGCCTGTGTTGTTCCATTGCAGGGCAAAGGCCTCCCTTCCACTCCTCTCTGTCTTGAGGTAGTGTGGACCAATCCTGTTTGTAGGAGTCAAGCTCGTCTCGCCATCTTCTTCTGGGTCTGCCTCTGTGTCTACAGACGTTTTCTGGGACCCACATGGTAGTAGATTTGGCCCATAACTATTGCGACATGCGGTAAACGTGTCCGACCCAGTTTTTATACAATAATAAAAATGTAGTGGTCAAATGAGCCCATTACATGTAATTTTTTTTTTTTATCCATTACTGTCTCAGTTCTGGGCAAAGGCCTACCAAATCCTTCCAGGAACTCTTTTCCCCGAGCCATAAGAAAGATATTTACACCTAATCTACATGACAAAAGAAGAATCTATTACAAAAACCCCTACTTGTAGCAGTGGCTATCTTCAAACAGATGAGCATCGTTTTTGTACTACCTGCTTTAAACTGCTTAACTTTATTGTAATCTATTATTAAGTTTTTGCTACGGTTGGTCGGTAAATGTTGATGATTCGATTAGGGACTGTCTTTTCTTGGAAAGAAAAAAACGAAAAAAAAATTTATTGAATGAATGGAATATGTTTTCGGGATCTCACCCGTACTGTAGAATAAATGACAGTACTTAAATATGTATTTACTAAAGTCAACCCACCGACCCACACTTGGCCTGCGTGTCCACCATACCCGCATTGGGTCTGCGTGGTGGATTACGGCCCACGCCCTCTCACAGGGAGGAGGCCTGTGTCCCAGCAGTGGGAACATTGTAGGCTGATTATGAAAGTCAGCCCGCCAAGTCTGTTTAAAAGCGCTAACTTGAAAATCTACATTTTTTTGAAGGAATAATCCACAGAACACATGAAAGGTAGTCTTCCTATAACACTTAAAAGGAAACTCATCGACATGTGCATCCTGCCCGGTCTAACCTATGGTGCACAAACTTGGTCACTTACTGAACAACAAAAGTACAAACTCAAGATTTGCCAACGGGCAATGGAGCGCAGCATAATGGGCGTCAAGCGTACAGACCGAGTTAGAAACACCATCCTGCGCTCCTTAACTCAAGTAGCAAATGTTGGAGAAAAAACAGCCAGGCTGAAGTGGGAGTGGGCCGGACACGTCGCGCGAATGCACCCGGAGAGATGGGCAAAGATCGTCACCCACTGGACGCCTGAGGGAGGACATCGCCGTCGAGGCAGGCCACGGCGAAGGTGGTGTGGCGATCTGATAAGGTTTGCAGGGCCAACATGGCCAGAGATCTCACAAGACAGGGAGGTTTGGAAGGAAAAAGGGGAGGCCTTTAAAGTGTCTTGTACTACGGGTATCTTAGTACCTGAGGTAGAATACCTTGTCTGGCAAACAGGTACCAGGTTTTTCCAGGTACCAAAGTACCTGGAAAAAAATTTGTCTCCACGCTTTCGCTCCAAATGCCAAAACTAACCTACTATTCCAACAATGACCCTATATACACAAAACTGACAACTAATGTCATTGTTCACAATAACCAGGTCAATAAGTTTGCCGAATCGGTCGCGTCTAGACGGCTATTGTATGGTTTAACCTGAATAACTGATAATGATTTAACTCTGTTATCTTCGGAGATGCTAATCACTGAATGGGTTTAGCTGTAACTAGCAAGATGATAATTGTTAGATGAACTAGAAAAAGTTTACAATACGTTGTACGATATGATAAGAGAATCATAATATTATATCAGTCCTGAAGACCTCAATTTTCCGTGATTTTAATAGCATTATTTGCAATTATTCAATTAAGGTTGCCCGTTTTTAGTATCCCTGTTAGCTCCTACAACTATAGGTACTCATCTTCCTGTCCTTATTACAATTTATTTGTCATCAGCAAAGATTGTCTTCTTCCATACATCTCTATCAACCGTAATTTAGGAAGTCACCCTATTTTTTGCCATACCTGTGATCTTTTTCACAATCCATTCGTCTTTCCATAGGTCTTCCTCTACTCCTATTTAAAAGCCATATCTTCATTCCTTACAATCATATTTACCTTCGTTGTAGGATTAGTCCTACAACAAAGGTAAATATGATTGTTCTTCAAGTCAATTTTGCAAACAGTGGGTATCAAACTCACAACGTGATCACCAAGCGTATCCTTTACTATACAATCAACCGTGCTATAGATGAATATCGGTAAACAATTAATTAAAAATAATTAATAGCTTCTATGCAATAACGAGGCAATAAATCTTTGCCAGGATAAGATCGATTGATTGTGGCTTGAGTGTGGTTGAATGCATACAGAGATCGATCTTGAGATTCGGCCACACTTGCTGCTACCAGACCTTGAATGGGTCAGATCTCGCCTTGCTTTGAATAACATATTGCTATATCTTTCTAGTCAGAAGAATAAAAGATTGAATCTTATATACCTATATTTGTTCTTATCAACAATGTCCACGTTTTCTTTCTCCTGTGGTTCTATTGTATACTGTTCAGTCTTAAGAATGAAGTTTTTTATATGTCTATGGTCCAGTCTGTCCTACTCATTGTCTTTCGTTTGTATTACCAACATTTCATAGTTCAAAATGACTGCTTAAAGTTATTTTCTTTACAGTTTTAGGATGTTATACTGGCTTCATGCTGTGAATGTTTGCACAGTGCATGTCGGTAGCAAAAATCAACAGACCTTGTGGGGCGATATTCAGTATTCTCCACTAATCGGGACGCAAAGATGCAACATATCAGTTATCATCATCATTGGGAGCCTTGTTCCATTCACGCCTAAGTATAGGCCTCCCTCTTTTACTCCCTGATTTGTACGAGTCTCACTCCGGTCTTACCCGCTGTCCTTTGTAGATCATTCACCAGTCTGGCTGTTTACTTCTACCGAGCTATCATCTCTCAGAACCATTCTGTTAGATAGTAGTTCTTCATGGAAAACAATGACGTCAATACGGATCTATTATAGTATAACTTGAAACCAATACAGGTGGATAATCGTTCAATCAATAGATAACAGAAGCACTTAAATACTATGTAAATACACTACAATAGTTAGCGCGATAAGTGTTTGTTTCCAATATGAGTAATATATGAGTCACGGCGTAAAAATTAAGTCAATAACACAGTGCAAAGTTGCTAAACATTAAAATACTTTCATCAGACGATCATTTTAATTAGTTAGTCACTGATTATAGCTATGGATAGCGGGTGATTTCCCAAGTATCAAGCAGGCTACCACTGCTGAAGATAAGCGATACCTGTCTATATGCAAGGCCTAATAAATAAAACAGGATGTTCGTGTGCCCGGCACTCTTATTGCGTAACAAACTATAGATCGGAATCTGAATCAAATTGAAGCATTGCTTCTTAAATTCGAAAAAATTGTATTCTCAACATCGTAAATAACGTAATGAATGTTGTTGAACTGTCCAAATGAAACCGATTCCGATCGATAGTGTGTTACGCAATTAGGGTGCTGGATGGTCAAACCACAATTTGTGTAATGAGATCCAAGTGGAAGATTATAATAATAATAAAAAAAACTGTTGTCTTATACTGGGTTTTATTGGTTTTGTGATAAACCCACTTATAACATTTGTAGGCCATACAAATATTATATTTGACTCTGGCGAAAATTGAATTCACGTCTTGTAGATGTCAATATTACACAAGAAATGTGCAAATCGGGTATTTGCCGTTTTGATTATAATTATGGCTAGGGGAAATGCTTATTTTTCTTCTACTTTTCATATCAGTGGCTCTTTCGACCGAACAAATATAGCTACCATATTCAGTTCTGTCGTTTGCCTCATTAAGATAATGAAAATGCATACTCAGAAGTCAAGGTCTCTTTTAGAGTGAGACAAGAAAGCAACAACTAACTACACTTCTGGACACATCTATTGGCCCACCTTAGAGTTTAGGTTTCGATGGCCCCTACCGAAATATGATTGCTAGATTGAACAAAAACTGTTGATGCAGTTTTAAACCTGATACATTTTACCATCTTTTTCGATCGTATTGTTTTAAATTTGAATTCAGAATACCATACGACATGGAGCTACGCCTAACAAGTCGGATATGCGCCTTGTTAAAGGCAATTGATTTTTGAATAAAAAACATGTTTTATCAAATAAAGGTTTAATTTAATAACGCGTGTTGCCTCCATGGGCATCTACCACAGCTCTCATACGATTAGGCATAGAGTTTATCAACCGCTCTATGAAATTTTGAGGGATCATTTCCCATTCCTCTTCTATGGCAGTTTTCAACTCCTGCATCGTCTGGGCAACTGGCTGACGAGCCCTAACACGTCTTTTTAGCTCGTCCCACATGTGCTCAATGGGGTTCATGTCTGGGCTTCTGGCTGGCCAGTCCATAACTGTGATGTTCACATCCCGAAGTTATTCCCTGACGATGCCGGCCGCATGGGCTCTTGCATTATGATGCATAAAAAGGAAATTTGGGCCCACATAGTCCGCGTATGGTATCACGTGAGGTTCTAAGCACTCACGAATGTACCTTTCAGCATTTAATGTTGGCAGCCATGGTCCTGTAACAACCTCAAGTTGAGTTTTGCCGCTCGCGGATATACCGCCCCAGACAGTCCATGAGCCACCGCCATAAGCAACCCTCTCTTCAAAGCAGCATTGTGCGAAACGCTCTCCTTTACGTCGGTAGACCTTCTTCCTTCCATCATTGCCATGTAACACAATTTTAGACTCATCAGAAAAGAGTACACGGCTCCAATCTTGCTGTGTCCAATTTAAATGACTGCGTGCGAAATGAAGGCGCGCTGTTCGGTGGGCTCGCGTTAGTTTGGGGCCATTAGCTGGCTTGTGTGGTACCATATCGCGTTCTTAACCTTCTCCGAACAGTTCGAGCGCTCACAGATACTCCGTGGAAGTCGCGAAGTTGGTTTTGTATCTCAATGGAGGTAAGGTGACGATTTCTCAAGCTGGTCGTCACGATGAATCGATCCTGCCTTTCAGTTGTGAACCGAGATCGTGGCCTTCCTTGGCGACGAACAAAGCCGCCAGTCTCTAGGTACCTCCGATAAACATTTCGGACCGCAGATCGACTTAAATTAAGTTGAGCACTCACGTTTCTTTGGCTGTGTCCGGCCTGAATAAGTGCCACAGCTTGGGCGGCGACTTCAGGTGAAGTATCCATAGATTATTGATAGAACCTCACCTTAATGTTAAGAATAAGTAATGTTTGTTGCAAAACCAAAGATATCAATCACTTTTTCAAGAATTAAATCCAAGTAAACCAATAAAACCAAGTTTTCTTAGTATTCGATTGTTTGATATCAACAAACAGGCTCCAAATTGTCTTTGTTTCTTTAAATTCTGTGTTCGAAATTCAAAAAAAGACTATTGAATGAAATTGTGAATGTGCCAGGTTCAAAACTGCATAAAAACTTTTTGCTCGACCTAATATAAAATTTTAGCTAGGACCAAACGAAACTGAAAATACAAGGTGGGCCAAAAGATGTGTCCAGAAGTGTATAAGCGAGCAAAATACTTGAGCTGGCCTTTTTAAGAAAGTGCCAGGGTATTGCCGTTAAATCATCACGTTTGGGGTTAAAAAAACAAACATATACCTACACAAGTTAAATTTATTGCTTTGTAACTTCACTGTGAGAGCCGACAACGGACTCTATACCGTTAGCTGACGTTCGACTCGGACGTAAAAATATCGCGGCAGGATTTTATCGCGCACTGGATTTTCAACTCTCGGTGTTGAGCCGAGCTTTGAGAATCAAACAACAGAGCGCCCAAATGCGTCGAAAAAACACACTGTTGGATTTTCAACTCTAGGCGCTAAGCAGAGTGTTGAAATTCCAGTGCGCGAAAAAAATCGCCGCGATATCTTTACGTCCGTGCGAACGTCGGCTTATAGTGAATCATGCTCCGACAAAGCCCAACTTGATTTTATACGAGTTATAAAATTGTTTCATCTGCGAAGGTCAGATGTTTATTCAGGCCAGAGTTTTAAATATAAAATAAATGCAACTTTGTATGTTTTAAATAGCTTATACAAAGGCACTAAAATCAGGGGTAGAACCAGTTTTCATAAAAACATTGATTTAAAAATTCCAGCTCTTGGTGAAGCCATAACTAATCTTTGAAGAATTAGAAGTCCATTTTAAGCTAACTTACATACTGCAGGAGATACCTATAAGCGTTTTGTTTAAAAGAAATAAAACCAGTCAAGAGCGAGTCGGACTCGCGCACCGAGGGTTCCGTTCGGTTTTCTGAAAAAGTGTACTATTTAGAGACATCGTTTTATTTTTCCTGTAATCTTTACATAAACATCTATCACATAGAATAATTTCAGATTTTTCTCAGAGAAAAATTTGTACAACGTGTCGTTTTGCATCCACGTCAAACAGGGTGTGGTACAGAACATCAAATCGAACAACTTTCTTCATGGGACCAACATTGTAATCGCGAAAAAATTTTCAACTGTCCCATAGAAAACTTCTATACCTACTCGACGCAAATGTATGGGACGGCTGATTATTTTTTTGCGATTAGGATGTTGGTGCCATGGAAAAAGTTGTTCGGTTTGATGGTCTATATACCACACCCTTAAATTTGACGAGGATGCAAAACGACACGTATAACGGTATTTTTTTTTTACATTTTTCATTAAAAGTCGAAAACTATGCGGCCAAAAAAAAAATTTGCGAATGTGCTAATAGTGCTCTTTCAAACAGACATTTCAGACTGGAAATGTGATAAAAATCGAAAACCTGCATCCTCCAATAGAAAATGCCAAAATCGAATTTTAAAAATAACTCACAGACATCACAAATCACCTTCCTCCAATATATTTCAAAATTAGAACATGATACCCATACTGTCCATCGAAACATTAAACTTGCCACAGCCTGATCACTTGACCCGCAGACCGGTGCGACCGGTTCCACATTACCGCAGCCCTTGCCCGCTCACAAGCACTTCCTGGAGATGTGTGCAGATTTACTAACTGGTTTTTTATTGCTGTTTATTTATGCTGTGGTTGTCAATTGATCGGGTGCAGTATATAGGTTGTTTTACCTACTATTGCTGTTTGGTTTCTTTAATTCCATATGCCTCTAGACAAAATTGGTGTTGGATTTTTGGGATTTGCTTTGGAATTTAGTTGTAGGCTTGCTTGCGCCACAAAACGCTATACAACGTGTCGTTTTGCATCCTCGTCAAATTTAAGGGTGGGGTATAGTGTAGACCATCAAACCGAACAATTTTTTCCATGGCAAAAATAATCAGCCGATCCATTTGCGTCGAGTAGGTATTGAAGTTTTCTATGGGACAGTTGAAAATTTTTTCGCGATTACAATGTTGGTCCCATGGAGAAAGTTGCACGGTCTGATGTTCTGTATCCCATCCTGACATTTGACGAGGATGCAAAACGACACGTTGTATGTACACAATGTTGAACGATGTTCTAAATATTGTTTAGTGCTAACACTAAACATATTTAGAACATCGTTCTGCGTCTCTCTCATCTTCAAACGATTGACAGAACTGTGTGTATAATAGTGCCAAACGCCTTTGGTAATTTGCGGTGCAAGTCTAAACCGTAGATAACTAAAAAAAAAAAATAAAAAAAAACCAACAAGCACGCACCAACCCACACATCACACACACCCCATTGATTAATTTTGTCAAACTTCAATTCAATTCAATTAATGAAAATGTTTGCTTTACTTGGGAAAAGACTGGACCCCACGAAACAGGGAATCCTAGTGTGCGATCCAGAAAATTTGTAAAAATCTAGCACCTAAGGGCATTTATTATAATGTGATAAGTACTAGTTTTTTCTTTATTTATTGTACCGTGTATTCTGAACTGAATGAAGTTTTTTATTTTATCTTTAAAGAGCTGAAGCTTTTTTTTTTTTTTTTGTGGATGGGAAGTCATCAAATGACTTCTCCCGCTCTGGGTGGATCGGGAGGGCGTGTCAGACTTTTACTGACTAAAACCCATCCGTGTTCCTTCAGTTGCCTGTGCCAGGGCCACGGTATCTGTTTCGAACAACCCGCGACCCCGATGGCATCGGCCCTATTGGACCCCGTCACTGCTGACATCTCTTTGAGGCGCGCGTGGAACACAACGCGCCGTCGACCCGGGCCTGGTCCTTACCGGACGGCAAGAGTTGAAGCTTAACTTAACTTTGAACAAGTTCATTAACTCAATATACCGGAAGCTTTAAGACTCGAAACTTAAACCTACAGCTTCTTCCACCCACCATCAATTTAATATGTAACATGTCATTTAACATCAAAACTACTCCAAAACAATTATAGCCACGCAGCCACGCACCATGCAACGAAGATATTTGGCAATGCAGCCCAGGAATGATTACCACGGAAGCAAAACACGTAACCATCAGAATTCACCATGGTTTTATGTAGTAGAACCATAGTTATTACCGATGGCTTTGAGGTCAATCGACAGTACGGGTAAAAATTATGGCGATTTTGACCTCTAGATTATACCCACGGCTATGCGAGATTGCTTTGTGTATGTAGTTAAATGTAACAACAAATCTGATTAAAAAAATAATGTTGAACGCCCGTTCATTTTGGTGCTAGTGAACACTGGAGAATGATAAAATGTCGTGAGAGTGAATGAAGTTATCACATTCATTTCGCCTTTATAGGCGAAAGTTTGGAGTGTGTTTGTATGTTTGTTACGTCTTCACGCTTAAACGGCTGGACCGATTTGGATGAAATTTGGTATGTAGATAGCATATATCCTGGATTAACACATAGGCTACTTTTTATACCGGTATACGCGGGTGAAACCGCGGAGCGCAGCTTGTAAGCTATAAAAATAAGGGAAGCCCAGAAAAACTATGGAAGGATTGAGTGAATGATGATATAGATAGAAAGGAGGTGACTACTGAGATGAGGGTTAGTAAAAATGTTCATATGGAAGAAGATGCGCAGCGCCAAATCCTATTGGGATACGGGCACGAGGGTAATGATCGGGCGCATAACTAAAAGATTATTATTTTGATCTCAGAAATCGTTAAGTAACAAGCCTGTAAAGATCTAAAACTGGACACTTCCTGGATTAACTTCAACAAATATACACAATGCACAATGACATAACATTTCCATAACGTATTATTTCGATATTCTCTCCGAAGCGCATATAATGGTACTAAATTGACTGGTTTCAAATACTTGGAACAGACAGACTAGTTGCGATATAATTTTGTATATACTTTGTATCTGTAATATAGGAACCTCTATTGTTTTAGTTTTCAATTGAAAATGAGGAATGCATTGCATTGTCTTTCTTACAAAGATCTGCATATGATTGGTATTTTTGTAGCTTTGGATGATAAAATTACTGGGTATTAAATATTTCACGATTTTTTGGCTGACCTGAGCAACTACTTTGTCTATTTTCCTTATCAACCAAAATCTTAGGCCACCCACAACAACAACTGATTCTGTGCTTCCCACAAATTCCCATTTTCCTAGGTGGTTAAAAATAAACTACCGACAAACCGTGGCCAAAGGGGAATGAGGTATAATAAAACGCGATCTGACGACTGATAACTACCCATAAGCCAAGTGTGGTACTAACTGTGGTAATAATAAACGGGCATAATATTCCTAATGCATTTTGGGAGACCCAACTTGAGTAGGCGGCGAAATGGGCGGACGACATTGTTGCTATCGTGGGCAAAACCTGGATGAGGCTGGCTCTTGAGCGTGGGGATTGACACAAGAAAAAAGAGGCCTATGCCCAGCAGTGGGTGAAGTCGGGCTGTGGATGACGATGATGATGAATTTGAGTAGATAGTGGATAGTGCTAAGATTTCTGCAGTTGCAAAGTCACTGCTCAAGCATAATGGTAAAAAATGCTGAAATACTAGGCCTCCTTACACTAAGCTCACAGATGACCAACAAAATTAGCCAGACTATTGACCTAGATACAGAGCTAATGAGCGTGTTATCCTCAAGCTACATGACCTAACATCCAATGTTGTCTCATCAACATGCATGAGGGATCAATGTTGCGACAAGCACGTAAAACTGTGGTGACTCATAGTAACGAAATATTCTAGTGCTGTATATAGTGATTGGTATCGATAGAACATATTTGTTAACGTTATGGTTGTAGAAGAAATTAGATCTTTAAAATACGAGGGAGGAATCCAATCCAACCAAGTCTGGGTCCAAATCTTGCAACAAAACTATGTGCAATTTTTACAATAACTAACGCGGTCGCCATAGTTCTAATGAAATTCCGGAATTTTGTTTTTATACAGAAAATATATTCGGATATATAAACACTCGTTATAGCATTGCTCCCAATTTTGGGTTTCTATTGAAAATCTTCCTGGACTGATGATTCCCTATGTCTTGCGCATCCTGGAAATGCTCCACTACCGACCTTACTGACTGGCTCATCTTTTCATTATTTCATGAGATCTTCTCGTATACTCTGTTCCTATAAGAAAACCTCGGTCTTCACTATCGTACTTCGGTATTTAACACCACAAAGCAATCCGTCAGTCAGTCTGTACAAAGTGAGAGTGGCGTTTTGAGGGCACGTCGGCTCGACCTTGTACATCTAGCTCAGCTGACGAATCCGATGCATTTGAGTAATTAGGTTTTTGTTCAATAACTTTGATCGGAAGTGACGGTTAGAGATTAGGTTATCATGATGTTGATGTTTGAGGGGGTTGATTTTAAGAAAGTGAAACGGTATTGATGTCAATAAAGCGATCGTAAGAATGTTAAGTAGCTGCCACGCCATGGTGTCTATGGTGTGGTACGTTTGACTTTTGCTGATTATGCAAAAAGCACAAAAAAAAAAGCAAAATTGTGCAAAAGGTACTGCTACCTATAGTCTGTTACAAAAGTATCTGATGAAGATGTAAACAAATGGTACAGAAAATGTACTTGTAGATGCCGATTTGTAGTGCCACTTACAAATTGAGTGTTTTTTATTATTATTTTGAATACTTAAAACTGAAATTCTAATTTTAAATCGCTTTAAAAGGTGTTCTTCATTTGACAGTTGAGGTTAATTTTGTAACCTCAATTTTCTTTGATGATTTTTTAAATTACAATTTAAAAAGCGGTGATGTATGTAATAGAATTGAACCTGAACAGGGTTTGTTTACAATTTCATCAGATAGTTTTCGAACAGACTGTATTTACTCATATGTTGCTACACCTATCAAGATAGAGAGTCTTTTCTGATTTAGTGTCTAAATGTGACTAAACAGTCGATTTGTCGTAATAAGACCTTATGAATTCGACGACTTTTTGCATCAATAAAGTCACGCTTTTGACTGGACTGCAGCAACACAAGGTCGACGGTCAAAATGAATGGCTAATGGCTAACGATGTTAATCTGCGACGGTCGCCAGTCGAGGTACTGAGGTTAGGTTGCGGTTGAGAAACGAAGG
Organism: Cosmia pyralina; assembly: GCA_946251885.1. NCBI lineage: Eukaryota > Metazoa > Arthropoda > Insecta > Lepidoptera > Noctuidae > Cosmia > Cosmia pyralina. The sequence goes on along the minus strand of OX276361.1, from coordinate 21,828,614 downwards.
AAAGGCGACCGAATGGTAAATGAATTAAGGGAAGTTGAGATGTGGCTAATCGCTTTACATAATATACATAATCAGCCTGTAACGTTCCCACTGCTGGGACACAGGCCTCCTCTCTGTGAGAGGGAGTGGGCTGTAATCCACCACGCGGGCCCAGTGCGGGTTGATGGATATGTCACATGTTGTCGAATTTTTTGCATCCAGAATTTTTTTAGGTTTTACTCGTAGGTAAATTTGTCTTACGATATTTTACCTGCATAAAAAATGTGTCCATCAAATCCATTTAGCAATGGATGGATGGTTATATGTGCACTTTTGACAAAATTTACTGTCGAAGAGAGAGAGAAAGAGATGAAGATGACTGAAAGAGCGGGGATAATGGTGTTACTTTAAGAAGATACTGAACAACTAGTGAATGGATTCAGGCAGGGTAAAGAAAAATGGGGATTTGACCCCGAAGCACTTAAAACCGCTCATGGTCTAGAATGCAAAAGCAATATATAAATAAATAATAAATAAACTATTTATTTCAGGCGACACAGGCCCATAGATAAATACCTCAATCTAAACATACATATTTGAACATAACAAAACTTGTGTTAATAAAATAAAGCTTAACACTATTTTTGTAGACTTCACTATGCACTAGCTTAACTTTGTGCTGTCCTGTGGTACTTGTCCGCGGAAGCGACGGAACACCACGTCCTGCGGCCAAAAGTCTTCTTCCATGACGAGGAGCAGATAACGGTTCGGTACACGCACCACGAACGCCTTGAAGTTGACGTTGCGGCGCGACTCCAGTAACTTAAACTCTAATTTGAAATGCAATTGCGTCGTAACCTTGCAATTCTATATCGTGTCTTTATCACCACCATGCAGATTGCACATAGTCCTCAACTTACAGCTCAATTCACGAGCAGCAATTCATCAAAACCAGTCATTACATACGAATATCTTCATTTTAACGACTTTGTACCTGTGGCCTTTCGCGGTCACATCTAACTTATAAGTAAATGAACTGCGATGTGTCTAACGTATCTTGGCCCGCAGCTAAGTTGCCAAGTTCATTTAAAAGTACTGGATTTGGCTTTTTTGATATTTGCGGTAGAGTTCTTTGTGGTGAAACTCGTTCAGGGTCTACTTCTAGGCTTATTTCTGCCATCAAGCAGTGTTATTACGAGTATGTTCCAGCTTGAATGGTATGCGTGCCGGTGTTATTGCAAGAACTTGAGACATTTCAGAGAGATGGTAACGCATCTGCAATGCCTTTGGTATCCTTTTAAGATAAAGGCACACTTATCAGAGCCGAAGGCAGCGATGGAGCCGAAAGAATCGAATTTTAGAATTACTTGTATGTAATCTCATAAAACCTCGCACACTTATCTGCGCCGTATCGGACGAAACGCCGGAAGAATTACCTACTAGGAACTTCGTTTCGTTCGGCGCGGACAAGTGTGCGTTTACCTTCCGCATCAGGTCAACAAACAGAGGGCCCACTGTTTGTTGACCATACACTAGTAATATGTATTTATGTATTTTAGCCTGTGTTGTCTTACTACAGGATAAAAGTCTATACTCTCCCTACATTTATCTCTTTCTAGATATAAGTACTAAGGATCCAGTAATATATTCATTTAATGATTTAAATAAATAATAAAATTGGGTACTTTACCACTCGACAACGATGTGGATGAATTTTTCGATGCCATATTTTAGTTTTTTAATAGTTTTAGTTATGTTAGGATATAATTTTGTTATTTTTAGGTTATGTTTATATTACATTTAAATAATAAAAACCTTTTACTTCCAGGCTTCAAAGGTCTATGGGACCTACTCAAAAACTATGTTAGTTAGTTTTTTTAAAGAAATTTCTTTGCGATAAGCGTCTCCACAAATATCAACCTAAACTGGCCAAGTCTTCAGCTCGTCTAGACGTTAATTAAGGAGATCCCACACACGTGTGCTGACAAGTCGTTAACAGATAAACTTGACTTAACTGCAGTTTAGTTTGACGTCACTTCTAATGGGTTATTGTTTGGCTAACGATTGTCTATGTAGGTGTAATATGTATTTTTTAACGAATGACACAAATTCAAGCAATGGAATTGTTTCGTCAATACCGAAATTTTATCACTCTTTCACGTTGTTTTAGTAACTTTTTGCTTTTCTGAAGCAGTCATTTAGTAATTACTCGGTGATAGTACCCGGTTAAGGTGAATGCGCAGTAGTAGCCTGCGAAATTCAAATTTTCTTCCGTTTTTTGCAATTTGCAGGTCTGTATCAGGTTGTATGTTGATAAAAATATGATACGCGGCTATAACAAATATGTATTTACATAATTTTAACCATAAGAATCATCAATACATCTTTCTAAAATAGATTTGTTCCAAAATGTCATGATTTCCGAAATAAGCTAAATTAGAGAGATGTATTGATGATTTTTATGGATATAATTATGTAAATACATATTTATTATAGCCGCATATTATATTTTTATCGACATACAACCTGTAAATTGCAAAAACGTAAGAAAATTTGAACTTCACGCCGTTTACGTCTACTGGAATGCTGTAACACCCCAAAGGATTTGTTTGGACCTGCACCCTAATTGCGTAATACAGAATAGATATGAATCTGAATCATTTTGAAACAAATTGCTAATCCATTGCTTCATATGTTCGAAAAATTTGTCTGCTCAACAACGTAAATAACGTAATGAATGTTGATGAAATGTCAAAACGAAACCAACTGCGATAGATAATTTGTTACGCAATTAGGGCGCTGGGATGTACAAAGTTGACAATGTCCATGTCATCTGTCAGACAGGATGACACATCAAAATTTTTCTAAAATCTAAATTAATATTTATTTTGAAAAATTCATTGAGTCTCAACAATATCGCAAAGAATGTGCGCAATATGGATGGAGTTATGGAACTGTGGAGAAGTGTCTTGACGTTGCGTGACAGCAGCGTAAGCGTGGGTAACCCATGCTCATGGCCGCCCGCTCGATGTCCAGCGCGCACAGGATGGATGGAAAGCAGCACATGAAGTAATTTTTCGCTCCATTGGTGTAATTGTTGTATGGCGTTCCAGTGGGAGGATAAATAAATAATAAATAAAGTTCAAATGCCTCGTGTAGGTATTTGTAATTTCATCGACGCCCTTATTAAAACCGATGCTGTTAGGCTGTACAAATAGTAGGTCTAGTTGTAATATACTTTGCTGAACAAACTCTTTCACCAAAATATTGATTAAAATAATAAACCAATCTATATACCATCGACCTACTTTTCCAGTTTTACCAAAGAACTGCTCTAGATAGACTACCCTTGGCGTGTCACATCTATATAAAACGTAAAATAGTTTCACTAGCATAAACGTTGAGAGATCAAGCCACGTTGTTATCCAATTAATAACGGTTAAAAGTGTTAGGTAATCGACCTGTGTTTTTACACGTGTTTAACGATTCTACACGATTGTCTTATACAATGTTCGGTTTTGTTTTCTGTGGTAATCGGTTCCTATTTCAAAAAATGGAACGTTATGTTTTCGAACCGTTACTGTTTATTATTCCATATCCTTTGGTATCACACAACTGACGACTGTCTTTTACTTTTTACAGAGCATATGTTGACACCTAATGTCAAATACTGGAGAAAATTAAAGATTTTCATGACGGCCGTTATATGACGGAACCGCTTTCGTAGGAAATCATACTTTACAGGTATTTTGATTATGCTCTAAAAGTTTTTACTTAGACATATTAGGTTGGGGAAAAAGTCTTTTCGCATTATAGTATGTATGAACTTAAAATAAAATTTCTTTGGCTATACTATTTGTATCTGGCTGGTTTTGGTATCATTGAAAGTTTGAATTTTAAAGAACATAATTCCAAATTCAAATTTAGAAAATGTGTGATTTTCATTTGTTTTTCGTACTGTCAATATGAGTGAATCTAATGAATAAATTCGATACATTTTAAAATTTTACTACAAAAAAGGTAAAAATGCAACGCAAAACGCGAAAAAAATTTGCAATGTTTATGGACCCAGTGCAGTGTCTGTGAGATAGCACAAATTTGGTTTAAGCGTTTTCAATCCGGAAATTTTGATGTCAAAGATGCACGTCGCTCTGGTCGCCCTATTACGGATAAAATGGATGCCATTTTTGAAAAAGTGGAGCAATATCGGCATATCAGTAGTTACGACGTAGCTGAAGAACTGGGAATTGACCACAAAACAATTTTGGCACATTTGAAAAAAACTGGGTACACAAAAAAGCTCGATATTTGGGTACCTCACGAGCTCACTGAAAGAAACCTAATAAACCGTGTACTCATTTGTGATTCTTTATTACGACGTAATGAGACCGAACCATTTTTGAAGAAGCTGATAACTGGTGATGAAAAGTGGATCACGTACGACAAGAACGTGCGAAAAAGGTCGTGGTCGAATGCCGGTCAGGCTTCACAGACTGTGACGAAACCCGGGTTAACTCGCAACAAGGTGATGCTGTGTGTGTGGTGGGATTGGAAAGGCATTATTCATTATGAGCTGTTACCACCAGGCAGGACCATCGATTCTGAACTCTACTGCGAACGACTGATGAGATTAAAGCAAGAAGTTGAGAGAAAGCGGTCGGAATTAATCAACAGAAGGGGTGTGGTTTTTCATCATGATAACCTCACACATCTTTAGCCACTCAGCAAAAATTAAGAGAGTTTGGCTGGGAGGTGTTAATGCATCCGCCGTATAGTCCTGACCTTGCACCTTCAGATTTCCACCTGTTTCGGTCTGTTCAGAGTTCTTTAGGCAGCGTCAGGTTAACATCACGAGAGGACTGCCAAAACCACTTGTCGCGGTATTTTTATCAGAAGTCCCAAAATTTCTATAGCAATGGGATCATGTCCCTACCTACAAGATGGCAAAAAGTTATCGAACAAAATGGTACCTACATACTTTAGATAAATGTAAATAATGTATATTAAAAAATGTTATGAATTTTCTTAAAAAATGCGAAGAAACTTTTTCCCCAACCTATTATTTCTGAAAGATAAATGTGATAGGATTTCAAGGAAAACTATGAAGATTTTGATATTGGTAATTTTAATATACGTATTTCAGTGCCAATTTCACCTATGAAACTTAACGCGTTCAGCATTGGTTCAGCATATCTAAACAGCGTTCAAGAGCTGTCAGTGTCAATGTTCCACAACAATGATGACACTGACACCTCTTCTCTATGAACGCGGTTTAGATGTGCTGATCGCGGACAGTTTCATTGGTAAAATTTGCCCTTGTAAACATAGAAATTGGCAAAACACTGGTATCTTTGGCAAATCAAATGTAGTCGTGAAGTTGATGACGAAAAGCGATTCTTTTTTTTCAGCCGTAAATGTAAATTTATTTAAACTTTTTAGAGCATATAATAAAATCTAAAAGACCGTGACTTTTGCAATAATCAATAGTTTTAAAATCTAACTTCCTACATACAATCATAAAATGAATTATATGCTCAGGAATTATGTTAAGGCAACGGTTCGGTTTAAAAGAAAATGTAGTGACAAAAATTTAAAAGAGTATGCTTAGATGGTTTGGTCATGTTGAGAGGATGTATAAAAGGCGACTAACAAAGGTCGCCAAGGCAGATGTGAGTGGAAACGCAGGGAGGGGAAACTCTACGAAGACATATAGTGACCTTATTGGTGATGTTCTTCAGAAAGGTCAGTGCGTAGTACTCGCAACAGCCGTGCGTGGACATGTAGGAACGTAAACGAGGCAAAAGGAGTATGTAAGGATCGTAGCAAGTGGCGTTCTGTAGTTTCTGCCTACCCCCATGGGAAGAAGGCGTGAGTTTATGTATGTTTATGAATACAATCATAAAAAAATTTACAAATTTATGTTAAACGCAGAAAAAATGTAGATTTTTTACCAGTTATTATGAAGTACGAGTAAGTACAGAGTGAACAATTTCTTTTGTACAATAAATACAATTAAAGTGTGCAATCGTTGGATAACTACATAATATGAAAGTAACTAGGTACGCTTCCGATTTCTCTACGAAATACTTTACATGCTCATATTAAATTGTTGTTTCGTGATTCGTGAAACATGCGTTTGGGAGCTCAATTTTTATTTCATGGTTGACTCATTGAAAAATTATTACGAACATTACGAACGTAATAGGAACTAACAAAACTAACAAAATACTAGCTAATACGCGTGACTGCGCTTCTGTGGTTTGTCCGTCAGGAACGGTGTAATTTTTGACTTAAAAACTCTTATTAGGACTTATAAAAATTACGTCGAACCGTTTCTTCGTTGCTACGTGAAAGAACACTTTCGCATTACGTACCAAAATACATCCTGTCTTGATCCAGAATGTATCTTGGGACTGCCCAGGACACATTCTGGATTGAGACGAATCCAGCGACAACTCATTTGTTAGAGCTGATACTTTTATCCAGCCAGCACGGTTTTAGGCTCATAGCCATAATGAGGATCGGCATGTAACAACTTTCAAGTAAAACCAAGCTATAAATACTTAAACTTTCTCGTTCGTGTAATAAGTTTCTATTACCTAAGGGTTCACAAGGTCGCCTCAAGGGTGACGATCTGACCCCACTCAAGGGAAGGCTGTGACATTTAAACAAACATGTTTACTACACGTGTTTACTGATTTTCACGCTTATTTTTCATAGGTGAACTTTTTAGAAAATCGTGATACACAATTTGTGGGCTAAACATTTTTAATTTAGCGTTGGGTCTGCCTAATTGGACTAGATTAGATTTCACTTTCCGCAAATAATTGTCATTATTTTTCAGTCGTCTAAAATAGCCATAAGAAGGGTCAAAATACAAAACTACGATGCGACCTCACATCGTCAAAATCTGCGAATTCGCTCAGCTCGCGTGACGTTTGATAGTCATAAGTAGATAATACAACTGTCTAGTCCTTCAATCTGCCTAGCCTTTTCTCAACTACGTTAGGGTCGGCTTCCAGTAACCGGATCCAGCTGAATACCAGTATTTTACATGGAGCGACTGCCTATCTGACCAACACAACCCAGAAACTGGGTAATACGATACCCCTTGGTAAGACTGGTTGTCAGACTTTCGGGCTTCTGACGACCCGTAACGACTGTCAAAGATCCACGAATGCCGATCACAGAGGAGACCCGGTATGTAAAGATGGTCACCCATCCACGGATCACCCCGGCAAGCGTAGCTTAACCTGATGGATCGACCTGTGCGACTGTTATTACTTAAAAAAAATCTAAATGGTATAATATCTTTTAGATAGTACATAGTTTGAAACGTATTTTTTTAAACATTGTCAGCGGTGGGCCTTGGAAACTATTTGGTACTTAAATGATTGTAAATAATAATCGACATGAAGATTATTTTCTTAAAAAAATTTAGTTTTATTGGTAGCAGCTGAAGTAAGTTTTTGTATTGAATTGCGATTAGGTAACTCGGCAAAGCGTAGTGTGTAAATCTGTTAATCAATGCATTTACCTGACAGTACATGAACCAATTAGAAAACGTTAATATTTTTCTGAGTACTATTGATAACAGTTGTGAAGTCGTCTTGTTTTGATTAAAGTGTTAGTTCAATTATCAAACTTATTAGAAATGTTTGCACAATAGAACATAATATTATCGTGTTCATTATGAAAGCATTATGAACATTATAAGGGTGAATCAAAGCAATTGTTTCTAAACAATGTGGTATTAATAGGAACCAATGTTGAACTCTTTTATACAAGGTTTATCAGAAAGGTGTGCTCAAATTTAAGGATGTGGTACTGACCATCAAACTGAACAACTTTCTCCATGTGACCAACATCGTAATCGCGAAAAATTATCAGCTGTCCCGGACAAAGCTTCATACCTATTCGACCGAGAAAGTTGTTCAGTTTGATGGTTGTATTGTACCACATCCTAAAATTTGACCTTTCTGACACATCCTGTAAAACATGCGTTATGAAGATGTATTCAACTTTCACTGTCATTTGTTCTTCATGGATAGTTTCTGTTTTAGAAAAGGCTTTTTTTATTTTGGAACGTAGCTACAGGTTAAACTTATTATTTATAAGTAGGTACCCAAGTCTTATAATCGAGACTCATCTTTGCCAATATCGGGGTGCAGTTTATAGCTTCTTTGTAATAAAAACATTAAAAACTCTTTCATTCTTTGTATAAATTCAATCAATCTGCCTAGCCTTTTCCCAACTATGTTGGGATCAGCTTCCAGTCTAACTGGATGCAGCTGAATACCAGTATTTTATATGGAGCAACTACCTATCTGGCCTCCACAACCCAATTAGATACTCGGTAATACGATACCCCGTGGTAAGACTGATTGTCAGACTTTCGGGCTTCTGACGACCCGTAACGACTGTCAAAGATCCACGAATGACAGCCGGGACCCACGGAGGAGTATTGCTGACGCTATGTAAAGAGGGTCACCCAACCACGGACTATTCATTCTTTATAAATTGATATCGTTTAATTAGGAGAAAAAATGCCTGCAGAATTTTTTCGAAGGCCGAGTAACGCATTTTAAAACCTAAGTCAGGTAAAACCATTCGTAGGTATATGAAATCATCGTATTTGGTATCTTATCGCAATAGAAGTATTTTTTGTAATTCCATCGCCATGATACCACGAGATGACTTCCATCTTGGTACAGATAATGTTTATCATTATCAGCGATCGCACGACGCGCATAACTTCTTGTTGTATCAGCATCACCCTTTCGCAATTCTCTTGCGAAATAGTTTAGGTATTTAATCACGATAATTTTTTAGCACACCTTGTTTGTAAAAAAAACGATTTGAATGAAAAAAAAATGCTTTGAATGGATAACCACCCTTTTTTAAAAGTTTATTAAAATTTATGTAGTACGGTTGATTTATCTTGGCAAGTACGAACTTCGCGCAAAAGGTTACAAAAAGGCACTAACATTTTTTAGGAACCAAATGATGACATAGGCGAGTGTGAGAGAACATGCGTGAACTGGACCTTGAGGGTCGAGAAGTTGGAGCCCCGTCACAACACCAACTTCAAGTCGTTTGTGGTGCGGGTTCCCACACACCATCTCGACACGTTCCTAAAGGAAGAGTTTTGGCCGAAGGGTGTAGTCTACCGACGTTTTCGCGGCAGGCTATGCGACACCGCGCATCAGCGTAACACGACGCCGTCACTTCGTGTGTCTTAGTTTATAAGTTATGTTTTCTATGTATATATTTTTTTATGTTGTAATGTTTTGTATTTGTGTATTATATTTTGTATGGGCCACAGCTGCCTGAAATAAAGGAATAATTAAAACAATTAAAGTTCATAGTGCCTATGTTCAGACTTGCCAAGATATTTGGGCCATACTGTATGTAGATTGATTCTTGCGACTGGTTTCAAATTGATGTGAATTTGAAATTCTAGATTATTGCAGTTCATTTATTTACTTTACTTCAACCAAAAAGTTATTGGAATACATACTTTTATATTCAGTAAAAAAAAAAAACATATTACTCGTATATTATAGCATAGGTAGGTGCTATGATATATAATCCTAACATTACACATCATAATAGCACATAATATAATATTACCTACTTGTATATTGACGGATACCTACTATTTTGGAATATCATTCGAGTAATCCATCACATTATGAAAGAAAAATTTAGCTACTATAATTTTATACATACTCGTAGTCTAAGTGTAAATATATGTAAATTAATTGTCGCCCATAAAGGAATTACAGCTGCACGTCTTGGCATACTCCACTGCTTCCGGTTAAAAAGGGTTAGGAAACCAAGGTAGGTTTAGAGAAACTGCGTGTTATGCTAATGCAATAACGTAAAAAGTTTTTTTTTACGAATTAACTGAATATCCCAACCTCAAAGCGTGACATGCATGGTAGTCCAATCACACTATCACACTAATTTTATAAAGGTGAAAGTTTGTGAGTGTTTTTATGTTTGTTACTTCTTCACGCTCAAACGGCTGGACCGATTTTGATGAAATTTGGTATGTAGATAGCAGACAGCCTGGATTAACACATAGGCTATTTTTTATTCCGGTATAAGCTAGTGAAACTGCGGGGCGCAGCTAGTAGATGATAAAATGGATTTAAGATATTACATTACCATTGCCAGACCCTGCTGTGGTCCCATTTCTACTTCATGATAATAATTATCTTCCTGTGCGAGTGTTTCTTTGCTCTTCTTTTCTAATTTGGTTAAGTTCGTCTGATAGTGGTCAATATTCATTTACCCCTATAATCTCGATAGACCCTGCTGTGATTCTATTTCTTTATTCAAGATATTATTATTACTAATATTATCTTCCTGTGCGAGTTTTTCTTTGCTCTTCTTTTCTAATTTGGTTAAGTTCGTCTGATAGTGGCATGAGCCTTCCAAAGACCGCTATAATCTCCAAAATCATCATCATCATCTGCCTAGTTTTTTTCCAACTATGTCGGGTCTAAAATCACTAAAGTGAAAAATACGATACCATACTTGGCAGGTGGATGGATGAAGGAGTAGAGGGAGACCAAAGAAAAGATGGATGGATTATATGTGTGAGGGATATGAATGAAAAGGGAGTGAATGATAACGTGACAGCTAATAGAAGAAAATGGTAATCATTTTGCGCCGACACCAAATTTAATAGGACAAACTCAAAAACTCAAACTCAAAGCATTTATTTCAAATAAACCAATTACAGGCACTTTTGAATTGTCAATGGGTCGGTCAGTCAGAAAGATGAAGCTAGTTGCCCATTCCAAAGCGTAGTAGATCCCTATGGAGAAGAACGGGCAAGAAACTCCACGGACACTCTTTTAAATCATAATATTTTTACAAAATATTGGTTACATCGTTCATGTTGAAAATATACATGTGAGAACAATGTAGAAAGACGTGCACGTTAAAAAGCGTCCGTAATAAAAAGATAAAAACTAAAACAACTAAATTAAATATTAAAATTAAAAATAAGCCATGGCAGCTAAGAGACGACCAGGCAAGGACGAGGAAGGACAAGGGCAGGCAGTAGACGATGTTTTTCTAGTAACAGGTTATTATCAGAAGACCAAAAAAATCTGCTACTCTATCTACTCATACCCAATGATTTTAAAATGGCTAGTCTTTAAAAGGAAATCTATATAATTTTTCCCAATAAAACTGCCGTCGAAATAATGAATGCTTGACAAATATGTCAATGTTCCGGCAGTTAAATAGGCCGATCAATTTGTTAGATATGGAGTGACTATAACTATGCTAGTCGAGTCCTTTAATGGTGAAGTACGAGTATGTGGGTTGTCAGAGTATGGCGTTATGGGCTAACCAGTTAATGAATTTTGTTTTTTTTTTTTTGTCAGCTTGGACTGTTAATTTTTTTTTTGTTATTTATAAATAACTATGTATGTAGTTTCTTTCTCACTATTCTTGGTAAGATACATGAGTAAGATTTAAAACCAGTATTACCAAAATATTTATGTAAATAATATATTAATTCGTAAAAACAATTTGGATATGTCTCTTTCAGAGTTTTAGGGTAAACTATATTTTATATCATAAACATAATATTATAATTATATTCTTTATTGGTCGTGAATATGTCTGTGACGAAATATTATCAAATGAGTATGCAAATAAATTTTTAGACCATCACAATGTTACTGGAAGAGTAAAAACTGTCCACTTACCGATATTTTACGCAAATTCTTCCAGAGATCGCGTGGGTGTTGATTCGGAACAAGACATTCTTATGTAAATACAAACATCTCTTACACATCATTTGTAGTTGCATTCCTCAGATGTGAGGTATCGTGTTTATACGATCTTGAGTATGAATATATACTTGATGAATTGGCAGCTGCATCTATCTTTGGGTATTTTGTTATGAAATGCTACAAGAATAACTTCTGATATTCTTAATTCGTTGTTTCCAGTTGCTTCTGAAACTTGCGAAGGTTGTACGTCAATTGTTTCTTGATACACGGCTTGTTCTCATTGTGGATACAAGTAGCTAAAGTATTTTTTTTGGGACATTTAAACGTAATCAGCCATTTATAGTGTTTCGAATTTACTTCTGATGAAATGGAATGTAACTAGAATCCCTGGTTGAATGGTTATGGACTTTTCCTAAGTACAAACCAACTTCCTATAGTTCTCAGACATTGATTGATCTTCTCCTGCTATCGGCATATACCTAATTCCTGTAGGTTTTGGCTTTTAAAGCCCACTGGCTGTATAGTTCCAATTTTTAATCCTGTTTGTCAATTCTCGGTCAAAATTTTGTTTTGCGACTTGAGCCTGTCTCTCACAATCATATGCTTGATGGTCATTCCACACAAAAACGCTCCTACTTTGCATTGTGTAGTGAAAAGGTATTGTAATTTGAGAAATTGAGGCGCTTGTTCAATTCTGCCGAACAACTAAGGTTTTTTTACCAACCGCATTAGCATAAAGTCGCATATCTTCATGCTATGGATGTAATCACGGCAGTGGAAAATCGTTTGAATAAAATTTGAATGAACAATGGATTGCACGCCGGGTAGATACTTTACGTAAAACAAAGTTTCTTAGATATAAAGTTTATGAGCCGTCCAGCGAAAGTTAATTGAAATAGGGCCGGTTTCGGGGTTTGAGTATGGTGCAATAGTAGCTTAGTGCAATATTGCCTAGATATTTAATGGGAGCAGCCATAATAAAATTACCGATATTCGTAATATCCTCTTTGAAATTACCACACCAGGCGATCTGCCGATATATTCTGTAAAAATATTACTGTGACAACTTACGTGAAGTGAGCTGTCAATAGTGTCAATCCCTAGCATCAGGTGGAACGACAGCTCACTTCACTTTTGTTTTCACGCTGAGATTTTACAGAATAGACCGGCTGTTCCAGAAAAGGCTCATGGTTCCAAACCCACAATCTACATACAATCAATCTATATAGAGGCAACACCCATATCTTGAAGAAATACGTTAGTACTCAAGATAAAATATTAACCTACTACAATATAGATTCCACCATTGATAGCAATAAGAGTGAGATAAACTCAAAATAATCTGTATTTATCTCGATCTGTGACTGTACAATGTATGTAACGTCAATACAACATGCAATGCGTAAAACAAGATGTGACAAATGCGTGTTTGTTATGGATTGGAAGATGATATGCGAATGATAAACGAATAAAAAATTAAAATCGTAATAACAAGGTTTTGAATTGGAGGTCAGATAGACAGGCACTCGTGTAAAATATTGGTATTCAGCAGGTTCGTGTTAGAACACACCATTTAACCACCATTAAAATACAGGTATGAATGTTGAAATTTTACATAGGGTGACACAATGGGCGGTCGTATCGCTAAAAGACTGCAATCCGATCCTAACTTAGTTGGGAAAAGGCTTGAAAGATGATGATGATGGTGATGATTTACTGAAATATGTCATTTATAACTTTATGTAAACCAAAACATGTCTTTAGACGATGCATATTTACTACATTAGGTATTAAAGTACTGATTGGCAGAGAAATTAGCATAGTGATTAATTCTAAAATTAAATCTGTATTTATCTCGATCTGTGACTGTACAATGTATGTAACGTCAATACAACATGCAATGCGTAAAACAAGATGTGACAAATGCGTGTTTGTTATGGATTGGAAGATGATATGCGAATGATAAACGAATAAAAAATTAAAATCGTAATAACAAGGTTTTGAATTGGAGGTCAGATAGACAGGCACTCGTGTAAAATATTGGTATTCAGCAGGTTCGTGTTAGAACACACCATTTAACCACCATTAAAATACAGGTATGAATGTTGAAATTTTACATAGGGTGACACAATGGGCGGTCGTATCGCTAAAAGACTGCAATCCGATCCTAACTTAGTTGGGAAAAGGCTTGAAAGATGATGATGATGGTGATGATTTACTGAAATATGTCATTTATAACTTTATGTAAACCAAAACATGTCTTTAGACGATGCATATTTACTACATTAGGTATTAAAGTACTGATTGGCAGAGAAATTAGCATAGTGATTAATTATATGGAAAGACCATCAGTAATTGCGCTCGCTTTAAACGGTAATATGTACTCATATTATAATAGTGGCTAATACTACTACAGGCTAAGCAGTTTCAGTTAAGGATAACGTTATAAATAATCATGCAGTGACGAGGAGTTCTTAACCTAATATTTTTCTCATAATTTCCAATACTCCTTGGGATAATTTTGCTTCTGCTATAACTCTAAAGACAAAGGCTTACCAAAAGTCAGCAAAATAGTGAAGACAATATTGAATCATACGTAGGTACTAACGCATACAAAAAAAGAAAGTGATAATTGAATCTATGTACAGAATTGTAAACATTGATCAATTAGTACATTACATAATTAACTAAATGTTGCTAATAGCGTGAGGCTAATAAGTATTGATAATCAGGAAAGGCAGTTGCGTGCCAATAGGGATGGGACTTGTTGCAAGACGATGTATTAGTAAAGTTTACAAGAATCCGTGTAATTTACTAATCCCTTTTGTAGGTAATCTTGGCTTGGTCGTTCACGACGCTATTTAAAAATAACCAGCCAGACAAGTAACCAAGCAAAGTAAGTAAGTAAGCAAGTAGCCAGAAATACTAGTGCTGTGACATTCTGGTTATTGGTGATTTGTTGGGCTTCTTTTTGACACAAGCAATGTTAGGCAAACAATGATAACCATGGCTATTGAATTTTTTTCTTTTATCTATTATTTTTTGTCTACTTGTTATTTTACTTTTTCGCGATTCTAAAAATCCTTTGTTTCCAAAGAAAAATGAACTATTTTATTTCAAGACTATATTATGATATTAACACTATATGGGCGTCCCTCAAGGTTACATTGTAGGCCTCATTGGATAAATTCTAGACTTCTAGAGTATGATGAGAACTGTTGTGAAATATGACTGTCTATCATGTCGTGATGATTAATGCTTACTTTGATTGATATATAGATATTACCTAAGTCATTAAACTTGTAAAGGATATTATAAGATGACCAACACAGCGTGGGTGCTTTAAATGTCACATTGACTACTTAATAGCCTCACCTATCTAGGAAAACAGCTTTTTGTTCAATATCGTCATAATATCGATATTATAGTGTATCCTATTATAGGTAGGCCATGACATTAAAGTCGATGACTACTTTACTACAAACATTGTTATAATTGATGATGTAAAGACTGATTTAATTCAAATGCTTCTTTATAATGAATTGTTGGACCATATATGACTAACAACAGCTTATAAACCTTGAAGAATAACATTCAATTCCGTAATCTGCAAAGATTTTAAATAGGTTTTTAGTTTTAGCTTCTTTGAATCGTCTCAAATAATTAATCTATGCATTTACCATTTCCTGTGTATCTACTTTATTGTCATGTTCCATTGAATATACTAGCTAGCAAATTTACGAAAGTTTAATCTAATCAAATATTATATAATTATCGTCTATTTCTGTCACTATTATTTTAGTATATGCTTCATATACTTAGTAGTTAACTTGCACATTGATAATGCCAGTAGATTTTGCATTTACCATTTCAATATTGTCACCTTTATATGCCTTTTAAAATCAATAGGGATGATGACTAAAATTTTGGTTTTAGTCCGTATTTTAGATTATTAAAAAAATCAATCGATCTGCCTAGCCTTTTCCCAACTATGTTAGGGTCGGCTTCCAGTCTAACCGGATGCAGCTGAATACCATTATTTTACATGGAGCGACTGCCTATCTGACCTCCACAACCCATTAACTGGGTAATACGATACCCGTTGGTAAGACTGATTGTCAGACTTTCGGGCTTCTGACGACCCGTAACGACTGTCAAAGATCCACGAACGACAGCCGGGACCAACGGCTTAGCGTGCTTTCCGAGGCACGGAGGAGTCTCGGTATGTAAAGATGGTCACCCATCCACGGACCAACCCCGGCAAGCGTAGCTTAACCTGATAGATCGACCCGTGCGGCTGTTATTACTTAGCCACGAGCTCCACGATATTGGACACGTATTTTTTCTTTTCTTCCGGAATCAAAAGATTACAGCGATACATTGAGTTAAAATGTGGCATGACGTCACGCCTAGCTAGATTTTATACATAGTTGTGACATATAGCGATAGCGTGCCCCCACTAACCAACTTTAATAAAGCAAAAAAATACGTGTCTAATAATCTGTATGTTTTTTTTTATTATCTGACTGACAGACTAAATAGAATTTCTTTTTTTACCCAGGCATCATCCCTATTGTATTGAATTTAGTACTTTTCGCTACCATCCCGGAGTCTTGATTATTGCCCGGTTGATAGCAATAGCATCGCCCCCATGACATGGCACTTTATTAGAACTGGCGAAAAGAGGGATGCCTTCCTATTTTCGAAAAAATAGATGTAATTTTTATGCGCCTCTGCTTATATGCCCTTTACTTAGAATATAGGGGTAATGTTATGTTGCTATGTTAAAATCTATAGTGACTATGACTAATCCGTCTTGCTCATTAAAGTCTAAGCTTGCGCTTACGTCCATCACTATTCGGAACAGAGGCGCACGCGCAGGTTTCACCGCGTTCCCTACATGGTCGGGGCCGTGAAATCTTGCGTTTTAGTTAGTACTCTGTTTTTGTTATGGCTATTGTCTTGTCGCTATGTTGTTGATGAGGGGAGACTTTTGCCCAGCGGTGGGGCAATACAGGATAGATAGATCATGGTAGAGGTCCTTTTGGGAAATTACATTAATAAATCTATGTCATTTGCTTCTTTACAATGAATAAGTTTCGATTAAAATTACTTAGTGGATTAAAAAAAGTTCTGACTGACTCATCAACGCCCAGCCCAAACCATTGGACCTATAAAGCTGAAATTTTGCACAGAGGTTTCCTTTATAATTTAGAAAAGGAATGAGGAAGGATTTTCGTTCCCGTGGGATGTTTTCCGACGCGAAACCGCAAAGCCACGCGGGAAGTGCTAGCTAGTAATTAATATGGCATTTGTTAATTGAAAAATTAAAACAATAAAAGCAGCTATTGCAGCAAAATTGGAAGCAATAATGATCATATTTTCAGTTGTCCTGATCCAGGATCATTACAACTTTTGAAGAATATTGGTACTACAGCCACAGTATAAAATATTATACCTACAATAGAAATAGTAGTAGCATGATTATCATGAGGTCTAAACTCTCTTAAACTAAAGTTTAACATTTACCAGCCAAATAACCTTGAAAATATCAATACATCGTTAGTAGAATGTGAGCGTTATGGTCGATAATTTCACATTAATCATACATTTGCCCTTGAACTATAGTCACGTTGACATATCGATATTCGATGGTTATGGAAAGCAGGTGGAAGTTCCAATGGTTCTTTTGAAGGACGATCAATACTGTGGAGTGTTTGTATGGAAACGTTGGTGTGGGCGTCATATTCTGGGTACCTAATTCATGTCGAATTATTGAAGAGAAGGTTTGCCTGAGTTTTTGATATTGTTTCAATGCGTAAGCCATGTGTGTTGATCTTAAATATCTCGTAATTACTTTTAAAAAGAGTAAATATATTATCCACTATAGATGTTTTACTCACTTTTAGCCACACATTAGGCTTTGGAATAGGTAGCGTGTGCTTTCTCGGCAACTCTAGGATTTGACGATAAAGCCTGCAAAACAAAAAGAAAAAAAGAGTAATAGTCAAAGAAAATTTCGTTGATAGTTTATCAATCTTCTTCTTTACATAGTATAAAATGAAGTCGCTTCCGCTGTCTGTTCGCTTACATCTTTTAAACTACTCAACAGATTTTAATGCAGTTTTCATCAATAGATAGAGTGATTCAAGAGAAAGGTTCTTAAGAAGAGAATAATTAAAAAAGTTGCCGGGAAAATAGGAAAATTTCGGGAAAAGTAAAAGTACATTTTCTATGAAAATTTTGTTTGAATTATTGAAATTTGGACAGGACAACGTCTGTCGGGTCAACTAGTTTTATCATACACAATTCTTTAATGGAAAAATCGTGTCGTTTCGTCACGTAAAAAATGGCCGTATGTCCTTGCAGAAAAACATTGATGAGATCATTGTTTTACCTACTTGGTAAATATCATAGAGAAATTACTCGATAATTTAGCGCTTACAAATGATGTTTTTTTCACTAATCGGTGTTGAAAAACAAACCATAAAGAACTTGACGTATTTTTATAATTTAAATATTTAATCAAAAATTCACTTTAGCAAGGACATACGGGTAACTCACACACTGAATTGCCGCAGTCCAAAAAAATGCATGAATCATTTTGCCAGTAGATAAATCTGGTAGTCTACATGTTTTAGTCTTCCGGTACTGTCTCACATGGGTAAACCTAGTGTCAGGGACCCTGTATTCATTGTACGAATGGTTGTTATGCACAGTTATAATCGTATCATCTGTGTGATTTACCTTCCTCGATTTTTGCTCTGATTTTTATTTTATGATATGTGAGCATTGTATGGTGATGAAAGTGTTGCTACTATTTGTTGCTTGGAATTTATGTAATGGTTACTGTTGATGGGTGAGCAAGTTTGAGGCTGATAATAAAGCCGCCGGGGTCGCGGGTTGTTTGAAAGAGATACCGTGGCCCTGGCACGGTCAACTGCTGGAACAAGGGTAGGTTTTTTAGTCAGTAAAAGTCTTACACGCCCTCCCGCTCCGCCAAGAGCGGGAGAGGTCATTTGACGATTTCCCATTCACAAAAAAAAGCTGATATTAAAAAAAATAAAGTTTTTATTTTTTCACGTGACCAGAGGGCTGGCTCGTTCTTTGGCCAAAGAATTAGCATTGCCATTCAACGTGACAATGCTGCCAGTCTTCTGGGCACGTTTCCGGATGACATCGATGCGGACGAGTACTTCGACACCTAAGTGTCCTTTTGTTTTTGTATTTATTTGTATAGTTAGTTAGTTAGTCATTTACCTACCTAGTAGAAGGTAGGTAGGAGGTAGGAGTACCTAGTGTTCTAGTTTTAACTTGTATATTGTTTATAACGCCCAAAAAAATAAAATATTTAAACTTTTATCAAAAAAGACATTTGAAAGATTGAACATTTACTTAGTTTTAAAAGTAAAGTCATTGAGAACTTGTGGAGATTCGTCACGGTTTTTTGAGATTTTATCCTCCGATGTTTCGCGCAAAATGATGTCACTTGCTTTTTTTTGTGATATTTCATTGTGTGTGAGGTAGAATTTAAACATGAATATATAAAGTGAAGCACACACAGTCAATGACCATATCTTTTACATTTAAAGTTCTTGCTAATTAGTAAGGTCAACTCAACACAATCAACGATAATCAACGATGAGTTGCATTGACATTTTACTTCACAAACAAAAATTAAAATTGATATTTAGGTACTTGGCGACCTTTAAAGCAACTCCCCGTGTCATATTCTATTAGCAAATCGTTGGCTAAAATATCTCATTAAAGTTACAATGCTGTCATCATCATTTATATAAGTAAACTAGCTTTTGCCCACGGCATCGCCCGCGTTAATTTAAAATTTGACAATCTATTCGGGTTGTACTCTGCTTATAATAATATAATTCAATCATGATTCGAAAGACACGTGGCGCCATCTATTATCATAAGAACTTTATTGTTGTTTCCCTCGGGACAGTACTTTTTTTCGGGATGGAAGGTGTCCCCGTCAGTATGTCCGTCTGTACATCTGACAACGTATATGCAAAAATACATGATGATCGGTTGAGTGGTTTAGGCGTCAAAAGGTAACAAACAAACTAACTTACTTTCGCATTTATAACATTAGTTAGGAAGTTAGAATGTGGCTAAGTAATAACGGCCGCACGGGTCGATCCATCAGGTTAACCTACGCTGGCCGGGGTTGGTCCGTGGATGGGTGACCATCTTTACATACCGAGACTCCTCCGTGCCTCGGAAAGCACGTTAAGCCGTTGGTCCCGGCTGTCATTCGTGGATCTTTGACAGTCGTTACGGGTCGTCAGAAGCCCGAAAGTCTGACGATCAGTCTTACCAAGGGGTATCGTATTACCCAGTTAATGGGTTGTGGAGGTCAGATAGGCAGTCGCTCCATGTAAATAATGGTATTCAGCTGCATCCAGTTAGACTGGAAGCCGACCCCAACATAGTTGGGAAAAGGCTAGGCAGATTGAGGAAGTTAGAATGTCATGTAATTATTTCACTCTGTGACCTGGTCATACAAGGTGGAGCAGGTCGATTGACATTTCTTTAAACCACGTAAAGAGTATCATGTTCTTTACCCATATACAAAAAATCAATCAAATCCAATCAATACTTTAGCCACAGGAAATTATTTTTAATTTTCTTATGTTTCAACATGATGTAGATCTGAGTCCGTAATAATAGGTAAACATTGTGAGGTCAAGAACCTGTGCAAAACGTACGATTCTATTATCTACGTCTCAATATGCTTGAAAGACAGAGAAAGGTGTCATACGATTCCATTCTGTTCTGACGCGTCCCACCCATTCCCACAAAAAACTACAATGAAAGAAAAAGAAATATTTACTTACGCAAATTATGCATTAGTGGTGCATAGAAAATTTCGAATGTGTGTGTGTGAGCGGAATTTTTTCGGCAAAAAGTCCCGAACTCTGTATTACTCGGTAACTATGTCAGTCAGTGCATAGCGGTGCCCTTTGAGGAGAGCACAAATCTACTGTTTTTATCCCAAGACGAGCCGCGCGCGCATTGTCGTGATTTTATGAAACAGTTTTACCTAGTTGTTATTGTGACTAAAGACGATTTATGATAGTTGGATTAGTGCATAGGTTATTGTGAATTATTGTTAAGTGTTAGAGTAATATTAGTTAGTTAATTAGGCATTTAATAAGTTTTGTAGTTTAATTTTGCCTCAAATAAGGTACACAGCTGCCGAGTACACCGATATGGTACTTACGTACGGAGATTGTAACCAAAATGCGGCTTTAGCATTGCGTACATATCGAGAGAGAGATTTCATTTTGTGGGGGGCCGTAAAAAACGAGGTGTATGCACGAGAAGTGAATACTGTGGACGATTTAAAAAATAAAATAATTAATGCCTTCGACAAACTTAAAAGAATGGCAGATGGGGACTTGTTAAGACGAGTCCGTAAAAATTTAATAAGACGATATCGCTTGTGCATAATGCACAACGGTGGACACTTTGAAAATTTGACTATTGATGATGTAAATTCTGATTGTGATGTGATATTATGTGATTAATTATTCAATCAGTGATCTTTTAACTAACAACGTGCAATTTAGAGAGTTTATGCCGCTGATTTATTGTTCTCCGACTTTAGGGCCCCCACACATTTCCAGTTCGCCGGCAGGCGGTCCCTCATAAAAACAGTTTTTGACAGTTTTTATGAATGACCGCCTGCCGGTGGACTGTCATGTGGGACCCTTTTACTACCTACCTACGCCCCCACCCAGACCCCCCCCCCCCTCCTGCGTCCGGCACCGCGCCGCGCAACAGGTCAGTGACGTTTCGTAGATAAAGCGTGTTTACTTTTTATGCAGTTGATTCTGCTATTTATTTTGTTTGAAAATTGCAATTTTTGAATTTTCCATTAACTACTAATCTTCGTGTTTTAAAATGTTTCGATGGACTAGTACTGTGCTCGTTTTAATTTAATGTCGTAGTTCCAGTTCCACTTTGTATATTATGTCTTATAACTTATAATCCATTGTTCTGTTGAGACTCGTAATTATTTCTGTTTTAAAGGGAGAAAGGCGTGGCCATGAGCTTTAATTTGTTTAATTAGTTGCCCTTGTGGGTTAGCACGGATATCAGTAATTAAATTGGCAGTTTGAAAACTTTTTTGTAGTTCAGTGAATATTTAGAGCATTTTGTTTAAATTTCAGATTTTTTTCATATTTTGGTTGGTCAATGTGAGTGATGTTAGAACTGTCCTTTATATGGTAATTTATTACTTTTTTTATTTATTTTTAAATAAACATGTAGGTACCTACAGTATAAAAATACATACGTAATAAATTAATTCTCTGACCTCTTTGACACCCAATTTCTATAAAAAAAAGTTTAATTTGCGAACCTTACATCTTTTTCTCAAATTTCATAACAAAAAAATCGTCATTAAAACGCTTCCCAAGACATCCTACAAAGTGCTGCTTACCAAAAACGCAGTTCAATTGCATAGAAAAAAGTGCGTTTAGTCGCATATGTCGGAAACAGATGTTTGTAGTTCAGTGTGCGGTCGCCCTTAACGGTACACCTGGCGGACAATATGGAAGCTTTATTAGGAGGGACTGTTATACTTGCGTTTTTTTTTAGGGAATATTAAAAATGATGCGAGAGTGATGATGGATTTAACTGTTTTTAAGTTAAATGGTGTTCTGGACGGTTTTTTTTCCGTTAGTTTGGGTTAGGTCCGTAAAAGTGCCAGCGGCTTCTTATTCTGAGTGAGGAATCGAGATGTAGGAAGAGTTATGTTTTGTCAAAGTTGAAAATATTATTAGTTATTGGTCTGAAAATGCACTAAAATATAACATTGGGGAAGACAATCATTAGTCTGTATTAGGTGAAGATCTATTTTAAATGAATAACAATAAATATTGGTAATTTTAACCAGTTTCTAGCAGCAAACTTCAATTTTCCGAAGATCCGTCCACCCGTTCTGGAGGCATTGAGTAACATCCATCCGTCCATCCAAACTTTCGCATTTAAAATAATAGTAAGATTAAAAGAACTAAACATGGCATTGTCAAAAACAAAATATTCAGACTTTTTTAAAGAAAAAATCTTTGTTTAAAAATACATAATTTTAATTTAATACTAAAATTAATTTCGTAAGTTCTCTGCGAGAGAGTCGCAAAGTTACGAGCGGCCGGTCTGACCGCTCATTAGATGTTTCACATCAAAAACTGCACAAAGGCATGTCAATAAATTAGGCATACGTAATTTGATTCCAATTTCATGTTGTCCAGAAAATTGCTGGAACAATCTATTGATTTCTGATATTTACCTCAACGTTATGGATTGAAACGAAACTAATTTTACGGGTTACTTCGCGGTTTGACAAGTTTTGTGTCGCGACCGTGAAGGGTTTTGTTAAAAAATAGTAAAAAAGTTGAATATCGATCAATGCGTAATACTATTTTCGGTTTGTGAATCTGCCTTATTGTTGAAGCTTGTGGTTGCAGGGATATAATGCTGTTCTTACTTCTATTAAAGTAAGTACAATAGCCACGTATAGAAGGTAGGTAGGTATGTACAGTCAGCAACAAAAGTCGATTAACAGTTGAGTTTTCTAAATCTTAATTATTGAAAAAAATACTTCATTAAAATCGGAACAGATGTAAATTTTAAAGAAAATTAACTCATCTAATAAATGAAACGCTAAAAAGCAGGTTACCATATCATTTTGTGTTAATTTAGATGATGTCAAAAAGTAGCAGTGTTAACCGACTTCTGTTGCTGACCGTACCTACTACGGAAATTAGAAAAAAATACCTTTATACCAAATAATTCTAAACTATCTTGCCTTAGGGCGAAAGTGCCTGGGTAGCTCGCGAAATTCAAATTTACTTACGTTTTTTTCCAATTTGAAGATCAATATTATGTTGTATGTTGATTAAAATAAGATTCGCGATCGTAACAACTATGTATTTACAGAATAATAATTATTAAAATCATCAATATAACTCTCTAACTAAAAATTATTACTATTTCATGAAATCATGACGTTTGAGGACAATTCAAACTTTTTTTGATGATTTTAATGATTATAATTCTGTGAATACACATTTGTTACGGCGATTGTGAACATACAACCTTACACTGACCTGCAAAATTGCAAAAAACGGCTAGCGTAGCGCATCCTTCCGCATCCATTCCATTCTATCAAAAAAAGATTGCATTTCAAAAAATCCCTCTTTCTCTCTCTCTATTATTGTTAATCTTATACAAGACTGAATATTCTATATTACAATCAAATACCAAACAAAAGGGTTGTCAAAATCCAAACCTCGTTATTGTTACCTCATCACAACTCACGGTGTTAAGGCATCAGTCAGAACTGTTGCAATATTCTCGCTTGATTTGCGATGGTGAAAAAATATCCAAAACTTTGCTAAGTAACCCAAACTAATCAGATTATCAGATTGGCAATATTTTTGCATCGTTTACTTTATGATTGCAGAGGTTACAAATCTTAGTAATGTTTGTGCTTACAGTGGTTCATCACCCATTGTCATGATTTGAGAGAAATGTCACCATTTATGATATTTGTTAAGGCACTATGACCCGATAGAGCCCGCGCTTACTAGTTTTTTGAATGCATGGGAAACATAAAAAACAGTGTTATAAAATTCTGAAAAAAAGATATATCTTATTTAAGGATCTGGCGGATAGCCAATCGCTTTTAATAACACGATTAGATTTACTTTGCTGGATAGAATAAAATCTCAAAGTTACCCCTTTTCGTAACGTTTAATCAGCCTCATAGCTACAAAACAGACATTTTTTTCTCATTTTTTATATATTTTTTTTTTATTTTTGTTTTATTAATGTTCAAAATGTATATCGCAGAGTTTAAATCTTACGCTAAAAACCACAGAAGCCTTTGAAGGCTTATATGTGGCTAGTGAGTTCGGGAATATATATATATCTAATTTAGGTAAGTACTAAGAGACAAATTTAGACGGTAAGTTTTACATTTAAAGAGTATTTTAAGTCTTACTTCTTATCTAATACAATAATAGCACGAATAAAGAAGCCAGCAAGTGCATCAAACTAATAATAGCACAATTAAAGATGGTAGTAAGTGTATCAAACTGAAGTACATATTCATAGTTTGTAATTTGCAGAAAATGCTTTTTTATTAAAAATTTTGCTTAAATGAAAACGTAGTAGATTATTTAGCACGAGTCGCTGAGTTTGTTGTGATAAAATGATTAAAATAATTACTATGTTTAAATACCTACCGAATGCGCGAGGCAACCACTCGCGAGCCTACTTCAGTTCAGTACGCGGCTCGAGCCATAGGGCCTTAAATTATATTTTCGCATAGTCTGTGGTATATCAAGGAGTACGTGATATATTGAGGTGTTTTGGTTTTCATACAAAGATCGCACATGAGATCAGCTGTCTTAATTACAAGTGACCGTGTGACTTGTGAAGAAGACTTCATTATTCCACACAAATGTGTGTGACGATTCTCTGACAAAGATTCTGAGATTCTGTGACAATGGTCAAGGTCACATAATCAATCGAAAAAAAAAAATAGCAAAGGAATGACAGCAGTGTCTTCGAATATTTATAAAGACAGCTGACTTGCTTAGCAAGCTTCCAAAAATCTAGTAAATTAATAAAAGCACTGCCTCGTTGGTCGCAAGTGCTACTCTGAGCATAAGGTTCTGGGGTTGATTTCAAGGTTGGGATAAGTGTCATCTGGAATTTCTCAGTACGAGTAGCCCGGAGTCTGGATTTGTGCCCCGAATGGCAATAGGCTCGCCTCCTAGTGCATTGGGACTTATACATAACTGGTGAAAGGTGGGTGTTCTATGGTACATTTCTGCCTTACGCTTTTGGGGAAACGAAGCGTGATGTTATGTTATGATTAAAATGGTTTCCTGGTAAGAAGCCTGGCCTATAACAGCTCGTCTTGTTTCATTTGTCTAGCCGAAAAGGTTTTTTCGTAGACTGCAGTACAGTCTATTCAATAATAATGTTCGAGGTCAGATATTTATTAAAACGTGACCTTAAGTTTCAATCTAATGAAAAGGCTGACTGTTGCATCGTCATGCTTGCCAAATTGATATTTAAAGAATTTTAGTGTGCCAATATATTCGTATATCGTATTATTTTTGGAATAACTTGACGATTTCAAAATAATTGGTAAAAACATTACTCACCTAATTATTTTCAGCAGTTTCTTTTCTCTGAAAATCTTTCCATTGTCTATGCGTTTAAAATTAAAATAAAATCCAACCTTTGTTCAAAGGCTTATACGATTACCTAAACGATAAGAATAGTTCGTCGCTGTGATTAACTCAAGACAAAGTTTATGTTCTTTCTCCAGAATTAGCTTACATAATGACAGGTTATACGAGTTCCTAAAATTGTTTATTTTATTTGACAAATAATATAATTTAATGTTTTGTGTTACGTAAATTATTTTGCATACTATTGTTTAAAATCGAGTTCTTCTAACTGAACATTCAGCTGTGCTGCTGGGGAGTTTGTTGCGCCACTTCTTGTTCCCAGCTAAAGCACTAGGAAGTGGTGAAGGGCGGGCGTTTTGTGGGGACTGTCTATGTAATTTTGACGTTCAGAAAGTGCTGATTCTCAGCCTAATGACTTTTGATTTTGTTTTTTTTTAATTTTGTCTAGCTATTTCGAGACCCGATGCTTGTTGAAAAACGCGCATCGAGCCAAGACAATTTCATCGAGTCTTATTTAGGGCATTAGTGGTATTTGGGTCCACAATTCATCTTCAGAATACTGACAGGTATAAAGATGTTTCCAGGATATATTCGCTGCTACTAATAACTGTACCTACTCGTTATATTATCCCTGTAGCATAAAAGCAGCGCCCTACTCACTAATCAACATTCCTTTAAGACGTTCCCAGGCTGCAGGACTATACGTATCCTGCCACTGTTCCCTACTAGATAGACCTGTTACGTGACTACAGGCATCAGTCAGGTTTTTATCAGCATGGCCTTTATTGGCCCATTGTAATGGCCGACGTTGGCGTTTGACGTAGAAATAAGTGACCCTGTTAAGTCCAAGGACGTCGTCTACGTGGCCTAGTTTATATAGCGTGTGTCAGAAATGTGTTTTCATATTTAACGGTGATACAGACAACAGAACAGATAAAGATATGTTCTGTGGTACAGACCATACATACAGGTGGTCCAGCTGTCCCATACGTTTGGGACGAGTAGGTAGGTATGTTTTATACGGCACAGTTGATCAAACTTATTTTCGCGATCACGATGTGAAAGTGATTCTTCAGTTAGATGGTCTGTACCACATGCTTTTTTAAATATTGACCACACCTTTTTAAGTACACGCTGTATGAACTAAAGCCTCCCTAAAGGGTCCCCAAAATGATCAATTGCAATTGTTGTTTTTACGTGATTGGTGCACATTGATGCGCAAATTGATCGTTTGCCAAGTGCACTTGAAGCGATTGACAATGTTACTACAACTTGATGGCAATTGATCAATTGCGATTGATCGTTTCGGGGACACACCTGACCACACCTTTCTGACACATCATGTAGAACTTTGAGGTTATGTTTTGTAGGCGATTTTCAATGAATTAATTGGTACTGGTATGTGGGATTGACCTTTCGATGCTGTCATTGATTTGCCTTGTTAATTTTGAGGGTTTGCTTTTAACTTTATTTAGACTACTTATTCTCCAGTCGTTTTTGGCATTGATTATTCATTGAAAGTTTATTTATTGTCCTAGTAAATAGATTGATTCCGAATAGGTGTTTTCAATCAATCAAAATACCTCCTACTTGTTTTCCAGCATACCTATTTATGCAGTCGATGCAATAATTACAACTTTTTGGTTTTAGGATGTAGGTACGTATCCTGCCCTAAAATGATGACGTGCCGAATATTAATCCAACTAAACTAACCAATATTAGTCTATGGCTTATCCTGTCATTCTTGGATCTCCGACAGACGTACGGGTCGTGGAAGCCCGAAAGTCTGACAACCAGTCTTACAAAGGGGTATCGTATTACTCAGTCACCGGGTTGTGGAGGTCTGATAGGCAGTCGCTCTATGTAAAATACTTTTAGAGGCATGAGGAACAGGGTGTAAAGTTCACTCATCCTCCATTGAAAAGGGAGGATCCTCTGACCAGACGGGTGTCGTGTCTGGTGGGCAACTGCCCGACGGTTGATGTCGGGACATTGTATATATGCTAGTTGCGCGGTAAACTCTGATTGCGCGATGCAGGATTGCGTGACGTCAGTGTGACGCGTAGTAACGTAGTTCGTATGTGGTGATGTAGATGCCGCCTCATACTGGTGTTCAGCTGCATCCAGTTAGACTGGACGCCGACCCCAACGTAGTTGAGAAAAGGCTAGGCAGATAATGATGAGTTTATGCCATAGTGCTGTGCAAACACCGCTCTAGCTTATGCTGAATTTTTGACTTCGGGGAAATTATAAACATGAAACATAAATTTGAATAACTTAGTATAATTATATAATAATATCTATAATAACTTATGACGCCAGTCTCTTGGGTACTTTACCAGTCGACAGCGAAGCGGATGAATTCGACTTTCGACGCCTTGTTTTAGTTTGTAAATAGTTTTATGTTAGGATATATTTTTGTTATTTTTAGGTTACGTTTGTATAATCAAATAAAGATTGAAATAGTTATTAGATTAAGTTGATTATTCAAAAAAATAACTTAGTAGGTAACTAATATTTCTAAGTTTTTCAAGTATACGTACAATAGATATCAAGTTACTCCAATTCATCGCAGAGCTATACCTAAGTTTCCTTCCGATTCACTTGAATTATTGGAAAATCGTACAAGGCCCAACACACAATCACGCACGATATAATTCTTATAAGTAGGTACAAATAGCTTATAAGTGTTATATCAACCTCAATTGTTAGGCAATTATCAATCGTAATGTGTCCTGATTAGGTTTAAAATTACAAATATCAATATCGACACTGTCTTGCGATTATTTGCACGCGATTGGACCTAATTTTGGGTTAGTAGTAGTAGTAATTTACTGTATCCTTAATCGAAACTTGATATTTGGTATGTCTTACAAAATATGTTACACTACTATACAGGATGTGTCAGAAAGGTGAGGTCAAATTTAAGGATGTGGTACAGACCATCAAACTGAACAACTTTCTCCATTTGACCAACATCGTAATCGAGAAAAAAATATCAGAAGAAGTTTCAGTACCTCAATCAATCAATCTGCCGAGCCTTTTCCTAACTGTGTTGGGGTCGGCTTCCAGTCTAACCGGATGCAGCTGAATACCAGTATTTTACATGGAGCGACTGCCTATCTTACCACCACAACCCAGTAACTGGGTAATACAATACCCCTCGGTAAGAATGGTTGTCAGACTTTCGGGCCTCTAATGACCCGTAACGAATGTCAAAGATCCACGAATGACAGCTGGGACCAATGGCTTAACGTGCTTTCTGAGGCACGGAGGAGTCTCGGTATGTAAAGATGGTCACCCATCCATTGATCAACCTCGGCAAGCGTAGCTTAACCTGATGGATCGATCCCTGTGACTGTTATTACCTAGCCACGAGCCCCTCAAAAAAGCTTCAATACCTACTCGACCCAAACGTATGGTACGGACGATTATTTTTTCTCGATTTCGATGTTAGTCCCATGGAGAAAGTAGTTGAGTTTGATGGTCTAAGCCACACCCTTGAATTTGACTACACTCTGTATTATAGTTACATTTTTCCTCGATGGTGTGAGGACGTATGAGGAAACTTCTTCATCATCATCACCATCATTAGCATTCTTGTTCCATCCGCTGCTGAATATAGTCCTCCTCTCATTTGTGTCATACTTCCCTGGTCTGTGCGTGTCTCATCCAGGTCTTCCCCATGGTATTCTGTAGGTCGTCGACCCACCTGACTAATGGTCTGCCGACGCTCTTTCCACTAGGAAACTTCTCGAAAATGCCTAAATGGGAACACGACAGCCTAACATAGCCTTAAATTAATAGTACCTAGTCAATAGCCTCCTACCATAAATTACAAGGCTATTCTTTCGCTGACCCCAAAATGTCGGCAGTAGATAGAATCAATTTTATTTAACCCTAAAAGGTCCTACAACTTTCCAACCTATAATTTCTACAGTAAACTACTTTTCTGTTATTTTTTACCGTAAACAACACGGAATAGATACATTTTTGGAATGATATTGTTCGGGTCGCGACCTTAAATGTTATTGACCATTGGGAATATGCCTACAAAAACGCTGAGTTTACCTTGCTAAAAACAATTTATTTTATAACTAATAAAAGGCTATGCTAAAATGACAACAGGCGAATGCACCCAGTTGCTGTCCGAATATGCACTGTCGTTGGCGCGCGCTCAACGCGGCCATATTGATTCGTTAGATCAACAAAGGGGTGTTCGAATAACATCGAACAGATATCATATTGATTTGAAGAGAAGATTGTACCTAGTGATAAAATCTTAGAGTATGCTTACATGGTTTGGTCATGTTTAGTCAAGGCAGATATGAGTGGAATCTCCGGGAGGGGACGCCCTAGAAGGACATAATGACACTAGCTTTTGCCAGTGGCTTCGCCCGCGTGGATGTCGGAAATTGTGCCACGGGAACCATTCCATTTTTTTCTGGGATAAAAAGTAGCCTATGTGCTATTCCAGACTATAATCTATCTCTGTGCCAAATATCATCCCGATCTGTTCAGCCGTTCTGGCGTGATTGAATAACAAGCATCCATCCAAACTTTCGCATTTATAATAGTAGTAAGAAGTAAGATTATTGGTGATGTTCTTCAGAAAGGTCAGGTGCGTAGTACTCGCATAACCAGCGTGCGTGTAAGAAACTATAAAACGAAGCAAAAGGAGTATGTAAGGATCTTAGCAGGTGGTGTTCTGTAGATTCTGCCTACCCCGATAGGAAGAATTCGCAAGTTTATGTATATGTGATTGTAAGTTCACTAGCTCGATTGCTTGATCGCTATGGTGACCATCAGGGATAGCGGTATAGAACATCCATACTAATATTATCAAGAGGCAAAAGTGAGTTTTTATGCAGGGGATAATCTGCTAAACTACTGATGCGATTCCGATAATTCTTTCACTAATGCGAAGCTACAGTGTTGTCGAGTGCCATAGGTTATATTTTAACGAAGTCGCGGGCAGACACTAATTATTTATATCACATAAAGATTATATTGTTTTTGTCAAAAAAATGCCTATGGCCATGGTGAATATTTGTATCGATTGAAATGAATCAATTTCTCAGTAGTAGCTAACGATTTATGGTAAACGGTAAAGAACAGGCAGTTGGCCACGCCTCTGATTGACCTTCTACTTCACTGTCATTACTATTGTCAGCCTGATCGATTAGAGAGTTCTTGTTAGTCCAGTTTTTTTTAAGTAGGTTAAATTTTTATTGTTTCTTTATATTTATTTATTTTGGGTTAGAATAAGCCCCAATCGCGCTCTCCTGACACAACTATAGACGAACGAGTCCTGCTTACTACAAGATCATAAGTATATCCGTTTATACAAAGCTAACGCGGCGGGAATATCACCGCAGTAAATTTTATATTTTAAAGAGTCCTGAACCTTCAAAGATGTACTGGGGTGTGTCACACACACACACCCCTTGCGACCAATTAAGGGTAAATAATTTGTTAGTTAATTTAGTACTTCTAAGAAGTTTACCCAGTGTGAACAACTTTTACTATGGGACCGAAATTGAAATCGCGAAAAAAATTCTGCTGTTGCCTACATTTTGACGAGTTAGGCGAACATAAATGTAGGGAATACCTATCTGATTTTTTTTTCGCGATTTTAGGTATGGTCGCATAGTAAAAGTTGTTCATAATGATGAGTACAATCACGCTTTAAGAGGTTGTGCGTTATTTATGTTACACCTTATATATTTTATCGTATTCCTATATTCCCGTTAAAGGATAACTTTTAGAAATTGATTTCTTTTATAAATTTATTTCATACTGCCTAGCCTTTTCCCAACTATGTTGGGGTCGGCTTCCAGTCTAACCGGATGCAGCTGAATACCAGTATTTTACATGGAACGACTGCCTATCTGACCTCCACAACCCAGTAACTGGGTAATACGATACCCTTTGGTAAGACTGGTTGTCAGACTTTACAGACGAGCAGAAGCTCGAAAGTCTGACAACCAGTCGGTATTACGGGGTATTACGGGTCGTCATTAAGATGACCCGTAATGACCTTCAAAGATTCACGACTGATAGCCGGGACCAACGGCTTAACGTGCTTTCCGAGGCACGGAGGAGTCTCGCTATGCAAAGATGGTCACCCATCCACGGACCAACCCCGGCAAGTGTAGCTTAACCTGACGGATCGACCCTTGCGGCTGTTATTACTCAGCCACGAGCTCCTTTCTTTTTATAAATTGCAGATAGTCAAACAACGTTATAAAAACTTTGCAGTTAATCGTCGAGAAAATGAGCAAAATGTTGCAACACCAAAAAAAGTCCTCACATTTTGTGTTGCAATTAAATTAACTTTTTTTTTTATAAAATAATGTTAGTAATAGGGAGGCAATTTCCCATGATTACTTAGCGGTGTACGAAGTAGCTTACATTACAAGATATTGCTCACACACTTTGTGATAAACATTTCTTGCTGCAAGAAATTGCGATAGAAATTGAATAGTTCACATGATGATAGATGGATGTTCACACATTATAATCAATCATCAATCATTCGGGAAATAAGCTGATTTACTGAGATACTCCACAGTCCACACCACAATTTAACTGGGGCAGTAAGTAATAAACTGTATTTTAATTTCACTATTACATTTCGATATAACAAATACCTCTTTAATCTTTCATAATTTCTTCTTTACCTTTGCATTGTTTCATTAAAAAATAATCACCATTTGCCTAGCCTTTTCCCAACTATGTTGGGGTCAGCTTCCAGTCTATCAGGATGCAGCTGAATATCAGTATTTACATGGAGCGACTGCCTGTCTGGCTTCCTTCCCTGAGGAGCTCGTGGCTACGTAATAACAGTCGTACGGGACGATCCACCAGGTTAAGCTACGCTGGCCGGGGTTGATCAGTGGATGGATTACATACCGATACTCCTCCGTGCCTCAGAAAGCACGTTAAGCCGTTGGTCCCGGCTGTTATTCGTGGATCTTTGAAGGTCATTACGGGTCGTCAGAAGCCAAAAAGTATTAACAACCAGTCTTACCAAGGAATATCGTATTACCTAGTTACTGGTTTGTGGAGGTTAAATAGGCAGTCACTCCATGTAAAATACTGGTAGATTAGACTGGAAGCCGACCCCAACATAGTTGGGAAAAGGCTACGCAGATTGATTGACTGCCTATCTGATTTCCACAACCCAGTAACTGGGTACTGATTTAGCGCATGCCATTCAGTAAACTTTTTCCAGAGTTGTTATAGTTAATATCAACTAAAAATCTGTCAAGTGTGAGACATATTCTCACACGATGGGTTCAATACCATAGTACAATATACTACAGTTCAGAAAAAACACGTTTCTTATATATGGGGTTTAATTTTTAACTTTATTTTATTTTTTTGTTGTTATAGCGGCATTAGAAATACACAATCTGTGAAAGTTTCAATTGTCTACCTATTACGCTTCATGAGATACAGCCTGCTGACAGCCAGACAGACGGATGGACAGCGGAGGCTTAGTAATAGGGTTCCGTTTGGCACCCTTGAGTTACAGCAGTGCTATTCTGTACAAATCTCACCGTGAAAACTTGGGTGAAGTGAGCGTGGATTGAGCTATAATATAGTGTCAATCCCTAGCATCAGGCAGAATGACAACTCACTTCACCTAGGTTTTCACGGTGAGATTTGTACAGAGTAGCACTGCAGAACCGTAAAAACCATACAATTGCAAACACCACAAAAGAAACGAAAAGCGGAAACCTAAAAACTCAACAATACACACACATGATCCGTTACTAGGATACCAGAGTCACACACACACCTCATTCCCATAAGTTCACTGACACACACAGTCTCACCCACAATGAAAAATGAGAATAAAGTGACTTATCGTGATTTAGCGTTTCCACGAACAGTCCGATGACCTCGACAAAGGTTCTTAGACTGAGTTTCTCATGCACTATCGGACAATCTGTAATGCTGGAATTGAAGGCTCGCTATTGTTCGGCATTTGACCTTTTTCATAAAATTGGCATTCGTTTGACGAGTTAGCGGGGTTATAGGAGTGCTAAATGAGCTGATGTTGGATACATGTAAGTTATTCAAATTGATAGCAATCTTTATTGAATGAAACTAGTAGATCCTTTGGATAGGGCTTGTCTGAGAAAATAGATGCGTTATAGGCATCTTATAGGCCTTATTTGGCTGTTAACATAACATCACGCTTGTATTAGGAGAGTTAATCAGAGATGCATCCATATTTCACCAGTTATGTTTTATTGCATGTGCTTCGATGGAGGGCGAGCGAAATTTTGCTGATAATTTGCATGAAATAGTATAGAAATAAGTATTTATAGATCATTAGGTACATGTCTGGGAAACTCTGAGTTGTCCAAGTCCCAATATTGCAGAAAAAAAAAACATAAGTGTTAAATGCAACAACAATGCGATACGGCTTAGTATAAGTTAGTTCTCATAACAATGAACCAAGTCAAACACTCGTGTTTAGCATGTACTGACGCCAGAAAACGTGTTAAGTTTTTAACACCTTATTACTAAGTTAGCTATGCTAACTTTAAACTGTAACTTAGCTACTTAGTGCAGTTTCTTAGTAATTTTATTTGGAAAATCCCAAACAGGACATTTACATTCATATCCTTCTTTTTTTTTTAATTGAGACATTGGAAACATTTTAAGATTTGATCCGCATTCGCCCCGCAAAGTTCGCTCCACTTTTGATATTCCTGTTTCGCCCCACATTTTATTCCTTATTCGCCCCAGGTTTTTTTTTTTTATGGAAATTGATGCTTGTAAAGTGCTGCCAGATGAAAAAATATCGTTGTTCAAATATTTTTACCCGATTACAAACAAGAGTAATATCAGTTTACCCAAGATGATTCAGGCCAGCCCTTTATTTTCTGCTAACTTTCTAACGAGTTATTTATTGCTCATACACTGTTATTAAAAAAAAAGCCCAATAAAACACAGAATGATTCGTGTAAAACCAATTTACAGCCAAACATTCACATTTTAGGCACAGACCTAGATATTTACCGATAACCTTTAAGCTAATTTCGTTCGCATGTCCAGGTCATTGAGCTGACGGGTCGGTTGCATGCTTCACGCTATATACGCATATATAGTAGGCAGGGCTTCAGGCAATGTTTAAAATAAATGAAGATGAGAAGTACTGTTTTCCGGTGTTTACAGGTTTTTACGTTGATACCTCTTTTTTGGATGTCCATGATTTTATTTACGATAACTTTTGAATAGCCCAATAATTCGTCTTGAAATTGAATGAAGCTCTTGTTTATATTGTAGGAGCTATTTACATCTCTTCTCATATAGAGAAGACAAGAGCATTGATTACCAGGTTTGCCGAGGACGGGTTCGCGATTTCAGACTTATCCTACTAAATCTTTTCCCAACGATGTCGGGCTCGGCTGGAACCGGAAGCACTTTACATAGAGCGACCGGTTATCTGACCTTCACAACTCAGTTACTGGGTAAGACGATACCCCTTGGTAAGACTGGTTGTCAGACTTTCGAGCTTCTGACTTATCCTACTATAGATCCTCTGTATAACATAAAAAATGTTAAAGTTTGGATGTTTGGATGTTTGTTACTCAATCACACAAAAACGGCTGAACGGATTTAGATTCAATTAGGCACACACATAGTTTATAACCTGGAGTACCTCAAAGGATACTTTTTGTCCCGGTAGTACGTTTCCGTGGGATAATTTCCGAACTCCACGCGGGCAAAGATGAGGAATATTGTCCTGGTATACTTGCACTGTCTATCTTCTTACACGTCGTCGTCGTCTTCTTCGTCTGTCTTGTTCTTTACTTGTCTCCATTTACAATAAGATTACACATTTAAACAAACCTTTTTTACAGTCCGTTCAACCGATTTTGACTTCTATTCCGTCGGCTTAAGGTAGGCATTAAAGACAAAAAAGTGGTTACAGTACCAACTGTTTACTGCAGCTGCCATTTGTCATGCCACCAACGCAATAAAAGTCAAAATCGGTTGAACGGACTGTAAAAGAGGTTTTTTTAAATGTCTAATCTTATTGTAAATGGAGTATAGGTTTGTGCAAGTCCGAAATACTTATTACTAATTTATTTAATTCTTTCTTTTGCTAATGGCTTATTTTCTCTAAAGATTTAGCATGTTTGCAAACTAAACATTTCCACGCTATTGTTAGTGCCCCAGTTTCAGTATTACGTGTGTATAATTGTCTAGTTTTGCACCGGTCTAGGCAAAGACCTAGATTTCGGTAACCTTTCATAGTATTTGTGTATTTCGAACGTTAGTCGAACCATGACAAATTGATGACAGTCATTTTTAGGCTTGTTTAGTTTGAATGAGCTATTATTAGGCATAGATAAGTCGTTTGAACTTTATTGTCAATATAGGTATATTATGAATAGTACCTATTACTGTGTCTTTGTTTAGATACGGGTTTTCTCACTAACATGAAACATGTCTCTGGGAAAGGTTAGGTGACGATGTAACATGTCTTAGGGCATTTTGTTTTTCTTTTCTTGACTATGCACTTTATACCGAAACTAATGTGTCTGTCTGTCTGTCCGTCCGTCTGTCACAGCTAATTTGCTCCGAATCTAATAGACCGATTAAGTTGTTTGGTACATATATGAATTTCTGTGACCCAAATACGGACATGTAACGTAAATAAATTAATTTTTAATATGAGGGTCACTTTTGGGGGGGCAAATACGAAAATTATTTTAAAAAAAGTTTTGCAAACTGTACCGTGTGGCTTGTTACTGTGTGACTCAATTATTTTTTATAATTTTTTAAAAAATAAATTGTTTTTCAGTTATTTAAGAAATTGGACGAAAATTGACCATTCCCCTCTTATCTCCGAAACTACTGAACCTAAAATTAAAAAAAAAATACAGAAATAGTTCTTTACCTACGGATTACAGGAAAATCTTTAAGAAGCCTATGGTCTTAAAATAACATGGTAAATCTCTCATTAATGAGCGTATAAACTTACATTTGCAGTTGGAATGTATGGGAGAGCATGTTTTTCAACTACAATGTTAAGTTTGTTCTTGGGATAAAGTTATGTCAACTACGAAACCCTTCATTGTGCGTGGTCCGATACGCACTTGTCCGGTTTTTTTGAAAATAGATCCGCTGGTCATACACGCACGTATTGTTTAAATTGTAAAGTAAAATTAACCTTGTATAGCACAACAACTTTGTTCCTAGTATGTGCCGGTCGCAGGAAGTGGTCATCCTTTGCAAGCACACCCGTATAGAATTCTAAGAGGTGCAACTGCATTGATATGTTTAAAAGCTAAAAACAATAGAAGCCTACAGTACGACACAATTTAGATGTAGCATAGATTTGAAAATTTGCAATCATTCATTACAATTTTACGAATTTATTTGGCTAAAGGACTCGAGCTCGTGGCTAAGGAGAAGGAGCTCGTGGCTAAGTTATTACTTAGCCACGAGCTCCTTCTCCTTAGCCACGAGCTCGAGTCCTGTGTGTGTGTGGCTGTTATTACAGCCACATGGGTGATCCATCAGGTTAAGCTACGCTTGCCGAGACTCCTCCTTGCCTCGGAAAGCAAGTTAAGCTTTTGGTCCCGGCTGTCATTCGTGGATCTTTGACAGTCGTTACGGGTCGTCAGAAGCCCAAAAGTCTGATAACCAGTCTTACCAAGGGGTATCGTATTACCCAGTAACTAGGTTGTGGAGGTCAGATAGGCGCAGTCGCTCCATGTAAAATACTGGTATTCAGCAAAATTCGGTTAGATTGGAAGCCGACCCCAACATAGTTGAGAAAAGGCTGGTTATATGACTTTACAAGTTATTTCGTTTGCGTAAAGATCATTTTCGCCTAAAGCAGTAATATAGATTGGTGATATTGAGGGCGCACTCAGTTCGGATCGTGATCGGTTTTACGAATTTTGCCGAAGCTACATCTAAGTTGTGTCGTACTGTATCTACTTGTAGCTGTGAAGTGTGCAGTACTTACTCAAGTTAGGTCGATAACCTGACAATGGACAAGTTGCAAGTCACACCCACTGCAAACTCGTTTAAAAATAATTAACTATGGTTATTATTACTTGGCTATTCGACCTCGATTTAGTGGTCGCTGAGCATGAGGTCCTGGGTTTGATTCCCGGGTTGGGCAATGTTATTGAGTTTTTCCATCTGTCTCTCAGTAGCAGCCCGGAGTCTGGATTTGTGCCCGGTTGATGACAATAGGCGCGCCCCCTATTATATGGGACTTAAACATAGCTGGCGAAATGAGAATGTACTATACAGTGTGTCTTCATCATGTCCACATAAATAAATAATGAAGTGAGGGAAACTATGCAAAAAAAATTGCATTTTTTAAATTTATACTTGTTCGCTGCTTTGTCACCCCGCGTATACCGTAAAACGGTATAAATTTTAAACCGAATGATCTATCACGATGAAACAAACTCAGTAATCATTGGAAATAACAGCCTAGGGCGTGCTCAAATAAAATTTAAATAAAATGCCATGAATTCAGCACTTGACTAGACCTCAGTGTAGAAGTTTCTCCAGCTGTTTCATCATACAAAAGTGTTGACCTGTTGACCAAAATCCCCTCAACTGTGTAGGAGGTACTCATGGTCATGTCCTAATGAAGAAGGGATAGCTAATAATTTTAACCGTAACACTGCAAGGGTACTTGAAACGTGTTGTAATTATAATGAATGATGGTTATTTCATGCATTAGTGCTGGTTCACATTTGTAAGTATGTTTACGAGTACCTACGTACTTAATTAGTGACTTAGTGCAAATGATGTTTTTTTTTTTTTTCGTGATTTCAGAGTTGGTCCCATTGTGAAAGTTGTTCATATTCATGAGTGGAACACTCTGTGAAAATAATATTAGAATTATTTATTTTTATTTTAATAAGCAAATAATTTCAAAGCTTCCTCTCTAATACTGAGTCCGACGGGGTCCACAATGATCACATGTTATTTTAAGTTACTACCTAAATACAAATACACATTGTGGAATACAAATAAACTATTGAATGTAATAATTTACGCAAACCTAAACTATAAAATCACAATTTCAACGCAATCATTACAGATATACATTACCTTAATATTGATCCAACAAAAACTAGATCCGGTATTACACCTGAAATGGACAAATTATATCCTAATGACGGTAAGAACAATCATTTTGATCCAATCGATAGCCAAGGTCGAGTGAACGTTTCGATTCTAGTAATCGTTTATATTTTAGTTCAGTAGCCTTTGGTGGCAATGAAAGAAGCAAAAACTATAGTTGATATCCTTTAAGAGTTTGCTATAACGAAGCTATAAAAAAAGATTGTGCGTGAATGGATAAAGAATGAAGTACAAATACAATAGGAAACATAGTAATAGTAGTTTAAATAAGTGTTATTCACATTAGATTGTAGTTTTTGTCCTTGTCCATAGTGTTGATCTGTGGCTGTGGCTGTGTATAATGATAGTGCTGAGTGAATTATTTCACTTTGTATCTTATTCTAAACTACGTCGTTAACTTTGCTATTCATGTCTTTCTCTCTTTGTCTATAGCTAACTTCTCATCTTTCTAGTCTTTTCTCAATCTTAAATTGGGTTCCTTATATTAATCTTCCACAGATTGCCTTTTCTATACTTAGTACAGTTTTATAGCCTATTCTCTTAGCTTTGCCTAGTCTAGCAAAATGCGATTCAATATCAGGTCAATATTCCTTAGAGTTTCTGTGTTGTGTTCAGGTAGTGTATTCCAGTTTTCCTCTTCATTATCCTGCCTCCTGTAATCCATAAATGGTTGCTGAGCCGTGGTCTTGGCTGCCCTTTGTGTGCAAGTTATGACATTGTCACTTGATTCTATCAATGACAATGTGGAAAAACCCACACACATTATGATTTATGTTGAAATTACATTTACAGAAGATGTTCCTGAATGAAAAACTCCTTTTTCCTCAATAGAGTTGAGTCAACTATCGTTATTTAGGACTTAAGTATCGCAAGGTTTAATTTCTATAACTATGCTCGAGTCAAAAAAAGTATCTAATTTCTAATTGTATTTGTCAACTGCTATTGTTGTAGTTTTAGTCGCACAGGCAGTGTGGGAAACGTGAATGGGTGCTTATTTCTCGTCCATTTCCTCATGCGTTGCAATCGCAGCTATTATATGTCGTAATCGTTATTGTGTGCTTGCGCTTATTTTGTCGTCGGTTTATTGATGTATAATGTTTTTTTTATTTGCATCTGGTTTTTCTTTTGTACCTGTAACGTTTTATAATAGATGTAATATGAATTTTAATTTATATTACCTATTTGAATTAAGTGAACTGTTTTTAATTTATTTTGTTGATAGTTACCTAACAATATTGTGTGTGTTAATAAAATTGATTGAGTTGGTTTTTAATTTATCTTTCGTATGTGTTGCCACATAATATTGTGCTTCAAGAGTTTGTTTTGGACAATTACTAATCTAATTCTGAATTTTATTTAGTTTTCATAAAACGAATTAAATTTTTTTGAGAGCAGTGGTGGCCCACTGGTAAGGCAATGGCCCCGACTTACGAGTTGTAGGTCGTGGGTTCGAACCTAGGCAGGCGATTTACTTTTGTGTAAATAAGTTCATCAACACTGCTCACAAAACGGTGAAGGAAAACATCGTGAGGAAACCGAAACTAGAACCAAAAATTCGAAGACATGTGACATCTACCAACCCGCACTGCGCTCGCGTGTTTGATTACAGCCCACTCCCTCTCGAAGAGAGGAGGCCTGTATCCCAGCAGTGAAAACGTTATAGGCTAACTATGGTAATTAGATTTTGGCAATTAGAGCCAAAAGACTCAACATAGTCGCTACATTAAGAGCCCTCAAGGACGTCTGTGGAGTCAGACAGAAATATGTAAGTGGATGTTTTCACATTCTTACATGTATCATATTGAATAAGTATTAACATAACATAACGACTATATTCCTGAAGAGTTAGGCAGAAGTGCATCGATGGTAGGTAAGACCCAGGTTTCGCCAGTTATTTCCAAGTCCCAGTGAATAAGTATAATAAGGCTCCTACATTCAGCCGCGACGCAAAGGCAACGCTTGTCGCACGAAACGCGGTGCCTTTGTGTCGCGTGCGATTCGCGTCGCATGTCGCGCGTATTATAGGAGCCTTAACCCAATATTCTTTTTCTATTCTCGTTATCTATAACTATTTTCGTTATCTAGGTATTTGACTTAGCAATAAATCAGCAAATATTTGCTGGATTATTATTTATGCAGACGAGGCAAAGATGAACGATTTACGATGACGAGTTATGTAAACATGATAGTTTAGATTTGGCTGATCGTAGACAGAATAATAGATTTGCATCAAGACTAAAACGGTTGGAAATATTGATTTTCATACTTTTCTATATCCGACTGCGGCAAATTCCAAAAAAAAAATTGTTATGTTTTTAAATAATAAGTAGGTAATAATAAATTCTTTATTTTGGACTACACATACAAGTACACACAATCTATAAAGTATTAAATAACAATAAATTAAAAACTATGTTAGTACCGTGGTTAGTACTTAAACTTTTACAAACTAAAACAACTAAAAATGACGTGGTCCACACAATGTTTGAGTGGATAGTCCTAGGACTATCCACTTTGTCTAATAATGTGTTTAGGATGCTGTTGGAGCTTCCGCGCAACCTACCCATTATTGAAGCTGTTCTTTTCCTCATAATGGCATGACAATCGTCAACACACGTGTGTAAAGAACGTGTGTACCAAAAGTTTTGAAAAGGGTCATGCACTACGACGGCTGACTGTACGTCAACTTACGTTTGTAAAGACACGTGTGGTTTTGAAACCAATTTTAAAATCACTGAAATGAAATTCCAATGAAACAGCTGGCGAAAAAAAACTACAAAACAGAAATTACTTTTTTATTCCATTTTAAAATTCATATTTCATATCAAATAATGCAATATTCACACGAGTGTTGTACAATCGTAAAACTAAACACGTATGAATTTGCTGCCACACAAAAAACTACTCTTTCGTGTTTACGTATAGAGTTGAAATTGGCTTCGACCGTCAGCATTTTTACCGCCGCATTGACACAAAAGAAAATTAAATCTTTTAGTTCTGCGATAAGGTTGACATTGCCTTGTCTAGAAAGAATCAGAAAAGTAAAATAATTCAACACCTCGATGTCACTGTCACTACTGTACTGTTAGAATTTTAATTAGTATGTACGTTTTTTATTGACATGCAATGTTGTTGGTCAAAGTTAATCAACAGATTTGTTGAATTTAAATTACGGACGCTTTCTGGCGTTCACCGCAGTCCTTAGAAACTCTAAATAAAGCCCCGGTCACCCAGTGATAGAGTTAAAAAAACGAAACACTCGTGTGTCTGTAATTTTACCGGCACTTGCATTGCGTCTTGTCTACACTGTTTGCGCTGTAGCATGGTGCGGGTGATATTAGACGAACCGTTCCTTTTCACTCTTGAACGTTGCCGCGATTTACAATCATGATTGAATATTTTAGCTGCGTTCTAAATGTTATAGTCGTAAAATACAAAATCAGTAACAAATGTAGTAAATTAAATACATAAGGTTCCATCTATTATAACAACATATCTACGGCGTTACATTACACGCATAACACTTTGCTTAATTTTCTAATACCTCCTCTAACTAATGTTACCGGTACCAAAAACTCACTTGACCTCATTTTCCCCTCGCCAAAAATCTCGTAAGAAAAACTGCACTTTAAAAAACCGCAAGGAATGTTTTAGTTATGTCAGGTTTAGTGGCTAACCGCAGACATTGCGTGTCAACCTGTGTCTAGATAACCACGTTATTGGATTAACGTAACGTAACGCTAACTGTGACGGTTACGTTTCATCTCTTATCTTGGGTTTAGGAGATTTGATGTGATAACAGTGTGTGTGTGTGTGAGAGAAGTGTGATAACGGAGTTACTAGGCCTAGTTCATCTTTTACAAAAAAATACATGAAATGGCTTCCTCGTTGGTCTAGTGGTCGCAAGCGCTACAGATGAGCATGAAGTCCTGGGTTCGATTCCCACGTCGGGCATAGTAATTGTTTTATTTTTTCTGAAATTTCTGAGTAGTAGCATAAAGTCTGGAATTGTGTCCGGCTGATGGTAATAGGCTCGCTCTTACATAAGATTATTACTTAACTGGCAAAATGTGGGTGTACCTACAATAGGTACACCTCTGCCAACCCTTCTTGGAAACAAGGCGTGATGATATATTGTTATGTTATGAAATGGCGGTGAATTTTGTAGACCTTATGTTTGCAGCGGTCGTTATAGAGGACTATTCTAAAACGAAGCGAATGGCTTCTCTGAGCATTATTATTGTTTTACAATAAATACCTATAATAAGTATATTTTACTTGAATTTTCCTGGCAACATTTTAAGGATTTTTTTTTTCTTTTTACAGGTAAGGACAGTGCTTCTATTCAGCCTTTTACTCGTACAACAGTTTACTGCGTAAGTAATTTTAAAATAAGAATTTTGTGTAACGGTATTCGGTAGATATACATGTGTGTAAGAGCCAAGTGTTGAAAGAAAGAACACTGTAAATAATGTGATTATGTCTTCAATAAAGTGTTCTTAGAAAACGTTTCATACGACAAAGTAAGTGTAAAGTGCAGTTATATTATCTTCTTGACATTTGTATTATCAGTTCACAGTTATTTATGTTTTATTGCCTTAAACGTATAATTTATATGATCGAATCCTTTTGATTTATTTGGCTTTTTTGACGAATTTAGGTAGTACGCACGGCTGCAGATCAAGCTATAAATTTCCAGTAAAACCTGATCTCGCATTATATAGGATTTCCTTACAATGAGAGGTCAGTGTAAACTGGAAATATAAAGCTTGATGTGTAGCCGTGTGTACAAACACTAATCAATAAATAATTTCCTGATATTTATTCTATACAGACAGGACCGTCAGGACTTCTCTTTTTATTTATACAAATAAAAAGAGGAGAAGTCCTGACGGACTGACTGACTCATCAACGCCCTTGAAACTAGAAAGAAATTTTGCACAGAGGTTCCCTTTATAATATAGACAAGGAATAATGAAGGATTTCCCGGTAGTACGTTCCCGTGGGATATTTTCCGACATCCACGCGGGCGAATCCGCTGGCAAAGCTAACTGACTGATTGACTGACTGACTCATCAACGCTCAGCCGAAACCATTGAACCTAGATAGCTGGAATTTTGCACAGAGGTTCCCTTTATAATGTGGACAAAGAACAAGGAAGGATTTTTGTTCCCGAGGGATATTTTCCGATATCCACGCGGGCTAAGCCGCGCGGGAATTGCTAGTATTCAAATAATGTTAACTGTGCATTTGAAACTACAGAACTTCAGTATGATGAGCAAACTAATTGAACGGCCTGCTCCTAGCTAAGAATATTATATTTTCATCGAAATAACTAGAGCGTTACCACATCAGTATAAATAACAAGAGCTACGTCACATGTCATGCATTTTGACGTTTCTCTATTATAAAAGCGGCCATGTTTTTTTATGATTGTGTTCCATTTTCAAATGAAAAACCACAAGGTTACAGGCCATCACCAAGTTTATTAGATTTTATAAAAGTGAAGTCAAACACGTTTGTATTTCGAACTGATTGATTTACGGGGTTTTCAACATTGAGGCACTGAATATTGTAATGAAATAATATTAATATTAAAACTTATAACAGTAGAGTTGCGTAGAGTGTTCTATAACTCTTATTTATCTTTATCTGTGCTTTAAAAATAAAATAATATAAGACTGTATATAGCGTCCATGTTGAAACTCGTGACAATCATCAGGAGGAAACGCGTAGTTACGGTGGCCATAAGCGATGGTGACAGAACCCATTACTGTATGAGCATGTAAACTTTCACAAT
This sequence comes from Cosmia pyralina, assembly GCA_946251885.1. NCBI lineage: Eukaryota > Metazoa > Arthropoda > Insecta > Lepidoptera > Noctuidae > Cosmia > Cosmia pyralina. The sequence goes on along the minus strand of OX276361.1, from coordinate 21,783,696 downwards.
ACAATTAATGATACATTTTTGTTAGGTATGGTTTCTTTACCATAGACGTAGGGTTAGAACAGATGATTCGAATAGGTAAGTAGAGGAATTCCCACATTCAGGAAGTACTTATGTTTATTTTTAAGTCTATGGTCTTCAGATTCCAGGCCACTAATGTGAATTTCTTAATTGAAAAATCCGATAACTCCTTGCCCGGCCTCGTAATCGAACCTAGGAGTCGCGTTAGACCAGCGAAAAGTCATTTTCCATCCTCCTGAATAATCACACTATCACAATTCACGCTAATATTATAAAGGCGAAAGTTTGTGTGTGTGTGTTTGTATGTTTGTTACTTCTTCACGCCCAAACGGCTGAACCGATTTGAATGAAATTTGGTATGTAGATTGCTTATACCCGGGATTAACACATATGCTACTTCTACTTTTTATCCCGGTCTACGTGGGTGAAACCGCGAAGCGCAGCTAGTATAATATGAAAACTTATGTTTTATTGACTTATAAGTAAGACTTATGAAATCACCTTGATTTTTTTCGAGGTTCGGTTACACGAAGACGTAAATTAGATATAATTTGATCCATTTGATATTGAAATTCGATTATATTGTCAAGTCCGCGGTTAGTGGCACGGCGACATGGTTTTGACAAGGTATCATAATAACAATGTGTTGAAATGGATATGATTCAACATCATTTGTGAGTGTACCTACTTACATTTACAAATATTGAAGTATGTTTTTAAAGATACCTAGTTGACAACTTTCCCAGCTATTATAATATTATAAAGAGGTAAATTTCTAAATTTATTTAATTAATTATTAATAATTATTTTTTATTATTAATAAATTATTAATTTATTTATTATTAATTTAATTATTATTATTATTTTTTTATTTAGGTTTGTAAATTTGTATACAAGGGTAATCTCTGGAACTACCAGTCAGATTTGAATAATTCTTTTTGCATTTGATAGCCCAATTCTCGAGGAAGGTAACATAGGCTATGTAACATCACGCTATGACCTTTAGGAACCGAGCAAAAAGAAAAAAAGCGATAAACGAAGTAATAGCACAGGCGGGCGATGTGATGTGACGCGGTGGGTCGGGGGAACAACAAAATTCACGCGGACGAAGTCACAGGTAGAAGCTAGTTTACAATAGAATGATTTTTCGAATAAAACTCAAGAAAAAACTTACAGCCGATTTTCCCACCAACTGATATCAAATAAATTATTCGAAGCCTATAAAAGTATTGAAATATTTTGATTGTAGAAATACCTAGCATTAGTATTCTTTGCGCTAATTATATTAGCATACAATTACTTACGTTGTCCTTGGTACTGGACATAACTTGACATAAAGCTGAAGTGTTTAATTAGAGTGCAACAGGGCTGGCTGTAGAAGGGACGAATTAAAACATATTTATTCAAAAATAACAGTTACCCCTAGTTTTCTATTTATCCAGGAACATCAGTTCTTCTCTCAGTAAAGAGCTGTGTTGTGTGAAAGAATTCTCATTGTTTGCTGTCCCACCAGACCAGTCCAGACTAAAGAGTCTTTCAATCGTAAGTACAATCGAAAAAAAAACGGACGTCCTGCCCCTATGGTCCTATGTTTTACTTTTTCATGAGTACAATTAACAAAATTGTTTCAAAATTGGAAAGGCGTGGCGTTTGTCGACGTCAATTTATCAACATGATAATGTGAGTATAAACTTACAGTGCACTTTGGACGTGTCTATAGGCTTTCAACCCCGCTAAAACCTTGTTGTCTGGCTAATATTTTAATCACAACACGGGCTATTATGTAGTTGGTATTAATACGAGAAAATAACAAAATCAAAACGATGTCTAACCCTATGAGAACAACCCGACGAAGCCCGAGCTGCATACGAAGTTCGCCGAACTACGTAAGCAGCTCGGGATCTCGTCGGACGACTGTATGACGTATAGACTATGCTATGAGTGAGAGTTCCACGCTCGGGGATTGCCAGAGAGCTATTGGAACGGAGTATTCTGGGAATTGAACTTGTGGAGCGGGTTAAGAATACAACAATCAGTTCCATTACTAAAAAAACTTTTTTACAAAAAAATACAACCGACTTCCAAAAACAACACTAGAAAGTGAAAAATAACTTTAATTTCGGAAGTCGGTGTCTAGTTAAATGTATTTTCGTTTTTTGCCACCGACTTCCGAAATTAAAGTTATTTTTCACTTTGTAGTGTTGTTTTTGGAAGTCGGTTATATTTTTTTGTAAAAAAGTTTTTATTTTTCACTTTTTAGTTGTGTACCTACCCCATACAAATTCTAATACCACTATCTGCAAAACAAACTAGAACATCATCCATATAAAAGTGTGTAAAAAATACGTATTATTGAAGCTAACTCAAAAACTACCAAAGCAAAGTTAATCAATTTTATATGGGACCAACTGTGATGTATACCCTCTCGAATAAAACAAAAAAAAAAATCCAAATCGGTCCAGCCATCTTCGAGTAATCGGGGAACATACATAAAAAAAAAAAAAAAAAAAGGTTCCGACGAATTGAGAACCTCCTCCTTTTTGAAGTCGGTTAAATAACTGAAGTCACTCGGAAAGCTGACCGGCCGCATGTCGACAATCAATGAGCCAAACTTACAACCTAGTGGGTCCCGCTTTATGGCCTACGACATCCCAGACGGAGATGACGGGATGGGTAAAAATTGGACAAAGAGAGGTGGAAAGAGAGTAGGGAGGCCTTTCGCCCAGCAGTGGAAAATAATGGCTAGTAAAAAAAAAAATAGTGACTCAAATGCGTCTCTGTTATCCTATCTGATTGTTTCCAGTGTTTGTAACGTAGGTACTTACATTGTGTAAAGGTGTCTAGAACTCGACAATAAATTGATATGAATTTATGGCTAGTGTCACTGTGGAAGATGTTCGCTGGCACTTATAAGTCCCTACGTATTATGAAGCACTACAGATTTTAATACCCTGTACACGAGTTTGAATTTATTTTATGACGTTCGTGATTGAAATACATAAAATATAATTAGTTATTTGTTTTCTAGAGTTTTTGATTAGAAGGATCAATATTATTATTTTTATTTTTTTTATTTTATTATTCTTAGGAAGGCTTACAGGCTAATTACAAATAATAGTATAACACAACATGTTATCAAGTTGCTAATAACAAGCCTCCACAGATGTATAACACGATTAATTTAAGCTGAACAGAGAAAGAGTTTGGTTGGGCAATGATATTTTATTAAAAATATCATTGAGGTTGGGATTCATTTATTAGTAGGTAGGTTAGTTTTATTTATTATTAGGTTTGTTTTATTTATCAGCAGGTTATTTTTATTTATTAGTAGGTTGGGTTTTAAGTTATTTGGTTTTATTTATCCATGTTGATATTTATAAGTTTAAAAGTTTAAGAACCACTAGCCGGTGCATCATCGACAAAAAATTACTTGGATAAGAGCGTCCTTGCCGTGCTTATCTTAGTGCAAAATAAGTCAACATCATGTTTAATTAATTGCATATTAATTGTTGTATGTTATTGTGTGTTGTTACTGTGTTGTATGTATTGTTTATGTTGCATTGTATGTGTTGTGTGTTTGTTGTATTTATATGCTGCACCCTAAGTGCGTAACACACTATCAATCGGAATGTGAATCATTTTGAAGCAAATTGCTAATCCATTGCTTTCTATATTGCAAAACGAAAATAACGCAATGAATGTTGTTGAAATGTCAAAATGAAACCGATGTCGATTGATAGGTACCGCAAGTTAACAATTCAAAATGGTCGCAATTTAAACTTAATAATGCTAATCGGGACCTTACCCGTTATGTCAATTAATGCAGTGACATATCGGGACTATGAGCACCTTTTAATCAATTTGTGCTAAAATATGGTCAATTGTTTATGCCATTCTCCAACTATCAAGTGAAATGCTAACCCTTTAGGAATTTTGGGCAGCTGCACACGAGATCAAGTTGGTCCTTTGTTGGTTCTTTGTTGGTTCTTTGTTGAAATGTCAGCAAACGCACCTTGTCGCGTGCGCAAGACAGCTGTCAAGTTTTTGTCTAATAATGACAAGAGTATGTTATTAAAATGGGATTAAGAGAGTATCTCTAGAGTGTTATAGACGTTGGAGTATTTTTTTCAGCTAGCTACCTTTTTTTTAAATTAGGTTCTATGGCATTTGCCTTTTTGTGATAATGTGGTCTAGGTTGTTCAAGTGACATTTTGTTATAAAAATAGGAGTGGTAGTTAAGAGCACATGCTACTTCAGCCGACTTCAGCTTTTTATCTCGCTCGCACGGTCGCAGACTGAGTGAGAGCGAGACTGGGTACGGTGCTGGGCGCCGATGGTTTAGTTAATTGCTTTTTACAGTGAAAATAATGGTAACTTGAAAAAAATAAAAAACATGAGACCTGCTTTATAGTTAGTTCAGTTATTATGCACAGTTTCATGGTCTAAAATAAAGTACGTTTTGAATACCAGCGGTTTATTGTTCGGTTTGGAGGTAACTTTGGATTTTTTTTCTATAGAGAAAATTTTATGGAATCGTGTTTTCGATAAACATAGTACGTAACATTAATGCTCAACTTTACCACATATTTATTTCAAAATGAATGCTGCAGTATTTTTGACATAACGGAGGATCATGCCGAGCCATTTGAGGTAGTACAGGCTAATCATTTTTAGGAGTCCTCAAGTTTCAAGTGAGTAGGCTAGTTTTATTCAAGCGTATTTGCGCTGATTTTATTACGATTGTATCCTTGGCCAAATCATCTGATCTGACTCGCTATTTTTAGCCGACGAAAAAAAAGGAGGAGGTTTTCAATTCGACACGTATGTTTTTATTTAATGTATGACCACGCATAACTTACAGAGTCGTACGATTTGAAAAATTTTTGTTTTATTCGAGAGGCTATACCGCAAAGTTGGTTTCATATAAAATTGATTAACTTTGCTTGGGTAGTTTTTGAGTTAACTTCAATAATACGTATTTTTTCACCACTTTTATATGGATGATGTCCTAGTTTCTTTTGCAGGTAGTGGTGTTAGAATTTGTGTGGGGTAGGTACCAAACTAAAAAGTGAAAAATAACTTTAATTTCGGAAGTCGGTGGCAAAACACGAAAATACATTTAATCAGACACCGACTTCCGAAATTAAAGTTAATTGTTTTCGGAAGTAGGTTGTATTTTTTGTAAAAAAGTTTTTATCTTAGAAGATAATATTTTTTTCTTTAAACAATACAGTACATAATTCAAATTAACACTATCCTATTTATACTATTTCTAAGCCCTACTTCGTTATGGTCTATTTCTCTACCATTCTCACGTAGACAACATCTGCTTTATTAACTATCAATGTAGGTAACATTTTAATTATAACCATAATTGAATGGCTTCCATGTTGCCATTAATTGACAATATAACCAGCCTGTATAATATCTATTGTTCTACACAATAGGTAATTAATTTTCTTTGAAAGAAAATCTTTTAATGAATCATTGAGTTTCATAGTCTTATGTATCAGGAAATTCAGCTTACATAATAGCCAGTAATATATTATGTATTTGCGGATTTTCTTTGCGGGAAGTGTGACTTGCTCAATTTATTAAATAAATAATAATAATTTATTTGCATCAAGTTTAACATTTAACATTAGATACATGTTAATACATACAATTTAAGGAAAATTAAACAATATTGTGGCGACACCAACACCCTTGCTAAGTTGTCAAGACAACTTGTGTTAAAGATGCTGGGCCCGACCCTTTAGTGGATGTTTCTTAATTGTAATTAGTTACATAGTAATATATGGTATGAGCAGAGTAGTGTAGTGTGTGTGTGTGTGTGTGTACGTGTGTGTGCGTGCGTTTGTGTATGTGTGTGTGTGTGTGTGTGTGTGTGTGTGTGTGTGTGTATGGGAACTATATTGAGTCAACAATAAATTTTCTGTATTGTTTGTGCTTCTATCTATACAAATGAGGAGGAGCTCGTGGCTAAGTAATAACAGCCACACGGGTCGATCCATCAGGTTAAGCTACGCTTACCGGGGTTGGTCCGTGGATGGGTGACCATCTTTACATACCGAGACTCTCCGTGCCTCGGAAAGCATGTTAAGCCGTTGGTCCCGGCTGTCATTCGTGAATCCTTGACAGTCGTTACGGGTCGTCAGAAGCCCGAAAGTCTGACAACCAGTCTTACCAAGGGGTATCGTATTACCCAGTTACTGGGTTGTTGAGGTCAGATAGGCAGTCGCTCCATGTAAAATACTGGTATTCAGCTGCACCCGGTTAGACTGAAAACCGACCCCAACATAGTTGGGAAAAGGCTAAGCAGATGATGATGCTTCTGTCTATACAAATACATATCATAAATTAAAGACGCTTCTCGTGTCTGTGTGACCACGTTGCTCTTCTAAATTACGCAACAGATTTTAATGCAGTTTTCACCAACATTTACAGAATTTACTCCGGAAGGTTTAGGTATACAGGGGTCATTATGAACAACTTTTACTATGGGAGTAAACCTGAAATCGCGAAAAAAAAATCTGCTGTTCAGTACATTTTGACGAGTTATGCGAGCCTAATGTATGCAACAGCTTATATTTTTTAAATTTATTATTTGATTTACTTAACCTCTTAAACGTCAAATGTACACTGTGTATACGTAAGGAGAAAACTTTATATAATATGTATATAAACGTATATCATATATGTATAATTGTAAAATACCATCATCCGATGGCGACCGCGGGGTTACAGTAGTTGTATGGGGTTCGGTTAACATTCGAGCACACATTGATATGTACACACGGCTACACATCAAGCTATACATTTCCAGTTTACACTGACCTTTCATTGTAAGGAAATCCTACAACGGAAGATCAGCTTATAAATTTAAATTTATTTAAATAACATGGGAGACTTACAGCTAAAACAAACAGATTAAGAACAGTACATTAGTCAGAAAGCCAATAACAGGTCTCCACTTTTAAAAAACAGAAAAAAAAAGAACCTAAATTCTAAGGACATTCACACCCATTCACATGCTGCTTGCACTGCATAATTACCATCATAACATTTTTTAGTTAAAAAAGTTACGGCTTAAGCACTTCCTGGCTGACGAAATAATGGAAATACGAATAATTATAATGGAAATGTATAGCTTGATCTGTAGCGTGCGTATCTATGGGGTTCATATAAGTATATAAATAGGCGTTCGACGGGAAGATGCTTAATTTACTTAAGTAATGCTTAAACGGTAAGCATTTCATCAACGATATTGTAAGAAAATATGCAAACAGAACTCCCCAATCCTGACATCAACTTAATTAATATAATTTTCGAGTATAACTGGCATCTGTTTATCCGCTTATCTTCAATCTATATTTGGGCGCCAATTAAGATAAAAGCTCTTTCCTTGAGCTTCCTCTCACAACTTCCGGCCGACACTTGTGCTTCAAGTAGTTTCCGGCTTCGAGCCGCTAAAATAGCGCTGTTAAAATGGCGCTGTTAAAATGGAGCTGTTAAAATGGAGCTGTTAAAATGGCGCTGTTAAAATGGAGCTGTTAAAATGGAGCTGTTAAAATGGCGCTGTTAAAATGGCGCTGTTAAAATGGCGCTGTTAAAATGGAGCTGTTAAAATGGCGCTGTTAAAATGGAGCTGTTAAAATGGCGCTGTTAAAATGGAGCTATTAAAATGGCGCTGTTAAAATGGAGCTGTTAAAATGGAGCTATTGTTTACTTACGTTAGCTTTGGAAGTACTTGAAGGCACGATTTATGTTCTGTAGCTTAAATTAATTATCCATTTGTAGACATGTTTCGTGGAGGAGCTCGTGGCTAAGTAATAACAGCCGCACGGGGCGATTCATTGCCGGTTGGTCCGTGGATGGGTGACCATCTTTACATACCGAGACTCCTCCGTGCCTCGGAAAGCACGTTACGCCGTTTTGGACCCGGCTGTCATTCGTAGATCTTTGACAGTCGTTACGGGTCGTCATGTCAACCAGTCTTACCAAGGGGTATCGTATTACCCAGTTACTGGGTTGTGGAGGTCAGATAGGCAGTCACTCCATGTACTGGTATTCAGCTGCAGCCGGTCAGTCTGGAAGTCAGATTGATTTTTTGTAGACATGTTTCGTCTGAGATGATTTTGTTTTATTTAAAAGCAATTTATTTAACGAGTATTAAAAATTGCGGCCAATTGTTTAAAAAAAAATGTTTTTGAAGCAAAATGTGTAGATTATATTTTATCATCACCATCTGCCTAACCTTTACCCAAATATATTAGGATTGGCTTCCAGTCTAACTGGATGCAGCTGAATACCAGTATTTTATATGGCCTTTCTGACCTCCTGACTGGGTAATACGGACTTGGTAATACCCCTTGGTAAGACTGGTTGTCAGAATTTCGGGCTTCAGATTATAATAATACAGAATACAGCATAATATAATTATGTAGTTGTGTTAGCGAAAATCTCGAGACAAACCTTATGGCACAACAAAAATATAGTCCAAGTTCCACTCTTACTTCATAAAAATAACATCAAACTGGAGCAAAATTAAAAACACGTGCCAAAACATTTTACTCCCCATACTCACAAGAACACACATCACTGTTCTTTATCTTCATTATATCAAAAGCACGTGTGCACAAGAGGGATCGGGGTTCAATTCCCCGGTGGCGCATTTTTTATCAAACCTTTGTGGGTAGGACAGCTGATAGAGCGGAAGGAAGTAGGCACTGTTTTGTCTATGACAAATGGCGAACGTTTTGAAAAATGGTTAAAAATAAGTTTAGGGGTCGAGCATCTGTTCCCTTATTGAGATTTAAATTTAGGGTGTTATAATTAAAGCTCGTGTAAAAACATAATTACTACTATTTTATTTTTTTACTATTATATTTTACTTATGATAATTATAATACACGTACACGTAACATTACGCCTGCATTTTCCTTAGGGATAGCTAGAGGTGCATGCCAAATGAAATGTGGTTTATTTTTTAAAATGTCAAAAACTTTATAAGAAATTAACTAAATAAGAAATTAGCTTTCCCATGTTACCTATTTTTAAGTTTTCCTGAGGTTTAGATCACTTTTCTCTCGCTGTTAATTGGCTCAAATATTCATTCTTTCATTTTTTCCAAAACTGTTTAACTTTTGTTGACTGAATGACTGAATGAATGAATGAATGAATTTTTCGACGCCATGTTTTAGTTTGTGAATAGTTTTAGTTACGTTAGGATGTAATTTTGTTATTTTTAGGTTATGTTTATATTACACTTAATGAAAATTGTAAGATTTGTATTGATTTAAAAACTATTAAAGATACTTTTGTTTAACTTTGACTTTAGAAAGATATAACAAACAAGACATTAACATAACATCACGCCTTAATTCCCCGAAGGCTTAGGCAAAGGTGTACGGATACCTAGTACCTACACCCACATGGGGAGAGCCTATTGCCATCAACCAGGCATAAATCCAGACTCCGAACCCCGTTGGTCTAGTGGTCGTAACCGCTATTGCTGAGCATGAGGTCCTGGGTTCGATTCCCGGGTCGAGCAAAGTATTTTTGGATTTTTCTATCAGGATTTGTTCAGTAGCATCTAGAAACATGACATTATCTGTAAGATAAATTACCGGAATTCATCCGGAAGTGGCCGTGAAACTACATCTTACCGAAACTCAAGACAACAGAATAAAATGTTTGCAACAACATAACTTTACACAGCACAATCTCGCCTCACTTTTCCGCGGTCCGAATAAAGCCTCATTCGAATTCAGGTCCGGTATGAGGGCAGCCTCCGACTAAGTCACGCTATGACATCATCAGTTACTCATTGGTTTACTGTAACTAAGTATACTGCTTTAGAATATAGAATGTATGGCTGCAGCCTTGAGGAGTGGCCGAGAAAGTTCACGAGAATGGGACTTGGTGTATATGGTTATTATTGTGGCTGTTTTGAATAAGCATGTTCACATTTGTGTTAAGAGGATATATCGAAGCGTGGTTTAGCTCGACTTGTAAGTGAAATGGCGTTATGGTTGTCTAGTTTGACGTGCGAGATAGAAGACTCGAAGGAAGGAATTTAAAAGCGCTTCGTTTAAATGTAGATTTATGACAAAATGCTATACTTAAATCAATTTTTAGCTTAGTAAATTCTTAACATATTTAAATACTTTCGATTTAAAGCAAATTTTACTGCACAATAAAGAAATGTTTACGTATAATCGCATAAAACAGAAAATAGACGGAGCTACTTTGGAATTTTTTTCTATCGAAAAAATTTCAAGTAATCATGTTTTAGTGCAGCAGTAGACAATATAGTCAAATAATACATATGGAAAATTCAAATTATTTAATCGTATACATTTGGTTTTTTAAGAATTTTAAAAACACAAAATTATGTATGTATCCCCTTAAGGTGTACCATTTAGATATTTTTACTGGCTGCTGTCAAAGAAATGGGTTTTGCTATGTAAAGCTAGATAATCTATTTGTTTTGATTTCAGTTTTGCGCGTTTGCGGATTTTATTTTCCTTTCTTCTGTGTTGAAGTTAGCTTGTATTGGATAATCTTATTATTACAGTCATACAGTGAACTGCAACTATAATGGCCACACCGCATTTGTGTTCACTTTCACATCAGTTTCCACATTTTCAGGAAACGATAAACTTACTGTAACTTATTATACTGTAGGAAATTATCACAGAAACAGTATTTTTGTTCCTAGGGGCCTATTTCACCACCTACGATTAAGTTTCTAGTAACTTACTTGGCAGATAATTTCATACAAATTCTGTTCCGTTTTTGAATTTATTCGGTAAGTAGTGGCTATTCGGATATCTTGAAATAGGCCCATAGAGTTATTTATCCGTTTTTATAATCTAACAATCTAAGCGTTCTTTGTGAACGAGATTGATTGAAAGCTGCGGAACAAATTGTAATCTATTGCCTATTCTAATTCGGGGTATCAGACTGACCAATCTTTCCGGTTGTTTGTGGTACTGAACTAACATTACTGAGTATCAATGAATCTTGTTTGGACTCGAAATCAGTCTCATTAATGATGAGCCCTTGCCAGCTACACAATAGAAATTTGCCACATATAAATCAACTAGGCATACGAGCACAATCGGCTTATAATTTTCCCACTGCTGGGACACAGGCCTCCTCTCGGTGAGAGGTCGTGGGCCGTAATCTGACACGCGGGCCCAGTGCGGGTTGGTAGATGTCACATGTCTTCAAATTTTTGGTTCTAGGACATGCTAGTTTCCTCACGATGTTTTTCTTCACCGTTTTGAAAGCAGTGGTGATGAAATAATTTACACAAAGTAAAATAAAACCTGTCAGGGTTCGAACCCTACTCGTAAGTGATGCCGTTACCCTGGGCCACCACTGCTTTCAACTGCATAGTAGTCAGAAAAAAACTGACAGTAACCTTGCTGATGATAAACATAACATTTCGTAGGAATTTCCCGAAGAGATTGGCGGCACATTTAGCAATAGTACTCTTTAGAGTTCACAAGACCAAAGAGGCGGTACAAGCTGATGATGATCCACTATACCAAACTAGCTCTTAACACCCTAAAATTCCTGACAATTTCTAACAAAGAAACCCTTGTCATTATAACAGAGTATCACATTCACCATAATTATGAACGCACTCTGCATCTGTAAGTGCATACTCGATGAATTTATTAATAGTCTGTAAAGCTGTGCTTACACGGTCCACTTTTCTCTGAATGAATGGACTCTACCCAGTATTCCGCCACGTGTCTGGCGCCCATCAGTTCCTGTAACGTGCAGACGACAGGACACGCAGGACCCGTCATTAAGTGTCCCATGGTTTGTGGAGCAGCACCACATTCACACTCCAAGGCGGAGTCGTCTATGAATGCCGCATATATTGCCGGTCATAGTTGTCGGAGGTAGTGGAGCAATCTTGTTTTTTATGATGCTTCCAATATGGTGTGGCGGTATCTCCAGCAACATTTGCTACATGTTGCCATAGCAGCCGGTATATTCTGTAAAAGTCGCAACGTGAAAACTGGTGAAGTGAGCTGTCAATAGTGTCAATCCTTAGCATAGGTGGAATGACAGGACACTTCAAGCTCACTTCACCTAAGCTTCACTAACCTAATTGACTTTGTCGTGAAGTCATATTTGACCGCAATATTCCAATTAAGTTTCCCGTCTAAGCGTACCTTTAGTCTATATTAGCATTCATACAGGCTCAGTGTCGGTGTTTCTAAATACATTACGTATGCTGTAAGTGTAAGTGTTCCTTTGAAGTCTGTTGCTAATGTGCTCATGTTTGTCGATGTACTGTCGGGAGTATCGCTTTTCATTTTAGATTTAGCTTTGATTTTAGTTGTATTGTGAGTCTGATTTGTATGTATGTTTGGAGAAGTAACAAGAATCGATTTATGTTTGTATTAGTCGCGTGTGTTTTTGATTTAAGACTTGGTTGATTCAAGAAAGCATACTTTAATATTTTGATAGGAAAATAATATTTATGTAAAACACAAAACAATTAGTATGCATCATCACCACCTGGCAGTCATGTTCCACCCACTGTTGAGTATAGGCCTCCTCCCGTTTGTGTCATGCGTCCCTGGTCTGTGCGAGTCTCATCGAGGTCTTCCTCGCGATCTTCTGATAATTACAAAAAGATTATTACTAAATTAATTAACTTCTCTCAAATTCGACCATTTCTTGCTTCTTTTTCTAAATACAGAAACAAAACACTATATTAAAAAGTTCTAGCAGTTGTTACTATATTTCTTCCATTACTAATCCCCATAACTCTGAACAAGTTAATTGCTCAACTAAATATCATAGACAGTTACCAAAACAGTAGTTCCATAAAGCGTTGCGAATTAAAATTTTGCGTGGCCTTCTTTCATGCCCGTATGTAGAACGAATAGCGCGGCGATTAGAATTCCGTTTGTTATAAAACCGGTTCTGTCGTCTATAATATCGAACTTACTAGATATAGCTGCTGTTGTGAGATATTCTAACTTAGATGCATAGATATTATTACTATCAGTCTTTGGTGCCCACTACACGGCAAAAGCCTCCCTTCCTCCTTCCGCTTATCTCTATGTATTACAGTCCTGTGCTCGATCTTTGGTTTGATTTGAAAGAATGCTCATATTGTTTGGTGTATTTGTTGAAATTTTAAATTAATTCAATTCAAATAATCTTCTCAAGCTTCTTCTTTTTTCTCTTGTCTTCTTCTCTTTTCATCTTTTTAAGTTAGGAAGCGCTTAATTTCCCATAATATTGGAATTGTAAGGGGATATAAACCTATACTCTCATGATGGTCTTATTAATTCGAACGCAACCATATACAACAACAGTTTTAGTATATGCGAAACCCGAAACACGTGTCTAGTATTTTTATGTATAGAATCTATGTACAAAATTTCAAAACTGTATCATGAAAAATCACAAAGTTATAAGTTTGTTATGTTACCTGGTTGTCCGTACAAAAACATGATCACCACGCGGCGCCTGCTGTGCGCCCGTGCCTAGTGCCGCTATGACCTGCAGTGACTTGTGTTCGTCACGCGGTGTCCATATAAAACCGTGTTTTAAGATTTTGGGGGCAAAATATAACAGGGTATAAAAATTATTGCAATCGATTCAGTTATTTATTCTGAACAAACTATATTCAGGTTTCGCATATAGTAAAAATAATGTTGTATAGTTACTGCGATTGTAAGGCCTCTGCCTCGAATTTCGCGGGCAGCGGGGCGGCGGCGGCGGCGGCGCGTCTCGCATTGTCCCGCCCCGCCTCCGCGCCGCTGTTTTCGAGGTCCGGTCCATTTGTTTTTAGGCATAAAATCCTGCCGCTCCCGCGCCGCCGCCGCTGCCGCCCCGCTGCCCGCGAAATTCGAGGCAGAGGCCTAAAGCAATAAAACACCCTTCATTACTACAAGACTTGTCCATGTCGTCATTATACATCAATTCATATTAAATTTATAGTTGGATTGGAATACACTGGTATTGCGTAGAACAATAACTTGCTTAGTTTATTCTGCTCAATAATGCAGAGGCAGGTTGCTTGTTCGTACATTGTTTCAGTCAATCGATAACTTTAGCTTTTATGTTCAGTGGTTGTATAACTTGTACACAATTCTGCGGTTTGTGACAAAGTAAAATACGTGTTTTACCTTGTGGTTGTATTTTGTATTAACCATTTTTCATTTCATTTTCTTGTAAAAAGTTCGTGTGTAAAATTCCTATTGATTTCTTTTAACTTTGAAACGTCAACTGCACCCCATACGTTTTCAGAAATCAATAGGGCAAAAGGAATTAATGAAAGGTAATTATAGTAATAAAGGTAGGCAATGAAAGGTAAGGGCATGCAGCTGAGATGCGAATGCTAAGCTTGAGGGATGTGTGGTGTTACGCAAATGGATAGAATAGGAAATTAGTATATAAGAGGAAGTCTGAAAGTGACTCCGGTGACTGAAAGTTGTGTGGCGATCGGTTTTCATGTGTTGCGGAAGAATGACAAAGATATCGTCAGGAAAGTTTTGAGTTCGAATGTGGAGAGCTATGCTAGTAGGGGAAGACCAAACAAATGATGGATGGACTTTGTGAAAGATGACGACTAATAGAGATGGAAGAAATAGACGTGTTGTCCAAATAAATTGGGATAAGGGCAGGAGAATGATGATGTCTTAAGTAGATACGCCATACTCAATCATTTATGACTCCACAATGTGGTACTTAGGTTGTAACTTAAAATATATTGAGATCATTATGAACCCTGTCTGGCACAGCAAAGTAGAAGGTGAGAGGATGATTTTAAACTTAATTACCACTCACTTACCTGTATTCTATTTCTTTTCTGATCGTAGCATTTCTCTAAGGAGGTTATTTCAGTTGTCTTTTAGGTGTATAAATTTATCATGGGGATATCCTAATGCATGTTGTATGGTACTCTGGCAATCTATTTCTTATTTTATGTTTAGACACTAGCGATGAGTTTACAATCGCTCACATTCATTGGTATATGTAGATGGTATATAGGTATGGCCTTTTTGGCGCAGCCGTGAGGCACACACTTTTGTTTTAAAACATTATTTTAATTTTTTTTTTCTTTTGTTTTTGTGTTTCACGAAGTGTGTCCAAATAAACGTTTTTCTTTCTTTCTTTCTTTTAGGTATCTAAATCTAGCATCTGAATGTCCTCAATGACATTAGATCGTCTTGAGAGCTAACTTTCTATTTGTTCGTGATAGGTTACTTCGGAATCATTACTGGTATTTATTTGGCCATTTGTTTGAGACAAAACAAATTCAGAAAGTAGCGCATACATATCTCTGATGTTTAGAGTTGAACGCCGAATAAAATAACATAGATTACAAGGTCAAAAGTAGGTGTTCCTAATCAATAGGAGAAACCAACTGATCTAAAACTCAACAAAAATAATACATTAGGTGCGTAGTTACGGACTATCAACTCAGCCAATCGCAGTCTACTGCTGGACATAGGCCTCTCCGAGGCCTCTCCTGCTCCACAAGATACTGTTCTTCACCTTCCGCATCCGCAGCCATCTTTTTAAGGTCGTAGGTCCATCTAGTTGGAAGGCGTCCCACACTACGCTACGTGAAGACTATAGAAGTTCTAATTGCTGATAGTTAGCAAGACAATCACCATATTGAACTGGCTAACAAAACCAGTAACGAAGCAACATCATCTTTAGTTTTAACAGATGGCGGCAGTGATCATGTAGATCTATATACAATTGAGATCGAAAGTGTCTTAGAGACCTTATTATAGAAAGAAAACATAAAGAATACAACAGAGATATGCTCATCTCACAATACTCCAGACATATTAACCAAATCTTCTTCCATTCGATTGCGAGCATATCACAGTCAAACTTAGCGTCCAAGAGAGCGTCGAGCGCAGAGAGTGTGCGAGGGACAGGAGACAGTAGACTGGCCAGCTAAAGTCATAGGCTATAAATGACGGATGGATTTTTTTCTCTTTATTTTTTGAAGAGTCGACACAGAGTTGGTAAATAATTTGTTGCCACAAGAAGACTCAAAGATGATGTCAAACGTATTAAACCTATCACATAAATCCACTCCAATGATTCTTCACATCACAGTATTAGGTATTAGTCACGCTAACAACATTCAATATAAAAGTAACATTACCTTTTGTAATTCGTGTGTGTGGCAATCGGAAGAGGCAGGTGGAAAACACGTAATTATCATTACATTATAACAAAATACGTGACATTCAATTGTTCTACATAATTCTTAACGAACGGAATGTAATTCCTAAATATGAATTGGTTCATGTTGCTTCATTTCAATTAGATTTGATATATCAGTATCGTTTTTTTTTTTTTATTGCAATTAGATTCTTATGATGACTTTGGAGTTACTGGTATGTTATGAAATTATATATCTACGTCTTTATTATATTCGTGTAGTACCTAGTAGGGAACTTAATTTTCATCTTTCCTTTTATTTCCTGTATGTTTTCTTATTGGGCCATACTGACCGACTGCTGGGTATAGTAGACCTTCCAAGAACTTCTTTCCCGCGCCACCTCGAACTAGGCTTCTCTTGGATCTTGTCACCTCTTTCTGGGTCGGCTTCAGCAGCACCATCCATCTTCAGACACCCATTGTTTGGAGATATGCCCAGCAGTCGTTGTAAATATGGCGGACGTGACCCGCCTAATGCCTTTTGAGTTTGGCAGCCTTTTTGCCTACGTCTATTATTCCCGTAGAAAATATTGTGCGAACAGAACCGAACTGCTCCACATGTTTTGAGATAGCTTATTTATTCATGTAAATTATGATGATATTAATTCTCTTAATTAACACCATAATGTACATGATAATTGTTGGGGTTTTGCTTTGGCTTCCACTATAAATCCCACCAAACCGCCAATGGCACATCTCGGAGCCAATCAACGCGCGCTATTTGGAAAAAATAAGTTCTTACGCGCTCACGCACGCGCGCGTGGCGCTAATGTCAGTCGCACCAACGAACGAACCGAGCCTGCAGCAATCGTCATTGCGTGCGCTCAAAGTAACTAAAATCATCAAAACCTGAGTGCCTGAACCATATAACTTCCCACTAGCACGGCCTAAACCTTGTGAAACCCGTAAACCATCAGCCCGTCCCGGGACGGATACGAGCAGCATCATCTCATCATCCAGGGCGCAGCGCGGTGATCACGGCGGGTAAGTGAGGCCATTATAGCGAGAATATCTATTAAAATCATTACATTTTTTGATCCGTCGAGCCGGATAACCCGGTTATATGGTCATTTAAACTCAGAAAACTCTTTACAATAACACATTTTCACATAAAATTATTTTTTAGCCGCCATTTTACCTACTACCTACTAGTACTAGAATAATTATCGAAGTTTTTTATTGTATTTTTGCCATAAGTTGTAATATTTCTGTGTTCTACAAAGAAATCACTTTATTTAATTACATTGTGTGGTTAGTAATCAATAGAAACCTATTTCATTACGTAAATAAGTCAAATAAAGTGGTTTGTTGCAAAATCATTTCTGCAGTAAGTAGGTAGGTTTGTAGGTATTATGATATTGACTTATTTCTGGAAAGTTTTAATTTGTAGATGTTTTTATGCATATTTGTGTTGTATTTACAGGCAAATCTGTTGTCATTAACGTTTACTAGTGTTAAACAGTGTTTTAGTGCATAAGTGTTGTGATTTGCGTTCGCGTAGTATCAGTGTTTTTGTCGCGAAGCCGGCCGGTCGGGCGTGGATGGTTTGCGTTCGTTTAATCGTTCATCGCTCAATCGCTGTGATAATAGTCAGCTGCGCGACGTTCGTAACATTCGTCAAATATAATTATACCTAGGTATCTACCTATGCGTAATATTTACGTACTTAAAGTGTTATTTCGTTTGTTTTTAATTTAACGGGGGTCAATTATTAGTCAAGTGAGCTTGTTATTTTTAATACGTTTTGTACATTTTAGTACTTATTCAAAATGGAGGACGCGGAATTCGACAGTTTAATGCAACCACTTCTGACCTCAAAGGAGATGTGTTTTATTCGCTTGCAGAATTTATTCGAAATGTCGAAAACGGTATCAACAGACCCAAAAAGCGAAGGGTTGTTCATTGCTAGAGTGCAAGATTTGTCTAAGATTCGGGATGAATTCGATAGGTCTGTCGCGGGAATTAACTCGATAAATAGACAATACAATCCGAAGTTTAAGCCAACTTATAAGGAAATCGAAGCATTCGATGATATTTATTACATGATTCGTACTGTTGCGAATACACTCACGACCAAGAACGTTTCGATTGAAACCGAACGAAATACGAACGAGAATGGTGACGGTGACTTCCGGCGGGTTAAGTTACCCGAATTGCAACTTTTTAAATTTGATGGCAAAATAGAGAACTGGCCCACTTTTCGTGATACATTTTTAAGTCTCATCCATAATAATTCCCGTGTAACTAAAATCGAGAAATTTTATTATTTGCTGTCGTGCGTTAGTGGTCCAGCATTGCCAATCGTGAAGTCGATGCCGGTCAGCGCGGATAATTACGCGATTGTATGGAAATCGCTAGAGAAACGCTACGAAAATAAGCGCGTCCTAGCCACAGCATATTTAGACAAGCTGTTTTGTTTCAAACCGATTACCAGCGAGTCCGCATCGAATCTAAATACATTTATGAATACCTATCAAGAGAATATTAGTGCACTAGAGCTTCTTAAAATACCAGATTTAGCCAGTTTCATATTATTTTACGTATCGTTGCGTAATTTGGATGCGGTTACTAGGCGTGAGTTCGAACAAACTGTAGCCCCGGGGCATATCCCTACCGTTACAGAATTATTGACGTTTGTTGAGAGTCAGGCGCGCGTACTTGAGATGTCGGAGTGCAAACCAGTGACCGTCAAACCGGCGGTACCAGGCAAGCAAAATTCATCTAAGTCGCCCCCTCCCTCGGCGTCAAAAGTGCCAAACTCAAATAAATCGCGTACTCAAGCGCATACATTAGCATCTGGTGTGGCCAGTACTGATAAGAGTGAGTCAAAATCTTCCATCTCGTGTCTGTATTGTCAAAAGCCACAACATTCCATTTACCGATGCACCGAATACAACGAGCTCACACCTGAACGACGCAACGATAAAGTTGCGGAACTCAAGCTGTGTGCTAACTGTTTGCGGAACAATCACGCCACGGAGGATTGTACGTCCAAATATTGTTGTACGGTATGCAAAAAGAGACACCACGTCACTCTCCACCTAGATTCGACTAAGTCCGAGGAGAAAGTGGTAGCTCTTACGTGCTCAACTGAAGAAACCGTGTTGCTTGGCACCGCTGTCATACACGTCGCAGATGCGTGGTCACAGTATCACCCCGTACGTGTTCTGATTGACAGTGGCGCTATGTCAAGTTACATTACTAAGGATTGTGTTAGGAAATTGGGCCTAGCCCGTCGTAAGTGCGATTTCGAACCTACAGGTTTAGGCGGAAATAGGGTTCAGCATTTCGGCTTGACAACTTGCACCATCAAGCCACGTGGCACCAGTGTTCCAGTGCTTGCCACTGATGCTGTTGTTGTGGCCAATATTGCTGGCAACTTGCCAACAGTACCTATGCCAGACAAGATATTTAATCAATATCAACATCTTGCCTTGGCAGATCCAGCCTTTGACAAACCGGCACCGGTCGAAATGCTGATTGCTAGTGATCTTTTCCCATATATTTACGGCGGTGACAAGATCTTACCTTCTCAGGCTGGGATGCCTGTCGCTATCGAATCCATCTTCGGATACGTAATTACCGGTCAAGTCGTTCTCGACCAACGGAATCCGCGGCAAACGATAACGTCAGCTACCACTGCCAGCTCGGACAATTCTTTCTGCGGTCTCACAAGTTCAACTAACCTCGATCAGATAATGAACGCGTTCTGGGATACTGAGAACATACCGTCAGAAAATTCCATGAAACCGGACGACGCCTTAGCTGAAGAGCTGTTCGCCAAAGATTGTCGTCGCGACGAGACGGGTAGATTCGTGGTGAAATACCCGCTTCGACCTGACCATGATCTCGGCGAATCCAGACAAGTCGCAATACGTCGCCTGGTCAATTTAGAGGCAAGACTGAATCGGGAACCTCAACTCAAGTCCGAGTATCATAAGTTCATGGCTGAATACGGGGCTTTAAGGCACATGACATGTTTAGGAGACATGCAAGACGTGGATTCCAAATATTTGATCCCACATTTTTGCATCCAAAAGCCATCCAGCACCACAAGAAAATTGAGAACGGTGTTTGACGCGTCATGTAAAACCACCAATCAAAAATCTCTTAACGATGTAGCATTGGCGGGCCCAAAACTTCAAGCAGACATTAATAACATTTTAATCAATTTTCGACTTTACGAAGTATGTCTATCAGCAGACATCTGTAAAATGTATAGACAGATCCTCATTCACCAAGAGCAACGGCCGTATCAGCACATTTTGTGGCGAGTCTCAACAGATCAACCCATGCAGGTTTACGAGCTCAACACAGTCACATACGGTGTAGCCAGCAGTCCGTACCTGGCCATCAAAGTGTTGCACACGTTAGCAGCTGCTGAGGCGGACACGTATCCGGCAGCCGCGCGTGTCTTGAAGACAGCATTTTTTATGGATGATTTGTTATGGTCAGAGCCTAGCGTCGACGCTGCACTACAGCTGCAGACGGATCTTCGAACTATACTAGAACGTGCAGGGTTCATACTTCGAAAATGGTCGAGTAATTGCCCTCAACTATTAGCAGCCGTACCAGAAGACCACCGTGAGACACCTATCGAATTTAATGATGAGGAGAATCTGTCACTTAAAGTACTCGGTCTCCAGTGGCAGCCGGCTACCGACTATTTCTCGTTTCGGACTGCGCCATTAGACCAAGAGGTCACAAAGCGATCTATTCTATCGCAGATAGGACGCTTGTTTGATCCACTAGGATTTGTAGCTCCTTGTGTGTTCTATGCCAAGTGCTTCATGCAGAAACTTTGGGCTCTACAGCTTCACTGGGACCAACGTTTGCCTGCGAATCTTGAAGCAGAGTGGCTTGCATACGTGCGGGAACTGCCTCTACTTTCAGAATTTAAACATGATAGACATGCCATGGTTAGGCAAAATACCTTCTGTCGGATTCTAGGATTTTGCGATGCATCGACCCTTGGTTATGCCGCTGTAATATACTTACAAACAACAAATAAAGAAAATGAACAGAAGGTCAGCCTTCTGATAGCTAAATCTAAGGTCGCGCCCTTAAAAACACTGTCGATACCTCGCCTAGAGTTGATGGCGGCACATTTATTATCTAAATTAGTTAAATACGTCAAAAACATTTTAACAGAACGCAAGTTAACAATTGACGAGATTCTGTTATTCACAGACTCGTCAGTTGTTCTAGCATGGCTGAACACTCCTGCCTATAAATTAAAAATATTTGTTGCGACTCGCGTGACCAAGATACTGGACACAGTTCCCAGTAGCTGTTGGTTCCACGTTAGTGGAGTGAGTAATCCAGCCGATGTGTGTTCTCGTGGCGCGTTACCTTCGACCCTTCTCACAATGCCAGAGTGGCTCAATGGTCCACAGTGGCTCTCTGAAGACAACTGGCCTATTCGTTCGATGGATGAGTTCAGGGACGAACATCCACTGGAGCTTAAGTCTTCTATCGAGTCAAAGAATTTGGTGTCCATTGAAGCTCCAACCGACGTAATATACGAATTAACCGAGCGTTATTCTAGTTTCAACAAACTGTTGCACGTGGTCGCACGTATTCACCAGTTCATCCGTAACTGTCGACTACCCAGAGATAAACGTACTGGGCTCATGATAATCGATCTGCGCAAGGCACACGACAGTTTGATAAAATCGGTACAGCAACAGCACTTTGCTGAGGATATCACAGCGCTGTCAAAAGGCTTGAAACCTCATCAGAGTTTGCGAAAGCTCAGCCCCTTCTTAGACGCGAATAAATTCCTCAGGGTGGGGGGCAGACTTTCACAATCTAGGATAACGTATGATAAGAAGCATCCACTGCTGCTTCCTAAAAAATCTAATTTCACGTATAGTCTCATCGATTATTACCATATTCTTTACTTACATTCAGGACCGCGATCTCTTCAAGGTATATTAAGTCAAAAATACTGGATAGTGTCAGCTAGGAGTGTAATAAGAACGCGAACTACTAAATGTATTGCGTGTTTTAAGGTCAGGCCCAAGTCCTGGCAACCTATTATGGGTCAACTGCCCAGATTTAGAACTCAAGATATACATACCTTTCACACGGTCGGTGTTGATATCGGTGGCCCTTTCTATACAAAGGAGTCAACTCGTAGGAACGCTCGTACCGTAAAATCATATCTATGCGTATTTGTTTGTTGCGCAACTCGTGCAGTGCACTTGGAGACGCTCTCGTCTCTGAGTACAGAATGCTTCTTCGCGTCATTCGATCGATTCACCGCCAGGCGTGGATTGTGTAGTGCTGTAATATCAGATAACGGCACAAACTTCGTCGCAGCTGGTAAACAGTTAGCAGATGCCTTTAAGTTCTTCGAAGCTAATACTGATGAGATTTCTTGCAACTTTACGACACGCAAAGTGACGTGGAAGCATAATCCACCCACAGGCAGCCATTTTGGAGGCATATACGAGGCAGCAATCAAATCCGCAAAGACGCACCTGAAAAGAACTGTCGGCGAAAGAGCCCTTACATTCGAGGAGCTTGCCACCCTTTTTGCACGCGTCGAAGCAGTGTTAAACTCACGACCGCTGTGTGCAATATCTTCAGATCCCAGTGAGTTCGAAGTGCTCACACCGGCGCACTTTCTGATCGGCAGAGAACTTCTAGAGGTTCCCGAATACGACTTGACGAATCATCCGCCATGGAAGCTGAATCGTTGGCAAGCCGTACAGCAGATGTCGCAGCAATTCTGGCGACTCTGGCGAAAAGACTACCTCCACACGCTCCAACAACGCCAGAAGTGGTTGGATGGTTGTGGCAATCTGAAAGAAGGAGATTTGGTACTCATAAACTCGGAGGCGCCTCCTCTTCGATGGGCATTAGGTCGAGTTATTAAACTATATCCAGGGCCTGATGGCATCGTACGCGTGGTCGGTCTTCGTACCAAGAACACTGTCATTACTCGACCCGTAGTCAAGCTTAGTCCGCTCCCTTTGGAGCAGGAATCATCTTAAATTTATTTGAATATCATTAGGCACTCATTCGAAACACTGAATGAGTCAACTATTTAGTTTAGTAAACTATTTTTAAATGTAGTTATTTAAGTTTATACAGTCCACTACTCACACAATCATATCACACACTATCACATGTTTTCAACAATGCTCACCTAGTTGAACATTGTTATTCAATATCTCAACACTTGACAACTCTGTCAAATGACCTTATAACCGGGAAATCCTGGCGGATTTCGATGGGGGGAATGTTGGGGTTTTGCTTTGGCTTCCACTATAAATCCCACCAAACCGCCAATGGCACATCTCGGAGCCAATCAACGCGCGCTATTTGGAAAAAATAAGTTCTTACGCGCTCACGCACGCGCGCGTGGCGCTAATGTCAGTCGCACCAACGAACGAACCGAGCCTGCAGCAATCGTCATTGCGTGCGCTCAAAGTAACTAAAATCATCAAAACCTGAGTGCCTGAACCATATAACTTCCCACTAGCACGGCCTAAACCTTGTGAAACCCGTAAACCATCAGCCCGTCCCGGGACGGATACGAGCAGCATCATCTCATCATCCAGGGCGCAGCGCGGTGATCACGGCGGGTAAGTGAGGCCATTATAGCGAGAATATCTATTAAAATCATTACAATAATGATAATTACAAATAGTAGATATTGCAAAATTGAAGTAACCTGCTGATTGGCTGAGTAATATTATAATACCTTTAATGTAATGTATGTGCAAGGCTTTTAACTCAAGGTTCGCAAATGACGTAAACACTTTTAAGTTCATTAATTTTAATGGATTGGGTGAAAACTGTAAAAATTGTTTGCTTAGCTGCGTAATTAATTTCTGCTGTATTTTTGTGTTGTTAGTTTTTTTATTTGATTTTTCTGTCTCATCATTTGCCTGGCCTTCTCCCAACTATGTCTAACCGGTTGCAGCTGAATACCAGTACTTTATATGGAGTGACTGCCTATCTGACCTCCACAACCCAGATACTGGGTAATACGATATCCCTTGGTAAGACTGGTAGTCAGACTTTTTTCGCTTCTGACTACCCGTAACGAATGTGAAAGATTTACAAATGACATCCGGGACTTTCCGAGCCACGGAAGGGTCTAGATATGTAATGGACGGTCACCCATCCATGGACTGACCTGCAAGCGTAGCTTAACATCCAATCGACCCGTGCGGCTGGTTTAATTTTTCTGTCTATTGCCCTATATTTCTTTGTTTTTTTTTTTGTTTTCTTTGTTTTTAGGGTTCCGTAACTCAAAAGGAAAAAAACGGAACCCTTATAGGATCACTCGTGTGTCTGTCTGTCTGTCACAGCCAATTTGCTCCGCATCTAATGGACCGATTAAGTTGAAATTTGGTACACATATGAATTTCTGTGACCCAAACACGGATGGGTAAAGTAAATAAATGAATTTTAAATATAGAGGTCACTTTTGGGGGGCAAATAAGAAAATTAAAAAAAAAAAAGTTTTGCAAACTACACCAGGTGGCATGTCAAATGAAAGGGCTACTGAGGGTCTCAAATATATTTTTTTTATAATTTTAAAATAAATTGTTTTAAAGTTATTTAAGAAAATAGACGAAAATTGACCATTCCCCCCCCTTATCTCCGAAACTACTGAGCCTAAAATTTTGAAAAAAATACAGAAAATAGATCTTAACTGTAGATTACAGAAAATCCTATAAGAAGTCTGGACTTAAAATAACATGGTAAATCTATCAATATTGTGAGTACAAACTTTCATTTACAGTTGGAATTGTACGGAAGAACATGTTTTTCAACTACAATGTTAAGTTTTTTCTTGGAATAATTCATCCCAACTACGGAACCCTTCATTGTGCGTGGTCCGACACGCACTTGGCCGGTTTTGGTTTTGTTCTTTGCTCTTGCTTTATGTTTCTCTTATCGTTTCGTTTTTGTCTTCTTGATCGATATTTCAAGATCATTAGGTTCAGTGAGGTCATTTTGTGTTCACTCATTATGGATTTCTGATGATTATAAGCAACAAAATGAGATTGTTGTGCCGATCCGCACAGGAGCTAGACCACCACCTCTTAAAGCAGTATTATTTTAATCTTACATGAGTGTGGGAAAGAGATGGAGCTAGACGTCCTGTATAGCTCCATCTCTTTCTCACACTGAAGTAACATTAAAATAATACTGCTTTAAGAAGACGTGGTGGTTGGCCCCCTGGTCCCGCGTGGTGGATTACGGCTCACTCCCTCTCACAGAGACGAGGCCTGTGTTCCAGCAGTGGGAAAATTATTGGATAATTACGCATTGTTTATTTACATCTCTCTTTTAGAATGAAGTATAATTAAAATGTAACTGTGCCATAAGACATGTTAGAAGACCCTAGGTGACAGCGAACCCATACATGTACTTATGATGAATTGGCATGTTACACGAATAATATTGTGTAGGTTTGTGTTTTGCCTCTCAGACTCATGAGTGTGGTCACGATTGCGACTGTATGAGGTCATAAATATCCGTGTCGAACTGTAGGCACAAAGTCAAGAGTTACGAATGATTCAGACATAAGTTAAACTTAGCCTACGTTTGCAAACCGCGGAAGAAAACTTGAAGGACCGTGGTTTCTTGTGAGTGAGACATAGAGGAGAGATAGGTATAAGATGAGTCTGAATACTGAAAATCTGGGCTTAAATATTGGAAGAGGATATTGCGCCATCCCTAAAACATTGGGATATGGGTAAGAGGATGATGATGATGGTTGGCATCTTCTCAAATAGTGTTTGTGGCGGCATCTATATCGCCACATGCGAACTACGTCACGGAAAATTCTGCATCGCGCAAGCAGAGTTTACCGCGCGACTATAGCTTATACAACGTCCCAACATCAATCGTCAGGCAGTGTCCCACCATATCTAACACCCGTCTGGTCGGAGGATCCTCCCTCTTCTATGGAAGATGAGTGAACTTCAGACCCTGTTCCTCATACTTCTGTAAGTTTCTTATTTATAAGTACCTAAACGAGGCAATGGTCCTTTAGTGATGATGAACATTATTATTTTTTAAGTAAGGCTGATATTATGGATAAACTGATGATTAAACTTAGTATCCATAGTCAATCAATTATGACAATTTACCCATTCAGTTTTATCTTCATCAAAATACTTAGTTATTATTGCTAATCTCACACAGGGGCTAAGCAATGAAGGTAAACGCGATCAAGAACAGGTTTCACAATTTTATGACTAATCCAAGAGATCGTGTTAGTAAATATGTATGCAAAAAGGATCTCACACAAAACCACAAGATACATGATGTCATCACTGGAAAATACTTCTTTAGCAAGTGAGATATTTACTGTTATATTTTTATGGCAATTTCGGTGAGGCCAAAAGATTATGAAAATATTCTCGTATTTGACTTGGTCAACTTTTGAAAAACCTTTTTATATAATTTCAACACAAATACATATAGTTTGTCTTTATTATTCAACTATGGTATATTGTAAGCAACTGTATCCTTTGTCTTGACATCATCATCTGCCTAGCCTTTGCTTTTCCCAACTATGTTGGGGTCAGCTTCCGGTCTAACCGGATGCTGCTGAATACCAGTATTTTATATGGAGCGACTACCTATGACCCCCACAACCCAGTTACTGGGTAATGATACCCCTTGGTAAGACTGGTTGTCAGACTTTCGGGCTTCTGACGACCCGTAACGACTGTCAAAGATCTACGAATGACAGCCGGGACCAACGGCTTAACGTTTTTTCCGATGCACGGAGGAGTCACGGTATGTAAAGATATACGGACAACCCTAGCAAGCGTAGCTTAACATGATGGATCGACCCGTGCAGCTGTTATTACTTAGCCACAAGCGCCTCCCATCCCATCCAGCAAAGGATAATACAAATGCCGCTTCAAAATTATCATGCACCAATGAGGTGATATTTTCTTCAGCTATCTCATTCTATTCCACAGGATAAAGGCCTAATAGCGAAAATACACATGCCTATAGCTGGTATAAAAGTATGCAAGTAGCTGGCATGCATGTGTATTTTCGCCCTAATTCTCCACGGAATAAGAGCCTCCCTATCTCACTTTCCGTTTGTCTCTGATTATTACCGTCTTTATACAGTCCTTTAAAAAGAGTCCACGTCCAATTCCAGCCACGATCTCCTTCTGGTCCAACAAACAAGAAATCGGCATCACAAAAATCAAGCTTGCTCATTTAGTTCGTGAATTTAAACACAATTTAACAGTGTATTCCAAATTCTGCGTGCCAATCCGACGAACAGACAGAACAATACGGTTGGCTAAAATCGAAAGTTTAATCCTTACTTCTCACGCGATCTTGTACTGGTTTCTTTGAACCATTCGCTAACATTATAGATAGGAACAGAAGGTGAACTTCATATAACGAGCGAAAACGCACGCACACATAGACACGCTTCTCATACAGCGAGTGAAGTGCACTCGCGACTAGCATTCATTTGAGATCGCCGTACGTACGCATGAGCTGGCCTTCTGTATCCACCTATTCTGTGATTCCCGTATGTTCTAACTTGCCGTTATTTCAGTCATCATGGATGATCTGTTTCTAGTACCGTTTGTCTAAAGCCTAGATTAATCGATTAAGGAATCGGTTACGCATGAGTTGATTTTCGGTTCGGTGGATGCAGTATTCCGTTTTTGGTACATTTTGACAGATTTTTTTATGGTGTTTATGAAGATCCTGATATGGCCGACTGATTGCATTGTTGTCAACCGAGTTTGCCTTTTTTGTTGTGGAATTCAGTTCTATGTAGATTGATGATGTGTTTAGGATTTTTCTTTGTGTAATTAAATAAGTGTTTTTTTGTAAAAAAAAAAGTATTGTGATTATAATTGTCTTTGATCCGATAGGTGATATTATGAGAAAAGTATCCGGGTAAATGATTTTTGCATTAGCAATTAATCTCACTAAAGTTATATTTTTTAGTTCTGAACACATTCTAATCTCGTCGCTGGTTTCTAAAAGAACACAACTTCTTTAGACAAATAAAAACTATAAGATTCTAATACCAAATTAATGCTCTAGACCGTGCACAAATCACGTCCTTCTAATAATAGTGCGGAGAAAATGAGATTTTAACTTTAATTTACCTCAACGTTACTAATTTTCAATGCTTTGTGGACAATACGAAAAGGAATCGTAGACTAGCATTTTATTAAAGTAATTCGATAATAATATTAAAGCTAGAGTGTTGATTGTTTTCTAAAACTTTCGTAAAATTACTAAATAGGATATATTTCTATTTAGCCAATCTAATCTTGCCTGTACTCCCACTGGGCAAAGGCCTCCCTCTCCCTTTTCCACACAATAATATCTTTTGCTAGGAGTTGCAGCCAGTCATTTCGGTAGGAGTCAAGCTCGTCCCGCTAACTTCACCATGGCCTGCCGCGCTGTCGTAGTGTTAATTGAGACCTTTTAGCCAAATGTTTAAAAAATGTTTTGGAAACTTTTTCATGAACCCCGAACTACAAGACAAAAAGTACCGAAAAGTTAAATGAACTACAAAATTCTAAAAGCCAGGTGTAAAATTGCCAATAAATAACAGTTATGTATAGAATGATTGGTTTAACTGACCCGGTTCCCAAATTAATGTGTCTGTGAAACATATTCTGTGAGTCACAGAATACTACAGAAGGTCGGATCTATTCACTCGCATCGGAGCGAAAACGCACGCACACATAGACACGCTTCACGTACAGCAAGTGCAAGCGCACTCGCGGCTGGGATTCGCCTGGGATAGACTGAGATCGCTGTTTTTTTTGGTTTTTGGGGAATGATATCTCGCAAGTCAACCTAGGAGGTTGTCGGGTGCTTAACCGGACTTTCCTGTAGGTGCCTCAATACATTGCCTTAATGTATTGAGGCACCTAGACAGGCCTCCAGACAGGGCATAAAACTACTAAACTTAACGAATACTCGCTAAGGGCACCTCCTGTGGGGTACGGACCTCGGCTTAGGGCATGCTGGGGGAGAACAGGAACGGATAGGCTATATAAATAGGATAGGCTCCATGCGAAAATGCACGCACACACAGACACCCGTGTGTAAGCGCGCGCACTCACGATTGTCAGTTGTTTGAGGTGGCCGTACGTACACGTCTAAGTGCCGTATCTGCGTCTTTTTGCTATGCCCTACAGGTTCAGTAATTGTACCTTAGCTATAAGTCGTTGTAAAAAATCATGTCATGGAATGCAAATAAGATATGATGAATATGTGTGAGTGCGTCTGTTTTCACTGGGTGTATGGAGCCGGCCTTCTGTACTATGTTATTCTGTGGTCTGTGAGTCATACAGGTTGTTTACCCGACTGTGCCGAATAAGGTGAAGTTATGTATGGAAGTGGACTCGTAGGCTCAGTATTTGGTGCATGTGGGATAGGATTATGGGTGGAGGAAAGTTCGTTAAATGGTTTCTGGTCCTTTTGAAAACAATGTTGATGGCGACCTCTTTTAATTTGACTTTTATGGCAATACAGGTTCTGACGGAATCGCAAACATTTAAATGGAAGATGAACTAGGTAAAATGGAAAAACAGTTTTTAATCAGGTACCCAATAATATGCCTCGTGAATGGGACTACGGACAGCACGTGGTCCCGGCTGTCATTCGTGGATCTTTGACAGTCATTACGGATCGTCAGAAGCCCGAAAGTCTGACAACCTTTCTTACCAAGTAACTCATTACCCAGTAAATGGGTTGTGGAGGTCAGATAGGCAGTCACTCCATGTAAAATACTGGTATTCAGTTGCATCCGGTTAGACTGGAAGCCGACCCTAACATAGTTGGGAAAAGGCTAGGCAGATGATGAATCATCATCCAATAATGTTGGACTGGGTTTTTGTCTGACTATAATAATATAAGCGCGCCTTGACTTCCATAATTCAAGTGCTACTTGGTTTGGAAGTCAAGAGTTCCTTTCCGTGTACGTTGTTTTAATATGCAATAAACTTTTTTTTTTATATGTGGCTGGATATTATTTGTTTTACATGGAGCTGGTTTCAGATTCTCCTGTTTCTGTCTGCCATTAGGAAAATTCTCAGACCAGATACCTGTTTTGTACGGTCAGCAACAGAAGTCGGTTAACACTGCTACTTTTTGACATCATCTAAATTAACACAATATGATTCGATAAACTGCTTTTTTTTCGTTTAACTGTTAATGTTCTTAAAATGTTAAGTACTTCTGTTCCGATTTGAATTAAATATTTCGCTTAATAATTAAGATTAAAAAACTGCAAGCGTTAATCGACTTTTGTTGCTGACTGTACGTAGTATGAAAAATTACTGCCTGAATCTAGATGCATTTCACTTAAATCCCCTGCACCAGAATAACATTACAAATGATGAAATGATACTTCCTAAAGTTTTACTCATTTGTCACTTCCCACGATTTCTATAATTTCTGCTTATCCTTCAGAAACATCATTTTGAAGTACAATAGCGCCTTAAGTAGCCTTAATAACATCTATTATAGTTGACCTTGCATTCATGTCTCCAAAATATAATAAAATAAACTGATTTCGAAAATCCGTCACAATTTTCTTGTCATCGGATCACTTTCGCTTGTCCTAGTTACATTGTCTTGTCAGTTCTTTATTTCCCATCTTGCCATTCAAATATCATCTTTATCTTTATGCCAATAGAAGTTATGGGATATACAGTCTTTATGATCTCGAAAAAATTGCGACAATGTGCCGTCAATTAAATGAAAGGGAAGAGGTTTTGTCTCTTTCTGACTTGTATATAAACAAATAGCATTGTTGATGCTCTGGTTATATAAATTAATGGGGCAAAAATGTGACACTGACAGTCTATGATAGGCCATAGTTTTTTATGTGATTGTCTTTTGCTTGCCGAAAATATCATTGAGTTCTTAATTTAGTTAGAAATATGTCCCTTTATGATTCAGTCCTGCTGGTCTATTCCGTAAAAATCTCTCCGTGAGAACTTTATAAGTGAAGTGAGCTTGAAGTGACCTGTCATTCCATATTCATGTCATTGCATTCCATAATGTTTAAAAAGTTATTACAATGGTTAAGGTGTAATTACGGTCCCTGTAAGGCAAAGCAAAAAATACAAAATTAATTATTCAAATAAAATAAACTTAAAATAAGAAACAAAAATTAAATTAAAATAAAGTAAAGTAAAATTAGGAAACAAATTAACGTAACTGCAAGCATGACAATAGTCTGCATGAACAATAATTTGGTGCAAGCGTGCACGTCTTCCTTATAGGCTGTATGGCCTATAAGGAAGACGTGCTCGCTTGCAACTGCAAGCAACCTGGAGCAGCATCACTTGTTGCTTGAGCGATGGACGACGAAAACTGACGCGCTTGCATTAGCAACAGGCGTGCGTATGATTGCGTAAGCATACACTGCATACACTCATTCAATCATGCTTGCACAAGTGTGGCTTGTTCAAGCCGCATAATGAAAATTCTACCAATCTTCAGGCAGCTTGCACAAATCATCATACAGACGCTCAAGCACGCTTGCACAAAATGATTGTTCATGCAGGCTTGTTTTGCGCGGCCACAAACGTAACTACGAAGGTACGTGTGTGGCTGCCTTTACGATAGGGATTGACACAGGGCACTATTGACAGCTCACTTCAAACTCACTTCAAGCTCACTTCACCTAAGTTTTCACCGTGAGATTTTACAGAATAGACTGGCTGAAAAAACAGATGCTGCCTATAAAAATACTCGAACTTTGATAGCCCATTAAACATTAGATATAGTGGTTAACGACTGTGGCTTCAAGTCGTAAAATAAAATCTTTCTCAATCTAAGAGATGAAAATATCACAGGAGCAATAAAAAAATTTCATGCAGGTCACATTATTTCTTAGTTGATTTCTCTAAGGACTGTACAGTTGTCAGAAAACCAGAGGCATTATTCAGCCCTTAAGGGGATACATCGATAATTTTGTGTTTTTAAAATTCCTAAAAAACCAAATGTAGGTATATGGTTAAATCATTTGGATTTTTCATGTGTTGTTTGACTATATACATTGTCTACTGCTGTGCTAAAACCAAAATTTGTTTACTTGATATTTTTTGGATGGAAAAAGTTCTAAAATATTTATTTAATATACGATTATACGTAAAATTTCCTTATTTTGCAGTAAAATTTGCTTTAAATCGAAGGTATTTAAATATATTAAGAACTTGCTAAGCTAAAAATTTATTTAAGTATAGCATTTTGTCATAAATATCTACATTTAAACGAAGCGCGTTTAAATTCCGATGCACGTAAGAGTCTTCTATCTCGCGCGTCAAACTAGGCAGCCATAACGCCATTTCACTTATTCACCGAGCTAAACCACGCTTCGATATATCCTCTTAACCGTGTACTACTAATTTCAGCAGTGTTTATGAAATCGGTGATGTCTCTTGTTAAGCCATGTTTAAATCGGTTTTGTAGATTTTTAGGAAGAAACGTAAAGTCATAATATTTAACTTTACTTTGATTATTTTGACCCATTTCGCAGAAAACACGTTAAACACGAAATCGAACAAACTATGTGCAATGAAAATTTAATAATAGATAGATATTTATTTACCTACCTCATACATACTGCTTAGGTACTCATGGTCATGCATACTCTTTATTATGTAAGTACACCATAAAAAATAAAAGATTAAGTGTAGAAATTTTAACCTATTATTGTTCCACTGGAGGGCAAACGCCTCTTCTCATACAGACAAGGCACGGGAATTTAGAATAATAGCAATCAATTATTTATGAGACACATAAAGACTCAAATTGCAGCTCCATTTATAACTAAGAGAACGTTCTTCGATCTCAAGAATAGGTCATAATCACATAAACAGGTGACCAGTCAGTAAGGTAGCTGCCACAAATGTCAGCCCTTCACTTTGTTCTCTACTACACACACCGGCAAAATTAGAGGAACACAAAAAAAAGGTGCCTTTTTTTAAACACTTGTGGATATTTCGACAAGTGGTTCTGTTATTTGAATGATTACCCTTTTTTCATACAAAATTAAGGGCATTTTGGCCAGTTTTCAACCTTCTAACATAAATTATACCCCCTTAAGCGTTTATTTACAATTTACGCTTCGAAGTGCTTTTGATAAGAAAGTTGGTTTATGCAGTCAATGGTGGCCCTAGATCAGTTTGTTTGTTTTGTTTGGAGAGTTAACATTGTATTGCATACAGAATGAGTGATTTGCCAGCAACAGAAGTCGCCAGGGCTGTGACAATGATTGAGGAAGGTCACACCTACCGTTCAGTCAGTCGAACGTTGGGTGTATCAGTATCCGTGATCCACCGTAATGTGCGACGATACAGACAGACAGGATCTTACGTGCGCAGGCGAGGCCAAGGCAAAATACGTGCAACCAGTGCCGTAGACGACCGTTTTATAAAGGTGCAAACTTTGAGAAATCTTCGTCAAACGGCTGTTCAGACCCGAAATCTTTTGGAAGAAGTGCGTAACGTACGTGTTAGTGAACGAACAGTGAGGAGAAGGTTAAATGAGGTTGGTTTGAAGTCATACGTGCCAGCAAAAGCGCCTAAACTTGAGGTGAGCCATCGAGTAGCAAGATTAGCGTTCGCTCGTCAGCATCAAAATTGGTCCAATGAGTGGAGTCGAGTGTTATTCTCTGATGAAAGCCGTTTTTGTGTAAATTTCATCGACGGAAGGGAGAAGATGTGGAGATATCGAGGAGAACATTACTGTCAAGCAAATTTTTCGGAAACAACGTCTTACGGTGGAGGGTCTGTTATGGTGTGGGGTGGTATAAGTTTGACGGCGCGCACCGCTCTGGTCATCATCGATGGCGGTTCTCTGACTGCACACAGATACATAACTGAGATCCTAGAGCCCCATGTTATGCCTTTTGCACCATTCATAGGATCAGATTTTGTGTTTATGCACGATAACGCACGGCCCCACACTGCGCACATAGTGTGTGATTACCTTAATGAGATCGGTATAACCCAGATGGACTGGCCAGCACGATCGCCCGACATGAATCCAATAGAACATGTCTGGGACATGATTGGACGAAGGGTCCGGGCAAGAAATCCAGTCCCTAGAAATGTTGAAGAGCTGAAATTAGCGCTGGTTGAAGAATGGGACACTTTGCCTCAGGAAATGATTGAAGGTGTCATCAGGAGCATGGGTAGACGTATCCAAGCCCTCATAAGGGCACGAGGAGGCAACACGCGCTATTAATGCTTTATAATTTACTTTTTTCTTTTAATTTTGCTCTGTCTTTAAGCATTACAAAACATCAACATTTTTCACTTAAGACCACTTTTATTGTTTCTTTTTGAATAAATCCTAATAAACCCTAATTTTTCTTTTTTTTCTTACATAAAATAAACAAACAAAGCCAAATGAAGCGAAAACAATAATTAAAAGACATTAAATCTCAAAAACCAATGTATTTTTTTTGTGTTCCTCTAATTTTGCCGGTGTGTGTACATTTACAAGGAATGTACTACCAATTATATTTTACATGTAATTGCGTTGGTATTTATCTTGTTTCTAGTTTGACGCGTGTACCATAATTGTGGCAGCTGCCTTATTATTTATTCTTGATCGATTAGTAGGAATTATTAAGGGGAATGCGCCAAGGTAGCCCGCGAAATTCAAATGTTCTTACGTTTTTTGCAATTTGCAGGTAAATATCAAATTGTATGTTGATTAAAATATGAGACGCGGCCGTAGCTAATATGGCTTTACAGAATTATAATCATCAGAATCAGCAATACAACTCCATAAGTTAGAATTGACCGTAAACCTCATGATTTCATGAAATCGCTATATTTGACGCCAATTCTAACTTATGGAGTTGTATTGCTGATTCTAATGATTATAATTCTGTAAAGCCATATTAACTACGGCCGCGTCTCATATTTTAACCAACATAAAACCAGACACTGACATGCAAATTGCATAAAACCTAAGAAAATTTGAGTTTCGCGAGCTACCTTAGCGCAAGCATAATCAGCCAATAACGTTCTCTCTGCTGGGACACACTCCTCCTCTCTTGAGGAGGCGTCTCTCTTAGAGGGAGCGGGCCGTAATCCACCACGCGGGCCCAGTGCAGGCTGGTAGATGTCACGTATCTTCGAATTTTTCGGTTCCAGGACATGCAGGTTTCCCTTTCCTCACGATGTTTTCCTTCACCGTTTTGAGAGCAGTAGTAAATTATTAAGTGGTAGGTAATAATATCAAATAAACAACTAAAGACTAACTTAAATTTACTTTTTCAGTACTTTGGAAGACATTGTTGTGAGAAATTTATTCTAATAAAAGTAAAAACGACTTCAAAACCTAAAACGAATAAAATAACTTTCATAAAAAACTTAACAGCTTCTGAAGTCGGTGTCTGCAATTCTTTAATGCATCTTAGCTTGGCACCGACTTCAGAAGCTGTTAAGTTTTTTTATGAAAGTTATTTTATTCGTTTTAGGTTTTGAAGTCGTTTTTACTTTTTTTTAAAGTAAATTTATTTTTCCATTTTTAGTTGAATAAGCTTGTATACAATAACATAAGCCCAACACGAACGAAAAGAAGAATCATCAAAATCCGCTTAGAATTGCCGGAGATACAGTGCATTTATACATATAACTACGTACATAAGAATAATTACCTAATGTATTATATACTAAAACCTTCCTGAAAGTATGTAGATCACTTTAGTAAATAATCAAAATCGGTTCATATTAGTTTTTGAGAAAATCGCGGACAAACAAACATACATACAAACATACGGGTCGAATACAGAACCTCTTTTTTTGAAATCGGTTTAAAAAACGCACCCACTCTTGAGTTTGCTTTGATCCTAAGTTTCATACATACGGTAGTTTCATGAAATGCTGGAGGATCCGTACATGTAGGAATGTAAAAGTAATTTTTTGTTGCTAGTCGGTTAAATATGTGAGGTGTTCCTATAGTAAACCCACATTGCGCCAGTAATGTTTGTCCCATGTAATAGGAGGCGAACCTATTTCCATCAACCGAACACAAATCCATGCTCCGGGATACTCACCAAACTCAAACTCATACTCAAAGCATTTATTTCAATTAAACCAATTACAGGCACTTTTAAATTGTCAAGGGGTCGGTCAGTCAGAAAGATGAAGCTAGGCGCCCATTCCAAAGCTTAGTAGGTACCTATGGAGAAGAACGGGCAAGAAACTCCACGGACACTCTTTTAAATCAAGATATGGTTACAAAATAATGGTTACATCATTCATGTTGAAACTTTACATGCGAGAACGATGCAGAACGTTAAAAGCGTCCTTAAAAAAAACAATTAAAATATTTAAATTAAATTAAAATAACCAACCCCAGGACATCTTGCTCAATAGTAGCGTATTTTATTTAATTGCAATTAATTCATCACAATATTTACCGGTGGTGTTTCCGTTTCACACAACAAAAAAACCATGTAGTAGATACAAATGGAGACAAATTACATTTAGTGACAGCTAACGGGCATGTCAGACCAGTCGCGTATCCTATGGGGTCATAAAAACCATGTTGGGAAGTGAATATCCTATGTATAGCGGCGCTGCGGTGATAAAAGTCTTTTTAGGGCCTATATAAAATACTAGATGCTGTTTGTCAGTGTGCAGGTTGACGACAGAAGGTTAGAATGGTTTTCATTTAAAGGCGAAATGGTATCGTAACGGGCGGTGGTATAGCCGGCCCACGCGCAACTATATGGCCCGCTTTTTATAAATATTTATTTTTTAAATTGTGCTCTGTTACTCGTAAATTAAAGTAAACCCATAATCCCCATAAGTCTTTAATGGTGAACGTGTAGACGAAATTTTCTTGAAAAAGCTCGATTAAAACGGTTTTTGTAATAATGGCCGTGCACAAATGCTGATTTTGAGGAAACTGTGATTTTTTATATCGAGCCAATTATGTCAATCGTGTTTTGGCCCTCATGATTTCCTAAAGAAAGTCTACGAATCAGGCAAATTTGTAATTTTTGAGGCCAAAAATAGATTTTTCGTGCAACCGAAATGCGTCGAAATATATCTTCTTCGGCACCCATTTTCCAATTCTGTACTTACACTCCGTAGCCTTAGCCAAGGTTCTTCCACACTGTTATTAAGATCTCCCTAAGTAGTGTAAGTACATGTAAGTAGATAATTATGAAAGTTAGATTTTTTAGAAGAGAATAAGTTTTGTTGGTATGGAATTTAGGTATTGGTACTTAAATGCTTTTTTTACAGTAGCGGATATGTTGGGTATACTTAACGAATTTCTTTATCTTTAAACTTGAACAATTTTAATCTCATAAAAATAAATTATTATTACCACTGAGATAAAATATTAACAAGAACATAAAATTAAAATGTATGTATTTTTGTTTGATCAAGAAGCAGTATGATTCATAAAGGAAGTGCTTTTGGCACATTTTTATTTTTGCAACCTTTTAGCACTTGCTGTACCACTTTTCTACCTTATTACTTTAGTAATAAGTTCGATCCTGTTTCATTACCGTCTTTCATATGTGATTGGATTGATACCTACTACAGTTTGATTAACCTACTGCTGTTAAAGTTAGCAACAAAAGTCGATTAACACTTGCATTTTTTTAATCTTAATTATTAAGCGAAATATTTAATTCAAATCGGAACAGAAGTACTTAAAAATTTTAAGAACATTAACTCTTAACAGTTAAACGAAAAAAAAGCAGTTTATCGAATCATTTTGTGTTATTTTGGTGATGTCAAAAAGTTGCAGTCTTAACCGACTTCTGTTGCTGACCGTACCTGCAAATAAATAAAAAATAATAATAAAAATGGTTATTTCAATAACTTACAGTAGTTACATTTATACTTTTAGGAATGACCCTTTAAGCAAAATAAATGTTTGTGCTAGGACATTCCGCCCTTCAACTACAGTACAGTGTCGTATACAAGTTATTGAATTATGATAATGAATAAAAAAATAAGTAGACAAATCCTCCATTTTAAAGGAGGAGTCTAAAATTAAACAAAAAGGAAAAGAAATGAAAATTAGGTAATTTAATAGCGCGCGCATAGTGATAGTGCGTATGTTAGTGCATGTGTATGCATGAGTGTGTGTGAGTGTGCGTATGGTCTTTGGTGTGAGTGAGAGGCTATGAAGTAAGTGCGGGTATGCGTGATATGAGTGAGGATGAGTGTAATCACATTACGGCTGCACATTATACGGCTTAAGTCCCGTATATCTCTGTTAGATCCGCGAATAAAACATAAAAAGCGTTTATTTTACTAGAAGACGCTAGAATTTCCACAGTTATGTCCTATAGGTGGAAATTCTAGTTGCCTCGTTGTTCTTCCTTTAAAAACACTAGCAAGCGGTGTCGTGTCTTCACCATACATAGGAAGAGTGAATTTATTTAGGTGCAGGCAATTGTAACTATGTTTAACGTTCGGAAAATACGTACTGAATGTTAGCTCTTTTAAAATAAATAATTTATTTTAATATTAATACTTGCCTGATGATATGTAGTTACAAGAATTACATACCTGTTATTTTTTTAAATAAAAAACAGTTATTCGTCATGTTAACCAAATATATTTCCATATGAAGTACCTAAAAAATTTACAATTCGTATTAGATTCAAAGCAGTTTTTGCTCTTGACGGGGCGCAAAGGACCAATATTCTGAATGAACCTATTGCATTTTCCTGCACAGCGGCTCAGATAGCCGGCGTCGATTCGATCACAGACTGACCTACATAGTCGTGAAGGCTGTGCGAAGAATTAGAGTGTGATGTTTCATTTACTTTTTTTGTTTCTTCCAAAGGGCAAAGGGATTTGCCAATCAGATGCTAAAGTTGATTTTTTTATAGATATTGCAAAGTGTTAAATGTATTTCCTGCCAGAATCCTATGTCCTCTCTACCCTACA
This sequence comes from Cosmia pyralina, assembly GCA_946251885.1. Taxonomy (NCBI): domain Eukaryota; kingdom Metazoa; phylum Arthropoda; class Insecta; order Lepidoptera; family Noctuidae; genus Cosmia; species Cosmia pyralina. The sequence goes on along the minus strand of OX276361.1, from coordinate 21,744,517 downwards.
CAGAATGACTTCTGATGTGATAATTCTGTCATACTTAGATTACTCGACTTGGTCTCATCCGAGCCAAGTGATGAGTATGTATGTCACAATTTGCCTAGCCTTTTCCCAATTAGTTTGGGGTCGGCTTCCAATATAACAGGATGCAGCTGTATACCAGTATTTTTACATAGAGCGAGTGCCTATCTGACCTCCACAACCCAATCCAGTAATTGGGTAATACGATACCCTTTGGTAAGACTGGTTGTCAGACTTTCGGGCTTCTGACGACCCGTAACGACTATCAAAGATCCACGAATGACAACCGGGGCTTAACGTGCTTTCCGAGGCACGGAGGAGTCTCGGTATGTAAAGATGCTCACAGATCCACTGACCAACCCCGGCAACCGAGCAGCTATCTATAATAGGTATGCCAGGAGCGTGCTCACAGCTTTTTCGGATATATTATGCGTTCACCTAAGTTATCATCTGCCTAGCCTTTTCCCAACTATGTTGGGGTCGGCTTCCAGTCTAACCGGATACAACTGAATACCAGTATTTTACATAGAGTGACTGCCTATCTGACCTCCACAACCCAGTAACTGGGTAATACCCCTTAGTAAGGCTGGTTGTCAGACTTTCGGGCTTCTGACGACCCGTAACGACTGTCAAAGATCCACTAATGACAGCCGGGACCAACGGCTTAACGTGCTTTCCGAGGCACGGAGGAGCCTCGATATGCAAAGATGGTCCAGCTTTCACCGTAATACGTCGTATGCACGGTATACTGAGTTACATCGTGTAGGTATCATAAACTGGGGATATGACTCCATTGCCAATGTCGTACTCTTGAATGATGGTATTTTATTAATATGATCTATTTGTAGGTGAAGGCGCGTTCAAGTTAGTTACATATTTACGTATGTGTTGTGGATCAAGTCCATCGCAACCGTTGAGAGTCAGGTCTTAAGCTCGATTCTCAGTTTGGACAAAGTGGAGTTGGGTTTTTTCAACACGATTTCTTCTATAGCAGTTCAGAGTTTTGATTGGTCCTGGACAATAGGCTCGCCCCCTATTACATGGGGTATAAAAATAAGTATATATTCCTGTACACCTCTGCCTAACCCTAACCTATGAATAATCACATCACACTAATATTCTATTGGCGAAAGTTTGTGAGTAGTATCTGTGTTTGTAAGTTTGTTACTTCTTCACGCTCAAACCGCTGGACCGAATTGGATGAAATTTGGTGTATAGATAGCTTATACCCTGGATTAACACATATGCTACTTTTTATCCCGGTCTGCGTGGGTGAAACCGCGGGGCGCAGCTAGTACACTATACTGGGTTATTTTAAATTGGCTAGCTAAACTCTATAGACGAGAAGGATATTGATATCTAAACATGATCTCTCCCTCACACTCATACAAACACTCATACATCGGTACAGAAATAGGCCACATCATAGCTGCATTAGCTAGTTAGTATATTATATTGTAATTTGGTACTGTACTCGTCTTACAACTATTGCTTTATGTTCAAATCTTAGGCGAGGACGCTGGCACCTTAAACCAAGTTAAATCTTACTTTGGGTGCCAGAGTTCATCGAAAACACTCTTTTCCATTGTTGTAACGTTGCATAGTTTTAAGATAAGTGTTAGTGTACTACTGAAGTTAATAAAATTATTTTTATTTAAAAAAAAAATGATGAAACAAAGAATAAATTAATTTGATGATTTGATTCTTTATGTGACGTCATCGACCGCAGTCAAATTCAAACTCAAACTCAAAGCATTTATTTCAAATAAACCAATTACAGGCACTTTTGAATTGTCAATGGGTCGGTCAGTCAGAAAGATGAAGCTAGTTGCCCATTCCAAAGCGTAGTAGATCCCTATGGAGAAGAACGGGCAAGAAACTCCACGGACACTCTTTTAAATCATAATATTTTTACAAAATATTGGTTACATCGTTCAAGTTGAAAATATACATGTGAGAACAATGTAGAAAGACGTGCACGTTAAAAAGCGTCCGTAATAAAAAGATAAAAACTAAAACAACTAAATTAAATATTAAAATTAAAAATAAGCCATGGCAGCTAAGAGACGACCAGTCCCAACTGACGGCGGCGCCCGTTCACGAACATGACGCATGGATCACCACCAATTAGCTCAACCATATTGAAGAGAACTTCAAAGGGTTATAGTTGAAGTAATGTTGTAAACACACTCATTGTTTTGTGGTAGGCATAATAAAGGTACAGAGATTAGTCGTAACTTAAAACTTGACCACAGAAAATAACAGTGAAATAAATCCCTCACTTTCCATTCCCTTGGCTTTTACCATGATTGAGATATCAGTTATCAGCTCAGTCGAAACACAATCGGAATCGAATCAGATCGTATTCAATTCAATGATAGTATTGAATTGAATACAATCTGATTCGATTCCGATTGTGGATATCTGTAAATGTATTCTGAGTAAAATTACCTCGCTGTATACTTTCTGAAATGAAATGTTTATTTCTATACCTTTATACCTTTTATACCTTTTAAGACACTTTTACACGTCGATTTTTCGGTTAATATTTAAAAAATATAAATCACATTGCATTATCAATGCATAAATCAGTGTAGGAAATGAACAGCTGTATCGCAATCGGTATTGACAAGTAAATTACTTCGTAGTACTTTGATACCTTATTTCTAAATCGACTCAACACTTTTGCAACAATATTTAAATAACAGATTAATAATACAGCTTGTTTAGCATTTTTGTTTCCTTTTTAAGATTATTTTCTTAATGGCTTTTAGGCTGAGGCAGCGATTTGCGATGCGACTGGAAGAGCGACACGAGATAAACATGGTGCGGCTACATTATACTCGTAAGCGAAAATCGCGTATATTCGGCGATTTCGCTGATATGTTGATCTAGCCGAAGCCGTGATTACAGTGATGTTGTTCCTTTCGCATAAAGAAATCAAAGATCGCTAGTAATATTTGATGTACGGTGTAGCCATATACGTGATCATTCATTTATTTGTTTTAATCGCTCATGTGCCGCGTCGAGGCCTAATGTAGCCTCAGCCTTAGACTTAAAGGGCACGCTTTTTCCCAATGTTTCTGAATGATTAACAGGATACGCTGACAGCTTGTCAACCTCCTGTCCTGATGATGATGACCTGCTGTCATTTGATTGACTGTTCCGATTGACTGACCCGGAAGCTTCGTCGCAAGAGAGCGCTGCGTGTCACTTGTCAAAGTCATCTTGAAGACAAAGCGACCAATCGGCGACAAGAAAAAACACTTAGCGCCATCTCACGGCAAAGTTAAACTCCATTGACAGTTGAATGAAAGTAACAAACACTTAGCGCCATCTATGCGGAACTAATTTGGCAGTTTTCTTCCCCTAGTAAATATGGGTTCAAAATTGTTTAATGAGCTTTCTTGCTAATCACGGCATCCTAAGAAAAGAATGTGAGAAGAATATTGGATTCCTATTAAAGCAAAAGTTAAAATGTTTACATGGGTGCTAAAAATAATTGTTTGTAGGTACCTACAATAAACTGGTGAACGATTGGAAAGCTGAAAGTATCCCACACGTGTATCTGTAATAAAAACAAACTGTAAAAATAGCACACCGATAGTCCAATCAAATCGTGAAACTTATTGAGTGTTAAAATAATTGAAGAAACAAGCGAACCGCTTCGGGTTTGTTCGGGTATTGTCCGTACCGGGCCGTTTATTTGGCACGACGAGTCTTAACCCCCGTTCGCACGGGCGTAATACAATCACGGCGGGATTTTATAGCGCACTGGATTTTTAACGCTCTGCTTAGCGCCGAGAGTGCAAAATCCAACAGTGTTTTTTCGACGCGCTAGAATGTACTCTGTTATTGTTAAGTTGGATTCTCAACGCTCGGCTCAACAACGAGAGTTGAAAATCCAGTGCGCTATAAAATCTCGCCGCGATTTTATTACGCCCGTGCCAACGGGGGTTTAAAGAGAAACTCCATACCTAGGTCTCTATGAGTGACAGATATGACGCTCTTCAAAGCCGAACTTTTTCTAAAACTTGCTGTGCCATTGATGTATTGTCATATTATGCCCTTACATAACATATAGTATGCCCACATTTCGCCAGTTATATAATATTTAAGCCCCATGTAATAAGGGACGAGCCTATTGCTATCAACCGTGCACAAATCCAGACAAATATAATGTGATCAGGATATATTGAGGTTGCACTTATATCGCTATGAAAGGGGTGTGACTACTGAGATGACGTTTAAAACAGATGTGTAGAAGAAGAAGATATACTGCGCTGACCCCAAATCAAATGGCATAGAGGCAGGATAAATAATGATGATGACGACTCAAAAAGTAAAAACCGACTTCAAAAACCAAAAACGAATAAAATAACTTTCATAAAAAACTTAATGGCTTCTGAAGTCTGTGTCAAGTTGACACCGACTTCAGAAGCGGTTAAGTTTTTACTTTTTTTAAAGTAAATTTATTTTTCCATTTTTAGTGGAATATACGATTACAAAAAAAAAAAAAAACGCAAGACAAACGAAAAGCACAATCATCAAAAATCGGCTTAGAAATGTACATTTATGCATATGACTTCGTACATAAGAATAATTACACACGTTATCACGTTAATGAAAGAATCATCAAAATTGGTTTATAAGTTTTTGAGAAAATCGCATACAAACAAACATACATACATACGGTTCGAATACAGAACCTCCTTTTTTGAAGTCGGTTAAAAAAGAAAGAAAGTCTCTGAAAGTCACTTCAGCATAACGGAAGTTTTAGTTCCAACCTGTCTCAGTGTTCACCGTTGATTATTTACACAACATTCTAGAAGTACACTCTAGTTCACATCATATCACTCACGATGAAAATGAAAACCCTATACACACGTTATCCAGTCTATGCAACACAATCCTCCAGTGACGATGACGTCCGTAATGTGATATCAGTTGGCTGCAACTTGCGTAATTCTATGTAATGTGTCTTTACGCCTGCTGCTGTTTGTAATGTAGTTCGATACTTTAGGTAAGGATGCTGTGGTTGACAGATTATTTTGAAGAAGTATAATATTGTGAGGGAAAGAATGTATCGTTCACGACCTTAAGCTAGAGAAGTTGCGACCTATACAGGACAAAATTAATGCTAGAAGTTCAGATTGACAGAGCAAGAAAGAACGACACAAAACAAATAAAGATGAAAGAGAAAGAGAGAACTGAAAGCTATCGTAAGTACGTAGATCTAACTAGATCTTTCAAGACTTCTTCTATACAAATTGGACTTAAGGTGGATCCGCAGATCAGTGTCAGACTATAGTAAATATGTATAAATTTACATAATCATAGCCATAAGAATCATCAATGATTATACATCTCTCCAAGTTAGATTTGTTCTCTTTTATCTGATTTCAGAAATCAGATCATGTTTTGATCAAGATACAAACTGACGCTAACCAGCACCCTAATTGCGTAACACATTATCAATCGGAGTTGGTTTCATTTTGACAGTTCAACAACATTCATTGCGTAATTTACGTTGTCGAGCAGACAAATTTTTCCAACATATGAAGCAATGGATTAGCAATTTGTTTCAAAATGAAACCAACTCCGATCGATAATGTGTTACGCAATTAGGGTGCTGTACTACTGCAGATCCACCTTAATTATAAATTCGTTCAAAAAAGGAATTCGGATAAGTCTAGTCTATGCCATCAAAAAGCTTTGACTAACTAAAAACCTTGAAGCAAACCCCACCCCATCTTCTTTAAAAATCTTATCTAAATCGAGGCTTTGTCAGTCAAATTTTCCGCGGATACTTACTCAAAATGTGTCTGTCATTCAACATCTCATGAAATAACGACTGAGCGACTGTGACTAACGGCTATTCACACTTTGACCAATAACATAATATTTCAAGCTTAGTTCTGCTAGCTCATCCATCATTGTACAATACTATTTACGTAGTTTCGTCATCTGACTCAGCAAATAAGACGCTGAACTGACATGTTATCCAACTTACTCAATATTCGTCACATCGATATGTAATATAGATTGATGTGTCTGTCTGTGTTGTATGCAAGATAGGAGATGAACCAAAGGATATCTAGGACCCGTTCCATACATTCGTTCAGGTTTTTCGTGTTACTCTGCCAATTCTATGCCAAAACCTTCGGCGTTCAGGGATACTTAAGGCCTCTTTGAACCAATCAATAAAAAGATAACTACTTTCTTTATAAAGTTAAGTTTCAAGTTACCTATATCATCCTCAGCCTCATTCCAGTTTATTTGACACCAAGTTTTAGTAACTACCACACGAAAACGAAAGAGGAACCCAGTTTAAATGAGATCAGCTCAGTAAATACATATTTTTCTTCCATTGAAGACATCATTCTCTTCTCTCTCATCATCCCGTGTGTTCATATCCTTCTTAATCATATAATTTTTCACATAATCCATCCATCTTTTCTTTGGTCTGTCTCTATTCTTATATCTATCAGTATTCATACTTAACCCTTGCTAATTTTATTAGAAGTTAATATGACGGGGCGCCCTAGAAATATATATCAAGTAACTTTATTGCAAGGTCATGTCCTTCAGGAAGGTCAGGTGCGTAGTACTCGCAACCGGCGTGCGTATAAGACCAGATGTATGAACGTAAACGAAACAAAAGGAATATTTAAGGGGGATGCGCTAAGATAGCCCGCGAATCAAATTTTCTTACGTTTTTTGCAATTTGCAGGTCAGTGTCAGGTTGTATGTTGATTAAAATATGAGACGCGGCCGTAGCTAATATGGCTTTTGACCTCAAACCTCATGATTTCATGAAATCGCTAGATTTGAGGTCAATTCTAACTTATGGAGTTGTATTGCTGATTCTAATGATTATTATTCTGTAAATCCATATTAGCTATGGCCGCGTCTCATATTTTAATCAACATACAATCTGACACTGACCTGCAAATTGCAAAAAACGTAAGAAAATTTGAATGTCGCGGGCTACCTTAACACATCCTCCTTAAGGGTCGCAGCAGGTGGCGTATTGTAGTTTCTGCCTACCCTCATGAGAAGAAGGCGTGAATTTTTTAGGTATTTATGTAGTACCTCTAGATTATATGACGATCATCCAGCATAATCTTAATTGTCAGTTGTTATAAATTGAAAAGCGGTTTAACCGATTACCACAAAACACCTCCAATTTAATTTTTTTTTTAATAACACCTTTATTTACTACAGAATACAAAGAAACCGCCTTCATAAACCGCTTTAAAAATGCAGTTAATGAACCGTTTATCTAGAAACTAACCATTAGCCAGTGATTACTGTTGCAGCCCATATATCAAAGGCTTTCTTATCCGGTGCTTACGGCAAACAGCTTCCTTAGGATATTCTGTGAAAAACTCACAGGTTTTAGTATTAAAAGGATTTGATGCCTACGGAAGAAGTGGCTTTTTTATCGTCTTAAAAAAAAAGGGTAAGTATATTAGGTGAACGGAGTAGAAGCCTATGTCATACCTAGTTATTTTTATTTTTTTTAATAGCGTAGTCAGAAAAAATGGTCTAAGTATCAATAAATACTACAAATTCGATGTAAACTTTTCATTTTAGAACAATAAAAACAGAAATTTAAAAAAAAATCGTTTAAAAGATTTTTTAATTAAAAAAAAAAAGTTAGGTATGCCATACAAGAGACTGTAATAAAAGTCATCCAGTGTATTGATTTAAATATAATATAGTGTTTGGATGCATGTGTACACAGGCCAGCATATCAAGCTACCAAAATCTGTCAAATTTCTTTGATAGATTTTCAACTTTATAACAAAGGAATAAGGTTCATATTCAATTGGGAAAATTTACAGATTGGGGTAGGTTCGGGGGTGCTTGGGGGGGCCTCTGTACCTAACTTACATCAGTTCAAATCAATCTACATAACATCACGCCTGTAATTCCTGAAGGGTTAGACAGAGGTGCACCCAAATTTCACTAGTTATGTTAAAGTCCCATGTAATAGGGGGCGAGCCTATTGCCATCACCAGGCACAAATCCAGATTCCAGGTTGCTACTGATGGAGAAACCCAATAACACTAAGTACCCAATCCGGGAATTGAACACAAGACCGCAGTAGCGCTGGCGAGCAATTAAATTTTTGTTCATGTATATATATACATACACAAAAATTGAATTTGTGTTTTTTATTTATTATTTAATTTTTCTATACTTCTATGGAGTAATATTCCTTGAGCTTTCAATTATTGCCAAGATGTCAATTCCATACTGTATAAAGAGGTTCAATTTGTTTGTATGTAGGGGGTAATCTCTGGAACTACTAGTCAGATTTTTTAAAATTATATTTGCATTTGATAGCCCAATTCTTGAGGAAAGTTATGAGCTAGTTAACATCACGCTATAGCCCTTAGGAGTCGAGCAAAACGAATACAAGCGGTAAACGAAGTAATAGCACGGGTGGGTGATGCTATGCGACGCGTTGGGTCGGGGGAGCAAGTCACGCGTACGAAGTTAGTCATTCTATAATTTGACAATCTACAGTACTTGCCAACATTTAATTGTTAAAAAAATACTGACATTTTCTTAACAATTAAATGTGTTTTCAACCTCAGTAACACAAACCGCTTCCCAGCTGTAAATATAGAAACAAAAACACAAAAAATCGAACAATGCTGTTTGTGCGTGATTGTGGCCGTATTGTTAGCCGATAACACTATCGATTGGAACTTACTGACGGAGAAATAATACTGTAACGTGTTACACGTGCGCTTGATACGATGTGTCGTAGTGGTGTACAACTGGCTTTAAGACACAGCCAGATTCATGGGAAAAATAGGAGAGAACAGAAGGAGTGATGTCAGAAGTTCTTACGTCTGACATCACTCCTTCTGTTCTCTTATTAACATGGGAGCATCTGTAGCCGATCTAGGACGAGTCCTGTATCTCGGCATACAACGCCAGACCCCTCAAAACTGTTAATAATATATTAGGTCTTTACCTATGAAATTGCCGTTCTGCAGTAGGTACTGGCCATTTCAAATCAAAATAATTTTTGTTTGGCTAAGAATTCTAATTTCAAATTAATTTTATTTTAAAAACATGGATTTTTTTTTCCTAAAGTAGTCATTTGTTTATTGATTAGTGTTACATTTTCATCGCATTTCAATCTTTTTCGTCATCATGGATACGTTAAAAATTCGAGTAATTATGGAATATGAGTACCGTCGTGGCAGCAACGCGGCACAAGCGGCACGCAACATCAACGACGTTTACGGAGCTAACACTACAAACCAACGCACCACTTGTTATTGGTTTGCTCGCTTCCGTTCTGGAAATTTCGGCCTGAAAAATGAACCTCGCGGTCGTCCGAAGACTTTGGTCGATAATGACGAATTAAAGGCGATTGTGGAAGCTGATGATACACAATCTACGGCTGAATTAGCAGCAGCTTTCGAAGTTAGCGTCAAAACAATATTGGTCCATTTGCGTCAAATTGGCAAGGTAAAAAAGCTTGACAAATGGGTGCCCCACGAACTCAATGATCGCCAGCGCGAAGTACGCGTCGAGAAAGCCTTGCACTGCTCAACAGACACACAAATGAAGGAATTATGAACCGCATTGTTACCTGCGATGAAAAATGGATTCTGTTTGATAACCGCAAGCGCTCAGCAAGTTGGTTGGATCCTGGTTCAGCACCTAAACAATGCCCTAAACGAAAACTTACCCCTAGAAAAGTGATGGTCACTGTTTGGTGGTCTAGCGCCGGTGTGATTCATCACAGCTTCTTACCAAACGGGGTGAGCATTACTTCAGATGTGTACTGTGAAGAACTGAACACAATGATGAAGAAGCTGGCACATCTCCAACCAGCATTGGTCAATCGCTCGTCTCCGCTGCTCCTGCACGACAACGCGCGACCTCATACTGCACAGCAGACGGTCTCCAAGTTGCAAGAACTGGGGTTGGAAGCTCTCCGTCATCCGCCCTACTCACCAGACCTTGCGCCTACAGACTACTACTTTTTCCAGAATTTGGATAACTTCTTGGCGGGAAAAAAATTCAATACCCGAGAGGCAGTACAAAAGGCCTTTGAAGAATTTGTTGCCTCCCGTCCAGCTGATTTCTTTAAGAAGGGCATCAATAAACTGCCACTGCGTTGGCAAAGATGTATTGATTGCATGGGTGATTACTTCGATTAATACAAATAAAAAATGCATGAAAAAAATTCGTTTAAATTTTTTCATACAAAACGGCAATTTCATAGGTAAAGACCTATTATGATTGATGGATATTAGCACAAAAGACATGCAAAAAGATGCATCAATGAAAGCTTATGAACAAGAAAATTAAAACAAATTAAAAAAAAATGTGTGTGTGTGTGTATGCGTGCGTGATTTTGTGTAAGTGTATAGTTGTGAAAGGTGTTGGGGTGTTTGGGTAGTGACGTCTTACCGAAAAAAAATATGTTTCCTCATATGAAAGGCCAATTAGGTAATTATGTACCTTTTTCTTACATAAAGTTTTGTTGAATACCGGGTGTTAATGTTGAAGGAAACAATTTCGCGAAGGTAAAAAATAGGAAGACCACAGCGTCACGTCATTATCAAAAAAAAAAAATCTAAAAAAAAACAGCCAGTAATAAAAAAAAAAAACAATCAAAAATCTGCCAGTTCAGAAAGCATGGTAGTCTTATTAATTAATGCTGTTGTTGGTTGTCCAAAATAACAACAACAAAAACTATTTTAGTCAAGACGAAATAAGACATAAGATTAAATCAAGAAAACTATGAAACCGTGATCGGTGATTAAATCTGCCCCATTAAACCCGTCATGTTTTAAACTACACCATCAAAATAAGACCATCTTTATCTATGACATAACACATTACAAAATTCACTGTTTTATCTCCAAAATGAAATAACAGTAAGCTACAGATTGAGATAAGCTCGTTCCCAGCACGACTCCAGATGAAATAACTGTTACCGCAGATCGTGACCATGTTAAAGATTCTGTGAATCTACTCTTTTTTGTGTCATCTTAGATAATTGAAACCGAATTATAAAATTGAACCGTGTTTTTGGAAATCATTTGGATGAGTTGGGCGATGATTGCATAAATGATATCAGTCAAGTTTTTTAGCCTAGTTAAAAATTGTCTCTTAAACTTGATATTGGCCATGTAGATATAACAGTCTATTTCTCTTCAATATTCCCAAATCAGCTTATTACAACAGCAGCAACAAAGATTAGCAGTAAAAGACCCTGGGCAGTCTGTATGACTAACTTCCTTTAGCTATTTTCATAGATCTGTTTTTTATATTTCTATAAACATATTTCACATCGATACGTGAAAAGTAGAAGAAGTTATCAAAAATAAACATTTTTATAGCTTCCTGGTCAAACCAAACCAAACCAACCAATCAATCCAAACCAATCAAACCAATCAATTTTGCCTAACCTTTTCCCAACTATGTTGGGGTCGGCTTCCAGTCTAACCAGATGCAGCTGAATACCAGTATTTTACATGGAGCGACTGCATATCTGACCTCCACAATCCAGAGGGGCAATTCCCGTATTTTTAACAACGTTCGCAATCTCATCTCAGTCTCAATCTGTCAAATATTGTATAGCGTTTACCTACATTTTTGACATTTGATTGTCGCTGGCATGAGATTGCGACATGAATTTGAACGTTTTTTGATACGAGAATTGGCCTTCTGATATTGGGTTACACTACCCTTTGATAAGACTGGTTGTCAGACTTTCGGGCTTCTGACGACGTGTAACGACTGTCAAAGATCCAAGAATGACAGCCGGGACCAGCGGCTTAACGTGCTTTCCGAGACACGGACTGTTACCAGTAATTTACAAATTTACAAAATAATGAACTTAATAAAATATAGACAAGTTGTGTAATTTATAAATATGATTGAAGCACTTCTTTGTTTCACAAGGACAACGCTTTGTTCTTGATTTCTTTTGCTCTAAGTTTATAGTTCCGCTGAGAAAAATAATAATAAATAAATAAATAATAAATCTTTATTTATATATAAACAGATACATGTAACATCTTTTACAAAGTGGTTAGTGTATCTCTAACAATCAAGTGGGTGACGTGCTGCTCTCCTTGCTAGGCTATGAAATAGCCTGTATTAAGGAGTAACAGTGGCGATCCCCTCTAATTGTATTACTATAATTGTATTTTTACAAGTTACATCTAATAAAGGCAATTAGTGCGCGAGCGCATTTGCTTGAGTGTACTTGTGTGTATGGGGGTGCATGGGTGACTGTGCATGTGTGATGTGTGTACGTGTATGTGTATGTGTGTGTGGGGGTATGTGTGTGTGTGGGGGTGTGTGTGTGTAGGTGCGTGTGCATGAGTGTGCGACTGTGTAAGCGTGCGTAAGTAAAGGGACTGGATTAGTGTGGGTCTATCTTTTGGGTGAGAGGTACAATATACAAACTTATCATGAATTAATTAAATTATATATTTTTCTGTTTCCTCGTAGGTGTTATCTTGAAGAAATGTGCGGACAGACTTCTTACAATTTTGATAAGACAATTTATATATTGGACATTTTTTGTTAATTGTATTGTATAGAGTCGGACCTAGATAATAAAAGAATCTTTTAGTAAACGGCAAGCGGGTTTTGGGAGGAGTACATATTATATCTTTTCGGCGTTTGGTAATTTCAATATAGGGTGTTATGCGGTGTTGCAACAGAACTGATTGTAAAATAAAGTGTTGTCGCACGTTGAGGACGTTGCAGTTTTTGTATAACTGATTAGTTGGATATAGTAGTGGCCGGAAAGTAGCCACTTTCAGTATGGCGCGATGTGCAACTTCCAATGGTTTAAGGAAGGTTTTTGCAGCACCACCCCAACAGGGAATACAATAGGTAATAATAGATAGGCATAAGGCAAAATAGACATTACGTATAATTATAGGGTTTGCAATATTTCTTAAAGTTTTAAATATATATATTAGTTTGCGAACTCTGCCAGTCAGGACATTAATGTGAGATTTAAATTTAAGATTCTTATCTATGACAATACCTAGGTATTTGATTTCATCCGTAGAGGATATAGGTGTACAGTGGCATGAAACCTGAGTTTGCAAATTGCATGTGTGAGCCTTAAGTGATATCGGTGGATTTGGTTGGGTAGCAGAACTGATTGAGTAGGTAATGAACTTGGTTTTGGAGGTATTAAGTGTAAGCGTATGGAAATAAAGCCAGTTTAGCGCTACTTCAAAGCCATGCTGTGCTTTTCCCTCGAGTTCAGACCACGTGTTGGCGACGAAAGTTATAGCAGTGTCATCTGCATAAGATGTTATCTTGGCGTTTGGGATATTTAAATTGCATAAGTCGTTTATAAAAATGAGAAATAGGGTGGGACCCAAAATGCTTCCTTGCGGAACGCCATAGTAGATGGGAAGCTCACTGCTGCTGTGACGATCAATCTTTACTACTTGGGAGCGATTTGTGAGGTAGCTTTGAAATAGATCAAGTTGTAACCCCCTGACACCCATTCTTTCAAGTTTGAGTAAGAGAGACCGAACGGGGACGGTGTCGAACGCCTTCGCAAGGTCTAAAAATATTGTTAGGACCTTTTTATTACTGTTAAGGTTTTGTACGATATTATTAGTTAGCTCCTGAACTGCATCACAGGTCGACTTGTTTTTACGAAATCCAAATTGTTGTGGTGATATTAGTTTGTAATGTTCTAGGTAGTTAACAAGTCTTTTATTAATAAGACGTTCTAGTACCTTGGATAGGGCAGTCAGAACTGCAATGGGACGGTAATTACTCGGTAAGTTCCCGTCGCCTCCCTTGAAGATCGGGTGAATGATGGCCTTTTTAAGAGAAGAGGGAAAGACAGCAGTCTCGAAACAGAGATTAAAAATATGGCATAGTATGGGTGCCAGGGAGGTTACATACCTCTTCAGGATGTAGGGTGATATGCCATCCCAGCCAGTTGCAGCATCAGAGCGCAATGAACGGATGACTGTTGTAATTTCGTCTAGGTCAATAGGGTCGAGGACGAAAGATGACATCAATGCGGTATCAGAAGTAGGTTGAGTGACTGTCAATGGCTGCGTAGTACTAGTGTGAATTATATCTTTCGCAAGCCTCTCGCCAATGTTAACGAAGAATGAGTTTACAGTGTTGCAGGACTCAATAGGTGAAGTTGATAAAGTTAGTAATTGAGTAGATGTATTCTTAGTTTTAGTAGTGTTAGTTACCTTTTTAATAGTGTTCCATAATGTTTTTGGGTTTTTACTACCTTTTTTTAGTTCCTCTGTATCATAAATTCTCTTTGCTTTCTTCAAAATTCTAATACAAAAATTTCTGTATCGAAGGTAGGTAATGTTTAGAACTTCATTTCCTGGGAAATTTTTAACTTTCTTGTGTAGAGCATCCCTATTTCTTATGCACCGTAATAAACCAGGTGTGATCCACGGTTTAAGGATTTTCTTTTTTGATGAAACTTTTTTGACTGTGGTATTTGCAGAAATGGACACAGTCATTAAATTCAGTAATTTATCGGTAGCCATATTTGCATCTTTTATACTGAGAATAGGGGTGAAATCGAGTTGCGACATTGATTTGTCAAGCCCTTCATAGTCAATTTTTGTTATAAAGGAGTTTACGACCGTTCGTAAACAGTTGTCTTGTAAGCAAAGTAAGGAGGAGGAGTGATCAGTTATTGTGGAGCTTAAGACAAATGTGTGGGTAGGGGAAATTGTTTTAAGGAACGTGTGGTCCAAACAATTTCCATCCCTGGTCGGTAGGGTGTGGGAAGGAAGATAGCCATGAAAGGCAAGGCAATTTAGGTATTCGTGGGAGCGCATGTCAGATGTGGTAGGTTTGATGTCCACATTCAGGTCACCTGTTATAACTACCGATTTAAATCTATGCAACGACGGAAGAATGTTGTTAAGAACTGTGAGAAAGTTGTTTATATTGTCTATTGACGGCGATCGATAAATACAGATTATCGCCAAATCAAAGTTAATTTTTATAATAAGTCCAGATGCAGATCCGTGGAAATCTGGCTCTTCGCATGTAACAGACAGGTCCGATCTTGAATACACCACTACTCCATCACTTTGATTTATATGTTTGGTGGTCATGAACGCGGAGTAATTATTCAGAATCGGGATAGTGCTATTGCTGGAGCATGGCAACCAACATTCAGTTAAAACAACCAGATCGCAATCGAAAGAAATTCGGAGCAGAAGTGTTTGCAAGTTTAAAAAGTTACGGTTTATAGAGCGAATGTTTTGTGTCAGGATTTTAATAAAGTTATTAGGACACTTCACAATGGAGAGTGTTTCCTCAGGTGCGCATGTATAGATAGTTGATACAGCTAGTTCGTCAATGCAATCAATTAAATTGTTTATGTTAGTAGTCATTTTTCCGGTAAAGTAATGGTATTTTGAAGGTTACAAGAAAATAGGGTGGAATTTAATCTAGGAACGTGTGGGTAGTTTACGATTTGGGGTAGTAAATTTAGAAAGAAATATTTTATGATAATAAGTAAGGAATAATAGGGATGAACGCAAGCATATGTGGAGAGTGTATATGGTGACATGGAGAAGTTGTAATATGTAGGTGTTGAGCGATTCATGTATGAGAGTATATTGTGCTGATAGTAATAGTTATGTGTGTAAGTTTTGTTTGTGCTTGTATTTAGTATTTTAACAGAGCAATTCAAAGAAATCATGAAAGTAATCAAATAGCTCACAAAATATAGCAAGGTACACTTAAATGCAGGTAGTCATGCTTGGTTTATTGTCGCCAGCTGGTTCAATTGTTCTTCGCTTTTTACCAATATAGTCTGACTATCAGGATCCTTTTTTAGCATAACTCTTCCATTTGACGTCCAACAAAAGTTGTAGTAGTGTTGTTTCGCATAGTTTCTAGTAAGGTAAAATAACCTTTTAGAATTCGCTGTTAATAACTCGGTGATGTAAATAGGTATTTCCTGTGCAGATTTTAAGTTTAGATGGGTTGATTTTAACTTATCTTGAGGATTGCGTTTATTGAAGTCTTTAACAGCAGCAAGAAAATTAGTTTTCGTCAGTGTATTGCAAAACTCAACTGATAAACTCGACGTTAAATTTTCCTTTTTTGAGGGTAGTCTTACAATATCACGGATACTAGCGGATTCTGCATCAAGGCCTAGATGTCGTGACAGGTGCGTTATAGTTTCATACAGCATGATTTTGGTCTCATTCTGCCTTTTGGGTACATTGCGTAATTCTATAGAGGTTTTGATGAGATTGTAGTCGAGAACTTCCAACCTGTTTTCTAACGCAGCTAACTGGATTACCATGGAGCCACGTTGTTGTTCTAGTCCCGTAATTTTATTTTCGAGTGACTGAAATTGATCGGAAATCGCTGTCATTGCCTTTTCGAGATCAGCATTTGTGACCTTAATTTCTGAGTAGTAGTTTTTTATTTCCTTAATATATCCTTCCAATTTGTCCAATCGAGTGCTCTGAGTACACATCATCTCACTGATCATCTTCTTGATGTCTTCTTTAAACATATTCAGGGCATCACCGGAGGCTTCATCCGAGCGGCACCCGCGTTTGGTTTTGGCTCTCTGGGTGATGTTCCCTGTTGAGTCTTTGTCTACGTGCAGCTTCCGGACATCAGACTCCGAAAGCGATGAGCATGATTTTTTCGGAGAAGTTTTAGGTGGTGTCTTATACATGTTCGCTTAACTTGCTATTTAGTATAAACAGAAGTACAAATCAAGATAAAGCAAAGTTATATAAATAAGTTACTCGCTAATCGCTATCACTCTTAAGTTGCTAAGTTGTTGAGTTGTGGCAGCCAACAAGGATGATGCACGAACGGCTTACGCAGCAGGCTCCGCCTTCTATGTCCGTCCAAGATAAAACAGTTTTTTTTTTTTGTAAGAAATGCGAGATTCCAAGTAATGCCGCCTTCGTCGCTGCGTCGATAACAACGTTGGTGTAGGTCAGGGATTATATTAAGGCTTTAGGCTTTATTATGCTAAATATATTATATGTACGTAGTAGTGTAATAATTATAGGTTGAATCTTAAATTTGAGTTAAGGTGAGTAGTACTGCCAACTAGCGCGACCATTGGGAAAAAGACACTTTGAAATTTCTAATGCTCACGTTTTTAGTCAGATAAGGTAGAATGTTTTGTACCAAAAAAATCAACACTAAACCTCCTAGCAGTTCACGCCAAAAACGGCCCTTTTTTGCGTTAACTGCTAAGGTTTCGAACCTAAGAGGTTTAGTGTTGATTTTTATTGACCTCACCTGACCTACCTCCTAAAAACGTAAACTTAAGTCAAAATGTCCCATATCTTATGATTTTTTTCTCAATGGTGGCGCTAGTTGGCAGCACTACTCCCTTTAGTGCACCGATCTAGTAACAGAGCCTTCTTCCCCGCACTGAATTATTATCTAAGAGCAGCACGCGTAGCATGACGACGTTTTGTCGACGGAAGAATAGACAAAACTACACATTGCCATGTTTAGACGCGTAGAATGCGTACAAATATTTCTACTGTTTGCCATTTTGTCTATTCTTCCGTCGACAAAACCCGTTTCAATGGCGGTCATGCTAAGCGTGCTGTAAGTATAGAAAGAGAGAGAGAGAGATATAGTGTATTGTGACTCGCACAGGAAGATTACAAACTGAACTAAACACTATCGTCTATATTATCATCAAAGATCAATAATTAAACATTTTGTTTTTCGTAATTTTTATTCAGATAAAAATTACGATAAATAAAATGATTTTAATTAAGGAGCTCGTGGCTTAGTAATAACAGCCGTATGGGTCGATCCATCTCAGGTACGCTTGCCGGGTTGGTCCGTGGGTGGGTGACCATCTTTACATACCGAGACGCCTCCGTGCCTCGGAAAGGTCGTTAAGCCGTTGAAGCTTCACCCGTACCTGCAGGGTGGCAGGACATCGACGCACAACTGGTTACCATGGATTCAAAACATGATTGTGAACCCCCCCTTTTTTTTGTGAATGGGAAATCGTCAAATGACTTCTCCCGCTCTGGGCGGAGCGGGAGGGCGTGTCAGACTTTTACTGACTAAAACCCACCCGTGTTCCTTCAGTTGCCTGTGCCAGGGCCACGGTGTCTCTTACGAAAAACGCGATCCTGGCGGCATTGTGGACCTTCCTGTGTTGAAATTTTTCGTCGATTATTATTTTAAACTTTAACGTGTCTTTTAGTTTTTATCTTTGATTGATGTTACTTCCTAATTTATTAACAAAATATTTATTTAATTACAGGTAAGCCAGCACTACATCAACAATTAAGCTTGCGTAAGTCAGCCAAACACTACTCATTTGGAAAATCCAATATTTGAACAATACAAAATCCTAAAAACTAAATTCTCATAATTAAAACGTAAGTCTTGTATACTTTGAAGTGGGTAAGTGAATTAAAACGTTTTTTCTATGTTACCAAGTTCGTTGATCTAAAGTGCGACCAAACACAGCACAGGTTAAGTACGTTCCTAACTAAACTTTAAGTACCTTTTTCATGTTAACTTAAAACTGGGGAAGTTGTTATTGTTATCCTAAGTAACATGCATTCTTTATTAAGGCGCAGATATATGCCAACGGCCTTGAGTAGTTAGCTTGCGTGTTCTGTGCTGAGCTCACGCAATGCGTCGTACGTCCAGCCAGTAATAGGACTCGCCCATCAAGGAGCACTGTCTCAAATTAGTAGTAGGTACTATTAATTTAATATACATACCTAACACAAAAGGCTACGCAGATGACCTAAAACAAAAGGTATTATTATAAACAAATTGAGAACGGGTCTTCTCGCGAAAGGAGGAAGGAATATTGCGAGAAGATCCGTGCTCAATTTGTTTATAATGTGTACAAATCGCGAAAGTTTGAAAAGTTAAAAAGGTATTATATTAAAATAAGTATAGTAAAAGATAAATAATTAAATTATCTATAAAATGGTGAAGGTTTCATAAAAAATACTTTTGATAGTTTTTGCGTGATTCTCAGTTTTTTATCCGCGATAGAATTAACTTACAAATTAATGACACTATGTACTCGTAATATAAACAAAATATAAATTATTCAGAAAAAAACTAATTTAATATATATTTTTTCCAAATTATTAACACTACTCGTTTAGACGTGATCTTCAGTTTAAAATCATTAAAAGTCGGTTATCGTCGCCTTAAACATGTAAAAAAACCGGCCAAGTGCGAGTCGGACTCGCGCACGAAGGATTCCGTACCGTTATCTATAAAAACGGCAAAAAAATCACGTTTGTTGTATGGGAGCCCCCTTAAATATTTATTTTATTCTGTTTTTTAGTTTTTTTGTTATAGCAGCAACAGAAATACTTCATCTGTGAAAATTTCAGCTAACTATCACGGTTCATGAGATACAGCCTGGTGACAAACGGACAGACGGACGGACAGTCTTAGTAATAGCGTCCCCTTTTACCCTTTGGGTACGGAACCCTAGAAACTAGAAGATCCTGTAAGTTTTTCTGTTAACTTTAAAGAGAATAAATTAATCTTAGGTTTTCAATAAGTTCAAATTCAAATTCTGAGAACAATGTCTCCTCAAGAAAACATTCTGAAAATCTCAACAAACTTTAAATGTTAATGCTGAGATTGTCTGACAGAACAGAAGTAATACATATTATCAACAGCCAATAAAATCACTTTAAATTATTTGTACAGCCTCTCTCTCTTAAAATCCGAAGGCTCTTGATGATAATTAGCAAGAGCAACATGTAGGTTAGTTCGCAAAAACTACATCCTTTTCTACATTTTTTGCCCAAAACATCATTAATTTGTATTTTACGATACAACGTGAGAAATACTTGCATTTTAGAATTCCTTATTGCGCTATAGCACGACAACATCAATTAAGGCCGCTCGTGCTGCGAGCTGCTGATTGCTTTGCGACATCGTATTGTTGAAGGGACGTCGAAACTTCACGGACATGTGTGTTTGTTGCTAAATGAGGAAGATTTTAAATTGTTCTTGAGAAACTGGGTTTTTGTATCTCCTTTTTAGGGTTCCGTATCCGAAAGGTGGCAAACGGAACCCTATTAGTAAGCCTCCGGTGTCCGTCCGTCTGTCAGTCAGTGAGCTGTATCTTATGAACCGTAAAAGGTAGACAGTTGAAATTTTCACATATAGTTCGTTTCTATTGCCGCTATAACAACATTATCATTCTCCTGCCCTTATCCCAATCTATTTGGGGTCGGCGCAACATGTCCTTTTTTCCATACTTCTCTATTAGTCGTCATCTCGGTAGTCACCCCCTTTCTAGCCATGTCATCTTTCACACAATCCATCCATCGTTTCTTTGGTCTCCCCCTACTCTTATAGCCATCGACATTCATACTCAAAACGTTCCTCACGACATTTTCCTCATTCCTCCGCATCACATGCCCATACCATGACAACCGATTTTGCTGCTATAACAACAAATAATAAAAATAAAAACTTTTTTACAAAAAAATACAACCGACTTCCAAAAACAACACTACAGAGTGAAAAATAACTTTAATTTCGGAAGTTGGTGTCTAGTTAAATGTATTTTCGTTTTTTGCTACCGACTTCCGAAATTAAAGTTATTTTTCACTTTTTAGTTGTGCTACCTACCGCACACAAATTCTAATACCACTACCTGCAAAACTAACTAGAACATCATCCATATAAAAGTGGGGAAAAAATACGTATTATTGAAGCTAATTCAGAAACACAAATAACATAAAAAAAAATAAAACAAAACACATAAATAAACACAAATAAACATAAATAAATAAATAAATAAATAAATAAATTCAGAAACTACCCAAGCAAAGTTAATCAATTTTATATGGGACCAACTGTGATGTATACCCTCTCGAATAAAACAAAAAAAATCCAAATCGGTCTAGCCATCTTCGAGTAATCGGGGAACATTCCGACGAATTGAGAACCTCCTCCTTTTTGAAGTCGGTTAAAAATAAAGTTAAATAGTAAACCCAAGAAATGTTTCAAACTGAAGTATTTCAAAAAAATATGTACCTAGTGTTATATTGTAGGGTGGTACGGAACTCTTCGTGTACGAGTCCGACTCGCATTTGGCCAGTTTTTTAAGACAAAGCAAGCTTTAACAAGCTTTTTGATTGGTGAAGAAACTGAACTTTAGAGAGGACTATCAAATATGTTGTAACATCTCATGATTAACTGAAGATCTTAATTGAGAATAAGAAACTAAAGCGCCTCATCATCACCTGGCAGCCTTGTTATCCACCCACTGCTGGGTAAAAGCCTCCTCATGCTTCCCTGATCTGTGCGAGTATCAACCATCTGACTGACGCGAAGCGCCTCATCCACGGTTTTTCTAGAGCAATCTACCTCGTTAACAAAGCAAGGGAATCACAATGATGATAGAAAGACTATGCTAGATTTATATCTGAATTCTCTAGGTATTCCTAATGCTATCGTAGACTACAGTGAGCGCGCAAGTGCTAGTTACCGTCTGTGGTATGTGAGCGGTGAGACGGGGGAGGGCGCGATTGACAATATTGGCAGATTGAGTTAGCTTGGCCTTTGTATAGCTCCCCCGTCTCACCCTTCACATATCTTAGGCGGTGACTAGCACACACTGTAGTAAGTTTTCAGCCTGTTCTGCAAGTATATTAAGGCGGCAGCGCCACCATTGAAAAATTAATAAGTCTGGAGATATGGGACATTTTTAAATTATAGGAAATTTCTAAATGTTCCATATCTCCTGACTTATTTTTATTTTTCTCAATGGTGGCGCAGTTAGCGGCTATACTCGCCTTAAACACACACAAATGTATGTAATCAATAGATAATTCATTAGATAATCTGAATGCAATGATATGCCAGAACTCCAAGTTGAAACAGTAACTCTAGTCACGGCCCCAGCATTAATATCTTTGAAAATACTCGTTTCTCAACTTTCCCTAAATAATTGCACTGCACTTGAATTCGAACAGCTTGTGCGTAAGAATTAGTAACACTCTTACTTACTTACTGTCTGAGGCAAATCATTAATATCTGTGATGTAAGTTATGTGGGCTGACGTCATTTTGTTTAAGAATATTTTTATAGGTAATTTAGGTTTTCTATAAAATAGTAAAAATCTTAAATTCATTCAGTGACAGTCAACAATCTGCCCAGCCTTTTCCAAACTATGTTGGAGGTCGGCTTCCAGTCTAACCGGATGCAGCTGAATACCAGTATTTTACATGGAGCGACTGCCTATCTGACCTCCACAACAGACTTTTCGGCTTCTGACGACCCGTAACGAATGTCAAAGATCCACGAATGACAGCCGGGACCAACGGCTTAACGTGCTTTCCGAGGCACGGAGGAGTCTCGGTATGTAAAGATGGTCACCCATCCACGGACCAACCCCGGCAAGCGTAGCTTAACCTGATGGATCGACCCGTGTGGCTGTTATTACTTAGCCACGAGCTCCTCACTCTGATTCACTGACAGACAACACCTATATTACTAAGGGAACAAACTTGAAATCGCGACAAAAAAATCAGCTGTTCCCTACATTTTTATGTTCGCATTACTGGCAGCTGTGTAAGTCCGAGGCTATTGTTACCTATTATAGTACATAAGTATGTTATACAGGGTGAAATTGAATTCATGGGCATCTTTTTAAGGGGTCATTGTACTGATCATTATGAACAAGTTTCATTATGCTACCAAACCTGAAATCGCGAAAAAAAAACAGCTGTTCCCTACATTTATGTTCACATAACTGGTCAAAATGTAGGGAACAGCAGATTTTTTTTTCGCGATTTTTGTTTTTGTTCCAAAGTAAAAGTTGTTCATAACGATGAGTACAATGACCCCTTAAGAGGTTGTGTTTTATTTAAGTTACATCTTGTATAAAGAAAATGAGCACTAGGAACAATTCACCCCCTAAGTGGGATAAATAGGGGATGAAAGTTTGTATCGGAATTTCGTCAGTTCAAATCTCATTAGGCAAACTACAAAGTAAATACACAGTACTCAAAGATTATGCTTTCGACATCGTCTACGATCCAGGATGAAAAGTAGCCTATATCCTTCTCCAGGTCATGGTCTACCCATGTGCCAAATTTCATCCAATTCCGTTCAGCCGTTTTAGACAAAATATATTACACCCTATTTACTCATTAAGGAACAGGCTTAAACTGCTAGATTTTATCTTGATTGGTTGAGCAATACACAACACACAACACAATTAAAGACGTCGTTTTTTAATGAGTTTTCTTTAAAACTAAAACAAATAATAATAACTGCATCTAAAAAAAAATGCTCAATTCAAGACATTGGACCAATGAATGGTCATAATTACAACAAAAAAACTTTTAACTCAAAAACGTAATCTCTAATTGATTTTTAATTACACAGTAGCACATAAGGTAACAAATAAAATAATTATACAACGCAACATGTGTGAATATCTCGGTAATTGTACCGTGCAACAAAAAACTATTTACTATTTGGATCGAGAAAGCGGAAAACGGTCAGTTTTTCACTTTTACTTCCAAATGACATAAGCGGTATATATTGCTTCATTAAAACTGATAAATGATTATCATAAGTAGTGCTGAGATACACGGGAAATTAATCATGGTCGTTAATTGTGATAATTGTAATTGAAATTAGCATTTGGTTTGTGGAGATTTAGACTAGAGAAGTATAGAGACCTACTAAATGAGCTCGTGGCTAAGTAATAACAGCCGCACGGGTTGATCCATCTTGCCGCGGTCGGTCCCTGGATGGGTATCTTTACATACCGAGACTCCTCCGTGTCTCGGAAAGCACGTTAAGCCGTTGGTCCCGGCTATCATTCGTGGATCTTTGACAGTCGTTACGGGTCGTCAGAAGCCCGAAAGTCTGATAACCGTCTTACCAAGGGGTATCGTATTACCCAGTCACTGGGTTTTTGAGGTTAGACTGGAAGTCGACCCCTAACATTGTTGTGAAAAGGCTAGGTAGATTGATTGACTGTGAGCAGTTCTAACCGCAAATAAATAACAATTTTTCGAGGACTTTTAAAGTACCTACCTACCCCATTTCTTTCTTGAGGTATTTATTTATTTATATATACTTTATTGTACACCACAAAAATACATAACAAAAAAAGACATAATCAAACACTACAAAATATACAATGGGCGGCCTTATCGCTTTCTGCAATCTCTACCTAGGTACCTATCAATATCAACCTCGTTTCAATCTGTTTGGCAGTTTAGCAACAAGAACGTTACAAACAAAATGTTTAATATCCCCTCAACTGTTGAATAACCTTATCCAGTCTGCGGTCATTATAATCATATTTATGCCGAAGACTTCTCCAGTCCGCGCGGCTTTTTACTGCTCTAACTTGCACAAAGTATAAGGAAAAGAACAAGGATGGTGCTCTAACTTGCACAAAGTGTAGGAAAAAGAACAAGGATGGCATACCGTCATAATGTCAAGTCTCTAAAACACACCAACAACGCTATCAGATCCACTGAGACCACTTAGAAGTGCCGACAGACGCGTAGATTATTAGACTATAAATTTTACTGCATTTTTTGCATTATAGTGTAACTAGTTGCGCCCCGCGGCTTCACCCGCGTAGACCGGGTTAAAATGTATCCTATGTGTTAATCCAGGGTATAAGCTATCTAGATACCAAATTTCATCGAAATCGGTCCAGCCGTTTGAGCGTGAAGAAGTAACAAACATACACACACACACACACTCACAAACTTTCGCCTTTATAATATTAGTGCGATGCGATATTTCACATTCAAAAAAACTTGTTAAAACAAACTGATCCACATATCACGCCGACTAAACATAATCATTACTTCATATTCGTTTACTAAGTGTAAAGTGTTAAGTAAAAACTATTGACGATGGCTCGCAAAAACCATGTCTTACGTACATAATACCTTACCAGCAGTATTTGGTAACCATATTATCCAATACTAGCGTGGGATAATGTTATGCCAATGTGTTGGACATAATGTTGGCTTTGAAGATCGTAGTGATATTGAAGAGAAGATTAGAGATCGAGGTCATGATAATGAGATGGAATTAACGAGGAAGAAAAAGAGATAGATAAAACAGATTGACAATTTGACGCAAATGGACCAATATTGTTTTGACGCTAACGTCGAAAGCTGCTGCTAATTCAGCCGTAGATTGTGTATCATCAGCTTCCACAATCGCCTTTAATTCGTCATTGTTGACCAAAGTCTTCGGACGACCGCGAGGTTCATTTTTCAGGTCGAAATTTTCAGAACGGAAGCGAGCAAACCAATAACAAGTGGTGCGTTGGTTTGTAGTGTTAGCTCCGTAAACGTCGTTGATGTTGCGTGCCGCTTGTGCCGCGTTGCTGCCACGACGCTACTCATATTCCATAATTACTCGAATTTTTAACGTATCCATGATGACGAAAAAGATTGAAATCATCAGTCGTCAAACTGGCATTTTTTTGCGGACGGGATGATAGTCTATTCGCTTTTTAGGATATTGGTTCTGGAGTAGTATTACTAATTAATGAAATGGACCGACCCCAAGTCTCGATTATTCGAATTAACCCAAAGATTCACACTAGCCCCTGTTGCCTCATGTTACATGGTGCAACAGAGACCATTGCATATCAAAGAGTAGACCGGGGGGCGCGGTAATGGTAGGGAAGACGTGCCTTTAGGATATGGAAGGGATAAAGAGCCTACCCAGTATGCACTGTATAGCGAGCAATGGCATTGTGGAGAGACGGGTGATAAGAAATACATATAAAATGACATATTTGATAACATGTCAAAGATTTATTTATTTATTAACTCATCATCACTATCATTACAGGATATTCCTAATTCAATAGTGTAGCCATAATTACAGTTTTATTATCGGTAAGATGGAAGAGAATTGCAGTGCCTTTGGTATTCCAGATGTCCAAGGGTGACGGCATCACTTTCCTACCGCTTGGCACCCTCTTGTAAGCCACTCTATGACATAAAAGAATGTTTGATTTGTCGGAAACGACATGGAGCAAGTAATAATATTAATTAGGTACCTGAGGTACCCACTAAGTGTGATTCTTTCCTCAAAAGTCCATTTCAGACACGGATCTACATGGTCTTCACATGATCTGACCAAGATTATGTCTGGACTTTAAAAGAGACTGTGACCTCTGAGTTTGTTTCGCCATTTCTTCTCAGGGGTTATTTTTTTTTTTTATTTATTTAAAAGTGCTTCCGATATCCTATAGTTTATAGAATAAACAATTTAATTTCCTTTAAGATGTTATTTAGGTATGTACATTTAATTTTAATTCTGCAGTTATTTATTTTATTTGTTTAAATCAATTATTATTGTAAAAGACTAACTAACTAAGTATACAAATAAATACAAAACAAAAGGACACTTAGGCGTCGAAGTACTCGTCCGCATCGATGTCATCCGGAAACGTGCCCAGAAGACTGGCAGCATTGCCACGTTGAATGGCAATGCTAATTCTTTGGCCAAAGAACTAGCCAGCCCTCTGGTCACGTGAAGACTCGATCAGTCGGCGAGAAATTTCCTTAAAAATTAGACGCGCACTCGGGCCCGAGCGTTTCGACCCCAAACGGCTCAAAACTGTAGTTACCTATAAGGTATTCTGCATAAATTATTCCTCCTATGTAATAAACCTGAATAATTTGTTTTTTGTTTAAACTAGCGCGTTTAAACAAAAAACAAATTATCTAATCTAATCTCTGGATTTAAACAATATTTTTACATTTAATAGCGCAATTCTTGAGAAAGTTTATAGGCTCTATGACCCTTCGGAGCCGAGCAAAAAAAGAAGTCAGAAAGAACGCTCAGCGAAAACGAAGTAACAGTGCAAGCAGGCGATGCGATGCGACGCGGTGGGTCGAGGGAACATGAAATTTCACGCGGATGAAAACTAGTGTAAAATACATATTCAGTCAGCCACATCTCGTTATATGGAAGCCTATCCCAACATAATTGCGAATAGTCAAGGCAGAAGACTTGAAAAGGTATTCTAGAATGTGCCAATTATCCGGAACCTCGTAACTTGGACATATTTGCCCATGAATGTTCCATTATACTCTATGGAAGACGTAAGAAGCAACGTAATCTCTGCGTATACAGTCGTTCATTCAAGTTGCCTCGGATTTCACACCGAGATTACAGTGATAACGTTGCAACTTGCGTTGATAGCTGTACGTGAGTTCGAGCTAAATGATGCCTTGTATGAAATTAGCATGTTTCTGCATTATTTTAGCTTTCTCCGTTAAGTGGCTGCTAATTAAGAGTAAAGTAGTTTCCCGGTAAAACTGTTCCCGATTTATGATTTCCTGGTAACTTATGTTTTGCTGAACATGGTGTTACTATTAAAATGGTAGAATGTTCGAATGGCCATAATGATTGCTATTACAACCACGCATAAACAGGCTAATTATCGAAATACGTTTTGCGTAAACCGGCTGTTAATTGTTTTTTTTTTTTTCTGTATTTTTCCCCATTTTCTAACACCGAAACATTACACAATAACATCGAAACAAAGAGGCGTGGCTTAAATATACAGGGTGTAAGTGTAAACAGTGGCAATCTTTTAAGGTGTCATTGTACTCATCATTATGAACAACTTTTACTATGGCACCAAACCTGAAATCGCAAAAAAAAATCGCATAATTGATCAAAATGTAGGGAACACCTGATTTTTTTTTCGCGATGTCAGGTTTGGTCCGATAGTAAAAGTTGTTCATAATGATGAGTACAATGACCCCTTAAAATATTGCCACTGTTTACACTTACACCCTTACTCTAAAAACTTTAAGGAGTACTTTATTAGACCATCGAACTGAATAACTTTTACTATGGGACCAACTTTGAAATCGCAAAAAAAAATTTTTTTCGCCGCCGCCGATTTTTTTTTTCGCGATTTCAAAGTTGGTCCCGTAGTAAAAGTTATTCAGTCCGATGGTCTAATGAAGTACTCCTTAAAGTTTTTATAGTTAATTTTTAAACATTTTATAAACAATATTTTTTAGATCTTATCCTATCACTGCAACAGATATTACTATATTCTTGAAACTACTTTATCAGATACAATTTCGTATAAAAGCAACTTGTTACATGCTCACCGTAACATAGTTTGCGAAATAACATTATAACGAGTACGTAAGTGAGCAAGTATTATGAAGAACACTTGCAATGACAATAAACATTGCATAAAATGTATAAGTCTAAATAGATATAGTATAGATACACTTGGTTTAGCCCAGCAACACAACGTGGATATTTACTTAGCCAGCCTCAGCCAGCCAAACATTTCCATGCTATCCTTGAAGACAATTTTAAAACGATGTTATCAGCTTCAAACCTTTTTCTAATATAAATCTTTCCCTTACTTAAGGACGCTGCTACAAATGGGTAGTCAAATCATTACTTTTTTGCACAAAAGCATGTTTATTAAATAAAATGCTTTACTTTCTTAAAATGTTTTTTGGCCAAATTGTTGATAGATGTGCATGGTACGATTCTGAACTATAAATATAATTTTAAATAGGTCCATTTTCTCAATATATGTACCGAAGTAAAAATTTTCAGTCCGGTACATTTATTGAGAAACTGTAAATCTTTATTAGTAAGGCTGTTATTATAAAATATATTCGTGTATATCTGTGTGGCCGAGTTGTTCTTCTAAACTACGCAATGGATTTTGATGCGGTTTTCACTATCATTTAGAGAATTTATTCCGAAAGGTTTATATGTATAATGCATTTATATTTAACTTATGTATAATACTTATGTATAACCTTCATGTTTTGCCAAGTCGTAAAAACCGTGCGAAGCAGTTCCGGGTCGATAGTAATTTATAATTTACACTTTCTCACCTACGCTAAACTATCTATAAATTCCTTAATTTTTTTTCAGCAGATTTTAAAACGGACATCGAATTTTTTAAATATACCTACTCTTCAGTGAGGGTTTAACAAAACATATTATAGAGGTAGAATACTTATGTATTTTTTTTAAGAGAACATATAATATGTACCATCGGCAAACTATCCGGTGAACCACTTTTCAACCTTATTACAAACGCAATAAGGTTGAAAAGTGGTTCAACGGAAAGTTTGCCGATGGTACAGAGCAGCTGATTCTATGCTTAATGAATAACTACACTGAACGCTGTGTGGGTTCCATTATATGTTAAAGTACATGACTTATAGTCGATTGTCTAAGACTCTGTAAGCCTTCAGGAATGTAGACATTCTATTGTGATACCTGGTCGAGGCAGGCCACCCTCAACGCTTGGCTCACCTTGGTCGCAAAAGGCTAGGGGTTGGTGACCAGAGGTATTTGGGGTAATTGGACTGGATCTATGCGGTCAAGAACCTATTTGCTTTGCGTGTTAGAAACTGATAAGTGTAACGGTCGTTTCGTTGATAAGCATAATTAATTGATAGGGACACTGCAGCCAATACTTAATATTGTCTTTCTTTCAGAGATTCCGTCTCCATCACCTTAGTGAGTAATCACTCAAGTTAATTCATAAACTTTTTAGGGTTTCGTACCTCAAAAGGAAAAAACGGAACGTGTGTCTGTCTGTCTGTCCGTCTGTCACAGCCAATTTGCTCCGAATCTAATGGACTGATTAAGTTGAAATTTGGTACACATATGAACTTCTGTGACCCAAACATGGACGGGTAAAGTAAATAAATGTATTTTGAATATGGGGTCACTTTTGCGGGGGCAAATAAGAAAATTCAAATGAAAAGGCTTACTAATAGGGTCTAAAATATATAATTTTAAAATAAATTGTTTTAAAATTATTTAAGAAAATAGACGAAAATTTACCATTCCCCCTATCTCCGAAACTACTGAAACTAAAATTTTCAAAAAAGAATACGGAAAATACTTCTTTACCTATAGATTACATGAAAATCTATAACAATTCTGTGGTGTTAAGAGCGCTATCACAATTTCTCTTGTATTTGAGCGTTTGACTCGAGTTTTGACATGTGATTGTGGTTTTGTTAGAGCCACAAAATTAAAAAAAAACATATGCCCAAGAAAGCTTGATTATTTTTCTTGGGAGTGTTCTAAATAAAAATTTCAATTTGTTTACAAAAATCAGTAAAAACCTTGTCTCTGCAAAGGATGTTTCATAAAATTTTACTTTTGGACATGTTTTGATGCTTTGTTACATCGAAGATATAACAATTTAATCATTTAAAAAATGTCCTTGAAACAACTGTATCTTCAACTTTGGAGTGCTCAATTCAGTTTTTTATGTTTCATACAGTAATACACCAAAAATAATTCCGTAAACCAGAGAGTTACTGACAATTTTTCGTCCGAAATTATATTTTTTATCTACGAATGTATAATCCAAATTCATACAAAATGTATTTAATAAATAAGATTACTATGTTACCTTGCTTGATAAAAAAATTAGTCTATTTAAAAGTAAAATAATATGTTTAATTAATTATTGTATGCAGTGCTAAAAATCAATGTAAATCTCGGGACACGCGGTCTTTAGCTTTAGACGCCGACGCATCGCATTATGTAGCAATTTAGCAGTTGTGATTACGTTTATTTTGAGTCATATAATAATTATTTTTTTGTTTATAGTGTGCAATTTCAATTTATGAAAAAATCACGGTCAAAATGTAATAGCGCCCTTAAAATAACATGGTAAACCTCTCAATATTATGAGTACAAACTTACATTTACAGTTGGAATGTACCTATGGGAAAACATGTTTTTCAACTACAATGTTAATTTTGTTCTTGAGAATAAATTCATCCCAACTACGGAACCCTTCATTGTGCGTGGTCCGACACGCACCGGTTTTTTTCCCACAAGTATTTGGAAAAATAGCCGGAAAATAGCCCTCCAAGCCTCCGAAGAAGACCAAGAATTAAGAAGTCGTTGTTACCTTGAGCTAGACAGGCCAATAATTATTCAAAGGGTGTGGGATTGATGCGGAAATCTTTAGCGAGCCGTCATATAACTTACTAAGAATCGATTTATACATTTCCTGAAGAACTCAAGACCTTTTTGCAATAAATTAAGTAACGTAATTCTCATGCATGTATGATAATTATAACACTTTGTCAAAGTGTTTGTCATTCGCAGAAAATGGGGAAATCATGGGAAAATGCTCGTGACACATTATAATAGACAGACTAATGCGCTCACTGCCGTATTCATACTAGAGTTCGATGAAAAAGCTAATGGAAAAGATTATCCAATCTCATGTACCGTGCATCAATGTAATATAGAACTTTTTAGAGTTGATTGTAAGCGGGTTCATTGCTCTTGGACATTACTCAACGAGTAAAATCTTGTGAACAAAAACTTTTTTACAAAAAAATACAACTGACTTCCAAAAACAACACTACAAAGTAAAAAATAACTTTAATTTCGGAAGTCGGTGTCTGGTTAAATGTATTTTCGTTTTTTACCACCGACTTCCGAAATTAAAGTTATTTTTTACTTTGTCCTGTTGTTTTTGGAAGTCGGTTGTATTTTTTTTGGAAAAAAGTTTTTATTTTTCACTTTTTAGTTGTGTACCTACCCCACACAAATTCTAATACCACTACCTGCAAAACAAACTAGAACATCATCCTTAAAAAAGTGGGGAAAAAATACGTATTATTGAAGCTAATTCAAAAACTAGCCAAGCAAAGTTAATAAATTTTATATGGGACCAACTGTGATGTATACCCTCTCGAAACAAAAATTTTTCAAATCGGACGACTCTGTAAAAAGTTATGCGTGGTCATACATAAAAAAAAAACATACGCGTCGAATTGAGAACCTCCTCCTTCTTTTTTTTTCGTCGGGTAAAAATGAACGTACCTCTTGAAATAGACAGGAACTTGTAGACAACACAAGTTCCTAACCTGACGGACTTTTTTTTGCAAATGTCCGGCTTTTTGACAGGACTTTTTAAATTTTTAAATGGTAACCATAATCACAAGTCAAAACTACATAGATAAAGGAGGTTCACAAGTGAGGAAACCCATCTTGAACGGAGCTTCCAGTCTACCCAGACTAACCTAGATGAATATCAGAGAGCCAAGACAAAGTAACATTCGATTAGCGATGACGCTAGTAGAACAGCCAAAGAATGTATGGGGTTGACATAAGCTATCGAAATGTCACGTAATCATGTCAATGTCACTTTGAAGCTGTAGCGATTGCAGAAATAGAATACCATTTGTCTAGGGCCTCAGAAGCTCAGAATTTCACCCGGAAGAGTTGACATCCATAAACTAGTTTGGCAACACCATACCAGTCGTACCGCCATCATTAGCCCAGAAGTCATCCTACACACCATACCATCCCGACATGTCTCTAAAAACCAACAATTATTACACGTATCTATTAGGAACAGTTAGTAACACCGATCGTTAACTGATTACCTGGCGCAGTTTGTAATTAAAGAAGCAGCTAATAGTCTGTGAGGTTGTGATTACTGTTGCGACGGCAAACTGTTACGGAGATGAGATCTTGTCAGGTTTTGTGCTATCTTTTGATGAGCTTGAGGTAATGGATGTTTTGAACAATCCGAGATAGTACGGTACGATATATATCCTATCCCATACTGTACACCACTAATTTTTAATTAGTACAAATACTTAAAGGGCTTATTAGAGAAGGTCCTTGTTATTATATATGTAAAGTCTCAATAAATAATATTCATAAACAGCAAAGTTATTAGCGTTTGTTTATATCCCAAAATGTCACTCAGTTTATGGAAATATTGTACAGGCTACATATTAGTATTCATTAATCATGGAAAAGCACTGCGCGTAGTATTTTCTAGTAGCAATTGTTATGAATTATTGATTCAATTATGAAATTTATGAATATACCAATTGTGACAAATTTTCGTGGACAATTTTGGGATATATGATCAGTAACGGGTACGGATAGAGCCCCATTTTTTTTGTAATAATTAAAAAAAAATAGTGTATAAATGAGTAATATTTGTTTAGATATTTCTAGTCTCATTCTCGAAAACGGCTCTAACGATTTCGATGAAAGTTGCACTGCAATATAGGTTTACGAGGGCCAAAAATCGATCTATGTAGCTAGGTCTCATTTCTGGGAAAATTCGTTTTCTCTATTTTCGAGCATAGCTCGGTCGCCCAGGTACTAGGTACAACTTCTCCACTAACTAGATTGGCCTGGATAATCAGCCATAGACGTTGGACACACGGACCATTATCAACATAATTTTAACGATGGGAGCCCCTCAAATTTTCTGAGAATGCCGGATTTTATCACCCATCTCTCCACAATTCCTTTGCCAACTCTAGGATGCTTAGCCGTTAATGCTCTAATAATTAATCCTTCCATATCCTAAGGGCACGTCTTCCCTACCATTATCGCGCCCCCCGGTCTACTCCTTGATATGCAATGGTTTCTGGAGCCCCATGAAACATGAGGCTCCAGATAAAACATGATCATTTTGAAGCAAATTGCTAATCCATTGCTTCATATCTTCGAAAAATTTGTCGTCTCAACAACGTAAATAACGCAACGAATGTTGTTGAACTGTCAAAATGAAAATAATTCCGATGGATAGTGTGATACGCAGTTAGGGTGCTGGTCAAACCATGCTGAGTTCGGTGCATTTCGTTCATTCATTCGTTCTATGGAACTTAGGAGGTTTAGGACATACTCAATTGTGGGTATCAGTGGTATAGCAGGCATAGCAGCAATATTTTATGTTTGGCAAGCGTGTTGTTTAAGCCTACGTGTGCTTCATAAAGCGTAAGACCATGATCATCAACAGATGATCCAGATTAATATAACGATCCGTAAGTTGTGTGATATGTCCAAACATATTATATTATTATATATTATTATATATAAGCTTCCTTACATTTACGATGATTAAATGAGCACTAATAATTGCAGAAACGACTGAGTAATTAAACTTGTAACGATTGGGAAGGCTTTATCTTGTATACGCTGAGAAGATTGTCGCATTCTTTTGGAAGTGAGGACGGGAAACTTTGAGATATGATCTAACCTCACAGGCTGTTAATAGCGTTTGGTGGGAAAAAATAAATATGCTGCACGATCTTAACGCCATAGCAGAGGAAATATTTTTTTTCTGATTGGTGTCCAACATGGAATCCTAACCAATCAATCTGCCTAGCCTTTCCCCAATTATGTTGGGGTCGGCTTCCAGTCTAACCGAATGCAGCTGACTACCAGTATTTGGAACAACATGGAACATGGAATCCTATCCTAACACTAATATTATATGTATAAAGACGAAAGTTTGTGAGTTGTATGTGTGTTTGTTACTTCTTCACGCTCAAACAGCTGAACCGATTTGGATGAAATTTGGTATGTAGATAACTTATACCCTGGATTAAAACATAGGTTACTTTTTATCCCTGTCTACGCGGGTGAAACCGCGGGGCGTAGCTGCGCGTAATATTATAAATGCGAAAGTGAGTTTGTTTGTTTGTTACGCTTTCCCATTAAAACGGCAGAACAGATTTGGATGAAATTGGCACATGGGTAGACCATGAACTGAGAAGGACATAATTATGTTACTGTTATCCCGGTAGTACGTTCCCGTGGGATAATGTCTGACCTCATACGGGCGAAGCCGCGGGTAAAAGCTACTAGTAAATAATATCCTTCCGACGACTTTGACCGCGGTGGCCATTCTCAATGAGATTACCCAGGTGCGCAGGAGATTGTGCACAAGCGTGTGCCCACACACAGCTGGTGAACTCTTTTTTCTTACTCTCCTATTCCGATGGGACGGCAATGCGACCGACTGGGGAGAGATCAGGCGCACGACAAGCGGCGACAAAAGCACGCGTGCCCCGGGGGTATCTCTCCACCAACTTCCAAACTCCGGGCTGATACAGAGAAATTCCTAATTGAAAAACTAGAATAACGCACATAAGAAAAAGAAAATGGGAAATTATTAATCGCATACCAGAAAAAATATTCTTACATAAAATATGTACTTTACATGTAATAATCTACATGTACACCAAATTGATGATTGCACCACTAATTAACTAATTTTATCAATGTTTGTCCAATGTCACAACAAAAATATTAATTATATATTAAAAAAAAAAAATACTATTTGTTCATCATTTGTTATTTTATTACAAATGTGCATCTAATAAATTTATTATTTAACTACTAATTAACTAATTGAATATCAAAACTTGAAACAAATTATAATCATTGGCACCCTGAGGTTTGGTTTGGGTCAGAAATAAGAGCCCCGCGCTTACGTTATGTTTAATTTATATAAACATGCAAATTTTGACGTGCAAACAGTATTTTTGATATACGTATTCTGTTGGAAAAAATTGATAATTTTTTATGTGAGTTTAAATACTTCCCAAAGAAAATTCACCGAAATGTAAGCCGGCTATGTGCACATAAAATTTAAAACAAACCCAAAAACCGATACAACACAATGATCGGCCAATCTGCTTCTCATATGAACAAGACAGTTGAATGCTCACTCCGGCGCATGTTGCAATGAAACAATGCTTCGTTTTTACGGAAGCCATTGCCCAAGCGTTTCGTGTGACCTTAGTATTGTGGTGTAAGATATGGGAGATTTGATGGTGGAAGGTACTTTGAAGCACCATGGTGTAAGGAATTTTGATTGTGTGAAAAGGAATGAGTTAGACAAGGTAATGGGTAATGCGGAAGTGTTGGGTTTAATTGTGTAGAAGGGGTTAATGAAATGAGGCAGTAGGTATGTGGAATTGTGTTGTAATTGATGAATTTAAGGTAGGGACTGATAAAGTAACTGTCTCGTTTTTCCACACTGAAAAATTGGTTGATGTAGAAACGTCTTATTAGGTACAGTGTAGTACATTAAAATTTTAATACAACTGGGGTACTCAATTGATGCAGCCCACTGTACACACAGCAGCAGGTCAAGTTACAACAAACTGTCAAATTTTCTCATTCGATTTTGAACTTAACCATCAACATTTTATGGTATAAAATCATTTGGAGAAATTTGACAGTTTGGTATAACCTGATGTGCTGTTATCTGTACCTAAGTAATAATATAACAAAGCTATAGACTGGGCAATAATATAGTAAAACTCCAGGGTTTTCCTACTTTTCATAAGAACTACCTAACCAAAAGAAATGACACGTACCACATTATAACTAAAACCAGCATATCAACAAGTTAAAATAAAAAAAGAACATTTCAAAATTTGAACCACAGATTTTCAAACTTTTACCGCCATCGCTATCACCCAAAACTTGCGACCATTTTATTGTATTGGCAGCACCGATTGTAATCAGTGGTGTCCCTAATTCATGCCAGGAATGTAGGCCGCCTAGTTCTAAAGATGAAAGTGCAATTACTGTAAGTACGATCAACAAAAAAGTTTGCTATAAGTAATACAAGAAATAAATCAAAATGTTTGCCTTATTCACACAATATTAATTGCGTGTGGAATATTTTATCGAAGAAGAGATTTGGACGATGTCAATGTCTTGTACTACTCAGCACACGCACAACCTGAGTTAAAAGAGTCAATTAATATTAAGTGTACAAAAATCTTTTTTACGATTTTTCACAAAGCGTTAAATTACAACTATAACAAGTCATATATTTTAATTACTTAATTAATATCAGATTACCATTTATTTATTAATTATCACAGCTGAAAAATAACCGTTTAGCAATTGTGTCACATCAATCTGTAGCTGTCGTAGCTGTCTTTTTTACATTTATCTATTTGTTGACTGTACGTAATTACGATTATTTACGCTAAAATAAATACTCTGTGGTTACTGGGATGTAAAAACCATTAAGTGTGAATGAGTTTGTGAATAAAAGAAAGTGTTGGCTGTTTGGATTGATAAATCTTTGTAAATTATTGGTTAATTTGTGTGTTACTTTTTACAAAGTATTTAAAAATTGGTTAAACGATTTTTTTTATTATATTTATATTAAAGCAAATGATGAGGTACCTTTATAGTATTATAGTTTTTATATAACGGAAATTCTTGTTCAATAATAATTATTATTATTAACATTTTTATGGAATTCAAGAGCATTCACGTTGCAATTTGCACAAATTACAATTTAATATGGTATTAGAACATGCTTATTTATAACTTCGTGACATACAGATAAAAAAATAAAAGGATTAGCTCATCACGAAGAGAAGTTAGTCATTTACAATGGACAGAGATTCTCAAATTTTTATTCCACCACCACTGGTAAGTATTCAGATTATGAATACTCAGATTTTTTAACCGACTTCAAAAAGGAGGAGAGTCTCAATTCGTCGGAACCTTTTTTTTTTATGTATGTTCCCCGATTACTCGAAGATGGCTAGACCGATTTGGATTTTTTTTTGTTTTATTCGAGAGGGTATACATCACAGTTGGTCCCATATAAAATTCATTAACTTTGCTTCGGTAGATTTTGAGTTAGCTTCAATAATACGTATTTTTCCCCACTTTTATATGGATGATGTCCTAGTTTGTTTTGCAGGTAGTGGTATTAGAATTTGTGTGGGGTAGGTACCACAACTAAAAAGTGAAAAATAAAAACTTTTTTACAAAAAAACAACCGACTTCCAAAAACAACACTACAAAGTGAAAAATAACTTTAATTTCGGAAGTCGGTGGCAAAAAACGAAAATACATTTAACTAGACACCGACTTCCGAAATTAAAGTTATTTTTCACTTTGTAGTGTTGTTTTTGGTAGTCGGTTGTATTTTTTTGTAAAAAAGTTTTTATTTATTATTATTTTTGACCACACCAAGTAATGCTTCATTGCCAGACGGCAATGAAGCACGATTAATTAGAAGTTAATATCTATTTAATTTGAAAGATTATTTAGTTCTTTTTTTTATAACAGTATTTAACTAATGCATTTCAAAAACACGATGATTTACGAGCTTTTATAATAACTCTGAAAGGTTTTCGTTTTTGTGAAACGAACACTCAAAAGTTTGACAATCTATGGTCCACAATGTTCGTTACACTTCCTGGCCATTTATTTAGTGTTTAGCCTTGAATTTAGTGCTAAAAGATGGCTTTGAGATATGACAGGCCAATGCCACAGGCTGAACAAAATGTGCAATATTCTATGTACTCATGGCCCTATGTTCAAACTATAGTAGACTGTGTTCCGGGGCTTAGACAGAAATTGCTCTAAAGAGGCAATTAACATAAAATGTTGTAATTTAGTCTATGTAAAACTGGTGTAGCTTGTTGATATTCATAGAGATTTAACCAAGTTTTGTAGATTCTGGTTAGTTTAGATCGTAAAAAACTTTTTTACAAAAAAATACAACCGACTTCCAAAAACAACTACAAAGTGAAAAATAACTTTAATTTCGGAAGTCGGTGTCTAGTTAAATGTATTTTCGTTTTTTGCCACCGACTTCCGAAATTAAAGTTATTTTTCACTTTGTAGTTGTTTTTGGAAGTCGGTTGTATTTTTTTGTAAAAAAGTTTTTATTTTTCACTTTTTAGTACCTACCCCACAAAAATTCTAATACCACTACCTGCAAAACAAACTAGAACATCATCCATATAAAAGTGGGGAAAAAATACGTATTAATGAAGCTAACTCAAAAACTACCGAAGCAAAGTTAATCAATTTTATATGGGACCAACTGTGATGTATACACTCTCGAACAAAACAAAAAAAATCGAAATCGGTCCAGCCATCTTCGAGTAATCGGGGAACATACATAGAAAAAAAAATAAAAAAAAATGTTCCGACGAATTGAGAACCTCCTCCTTTTTGAAGTCGGTTAATAAACTCGAAAAGTAATGAGTTTTGCAGTGCTACATGCCGTAGTCGGGTAAAAATATAATCTATACGAGCGGTTTCTCACGATACGTCTGCGAACCAGGGTAAAATATAGGCTATGTCTTTACCCAGGTCAGGTTATACCCATGTGCCAAATTTCATCCAAATCCGTTCAGCCGTTTTATCGTGAAAGCGTAACAAACAAACAAACTCACTTTAGGATAGTTAGGATGGCTCCCAAACTATTTCAGTAGTGAATCTTGTTCAACTCAAAGAACACTTATACACCTCGAATACATTCTCTATTATGATTGAAACTATTGGTGCATTATTAGTATCAGTGAAAGTGTATGAGGCAGGACAGAAGTTGCGTAGTAGGTATGTATGCCGTCTGCGCTGGAGTCGATGTATTGTAGGCTACGTGCGCCCGCGACGGACAGAGTCGGATTAGATCCGTAGATAAATTTATTAATAGATGCATACTGATTGACCTTAATTTATAAGATTTTAATATTGTTTTCAGTGAACCTAATAATTGGCCGGTTAAGGAAACAAAAACTTGAACTTCGATATCTCATCTTACGTATCTGAATGTATGCCACATTGAGATGTTAGATGTTTAGATTACTTTGTTGACAAATAAGCTGTTTCACAATTTTGGTGTACAAAAGCATAGTCTATAATTGTGTTTTTCATAACATAATAACTGTTTTGTTTTAATGCAAAACATTTCTATTATCTAAATTCCAAATTGTATTTTACAGGATCCATGTTAATTTAACTGTGCAAGAATTAGATCATCAATAGAAATTATACGAAAAATATATTGGATTAAATAAAATTCTTACCTGCGACATATTTTCACATTATGACAGTGACTGACAGTCGACTCTAACGCATCACGCGTCATAAGCAACGCACGAGCATACTAATTCCTAATCGATCTTCTAGAATTATGTAGGGAACTTACTCGAAAGATTAGTACTCGACTGAAATACTGGATTTTCACATTTTAAACTAATTTTAAATGCAAATACAACAAGAATAATGTTACCAAGTACGATTATTTAAGTTTTACAAGAAATTTAAAAGAAATTTTTATGAAATGATTTTCTTGAACAAATCATACAAATTTTCACAAAACATAAAATTGATTGTCAGTGTTAATATGTAACTTCATGCTTTTTCAATACCTACGCTGACTATAAAATAAACCACAAACATTTCTAATCTATCATACCTAACAGACATCAGAAAGAAATAGCAATTTTGCCATCACAATCGCGACTCGTCCTAGACAATACAATTTTCTCCGTCATTCTTAAGAACAGACATCTGAAGGTAAGGCAGTATTGTTAAAGTAAAAGTTTAAGAAGAGATGTGAAAATGCCCCAGTTCATGTACCCATCGTCATCACTATCTGGTATGGTTCAGGGGTTCACATAAGTTGACAACTTGATACACATAACTGGGTCAGTGCTCTTTATAACAATGACTTTCGACAACCCTAGTTTCCATGCAGTTTCTAATGTCAAAATTGTTCTTTGCTCTGTAATTAATTATGTGTTGTGAAGTTTGTTATGAGCTATTCTTTTGATGAGTTGACGAATTGACTGTGTTTAGAGTGTAGATATAAATAACTTTGAAGCAAACGTTAAATCATCATCATCACTCTCCTGCCCTTTTTCCAAATTATTTGGGGTCGGCGCAACATGCCTTTTATTCAATACTTCTCTATTAGTCGTCATCTCGGTAGTCACTCCCTTTTTAGCCATTTCACTTTCACCGTTTCTCATATATTCCGGATGACTTTTAAGGTAAGTTTATCTTTCTTTCTTCCAAATAATGGAATTACTCTGGTCTTCATTCCAAAGCTAGAAATTAGTAATTAGAAATCATTTATTTGCCAATAATGTAGGTACACAGATATGATGTTAGTACCGTATTAGACTGTGAGAATATTCAGAAAGATATAGATGCCATTTACGAGTGGGGAGTTGCCAATAAAATGGCATTCAATTCCTCTAAATGCTATGTCATGACTTTTGGCCGGGTGCGGCATCCAATTCATTATGAATATAAAATAAATGGCACTGTTGTTACAAGATCGAACACTGTAAAAGACTTGGGTGTCGTATTCGACCAGAAGTTGACATTCCATGACCACTTTTCAACGGTTGCTAAGGAGTCATTTAAACGACTAGGGTTTGTTCTTAGAAACGCACGAGAATTTCAAAATGCGCATGTTGTACAGCTGTTATACAGTACGCTTGTCAGAAGCAAGTTGGAGGCGAGCTCTTGTGTCTGGAACCCGCACGAGGCTAGTTATGCACTTTTATTAGAGAAGGTTCGAAAAGCATTTCTGAGATTTCTCTATAAATTCCGTTAGGATTTTATACATTTTTATATCCAACAAAATTTCTCGTAGGATCTCTAGGATTTCATATGTTACAAACTAGGAGAGCCTATGATCAGTTATACATCATGCTTAAAATATGTCGTGGGATAACAGATGCTCCTGATCTCCATAATGAGCTGATTCGCCTTTACGTTCCAAGCAGCTATCTCCGTGGTAGAAAACACCGTCTACTAGCCGTGCCCACAACTCGAACAGTGGCCCGCGCCTCATCCCCTGTTCCTCGCACCCTGACTGCGCTTAATAACTTCATGGAAGCCAACCCGAACTGTGACCTATTTGCAGATGATCTCAAAACTGTTTTGTGCGCTTGTCTTCACTTTTGTGAGAGCACATAAATTTAAAACTTGTGTTTTGTTTATAATATCTTTGTTCTATTTTTTTTTGTTGTCTTTTTTATGATTACGTTATATTTACTGTATGTGTTAATGTAATTGGTCCACAAACCGTATTAACATAAATAAATAAATAAATAAATGACGGTTATTTTAATGAGCGTCCCGATACATTTTACCTTACGGCATGTTTACTAGACAAAAAAAACATACAAAAACATTTAAAAAAGCATTCTATGCAATAAGCAACATTACTATTAAATTACTCACATTATTCAAAAACATTCAAATACAAATTTCAAGAAATTAAATTTATAATTACAATAAATTCAATTACAAATGTCAATGGCTTTAATGAGATTCAACCTATCTATCCTACTTCATTGTTAAACATAGACCAAGTCAGGCGACATAATTTAGTTAGCTTAGGAGACCCAATTTAAATCATTTGCCTAAATCGGATCCCAACTAAAAAGATGAGGAACTAAGGAATAGGGAAGCTGAATTAGTACTAGGGATCATAATTAGGTACCATGTATCGGGGTGAATAGAGATGCAGGGGTGAATCGGGGCGAAACTTTAAAATAGATTTTAACGTTGAAATAATATAT
Organism: Cosmia pyralina; assembly: GCA_946251885.1. Lineage (NCBI taxonomy): Eukaryota > Metazoa > Arthropoda > Insecta > Lepidoptera > Noctuidae > Cosmia > Cosmia pyralina. The sequence goes on along the minus strand of OX276361.1, from coordinate 21,702,302 downwards.
TTAAACTGCTTTTGCCAGCGGCTTCGCCCGCGTGGATGTTGGAAAATATCCCACGGGAACGTACTACCGGGAATTCCTTCCTTATTCCTTGTCTACATTATAAAGGAAACCTCTGTGCAAAATTTCAGCTTTCTAGGTCCAAGGGTTTGAGCTGGGCGTTGATGAGTCAGTCAGTCAAGACTTCTCTTTTTATTTATATAGATTTGTTGGCAACAAGGACACCTAATCGTTAGTTATAAAGGCTCCTACAGACAAGCGCGATGCGACAGCGCAACGCGACTCTAGTGGAACAATTTCTCTGAAAACTTCTTGAACATTGGTCTTCTACAGTCGCATCGTGCTGTCGCGCCGCACCTGTTCGCGGGAGCCTTAATACAGTAATCACTTAAGAGTCCTTTTTGGCAACAAACTATATTATTTCAATGTTAAAATCCCTTTTAAAGTTTTGTCCCGATTCAACCCTGCATCCTTGTTCACCCCTTTTGTATCCGACTTCAAAAACGAGGAGGTTCTCAATTCGTCGGAACCTTTTTTTTTTATTTTTTTTTTATGACACAAAAGAAAAATAATACTAATAATCCCCGATTACTCGAAGATGGCTGGACCGATTTGGATTTTTTTTTTTTTGTTTGAAAGGGTATACTTCCCAGGTGGTCCCATGATCATCAAGTCAGGATCTGATGATTGGATCCTGGAGAAATAGAGAGAACTCTTCCAATTTTATAGGCACACTTGAAGGATTTGGATAGTTTTTGGAAGAGTAATTTGGTGAAGATCTGATGAAGAACTTTTGAGATAGGCAACGGAACTCCTCAATAATAGATTTCAGCAATCCCAGTCCATAGCAAATGGACTGGGATTGCTGAAATCTCATGTCTGTCTATTGTTTACACCAGTTCATAACATAACATCACACCAGTACGCTGTGAAGGGGTAAGCACAAGTGAACCACTAAAAAGTGAAAAATAAATTTAATTTCGGAAGTCTGTGGCAAAAACGAAAATACATTTAATCAGACACCGACTTCCGAAATTAAATTTATTTTTCACATTCAACACTACAAATTGAAAAATAAATTTAATTTCGGAAGTCGGTGGCAAAAACGAAAATACATTTAATCAGACACCGACTTCCGAAATTAAATTTATTTTTCACTTTGTAAGTAGTGTTGTTTTTGGAAGTCGGTTGTATTTTTTTTGTAAAATAGTATTTACAGTAACTGTTAAAAGGATTGATGGAACCATAACAACCAAGTTCAGTATCAATGTTATTATTAAACACAATATTGTAGTATAAAGATGATGTCATTATTAACAACGACTTTATTCTAATCTTTTGTTTAGCTTCAGACAAATGACAACTATTAAAAGATTATTTTCATACATTACTTATACCACTTTCTAGAGCTACCCATTGAAGCAGGCTTTTCGTATCAACGTTCAGATTAAATCTTAGACTAAAACTTGATCTGTATTATTTACAGTAGTAAATCCGGCCAATTAGCTCTGATCCGGTGTTAATAGAAGGAAATTATAAATTATCATGTCTTGCAATTATCTAAGCATTAGGCCTCTGCCTCGAATTTCGCGGGACAATGCGAGACGCGCCGCCCGTCGCCGCGCCCCGCCCCGCTGCCCGCGAAATTCGAGGCAAAGGCCTTAGGATTAGTTGAATGCACAGGATTTCTACCCGTTTAATGGGTTCTTGCTTGCTAGCAATCAAACTTGATTGATCACAGGACCATGATTTTGACAAGAAAAAGTATTCAGATCTCCGGATTCTGTCAGAATTTAGGTACTACTTACTATTTTAAAAGAACGTTCTTTAATTTAGTCCATTCCTTGTGGTTTTTAGGGTTCCGTACCTCAAAAGAAAAAAAACGGAACCCTTATAGGATCACTTCGTTGTCCGTCTGTCTTTCAATCTGTCAAAACCCTTTTTCTCAGGATCGCGTGGAGGTATCAGGTCAACAGTCCCTTGGAGCTCTAAAAAAGTAAAGCTTCTAAGTCAACGCAATAAAAAATACGGCCATTTACGTGACATCAAATAAATCAACACCTCCATGGTACTTTCCGATGACCTAGAAACATGAAATTTGGCAAGAAGCAAGGTCTCACAATACAAGTAAAGGAAAAGGACCGAAAATAGTGAATTTGTAGTTTTATCGTTTTTTTTTATCGATGTATGGGAGAACATGTTTTTCAACTAGTGTTAAGTTTGTTTTTTGGATAAATTAATCCTTTTTTTTTTTTTTTTGTTGCCGGGGTGGAATTTCCTCATGGATGTCCCCCGCCCTGGGGTGAGTGGAGGGGTCTGTCAGAGTCTTACTGACTAAAAACCACCCCGGTGTTCCCTTCCCACACCTGGACCGGGGATCATGGGAACTTGGGCGCCTTCCACGATCCCCGGCTAGTGCCGGCCCGCCTTTGCGGGCCTCCTCAGGCCTGCGAGGGGAGTGAGGTGTAGGACTCCCCCCGCAACGTCCAATAGGGGCGCTTTATTAATTAATCCTAACTCAACTACGGAACCCTTTATTGTGCGTGGTCCGACACGCACTTGGCCGGTTTTTCAGATTGTATAATTGCTTTATAATTGAGTTATTTTTGTTTTATAAAGAAAACTACGTTGAAATAGCAGCTTTGATATTTTTCTTTGATGATTTCATTCTTACACATATAACATATCATGCCTTTGTTACCCGAGCGGTTAAGCAGATGTATAGGTACCTACATAGTGCTCCCCATTTTTCGCCAGTTATGTTTAAAGGCTCGTACAAACAGGCGCGACACGCGATATAATAATAAAAAAAAATAAAACAAAATCGCTTCTTTGTTATTTGTTTATGTAACCATTCTAAATTGTTTGGAATTAATACCTTTAGTTTTGGGTATTTGTCCAAAATTTTTGAAGTATCTCTTGCATGAACTGTTTTAACACTACTTTTAGATCAAACATCTATCATTACAGCTTCGAAACGATGTGCAGTTACTACTTCTATAGTTTTTATTTCATTCGCCCCAGTTTTCGATGGCGGCGTTTTTGCCAATCACCCAATAAAGAGATAAAGCCCACATCGACTCACTTTCAGTATCGGTCATCAACTCACTCTCACTTACCAAATAATTAGCAAGACATGAATGATGAAAGTGAAATGTGTAATACGGTGATATTCAGCTGTGTCGGGTTTCATTGAAAACTAATCTTAGGACAAAGACAGAAATATGATTGTGGTATCTACCACAATCATATTTTTTGTCACTTTCAACTTTTCTGTCATTGGCGCCACTTTAAAACCTCTTATATACTCATTTCTCACTTTATCCATTCTCGTCACTCCACACATTCATCTCAACATTCTCATCTCCGCTGCATGCACTTTTTTTCATCCGTCTTCTTCACTGCCCAGCATTCCGATAGGTAAATCCATATAATTATTGTTTATTCTGTTTTAAACCTCTCTCTACGTAGTTATTTTATTGTTAAGAATGATTATTTACACAAATGGAAAAATTGTAACAAATGAACGCTGTGACGAAGTTTCATCCTTTGTTTTTCTTGTATTTAAACAATATGGCGTACTGACGCTTTTCTAATTAATTATATCCTTTATTGTAATGAAATGGTATTGTTTCTATCAAAAGATGTTGACTTCTTGACTACTACAAACATACATTGATTTTACAGAAATAATTCAAATCAGGAAAGCTACAAATGCTTCAAGTTTTTTTTTATTAAATGAACATATTTTGTATATACATGTAGAACAATCATTGCCGAGACTAACTACGTCAGACAATGTCAAAAGATTAATTGAATTTGTCTGTAATTGGTTCTATCTAGGTAGGTAACTAAGTATATAAAATGTAGACGTGTTATACAGGGTTAGTTTTCAATGACCAGCCAAACTTTCACAGGGCGTTCTACCCGTGAATATGAACAACTTTTACTATGGGACCAACTTTAAAATCACGAAAAAAAAACAGCTGTTTCATACAAAAGTTCAATACCTACTCGACCAAAATGTATGAAACAGCTGATTTTTTTTTCGTGATTTCAAAGTTGGTCCCATAGTGAAAGTTGTTCATAATCATGGGTAGAACACCCTGTGAAAATTTGGCTGGTCATTAAAACTAACCCTCTATAGATGTTGTGTATCAGAAAAGTGTGATAAAAAGGGTGTGGCCAGACCATTAAAGTGTATAACTTTCTCCATGGGACCAATACCATAATCGAGAACTAATTATCAGCTGTCCCGTACAAAACTTCAATACCTGCTCGACCCAAATGTATGGGACGGCTGATTATTTAAATTACACACACACCCGACAGACGTTGCCCTGTTCAAATTTTATGTATGAGAAAATTAATTTTCTTCATATTTTTTTTTTGTGATTTTTTCCCGTTTTAATAGTTATTTTGCTATTCGGGGCGGAGACAAATCTAACAAATCAAAACATCGTAAAAATCGGTCCAGCCGTTCTTGAGTTATAAATGGTGTAAACAACCCGACTTTGTTTTATATATACCGGATGACATTTTTTACCGTCTTGAAAAAAATAGGGTACCTATATTAGGTGAACGGAGTAGAAGCCTATGCCATACCTAGGTTTTTTTTTAATAGCTTCGTCAGAAAATTGATCTAAGTATCAATAAATTCTACAAATTCGATGTAAACTTTTTATTTTAGAACAATAAAAACAGAAACTTTGAAAAAAAATTATAAATCGTTTCAAAATATCGAAATTCAAATCTTATGCAACCGGCTTAGGATATGAATTTTGATTTTTTTTAATTAATAAAAAAAAAACGTTAGGTATGCCATAGGCTTCTACTCCGTTCAAATAGTAGCCTATTTTTTTCAAGACGGTAAAAAATGTCATCCAGTATAGTCTAGCTGACCCGACAGACGTTGCCCTGTCCAAATTTCATGTATGAGAAAATTACCACACTTTTCTGATACACCCTGTACACCTTAAGTCGACGTACGCACGGACGCAAAAATATCGCGGCGATTTTTTCCACGCACTGGATTTTCAACGCTCTGCTTAGCGCCGAGAGTGCAAAATCCAACAGTGTGTTTTTTCGACGCGCTAGAATGTACTCTGTTATTGTTAAGTTGGATTCTCAACGCTCGGAATCCAGTGCGCGATAAAATCCCGCCGCGATTTTATTACGCCCGTGGGAACGGGGGCTAAATGTTTCAAGTACCCACACATTCTTGTATGATACTCAATTAGTCAATAACACTAACTTTTACTTCACTTAACAAAAAATAAATAGCTACACGAAACTTTATAGAACTAAATCTTTTCCTTAAGTGATTCAAATATTTCCCATAGACAACAATAATTAAGTTTATTTGCGATAACGCGTAAACTATGCTTTCTAACAGCACACTTTACAGTCAGAGACAATGGATGGGAATGAAGATGACGGCCGGAAATGCTTCGTTCACATTGTTCTTCCGGCGCGGAAATGATAAAACCTTTTTTGTTAATTCTTGTGTTTCAATTAAACCGTTCAGTGCTTTTTAATTAAATTGCTTACTTTATACGTTATAAGTAAATTATGAGGATGTTGTCTTACTTAGGTACTTACCTACGATAAGAGTGTTGAAGAAATCGGTGCTTTGATCCAAACGTTTTTTGGTTATAATTTCAGTTTAGTATCAGATTCAGCAACAGCATTTTGATTCCTATGCCTTATTTTAAACGAAAATAAAGATGTTACTATAGTATAGTTAAAATCTCGCTGCAGACTCGGTCATAAATCATTCGAGTGTTTCGCTCTCTTTCCCACTCACGGGCCTTATGGGCAGGCCACGCCCACACGTAGTCCTGTGCATTACTGCAGTCGATGAGTGATATCGATAGTTTTATATATTTATAAATGGGTGATAGAAATAAATACACATTTTTTTTTATTTTATTACCAAATTTACTACAAAGCATATTAAATATATAAACAAAAGAACGTATATATAAAACTAAAATTAGAAAATTAAAATTCTTCGTCTGAGTCATCGTCATCCACATGAATGATGAACTCTTCGCATAAATGTGCTTTTCTTAAGTCTTCATCTTGCAGCAATTCTGCATGTTCCGCACATTTTTGCCAATTTTCAATGGAGACATTGGAAATGGCTTCATTGACTAACTTCTCGACATCAGCTATCTTGAAGGTTTTGTTTTTCGTTGCAACTTCTTGAGCCTTAATGATTCTGTTATCGATAATGGCCTTGAGCGCGCGCAACTAGCGCACATCCCTACTCCGATTATGATTTATGACCAAGTCTGCAGCGAGATTTTAACTATACTATAGCATTTTTATTCTGAGCTTCAACGTTTTTCTTTGAAGTTGTTATAAAATAAAATAAAACTTAATTGTTCAAGAGAGTAGGTACCTATTACAATATTAATAACCTACAAATTCAAATAACACTATCCTCCATACTTGGATTCCCTGTGTCCTGAAGACTAGTTTCCTTCGTCTTACAAGATGACGCATTATACATATACATTTACCTGGGTGACCAAGCTCTGTTCGAATGAAAATAGAGAAAACGAATTTTCTTAGATATGAGACCTAGCTAGATCGATTTTCGCCCCTGTAAACCCATATTGCAAGTTTCATCGAAATAGTTTGATTAATAGTATAGGATTATTGATTTGTAATAAAGGAGCATTAAACTTATCAATTAAATCCAAAGAAGAAACATAGGAAACGCAGGGTACAGTTTCTATCCCTCTCATTTTTGGGGAGAATTTTTGACGACACTTTCCGTTACCCTAAAAGACTAGTAAACTAATTATCTTCTCTTTCTTTTTCCAGAAATTAGAACAAGAGAAACACCTGCTAAGACGACGACTGGACACAACACAAGGAGAATATGAGGCGCGGATGCTGGAGCTACAGAATGACATCAAAGAGCTCACGGCGAAGATCGACTCTAGAGATAATTCTGTTAAACAGGTCAGCTATAATAAGTATAACACAATATCAGTTTAAAGGAGAAAAAAGGTCCACCTTTTCAATTTTAGTACTGATCCTTATTTGCGAATTTTCAATTACTTACCTAATGATTTTCTGAAACTTGACCAAAAAACATCGTGTCGTTACTATACCAAACACCAGATTAGTGTGGCCTTATAGGAGCAATTATCTTTGTAATTAATAACTCATATATTAGAGATTTTAGGTTTAAAGATTCTTTATTTATTCTAAAAGAACATACATTGTTCACTTATACATAACTAGGGTAAAGTGTAGTCCAGTAACTAATAGTATTTTTATTACAAAACTGCCCAAAGGAGTGTAATGTTTTCAGGAATGATGTATGTTTGTATGTGAGTTTCTTTATTCCACCATAACTTTGAAATGCCTGAACAGATTTGGATGTATGGGGTATCGTTAGAATCCTTACATCATCCCAAGTGACACTGGCCATTTTTTTTTAAATCATTATGGCGGAAGTATGGCTCCATTTTGAAAAGTGAAAAAAAAAATTTTTCTTCAATTATTTTTCTGTCGTGTCGTAGTCGTGTTTTTTTATTCGTTGATGTACAAGTAAGACGTGCTGTTTGAGCTTAGCTTTAATGATGTTAAAAGAGGATGTGCTTCTGATGTCTGTCAATGTATGCTGCAGCTGATTCACTTTATACAACCTCTTAGTCATTGCTATGAAGTAATCTACACTTACAACATAACTCTTAGGTACTCAATAAGAACCATCACCAATCTCCCATGAATACATGAGTAGGTAAATAGACTATAAATCTATTAGGTAAATACATAAAACTCAAATGACTATTACTAAAGATGCGATTAGGATGCAAAGCTTGTTGATATAACGTAAGTGAACGAGTTTCGTTTGTAAATAATTTTAAGAATAGATTAAAAAGGGTTACGTTATTATAAAATGTCTAGCTTCTGCCCGCGACTTCGTCCGCGTGAAATTTGTTGTTCTCCCGACTCACGCCGTCGTTACTTCGTTTTCGATAAGCGTTCTTTCTGACTTTTTTTATTTTTACTAGGCTCCTAAACGTCAAAGGGTGATTTTAAATAGCCTATACCCTTCCTCAAGAGGAGCTCGTGGCTAAGTAATAACAGCCGCACGGGTCGATCCGTCAGGTTAAGCTACGCTTGCCGGGGTTGGTCAGTGGATGGGTGACCATCTTTATGTATCGAGACTCCTCCGTGCCTCGGAAAGCACGTTAAGCCGTTGGTCCCGGCTGTTATTCGTGGATCTTTGACAGTCGTTACGGGTCGTCAGAAGCCCGAAAGTCTGACAACCTGTCTTACCAAGAGGTATCGTATTACCCAGTTACTGGGTTGTGGAGGTCAGATAGGCAGTCGCTCCATGTAAAATACTGGTACTCAGCTGCATCCGGTTAGACTGGAAGCCGACCCCAACATAGTTGGGAAAAGGCTAGGCAGATTGATTGGTGTTGTTTGTAAGTGTTTGATTGTTCAACCATTTTGTTCATTAATCTTTATTTATTTTCTGTGAAAACTAATTTTTACGGAAAGATAGAAAAAATATTTAAACCTTGTTAAACAAATTCGTGACAAAATGCAAAGCATCAATCATCAAAGCAGTTATGGCATTTTTCTGGCTCAATCGATATTTTTACGTTGATGTACATTTCAATGTAACTGAAGCGTGGTGGCCTGTCACCTTTATTATCTACTTAGAGAGAGTTACGACATGGACGGTTTTGTACAATTTCATGGGCAATTTACGTAGCGTTTTTCTGACAAAGTGCGTAGTAAATGACCAATGACAATGAGGAATAATGCCAAAAGTTTTAGTTTTGCGTGCGTCGATTGTCAGACTAACTCCCGAATCGATGGTAGCTATATCATTTATACAGGGTGGTCCAAAAAAACATACACGGTGTCGAATTGAGAACCTCCTCCATTTTTTTTCCTCGGTTAAATAGTGGCGTCAAAAAGAAAAATCTGAATTCCTCATACCCAGAGATATTCGAAAATACCCCATGTATGTTCCGCGATTTTTTTAGTTTTCGAGTTATTTTTGTTTTTGTAATTACTTAGAGTTTTCTGCCGGTGGAGCTTGAAAAATTTATGTGGGATTGTATGGCAAAATAAACGAGCAGAATTACTAATTAAAACTTTATTCTCGAACACGTAAAAGAATCAGCGTTACACTGTGGCTGTCCGTCGTATATTCGCTATCGCCATTACTCCTCCTTTTCACTCGCACACATACTTCTCTCTTTCTTTCATCTGCTGCGTTCCGTTTTAACATTTAGTTTGGCTGCGTTCTTTAAATACAATATTCATCCCACATTTATATTTTTTGTAGTAGGTATTTTTTAGATATTTTTTGTGGCAATCGTCTTGAATGTTACTTTCATGTCACAAAAATATCTGAAAAATACACACCACAAAAAAAGATATGATTTTTTATTAACCGACTTCAAAAAGGAGGTTATCAATTCGTCGGAACCTTTTTTTTTTTTTTTTTTTTTTTTTTTTATTTTTTTTTTTTTATGTATGTTCCCCGATTACTCGAAGATGGCTGGACCGATTTGGATTATTTTTTTTTTGTTTGAAAGGGTATACTTCCCAGGTGGTCCCATGATTATCAAGTCAGGATCTGATGATGGGATCCTGGAGAAATAGAGAGAACTCTTCCAATTTTATAGGCACACTTGAAGCGATTTGGATAGTTTTTGGAAGAGTACTTTCTTGGAGTGGTCCCGTTTCAATTTGGTGAAGATCTGATGAAGAACTTCTGAGATAGGCAACGGAACTCCTCAATAAATGATAGCTAATGGACTGGGATTGCTGAAATCTCATGTCTGTTTGTCGTTCACACCAGTTCATAACATAACATCACGCCAGTACGCTGTGAAGGGGTAAGCACATGTGAACCACTAAAAAGTGAAAAATAAAAACTTTTTTACAAAAAAATACAACCGACTTCCAAAAACAACACTATAAAGTGAAAAATAACTTTAATTTCGGAAGTCGGTGGCAAAAACGAAAATACATTTAATCAGACACCGACTTCCGAAATTAAAGTTATTTTTCACTTTATAGTGTTGTTTTTGGAAGTCGGTTGTATTTTTTTGTAAAAAAGTTTTTTTGTTTGTATTTGATTTTTAATTTGTGAAGTTTTTGTTCACAAATCCCTAATGTTCTCCTAGAGGTCATAAGGGGAATTTGTGGACAAAATGTTCACAAATCCTCATTGATAGGGATTGAATAACCCCAATTATTCACCATAATATTATTATATTAGTAACTATTTATTTGCAATAAAAACAGTTAATATCTAAATATAAATCAATACTCACAGAATGTACAGAAGAACTAAAACTAAAATTATAAATCTATGAAACCGCTACCAGTTGGCAACGTACCCAAAATGCTGGCAGCATTGCCACGCTGGATGGCAATGCTTAATCTTTGTGCAAAATACAGGCCAGCATTTTGGTCACGTGTAGCTTCGACCAAACGTGCCGAAAGATCTTTAAAAATTTTATGTGCTCCCGGTCCCCACGGACCCAGCGTCTCTACCCCAAAAGGCTCAAATATGTATCCACTATCAAGGGAACTATATTTGCGCCTTTTGAGGTCCTCCGCTGATTCCGCCGCCGCACCAGTCCTATTTTGTGTTCCAGGAAGATGTGACGGCGTAATTATTATTATCATTAGTAACTTACCACACTAATTAATATCCACAAACATAATCTACCAAAATTATAGCATAGTAACTTTATCGTTGTCCACAAGGACCTGTATTTACCATTCTACGGCCTTCAAATTGGTCCTTTTCTCAGAAAACCGCATCTAATACAACTACAACTATTGCTAAGAACATTAGTACAACTATTCAGATTGACATTCACCTAAGTAGATAATAAATAGTGTCATTTAGACTAGTCAGTTCGAACACCTGCCATAATAACTTGGACCATTATCTATGCATAATGGATGTTTTGCAATATAAATAATGTAATGCAATTTGACTGTCATCCAGTCGTTACAGAAAATTATTATAATTTCTATTATGATTTTTATGTTTTTATTTTACTTAATAGAATCTTGAAGAGTGTAGGTAGTGTTATTAACGCAATAAGAAATGTTATTATTTCTAATATTACTGTCTACCATAACATGATGGCAATAGCGAAACAAGAATAGTTGGAGCTGTGTTGTTATTACTAGTGTAAAAAGACGCCTAACGAAAACGAGTGTCATTTATACCCCCGTAATTTGTGTTTTTTTTTGTACGGGGCCATACCAGCGGGGTAATTTGTGATTTTTTTTTTTTTGTACGGGGCCATATCAGCGGGGTAATTTGTGATATTTTTGTAGGTTTGCCTGGTTTGGGGCCAATGTAAAACCCCCTGTAAACTTTTTGACATAAAGTTTATTTTTACATACGGCGAAGTCCAATCTGTCTGTCGATCGCGTTAATTATAGCAATATCTTGTATACAGCTAGCCATTAGGAAAGCCCCACTCAACGGTTGACGTTTCCAGGCTAATATAATGTTGACTACCTACATATTATAATTACAGCTACAGCTATTATATTAGCTTGTAATTCACGTAATAGTATGCGCAAGAGTATCTTAAGTACTAATTTGTTAACGTCTTCATGAAGCTTAGGTAATCATTTTGCAAGATAAGAAATTAGCGACTTTAAGCCGACGTACGCACGGACGTAAAAATATCGCGGCGGGATTTTATCGCGCACTGGATTTTCAACTCTCGGTGTTGAGCCGAGCTTCGAGAATCCAACCTAACAACAACAGAGTGCATTCTACTCATCATACTCTCGGCGCTAAGCACAGAGCGTTGAAAATCCAATGCGCGAAAAAAATCGCCGCAATATTTTTACGTTCCTGCGAATGTCAACTAACTGTCGTGCTTTCCAGATTTTCCATTGCATAGAAAGGCAAAAATACGGAAGGTATTAGCCCATGCAAAGTTAGTGGATACAGCTTTAAATGAAACTTATTACCACTGGTTGCTTAGAACCGAGCCCGGTGCAATGTAAGCAGGAATAGCGTCACCAGAAGTCCGCAGAGCGATGCCAAGCTCCAGCAAAAGAGACAAAATGGTCTCCTACACTCGACACCGTCTGCACGACAACATCCCTGTGTCACATAGGCTGAAAAGCGTCGTCCCACTCACTGGCGAACGATCAAAAGAAAGACTGAAGCTATGGTGAAACTGTGCTTCGTTCGTCTTGACAAGGGCTGTGGTCCTAGATGACATCCAGACTAATAAAAGCTTGTTTTTTTGTTTTTAAATATTACACTTGTTTTTAAACTAAGCTAGAATTAAGCCTGTGTTAGAATTTAGATATCCTATGGATCCTTTACAGACTACATTAAAATACAGTATATTAGCATTTTCACATCGTTCCACTGTGTATAATGCAAAATGGCGACAATTTAAAACAATAAGCCTGTCTCCTTGACACTACAATTGGCACAAAAAGGCTTTGTGTCCAAACTTCGTAGTTTCAATGTAATTAACATTGAAAACGTACATTACCACTATTAGTGAACTGAGTCAAGGCTGCAGCGAATTGCCTGTGTTAGCGAGGTTTAAAAAAAACAAGGAGCACTTTTTTAAAAAAGGCTACTGCGCTTTCCTTGTCACTTGCCACCATGTCACTTAACACTTTTCCTACTTTTTTGTTACCAATGACTCATTTTTCGGCTTCCCTTTGATACTGTCACGTATGTGCCAGCATAGTGTTATGCACGAAAGAACACAAGGATATGCTAGCAGCCATGAAAAGTGACATTGACGTAGTTCTTAAAAGACGTGGTTGAGTTTTTTCTGCTGTTTTGACCCAGGATTTAATTACTAATGTTTGCTTGTGATGTTGAGAGTTCAAACCCCGTCTTTACAGTCTTGACTTCAAACCCTTGTTTTGTAGTCACATTATTTTTTGAATCGTTGCTCGAAAAAAACACTATGAGAGACATTGTTACATCAAAATAAGATTACGTCAATTCCAAATTCATTTTTATCTTGAAAAACGTCACAATAAGAAAGCGAAATCTTTCAAACCGCTAACAATGGCACTGTACCACAACCGAAACCTTACTTTTGTTCAAAAACGTGCCTAGCGAGCTTAATTTGGTTGATCGTAATCCTATTACCGTGCGAAGGATTACCCTAATGTCCTTCAACAGGTTTCATTTAACGTGCATATTGTTAACTAACTTATGTTATTAACGACTTGTAAATGGTTGGAAATTAAATAAATCCGTGTATACATGGTTGATGGGCCATCGGCTGGTTCGACCTTACCTTTAACATTGTGCTCTATTATAAGAGCTCTTCAGTTCTTATAGTATTTTAGGACTCGACTTTAAGATTAAAAAAGAACGTTGTCTTTAATATCACAATTCGGTCATCAATTTAATCTCTCCTACCTACTTGAAATTTGGTCCAATCCGGATCGAAGGACCAATATTGAGAAAAGTTGTTCTTAATCCGATACATTAATAGATACGAAAATACTCCTGTTTTTGCAAAACGTTTTCAAATCTAATACTGGTATTCTGCTGCATCCAGTTAGACTGGAAGCCGACCCCAACATAGTTGGGAAAAGGCTAGGCAGATGATGACTCAAATCTTGGCTCAAACTTACTGCCGTTTTTACTTCAAAAACCAGGTCACGCTTACTTAGCCCAGCGCACGTTTCGTGAAAGCCCGTCCATTACTAAAAGGGCTGTTTTTTGCACTAATCAAATTGTCAATGGACGTAACCGATAAGAGTGACGAAACTCCGTTAGATTCCGATGCTAAAAAAAAAACCTCAATACACGAAAACATGCGAGTACGTGAGAGGTCGATTGTCAAATTCACTGTACTTTCGTAATAATTCCGATGAGGATATACGTACGTGTAATGTTAGGTATGTTTAATTTTATTTATTTGGGACAACACATACTTATTACAGAAGAGTTCAAAGTTCTTGAAAATGGTATAGATAATGTGTATAAAATAGGTATTGCATTGATTGTAAGTGACGTGAAGAAAGTGTTTAGAAATCTTGAGGTTATTACTTCGCCATTAGTACATGTTTCTAATAACACAGCTATAGATAAATAAACTTTTCGCATTCTAGCACTATAACTGGAATTTGTTAAGAATAAAAAAATATACGTACCTACGGTTACAATTCAAAGACATTTATGACAGCCACCAACAATGCCGTGGATTTCGGCCCGCTCCCTGAGAGGAGGCTTGAGCAATGGGAACATTATGGGCTGATTATATTATGGAATGATACATTAAGGGAACGATAAACGACTTTTAATGATCTCAGTCGCATACAAGAACATTTTAAATACACGTAGGCCGAACCCAGACCTTGATTTGGTACAATACTGTGATATAATTTACTTTAGTCACATCGTTTTAATGTTTTTAGTTCGACAAAGTGATTGTTACACAATGACTGACTCACATAATGCAGATGGAGATGGGATAAGTTGCTATTTTATCTAGCTAGCGATCAACCTTGGTTTCAAACAATCTGATCTTGATAGCCTCGCTCTCTTGTCGATTTCGTCTGTTTTATAATATTTAAATGGCCAAACATTTATTAAACATTTTCGATCATAGAAATATAGGCTGAATATAACGAATATAACATTAGTAATGTTTCCTGCATATACACTTCTGGACACATCTTTTGGCCCACCTTGTATTTTCAGTTTCGTTTGGTCCTAGCTAAAATTTTATATTAGGTCGAGCAAAAAGTTTTTATGCAGTTTTGAACCTGGCACATTCACAATTTCATTCAATAGTCTTTTTTTGAATTTCGAACACAGAATTTAAAGAAACAAAAGACAATTTGGAGCCTGTTTGTTGATATCAAACAATCGAATACTAAGAAAACTTGGTTTTATTGGTTTACTTGAATTTAATTCTTGAAAAAGTGATTGATATCTTTGGTTTTGCAACAAACATTACTTATTCTTAACATTAAGGTGAGGTTCTATCAATAATCTATGGATACTTCACCTGAAGTCGCCGCCCAAGCTGTGGCACTTATTCAGGCCGGACACAGCCAAAGAAACGTGAGTGCTCAACTTAATTTAAGTCGATCTGCGGTCCGAAATGTTTATCGAAGGTACCTAGAGACTGGCGGCTTTGTTCGTCGCCAAGGAAGGCCACGATCTCGGGTCACAACTGAAAGACAGGATCGATTCATCGTGACGACCAGCTTGAGAAATCGTCACCTTACCTCCATTGAGATACAAAACCAACTTCACGACTTCCACGGAGTATCTGTGAGCGCTCGAACTGTTCGAAGAAGGTTAAAAGAACGCGATATGGTACCACACAAGCCAGCTAATGGCCCCAAACTAACGCGAGCCCACCGAACAGCGCGCCTTCATTTCGCACGCAGTCATTTAAATTGGACACAGCAAGATTGGAGCCGTGTACTCTTTTCTGATGAGTCTAAAATTGTGTTACATGGCAATGATGGAAGGAAGAAGGTCTACCGACGTAAGGGAGAGCGTTTCGCACAATGCTGCTTTGATGAGAGGGTTGCTAATGGCGGTGGCTCATGGACTGTCTGGGGCGGTATATCCGCGAGCGGCAAAACTCAACTTGAGGTTGTTACAGGACCACGGCTGCCAACATTAAATGCTGAAAGGTACATTCGTGAGTGCTTAGAACCTCACGTGATACTGCGTGATACCATACGCGGACTATGTGGGCCCAAATTTCCTTTTTATGCATGATAATGCAAGAGCCCATGCGGCCGGCATCGTCAGGGAATATCTTCGGGATGTCAACATCACAGTTATGGACTGGCTTGCCAGAAGCCCAGACATGAACCCTATTGAGCACATGTGGGACGAGCTAAAAAGACGTGTTAGGGCTCGTCAGCCAGTTGCCCAGACGATGCAGGAGTTGAAAACTGCCATAGAAGAGGAATGGGAGATGATCCCTCAAAATTTCATAGAGCGGTTGACAAACTCTATGCCTAATCGTATGAGAGCTGTGGTAGATGCCCATGGAGGCAACACGCGTTATTAAATTAAACCTTTATTTGATAAAACATGTTTTTTATTCAAAAATCAATTGCCTTTAACAAGGCGCATATCCGACTTGTTAGGCGTA
The DNA here is from genome assembly GCA_946251885.1 of Cosmia pyralina. Lineage (NCBI taxonomy): Eukaryota > Metazoa > Arthropoda > Insecta > Lepidoptera > Noctuidae > Cosmia > Cosmia pyralina. Next base: position 21,686,160 of record OX276361.1, on the reverse strand, counting down.
GCTCCATGTCGTATGGTATTCTGAATTCAAATTTAAAACAATACGATCGAAAAAGATGGTAAAATGTATCAGGTTTAAAACTGCATCAACAGTTTTTGTTCAATCTAGCAATCATATTTCGGTAGGGGCCATCGAAACCTAAACTCTAAGGTGGGCCAATAGATGTGTCCAGAAGTGTATTATATGTATTCCAAAGACTTCACAAAAATTCCCACTGGGTACCTAATTGTGCCATAAAAATTCAACCACCAAAAACAAAGTACCCTTTTCCAGGAAACGTCAAATATATCATTATAATAATCGTAGAGTACGTCAGGGTACGTTAGGCCAACGAAAATGGTGGAAAAGTCAAGGTCTAAGCGACATTACACGTTAGAATTACGCAATTCTAGGGAATTTATAGTCATCGGGCCGACCCCTGAAAGCTTTCAGGGCCAATTAGCCAATTAGCGCCACACCCTGTTGAAGCACTTTTCATTTGATTGTCTAGTAGCCGTTTGTCATTATGACCTTTCGTTATTATCTATTTAACTTGGTGATAAGCTTAAAGAAATGGATTTTGAGTAGACACTAAGTTTGCGAATCATGGTTTTTCTTTTTTAAGTCTAGAAATTTTTCTGTATCTAAATCTAGATCTTCCTCATTTCAATCGTTAGCGGACAAAATAATCGTATGGCCAAATCTATTTCTATTTTCTCATGTAACATTGACTACACATGAAATTCACTATTAATTCACTATCACAGTAGACAATGACATACACAACCTTCATTTTCTCACCCATCCTCACAAACTGACCATGGAAATAATATGTCCTTTTCTCTTTAAACAAAAAACCATCAAATTCTTCTAGTTCAAGGCTTTATATAGACCTTCGTGGTCTTCCTGCCAGGATGTCATAGCTCAACTTCCGTCCCATCATATCCTCTGCAATTACCTGTGTTGGTAATTGGAATCTAGCCAAACAGTTGGTAACGAGCTCTGGAAAGATGTATGTTGTTAAGTAAATATTGTTATGCGTAATTATTTTGATAAGCATCGTTTAGATTGGACGATGCATTCAACTTGTGTGTTAATTTAAGATGGTGAAAAACATCAGTGTAACTAGTTTGATGAAAAATTGCAAAAAAGGTGCAAGCCTTACTCAAACTTTTCACCTTTTGGTTTTCCAAATTAATGCACCTATTATTATATCAAAGCAATTGTAAACACGAGGCCATACTACATATATTTTCCATAATTAGGTGTAGGTTACAATAGAAACTAAAACATTATTGGATCATGCCAAAGGTTATTGTCAAATCCCACTACATCATAAATTATTCTTCAATATTGACAGTACCATGACAATAATGCAGATTTAAACATAAGCAAACATCTTACCAAAAGAAAATGTTGAAACGCGTCACGCCTCTTGATCTGACGTCCTTCCAAAACGACACGGAAAAAACTCTTTCGCAAATTATGTCGATGATATAATGATCTCTAAAACTACTGGATGAAAGTTGAGATTGCTCTAACCTTATGCTGTACACTTATTAAGACGATTAACCACGCTTGATGTTAGGAACAATGTAGTTTAGAAGTATGGTTAAATGTTTGATTGCGGTATCAGTAAAGTGTATTATTAGTCATTTGCTTCGCTCGTTGCTGTGTTTACTGGCGAATTTTGAGCGTCGGCTCTTATATTTTATCTGGATTTAGATTAGATAATGTTTGCGTTTTATTTCTGAGTATAACCAGTTAATTTTTGCAGAAAGGTTTTACGCAGCTCATAAAAGACGATAGGGATCTCAGAAATGATATCGATCAGTATCACTGTTTATTTAGTTTAAGAGTTAACTTGGTGTTTCTACAAGTATATTCGATAACTGGTAATGTAGTATATAGTGATAATTCTTATAAAAAATATTTAAAAGCATACTTACAGTTATACATTTATGTATGTTTGTAAGTATATTTTATTTAGTCACGCCTTTTTTCCAAAGAGGTGGCAGAAACTACACAACGCCACTTACTACGATTCTTTTATATGCCTTTTACTTCATCTACCATAAAACCACAAACAAAATTTTTCTATTATATGATACGCATTATGAATGGTATAGTGCGCCTCGAAAACAATCATTTTCCATGGATATAAATAAACAAACCAGAACTGATATTTTACGCTTTTTATGATTTCACGTGTTACAACCATGAAAATGTTCTGGCCTTGGGCTTTATGTATCACATAAATACTTCCAGATATGACTCAATATTTGTATTTAAGCCTACAAGGCTATATTGAGCTTTTGTCGACTTTCCCAAATCCTAAGTAGAAGATTGTTTAAGAAATATGAGATCGTCGTCGATCCTTCGTTTAAGTCATTTCTACTTTTCTTACATAGATTTGATCAGTGACTCTTTGTAATATAACTTATTTTTATTTTTTTTACAAACTACTACTACTACACTACTTTTTTGTTATTTGTATTCGTTAATATTGGTACAAACACTACTTAAATTTAATAGTTTAACCACAAAACAATCAATCAATCCATTTACTTAATTGCCATCAGCCAAAGGTCAATAATTATATCCCCGTCCTCATGGATGATACCTATCATAAATTTTATTTCATCTATTCCTCCTTCTTTAGGTTTTCCTACTAAAAGTAAATAAGAATATAATTGCATACACACATAATCAATTATTCATACTAACTAACGTATCTAATTGTTTAGTTACTTAATCTATGAAATAAGATTTTAGTGTGTGAATAATTCTTGACATGCCACTGGTAAAAAAATTTGTTTGCGTGACCTGACAGCATCCATTGCACAACCTATAATTTTATAAGTACCGGGGCGACTGATCTCTGCTCTGATTTAAATAGAGATTTTTTTTTTTTTTCTAGATATGTAACCTAGCTTTATCGATTTTTCGCCCCCGTAAACCCATATATTGCAGCTTTCATGGAAATTGTTACAGCCATTTTCGAGAACGTGATTACAAATGTACATAGGTGTATATATATATATATACAAATATTGCTCATTTAATAATATAGGATTTAAGACGTAATAATTATTATGAAGGGACTTTATTAATGAAGAGTTTGTAACAATACTTATCTTTATACTTTGTTCACAGCGCGATGAGGAAAAGCAGAGCCTAATATCAGAGCTGACTGCACAGAACTCCAGACTGACAGTGCAGCTTAAAGAGTCATCAGCCACAGAAGCACTCCTATTGGCCCAACTTGAGGGGCTAAAGGACCAATGCTCGATGAGGAAAACCAGCTTACAGGTTTGTGTAAAATACCTATTATAGCATAGCATCGCATGATAACTAAAATACGAGCCAATAGAGAGATAGCGTATGATTCTACAGTCAACTAAAGCAACGAGTGTTGATATTTATTTCAACAACCACCAGCATTACTTAATTTATCAAATTCGTTCCAACGAACTAGGACAAAAGAATCTTGCCTGTCTAAAGTTAACAAATGCATTTGCACTTCTCTAATTAATAACCCTGAAGTTTGAACCTTAAAATCTGTTAATTGGTGACCGGTGCATAGTATGTTGATTATGCAATCCTATGATCTATCCATGGAGCAAGCGTAGTGAATCTCTCTTCATTTGTTTATAATAGACAGACTCGCTTTTGACCACTGTCTTACCTGATGGTAAGCAGTTATATTGTGGTCTACCTTGTTGCACGCTTACCTGGGCTTATCTTTGAAACTTGAAGACTCCCAGGTTATATCTGTCGGAAAAAACGACTCCAACAAAAAAAAAGTCATCCGAGCAAAATTATGAATATTCAAATCAAATTCATTATCCAACAGGACCATGTACATAGTCTGGAATCCTTGAAAGCAGAGCTGGCGATGGTGACAGACAAGAAGTCTGACCTGGAGAAAAGGCTAACGGGATCGCTACACGATAAGGACAATCTGATGCAGCAGCTTGATGAGGCAAACGACAGGATCGTGGCGTTGGAGAGGCAGCTCAAAGAACAGGTATGGAGACAGATATTTTTTTTACAGATAAAAGATAAAGATAAGGATACATTTATTTGTTAAAACATGTGTAACATGATACATGAATATGCTCATATTGATGGAAAAATATTTTTATCGGAACAACATGTTTTGCCTCACTCAGCGTACAAAATGTTTATAATACGAGTATTTAAATTGGCAATTATAAATTATTTATTAAAGTCAGTTTCTTAAATAAAATCAGTCAGTGCAAAAGTTTAACTTGAAGTATTATTAAAAAGGGATGTTTCCTGACAACCAACGTCACTCTCCTGCATTGCTATTCTGTACAAATCTCACCGTGAAAACCTAGGTGAAGTGAGTTGTCATTCTACCTTATGTTAGGGATTGACACTATTGACAGCTCACTCCACGCTTACTTCACCTAAGTTTTCACGGTGAGATTTGTACAGAATAGCACTGCTGCACTTATTCTAATTTATTTGCGATCGGCGCAACATGTTTTTTACTTCCAATAGCTCCAACAATATGATACTATTGAAGTTCAAGAAAATCTCTGTGTTGCAATGAATACCTACTAACTTAATAATAATATGGGTGGAATGCAACGTACATGTGGAAAATAAAACAATCAAAATTCCTAGATAAACTAATGTCTAAATCTTTGGACCTCAATGACATCGCCCATTGCTTGGACTTTTACTGTAATTAAACCCTGTTGTTAACGATACGTCAATAGGTAATTAGAAGTAATGTCATAATTGACTTTCCTTCGCCGTGACAACTTTAGAAGCTCATGCTCAGCTCATGTTATGTTGTGTTGTTTGTTGTTTTTTTATAACCAAAAATGAAGCTTTAGGAGTGAACAAGGTACCACTCTTCCCTAAACTAAAAATATTATTATGTAGGTACAAGATGGCGGCCACTTTATCTCTTAAAATGTCGATTGCACACCATGTGTACAGATAACAATAGAATTTCAATTGTGTCTGCTAATTAGCGCGCGACGGGTTAAAAAGTCAAAGAATGTATTCCACCCTTTCCGGGAAATACTTGTTACCACTGAATGTGCATTTGTAAGCATCCCGTAGTGGTTCTTAATAAAGATGTCAATTTAATTGCTCAATACTGGGTTAATCTCAATATTTCTCGTTGATGAATTATACACATCTAATGGTTATAGATCTCTTGATAATACGATAATCTGTCATCTCTGTAAGATCAATATTTTAACATTGGGCAACTTTTTTCAAATTAACACTTGTGATCATTAACCGAAAATCATCATCATTCTCCTGCCCTTATCCCAATTTGTTTGGGCTCGGCGCAACATGTCTTTTTCTGCCATACTTCTCTATTAGTCGTCATCTTGGTAGTCAACCCCTTTCTAGCCATTACCATCTTTCCAGTCAGTCCATCCATCTTTTCTTTGGTATATTAACTACAAATAATAATAGGAAATAAATAATCTCGTTTATATTCCACACTTCTAAAATAAACCTCGAACAGTAAGCTGATTCTTTTGAATTATTGCTTTTTGCTTCGCTTTGATCAAAATCAACGTATTCAGTGAGACCTTCAAAGTAAGCAACAATACTTAATACGCTATTGTAATATTTTATTATTGAACTGACTTTCATAACTCGAATGACGTCGGTACAAGATTGGAAGTGCCTAATTTGATTCAGATCTTAATAGAATGATGGATGATATTCAGTGTTGTGCAATGCACTTGATATCTCAACTTCTCAAGTGTCTTGCCACAAGGACTTCCGATACTGAAATAAAAATATTGATGATTGTTGATTTGGTGCAACATTCGCTTGAGCTGGTATTTCTAGATCAGATGTTACGTAATCTTACTTATATGAAAAAATTTAAGTTTCTTCTTTTACAGTTAGTTAACTGTCCTGTACTTCTCCTTCATTATTATGAGATTTATTATCTCCATTATTATTTTTTACTTATAGATGTAGTAAGGAATTAGTCAAGCTGTCTTACATTCTTCTTTCCATTGTCATCTCTTCATCTTCATTTCGTTACCTCAGTTAAGTACCTACATGAGTAATATGGTAATTCTAACATGATTTCCTGTGGAACTTGCGATATAATTCAATTGTGACAAATATCATCAGTTTTGTATGGCTTCGTAAGTAGTTGTATGGGAAGTGCTCGACGTATCGCCTTATTACGTACTAATCCCTTGCTTAGGGTTTGTAGTTGGTGACGATGTGTATATTATGAGGAAGTAGATATGTATGTATTACAATGGAAGAAGATATAAATGTTGACAGCTAGATTGAAAGTAAACAAAGTTAACATTACACGAAAAGACTCTCTACCTACGAGTTTTAATGTATTCGTAATGAGAAGCTGAAAGATACAAATTAAGCAAATCTAAAATTAAAAGTAGTTTCAAAAATACAAATCGAATATGCTCTTTCACGGGATGAAACGGTAGAGGTAGAAATAGGTTCAAGTTTAAATTGCCTAAGTTTTTGAAACTCATAACCTATTAACAAAACCAAATCAGGCACATTACCTAATTAGACGTTTCATTCAATTCCAATCCTAAACAAAATAATCCTTTCACTTCACAATATCCGGCGGATTAGTCAAGAACAATGGACAGTAATTAAAAAACTAATCTCGGCTCGAAGGTCTTTCTGTTGGGCAATGCTTTGGGCTTTGATCTGTTCGTAATGGTCCTTCCATACGGAACCTTTGTTGTATTAAGTAACGTGTGGTTTTATATGTAGCAAGGTCTTAATCGTGTTTCTTTTATATTGCTTGAGATAATGAAACAACAAAGCCTTTAAGCTATAGTCTGATTTTTTTTATTTAGGCTCTATCGTAGTTTTGTATCCCTTGTTATGATTTTATCACGTTTTCAATGAATGTTAAGTTAGTTCCGTCAAACTGTTGCGGTTAGGTGTTCGTTTAATTAATTTTTTTTCCGGTGCTCATCTTTGATTTCAGTAGTTAAGAGATAGTCTGTAGACTCTTCCAACTTATTCTTATTTACTTACTTACGAATCAATCAATCAATCAATCAATAGTTTATTTGTGAAACATAGGTATTTACATGCATAGGTGTTTCCATAAATAGGAGGTGCGCTATGTTTTGTCATAATTAAGACATACAAATTTATAAGTGACACATTAGGTGTCATTAGAAACTGTATCTTAGAAAAAAATAATATTTTAAATTAATTAAATACATGAAAAGAAAATACAATAAAATCAATAAATAGTCATTAGTCATATTATCAAAATGTAAAAATAATTATTATAATAATTGGTCATTAAAAAATTCGTCTACAGTATAATAACATTTGTCAATTAATAATTTAGTAAGAGCTTTTTTAAACTTATATAATGTCATGTTTTTTATGTCATCAGGAATTTTATTAAACACTTTAGGTGCCATACCAAAAAAACTTTTTCGCATCAATGCAGTCTTACATTTCTCACACGAAATAGCAGTATTCATTTTAAATTCCATCTGACATACTAAAGAAGCTTATGCTTCCTTAGTGTATCATTGTGCTTGCAATTTGGTTAAGTCTATAATCGTATGGACGCGTGACTATTCAAATATAAATTGCACAATGCGTTGCTCAGGTGGTACGTTTTCCAAGGCTTTCTTGTTTGTTTTCAGAACACCTGTTTTTAGTACGTACTTGTTATTCTGTACATATAATGCCCTCCTTCATCACCTTCACTGACGTCTTTTGATGTTTTTGAAACAATATCCTTTTTATTTCATTGTAAAGAGCCGCCAGTCGAACTTTTTATAAAATGATGATTATTCTGTTAAATTGATGGCAAAGTATTTTTAATGCATCTTGACACACTGTTTTGTTAGGTTTTAAAATAAGTTTATCTAGATTTCTCTTCAATCAATCAATCAACTCAGGCCATCGCAGTCTACTGCTAAACCTAGGCCTCTCCCAGGCTGTACCACGACACCCTGTCCTCCACCTTCCGCATCCAGTATATCCCAGCCAACATTTCTTATTTTTTTTCTTTTCTTTATTTCTCTATTTTAGGAAAGAAAATCTGTTAAGGTGATCGTTTATCAAGTCACGTGGGCGAGCTTTGCCTAGCAATGGGACAATGATGGCTGACAATAACCAATGGTTATTTGGATCCCTACTTACCCTCATTTTTCTTCTAGGAACATCTTTACCAGAACACCCTGAAAGAACTGGAGCGCCTGCAAAGGTCCCACGACACTCTAGCCGAGAGGATCGGAGCCCCAGACCCCATCGATACCACAGACACGGCCAGGTCTCTCCATGCGGAGATGGAATCCGAGCCAGAAGACCAGGACGATGGATGGCTGAGGAGTGAGGCTGTTCAGGTCTATAAGCAGCTGAGAACGCTGGCGTTACAGCTGAATACTGGACATGATGATGATTCAGGTACGTGGTGATATTATATAAGTAAAATACGCTGAACAAGAGCTGAAAGAGAGAGTTAGAGATAAATAAAGTAAGAAATTAGTTTAGAAGAGGAAGTTTGAAAGTGGCGCCAGTGACAGAACAGTTGAAAGGAAATCATTTGGCTTGGTATGGGCATGTGATGAGGAACATGCACAGCATGTGACAAAAAGAGTGATAAATATAAATGTTGATGGATGGAGAGGCAGAGGAAGGCCAAAGAAAAGATGGATGGATTGTGTGAGGAATGATATGAAAGAGAAGGAAATGAATGATATCGTGACGGTTGACAGGAGAGAATGGAAAGAGAAAACGTATTGCGCCGACCCCAAGGAAGGAGGTGTTTTATAAAAGTTAGGATGAGGAAATCTTAGAACTGACGGTCAAGATAAAGAGCTCTCACAATGGCTGACTGTTATGATGGTTCAGGGTTTAATGGTTTATACAACAATTTATGATTAGATCTTTTTTAATAATGTTATGGTTTCTAATCCGCTGGCGCTCTGCATTAGCAGTCTAGCATTGCACATCGATGTGAAGTGGTGGCCCAGTAGTAACGGCCCTGGCTTACGAGTTACAGGTCGTGGTTTTGAACCCAGGCAGGTGCTTTACTATGTGTAAAATAATGTTATCACCACTGTTCGCTCTCAAAATTGTGAAGGAAATCATCGTGTGGAAACTGGCATGTCTTAGAACCAAACATTGGAAAACATGTGACATCTACCAACCCGCACTGGGCCCGCGTGATTCATTATAGCCCATTCTCGAAGAGAGGAGGCGTGAACATTATAGGCTGATTAGGATGCTGCATCGATTTGCAATTTGCAATAAAATAAAGGAAAATTAAATTTATGATTACAAAGATTAGAGCATTAAAATTAAAAGAAAACAATAGGCGGTCTAATCGATAGCCAATCAGCGGTTTGAAACGATAATACGTACACCTTCTACTGTCATCGAATTTACCTCCCCATTTACCCCAAAGAGGTTCAGTGTATCCATATTAAAAAAAACATAATCGACACCAATATGGTGTACACCACGATACGTGAATATCGAATCTTTCTGACGTATACGTCAAACAAAATAACCTCAATAACTAGTTTGGTCATCACGCGACTACATCGATCGGTGTTGTTCAGTGTTCAGGCTATTTGGATTAACTGCGTACAAATTATATATGGACATGATTTTTTCAAATTTTCGGAATGTTTTTTGCGTTGAACAGTTCTTGTGGCTAAGTGCTTCCACCATACCCAAGGACATTAAATATTACTTAATAAATCTCTTTGATCATACCTATCTCCGCAGTCAAACAGCTGTTTTTTATTACTGAGAATTTTCTTTGTCGAAGAAATAACAGCCGTGCACCAAACCAATCTTTAAACGGCCACTCAACATAAATTGTCTACTCAGCCTATCTATCTAAATAAAGAGAAATCCTGACTGACTGACTGACTGACTCATCAACGCCCAGCCCAAACCCTTGAACCAAGAAAGCTGAAATTTTGCACAGAGGTTCCCTTTACAATGTAGATAAGGAATAAGGAAGGATTTCCCGGTAGCAAGTTCCCGTGGAATATTTTTCGACATCCACGCGGGCAAAGCCGCGCGGGAAGTGCTAGTCCTCAATAATTTATTTGCATTCCACAATGTGTACTTAGGTGGTAGCTTAAAACCATATGTGATCAATATGGACCCTGTCAGGCTCAGCAAAATAGTAGGAGAGAAGAAGCTTTGAAAAACTTAAATTATTCTTGTTGAGGTAAGCTCTTACCTACTGACAACTCTAACATTCATTCTCTTACTCTTCATCGATCCGCATTGACGTGACATCTGTTCTAGCCACAGGTTCTAGCAGACAATGAGGTGATAGCAGATATGTCTGCTTCATAGAAAATATGTTTCTATTTTTCATTTCACTCATGCCCGGTTTCTGAAGTATTCTTAAACGGAGTTTAGCAAATTCCTTCCATATGCTCGATTTTTGAGGTTCACGGATAAACTCTCGATAGTAATTCACTCGACTTTTAAGCTAAATCCTTCCTCAACGAAGTGTTCAGAAACTCGATATAAAACCAATAATCACCATTGAATGGATAAACTCCTAAAACCTCAGAAACCAGGCATCAGTCACTACTGACAGTGCAGTTCACATTTTGATGATATCATCAGGCCAGTCAGATATATTAACACAGTTATTAATATCAAGTTATAGACCACGTATAACACCATCAGCGAAAATAATAAATGGGTAGCTATAATGAACTTTGAATTTACTCCTAAAGAAGTGCGTCATACTCTAGGTAGGCTATTAACATTTGCCACCCCTGTAGATATTACGTCATTTTTAACTAGAGTAATTTGTTATACCACAGTTTTAGAAAAGCATATGTTCAACAGTGGATATTTTGGAACTTATTTTATCTGGCCTGGATCCCGTATCATTGTTGGCTTACTCGTATTATAGTACTAGACTATCTAACGTTATCTTTTATGCCATAATCTACAGCCTAATAAGTATAGAGGAAGACCAAAGAAGTGATGCATGGACTGTGTGAAAGATGATATGGCTAGAAAGGGGGGTGACTACTGAGAGGACGACTAATAGAGAAGTATGGAAGAAGAATAGATGTTACGACGACCCCAAACAAATTTCGATGAGGGTAGGAGAATGATGATAACCTTTACCACTTGAAATTTTTGTTGGACATAATCAGATCTCTCTGTTTTGCCAAATAGACATCCAACTTCAGTATTTACTTATAAATAAAAAGTTGGTTAACTAAATAAATGGTCCACAAGCACACTTCCTGCACGGAACGGCATAAATATCCAGTTGAATGTAGACTCAGTTTGCGTGACCGTTTTGTAGGGCAACGATACGTAGACGAGTGGCAGAAGCTTCAGTTTAAAAAGCCTTCGGAAGATTTTCTCGAGCTCAACTGTTGAAACACCTTCTCCTGTATTACTTAACATTACGCCTGTATTTCTCGAAGGGTTGGGTAGAGATGATGAACTGGGCACAAATGCTTCCAAATATTCCAGGCTGCTTCTGGAAAAAATCCTAAGAGAAAACCGAATAACACTTCGACCAACTTAAGAATCAAACTCAAGACCTCACGCTCAGCAGTCACGCTCACGAGCACTGGACTAACGGAGGAGGCTTCTTCTTTTTAAACGACATCAAAAAAAGAGGTTCTGTGTTCGACCCGTATGTATGTATGTATGTTTGTACGTCCGCGATTTTCTCAAAAACTAATAAACCAATTTTGATGATTCTTTAAGTAACGTAATCTACATATATTCAGGAAGGTTTTAGTATATATAAAACATTAGGTAATTTATTCTTATGTACGAAGTTATATGCATAAATGTACTGTATCTCCGTCATTTCTAGGCAGATTTTGACGATTCCTTTTTCGTTCGTCTTGGGGTTACCTAATAATTGAATATTCAACTAAAAATAAAAAAATAAATTTAAAAAGTAAAAACCGCCTTCAAAAACCTTTTTTTTTTTTTTTTGAGGATGGGAAATCATCAAATGACTTCTCCCGCACTGGGCGGAGCGGGAGGGCGTGTCAGACTTTTACTGACTAAAACCCACCCGTGTTCCTTCAGTTGCCCGTGCCAGGGCCACGGTATCTCTTTCGAACTACCCACTTCAAAAACCTAAAACGAATAAAATAACTTTCTTAAAAAAAAACTTAACAGCTTCTGAAGTCGGTGTCTTCAGTTCTTCAATGCACCTTAGCTCGGCACTGGCTTCAGAAGCTGATAAGTTTTTTTTAAGAAAGTTATTTTATTCGTTTTAGGTTTTTGAAGTCGGGTTTTACTTTTTTTCAAGTAAATTTATTCTTATTAATTACTAGCGACCCGGCCCTGCTTCGCACGGTTTTTATGACTTGACAAAACAATTAATGTATTATACATCTAGACCTTCCGGAATAAATTATTTAAATAATAGTGAAAACCGCATCAAAATCCGTTGCGTAGTTCAGAAGAACAACGCGGCCACACAGACAGAGACGAAAAGAGACTTTATTTTACATTATATATAGATTGTTTATGCTAGTGTACGATGGGAGTCAAACAATTTAAATGGGATTTAATGTCTTTAACCATTCACTCTTACTCAATCTGAAAATTCTTCCCAGAAATTGCAGAATTTTTACATGTCTGATATTTTTACCACGATTTATGCTATCCGCATAGAAGAACCAGGTTTTCATAATTCGCAACTGACTATTCTTTCTTTAAAAACGCTTACTGTAGACGGTTTCAAAGAGATAAGTAATATAAATATTGTTATTAGCAATAAAAGTAATATCTAAACAACTAGTGATTGGAGCCTCCTTTTAAGCAAATAAGCCTGTATTAGGAGACTCCACTCTTCCAAATCAATTAGTTTAATTTCCATGTTTTCTATAGTAATATAAAGAAAATTAAAATTAAATCTAAAATAAATAAAAAACTAAAACACAAAAAAAAATGCGCAGCCCGTACGCAGGCATGCGAGTGTGTGAGTGAGAGTGAGAGTGTGTGAATGTGAATGTGAGTGTGTGAAGGTGAATGTACGTGTGAGTGAGGTGTGTTAGTGATAAATGTGAATGAATCAGAATGTATGCGTGAATAAGCTATTCCTAAACGAGGTTCCCCTTGAAATCTGAGTTCAAAAGGGATGTAATAGATAATGATGGCAACAAAGATAATAATCGTTATGTTATTGGTAGTTACCGACTGTAACATTATGTCATTTGATGAACTCACTGTAGGTCCGTGTTGCTGACTGAACTGACATGACATATCCAAACCACCACGCAACAGGGATGTTTTAGAGAATGGTGTCGACACAGGTAACAATCGTAATGTTATTGATACCGATGGCCACTTGATGAACTCACCGTGCCCACCTGTTACTGAATGACATGACATCACTGTTACCCTCGACACATTGTTAGTGAAATCATCAGTCACTGCTCTGCCCCCAGTGACGTGATTCGTTTCGTAAGCTATGACTCGAACTTTGTTACCTTGCCTTACATTTGCTAAAACATATTGTTTGCAAGTTTTCTCTGTCATGACAAACACTGGACTAAATCTTATTGGATTTAGGACTCTACCTGATATTATAATAAAGCCGAAAGCTTTACACTTATTAACAGCAAGTTCGTAATTAATTGTTATTTTATCTTCAGTAAAGCGCATTTATCACCACGCACTGTGTGTTAGAGATTTGAAGCCATTTCTTCCATTTCTCCTTTGTTTTCTTCCACCTCAAGTGTTATATATGTTCTATTGGTCGGTTATAGCACGTAAACCCGGTCTTGCGCCTGATCTTGTCGGGTCGAGTCGGATTGCCGTCCCATCGGACAATGACAGTAAATGAACAGAGAGTGCCCGTGTCTGTGCATACACTTGTGCACTACAATATTTCCTGGGTACTTGGCTAGAGATTGGCCGCCTGTGACGTAAATTCGGTGGGGAAAATATTCGACTCTTGGTTTACTGTAACTTATTTATGCAGTGGCAACACATCGGCAGTATACGCAATTCTGCAGACAATTGTGTTCGACCTTCGTAATCGGTTCCTGGATCGTTGGCTCACGGAAACATTAGAACATTAGACGATGTATGAAAAGCATTAAAATTCGATCCGAATCACGATCTTGAAGTTAGATTTCTTTGTGTAATTACGTTGTAAAATGTTAATGTACAAAGCACTCATTCCATCTTAAATAGGGCAAATAGTGGCCTATTTAAGAGGGGATGAACGTTAATGACCATGATTAAATACTTGGTGCTGGCGATTCCACAAATCCAGTTTGCCTCATGGTATTTAGGAGACCGTACTAGTATCAAAATCCAGTCTCAAAAAAGGCTTTAATTTCCAATCACTCTTGAGCGAACTTCTTCAGAAATTAGTATTCTATAATAGTGGCTATTGGTATCAAATTATTTAGACAGCAAACTGTGAGAGAAGGTAATTTTCGATGAAAAGCCTGATAACTTGTGAGTTATGTCACTTTCTCATTTTCTTGATTCTCTGTTAATTCAACCCTTTTCGACTGAAAGTCGTGAGCTAGCTCGTATTAGTTTTGGCATTATTTACCAACATGCGGCGTTTGACTACCGTCATGCCGTGGGCGAGGTGTCACGGCGTACCATGCTCGAACCTGACGTGACAGTATATGACATCATTTTTCAAAGCAACGCGTGGTGGCTGTTTCAGCAGCTTTTTGCATGACATTTTGAGAACTGAAGTTAAGGAAGGTCAATAAAATTGGTGTTATTTCATGGTTTTAGTAACTACATAATAGGTCTTTACCTATGAAATTGCCGTTTTGTATGAAAAAATTTAAACGATTTTTTTTCATACATTTTTTATTTGTATTAATCGAAGTAATCACCCATGCAATCAATGCATCTTTGCCAACGCAGTGGCAGTTTATTGATGCCCTTCTTAAAGAAATCAGCTGGACGGGAGGCAACAAATTCTTCGAAGGCATTTTGTACTGCCTCTCGGGTATTGAATTTTTTTCCCGCTAAGAAGTTATCCAAATTCTGGAAAAAGTAGTAGTCTGTAGGCGCAAGGTCTGGTGAGTAGGGCGGATGACGGAGAGCTTCCAACCCCAGTTCTTGCAACTTGGAGACCGTCTGCTGTGCAGTATGAGGTCGCGCGTTGTCGTGCAGGAGCAGCGGAGACGAGCGATTGACCAATGCTGGTTGGAGATGTGCCAGCTTCTCCATCATTGTGTTCAGTTCTTCACAGTACACATCTGAAGTAATGCTCACCCCGTTTGGTAAGAAGCTGTGATGAGTCACACCGGCGCTAGACCACCAAACAGTGACCATCACCTTTCTAGGGGTAAGTTTTCGTTTAGAGCATTGTTTAGGTGCTGAACCAGGATCCAACCAACTTGCTGAGCGCTTGCGGTTATCAAACAGAATCCATTTTCATCGCAGGTAACAATGCGGTTCAAAATTCCTTCATTTGTGTGTCTGTTGAGCAGTGCAAGGCACGTCTCGACGCGTACTTCGCGCTGGCGGAGTTCGTGGGGCACCCATTTGTCAAGCTTTTTTACCTTGCCAATTTGACGCAAATGGACCAATATTGTTTTGACGCTAACGTCGAAAGCTGCTGCTAATTCAGCCGTAGATTGTGTATCATCAGCTTCCACAATCGCCTTTAATTCGTCATTGTCGACCAAAGTCTTCGGACGACGGCGAGGTTAATTTTTCAGGTCGAAATTTCCAGAACGGAAGCGAGCAAACCAATAACAAGTGGTGCGTTGGTTTGTAGTGTTAGCTCCGTAAACGTCGTTGATGATGCGTGCCACTTGTGCCGCGTTGCTGCCACGACGGTACTCATATTCCATAATTACTCGAATTTTTAACGTATCCATGATGACGAAAAAGATTGAAATGCGATGAAAATGTAACACTAATCAATAAACAAATGACTACTTTTGGAAAAAAAATCCATGTTTTTAAAATAAAATTAATTTGAAATTAGAATTCTTAGCCAATCAAAAATTATTTTGATTTGAAATGGCCAGTACTGCAGAACGGCAATTTCATAGGTAAAGACCTAATATATGTATAGTTGTGTTGCATTGCAGGCTACGGTAAAGTAAGGACAAACCAGTCTTTTTCTGGAGTCTCAAAATTAGGAGCATAGCTCTTGTCCAAATTAATACCATAATTATCATCAAACGATTTAAATGCAGAGATATTCCATTATTTTTCATTTACTTCTTTTAGAGAAAGCCTTCTATATTTTATTATAATATACTATATTATATTCGTAATAGAAATAATAATAATAATTCCTTTATTATACACTTAAATTCTTTACACACTTATTATTATTAAAATGTATATTCAAAATTGCATCTCCAACATGAAATTCAGTTTAAATAGCAGGTCAATAACCGTTCGAGACAGTTTTTATTCGTCTCTCAATATCAACCGAAATCAGGTGTGGTGCAAATAGCGGGTTCATTTCGTAACCATTGTAGTTGGTTACTACATCGGATGCACTTTACAAACAAGTGCAGTTTTTTCGTCGATGCTCATTCCGTGATTGTTCTTGAATGTTCCAAAAAAGCTTTATGACAGTTCAATAAATTATAGTAGAAAGTTGGATTAATCGTCAAGACTTATCGTCAAGGTTTTCTGGTCAATTGATTACGTGTCCCTGAAACTCCAAATGATTTAGAGGCCTATATTCTGGAACACGCACATACAGCACAGCAGCAGCTATTCATGTAGATCTCCTTCTTTTTCGTCCTATTCTGATTTTTTATCTTAGGGACCTTCTTTTTCAGCCTTTTTTAAGTAGCTTAGTCTTGTAAGTATTTTCAGCATTCAGGATATTTCTTATCTAAACCTTCCTTCTAAGTCATCGCCAGTTGAAACCGTTGCACTTTCCCTACAACACAGTCATGAACAAAGAATAAAAACACAAATAACATTTTCTAGTTCTAAACCACAACATTATAAAGCGAATTACTTCTCTAACTATTAAGAAGTCATCATCGATCAAGTCACTTGATCTGGCTGTAATATTTCCGCGATGTCTGATGCGGCGTGGACAAAACGCGAAATTGTTCAACACTTTAGCTATGGGAAAGTGGTAGATGGTGAAAGTGGTATTATTACAATGTGCTGTTATGTTTTCCTTTAATATAGATGAGTGTGTAATTAATTAAGAGTTTAATGGCCTTAAGCGCATTGACTACGTTATATATGTAAAAGATGATAATTATGGTTAGAAATGACCAGGTACTACTGAAAAGACTGCTAATAGAGATGTATGTAAGAAAAAGAAGCCCGCAAATGAATACTCTCAAAATGGTGAAGGAAAACCGTTTGGGGTCTCCTAGTACCTACATGTATTTATTATACTTAAAAGGAGGCCTCTATGCAAGATTATATATTGTAGAAATTTGTAAAGTTAGCTGAAATATTTTTTTTTATTATTTAAAAAAAAAAAAAAAACGTCGTAGGAAACCGGCCTGTCCTAGAACCAAAAATTCGAAGACATGTAACATCATGGATAATGGCGCTCTCACAGAGAGGAGGCCTGTGTCCCAGACGCGGGCACTTTATAGGCAATGCTAGCTTATATAGTCTTCCTGGTGAATTGCGATAGAATTCGGTAAAAATTCTAGAGTAAATCAGTACAGAAGTTGTTCGAGTTTTAATCGAACACTCTGCGAAGATGCATAATTGCATCGAACGCAAGTATGCACATTCGGTCGTTCACCAAAATGTGCGCCAGTTCGCGTTCAGATCTCATTAGAGACACCACGTACTCAAAATCATTACCATTAACATTTTACCAATTAGTTAGTTATACAGTTTATTATCTACCTATTACCATTTCTTGTAACTAAGGGCCTATACTATACTTACCGAATAAATTCAAAAATGGAACAGTTTTTGTATGAAATTGTCTGCTAAGGGCTAATTTGACCAAAGTCGGATATCTTTTATCCGTGGAATAAAATTGATGACTGACAGTTTTTGTATGGAGAAACTGTCAAAAATTCAAAATTTATTCGAAGATTTAGACTTATACTGGGTATAAAAGTTTGGTCGAATTCACCCTAAGTAAGTTAATAGGAACTTAATCGTAGGTGGAGAGACAGGCCCTATGTGTTACAGTGTTTCAATACAACTACTTCCCTTATCCACTCCCGCGACCATTGCATGAAAATGAGCCCGAACAAAAACCCACGATTGTCCGAGTGCACGAAAGTGAGCCTGAACGAACAATGACAGCGCGTGCGTTACTCTTTTATTTTTAGTAATTTTGTGCGCGGACCCACCCTTTGCGTTCTAGGTTCTTTGTAAAGGTGATTAGGTAGGGTATATTTTTGCCAAAAGCCGTGAGGTTGTATCGGCATTACGAACAAAGTTTCCAAGACTTTAACTTTTACCATAAATATACCATAATTATCCTATCAATACGAGAAAGGTGTGTTAGGTCACCATAGCGCCGAGCACTACTTTCTACAGTAGTAGTACTACAGTAGTAGCACATGTAGTAGTGACAATGGACGTAAAATACACCTAATCAATTAAACAAAGGAAAACGGTGAAGAAATATCGCTTTCAATAATATTTTTTGTTAACATTGAATATGCTATTGTCCATCTCTCGGTTATTGTAATAATATCCGTTACAGATGCTTATAGTAAAACAGATATGGAATAATGTTTTATTCGTTTTCTTTGCTTGAACTAGCCTGATAATTTTCCCATAATTTTCCTGAGTTTTAATGAAAACATATTATCTGGTCTTATGACCCGATTGAAAATACATCAACCTGATAAAGATTCGGAAAATAAATACGGATAACAATGTCCTCCACGGCGCGACCGAGTGTTGCTCTGCAATCTGGCATATTAGAAGTACCAGTAGGCAAGGTTTATAAATAAAATTTCAGGTGCCACTTCTAGGTATAGACATATTGAGCTCGCCAGCACGAGCACCTAATGCACCTGCCGAAGAAGTGTGTGAATCAATTTCTTTTCTTTTTTTTTAGTGTAGGTTATCTCGTAGTTGACCATGAGAGGTCAAGACTACTTAATCCGAGAATCCTGTGGGTGCCTTAAAAGAACTCAAAGCCTCCAGTCAGGGCATAAAACTAACATGCGACTGCACGCTAAGGGCACCCCCTTGTGGGGTACGTACCTCGGCTTAGGGCGTCGCTGGGGGGAGGACAGCAAGGAGGGACAGGCTGGATCATATCTGAATAATTATTATTTGTGAATCAATGCTCAAGCTTCCAGTTTTATACTTTATACATTAACTAGCATCTGTCCGCGACTTCTTTCCGCGTGAAATTTCTTGTCCTCCCCGAATCACCCCGTCGGTCGCATCGCGTCGCCTGTTCGCGCTATTTGACTTTTTTTCTTTTTGATCGGCTCCTGAGGACCCTAGAGTAATGTTAAGTAACCTACAGACTTCCTCAAGAAATGGGCTATCAAATGCAAAAGTTTTCTCCAATTATGATTAAGTTCCATCATTTCTAACTTCAAAATTCCTTCTTCCAGGACTCCACTCCGACTTATCCCTCACATCACTCGATGGCGATGAAGGCGAGACGCTCCGACGCGGTGCGCTTGCTGCGGCATGCGCAGACGCAGTCGCAGCGTACGCCACGCTCGAAGGATCGCGCGTGCGCGACTCGATAGCGGCGCACGCGCGTAGGGCGATGGAGCGAGAGAGGCAGATCGATGAGAAGAACGAGATTATTGCTGATTTGTCTTCTAAGGTGAGTCAATTTAATGGTTATTCTTGAGCCTACATAGTGGTGCTGTGTATTGCAGGCTGAAGTTGACCCAGTCGTTAATCATAAAGCATGCTAGGAGAACTAAAAAGATTGGTGATCAAAGAACAGGAGCTGTTAAAAATGGCGACGTTAATGGTGCGGGCAAAAATGAATAGGTTCTTTTATAAATCTCCTTTTTTTAACTGGATGACGTTAAAGACTGCTTTTTCGCCAAAACTGATAAGTATTCCGAAGATTAAGAAGTACCAACATACTCGTAGTTCTAACTAAATGAATATTTAACAGTAGGTACAGCAGAGTGGCAGGCTCATGCCAATGTACGAGTATGTTGCTACAGTCAAAACCGTTTATAACGAGTACGAAATCGTTTCAAACAACGTATCGTCTATTACGACAAAATTTTTAGGTCCCAGTATTTCTGTTCATTTAACATAGTTTCTTGGTTATAACGACTATCGGCTTTATCAACCGTAATCCGACGGTCCCTTAGAAGTCGTTATAAATGGTTTTGACTGTATGTTAAACTAGCTTTTGCCCGCGGCTTCATCCACGTGGATGTCAGAAAATATCCCACGGGAACGAACTACCGGGAAATCCTTCCTTATTCCTTGTCTAAATTATAAAAGGGAACCTCTGTATAAAATTTCAGCTTTCTAGGGGTTTGGGTTGGGCGCTAATGAGTCAGTCAGGCAGTCGATCAGGACTTCTCTTTTTATTTATATAAATGATTTGCCCTTGGCGGCCAGCGTCCTCAAAAACAAATCTATAATCGGTCAACCACGTGCTAAAATCAATCAATCAGCACACAATGATACAACTTTGAGTAACGGTAGGCCTACGACAGCAAAAAATTACAACAAAGTGGTTTTCAATGAGTCATTGACTAATACGCATGGATATTTACCGTAAGGACATTACAATGACTACAATGACCAATGATAGAGCAGTTTTGGCGGACATTGATTTTATTTTAGGTTTTGGAACTGACAGTAGCGCTTTGTGACCAGGTACTGCAAATCAGAGCAATGGTGGCCTAGTGGTAACGGCCGGGACCTACGAGTGGTAGGTCGTAGGTTGGAAACCAGGCAGGCACTTTACTTTGTGTAAATTATTTCATCACCACTGCTCTCAAGGAAAACATCGTGAGGAAACCGGCATGTCCTAGAACCAAAAAACTCGAAGACTTGTGACATCTGCCAACCCGCACTGGGTCTGCGTGGTGGATTACAGCCCGCTCCCTCTCACCGAGAGGAGGCCTGTGTCCCAACACTGGGAAGATTATAGGCTGATTATGCTACTGCAAATCAAATCACAATACCTAGGTCATGGAGGGTAATAATCGTCTTACACACGCGTAAAACACATTACCCTCCTTTTGGGTTTTCCGTAGTCCATTTCTACCAGATTCCTAATACAGGTGAAAATGTTTTGCACCAGCTTTATGAGAAAAGCTGACTATGGATAGCTTATTTAGTATATTTTCCACCAGTGTTTTTGCTGGATTTGTGCCTGGTAATGTACCAACAGATGGCAATCGGCTCGCACCCTATTACATGGGACTTTAAAATAAAATTGGCAAAGTGAGGGTGTACTTGAAACTTCTGCCTACGATCTATGGAGAGTAAAAATGTGACATAAGATGTGAAGATGCAATCATTGAAAGAACTGAAATCCAGAAAAGGGGTCATTGTTCTCAAGATTCTGATGAACTTTTAACTATAGCACATATGTTGGGGTCGCCTTCCAGTCAAACCGGATGCATCTGAATACCAGTATTTTACATGGAGCGACTGCCTGTCTGACCTCGACAATCCAGTAACTGGGTAATACGATAAGACTGATTGTCAGACTTACGGGCTTCTGACGACCCGAAACGACTGTCAAAGATCCACGAATGACAGCCGGGACTAACGCCGAGCCACGGAGGGGTCTTGGTATGTAAAGATGGTCACCCAACGTAGCGTAGCATAACCTGGTCGATCGACCCATGCGGCTGTTATTACTTAGCCACAAGCCTTTTAACTGTAGACACCAACCCTGTAATTACGAAAAAATAATCAGCTGTTCCCTACATTTTGTTGAGTTCATCCTCGGCCTACAGCACTCCTGGACATAAGCCTCTCCTATTGCACGCCATTTAACTCGATTCTCGGCAACTCTCATCCAGCTGCTACCAGCCACCCTGCGAACCTTACGTTTGCTCATTCGCGATCTCCACTCAAGAACCCATCTACCCCAACGGTTTTCGGTTCTACGGCTAATATGGCCGATCCATTGCCAATTCAGCTTGCTTATTCTGTGAGCTATGTCGAGAGCTTTGGTTTGTCAAGTTACGCGAACATAAATACAAACACGTCGATTAAAATATAATATCTCATTGAGAACTACTGTTAATAAAAGCGACATCAAAGCATTTGTGGTCAAAGCTAGGCCAATGTGTAAACGTATATCCCATTCATCACCACGTAACCCCATAGACCAAGAGCTGTCGATTTCATCGATACAGTTAACTTTCGATCCCAATGTATATCGACTACACAGTTACTGCACGTTAGGCCAATTGAAATACCGTTTGTACTCTAAACCGATCTAAATCGATTTAATGCGAAATCGATTCGGTTAGATCGATGATCGGTTGGCGTTATGAATGATTTATTTTTTATTTTGAGGTAAATAGAGCTTGGTGGTTATAAGTGGGTAGTTGTCGATGTAGAACTAATGGGCTGGGTAAAATATAGTTATGTATGATTGGGTGCTGACATAAGTACATAGCTATCTTTGAAATTCAGGCTTTTTTCATTTGCTTCTTATAGCATACATAACATGTTCATTCGCCAAATATGTTTAAGTCCCATGTAACAGGGGGGGGCGCGCCTATTGTCATCAACCGGGCACAAATCCAGACTCCGGGCTGCTACTGAGAAATTCCAAATGGAAAAACCCAATAACACTGTGCCCGACCCGGGAACCGAACCCAGGACCTCAGGCTCAGCAGTAGCACTTGCTACCACTAGACTAACGAGGCAGACCAAGTGATTCTTAGAAGTGGTCAATCAATCTGCCTAGCCTTTTCCCAACTATGTTGGGGTCGGCTTCCAGTCTATCCGGATGCAGCTGAATACCATTATTTTACATGGAGCGACTGCCTATCTGACCTCCACAACCCAGTAACTGGGCAATACGATACCCCTTGGTAAGACTGGTTGTCAGACTTTCGGGCTTCTGACGACCCGTAACGACTGTCAAAGATCCACGAATGATAGCCGGGACCAACGGCTTAACGTGCTTTCCGAGGCACGGAGGAGTCTCGGTATGTAAAGATGGTCACCCATCCACTTACAAACCCCGGCAAGCGTAGCTTAACCTGATAGATCGACCCGTGCGGCTGTTATTACTTAGCCACGAGCTCCACTTCTCAGAAGGGGTATACCTAATAATCTTTTTTTGCACAAATTGGGACCTAAATAGAAATATTTAGGTATTAAGAGCTAGGGTCCGACCAGTTACCACCTGATTGTCCTTACCAATCAGTTTAAAACTGTAAGAATAATTGAAAACAATTCCTACATGAAATTATTGTTTGACCGATGCCGCTGTACCGCGCCTTCGATACGTGTGCAGCGAGACGGGAGGGCAATGTAGGCCACTCATTCGTCAACGCTCACGGGCGTCCTTCCTGCCCCCCGCGGTACAGCGACTATAATGAAATAACCGATGCAAAAGAAAATGCCCAAGAATTACGCAAGACGTAGGTTAAATTGACATTGACGAAAACTTAAGTATACCTTATTAAGCAGAAAACTGCAGCCCAATTAATGAGTCAGTACCAGAAGTCAAGGGTACAGGTTATTAGTAAGTGAAACGTGATCGTCTGACAGACTGTCTTATAAGGCTTATCTTGTAAGGAATCCTTAATTAGTACCCAGACTGCCAGCCATGTGGGCGGTAATAGGATAAAATGCGGAGTGAAAAAGAAACGAAAACCTCGTCATGTTTTTACTGTCAAGGCTGATTTACACAGGGTCAGTAACTGACTCCAAGTGAAGTCAGTGCTGGCGCCGAGACCCGACTCATGTTTACACGCATCATTCAGTCAGTACTACTGACTTCCAAATCAATTTACATGAAGACAGTAACGGGTCAGCGCTGACTTGGTTCGAGTTTGTGCAGTAAATCAGCCTTTAGTGATTGTATTAGCTCTACACTTCAGGCTGAATGAAACAAGATAAGGTTTTTATCTTCTTTAAATATTTGAATTATCTGGCCACGATGTTTTAACTCTCATAGCGATCAAATTGGTTTTGTATAGTTTTATAATTATGTCTTGGTGCTGGGATCCGCGTTTGTGATCCAATTGGTTTGAAATAGTTCTGATTATGTAGTGGTGGTAATATGAAGGTTAGGAAGTCCAATTTACTTAATAATGATTTACCAAATATGTATTATAATAACATTTGATCAGATATTTAATTAATTGTAACTATTACATATAAAAAATATACAATTAACTGAAATTAATTTGTTAACAATTACAATAAATTTTTCATATAATGTAGGTACAGCAATAAGCAATTGAAACATCAATTTAATTATATAAGTAGAAGAACAAAATGTTATCGTCTCTCCCTGCAGTATAGTTAAGTGATAATACTGCAATGCAAACCCAATTTCGTAATGTGCTTTACCCATAAAGACTCTCTCTGCAACGCTTCAATTGAGAACAATGGTAATATCGGATAGTAGATAAATAAACCAAGTGCCGTTAATTGAGGTATGTTTGATGAAATCCAATGTAGGTATTGATCAGACAAAGATTAGCTTTACCATCTTAATCTCAACATCAGTGTGCGTGATGCAAAAACACGTTCATTAATGACGAATAGGTTATTGATATCTACTTTTCGGATTGATGAGCTAACAAATGAAATATTTAAAAAAAAAAACAAGCTTTTATTAATCTGGATTATCATCTAGGACCAGAGTCCTTGTCAAGATGAATCAAACGAACCCAAACTCGATAGCGTCGTTTTATTACTGAGTTCCCAAGGCCAACTTCCGACTCTATCATCAGATCAGCTCCATGTCATAATAATATTACATTGCCATCCGACTTACATAAGCATGTAAAATTTCAGCTCGATTGAAAACCGGGAAGTGGGTCAAATTTAACTTGCAAGATTAGATTACAGACAGACACCGGTTAATATTACCAAGCTGAAAAATAAATGCCTTTAAAATCAATACCCAAAAAAACAGCCACGCGTAGCGGATATAAACCCAATAATTACGACACTTAGTTTTTTTGCACTACACTGTATTTTCACAAAAATATTACACGTTCAATAAAGACCCGGAACGCGAAGGCTCGGCAGTGCACCGCAATGCATTTTGCGTCACCCACCGTTACGAACATTAATTTGTTGCGTAAGATATTTAGCTCATTTGCTGTTTAAATACTGTTATGTAAGAAATAATCTTCTGTTTAATACGTGACTATTTTTGGGGCTACGTGCCCATTGACCTAAGATTGGATGGAACTTATCTACTTATTTAAGACGCTAACTTTATCACCAGTACCTGGGCGACCGAGCTCTGCTCGGGTGAAAATAGAGAAAACGAATTTTCCTAGATATGAGATCTAGCTAGATCGGTTTTTCGGCCCCGTAAACACCTATATTGCAAGTTTAATCGAAATCGTTAGATCCGTTTTCGAGAACGTGATTACAAAATAGGATTAGCATTAGGATTGATTGATTGGGATTTAGGTATACTTTGCATATTGACCGTAATCCGTAACTAAGAAAATGCCTAAATAAAAGTAGACCAGCATAACTATTTACAACAAGAATAGAATAGAATACAACAAATCGATACGCTTCCGTGCTAAATCGAATCATCTACCTAGCCTTTTCCCAACTATGTTGGGGTCGGCTTCCAGTATAACCGGATGCAGCTGAATACCAGTACTTTACATGGAGCGACTGCCTATCTGACCTCCACAACCCAGTAAGACGAAAATCGACACGATCGATCGATCGATCGTATCATCGGTAATACGATACCCCTTGGTAAGACTGGTTGTCAGACTTTCGGGCTTCTGACGACCCGTAACGACTGTCAAAGATCCACGAATGACAGCAGGGACCAACGGTTTAACGTGCTTTCCGAGGCACGGAGGAGTCTCGGTATGTTAAGATGGTCACCCATCCACGAACCAACCCCGGCAAGCGTAGCTTAACCTGATGGATCGACCCATGCGGCTGTTATTACTTAGCCACGAGCTCCTCACTTCCGTGCTAAATCGAATATCAATCAATATTATCGAAGGAGTCTTCTAAACGCTGCTCCCAAATCCGAAACCCGAAAATTTTTACAGTTTAAAAAATCAAATATATGACTTCATGACTGCTATTCTTCCGGAAGCTATTTCTTGTCGGGGATTAGGCAAATCAGGGCAGCCCTAGACGGTCAAAACCGCTTGATAAGCACGTGATTTCTTCGTGCTTGTCAAGCAATTTTGACAGTCTAGGGTCCATTAGGAAATGCGACCGAATTCCGTTGTAAAGCGGTCGCTATCTATGTCAAGACAGCCCCAAATAACCGAAAATGTGTAATTTCGGAAGCCAATCGAATGATTATGAATGCTATACAGTAGTTTGTTCAACAAAAAAGCCGTACATATATCACGCTAAATCTAAACTTCTTTCAACCACAGCATGTCCTCATTGTTCCACTACATGACCTCACCGGTTTCCAAATCCTTCCATAAAACGAGAACCAGTTCTTTATTGTACTCCTCATAATGTAGATTGCACAAGGATGGCCGTAAGAGGATATTTATTGCCCACGCGTGGGCGTGGGTAGGCGTGTTACTCATACGACACAAGATCTAGACTTTGTTAGGCTAACCTTGATTGAGACAAAATTGGCTAAGAGGTTTTTAGAGCAATCAACATGATCTTTCATTTGTAAAAACATAGTAACAATTGTTTGTTAGGATGGTAACGGCAAGACGCGAATATCGCTGTACAGAATGAAGATTGTCTTCCTCGTTGGTCTAGTGGTCACTGCTGAGCATGAGGTCCTGGGTTTGATTCCCGGGTCCGGCAGTGTAATTAGATTTTTCCATCTGTAATTTCGAGGGTGTACTGCGAAAACCTGCTAACCAACATTTTTGACAAAAATTAGATAAATGCATTAAAATTGTCATCTTGTTGAGCTTTTTATACGGGTAAAA
Organism: Cosmia pyralina; assembly: GCA_946251885.1. Taxonomy (NCBI): domain Eukaryota; kingdom Metazoa; phylum Arthropoda; class Insecta; order Lepidoptera; family Noctuidae; genus Cosmia; species Cosmia pyralina. The sequence goes on along the minus strand of OX276361.1, from coordinate 21,659,182 downwards.
CCGGCTAAGCGCTACGTTAAACGGTTTAGAAGATACTTCATGGATTTACTAAAATTACAGTATTTTAATTAGTTATAGACTTTTAAAACGCAGTAACTCATAACTGACTTGACTGCACTTAGTTGGTTTTCGCAGTAAACCCTCGAATTTCTCAGTTGCAGCCCGGAATCTTTGTGCTCGGTTGCCGGCAATAGGCTCGCCCCCATTACTATACCTAGCTGGCAAAATTTAGGTGTCTAGTACAGGAATACGAGACGTGATGTTAGGTATGTAGAATAAAGATTTGATATGTCAGTGGCAAAATTGGTCCTTCGATACTAGTTTATTAAGTAAGTGGCACTGCAATTTTACAATTTACACTTCAGCATAATCAGCCTATAATTTTTCCACTGCTGGGACACAGGCCTTCTCTCGGTGAGAGGGAGTGGGCCGTAATCCACCACGCGGACTCAGTGCGGGTTGGGTATAATTGTGGGTTTACAATAAATGCAAGTTGATAGATTTTCTTGCTGTTCGTATGTAACTCCAAGCTACGCAAACAAATTGATGACCACTCATCTCACAATTTCCTATATCTTCGGTCATGCCCGGCCTACTACGGGTGATTTATGTAAATTGCCTTCATTAAACATTCATAGTTCAATTTATACACATCAGCAATTTTCGGAGTCAAATTCTAATGTAAATGAAAGTGTGTTAGACTTTTTATGTAGGTAATTATATTTTCAATACACTTCCTCGAAAACTGATTCTTATCGCACTACGATTAGGTTCACAATGCAATGTATTTCACACGCGTGCGATTTTTCATTTTCCAACACGTGTGCGGGAATAAAAATTGCCACAGATAACTTATACCTATACTTAGTCCAAATTGGTTCAATGCATAGATATAAGAAATATATTTCTATGGTTCAATGCCTCTATTCACACCGTCTCGCGTCAGTTTCATTTTGCCATTCTCTATTCGGAGGTGTTCTTTTTTTACTCTTGGCAAAGAGATCTGCGTCTTTACGGCGTTAATATTTTTTTTTAATATTTTAATAATGTTTATAAATACAATATAATCAAAAACGATGATTTTTACAATAAAAAAAAACGTTTATGAACAAATTAACATTTATTTGTGTTCTAAACTCAAAAATATTTGAATTTTCTATTTTCCATATTAGGCTGTTTATCGGCTTTATACCTTTGCTTCTCCTTCAACCTGGCGAAAGCAAAGCGCAGAAAAAAAAGAAAATTTAAATCATAGTTTCCTAATAATTCATGACAAAAATATTTTTCGTTTAGTATTTTATTTCTTCAAAAGTGTATTGAAAACGTCGTTTGATAAAAAAACTTCTCAGCTCAAAAACAACCTCGCCTACGGCTCGGGTGTTAATTCCGCCTCGAATGCAACAAACATTCTCCACTCGTATCAAAATGTACTATTTTTTTTTTCGTGATGCGCAGTTCGCGTTTGGCGCTGTAGAGATGTCATCACAGACACAACCTTTTGCAGATTCCAATGAATTCTGAAAAAGTCGATTGAAGAAATATGGCAAGGATAGACGAGAAAGTTAGTCACAGTATAATTACTGTTCAGAAAAAACAAAACCTTGGGTTTCCACAAACCAATTCAAATAAACTAAAAGTTCTATAACACTTGGACTTATCAGATCTTGAAGCGAAAATACTCAGTTCTAAATAAAATATAACCTTAGGTCCTAATCAAAACTAGCGATCTAGAATTCTAGCTTAGTCACTAGACTGCAAGCTAACCGCATGGCGTGACCGTAGTGACGTAGCCACACGTCACAAAGGTCAATCACCTTAGCTCGGCCGGGCCGTAGAGTAGGCATTTTGTAGCAATTCGCGCGTTCTTCTACCGAGCGACGCCATTTTGATTCGGTTTTTAAAATGAGTGATTGTTAATTTTGTTTTTTTTTTTGGTAATTATAGTTGTTTAGAAGTAGTAGGTATTATTAGTAAAAGCAATTAATAAGGTTGATGAACTTCATAATACTTTGGTACTTTCTAGTTTAGCGCAGCACAGTGGTTGGACGATTGACTTTTGCGCTACGGGTTGCAGTTTTACGTCCCATGCGAAACATTTCTTTTGTATGGATAACAGAGTCGACAGTTTCAGGTAGTAATGTTTATGGTATGTGTGTATCAGAAATTGTATGCATCTATGGTACAGAAGTAGAAATCGTAGATAGTGCCGCAGTACTTTTTAAGAAAACCACGAATGAGTGACGTGTACACGCTGTGATCCTTCGAGCGTGAAATTTTGAAGCGGTTATCCCTGCCATCTAACTACCTAAACATTCAAACTACAATACCTACCAGGCTTATACGTATTTTAAAATAATTTTCTTACTCATTTAGTTTCTGAAAATGGTGATTCAAAATGTTTCTGAAACCTTTTCCGTGTAGGTTTAGATACAATCACGACTTCGCAGCTTGATAACACGTCGGTTTTAACGTCATCATGAACTTCTTTCTACACCATAAACCGCATAACCAAGCCATAATGTATCCCAAGCTTTACAACGCAGAGAATTTATTCTTTTTACACGTATTATTAATTATGTATTAAGGCTAGTTCACACATTAGCTATGATCTACCATAAATGTGTGGGTAACATGCAATGGCCCACTTTCTTTTTTTTTTTATTTGGTCATTTATTACGGCTGCGATCATTTTTTTTTGTTATAAGTATTCTGTTATTGTTCTGTTCAAGGTTGAAAGTTTAGAACCATTTTGTGTAAAGTATGTTAAAGACTCCGTCAAACAGGCGCGACACGCGACGCGCGACGCGGATCTGTTTGTAAGGAGCCTTAAAGTCTTTTATGTTGCCTTTATTTGGCTATAATAAGTAATTGGCTTATTTAGCTTTTAATCATCCAATGGATAAAGGTTGCAGACAGGCGCAACGCGACTCTGGTGGAACAATTTCTATGAAAACTTCATTAAAATTGTTCTTCCGCAGTCGTGTCGCGCCTGTCTGTGGTAGCCTTAAATCAGTGATATCTTTTACTGCGGACCTAAGAACCTTACATTTTATTTTGGAGTTAGATGATGTTTTATTTTGTTTTCATAATTTATTTACCTTTTAAGGTGCAAGATGAAATCGGAAGGATAGAACAACACTAGATCTACTTTCTTAGTTAAGAACTGTAAAAATCGCCTATCTATAAAACCAACTTCCAAAGATTTTATGTTATAACTAGCTTTTGCCAGCGGCTTCGCCCGCGTGTATGTCGGAAATTATCCCACGGGAACCTTTTGCCGGGATTAAAAGTATCCTATGTCTTTATCCAGGTTATAAACTGTCTGTATACCAAATTTCATCCAAATCCGTTCAGCCGTTTTTGCGTGATTGAGTAACAAACATCCAAACATACAAACTTTCACATTTACAATATTAGTAGGATTATAATGCTGCTTTAATAATTTTTTGATAACACACGAAATCACAAATACTTATAACGATACGATGCATTATGATGCGCGAACGCAAACAATAGTGGTTGAACTGCGCCTGAGCAATTCGCAGAACAATCGTTTGATGCGGAAATAAACCACCGCCGTGGGAGATCGGAGAAAACAATGTTTGTGAGAGGAGTTTATGAAATATCATTGTTGTGAATGAAATGTCTGTAGATCTGTGATGTTGGTTACAGTAGACCTACGTAATGTGTACTCTAGGTAACTAGGTGAAGAATGACTTTATGCCTATCTATAATAGAACTAAATAGGTAAGTATCACCTCTTTGCCCGCTAGCCTTTCTGACTGTTCACGTTCAGTCACAGCCCTTTGCTAATGAGTCCGACATCTCGAGACTTATAATTGCCCGTGTCTTAGAAATGTTCTTATTTAAAAATAAGAAATAAGAAAAAAAACAGTACATACTCAAAATAAAAAAGGCGAAATAATAGGTACCTACTTATCATTTAGGGAAATTAGTCTTCTCGTTAAAATTAGTACCCACATTAAGTGCAATTGGGTGAAAAACTGTTCTAGCTTTATTGAAGACTATATAGCTTCTGCCCGCGACTTTGTCTGCGTTTACCGGTATAAAAAGTATCCTATGACCTAATCCAGTTCATGGTCTACCCATGTGCCAAATTTCATACAAATCCATTTAGCCGTTTTAGCGTGAATGCGTAACAAACAAACAAATTCACTTTCGCGTTTGTACTCGTAATATTGTAATAGGATAGGTAGATGAGTCAAGAAAAAAAACAAGTGCTATATTAGAGTACCTCACTCAAGAGTATTAGGTACTTTAAACTAATTCAAAGCCATTTGATTACTTGGAACTAGTTTTAAATAGATAATGCCTTACTCTTGAGTAAGGTTCGGGCTAATACGGGCTTATATTTAAGGAATCATCTCAGAAATAAGAGTAGGTATTGTATTCCTTTCCGCATAACAAAATGATTAACATTAAAATAATTCTCCTATTCCAGCTGTCGGTGGCTGAGGTGGAACTCCGCGCGGCTGCCGAGGAGCGTGACAATCTGATGAATGATGCCAACTACAACAGTCTGCAGAACGACGAGGCCGTCACGAAGGCAAGACAGGAGAGAGACGACGCTATGGAAAGGAAGAAGGCTGCTGAGGTAAGTACCTTTACATTTTATCTCAATACAGACCTTGGAGTAAGCCATTCAGTACATACATAATTGCGTCCAAAAAACGTCTGTAGGGTCCATTACGATCAGCTATTGAAGTTTAAGATTAAAATCCGAGCAAGACAGCAGGTTCAAATTGAATAGTAGAAAAGCTACAAGAATGTGTTACGTCAGATTAATACAATTTTACGTCAAATCCGTTGTGGATTCTTCTTTAATCGCCTCTTAGGACCAGTGGTGCAAAGCTTTTCCCAATAGTATCCCAAAAGGTCGCAATACGGCAAATATTTAACGTGTTCTACTTACTTTCCAGGTGGCCCTCGCTAAGACTAGGGTGGAGCTGATGCAAGCCAACAGTCAGCTGTACGAAGCTGTTCGCCAGAAGGTAGACCTTGGGCAGCAACTGGAACAGTGGCAGGTATGTAGCAAAGCGTGGAAGGTTTTACGTTATGCTTAACTAGAAAGTCAAGAAATTGTACTTTTTTAAATGCACAATTTCTTGACGGTTGAAAGAAGAATGGCGACAAAGAGTAACTCGGTAGCTTCTTTTATTTTTCTTTGTGATAAAATTAGGTATGATGCTTTATCAGCTGAGATCCATATTTCTCATTTCGTGATAAAATCACTAAATAATTAAAAGGAAGGCAAACTTTACGACTTTTTACCAAAAAATCTTTTGAATCATACCGAGAATTTATAAAAAGTGCTTTCCAAAATCATTCGCGGTCTACTAATTCCTAATCATAAGTACTGGATCTGACATTTTACTCAAAATTAACATGAAGTCTTTAAAACCATTTTGAAGAGGCTTGACTAATTTTACCTAAGTACCAAATAAATGTTCAGTTGTGGAACCAAACGAAATAGCACCGTGCAGCTCTGATGCGTTTCAAGTTTAAGGTCATTGCATTCTCGTTATTTAGGAAATATTAAATTTACTCAAAGATTTTTTTGGTCCTTTGATTACACTTATGTGAATATATAAACACACAGGACCTTTAGTGTATGACACTGACTGAAGAAGATTAATATTTCCAAAATCTTACATAAAATCACTTTTAAATTCCAGATGGACATGCAAGAACTCATCGACGAGCAGATGAAACACAAGCTGACCACGCAAGAAAAGAGAAGGAAGCTCCCCGAACAGCCTCCCCCCACCAGAACATCTCGACTTCTCGGATTTTTTCACCGGTGATCTGTTGTACCCCACTCTTGGTTCGCCTCTATGAAGCCATAGACCACTCTACCATATCAACTCTCTACCTTATCATCATCAAATATTACCATCCATCAACATTACCAGCTGCCTACAGTTTATTTTTAATACTTTTGTACAAAAATCTATCAAAATTAACCGCAGCGACCGCCATCTTGGTTTACCGTATGGACGTTTCCGCGATCACCGAGTTTTTAGGTTATTTTCTAATTTTATTTTATAAACCGTGTGATGTTTACACTATCGCAGTGATAGTTATTGTCTTAGTTAGATTGTTTATAGTTAGTTTATGTTTAATTTTTAATGTTTTATTGTGTCTTATTAGTTTTTCACTGTAAAATGGCTGGTTTAAAGGCATTTGGGCATTCCTATTACCCGGTAGGGCGGATTTAGTACAACAGATAAGTTTATTTAGACGGGCAGAACTCCAAGAGATTTAACATCTTCGGTCCGTGTCACGACTAACGATAAAATTATAAATACGATTCGATGTGAAACGAAAATGAACTCTAACGTTAAAATAAGTCATAATAATCCGCCATTTTAATACTTCAGCCATTTTAAAAACTTAACTTACTACCCATTGCTTTATTTGTAAATAACGTTTTATTAAATTGAGATTACCTTAACTATGTGTGACGTATAGTTGGTACTTTAAATACATAATTATACTTACGTAAATCTTCACTTCAAGTGAGATGTTTGGTGCACCTAAAGTTTAAAATTAGTTTTACCGCCAGTTTTTACCACGAGGAATACGAATTATGTAGTTTTGCGGTAATTTAATACAAATGTCTTTTTGAAAGAGGCTGAATAGTACCTACCGACTTACTTGCTTGTAAGGAATGAAAATAAGACACAGATTGGTATTGCATGGTCTTGCAAGCCTGAAGGGTTAAAAGCCTGAATCAGGCGAAATTATAGTTGGATTTTTCTATTAGAAAAAATCTGAGTTGATAGTAAGCAAGCTGGAATGAGTGTTAAACAGGTATGGAGTTATAGATACAGTCATTTGTGAGTGTGACCAACATTTTTATTAAATAAGGATGGAAGAAAAATAGGTTTATTTGTCACAAAAACACGTGTACCTATATAAAAAAGAAAAAAAAAGGTCAATGAGGAGTTTCGAGGACCACAGGACCCTAAATGTATCATTGTTAAGCAGTAACCTTAAGTAAAAATGTTGGGGTTGCCATAAAAAAACACGGTTTTAGAAATATTTTCTAATCTGGTATTACTCAGTCTCTTTAACTAAATAAGTTATTAAAAAGTGGTAAAACAGGCATTTAGTTATAATAGAAATAGATTGCTAAATAATGAAGAACATTTAATAGCCATATTATTTACATTATGTGTTTACAGAATACTGGTATGCTCCACTTTGACGTCTAGTGTTCACATTGACTGACGAATATTGATCTTGGTGCCGATTCTGTTTTAAGTACACAAGCTAAACTTAATTCGGGCTATTTCCATCTTTTTCTATCTAACAAGTCAAGAAAGAGATGAGTATATATATATTAGAGCTGTCAATTTTAGTTAGCCTAAAATTTCTGTAAGTACATGTATAGTCAACAAATCAGAAGGCGTAGACTAAAAACACGGCGAAGTTCAAGTAAACTAATTTGACATTTTTAACTTAATCCTTCTGTCACCGGTCTTTCTTCGAGTTTTCTGTCGGTAAGAGATGTCAATTCTCCTCGCTGGATTCAATATAGACATAAGACACTGCTTTATCCCCTTGGTGAACAAGGAATCGGCGCCATTATCTTGTCATTGATCTTTATTGATTACCTACGTCATTGTAAAGGTGATATCTCTGATTATACATTGTATAAAAAAACCAAGACAATAGCACGCTTTCGTCAGCCAATGTCGACATTGACCAATAGTATAAAACAGACGCGAATTTAACATGATCTGGTGGAATTTTTAGAATAATTTGTGTGTAGCATAATTCACGAATATTAGTAAAATATCACGAATATTTAAATAAATTTATACATTTTGAATTATTTTGCAATAGTAATGTAGTTGGTACTTAATTATTGTTCTGTGCCTTAAAAGTACCCGGCCTTGTAAAGTGCCTTTTTCTATAGAAATGTCAATTGTATTTATATTATTAATATACCGATACAGCTTTAGAAAATATTCTGGTGGATTTTCATACTGACATCAAAGATAACTGTAAGGATAAAGCTGGGTCTTAACATAAGCGAGCATCGCGCGAATATGCAATCGTCGCGTTCATTTTTCACACATTACGTTCGGAAAACCGGAAGGCGCGCTCCGTCCGTCGCTTCGTTGTCTCGGTGCGACACACGACGACGCGTTCGCAAATGAACGCGTCTATCGCATATTCACACGTCGATCGATTATTAGAACACAGTTAATTAATTGTTAGTTGAACAAGTATGGTCTATTAATTTAAATATATCTAGATTGTAGGTAAACTATGAAGTCAACTTTATTTCTATCGTTAAAAAAAATTGGTCATCATGACTTTCGTGTGTGGCAGTGACCCAGCCAAGTCCGACAACAGTTTTCTAAAGATTTAGAAATAAATAAATGAGAGCACATTTACTTCCATAACAATAACATCCGGAAGAATTATTAAAGCTCTCTTAATAGTGCATTTATGCATGTAAAATAATAAATATCTATGAGTGTAAAATCTTACCAAACGGTTGTCAGTAAGAATAGGTTCAGAAAAATAAATATTATACTGTTCTACCAATAATATATTTAAATATCTATATTATGAACATGCTCAAGTATATAAAATAATATATTGCTCACATATAGGTACATATACCTATTGAACACTTAAAACATAGATACCAAAAAATACAACATAGTGCAAAACAAGTTTTTGTTTCTTTTAAAAAATCCATCTCTTGTCGTCGAAAACTATTATCGACACCAATACGTTATGATTTCACAAAAATATGTTTGGCTCTGTCTGTTCAGATCTTAAATTAGAATAAACCCAGTATGATCTTGTGGAAGGTAAAAAAACAATTATATGTTTTAAAATCAAATGAACTTGTAAAATAAATTAATTATATGACAATGAAATAATTTTAATTATTGAATTCATATTATTGTGTGTAACTTGTTTTATAGACTATAAAAGAATGGGAAAAATGGGATCCCTACCGGATTTCATCTTGCTTAGTTATACAATTAACCGGTAGGGGCGCTGGTGTCATCGTTTTGTTTTTAAACCTACGTATAATTTTCCATTTTTCTATACTCTATGAAATTAATATTTTACTTAACAATGCAATAGGATAATGCAAAAGCAATATAAATTATTGCAAAATGTATTCATGTGTATATATATAGTTGCATGATCAACATACTTTATGTCATTGTAATAAGAATTAAAATAAAATAATTTTCATCACTTATTCGGAAGAGATATTATTGTACTTAATTTATTTTTAAGACTGAACTAATAATTACTGAATTACAATATTGATTTTATAGTTGCTGTACTTACCTATACGAAATTTAAATTGCAAAACATTTTATTTTAACTATAGTTTTCTGTATTTTTACTTTATTTTCTATTTAGCACAAAACACTGTTATGGCGAGTATAACTTCTTAGTCATTCCATTTTTCTATAAATTCTTTGGACTTATTACATTAGCAAACAAACGTAAGTAACAAACGACCTTCGCTGCGTTAAAAATACTTACAAACGGTTTGAAATTCAGTACTATTTGATTTTACAAAATTAGCAAAATTTTGTTCAACTCTCTATGAATCATTTTCATTTTTAACACTTATAAAAATGACCGACTGTTTTCCTGGAGAGAAACATTAAAAACAGTAAGTACTTATTTCATTACCTAAATGTAAATACCTACCTAGCAAGGTAACGTTTACGAGCAAAGACAAATTTTTTAAATATCGAATTACTGTTTGTACTATGGACAAAACTTAAGCATGCTCACTTAAGAAAATATTCCTGTGAGAGCGCAGCTAGTGACAACCGAACATTGTGCAATCGAGTCGTGAGCCGTGCATGCGATTATCGCCTTTGAGGTGATCATGCGGAACTTTGGCCCATAGTACATTAATACATATTTTACTAAATGAACCATCGTTTTATTAGTGCAAGTGTACTTAATAAACACATTTTCATAAGTAATTAAATAAACGTAACTTATAAGATCTTAATAGTGACTAGCAATATCATTATAAATAATTAATTATGTTTATGGAATTAATAAATAAAGAATGAGTTTAAACTGAAAATCATACTTTTATTACCTACCTAACCTGATTGATGAAGTACCTATAGTCTCATGGTAGTAAAGGAAAATTTAAAATTTTGACATTTAATCTTACCAAGATGTACCGTTTTACCCAGCAACTTGGTTGTAGAGGTCAGATAGGCAATCGCTCCGTGTAAAATACTGGTATTCAGATGCATCCGACTGTAAGCCGACCATTCGAGGAGATTCATTGGTAGGTACCTAAAGCAAAAACATTGTTCCCACTCTTCGATCAATAATAGCACAGTGGGAACAATGTTTTTGCTTTAGGTACCTACCAATGAATCTCCTCGAATGGTCGAAGTTCCCACTGCTAGGACAAGGGCCTCCTCTTTTTACACTTTTCTGAATTCGTAGAAGACAAAATTCAGCCAAGTGGAATAAGCGGTTAAGAGATTTTGCAGATTCAGTTCATGCAATACAAATCCTACAATAATTATTCAAGGTCAATTTAAGGTCATCCATCAATAAATAGGCAAGCCTAGCCGGGGGTGTTTACAAGGGGAAGATAAAAATTTCATAATTCTTGACCTACCTCTTCTAATTTTGGATATTTAAGTATTTGCGAATAAACTCAAAACGGGGATTCCAACGGATTTCCAAGTCATCCATTTTAGGACGCAACTTACAATTACACTTGTCTCAATTCAAAGAGGGCAAAATTCAACCAAGTGGAATAAACTCTTCAGAGATTCTCATGACATTTTGCAAAATTCAGTTGCCGAATGAACTTACAATATAACATTAGTAGGTAATGTTAATTACCACTTCAGCTTCAATCAATAGAAATCCTACAATAATTAGACTAAGGTCACGGTCAAGGTCAATTGAAGGTCATCCATTTCATGACATCACGCCTGTAATCCCTGAAGGGTCAGGCAGAGGTGTACCTGCCCATAGTAGACACCAGATAGGTTTAAGTCTCATGTAATAGAGGTCAATTACGAAGCAGTGAACAGAACTCGGTTTTCATGGGTACCGTGCTCCAAAAGCGTAGTGATATTAAGCAAGCAGTGTCTCGAATTGAAGACGGAAAGGGAAGGCATTCCAAGGTCACTTCACTGGACTGGTTTCTTCACTGGGAGGCGGGAATCGATAGCCGATTCCCGGATACGGTAGGCGCGGACTTGCGGACGGCGAGTAATGGGTAGCTCGCCGTCCGGTAAGGACCAGCCTCGGGTCGACGGCGCATCGTGTTCCACGCGCGCCTCAAAGAGATGTCAGCAATGATGAGATCCGATAGGGCCGATGCCGCCGGGGGCGCGGGTTGTTCGATAGAGATAACGTGGCCCTAGCACAGGCAGCTGAAGGAACACGGGTGGGTTTTTTAGTCAATAAAAGTCTCTCTCTCGCTCCTCCCAGAGCGGGAGAAGTCATATGATGATTTCCCATCCACAAAAAAAAAAAGCTCACTTGCAAGAAATCACACTCAATCATGAAAAACTCTTGATTCAGAAAGCTAACCAACCTTTCTTCTTAAAACTGTTTGGCAACCATAATCAAGAACATCAAAATTAGAGAAGAAAATATACATTTCAAATACACATAAGATGTCAACGTGAACGTCTTACATTTGCTTACTGGACATTATAATCTTATTTTCTTTTATTGTATTCCTATATTTTAGTATTTTTTTTATCAAAATGCCGCCCAAAGAGGAGCGGAGACCACAACAGGTGGAGCAGAAGGTCGTGGATCCTGAAGCAGAACTCAGCAATGCTGTGAGAACTGTAAGGAAGTTCCTTCTTTCATGTCCTGTATACTCAGATTGACATTCTTTAATCTAAGCCTCTGTAAGATACTACGGCTTATGTCCTGGTAATAACATAGGAAGCCAGTCATCAAGCTGGTAGCGAGGCTGACTAGCCTGACGTAGATCTGACGAATTCTATAAGTCCAAATTCGAGGAGTTTACTAGGGTCCACTCAATATGTGTGGTTCTTTTCTCAAAAGACCATTTCAGACACCAATCAACATGGTCTTCACAGGATCTGACCAAGATTATGTCTGGACTTTAAAAGAGACTGTGACCTCTGAATTTTATTTCGGCCTTTCTTATCAGAGTAGTCAGATATACAACGTGTCGTTTTGCATCCTCGTCAAATTTCAGGGTGATACAGAACATCAAACCGAACAACTTTCTCCATGGGACCAACATCGTAATCGCGAAAAAATTTTCAACTGTCCCATAGGAAACTTACTGAAGTTGACGGTTGGTGGACAGCTGATTATTTTTTCGCGATTACGATGTTGGTGCCATGGAAAAAGTTGTTCGGTTTGATTGTCTATACCACATCCTTAAATTTGACGAGAACGCAAAATGACACGTTGTATAAGAAACGGCACCTCATATCTAGTTTTAATAAAAAATATGTGTTGCGGCGGCCTAAAGCCTTGGGGTGAAAATCGAAATTTTCTTAGTGGACTGTATGAGGGGCGGTTCGGTGACACAAGTAGGTGTTTTGGTGGTGTGGGAAAATGATGATGGTACCTGCCTGGTGAGCTATGGCGACACGACGAGAAGGGTTTCCTTAGCCACGTGGCTGGCGCGTCCAGGATATCACGTACGGACGAGAATCTGCACTTTCCACAACACACATACACGCACTTGCACTGTTCAATAGCAATCTTCGTTCTTCGCGGTGAAAATATGAGTCCTTTTTCGACTTGGGATTAATTTTACTCACAGGCGTCGATGTTGGTTGAGAACTGGCGGATCTTCTTGGCGGCAGCGTATGCGCGCCATTGCGGATCTTCCTTCTCGCTCTCACTTAGGCATTATAAGGGTTGTGGAAGGGAGAAGGAAAGCGGAAGGAACTTTATGTTACACAGATACTAATTAATTAGAGTTGCCAGTAATTAGGCATGAAATATAAAACTAAAGAAAGTAATGGCGTTAACATTCCTCGCGGCCTTAAAGGGTCACCTTTAAAGAGAATGATATAATAATATATACAGTGAAATTACACTTAAATCTAACTAAAGAGGGAATGGACTGAATAAGATATTACTGAGTAGGAATGGGGCATAAGCGGACCACAGGTCGCACAAGAATCCCATTAGAAGTGCGTACTGAAACGACTCGCGTGCTACCGTCTATAGACGTATGCAACTTCTCAATAACACCTAGAGGCCAGGATAGAGGAGGCGCATTATCATTTACTATCACTACTACAGTGCCTTCCTTAATCATGTCTCCATCAGGTTTATTCCATTTTAAGCGTGATTGTAAACTATGAAGATACTCGCTTCGCCATCTTTTCCAGTACGACTGGACTAATTTATCCATAAGAGAGTGTCTTTGGAGCAGGTGATCAGACAGTAAACCTACTTCCGCGGCGGGTAATGAGTTAAGCGGTACAGTATGTAAAAAATGCGAAGGGGTAAGAGCTTTAGGCTCTTCCGGATCAGCGCTAAGAACAGTAAGAGGTCTGGAGTTCAACAGGCACTCTATTTAAGAGAGAATTGTAACTAATTCTTCATAAGATAGGAGTTGTTGACCTATTGTCTTGAAAAGGTGAGTCTTCACGGCCTTCACCATGGACTCCCAACATCCACCAAAGTGCGGTGACGCGGGCGGAATAAAATGCCAATTAATGCGATGCTCAGCGAGCTCCTCTTCAAAGCGCGGGCGGTATTCTTTATTTATGAAAGTATACAAGTCGCGTAAAAACGAATTAGCTCCTCGAAAATTGGTCGCGTTGTCCGAATACAAGCATTGTACCGGTCCACGGCGGGATAAAAACCGTTTCAACGCGGCTATGAACGACGCAGTCGTAAGATCTGTAGCTAATTCAATATGAACAGCGCGAGTAGTCATACAGGTAAATATACATAAATAACCCTTGCGACTCTTCGCACCTCGAGTGCGTACGGGCACATACTGTATAGGGCCAGCGTAATCACACCCTGTATGAGAAAAAGCTTTGGTTGCAACATTTACTCTAGATTTAGGGAGATCGCCCATAATCGGCGGACCATGAGGTCGCGGTCTCCACCTGTGACATGCGTTACACTTGTGGATTCTATGACGAATAATGCGTCTAGCGGACAAAATCCAATACTTATGGCGCAATAACGACATAGTGAGTTCTGGACCTGCATGTAAATATTTTATATGATAATAGTCTACGAGGATTTCAACTATGCGATCATGACGGGGTAACACTACCGGGTGTTTAGTACTATAGGCCTCAGCCGAATGAGTTAATCGACCCCCAACGCGGATTAAATCATCACCATCTACAAATGGCTTGAGTTTAATAAGAGCGGGTGAACAAATTTTATTATTTTTTAACTCGGAATAATCATCCATGAAGTGTTTTCTTTGAACATGACGCCACAAAATGGTTTCAGCGAACTCGAGGTCGCTAGCGGTAACGGTGTCAGTCCGACGCGGGAGTTTTTTCATGAAGCGGTATATGAAAACAACAATACGCAGCAGTTTAGTCCACGACGACGTACGTTCTGCGAGTGCGAGTAGAAGCGAATTTTCCGAACTTGAATCCGCGACTATGGGATGCGCGTGGACCTTTTCTTCCGGAATGGGTTCCGAATTCAAGTCTGTAACCTTATGTATGGGCCATTCGGAAAGGCCGCGCTTAGCCCAAGCGGGTCCGTGCAACCATAATGGGTGCTCAATGAATTTGTCAGGTGTTAAACCACGTGACAAACAGTCCGCTGGGTTTTCAGTACCAGGTACGTGGTAGAAATGTTCCGCGGGGACGTTGTCTACGATGCGAACGACACGATTGGCCACAAACGTGTGCCAACGATGCGGAGAAGAATTTATCCAGCAAAGAGTCACCTTAGAATCGGTGAATGCGTAAATAGCGGTAACATTATAACGCGGATTATAAGTGTCATGAACACGGCGAAGAAGTTTAGCGAGGAGTTCGGCACCACAGAGCTCCAGTCGAGCAATAGTCAATGGTTTAACCGGCGATACCTTCGACTTGGCACAAACCAGCTGAACGACTACGTCATCGTTGCGAGTGACATGCGCATAGATGACAGCGCCGTAGGCGCTTTCGCAGGCGTCGGAAAATCCAATGAGGCGAAAAATACAATTTTCAAAAATACCTAAATGGCGCGGGATTTTAAAATCATTTAAAAGCGGCAGGACAGACCGAAAAGTTTGCCAAATATTTATGATGTGACGCGGGGGAGTGTCATCCCAATCGAGCTTCAGTAACCACAATTCTTTGATAAGTAGTTTAGCATAGAGAACTACAGGCGCGACAAGCCCCATGATGTCCCACAGTCTAGCTACGGCCGACAGTATAGCACGTTTAGTACACGTGTCTGGCGGTGCTGAAATAAGAAATTCAAAACAATCATTTGACCTACACCAGCGCAAGCCGAGAACCTTTTGTTCTACCGACTTGTCGAATTCTAGTTGTTCGGGCAACCTATGCGACGCGGGAATACTGTTTAGTACAGTTTGAGAGTTGCTGGTCCACTTGACCAACTCGAACTGACCTCCTCTAAAGAGTTTAATCAGTTCGTGCGAAACCTGGACTGCACGTGATTCGGAGCTTACGCTGTAGACTACGTCATCCATATACAGCGAATCCGCGATGATAGCGCTGGCGCGCGGGAAGTGATGACCATCGTCTTGAACCAACTGTTGTACTGTGCGGATCGCATGGTAGGGACTTGACTTGAGACCAAAACAGACACGGTTAAACTGATATAGAACCAGAGGATCGTTTGGACTAAAACGATATAAGATGCGTTGAAAGCGACGATCGCTTTCTCTTACTTCAATCTGTAAGAACATTTGTCGGCAATCAGCCGAGAGCGCGAATGCGAACAATCGAAAATTCAGAATTATAGTAAACAAGTTACCCTGTAAATTTGGGCCACTGTGTAAAATATCGTTGAGAGATAATCCAGTACTCGTTTTAGCACTAGCGTCTAACACGGAGCGTAGTTTTGTTGTTGTCTTATCTAAACGTACAACTGCGTGATGCGGAATTACATAGTCAGGACAACTACTGTCTGAACTATCGAGCGGAGCAGGAGATAAATATCCATTATCAATATATTCGCGAATGACGTCATCATACGCAGTACGTAACTCGGGTGCGGATTCTAATTTCTTTTCTAGGCAGAAAAAACGTTTTTTCGCGATATCGAGTGAGTTCCCCAATGAGAACACATCGCTGCGAAACGGTAGGGCTACAGAGTATCTACCTGTGTCCCCATCGCGTTCCGTGGTCGAATTATAAAAGTACTCGCACTCAAGTTCGTCGAGCGATTTGCTCGTCGAAAGAGTGACGGGCGCTTCATCGACCTGCCAGAATTTTTTCATTGCCGATTCTAACGAGTCTTTGTCGGATGGTTGCGAAATATGTGAGTAACAAGACTGTGGAGGCTTATTACGACGTACAGGCAGCGCGGGCACAGTGCCCATGATGACGTAACCGAGTACCGTCTGCATGGCGGGCGGCGCGGAGGAGTTGCTGCTAACTACGCGGGGCAGCATAAGATGCGGGAAAAGCGAAGCCCCGATCAACACATCGATGCGACCGGGTTTGCCAAACGATTCGTCGGCGAGCGGTAAACCTTTTAAGTAAGGCAAGGCGGAAGTATCTACGGGAGCGGTAGGTAAATTATCGGTGATTGCATCGACAACTAGCGAATTAACGTTAAAAGTAACGTTCGGATTAAAACGGGAAAAGAAAGCGAATTGTACGGAACCCTTAACGGATTTTTCCGTACCACCGATACCCTTAACGGAAGGCGTATCAGATGAATGTCTAGTCAAACCTAATCGTTTGCAACATTCTGCGGTAATAAAATTAATTTGTGAGCCACTGTCTAATAGACAGCGAATAAAATGCTCCTTACCAAATGAATCTCGAACTATTACAGTAGCGGTTGACAACAAAATAGTAGTATTCGTATTACATTGCGGCTTTGATACGCGGGAGTTCGAGTCGTAAAAGATCGACGCAGCAATGGATGCATTACATTGCGGGGCGCTCTGAGCGGTGGCGGCGAGCGGCACGGCGGCGGCGGCGTGAGCATCTTGCTCGCTCGAAGCCGTGGAGTTTGAGCCCGATTGTGTACGTGCGGTATCATCAACACCGTTCGATAATACAGTCGCGTGCGATTCGCGATTAAAGTGTAAAAGCGTATGGTGTTTATTTTTACAAGATTTACATCTAGATTCAGACTGACAGACTCTGGCCTTATGTTTAATACTTAAACAGTTAGTACATGCATCGTTTTGTTTCACCGATTTGAAACGATCACTTGGTGTCATTTTAGAAAAGGCAGGACATTTAAATAAATGTTCATGAACAAAGCTATCACACAAACATTTAGCGGATTTATCAATTACAGTGTAAGATTGCGGTTGCGGAGTTTTGAACGTTTTTTTATTTATAGGATTGTTATTAGACTGAGTGAAACTCAAGCTGTTTAAAGCTTTAGTATTTTGTAAAATGCGAGATTGATTTTTAATGAACTGTACTAAATTGTCGAATTTAGGAATTTCGTCTTTTGAGTTCATTTCAAAAAGTCGAGCGGTTTCAGAATCAACCTTTTTTATAGCGACATGGAAAAAAATCAAATCTGATAAATCATTTATTTTAAGGTTTTTTAATGCGTTTGCGGCGGAAACAAAATTATCAGAAAAGGATTCGAAATTTTGAATAGATGCGGTATTAAAAGATTTATGTTCAAACATCCGATTAAGGGAACTAGAAGCCAACATACGTTTGTCTTCGTACTTGTTTATGAGTGAATTAAAAATTAATTGGTAGTTATCGCCATTAGGGCAAACTCCTGAGAACGCGGTTTGAGCCTTATCTTTCAATTTCCCCATCAAATAATATAATTTCTCCGAATCAGTCAATGTATTATTTTCGTGTACCGTGCTTTTAAAATTAGCATAGAACAGGGGCCAGTTACGAATATCGCCATCGAATGACATAATTTCAATGGGAGGCAAGCGAACTGTTTGCTTATTGACACCACTACCACTAGAAGTAGGAGCCGATGTGGCTGATGATTTTGAGTAACTTGAATAATTATATCTAACGCAGCAATATAATTCCTCAAAACTAATCCACGACTGATCATCAATATTATTTTCCGGGTCTTGTCTTAGAAGAAGCGAGTTATATTTATTAAATGCCTCGAGGAACTCGGTGCGCAACGCATCAACATTGACACACGCACACAAGAACTTCTCTACCGGTTCCATACCGGACTTCATTTTTTCCATTAAATCGTAAATGATTTGCATGCGGGCAAAAATCATATTACGACATGATAGTGCTATTTGAATCGCGGATTCTATCTGATCATCCGAATCAATGGTCACTTTCTTAGGCATTTTCGATATTTTTGTAGGTTTTTATTAGCTAAAATAAATCACAAACTTCAACGAGTTGCGCGCGGTGCGGGATTGGTAGGTGGTACCTACGAATATAGTACCGAACGATAGCGAAGCGAGCGAGCGGTAGATTTTGCTTCTACCTACGTATACGTATATTAAAATATTAAGTTGAGCGGGATGCGAAATACCTGTGAATGTACGCAATGACAAGTAGGTACTGTAATAAATGAATAAATGAAAGCGGTTTAGTATAAGAGTATAAGGAACGAAGATTGAAATGAAATATAGTTGCGGGATGATGATATACGGATATAATATTGATATCCGTTATCAAGAGGATAAAGAAAACTAGGTATCCGTGATCATGGGACCAAAACTGTTGGATATCTGTGATCGTAGGACCAAAAACTGTTGGATATCCGTGATCGTAGGACCAAAAAATGTCGGATATCCGTCTCGAAGGACCAAAAAATGTTGCGGCGGCCTAAAGCCTTGGGGTGAAAATCGAAATTTTCTTAGTGGACTGTATGAGGGGCGGTTCGGTGACACAAGTAGGTGTTTTGGTGGTGTGGGAAAATGATGATGGTACCTGCCTGGTGAGCTATGGCGACACGACGAGAAGGGTTTCCTTAGCCACGTGGCTGGCGCGTCCAGGATATCACGTACGGACGAGAATCTGCACTTTCCACAACACACATACACGCACTTGCACTGTTCAATAGCAATCTTCGTTCTTCGCGGTGAAAATATGAGTCCTTTTTCGACTTGGGATTAATTTTACTCACAGGCGTCGATGTTGGTTGAGAACTGGCGGATCTTCTTGGCGGCAGCGTATGCGCGCCATTGCGGATCTTCCTTCTCGCTCTCACTTAGGCATTATAAGGGTTGTGGAAGGGAGAAGGAAAGCGGAAGGAACTTTATGTTACACAGATACTAATTAATTAGAGTTGCCAGTAATTAGGCATGAAATATAAAACTAAAGAAAGTAATGGCGTTAACAATATGATTGACGTGTAAAAGTGTTTGTACAAAGCTACTTACAGAAATAAGTCATCATTTATTTATAGTAGCCAGTGAAGAATTCCTCTATCCACCTCCTGGCTCCATCATCTGATCAGCTCCAAGAATAGGTTCCTATTGCCACGAATTTTGTTGATGTCATTTCCCACAGTGATATAAATCCATGATGGCCCATGAATTTTAAGAAGTTGATACAGCAGACACTCAGCGACAATACTTGGCGAAAGAGATTAAAGGATGGAGTAAGCTCCTCGTAAGGAAGAGCGATAGGCATCTTTTGTGTTCCTTCGTAGATCTTATCCATCGCTTTCCATCAGGCGAAATTGAGTAGGTAACTGTAAAGGATTGATGCTTTGATCAAGCCTCGTTAATATTAGGTCTTTACCTATGAAATTGCCGTTCTGCAGTACTGGCCATTTCAAATCAAAATAATTTTTGTTTGGCTAAGAATTCTAATTTCAAATTAATTTTATTTTAAAAACATGGATTTTTTTTTCCAAAAGTAGTCATTTGTTTATTGATTAGTGTTACATTTTCATCGCATTTCAATCTTTTTCGTCATCATGGATACGTTAAAAATTCGAGTAATTATGGAATAAAAGTACCGTCGTGGCAGCAACGCGGCACAAGCGGCACGCAACATCAACGACGTTTACGGAGCTAACACTACAAACCAACGCACCACTTGTTATTGGTTTGCTCGCTTCCGTTCTGGAAATTTCGACCTGAAAAATGAACCTCGCGGTCGTCCGAAGACTTTGGTCGACAATGACGAATTAAAGGCGATTGTGGAAGCTGATGATACACAATCTACGGCTGAATTAGCAGCAGCTTTCGACGTTAGCGTCAAAACAATATTGGTCCATTTGCGTCAAATTGGCAAGGTAAAAAAGCTTGACAAATGGGTGCCCCACGAACTCAATGATCGCCAGCGCGAAGTACGCGTCGAGACGTGCCTTACACTGCTCAACAGACACACAAATGAAGGAATTTTGAACCGCATTGTTACCTGCGATGAAAAATGGATTCTGTTTGATAACCGCAAGTGCTCAGCAAGTTGGTTGGATCCTGGTTCAGCACCTAAACAATGCCCTAAACGAAAACTTACCCCTAGAAAAGTGATGGTCACTGTTTGGTGGTCTAGCGCCGGTGTGATTCATCACAGCTTCTTACCAAACGGGGTGAGCATTACTTCAGATGTGTACTGTGAAGAACTGAACACAATGATGGAGAAGCTGGCACATCTCCAACCAGCATTGGTCAATCGCTCGTCTCCGCTGCTCCTACCCGACAACGCGCGACCTCATACTGCACAGCAGACGGTCTCCAAGTTGCAAGAACTGGGGTTGGAAGCTCTCCGTCATCCGCCCTACTCACCAGACCTTGCGCCTACAGACTACTACTTTTTCCAGAATTTGGATAACTTCTTGGCGGGAAAAAAATTCAATACCCGAGAGGCAGTACAAAATGCCTTTGAAGAATTTGTTGCCTCCCGTCCAGCTGATTTCTTTAAGAAGGGCATCAATAAACTGCTACTGCGTTGGCAAAGATGCATTGATTGCATGGGTGATTACTTCGATTAATACAAATAAAAAATGCATGAAAAAATTCGTTTAAATTTTTTCATACTAAACGGCAATTTCATAGGTAAAGACCTATTATAATACTCGCTGACATTCAATCATTCAAATATGGAATATCTTCTGTCAAGAAAACGATCCTCGTTTTCTTGATAGGATGACATATTGAATCTGGCGGGGGCTCCGTGTAGAACCAATTTAGTTTACGAGTGTAGGAGCTTCATAGTACCATCGCGGATTGTGGTGAACCACTTTTCCAACTTATCTGTATGGTAGGTTTAAAAGTGGTTCACCGCAATTAATGTCCGCGATGGTACAGTCAGCAACAAAAGTCGATTAAAACTTGCAGTTTTTTAATCTTAATCACTAAGCGAAATATTTGATTCAAATCGGAACAGAAGTACTTAAAATTTTAAGAATATTAACTCTTAACAGTTAAACGAAAAAAAGCAGTTTATCGAATCGTTTTGTGTTAATTTAGATGATGTCAAAAAGTAGCAGTGTTAACCGACTTCTGTTGCTGACCGTATAAGAGCGAACCAAACTATCTACATATATATAATAGATCTATTATAGATAGATATATGTAGATAGATATATAAAAATGAATGTGTATGTGTGTATGTATATTCCATAAGGACTCCAAAATGGCTGGAGCTATTTTGATGAAATTTTCAGGCAATATTCAGATTAACCCAGCCGGTGATCCTGTGAAGTTTGGTAGCGATCGGATCAACAGATATTTTTTGGCATTTTGGTAATTTTGTCATATTTTTTCTGCGCAATAAGTTTTATTAGGCTAGCATGAATTTAAGATAGTATTTCAATCGTCGTCGTCGATAAGTGCATCACTAGAGAACGGCTAGACCGATTTGGCTATTGTTTGTTTTAAAATGTTTGAAATTATCCCAAATAGGTTTTTATGGAAAGAAAATTCGGAAAAAAAGTCCTGGATTTTCATATTTGGGAAGACTTCAACGTCCTTTTTTCTTTGAATATTCCATGGGACTTCGAGGCTAAGTAATAACAGCCGCACGGGTCGATCCGTCAGGTTAAGCTACGCTTGCCGGGGTTGGTCAGTGGATGGGTGACCATCTATAAATAACGAGACTCTTCCGTGCCTCGAAAAGCACGTTAAGCCGTTGGTCCCGGCTGTCATTCGTGGATTTGACAGTCGTTACGGGTCGTCAGAAGCCCGAAAGTCTGACAACCAGTCATACCAAGAGGTATCGTATTACCCAGGTACCGGGTTGTGGAGGGCAGATAGGCAGTCGCTCCATGTAAAATACTGGTATTCAGCTGCATCCAGTTAGACTGGAAGTCGACTGGAAGGCTCGGCAGATTGATTGTTTTTTCTGCGCAATAAGTTTTATTAGGCTAGGCATGAATTTAAGATAGTATTTCAATCGTCGTCGTCGGTAAGTGCATCACTAGAGAACGGCTAGACCGATTTGGCTATTGTTTGTTTTAAAATGTTTGAAATTATCCCAAATAGGTTTTTATGGAAAGAAAATTCGGAAAAAAAAGTCCTGGATTTTCATATTTGGGAAGACTTCAACGTCCTTTTTTCTTTGAATTTTCCATGGGACTTTTGTATGAATTATTTATTGGACAGGAAACGTCAGTCTGGTCAGCTAGTACTTAATTACTCAATTAAAATGTAGGTACCTATTATACTCCATTTACATTAATAATAATAATATTTATTTATTTACTCAAAAACAGTAGGTAGGTACAAAACCACATTACATACACACATTATATTTAGATTATACATATAGATTAGACATTTAGCCCCCGTTCCCACGGGCGTAATAAAATCGCGGCGAGATTTTATAGCGCACTGGATTTTCAACTCTCGTTGTTGAGCCGAGCGTTGAGAATCCAACTTAACAATAACAGAGTACATTCTAGCGCGTCGAAAAAACACACTGTTGGATTTTGCACTCTCGGCGCTAAGCAGAGCGTTGAAAATCCAGTGCGCGAAAAAAAATCGCCACGATATTATCCGCGCGAACGTCGACTAAAACAGACCTTTTTTACAATCCGTTCAACCGATTTTGACTTCAATACGGAATTAAATGCAAAAATGTGGTTACAATACCAACTGTTTACTGCAGCTGCTATTTGTTATGCCACCAACGCAATAGAAGTCAAAATCGGTTGAACGGACTGTAAAAAAGGTTTGTTTAAGTCTAATCTTATTGTAAATGCAGAATAGGTAGGTACTGATAAGGTACCGATACACTGCCCGAGGAAAAACTGGACCTGTAGCTCTGCTTTAAGACCTCTTAATACTTCCACAAGGTAACTCCATTACCCTGACGCAACATTGAGGTTACCTGACTGTGATCTGTAAGCGGACGAATGGAAGACGATCATGTATAATATGTCGCATCTTTGCGAGAAAAACGTTATCTCGAAAAATGCAATTTTATACGAAGCGATCGCACGGCTACAGATCAAGCTATACATTCCAGTATTAGCTGATCTCGCATTGTATAGGATTTCCTTACAATGAGAGGTCAGTGTAAACTGGAAATGTATAGCTTGATGTGTAGCCGCGTGTACCTAAACTTTAAAAAAATTATGACAAGTAAATTAATGTGTTTTTACGTTAGGTATTTTATCTCCACATATTACATTCCTATATTTCCTAATAAATACTATAGACATGAAGTTGACAGATATTTAGTCAATTAAAAAAAAAAAAAAAAAAAAAAAAAAAAAAAAAAAAAGAAGAAAAGAAAGAAAGAGAAAGAGAAAGAGAGAGAAGAAGTTGACAGATATTTAGTCAATTTGTTATTTGTGGAAGATCTGGAGTCTAAACTAAGCCTAGGCCTGTATTTTAGAACTCCAGGTTCCCCCATTATATCTCACAGTAAAGGTTGTCAACGTGATACAATTGCAAGTGTGTGTATGTGTAAGGGTGTGGGGGTGTTTTGGGGTGTGTTTGAGTGTGTGTATGCCTACTTTTATTGTTCATACGATATTTCATAAATAAATATATTTATCATCTCTAGGACTTTTCAGTTTCAACGTAGCTTCGATTTATTAACCATTTGATAGTTTTGCTTTTACACTGAGTTTTACGACAATCAGCTATATTGATCACTTTAATTATCTTATTGAACAATTCACCCCCTCGGAATGGAAAGAATCTTTGCGCAAAGGAGGTGTTTACATCAGTTGAGTCACATATTGCATGGTTATCCTAATAAACTTTAAAAAATACACAAAAGATTCTACAATCGTAGGTATATTCAATTATCGAAAAATAATTAAAAAAACACCTTTTCCGAGATGTCATGTTTTGCTCGCAGAGGCGATGTATGGAGTTCTGTTAGATGAGCTAGTGATTTTTGTCTAATTTTATTGAACTAATGTAACTGGCCGTTTAAGTACCTAGCTGTTTTATGGTAAAATAAAAAAAAATAATAACCCTGTCTGTTGCTGCCCACAGTACTTGAAACTTGCGCCACAATGCAGTGTGGCGAAGCGAGCTGGTGGTATACCGCAGCTGGCGCCACAGGAGAAGCAGCTCAACATCCTGGCGTATGAGCTCAATGAAACCCTGCTTTGCATCAATGTTAGTTGTCCAAAAAAGATTTTTTTTATTTATTTATGCTATGGAGTACCTACAAAGCACAAGAAGAACACAAGAAGTATAAGAAGTCTGTGGTCTTAAAATAACATGGTCATTGCGCATGGTCCGACACGCACTTGGCCGGTTTTTTTTAAACTTAATCCCCCATTTACACGATGTAAGTATCTTGCCTGAGGTACAAAATTGAAGCAAATGGCTTGCAGCGTCTAAACACTGTTTAGGGGACGGTGCACATTTTATTGTTTCTTTAACTTATGGTATGATATAATTAACCTCTTGAGTGTCGCATGATACCGCATAGGTTCTGCTGGGGACTTCTTCTTCCCAGCTTAATCTGGGACGCCCGCCCACCCCCGCGCCCGCACTGCCGCACTGCCGCACTGCCACGCACTGGTCGTTTTGGGAGACTGTCTTATGTAATTTTTACGTTCGAAAAGTGATGATTCTCAGCCTACTTTGAATAAATGACTTTTGATTTTGACTTCATAAGAGAAAGCGATACTATATCGTGTTGCAAGTGCAAATTCATTCCATCAATTCCATCGTGCACTGGCGGCCGCGGGCTGACAGTAGTTGCGAACCTATGAGGTCGGGTGGCATTTCGAGCGCATGCGACATTCAAGATGTTCAACTGCACCGTGTCAATCATGCTTTGTTTAAACCTAGTCAAGTCTGGCCAAGCCTTTACATTATACACTCATCTTCAGCTTGCCAGGAAAGGTCAGCACGCAGTCCGTGACGCTTACGTGAAGAGTGGGACTCACAAGTCCATAGTGGAGTATGAGCAGCTGGAGAGTGAGCTGATAGACGAGAGAGCGCAGCAAGCGGAGCTGGACTGCCTCAACTACCTCGCGCAGAAGAATCTCATTGAACTCTCCAAGAAAGTCCCTGCCGAGGCTGATGTGAGTACTCGAAAACGCAAATAAGGGATAATACGACTTATTGATGCGGCCTTTATGGACCAAATTCATTTGGAAATATTTCACAGCTAAAAAAATCAATTTTTGGTGAATTCCGACTTCAATAAAGTTTTGACTAACATTACATATTTTCAATTTACATAGACTTCCAGTTATAGAGCATGTTTTAATATTGATTAAAAAGGCTGTTGCGATTGGTCACCTCTCTCGCTCACACGGGACCAAATTTTTAAGAATGTTAACGGGGGGTTATCCGAATTTTCCTGTTTTCAGAATCAATTTTAAATGGTCAAATTAGTGTTTTAAGGTCCTGAAAAAAATATATGCCATAGATACATCCTTGCTTGAGGGAAATTAACGGTTCAAAACACGATAAGTTGTACTTTCCTCGATGAAAAAAAATCCGAAATATGGTCGATTTCAAAACCATTTTCCGTTTCATTTCCTAATTACAGCATAAAATTATATGAAAATTGCATGTATCATGAGGTAATCGTATTTCGGAGGGAATTTAACGGTTGGATTTTTGAGTTTAATAGATTTTTTTTAAATAAACTCAAAATTAGTCAATTTGGCTAAATCCGCTCGCGCTCAGAGTCCTGCGGGACGTCATGGAGGTTGGACCTGTGTCAAAATTTTTAAAAATTCGCTCTCCCTGCTGTTGTTCAAAAAAATTCAAACAAAAGATGAACACATTAGATATGAAATTGCGACAGCTCAGAAAAAATATCTCGTAATAATATTATAGTTTTAATTCATAATATCGTTTTCGAAAATGTGATTATATATATGTGGTATGATGACGTTTAATTGTCATCTTACGATAGTGTTAAGACACATTGCAAATTATTATCGATAAAATTATAGTCAAGCGCGAGTAGTTTATAATTTTTTATCGTGGTCCTTTATGAAGAAGTTTTAAAACACATTTTTCTAAGATTTTTCATCAGATTCATCCACATTAGTATTTTCACTCTCCATCGCACTGTCTTCACTACTAGTCTACTACCATATCCTACATAAATTACACATAATATAAATACAATGTGTCCGGTTGTCGGTTGGATACTAATAATAATCAACTTTCACTATGGAAACAACAGTGAAAATTAGAAAAAAATAAAAATGTGCGGTCGGGGACCACCGTCAGGAATGAAGTTCCTTATAACGTATGATTTAAAACACAAACACAAAATTTTCACATCGGCCATCTTGAATTTTCATTTTGACTTCACTACCGGCTTTGGCTCCCTCGAAAACCATAAAAACGACACCCCATGATCAGTTTTGAGTACAAAAAGTCACAGTATACGATAAAATATCGTGTTCTATACATTCGAAAAATAGCGCTTTGTGAACGTAGCCATGGTTAGGCGGTAACCGTATCACTCAGTGCCCATGTTCTAAAGCAAGTTCGTCGATGACGTATCCTATTGTTGGTTTGTAACTTTTAACATATTGCCACTTGCACTTTTGTTTAGGTAAATAGTCCTATGGGACGGCAATCCCACATGAGCGGGGCCGGTTAGACAATATACTAAATTAATTTTGATGTCTTAGAATAGTAGATTCGATAAATTATAGCTGTAGCAGTAGGTACATCCCTTGATAATAAAGTACGGCAATTGTTACTTCATATGTAGTTGTCAATAATTACTGATCTTCATGAGCAGTGGTCAACATCAAAAACAAAAGAATATGTTTGCAGCATAAGCAAAACAGTACGACCATTTTTAGCCCATTCTAAAAAAAAAAATATTTTATTCAGTCACTAAAGGGGTTATAGGGGATGCAAGTTAGATACACAATATACTAAAACAACAGCCACATTTTATAAAACTTTCCTTTACAGTACGTTTGTAGTTGTGGTCTCTCTCAGCAGCCAAAGTACACAGAGAGTTAGGACTGGTGACGCGGGAGCAAGCGACCGACGACGAAGCAGCTTGTCCTGAGGTCGAAACGCGCAGGCTTCAGTAGCAATTTCCCACTGCTTGCGAAGTTTTTCGTTTTTAGTGGATAAATAAACAAACGCTTGTTCGTGTCGTTCCTATGCAGGAACGACACGAACAGGCGTAATGCCTAATGGCATAACACGAATACACTGAGTGATTCTTACAAATTATTTCTGACGAACCCGGCTATCGCTAAAAAATATAACAGTAGATTGTACACACGGGATTTCTCATTAACTGTCAGCTAACCATTAATATTTATTTTTATTGTAAATATAGATGGTATAAGAGGCCTAAACTTCATGTTTTCTGTGAACGTTATGCGAACTATCAAATAACAGTAGGTATATAACAAAATATAAAAAAAAGAATCGAAAAAAATATAACAGTTGAGAATCAAACTTTTAACCACGGGTTTGCAAAGCAGTCGTCGAACCGTTATGCTATTTGGTTTGATGAAAATTTACTAAAATAGCCGTTTAAAGGTTCAATCTGTAACTATCTGCTATATTCGTTTCCTACTCAGCCCAATGAAGTAATGGAATAATTCGCTTTTACATTGTGTTTTAATGTCACTTATATCGTCGTAGACAACGACCGATACCGATTATCAGCATTCTCCTGCCCTTATCCCAATTTTTTTTGGGGTCGATGCAACTTGTTTTTATCTTCCATACTTCTCTATTAGTCGTCATCTCGATAGTCATTCCCTTTCTAGCCACATCATCTTTCACACAGATCATCCATCGTTTCTTTGGTATTCCCTTACTCGTATAGTCATCCAGATTCATAATCAAAACATTCCAGACGACATTTTCTGCATTTCTCCGCATCACATGCCCATACCATGATAACCGATTTCCACACACACCGATACCGATATCGGCACGATATCTACCGGCGAAGACAGTGCGGGGTGAGAGTAGCGGGCATTCTTTCAATTGAGCAAACTTTTTCAAACTGCCGCCGACTTAGTAGTGTGGTTGTTTGTCGTGTCGCGATGGTCATCGATATTCACCAATATCATGGGGCTGATAATAATTGTATACGTATTGTTATCGAATCGTGTTGGTATAGTTATCTGATAATGTGAAAATAAAACGACATTTTATGTAATAATCTTAGTTCACTCCACCGTAGACACCATAAAATGTAAACCTAAGGAAAAAAAAATCGACCTAAGAAAAACTAATTAAGTTGATCAACTGCAAATATTTTACACTGTAGCATAGATTTTCCGCGAAATCGTCGGCAGCGCGTCGTAAATAAACACGTCGCGCTACATTTGGGGGAGGCGGAGGTAGCGTTTCAAAGGCCGACAGGCCCGAACAACCTAGCCTTAAATGAAAAGATGCTTTTTTGAAAAATGTAATCAATTAGCGAACTAGTAAATAATATTACGAGTAATTAAAAGCACATTTTTACTATGGCATTTATCATCACATCATTCAAAAATAGAATTTAATTTTTTTTTTCATAATTTTTTTTCTCATCAAGTTTTTTTCTTATCTGGAGGAGGAGCTCGTCGCTAAGTAAGTAATATCAGCCGCACGGGTCGATCCATTAGGTTAAGCTACGCTTGCCGGGGTCGGTCCATGGATGAGTGACCATCTTTACATACCGAGACTCCTCCGTGCCTCGGAAAGCACGGTCCCGGCTGTCATTCTTGGATCTTTGACAGTCGTTACGGGTCGTCAGAAGCCCGAAAGTCTGACAACCAGTCTTACCAAGGGGTATCGTATTACCCAGTTAATGGGTTGTGGAGGTCAGATAGGCAGTCGCTCCATGTAAAATACTGGTATTCAGCTGCATCCGGTTAGACTGGAAGCCAACCCCAACATAGTTGGGAAAAGGCTAGGCAGATTGATTTTTTTTCTCATCTCAAAAACAGATCATAATTATTGAGCTGACTTTATTGATAACACAATGGAAATGTGTTTTTAATAATTAGGTAGGTACCTATTAAATTAATATTATTTACTAGGTCGCTATTTGATTACATTTTTCTAAAAGTTTGGTCCCGTGGTGTGAGCGAGAGAGATGATAAAATGCGACAGCCCTCTTAAGGTTGAACTAGTCGCGGGCTCGAACTCACTAGTGGGGTTGGCCAAAAAGCACGCTGTCTCACCTGGCATGGTTTCCGACAGGGATATTATCATTGATGAGCAGTTAGACGTTAGTAAAATAATACATAGTGGTGTCGATTCTGTTGTGCACAAACTAAACTTAATTTAGGCTATTGCTAACTTTTTCTCTCTATTATGACAAGAAAGGGACGGAAGTAAATTAGAGCTGTAAAATTAGTTACAACTATTTTTTCCATAGACATTTAGACGACACGTAAAAACATGTCGACTAAAAAACACGGTGAAGCGCAAGGCGTGAACTAGTTTGACATCTCCAACTTAGTTCATAGCTATAGCTGACCTTTTCTCGCGCTGCCTGTTAGTAAAAGATAGCGATTCTCTAATTTTAGTTTAGTGCGTTCACAAGAGAATCGGCACCAATAAGTAGTAGTAAAGTAAAACTAGTATTAGTGAAACGAGCGCGTAAAAATTTACGAAAATTCCTGTGGGAGATTGAGTTTTATGATAAAACCACTGCTTAAATCAATTACAAATAAACTTTATTGAACTTTTCGATAATTGAGCTCCGTCGGTACCGACTTTGTTTTGGAGATTTTCCACTTCTTTTGTTACTTATTTACGCCCAAAGTTGCGTTAAATTAGCAAGAAAAACGAATCTTTGCTGGCTCATAACTTTTAATGGCTTTTTATTTTACTATTCTGTTTCCACACAAACAACATTAATAACGAGACAAAACGATACCATGTTTAATTTTAGATGAACAATGTCAAACAGTGGAGTAATACCCTTCCGAAATTTGTATGGAAAAAATATCGACTAGTTCCATCTTAAGTGAATGTTATGCAGGAAAAATTTTAAGCAGTGCGCAAGTTTTACCCATGAATATGAACAACTTTCACTTTGGGACCAACTCTGAAATTACAAAAAAAAATCTGTTGTTTTATACAAAAGTTCAATACCTACCTACACAACAAAAATGTATGAGACAGCTGACAGCATGGCACGGTCATGGGTAGAACAGCCTGTGAAAATTTGTACACTGCTTAAAAACTTCCTGTAAGTAGGTACCAATTTAACTCTTACAGTCCTACCAACTTATCTGTGAACTGAAAGAGGACGCCACCGTCGATGCGTCGACACAATCGAATGACATTTCAACATGACGGCCGTAGTTCCAATTTTCGCCATTTCACAGATAAGTTGGTAGGAGTGTATCTTCGCTAACTAAGCCCCCGTTCCCATGGGCGTAATAAAATCGCGGCGGGATTTTATCGCGCACTGGATTTTCAACTCTCGTTGTTGAGCCGAGCGTTGAGAATCCAACTTAACAATAACAGAGTACATTCTAGCGCGTCGAAAAAACACACTGTTGGATATTGCACTCTCGCCGCTAAGCAGAGCGTTGAAAATCCAGTGCACGAAATAAAATCGCCGCGATATTTTTACGTCCGAGCGAACGTCGACTTAAATACCAGCGAATGAAAGAGCTGTAGTCTTGTAGTGTCATGCGGATTTGCTCACGCACGCGGGATTGGCGAACTTTAGAAATAAACAGTCACACAACCATAAATGGCGTATACAATGTATATAGTAAGTCACACAACCATAAATGGCGTGTACAATGTATATAGTATGTGGTGAGTTACAATCACTGACAGAGACAAAAATCCAAACTTTTTGGAACTATTCTAAAACTCGTCCCTTTAGAAGAGTCTTGTAATTTCTAGGAGTTTGTATACAGGAACTAGGAATGATAGAGAACGCCAACAATCGCCTTCGACGTATGGAGAACAGATTAGACCTGGCCACCAAGAGATTCTGTGTGGTAAATACGGATAACCGACGAGTGAGAGAAGAGATAGACAGACTGCTGGTTGAGAGGTTAGTACTATTAATAGTAACGAAACTATTGTTCATAGATGTCATTGTAAGCCTTTGTAAGCAAAGATTTAAATCGGAAGATTCGATCGAGCGCGTCAAAAGATTGACACGTTTGTGTTTCGTCGACAATGCCATTTGAATATTATTGTCTCGCTCAATCATAATGAAAATCGTATCTATCGTTCCATGTATGATTATGAGCTTACTCCTTTCAGTATGGACACTTTTTGCGCGACCTAAAGAGGTGAGATTTAAATATTTGTTTGTAGGAACATGCTGAAATAGTTCATACAAATCTGTACTGTAGATCTTTTGACCGCACGACCACGGTACAGACGCCAGCACATCCAGCCACCCGAAACTGTCAAATTTTCCCAATCAACCTTGAACCTAATTCTTTAGCGATAAAGATGAAAATCTATTAAAGAAATTTGACAGATTGTAGTAGCTTGATGTGCTGGCGTCTGTACATTTTTATGTCAGATGCAACTGATGATCGATCGACGTTGGCCAGTCGGTATTGATCAACAAAACAATATTTCAAAAAATCAATAGTCGTTCACGTACGTAGGCAATCCAGATAGGGGATGGTGAGGTAATACGATCCCTGTAGGTCAAATGATCCCCCGCTGTAAATTAGAGACAACTAGTGCCATCTATCCAAATGCACATGAAACGTGTTCCCCGCACCCCTGCTAGTTGCCTCTCCGAGTGTCACGGCGATGCGAGCGCTTGGCGTGATTTTATTAAAAAATTATCAAAAAGTGTGGCTCTAATCTAAGGTAAGCTTGTTTTTGGACCTTCATTACTTTTTACATGTTTGTGTTTATTGAAATGTTGTTTTATTTGCGGGTATGAGTAGCAGTTAGCTAATATTTAAGCAATGTTCGATCACCGCACGCGGTATTTGAAGGTTATGTTTTGATCGATATCTTTGAATTTGGTGTTTGGGGCGAAATGAGCCCTTTCTGTGTGTTTAAAATGATCCCTGGAATCATTTTACCCCATTATTATTTGTTGTTTTTACAGATCATGCCGAGAATTTATATACGCAAAACTAATCGCCAAAATTGGCCTGAAAAACAAATGCAAAAGGCATTAGATGCCGTCAGAGATGGTATGCCTTACAAAACCGCAAGTAGAGAGTTTAAGGTC
Source organism: Cosmia pyralina (assembly GCA_946251885.1). Classification (NCBI taxonomy): domain Eukaryota; kingdom Metazoa; phylum Arthropoda; class Insecta; order Lepidoptera; family Noctuidae; genus Cosmia; species Cosmia pyralina. The sequence goes on along the minus strand of OX276361.1, from coordinate 21,626,492 downwards.
CCTGTGATGGCATTAAAAAGAAGAGCCAAAGGTAAAAATAAAATAGCTGTAGGCTCCGCTAAAAAGTTAGGTAGCAGACAAACAGTGTGTAACCTAGAACAAGAACAGGAACTTGTTGATTACATTAAGGACATGGAGTCAGATATAGAACAAAAGAAAGCCCTTAAAGAAGCGAATAAAATAAAAAAAATGTTGACCAACAAACAGAACGATAAAGGAAAAGGTGGAGGGAAAGGAAAAGGAGTCGGGAAAGAAAAAGGAGGCGGAAAGGGAAAAGGAAAAAAAAAGCGAAACAGATCAGATTCTTCTGAAGAGGAGAGTGATACCGAATGCCTCTTCTGTACTGAAAGCTACTCCAAAGACAATAAAGGCGAAGGGTGGATTAGGTGCGTTGTGTGTCTTAAATGGGGACATGAGGCTTGTGCGGGAGTAGATAGTGACGATGAAGGCGACTTTACTTGCGATATTTGCCTTTCTAGTAAATCAATTTGATAGTGTGAAAAAATTTTTAAGGCTGTAGTCCTATTTCTAAGTTCCTGATAAGAAAATTATTATTTTTTAAATGAAGAGTTGATTTTTCTATTGCATAATTGACATTGATAAAAAACCTTTGTTATGGATGAGTATTATTTGTGTTTTTTTTTTTTATTTAGAAGAAGAGTTTATTTGTTTACCTATTGCTTGACTAGGTACCTATGTTGTTAATTTTGCAAACCTCTTAACAGTTTGTTGCAATGTTTAATGTTTAGTTTTGTTATTGAGTAGTAGATAATTACAAAAAAAAAAAGATCTCTAATGAAACTAGAAGACTGCAAAAGTTTTATGTAACTTGCTTACATACTTAAATTGTTATGAACAATACATATGATTAAAATAAACAGCTGAGTGTTTTATTTCACTGATATTTATTAACTTATGGTATAAAATGATCCCTGGGATTATTTTACCCCTACCCCAGGGATCATTTTATACGTAGGTGTGTATAAAATGATCCTTTACTAAACTTTAACAAAAACCTCTAATACAAAAAAATTACATACATATAATAAAAAATAAGTATGCAGTTACAAAGTTAAGTAAATTCACTACCTCCAACAATAGAAATCTTGCGATTTTGTCTTCAACCTTAGCCACAGTTAAGTTTTTCCCTTAAGGGGATCATTATACCTCACCTTCCCCTACCACGCAATGCGCCTCACTGGATGGATCTGGTGTTTGTGCGTGACTGATGAATTAATTTATGGTTGAAGAAATTTATTTCTTAATGAGAAATTACAAAGATTTCTGTTACCTGAGATCATTTTTAAAACTAATTAATCTTAATTTGTGCAAGCTTTTAAATGTACATAACTTACTTTTATGGATAATTATTAGACTGTAAGCTTTCTGAAGAATAAATAAATAAATATTAGTTGACCCAACAGACGTTATCCTGTCCAAATTTCAGTAATTCATACTAAATTCCCATCAGATAATGCACTTTCAGTTTTCCCGAATTTTCCAATTTTCCCGGCAACTTTTCAAATTTTTCTCTTCCTAAGAACCTTCCTCGGGTTTACAAATTAATTTTTGAAAAAAATATAACTAGCCGAATTGGTCCAGCCGTTCTCAAGTTTTGGGCTTAGCAACACATTTAGCCATTCAATGTTATTTATATAGCTTAGATAGATAACAACACACAAACTAAGCAGTTATTGTTTTTCTTTAGGTATAACAAATCACTTTGTTTCGTACGCAAATAACATTAACAAACACAAAACTTAAAACATTTTTCACAATGATACATTTGTGTTCAGGGCCGGACTGTGACGTGAAAAAAGATCATGGATCCATCATGGTTCCAGTGTAAGAGAGAGACGGAGTTATATACGACCATCACCATCCTTTCTTCTCAACGGAACCATGATGGATCCATAATCTTTTTTCACGTCATAGTACGGCCCCAGACGTTTTGCTACGAAAGAAAGATAATAATGCAATGTTACGGTTGACCCAGGGACGGCTTCAACATCCAATGGAATCGCACCATAGGCAAGCTGGTAAAAGGCAAGTTGTACCTTATGGATATATTGGAGATAGCCTCCATGGCCTTCGCGAACAGGGACGAGTGCTGTCGGAAACTAGAGGCTCTGAAGTGGAAAGGACTATTCCAACTGAATAGGGATATTGCGGTACGTATTTTGAGAGCTACAATATGGTTTTGCATTATTTTATACAGTCAATCAATCAACACAACCTGTCGCTAGTCCACTGCTGGACATAGGCCTCTTCAAGGCTGCGCCCCACAACACCCTAAAAATCTAATACGCTCTTTAAACCTATTTTAGTTATGATTTGAGTTTGAAAGAAGAAGGCACACACACTTCTTTAACTATAAAAACTTTTTACAAAAAAATACAACCGACTTCCAAAAACAACACTACAAAGTGAAAAATAACTTTAATTTCGGAAGTCGGTGTCTAGTTAAATGTATTTTCGTTTTTTGCCACCGACTTCCGAAATTAAAGTTATTTTTCACTTTGTAGTGTTGTTTTTGGAAGTCGGTTGTATTTTTTTGTAAAAAAGTTTTTATTTTTCACTTTTTAGCTGTAGTAGCTACCCCACACAAATTGTAATACCACTACCTGCAAAACAAACTAGAACATCATCCATAAAAAAGTGGGGAAAAGATACGTATTATTGAAGCTAACTCAAAAACTACCCAAGTAAAGTTAATCAATTTTATATGGGACCAACTTTGATGTATACTCTCTCGAATAAAACAAAAAGTTATGCGTGGTCATAAATAAAAAAATAAAAAAACATAGGTACGTGTCGAATTGAGAACCTCCTCCTTTTTTTCGTCGGTTAAAAATAGGTTTAAAGAGTGTTTTAGTTTTTTTATGAATAAGGGGGTAAGGCTACACAGGTAGGTATGGCGACGACGCTCTATACTCCATCGGTTTAGGTAATTATTATAAAGGCAAACAAAAAAAAACACGAGTCTAGTTATTCGACTAAACGTAATACCCATGGAGAAAAGAACAAAGCGGAGATGCCGCAAGGCCTAATCTCTTTAGAAACAAGCGTCGCCTGAATGCAGGTGAGAGGGGGACGAGGTACGGCGATGGCTACGCCCCACGATGGAAATCCCGCCCATTTTTTGTAACGCCATTTACCGGTGAAAGGAATTATTACAGTGAAACTGAACTAGATATTTTTATTTTAGTTCGTCTACTGGCCACCATGGCGTAACACATCATGACACATTGTTTTAGAACATTCTACGGGTATTAATATGGCGGGACCACATTATTTATTACCCAACTGCGGGTGAGGCCCAAATGGTGGGTAATGTGTTCCCTGTTTGAAATTTTAAAAAAATATAGTGTCATGTGGTGTATCGGGTATACAACATTAGTTTTTGTTTACCCTAAACCCGAAAAGGGGTCATTGTACTCATCATTTTGAACAATTTTTTCTATGGGACCGAGCTTGAAATCGTGAAAAAAAAAAATCTGCTGTTCAGTACATTTTGACGAGTTTGATGTAGATAACTGTACTGAACAGCTGATTTTTTTCGCAATTTCAAGCTTGGTCCCATAGAAAAAAATGTTCAAAATGATGAGTACAATGACCCCTTTTCGGGTTTAGGGTAAACAAAAACTAAAGTTTGTTTAGGTAGGTAGGTAGTCAAATCAAAAAATTGTTAACATAATCAATCTTTATTGGACAATGCTTACTATTGGCCACTAAACAACACAGTTTTACATAACAGCGTTAAGACGTGAAGAGCAAGACAGGATTCCAATGTGCTCAAGGGGAATGCAATTTCCTCTAAAGGAATCCTTTAACTCCGTGTTAATAAGTTTTTTTGTACGCCACCTGAAACTGTCGCGCCGTAGGGTTGTTGTTTGTCCTTCCGTGTGCTCTAATATTGCCAAAGAATAATTCAAGGTGATCCTGGCTAAACTTATACAAGGGCAAATAAAGAAGTTCCTTTTTTTCTTCTACTAAACTTTTGTACAATCCTATTGCGCTGTCTATACAAACAATGATGCCAATGAAACCAGTTTTTAAATGCAAGATGTAATTTTTAGAAAATATTAAAAATGATAACGTTTTAGAAAAATTGCCTTCAAATAGTGCTTTTTTGGATCCGTATTGTTTTAAATTTTTCGAATTTAGTATGTCAAACAAGTCGTTGATTAATTTTAAAAATAAAATCGTTCCAAAAGCTTCTTTGAAATAATTATGCCTTTCTCGGCAAGATTCTAAGGCTTTGGCAACACTTGTACTAAAAAGTTGACTTGCCAATTTAACTTTCATCTTTTCCCGGTGAAAGTTGATATGTCCATCCGTTAGTTTGTTTCCAAAATTTAGAGTTTTTTTTTTCTGTAAAAAAAAAACAAATAAATTACATGAAGATAATACATTCGAAAAATAAAATAGGGTCTTGCTGGCATGAGGCCCACATTTTTATTTGTCAGTTAGGACCGACTACTTACCGTTAGATGGCGCACTTTTCTTATTTTAAATTATTCTTGTTTCATGTATCAAGGTATGTAATTTATCTATAAAATAACTTATAACAAGCTAAATAAACTTCAGCAAGTTATTTGAGCCGAAAATTGATCATCGTATTATGCTTAATTGTGATAAAAACACGGAGTTGTCAAGAGTGGTTATAGTGCATCTCTTCGACGACAGATGTCTCTAGCTACTAGCAAACGAGAAAATGTGTTTTAAAATGAAAATATACATTTTAGGGATTTACACGTGAAATGTTTTGCCATCAATATGTTTCAGTTTTGATCCTGAACAATTTTTGCATCCAACAACAGCGCACTTCATTATAAAAACAATATAACAAATAAAAAACCATTAAAATACAACGGACCCGAACGCGATGACGATTCACTCGAAACTAAGATTTGTGTCCCCGCCCACCTGTGACGTCTTGACCTAATTGAAGGCGCACGACCTAATTGCCTTGCGGCATCTCCGCTTCTTTCTCTACTCCATGGTAATACCTGTCACTTGACAGTTGTCATGTTACGACACAGTTGTACTCTTCAATTTAGCAACTTTTTATCGTTGCTATAAAGGCGGGACTGTTTTTATTAGTTTTCGCCCAGTGAGTGGGATGTTTTATCAACAAACTGTATACCTATTTACCTACTACCTATACCTAGGTACTTAGCTATTTACTTACATAACTCTTAAACAATTTTTTTTCCGTAACATTTTTGCAGGAGATGCAATCTTTTGAAGGTGAACTGAATCACCTGGCGAAGCTAGAAGAGTTCCTACGAGTAAAAGGTTCTCGGAGAATCTGTGAGGCGGATGAGATCGAGGAGATGAAGCGGCTTGAAGAGATGCAGGCTTGCGAACAAGCTATCGCCGAACACGATGCTTTGCTTGACGAAATATTTGTAAGTGAAGTACAAATATGAATGTTAAAAGAAAAACGAAAGCAATGAATCTGCGATTTACATTTTATAGTCGTATTGTTTATGTTATTTTAAACTTAAAATTGCCAAACATGGCAATGGATGTAAATTACTTGAATTAAATGTATTTTTTACAGGCAGGCTTTTTATATATATATCTATGATTACAGGTAATTTAAGCCCTACATCAGTTTTGTACTGTTTGTCAAAGCGGGCTTTTTTTGTTTTATAAATTTTCCTAAATTTTCTAGAAAGTAAGGTAAAATTTACACTTAAATTCAGATTCCATTTCTTCCGTACGTTCAAGTTTTAAAATTAATATTTATATTTATATATTTATTTATATATACTTTATTGTACACCACAAAAATACATAACAAAAAAAAGACACAAACACTACAAAATATACAATGGGCGGCCTTATCGCTTTCTGCAATCTCTAATCTGGTTTTCTAGACATACGCTGGGTCCGACAACGTGCCTACGATCATTAACCGCTTTCAAATCAGTGAGATTGAGAACTTCTCCTGTTTCATCTTACTGTGCGAAGTCCTCCAGGAGGCTATTCTCCTGAGGAGGGAAGTGGAAACGATAAGGCAAAGGATTTGTGAGTTTTTATGGATGAACCTATTCTGCTTTCACTATCACTAGACGACACCTAAATGAATGCCTAAATATAAACGCGCTGTTGAATTTTCAACGCTTAACTCAAGCGCTGAAAGTTGAAAATCCAACAGCGCGCTTTTATTTCATGTAAGGAGGCATATCACAAAATTGCGTTCTGAAAGATTAGGTATATTGAAGCACGGCGATGACGCATCGCATTATGTAGCAATTTGGCAGTGTAATTACGTTTATTTTGAGTTTTATGATTTTTTTTTTTAATTTTAAATTTAATTTCTTAGAAAATAACGTTTATTCTGATATAAATTTTACGTAAGTAATAATATTAATGTAGTAAGGAGAAATTTACATTTTATAAGAAACAATTGTAAAAAGCGAAGTCGCTATGAACTATACTAATAAATATTCTTTTCCACTCAATAAATCAAAGTTGTCGAAGTCTTTCAGTTATTCAGAATAAGCACGCCAAAGTTGGCCATTTATCGCAAAAATCACGGCCGAAATGTAATAAGCATGTGTCGTCTATGATACGATTTAACTTATGTAGATTATGATGAAAGGCACACAAGTAGCTGGTAAGCATGACGGGTTAGGACACCTTTTATCCCGGTAGTAGGTACGTTCCCGAGGGAAACTTCCGAAGTTCCGACCTATACGCGAGCGAAGCCGCTAGCAAAAGCTCAAGTGCTACAAGAATCTTTTGGCACTTGAATGACATTGACAAACTGCTTATAAACATTTGTCATAATGTTTTGTAAAAGTGTATTTGTACTGAAAAATTGAAATTCGTTTTTTTTTTTAATTTAACATATTTATTTCATCAAAATAATTACCTTTATTATCTATACATTGCTGCCATCTAATAGGAAGGTCATATAAGCCTTTGCGATAGAACTCTCGTGATCTAGATTCGACAAACTGTGTAAAAGCATTTTGTACTCCCTCCTGAGAAGAAAACTTTTTATCACGTAGAAAATTGTCCAAATCACGAAAAAAATGGTAGTCCGTTGGAGCAAGGTCTGGCGAATACGGAGGGTGACGAATGGTTTCTAATTGCAGTTCATGTAGAGTTAAAACGGTTTCTCGTGCTGTATGAGGTCTCGCGTTACCATGGAGCAATAATGGTGAAGATCGATTCATGAGTCGGGGCTGTTTTACTGCTAGTTTTGCTATCATTGTTCGGAGTTCGGCACAGTAGACATCTGCCTTTATTGCTTGACCAGATCGGAGAAAGCTATAGTGAAAACACCATGCTGAGACCACCAAACAGTTACCATTACCTTTTTATTGGTAAGCTTTGCTTTAGGACACTGTTGCGGCGTTTGACCTGGGATCAGCCATTGCATTTTTCGCTTACGGTTATCGTAAAGAATCCACTTTTCATCACATGTCACAATTCGATCCAATATTCCTTCATTTCTCTATCGATTCAACAAGGCAACACAAGTTTCAACACGCGTTTCTTTCTGCAGATCAGTCAAATCATGAGGCACCCATTTCTCATATTTTTTTATTTTATTGATTTGACGCAAATGAGTCAATATTGTTGGTAAGGTAACGTTAAACCACGCCGCTAATTCCTGGGTAGTTTAGCTCGCATCGGCTTCCATCATCTCTTTCAATTCATTGTCATTCACCTGTGTGTGCGGTCTTCCACGTGGTTCGTTCTTCAAATAAAAGTTTCCATCAAGAAAGCGTTTAAACCAAAATCGCACGGTGCGTTCATTAGCAGTCCCCTCTCCAAACGCAACATTGATATTGCGAGCTAATTCTGCCGCGTTAGTTCCGCGTCGGAACTCGTATTCAAAAATAACTCGAATTTTCGAAGTATCCATCTTACTTGTCAAAGCTGAATAAAAAAAAACAACTGAAAGTCGATAATCAAATGTTGCACATTTTTTAAAAGAAGAACTTCATAGGTACCATGTGAAAAAAGTTTCACTCAAAAATCTCAAACCATGAAGGTTCTATGTCAATTCGAAGTTCCTAATACAATAAACGGCAATTTCATACTTTAACCCCTATTACAAGGCAATAGCGGCGTTAGTTCCAATTTTGGCCACACGCCAAAAAACAAAAGATTAATGATAGCTCCGAGCCTCAAGATACATACCTACTAAAGCTGAGCGTCCACTGGTCAGCGCCGGCCGCAACGCACGCACGGCACGCAACGGATTTTGGTTTGTTTAAGAAAAAATGAAAATGCGGGCGGTACCGGTAGTGGACTCAGTGCTATATGAATTCATACAAAGCAAACCGAAATCCTTTGCGTGCTGTGCGTGTGTTGCGGCTGGTGCGGACCAGTGGACGCGCTCACATTTACTGTCTAGTTTTTATAACCTAGCTATAGATAATATTTTAAGCTACTCATGTCGTCTCAACTTGTTGTTAAGCTGTAAACCTGCCCTTCTAATTCCAGTTGACCAACGCGATATGAACGAGGCACGGGAAGAGCAGCAAGACAAAAGAATAGCGTCCATGACGAAGCAGGTGGAAGATCTACGAGCGACTACAGAACGGAAGCAGAATGACAACAATATGGCCGATGCCACTACGATAAACGTGCTGAGGGGCATTGACGAGCTTGTAAGGTGAGCACCATTAGGATAAAGTACTGTGTAGGTACAACTGTGGACAATGGCGGTTGACAACTTTTCAGCTAACGGCCGTAGTGTCGCCTGTCACGAAAATGATGATAGCGGCAAAGATTTAAATCGTTAGATTCGTCCTACCGCGTCAGAAGATAGTCGCAATTTTGTTTCGTTTTGACACCTCTGACACGCAATTACGCAGTGACTCACTTGATTATCATAGAAACGCTGTTTCCATGTGTGAGCTCATTCTTCTCAGTATGGACACTTTTTCTTGTGACTAAGTAGCGGTGAGGGCAAATCTAGCGATTGAAATCTTTGGGGGCGGAGTTCGACAATGCCAAATACTGGCGAAAATGACAGATTTTCATACCGGCTTTCCTAGGAAACCAAAGCTTTAGTCATAGATAAGTCTACGTCTATTGTATTTTTCTCTATGGTAATGGTGCCGATGTCGACAGTTCTGCCAATGTTAGATAGGTATGTGGCGAAAAAAAACTAAATCTCAAACTCAAACCATTACAGGCAATTTTGAATTGTCAAGGGGCCGGTCAGTCAAATCCAATACTATACTCCAACCCAAGTCTCTAATTCAGATAATTTATGTCAAAGGCGATAACAGATCATAAAATATATTCTTAATGGTAGGTAATGCCTCAGATTATAGAAGAAAGGGGTAATGCACATGAAATGGTGAAAAAAAAGGTTAGATTTTCTTTTAACACGTTGACTGCCAACATATAAGTATACTCGTATGGCAGCCAACGTGATACTGACTGACGTGTTTACTAATTCTAGAAATAATAATAAAAAAATAATCATACCGTAATCATTTTTTATTTAACTCACAGATTTTCACTTTTACATCCACATTTGCATTTATATGTATAATTAATGTCACACTTGTTTACAAATAAATATATCTTTATCTTTATCTTTATTAAATTTCAGGTTTAAAAAAGATATTGAAAAGTAGATTTTCTGGTATAAAATATTTTATGATACTGGTAACACTGTAGGAGTTCTAAACATTTTCCACATATTCATTTTCATACTGTAAAAGTAGAAGATGAAACGTGCAAACTCGAACACGACGACGTTACTGATAGGTTTGTCATAAATGTGAATAAATCCGTTTCCGAAACCGACAAGACACATCATGAATAAAATATTTTCATCCTAATCGGAGCTACCGATTTCAAATCAGATTCATGTAATTTTCAATAATGTCTTTTTGTATGTTTTATTTTGCTACTTACATCTTCAACAACACACACTACAACTGTCAATCAATCTGCCTAGCCTTTTCCCAACTATGTTGGGGTCGGCTTCCAGTCTAACCGGATGCAGCTGAATACCAGTATTTTACATGGAGCGACTGCCTATCTGACCTCCACAACCCAGTAACTGGGTAATACGATACCCCTTGGTAAGACTGGTTGTCAGACTTTCGGCCTTCTGACGACCCGTAACGACTGTCAAAGATCCACGAATGACAGCCGGGACCAACGGCTTAACGTGCTTTCCGAGGCACGGAGGAGTCTCGGTATGTAAAGAATGGTCACCCATCCACTGACCAACCCCGGCAAGCGTAGCTTAACCTGATGGATCGACCCGTGCGGCTGTTATTACTTAGCCACGAGCTCCTCTTACAACTCTCATTCATAGATTCATATTGTAAGTGGTCTTGCCATAATGTTGGATGAAAACGGCCGTACGTTCCGAGTGGAAACCTATTTTGGGAGGCCTACGTCTAGCACTGGACTTAAAGGGCCGATTATGATGATCATAAGCCACGTCTCCGTAGCCAAACAATGTTTTGTCTAGTGTAGGTACTTACACAAAAGATTGTTTGGCTACGGTAAAAAAAAAGACTGTTTTATAAAACTTGACATGGACATCAAACTTAGCAATAGCGGTATTTTGTTTGCCTAGTTGTTCGCACAATTTAATTTAATGTAATGATAGTATTGTGTAATTCGATTTTAATTAAATTTTATGTAATGTCAGTGTATTAAAAAAAATAGTTCTTATAATTAATTAGCTTTAATTATAGAGATAGTAAAAAGTTACAAACACGGGTGACATGGATCGACAGCTTGGACAACCTAGGAAAACATCTCATAGCAGAAACGAAATTATAAAAATAGCAACCGAACCGAATATTATAAAAACCTTTACAATACACCAGCATCACGAAAATAAGCACACAGAACGGATGAGAAAAACAAACCACAGCTACATTTCTGAAATAACACTAATAGACTAAATAGAGGTACTTACTTACTTAATAACATCAACAATCTAAAATCAGACAAAAGCCCAGGGGCGTAAGATAGACGTAAAAAAAGATCATGGATCCATCATGATTATTCATGATTCCATTGAGAAAAAAGGATGGTGCTATAGGTCGTATATAGCTCCGTCTCTCTCTCTCTCTCTCTCTCTCTCTCTCTCTGTCTCTCTCACTGGAACCATGATGGATACGATACACGATCTTTTTTTACGTCATTGTACGGCCCTGGACCCAAGGGCATAACATTCAAACGAAGTGTTAAGGAGGCTGTAACAAATGGGTAGTCAAAAGGAGAGGGAGGGGATCGGTGGTGAGGAGGGAGAGGGGAGGAGGATAGGGGCAAGGGTTGGTGAGGAGAGGAAGGGTAGGTGAGGGGTGACGGGGAGGGGAGTGGTTGGTGAGGGGGAGGTGGAGGTGAGGAGGAGAGGGACGGGACGGGGTAGTGAAGGAGAGAGGGGGAAGGGGAAGTGGTGAAGAGAGTGTGAGAGTGGGTGAGAGGGGGAGGGAGAGGTTAGCGGGAAGGGGATACGGTGATGAACGTGCTAATCTCAGGAACTACCAGTCGGACTTGAAAAAATCTTTTTGCATTTTATCCCATATCTAAAGGAAGGCTATAGGCATATTTAACATCACTCTAGGACCTTTACGTGGCAAGCTAAAAGAAAAAAAGTCAGAAAGAACGCTTAGCGAAAACGAAGTAATAGCGCGGGCAGGCAATGCGATGCGACGGGGCGGGTCGGGGAACAAGAAAATTCACGCGGCCGAAGTCGCGGGCAGCAGCTAGTTTTAAATATTTTCAGAAAATACATATGTAGGTAGTAGGTACACACGGCTACACATCAAGCTACATTTCTAGTTTAAACGGACTTCTCATTGTAAGGAAATCCTATACAATGCGAGATCAGCTTATGCTCTTGATCTGTAGCCGTGCGTACACCTAGCAGCAGGTCAAGTTACTACAAACTGTCAAATTTTCTCATTCGATTTTGAACTTATTATCAAAAGTTTAAGATTTAAAATCATTTGGAGAAATTTGACAGCTTGGTATAACCTGATGTGCTGTTGTCTGTACTTAGCTTACTATATAGAAATAAATCTGATTTATTAAGTATATTTGAAATATTTTACGTTGTTACGCAATCTCTCGCAGATTAGCGAAATGCGACTTCACCCCGCTGATGTCTCTCCTCGGGAACCACAGGGAGGTGACGAAGTGGAACGTCTCCAAGTTTCTCAGGATCCTGGAGGCTGAAGTCCAGAGTCTCATTGAAGTTGCATACGGCGCTATCAAGGTTTGTGATGACTCTCTAGACTAACTCTAATAATTATACAACCTACGTTCTTCTTTGCTTTAATGATAAGTAAGTATATTTTAAGTGTGACACGGATCATAATGAACGTACCTAGCGAAATAGAGAAATCACTTGAATGAAATGTACAAGGATCATTTGGTTGGCACATGGCAAAAATCTGAACTAACATTGCCATCTTGATTTTTAGGGTTCCGTACCTCAAAAGGAAAAAAACAGAACCCTTTTTTTTTTTTTTTTGTGGATGGGAAATCATCAAATGACTTCTCCCGCTCTGGGCAGAGCGGGAGGGCGTGTCAGACTTTTACTGACTAAAACCCACCCGTGTTCCTTCAGTTGCCCGTGCTAGGATCACTTCGTAGACCATCTGTCTGTGTGTCAAGACCCTTTTTCTCAGGAACGCGTGGAGAAATGAAATACCTAGGTCGTAGAAAATCAAATAAGTACGTACCTACGTACGTCTACGGTCCCTTGGAGCTCTAAAAAAATCAAGCTTATAAGTCAACGCAATAAAAAATACGGCCATTTACACGACATAATTAACAATGAATACAATCAATCAACAAATGGGCGATTTTCTGCAACCGCAAAAAATAACTTTGTAATTCACAGTATCATTATGAAATACAAAGTTATCTTTGCGATTGTTAATATTTAAGATGAAAAATAATTTCTTCGTTTATTTTTATGAAAATACTAAACGATGAAATTATTTTTTAAACGGTTTTTTTTTAACTGAAGTATTTTTTTAGTACGGAGTAGTGGTGGCCCAGTGGTAACGGTCGCGACTTACGAGTTGTAGGTCGTAGGTTCGAACCCAGGCAGGCGCTTTACTTTGTGTAAATTATTTCATCACCACTGCTCTCAAAACGGTGAAGGAAAAACATCGTGAGGAAACCGGCATGTCCTAGAATCAAAAATTCGAAGACTTGTGACATCTGCCAACCCGCACTGGGCCCGCGTGGTGGATTACGGCCCACTCCCTCTCACAGAGAGGAGGCCTGTGTCCCAGCAGTGGGAACGTTATAGGCTGATTATGTGTTTTTTTTTAAATATGTAATAGTGTTAAATATTGTACCGGGTGATACGGAAGCCTTCGTGTGCGAGTCCGACTCGCACTTGGCCGGTTTTTCTATTTATTCTTATCATAAATATTATGTTTCTCTGACAGCCTCCAGCGCCAACGCCTAAAGTCCGCAAAGGCTCGATTGGAGCGGCAAAACTTGTAGCAGATCCTTACGTGGAGGTCTTAAGACCGAACAGGATTGAGAAGCTTGTGCCTTACCAGCCTTGTGCATAGTAAGTATAATATTACAAATAGAAGAACTATACACACTACACTATATACTGTATGTATTTCTAAAACTTTAAACACTAAAAATCATCAGTACATCTCTCTAAGTTAGATTTCGTGCAGATTCGTCGAACGAACGAAATCGAACGATTCTGCACGAAATCTAGTTAGATTTCGTGCAGAATCGTACGTTCGTTCTCTGAGTTTAGAGAGATGTAGGTAATGATGATTTTTATGATTAAAATTACGTAAATACATATGTTTTAATGCCGCGTATCATATTTTGATCAAGATACAACCTGACAAATTGCATTAAAACGCAAGGTAATTTGAATTTCGCGGTCTACCACAGCGCATCCTCCTTAATGTTTTTTTTTTTCGTTTTAGTTGCGTGGAGGACTACATAATGAACCTGGTGTTCGAGACGCCAGCGGTGCCAGCCGACAAGGAATACGTAGATTACATATTCCACCTCGAGGATATTAACACCAAATTCGATATTTATACCCTCACAATTCCTGCGTAAGTAGACATAAACTTCAGACTTCCTGCTAGACGGCCTGTAAAACTGCGCAATCGCTTAGAGCTTGTATAGGGCGAGTATAGCCGCTAACAGCGCCACCATTAAGAAAAAAATTAATAAATCACGAGATATGGAACATTTTGAAACTTCCTATGCACACATTTATATTTAGATGAGGTAGAATTTTTTGTATCAAAAAAATCAACGCTAAACCTCCTAGGTTCGAAGTTATAGGTAGCCACAAACCGCCGTTTTTGGCGTACCATTATCTCCAGACTTATTAATTTTTCAATAGTGGCTAGTACTCGCCTTAATATCGAAAGCTCTATATAATGGCATTTATTAAAAAATTTGAGCTCAACTACCTACCTACCTGTACTAACAATTTCATTGTTTTGTACGCACATTATAGGTACAAAATAATCCTACTGTTGTCCGATGATCCACCAATCGCAAAGCTCCATTCCAGTAACAAACGGTGGCATAACTCTTGAGCAATAATAAAATGGTGTCAGCATTATATTTAGATGCCGCTTAGCGAAGGGTTGTAGGTTCTTAGAATTAATGTATTTTTATTGCTTTTCAGTAAACGCCACCCACTCCGAGGGAAGAAAGACTAAATAAGAAGAAAGAGACTCCACCTATATTAAATTTTTCTATATATGTTATAATCAACGTTGAATAATTATCATAATATTACAGCTAAGCTGATTATTGTATTTTTGGCTTTAGCTCTGGATTTTTGTGGAAGAAGTACAGATGCTAGCAGGTCAAGCCACCCGAAACTGTCAAAATTTCCCAATCAACCTTGAACCTAATGCTTTAGTGATAAAGGTGAAAATCTATTAAAGAAATTTGACAGTTTGTAGTAGCTTGATGTGCTGGCGTCTGTACCTATGTATTGTAAAAAGTGTTAAATAAATATAATACTGAAGTAATTCCGATGTTATTTTATTAACTCGCTTCTGCCCGCGTCTTGTTCGCGAGTCAACATTCACAACAACAACAACACAACATTTACAACAACAACAACAACATTCAACATCAACATTCAACAACAACATCAACATTCAACAACAACAACAACATTCAACATTTTTAAAACTTTGTCGACCCCCGCCCGATCTACCGCGTGGCGTCGCATCGCCCGCTCGCGCTATTAGGTACAGACGCCAGCTGGTCAAGCCACCCGAAACTGTCAAATTTTCCCAATCAACCTTGAACCTAATGTTTTAGCGATATAGATGAAAATCTATTAAAGAAATTTGACAGATTGTAGTAGCTTGATGTGCTGGCGTCTGTACCTATGTATTGTAAAAAGTGTTAAATAAATATAATACTGAAGTAATTCCAATGTTATTTTATTAACTGGCTTCTGCCCGCGACTTGTTCGCGAGTCAACATTCACAACAACACAACATCAACAACAACAACATTCAACATCAACAACATCAACATTCAACAACAACATTCAACAACAACAACATTCAACATTTTTAAAACTACCTCGACCCCCGCCCGATCTACCGCGTGGCGTCGCATCGCCCGCTCGCACTATTAGGTACAGACGCCAGCAGGTCAAGCCACCCGAAACTGTCAAATTTTCCCAATCAACCTTAAACCTAATGTTTTAGCGATAAAGATGAAAATCTATTAAAGAAATTTGACAGATTGTAGAATGATTGATTGATGATTGTTGATTGTTGAATGTTGTTGTTGTTGTTGAATGTTGATGTTGTTGTTGATTGTTTCGCTTGGCGTTATTTCTGACTTTTTTTTCTTTTTGTTCAGCTCCTATGGGTCGTATCGTGTGGTTAAATTATAAAACTTTCTCAGAATTTTTCAAGTCTGATGTCGCGGCCACATTAACGGGCTAAGCCGTTGATTATCGCGTTGAAGGGCGTTAGCCGTATGTGTAGCCACCACTTACCGCGATAATTAGACCGGAATATCTACCGCGATGTTTATGGTGATGACGTTAATGTGGACGCAGCATGACGTAGTTCCAGAGATTAGCGCGTTCTTCAAACAAATAAGTACACAAAAACTCTTTAGTATAGATAGAAAATCATTGCCACACTATCTGCCAGGATAACCACCCTAAAAATATGCTAAAACGAAAACCTATGGAGATGGCAAGCAGTGAAACACCGAACAACATTTTCTGCCACTTTCGGCGGGGGGCGAGGAAAACACATACAGCACACTACGAAAATTTGACAACCACATACCTACAGACATAGGCTACCTATATATCTATAGATACATGCTTCTTATTGTTACAAAACGCACACGAAAGTTTAATAGCCACACAATAAAAAAACACAAATTGACTTTGTGCATATCTATCACAGCGAAGTAGTATTGTATCTATGCAATTGCCCTATGACAACAATACACTCCTACCAACTTATCTGTGAAATGGCGAAAATTGGAACTACGGCCGTCATGTTGAAATGTCTTCGATTGTACCCGCGCATCGACGGTGGCGTCCTCTTTCAGTTCACAGATAAGTTGGTAGGACTGTACAAAGTGCTAGTGAAGTAGTGATGTGACACAAACAATTAGTGGTATTTCATTGCATGAATGAATGAATAAAATGTTCATTCGTTTTATTTTCTTGTATGTAGGACAGACGCCAGCACATCAAGCCACCCGAAACTATAAAATGTTCTCAATCAACCTTGATCCTAATACTTTAGTGATAAAGATGAAAATCTATTAAAGAAATTTGACAGATTGTAGTAGCTTGATGTGCTGGCGTCTGTATACAAAAATACGCAATATTATTTAGTGCCTACGAAACTGCGTAGGTAGCCAGTAATGACGAAACAATATAGTGCTTTATAAAAAGAACGATTGTATTTGTTTTTATAATCAAACATTTTTTCATATTACTTAATAACATTATAATATTGCTGGACCTGTGTCTTTCCTATCATTCTGCATTTAGGGTCGGCAATTCGGCATTCACACTTGAGCTCCGTTCACTCGTTTAGAAACCCGTTTTTTTTTTTTTTTTTTTGGAATGGCATCTCGTAGTGTGACCATGAGAGGTCTCGACTACTTAACCGGACTATCCTGTGGGTGCCTTTAAGCGAGCTCAAAAGCCTCCAGCCAGGGGCATAAAATACTAACTAAATTATAAACTAAACGACTGCGCACTAAGGGCACCCCCTGTGGGGTACGGACCTCGGCTTAGGGAGTCGTTGTCATTGACCAATGATAGACAAGGCAAAGCAATAGGCTGGATCAAGTTAGGGGAATTATTATTATCAGGGGAGTTTAAAGCTACAGGCTCAGCTACGCCACCAGCTGGCTCGATTAAACCGATCAAGGGACATGAATTTACATTTACGTTAGATGGTCTTAAACGCGATGGGCCTCGGCGGCGAGGCCGGAATGTAGATCTGTGTTTGTGTTGGACTGTGCTAGTGTCCCTACTACTTTCCTGGAGGAGGGTGATAGGGTCATCGGGTTCAGTGAGGGCATGTCGCGGACGGCGGATACTACTGATTCTACTGGGGACATAACTAGCGGCTTCGACAACCGAGGGGTTGCGATGTTTCACGGCGGAATCAAAGAAACGCTTGGAAAGGCGTTTCAAGTACTGACGGATGGTCGGGACTTTAAGGTCAAGGTGGAGGTCCGCGTTCCGAACGAACCAGGGGGCTCCCGTTACCTTTCGGAGGAAACGGTTCTGAAGGGTCTGCATCCTATGGATGAGGTGGGGCTTTGCATGCGCAAAGACTGGGCCCGCATAGGTCATGATAGGTCGAATGCACGCTGTGTAAATACGCAACTTGCACTTAAGGGACAACTTGCTGCGTGCATTCAGAACGGAGTGTAAACGGCCGAGAGCAAAGTAGGCCCGCGAACGAACCTGCTTTATGTGCTCTGAAAATGATAAATGACTATCGAGCGTCAGACCTAAATATTTGGCTCGCTTTTCCCAAGGGATCTGCTTGCCAAACATGGTGATCGGCCGAGGAGGGGCGGTGAGCCGATTACGCCGTCTCGTAAAGAGAATGGCTTGGCTTTTATCGGGATTGACTTCGATTCTCCACTTTCGAAACCACTTGCCGAGGGCATCGACTGCGGTTTGGAGGGTGCGAGCGATCGAGTCAGGGCGAATTCCCTTGGAGAAAATGGCCGTATCATCTGCGAACAGCGCCAACTGTGCCTTTTTACTCTTCGGGATATCGCTGGCGAAGAGGATGAATATGAGGGGGGAAAGCACAGAGCCCTGAGGGACTCCTGCGCGAATAGGGTGGGGGGAGGAAAGTGCTCCTTCAATGCGATAGCGAAAAGGTGCGGTTTGACAAAAAGTCTCGTAGGATGAGCACGAGACGATCCGGCACACCGAGTTGGTACAGCTTATATAATAAGCCGTTGTGCCAGACTTTGTCAAAGGCTTTCGCTATATCAAAGAAGACAGCACCAGTCATCGCACCGCGTTGGAACCCAACGCTGATGTGCTCGACAATACGGTGGACCTGCTGCACGCAATAGTGCTGGGTTCGAAAACCGAATTGCTCGTCGGGAATGAGACCCTTTGTCTCGGCATAATCTCTGAGACGCTTATAAATAAGCCTCTCATAGATTTTGCCGAAGACGTTGAGCAGACTGATAGGCCGGTAGCTAGAGGGCTCGCTCTTAGGCTTGCCGGGCTTAGGGATACCGATAACGGTAGCCTGTTTCCAGGCGTGAGGAAAGATATTATTACCCATGGCACCATTGAAGATGATGGTCATGAGCATAATCAAACGGGCAGGGAAAAGTTGGAACACACTATTGGTGATTCCATCTGAGCCGGGGGCTTTACGGTGTTTTAGACCCTTGATTATCTCGTGCACCTCGTCAGGAGTGACGGGAGGCAAGGGACAATCAGGGTCCTCAACGGGGGGAAGGGAGGCTCTACGTTCGACTTCAGCGTCAACCTCAGAGAGGTGGGCTTCGTCTACTGGTTGAGAGCTGGGTGAGCACTGGGCCTCAAGACTATCGGCAAGGCATTCGGCCTTGTCGATATCATCGAAAGCGATGGTGTTGTCTGGGCGTACTAAGGGGGGCATAGAAGCTGTCTCTGAGGACCTGAGTTTCCTCTGTAGGTGCCAGAAGGCCTGATGAGTTGGCTCGAGCTCACTCAACATCTTGTCCCAACGCGTGGAACGCAGTTCCTCTATGCGTTTCTTTACAGATTTCTGCAAATAGCGCATATGGACTTTGTTCAAGCGGCAGGGAAAGCTGCTGTAGGCACGGACAGCCGCGTTCTTCTCATTCATCAGGGCACGTACATCGTCCGGCAGCTTCCAGCGATGGTCATCCACCGCTGGAACCTCCCTTGAACAATCGTTCAGGACTGATTGTACGTGCTCCGTGAATGAGTCGATCGCAGCTGTCGTGTCAGCGAGAGAGTCAAACTGATCAGGAATAGAGTCTAAGTGGGGAGATGAGGAGGATTTCAGACATTCGCTTACTTTCCTCCAGTCCGTCACCAACCGGGTGGGGAGAGGTTGAGAGGGATCGCGGAGACCTATGCGGGGGCCAGATTTAAGATCACGGGACGATGATCAGACGTTAGTTCATGTATCGCTTCTATAGAGTCCAACCGAAGGTTGACATTCTTTAGAAGCGCTACATCAAGTACGTCGGGGGAATGAGCGGGGTCATGGGGATAGTGAGTGGGAGTCATTGGGGCAATGACATCGAAACCCAAAATGGGACAGAGGTCGAACAAGTGTCTTCCTCTAGAAGTGGTGGTGGAACTATTCCAGGAGGTATGTTTGGCGTTGAGATCGCCCGCTATGATAACGGAGTCACTCAAGCCGAACAGAATGGTCAGATCGTCAGAGAGGGATTGGAAATCCTCTGAAGTGCGGGGGCCGCGGGGGGGGAGGTAGACCGATACAAGAGTGATCGGCTGGTGACCTGTCATGCCTAAGCGGCAGACAGACACTTCTAATCGCGAGAGAGGGGGAGGGTCCATAGGGATGCAGTATAGGGACGATTTATAATAAATCATAATACCACCCTTGTGACACCGAGACCTGTCATTGCGAACTATGCGATAGTTGGCAATCGACGGACTTCGGTGATGGGGCTTCAAGAACGTTTCCTGTAAGAGGAAAACGTCGATATGGTGGTCGCGGAGAAAAGTGGCGATCTCATCGCGTTGGCCTGCAAAGCCATTCGCGTTGAAAAAGCCTAAGTTTAATGATCGGGGTTTGATCCTAGCTATGATTCCTATAACCATTATTTATTTGAGTTGTTGGAAAAGGAATTCAAAGCTTGCGTAATCTCGGGATACGCATTGAATATATTAATGATCCTGGGCAAATCGCCGACATTTCTGGCGGCGGTTAGCTCAAGAGCCATCTGTCTAGCGCGGGGGGTATAAAAAGCCATGAAAGTGCCAGCAATAATGCTGAACGAGTCAACATTTTGGCTGAGCACTGGCATGGTTGGGGGTATGGTAGGGGGGGGGGAGCCAAAGCGGCGGGAGGGGTGGCTTTAGGAGCGGGCGCGGACGCGGGTTTAGGGGGCTGAGAGAGAACGGCTGGGGGAGCGCGGGTTCTCGGATCCCTAGGAGCGAGCGGGGGAGGGGGAGGGGGTTGGGAGTACGCCAATGCAGGGAAAGCCTGCTGGTGGTGTAGGGGAAACCACGGGTTAGGTCGCTGCGGACTTAGCCGGGTCGGCATCTGGGAAGATGGGATGGGGAGTAGCGGAGGGCGTTCTCTCTGCTGACGAGCGTCTGCACGCTTGTTCAGCTTCGAGGAGGAGAAGGACTTTGGGGCTTTGGGACAGCCACGGTAGTTGGCTGGGTGCCCAGATTCGCCGCATAGCACACAGCTAGGCAGGTCGGTGCACAGGGTACGATCCTTCGGACGCAAACAGTCCGAAGTGCCGTGGTCCCCCAGGCACTTGACGCACCTGGGTTTCGCGTGGCAGTTCCTCTGCGAGTGGCCATACAATTGGCAGCGGTGACACTGACCAATGATGCCACTCTTCCAGGGTTTCTCGATTTCGAAACCCGTGAGGTTACAGATCGATCTGACCTGGAAGATAGGGTGGTACCCCTCAAAATGGGGACAGATAACGAGGACCATGTCGTATGCTTCTCCTGCCCTGGAGCGGTGCATACGATGGACCTCATCCACCGGGATAGACTGCGACAGAAGGTCGTCTTTGATCTCCTTGACGGAGAGCTCCTTCGGGATCCTGCGGATCACCACTCTAGTCTGGCGCTCCTCAGGGAGAGTATACGTGTGGAAAGACACGTTCCTCGACCTAAGGAGTTTCGTGAGCTCCCTGAAGTCATAGAGACGTAGGGATGCTCACTTTGATACCCTGCTGGGTAGATCGTGCGGCGGTGTAATTGATCCTAAGATCGGTACACCAACGCGAGACGTCTGTCCACTTCCCCTTGTCCTGGATGTACACAGGAGGGGGGAAGGTGCCTTCTTGGGGACAGAAGACGAAACGGGGGGGGTGGCGGTGGGGGCAACTGAGGCCGTGGGATCCGCGGTCGGAGGGGGGGGAGGGATAGCGGTGGAAGCCGCAGAGGGAGGAGTGGGGGAATCATCCACTTTCCTTCCCTTCCTAGTTTGAGCAGAAGAATCAACGCGATTCTTCTTCCTCTTCCTCTTACCTTGGACGGTGGCGAAACCATCGTCCTCAGCGGAGGAAGGGGAAGAAGGAGGGCACGAGGAGGCTGACTGATCCTGAGCAGGTTCAGAGTCGGATGCCTCAGAAATATTTGAGTAAGGAGAGGTGGGTCTCCCGGACACCGGGGAGGTGTCCATAGAGTCACCTGAATCCTCACAAGGAGGGACGGGAGTGGGCTCTAGGGCATCGCTGAAATCAGCGATGCCTGAGACAGAAGGGGAGGGGGAGGGGGGGGTGGGGCCGGACCGCTGAAAAGCGGCTAGACGCGCCTTGAGGTTCGCGTTCCTCAGGACTGCGTCCAGGAACACATCGGGCTCCTTTAGGAGGAGCTCCTTAATGAAGTCGAAAAGGTGCTCTCTATCGAGCGACATGGTCACTGACGCGACAACCCTATAATCTAACTCCCCGGGTGGGTTGGCCCGGGGATGTGTAAGTCTCCCTGTCGGGTGCAGACAGGGAGGTGTGTACCTAAGGTGTGCCCTAAGCTGTGTGTACCCGTCGCCAATCTTATTGTGCGAACGGGGCCCTAACCAATCTAGCGCGAAGGGTGTAGACACACCCTAAAGACACTAGGTGCAGGCTGTGAAAGGAAGACTGTACACCAGTGCCGACTAGGAGATCCCCCAAGGCCGGTTAACACTGGGACCCGTCCAATTGACTGCCTCACCCCGACGGGGTTCGGCGGGTGTATTGGGTCAACACCCCACTCGGCTTCGTTGGCACCGTAAGGTTTCCACCGAGGACCACGAAACTGTGGATTTGCCCCGAAGGGGCCTAGTGCAGCTAGACACGTTTCGACGATAACGTTAAAGAAACAATAGTCTTGAAAAAGACTCTTTGGTGATCATAGATCGAGGAATTAATTAAATAAATAATTAATTCCTCGAAGGATCGGACGTAGTCGGGGCGACTACGATGCGCGCCGCGAGAGCGCAGCGCAGTGACGGGTGGGGAGCGATGACTCAGCGAGCCGGGGCAGCGGGAGGGAGCGGCAGCACACAACCGCTGTTAGAAACCCGTATTACAATACGGGCTTATATACGTGTCAAAAAGTAGGAAAGGGTAGAATATAAATATAAAAATAATAGGTACAGTCAATTTTATTATTTTGTTACATAATAAATAACACTTTTTTCACGTCCGTTTTTTGTTTTTTATACTCAATATCTTTATTGCTTTACCATAATGTGTACTTAGGTGGTAATTATATAATTGAGATCATTATGGACCCTGTAGGACACAGCAAAAGGGTAGGAGAAAGGAAGCTCTGTTTTAGGAGATGAATAATTATTATTGCTATATTATTTAATCTAATATTATTGCTATTTTATTTAATTATTATTTTTGTTATATTATTTATCAATAATTGCCATATCATTAATATATTTTAAATACTTATAAATTGCCTGATTATCATTTACTTGTTATCAATTATTATTGTTATATTATTATTTTATTATTATATTAGTAATTTCCTGAACATGTGCTACATTTCTTCTATTATTTGTTTATCATTTAAATATTCATCTAAGGAATAATAGCATTTGTTTATTAGTAATTTCTTAAGGTTTTTTTTTTTTTAAATATATTGAACTTTTCTTCTTTCTTTATGATGTCTGGCAGTCTGTTGTATATTTTTATAGACATTACGTAGGGACTTGTAGAATGCATTTTTAGCTTGAATGCTGGTATTTTTGATCTAGACCGGTGCCTAAGTGTGTACTGTGATTGGATGTCTTCGCGTTTAGTTCAGTTTAAAACTATTTCAGTTCGGTGTTTCCTAGATAAATAATGAAACATGATATCTTAGACAGGAAAACATGCGGGTGTTGCTTCATAGCCATAGTCTAGTTCAGGCTTATTCCACTTTTCCCCGTTGGATGATCCCCATTGATGGGGATTAGTGAACTTTTTGTTCACTATTCCCCGTTGACCCAAAATTTTTATTTAATGGGGATAAGTGAACTAAAAAGTTCAATAATCCCCATTAGGTAGGTACGTTAAAAAAATAAAAATATATGAATCATGTTACATTTATTAATTAAAAATATAACTTTCTTATACCTAATAAAATCACAGATTGTACAATTATTAATTTAAAATAAAAAATATAACTTTCTTATACCTAATAAAGTCACAGATTGTTACAATCATTAATTTAAAATTGTAGCATGAAAATATTTCTTTCTTATACCTTGTAAAATCAAAGATTACAATCACTTAAGTTTTTCTAATTAGGTACGTTAAATAAAAACAATATAAAAATAAAATATATATATGAGTCATGTACTTTTATTTTTATAAGGTAAGAACAAAATTTTAAATTACCTACATACCTACTTTACGATTTTATTAGAACGAAAAACAGATTGTTGCCCCAACGAAATTGTTCTAACGATGTTTGGGAATAAGACCTTATATCTATCTATCTAATAAGATACACAATACTGTAAAAGATGCTCATTTTCTAGAGGCGCGCGCGCAAGGCGGTGGCGGAGCGGGGTGCGAGTTAGCTCGTATGTGATTGGTCGACCCATCTTTTGTTTTTGTTTCGTAGTCAATAAGGGTTAGTAGTGTGTAATGTAGTTCAAGCGTGCAGTTCTTATCAGTTCGCAGTTATTAGTTTAATATAGGAATAAATAAAGGAAATGGCTGGTAGTTCAACTGACGTTTGTTTAGAGTACGTTAAAAAAGGTAAAGCTACCATACTTCTCCGGGCCGGACATCAATACAGTAAAAAATGCAAATATAAAAATGGTGGAGTTTTGTGGGAGTGTACCACAAGAAAACAAAGTAAATGTGCCGGATCCATCACTGTCATGGTAAGTTACTTATTATAATTTGTGATTAATAATGACAATAATAACTCAGGTTATGTGTGTTATCAATATCACGTTTATCAATATCAAAATTTAAAAATCAACGTTAAAGTTTAAACACTGTTTCTGTCATGGCGGCACGTGTGACGTCATTCTTTTGTCAAACAAGTCTATTACACCTAGTGTAAAAGAGTGTAGCTGAAGTGAATTGTATATATTTAATTATTAGGGGTATTTAATTGTATATATTTAATTATAGGGGTTCCCAAACTTATTTTGTCTACTGCCCACTTTGAGAATAAATTATTTTTTAGCGCCCCCATTTTTTCACCTACTTAAAAACCACTATAACTTCAAATTAAATTAATTATTGTGAGCTATATTCGCGGAGATTTAAACATTCATTCTAAACGAGACCTTTATTATAACCCGCAAGAGTTAACTTGAGACCTGAGCGCAGTAGCTAGTACGAGTACACAACGGCGCTCAGGCCTCAACTTAACTCTTACGGACTGCACCTGCCAATGAGAATGATTATTGAAACGCAACTTTATAGTATTCAGACAGAGTATCTTTTATTCAAAATAAAACAAATATAATCGATTCTAATATAAAAACGAATGTGAATGATGAATCTGATGCTGTTTAATAAGTTTATTGATATCGGGTTCCAATTTACTCAAGAACAGCCGCAACGTTTGGTAACATGCAAACTATTTCTCTTTTTAGTACGCAGCGTTGCCACAGCACTAAATCCACGTTCACACAAATATGACGATGGGAATGCTATCAAGAATCGTTGAGCGATTGACCACAATCCAGGGTACAATTGCGGGATCGGTTTTTGTAGCCAAAATTCTTGGTAGCCATTTTTGAGCTTGATTTTTATTTCCTCGTTCGTTGTCAATTCTACAAGTTCTTTCAGCTGAGGTGATATTGCAGTGTTGACATTTGAAAATTCCTACTAACTACTACTACTACTACTCAGCTATGCAATCTCCATAGGTTAAATGCTCTAAGGCTGAAACTACAAAAAATGCGCAATTTGGGGGGCTTTTTGTGGCTTTGTTGCATTACTAAGTGACAAATGACATAATTTTAGGATTAGGACACACAAGGATAACGTTCGTTAATTTAAAAAATAGTAGAAATTTTATTCATTCAGTGGCAGTATTTTCAACTTTTTTTGTAATTGCAACATTGCATGAGTTGTTATTAATTGGCAACACTGAAATGTCGCGGTGTTTCCAGTAAGAAAAAACGTCCCATATATTTCGGAAATATGGTTTAATTTACTGTGTTATCACTTTTTTAGAAACAAAATTATATAAATTAAGTTGTTACAAAATAGTAAATGAAAATACCGCGATGGTACTTATTTCAGTTTATTACTGAATTTCTCTACAGTCAAATTCATTTCGCATCATGTGTACGTTGGATTTTGATATAATATTTATGGTATCTAAAAAGTAAAAACCATATTTTCTTAAATATTTTTACCAACAGTGCTTACTACAATTCTTTTGTTACTTAAAGTTTAACTCAAATATCAAACCATGCCTGTCTAAATAAAATTTTATGACTTTCTGTTTAGCCCTTCAATTTATAACCTAGTATTAATTATTTTTTGTGAAATTGTGGGGAAACGTAAACCTCAAGCTGGGAACACCGATGATGTGTTTCCCTTGTTTGTGTGTATGTGTGTGTGATGTCTCCGGCCCGCCTGCCCGCCATTGAAATTCATTTTAGCCGAGAATTGATATAGGTTGTACCTTTCACAAATCGGCAAATATCTTCATAATCTTTCTTCCTTTGCCTGTTCTATTTAGCTATATTCCGTGCACCACAATTATATCAAATGGCAGACAGAGACACAGATGAGTTAAACATCGATAATGTAATAAAAAAATTGTTAAAAGGTAAATGTTGATACGGTTTGAAATAAACAAAGTTACAAGTGTTCTACCTTAAAATCAGTTAAATATTTACAATATTGGTGTAGAAAAGTGATAAAAGTGTCAATAAGTTGTGTTTTTTACGTGTTAGTGATATGTTTACGTTTGTTTTCAGTTCGGGGCGAAAAGCCTGGAATGAATGTACAGTTAACGGAAATAGAGATCAAAGGGCTATGCTTGAAATCGCGGGAAATATTCTTGTCACAACCGATATTACTTGAATTGGAAGCACCGCTAAAAATTTGCGGTAAGTCGAATGTCCATTTTCTAACCAATACAGCTACTTTCCAATGCTAACTTCCACTTTCGAAATGATGAAACTGCATTTTTTGCCGTTTATGTCATTGTTGAACTTTACAAACGGTTAATGTCGTTGTTAAACATTGTTATATTGTCAGGTATTTCGTCGATCACCTTGATAATAGCCCTCATTTGACCATTTTCTTGAGATATAACTTGGTACTATTTGTGTAGCCGTTTTTGCAGTAGCCATTCTGATTACTTTGGAGCGCTTCTTGAGACAAATTTTATGAGAAAGCATGTAAATAATATGCATTTTGATTTTATTGTAAACAATTTTTCTTAAATAACTACCTATCATAGCTACAATGCATAGGTACTGACAACAGTTTGGACATTCAGACAGTCCTTTAGATCCATAAAAATGTAAGTATTTCAAGCAATTTTATTGGCCTCAAGCTACCCTTTCACAATATTTTAAAGCCCTTGATAGGATAATATTAATAGAGGTCATGAATTATTAATTTATTATGCACTTGTTAAGGTCAGGGTTATTTGTGTTTACCCAAAGTAAAGTTTTGTTTTGTTTATAAAAGTTTAGGAGTTGGTCATGAGTTAAGTTATAATCTACTTAATATAATTAATATGTTATCTTAAAATAGCTGTAGCCTAGCTTTTTTGCTGTAAGTAACATGTTATTCAATGATTCTCTGTCTAATCTTACAACATAATAAGTAATTCATATAGTAGACTTTTTATCTTTACTCAAATTACTTCAAAAATCAAACAAAGCCTTGATAATGTCAATGTAAAAGAAAATGCAATTACATCCTTATTTTGTTGTAGTTTTTTTATTTTTTTTATTTAACCTGTTTTTCTGGGCAAAGGTCTCCGCCCATTGCTTTCCATTGCATAATATATTATGTTGGTTACAAAATGAAATGGCTTTCTGAGCAGTTTTATCACCTATGTTTCAAACCTTTGATAATGTGGAACATGCCTTGTTATGCACATATTCCTAGCATTTAAACAAATATCATGGACATTGCAAATGCCTAATTATTAGATATCATTAGACAAAACCCTCTTAAGGTGGATCTGCAGTGGTAGCCCCGAAATTCAAATTTTCTTGCATTTTTTTCAATTTGCATTTCAGTGTCGGGTTGTATCTTGATCAAAGTAATACGATTCACGACAATAACAAATATGTATTTACATAATTATAACCTTAAGAATCATCAATACATCCTCCTAAGTTAGATTTGCCGGTATTGATCTGTCAAACCACAACAAAAAAGGCAAGAAAATATTAGATTTGCAGGCTACCACTGCAGATCCACATTAACTTATAAAACAAAGACAGTTATCAATAATGGTTCATTTGTATCTTATCTAAAATGATTAATTGAATGAAATCAGTTGATTTCCGTATGTCTTACTCATATTTGGTGTAACAAAACTGGTTTTTCACAAATAATATTGTCTCTTCAACAGTTCAATAGTAAATTAAATAATACACAATTACTACTGGACAGGTGTTAAAACATAGTAATTATGTTAATAAGCTGCCATTTGTAGATCTTTGACAGTCATTACAGGGAAGTCAGGAGCGTTAAAACCTGATAACCAGTCTTGCCAAGAGATATTGTGTTCCCAATATTGGGTTGTGTAGGTCAAATAGGCAGTTGAAATACTGGTATTCAGCTGCATCCGGTTTGACTGGAAGTTGACCGTATCATGTTGGGAGAAGGCTACACAGATAACGGGAAAAGCAAAAGTTTTAAATGATACTCAGTTGCCGACAGTTCTCTTTGCATGAACTAATGTGGTCTTAAACCTAGCCAGAGATCAGAATTTCTATTCCAAACAAAATATGTAATAAAGGTCTTTCATTAATGTTTGCTAGCATAATTTGATAATAATATATTTTCAAGTTCCCATTGAAAAGGGAATTGTTTATAAGTTTAACTCCCATACATTCATAATTTGTATTCTACTTAGAAAGTAGTAGATATCATAGATCTAAAGAATAACTTTGTAAATGACAAGGAGTGAAAGTTATGTGTCAGGAGTTAAACAAGTAGGTAATTAAAATTCTTTCAATTGCACATTCATCAGATATGATTGTTCTGATGTTAGTGATTTTAAATTGAATTGTTTTGTTGTGCAAGTTCTTCATTCAATAGTAGGTAACCCATGGAAGCATTATATTAAGGAATGCATAAGTTTTTGATATTGCGTCAGAATAAAAATATTATTATGAGAAATAATTGAATGGAAGTTAAACATAGACTCACATTTTACTAACTATTTTATTGAAAATATTATTGTTATTGAGATTCTATTTGTTTATATTATTTTAGTACCTAAGTAACTTGACAGTCATGTAACTTTCATTATTTTGATTATTTGTTTCAACAATGCAATAATCTCACTCTGATGGCAGTAAATGCTACATTGTTTCCTCAGAAAAAAGTGATACTTTATGTATAACTTTATTGCAAGATCACCGGCTGATCATGACAATAAAAACTGTTTTTCACCCTATGCAACATTATAACCAATTCTAAACCCTCTTCTTCTCCCACAGGTGACATTCACGGGCAATACTATGACCTCCTCAGATTGTTTGAATATGGAGGCTTCCCACCCGAGTCAAACTATCTGTTCCTCGGAGATTACGTGGACCGTGGGAAGCAGTCGCTGGAGACCATATGTCTACTCCTCGCTTACAAGATCAAGTACCCTGAGAACTTCTTCCTTTTACGTGGCAACCATGAGTGCGCTAGCATTAATAGGATTTATGGGTGAGTGTCAATTTATTATTTAAGTGTAATTGGTTATCTGTAGGTAAAATAACCATAATAGCAAAATTTAGAAAATCCTACCACTCTGTCTTCTCGTTGATCTGCAAATATTGTGACAATATTGTTTTCCATGAATTAGCAAACAATTCAATCCTGGGCTGAATATGATATGATATTTTATCTATCTGTAAAAGTTTCTACACATTTTCAGACAAAGATAGTAGTAGAACCGATTAATCACACACAAAACCAACACTCGATTTGGTATACAAAGAAATAAAATTGAAGTGTGTTTGTAACAACAAAACAACAGCTTTTTAATAAATGCATATTGAAAGTCTATACGGTACTTCAAACACAATTTTTGGAATTTTTGTCGCTTTTTTTGTTCTGGCTAACCTTCGAAACGGCTAAACCTATTTTCACGGGGCTTTGACTGGCAGATAGCTGATGTTATAAGGGATAACTGAGGCTACTTTTGTTTTAGGAAAAAAAATTGGGTTCCGCCCAAAAAATGAATACCCATGAAATTGTGAACAAGATCCGATTTCAATAGGGAAGTATCCATCAAGATCCATGCGGGCGAAACCGCGGGCTTCAGCTAGTACTGAAATAAAAGATGTTTAATTAGGCTCTAAGCACAAGGTTTTACCCCAAGTGTAATTCGGTTCTTGTCTTCTATTTCATTTTAGAATTTCGGATAAGCTACTACTATTTGGCAAAAAAAGTTATATGGACTGTTCAAAATCGAATAATACCCAGCGTATTTTGAACACATGTGATCATTTTCTCTTATATTTTGATGGATGAGACATGCGGGTTGGGCCCCAGGTGTTGCTATTACTCACTACACAAAGGGATTCCTCAATTTCACTACCTGCAAAATTTCTGGGATCGCGACCATCGCCGTACTTTTTGTGGTCCCGGAAAACCAGAACCTTACTTATATAAAAACCTAAACTTTGTCCAAAATGGACGATCATTATCCGCAACATACATTTTCAGACATAAATTGATGATATTTATAATCTGGAACGTAACTTAAAAAAAAAAACATGTGTTGATTAAGGACTAATTTTATCTGCTAATCAGTTTAGCACTGATTAACTACTGATATTAGTTATCTTTGAAAGACACGTCAAAAATATACGCTAAACAATTTAAAGTGTGCAAAATAACGTATTCTAGTTTATTGAACTTTTGCATGATACAACATCATAGACAAAAGAAACCATTATTACTTTTTTTTCTAGCCATAGATACTAAAGTTTGAATCGCTAAACGACTTCAACAGCTGTCTTTATATGTATTATAAATTCACGTTTTTATGTAAATTAAGGTTGAAAAAGTTTGCATAAGAGGATACATCGAAGCGTGATTTAGCTCGGTATATATGTGAAATGGCGTTATGGCTGTCTAGTTTGACGCAAGAGTTAGAAGACTCACGCGCATGGGAACTAAACGCATTTCGTTTATAGCATATGTATGACAAAATGATATACTTAAATCAATGTTTAGCTTAGTAAATTCTTAACATATTTAAATACCTTCGATTTAAAGCAAATTTTACTGCACAGTAGGGAACTGTTTAGTGTTTACGTATAATCGTATAAAACAGAAAATAGACGGGGGGGGGGTTACTTTGGAAAATGTTTGTATCAATTTTTTTTTTTTGTATTAATTCCGTCAAGAAAGGGATTTTTTTTTTTTTTAGGATTAGGATTACTTAGTAGTCTTAGGGCGAGTATAGCTGCTAACCAGCAGCTCCATCATTGAAAAGTAATAGTCAGGAGATATGGAACATTTTGAAATTCCTATGCTCACATTTTTAGTCAGATGAGGTAGAATTTTTTTGTATCAAAAAAAAACCGGCCAAGTGCGTGTACAATGAAGGGTTCCGTAGTTGGGATGAATTATTCCAAGAAAAAACTTAACATTGTAGTTGAAAAACATGTTCTTCCGTACAATTCCAACTGTAAATGTAAGTTTGTACTCACAATACTGAGAGATTTACCATGTTATTTTACGACCACAGACTTCTTAAGGTTTTCCTGTAATCTACAGATAAAGATCCATTTTCTTTATTTTTTTCAAAGTTGTAGGTTCAGTAGTTTCGGAGATAAAGGGGGAGGGAGGGGAGGAATGGTCAATTTTCGTCTATTTTCTTAAATAACTTTAAAACAATTTACTTTTTACCTATAGTTTGCAAAACTTTTTTATTAATTTTCTTATTTGCCCCCCAAAAGTGACCCCCATATTCAAAATTCATTTATTTACTTTACCTGTCCGTGTGTGGGTCACAGAAATTCATATGTGTATCAAATTTCAACTTAATCGGCCCATTAGATTCGGAGCAAATTGGCTGTGACAGACGGGCAGACAGACACACGAGTGATTCTATAAGGGTTCCGTTTTATACTTTTGAGGTACAGAACCCTAAAAATCAACACTAAACTTCCTAGGTTCGAAGTTATAGCAGTTAACGCCAAAAACGGCCGTTTTTGACGATAATTGCTGTAAATAAATGACACTAACTGACTAAAAATGTGAGAATAGGACATTTCAAAATGTTCCATATCTCCTGACTTATTAAATTTTTTCTCAATGGTGGCGCTGTTAGCAGCTAATATACTCGCCTTAACTCTTAACCGTGTGTCGTAATAATTAACTTAATCGTTAAAGTTTAATCTACTTTAATAGTCTTTGTAATTAACTCATGAGCCTTGTTGTCCTTTTATGACGAATGCAAAGGTCACATTTGAAGTACGAAAACATACTTAATGTAAACTTGAGTATTTAATCCATTTACTTAACTAAATTTAAGTTTGTTAAATGGAACTGGGCCGGTATTAAACTAACCACTTTTGATACTTATTCGTGGCCCTTAAAATAGTCAGTACTTACCTAAAAAAACAATAGGAATGATGCCTGGGTACAAAAAAAGGAATTGTATTTAGTTCGTCAGTCAGATAATAAAAAATGACTTCGATAAGATGCATTTAAAGTTCTCGCTACGTCATAACTAAAATAAACTACGTATAAAATGTAGCAAGGAGTGACGTCATGCCACATTTTAACTCGATGTATCGCCGTAATCTTTTGATTGACGGACAAAACATAATTACAGTCTCTCTCTCTCTCTCTGTCTAGCCTTTTCCGAATTATGTTGGGGTCGGCTGCCAGTCTAACTGGATGCAGCTGAATACCAGTATTTTACATGGAGCGACTGCCTATCTGACCTCCACAACCCAGTAATTGGGTAATACGATACCCCTTGGTAAGACTGGTTGTCAGACTTTCGGGCTTCTAACGACCCGTAACGGCTGTCGAAGATTCAAGAATGCCAGCCGTGACCCATGGCTTAACGTGCTTTCCAAGGCACGGAGGAGTCTCCGTATGTAAAGATGGTCACCCATCCACGTACCAACCCTGGCAGGCGTAGCTTAACTTGATAGATCCACCTGGCTGTTGTTACTTAGCCACGTGTTCTTCTATAAATAAAATTGCCACAAAAACAGAATCAAAGTTACGAAATAAGTAAAATTACATGAAAGAGTTTGTGCATATTAACAAGATTAAGTTACCAAAAAGAGTAACGCAACGTAAGTACGTTGTTGTGCAAAATTTTTCGGTAACCTACGTAACTGGTTTGACTCGTGACAAAACATGTTATTTCGGTAAACTTTGAGAGAAACAACGGTCCATCTAAGATTTTACGTGATGACTAGTTTAATATCAGGGATTCAGAAAGATGAAGCTAGTTCCCATTCCAAAGCGTAGTCTGTTCCAATGGAGAAGAAATGCCATGAACTCTATAAATTCTTTTGCCGTGTCGGTATGCTCTCTTAGGGATCTCAAGGAGTTTTTTCCTGCTCAACCGCACCAAGTATGGTGAGGCCTTTAACCCCTTCATCAAATACAATATAACAACAAACAGGCCAAGATCTTTTTGTCCATCGTTGTTATCATGGGTTGTATTTTGTATTGTCTTATTTTTCACGAGATTTTTTCCATTAGCTCTTATATTAAGGAGCTCCTAGTCTGCGGCTCGAACTCGTTGGTGGCGTGGCTAATATGCATGATATTTAGTTTTGTTGATTTAGTATTTACCTATGTATTAGTGAAATAGACGATGATTTATAACGTAAACGAGTGCATAAGACCTTTGGGTGTTTAGATATTATGAAAAAAATGGATGTATTTGTATATTTCAATTCTTCAATAAATTATCTATCCCTGTAAGGTAACAATTTTGCCAATTTCATACTCCGAGAGCTATTTATTTACGCCCAAAGATGCGTTAAAATTAGTGTTGAAATATGGAAGTTTCGACGCTCATAATTTCCAAACCAATATTTTTATTCCGATTCTGCATACAGGTCTAGATAATGACGAGAAATAATTTTTGGTTTTGAACGTATACACCGTCAAACAGACGAGTAATCACCATACTACGTTTGAATGGAAGAATGAGCGACTAGCGTGCCCTTATGAATTGTGCGCTATCAAATCATAAGCGGCTCTGTGTCTAGAGTAGTGTCAAAACCTTTTTTTTTTTGTTTTTGTGGATGTGAAATCATCAAATGACTTCTCCCGCTCTGGGCGGAGCTGACTGCGTGTCAGACTTTTACTGACTAAAACCCACCCGTGTTCCTTCAGTTGCCTGTGCCAGGGCCACGGTATCTCTTTCGAACAACCTTCGATCCCGGCGGCATCGGAACTATTGGACCCCGTCACTGCTGACATCTCTGTTGTGTGAAAGCCTAATGAGGAGAAAATGTCCTAATGCGTTGGTGATTGATTAAATCTAGCGAGTTGTCTCCATACATGGCTAAGCGTTACTTTCATGTCCACTTCTTTATTGTAATGAGTTATCGTAGTTTCTTTTGCTACATGCATCTACTAATGGCTTAAATTCCAGTTTTTTTTCTTAGATTTCAGTTTCCCTAATCAAGTATTTTCTGTCCCTCTTCGATAAGTAGCAGGGTTGAGATGATTTTAATCACATGATTTTTTTTTTATAATAACCTGCTTTCAAAGGAAAAAAGATTGGAATAATGTAAAAAATCAAAAAAATCTGATAAAAATCAAATAAATCCGATTTTTTTGATTTAAAAAAAAAAACATGATTTTTGTCAACCCTGAATTAAGTTGGTATCTAATCTACGTGCATTCCAAAAACAAACATTTATTTTGGTGTCGAAAGCGATTCTATTTAAGTATATTTCGAAATAAAAAAAAGTTGAGAGGTGTCAAGGGACACCCGGATGGAACGAAGTTCCTTTCGATTAATTAGTGAAGGAATTGTAATAATTTTTTTTTTTTTTAAGTTATAATAATATTTTTTTTATTATTAACAAATATAATGTAATATAAACTTAATCTTTCTATAAGAGAGAGAGAGAGACAGACAGAGAAACATGCGCACGTCGCACAGTTTACAATAGCTTACTATAGCAAAAAGTGTCGTTACAACGGTTCGTGAGAATTTTTTCCGTCTAGCCCCCTTTCACAACGCGCGATAAGGAACTTCGTTCCAAAAAACATTACACTCCTTTGGGCAGTCGTATAAAAAGCAACTTCCCTCCCTCGTCTTTAAGCGTTATTCCCAAAAGAAATTAGTATACAATACCCATACCGTTTCGAAAGTATCCTTGAATCTTCCCTACACACATGGCAAAGAAATCGCTTGCATTATGTTTAAAGTTAGTACGAGTCATGGGAAGTAAGCACGCATCCGTCATGCACCGACGGCTATGAAACAAAACCAGTGAGTAGGTATGATGCCTTCTGTCTGGACAGTGTGCACGTAGTCTTATGTGCCTTTGAATACGTTGGAAAGGTTTTTAGAAGCGAGTCTGACACTCCAGTTAGTTTAGAATGTAGGTCCTTGTAGGTTTATCTAAGTGTGTGTGGGTATAGCTGTTCTGTGTGTCAGTTTTTTTTTTCATCTATATAGGGTGACTGATACCTAAACACATGATTGTGCTCATGATAACAAACAACTTTTACAAACCTAAAATCGCGAAAAAAAAATCAGCTACTCCCTACATTTTGACGAGATAAGCGAACATGAATGTACGGGGCAGCTGATTTTTTTCGCGATTTCAGGTTTGGTCCCATAGTAAAAGTTGTTTGCTATCATGAGTAATAATCATGTGTCCAGTCACCCTATAAACAATGTGTCGTTTTGCATCCTCGTCAAATTTAAGTATGTGGTATAGACAATCAAACGGAACAACTTTTTCCATGGCACCAACATCGTAATCGCGAAAAAATTATCTGCCGTCCCATACATTTCTGTCGAGTTTTGAAGCTTTCTATGGGACAATTGAAATTTTTTTCGCGATTACGATGTTGGTCCCATGGAGAAAGTTGTTCGGTTTGATGTTCTGTATCACACCCTGAAATTTGACGAGTATGCAAAACGACACGTTGTATAAATAAAAAGAGAAGTCCTGACTGATTGACTGACTCATCAACGCCAACCCCAAACCCCTGGGCCTAGCAAGCTAAAATTTTGCACAGAGGTTCCCTTTATAATGTAGACAAGGAATAAGGAAGAAATTCCCGGTAGTACGTTCCCGTGGGATATTTTCCGACTTCCACGCGGCCGAAGCTGCTGGCTAAAGCTAGTCTAAGATATTTAGGGAGGGATTTATAGAAAAAAAGACGTGCTGCGCCAACCCCAAATAAATTGGGAGAGGACATGAGAATGATGATTACTTTTCGAAATAAGCTATCCTTGTTAGTTCCATACAACAGCCCAAACACATTACCCAGCCATGGTTCTTCAAAAGCATTGTCTCGGCTCTTTATTAAATAACTAGCTTACGCCCGCGTCTTCGCCTGGTATGTCGATAAAAAGTAGCCTATGTCCTTCCCCAGGATTCAAAGTATCCCCATACGAAATTTCATCAAAATCGGTCCAGCCGTTTGGCCGTGAAAGCGTAACAAACAAGCTCACATTCGCATTTATAATATTAGATTAGTTAGTACAAGTGACGCACTTTAAAAAGCCTAATCCAAAAATCCTTATAAGGCCGCTGCTGTCAAAAGCTGATGCGTATTAGCAAGCCTGTGGGTTGACATCATCTTATAAAACGGGATGTACTCATACCTGTTTTGGCAGGCTGCTGGCTGTGGGCAATACTGGCAAACAAGGCATGTTATACCCGACATTTAATGATTTTAAACTGAAGGTCACGTCTAAACGAGTAGTGTTAATTATTTGGAAAAAAATATGTTAAATTAGTGCATTTTCGTAATTTAATAACCTAACAAAATAATGAACAAAAAAATAAAACAATATAACCTTAATAATATTTTAGTAATATAGTGTAATTAATTTTTAAAGTTATTTGTCTAACTCAGATAAAAAGCTGAGAATCACGGAATTACAATTAAGCGTATTTTTATGAAACCTTCGCCATTATAAATAAAGATAATCCCAATTTACAATCCCAAAGTTGTTTACAAACTGATGAAGTCAGATAGAACATAGTAGTAGGTAGGTTGTTCTAATTCAAAGTTTTTTTTTTTTTTCAAAGAAAATACTTGTTGTTGTCGAACTTAGCGCCTCGGGTCAAACTTGAGGCTTTTTGTTCAAAGTCCGTTGAACTTCAGTTTTTTTTTTTTTTTTGTTAACAACGTACAGACGTATTTTTTATAATTATCAATTACAGGAAGAGCTTATCGCATATTCGCAATACAATAATCTTTTGGTATTTTAAACTCAGTGTTAATTGAATACTAACTTCGCTAGTAAGTTGAAAAGGTCTCTGTTCGATATCGGTGAGGAAACTAGGGAACATATTTACACAGGAATAGAACCGGGTACTAGGTATACCTAGTAATATACCGACAGTATACTGTCGGTAATTATACCTAGGTACCAATTTAAACAAAACACTTGAAATCAATGAATCAAACGACAGGTTTCCCCTAACCGATCATAATCAGTTACCCTGCCTCTCGTTAGCGGTAGGTATATGTATGCGGTAAACACCAATGAGTCAGAACTCTGAATCATTCAGTGCGAGGTCGGTATGCAGTCAAGTTCGAGGCATTTGGCGACGTTATATCACTTAAAAGTTCGATAACTGACAACAAATCTTTACGAGTGTAGAAAAATTGAGCTATTAAACCGGGTTATTGCGTTTAACCACCTCAAAAAATCCATCCAAAGGTGGATAATCGGAAACTTATGTTTGGGAATTCACCCTAGGCCTAGTTGGATAAACGGAATTTACAGGGGTGGAATCTCGGACATGCGTTTTCGATAATCCATCTTAGGGTGGATAAACGGAAAAACCCCGTAAACCCATATAGACACAAGACAAGACAGACAGACAGACAAGACACAACCCAAGACAAGACAGTTGTATCAATAGGTTTATCGTTGTTCTAGTTTCTCCTTCGAATCGTTTCAATTTTGTGGGGTGGAAATATGGACCTCCGGGCATAAATTTTAACTCACTAGGGAGGCCCCTACACAGACAATCTTTGTCAATCTGTCCGGGGGGATTCGTCCGAGCGATGTGGTCAGCTCATTCCTACTTCAGCCTGGATTTAATTTCATTTGGTTGGATTTTCAGTTTTTTTTGGAAAACTGCTAATTCAGTTTCTGAGTTAAATGACCGAATGACTTTTATCAAAATTTCAACTTTCATAAAAAAAAACCTAAGTAACACATACGTAAAATACTGCTCTTGTCATAGCTTCGGAAACAGATAAAATTGCGCCGAAAGTCATGTTCTATTTGATGGAATACCTACCAACTTCTCATGCATTTTGATTGTGTATGCAAGTTTTGGTTATGATGTCTGACAAAGATGTAATGTATTATGAGATATTTTCATATATGATCGATGAAGCTGTTTTGTAGATTGTAGACAGTCAAACACAGGAACATAAAACACTGCAATAGGCACAATAACCACCTCTTAACCAACTAAAAGTTATTGCTGGCATTATTTTGTCATCACAATCATATTGATTTGCACCGTGTTTCGAATTCCTCACAGTGTGGGTGGTTCAATGGTTATTATTATGAGCTCATAAAGAAAATTTGGTATTATGCGTATGTTACTCATATAGGCGGAAGGGAGAAGTCTAATTCGCAGTTTTGATTAAGGCCCTTAACACACGTCCGTCGCGAAACCGCATGTTCCGCTGCTCGGAATTAAACTACTGCTGTTTCGCGGCGGTGTGCTATGGCCCTCAAGGAGGTCGTCATGTAATTTTATTCTGTCATCATCCAACTTTCAGCAGTTATTGTTATTTTTCTAATGACGCCATACTCTTATCTAGAGTTATCCACCAGATAAGGCTTGCTAAACATGATAATTCCATTGATTGATAGGGATAATCTTGACGGACTCAAAAAATAGACTCGGAGTGATATCATATTATATTGTGCAATTATTTTTAATACTTACTGTTCAAATATTTAAGAAATTTATAACGGGTGGTGATTTATTTAGAGGAACTTTTTCAAAAGTAAAAAAAAAAAACTATTTTTTCGGGTTAT
Organism: Cosmia pyralina; assembly: GCA_946251885.1. Lineage (NCBI taxonomy): Eukaryota > Metazoa > Arthropoda > Insecta > Lepidoptera > Noctuidae > Cosmia > Cosmia pyralina. The sequence goes on along the minus strand of OX276361.1, from coordinate 21,587,404 downwards.
CTTTATTATCATAAAAAGTTTATTTCATAAGATTTTGGCCAGTAACTGCGGTTAACCTGGTCCATTCTGAAGTTCCAATTGTCTAGACGCGTTGAACATTTAGATTGTTATTTGGCGAATATCGCGAATGTTGGCTTCCAATTCCTCAATCGTACCGGAGTTATCCATGTAGACTTTACATAGCCCCAAAGGAAAAAGTCTAGAGGTGAGATATCACACAATCTAGGCTGCCAATTCAACCGTTCGAAACGGGAAATTAACTGTGCACCGAATTGTTCTTGCAATTGGAACTTCAGGACCATGTCAACCGCAGTTACCGCCAGCATTTTAAAGAAATAATCTTACGAATGGTTCTTTTGTATAATAAAGATAACCCGATAAAATTGGTGTTTTTACTTTTTTTTTCACTTTTGAAAAAAGTACGTCTAAATGAATCACCCGATAGTTATTCAGTTATTCCTTCTGGAACAGGTTTTTCCAGGAAATTGCGATTTATCTCTACCCGGGAATTCGATAAATCGGATTCGAAATAAGCGAAATGAGTGGTATGAAGCAGAAACACTTTTTAGAAAATGCATTTTAATTGGAGATACTATAAAATATAACAACTTTCCAACGTTCCATGTAAGGAATGGAATTGTAGTTTACCCGGATTCCAGCAATTAAAAAATCCAAGGGAAACAAACTAATAGAGAATGGTTGATTAAGGATTCAAATAATAAAAAAGCAATATTTTACCTTTTCGGTTTGGATGTGTAATTTAAAATGTTGATACCTATCCATTACTGTCGCAGGCTTCCGCGCAAGGAAAACTTATGTGTTACAGGCTACTTATTATTTTGATCATGATGTCTTAAGCTATATTGAGGAAAAAAGTGATGGATGATGAGCTGGCCACCACCAACTAGTCCTTGTCAATTTAAACGATTGTTCTACAAGAATTTCCTCTATAAACTAAGACTTATTCTTTTCTAAACGGCTCTGGCATCATGAACGTATTATTCTATTATTATACATATTTATTGTGCTCACGGATAAAGAAAAGACCCCATTTGTCACTAAGGACCATTCGGGTCTCGTCAGAAATATATACTTAGACGAGGAATAAATCATACTTACGGACATTGATTTATTCTAACAATAGAAATACTAGCAAAATGTTCACTTACTAACAAATGATCCAATTACCGAGTAAAATGTCAGATGAGATTCGACATTTCAGTTTTATATATTTACTAGCGACCCGGCCCTGCTTCACATGGTTTTTATGACTTGACAAAACATCAAGATTACTTTAATAAATGTAAGTTTGATGTTGATGTTTATAGATATAGACCTTCCGGAATAAATTCTCTAAATAATAGTGAAAACCGCATCAAAATCTGTTGCGTAGTTTAAAAGAACAACGCGGCCGCACAGACACGAAGAGCGACTTTAATTTATAATATGTATATATTTGCAATCAACGCATCTAAATGATATTTCGCTCGAAAATGTGAAAGCTTTTGACATTTTCAGCGAGCGCAACAATTTTATGTGCTCCAAATACCAGCCGATCTATCCAATATTCATTGAATCATGCGGACGACTGGATAAAAGAGTTTGACTAATACGATGATCAATCTGACTTCAAGAAAAATTTATCGAGCTTTTGTTAGACCCCGTACCTAAATTGTCAATTGCGAAACAGCAATTTATTTCGAGTATTTCAGTAAATATGAAGTGAACTGAAAGGATAAATGATTTACGCTCAGATTCACTATGCGGTGGAAGTTGCCACTACAAATTCAGTTCATGTCTAGTCTGATTTATAATGAAATAAAGTTGGGTTCAGGTGGGGCCAACGTACGCTGTTGAATAGGTTTGGATAGCCTCGGACTGCATGGTCAGAGAAGGGCAACAAACTCGGTTCCGCTGGCTACTGCACCTGACCTGTGCCCTGCATAAAACTGTAGAGATCATCTTGTTCCTTTGTAAAAGAAACATGTCCTGAACTGAAACTCACTATCTTCGTATTGTATCACTTAACGACCCTCTGTTGAAAGTTTTTTTTATCACTGACGTCTTCTGAAAAGTGAATGAAAAAACCGGCCAAGTGCGTGTCGGACCACGCACAATGAAGGGTTCCGTAGTTGGGATGAATTTCTCCCAAGAACAAACTTAACATTGTAGTTGAAAAACATGTTCTACCATACATTCCAACTGTAAATGTAAGTTTGTACTCACAATATTGAGAGATTTACCATGTTATTTTAGGACCACAGACTTCTTATAGGTTTTCCTGTAATCTACAGGTAAAGATCTGTTTTCTGTATTTTTTTCAAAATTTTAGGCTCAGTAGTTTCGGAGATGGGGGAGTGGGGAATGGTCAATTTTAGTCTATTTTCTTAAATAAATTTAAAACAATTTATTATAAAAAAAAAATATATTTGAGATTCTCATTTGATATGTCACACGGTGTATTTTGCAAATCTTTTTTTTTTATTTTCTTATTTGCCCCCCAAAAGTGACCCCCATATTCAAAATTAATTTATTTACTTAACCCGTCCGTGTTTGGGTCACAGAAATTTCAACTAAATCGGTCCATTAGATTCGGAGCAAATTGTCTGTGACAGACAGTCACACGAGTGATCCTATAAGGGTTCCGTTTCTTCCTTTTGAGGTACGGAACCCTAAAAATATGGAACTCATTTCAACAGCTCCTTTTGAGTTCTTGCATTCAGACGCCATGTTGGGATTGCTTGATTAATACTGACCTCATTTCCGGGTCACAAGAATAATGCTGCACTTGCTTCATAGTCCTAGATTTTTTTGACTAACTAACACAAACAATAAGGAATGTTAGTAGACACGGAAGAAGAATTTCAACCGCGTTAACATTCAAAGAGCAACTTCACCAATTTAATTACAATGAGCAATAACAAAATCGCTTATAACCATTTCCCGTACGTTGGCACGATAGTAATTGTGTCATTGAGTCATAGCAGCAATCGTATGCCATTGTATAAAAATATTAATAACGAATAATAATGTCAGGTAATGTGCAAACAAAACAATTTGACTGGTTTCACTTTTAAGCACTGCCAGCGTCTCTGTTCCCTTCCACATATTTATATACTAGCTGCGCCACGCGGTTTCACCCGCGTAGACCGGGATAAAAGTAGCCTATGTGTAAATCCAGGGTGTCAGCTACCTCCATACCAAATTTTATCAAAATTGGTCCAATTGTTTGAGCGTGAAGAAGTAACAAACAACACACACACACACACACAAACTTTCGCCTTTATAATATTAGTGTGATGTCTGCTTTCAAACCAAGAGTGAACAGGCATCTTCTGAGCACGCTCGTTCCATCGTAGAACGTAGACTAAGTCGACGTTCGCACGGACGTAAAATTATTTTTTATTTCGCACACTGGATTTTCAACGTTCTGCTTAGCGCCGATAGTTGAAAATCCAACAGTGTGTTTTTTCGCGCGCTAGAATGCACTCTGTTGTTGTTAAGTTGTATTCTCAACGCTCGGCTCAACAACGAGAGTTGAAAATCCAGTGCGTGATAAAAGCGTTGAAAATCCAGTGCACGAAAAAAAATCGCCGCGATATTTTTACATCCGTGCGTACGTCGGCTTAATCCATGGAATCAAGTACAAAGGTGTAGCCTAATAAAATTCACCGAAAGGTTAATGAAGAAAAACCTAACACCTACACAGACGAGATGAATGAAGGTGTAGGTACCTTTGTATAATACGTGGAATAATAATAATAATAATAATAATAATAAAATATCTTTATTTCCCAAAACATACAGATAATTGTGATTGTAGGTTACAACTATGAAGATATGTGATTTACATAATAACATCTAAACGCTGCAAAATCTGTACACAAAAGATTAAACTCTGTCTCTTAAACTAGGGTATCCTGTATCTTAAGAGACAGTGTCTCACAATGAGGTTCCAATTAATACAGTTATGTGTGAGTGGACTGTGTCAGTATTTCATCAGAAGGGGGAAAAAAAAAAAGAAAAATGTTTTAATTTACATCTGCTATTAAATTATGTATGAGTATGAAAGAGAACAAAAGGTGAGGGTGAAAGAATGTGATTGTTGGTGTGTATAGGTGTTTATGTGTGAGTATGTATGAGTAGGTGATGAGGTGTTTGGAGTGTAAGTGAGTAGGGGAGTTGTATTATATTCAAGTGTGTTTGGTTGCGAGGAAAGAGTATTCATGCACGCATGCATAAAATTGGGTGAGTACTTATTAGGCGATGTAGGTAAGTAAAGTCTCCGTTGCAGCATAGTCCTGTTTAAGAAGCCATTCCGTCACTTTTAATTTTAGGTTGTGTTTGTTGAGGTCTAAGATATTCAGTTTTTTATGAATCTTTTTGTAAATGTAAGCGCTAATTACGTAATACTGATGCTGTGCGAACGAGGTCCTGTGTTGGGTGCCGGAGGGAAGGTTTGTACGCTTGAAATTGATTGAATATTCTAATAAATTCGCGTTTTGAGATAAATCTCCCAGCTCAACGACCTACTTTATTTTGTCTGTGATATTTAATTTACGCAGAATGTGCGAGTATACAGTAATAAAATAATGCTGTATTCTCCCTCATTTCTCTCTTTTGTAAAAAGTGATCTTTAGATTAGATTATATTATTATGTTAACATCTGACTTTTTGTAAGATTAACCTTTGTATTATATTTACTTTTGTATTCTTGTAATCATAACTTAATAAAAAAGTTATTAAAAAACTTTTTTACAAAAAATTTACAACAGACTTCCAAAAACAACACTACAAAGTGGAAAATAACTTTAATTTTGGAAGTCGGTGTCTGGTAAAATGTATTTTCGTTTTTTGTCACCGACTTCCGAAATTAAAGTTATTTTTCACTTTGTAGTGTTGTTTTTGGAAGTCGGTTGTATTTTTTTGTAAAAAAGTTTTTATTTTTCATTTTTTTTTGTTGTGGTACCTACCCTACACAAATTCTAATACCAATACCTGCAAAACAAACTAGAACATCATCCATATAAAAGTGGGGAAAAAATACGTATTATTGAAGCTAACTTAAAACAAAAACTACCGAATTTTATATGGGACCAACTTTGATGTATACCCTTCAAATTGGACACGACTCTGTAAAAAGTTATGCGTGGTCATAAATAAAAATAAAAAAAACATACATGTCGAATTGAGAACCTCCTCCTTTTTTTTTCGTCGGTTAAAAAAATAAACCAGACCGATTTCTAGTCTAGTCTTGTCTTGTGTTGTTCTTTTTTTTTCTTGTCTTTGTCTTGTTGGCTGGGTTTGGCATCTGATATTTTGTCGTGTTTTTCTAAAAAAACAACTTTGATTTACCTTGTAGAATCACAAACACGGCCATTCGAATTCAAAACATGACCCATCTATGATATTATATTCAGCTTATTTCCCTAAGGGCCTCGATAATACAATATTAATAATCTTATAGGTACTCTTTACAGTGTACAGGGAAAACGTAGATATTTCGTGGCCTTGACAGCGCGTTTCTCAAAATTCACGTTTTCCAACAGTTTTTTAATGCTTAGGTACTCGTAAACGTTGCGTTTATCTAAACTAGCACAAATAAAGTCTAGTTTAGACGATGGACAGTGGACTACATTTTTTGATAACTTACGTCGACTTTATTGGTTAAATCTAAAATATAAAGTTACCTACAAGCTTTTGAAGGAAGAGGAGCTTCGTGGCTTATGTAATAAAAGCCGCACGGGTCGATCCATCAGGTTAAGCTACGCTTGCCGTATGTAAAGATGGGTGACCATCTTTACATACCGAGACTCCTCCATGCCTCTGAAAGCACGTTAAGCCGTTGGTCCCGGCTGTCATTTGTGAATCTTTGACAGTCGTTACGGGTCGTCAGAAGCCCGAAAGTCTGACAACCAGTCTTACCAAGGGCTATCGTATTACCCAGTTAATGGGTTGTGGAGGTCAGATAGACAGACGCTCCATGTAAAATACTGGTATTTAGCTGCATCCGGTTAGACTGGTATCCGACCCCAACATAGTTGGGAAAAGGCTAGGCAGATGAGATGATGACACGATTTTGAAGTTATTGTTCTATCCTTGTCAGTCAGTGCTTACAGTAAAATGTGGTTAAATGTTATCTCGTGGTAAAAATGTGGCCGACATTAATAAATGACGAATGGATGACTCGGTGTGTGTATTTATGTAAGTATGCAGCTAAGAGAGCTAATGAGGTTTATGGGCGCAAACTATTTAATGATATGTTTATGAAACTCCAGTTTGATGGGAAGTTTCAGTTGAATTTTGTGGTAGTTTAGAAAATAATTTTGAATTTAGTCTACACACCAAAGAATTTAATAATAAAAGCTTTATTCTCTTGCCAACAATTTATTTTACTTTTGACATAAGCACGCCTGTGAAGTTCCTTTTTTATTGACAGCCAACCATAGACGAAAATGCAATACTTCATGGACGCTAAAATAAAATAATGGTTGGAAAGATTACAGTTTCTCATTCTTATTACCCGACTGCTTGACAGCAAAGACAGGGTTATGTTTTTTTCCATTGATATAAAATAATGTGTGAAAGATGATATGGCTAGAAAGGGGGTGACTACCGAGATGACGACTAATAGAAGTATGGAAAAAAGAGACACCCCAAGTACAACGTGTCGTTTTGCATCCTCGTCAAATTTCAGGGTGTGGATACAGAACATCAAACCGAACAACTTTCTCTATGGGACCAACATCGTAATCGCGAAAAAATTTTCAACTGTCCCATAGAAAACTTCAATACTTACTCGATGCAAATGTTTTTTCGCGATTACGATGTTGGTGCCATGGAAAAAGTTGTTCGGTTTGATAGTCTATAACACTCTTAAATTTGACGAGGATGCAAAACGACTATGTAGATTGGGATAAGGGCAGGAGAATGATGATAAATAAAAAAAAAAGTGTATGCTTCAGTTTCGAAAACAGGGTTTGTGTTTGGTGCCGCCTTTTAAGCAAACAATTCCTGTGTTAGGAGACTGCAAATATAGACGTGATTGTTATTTAGTCACCTTTAGTTGCCACTGCTACAATTAACAATCAAAGGAGATGAGATTTTATCAGATAAATGGCAGCAGCCTAACTTTTTACATTAATATCATCATTTAGAGAAAAGCCAAGCAAAGAAAGCATTAGCATTAATGGACTTAATTCTCCATTTCCAGCGTTCATTACCGCGGCAATATTACGCCACACAACATCAAATGTGACGTATACTATGACGTATATTTGAACTGTTGCCAACCTGTGAGCGAGGAATGATGACTGCTGTAGTACCTATTAACATAATCATTGCACAAACTGGCTGATGATTACGTCATAGGATGTAGAAAGTCAGTGTCAGGGCGACTGAGGGATCTTGTGGGAGCACTCATAACTTATGTAATACTAGCTTTTGCCCACGGCTTCGTCAGCGCGTAGGTCGGAAATTACCCCACGGGAACGTATTACCGGGATAAAAATATACTAAGTCCTAACCCAGGTTAAGTGTGCCAATTTCATCAAAATCTGTTCTGTTTCTGTTGTGAAAAGGTGAAAGACACTTTTGCATGTAATACCAGCTTTTGCCCGCGGCTTCGCTCGCGTGGATTTCTGAAATTATAGAACGTACTACTAGGATAAAAACCCTACCCCCCTAATGTACTATGTCCTAATCCAGGTCATGGTCGACCCATGTGCAAAAATTTCATCCAAATCCGTTAGACTATATTTCCTTATCTGCCAAAGGAAATCTCTAACTCATCTTTCCGAGCCAAAATTATTATGGTTTTATTGCACACACAATTAACATGTAATAATTAGGTATTCCCTGGTCATCACCCTTGTCGTAAATAGCCATATTAATAGACCAATCTACCAGGAAAATGAATAAAAACTTTATAAATGCAATAATTGTTTGAACCATGCAGTTTTATTCATTTACTTATTAATCGTGTTACCTCTCATTATACAGTCCACCGGCAGTCCGCCGGCAAGCGGTCCACTCATAAAAACATCCATTCATTTTAACAGTCCATTTTTTATGAGTGGACCTCCTGTCGGCGGACTGAAAATGTGTGGGGCACTTTAGGCCCGCTCGCACCACAAATCACTGAATACGTTTAGGACTAAAAGAATTTAAAACATCAACATCAAAAGAGACAGAATGAATTAATGAAATGCAACCCCAGCGTGGTTTTGACCAGACTCGATTACTCGGATGAACCCAAAGATTTGGGTCCGTGGCTTAGGCCCCCAGTGGTCGAGGCACCTGTGGCCGACGCCCCCGATTCGATTAATTTAATATTTTTCTTTTTTTGGGGTTTTTTACTTAGTACGGTAAATGAGAAAAGTGTTTCACCATAATAATAAAGTACTTTTCCTTGCTAAACAAAATTTATCGATCAAATAGCAGAGAGAATAAATCGCCACTTAACCTTATCCTTACACAACTTTTTCCCCATTAAAAGCATATTTATTATGTACAAACATACAAAAAATCAAAAAAATACTTCATATAAAAGTTACTGAATGTTGTTAATATACATAAATAAAAAAGAACAAAGGGCGTTTTTTTTATAAACCCCGTCCCTACCCTTGTAGTATGTTAAGTTTCGGATGGAAACATGCAAAAATATCATAATATCTTTAGTGAAGATAACAAATGTGAACGAATGAATGAATGAATGCGAGAATATGGTATTTTGTGTAAAATTATTTTACTTAATTATTTTTAGGTTTCTGTATTCATTAATGTTTGGGGATAAATAAATAAACGAATGTGAACGAAATATATTATATTGTATTTCGGCTTTGTACAATAATATCGTCCCAGGCACTTTGCAGGACCAACGAAATTGTTTAAATGTGCCCAGATACCGAAGTACCAGATAATGCTCACGGTATGCCAACAGCGCTCATGCCCGTTAAGCATGAGCAATAATATTCCTTTATGGCAGATCTGCCCTCCGAGGTGGAATCGATCAGTAAATAACTGTAATAAGTTTTATTTGATATGTGCCTCGATGAGATACGACCTCTCAGGAGCATACAATCTTCCGTTTGGATGTCATACTGTATCAACCTTGGACTTGGTGTTATGAACACTTCTATAATTATTATATACACCTCCTCGCATAATTATGTTCGCTAACATAGGAGCGTGCCAGGCGCAACATCCAATATAAAAGCATTCCTGTCATAAATATAATTATAATTTAAAATTATACATATACCTACTTACAATCAATATACATTTATTATTTATGTAAAATATTTTTGTGCCTGACAGTACATTTGATCAAAAATTGTTTTGAATTAAATGAATCGAATCGGGGGCGTCGGCCACAGGTGCCTCGACCACTGGGGGCCTAAGCCACGGACCCAAAGATTTGCACTAGTCCCTGGAGCCTCATGTTTGCTACAGAGACCATTGCATATCAAGGAGTAAGTAGAGCGGGGGGCGCGATAATCTATACGACGACGTGCGCCTTAGGATATGGAAGGATTATTAGAGCCATACTGGATGCATCCTAGAGTAGGCAATGGAATTGCGGAGAGGCTGGTGATATTTATCTATATTTTTAAACGACGTCGCCCCCTTGTTGGTTCCGGTCCAGCTTCACCGAATCATGAATGGTGAATCTTTTAGTTTTAAATATTATTAGTGCTAAATTCATTTAATGATTTGCGGGCCTAAGAGCTAGGAAAATACGCGTAACCTGACTTTTACCCAACAACTATTTGTTTGTTTCACCAATGTTTTCTTTTGTCCAACAGATTCTACGACGAATGCAAACGGAGGTATAACATCAAGTTATGGAAAACATTCACAGACTGCTTCAACTGTTTACCGGTTGCAGCGATAGGTGAGTCTAGAAACGATTTTTTATAAAAAAACATGTCGCAAAATACTTCTAACAGGACATATTTCAGCCCACGCCACAATTGTAGATTATCAGGAAACTATAGAAAACAGAAAAACGTGTAAAGAAAATCACTGCACTGATTGGATTCGAACAAAATGGTCGCGTGCGATTAATCGCTTAGTTCGCTTATTACCAACACTACACCCATTAGACTACAATAGTTTCCAAGTACCAAAGTGCGGTTTCTGTCTTTGGGATAGCTATCTAGACATAGAAATATCTAGTCCGACCGCCATGTTAGTTGCAAGGGCACCGATGGTGAAAGCTGACTAAACGCTTCTTGGATTGGAATATTGTACCGTACTGCAACGTCAAGAAAGTCTTTACAATTACTATGGGCCTAAGTTTTCGTCTGAAAACTCCATCCGAGAACTAATAAAAACTGGCAAACCTCAATAATTTTATTCTGTGCATAAAAGATATCTGACGATGGAAAAATTAGGTCTAAATACAAAGTAGTCTATTACCCGTCCTTTAAACAGTATTGCAAGTTCAGCACTGTCTTCATTGCTTTTTGAGAGCCAAAAAACAAGTCTTGTCTAAACCCAGAAGTTGCTGCTTCCACATTCTTTTCACATTACAAAACAACTCTTAAAAAAATGGCAAAAAATTTTGCAACCAGTCCTGTCCGCAGTTGCTGCGTCAAAAACCGGAATTTGACAACACGCCAACAAAAGTACAGGAAAACGTAGGGAAAGTTTTTGCGTAAGAACTTTACTTGAGCCTGTTTTAAATAGACTCATATAGCTCGAGATGTCTAGATTTACTTGTCTGGAACAGCTCTAAATAGAATATTAAAATAATGTCCTTAAGGCTATAGAAATAGACAAAATTATAAGTATCTCATGAATTTTATGACATTATTTCGTATATGTAACGACCGACCCTGTCTGACATTTTCGCCTATTTACGTCACTTTTTTATTAAGCTCCAAGTCTCATACCCACTTATTTACGTTACAGCTTTTAATATACCCTGTGCTAGAGTAAATATTGTAGAACTTGTACTTATTTTTTAAATCCTATTAAGTTCTTGGTATCGAACCTACGCGAAATGCGCCTCTAGATTTGTAACGTATCTCGCGGGCAACAAACGAGATGTACTAATAAATAAAAACAATATTTTCAACACCGACTGTTATTGGCTCTTGATACGTGTGGATTGTCTTAACAAACGTCTACTTCTCGAAAACTAAAACAAAATTTATTAAAAATACTTACCTACCACCCAACTTCGTTACATTTCGAGTTCTTTTTGAGTCTCCTCTCAGGCTATAAACTTAGGTAAATACGGGCCTTTTTTACGTCAAAGACCGACAATCCCTGATATAGTGGATTTGTTTTAAGCCTGTCCCGTATTCGCATGCCGGTTCAGTTCGGTGATTGATCTAATTAGTCGCTCAGCCGACTGTGAACCCGCTCAACAGATAGGCACTGAATCCAGCTTAAAATTGTTAGTTCGTGGATAGTGTTGTGTGTAAACATTTTTGTTCGGAAAAGTTGGTGCAGCTTTTTTATAGGTTGTGCTTTGGATTGTGTGTGTACAAGCCTAACGATCTTACATAGATAAATTCTTTAGAAAAATCTAAGCGTTGATCGTGACGGTGAAAACTACCAACCTTCACAACTTCTGAACCGTTTTCCAGTGACCATGTGGGAACAAAATGATCCCAATTTTGCTAGACCGTAATTCGACAGCTGGTGGAAATTAGGTATTTATTTCGTACGACTTTTTGGAGAACAACAAATGAATAGGGATACGTTTTTTTTTCTCGTACTCTAATTGCAAAGAAGGAAAAAATTAAGGAGGAATTAATTTCTGCTCTAATTTAGAAGGCCACGCAATCAAAATTAAGACAACACTTGCTCTACACACTTGCCGGACGGTAAAATATATATACGATTTTGTAGCTCCCCCGCTGCAGGTGTGACGAATCATGCCGACCCGAAAGTGAATAATAGCACTCCAAAAAAAACAACATTCTAACCGTACCGAACCAAACCGAAGATCGACCTCGAAAGTTCGAAATTCGAAATATCCGATATTCACCTCCCTCCCATCTCAGTACAATTTCGCCCCAACCTTGCTACTCCTGAATTCCCTATATACATGCGTAGATCGGTTGACTCGCTCACCGCAACGCGAAGGTCGAATATACGCCGGGGCTATATTTATCGGATCACGCTACACTTTTGATGCTAGTATTTATAGACAGATAGTAATCATATGGACATTGTATAATGTTGTGTTTTTAAGACACCTGTCTCTTGAATGGTGTTTAGTATTTTTGACGAAGTTTGTTGCTTGATTGAGAAGCGCAGTGTTGACGTTTTAAAAAGTATACCTGCTGGGTGGAATGAGCTGCCAAAATGTAACAGTTGCGATTTATTTAAACTAAAGGGTCGTTGGAATAGAAAAGATTGGGTTTATCATAACGAAGACTTTTTTCACTGGTAATCGAATGTCTCTGAAAGCATGTTGGAATGTCAAGTCATTATTACTTACCATCAATGCGGGCGCCAGATGTCTACTGCTGTATAGTCCAGGAATCACTGATCTTTATAAACAGTAGTCTGCAAGTTCAGGATACCTTCATCGCTGGTCGAGTGTTAAAAGCCAAAGCCTGAAGTAACTGGTTGCTACCGACTTATTTATCCAGAAGTCATGCACCGAGTCCTATCGGCTAGGGTTCCCTATCCATTGGTCACATAATAGTGCAACCAATGCAACAATCGATTTCAAGTAACGCTTCGACATCTACTGTTGCTACCCTGAATTCATTTTTGATCATAATTTCATGACCAAAACATTAATGAATATATTTGCATTCAAAATTGTGTAAACTTCTTCACAATCACATGCAAATTGAACAATAAAACTTCGAGAAACACGCAAACTACATGAGTAAACGGTAGTGTTACTAAAATGCTTGTATTCAGGAGCTGTTCAAGTCAATAAAGACCTGTGATAAAGACTGTCATGAGGCGTGTCAAGTGTCTACAGATTCCGGTGCCGAGGGAACAATTGGCGCAGACATCCTTGATCTTATTCAATAAGACCTTATTGTTTGTATTGTAAATAAAATCAAGCCTTTGTAGGTCTATCTCAGGCTTTACTTGTGTTGAACAAACTCGACCTATTTGTTTAAAAAATATATTTAACTGGTTTCGTTCCTCGTTAACTGATCTCGTTAGATCAGTCATGTTTTTAAAATATGAATATGTAGGTAGGTTGTTTTTGAAACATTATAAAAACAGACTGAATGCAGAGTCGTGTGACCCGTGTCTTAGTGCCTCGATTTTTGATGAAACTATTGCATATCATGGCCCTTGGGGAGTGCAAATTGTACTGAAGATGCAATACCAACTGGAACTTCCGATTTCTGCGCTTGGAATATTCCTAAAATGAATAATATCATCAGAAGTAGCAATAAATAATGAGGAAAGAGAAACCAGAACTGTGGTATATATCAGATATGCTAAAAGATAATGTTTTCAAGATGCGTACGAACATCTCACGGCCGCTGACAAGTAAAAGTGAATAAATTGGCGACTCCACGCCGGAACTAACTGCAAATACGGAAAGATTTATGTAACCAAGTTAGTGTACATTAACATAAGATGCGCAAATGTTTGTTTATTCGGTTTTGCATTAATTGAGATGAGGCTTTTGAGGAATATTGATGACGGATTAGAAGGTTCTACACGATAGACTTGAATACTAGAAGCATATTGTACCTACACACGGCTACACATCAAGCTATACATTTCCAGTTTACACTGACCTCTCATTGTAAGGAAATCCTATACAATGCGAGATCAGCTTATACTGGAAACGTATAGCTTGATCTGTAGCCGTGCGTGAGAGGTTTTCCATCCGTGGTAACATAACATCGCGCCTGTATCCCCCGAAGGGCTAGGCAGAGGTGTACCTATAGTACACCCACATTTCGCCAAGTCTCATGGTGTAAGGGGCAAGCCTTCGGTAGTTTTGCAGAGTATCAAAAAGGTTGCTGAAGAGAGGAGTTGATATTAAAATCAAATAGAGCATATTCTACAAAAACTTCTTTTATAGGAAATACAAACAGATTTGAGATTAAATTGCAGTCTCTTCTTCAGCCCCATCATAACAATATTGTCCTTAGTTCTGACTTTGCAATATTTAGCCCATCTCGGCAGTTTACCTGCAGTTTGTTGGTTTGGAAACTTAAAACAAATGGCGACTTTGAATGCGGTCTCAGTAAACTTTTGAATTTGCGATGAATTTGATTACAAATTAATGAGACGTAGAGAATTGCTCACAGTTTAACATTACTCGATTAAACTTTTCTGTTAAAAATGCTGTCAGCGCGTTTGTGGCCTGAAATTGTGGCTTTCGAGATTTTGACTCCGATGATTCTTGACAGAATACTACGCACATACCACAGAACAGCGAAACGAATGTTATTGAACCTAAACATGGAGATGATATAAGACTACTCCATTTAAAATAAGATTAGATATTTAAGCAAACCTTTTTTACAGTCCGTTCAATCGATTTTGACTTCTATTGCGTTGGTAGCATGACAAATGGCAGCTGCAGTAAACAGTTGATATTGTATCCACTTTTTTGCCTTTAATGCTATACTTAAGCCTGCGGAATAGAAGTCAAAATCAGTTGAACGGGCTGTAAAAAAGGATTTGTTAAATGTCTAATCTGTGAATGGAGTATAGTTAGTCTCCCAAATAGCGAATGATGAAAAGGATTTCCCCATACAGATGCTACTTTACCATTTCTATATTTCAATAAACGCCAACTCACGCATTATTCCAACAAATTCCTCAATTTCCATATAGAAATAAAAAAGGGTAGAAACAAGTTTATTCAACTAAAAGAAATCTAGATATTGATCGGAGCACATGTGATGCGAGACTGATGGAATGAATATTAAACAGTTTTCTATGCATTTATTTGCATTGCCATTGCAATAAGGCAATTTGGTACTAGTACACTAGGGAGCTGCATATACAGAACCGTTAAATTCCTATGAATCATAATAAAAAGATTTGCTCAAATGATTAACGGTATTACAGCCTCTTCTAAGTGTCAAATCAGTGCTCGGGATCAGTAAACTTGTCTCCAAATATTATTATTGCAATCTTTTATACTGGTATCGGTCAATCGTCTGCAGTAAATAGATGTTTTGATTTAGTCAGATTTAGTTTTGCAAGCTGATACATGTCTAAGGTTTTACTTTTTAACCGACGAAAAAAAAGGAGGAGGTTCTCAATTCGACACGAATGTTTTTACAGTCGTCCGATTTGAAAATTTTTTGTTTTATTCGAGAGGGTATACATCAAAGTTGGTCCCATATAAAATTGATTAACTTTGCTTGGGTAGTTTTTGAGTTAGCTTCAATAATACGTATTTTTTCCCCACTTTTATAAGGATGATGTTCTAGTTTGTTTTGCAGGTAGTGATATTAGAATTTGTGTGGGGTAGGTACCACAACAAAAAAGTGAAAAATAAAAACTTTTACAAAAAAATACAATCGACTTCCAAAAACAACACTACAAAGTGAAAAATAACTTTAATTTCGGAAGTCGGTGGCAAAAAACGAAAATACATTTAACCAGACAACGACTTCCGAAATTAAAGTTATTTTTCACTTTGTAGTGTTGTTTGTGGAAGTCGGTTGTATTTTTTTCTAAAAAAGTTTTTATAGCAATAAAGATATAACGTATTGCCACTGAAAATATTAGCGTTTGCAGCTTTAACAATTCTACACCAGCCAGTATTTAAATTGAACTCGACTCAAATCTGCATTTTATCGCTTTGGTGTTTCCAGTTCTTTTCCATGCGTTCTATTTTTCTAACAAAGGTAGTATTACTGACAATGTACAACGGCACGGTTGTCATGGCGACAGACGTATGCAAAACCTCTGCAGTGCAAATTACGAACCGTATTACTGCCGGTTGTTGACCCCAAGCCGAGTTCAGAACTGGGTGACGTTAAGCAAGTAATGGTGACTTGGAAATTGAGACACGTTCAAAACTTTTATTTGGGTTAATTGGATGAGAATATGAAATTCGAGGAGGTTATTTTTAGGTGAACGAAAATATTAATTTAGTTTGCAGAAATTCTGCATATTTTAGCGTTGTAGTGATAGCAGGGTTTCCAAGTGGATTCTTTTTGAATGAAGTCCTTGTTTGAAACTATTGCAATGCTATAACTACAAAAATTCTAGATTTCCTATCAGCCCTCCAACTTTTTGATAAAAACTGCACCCTAATTGTGTAACACATTATCAATCATAATCTAAATGATTTAGAAGCATAATGCTAATTCATTGCTTCATATGCTCGAAAAATTTGTCTGCTCTACAACGTAAATAACGCAATTAATGTTGTTGAACTGTCAAAATTAAACCTATTCCTACCGTGTGTTACGCAATTGCCCCGCGGTTTACTATCTCGAGTCCGAATCCGGGATACGCCAAAGTTGTGATTTGATTGCAGGACGATTGTCGATTGGTTCGTGTACATTTAGGCGTACTCATCGGGTTCATTCGAAAGAAAAGTTCAATGGCACTAATGTTGATGGTATTGACCCAAAGCTTTTATTTACTTCTCCGCCATTGTGTTATTCAATCATGTGATGTGAATATTTCGACTGTTATTGCTGAAAGCGGTCCTGAAACCATATGCTACTAAGGTGAACATAAAGTTCCAACTGAAGAAGCCCTTATTTTTTCTTAATAATCTTCTGGTAAAAGTTATATGTCCTCCAGATCCTCCAGATCTTGAGATTTTGCTAGTAAACAACATAGTAATATTTCAGCTATATCCTTGAAACTTACTCGCTTTGTCTAGTACTTGTAAAACTTATCTCGAAACGCAGGAAATGTGTTACATATTTTATGAGAAAAGTTCTATACATTTTCACCCCAAGTAAAAGAGAGCTTCCATCTTGTGAAACTTGTCATTTATTAAATTTTTGCAACGACATGCTTTTTTAAACCACTCAAAAGTCACTAAGCTTAATTTCATAACATTCGTTTTAGCAGCAGATGCTACTTTCTACTGCCATCGTTAAATTTTCAACACACAGACACATTTTAAGCCCATTTAAATAATTACTTTTTAATGTTTTTCCTAAAAACGTGTCGCACGCAGAGGCACCATTGAGACATTTAAAAGACTGTCACGCTCCAATTGTAACAAAAGTTCGCCTCATCCCAGCCACGACGTAAGGATATGATTAATTTGTAGTCTTTCATAGCGAAAGCGTGTCAGGCTTTCTGGAACATTAATTCGCCGACGCAATTAATGTAAGTTCGGCCGATTATTCCCGATGTCCACCACTTGTCTGGCCACCACTGGGGGACAGCGAGACAACTTTAAAACATTATTCTCGTTGTCCACCACTGGGGGACAGCGTCACAATTTTGTAAAGTATTTCCATTCGCCACCACTGGTGGACAGCGACACGGATTTTTTAACATTCCCTATGGCCGCCGTTGGGGGACAATGGCACAACTCTTTTGATCCAATTCCCACTGGCCATCAATTTAAATTATTTTATCTAGAGACCGGTAAAGGATAGCTTAATATACTTACGGATTTGATTTTTAGCAGGGCTAAGGGTGAGACTAATTTAAATATTTCTAAATTATATGGTAGGTAAATAATAGTCATATTCTTGAATCAACTTTTATTAAATGTTTCACTCAAGTATTAAAAAATTATCCTACTACTTACCTACTCGTAGTATAGCTTTGATTGCTTATTTTTTATTGAAGTGGGTAATTAACCGACATAATTTCCACAGCTGGTTGATAGGTTACAATTTTTAAAATCGACTAGAACATTACAATCATAATCACAGTTTTATTATCTTATTCCTCGACGGAGGAATAAAAATTAAATATTATAAACTAATCAACAGTTTTAAAAATCACATATGTAGTTAAACAAAAAGACAATAATAATTTATCACAATATCTAGAAATTGGCCTTTACAAGTTCTATTTGGGTTTCTTGAATTAAACATAATGTAGGTACTACTCAAAAGTCTTAAACACCACATAGTTAAACAAAAAACAATAAGTACTTATTAGTTTCTCATAATTTCTAGAAATTGGCCTACAGATATTTGGCCGTTTACAAGTTACATTTGGGTTTCTTGAATAAACTGATCGCTGTAAACATACTTTTTTTTTTCGTTTGTAATAATAATAGTATAGCTAATAATAATAAGCATTAGCAAGAAAATAAAATTTAATTTTAATGAATTAAGTACCTATAATTAATTAAATTAACTATATTATACAAGGAAAGAAATATTATGTCATTATTATTACGTAAGCATTAGAATTGGATAAAAGTAATTTCAGCATAAAACCAAATGGTCTCTAGATAAAATAATTTAAATTGATGGCCAGTGGGAATTGGATCAAAAGAGTTGTGCCATTGTCCCCCAACGGCGGCCATAGGGAATGTTAAAAAATCCGTGTCGCTGTCCACCAGTGGTGGCGAATGGAAATACTTTACAAAATTGTGACGCTGTCCCCCAGTGGTGGACAACGAGAATAATGTTTTAAAGTTGTCTCGCTGTCCCCCAGTGGTGGCCAGACAAGTGGTGGACATCGGGAATAATCGAAGTTCGGCCTGTATAGGCGGACTCTGGTAAAAGCCGGGCTTAATTTCGTTAAACAAAAGTTGTTTTGCAAGCTAAGCTTGCTGCTGTCAATCGAGTCTGTCGAACCTACTGAACTGTGAAGTTTCCTATTGAATTTGCTCTTCCCTTGCCGCCATGACCTCTTTTCGTAAGTGAATGAGAGATCAATACTGCTTATGTTGAAATAGAAATAAATGATTCTTAAAATGAGAAGCAAAAGGCCTCCGCTATTGGGTTTCCTCCGAAGTATAGAGCACTTCAGTTGGTATATTGGTATTTTGCGTTTCGCTTTCGCGTTATACTCACATCTAACTCGGGAGTTATTTGTTACAGAACTGCTAGGATTTATATTAGAACTTTTGTGAATTGCTAACTTATATTTATTGCTTTATTTAGAGGACTGTTCTTTAGTAAATTAACATTTTCGTTACTTTTCTTAATTTTGCTTAAGTAAAGTTCTAGTAATTCTTATTCTGATTGAGTTTGCCAAGTTTTTTTTTTTTATTTAAACTCTTGATTAAATAATTTATTGGAAGAAACTATAACAGCATAACTGAGTATCGATTACTGTTATTTTCCATCAAGTAGTGTTTTTGTTTCGAGTCGATCAACCGAGACGTCTTACAAAAACAGGATATTCGATTACTCAGAATCGATTGCTTACACATACCTACAGACAGTCATGTGACGAAGCTGAAGGAAATAATCGCGCTGAATGTATTATTTGGCGTAATATTTTCATATTTTAGTTCATCTTACTTTCAATTTTCAACATGCTTCTAACCTTTTCCAAGTACAATTTTACATAGCATTAAATTGGTACACCTTACGTTTGAATTTGGCCTTTTAAAGTTTGTTTCACTTTTGGTTTGGCTTCGAATCATGAAAACATTAACCTCATTCAAGCTTCCTTTACCACAACCCACTCGCACCGTATTCCTGCAGTTCCGGAACCCTTAAACCCCAGATATACCCAAAAACATACAGCACTTTCTCTAGGGCGATTTCGATTTCCTCCCCGTGCTGTGCATACTAAACGCTACCTAACGAACCACTATGTGCGATACAGTAAGCCCAGCAGCTCCCTAATTGCGTAACACCCTATCAATCGGAATCGATTTCATTTTGACTGTTCAATAACATTCATTGCGTTTTTTACGGTGTTGAGAAGATAAATTTTTCGAACATATGAAGCAATCGAATAGCAATTTGCTTCAAAATGATTCAGATTCCGATCGATAGTGTGTTACGTAATTAGGGTGCAGGTTGGAACGGGCGATTTTTTATCGCACACTGTATTTGCAAGTCTTGGTATTGAGCCGAGCATTGAGAATCCAAAAGAGTGCATCCCAGATCCCCCAGCTTTTCAAAAAAATACACTGTCGGATTTTCAACTCTTGGCGCTAAAGACTTACGTTAAAAAAAAATCGCACGTGGATATGAGGGCTAATAGCCCCGAATCGGACGTTTAGCAGCCCTGATTGGTAGAAATGGTCGTAAATGGACGGTAGACGAACATTTTAGGTTAAGGTTTAGTGGGTAGTTTCGAGTGGTGAGTTTATTTCTTCTCTGGATAAGACATAATCGTAAATGCTTTGTCATTTTTGCTCTCAACCGATAAGTAAGGAATGTCTCTTTAGTACCTATTCTTTATTGTTTTTGTTATTGATATACTTAAGCCAGTATTGAACATACCTACTGGTTATACTCGCAACCGGCGCGGCGTGCATTATGACCAGATTTATGAACGTAAACGAACCAAAGGGAGTATGTAAGGATCGTAGCTAGGTGGCGTTCTATAGCTGCCTACCCCTGATGAAAGAACGTGTGAGTTTATGTATGTTTGAACCTAAGATGATGATACCCTTTTAAATCACGAGCGCAGAATAAATAATAGTACTAATGTTCACGAGGCACGACACGCCCCTGTCACCGTTAGTACTTGAAGTGTATAAGAAATGTGACGTCGCTTACACACATCGATAAATCGTGACAGTAACACTAGAATGACTGATAAGGAAGAACCTTCAGCCTTCAATAAGAACACAAACGAACAGACACGCTAGCTGTCATAATTATACCTAAGAGCGGCTCAAAGCCGGATTAACTCAACAAAGGAATAAAAAAAAACGCGGAGCGTTCTAATTGCCAAGGAATTGTATGAATAAGAAAATTGAAATTAATGCCTAACGGAGAGTGAGTAAGAGCTTTCTCTACGGAAATGGAGCTGGTTTTATATTTTCTTTCTGTAAAATAAAGGGAATTTTACTAGATATTCATAAAATTAACATTTACCTAAGCTTGAGATTTGTGACTTTGTAAACTAAAATTATTACTAAGTACGTACTCTTAAGAACGTCGTATGAAATCACTTACAAAATTTTCTCTGTTCTACGAGGGCGGGTCAATAAGTCCGTGACTTTTTAAATGAAACACAAATTTTTAGATAAAAAGTTATTTTATTTTTCAACGTAGTCTCCTTTGAGCTCTATACACTTAGCCCAACGTTTCTCCAATTTTTTTATCCCTTCCGAAAAATATGATTTGTCGAGGTCTTTAAAATAGGCATTTGTTTGTGAGATGACTTCGTCGTTGGAGGCAAATCTCTTTCCACCGAGCCATTTCTTTAAGTTTGGGAACAAGAAGTAGTCACACGGGGCTAGATCGGGAGAATAGGCCGGATGAGGGAGCAATTCGTAGCCCAATTCATGGATTTTTGCCATAGAAACTGCACATGTGTGCACCCGTGCATTGTCCTGATGGAAAAGGACTTTTTTCTTGGCCAAGTGCGGTCGCTTTTCTTTCAATGCCTCATCGAATCGACCCAATAAGTTGCTGTAATATTCGCCATTGATTGTTTTTCCTTTTTGAAGGTAGTCAATGTGGATAATACCGCGTGCATCCCAAAAAACAGTCGCCATGACTTTGTTGGCTGACAAACCCACCTTTGCCTTCTTTGGCGCCGATTCACCCCGAGAAACCCACTGTTTTGACTGCTGTTTGGTCTCCGGTGTGTTGTGGTGGATCCACGTTTCGTCCACGGTTACGAAACGGCGCAAAAACTCGTTCATATTGCGATTGAACAACGCCAAACATTCCTGCGAAATTGTCACACGTTTGCGTTTGTGGTCGATTGTGAGCAAACGCGGCACCCATCTTGCGGAAAGCTTTCTCATACCCAAATGATCGTTTAAAATTGAAACCACTGAGCCATGCGAGATGCCTATGGCTTCCACAATCTCTCTCACTTTTAATCGCCGATCGGCTAAAACCATATCGTGGATTTTTTCAACTGTTTCGGATGTGGAGATCTCAACTGGGCGTCCAGAACGTTCGGCATTTTCCGTGCTGGTACGGCCACATCGGAATTCAGTAAACCACTTTTTTACCATGGAAATGGATGGTGCAGAGTCCCCATAATATTTATCAAGCTTAGCCTTGGTTTGCGTAATGGATTTTTTCCGCAAAAAATAATGCTTAATGAGCACACGAAATTCACTTTTTTCCATTTTCTTCTCAGTCAACGCGGTAGTCTGATATTAACGGCTGTCAAAAACAAACTAAATGTCACAGCTTGTTCAATTTTTGACAGGAGTCATCTGACAGATGACTGTTGACGGGAGCAGTGTTGCCATTTCAATTAAGAGACGGAAAAATCAAAAAGTCACGGACTTATTGACCCGCCCTCGTACTCTCAAAATAATAATCATAATCTATGTAGTATTAGGATACTGGAAGACAGTAAAATCTAATGTAAGCAGAACTACATAACATTATTTTCATAACGTTATTGTTGACTTTTAAGGAAATAAACTAAACTAGTACCTAATATAAAGATCAAGAAACGTACTTGAAATGACTTGACCTAGAAGTCCTAGAACCGTACCTTTCTGACTGATTAGCACAATCGTGAGAAGAACATTAGTAATATCAAACAAAACTGTCACAAAATAAAAACAGATCATGAAACACCTCGATATGCTGTTTAGTTGTGTTACCACAGTATAGGAACCATAGAAATATTAAAAAAAAAAAAAACAACTTTCTTATACATATATGGGTAGGTAGGAACCTACTTCACATAGCACTCCAATGATTTTGACATTGACAGCTTCGAAGGGCATTGCATTTAAGGAGGATGCGCTAAGGTAGCCCGCGAAGTTCAAATTTTCTTACGTTTTTTGCAATTTGCAGGTCAGTCAGGTTGTATGATGATCAAAATATGAGACGCGGCTAGCTAATATGGCTTTACAGAATTATAATCATTAGAATCAGCAATACAACTCCATAAGTTAGATATGACCTCAAATCTAGCGATTTCATGAAATCATGTGGTTTGAGGTCAATTCTAACTTATGGAGTTGTATTGCTTTTTTTTTTTTTTTTTTTGTGGATGGGAAATCATCAAATGACTTCTCCCGCTCTGGGCAGAGGCGGGAGGGCGTGTCAGACTTTTACTGACTAAAACCCACCCATGTTCCTTCAGCTGCCCGTGCCAGGGCCACGGTATCTCTTTCGAACTACCCGCGACCCCGGCGGCATCGGCCCAATTGACCCCGTCACTGCTGACATCTCTTTGAGGCGCGCGTGGAACACAACGCGCCGTCGACCCGGGCCTGGTCCTTACCGGACGGCGAGCTGCCCATTACTCGTCGTCCGCAAGCCCGCGCCTACGGTGGCCGGGAATCGGCAATCGATTCCCGCCGCCCAGGGCGTCATGGAGTTGTATTGCTGACCTGCAAATTGCAAAAAACGTAAGAAAATTTGAATTTCGCGGGCTACCTTAGCGCATCCCCTTTAAAGATAGATCGAAACATTACTTTGTGCTAATCTACTGTATCCAGTTAGACTGTGGTATTATGTAACAGTGTTGCCATTTTCTGTTACTTAACTAAAACATGCTTCTACAGCACAACAAGGTTGACTGTCAGTTTATAGTTATTAGTTTTCTACGAACCTTTATGAGCTTGAGTAAATTAACTATTTTCAGCGCAATAACAATTTATAGAACCTAATATCCAGCAATTTCTGTCAGTAATATCCATTACAGAATATAGGCCTCCACGGACCGCTACAATGAACGGTCCTGGGGGATCCGTAATGGCCACATAACCCGAGTATGTCTACTTTTCAGATAGCTTCGGAATACAATATTTACCTTATACCCACGATACATATAGGCAGAAATATCGTGTGAAAGTGAAAATGTGTATTGACAGGTATTATTTGCACCAAAGTGACTCGCCTTTCTACCCTGAACTTTTCTGAGAGCAGCAATATCTACTTACATTTGACATTCGACGACTTTTCAAGATCAATAAGGGTTGTTCAGGTCGCAATATTCTTGCTTCTTCAGGGTTTTTTAAACAGATAGGGCATTTACCATTGTAGCTACAGGAAAACGTTAGGAGGAAGTCCTTAACGTTTTGAGTAATTGTCAATTACGCTCACAGATTTTGGAAAAATTGTACAGTCGTCTAATTCACATCAGTTCTTAAGTTTATTTGTATGATGCCAAACGACCAACTCAGGTTAGAGTATTTACTAGAAAAGCCACAAATCTCCAAAACTTTTTCCGTACGTTTCTCATTGCCCTTACCTGCCCAGTCTCAAAAATCGACCACATGTATATGGAGGTTAATTCATAAGCAGAGACTTGGTTTATTGTGCAGTGCAAGCCGGCTTTTACTGTATACAGGGTGAATTTTTCAAGTGGGTGTGGATGGCCAAATCCGAAACTATGTATAAGGAATAGCGAAAAGTAGTCGAAGGAGTCTCGGGCTCGATATTGATGAAAAAAAAAACACTACATTATTACACCATTCGATAGTGTCGCTAATAAGGATCGTATTCTGGGAAGTAAGGACATACGGGAAACTAAAGGAAAGAGATCATTTTAAACATAATACTTTTTTATTTTTCTTATGTTACCTACCTATTAAACCGTAACTGATTAATTGTTCAAAACGATGACCATTGTTGTCAATAAATAGCTGGATTCGACGTCACAAGGATTGTACTGCATTCAGCATTACAATATTTCTCATAGTTTCGAATTTGGCCATCCATGCCCACTTGAAAAATTCAGCCCGTATAAGCATAGTATAATCTAGCTAGATAATGGCAAGCAAATGTATAATGCAGAAGAGGTTGACTCGTCTGACTGATTTACGAGCATAGTTCATGGCCTATTACGGCCTAGGTAACCTATGATTTACATCATAGTATGACATTATGATACCTATATGAATATAAATTAACTTCGGGTTTTCCGGCTGACATACCTACACCAGCCTTTAGAAATTAACTTAAACGTAGCCAAACTTCTGTTTAGGGGGATGCTATATAAGTATAGAATCCCCCTAAACTAAACAGAAGTTTGGCTACGTTTAAGTTGCCAAGTGTGTTGTTGTTGTTGCGTTGTTGTTGTTTATGTAGCCTGCTATTTAGTAGGCAGCAGGCAGGAAAAATTTAATTTTCAATTTTTCCTACGTTTTTTTACAATTTCCAGATCAGTGACAGGTTTTATGATGGAGGAGCTTTGACAGCAGATTTAATTCAATAGGCTAGCTTTCAGAAAGTGGTGCAATTCAATCTTGTGTCAAGTGATTTCACTGGCTTTTCTTATTTCCATCATCCAATCACAACATACGAAATCAGATTTGTAAGAACCACAGATTATAGACGGTATAACAACAAAGTTATGATTAATGTTAGGGCCTATAGTCATAATCAGCCTATCATGCTCCCACTGCTGGGAAACTCGGGCCTCTCGATAAGAGGGAGTGGGCCTTAATACACCACGCGGGCCTAGTGCGGGCTGGTAGATGTCTTCGAATTTTTGTTTCTAGGACATGTCGGTTTCCTCAAAATGTTTTCCTTTGTCGTTTGGAGAGGTGATGCAATAAATTACACAAAGTAAAGCGCCTGTCGGGGTTCGACCTATGCACACGGCATTTTTAAACGCCGTCGACGCGCGTGTACGCGCTGCAACGGCAACTGGCATGCAGAAAACTTACAGTCGACAAATCGCATGTTTAATGGAATACTGACTTAACTCAAAAACGACGATTTTTGGGAAATCGCAAAAGATCTTGCTATGAGGACTTATCCTCTTTGTTGATGCATAAAAATAAAACCCGGGAACCAATTCTATTTTTTCTGACCTATCTATTAATGGGTCAACGCTCCACTCCTTGAATGAAGGCTTTCTGCACCCTATGTGTGCATAAGAAAAAACCCTTTACATAATAGGTATATAAGCTTATATATTATATATATATATACCTATACATAAACGTTAAAAAAACATCATCCGATGAAAAAAAAAATCATCCTAAGTAATTGTGAACCTACGGGGTTCGCAACTAACCCCCCTGGGGGTTTTGGGTTTATAAATTAGTGTATTCTATCACTTCAAGAGTTAAGCATGCGAAACGTTGTACGGAACGCGCGTATAAAAAAACGTCGAGTGCATTGGCCCTAAGTCCAGCTTTTACCACGTAATCAAGGTATTGTGTAGCAGATACTCCATCGTATAAAATGTAAGTGTAGGTTGACACTGGTGCCGATTCTCTTGTCACAAATGCCACTAAACTAGACTAAAAATCACTAAAATTTAGTTTATTCCTGTCAAACGACGATTTCCCATTCTGAAATTGACTAAAGTGACACAACTTAACTATATTTTAGTTTGACAGGACTAAGATTGTACGGAGTTATTAGTTTAGTGAAAATGGCAATTTTGCTATTCTGAATTTGACTGTTTTCACATGGTTTTCACCTAAAATTTTAATTGTCAAACTAAATCAAACTATGTTTAATCGCGATTAAAAAGGTGTGGAATAAAATTAGTTGATATGAACTAAAATTCACACCGAGACCTTGACTTCGGATGCAAAAACAGCAGTGTATTTTTTTCTTTTCTTTTGCATATATCTCGAAAACGGTGAGTCCTATCGCAAAAATAATGAAAATTTGGCCCCCCTTTATAAAGCCCATGAACCCCTATGACTCAACATGTAGGCACAAAAAAAAAAGTACCAAAAAAAAAAGGTCTTACCAAAAAAAAGGTACCAAAAAAAAGGTACCTACATTCCATATAAAACACGTTGAAGCTGCCCCCTCCCTGCGCCCCTCCAGCTCTAAAAGATATTTGACCCGGTAACGACAGCGATGTCGGTGAACAAAATATGACAAGCCTGTCACTTCATAGTGATTTCGTTAGTTCCAATTAAAGCCACCGGGTCAAATATACTACAGGCACTATACCACGCGGAGTCACGATTGTCAAACTCGATTTTAGTTGTGTCAAAATTGTTATTAAATTTAGAGGTTTTTTTTGTCAGAATAGCTCTAAGATTCTCATAGCAAAAAGTAAGGAATTTTAGTGATAGTTTAGTTAGTTTAGTTCGGTGTACAACAGAATCGGCACCACTGTTGGCTTGTTTACGAGCGTAGTTCAAGGTCTCTTGTCACTTGCTAGTGTAGGTACTATGTTACACGGCGACGCCTATATCTGTTGACGATCGGCGCTTCTTTGTTGAGGGGGTGGTTTTTAACGCTGGGTGTGAACTGTGTGAAGGGATATAATGAAAGTGCTTGTTCATTCGCCTGTGTCAGGGGTTTTTCGGGATAGGTCTAACTAAGGGATCATAATTTGTTTTCAACATTTGCCCTGACTTGACACTAGCAGTCTGTTTTGCGTATCGAAGAATGCAGTGGGATTTTGATAAGTTAAGGTGAATGCGCAAAGGCAGCCCCTATGATTTCCGAAATAGTATGTTGTATTTTCATTAATTTTAATGATTTCTTTCTTATCAAATTTTCTGTACCTACCTAACTAGGTAGGTACAGACACACGACACGTCAGAGGTTAACTAACCTCTGACGTGTCGACTGCACCCCATGTTGCATATGATGTGGTCGCCTATAATTGGAAGCGCACATTTGTATTGTCCGTGTCTATGTTAACATGCATGTAACGGTGTAGCCTCTGTTGGCGATCCAATAAATAAATGGCATTATAGAAAAATCTAACAGAGAGATGAATTGGTGATTTTTATGGTTATAATTATGTAAATACATTTGTTATAGTCGCGAATCATATTTTTATCAAGATTCAACCTGACACTGACCTGCAAATTGCAAAAAACGCATGAAAATTTGAATTTCGCGTGCTGCCTTTGTGCATCCACCTTTATGTATCCGATTCCCTTAGTATAACATTGATTATAATTTTTATTCTACGAAGTATCGATTCGTATTACTGGTCATTATAGGTTCTATTTGGAAAAGGTAATTGATTGTTATTATAAATAGGGATTCAATATTTTCCGTAACTCTTAAAATGTCGATTGTACACCATGTGTACAGATAACAATAGAATTTCAATTGTGTCTGCTAATTAGCGCGCGACGGGAAAGCAAATCATACAAAAATAGATAATGCAAACAAAACTAAATGTTAATCAAGTTCTTACTGATTGTGGACAAATATTTTCCACTTACGTAAAAATGTTTGTGTACTCTAGCAAATTAATTCAATTTACTAATTTCACTGATCTTACGTATCATTGAAACCTGCCCAAACTAGTTTAATTTGCGCGTCCAATAAATATTATTTAATCAAATGTTTTTGTTAAAATTAGCAAGACTGAGTTACACACACATTCGAGCCTCAATCGACTTTGCTTTGATACCACCTTATCACTCCCCTTCCAATCACCCCTCGTGAACATCAGATTATCTGACCCAGTCCACCATGGTAATAGCATTGGTCAGTTAGAAAAGTAATTGATTCAGCGAATCTTTGTGTGGTACGAGTTATTACGACTAGTTTTGATTAGACGTCAAAATGGAGAGCACCGAAAAAAATTGAAAATAAAATCGAAATCGTCACCGCTTACAATATGGAAAGATTGATAATACCGCATGCCGCCTCTACCAGCAGCGGCTGGCATGGCGCCTCCGTACTATGTAGATTAGACTTAGTTTTTTTTATAAGTAGGTACTGATTTTAGTAATTAATTGTTTCAGATAGATTTATTTAGGCAAAACGTTGTTGAACTTGACTATTTTAAATACTTGGGGGCTTGTGACAGTTGTGACTAAGTAATAACAGCGGCACGGGTCGATCGATCAGGTTAAGCTATGCTTGCCGCGGTTGGTCCGTGGACCTTAACATAACAAGACCGCTCCGTGCCTCGGAATCGGAAAGCACGTTTTAAGCCGTTGGTCCCGGCTGACATTCGTGGATCTTTGACAGTCGTTACGGGTCGTCAGAGAAAGCGATAACCAGTCTTACTAAGGGGTATCGTATTACCCAGTAACTGGGTTGTGTAGGTCAGATAGGCAGTCGCTCCATGTAAAATACTGGTATCCAGCTGCATCTGGTTAGACTGGAAGCCGACCCCAACATAGTTGGGAAAAGGCTAGGCAGATGATGACTAGACTATTAAATACTTTCAGCCAAAAAGCCTTTATCCTTCATCTCGTATCAGCTTCTGAATAGTCAAGATAATTGCTCTACATGTGTGAATTGCTCACGAAATTTTGCACCATTTGTATGCATTTGGCTCCTCGTTTTATTACCTGCTATCCATTTCAAGATATTGCTTAGAATTGCTGGCTTTATTCTCAGTAGGGCAATGTTATTCGTCCTCCCACACATTCTTAATTGTACAAACGTTTATTAATCATAAATGTTCCTCCATTACCCCTAACATTTATTTTGGAAATCTAACAATAACAGTGGATTGTTACACGTAAGTTAACGGTCAGCGTAACAACATTGGAGTACCGTGTTGATTGCAATATAGCGTTACATATTTTATTATGTAGTCTGTATTAATTGATCGCATCTGTTCTTGGACAGGTTCAAGGCCTCATAAGGTTAGCTTGGGCTATTTCGGTCTAGCGCGTGGCTGAGAGGCAGATGTGATGGCAGAGACACGTGACCAGCAAGGCTACATCATTCACTTGCAATGAGCTATTTTTATAGGAACAGTCTAACGAAAAGTGTTCCCATGAGGAAGATTGCCCGGTTGTTGTCTCGTGTAGAAATTGAGTAATACAGTGAGTGCGTAATACAGCTTTGAAAGGAAGAGATCCTTAGTCAAAGTAACATGCTTGTCATACAGGAGAATTTCAAATTAGTTTATGTAGGAGAATATTAGCCCGTTTTCCATACGAAATTGGAGCCTATTTTCCTTCCCCTTAAGGTGATTGCGCAATAGTAGCGCGCGAAATTCAAATTTTCTTCCGTTTTTTGCAATTTGTTAGCATGACCGCCATAGAAACTGTTTTATCGACCGAAGAATAGACAAAATGAGAGATTGTCATGCTTAAACGCGTAAAATGCGTAGAAATATTTCTACTATCTGCCATTTTGTCTATTCTTCCGTCGACAAAACCCGTTTCTATATGCGGTCATGCTAAGCGTGCAGGTCAGTATCAGGTTGTATGATGATAAAAATATAATTCGCGGCTATAACAAATAATATGTATTTGCATAATTTTAACCATAAGAATCATCAATACATCTTGCTAATTCTAAGTTAGGTTTGTTCCAAAATGTCATGATTTCCGAAATCAAACTTAAAGAGAACAAAGCTAACTTAGAGAGATGTATTGATGATTCTTATGGTTTTAATTATGTACTTAAATACATATGTGTTATTGTTGCTAATCATATTTTGATCAAGATACTCGTACAACCTGACACTGACCAGCAAATTGCAAAAAACGTAACAATTTTTTTATCCTAGAAAATCAAAGCCTAAATGAATTACCTAAAGAACCGCAACAGATAAACTCGCAGTTTTTTCTATAACCACGTCAACATTCTGCATTCTGAGCCATCTAACCAGTTTACAGTCCGGAAAAGAATAACCTCGTTGGGCATCTTTTATCAGAATGTTCGCGGCATTAAGACCAAACTCAATTTGTGGAGAACTAATTTGTCGCTCATGGAACATGACCTCTTGGGAGCCACTGAGACATTCCTAGACTCTTCTGTTGAGGATTCTGAGTTAGTCCTCAGCGGATGGAGTGTCACACGCCGAGACAGACGCGGCTATGGCGGTGGTGTCCTATTAGCGTCTAAGCAAGGTATCACACCTACCCGAGTACGTGAGTTTGAAACTCTTAATGGCGAAGATCTCTGGGTGAAATTTTCCTACCGGAAGAGCAGTGTTTATGTGTGTGTAGTGTACATATCTCCCAGCGCTACAGACTCTGTATATTTTGATTGGTTTGTTAAAGTTGAGAGTTTTATAAATGACCTTAAAGGAACCGTACTTATTATTGGTGATATTAATTTAAATAGTGCTTCCAAAAATGTATGTAATTATTATGGTTATTTCCTCTCATTTTGTTCCTTGTCTGACAGGAATAACGTTTATAATAAGTTTGGCGGTAAATTAGATGTTGTCCTTGTAAAGGGCTCTAGTTGCGCAGTGCAAGTAAATAGTTCAGATACTGGGGGCATTGTTAATGTGGACTCCTACCATCCTCCTTTGGATATTGCTCTTAACATCTTATCAAATAATTGTAACGAAAATATTAAGCCTAGTAACTTTGACTCAACCTCTGATTGGAATTTTAATAAAGCTAACTTTTCTCTTTTATATGAGATGATGTCTACAGTGGATTGGGGTTGTGTATTTAATGCCTCAGATGTGCAATCTGCGACTGCTCAATTTTATGAAGTTTTGTATAATATTTTTGATCTTTGCGTACCTAAGAAAAGCAGACAAGCTTCAAACAGGAAACGCTATCCTGTCTGGTTTTCACATGATATAATTAAAGATGTAAATCGCAAAATTAAACTCCACAAAGAATGGAAACGATATAATAATCAGAATGTCTACAAGGCATTTTCCATACTGCGGTTAGAACTCAAGGGACGCATCGAGTCAGCATACAATGCCTACTTAGCAGCTGTTGAAAATGGCATTAAGAATAATCCAAAAAAATTCTGGAATCATATTAGTAGCCTTCGAACTAAGGGTGGCTTTGAGCCCACTGTGACCTATAAAGGCTGTAGTTTTTCCAATAGTGAAGCTGCAGATGCCTTTGCAAATTATTTTGCTAGTGTGTTTCTACCCAATAGTCCCATATTAGATTTCAACAATATATCTAGTACTCCCTTGTCATGCGATGGACATATCAACATAAGCTTTTTTACCTTATCACAAGTAAAATCAGGAATAAATAAGTTAAAACCACTTAGTTCTGTGGGTCCAGATAAAGTCCCAGCTTACATCTTAAAAGGATGCAAGGAGATTCTTGCTCCTGTACTGACCTATATTTTTAACTTGGCTTTAAACACCGGCGTATACCCTGAACAGTGGAAGATATCGAAAGTCACTCCAATACCTAAAACAAGCAATAAGACCTTGGTTGAAGAGTATCGTCCTATCGCAGTACTATCGTGCGCTGCAAAACTTTTTGAGAATATTGCTCACAAAGAAATATACCCGCACGTAAATATGCGGCTTTGTGAGGAGCAGCATGGCTTCCGACCAGGTCGATCAGTAGAGACTAACTTGTTATCCCTCGTTGACTATATATCTCATCACATGGATAAAGGTCAACAAGTAGATGTGCTATATTTAGATTTTAAAAAGGCGTTCGATACAGTGGATAACGATATTCTATTAAATAAATTATACAGCATGGGTTTTACCCCAAAACTTCTAAAATTATTTGCTAATTACCTTTCAAATAGAAAACAGTATGTTAGCCATGGATCCTTTATTTCGAAGTCATATCATACCCGCTCAGGTGTAAGCCAGGGTTCAGTTTTAGGCCCCCTTCTCTTTCTCATTATGGTTAACGATCTCATTAAAGTAGTAAAGTATGCCAAATGCCTCCTATATGCTGACGATTTAAAATTAGTCCAAGTGATTGATAAGGATGTAACTCCCGAACATCTTCAAAGTGACATCGACCGAATCCATAAGTGGAGTATAGATAATAAAATGATGTTTAATTCCGGTAAATGTTACGCCATGACCTTTAGCCGCAAGTTACAACCTACACATGCCACCTATACCTTAGCAGGTGTTGAAATAAAGCGCGTGTCAACCATTAGAGATCTTGGCGTGACATTTGACTGCGGATTGACTTTCCATGCACACATGTCTGCTCTAGCTTCAGAATCTTACAGACGCCTAGGTTTTGTCCTACGCAATGCCCGTGATTTCAATAATCCTATTGTCATCAAATTATTATTTAACTGTCTAGTTAGAAGTAAGTTAGAATTTGCTGCAGCCGTCTGGAATCCCCACGAATCCACATATGAATTGTTGATTGAAAAGGTTCAGAAAGCCTTCCTGCGTTTTTTATATAAGAAGATTTACGGATATTATCCATTTATGTATCCTACTCTTTTCTTGCTGGGAATGTTAGGATATAATTCCCTTTCAGTGCGTAGAGCCAGAGATCAGATCCTAATAGCCATAAAAATTTTAAGGAGCATGGTAGATTCCCCAGAGCTGCACAATACTTTGTGTACACTTTATGTGCCTAACAACTACCTGCGTCATAGGCCTACTCGACGACACCGGCTGTTCGCCACATCCCATTGCCGCACTGTGTCGCGCGCGCAATCCCCGTTGTGTCGCATGCATGGTGCTATAAACGCCTTAATGGAGACAGTCCCGGAATGTGACATCTTTAATGACACACTCAAGGTGATCATGTCAAACTGTCTCATGTTATGTGAAAGCTATGTCTGTTAGGTAAATAGGTTGTATGTTGTTATCACTTTATTCTGTTTTATATTATTTTATTTCCTCTAGTTATTGTTAAGTATGTTTGATCTCTGACTTGTGACTTGTTATTTGTTTTTGAATTATGTTAATTATGTTTAGTTTTATGTTTAGTTTTACCTATTAATTACTGTCATTGGCGCAAGCCGTTGTAATTAATTATAAATAAATAAATAAATAAATGTTAAGCCGTTGGTCCCGGCTGTCATTCGTGGATCTTTGTTACGCGTCGTCAGAAGCCCGAAAGTCTGTCAACCAGTCTTACCAAGGGTTGTCGTATTACCCATTAACTGGGTTGTGGAGGTCAGATAGGCAGTCGCTCCATGTAAAATACTGGTATTCAGCTGCATCCGGTTAGACTGGAAGCCGACCCAACGAAAGTAGTTGGGAAAAGGCTAGGCAGACGATGATTGTAATAATTTTCATTCCAAAACGATTCAACAGAAACCGCTGTGGGCGGTACGGATGTTTTCAAACAAAATACAATATTCACGTTTATTTTTATACTAGCTTTTGCCCGCGGCTTCGCCCGCGTGGATGACTGAAATTATCCCACGGGAACGTACTACCGAGATAAAACGTATCCTATGTCCTAATCCAGGTCTTGGTCTACCCATGTGCCAAATTTCATTCAAATCCGATCTGCTGTAAAGAGACAAACTCACTTTCGCATTTATAAATTAGTTAGGATTGTTTATGAGTAATTACTAATACAATTTTCTTTTCCATGTTTTTGTAGAAATGTACAATAAGATTTTAGATGGAATACTTCCTCATCTACAGCTATTGTTTCATGTAACAGGCAAGTCCTTTGTCCTTGTTATATCAACAAAAATACTTATCACAATCTAGACAGATCAGAATCACATTCCAAACATATCTTATACATCCGTACAATACAAGAAGATAATAAATAATGTTTCAAGATTGGTGATTGGTGGTAATAAAAGTTGTTCATAATGATGAGTACATGACCCCTTAAGAGGTTGTGGCGTTATTTAAATTACACCTTGTACAGATACTATCTTATTATATTCAATATCGTGTCCATATCTCAGGCAGGCGGGCAGGTCTAAGTAATATATCAGCCATTAGAACGGTCTACGCTAAGTAAGATAAGCGATATCAAGATGAATGGAATAGAAAGTACCTTCTTGACTGCACCAAGCTACGTCACCATCCTCCCCATATTCAGGATTTATTAGATTTTCTATTCAGAATATAAATGTGAAAATTAAACAAATTATTGTGTCAGCTGCAGTGGCTAAGGGTGACATATCTTGACCCTGGGGTGGACCTGAAGCTTTCATTTTACATTCTGGTCCGTTCATTTAAAGGTGCTCCCTCATCGGGAGCATACGCCTGTAATGTGACGTTACAGATTCGAGTATTACATCAGTGAGGGAGGAAAATCGAGCATTACAATGCGCTCCACTTGTAAATAAATGTTACATTACACGCGAATGCTCATCAGTCAGGGAGGTAGGTAGTATTGTAATGTAATGCTCAAAGTCGAATATGTAATGTCACATTACACGCGAATGCTCCCGGTGAGGGAGCACCTTTATCTTGTCATGTTGTTACTAAAATTATTTGCATCGTGGGGACTATTTATTACATCAATCATTTTGACTCCTCACAAATTAGTATCTGTGGTCCGAGACGAAGGCCATTCAGTTTCCGACTGACTAAAGTCGTTACCTTTATTTAATTTTTAATGTCATTCTTCGAACGATTATTTCCTCTGAATTTGTCTATATATATTATTATTATATATATATATTTTATTATCTGTTTGTTGTATATATATATATATATATATATATTTCTTTATTGGCCTGCTCTTTGACCTCGATCACGCCTGATGGAAAGCGATGGATGAGGTTTTAGATGATATCCAAGTATTTTACAGAAAATCAATCCGCCTAGCGTTTTCCCAACTATGTTGGGATCGGCTTCCAGTCTAACCGGATGCAGCTGAATACCAGAATCTTACATGGAGCTACTGCCCATCTGACCTCCACAACCCATTAACTGGGTAATACGATACCCCTTGGTAACTAGAACTCAAAAACCTGTTCATACACTAACCGTGTCACTACGTTTGGCCATCATCCAGTACCTACTGGAAGCACGTGGACCTACCCGTATGTAGTTTATTTTCACGGCTCCCAGGTGTTACAGACATTGTTACTTACATGCATCTGTTAAAGGCTCCTAAAATTTTGGACATAGAATGAGGTGAAACAAAGTGAGGCTGTTATTTCCATTTAACATTATAACAATACAGTGACAAGTGAGTGCTCTCAAGCTACTTTTTTTTTTCTTCTTTTTTTTTTACTGATCAGGCGCAGTATTTTTGATGTCTTCATAGACCCCCAGTACCTGATCCACGGACCCTTTCGGGATCCATGGACCTCGGGTTAAGATCCCTGTGTTAAATGATACAGGTTTTTGTCACAGCTGGTAATATTGTTATTTAAATTTTAATTGCCTTCAATTTCTTGTTAATGTCATTGATGCCTGAAGCTTAGGTGCTTTCTGGCCATTGAACTAACTAAATTAATAAACTTTTTCCAAAAATAGTCTACTTACACCGTGTTATTGTGCCCATCGCCAAAAGAGTTTCGTATAGCACTCGACTGACGTTTCAATTAAGCTAGGATCAGGAAGAACTTCTTTGGCCCCTTCCCAAAGTCTTCTGCAACCTGACGCCTATGTCTATAACTAATATGGCAACATTATTTAAACTAAAGGACGTTACGTAATCACACAACCAGCAGTCTACTTTATTCATGTCAATCGTTTACTACAAATGGTTCACAGTCGAGTGGACAACCACAAAGAGTCCAACTGTTCAACACGACAATATGATTATGACACTGGATAGAAATGGACACAAGACTAGCCTCTTTCAAACCACACTTGGAGCAAAAACTAGGTTAGGCAGCTCGCCACGCTTGCAACAAAAACTGGGTTAACGCTGTGACAAGCGAGGACTAGGGGAAAAACTGTTTGTGATATAGTGGCAAAAAGTAATTAAAACATTCCTCTTTATTTTTTCTAGTTTTTATCAATAGAAGACTGTTTATTTGAGCTAAATTTTTAAAAGGAATCGGGTGCGAAAATCCTGGAAGGAACTCGGAATCTTTTATTTTCATCAAAGGAACTACTATAACAGCTACTTATCTAAATCCCTCAACGAAGCTAACCGGAATCCGATAACTCTACTGATGTGTTATTAAACTTGATATCAAACAGAATCGAGTATGTATGACCTTTCGCTCAGATCGTATCTGCAACAGGAAATTGAATGTCAACATATCCATATTTCTCTTCATCACGAGATATCGCGAAGATAAAAGAAACCACAATGTGTTACCACATGTAAAGATCGTCTATTTAAAAAATATATATATTTCAACGACAACCTAAAGGCAGATGTGAGTGGAAACGCCCTAGGAGATATAGTGACTTTAGTGTTGCCGTTCTTCAAAAACGTCAGGTGCGTAGTACTCGCACCGGCACGGCGTGCGTGTATGACCAGATACTCGTATATGAACGTAAACGAGGCAAAAGGAGTACGTGAGGATCGTAGCAGGTGGCGTTCAGTAGTTTCTGCCTATCCCCATTGGGAACGTGTTAGTTTATATTTGTATGTATGACAACCGAAAAGAGTCTTTCTATCCTCAAGTATCGATTACAATGCAAATTCGAAAATCTACTAAACTTAACTTCAACACAATATGGTGCCTTATTAGTCTCGTATCGATTTAAATTCGTCTGACTCGATACCGATCGTAAAATCAAAACACTGCGGGTCTGCGGCTTAGCCGTATCAATGCGTAACTGCTCCGAAACGCTTCGATCAAGCCTGTAATCGACCGAAACTTCCATGGACTCACGTGCGGACGTGCCATCGAACTAGCAGCACTCGTGACGTAATCAACTTTTTGACATTAGAACAATGAACTTCTACAGTGTGGGATTCGGTATTGATATGATGACTTGAATTAGTTATGTTGACAGGCATGTGGGTTTGATAGAAGGTCGTGCAATAAAAACTAAGTTATATACAGTACAACTGTTTTCTTAATGTCCCTCGGCAAACTTCGTGTTTCGTCAGACTTTAGCAGCTTTCCTCCCATTTTAAAATAAATTATATTAAGTTAAAAGAGTATTAACAACTCTATCTACTTCCAAGTCGATTGAGAGCGTCCAGTCTGCACCAAGTGCAAAAGGCAACCGATAGAAATCCGACGACTGTCGGAACACGAAGTTTGCCGAGGGACATTAAGAAAATAGTTGTACTGTACACTGAATGGCTTGATGAACTTCACGGTTGTACGTTTACAAACAAGTCACCCATAAGCTTTTGATTAAGTACTTCACTTGTTCCAGTGCGCCAACCACCAACGTGAATCAAAATTTGAATGAATTCAAGGAAAATTGCAACCTGCTTTCATTTGCGAATCCAAGCATAAAAATATGGCCGTCTCCGAAAAAGGTCACCTCAAAAGGTCGCAAGGCTTGTTAAAAAATATATAATATCGCCGAGTCTATGTGCAAAACGGAGACCAATAAAAATGGAACGGCCCCACTTTGGTGCGAGCCTTACAAACATTCAAGGATTTAATGAGAAATATTAAAATATCGATCACCTTCCAATTT
The DNA here is from genome assembly GCA_946251885.1 of Cosmia pyralina. Lineage (NCBI taxonomy): Eukaryota > Metazoa > Arthropoda > Insecta > Lepidoptera > Noctuidae > Cosmia > Cosmia pyralina. The sequence goes on along the minus strand of OX276361.1, from coordinate 21,549,343 downwards.
CGGCGCCCCTTAATAATCTCAAAGGCTCTCTCGATAGAGAAATATGTATTCAGGCTCTGATTGGTCCAACTTAATACTCCAGGCACGAATTTAGTTACAAACTGACCAAGTTCGTAAAATAGCAAAACTATTATATAAAAAGTTAGGTGCTGAAAATTCTATGAAAATATACTAACTAGTAACAAACTTCAAGCGAATCTAATATCGACTGCCCTTGACAAGTTACCTCAGATTGAGATTGATGCCGAAAAAATATCTCTGTAAAGAGGGTATTTTAGGAAAAGGTTACCTTTAACATCGTTTACAATGGAGAATTTATCCCATTGTAATTGCAAATTGAGTACTTTTAAGAAAAATCATACAGACACGGCCTAATTTGCAGATTTACTACTTTTAATATTTGTATATAATTTTTAATTAATTTATTTATGTCAGACACACTGATCCAAATTTATGTTAGTAATTCTTAAAAATTATGCGAAGTAGTCACCAAAGATTATAAATAAATAAATAAACCATTTATTTCAGGCGACACGGCCCATAGATAAATACCTTAACCTAAACATACATATTTGAATATAAACAAAACTTGTGTTAATAAAATAGGCTTAAGACTATGTTAGTAGCACTCCTCTTTGCACTAGCTTGACTTTAAGTGCTGCCCTGTGGAACTTGTCCGCGGAAGCGACGGAACACCACGTCCTGCGGCCAAAAGTCTTCCTCCATGACAAGCCAAGCCACAATAATACTATTATGTCGGGCAGGTCAAATTTTCTCATTCGATTTTGAACTTAACTATCAACATTTTAAGGATTAAAATTATTTGGAGAAATTTGACAGTTTGGTATAACCTGATGTACTGTATATAAAATCAAATCCTAACTAATATTATAAATGTGAAAGATGTAGAAACATCTTTAGCATTTATAATATTAGTTAGGATTAGGCGTGAAAAGGTAACAAACCAACCACCATAAAATAAAATAAAACCACTGAAAATTTTGCATAATTATACATTGTCAGGTTTACAGAAACGGACATAGGGTACTTGTCATCCCGACAAAAATTAATGTTTTCGAAGAAAGCAACAATAGCGTTCTTATGATAATAGATGGCTCCACGTGTCTTTCCAATCATGATTGAATTATATTATTACAAGGAATAAGGAATGGTTTCCCGGTAGTACGTTCCCGTGGGATATTTTCCGATATTCACGCAGGCGAAGCCGTGGGCAAAAGCTAGTTGTAAAATAAATGAAAAGTTAAATGGCAATCATCATTAAATTAATTAAAATTATGAAACAATCAAATAAATATAATAAATAAATAAAAATATTTCATAATAAGTAGCGTCCTGTAAAATAAATCTTGTTGGCTATTATATACAAAACCTAATAGATTTAGCTTTTTGTACAGGCAGGCATGTTAGATAAAAGCCCCATATTAGGTACGGTATCAACCGGAATTTCACGTCCGGAGCTGAATTGTATTTGGGACTATACAGTTGAATGAAACACGTCTCGATTCCGGTTTGAAATTGACCATACCTTACAACTTTATTTCAACCTTAATTTTCTGACAACATTCACAATTAAACAATCTGTCGCCTTATTTTCACTTAACATTATCTTTTTCGTATGCCTATATTGCCTATGCCCTATGCCTAGTCATTTCAATTCTGAGTATAGCTCCATCCACGTTTATTACCCGTGGTCCCTCCGAGAAACACAATGCTGCTGAATTAAAAAGCATCGAAAATATGATTCGCGAAAATAACAAATATGTATTTACATAAATATATCAAGAATCATCAATTTGCCGTGGTTTGGTCTGTCTGACTTCGGAAATCAGACCAAACGATGGCAAATCATATATCATATATATATATCAAATACATAATTTGTTATGGTCGAAAAACATATTTTCAAGACTACCATTTTAATTCGGCAGCATTCCATTTCTCGAAGAGACCACGTGTAACAAAATTCCATAAACGTCCATCCATATTCGCAAAGGCCTAAATGGAGTAGATAATATTGTTGAGTGTAACATCGTGCAGACACTTGGGCCTCGAGAGCCCGCCATTGTTTATCGAGGTCGATATCGTTAACAGGAGAAATATTTACACGCTGTAGTATCCACTGAGATATTCGAGTTATCCCTCCTTTCTTGTGTGTGCACGGCCTTTATGTCCATAAGCCATTTCTGGATCCGTTTTTTTTTTGTTGCTTCGTACTCCTACAGTAAAAGACATTCAAGTAAATTAAAACAATAGCCATAGTAAAAAATTAAAGAGATCAATAAATTGTGCGTATACATTTTGAATTTTATAGGTTTGCATAACACAGGTAGACGATATATTTCGCACATTTTTCGTACTGATACTGCTTATCTACTTTATAGACAAATAATTCGGCAGGATTCTTATCAATCAAGGTTAAAAACATACACTACCAAGGTTTTACTTAGCGAAAGAGACACGTTATAATACAGAATATGGATTGCTCTGTAAATAATTAAGAAGGCAATTTACGGAAGGTTCGGAAATACACTGGTCATCAAAAAAATCGACCCACCCACTTTTTGTTTAATATTTATCGATTGTTTCACAGATAAGCTGTTTCACACGTTTGTTTTTTATTTTGAGGGTCGGATATGATGTTTGACATCTTGTTTGTCGTAAATCTTATTGCACTTGAAGGTACTTAACAATTTTTTATACAGAAATACTGTCGAGTGCTGATTTGGTGGTTTTACGTCGAAACAAATTCGAACCGTTCTTTCAGTCCGAAACAGACTTTTGTAGGGATTTCTTGTTAATAACGTTAAGTTTATTTACCGAGGCTGTAGATTTGATTACTTTACTTAAAAATAATGGACACTACTGAGGCTGAGGCGGCCCAAGTGGTGGCTTTGCTCCAACAAGGCTTAAGTCAACGTGTCGTGGCCAGGAGGTTACAACTGAGCCGTTCTGCAGTGCGGCGAGTTTACCAAAGGTTCCTGGAAACTGGCCAGTATCGAAGAAGATCTGGATCTGGAAGGCATAGGGTGACATCTCAAAGGGATGATCGCTTTATAGTGGTATCAGCTCTACGAAATCGACATCAGTCGGGTGTTGATCTCCAGCGACGCTTACGTGAAGTTCGGGGTGTGGCTATAAGTGATAGTACTGTAAGAAGAAGACTTCGTGAGCAAAATTTAAGACCACACAAGCCTGCAACAGGACCACAATTGACCACAGCTCATCAACAAGCCAGACTTCAATTTGCCCGTAATCACATCAACTGGACTATAGGTCAATGGGAGTCAGTTCTTTTTAGTGATGAGAGTCGAATGACTTTATACGGTTCTGATGGACGCCGTAATGTGATGCGAAGGCCAGGTGAACGTTATACTCAATGTTGCATAAGAGAAACTGTCAGTTATGGTGGGGGCTCTGTAATGTTTTGGGCTGGGATATCTTTGACTGGACGCACGGAGCTGGTTTTCATACGAAGAGGTGCTTTAACTGCCGCACGCTACATCACAGAGATCTTAGAAGACCATGTGGTGCCATATGCCGGCTATATTGGTGAGAACTTTGAATTAATGCATGATAATGCACGACCACACGTAGCGCACATCACCACCGATTACCTTGAAGAGGTCGGCATTCGGGTTATGTCCTGGCCAGCAAGAAGCCCCGATCTTAACCCGATAGAGCATATGTGGGACACCCTAAAACAAAAGGTTAGAGCCCGTAATCCAGCCCCGACAACATTAGGAGACCTGGAAACCGCCATTACGGAAGAATGGGCCCGAATCCCTCAAGAGACTATCAAAATCTTGATAAGGTCGTTAAAACGGCGAATGCAGGCCGTCATTCGAGCAAGAGGAGGGAATACGCAATATTAATTTGAAACAATTGTGTACATAACACTTATGACAAAAAAACTACAGCGTTTTTAAAATTAATCAAAAAATGGTGTAAAATTAAGGATTTTGATTTTTAAATCAAAATTCTTTAAAAAAAAACATTTTGAAGTTTAAATTGTGATTAAATTGGTGTAAATAAACAAGTTAAATAAAACATTTCAGTACTAGAACATTTTGTTTGGTTTTGCCTAAGAAAAACGTGATGTGCGGTAAAAACGCAGGTGGGTCGATTTTTTTGATGACCAGTGTATATTATCCTATCTTATATGTAGACTCGCTATAAGGCATTCATCTAAAACCGGAGGATCCTAATAGAAAAGGGGCAGAAATTAAATCTAATTTTAATGACTTGGATATGCTGAAGAAATTAAAAATGTCGATTACTATACAACAAAACTGAAAAACACTTCGAGATGACAACACTGAAAATACCTACGTGCTCTATCACATAAATAGGAAACAAAATTAGGTGAAATCGGTTAAATATTAATAGACTAGGCATTTGTGGGTGTACGCTGTACGCATATCTACGAATTTTCCCTTGGGCATTAAACAATGTTAACCTTCTACAAAACAAACGGCGAGCGTACTGCATATATAATGATGTTTTACAATAAACATTTCTAATTATATCCACCCATAAAGAAATATGAAATGAACTGCAAATGTGCAAGCGGGTAGTTGAGCATATGGATATATTTTCATAATATTAAGATCTTACGCGTTTCACATAATTTAATAAGTTCCTTTCAAGACGATCATTGAAGAAAAATTGAGGACGAACTTTTACAAAGTGGTCTGTGTCCTCCACTAAGAAGTTTCCACCCTATTTCTTCCCTTGAGTGTCGTAAAAAAGTTCGCATGGTAAACAGATATTACAATGTCTATGCTACTAGATTTTTGCATCGGTTGAGTAGATATGCGACTACGATCAAATCCTTTGGGATTGGTCAGAACGACGCTGTAATGAAGATAGTGGTAACCAAACTACCTAATGTATTTAACTTTACTCTCATACTAAGTGTCAGTACATCCAGAAAATACATTTTGGTGAGATATAAAACGAACGCTAAAATGTAGACATAACACCTTATCCAAGTATTAAACACAATTGAAAGCCCAGTTCTAATTGACACAAAGAATCCAGACGCCAGAATGGAAGAGCGTCTTCATACGGTGTTCAGTATCTAGGTCACGTGTTTTGAAAACTAGTCTGCTACTGCAACACATCGGAAGGAACGGGGTGGAGACACCCACTTCTCACGAAAGGGTTCCATGGAATAGAAGACGCAGAAGTGGCACTCCATGCAATAGTAGCACCCTGACAGTGTTATCAGTGAGCGAAATGATAATTATGACGTTTTCTGGTGTCCTATCATACGACGTATTAGGTACAGAAGACATATACGGCTAACTGCTGATACACGTCGCGGCGTCGGCGTCGTCGCGCAAGTTCGCAAACACATCACCTCCCCGTTTATTTACTGCACACAATGCGTTATAACAAGCCTACTCGCACGCATCAAATCTGCTACCTACTCGTTGTCGTCTCAGAATCAGGCCTTCTGTTGCTGCTTATTTTATGGCACTACGGTGGATACGGATTTACATAACTGCCCACCACTTTATTTTCGCGACGAAATGTCTGACGTAGGCAATGTTACGAGTATGCTGGAATGTAACAGTGAAAATCATTTTTGCTCCGATTCCATGACTGAGATCGAAGATAACATTGACTCTGGTTAATTGATGTTCACGTGAATTTCAGCAATTCGCATAATATAGTATTCTGAATGTTTAAATCCGTATGTCCAAGAGCTACATTATACGTTGGTATATAACGCAGGCGCCGAAATGTATTGTTTGCACTGTGAATAAAACACGAGGAGTTTATCGCAGCGTTGTGAAATGTAGAGAAGACAATAGAAAAACTTTTAACGCACCTGTGAAGCAAGTGCTCGCGGGAATTTTAGAGATTCTGCTTAAAAGCAAAATATTAAAAAAAAAACTTGCCAACACTGTCTGACAACTTTTGCAGCTGCTGTATTTAATAGTAATAAAAACATGCTTTTACTGAGAAAAAAGGTTAAAACAAATTACATTAAAAAAAAAACTTAATAAGTATTGCAACGTAAGGACGTATTCTGAACACAGCAGTAAGCGACCCATAAAATAATGAAAACAACATCCTTCTTTACTGTCTCAAAATCCTAAACAAAAACGCAATGCTACAAAAGTAGGTGATCAATTACGTGAAAGCGTTTTCTTTGCAAAGTTGTCCCTGAAATAGTGACGTAAAAGGATGTTTGCTTAAGCCACCGAGCTATTTTTACTTGGCCGGCACACTAACTGAGCCAAGTCTCTGCTTTAGATAATTAAATATGACATCTAAGCTTGTCGTATTCATTTCGCAAATTAGTTTATGTGCGAGGTCTTGACATGATTTCTTTTGGAGATAATAATCTCTTGGGGTCCCTTTTAGGTAATATCTTTATGATAAAAATGCAATGCTGTTCGTTGGTAAGCGTAACGCTACAGAACGGCTGCAGCTAGATCGATTTGGCAAGTTTTTGCTTTAAAATATTCGTAATACGAGTAGTTCGAATCAGGCTCTTACGGAAACAGAAATTTTAGAAGCTGCCCGGAATATTTTAAAATTCGGGAACTGAAAGGGGAATTTCTATGGGAATTTTGTATGAATTATTGAAATTTTGACAGGTCATTCCGTCGGGTCAGCTAGAATGGAATAAATTCCAAGGTTAGAGAAAAGGAGATGATAATAAAATAATGACAGAATCTTATCTGTTGTAATTTAATTCTATCGTGGATATTGCTACTGAGCGAAAATAAGTGATAAAAATGAAGACATACATCGGCTAGGAGGAATATGACAAGTGAAGTTCGAGATCAAGGAGAATGTTAGCGTTACCAAGAAATGCCAAACCTACACTCCATCAGCACGAGACGAATCAATGCTTGCCGTGTTTACATTGCTTTGTTCTCTCTTTGAAGTCAACTGAAGAAGCTACATTATGTTCTTGTTGACAGTAAATATCTATAGCATCGAAATTCAGCATTGTCTTTAACTTCCTCAGCAACATCAACTTTCACTAGCCAAGATTGATACTCAGTCAGAAAACTTCTCACTATATATAATGTAGATAATTAATTACTAAGACAACCTTCCATTAAGACATGGAAGAACAAACATTACTCATGTTTGTATAAATTATCAGTCAGCAAACATCGGAAGGAAATGGCTTTTCTCTTCATTCTAGAAATGCTATTATGTGATAAATATAGCTGTTGTTATTATAGCAACGGCGGTTTCATATCCTTCTCTATTTATATTATCTTGTATGGAACAATAGGTTCGCTTTCTGATGTTATGGTCTTTGGATTTCATACTACGCTGTTTTTACCACATCAGTGCAGTCCCTCTTAGAAAAAATTGCCTTGACTTTGCATTGAGTCAAATGTCGATATCGTTTTGTACTTTTGTTGATTCTAGAGCCAACAGAAAACAGATTCAGATCTTGAATGGTGGCTTGTCAATGAAACCTAATGTTGTATCGTCAAATCTAATAACACAGCCTAAATTCTAGACTACTTCTACAACCTAATTCGTGGTTTACTAAACATTAATATTTCTGCGAAGCGTGTTGAATCCACAGTTTTGATCTAACATCAATAAATCGAAACAGGTATTGCACAACGTTTCAACGCAGAACGTGCTCGTGCGAACTTCACATAATCATATGATTCATCTCCTGCTGCCCATAAATCATACAACTAGGGTTGATTTTAAAATGTTCCTCTGAATAACAACTGATGAAGAAATATCTTATTGGTTTCGTAGTTTCGTGGATTTTATAGGATTTTGATCGTCCATTTGTCACGTATCGATCAGCACATCTGCTTAAAATCCTGACGTTGATTTCGATTTAGCCAATGGTGAGGCGTTTAATGTTGATCATGGATCTTTTCTCTGTAATGAGCTGTAAACAGACGAATTGAGATCTATTACAAGAGTAGCTTTTAAATGTACTGGTATTGTACAAGGTGATTTCATCAATAGCTCTGCCCACTTCCAGATGTGTATAAGTTTAAAAGTCAGAACTAATTTAGGATTCTCTGTACCGTACCGACCATGGTTTGTTCAAGTTTCAAACGCAAATCATCAAATTCCCTTTGAACATACAATAATAATATGAAATATAGTCTGAGCTATGAAGGCAATTTACTTAATCACTAAATATTATTACTTCATCATGTTTCCCTTTAAACGGCTCACTTATATTTTGCTTTGTTAAAGAATTCTTTAGTCGCTTAAACCTTGAAATTAGTGTTTTGGCATGCTCTACATAATTTATATTGTTAGCGCTGCGTGAGCCTTGTTCTTTACTAAACAAATGTGTGCTTTGTAGAAAGGTCGTCTTCATTAATTTGTGTACCGTCTGATTGACTATGACTACTGTTCCAATCGGAATTAGATCTTACATTGTCAATTTATGACTTTTCAGTACTTAGTACGTAAACCAATTTTACTGCCCATCAAAACTTCGCACTGTTTCTTATTTCCTTTTGATAGTGCTCGTTTGGATGCCGTAAACTAACTTTCTCTGCTTTTCTAGTTAAACCCCTATTACACTACCCGATATTAAAGTGATGTTGTGTTTTTTCCACAAAGGAACTAACAGGAATATTAACAATATTGTACAATCATCTTCTCCTCTATTCAAGTTATCCTTTAGCTTAACATTTGATATTGTTGTACCAATTAATTTAGCCTAGTTTACTCAATTTACCGTTTTGGTTATTAAACTGGTCTATTAAACTCAGAACGTCAATCTCCACAATAGTTTGTTGACATCCCACAATATACTATACTGATAATTTCCTCACCCCTTCCTGCCGGGGTTGGTGGGTAAACATACATTTCCTGTAGTTCCCAATGAACGTCAGGGTCACTAGGCACACCGGTGGCCTTGGACCACATTCGAACATTGGATATTTGTGGTTTTATTACTCATATCCCGAAAAACTTCGGACAGTTTTGTCAGTTTGTACGAATACGTCGCAATGCGGTGTGACTTATGTATACGTATGCTCCGCCTTGACTTTTTGCTTCTCTATGGAAACTCGTCTGTTTTTTTTGCTTGTATTCTGCAGTTCAATCTAGTTTATTTCGAATCGTTTAGATGTCTAGAATTGAGTCGATGGCTGCAGTTATTTGTAACGATACTTTGACATTTTGAATAATTAAAAACTTAAATAAATTTTTAATTATTCGTTGCACGTTATTGCCGTTGGTCCCGGCTGTCCTTCATGGATCTTTGACAGTCGTAAAGGGTCGTCAATAGCCCGAATGTCTGCCAACCAGTGTTACCAAGGGGTATCGTATTACCCAGTTATTGAGATGTGGAGTTCAGATAGGCAGTCGCTCCATGTAAAATACTGGTATTCAGCTGCATCCTGATAGACTGGAAGCCGACCCCAACATAGTTGGGAAAAGGCTAGGCAGGTTGCTTTATTGCCTGATTTCCTTTCATCAGATTATCTATCTATTTATATAAATAAAAAGAGAAGTCCTGACTGATTGATTGACTCATCAACGCCCATCCTAAACACTTGAAAAGCTGAAATTTTGCACAGAGGTTCCCTTTATAATGTAGACAAGGAAGGAATTCCTGGTAGCACGTTCCCGTGGGATATTTTCCGACATCAACGCGGGTGAAGCCGCGCGGAAAGTACTAGCCATTAATATTGCTATTGATGCCTTCATTGGATTATAAGTTGCTTACTTACACATCAAAGCCATCAAGACTTCATCAGTATATCCGCCTTATTTTACTCTAGAATAGATAATGAATAAAGAATAAAATATGGTACATAAAAGGTCTTAATATAAACAATTCCACATATTTTGCTTACTTATTTCAGCATGCAAAAGTACCTTAAAATTAATTTGTATACTTATTACTAAGTAGGTACTAAGATAATAACTGTGCATTTAGGCGTAGGGACTACTGCACTATTACACAGTGTGTTACGTGAGTACACGATAAAATAACGACAAAAACAAAAATATTGAAAGCTCTTATCAAACAAAACAGAGGCTCGACGACAACAGTCGCTTGTTACTCCGCTATCTCTCGAGTGCCATTGTCCAAAGTGCCGGCGGGATGGGGAGAGTCCCAAACCATGCGGCATAGAATCCCACTTCCTCCCTATACGTGGTTACTGAGCCAGAAAGAAACAAATGACGGTGTCTTAAAAGTAGGAATGGTACTTTTGGATAGTATAGTCAGCTGCACGTCCATGGTACAATTACCTCCCTTTACTTCGTAGCAGTAGCAGCTGTTTTCGTAATTCAAAATGTTACTACTGAGCAAGTGAGATTGACAGTACATACTACATTGTATGTGATTACGTCATCGTTTGTGTGAAGTGTCAATTGATTGATTGCCAATGATCTATACGATCTTCGGCTTCTTATTTTGCTGTAGACAATGTCTGTAGTCCATACCTATTATGTTTCATTGTTATTCGGGCTCTGCTCTAGGCCACTCATGCATAAAAGTAAAAGAAAACTCATGCTTGAACCTGATACAACTCCGAAAAGTCTATATTATTTTACTAATGAGTTTCATGATATCTGCTTCGTAATTCGTCGTTTGAGACGAATGTTCTAAAAGACATCTGATCTGTCTGGATGTTTTGGAAACAGTTCCAAGTTCCAACTGACAAAATCAACGCTATTTCAGTCTCCAGTCCTAAAGCAAGACAGTGAATTATGTGGATGGTAGATATATCTTGAAGATCTGACGTCATTCGAGTGCGAAGTTCTGTTCGCAGGAATTGATTGACAGCCAATGATCTAAATTATGTTCTCCAGTTCATCGACTCGACGTTTGCAGGAATAGAAGATTGAGGGTCCAAATACAACGTTATTGCATGCTGTTTAAAGTCGAAAGTGCATTGTTTGCTAAATAATAGTAGATTATTAAAAGTTCATCTCGATATCTTTCCAATATTGTTGCTAATGTTGTCCCGATTCACGAAATTCAGGTACAATCAATATTTATACATATAAACCCATCATAAACAGAGGAAATTTGTAACCAAAACAAAAACACAGGACCGCTGAATAAATAAAACTCGTCCCAGTATGACGTATGACTCCCGTTTGAAGTATTGAATGGGCCAGTCCCGCTGCACCACTTTCTTTTACTGCCTCTGACGTCACCGCCCACAGCGCCCCCTGGGCCGAGAACGTAAAATTTGAAGCGATGAATGATGCATGTACTCTACTGCATGCTTGAATTCGCAATTAGTGATCATCACAGAAATCTAAATAATAAGACACTATTATTTAGATTTCTGTGGTGATCATGGAAGCATTTGCGTGGGTTTGTTTTGTGACTGGCAACTCGCAGGTCAACCTAGGAGGTTGTCGGCTGCCTAATCGGACTTTCCTATAGGTGCCTCAATAGATTAAGACCTCCAACCATTTCCATTTGCGTGGGCTAGTTGTAACTTTATTTGGGCTACAAAGCACCATAATTATATAAATACGATTAAAACTTATACAGAAGGCCAATTCCCGGAATTAAAAATGTTCAAAATCTAGTCACAATCTTAACGATAATAATCAATCTTAAAAACTTCACAATAATGAAAGTAAATTAGAGGTATTTTTTATAGATTGCGACTTTTTTTTTTTGTGGTTGGGAAATTATCAAATGACTTCTCCCGCTCTGGGCGGAGCGGAGGTTCCTTCAGTTGCCTGTGCCAGGGCCACGGTATCTGTTTCGAACAACCCGCGACCCCGGCGGCAACAACTCGCAACCCCGGATTGAGACTTAGGCCTCTGCCTCGAATTTCGCGGGCAGCGGGGCGGCGGCGGCGCGTCTCGCATTGTCCCGCCCCGCTTCCGCGCCGCTGTTTTCGAGGTCCGGTCCATTTGTTTTTACGCATAAAATCCGGCCGCTCCCGCGCCGCCGCCGCTGCCGCCCCGCTGCCCGCAAAATTCGAGGCAGAGGCCTTAGAATGTAAAATACTAGTATTCAGTTGCATCAGGTTAGAATGGAAGCCGACCCCTGTTGGGATGTAGTTGGAAAGAAGCTAGATTTGCCCCTCTGGAATCTTACATATGCAACTGACTATAAACAAAACACAAGATCAGAACAAACGGACGTTAGTTGAATATAAATCACGAATCGTCATTCTATATTTATTATTTATGCTAAAGGACCAAATTCGGCTTAACATTGAAAGTTCCCTAATTAGGCCGTGAATCCTAGCAAATATCCCTGGAATACAGAAATAGTTACTGGTAACCTTTACTATGCCACTGTTACTTATTTTCACGTAATAAGCTTATGAATATGAAAGTAGAGATTTCAAACGTGGTGCTGTGGCTTTGGGCGTTTTGTTCTGTACGTCTGAGCTGTTCGTCAAGGGAACTTGTTTGGAATGTGGAGGCTATAATTAGCTTACATTGTATGTGGTGAGTAGGTGGAAACGGGTGGAAATGAACTGTAAACGCAGGTATGTAAGTAACGTTTAGTTACTACCATCGATTACCTACTGATACAACTTATAGGTCGTTTATTAATATTATGTCTGATGATAAGGAGGAAAACTGCCAATTACAATTGCAATAGGCGTCTTCCTTAGATACCCATCAAATAGGCAACAAGGTGGACCGATGGCCTTGTAAAGGCCGCAGGAATCGTTACCGGTCGAAGTGGCGGTGCTTGGGGGAGGCCTATGTCCAGCACTGGATGTCTTTCGGCTGAAATGATGATGACACAACACGGTAATTCATTAGACATGTGGTAGACAAATTACGGATGAAATATTAAACCAGACGCTCCATTACAAATAAAAAAAAGACGCCAAACCGATGACACATTCGACGTATCGTAAAACTACTCTAGAAGCGCGCACGCAGATCGACCGTAATCGCGTGCGCTTGCACGTGGTCGAACAGACATTCAATCCGACGGAAGACGCAGCGGGCGGCATTAGCATACACTCCCTTCTCAATTGAAACGCATCAACTGACGCTCAATTTAAATTAGAATGATTAAGGACGGGAAGTTTGCTTTGCAGAAGGACGTAAATAATATTAAGATGACTAGATCGTCCGAAGATGAAAGCATTATTTGGCTAGCCCAACTTCAGTAGTCTACCCAAGAAAGAATGCAATTTTCATTCAACGAGATAAACTACTCCGTGCTGCTCATTTCATGGATAGAGAAACTACTGGTTAACAATCGATATGATGACCTTCAATCAAGATAAACAAATTCTAAACCGAAATACAGAACATTAACCTTACAGAAAAATTCCTAGAACAACCTTGTCGTTGCTAATTTATTGTTTCTAAAGAGTTATTAGTACGTCACTCGGTTTAAAAATGATCCCGTTTAGTTGTACGACGTAAATATAGCAATTAGTTACTGCTATAGACTGATCTTTAGGTATAGATACTTCACGTGTTACGCTCGCACGTGATATAATTCATGTTTCGTGACATAATAACTAGCCCAGTCGATAACAACATCAAACATCGCAAACGCGCATTTAACTACGATTTTTTTATATGGTGTTAGGTCCCCTGGGAGCAGTCTATATACAACTTTGCAACACTGAAAACCTTGTGCTACTCCCATGGTGCTCGAAAAACTACGAACTTCTGGCACTTGTTATTTATTTTTTTTTTGAAAAATATATCTTATGGTCGCTTTAATTTCGCAGTTTTTCGAGCACCATGTGAGTAGCACAAGGTTTTCAGTGTTGCAAACTTGAGTATAGACTACTCTCAGGGGACCTAACAACATATAAAAGAATCGTAGTTACATGCGCGTTTGCGATGTTTGCATTTTTTGTGTCGATTATGACTGGGCTAAACTATGTAGAGGTCAGGCTTTCTTGTATTTAATCTCCTTTGACTTTGACTCACACGAGCTGAAGGTACTTGTTAATGTTTTACTTAAGTGCTGTCAACAGTTATAGGAGCCCTTAAGTATGCGCAGGTTGAGTGGCCGCCACTTACATTAACAAAATGGCTGACACAGAACATTTAGTGTGAAAGCATGTGAAAGGTTTTAGTCCTGCAGATGAGTACCACTCATAAAAATAAATGTAAACTGCGATAAATGTTCTGATTACGCTCAGCAATTCAGATTCCGTGACATGCAGAATGCAAATTACTGAGTTAATAAGTTTTGACCAAAGAAGCGATGGATGAACTGTGTGAAAGATGATATGGCTAGAAAGGGGTAACTACCGAGATGACGACTAATAAAGAATTATGGACGAAAAAGACATGCTTCGCCGACCCCAAATAAATTGGGATAAGTGCAGGAGAATGATGATGTTGATATTTTGAAGGGAGAACCTATGAAAACCGTTCAAGAAGGGTCAGGTCTCTAATTTATTTCTAGGTCGATCAAGTTAGATCGATTAATTAATATAAATTGCTCTAAAACTTTACAGAACTGTCCCATCTATAATTTGCGAACAGAACAGAACAACAAGGATATTGACATGGCTTGACTTCGAGAACCATTAATTATCAACCTAGCCAAACCATCTTAACCTTACAATAACCCGTTATTTATAATTTATTTATTTATATGAATATATAAAATAACTTTTGACACACGTAAACACATCTTTTTCGCGTGGGGTGCGATGGAAAAGATTTGGCACGTATCCAGATAAATGCGATAGCGTTATCGTATTTGAAGCTTGTGCAGGCAGTTTTTTTTTTTGCGTTACGTAGGTTTCCCCAAATTCCTTTTTAAAAACTGACAACACGCGTGCTTTTTTTTGTCGAAACGTGAGGGATTTGACCAGCAGTTTCTGCTAGAATTATTTTTCAAAAAGTATCTATATTTCATAGTTATTATAAACCCGTCCCATTTCGCGCAATACTCTACGTCAATGTCACGCAATTTTAGGAGACACTCTTAATCTTTTGCGTAGGTGTAAAACGTGTGTACGTCGCGCGTACGAGTATCCATGTGCTAATTAGCTATTGACACGACTTCATTCTCTAACACCGTCGTTTACGGTAAAATACAAGTTAATAATCCGAAAATAAATTCTCCTTTCGCCTCCGACCTTGCGTAACTTTGTTAACTCTTGATCGCTTCGATAACGTCTTGAAAAATGCTTCAATCCCCTTTTCACTTTTAACATCTTTCTTATCTCGTTAAGCTCCTCCCGAAAACCTTGGTAAGTATCTTCAAGAAAATTTTCAAGGCTTGCCCATTTTGCGAGATGAATAATTTCGACTCACGACAACGTCAAATTATAGATGTATGCTCTTTGTTGTCCCGGATAACCGGAAAACCTATAAGCCTCAGAGATAAAGGATTATGTACCCAAACTATAGTTTAGGGTTCCCTAAAGTAGTATTGTCTTTACACGAAGCATTTATATTTCAGGCAGTAGAACGTAGGCGTATCTTCCCAGCAAAATATCGTCAGTAATTTATTTAAACTACGACCTCACTTGCAAAATGGTTTCTATATTCAGAGCAAAGCTTCTTGTTACGGCTCCCAGGTCTCAATTTAATGAATTTAGCACTTCTGGAGGAATATACCTAAGTCCTTCGTAAGTTTCATGAGTATCGTTCATGTATGTACGCTTTCACTCAGCATGTGTCTTATCCCCGAATGCTTAGGCAGGGTGTATCTATATGTATAGTACACCCACATTTCGGCAGGTATGTATAAGTCCCGTGTAATAGGGGGCGAGCCTAATGCCATTAACCGGGCACAAATTCAGACTCCGGGCTGTTACTGAGAAATTTCATCATTGCACCTGCCACTGTTTGTCTCTGCATCACCCAAAGGTTGACTGGTAGAAAATGTCTATGACATTAAGTCCGCCTCTGTACATTTGTGTGCTTGAAGTATTAAATAAATAAATTTCAAATGGAAAACCCAATAACACTTTGTCTGACCTGGGAATCGAACCAAGGACCTCATGCTCAGCAATAGCGCTTGTGCTAACCACCAAAACATGATCATAAATCTGTCCTCAGTCGTCTGTATCCGAAACTTATGCTATTTTAAATGCTAAAATATAGATTTAGCAAGTATTCCTTCAGTGATTCATGTGTGCATTATGTTTTAAAGGCCGTGGAATTGAAAGCTGGGGGAGGTGATAAATGGCTTACCGTCTCATGTAGTCTTCCCCCTGTGGCATTAATAGCAGGTTTTACATTACATGCTAACAGCTAGATATTTCTTTTAGCTGTGCCAAAATGCTTCAACATTTTTCCTCCTGTACCTTGTGTTGCATAAACTAGAAATACCTTTGAAGGTTGTCGTTTCCTGTTTTCTTGTTCTGTCGAGAGTACTCTGGAATGTTCATTTAGGAAAGTCAAGTACTTAATCAAGAATCATCCGCTCCAGTTTCCCGTGAAGAGCCACCCCAAGCTTCACTTTTGAATTATTCTATACAAAACAGTTACTAGGAGCACGCGACACAAATTGTACATCGATTTTCAATTTTGGACCCAAATTGGAAACTTATTTTCATTTATTACCGTAACCCTGCAATGTCAAGTCAGATGATGAAGCAATTTTTCCATTACCAATTCAATTTTCAAAAAATTGTAAAATTCGACGATCGAGAAGTGGGTATCTATTGATATGATAACTTTGAAAGGTCTTAAAAGATGTTGGCCAGATGCTTAATTAAGCGAGAATCATCCTTTATAAAATCTAAAAGGGACGTAACAATAGTGCTCTATTCTAAAACTAATTAGGTATCTCTAAAATCTTGTAAGTATATTTAAACTAAAGCAAGGTGACCTGAGACTGTATCGAATTTTCAACGTCCTCAGATCGTCTCGACTTTAAATTTTGCAGATACAGTATCACTCATAAAATACTAGCAAACTTGATTAAAAATCAAACACTCTTTCATCTGATCGGAAAGACTTAAGACAAGGTTTCAATAAGGTTGATATTAGGGAATGCAATTCCGCAAGATAATTTCAGTCCCTGTGTTTACGGGACTGACCTTCCTTAATCCCGTGGGATAATATTTGCGGAATCCCGCAGGGTGGACGTAGACTTCTCAAATTAATCATAATAAAGACTTCATTTTAATGGTTTTAACTAAATTAGACCATGCTATTATAGTACATATCTTTATTAATATTTTTAAACATTAAGACATAGTAACATAAACATCTCAAGAAAACACAAGAAAAATATTATTTTGAAAATAACTGCGCAAAAAAGTATACTAACAAAAATATGAATAACTGGGTCTGAACTAAATAAATAAATTTAATTAATTGTTTCGCCGGCTAAACGGCTTTTAAAATTCTAACCTTACAGACTAGTTGTTAGCCAGCAGCAGAAAAGACTCGTTCTTTTGATCCACCTGACTCGAAATAATTCATATCTTCATTTATCAAAACTTTAAGATTGCTGGATCTAGGTTGGTGTGTTGTTCCAGATCCAGAACTTTTTCATACTGGTCAAGGTTAATTCGAGTTCATCTTGAAGTGATAATGATGCTGCTTCATCAGCAGCCACCAACCAACCAAGTTTATCGTGTTAATACAGCAGCATCATCTGCTGCTGTATTAACACGATAAACTTGGTTTCTCCCGCCAGTCCCGCGATCCCGCTCAATTTTCGATCGGGATTAGTCCCGAATAATGTACGCGGGAACCCGGTATTGCATTCCCTAGTTGATATGCATGCAGACAGTGGGCGACCACTTTAGCGGCTTCTAGAAATCGTGCTAGAATGTACATAGGATTTTTCCAGAAGCTCAGTTGCATAATGAAATTGATCAAACATCGTTGCATTCAGATCATGTTGATGTTTGGCGCCGGACGGCTGACGCAGATAACCCTTTATGTACTGTTTACTACTCGTCACTTCGTTAGATAACTTTGCGGCACTATCAAATTTTCAGTCTCAGGTCCATTTAAAAGCTTTCTAGGACTGCAAACTTACGTACAAACAATGAAATGAAAATGAAAAAGCCTTTTATTTCATGCATTACACACTATTTTCATATTTCAAGCAGGTACGATTAATTTAATTAATGTTCTTAGTTTTTTTTTTCTTCTTCCGCAAGAACCCCAGTTTGAGTGAAGGCCTCCTCCAAAGATGCCGATTTGTCTCGGTCTTGTGCTATTTGGCTCCAGTTTGAGCCGAAAGTTCTACTGATCTCGTCTTCCCAACGTGTCTGGTCTTCCTCTGTTTCTTTTCTCTTGTGGCCCTCTCCACAGTGTTGCTTTTACGGTCCATCTCTGGTCTGTAAGCCTCGCTACGTGGCCTGCTAATTTTCATTTTAGCTTTTTTGCAAAGCTCAAGGCCGCTAATGCCTTTTGTTATTGATCTTATTTTGTGTCAACAATATTATATCTTAATTTTACTGAGTATGAGGTTACATTTAAACTGCTGTTGACTGCATGGTCTCTTTGAAATCACAAGTAACCTTTAATATGAGATCAGCTTTAGCTTAAAATTTTAAAGTAGATCAATTAGTGGACTCTTGTGGTGCCTACATAAGTATAAGTTTAAGATGGAACATTCTATCGAGTCGAACTTCAGTACCTTCCAGTACGGTTACTGTATCCTTCGAGATATTATTTATTTACAAAGGTACCTTCGAAGACGGTGTTGACGCCCTCTGTTCCTATCTCATGAATCATAATATTCTCATAATCGATCCTTATAACATGCGAGTATGCGACGCGACTAAAGCTGTGAACAAATATTATGTTCTTTTTTTGAAAACTGTTTTATTTATTGCTGGCTGAGGAGAATTTGAAGCTTATTTAACTTGGGATCACGTTCGTGTGTTTACTTTTTTCTGAAGCGGTTGAGACTGCGTGCCTTTCTGGCGCTATACCGAACCTCATCACCGAATTTGAGCAAGGGTCCTTATTTTCCTTTTAACGAGTCGAATGCCGTAATTACAGACACAATTAAAAAGCCATATTGTGTCACGCGTGGATCCACGTTCGAAGGGTTACTGCAAAGATTTTGCAATTTCTCAGTAGCCAGCCCGGTGTTTGGATTTGTACCCAGTTTTTGGCAATAGGATAGTCCCCTGTGGTGTATTTGATAATTGTTTTATATGTGGGTAGGCTTGTCTCGTCAGCTGGTTATCGGCCATTACACGAGTATATGTGATCTGCAGTGTTTTACTGATTTTAACCTAAAATACAGAACAATTGGCGACGAATCGTTATTCACGTGTGTTATTATATTGTCAGTATCACTAGTAATGAATTGAGTTTCAATGACCACGGAGCACGCAAAATCTCATATACATAGAACTAAAACTTAACTCGCAAAACCACCACCACCAACACACCTGGAACCTGGCATCTGGCACCTGTGGCTAATCCGGCGGGGCAAAAAGACGTGTTTTATTTTATGTACTGTTGCTGTTGCCTAGAATTCCAAATACTAAATTGTCTTCTCTCTTGTTCCAGTTGACGAGAAGATATTCTGCTGCCACGGCGGCTTATCTCCAGACCTGCAGGCGATGGAACAGATCCGGCGGATCATGCGGCCGACCGATGTGCCCGACCAGGGCTTGCTCTGCGACCTGCTGTGGTCCGACCCAGACAAGGACACCGCCGGTTGGGGCGAGAACGACCGCGGTGTCAGCTTTACATTCGGAACTGAGGTGAGGAAACATTCTAGTCTGTTTTAAAGAAGGGCTGTGTAATCTTCTTCGGATCTTTAGACTTAGCTGCATCTGTAACAATATTGATGCCAACACTACAGTAAAAAGAATTGGTTACTATTATGAAGTGTTAGTTAAGGATCTTGTTATTGTTTAGCTCCATATTTCGCTAGCACTGGAACAATTAGGTATGGCTACACCATGGATTAATACGCCCCTGAACAAGGAGATTAACCTTGCAAAGATTCATATTCTGTGTGATGGACCTTGAGAGATCTAGCTTCGTGCACGAGATCGACTATGCTATGCGAGCAGCACCAGATAAATACAATGTTGCCCATGGGTATGTGACCGCCCGTATTTTTCTGAATATTCATGAAAATTTCTCGAAAATGGGGTATATCTTTAATATTGTTCATGTTATTAATTTTTTTATTTTTTATAAGCGTTTGTGACCCTTGCTTTACATTTTTTGCCATATCCCGATGCTATTGGCTTTATTTGGATTCAGTTTATTATTTCTAAAAACTAGAGTTTTATATTTACATAAATAGATATTAAATTAAAGGTAGATCCTCTTCTTAATTTAAGTTAATTCTCGATAATTTTTCATGACTATTCAGAAAAATACGAACGGTCACATATAATTGGGCGGCATTGTATAATCACGAGGACTACACGCCTAAGAGCACTTCCCTGACCTCTTCTTCTCTTCCAAAGGTTTACCACAAAATTGCTGCGGTAGGTAGGCTTTCAGTTAGGGAATAAAACAGTCTCTAAAATGTTCTAAACCTTAGTGAGCTCGAGCACGAGAGACGAATATTTCAGCGTTGAAGCTTACGCCGTGCCTCACATAGTCTTCCACGTGCCAAATGGAAGCTTGCTTTATATTGCTGCGGTGCGAGTTGCTGCAGTACCTTAACTGTTTGCCAAATTAAGCCTAGCTTGGACTCACAAACTGTTCTTAGTGTTGCATGTTTGGCAAGGAAATTGGTAGGTAGGTAGAAAGTGCATTTACGTTGTAAAAGGTAAAAAGGTAGTTATGATTTAATAGCCCCCAACCCTCAGCCAGACTCTGCCCAACCCTTTGGGGAATTACACTGTTTGTCAACCGCACCGGGAACGGGACGTCATAGAGAAAACAGATGACGGCGCCGAAGTAGCGACTGTACATTTACTATGAACGAAAAATCTCGTTTCTCGCTGACGTCTCGTTCCTGGTGCGGTGGACAAACAGTCTTACTCCCGAAAACGATTAGAGTTTGATTTTGTTTCCGATTCAATCTCGTTTCTGATCGAACTAGCAGACTTGATTTTATGTGTGTAAGGTCACACTGCAAATGGTGACGATTTTTACCGTGTGGATTTTCAAACTCATATTCATATTGGTGCAGATTACTTTGACCGCCGACTGTACTAAGGATATTGCTGTATTTCATTAGCACGTACCACAATAATAATGAGGAAGAAATTAGGAGCTGTCAAACTAATTTACATGTTCAACTTCAACGTAATTTATGCGGCATATTTTAAGTGTCGTTCAAATCTGTTTTGAGTTTTAGCTCGTCCTTATTTTACAGCTTTGTCTGCCGTATTTGTATACTTGTTTTATGATGTGCAAGTCAACAATAAACACAAACACTTCTAACCCCAAACGCATGTACCGTCTCCGTGGCCGTCGCGGGTAAAAATCACTAAGGGGAGGCATAAGGTAGGACATTCACGATCGAAATAAAAGAAGTAGTAGCTAATTGCAATGTAACTCTTATCTCGGTAAGATAAGGTATAAATTAGAATGATTGCCGAAAGTTTATCAAACTTACAGCTGTCATTCTAATTTTTACTTGCAATTTCATTCATATTTGATCGTGAATGCGCTGCTCAGCTTTTTGGCTGAAATGATGTTACTTAATGCATCTCTACAGCCAATACTCAAAATTTTAATGATAATTCAGCATTCAAAGAAAAATAAATAAATAAACCCTATCTTAGACAAACAAGCTCAAAATGTGATCTCGTGGTACATTGTTATCTGCGCGTGCACTGCTACATACAACGCGTCCGCATGGCTGACCTCTACGCACTATCGCAGTCTGTCACTGATTACTCTGTTTGTGTTAGACTGTGTGTGCCTATGTTCTACCACGTGCTTGGTACCTGGGGTTAGGCAGGTACTTAGGATGCTGAGACCGATAAAAAAATATGTCGTGATGAGATGACACGCACGTAGATCAAGAGATCGAGATCGTTCTATTCTGTTGTTTTCTTGATAGCGCTTAGTGGTGGGAATTTTGACCGCGGTGTCATTATTTCTCGATGATTATAGCGAAGTTTTGAACTTTTGTTTTGAACAACAAGCTGCCGTACTGCAAAAATCTCACAAGGCAAATAAAACGTTATTTACACAAATGGTACCTTATTACATAAGGAAGCTATTCAGAGATGTTTAACAAAAATCATACCTAAAAATGTTATAATTTGCAACGACAGCATAAAAAAACTGAATCCTGGTAGACAAAATAGTAAAATTCGAGAAAAAAAATCGTGTTTTTTTTTTAACCTATTCAAATTAGTTGTTGGATGAGCTACCTACCTGTTACGTTTGATCCATTATTTATGGGACACCCTGTATAAGAAACGTAGCAGGTGGCATTCTGTAGTTTCTGCCTTTGTATAAGTATTTGCTTTGTGATCCCAACCCCATTCTATTTAAACGTGGAAGATCAGTCATTCCTGGTATATTCGTTTATATTTGCAGGTGGTAGGGAAGTTCCTGTCGAAGCACGAGTTCGACCTGATCTGCCGCGCGCACCAGGTCGTGGAGGACGGCTACGAGTTCTTCGCCAAGCGGCAGCTCGTCACGCTCTTCTCCGCGCCCAACTACTGCGGCGAGTTTGATAACGCAGGTCAGTACATTTTGTAGACACTTTTATACCTAAAAATACCTATGAGTAAGTATTTCTTACATTTCAAAAAAAAAAAAATAACGCGCGGATTCATTATTATACTATTATTTCGTGCACATTGGTAGGTATGGGTTACACGTTTACCTATAGTTTTATTGTAATGTGTAAGCCGACGTTCGCACGGACGTAAAAATATCGCGGCGATTTTTTTTTCCCGCACTGGATTTTTTTTTTTTTTTTTTGGCGCGCTCTACTTAGCGCCGAGAGTTGAAAATCCAACAGTCTGTTTTTTCGACGCTCTGTGATACACTGTGTTGGATTCTCGACGCTCGGCTCTACACCGAGAGTTGAAAATCCAGTGCACGATAAAATCCCGCCGCATTATGTTTACGTCCGTGCGAACGTCGGCTAACTGTTATACACCCCAAAATTTTCTGCCGAGCCTTTTCCCAACTGTGTTGGGGTCGGCTTTCAGTCTAATTGGATGCAGCTGAATACTAGTATTTTACATGGAGCGACCTCCACAACCCAGTTACTGGGTAACACTATATCCCTTGGTATGACTGGTTGTCACTTTTGGGCTTCTGACGACCCCTAATGACTGTTAAAGATCTACGAATTACAGCCGGGACCAATGGCTTAACGTGCTTTCCATCCGTATCGATATGTAATGGCCGTTTGTTTACCCATCCAAGAACAGACCGCGCCAAGCATAGCTTAATCTCTGATCGACCCGTGCGATTGTTATCATTTAGGCACGAGCCCTTAGATAAAAATACCTTTACCCAATAAAGTAAAATAAAATACTAATATTTAGTCAATAGCGGGTGAACCTGGAATAGATTCAGCCAGACCAGGAAACCATTGTACAAAAGGGAGGAGGGCTATACGTAGCTATGGGTGGAACAGGGCTGCCAATGATGATGATAGTCAATTATCGACATGACTGCCGGAAACGCGGATCTACGCGGGACACGATGGCTTTTCAATTGTTTGTATAAATACGGCATTCAGTCGGTTAAGGAAATGGGATACCTATGGGGTTGCCACACAGCAATCTAGATATTAATCACTGTGTTATGGTATTTGAAATTACCCTTACCCTAAGGATGACTATTTGCCCTATATACTATACTGCTTATTGCCCGAGTCAAGGCTGAACTGGCTGTTCCACTAGGAAAAAATTAAGCGGAGGCACTGCGGACTCCTCAGACAAGAGATTCGGATGGACAGTTTTAACAGCTTCGTTACCATTTTTATTTATATAGTCGCCGCATTAAGAACCGAGTCGTCAGGCCATAAATCATTGTTATCAGTCTGTCTCGCTCGCACTTTTGGAGTGCCATAATGATGTGCGTAACAGTAAGGGAGCGTAGCACATTCTTATTGCTACTGACATTTATGGCCCGACGACTCGGTTCATAACGCGAGTACTACAGTCTCAGCCTTTTGGTTTAGCCCACGAGGAATAATTTTAATTTGGGGCAACGGCAGGAGAACAAAATGCTGATACATAAATTCATGTTTTTAATATCCATTTTTCCAATTCCAGGAGCCCTCATGTCAGTGGACGAGACACTAATGTGCTCGTTCCAGATTCTAAAGCCGGCCGACAAGCGCAAGCTCTATTCCGGCCTCAACATGGGCCGACCCAACACGCCGCCGCGCGCGCAGCCCAAGAACAAAAAGAAGTGAGTCCACACACACACACACAACTGTTGCACTAACATTGTACATGTGCACCGAGTAGTAAGAATGATGTGCTCATGGACCAATCATAGGTTAGCGTTATGACGCGACTACTGTGCTCGTCCAATGGGCGTAAATAGAGTATTGTATAGTTTAGCTGTCAGAGTATATCTCATGAGATAGCAAGTCTTTGACAGACAGTTGTAAAATGTTACTATCTAATGTACTCGTGTATATACTTTACAAAGAAATCGTACCGCTACAGTCGTTGGCCAGACGCGAAGGAGTTAGAGTAAATATATGTCTCGTTTACTCTTACTACTGAATCTAATAAGTGGTCTTGTCTCATTATTATTGTTTTGTGACTTGTCTATTGCTATACTCTGTCTACGCCAATGAGTGTTTCTCGAATGATCACGCCATACTTACTACTCTGTGTAGAATAATACGATGGAAATTAAAGGGAAAAGATGGGTGTGAGTTTGGTAATAGGGCTTGATAATGGATACGTAATATCGCGAGGGGTCGTAACTCGTGAACGACCTTACGAGTGAGCAGTAATGTTACTAATCTCTGTAATTGAATTTCGTTCATCGACTTTTTATGTCGAAACCATATTATTTTTGTCGTGTGAATAGACACTTGATGCAATTCATCGTTATATTCGATTGCATGAATAGTTCGTACGATTGTTTGCCAACTAGGACAACCTCTTTTTATCTAGAGGTGATGAGTCGAATACTACTCGTCAAATAAGAATAGTGATGAGCACCGCGTAATTTTAATTAACGTGCTTCATTTCTGTTATAATTTTTTTATGCACCACACTACTCTTGTATTGCCAAATTGACTGGTTCACCGCTCAGTGTTGCCAGATTATTAAATAAAATTAAATGCCAAAATCAGATCGATAAAATATTAAGTTCTTATCAATGCTATATTGCCAGACTATGCCAAATTTTGTTATGTTGAGTATGAATTGAATTGGTTATAATAATGTGAAATTGTATGCGAATAATAGTTATTTAAGTTATGTAATGCTAACAGCTGTGGGGCTTTAACAATGTAAGTGTACTATTTAAGTGACGTGTAAAAAATAAAGCATTCCCCATTTAATTCGGTAGTTTGAATTTCGTAAATAATACCTTAGGAGTTTACACACCCTAGACACAGTCGTTTTAAAATTCGTGGGTTTAATAATGAGCGGATTTTGTCATATGGCAATACAGTCTCAGACACGCACACATACATAAACATACATTACGCACACATCTGTAGCATGAAGAGGGGATTAAAGCGGACGGTGGCGGAAAGATGTTTCTCAGTGAACTAGAATCTTGTAAAATATCTGATAGTAGAGATATTATGTAATGTTTTTAAGAGGCCCCCCGGAGCATGCGTACTTCATACAAACTAAATACAAAAATAATTTGTAATGAAAACATATTCTTAAGGTAGTGTGTATTTATTCCGACTGGATTACAGAATATCTATCTAGGTTCCTGAATAAGAACACTGATTTAATCATGAAATATGAGAAAAATATGTTTTCTGAAAACTTTTTTTTCTCATATTTTATGTTTAAATCAGTGTTCTTATTTAATAATATTTGGTGACCTAGATATTCTGTAATCCAGTCTGAATAAATACACACTACCATAAGAATATGTTTGATTTACAAATTATTTTGGTATTTTGTTTGTATGAGCTGCGCATGCTCCGGGGGCCTCTTAACGATGAGTTGAGATATTTTCCTTAAGAGGCTACCGACCGCGCAGTGGCGCCCTCATCGTTTGTTAATCGTTAAAACGAAAAATAGTGACTACTTTTTTCCGTTTTAACGATTATAATAAAACTTAACCATATAAAGCTACTATTTGTAATAATAATAACGTATAGTCTTGTGAAGCACAATTCTGCATTTTCATTCTAATATAAAAGAAATAACCAAACAAACGATGAGGGCGCCACTGCGCGGTCGGTACCCTCTTAAGATCATGGTGAATTGAAAAAGTACAAAGTATTTTTACTTACAAAATAGATTTTTGTACAGTGAAGCTTAGATAGTTATATACTTGCGTCAGTCGGCAGACACTTCCACTAGCTTTAGGGTTAAAACGCAACACATGATACGATGTCACATCGTGGCACGTTCCGGCCGACGTTGTTACAGGCATGTTCAGGCAGGAATCACAACTCCGCCGGGAAACCGCAGTAGTTTCTAGCGAACTGGTCGCGGCGGAGGTGTGATAAGGCCCTTAGATAACTATTTTTTATTAATAACTATCTACTATTTTCGTTTACCGTTTACACCTAAAACAAGTTGTAAAGACTTAAAAAAAAATTGTTATCTAAGCATGTCTCTAACAACGTCGCCGTCGGTCGCAACGTGACACGATGCGACGTCTTATGGTGTGTATGTGTTATGGCGCTAAGTCCGCGACTTCGTCTGCTTGAAATTTCTTGTTTTAATATAAAAAGTATCCTATGACACTCGGCAATAATAGTATAGCTTTCTACAAGGTAAAGATATTTTGTAATTGTATCAGGGGCCGTACTTATGACATGAAAAACAATGGATCCATCATGGATCCGTTTAGAAAAAAGGACGGTGCTATAGTTCGCAATAGCTCCGTCTCTCTCTCACACTGGAACACTTCTGCCCTGCTATATGAGCTCATAGTAAGCCCCCAGTACTGCCAGAGATTATCTGTTACAAGGAAAAAAAAAATAACCTCTTCATAATATTAGTGCATTATTATTGCGCTATTTGTGAACCCTACCTACATGTTTATTGTGTTACTCAAAAATTAAAATAATTATATTTTATAATCCCAGAGACATTATATGAAGCCGCTACACAACAGGTACCAAATGCTGTGTGACGTTTGAAATGCATCTTGCCATTAACAAACAATATTTTTTTTTCATTAGTAACATTCACTGGTGCTACATACTCGCACAAAACTAATAAACTACATAAAATACCTAACGATTGAAAATTTTATTTCGTAATAACTCAAAAATGTTTTGTAATACATGAAAATCCATGTGCCATATTAGAGTTTTAAAAGTATTTAAACTTGTCCATAAAAATAAATCGCTCATTTGCAACAAGGTCGACATATCTCAAGAGTAAGAGAGAGAGCGCAGAATCTGCCCTCTCTCTCTTACTAGAGCTTAGAGAAAAGACGTTTTTACAGTAAACAGAGCACAATTTCTTCAACACAACTGTATTATTAACTAAAGAATCATCAATTTTGAGATATGTCGACCTTGTAGCAATTGAGCGAAATGTGTTTTGATGCAAAGATTTGAATCGTTAGATTCGACCGGAAACGTCAAAAGATGGTCACTTTTCTCTTTCGTTGACAATGACATTTAATATCGCGACCTAGGTACGGTGAGGACAAATCTAACGATTTAAATCTTTGATTTTGTTGGAAGTTGTGTGCAATGAGTACGTATAAACATTTAAAAAAATGATTTTTTTACCATAAAACCAACATTCGTTTGACGGCGTTTTATTATGTCATATCAAGTGCATGATTACTTATGGCGGCGCGAGGCGTAGGTGTTGTGTGGTAGTAGGAACACAAACACTAATGGCCCGATTCACCATCCCTGGATTAGATACGGTGAACTTGATAAGCAGATACAAATTCTGATCGATTTGTTTTGAAGATAGTGCCTATCTGGAAACACTTGTAGCTCTAACCTCGCATTTACATTCATATACAAGTTGTGATACTTGTTTTGTCGCAAAAACATGTGTACACAACATGTGCTACACATTGTATTGACGTTGTTTCAGATATTATTTACTATTTTATCCACTTTTTAAGTTTTCTACAAGCTCTGTATATTATAGTTCTACTTTAGTTGTCTAACTAGGATTTACAACTTGTTTAAGTGTAAACGATTAATGAAAACAATAGACAGAACACAACAACATGTTTTATTCCTTGATGCAAGCACGGGGTTAAAAGGGAATGTGACATCTCTTGTCACGTCAGAATTTTATAAGTACTCGCGCCGCCAATCCAGTGTTTGTCTATCCCGTTTTGTATCATTATCATTGTTTTTATTATGTTTTATTTCATTACTGTTTATCGTCAATAGCAGTATCTTTTGTTAATCTAAAAAGAATATCTAAATATATTAAGAGCTGTTCTCAATATCTAAATGAATTTGTATCGTTAAAAGTTGGAATAAGAATACAAGATTCATGTATCAAATTGCAATGTATGACATCATCTCACGTATTATTTTGTGTTTGTTCCCGATCGCCAGTTAATCGCCCCACCCTGCGCCTGCGTCGCCCCGTCGCCGACTCGCATGGACTCCCACGTACCTACATATTACCTATCTTACAAATATTAGTAACTTAGACAGCGATAAGGGACTTTATAATACGATAGTTTGCTAATCTCACCTTCCATTGCGCGTTTTGACCTTGTTTGTGTATCTACAATTGAAAATCGCGCAATGGATGATAAATAAGTTTTTGTATCATATTTATAAGTGTAGTTGGGTAGTGAGGTTGCTTGACATACTATGTAACGAAAATGTTATCGCAAATAATGATAATTTAATGTCGAATGGCTTTGCTTCTCCAGATGGTCGGTCCAAGGAGATTTTAGTCTTATGTTAGGTAAAGAGTCAAATGATTTCAGCTTGGCTTTTAGATGTTCATTCTTTGTCTACTGAATGGCTTTTAACAACAACTCGACTGCCAGAAATGCGGATCTACGCGAGGCACAATGGCTCTTTAATTGTTTCTGTAAATACGACATTCAACCGGTTAAGCAAAACAGTTTACGTATTGTTCTTTTTCGCTCTTCTATAAAATAGAATACATTTTGTAATTTTTTTCTACTGTCTATGAAATCTTGTGACTGTCAAGTATTACTTTTAAAGCTCTCTGAAGTTATTGTTTACATATTATGTAAATATAAAGAAAGTGAAGTAAGATACATTAAATTGATAGTTTACTTATTAAAAACGTAACAAAAAAAATCTAACTCTAGTAACAACTGGATTTTAAATATAAAATGACTGCAAGGAAGTCAAGTCTTCCTGTTGTTCCTTCCAAAATCTCGCTTCACTCTCTTTAGTACATATTATATTACCTCAATATATGTCGGTAACGCATGTTTACTATTGATCAATTGCTGGACAATTGTCCCTCGGACGAGTGCGTTAGGACTAACACTGTTAAAACTTTGCCGTAAGTTGAAAAAGTGACCAAGTCAATATCATCTGTAGGTCAATTTTATGTCGGGCTGATGCGAGAAGTAAGATAATTCATGCTCTCAAAAAGGTTGCAGTCGAATTAAATGGTCATATTTTGATTTACGGCAATACCAGCCAGTCACATTTCAATCAACAGTAGCAAATAAATCCCATGTTATTTTTTTAATCATTAAACGAGTTTTGAGGATTTTGTAGCAAACAGCTAATGTCGTTAAATATTTTTTTATTCATAAACAAAATGGCGATCTAGCATTCGGCTCTGGGGCTCTCCGTGGGCGATTCACATGTGGATGGATGCACTTTTATGCGCGTAATGATAATGTCTGTGCAAATGTGTGTATGTATGTATGATTGTTCCCAGAATGCTTGTATCGTATTCAATATTCAACAATAAATGTAAGGTTATATACCCGCGGCTGCAACTTCGACTTCTCCCCCCTCCCTCGACATTTTCGTCGTACCCCTTTTTTTGTGCGACAGCAAAGCATTGACCGCTAGGTGGAGCGATATGATTCATGTCGAAGTTGTGTCACTGTAAAATTTAATGACACAATTCGATGATGGAAATATTGGAAATATGATAAGTAGTAAGCATAAATATCGTAACGAAGCCGTAGTTTGTTGATAATATAATGAACAAAACGCCCACAGTATTGGACCCATTTGGTTGAAATTAGCCGAGTACGATGCTAGAACTCTACGTTCTTACGTGTCCCCAATAGATGGCAAATGCGTACATTCCCTCACAAGAAATACACACATCTTGTTTTATGGAATGATCTAGATTTAAACTATTATTTCTTGTTAAGTTTTATTACGTGACTTAAGCAATACATTCATTTTCAAGTAGCAAGTGTTTTTATCTCTAACTAGTAAGTACTTACGTGGAAAAACTTCCTTACCATGCATTTACACTATTTACCTATAGTAACTACATACCTAGCTACTTATATCGTGACGAGGAATTACTAATACCTAATTCTTAGTCTTCCTGACCGTATGGTTAAAACTTACGAATCATAGTTTCGTAGTTTATTAGTAGTTTATTTTATGGGAATCTTGGCTACAGAAAATATTCAGAGGACCAGTTAGATTGAAAATGTATTGGTAAGTAAAACGATCCCATGTATAATTAGGAACTGGTGGATAAGCATTTAAATAAAAGCAAAGTGGTCAATATGTGGGCGTATTTAGATGTAAACGTTACACCGTCCCCTCAGGTCGGTCAATAGGACTAAGTGTAGTATTGCTTTGTCGCCCTACTACTTATGCGATCTTAGTACGCACTATGCTTCGCGCGAATGACGTGTCGCTTACACATGTTTAGAATACCAACCGAAGACTTTAACCGTTGCGTTGTTGGGCTGTCATTTTGTCTCTAAAGACTACACTGAGAATGAAATTTGAATTTTTCTAATTAACGTGTTTACTTGTAACATGGAATTGTTGATACAAAATTTATATTCGAATCTTAAAATCAACGGTTAATTTCGTCAGTGTTGCCAGACTCCACCGATAGTTACCATATGGAAAGGTCGCATAAGAGTAACGGGTAGAAATAACTGAAGATTTTCTTTTATATAATTGCTATTGAATGTGTTCGACTGATACCGCGGCTGAATGCCGTTCAAATTGAATCATTGATCTATGTATGAAAAATATTGTATATTAATTTCTTAAATAAAATACTTCTGAAAATTTTATTGTTTTATTTAAGGGTGCCCAAGTTCTACCCAATCGATATTTATCAGAATAACATAACATCACGACCTGTGTTCCCCGAAGGGTGAGGTTCCCCTACATTTTTATCAGAATAATACTAAAAAAATCTATAATTTTTCAACTGAAGTGCACTCGGATGATCCTTGACAAATTTTTCTACTTTTCATTGACGTTGACTAGCAGCGTATAATAAGAGAACGAAGTCTTTATAATCTGAAAAATAAACATAATAAATAGCCAATTACACTATCTCATAACATTTAAACACGTAGATCTGACAACTTTTGGTAGAATAAAAGTTGCAAGAAATGGCAATCATAACCAGTGTTGCCACACAAAAAATACGTACAACAACAAAAGTATGCAGGTCGATGGGTAGAAAGCGGCCAGCCCTCACGACGACTGGTCGTCTGTTAGCCAGCAGTATGTTCAGCAGAACTCTTCGTGGACGGACACCCATCGTTTGCCACATGCTTTGGTAAGCTGCCGTCGACACGCGGTCAGCCTGACATAGTGATGAAAAAAATAAACAAGTGGGTAGAGCTCGTCTAAGCTGAAATGACGCGCCCCACTACCGCGTATTGGCCGGCTCATGGTCAGAGTTAAGGCGCGGTATTAGCTCAATATTCACAAAAATTGGTTTCTTGGATTCTCGAGTATGACGTAACGCAATGAAAATATCCGACGAAAAAAATACAGTGGACAAAGGGTTTAAAGAAAAGTTGGAGTTGCTCCACAAAAATAAACTTTGGCGTCGAACATCTCTGTATTTTCAGCGATAACGACATTCTTTTTTTTTAAGAATTTAATAAAATTAGCATTTTTTTTTAATTTTAACCGGCCAATTATTTAATTTATTGTGTATATTCTGAATAATCTACAGAAAACCCGAAAAAAAAATACACATTCGCAGCTAAGTCACATCTCGGCAACACAAATATTATTTTCAATTTTCAACATTATTTCAAGCTAGCTAATGGTGACAATAGATTACGCGGTTGTGTGCCGTTTAAAATCGTAGTCAGTAAGCGCTTTAACAACAACGTGCAGTTTACCTGTACATTAGCCACTATGCATAATGAAGCTGGTTGCATAAACGTGTGCATCAGAATGACGGGTGCACGACTACGAATAGGCCATGCTATATAGGGTGACTGGTAAATAGTGACCGATACTTAAACATGATGTACTCAAGATAACAAACAACTTTTACTATGGGACCAACCCTGAAAACGCGAAAAAAAATCAGCTGCTCCCTACATTTTGACGAGTAATGCCAACATAAATGTAGGGAACAGCTGATTTTTTTCGCGATTTCAGTTATGGTCCCATAGTAAAAGTTGTTGCTTTCGTGTTTAAGTATCGGTCACTAATTACCAGTCACCCTATATGCACAAGAGCAATATACTATTTTAAAATTACAGTTGTTATAAAAAGCATGTGAGCCGCCAACCTGATGTCAGAAGCCCGGGTGTATTCTAAATCTGACCAATTAGCAAAATCACTCAATCGTTAGTATATTTTAGAAAACCTTCACTACCTTACTTACTGACTCAAGGTTCACACACTAGGCTCAAATCGTTGAAATACCTGCCGTGGCGCAAGATGTGCTCAAACTTGAAAAGTAAGTCCCTACCAATTATTCTTACCTGCAAAATGATTTGGTTTCCATAATAGCAGTACACGAAAATGTCCAAAGCTACTGCTGCTAAATACTCCACTGTCATCATGTCGAAGTTCTGCGGAACGAAACAAACAAAAGTGGTCCGATGATAGTGCCTTGAAGAAACCTCAGGGGACATCAGAGTGGAGTGAGTAATTTCCTTTTTTTTATAAATCTTCTCACGTGAGATTGGAAAATAAATATTCATCGTATGTAGGTACTAAGCTCTATTCTTTCGACTGAAAGCCTCCGATTGGAAAATCACATTGAGACTGCTCAATAAATGGTTATTCTGCAAACTACCAACGAGTGCGCAGCTCAGCAGGTTTGAAAGTATGGTAATTGATAAGCCCTCAGTTATTATTATTAAGGGGAATGCGCCAATGTAGCCTACGAATTTAAAATTTACTTCCTTTTTTTTTAAATTGCACCTCAGTAATAGGGTAATAAAATTAAATACGCCCGTAAAAAAGTATGTAGGTAGTTACAGAATAATAATCATTACAGAGTCGTATTGATGAATCTAATGATTATAACTCGGTAAATATCAGGGTGTATCAGAAAGGTGTGGTACAGGCCATCAAACAACTTTCTCCATGGGACCAATATAGTAATCGAGAAAAAAATATCATATACTTTTTCTCGACTACGATGTATTTTTTATTCGTATAAGTATTTGGGTCGAGTTTTGGTATTGAAGCTGTGTACGGGACTGCTGATATTTTTTTCTCGATTACGATGTTGGTACCGTGGAGAAAGTTGTTCTGTTTGGTGGTCTGTACCACACCTTTCTGGTACACTATGGTATATTTTATTATTAAGTACCATACAACCACAGCTACGGCAGCAACAATTTGCAGCTAAGAAACTGCAAATTGCAGAAAAACCTTAGAAAGTTAGAATTTCGCGAGCTACCCTGGCGCTTTCGCCTTAACCCCTTACCAATGTAGCAGCATACAGGAGCGTGCACAGATACAGAGTAACTTGCACTACTCTGAGCGCCAGGAGAGGTGACACGAACTTCTCAAAAGTAACCTTGTATTGGTACATCACTTGGCAGAGAGAGGCGCAGTCACGTAGTGCGGCTACTGTTGCATCATCGTATTCGGAGCTGTATATGTCTGTTGGATTCAGGAAGATGGATAATAGAAACGGCCAATTGGAACCGTGCATCTAGCTTCTGACACCCATGTAGGTAGGTTTTTATGAAATAAAATATTTTGAATTTGAAAGGTGTGACAGACACAAGACTCTACAAACAAAGAGTGACAGACACAAGGCTCTACAAACAAAGAGTGATAGACACAAGGCTCTACAATCAAAGAGTGACAGACAAGTTAAGGCTTTACAAATAAAGAGTGACAGACACAACTCTACAAAGTGTGACAGAGTCTTGGTCTGTCACTCTTTGTTTGTAGAGCATTGTGTCGTTCACTCTTTGTTTGTAGAGCCTTAATGTCTTTGTCACTCTTTGTTTGTAGAGCCTTGTGTCTATCACTCTTTGTTTGTAGAGCATTGTGTCGTTCACTCTTTGTTTGTAGAGCCTTAATGTCTTTGTCACTCTTTGTTTGTAGAGCCTTGTGTCTATCACTCTTTGTTTGTAGAGCTTTGTATCTGTCACTCTTTGTTTGTAGAGCCTTGTATCTGTCACTCTTTGTTTGTAGAGCCTTGTGTCTGTCATTTTTTGCTTGTAGAGATTGTGTCTGTCACTCTTTCTTTATAGAGCCTTGTGTCTGTAACTCTTTGTTTGACAGTCTCTTTCTAAAACTTTGTGTCATATTAAGGACCGGGTACCGTACCTACCTATCTTCTTACTCAATAAGTACGTACCAAACTGAGTCTTCACACCCACGACATTGTTGTTCTAAAACAGACAAACCACGAGAGCACAGGTAGGTAAGCATTCATTATTGATCTCATGAGGTCCTCAGACGTAATAAAAACCAAGATTCCGTACCATCTTCTGATCATAATGATACTCCGATTCCTTCATTTCCGAAACACTGTAGATGTAGTTATGTTCCTCATGATCCTTTATGTTCGCGTACGTTGCGACCAACGCTGCGTGTTTCACGCCGTGTTGCAGCAACGCGGTGTAACGCACGTTGCGGAGGCTGCAACATAACAGGTCCAGTTGCCCGCAGATCAGGATCGAGTTTGAGGCGAAAAATACACCTGTTGAAACCAAATTTCAATATTGCTAATATTACTATTTAGGTAGGTAGGCAACTTGCCTAACGAGATGGCGACTAATAGAGAAGTATGGAAGAACAAGACGTGGCGTCAGCGCCGACCCCAAATAAATTGGTATAAGGGCAGGAGAATGATGAGGTAAGTAGCTACTCACCAAACTGCCCCATAGCAAGTCCAACATACAGTTGCGCTACACAATTGAGCAAGAACAAAAACTCGTAGAAAGGAGATCGAGACACGTCCATGTAGATCCAACCCTGGATCGGCTCTTTCGTCCACACTGAAAAAAATCCCGATTACCTACTATTTATCCATTCATTTCACAAATCCACACATTTAAAGCATTAAATATGATACTTTCGTCATTTCAATAAACTCAGCCTATTGCAGTGTGGTACTGCTGGATATAGACCTCTCCAAATTGCGTCATAAACATGCACCCTAATTGCGTAACACATTATCAATCGGAGTTGGTTTCATTTTGACAGTCCAATAACATTCATTGCGTTATTTACGTTGTCGAGCAAACAAATTTTTCGAACATATGAAGCAACGGATGAGCAATCTGTTTCAAATTGATTCAAATTCCGATTGATAATGTTTTACGCAATTAGGGTGCTAGTTCTCCTCCTTGGATGTCCAACGCTACGCTTGCCTTGCCGCGGTCTCCAGTCGACGGCTCGTCTGACCTTTCGATTCTACGACAGACATGACCGACTTTCAAATTCTAATAATTTATTCATCAATTTGAGACATAACCCAAGACACCACCACCATCTACCACTTACTGTGAATAATAACAGGCGTCGTTGCATACATAGTAACGCTAAACATAGTGCAAGCTGTATAGATCCTTGCAAAGCTACGGGCCTTCATGTAGCTCTGCTCCATCGTCATATTCGTCAACCCTCGTGCTGAATGATGCTTGAAGTTCTTATCCAAATACTCAAGCAATTTGTACAAGTCTTTGCGATATATGGCATAGTACGCGACAATTATTAGGGACACTACAAGAGGGAGAGAGTCGGCTATAGTTCCCAAACTTGACATGATATCCTGCCATTCTGTGTACAAATGCACTGCCAAAACCATCGGTAAATGTGTCAAAACGAAGAGCACTATCCCTAAATACATATTGTTGATAATTATTCTCCATTCGTTGGTAGAATTGGGGAACAGATCCCAGCAGGCACAGATCTTCAATGGTCTTTCGATGTATTGAATATAACCCTCAGATTTTTCAGTATTTAAAGTGGTTTTGGGTTCTGTAGGCGACATTATAGATGTTGTTAGATACCCTTCTGAAGTAATTGGGAATGAATATTCTGTTTGTTAGGCAGGAGCTTATATACGTTTATAGGATTTAAAGACCCTGATACATATAACTGACGGAAAATATTTAGCAGGACAATGTTAATACATTAACTAGACACAATCACACTTCACACTAATATTATAAAGGCGAAAGTTTGTGTGTGTGTGTGTGTGTGTGTGTATGTTTGTTACTTCTTCACGCTCAAACGGCTACACCGATATGGATGAAATTCGGTATGTAGACAGCTTATACCCTGGATTAACACATAGGCTACTTTTTATCCCGAAAAAATGTAGTGCTCCCGTGGGATGAGCAAGAAATTCAAATATATTTGTTACTCTTTCAAAC
Source organism: Cosmia pyralina (assembly GCA_946251885.1). Classification (NCBI taxonomy): domain Eukaryota; kingdom Metazoa; phylum Arthropoda; class Insecta; order Lepidoptera; family Noctuidae; genus Cosmia; species Cosmia pyralina. Next base: position 21,512,641 of record OX276361.1, on the reverse strand, counting down.
TCAAATGCCTCGACCGATTTTGATGAAATTTGGTGTGGAAGTAGCTGACACTCTGGATAAACAAATAGGCTACTTTTTATCTCGAAAAATAGAGAAAAAACGAAAGCAAGAAAAAGTATTCATTGTGACTAGCACAGGAAGATCACCAACTAAACTAAAATCACAATAATAAAAGTTTGAAAACAAAAAAAAAACAAATAAATAATCACACTATCACACTTCACACTAATATTATAAAGGCGAAAGTTTGTGTGTGTGTGTGTGTGTGTGTGTATGTTTGTTACTTCTTCACGCTCAAACGGCTACACCGATATGGATGAAATTCGGTATGTAGACAGCTTATACCCTGGATTAACACATAGGCTACTTTTTATCCCGAAAAAATGTAGTGCTCCCGTGGGATGAGCAAGAAATTCAAATATATTTGTTACTCTTTCAAACTCAAATGCCTCGACCGATTTTGATGAAATTTGGTGTGGAAGTAGCTGACACTCTGGATAAACAAATAGGCTACTTTTTATCTCGAAAAATAGAGAAAAAACGAAAGCAAGAAAAAGTATTCATTGTGACTAGCACAGGAAGATCACCAACTAAACTAAAATCACAATAATAAAAGTTTGAAAACAAAAAAAAAAACAAATAAATAATCACACTATCACACTTCACACTAATATTATAAAGGCGAAAGTTTGTGAGTGTGTGTGTGTGTGTGTGTGTATGTTTGTTACTTCTTCACGCTCAAGCGGCTGGACCGATTGGGATGAAATTCGGTATGTAGACAGCTTATACCCTGAATTAACACACAGGCTACTTTTTATTCCGAAAAAATGTAGTACTCCCGTGGGATGAGTAAGGAATTCAAATATATTTGTTACTCTTTCAAACTCAAACGGCTCGACCGATTTTGATATAATTTGGTGTGGAAATAGCAGACATCCTGTGTACACATAGCACACATAGGCTACTTTACATCCTGAAAAAATGTAGTGTTCCCGTGGGATAAGCAATTTTTTTGGGAATACTTTTCTCACCGATTAAATAATACACGTTTTAGTGTATCTCATAAACCGCGGGTAACACCGCGGGGCACAGCTAGTAAATCTATAATGATGACTAAAAATTTTTTCTTTGTCCCTCATGTAGGTTATTAAAAAAAAATTGGACACGTATTTTTTCTTTTTTTACGTAAGCAAAAGATAACATCGATACATTGAGTTAAAATATGGCTTGACGGCACGCCTAGCTAGATTTTATACGTGACGTAGTGAACGCCCACTCCCCAACCTAAATGCGTGTTATCCAAGCTATAGCAAAAAATACGTTTCTAATATTTTTTTTATTATTTCTGACTGACGGACTAAATAGAATTTCTTTTTTTTTTAACCAGGCATCATCCCTATTCGATTCACACATGCGGGAATCCAACCTAAAACCAGTTAATGCATAAATTACCATATAAAATGGTTCCGTTTTGTACCTTTTTATAAATGAATGGATCATTTTCCTGTGCAGGGTTTTCATAAAACTAGCTATAATTGTGTAGGTACTACCTATGTTAGCTAACGTAGATAAACAACGTTATCTTATGATCTTTTGTCCATAACAACAGATATCAATGAAAAACTAGGTAGGTACTTATACTCATCGAACACAAAAGCAAGTCTCTCACATCTTAAATCAAGGGTCGGCGTCCAGTCTAAGCGGATGCAGCTAAATACCAGTAGGTATTTTACGTGGAGCAACTGCCTATCTGACCTCCACAACTCAGTTACTGGGTAACACGATACCTACTCCTTGGTAAGACCGGTTGCGAGGCTTTTGGGCTTCTAACTACCCGTAACGACTGTCAAAGATCTACGAATGACAGCGGGACCAACGACCTAACGTACTTTCCGAGGCACGGCGGGGTCTGGATAGGTATAGAATAGGTGGTCACTCTGGTCACCCATCCACGAACTGACCGTGACGTCCGTAGCTTAACTTTCGAACGACCCTTACGATTGCGGCTTCTTACCTACTTACAATTAATGTACTCAACCCTTTCGTCACGTATGAAGGGGTCACAAGAACAGTTCTTAAAGATTAACAAGCTTTGTTTTGAACTTTGCTCATTTAAACAATTCTGTAAATTACATAATTACTATTGGAAACAGATCCAATTACTTAGAACTGCTAATAGCCCTTAAGTTTAACTAAGTTTGCAAGTTAGTAGTTTCTAATTGTAGCATAATGATAATGGTGTTTCTGTAGAAATGCGACGTTGCCAGCCCTCGCGCGGTTAACTGTGGTAGCCCGCGAAATTCAAATTGTCTTGCTTTTTTTTTCAAATATTTGCAAATCAGTGTCCCGTTGTATCTGAATGAAAATATGATTCACTACAATAAAAAAAGTTTATTTACATTATTTTTGTGGTTAACCACAAAAATCGTCAATACGTCGGTCTAAGTTAGATTTCGTCCAGACTCTATTATTATTATTTATTCAAAAATTCGGAGGAAATCTAACATAGAGAGTTGTATTAATTATTTTAATCGTTAAAATAATGTAATACATATTTTTTACTGTCGCGAATCATAATTTGATCATGATACAGCCTGACACTGACTATTGCAAAAAAACTCAAGAAAATTTTAATTTCACGGGCTACCTTAGAATGTTTTGTATACTGGACCTTAGCTGGTAACCTGGTTATGGAGGTGTTGGAAGGTCAAAGTTACAACGTTTTCTGACGTTTTTGTTTACAAAAAGAAGTTTTAAATGTTAGAAATTAGGTAGGTAGCTATACTCCCTCGATCCCTGAACCATTGCAGCGCAGTGGTTTGCGTGCATCGCGCACGGTACATATGCGGTAGCCACTTGCGTATTAAACTGTGGTTGCGGCGCTGATTTTAAATAAACCAACGTTAAAAAAAATCCTATTATGATTGATTAATGAATTAACGAAAAAAAAGTTTTTTACAAAAAAATACAACCGACTTCCAAAAACAACATTACAAAGTGAAAAATAACTTTGATTTCGCAAGTCGGTGTCTGGTTAAATTTATTTTCGTTTTTTGCCACCGACTTCCGAAATTAAAGTTATTTTTCACTTGTAGTGTTGTTTTTGGAAGTCGGTTGTATTTTTTTGTAAAAAGTTTTTAATTTTTCACTTTTTAGTTGTGGTACCTACCCCACACAAATTCTAAAACCACTACCTGCAAAACAAACTAGAACATCATCCATATAAAAGTGGGGAAAAAATACGTACCTATTATTGAAGCTAACTCAAAAACTACCCAAACAAAGTTAATCAATTTTATATGGTAGGTACCAACTTTGATGTACCTATGGCTAAATGCACAAACCGTGCGAAGCCAAAAAAAAAAAAAAAAAAACTTTGATGTCCCTCTCGAATAAAACAATTTTGTTTTCAAATCGGACGACTCTGTAAAAAGTTAGGCGTGGTCATACTTTAAAAAAAAACATGAATTGAGAACCTCCTCTATTGTCGTAGTGCGCAATGCACGTAAACCGTACTACGCTTTGCTGGGAAACGACTTTTATTAAAAAAAAAACGTTTCTCAGCAATTATTTTTGCACAAAGTTACACACAACTCCGTCCGATGACAGAATGCCGTCAGATAAATATTACAGTCACATTTGTTTTACATCTGACAGCAACCTAGGTAATAGCAACGTCACTAAAGATCACTGTGAATCTGTGATGCACAAGAGGTAGACTGCAAATGCTCAGTACAAAAGAATAATAAATAATACTTAATAATACTACTAATAATACTTTAATAATACTTTATTAGTTCCTAATCGTGTCCAACTGACAGGTGTTAGGAACGCATTCTCTCGGCGGTCGAAATACATTTCGATGTGCAGAATGCGTAGACCATGGCTCCTGATAGGTTTTTTACACCCTGCTCAAATCCATGTTAAGAGAGCTTACGGGGTTATAGGCAATAACTCATACTTACCTACATATGGAACACGGAAAGACAGGAAGGCAAATCATTACCCTCCACCTGGAGCAATCGGGTAAAAAGTAAGCGGTATCCTTTAAAACATTTATTAATAGATAAACAAATTACAAATATATTTCCACAGTAGTTGTTTAACAATAAATTAATAATTTGGATACTAAGATAAAACATTGGCATCTCAGAGAGTAGGTGATAAGTAAATAAGATAGGTACTTACCTAAGTATTTTTAAAGTCAAAGCTTCGCTAAATCTCAAATTTCCTTCGATTGTTTCGATTCTGCATCTCCTCTGAAAATGAAAAGATAAGTTTGTGTAAATTATTGCTTACCGAAACTTGGAAGCCTAGGTCAACTGGAGAGGTACAGTCTGGCAAAAAAGTCTAGAAACGGAACTAAGTTTTAATCTTTGTCAGTGTTGTCTCAGTCTGTGTTTTATCAGGCAACAAATGTGCATGACAACAATTAGATTGATTTAAAATTATCAATAGTATCTAAAGTTCTGTCAGAAAAATGGTTTTTAAAGTTTAAATTTTACAATGTATGCCTAGTGGCGCCCCCATTTTTTCTACTCTTTTTTGCCAGAATATACAGCATACCTACAGTCCATACACAGTAATTTCACCTCCGATTCTACATCACTGTCAAAATCAGAGTGATTTTTATTCTCGTTACAATAAGTTTGCTGTTGGGTTGCCGCTGAGCGTTCCGTACTGTGCAGCAGATCGAAAAGTACGAGAGAGACAAAGCGAATTTGCAGTCGTAATTGTCTCTTTAGTAGTATTACACATATAGACCGCACACTGGGTGGTATGGAGTACCTACTTACATAAATACTCACTCACTGTTTCTCCCTAGAAACTTGAGCACAGCAATACAGCGACAGAGAAATAGTTAGGTTGGCAGTGTAGTTCCCCGAACGAACAATTTTGCCATAGTAGCTACCTAGGTACCATCGAGGAAACTTACATCTGAACAATTTGAAAACAAAATCCCGTGCACACTATAACCACATCTATTAGCAAGTATTACCTAGTAGGCCTTTGCCTCGAATTTCGCGGACAGCGGGGCGGCAGCGGCGGCGGCGCGGGAGCGGCAGGATTTTATGCATAAAAACAAATGGACCGGACCTCGAAAACAGCGGCGCGGAAGCGGGGCGGGACAATGCGAGACGCGCCGCCGCCGCCGCCGCCGCCCCGCTGCCCGCGAAATTCGAGGCAGAGGCCTTAGAGCGGCCGAGCGCTGCAAGCAATAATAGTCCTTACGGTGTACGTTTCTCCGATAGTACCTACCTACCTATTTACAAATAAAAGCTAGAATGGTAAGAAATATATGTTTGTCTCACTTCTCCTTGGACCTCCTCTGAGCGATCCTGTAAATCCTGCGCAGTTCGAGCAACGCTCTCATGATGACCACCAGTTGCTGTTCGAAGTCGCCGACCGCCACGTCGATAACGAGACCTTTGCAAAAAATCAAGTTTTATCATGGGTACTGGATAGTAATTATTGGAAGACAACAATCATCATAGCAGCATTGACCTCTACGGGATGGTTGTCAAGGAAGACCACGAATAATATTGGCGCGTGACAAAAATCGGTACTAAAGCAGCCATATTGTTTTTTTTTTTCCATACAATTTCACAAAACCATTTCACAAATGTTTACCAACAACCCCTCCTGTCGATGTCATTCAAGCACCAAAAGATCTTTGTAGCGCTCAAATAATTATTTAAGTAAGTACTAGCACCTTAAGATCCTTGTAGCTCTTTAATAATATTTACTAGCACTTTTGTGATAGCTGAATATACGGTGTATCGACCCCTTAACGTTGGACCACTATATACGCCACACTGTATTAAGTACCTATAGGTAATAGATGTCAAGAGAAAAATAAACGATTCCGTAAATAAGTATTAATTAATAATATAATAATGACTAAAATATTTTTGCCCGTCATTAACATTAAGTATTAAAAAATATTGGACACGTATTTTTATTTTTTTTACGTAATCAATAGATTACGGCGATACCTACACTGAGTCAAAATGCGGCATGACATTACGTACATACCTACTCCTTGCCAGGCCTACCTCATTGCTCATCTTAATAAAAATGTGAGCATAAGCTCCAGACTTATGATTTTTTTCTCAATGGTGGCGCTAGTTGGCAGCACTACTCGCCTTAAAATCATAAACCTCCTGTTTCGGTCTGTCAGTCAAATTCAAACAACTCAAAGCATTTATTTCAAATAAACCAATTACAGGCACTTTTGAATTGTCAATGGGTCGGTCAGTCAGAAAGTTGAAGCTAGTTGCCCATTCCAAAGCGTAGTACATCCCTATGGAGAAGAACGGGCAAGAAACTCCACGGACACTCTTTTAAATCATAATATTTTTACAAAATATTGGTTACATTGTTCATGTTGAAAATATACATGTGAGAACAATGTAGAAAGACGTGCACGTTAAAAAGCGTCCGTAATAAAAAGATAAAAAACTAAAACAACTAAATTAAATATTAAAATTAAACATAAGCCATGGCAGCTAAGAGACGACCAGTCCCAACTGACGGCGCCCGCTCAGTTTGTGACATTGTGAGCATACGTAGTTTGTGATAGTTGTGACGTAGCGAGCCCCCACTCCCCAACTTTAATGTGTTTTAGCTAAATATTTTTTTATTAAAAGCAAAAAATACGTATCTAATATTTTATTCTTTTCTGACTGACGGACTTAGGGCTGATTTTTAAATAGGTAGATAACTTTTATCTGAAGAATAAATGTGACAGTTTGACATATTTTCTATACAAAAGCAGTCAAACCGCCATATTTATTCCTCAGATAATAGGTCTTTACCTATGAAATTGCCGTTTTGTATGAAAAAATTTAAACGAATTTTTTTCATGCATTTTTTATTTGTATTAATCGAAGTAATCACCCATGCAATCAATGCATCTTTGCCAACGCAGTGGCAGTTTATTGATGCCCTTCTTAAAGAAATCAGCTGGACGGGAGGCAACAAATTCTTCAAAGGCATTTTGTACTGCCTCTCGGGTATTTAATTTTTTTCCCGCCAAGAAGTTATCCAAATTCTGGAAAAAGTAGTAGTCTGTAGGCGCAAGGTCTGGTGAGTAGGGCGGATGACGGAGAGCTTCCAACCCCAGTTCTTGCAACTTGAAGACCGTCTGCTGTGCAGTATGAGGTCGCGCGTTGTCTTGCAGGAGCAGCGGAGACGAGCGATTGACCAATGCTTGTTGGAGATGTGCCAGCTTCTCCATCATTGTGTTCAGTTCTTCACAGTACACATCTGAAGTAATGCTCACCCCGTTTGGTAAGAAGCTGTGATGAATCACACCGGCGCTAGACCACCAAACAGTGACCATCACTTTTCTAGGGGTAAGTTTTCGTTTAGGGCAATGTTTAGGTGCTGAACCAGGATCCAACCAACTTGCTGAGCGCTTGCGGTTATCAAACAGAATCCATTTTTCATCGCAGGTAACAATGCGGTTCAAAATTCCTTCATTTGTGTGTCTGTTGAGCAGTGCAAGGCACGTCTCGACGCGTACTTCGCGCTGGCGATCATTGAGTTCCTGGGGCACCCATTTGTCAAGCTTTTTTACCTTGCCAATTTGACGCAAATGGACCAATATTGTTTTGACGCTAACGTCGAAAGCTGCTGCTAATTCAGTCGTAGATTGTGTATCATCAGCTTCCACAATCGCGTTTAATTCGTCATTGTCGACCAAAGTCTTCGGACGACCGCGAGGTTCATTTTTCAGGTCGAAATTTCCAGAACGGAAGCGAGCAAACCAATAACAAGTGGTGCGTTGGTTTGTAGTGTTAGCTTCGTAAACGTCGTTGATGTTGCGTGCCGCTTGTGCCGCGTTGCTGCCACGACGGTACTCACATTCCATAATTACTCGAATTTTTAACGTGTCCATGATGACGAAAAAGATTGAAATGCGATGAAAATGTAACACTAATCAATAAACAGATGACTACTTTTGGAAAAAAAAATCCATGTTTTTAAAATAAAATTAATTTGAAATTAGAATTCTTAGCCAAACAAAAATTATTTTGATTTGAAATGGCCAGTACTGCAGAACGGCAATTTCATAGGTAAAGACCTAATAAATATTATCTGACTAAACACCCCAACACCCTAACAATCGGCCCTAAATAGTTTTTTTTTTTTTTTTTTTTTTTATCCAGGCATCATCCCTATTCCAAAGAAGTGTTTTATTGATGTACCTACCTCTCCCACAGTACCTACCAGGATTTTATATGATGCAACTGCCTCTCTGACCCCCACAACTCCTCTCTCTATCTAGGTAACACGAACGATACCCCTTGGTAAGAATGGCCAAAAGCTGGGTACGTACGCCCATGCACGCGCATATGACCAATAAATCGATTCGTTATTTCGATAGTTTTACCTTTTTGCTTGCAGATTTTAGCGTAGAGGCTCCATATAGCGGAGCGGACATGACAGATCTCGACGTGGCGCCGCGCTGCTGTTTCCTTTAGTCGGTTCAGAGCAAGCTCCCATTTAATCACTCTGTTCCGGACTATATCATAGCGCCACTGAGGAGATATTTATTACATGTAGATACTTATTAGAACTTTTTATTTTCAATGAAAACTACTTAGGTACAATACGTGCCACTAAAGTTGAGACATGCCACACCACGTGGTTTGACTTGCGCAGTAGACGATTTATAGGTCTATGAGGTCTGAGACGGGAAGAGTCTGGGCGTCATCGCGCAGCGCGGGAGGCGCGGTACGGGCGGCGCTCGCCAAGTTTCATCTTTCGTGGCGCGTATTGTACGTCTACGGTCACAGTATACGATCTAGACTAGAATCTAGAAGTGTCATATTTTGTCAGAAATCTAGCTCTTTTATAGCGGAAAAGCGGCAACTCATCTAAAGCATTAGGACGTGGTGAAGGAAGGGTTTTGGGGGACTGTCTTATGTAATTTTCAAAAAGTGCTAATTCAACCTGCCTAGCCTTTTCCCAATTATGTTGGGGTCGGCTTCCAGTCTAACCAGATGTAGCTGAATACCAGTATTTTACATGGACCGACTGCATATCTGACCTCCACAACCTTCGATCAATTTGATCGAAGTCCATAACCTATTAACTGGATAATACGATACCCCTTGGTAAGACTGGTTGTTAGACTTTCGGGCTTCTGACGACCCGTAACGACTGTCAAAGATCCACGAATGACAGCCGGGACCAACGGCTTAACGTGCTTTCCGAGGCACGGAGGAGCCTCGGTATGTAAAGATGGTCACCCATCCACGGACCGACCCCGGCAAGCGTAGCCGCACAGGTCAACCCATCAGGTCTTAACCTGATGGATAAACCCGTGCGGCTGTTATTACTTAGCCACGAGCTCCTCTTCAAAAAGTGCTGATTCTCAGCCTAATTTGAATGATTGACTTTTGATTGATTGTTTGATTAAGTCGAAGATTTTTTGATTAAAATAAAAATGATTCCAACACGTTGGAGCCGAGCAAAGAAATATAAAAAACATACCCTTAGATTAGCGAGCGTGTTGTTAAGCCCCATGATGAAGAGTTTCTTTTCCTCTGTCAGCGATGCGATCTCCTGGCGAGCGTTCTCCAACATTTCTAGATCATGCTCTTGACGATCCGCCAGAGTTGATTTGGCCGCCGCTAGGAACACGGTCTTTCATCATCATCCTAAATCATTTTCATCACAGAACAGATAGAAGAGGTTCCTAGACCTCTTTTATTTGTTCTGTGATTTTCATCGTCTTTACAAAGAGCTAAGTACCTAGATATTTGTTCTGTTGCAAGTGCGTAAGGAAAGGTAAGGTAAGAACTTGAAAAAAACCATAAAAAAAAATCGAAAACCCGACTGCAACGAAAAAGTTCAAAATTAGCTCCACTTTTCAAGCAGTCTGATTATGGTGACAGTTATTGACTTAGTGCATTTTCAGATTTGATTTGATACCTTTTAGGGTGTTACCTATACTTGCTATTGGAATCGTCTCGCCATTTATTTCGATACCCTACATCACCCACATGGTACTAAAATTTTATTTTTTTTGAAGACACTATGCCAGCAGGTCAAGCCACCCGAAACTGTCAAATTTTCCTATTCAACCTTGAACCTAATGCTCTAGCGATAAAGATGAAAATCTATTAAAGAAATTTGACAGATTGTAGTAGCTAGATGTGCTGGCGTCTGTACTAATTATGTAGTTACAATGCGTGCCACGAAAGATGAGACTTGACGAGCGCAGTATTGCGCCTCCCGCGCTCTTTCAGCCGCCCCGATGACGCCCGGTCCCTTCCCGTTTCAGACCTCATACCGCTAAAGAGACCTATAAATCAGAATAAACAGAATCAGAAAATTATAATCTACTGCGCAAGTCAAACTAAGTACGTGGTGTGTCAAGTCTCATTTTTCGTGGCACGCATTATACTAGCTGTTGCCCGCGACTTCGTTTGCGATCCAGGATGAAAGTAACCATGTCCTAAGTCCTAACCCAGGTCATGGTCTACCTATGTGCCAAACATCCAAATCCGTTCAGCAGTTTTAGCGTGAAAGCGTAACAAACAAACTCACTCTCGCATTTATATAAGTAGTTAGGATTGACGTCCAGAGACAAGTAGGTATAGTGTCGCGCAGTCGGGTGAAAAGTTTGAACCCGATGACCCTATCACCCTCTTCCAGGAAAGTAGTAGGGAAACTAGCACCGTCTATAAACACAAACACAAATCTACATTCCGGCCTCGCCGCCGACGCCCACCGCGTTTAAGACCATCTAACGTAAATGTAAATTCATGTCCCTTGATCGGTTTAATCGAGCCAGCTGGTGGCGTAGCTGAGCCTGTAGCTTTAAACTCCCCTGATAATAATAATTCCCCTAACTTGATCCAGCCTATTGCTTTGCCTTGTTTATCTATTGTCAATGACAACGACTCCCTAAGCCGAGGTCCGTACCCCACAGAGGGTGCCCTTAGTGCGCAGTCGTTTAGTTTATAAGTTTAGTTAGTATATTATGCCCCTGGCTGGAGGCTTTTGAGCTCGCTTAAAGGCACCCACAGGAAAGTCCGGTTAAGTAGTCGAGACCTCTCATGGTCACACTACGAGATGCCATTCCAAAAAAAAAAAAAAAGGGTGAAAAGGGTGAAAAGTAGCATTTTGAATAAGAAAGGTTAAAATTGGAGAAAGAAGGTAGGTCAGTAAGGAATGATTCCTTACCTAAAGCTTCATAACGGTTGAGTACGTCCAGAGGTTGTTTGAACTCAGGATAATTTTGCACCACCGACAAGAGGTAGTCCTAGATAAAGAACATTTAATTAAGTACCAAAAACTTCCAGAAGAGATAGAAAACTTCTCAGAGCTAGGCAGATGTCTCTCTTTCGGAGAATGAACGAGCATTGCCTGTCCATGCGTACCTATAACTGATTTCAGGCCGTGCGGTGTCTAAAATTACTTTCGTAACTAGTACCCAGGCACTTAGTCAGGTTTTGACCCTGCAAGCACTTGCAGCAAAGCAGGTTCTTATATCTTTGGGCCACCGCGATAGGACCAAGGGTCGACTCGTATTTCTTACGTCAGCATTGATCTATAGCGAAAAAGAGGTAGTGATAATCATCTTGTATAGCTCCATCTCTCTCGCATTGGAACAATGACGGCTTTACGTCAAAATAAGGCAGCAGGGTAGTATTTCGGGACGTCGCGCGTTGTATTAAACTTACCTCATAAATGGTGTAGTCCTTGACTTGCTTCTCCATCAACATCTTGACTTCTTCCATCTCGATGACTCTCTGCCTCATAGCTTCGGTCTCCTTGGTCTTTCGTTCTAAGACCTCGTTGTCAGCTTGCATCTTACGTTCAGCGCGGTCTCGCTTCTCCTGGTTCTCTCTTATAAACTAAGTGGAAAGAATAACTTCGGATAAATTTGCCGGCACGCACGAGTCTTGAGCACAAACTCCACTTTTAAACCTATAAGTATAATTCCTATACTAATAAATGAGCAATATTTGTATCCTATTTAATGCACCTGGGCGACCGAGCTCTGCTCAGGTGGAAATATAATAGGAAACGAATTTTCCCAGTTATTGAGACCTAGGCTAGTTAAATTTTTCGCCCCCATAAGCCCCTACATTGCAAGTTATAAATATTCTAATTCTTAAACAGGGTTAGTTTTCAATGACCAGCCAAATTTTCACAGGGCGTTCTACCCGTGAATATGAACAACTTTTACTATGGGATCAACTTTAAAATCACGAAAAAAAAAACAGCTGTTTCATACAAAAGTTCAATACCTACTCGACCAAAATGTATGAAACAGCTGATTTTTTTTCGTGATTTCAAAGTTGGTCCCATAGTGAAAGTTGTTCATAATCATGGGTAGAACACCCTGTGAAAATTTGGCTGGTCATTGAAAACTAACCCTGTATAAGTATAGTAATAGTTCTTCGTTATTTTAATAAATAAATGACGTCAAAGATAAATTGTTCATTAGTTACTAACAACAAGTAATCTGATGGACCTGTGAGTAAAAGTGCTCTTGTCCCATTGAATTTATAAGTTTATATTTCATGGTTTTCTTTTCATTTAATTTATCACGTTTGTTAGAGAGATTTAGGTAATCTTTATGATTGATCTTAACGATTGATGCCATAAAAGTACCTACAGGCTGTTATTTTTCGGATTTTAGCCGGTTCGATTCCGAGTGTGGCAAGCAAATTTTCAAAAATCTTTGAACGTAGATTTGTTCAATTCCCTCCAGTTGAGTTTAAAAAATTCCACCCCTGTACCTATATGTAACCTATAAACCTAAGTTCGGAAGTTTTCTTACGCAAAGTAATTTCTTAGCACCTTGTAGATTCACCGAAGCTAATGAAATGAAAGATGAGTACCTAGGTACATACCTATTACCTACCTATTCATTTATTACCTTATTAAAGCTGATAAAAGACTCTTTAAGCAGGTTTTCTTTTTTTCTCAAGTCCTCCCATTTTTCGTCCATAGTGATTCTATTTTGTTGCGCCTCCTCTCTCTTGATCGCCAGCTTCGCATCTGCTTCCATTAGGTCGCGGCGAGCTTGTTCCATCAGGACCTGAGGGGTGGGCCGTGCGATATCCCATACTGGATATTTTCTAGAAGCATATTAACCGTATGTAAAGTACCAGGCGGTGTGGTTTATAGTCCGCCGACGGATATCAGCCTATCAGTTAATTGCTAGATCACAGACTCACAGTTCCTTTTAAGGTTTTGGATTGATGACCAATGGCCGGCCAATGCAATCCCAGTGTGTGGCCTGTTGCCGGTGCAGGTCTGCATCGACAGGTATCGGCCGGACAGTCCGTGATCTCAAGGCCATATCGAGCAAGGTAGTAGTCCGCCGGGGCCTTTGTTGCCAATTTAGCGAATTTGTCGCTAGATTAAGCAATATTTTGTCATGAAAAGCATTTATTTCGATTTAGTGACTTTTCTAATTTGGTTATCATTTTTAAAATAAAATATCATTCACTACAATTACGATGACTGTTATCTAGTTCGATATTCTGTTGAGTTTTATGTGTGTAGACACCTTATCAAGCCTCTGAAGAGTGATATTGCGGTGTGAAACTGCCGGCTGCCGCCTGTTAGTGTGTGAACCCAGAGTCGGCATCGACCTTTGCCGGCAGGCAATAATTGCTGTAGTGTGTGGTCTATGCAGGCCTTGGACAGCAGGCCACCTGATAGGACCAGAGACTGCAGGCCAACTGTGTAATGTGTGGGGCCCTTAAAACAGGACCAGAGAGGAGGGGGACCTCTAGGGTCTTTGATGGAAAGGGCAGTCCAGGGCATCTACTTTTTTTTCCATGTGGCATGGTGTCGGTGTAAGGTGAACCAAGATGCAGATTTTTGTCAAAACCCTCACGGGTAAGACCATCACTCTTGAGGTCGAGCCCTCGGATACCATCGAAAATGTGAAAGCCAAGATCCAGGATAAAGAGGGAATCCCTCCAGACCAGCAGAGGTTGATCTTCGCCGGTAAACAGCTGGAAGATGGCCGCACCCTGTCAGACTACAACATCCAGAAGGAGTCCACACTCCATCTGGTGCTGCGCCTGCGCGGTGGCGCCAAGAAGCGCAAGAAGAAGAATTACTCCACCCCCAAGAAGATTAAGCACAAGAAGAAGAAGGTCAAGCTAGCAGTACTTAGGTTCTACAAGGTTGACGAGAATGGCAAAATCCACCGTCTCCGTCGTGAGTGCACTGGCGAGCAGTGCGGCGCGGGAGTGTTCATGACAGTCATGGAGGACCGCCATTACTGCGGCAAGTGCCACAGCACGATGGTGTTCAAGGACGATGAACGGCAATAGATCTAAGACCAATCCGCTCAGACTGCTGTGTATGATGGATTTGTAATAAATCTTGACACAGTGTCCGAGTAACAGTATGGTTTTATTTGACGTAGTATCTTATTTTTTTACCAGAGGTTTTCATGGTTTGGTAAGTATGTCCCGTAACCTTCGGCTTTCGCCATTTCCCTGTCCTATTATGCTTGAATAGCATGAAGTAGAGTTCTAACCCCTTGTTTGATGTAACACACCACACACACCAGGTGTAAAACATGTTATGTTGTCTACATTTTCGTTTATTGTTTACACTTGTAACAATTTGAAAATACTATGTCTGAAACAAGGTCTATTACACGTTTTTGACGTGACATGGTTTTGAAAAATGTGTTAATACGGGGTACGGTATCAAAGTGTGTAAGGTAAGTATGCGGATCACAGGACCACCGAGTGTCTTTTTCTTTCATACTGTCCGGAGCCTGGATCCTCATTGGAAAATCTAGGTGAGTTCTTACGCCATAACTGAAAGGATAACTTCGTCAATATCGAAATCTACTGAGATATTATAAGACCACTCACTTGACCATTGTTTTGCTTTCCATCATGGATTTGAAATACTCTGCAGTGCACTCCACAGGAGGGCCATGAGGGATGGCAATGGGTGCCAAATCCTTGGATTTATTAGGCATGATTATAAAAGATTATTTAATATTTCAATCTCTAAAACAAAATAAAAAGTTTTGGTTGTTGTTGTGGAGATCACGCGAAATCACGTCAATATTGTTCGTTGCCTAGCAATGTGTCGAAATTCAGACTATAGGTAACTAAATCTAAATCCTACCAAATATACATTTTTTTTATATATGGCGATTACAGTAGAAGTTTCCTCGGGTTCCGGTTAAAAATATTTTGTTCAACGGCATTAAGTAGCGGAAGTCTCTTTCTAGCTAGGTTTTAGACGTGTGGTGATGTCCCTTTCTCAACACAAATACACAATGCACGTGTGTGTACTGCAATGGTACTGACTGACAGCTGAATGTCACTGTCATTCCAGTCCTGTCCACCACGGTTATAAAATTTCTTCTCGTGAAGGTTGTAAACTTAAAAGTTCTATAGAATCAAGAAAAGATAATAAATCTTTGAATTTAAAAACACAATCATTTCACCTCAAAGGAAAATGGAGCTTAATATTTCATTCATAACCGGCGTAGGCTGTGGGCTTTGTATCGGCCTATCGTTACTCGCACTAAAGAAATATTTTACTGCCTGTCCTAAAGCTGCGAAAGCTATAAAGCATGCAAGCAACTCAAGGAAGGTGAGCATAACCTACTCACAATTATTGCATCAGCAATTAATGCAAGTTGCAACCTGTAAAGTTCATACTGAAATCTTGTTGTCAATAGTCATATTAATGTTCTCATTTTCTTCCAGTATAACTCAAGTGAAGAGTTCAAACTAGTACTAGTAGTACGAACTGACCTCAACATGAGCAAGGGAAAAATTGCGGCCCAATGTAGTCACGCAGCCGTTGGAGCCTTCGAGAAAGCTCAGCTCAAAGACCCTGAAGGACTCAATCTATGGCAATACACTGGTCAAGCCAAAGTAGCTCTTAAAACAGACTCCTTAGATGAAGTCAAACAAATCTGTGACAATGCAAAGAAGATGGGGCTGATTACATCATTAATTCGGGATGCTGGCAGGACACAGATTGCTCCTAATTCTATCACAGTACTGGGTATTGGTCCTGCACCTAAAGATATTATTGATAAAGTCACTGGACATTTGAAACTGTTGTAAATACTTTTATGGATACTTGCATTTTTTTAATATACTTAAGTTATTAAATAAAGTTCATTATCTTATGTAGTCAAATGCTTTTACTGACAACATCAATATAGGGTGACTGGTAATTAGTGACCGATACTGAAACACATGGTTATACTCATGATAACAAACAACTTTTACTATGGGACCAAACCTGAAATCGCAAAAAAAAATCAGCTCCCCATACATTTATGTTCACTTAACTCGGCAAAATGTAGGGAGCAGCCGATTATTTTTTCGCGATTTCAGGTTTGATCCCATAGTAAAAGTTGTTTGTTATCATCAGCACAATCATGTGTTTAGGTATCGGTCACTAATTACCAGTCACCCTATATAATGTACCTATGTTGTTGGCATTCCGAGAGAAGTTGGAAGCCACCACGCCGACTCGGCCTATAGTCACCTCCGCGGACGTGGACCAGACGGCGAGCGACGTCACTGCTTGCATCCAAAGCGCCTTGGAAGCGGCGACAACTACACAGCCGCAGGGGAGAGTGCTATTGCCGCCCCTGCCCACACATCTCAAGGCAATGATCGCCGTGAAGAGGCGCCTGCGCAAGCAGTGGCAACAGACAAGATGCCCGATGATGAAGAGGCAGCTCAACCGTCTCGCGGAGAAGGTGAAGGCCGAGCTCAAGGCTTTGGCCGCCGCGGGCTGGGAGGAACGAATAGAGGCCAGTACAGGCAGCTGGCCCTCTGTTTTTAGATTATGCCGCTCTCTCACGAATACCCCAGCTCCGGTGCGCCCTCTGCTTAGCAGCGACGGGGCGCTCAAGTACGTAGCGGAGGACCGGGCGGAGGTCTTCGCTGAGCACCTGGAGCGTCAATTTCGTCCGAACCCGACCAGCGACCTCGAGCATGTCGCAGCGGTCGAGAAACACCTTGGTGCCTACTTCGCGCCGCCGATAGCTCCCGAAGAAGACCCAGTGTTTTTCTCGCCTGGCGCAGTCAGACGCGCCATCCTGAACACAAAGCCCCGCAAGGCCCCTGGTGCTGACGGTATCACCAACACAGTGCTGCGCCACCTGCCGTACCGTATGGTAGCGGCGCTGGCGCGCCTGTTCACGGCGGTACTGCGCACCGGGGCTTTTCCCGCGGTGTGGAAGGAAGGGCGCGTCATCATGCTGCCCAAGGCGGGGAAGAACATACTGAAGCCGGAGAGCTATCGGCCGATAACTCTGCTGTCCACGATTTCCAAGGTGTTCGAAGTACTCCTGCTGCGACACCTCCAACCTCACATCGCGCCGCGTCCGGAGCAGTTCGGGTTCCGGGCGGATCACAGCACGACGCTCCAGCTGTCGAGGGTACTGCACCAACTCACAGCTGCGCAAAACAAGAAGGAGCACTCTGTCGCAGTACTCCTCGACATGGAGAAGGCCTTCGACCGTGTGTGGCATGACGGCCTTGTATATAAGCTGGCCACCTCGGATGCGCCCCGTCGCGTCGTCAGGGTGGTTTCCAACTTTCTCTCCAACAGGACGTTCCGTGTGGTGGTCGACGGCGCGCTCTCGGGCGCCCGCCCGGTGCTGGCGGGTGTACCCCAGGGGAGCTGCGTGTCGCCTGCGTGTTACTCACGATACACGGACGACATCCCCACTACAGCAGAGACGATGCTCGCGCTGTACGCCGACGACGCCGCGTATATCGCTTCTTCAATGAATGTGAAGTACGCGGCGGTCAAAATGCAGCGCGTCCTCGACCTCCTCCCCGACTGGCTGTCCAAGTGGCGGCTGTCGGTGAACGTGAGTAAGACGCAGGCGCTTGTCACGGGACGAGCGCGCCTCCCGCCACCCCTGAAGCTGCAAGGAGTCGACATCGATTGGGCGCCCCAGGTCAAGTACTTGGGTGTGACCATCGATCGTCGGCTCTCTATGGGGCCACACGTCCGCAGAGTCGCCGCACAAGGTAGGGTCGCCCGCAACCTGCTCAGACCAGTGCTCTCATCCCGCCTCCCTCATAGTGTCAAGTTGGGCGTGTACAAGTTGTACGTTCGCCCAATCTTGACCTATGCCGCCCCCGCTTGGTTCGCCCTCACAAGCGAGTCGAGCCGAAAATCGCTCCGCGCGCAGCAGAGTCTCGCGCTGCGGACGATAGTTGACGCTCCTCGCGTCGTGAGGAACGACGTGCTTCACCGCGACCTCGGGATTGAGAGCCTGGACGAGTTTGTGGGCCGCCTAGCGAAGGGAATGTTCGCGCGTGCCGACGCGTCTGCTTGGCCCCATGTCAAGCAGATAGCGCCGTGGCATGCGCGCCCCCCTGACGCGAGGCCCCTACCCCGCGATTTACTTGCGGACGGTGACCCCATCTCCGCACCGGACTGACCTCCAAGTGAGTCGCTCCCGGCTACACGCGGCTCACTTGTGACACTAAATGCTTTCACCACATATTACATACGCTGTCACGTGATGCGTGCTAGGATAATTTAGGCGTGTCGCGTGACAAACTACAGACACTCACCTCTAAACAGGCGCAGAGACACACACGTTGAGGCGCCGTGCGGGCGGCGACTCGCGTAAGATACCTGGGTGACGTCACACAGTTCAATGTCACCCATACACTCAGTACACGGTCTCCCTAACCCGTGCCAGGCTCGGCTAGCTCTGAAAGTGGGGCGGGCGGGAGCCATCCACCCCATCCGTAGGAACGTCGAGTCCGCGTCTCTGTCGCTGGTCGCTCTCTGCTGGGCTTCACGCATGTAGGTGTGTGTTCCACCCGGTAGGGGTTGACCGCCGGGACGCGGTGAAGAAAGCGGCAGTATGCATATGTCGTGACGAGCTTACGGATACATATACAGATTACTGTTTACATGGGCGTGTTAATGCAGCACGTCCAAACATACCATTGCCAGTGGCAAGCAGAAGGAGAGGCCCGTTGTTACGGGCCGCAGTATAGCCTCCGCGGCAAGGGGGCGTATGCCCCGGTTCCGCACGCCACGCCCCTTGCGGGGCGTCGCGACATCTCACTTCGCATACCTCATCATCATTCTCCTGCCCTTAGGTGCAACATGTCCCTTTTTTTCATACTTCTCTATTAGTTGTCATTATGGTAGTCACCCCCTTTCTAGCAATATCATCTTTCACAGTCCATAGTTATTTTGGTAACTACAGGGAGGCAAGTCGGCAAAATGCCAGGGGCCCCCAGTCAGAGGAGAATCCCAACTCCCAGTATTATATTTGCCAGAATTTGCCACGGGCCTCGAACCATAAAATATAGTTGTGCCACTGGTCACCCCTACTTGTTGGCAATACCTATTTTAAAATAAATATCCTTTTATACAAAATTTTTATTGTATCAGTATGTGTGGCAAAATTGCATTCTTTTTTTTTGTTTCAATCTCAGGATTTCAATTATTATTAGGAATCTTTAATTCCAAATAAAAATACCCATCAGTTTTGCTCTCAAAATTTTCAAAATCCTGGAAAACTTATCCCCGGAAAATGAAAAGGATGTCCAGTTCCCAAAAACTCATTGAAAATGTCCATTCTCCATAATGTTCTGGGTTGAAGGTCACATTCCCAGTTAGTCCTAACTGGAAATGTGACCTTTTTGTGATAATTTGATTGTACCTGTCCAGGTACAATCAAATTATGAAGGTGAGGATGCCAAAAAGAAAACTGTCCTTGTTTTATGTATTTCTTTATTTATCTTTGTATTTCAATTATTGAAAGAAGGCGGCTAATTTGAAACATATTAGGTACAATGTCCATAATATATTTTAAATTACATAATTAAAAATGAAATTTAAAAAAATACTTATAAACAATCAAATCTTAAAATCATTCCTTACATAACTACTAAACATATAAAATTATTTCTTATTAATCTAACAATACAACCTGTATTGTACTATGTATTTCCAAGATATAACCATGTGGTTAATAAATTGAATAAGTGTTTAATCACTTTCAAAAATAATGTAACCATAGTGAATCTTACAGATGGTAGGTAAGACCCGTCCAACATCCTATATTGCCCAACATTGGGTCAATATTTCGCATAGAATCTATAACAATTATTATATCAGTGAGAGCACCTATACATAAATTGCACAGAATCACTTTCGTCTGTTTTATAGATTATACATTTATTTTAGTAATAAGAGCACTTACTATATTTCTAATAATTTTCTGTATTAAATTCTTAACAATGGTGCCGATTCTCTTGTGAACGCACTAAACTAAAATTAGAGAATCGCTATCTTTTACTAACAAGCAGCGCGAGAAAAGGACGGCTATAGCTATGAACTAAGTTGGAGATGTCAAACTAGTTCACGCCTTGCGCTTCACCGTGTTTTTTAGTCGACATGTTTTTACGTGTCGTCTAAATGTCTATGGAAAAATTATTTCTAACTAATTTGACAGCTCTAATTTACTTCCGTCCCTTTCTTGTCATAATAGAGAGAAAAAGTTAGCAATAGCCTAAATTAAGTTTAGTTTGCGCACAACAGAATCGGCACCAATGTCAGATTAGTGTATGAAGATACATAATTTAAGTAAAAATAAATATTTTACTGGGATATTTGATTCCATTTACGTCTTAAGGAGATGACAGAATCTATTCTGATAATAAATCAACAGTTTACAGAATCAATATCAAGAATTTATAGTTATACATAAGTGTACTAGTAATATATCTATCCATAATACATAAAACATACATAGATACAAATTGTTCAAACAGCATGGTTACTTATTTTCTATATAGTTTCAACTAACATGATATTCTAAAACAAATTCTAACTCCAAAATCCGTTCAGGGGCAAAATGTCCAACTGTCAAAATGTCCAAATTTGAGAATGTGGTAAATGACATGAGTGACGATAACTCACCAAAGCGCTTTTTTGAGGCCTAGGAATGACAAACAATAAATTCAAACTACTGAAAGAACTTCGTAAAGGTAAATAAGCTATGTTGTCAAATATCTATAACATTATTTACCTTTACGAAGTTTTTATTTTGGGATTTAGACATTTTGCCCCTGAATGCCAAAATAAAGTTAACAATATGCTTATGGTATTTTTTAACAGTTTTTTATTATTCAACTTATCTGACCATAATTATTTTATAATATAGTCTGCAACATAAATAAGTATACACTTAGGGCCTGTTTCACCACTTAAGATTAAGTTCCTATTAACTTACTTGGCAGATCATTTCATACAAATTCTGTTCCATTTTTTAATTTATTTGGTAAGTAATGGCTATTTGGACATTTTGAAATAGGTCCTTAGCGAAACTCAGTTGAAATCTTATTGGCATTTATCGAGTTCTTTAAGGACGCTGTTACAAATGGGTAGTTAAATCATTACTTTCATACACAAAAGTATGTTTACTAACTAAAATGCTTTACATTCTTAAAATGCTTTCTTTCCAAATTGTTGATAGATGTGCATGGTACGATTCTGAACTATAAATATAATTTTAAATAGGTAGATTTTCTCAATAAATGTACCGAAGTAAAAATTTTCATTCTGGTATATTTATTGAGAAACTGTACCTATCTAAAATTATATTTATAGTTCAGAATCGTACCATGCACATCTATCAACAATTTGGAAAAAAAGCATTTTAAGAATGTAAAGCATTTTATTTAATAAACATACTTTTGTGTAAAAAAGTAATGATTTGACTACCCATTTGTAACAGCGTCCTTAAAAGAGAGTCCTATTATTTAGCAGTGTATACCAACATAATTACTTATTTTACAGACTAAAAACAATGATATAAAAATGTGTAAAATTTGTAGTAATTTTGTTGTTACCGAAGTCCACCACCAATTGAATTAAAATATTATATCAGTCTTTTTTAAAGCCAATGACGGTGCTGTTTGATTGATAAAGTTGTCCATTTTAAAGCATTTTTTGGACTATCATACCAGCATAATTTTCTCGTTATAATTTCAGTATTCAGAGGGACAATTCTCGTAATTTTAAGAACGTTCGCATTCTAATCTCAGTCGCAATCTGTCAAAAAAGCCTCTAATTTCCCTACATTTTTGACATTAATTATTGCTGAGATGAGACTGTGATTTGAATTTGAATGTTTTATAAGTACGAGAATTGGCCTTTATAGGCAGCAAATTAAAAAAAAATAATAATCTAAGGATGAAATCAATAAAATTAATACAAAATAATAAAATGCCATCATTATCAACACAACATGATAAGTTTCGAAATTAATTGTGCTGCAATTTCGGTGCGCAGCAATATGGTATACCTAAATATGAGAACGAGTTGCATGGTAGGGAACCCATCTACAAGGGAAAGTTTAGCCTTATACTTGGACTTTTAAGCGTATTCAGTAACTTGACAGTTGGAGGGATATAACAGTTCCTGGCGAAAAAAAAAAAAGGAAATGAAGTCAAAAAAACGAATAGCACCTTGACATTTTTAATTGAAACACGTTATATTCGTTTATACGATAAGTAATGACTGTGATAAAGTATGGTAACATTATTTTACTTGGAACTGTCAAGTTACTGAATACAATTAAAAGTACAAGTATAGACGGGGAACTATGATAAGATTCATTAATTTGTCTTAACACTTATGAATACGTCTTAAGTTAGGGTGGGACCAGATTGTTAAAACATTTTTGAGGTAACTATGTGCAGTGCCTCTAATTTAGTTCACATAAGAGATGAGATCATAACTCTTATGTTAACTGATATGATCTGTGCTGTTCATTTCATTTATCATAGCAGCTAACACGAGAATAATAACGGATCAAAGACTTGGCTTTCATTTATACTTGTACTGAATATGAAAAAGCCTGGAGTCGAAAGAGGCAAAGGACAATCGGCAAAATGGGTTGGTTTATTGACAAACGGCGATGATTGCCAATTGCCATAGAATATACATTATCTGCTGTAACCAAGGCACTGCTTGTACTTGTAAAGTTAAAAAGTCATGATTATATCAAAATACGAAGTGTAAACTTAAAACTGGGCGTATCAAAAATCAAAACATCATAAAAAAAATAGACATCACACTTACATATAGTAAGTGTGAGACAATAATAACTATAAGTACTAAAAGAACAACTTACTAGCTAGAAGGTACAATTACTACTGTGACGGTGTTTTGTCTTTCTCCAACTTTTTAATGGTTTCTTTGAGGTCTGCGATGGGCTTTTCGTAAAGGCCTACGGCTTCTGGGTCGTTCTTCCGGCATTCCATAGCCAGCTCCATCATCTCTTGCATCATTTTGAGGCCGCAGAGCATTGCTCTAGAACCGACGATTTGTAACTGTGAGGAAAGAATGTGTTTTAAATTCTAACTAGGAAAAAATATTCTAAATTAATTCTGTTTTCAAAAATAATCAAGAGGCATTTCTTTCTATAAGTCTATGTTTACTTTGCTTACCTATTATCTATAAAAAGTGGCAATTATGCTCATATTAAACATTAATAAGCATGATCAGCCTATAATGTTCCTACCGCTGGGACACAACCCTCCTTTGCGAGAGGGAGTGGGCCATAATGTGCCATCCACCATGCAGGCCCAATGGCTGGTTGGTGGATGTCACATATCTTCGAGGTTTTGGTTCTAGGACATGCTGGTTTACTTATGGACAAAAAAAAATGAAAGTCTATCATTCCGTTGGTACCGGCTGTCATTTGTAGATCTTTGACAGTCATTAAGGGTAATCAGCAGCCCGAAAGTATGACAGCCAGTCTTACCAAGGGGTATCGTATTTCCCAGTAACTGTGTTGTGGACCTCAGATAGGCAGTCACTCCATGTAAAACTGGTATTCAACTGCATCCAGTTAGATTGGAAGGCGACCGAAACATAGTTAGGAAAAGGCTAGGCACATGATGACTAATGGTCTTACCGGAGGCAACTTTTGTACTGTGTCATCGAAATCCATGAGATTCTCCACCTTAATCATCTTGGTCTTGGGCTGCTCGATCTGGTTTGAGGCGATCCTCTTCTTGCCGGTCTTATAGACACCTTCAGTCGTCTCATCCCTGAGCATGTCGCGTCGCGGACACGCACACGACCTGGCGCCTACCATCTGACGACCGTAGATATGGCCACTAGTGGGAAATGCGAAATAAGATGATTATATAGGTGCCTTTTAGGTATATCTGGAAGCTGATACCATGATAAGGATGGAAGGTTGATAAAAAGCAACAATATTAACGTGAGGACTACCAAAGAAAACCATTTTTGAAATATTTTAATACATTATGTTGAATTAAAAAAAATTGCGCGTGCAGCACCGTACACGTCGTGATAGAAGTGAAACTTCTTAAAAAAAAAGTAATTAAAAAAATTTAAAAACCCGACTGCTGTAAAAAACTTCAAGTTAAAAAAACTGAAAAGCTAAAAACAAGCCCATTTTAAATTAAATGGCGGATTTTTGGCGCCAAATTATGTCTTAAATTTTTTTTTTCTCAAAACCTGTCGTGTGGGGTGTCAAAATAAAGGGTTTTAAAAGGTGATTACAAAAATATAAACAACTTATATGGTTAAAAGTAATTTGAAGTGACAAATCGTAAAAAACACGTACCAAGAACTAAATCCTCTGCAAAATCTTTAATTCACATTTGTAAACTAAAAAGATATAAATAAAAAAAAGTAATTAAAAAAATTAAAAAACCCGACTGCAGTAAAATTTTAAATTAAATAAATGTAGGAAGCAGGAGGGACCCATACCATTTTTATTATATTTTTAAATGGGTCCCGCCTGCTTCCAACATTTATTTAATTTAAAATTTTACTGCAGTCGGGTTTTTTAATTTTTTTAATTACTTTTTTTTATTTATATCTTTTTGCCAGAGCACTGATTGAAAAAACATTTCCTGTTGAAATCCAAAAGAAAAGTACAGCAATACTCACACATCATCTTCCAGCGTGAAAATGATGGCAATAGCTCGTCTGTTAATGCCAGTGGCGCATGAGTTCTTGCAAGAGAACTGGTATGCATGCGAGCATGGATCCGGGCTGGTCCTCTGGAATTCCACCAAGACTGAATACCAGGAATCGGCCATGTCTACATTACCACAGTAATACACGCCCTGGGTGCCAATCTCTCGGGAGGAATGGAGGACATTCTTCCCGATTTGTCTTTGGATGCCTGAAATAAGGGTAGTTTGAAAATGGGCTATACAGCGTCAAATTATATTGGCTAGCAAAACTCAGCAGCTGTGATGGGTATCGAATAGACATCTAATAATAAAATGAAAAAAAAAAAACTCATGATTTCAAATAACTACACTACCAGCGGCCGTTGACCCCCTAGTCAGCTGTTGTTACTTGAAATTAGGTTTTTTTTTTGTCATACTTAATTAGATATCGATTCGATACCCAACACGTTACGTATTAAACTGAGTTTCGATAGCCAAAAGCCTGCATACTTAATAGTTTTGCCATGTGTACATTTGTTTGTTATTGAAAGTTTTTAATATGAATGCTGATAAGCTGTAGAACGCAAAAAAAAAACGAAGGATGGACTGTGTCATCTTTCTCAAAGTACATTTGGCTAAAAAGAGGGTCACTACTGAGATGATAGCTAACAGAGATGTTTAGAAAGACAGGGGAAGGAGGATGAAAATAATGATTCTTTTTTTCTGTAAACTGGTTTTTAATAATACTATAAAAATAAAAATAAATTACTTGTTTTAAACCAAGTCGATGTCCGAGTCGCAATAGTTCCGCCGTGGGATATGCCAAAGAGCAATGGAGCGCAGCGTTCTTTGCGTAAAACGAACTGACAGAATACAAAACACCACGCTGCGCTCCAAAGCGGGGATCTTAGACGTAGGCAAAAAGGCTGCCAAGCCATAGCAAACTAAAAAGGGGATTGGGCGGGTCATGTCAGCCGCACGCATGGTGACCGCTGGGCAACAGTCTCCACACGGTGGGTGTCTGAGGATGCACGGCGAAAAGGATGCTTGGAAGGAGTTGGGTGAGGTTTTTGCTCAGCAGTGGGACAGTGTAGACTAATATTTAAAAAAAAAAAAAATGTTTTTAAACTAGATGTCGAAGTTTAATGTGAAGAAACTTAAATGAATGTATGTCTTGAATGGGGATGGCTATAAGAGTAAGGGAAGATAAAGAAACGATTGATGGACTGTGTGAAAGATTATATGGCTAGCAATAAGGTGACTACTGAGATGACAGACTAAAAGAGAAGTATGAAAGAAGGAGACATGTTGCGCCCACCCCAAATAAATTGGGATAAAGGGAAGAGAATGATGATGTTGTCGGTATCAGTTGTGTCACTCACCGGCATTAGAACTTTCGTGGAAGTGCTGCACACACCGCTCCACACGTTTCTCGGCCTGCGTCTCGTCGGAGAAGACGACAGTAGCCCTTACAAACATGTGGGGCGCTTTCAAGTGCGCCCAGTTGAACTGTATGCTGAAATTGTACTTCATGTCCACGTAGATGCGAGACAGCTGGTGTGAGTACTGTAGACAAAGGAAGAAGGTTAAAATCTGATGAAAATAGAATGGTATTTCCTGACTACAGTTGTTGTGAAAGGAGTAAGTATGTAGAGTTAATTTGTGCTATGTACAGTCAATCTTGTACCTACGTCCGGTCGGCTGCTGGCAACACCGACGAGTACAGTGTGGCTGTAGGCTTGTACCATGGGTCGGCTTTAAGTCCTTACAGGAAGAGTCCTGTTCATTATGGATGCTCTGACGTCGGACATACAGGAAGAGGCACCCTGGTGCATGCTATTTACTGACGACATTGTTCTTGTCGGTGAAGATGGACCTGGGATCCAGAGCAGGTTGGAGAAATGGCAACGAAGCTGGCTTGAAAATCGCCAGAACCAAAACAGAGTATATGTACTGCGATTTCGGCGCTCTCTCCAGTTCTGGGGCCATAGCACTCGATGGCACGCTTCTCCCAGACTGCTACGACTTCCGGTATCTCGGTTCACTTGTGGAAACTGCAAAGCCTTGGCAAAGTAGATCGGACTGTTAAACACAGAATTAACACAGGATGGATGAAATGGCGGCAGGTCATGGGAACAATCTGCGACTCCCGCATTCCCCTTAAACTTGATAATGAATTGTTGTGAAAGGATTAAGAAATTATCCTGCAGCCATTAATCATGCTATGACCATTAAAAAGTTTATGGTTTTTTCTGAACTTGTTAAAAATGCTATAGATTCTCACATCTTTGAAGGAAATAGGTACCTAAAACTTCGCTAGATACAGGTTGTCTTTAATCTTGAATACCTAAATGTCTTAATGAGTCTTTCTGAACTTGTTAAAAAATGCTACAGATTCTCATATCTTTGAAGGAAATAGGTACCTAAAACTTCGCTAGATACAGGTTTTCTTTAATCTTGAATACTTAAATGTCTTAATGAGTCTTTCTGAACTTGTTAAAAAATGCTACAGGTTCTCATATCTTTGAAGGAAATAGGTACCTAAAACTTCGCTAGATACAGGTTTTCTTTAATCTTGAATACCTAAATGTCTTAATGAGTCTTTCTGAACTTGTTAAAAAATGCTACAGATTCTCATATCTTTGAAGGAAATAGGTATCTAAAACTTCGATAGATACAGGTTTTCTTTAATCTTGAATACCTAAATGTCTTAATGAGTCTTTGGATGGGTTTCACAACTCCTTACTTAAGTAAAAGCTGTGGTACAAACTCCAACCAAGCCTACAACTTGAGTGTAGGCTAATACTCAAACAATTCAAATACACACCTTAACTCTTGCTTGTTTTCTACACATTATATAAAACCAAACCGCCATCATTGCAAGGGAGCACTTACCAAGAAGGTTTTCTTGTGCACATCGTTGCTGTGAACTTCCACACAGAAGTTGTACTCCCCAGGAAAGCAGCTCCTTTCTGGGGGGCCCCGGGGAGAGAACTGAACAAAAGTAAACATACATAAAATTACTCCAATTTTCCTCGAATTTTTGGATACCCACATTTCACTAGTAACCACTCGACGGCCGGAAACGCAGATCTACGCGAGACACAATGGCTTTTTAATTAACCGACTTCAAAAAGGAGGAGGTTATCAATTCGTCGGAACCTTTTTTTTTAATGTATGTTCCCCGATTACTCGAAGATGGCTGGACCGATTTGGATTGTTTTTGTTTTATTCGAGAGGGTATACATCACAGTTGGTCCCATATAAAATTGATTAACTTTGCTTTGGTAGTTTTTGAGTTAGCTTCAATAATACGTATTTTTTCCCCACTTTTATATGGATGATGTTCTAGTTTGTTTTGCAGGTAGTGGTACTAGAATTTGTGTGGGGTAGGTTCCACAACTAAAAAGTGAAAAATAAAAACTTTTTTACAAAAAAAAATACAACCGACTTCCAAAAACAACTACAAAGTGAAAAATAACTTTAATTTCGGAAGTCGGTGGCAAAAAACGAAAATACATTTAACTAGACACCGACTTCCAAAATTGAAGTTATTTTTCACTTTGTAGTTGTTTTTGGAAGTCGGTTGTATTTTTTTTGTAAAAAAGTTTTTATTGTTTCTGTATTTACTGCATTCAATCAGTTAAGTACCAAGTAATAAGTGGTGTGCCTATACATTGCAATCAAAATCAATCCATCTAACCTTTTCCCAAGCAGGCACAAATTCAGGCTCCTACTGAGAAATTCGTGACGGAAAGATCCAATAACACATAAATAAATTTTGCTTTACTACGAGGACAATTACACTGAAACTGAAAGATAAGGTTGGGGTAGATAATATTTAAACGTACATCAGAAACTAGTAGTGCAATAATAAGTTCACTAGATGCGCATTTGTTATTTTTGATGAAAAGTTAGTATTTCAGAAATACCATTATTATGTTTGTTGTGACTAGACAAAAATTGATGTATAAATGATTATTATTTGTACATGTTTTGAAACTCAATTAAGTACCTAGTAAATTAGTAGTGCAATCATAGTTGATTTGGTGTAGATGTAGATTATTTGATGTAAGAATATTTTTCTGGTGTGTAGGTAATTAAGAATTTCCCAAAATAAATTATACTTTACTACGAGGGTCAATTACACTGAAACTGAAAGATAAGAATGCAGACAGTTACAATTTTCATTAAAAGAATATCAGAAACTGTTGTTGAGATATTTTAAATTGACTGATGATTAAGTGTAACCTGTGTTGTGTGTGTATTTAGTGTGTGGAGTTTCTCGTTTGTACATTTTCACAGGTTTACATTGGAACAAGCAACTAGCTTCCACTTTCTAACTGTAAATAGCGAATTTTTTTCCTGTAAATAATTCCACTCATAAAACTTAGATTAAACCAGGAAAACTTAATTATTTGAAAGGACCTTGATGAAAAACAGCAGATTTACATAGATTTAGATTGAGAAGAGTCAATCAGGCTTTGGTAACTGGGTGAATAGCAAGAAAAATATTCTAAATAGTTTTAGTATAATTCAAATGACTTACAGGATACTCAATTTGTGGACTTGGTTTGCAGGCAATGTCCATAGTATCTGAAGCAGGTGATGGAATAAATGATGGCGGAATATCGTCCAGCTGAAGATTATATGTATCAATATCCCTGAAAATTAAAAAAATATTTAGATTTCCATCTTATTCATAAAAACGTTAGTCAGATTTTATTTATTAGGAAAATTATGTCAATGAAACCTATATGTCCTTAACCCCTTACTCATAAAAAACTAAAATGCTCTATAGCTAAACTTATTTTAGTTTTAGAAGTGTTTTGTCTTCTTCTTTCAAACTCAAATCATAATTCAAAGAAATTAACAAAACACTTCTGTAATTAAAAACGGTTTATAGATTGTTATAATGTATTGTCTTCTTCTTTCAAACTCAAATCATAACTCAAACGAAATTGACAAAACACTTCTATACTTAACTATAAAACTTTTTTACAAAAAAATACAACCAACTTCCAAACACAACACTACAAAGTGAAAAATAACCTTAATTTCGGAAGTCGGTGTCTAGTTAAATGTATTTTCGTTTTTGGAAGTTGGTTGTATTTTTTTGTAAAAAAGTTTTATTTTTCACTTTTTAGTTGTGGTACCTACTACCCCACACAAATTCTACCTGAAAACAAACTAGAACATCATCCATATAAAAGTGGGGAAAAAATACGTATTATTGAAGCTAACTCAAAAACCACCGAAGCAAAGTTAATCAATTTTATATGGGACCAACTGTGATGTAAACCCTCTCGAATAAAACAAAAAAAAATCCAAATCGGTTTAGCCATCTTCAAGTAATCGGGGGGAACATACATATAAAAAAAAAACCGACGAATTGAGAACCTCCTCCTTTTTGAAGTCGGTTAAAAATAGGTTTATAGTGTTATAATTTATTATGAATAAGGGGGCAAGACTAAATTAATAGTATACGTGTTTGTGTGTGCGTGTCAACTACAATAACAATGTTTAAAGAACTCAGGCCGAGACTGACAAAGTCAAAAATGTTTGATAAATTGTGAGTTGAGCATAAATAAGAGATGACTACTGATTGTGATGATTGCTTGGTAAGGAACATAGATTGGGATTAAATAAAAGAATAATACTTACAACATCAACTCCTGATCATTGATACCCTGGTACTCCAGGTAAAACTTGGGAGAATCATCATTCATGATTATATCTAAAACAAATAGAAAAAGATTTAGAGAATACACAAACAATGGTGCCGATTCTGTTGTACACCGAACTAAACTAACTAAACTATCACTAAAATTCCTTACTTTTTGCTATGAGAATCTTAGAGCTATTCTGCAAAAAAAAAACCTCTAAATTTAATAACAATTTTGACACAACTAAAATAGAGTTTGACAATCGTGACTCCGCGTGGTATAGTGCCTGTAGTATATTTGACCCGGTGGCTTTAATTGGAACTAACGAAATCACTATGAAGTGACAGGCTTGTCATATTTTGTTCACCGACATCGCTGTCGTTACCGGGTCAAATATCTTTTAGAGCTGGAGGAGCGCAGGGAGGGGGCAGCTTCAACGTGTTTTATTTGGAATGTAGGTACCTTTTTTTTTGGTACCTTTTTTTTTGTACCTTTTTTTTTGCAAAAGAAAAGAAAAAAATACACTACTGTTTTTGCATCCGAAGTCAAGGTCTCGGTGTGAATTTTAGTTCATGTCAACTAATTTTATTCCACACCTTTTTAATCGCGATTAAACATAGTCTGATTTAGTTTGACAATTAAAATTTTAGGTGAAAACAGTCAAATTCAGAATAGCAAAATTGCCATTTTCACTAAACTAATAACTCCGTACAATCTTAGTCCTGTCAAACTAAAATATAGTTAAGTTGTGTCACTTTAGTCAATTTCAGAATGGGAAATCGTCGTTTGACAGGAATAAACTAAATTTTAGTGATTTTTAGTCTAGTTTAGAGGCATTTGTGACAAGAGAATCGGCACCAATGATGATGTTTAATTTTATTATCCGTTGAGGAAAAAATCCATGTTACGTTTCTGTATTTATAAAAAGTTTATAGCAGTCTAGTTTCTTTCCATAAATCAAGATTCCATTTTTCATTAATATTTAATTTTTCATTAGATAATTCATTTAATTTAAGACATTATTGACATAGTTAGAAAAAGTAATATCTGATACTGTTATCACTGTTTACGTTTGGTTTATGTCATATATGAGATGAGGACCAGACCTGGAGAAGCCTAATTTCTGAAAAGCTTATCAGATTATAATCTGATCACTGTAAATTCCATTGTGATTGGCTAACCAACGTCAAAAACGAACCATATTGATGAGCATTGATAACACTCAGATAAAATTGAAAATACTTTCAAAATCAGTAGTAGAGGGTTATATATATTTATAGAAATAGGTAAATGATAAGAAATATGGTGATATAATAATAATACTTCCACCATAGCCTCGAACTAATAGACCTGAAAGATTAAATTTATCACTTCAAAAAACCGCGCCTGCAGAATAGTGAAAAAGTTCATGCAAATTGAGGAAAATGAAATCTCTCCACATAACATTCATTCATTATGATAAAAATTCACCACACACGCTACATTGACTTGGTTGGCTCGATGGCTTGGGCCCGTTAATGTAACCTGTTTACCAAAATAATAATATTTATCACATAAGTACTAACCTGAGCACAGAAAAATTAACTTAATAATGATGGCTTATCCATAAGAAAAGTTTAAAAAAAAGAGACATTCTTGTTTTTTAAATAAATATGTAAAACTATCAAAATACCTATCTTGACACAACGCTGATTATCATAGCTTCAAAATTAAATCAATAGAATGTTTTTAATTACTTAAAACTTTTAACTTTTTACTGCATTATTGTACTGAAATGCAGCTTTATGTTTTTTTTTTTTTGCAGTTGAAAAGTAATATAGATAACCTTTATCTTCGGAATTTCCCATTTTCCAACTAAAATTATTGGTCATTTATTTAATTAATTTCACACAAAATTCGCTCATTAAGTTATCACTTATCACAATCGGTGAGTATGATCATTGGTATGATCGGTGTTCTTTAAATTTTTGACGTAGGTTTTTTCGTGCTAACTTTTTTACCAACCGAAAACTCACAAAGACATGAAGTTATGAATAATAGTAATAAATCTGAATTAAAACTAGATTATGTTACAAGTTCTGAGATAGCCCTTACTTTCTTCTTTTGGTTTTCAATAGTTTACGTGAAAATATACTAAAATGTGATTTTTAAAACCAATTGTGGTGAAATAATTTGAAGTGTTTTATACTTACCATAAAATTAAAAACAACTCAAATTCAAAATACAACAGTCTCCAAAATGTTTCTGTTCGTTATCACAGTACAAAACGCTGCTACAACATTGAAAAAACTTTCAAAAACAACAAAATCCGCGATACACTCCATTCAATGCTGACGGAAATAGTTGTGCGGGGGATGGGTGAGAAGGAGGGAGGAGGGTGGTACCATAAAATTACCATAACATTTGCCCTGAGCTTTCTACTATTATTAACAAAAACAAAAATATTATAATTAAAATTTAGTATAGGACAACAGTTCTCAAACAAACAATCAGAGTTAGAGGAACGCAGTTAGTATTGATCATTTTAATGAAGACTAACATAAAAATCCGTAGTTTCTAACTCTTGGTTTATTAATACTAAAGTAGAAGTAATTTTCAAAAAATGGCAAGATAAAATATATTTTTTCAATTACACTTTAGTGTTACTGCTAAAAAAATTCTTGTGTGCGCATTATTTATTTTCTATTGTAGCCATAATGTGGCACGTTCCAATATCATTGATAAGATAAGCATGACTCCCACGGGTTTTTCATCATTACTGATACAAAATGGCATAATTTATTAATTTATCTATAGAAATAACGAAAAATCATCAATATTTTGAAGCAAAAAACAGAAACGGAACCAAAATTCACTAACCCTCTCGCACAACAAGAAAAAAAGTAAAAAAAATAAGTTGCCAGAACCAAAAATCACAAAAGAATGAGAAAAAAAATACTCGAACTCCGCTTCACTTGTGTTTTTTTTCTAATTTTACTGTCATTAGGCCGATAATTTGATGCATATTTTGTATGCAACAGTTATTTTGACTTGTTAAAGTGCTCTATTATGTACCAAATCATCGCAGGGAATGCTCTAAGTGCGTCTATAAACTAAAATCAATAACAATCATTGACCAACAAAGGTACGCTTGTGTTTGCTTTTGCTGAGCATATAACCTGTGTTTTGTGCTGGCGTCCGGTTGGCGTCCGTCACAATTAACGCGAGAATGTTAAATATGCGTTGTATGGTTGCGATATATATGTAGAAATGAGTTTTATTGCGATCGCGTACTGTGGTAATGTAAGTGGTTGTTGTTTTTAGTTACCAAGATGAATTATGAAGCCGAAAGAGCCATGAATCAGAAGCGATTGCGAATGGAGGGCGAACCGGGCCACGGTGTTGTCCAGGGGAACGGTTTGCCGCTAAATTACATAGGTAAGTGAACTTTGAGCGCGAAACGCAGAAGAAATTGGTTATATTTCGGAAGTTTTAACGTTGTTTTCATTGTTGTAGATAATGGTCATCAAATACCCTATCAGCCGTATGCTGGTGCGTATAACACTCATTATCCACCTCCGGAAGCGTTTTCGCCGTATGGGCCTCCGCCCCCGGGGGGCTATGCCCCTCAGAACCTGTCTTACGCGCCGCCTGCGCACCAGAACTACCCGCATCACCAGAGTTTCCCGCCACAACAGCCACCACAAGCACAGTTGCACATGCCACAGTCCCATATGGGTGAGTTTACATGTCAAAATTTTTGCAATAATTTTATTCTAAAAATTATAGCAAAACATTGTCAGCTTGTAGACTATAATAGATTTTGGGTAATAGAAAATAGAGGTCATATTTGTATGTTTATTTTTGACAGATTTAAAGATTGTTGACAGATAAAATTTTATCTATGGAAGAGGTATTGTTCTAAAGGGAAACACCTATTCTTGGCCATGTTTTGCCCATCAATGTGACAAATACAAAAAAAATACCCATTTAGTAACTAAAATATTGCTAGTTCTTATTTGTATTGAAACCTCCGGAATTATAAGCCGATTTAATCAAGAAACTCAATCGTATTTACACTTCCGGTCGTTGGTCAAACCTGTCAAAGTAGGGATGACAACATTTACTGAAAAAACGATACACTAAAACCGGTTACCAAAAATACGTATTTAGGAAAATCTATTTTTGACATTATGTAGTTGTTTCGCTTTTATTTTCTTTAGAGACAAAAAAAATGTTTGTCTATTTTCGGGCTTCTAAATACGATCCATTTAACAGATTCCGTGTTTCAAGTTTTACAAAACTATAGATTTTTCGATAAATCGATTTCTTAAAGACATCCCTACGTCAATAATAATCGTAATTGACAACTGATTGACATTGACATTTCACATTTTGTTTGGTGCTGTTTTCTTGCGACTCGTGATTTTTTTCTCTACTGCGGTTTTCTATTTAATATTCCAACGACTTTGATTACGATTATGGACCCTGTAACCGCTTCCGATGACGACCTTGGCTTTAAATTGGATTCTGTACCCGCCTCTCTCGACGACACCGGCTTGCCAATGGATACCGTACATGTTTCTCACGAAGGACCTGATGCGAATATGGAACCTGGGTTCTTGGGCTGGGCAAGGTTTCAATCAAATATAAATCCCCCAGCCCAATTTCTAGATAACCTGCTCGTCATATATATAAATGAGAACGAATAAAAAATCGGAAATCTTTAAGTATGTCTTTTATTAACCTTGAATTTTTATACTATGATTTTTAAAAGTCCGACCGAGTTCTATGTAAAAAATAGTGTTTGTATCTTTATCTATGATGTCAACCCTAATGCCTCTAATTTGTTTCTTTCGTGGGCGTCACTTGGCCAAAACCTCTTTATCAAATGGGCATTTCCCTTTTTCTACAAAAAAGTATGTAATATTCAAGTAAACATATTAGAGCACAGTATATTGTTGAATAATATGTAGTTTTGATCTAATAGGCAATATAAAACTACACATACATAATTATACATATTATATTATATTAAAAGCATAAGCTTATATTATCAACAAATATTTATATACGTGTTTTCTTTTTGTTAATGTCTTTCATCATGAAGCTATACTAAGTACAAAACTTTTATAATTACATTCATTTTATTTTTAAATCTGTGTATTGTGACTTGACTGCACTCCGTCAGTTCAAGGTTATGGAGACGTGGGGGTGCACAAGCCGGCCTGGCCTCCGCAACCGCACCTGCTGCCACCGCTTGATACCCAGAAGCCTCTTGATGTAAAGCAGCTGAAGTCTGAGATCAAACTTGAGCCCACGGATGCTCAGAAACGACCGCATCCTGAGAATGAGATGATGGTAAGTATAAAATTACATTAACTGGCTTATTTCTTGTCAATAATATTGATTTGTTGCTTCAATCTGGTATTGGTGGCAGTGCATGCTTTAGTAAAAATGCTTGAGGAATCTAAGGCCCATATTACAAAACTTTACTCAAGACTCAAACTAAACATTATTTAAATCTACTTTGAACCAATCAAATGGATCTAGTTTTAAGTAATGCTCGGGTCTTGAGTGAGCTTCTGTAAAACGGGCCTGTACAACATGCCCTAGAATTGAATGTACAACCACTTAAGGGCTCATTGTACTCATCATTATGAACAACTTTTAATAGGGAACCAAACCTGAAATCACGAAAAAAAAACAGCTGTTCTCTACATTTATCAACACATAACTCGGCCAAATGTTGAGAGCAGCTGATTTTTTTTGCGATTTTGGTTTTGGTCCAATAGTAAAAGTTGTTCATAATGATGAGTACAATGATCCTTTAAGCACTTGTGCATTCTGGGACATGTTGTATAAGGGTTTGGCAATAAAAATTATAAATAATTCATGTTCTAATTTACATTTCTTACAGCTTTTCCCATATTACAAGTTATTCTTTGTTGCGTGGTTTTACTGTTAATAATGTTTTGATTAACTTCAATATTTGCTTCTGGCAACTAATCATTAACTTTAATCTAATTTTTTGTGTATGATGATTGTTTGTGGTTTCTATAGCAAATTAGTCCTCGTACCCAAGGGCGAGTTTTTAAAGCGGCAATTTTTAATTGAGCACTGAAAATCCAACAGTGTTCTTTAATGACGCGATGGCATGCATTTTGCTGAGTACCCAATGCTCGGCTCAACACCGATACATACCTGTATATACCAGAAAAGGTATGCGCTTCAGTAATCTTCGTGTTTCCGAATTAGCACGAACGTCGCGTCACAGAGTAACCCCCCAGAGAGGCAATGCTTCTCAGTTTTTGTACTACCACGCTTTGTACTACAAAGCGCGGTAGTACAAAACTGACTCTTTGTCAGGACTCTGGATCCTCAGTTTTTCGTATTGGAATTGCATAAAACTCTATGTTGTTAATCTATAATTTTTAAGTATGATAATACAAAATATGGAAGTACTTCCATGGTTATAACAACTCTATATTAGATCTCCTCATCGCGCGTTCGTATTTTCGGAGATAGTCGATGATTCCCGAAGCAGAAACTTTTCTTTGGAAAGCTGCATATCACTGACATAATATAAATCTGGACTTGGCATATCTACAAAAAAAACGTGTATAGCTAAACTGTACTGAGCGGATAAAATGGCGGTTAATAGGGCAGTCGATTCTATATTTCTATATAATAAAATCGATAAAAGATTGTGAGAATGTTTTTATATTGTCACAGTACAATATCTACTTACAGGTAAAAATACCCCAAGTTTTCTAACCTAAGTCTTTCATTTAACTTTGGTACAAAACAGCGAGAGGATAAAATGGCCGCAAAAGTGGCCGCAACTTAAGGAATTAAGGGTTGCCTTTATAGTAACTGTAAAAACATATTATCCTTTTTCACTTACGCAACATTAAGAAAGTTAAAAAGAGATGGCAGTATTTTTATAATTCTGGCGTCGATATGCCTCATATTTTGTACAACTGTTTTTTCTATAGTCAAATATTTCAAGTTCACATGATTTATATGTCAGTGCTGCATATGCACAACATGATACCATAAACAATCACGAATCTGAGAAGTTTGGTGCTTTTGAATTTTTGTTTCTTTCTTTATGTGTGTTATAATAATGTGTGTATGTTCAATCAGGCACTACAGGCACGGCAGAGAGAGTTCAATGTCCACATTCCCAGTACTTTGGTTAATATTTAAACATCATATTTAAAAACTACAATGGAACCTTTATTATGTAAAACATCTATTAACTGGCACACCTGTAGTGCTAAATTTTCTTGTTATCTATACCATAGAGTCTATAGTATAGAGTATAGACCAATATGATACAAACTATAGACACTATAGTATGTATCATATTTTTAATGGTGTAAAATCGATCTTACAACCAAAAGTTATGACAGGCGGAAAAGTTAAAATAACATTGTTGTTGAGCAGGTATGATTTAATTAAAATAAACCTGGGTTATTAAATTATTCATAAACTGGGTGATCTCCATCTGAGTGCTACTAGGAGTGCATCTTGTGAAACAGGTCTTCCAGATAAATACCATCAACCTGTCACTGAAAAAAAAGAAAGAAAGAAAAGCTAAAAGAAAGCTAAAAAGAAATGCTGCACATGTCACTTCACCCCAGTGTTTAGGATAATAAACTTCATGGTTTTTTTTTTCTAATAAGAAAAAAAAAAACTTATATTTTGGACCCATAAATAGTCCATTTGGTTAGTATATACACGACGTACAAACTAGTGTCGGTACTTACATCTACCAGAAAAACAAAACAAATTGCAGGTGTATTCTTATTAGGCTCAGCCACTCAGTCCTAATCAAAATGAGTACATACCTGAGATATAACCGACCGCGACGGCATTGAAAAATAAACTTTACAAACAGTATTATAAAATGCAAAGTTGTACGAATATCGACGCAGACATCAATCGCCTCCTTGAGCGGCGTCAACAACGCTATCTCGTTATTTTGCACTTTTTGTCACTTAAAGTAAAGTTTATTCTTCAATGTCATCAAAAATTCTCTGCTTCAGACTCCTTTCGACCATAGGCTGTCACAAACTCTTTCATTGAAGAGGGTCACATAAAAAAGGTTCCACTGTATTGAATAGTAAACACTCATTCATTTGAATGAATGATTGAATGTAATGACTTGTTGCAGGGTGGGGATCTAGATCAACCCAAAATAAAGATAAAGACAGATATATTCAAGCCTGATGACTTAGCGCACAGACAGGATAAGCCTATTGGTAAGTATTTTAATTGTTTATTGTCTACTAGTTTCTGAAATTTCTTGTTTTAACAAAAATACAATTCCTATGTCTGTGCCCGTTACTTCGTTTTCCCTTAGCATTCGTTCTGACTTTTTTTCTTTTCGCTCGGCTTCTAAGGGTTGTAGCGTGTTGAATTTATCCAATCAGACAGGTAGTTCTAGAGATTAGCGCGTTCAAACAAATAAACTCTTCAGCTTTATTATGTTAGTATAGATTTAGGGCTGATTTTTTCAATACTCAGTTTTAGTAATTGTACAAATATATATACAGGCTGTAAAAAGACATCACAAAGCCGTCAACTACGCATACTGTACATCTAACTAAGTAGCTTTGCACATAAATTATTGCTGGGAATCGACCTTGGCGAAAGAGTTTAGAATAACACTTGGAATACGATTTAGTAAAAAGAAAATGCGATTTTGACCTACGATATCTCCAGAACCAGTGGATTCCCAGGTATGGTCTAGTGAAAAAAAACGATCCAAATAATGGGTAGAATATGTCGTTTTCGGCTTCGGAAAGTGTCTTTTTACGCCCAGTGCATACGTAAACTCACGCCTTCTTCCCATTGGAGGTTGGCAAAAACTCCAGAACGCCTCAATAATTATTTTCTCTCGCTCACTCATTTTGTTTGCACGAGCGAGATAAATAGTTGAAGTGTCACTTCTATTCACTCTTGTTACGTTTTCTGACATAGTCATATTGTTGATGATTTTAGTTGATTTTTTTTTTTTTTTTTAGATGTTGGTCAAAAACCTTTATTACTGGATGTGGCACAGAAGCCTGCTGATCTGCAAAACAAAGGTACCTTATATTATTTCATTAATAATTAATCGAAACGGAACATGGTACTTAAAGAAACGTTTATTCACCCCTATTTAAGGCTAGGCCAGCACCCTAATTGCATAACAAACTACACAATTTGAATGATTTTGAAGCTTATTGCTAATCCATTGCTATAAAATAATAGGTTGGGGAAAAAGTTTCTTCGCATTTTTTAAGAAAATTCAAAACATTTTTTAATATACATTATTTACATTTATCTAAAGTATGTAGGTACCATTTTGTTCGATAACTTTTTGCCATCTTGTAGGTAGGGACATGATCCCATTGCTATAGAAATTTTGGGACTTCTGATCAAAATACCACGACAAGTGGTTTTGGCAGTCCTCTCGTGATGTTAACCTGACACTGCCTAAAGAATTCTGAAGAGACCGAAACAGGTGGAAATCTGAAAGTGCAAGGTCAGGACTATACAGCGGATGCATTAACACCTCCCAGCCAAACTCTCTTAATTTTTGCTGAGTGGCTAAAGATGTGTGAGGTCTAGCGTTATTAGGATGAAAAACCACACCCCTTCTGTTGATTAATTCCGGCCGCTTTCTCTCAA
Organism: Cosmia pyralina; assembly: GCA_946251885.1. Lineage (NCBI taxonomy): Eukaryota > Metazoa > Arthropoda > Insecta > Lepidoptera > Noctuidae > Cosmia > Cosmia pyralina. The sequence continues at coordinate 21,472,341 of OX276361.1, read as the reverse complement.
CTTCTTGCTTTAATCTCATCAGTTGTTCGCAGTAGAGTTCAGAATCGATGGTCCTGCCTGGTGGTAACAGCTCATAATGAATAATGCCCTTCCAATCCCACCACACACACAGCATCACCTTATTGCGAGTTAACCCGGGTTTCGCCACAGTCTGTGAAGCCTGACCGGCCTTTGACCACGACCTTTTTCGCACGTTCTTGTCGTACGTGATCCACTTTTCACCACCAGTTATCAGCTTCTTCAAAAATGGTTTGGTTTCATTACGTCGTAATAAAGAATCACAAATGAGTACACGGTTCATTAGGTTTCTTTCAGTGAGCTCGTGAGGTACCCAAATATCGAGCTTTTTTGTGTAACCAGTTTATTTCAAATGCGCCAAAACTGTTTTGTGGTCAATTCCCATTTCTTCAGCTACGTCGTAACTACTGATATGCCGATCTTGCTCCACTTTTTCAAAAATGGCATCCATTTTATCCGTAAAAGGGCGACCAGAGCGACATGCATCTTTGACATCAAAATTTCTGGATTGAAAACGCTTAAACCAAATTTGTGCTACTCTCACAGACACTGCACTGGGTCCATAAACATCGCAATTTTTTTTTCACGGCTTGCGTTGCATTTTTACCTTTTTTGTAGTAAAATTTTAAAATGTATCGAATTTCTTCATTAGATTCACTCATCTTGACAATACGAAAAACAAATGAAAATCACACATTTTCCTAATTTGAATTTGGAATTATGTTCTTTAAAATTTAAACTTTCAATGATACCAAAACCAGCCAGATACAAATAGTATAGCCAAAGAGATTTAATTTTAAGTTCATACATACTATAATGCGAAAAGACTTTTTCCCCAACCTAATATGTTCCAAAAATTTGTCTGCTCAACAACGTAAATATCGCAATGAATGTTGTTGAACTGTCAAAATGTTGCTTGCTTCATAAATCAGGAAATATAAAGAAAATTATAATGTTTTCGTAAATCTAGTCATTTCAGGCTCATAATCTCTCAAGTTCGCAACTAATAGATAAATATGAAATCTTCTGGCTCACATATCTCGGGTCAGTTTTTTTTCTGTATGCTACCTATAGTATACATTGTCTTCTAGTAAATTACGCCGCGCAAAACCCGGTTTTTCCCTGAAATTCGGCCAAGCACTAGAACGTTGTATTTTATAAATATTCTTCACATTTACTCTACTTAGTGCAAATAAAAATTTAATCATAGTATTGCAAATAGAAAATAATTGACAATATGTCAATTTTTACGTACCAAAATAACTAAAAAAATGGCATACATACTTATAAATACCAAAAATTTTCCGCTTGGCAGAAAAAAAGTAGGTACTTACTTTGATTTAAATTTATTAACCGACTTCAAAAAAAGGAGGAGGTTCTCAATTCGGTTGCCTGTTTTTTTTTTTAAGTAACATAATCACGAAAAACCTCTAGAAATGCGATGTTGCAGAAAAATAATTACCAGTGTTATTTTTTTCAGATGACGGTCACCCAATCATCGGAGTTGAAAACAAGTTGATGGATAAACCAGCCGGTAAGTGGATATTTGTCTCTTGACATTTGACTTCTATTGTCCAAATACGGGCCTTTGGCATATATTACTCGCTTCAATATGTACTAATACTTTATTAGGTCAAACAAAAAGTATAGTGATAGCACTAACATATTTTGTTTATGTATACTGTGATTGGTTTTCCTTCTGCGCCGGTCGTCTCCGCCACAGTAGAAATTCATTTTTAAATCTCAGGAACCCTCACTCAACCAAACTTAAATCAACCTCGGTAAAGTACTGTCTTCCTGTGGGTACTTTTCTTTGCAGAGGCCTCTTGGTATAATATACTTTTATATTTATAGTCGATCTCGTCATACTACAAGGTCTATTTGTCTTCAATTGTCTGATAACTTTTATTTACGGAATAAATATGTCAGTTTGACAGCTTTTGTATAGAAAATTATGTCAAACTGACATATTTATTGTAAGTATTTTAATTTTAATCAAATCAAAATATTAGCGCCATCTCGCGGCAAAGTTTTCAGCAAGGAACTCCATTGACAGCGAAATGAAAGTAACAAAAGTTGAATGATAGTAACAAATACTTAACGCCATTTACGCGGAACTAATTTAAGGACGCTGTTACAAATGGGTAGTCAAATCATTACTTTTTTACACAAAAGTATGTTTATTAAATAAAATGCTTTACATTCTTAAAATGTTTTTTAGGGTTCCGTACCTCAAAAGGAAAAAACGGACCCCTTATAGGATCACTCGTGTGTCTGTCTGTCTGTCTGTCCGTCTGTCACAGCCAATTTGCTCCGAATGTAATGGACCGATTAAGTTGAAATTTGGTACGCATATGAATTTTTGTTACCCAAACACGGACGGGTAAAGTAAATAAATGAATTTTGAATATAGAAGTCACTTTTGGGGGGCAAATAAGAAAATTAAAAAAAAAAGTTTTGGAAACTACACCATGTTGCATTTCAAATGAAAGGGTATGAGGGTCTCAAATATATATTTTTTTAAATTTTAAAATAAATTGTTTTTAAGTTATTGAAGAAAATAGACGAAAATTGACCATCCCCCCCCCCATTATCTCCGAAACTACCGAGCCTAAAATTTTGGAAAAAATACAGAAAATAGATCTTTACCTGTAGATTACAGGAAAACCTATAAGAAGTCTGTGGTCTTAAAATAACATGGTAAATCTATCAATATTGTGAGTACAAACTTACATTTACAGTTGGAATGTATGGGAGAACATGTTTTTCAACTACAATGTTAAGTTTGTTCTTAAGATAAATTCATCCCAACTACGGAACCCTTCATTATGCGTGGTCTGACACGCACTTGGCCGGTTTTTTGGCCAAATTGTTGATAGATGTGCATGGTACGATTCTGAACTATAAATATAATTTTAGATAGGTACAGTTTAATAAATGTACCGGAGTGAAAAACGCCAATCAACCGCAATTAACCATTCTTATGTTATTAGCGAAAAGAGGAGCTCGTTGGCTAAGTAATAACAGCCGCACGGGTCGATCCATCAGGTTAAGCTACGCTTGCCGGGGTTGTCCGTGGATGGGTGACCATCTGTACATACCGAGACTCCTACGTGCCTCGGAAAGCACGTTAAGCCGTTGGTCCCGGCTGTCATTCGTGGATCTTTGACAGTCGTTACGGGTCGTCAGAAGCACGAAAGTCTGACTACCAGTCTTACCAAGGGGTATCGTATTACCCAGTTAATGGGTTGTGGAGGTCAGATAGGCAGTCGCTCCATGTAAAATACTGGTATTCAGCTGCATCCGGTTAGACTGGAAGCCGACTCCAACATAGTTGGGAAAAGGCTCGGCAGATTGATGTTATTAGCGAAAAGCTTACTGTTATATTTTGTTTATTGTATTTGTTTTTTATTTATGGTACTTAAAGTTCCTAAAAGTGTATACCTACAATTTACTTCTCTTATTTAGCTCGTATTTGCTGAATTTCTAACATGTTTTGTTTTAAATACAAAATAATGACAAATAAAAATAGTGATGTACTCTTATCAGTTTATACTATTTGGTGTCCAATACCTGATATTCAGTGTTTTTTACATGACTGCCCTAAAAAGCAGTGTTGTGTTTTACCACGAGTGCCTAAAAAAAGAATGTTATGTTTTTTTTATTAGGGTTTAAGGGATTTATAGCTGGTAATTTAAGTTTCATTTTCAAATTTGTTGTTTTAATCCTTGTAACATCTCCATTCTCAATGGTGGAATGGCAGTCTTGACCGCCCTAGGCCCCAGGCCATGTAGTACCTTAGTACCAGCCGCCCATACATAATGAATTTACTTTATTGCCAACTTTTATCGAAATCGATTCAAAAATTTAGTTAACTTTAATATCTGCTAGTTAGTTATTAAGGAGCTCGTGTCTAAGTAATAACAGCCGCACGGGTCAATCCGTCAGGTTAAGCTCACGCTATGCGTCAGGCTATGCTTGCCGGGGTTGGTCCGTGGATGGGTGACTCCGTGCCTCGGAAAGCACGTTAAGCCGTTGGTCCCGGCTGTCATTCGCGGATCTTTGACAGTCGTTACGGGTCGGTAAGGCGTATCGTATTACCCAGTCACTGGGTTGTGGAGGTCAGATAGGCAGTCGCTCCATATATAATACTGGTATTCAACTGCTTCTGGTTAGACTGGAAGCCAACCCCAACATAGGTAAGGCTAGGCAGATTGACTGATTGATTGATTACTATCAATTATTATTTATCAATGTCCGCCATTTTTTGCTCTCAGACAATGTAGGTAGGTATTTCGTAGTTATGTCTCTCCATAGGTTGACCATACCTTACAAAAAAATATCTTGAATCAGCGTTGTTTCGTTTGTTGCGCAGAAGCGTGCAAGGCTGAAGCTGCGGCGGAAGGCGCCTCGGGAGGCTTGCAGCGCGCGGCCGAGCCCACCGCGCTCAGTGACAAAAGGTAATTACTACTTGAAAGGCAACGGGTCTTTCAATTTTATTTCTTGTTACTTCTTAATATTGAAGCATATGCAGGAGAAATACTAGTAGGTACCTACCTCTAAATAAAAACTTCTTTTCCAAAAAATAACAACAGACTTCTAAAAAAACACTACTAAGTGAAATATAACCTTAATTTCAACTGTCCCATATAAAACATCAATACCAACAGGACCCAAATGTATGGTACGGCTGATAATTTTTTCTCGATTACGATGTTGGTCCCATGGAGAAAGTTGTTCAGTTTGATGGTCTGTACCACACCACAGATTAATACAGGCGGGACACTCCGCAGTTTAGGTATGAAGCTACAAGTACGCGGCGGGCTCATCTCGCTGGGTCAATTCAGTGTGGGCTGCCGCGCACTGACCGGCTCGCACGTTAGTTCGATACTCGCTCAAGCATCGCGTCGTAAAAGAAGACAACTCTAACGAGTCAGAAGGTATAAGAGTTACGCGATAGAAAGAGAGGCAACTTATAGGTGAATATAAGTGTAGATAATAAAGCGTTGTGCGACCTGAATTGCACTTTATTGTGTCGTAGCAAAAGTCGCTTTTTATTTAAATGATTTTGCGGAGTGTCCCATCTGTATTAATCTGTGACCACACCCTTAAATTTTACCACACCTTTCTGATACACCTGTTTAGGGATTAGGGATGAGTATTGAGTAACGCCGCGCCGCGTATCGCTAAGCGTAGTGTGGGACGCTCCCTAGCTAGATGGACCGATGACCTGAAGAAAGTGGCTGGGACAGACTGGATGCGGAAGGCGGAGGACAGGGTGTTGTGGTGCAGTCTGGGAGAGACCTATGTCCAGCAGTGGACTGCGATTGGCTGAGTTGATTGATTGATTGAGTAAACCTTGACGTTCGTTTTATTGGTTGTTTCAGTGAAGAGGACAGGAAACCGTTCAGCAGTCCGGAGCTTCCTAAATCAGGTTCTATACCTGGGAAAATACCGACTCCAGGCAGTGAGGTAAACTAGTTTTATACTAATTTTTTAATTGAACCTTTTTTTCATCATCATCAGCTTCATCATAATGTCATGCTGTGAGTCTTTTGATGGTATTTTTCATAGAGTAAGTTGGTTACGAAGTTCAACTTTTGCTATCAAACTTGCCTGAAGATTTCGCGCTTTTGATATTAGGGTTAATTTATAAACGTTGCTTAGATGTAAGGGACATTTAAACATTAAAAAATGTATATTTAATTAGACGTTAATCATTACTTAAAGCGACGTTTATAAATGCAATGTGTTTTTAATTGCAGTAGAATTAACATGCTTTATAAAAGCTACAATAGCAATTACCTAGCAATTTTCTTATCAGAAATTGTGTTATTTTTGCACGAAGTTCGCTTATCATTATTCTTAAGACTTGATCAGTAACTTATTCATACACATAGTACATGGTCACTGCACCCGTTAAATCTTGAGAATAAAATCGTCACTATCGACAGCCCAAAAAGAGGGGGCGACCGAAGGGCTCCACCAACAAGCCCAAGGCGCCCGGGACCCCGCGCGCGCCAGGCCCCGCAGCCCCGGGTCCCCGGGCCCCGCCGCCGCGCGCTCTGCCGCCGCCGCCGCGCCCGCGTGCCACGGGCTACCAGTACGCTATCAGACCATTTAGGAAGGACTTCTCTGGCATACAATTTCGAAGGTTAGTAGTGTTAAGTTTATTTTATTTCACTTCTTTAAAAAAAGATAATATGAGGTTCATATGTTGGATGTGTTGGATCGTCAAAAATATTACGGTAATGGGGAGAGACACTGCTAATGTACCCCTCTAGGAGTCGAATCGTCGCTGGTACTGTTTACCTGTCAAACACCATATTAGTAGGGGAGGTACTGCTCGATTTTTGCGACCTGTTCTATACCGAATAAATTTTATTCCTAGGAGTTTTTAGTCACTAATCATTAATGTAAGAGTCAGCCGCCGCACACTGGGGCCCCTTTCATATAAAGTAATGGTCAAAAGTCCAAACATAAATAAAATGCTATAAAATGTATATTTTAATTGAAATATCAGTCAGAAATGAAAAATTGATGAAATACAACATTATATTTCGACATCCGAAGCATCAGAATCATTAGAAAGTGTTAGTAATTCTTCTAAAAGCATATCTGTAACTTCAGGATCAAACGGTTTTCTTTTTTATATGTAAAAGACTTCTTAAAATTTCGCAATGCTAATTTTAGTTGACTTTTCTTAGAATCCGGACAGTTGGTATGATGTCTAAGGTAGGTTTCTAGGTCCATAAACTTCTTTTCCACAGATTTAAAGCAACTTTGGAATATTACCTCACATAAGTTTGCATTTTTCAAGGTGAAGTATGATGAACTTTCTTCTGAAATGTAATGAAATAAAGTTGTCTACAACAAAAAAATAGGTGCGACAGACATGATTTGAAATAAAGTTGTCTACAACAAAAAAATAGGTGCGACAGACATGATTTGAAATAAAGTTGTCTACAACAAAAAAATAGGTGCGTCAGACATGATTTATAACTGTTTTCTTCAAATCTCGATAATGCGCAAAGTTCTATTGCTAATCTCTTCAGTTCATTACTAATCAACACCTCGTAGATAATTATTGTAAAAAATATTTCAAAAATAGAACTTTGCGCAAAAAGGAAAAAATAAGAAATGTTTGATTCAGTACATAAAAAACCATACTATCACAAATATAATTAGTCATTAATCCAAAAGTACTAATCGTTAAGGTTCATAAAAACAATATTAGAATAACCATACCTTGCCTAGTTGCAGCCATGATGCACTTCAATTAAATATGACGATTACTTGCAGAAATAAATGTTTTAATATTCTCTACAAACTCACGAATGTTATCGGATAATTAATGATGTGCATATAAAGTAAACTTTGAGCTGATGCACTGGACAGCAGATAACAGTTACCAGTATTTGTAGAAATGATGTGACACATTCTTAAGTCTACCCTTACAGTTTATTTTTTGAAATACCCTCATTTTGAAAATCGAGTTTTGAGCATTACGTTGTATGGACGGGTCCCAGTGTGCGCCGTACCCATAGAGTATAGTTATAGATTGGGAATAGAGAACCCACTCCGGATTTTTTCTGCAACCTTCTAAATGTCATTTGAAGCGCCACCTGGTATCGTCCTCCTAAGTTAATCGGCATATAGGTATATATATTTATATATACATACTCAGATATTCTATTTATACTTACGGCCGGTTTCTTGATCCGTAGTTAGCTGAACCAATAGTTATTTTTAACTATTGGTTGAGTTAACTACGGATCAAAAAACCGGTCATTAGAGTTCATGCCTACAAAGTACTTTACAAAATGTACACTTGTTATTGATCTGTAGCAAATAATTATTTATCATTGCGTAGGTAGTACAATGTAAGTAGGAAATAAAGATAGACATGCTACGGAACAATATTATGTACATTTGGAAACTACAGCAGTAAGCAGCCTGGAATGAAATAAAAATCACACATACTTATTTGTGTTTATGTTTATTAGAAAGAAAGAAAGAAAATACGTTTATTTGCGGTAAACATGACGTTAAAACATAATAAAACATATTTGCGCTGAAAGTTTAATTTCATCATCCTCACCACGGTATTGGATTTTATCAGATAAAATCCGATTAATTGATCGGCACCAACTGTATACCAATACATTTATTGTTGTGTTTTCAAAAACATTTTTCAACTCTTTCTTGTGGATCTTGCATGTGAAAGGATAACATATGTTGTCATTGTTGTCTATTGTCATTTTGCATCATTATTGCCATACAAAAATATAATTATAGAACACTAAAACATTTCTGATCATTGAATTATATTATTTATTTACATTATTAACTCTTAAAATGTCGATTGTACACCATGTGTACAGATAACAATAGAATTTCAATTGTGTCTGCTAATTGGCGCGCGACGGGTTAATTGTTGATACTCATCATCCAAAATAAAACTAATTAAATATTTTTTAAATTCCCATTTAAAGTGATATTTGATCGAAATTACTTTTTGGATGAAAGCACTATCTATTGTAAATTAAACGTACTAAATAGTTTGCGCAGACGCTAGCGGATGGCGCTTTTCTCCAAATTTTTACTGAAATCTTGTCTACTATGGAAGTGACCAGCCCCTGGCCGTACCCATGGGGGAATCCAAAGTTACAGCATGTCAAAGTTGTAAAATATACTTAAAAAAAAGTAATTTCACCGGAGCATAATAAAGACGTGCGAACATTTTAGTAGATCACAAAGTTGCTTACCCAGTATAAGTTTTGAGTAAGTGAGTGAGTGTATTTGTTTTCAACAGTTTCTCCATTAATTAAAATTAAAACTTCATCAATTCCATTTTCAAAGGCGATGGAGCGACGACTGCCTGGATTCTTCCCACATACCCAACGAGGTTTACTTCGGCGATGTTCCCGTCTCCATGGAAGTCCTGTTCAACTATTACGATGCGAATGCCGAGAGAGAGAAGCTGGCAACACAGGCGGCGCAGATCGCTGCGCAGAAAGCCGCCGCAGCTAAGTTAGCGGCCGCGAAGTTGCAAGCCAGGGGACTCATGCCGGCTACCAGTGAGGTTAGTTTACTGAGTATTCTATGTTCCTAAAGTATCTGACGAAATTGTAAACAAATAGATCAGAGAGCGTACCCGTGAATGCCAATTTGTAGTGCCATTTATAAATTGAGTGCTTTGATTTGATTATTTGAACACTTAAACCCGAGATTCTAATTTTAAATCAGTCTAGAGATGTTATTCATATGACGATTGAGGTTAACTTTATAACCTCAATTTTCGTAAATAATTTTTCAATTACAAGATGTTAAGTTAGAACCTTCTAAATACAGATTAATGTGTTACTTATTCCTTTTAGTGAATGATTTCTTTTTAAGTTTGTTAAATGTTTTTATGTGTATTAGTTTATAATTTTGTATCAATCATTTGTGTATTTTATCTATGGGCCTTAGTAGCCTGAAAATAAAGGAATTATATTATTATTTTATTACGTGAAAGTTTAACTTGAATAGGGTTTGTTTACACTTATATCAAATACTTTTGGAGCTGACATTAATTTACTACATTCTTCAGCCACTGCAATGGTACTAATTAATATTTTACTTCTTCAGAAAAGATGAATGTGTACGTTTTTTTCTAAAAATTATGGCCTCTTCAGACTACTTTTACCGACTTTTACTATTGCATACACTACGGCCGAAGTATCTTGGCGAGTCTAAACATAAGCTCTGCGAACTTTCGCGATTGTTTCATGTCATCATTATGTTCCTAAAAACTCGCCTCATGTCAGCATTGTTCCTAAAAACTCGCCTCATGTCACCATTATGTTCCTAAAAACTCACCTCATGTCACCATTGTTCCTAAAAACTCGCCTCATGTCACCATTGTTCCTAAAAACTCGCCTCATGTCACCATTGTTCCTAAAAACTCGCCTCATGTCACCATTATGTTCCTAAAAACTCGCCTCATGTCACCATTGTTCCTAAAAACTCGCCTCATGTCACCATTGTTCCTAAAAACTCGCTTCATGTCACCATTATGTTCCTAAAAACTCGCCTCATGTCACCATTGTTCCTAAAAAGTCGCCTCATGTCACCATTATGTTCCTAAAAACTCGCCTCTTGTCACCATTATGTTCCTAAAAACTCGCCTCATGTCACCATTGTTCCTAAAAAGTCGCCTCATGTCACCATTATGTTCCTAAAAACTCGCCTCTTGTCACCATTATGTTCCTAAAAACTCGCCTCATGTCACCATTATGTTCCTAAAAACTCGCCTCATGTCACCATTATGTTCGTAAAAACTCGCCTCATTTCACCATTATGTTCCTAAAAAATGTTACAGCGCAGCCTTCTGCGCGAAGTTCGGACTCGCCAAGATACGTCGGCCGAGTTATACAATAAAAATAGCATGTATTTAATTGTTGAGGTGCAATTAAATTTGAAAATTTTCTTAAAAACATTATTGAACACTAAAATAAATGCGGCTCTTTTTGAGAACCTCTAGTATTTCTTATTTTGGAATCCTGTATATACTAAATAGCCATAATAGTACCTGCGACCAACTTGTATGTACGGCTCGCCGGCCGTACCAGTGACACCGCTCGCTTCGCTCGCTCGGCTCGCGCATGGTTGGTCACAGTTCTAACCCGTTTGGTCGGGGTATCCTAGCTTAGTTACTGCGACCAATTGTGAGAAAAGGCCAAAAACTCAAAAGAGGCTCATTTATTAAAAAAAAACTGTGTATCATTAGAAGACCAAAAAGTTTTTAACAACAAACTTTGAGCGATCTATGTCAGATTAATTCTCTTTACAATGTCGTATGTCACCGTATGATTATGAACTTTAGTAACAAACTATTTACAATTTAACGCATTGTTTATAATCTATCCATAACAAACCGACAAATTGTGAACTGGTATCAAACTCGCATGCGACGAACGTACCTCGCGCTAATGCTAAATAGCCAACTGTGATCAACTTGGAAGAAGCGCTCGCCGGCCGCTCCCGCGGCACCGCTCGCTTCGCTCGCTCGGCTCGCGCGCGGTTGATCACACTTCTAACCTAACCTAACTCATTTGGTCGGGGTGCCCTGGCTTAGTTACTGCGACCAATTCGGCTACCACCAAAACCTACCAATTAGGGACGGTTCACAATTTTACGAGTGATAAAATCGGACAGATTGTGAACACTGTCGGTAAGTACAGGTTCGCTTACAATTTGACGGTTTGACATGGATTGATGAAAAACTACAAAAAAAAAAAACTACTACTACTAACTACTACTTTTTTTCTACTAAAATTAATTCGTCATATTGTAAGCAGTATGGTACAGTTCACAATTTGTCTACAGTTTACAATCTAACGAAAATATAGATTATAAACTAACGGTGTTCACAATCATACGGTGACATATCTATAAATTGAAATAAAAACGAACTTGAAAATTCTAAAAATCATGACGACTTTTTCAAAGGCAGCCTGACCATTCGGTCTGGCGCAACTTCTTCACTTACTGCCAATGATATTTACATGTTTTTATATTAAAATCTGTGCAATTATATTTAAAATATTGCCCCAGGTAACGACGGTAGACTCGTCATCATCAGACGATTCCTCAGGATCTTCCGGCAGCGATTCTGAAGAAAGTGACGAGGTACGTACACACTACAATCATATTTGCCAGAAAACGACAAGGTCAAATTAAATTAGCTAGTGAAACTCCGCAGAAGTGATGGGTACCGACATCTAAACATGACAAAATATTTTTTTTATTAATTTGATGTTTTGTTTTTTTAATGAAATGAAATTTTAATTGCAAGAATTGTAGTACATTACAGATGGTCGGGTTTTTAAAAGTTTCTAATACAATTCGCTAAAACTAGCATGCAAACTAATAAATAAATGAAGCTAATAAAATTAAAACATAAATCATAGTTATTAAATTAATATTGTCAATAATTTATGAAATTATTAAAAAAATGAAATTAATTAATTATTGAAATGTCAGTGTCACTCTTTAAAGATACTCATTCACAGAATAGAATGATTGTTCTACAAGCCATTTGAATATCGCTGTTTTAAAGCGATTGATTGGCAGTTCCCTATAAGATTTTGGTAATTTATTAAATAACTTTATAACCATTGGAAATCAACTTCTGTGATATAATTGGCTTTTCATTGGAGGAATCAAGATCTGTCAGGGTCTATCAGGATGCCGCCGGGGTCGCGGGTAGTTCGAAAGAGATACCGTGGCCCTGGCACGGGCAGTTGAAGGAGCATGGGTGGGTTTTAGTCAGTAAAAGTCTGACACGCCCTCCCGCTCTGCCCAGAGCGGGAGAAGTCATTTGATGATTTCCCATCCACAAAAAAAAAAAAAAAAAGGTCTATCAGGATATCTTGTATTAAACGTAACAGTGTCTCCAAGACGTTGAAATAGTTCGGAGTGCTCCGATCTATACATACCGGGAACAGTTAATATTTTTAAATCTTTAAAAAGAGGTTCACATGATGTCAATGGTGGCACGTCACAAAGAGCACGGATACATTGTTTTTGGGGTCATAAGCTGATATTTAAAGTGTTAGTCAATTTAAAGCTCAGTTTTCTTTTGTGTAAACATCAAAGACGTAATGGTATCGATATAATAATGGTAATGAAAAACACAATACACCTACACACACACCCCCACACACTCCCACACACACATACACACACACACACTTACGCTCACGTGCATCCCTTACACGCTGAGAGCTGCAAAATTAATGTTTTTATTTTTATTTTATTTTTTTAATCCAGTAACTTATTAGCCTTATCATTGTTAAGCTACCACTCAGGGAAGAGTGAGACAGCTCCGACACAAGTACTGTTGTAACTTACTGGGGCTGCCTCAATTTATGTACAACACAATGTTCAGTTAAAAGTAATTTTTTTTTTTTTTTTTTTTGTATCTCATCAAGATAAAACAGATTTTATCAACTCACACTTTAAAGTAACAACACTACCAGCGGTCATTGACCCAAAAAATATCATTAAATCATTTTTATCTTGTCGTGTTTAGTATAGATACCCATCATTTCGCTAGATAATTTAAAATGATCCTGTATAATGAACCTTTTTTTTTTCAAAGTCGACCACATTGACGCCTTGGAAACTTCTTTCTCGTATAACCGGTTTTTTCTCTTAAAAGTCCTATCCAAAAAACTCATCATACTGCTAATAAAGGGTGATCCAATTCGAGGTTCCTAACTTTTATTAAAAAAAAAAAAAATGTAAGTAACAATATCTTATTTTTTTTTTTCATTAATCGAATATCTAGTGATATTCATTAATTAAGGAAAATGATGATAGTCAAATGGCCAGCTCTAGATCTTCTGCAGCAGTTGATTCTTTTGAGGTAATTTTCGATGGTTTTTCACAAAATTCGTGGGTTATCTCGGCAATAACTTGGCGGATGTTAGTTTTTAGGTGCTCCAACGTTGCAGGTGTGTTGGTATAGACGACTCTTAAAAGATCCCACAAAATAATATCAAACGGCGTTGAATCGCACGATCTTGGCGGCTAGTTGACGTCACCGTAACGTGAAATAATGCTACCTCTGAAAGTTTCACTCATAACATCTAGCGTTTCACGCGCTGTGTGGCAAGTTAATGCGTTAAGCAACGATAAAGCGATTGATTTTGTAAATGTATTGTTACAAACTAACATTTGACGTTTGAAACACGCGCCATTACTAACAGCTGTCCAAATTACAGTGTTGCCAATATAGGAACCTCGAATTGGATCACCCTTTATAAATGCGCGATTGTTGATTTGGTCGACTACCAAATTTATGCCAAATAAAAACAACAATACTTTTCCATCTTCATCACATTTATCATTTCATTGTCACATTCATTGAATCTGCTGCTTGGACGTAACATTATTTCAGCAAATGATTTTCACGGCGAACTACCTATAGTTCGCGTCACCTAAGTTTGCCGCTCTGAAACCAGGTTTCCCGATGCGTATGACATAGTGCGTTGCAGCGCCCCGCGGTTTCACCCGCGTGAGTCTCGCACCTGTAGGAATATCGGGATTAAAAATATCCTATGTGTTAGTCCAGGTTATAAACTGTCTGTGCCAACTTTCATCAAAATCAGTTCAGTAGTTTTTGTGTGAAAGAGTAACAAACATCCATCCATCCATCCCCACAAACTTTCACTTTTATAATATTACGAGCTGCGCCCCGCGGTTTCACCCGCGTAGACTGGGATAAAAAGTAGCCTTTGGGTTAATCCAGGGTGTCGGCTACCTCCATGAATATTTTTATCAAAATTGGTGCAGCCGTTTGAGCTTGAAGAAGTAACAAACATACACTCACAAACTTTCACTTTTATAATGTTAGTGTGATTTCATATTTACTACTGCGTAGTCGTTTGTAGCCTACTTCAGAGCGGCAAACTGATATGACGCGAACTATAATTACATCAGGGGCCGTGTTATAAAGTATTAAGCCATCATGATTCCAGACCGAAAAAGGGATGCTGTTATCGGTCATCTATACCAAGGTCTCTCTCGCGCACTGGAATTATCATTGCATTGTTTTGAAACCCTAAGCATACCATTCGCCACTACATTTGTCGCCTCTTCGAGCAATAATACTACGCCACATTAGCGCCTTAAAAACGGTCGCAACAAATAGGGCCCCTACAATTTTATTATGTGGCCCAATATAACTTTATTAATCAGGCATTATTAAGGTTTATTATAAGCTGAAGATTTAAAAACCTTTTTCTACATATTTGAATTATTAAGTATTTAAATGTACAAGTATTGTTGATCGAAGTATCGCCCGCAAGCGCACACACCTTCCATAACTCACAATCAATCGTACCGAGTGAAATAAGCGCCCTATCACAAACAGGATACGCCACTGAAGCGCGGCCCGGGCAGACCGAAGGGCACCAAGAACAGTCCGCGAACCCCGGGGACCAAGGGGCCCGCGGGAGGCACGCCAGGGACCCCGGCCGGCAAGCGTGGGCGCCCGCCCGTGCCGCCCGAGCTACGCCAACCTGGTATTACGGAGATGAAGAAGTTCTGCAAGGCAGCGGGGATACGGTTCGATTATAAGAAGCTTGTTGAAGGTATGTCAACAGTTTGTATTTTTTTTTTGTGTAATTTATTTCATCACTCTTAAAAACGTGAAGAAAAACATCGTGAGGAAACCGGCATGTCCTAGAACCAAAAAATTCGAAGACATGTGGCATATACCAACCCGCACTGGGCACGCGTGGGGGATTACAGCCCACTCCCTCTCACAGAGAGGAGGCCTGTGTCCCAGCAGTGGGAACGTTATAGGCTGATTACCAGATACCATTCTCATGTGCCTGAAGTTAGGTGTGGTCAGCACATGAGTAGAGTGAAAGGTTATGTTGTGAGCGTGTGTCATATCATTATGATCAACTTCTTTGGTGAGTGGTGGACAGTGTGGACATCAAAGAAGTAGATCATAATAATTATATGACACTGCTGACCATTAACTGCGCCGGTGAGGAAAACATTATTACATGATGGCTCTCCCAACAATTTACAAGACTGGTCACGAGACTGGTGTCCGTTTTCCTAAAATATATGTATATTTGGGACACGGACAGGAAAAACTAAAAAAGGAGCATTTTAAAACTAACAAAATTAAAAATAAAAAAGACATGTGCGAGGCCAAAAAGTCTCCTATCTCAGCATAATGCAGTAATATTTAAAAAATAAATACCGCAGCGCTGGTATTATGATAGGGCCCGCTGTCATGCCACTGACACACCTACGGACATCTATAAATCCCACTAGGGGAATAAAAAAAGTAAGTTTAAAAACTAAAACCCGACTACTGAAAAATCACCCTCGCCGCGGTCGGTCTGTAACCAATTAAGTTAATATTATTTGCCTCCACTTTTACTTATTTTTAACAATTTAAACGTATTTATTTACTTAAGGACGCTGTTACAAATGGGTAGTCAAATCATTACTTTTTTACACAAAAGTATGTTTATTATATAAAATGCTTTGCATTCTTAAAATGTTTTTTGGCCAAACTGTTGATAGATGTGCATGGTACAATTCTGAACTATAAATATCATTTTAGATAGTTACCGATTCTCAATAAAGGTACCGAAGTAAAAATTTTCATTTCGGTACCTTTTTTGAGAAACTGTACCTACCTAAAATTATATTTATAGTTCAGAATCGTACCATGCACATCTATGAACAATTCGGCCATAAAACATTTTAAGAATGCAAAGCATTTTATTTAATAAACATACTTTTGTGTAAAAAAGTAATGATTTGACTACCCATTTGTAACAGCGTCCTTAAACAATATAACATGTAACATTGCATGCATTGCATTACATTGTGTAGCATTTGTAATGTGCTCGTCAAGACCTTTCTTTTTAGACGAAACATGTAATTATTATCTCAATTAAATTTTTTTCGTCGTCAGAAATTTACTACCCTATGTCACCCGGACCATTATTACGAATCTATGGATACCTCATTCATTAAAATCGGAAAATCGGTTCAGTAATTTAGGCGCTACAGTGGGACACACGTAAATACATACTTTCATACATACATAGGCTGCTAAAATCATAACCCTTCTTTTTGGCTTTGCCGTAGTCGGGTAAAAAATAACCGTAAACAAGTACAATGAATATTATCCTCCAAAACATACAAATATTTTTTCCAAAGGATATGTGTATGCCCCATAGACAATTTTCTAAATGTTCTGAAAAATCTTGCGTTCGCCTGTCTTATGACTACAAAAAAATTAAATAGTCTTTTAAATCAAGTTTTTTGTAATATCCGTAAATAACATATAAAAGTAAAACCACCAGTTAAATAGTCATCATGATATAATTACAGGTTGCACAAAGAACAAGGAACGCGTTCAGAAGATGTTAGACCTCCTAGTGACGGCCGGGCTCGACGGCAAGCCCACGCTAGAGAAGTGCCAGGGGCTGAAGAAGGCCAAGATCGAGAAGAAAGAGCAGGAGAAACAGGCCAAGAAAGAGGCCAAGGTCAAGCACAAAGAAGTCGTTGGTGAGTACTGATGTAGTTGCTTATACTGTTTCTACTAAGAGGTAAATTCTAGAAGTTATGATTAAGGAGGATGCGCTAAGGCAACCCGCGAAATTCAAATTTTCTTACGTTTTTTGCAATTTGCAGGTCAGTATCAGGTTGTATGTTGATTAAAGTATGAGACGCGGCCGTAGCTAATATGGCTTTATAGAATTATAATCATTAGAATCAGCATTACAACTCCGTAAGTTAGAATTGACCTCAAATCATGAGGTTTGAGGTAAATTCTAACTTATGGAATTGTATTGCTGATTCTAATGATTTATTAAGGAAATTTGAATTTCGCGGGCTACCTTAGCGCATCCTCCTTAAGGACGCTGTTACAAATGGGTAGTCAAATCATTACTTTTTTACACAAAAGCGTATTTATTAAATAAAATGCTTTACATTCTTTAAATGTTTTTGACCAAATTGTTGATGGATGTGCATGGTACGTTTCTGAACTATAAATATAATTTTAGATAGGTACAGTTTCTCAATAAATGTACCGGACTGAAAATGTACCGAATACATTTATTGAGAAAATCTACCTATTTAAAATTATGTTTATAGTTCAGAATCGTACCATACACATCTATCAACAATTTGGCCAAAAAACATTTTAAGAATGCAAAGCATTTTATTTAATAAACATGCTTTTGTGTAAAAAAGTAATGATTTGACTACCCATTTGTAACAGCGTCCTTAACTGGTTTCGCAAAAGCATTAATTGTTTGGTAAATATTATATTTTTACCAGATTGCCTTGGCTGATTACATTGGTGGTAATTCCTGGGCTTTTTTTTTATACTAGTATGGGATATAGCTATATCGCGACTGCAACCATCTTACTGATATATATTTAAAAATGACACGTTCGAAGTATAATCAAAACCGGCCAAGTGCGTGTCGGACCACGCACAATGAAGAGTTCCGTTGTTGAAAAGAATTTACCACAAAGACAAGCGTAACATTGTAGTTGAAAAACATGTTCTCCCATACATTGATATACGTCGCGGTTTATTCTCCAACTGCAAATTTAAGTTTGTAATCCTATTTTTTTTATGTCATAGAATTTCAAAATTACGATTTTCGGACGTTATCCTTTACTTGTGCTGTGAGAACTTGTTTGCCAAATTTCATGATTCATTTCATTGATTGATTGATTTGATTGATTTCATTTGTCGCAGACGAATTTAAATGTATTTATTCACATGACATAAATGACCGACTATATTGCTTGATATGCGATGTTATGTTCGTATTAGGGCAAGTCGGGCCTTTGGGTTTTTAGAGATCCCGAATGCGGCGAATTTATTGCGACATACCGTTTGACCTTATTTATTGTTGTCTTTACAGCGACAGCGGACGGCTCAGTCCCGCGCCGCATGACGCGCGGCGCGACGGGCGTGAAGCCGCGCCAGCGCATTGTCATCTCGTCCGACGAGGAGGACGACACGCCCGCCGCGCGCCGCACGCTTTCCAAACTCCGGTCTTCTGTCAACGACGACACGGACTCTGACTAGGTAGCTATATCACACATCGTCATTGTTTTTAGCCATAACAGTTCACTGCTAGACATACTCAACGCCACAAAATAGACAGGTACAGAAGGTGCGCTCCATACAACTATCGAAAACACGCGCTTGCGCACAGAGACCGACAAACGAATATCAATCGCGAATGCACTCGCACTCGCTGTACGTGAAGCATACTGAGTTGCCGTATGCCCCATACTAAACTTCAATACCTACTCGACCCAAATGTATAGGACGGCTGATTACTGACCATTGTTAGTAATTGTGACTTAAATTATCATAGTCATAGTGCCCCTTCCGTTAATTTTCAGCATCGACAACAATTTCATTCACACAAAATAGTTTTTTATTAATCTATTCTACGAGGGGGGATCAAAAAGTAGTGAGTACGACATACTCCTTGGTAAGAAAAATTAAAAAAATACTGAGAGGCATAGCTCAGATACATATTTGTAATATTAATAAAGAAAAAAAATCTTCGATTCTCATTTGTTTTTTTCTGAATGTAGTCATTTGTTTGCTTCGTGTCGGAACGTGTTCTCGAAAATGGAGAAAAACGAAGTGCGAACCGTTATTAAATACCTCTGTTTAAAAAAGACGCAAGAGATTCATTGCGATTTGGAGGCAACATTAGGAGAGTCTGCTCTGCCTTATTCCACTGTCGCAAGGTGGGCTTCTCAATTTCGAGTAGGGAGAACGAGCACGGAAGACGAACATCGTTGCGGCCGTCCATCGACGTCAGTCACCCAAGAAAATGTTGCGAAAGTCGAGAAAATTGTATTGAACGATCGAAGAGTTACCATCCGATACTTAATTCAAGAAACGGGCATTTCATATGGAAGTATTCAATCCATATTGAAACAATCTTTGAATATGAGAAAAGTCTCCGCAAGATGGGTGCCGAGAATGTTAACCGACAGTCAGAAACAAAATCGACTTGACATTTCGAAGATATTGTTGGACAAGTTTCAAGAAGATTCTGAAAACTTTTTGTCTCGTTTCGTAACAATGGACGAAACAAGGGTCCATCATTTTGATCCCGAGACAAAACAGCAATCTTCGCAATGAAAACGGCCATCATCACCGACTCCGAAGAAGTTTCGTGCCGTGGCATCGGCTGGCAAGGTTAGGCCTCAATATTTTGGGACTCAGAAGGGATATTGTTGATTGATTACCTGGAGCGTGGAACCACTATTACAGGCCAATATTATGCAGCTTTAATTCCTAAGTTGAGGAATGCCATCAAAGAGAAAAGGAGAGGGAAACTTCGAAAGGGCGTGCTGTTTCATTACGACAACGCACTCGCGCACAGGTCGGCAGTTGCGATGGCTGCCATTCAGCAAGCTGGCTTCGAATTGGTTGACCACCCCCCTTATTCACCAGATCTGGCGCCTAGCGCTGGACTCGGTGTGTAGAGAGACTCGGAGACTATGTAGAAAAATAAATTATTAAGTTATCAATAGTCAATAATGACTATTGATAACTTAATAATTTTTTTTTTTTTTTTTTTTTTTTTTTTTTTTTTTTTTTTTTTTTTTAAAGTAGTGAGAATGAGATAGATTATAAAATCTATCTCATTCTCACTACTTTTTGATCCCCCCTCGTATATAGTATATAGGTTTATTCCCGTTGTCCCCGTATGCCATATCCCCTTCACGGGGACAGCGGGACGTGATTAAATGTATTTCCCGCTATCCCCATAACGTACATTCGGCTAACGGGGACAACGGGAAGCAAACTTTTCACGAGTCGTTGTCCTCTAACTAACTAGTTCGGTTCTTGATAGCCTGTTAAAAATAATCTCTGTTTTTCCACTTTTTTTTCTGTAAAATCTAGTCGTTTTTGGCACTCGCCGGCCGCTATATATATATATATATATATATATTTTGTCATAACAAATCATTTGACCAAAAAGACCAAATGTTTATTGTCTAAAGATTGTTTGCTGTAATAAATCATTTGATTAAATACCAAATAAAAAACTTTGTTTGATGGGTAAAAAATGCCGACTCACACATAATCAAAATCAAAGTCCTTGAACGGTTAATTCACGATCAAATAAGCACTTTCCTCTCTAAAAATAATCTCCTCAACCCCTTCCAGTCTGGCTTCCGTCCTGGTCATAGCACCACCACTGCGCTTCTGAACATTACGGATGATATAAGGTCAGCCATGGAACAAGGTAATCTTACGGTCCTAGCTTTGCTAGATTTCAGTAATGCCTTTAATACTGTTGATTTTGATGTTTTGCTTGGCATTTTATGCTCTCTTAACATATCTCCATCGGTAATTGACTGGTTTCGTACTTACCTGTTCGGTCGCCGGCAACGTATTTGCATTGGAGAGATCTTGTCTTCCTGGTGTAATATTTCTGCCGGTGTACCTCAGGGTGGCGTTCTATCCCCTTTACTTTTCGCAGTTTTCATTAACTCAATTTCCGACGAACTTATTTCTTCCTACCATCTTTATGCAGATGATTTACAAATTTACTCGCGAGCCCCTCTTGGAAATCTGTCTGAGGCTATCTTAATGATTAATAGTGATCTGGCCCGTATATGCGAGTGGAGCAAGAGGTATGGACTTATGGTCAACCCCATAAAGACGCAGGTTGTGGTGGTAGGCAGTTCTAGGACGGTCTCAAGGATCGACTGGATGACTCTTCCCCAGGTTTCTTTTGACAATTCAGTTATTCCGTTCAGTGAGAAAGTTAAAAACTTGGGGATATTCATAGATAAGAATTTCTCTTGGACTGCGCAGCTGCGGGAAGTTAGCCGCAGGCTATTTGCATCTGCTGCATCTTTGAAGAGATTACGTAATTTTCTACCGACTGCCACCAAGATTGCGCTTGCACAATCGCTTCTTCTTCCCATCCTTGACTATGCTGATGCCAGCTATCTTGACCTTACCCAAGACCAACTCGATAAACTTGAGCGGCTTCAAAATGTTTGTATAAGGTTCATATTCGGTTTGCGCAAATATGACCATGTTTCTGAATTTCGTGTGAAGCTCAAGTGGTTACCAATTCGCCATCGCCGGAATGCTCATATCCTTTCCCTTTTGTATAATGTGCTCTTTTCCCCTACCACCCCTCTCTATCTCAAGAAACGTTTCCAGTTTCTTTGCGACTCCCACACGAAATTTTTAAGGTCATCTGATAATTTAAAGCTCAAAATGCCTATGCATTCCACAACTTTCCTCGATAAATCCTTTACTGTCCAGGCTGCTCGTTTGTGGAATGCATTGCCAGTTCAAATAAAACGCGCGCAGTCGTTACCTATGTTTAAAAGGCTCGTAAAGGAACATTATTTGTCGTTGTGATCGTGTTCACGTAACTGTAAATATCTTTAGTCTTCATTTGTTTTCGTTGCTTATATTTAGTATGTATGTATTTATGTATCTATTATTTAGGTTATGTATGTATCTATTTTAGTATAATATTGTAAGTAGGCACTTATTATTTGCACCAAAGACAGCCCCATTTCATATCCAGGCAAACCACTGTCCATTCTATGGTTGCCTGGAAGAGATTGCAGAAAGCGATAAGGCCGCCCATTGTATATTTTGTAGTTTGTGTCTTTTTTTTTGTTATGTATTTTTGTGGTGTACAATAAAGTATATATAAATAAATAAATAATAAATAAATAATACTACACAAAAAAGAAAAAAACGGTGGGCAATAATTTTTACTTATTTTATTCAACTATATTAACGGGGACAGTGTACGGGGACAACGGGAAGTATTTTTAAATATTTAATTGAAGTACCGCTGTCCCCGTAGGACGGGGACACCGCGTACGGGGACAACGGGAACTAACCAGTAGATAGTGTTGCCAGTGACAAATAGTCAAATGTAACATGAGACAGCTCAAAAAGTAACATATTCACGAATGAAGTAACTACCTTATTTTATGTGGAAAACAACACTAAAATATATGGCACTTTATTAGACAAAAACGAAAAAGTTTTCTATACCAGTTATGCTTCGAAATAATCGTAATAATTTTGTAATTTAAAAAAGTCCTAAAAGTAACATTTTGAGTCGTGTAACATGGAGGATGGAGTTGACATGAGAGGGCCAAAAGGAAAAATTTAACGTAAAATGTTTAGATTATAGAATGTCCAGATTCCGTGTTCAATACAAAACGCAAAGTAAAACTTGAAGCCAATTTTTATACGTGTGAGTGAGCGCCACGCTCGCGAGTGTTTTACATAACGCATTTGTGTATGTGTGCAACACACGTGTAATACCAGAGCATAGAGATTACCCTACAAATGTGGGATTTTTTTATTGAAAAAGAAATTGTAAAGGATAATTTTCATCATTACTGTTGATGATTTGTTATGTTATTTGTTTTAATTTGTTTTTGTATGTTACTAGCTTGAAGTGGTGTGAAGTTAAAAGACAAAGAAAAAAAATTGAGAATTTGGTCAAAATGAAAATCCAAGATAGCGGCTGCGAAAATTTTCAAATTTTTTGTTATGGGTATCGATTTCATGGTTTTCGAGGGTGCTAAAGCCAACAGCGAAGTTAAAATGAAAATTTAAGATGGCGGTGTGATATTTATGGGTCTCGTAATTTAAATGATAAAGTTATTAACTTTGCTTTTTAAGCGAAAAGTTTTGAGATATGGGATACTTATTTTCGGTTACAGCCGCAGAATTAATTTTGTTGTTCATAGTTTTTTCGAGAAATACTATGAAATACAGACTAGTTTTTGCAGTTGATACAATTAATGCTGTGCAATGCAATGTGCATGCGTAAATATTCATCACAACTACGGAACCCTCCACTGGCGTGGTCTGACATACACTTGGCCAGATTTTTAAATATCGTTAGGAAACTACCACAAAAAATAAACCATTTAAACTATTAAGCTCATGTACAACTAACAAAAATTATGACATGTAAGTGTTTGCGGAATATCCAATTTATAGAATTAATTTATCATCATTCCCAAACAATTTTCACGAATTTTCAATTTTGCTAAGCCTACCTAAAAATGTATACTGGACATTCTGTAGCAAACTACCAAAAAGTATCAAAAATAATATCCACAATAAATAATTTGTCCAATAGAATAAAATAATTTTGAACAGCGAGCGCATTCCGAATTTAAATTTAAATATAGAAACACTTTGGTACAATATTCAATAAATGAGGTAGGTACTTATGTTCCGTCTGTTGACTCGGTTTCAATAATAATAAGATCTCCGAAAAACCATTAAAATTACATAAGAAAAGTGTAAATCATTATTATATACAATGCTTATTATATTTAATGGTTTAAACTATTTTATTTAAATTTCCAAGTATCGATTTCTGACATTCGTCATATTAATTACTCGCGTCAATCCAAGTAAAAAAAAAATGTTTCGCAGAAATGCTATCGCACATCATTACAATAAAAAAATATGTTTGTATATAGATAAGATCTGGGCATTTTCTTGTTGTTTATAATATTTGTCACATTTTAAATCGTATTTTCATGTGCGTGTGTGATATTTGTGAAAAGTAAACATGTTAAAACACACGATTATCGCATTTACAAACTTGGATTTAATGAAGGTATATTAATAAACTTGCGGCTAAAGATGACAGATTCAATGGCGTTAACAAATTAGTTTTTTTTATCAAATACTCTTAATTATCGCACATTCATAAGATTTGACGGGTAGCGTAATAAATATTTACATAATCAATTCAGGGTGTCGTATGTTGACTCCACTAATGAGGTGACGGAGGTTCGTGTGTTGGGGTCCAATTGGGAGCGCTTCCGAACAATACGGTTAAAGAAACAAACACTCATAAAAACAATCATCGTCCATGTTAATAAAACTCCTTAGTCATTCCTCGTCTTTTTCGTGAGGTGTTAAAAATTTGGGTAAATTTTTCATGCCCTAGGGAACACTTAACAGTTATTGTCACACACATTCAATGTCACATTGTTATTTTTTCGTTTTCAAATTTAACTAAGAAATACACGGTGAAATAATATTATTTTTTTAAAAGGTAACATACCTAAAACTATTAAAAAACTAAAATATAGTATGTTTGTTCAACGAAATCTCCAAACGGCTGGTTGACACTTCCCGTGACCCAAGGGCTGGCATTTACCTACGCGCCTGGGCGACTGAGCATTGCCATACAACGTGGCAATGCCGCCAGTCTCTTGGGTACTTTACCAGTCGACAGCGATGCGGAGGAATTTTTCGGTGTAATTGAACACTTACGTATGAAATGAGATGTTAGTGCCCTTATCTTTTTTTGTAGTGTAATTTTTATACGATTTCATACCATAAACTGCCATTTTTATTAAAAATTAAAACACCCGGCTCGTGACGTTTGCGTGGCGACCGTTCATTGATGTGTGGCGCGGGGATCGAACGAGTCTTGATAATATTGGCTACTCAAATTTGATATCAATTTACGGTAGCCTACTAGGAATCTGGACGTTCTATAATCTAAGGTAAAATGTTACTAAAATAACATTCTGGCAACGCTATACAATAATACAATAAACAAGATCCTACCTATTCAAAGGTACGATCTATTCAAAAATTTTTTAGTTAAAATCAGAAATATAAGTCGTATTCACTTGCAAGAATACGACTCAATGAAAGATTGGAGCTCCGGCTATTGTATGTGTGGCGCGGTAACGAAATCATAGCGAGATCTAATTCGACGCCAACGCCATCTATCGAGCGAGCCAACAACTTTGACCTCTGATAGAATTTTTATAAAAAAGTTTAAGCTTTTTAGGGTTCCGTAGTTAACAAGGAACTCTTACAGTTTCGCCATGTCAGTCTGTCTGTCCGCGGCTTAGCTCAGATACTCTTAGTACTAGAAAGCTGTAATTTGGCATGGATATACATATTAATCACGCCGACAGCGGTAAATTAAATCTTAAAAAAAATTGTAGGTTCTTGCATGTAAAGTGGGGATGATATTTTTTTCTCGTCTATCCCATGGTGTGGGGTATCGTTGGATAGGCCGTTAAAAATATTGCGGGTCTGTAAAAACAATTTTTACCTAATGATTATTTGATATAAAATAAAAACTTAATTTATGCTGATGTTTATGCATCAATAGAGATTATTACCCGACTTCAAAAAAGGAGGTTCTGTATTCGACCTGTATGTATGTTTGTATGTCCGCGATTTTCTCAAAAACTAATGAACCAATTTTGATGATTCTTTCACAAACGTGATCTACATACTTTCAGGAAGGTTTTAGTATATAATACATTATGTATTTATTCTTTTATTTATTAGTATCTCCAGCATTTCTAAGCCGATTTTGATGATTCTTCTTTTCGTTCGTCTTGGGCTTACTTATGTAATTGTTTATTTAACTAAAAATGGCAAAACAAATTTACTTTTAAAAAAGTAAAAACCGACTTCAAAAACCAAAAACGAATAACATAACTTTCATACAAAACTTAACAGCTTCTGAAGTCGGTGTCTTCAATTCTTCAATGCACCTTAGCTTGGCACCGACTTCAGAAGCTGTTAAGTTTTGTATGAAAGTTATGTTATTCGTTTTTTTTTAATACACTCCTCACTCAACGTTATTTTAATTTGTTCCAGGTAAACGTTTCCCTGCCTGGTGCCTGGTAAGACAGTACAATATACTAGTAGCGGGCAGCGAAACAAGTGACCTCTAGAAAGTGCTTCGACGGAGGTCGGGACTAACGATAGCGTAGTGTATGCGTGATTACTTCCTACTAATGATAGTGTTTGCGTCGAAACTAGCGGTATGTGGTGCGTAGAGGTGGAATAAAATGGCGGTGCGATGAGATGGGGTGACGAACAAAGATTTATGCCCGGTCGTTGAAAGTCTGCGGGTTAATTGCGTTACACACTTACAAAGCCAATGCGAAAGGCGTTTTGGCAGTTCAAAAAGATTCATTGTGTTATTTACGTTGCTGAGCAGACGAATTTTTTTAAAATGTATGAAGCAATGGATTAGCAAATTCCCTTAAAATCTTTCGGGTTGCAATTAAAAGGCCCCCCGGAGCATACGTAGTTCATACAAACGAAATGCCAAAATAATATGTAAATCAAACACATTCTTAAGGTAATGTGTATTTATTCCGGTTGGATTACAGAATATCTAGGTTCCCAAATATACAGGGTGTCTCTTTTAAGGGTCAAGCTAGTGCGAGCTGATAGCATAGTACCATACCTATCGATTTAACCCCCATGTATGTTCTACGATTTTTGTAGTTTTCGAGTTATTTTGGATTCCTCATTTCATATCAATTGTAGTAGTTAAGGATAGTAGTAGGTATAAAATTCATGTTTTCATTATCAACTGAGCTCTGCTTAAACGTAGAGGAATAGTAAATATCAGGATTGACAAACATATGCAAAGATAATAATAATAATAAATTATAAAAATCACAAGATTTCAGATACACCACTTTCAACGAACGATTTCAGCAAATAATGCCCACACATTAAAAAAGATATAATTTTTTAAAGCCGTCAATCATCTCGTTGAATCAAGAAAAATATCGAAAAAAAATATAACTCGAAAACTACAAAAAATCTTAGAACATACATGGGGGTTAAATCGATAGGTATGATGCTCTGCTATCAGCTCGCACTGGCTTGACACCTTAAAAGAAACACCCTGTATATTTTGAAAGGACACTGATTTGTGCTGTGTCATAATGAACGTTTGGTAACTCAATCTCAACTGTTAATATTGAGCCACCAAGATAAGGTCTGTGCCTAGTATTGTGACCCACAGCTATTTCTACTTGGTATTGCTACAATTTTCATTGTATTTTCTATGCTACCTAACTTTTATGTTTGTAAATAAATTATTCTTATTCTTAATTATTCTTATTATTTAAAGAATAGATATGAGGAATTTAAAATTTCTATAGAAAACTTATTTTTCTAATATTTCATGATTAAATCAGTGTTCTTATTCAGGAACCTAGATAGATATTCTGTAATCCAGTCGGAATAAATACACACTACCTTAAGAATATGTTTGATTCACAAATTATTTTGGTATTTCGTTTGTATGAACTACGCATGCTTCGGGAGTTGCGGATTAGTTACTTAATCTGCTGGACAGCAGATTAAGACATTTTATTTATGTTGTGATTGGTTGACAAAACAAATCTTGACATAGAATGGACAGCAAATTGAATTGAATAGCTTTGCAGAAGCGGTTTCGCAAAAAAATTAATTGCAATAATTGTCTGCATATTTATCTATTTTGCTTACCGTACTCATACTAGTTTGTAGGATCCATGCAATCTCAGACCAACGACACGAGATAAATACATAAAATTGCAACCTATACAAATATCAACTTTAAACTCAAATAATCTAAGTTGATTTTTGAATGAAAAAAACTATCGATAACGTCATACAATAATTTTAGTTGCAATGGAAACTGAGCCATACGCAAGTTAAAGATTTTAATCATAAAGCATGAATTTATCTCGTCTTGTTCGCTTTACTATCAGTTTCTCGTGTCATCGCGCCGTCATCACATGCTGATCATTGGACTTGGTAGTCAGCATAGTTAGTGCAATGAACGAAGCGTAGCCAACAATAAGTTACGGTCAATGACAATAGAGTATACAGTTGCATAATTTATGAGCAGTCTTTATTAGGCGTAGAGTAGGGATAGGTGGTTCAGTGTTAAGCGATAAACGCCCCTATTGTAAGACGATTCTTCAAACTTTACTCGAATCAATTGGTTTTTCGAAAACCTACTTGACTCCGGTGCAACTTCACTTGAACAAAATCGTTCCATTTTTGTTTAAATGAGGAAAGCTTCGCTCAAGGACATTCTCAAAAAACGACTAAGAATATTAGGCCGTAGGTGTGTCTACGACGTAAGGTAAATTTTAGAAAAGTCTTGAGTCATGTCAAGTCGAGGAATTTTCAAGAAAACGTCTTAGAATACAGCTGTTAGTGAAGAACAAAGTTTAGTGATGGGTTCAAGAGAAAGTCTAGGTAAAAAGGTGATTTATAAGTCTACCTCTATTTGAGAGAAATTTAGGTGTAGTTTATGATGAAATTAAAGGAGTTTTGACACTTTGCGGGGGATACTAAACGCCCCCAGACGTAATATAAAATAAAATAAATCGGTTGAAGTATACAATAAAACTTCAATAATACTAACATTGTAGAATGTTTCTTTAATTTCGCCATTCTATGTTCTAAATTTCCTCAACTAGGAGTGGAGTTATAACAGTTTGTATTGATAATATTGCTTTTATTTTTAGAGTCGCTAATACGGTCCATTGTTGTCGTCTTTTCATATACTGGCGCCAAACACAGCTTATACTAACCCCGGCTTAAATGTCTTTTTTAAGACATATACGATTCAGTATATTTTGTCTTATACAGAGGTTTCCTATTTCTTTTATAAGACTACAAATTGTAGCACTTTGACTTGAATCGCGAAAATCACAACATATTCGATCTCTCATAATTTTTATTATAAAAAAATCTGCGATTGGAAAACACTAGTCATAAATCATGTCGAAATGATTGAAATAGACAAATTGGCATATTTCTATTTTGTTAATCTGGCAGCTTTATTTATTTTTTAAAACATTAAATCCAATTGGATAGGATTGGTTTTAGAGAATTGTGTGTAATATGTAAGGGAAGGTGGTCCCTTAATGAAATACGGATATATTTGTAGGACTAAAACCCCTCGCCTACTTTAAGTAGTGGTAGTGAAGCTTAAGGCACTCAATATTGTTCATTTGTGCCTATAATACTATTAAAAAAACTATATAATTATAATTCTATGTGTGTGAGTCTTACATTATAAAATAATAATTTTCATTTAATAGCAGAATGTGTTGTATTTTGATTGGAGTCAAATTTTATACTCTAGTTTATGTAATAAATAATATTAATTATTATGAATATCAATAAATTGGTAACACCAAGACGTTTATTAAATTTAGATGTTGTATATATTAAAGAAAAAATACATAATATTGTGTGTCCTGCGTTATTTTTGTACAGGTTTGAGATTTGGACAAGATTTGTATGACGTCAGCTTTGTAAATATGCGAGCGAGTGAATGAGGGAAAGAGAGGTGAGATGTAACTGAGCAGAGGAACGCTGTCATTATGTTATTCTGACGTGCGCGATATTCTTCTTGTTTTGTAAACAGTGGTGCGAGAAGACCAATTTTTAAGTACAGAATCATTTGCAAAGGCTCTAAAAATATAATATAAGAAGAGTCTGTTTGCTTATAAAGGCAATTGCTTTTTTCTAATGTGATGATTTTATGATTTTACCTTTATTGACAGCTAGGACGTATACTTAGCCGAAGAACGAATTTATATTTTTTATTTATAAAATGATCGGATTTCAGAATCTCAGTGAACGCAATGTTGGACGCAGGAAGGTATCTTTGTGTTCAATCGAGTAGTAGGCGCAAAATTAAAAGATTTTCATAATACCATGTATAGTGTATCGGTGTCCTTATAAAGTATAATAGTTGTATAATTTAGCAGATGGATGTTAGTAACGGTTATAATAAATCGCCTTAATCAGACACCAATAATGCAATATTTTTTTATAATTAAAATATTAAGTACTAGAACATTTTATTGTGTGACAGCTGCAGTTTGCAAAATCGTTAATTTCACATTATTTTATAAGCGTGGAATTTTTTTGACTTAAATAAACGACGCTGGCGTTCAAAAAGGTGAATAGTATTTTTAAAACAATAAAAAATGCTTATAAAATACGGAAAGTGATTTTTAATGAATGATAAAGTGCGGAAATTATCACAATATCATTAAAAATATATGAGTTGTACATATTAGGTGTAGAATAGATTTAAGTTTTAATATTAATTTTAAGATGTAATAGATATTTGTATTTGTAAGATATATTTAGATGTGTTTCTTTTACCATATTATAACATATAATTAGTGGCCACGTTAATTAGGCTTCATTATAATAATAAAAAATCGTTGACTTCCGCCTTTAACATAAATAGGTTTTTGAGAGACTGCCTAAATAATATTGCGCTGTAAGTCGGTACTTTTTAAACTCTCTTATTTTTAGTTTATGGAAAATAAATTGCATTTAAAAACTATTTTTCAAACTGTGATTTAAAATATCAGAATTTATTAGGGCGCCTGGGTCCCCACAGTAACCTACGGTTTGAGCCAACTTTAACAAAATTTTTATTAAAGGAGCTCCTTTAATAAAGCTTTTTGTTAAAATTGGTGTTAACAAAAATCTATAGTAAAGGAGCTCCTTTAATAAAGCTTTTTTGTAAAAATTGGCTTTAACAAAAATCTTTAGTAAAAGAGCTCCTTTATAAAGTTTTTTTGTTAAAATTGGCTTTAACAAAAATCTTTAGTAAAGATCCTTAAGAAGAAGAAGAAGAATCTTTAGTGAAGGTCCTTTAATTAAGCTTTTTGTTAAAATTGCATTAGCAGCTATTGACTATAGCAATAATACAATAAGTTCAACCCAATTTCGCCCTTATACTTATTACAATAAAAATATTTGATGAATATTCACAGACAAGACAGGTATCGATATCAAGTGACGTGAAAACAACAATAAAGGTATGATTTTTTCAGTCAACATTTTAAGAGGGCTGTATATTTAACTCTTCTCAAAAACAGATAGTAATTTTTGAACTGAGTTTATTAGATAACACGATATAAATGTGTTTTAATAATTAGGTACCTATTAAATTAACATTATTTACTAGTCCTTTAATTGATTACATTTTTCATTAAAGCATCTTTTCATTTAACATTCGTAAAAATGGTTCCGTGTGAGCGAGAGAGGTGACAAAATGCGCCAGCCCTCAAGTAAAAAACTGTTGTACTGGTTTACTACAACTGTTTTTTCAATCCCCATTTATGTGGGGTCTTCGCTACATGTAATTCTTCCAACTATGCGGAATAAAAAAATGATTGATATCAATACTCGTCAGGACTGCGAGGTTTCACCTACGAATTAAATTTGACCCCGTAGTGTGCGTGTGCGGCCTACTTAGCGCGGCCGAATTATATTAGTCACCTATATATTAAAGTATATTATATTTAGTATAAGAGGACATGCTTTTCGCCGGCACACAATGTTTTTTTTTTTATTTATATCTAACTAATACCTTGCCAATACATGAGGCATATAGATTTTTTCTTATTTACTCAATATATAGGCGTATACCGAATATGTGATGGGAATAATATAATGCATTTTGTTCACAATTGGCGTGTTTTAGATGGCAAAGGAGAATTAACATCGTTTCAAGCATAAAAATAAGTCGTCACAAAGAAAGTTACTCAAATTCCAAAATTGAAATAGCATTTAAACATTTTATATTTTAAGATAATCGAGTAAGTCCTGTACACACATAGTGCTAAAATCTTCGCCAGTTGCGGACAAAATGTTTTAGGTGGCAATTTATATTATTTAAATAAACGAGAGCAATGTGAATCAAAAACGTGACACCTGTAAATTATTTTGTGATTATTTTGGATCAACTCAAACTCAAACTCAAATGCAAAGCATTTATTTCAATTAAACCAATTACAGGCACTTTTGAATTGTCAAGGGGTCGGTCAGTCAGAAAGATGAAGCTAGGCGCCCATTCCAAAGCATAGTAGGTACCTATGGAGAAGAACGGGCAAGAAACTCCACGGACACTCTTTTAAATCAAGATATGGTTACAAAATAATGGTTACATCATTCATGTTGAAATTTCATATGTGAGAACGATGCAGAACGTTAAAAGCATCCTTAAAAAAAAAAACAATTCAAATATTTAAATTAAATTAAAATACTAAAACTGCAGCCTACACCAAATTTATGCAGAATTGATTTGATTTGAATGGACATACTAAATGTATGGATAAACTAATAACATTGAATGGTAAAGAAACCTTTATAGTAAAGTAACTAGAGATTGAATCGAAACTGTTCTGCTTATATTTGAAGTTTTAACTCCTTTTTAAGTTAAGGCGCATGCGTAGTGGTAGCCCGCGAAATTCAAATTTTCTTACTTTTTTTGCAATTTGTTTTCTTCCTCTCTCTAAATTTGATTTCTGAAATTATGACATTATGGAATAAATCTAACTTGAGAGAGATGTATTGACAATTCTTATGGTTATAATTATGTAAATACATATTTGTTATAATCGCGAATCATATTTTGATCAACATACAGCCTGACACTGACCTGCAAATTGCAAAAAAAAAAACGTAAGTATGAATTTCGCGGGCTACCACTGCGCATTCACCTTAAAAAGAAAGCCAAAGAGTTATGGAACGTTTTAGTTCATATCTCTTAGGGGAAGTTTTGGTATGAAGGGCTGTGGTTTGAAGAAGGGTATGGAACTTAAAATAAGGCCTATGGAACTTATTTATTTATTATGGCGATTTTTTAAGATTTGTAAGTCGTTAGAAAACTGTCAGAGTTTCTTGACATTATCATAATTTGCGTTTTTAATTCCTTTTTCTTAGCGTTTTGGTCCTGTAGCAAAATAGGACCAGTCAACTTTCTTTTTGACTAGTTTATTTAATCAAACAAAAATCGTCAGGTTCTTGTGCCAAACACGCATGGTTCTTTAAAAAGTAATTTTCTTAGTTGATATTTCGCACGACAGACCACAAACTCATGCCCCTCAAGGTGCATTCCTGCGGGAACACGTGTGCGAAACGACTTTACAACCGGTTTAACTCCCGAATGAATTATTCCGGTATCAGACAACCGACATGAAACGAGTTCTTCATACACTGTGCGTACCGGTTTTAAATAAGAAAGTACTCTATAATGTTATCGTTATTTTGAGTGGCCGTACCCTTCTTCAAGCAGTGAAAATGTAAATAAAATTAATTGGATTGTGATCCAGAAGTAATGTATCAAAATTCTAAATTGTCGATGCACGTAGGCGTACGACCATTTTTCAACCTTATTACTAAGGGCATAAGGGTGAAAAGTGGTCGACTGCCAACGTTCGCGGTTGTACATATTCGCGTAGCTTGCAGTTGTTAGAATGTGTGCGAATATGTGCGGGCATTTACGGCTATGGCCGATGTATATTATTTGCAGTAAGAGCGTTTTGTATAAATACATTAATTCGGATGTAGAATGCCATATTGTGATTAGTTTGTTAGCTACACGAAATATTTTTCAAATAAAAATATCTATGTATACATTATTTTATTGTTTTATTTAGAAGATGGGGGAATTGTTTAATTGTATGTATGTACAGACAACAAAAGAAATATCTAGGCAGGACACTAACATATTTGTATGTGTATTGCTTTATGTTCAATTTTATATACTTATATTACTTTGTTTTTGCAATACTCCTACTTTGTAACCCAACAACACAAAATTGTATATTGTCACGAAATTGAACATGAAGCAATTCACATACAAATATGTTAGTATACCCTGCCTAGATATCTCTTTTGTTGACCGTACATAATTATATCCTTATTCTATTTTTTGCTTAACTTTGAAGCTCTGCCAGGATACTTAAATGTGTGTTATCTCATGATTCAGCTTGATCATTTTATTTCAGCCAATAAAGTACCTACCTATATCTTGACCTCAGGATCAAAGCATAGCTCAACCGGTAGACTGCGTGTGACCAGTAACCAGTCAAAATAATAGTTTTGCCCGTGTTCAGTTTACAGCCTTGCTTCTTTCCCTCTACGTCGAGCATTATGATTGCTGCCTCGCTTTTATTCCCTTTACGGCGAGTGCCACTGTACAGTCAGAAATAAAAGTGAAGTTAATGATTTTTTCAAAATAGGTACTTAACATATTTTGTTATTAGTACTTGTATGCAAGTATTAAGATTAACTAGTACCACAGTTAGACACTATGTAATAGGATAATTCAGTGTGTCAATATGACCAAAATGTTTTTTTTTTCTATCAACAGTTAGGTAAAAATGTGATTTTCAGTAAAATTGTGTGCTTTTTATTTTTGTTTTGACTGTACCTTTCCAAACTCGATGTAAAGGGAATAGAAAGCGTAAACATCAGTATCGTTACAGAACAATAGTCTTTAAGACTCGACGTAAAGGGAATCTTAAACATCAGTATCGTTGCAGAACAATAGCCTTTAAGACTCGACGCAAAGGGAATCTTAAACATCAGTATCCTTGCAGAATAATAGCCTTTAAGACTCGACGTAAAGGGAATCTTAAACATCAGTATCCTTGCAGAATAGCCTTTAAGACTCGACGTAAAGGGAATCTTAAACATCAGTATCCTTGCAGAATAATAGCCTTTAAGACTCGACGTAAAGGGAATCTTAAACATCAGTATCCTTGCAGAATAGCCTTTAAGACTCGACGTAAAGGGATTCTTAAACATCAGTATCCTTGCAGAATAGCCTTTAAGACTCGACGTAAAGGGATTCTTAAACATCAGTATCGTTGCAGAATAATAGCCTTTAAGACTCGACGTAAAGGGATTCTTAAACATCAGTATCCTTGCAGAATAATAGCCTTTAAGACTCGACGTAAAGGGATTCTTAAACATTAGTATTCTTACAGAACAATAGTCTTTAAGACTCGACGTAAAGGGTCCAATTCTTAAAAATAATAATTTATTATGCTCTAACTCTAAAAGCACTGGAAAATACAGAAAAATATTTTTTCCTTACCCATGTTTCAGTAACTATAGTGACATGATTTCTGATACAACAGAAGACTTAAGGAAATCATCACAATTTAATTAACAACAATTATTTTGGTTCGGATTATCCATTTAACTGGAATGTTAACGA
The DNA here is from genome assembly GCA_946251885.1 of Cosmia pyralina. Taxonomy (NCBI): domain Eukaryota; kingdom Metazoa; phylum Arthropoda; class Insecta; order Lepidoptera; family Noctuidae; genus Cosmia; species Cosmia pyralina. The sequence continues at coordinate 21,436,897 of OX276361.1, read as the reverse complement.
AGCAATTGTTTTTCTTTGTTAATTTCCCTGTGATTATATTATTATTTTCAGTGGGTAATTTGTATGAGTGTCTGGTATAGACGTCTTTAGATAGGGCTGTGGTTAGACCACGAAGGTTAGGCGTGAACTACGTATATTTGAACTTAATAATTACAATATTAGCGCTCCTGCACACGATGCCGCCACCGCGCCGTCGCCGCGCCGACGCCGCACAACTACACTGTACATACGAGTCGCGCGAAGACCGCCACCGCGCCGCCGCCGCGCCGCCACCGCGCGCGGTCCAAAACAAAACTTTCCATGATAATTTCTTAAAAAGTTATCACGTGCATGTTCATACGCGGCCGGCAATGGAATGAATCAGGATAATGAAATAACTGGGACCGCGCGCGGTGGCGGCGCGGCGGCGGCGCGGTGGCGGTCTTCGCGCGACTCGTATGTACCTGCAGTGTAGTTGTGCGGCGTCGGCGCGGCGACGGCGCGGTGGCGGCATCGTGTGCAGGAGCGCTTAGGCTATTATGTTATGTGTAGGTAAGTGCTTCGTCATAAAATATTTGTAGGTACGTATAACCTAGCTTACGTTTTGATGAACTCCGCGTCTTCAGTAGGTTTAGACTTGAGAGTTGTAATAATTATGCATAAGTAGTTGACATGAAATTAACAATTCGATGAAAGCTAGAAATATGAAATGTCTGTAAAAAGTTTTATAGGACAATCGCTGTTGACCAAAAAGTTAGACCGTTTGTACAAACATGCGCCTCACGCACACATTTACATCATAGTATGCCAACCGGCCAGGCGGCCGCCATGACGTGACATGACGGCGCCTTTGTCAAATCACGCACACATAGATCGGTACCGTGCTTCACTTTGGATACGCGTGGCACGGAGTCCCTTTTTTTTTCTAGTCCGTGGTAGGTACTTGGTTCACTTGTGATCTACAAGGTGTAGGTAATTGAAATATGATAAATTATTTTATTTCTATAAGTAGGTTTGTACAAACACTTTTATACGTCAATCATATTTTAAAAACCAGATGAGATCGGCGTTTCTATCTGACTACTCTGAGAAGAAAGGCCGAAACAAACTCAGAGGTCACAGTCTCTTTTAAAGTCCAGACAATCTTGGTCAGATCCTGTGAAGACTGTAGATTGGTGTCTGAAATGGTCTCTTGAGGAAATAACCACACAGATTGAGTGGACCTGTCCAGTCAGTGCCCGCATATGTAACTGAAATTCTCGGGACCAGCCCGAAATCGCGAATCAATCGCATAGGCCACGGTCGCTTTCACCCGCCGTCCGCGGCGGACGGCGGCGGCGGCGGCCCGTTGCCCGCGGCTTCTATATTCTCTGTTCGAGAATGTTCGGGAACGGTCGTTCTTGTCAGCCGCGTGCGACGTCTACCCGCCGCATGCGACCGACACGCGACGCCCACCGCCCGCGACGTCTTTGGTTGTTTCGAGGCATCGCGGCGGGTAGACGCTGGCGGGTTTTTTAAACATCATGGAGACGGCGGCGGACGGTGGCTGTAGCCGCCCGACGTTACACGCCGAACGCGACGGGCAGCGGGTGCGCGATCGTTTTAGACCCGTTGCAGGCGACGGACAACATCTTCAGTTAACTTGGCGACGGGCCGCCGTCCGCCGCGGAGGGCGGGTAAAAGCGACCGTGGCCTTAACCATTCCAAGGACACTAAACGGCCATAGACGTCATATCAATAAAACTTCTGTTGTGTCTCGTTCAGTGTCCTTTGAAAGCGTTAACTCGTCAAAATTTAGGGAGCAGCTGATGATTAAAATGAGTTACCTACTTACTTCAATCTTGTATATTCTAAGGCATCCATATTATTAATTTCAAAAACTGTGTTTCAGAATCACTTCGACCATGGGTATGACTAGGGGTCATTGAACTTTCAAAGAGGTCTGTCTACTTGTGCTATTATGTAAGTACATATCTGTAACAGCATTACATAGGTTCCCTTGGCAACGGACGGGCATTTGAACTCGCGACCTATCGATCGACAGCCAGACGGCGTTGCCTTTGATCTAAAGTTACTGCATTTTGACGTTAGTCTACAGCCTTTCGCGATAAATTATCCTATTATTAATTTTAAAAAAACCGGCCGGTCTTCGCGCATTTAGTGTTCGGTATCAAATCTGATTTATCAATATATTGGTACTTATTTGTTAGTAAAATATACGTACAGACGCCAGCAGGTTAAGCCACCCGAAACTGTAAAATTTTCCCAATCAACCTTGAACCTAATGGTTTAGCGATAAATATGAAATTCTATTAAAGAAATTTGACAGATTGTAGTAGCTTGATGTGCTGGCGTCTGTACCTACTTGATAAACATTATCACCAAATTTCAAGTTCGTAGGTCAATAGAAAGTTAAAAAATTCTTCGTAACAACATTATGTAAAAAAAAAGCTGACTTTGGTGGCTTCTCATTCCTTCGTTTTACAATATTGTTTTTTTTTTTTTTTTATATTTCAAGTAAACCAATTACAGGCACTTTTGAATTGTCAATGGGTCGGTCAGTCAGAAAGATGAAGCTAGTTGCCCATTCCAAAGCGTAGTAGATCCCTATGGAGAAGAACGGGCAAGAAACTCCACGGACACTCTTTTAAATCACAATATTTTTACAAAATATTGGTTACATCGTTCATGTATAAAATATATATGTGAGAACAATGTAGAAAAACGTGCACGTTAAAAAGCGTCCGTAATAAAAAGATAAAAACTAAAACAACTAAATTAAATATTAAAATTAAAAATAAGCCATGGCAGCTAAGAGACGACCAGTCCCAACTGACGGCGCCCGTTAACGAACATGACGCATGGATCAGCAGCTATATTTTTAAAACAAAAATACAGTATTTATCTACTCAACGAGCTCTACACAACGATAGCCCACTCGATGGGGTAGGTCAAAATTTTTTTTCGCGCCCCCCTTTAGCTGTATGAGTCCCCCTTAAAAATATTTTTCGACAATTTGTATGGTTTTGGGTCAACAAGATGCTTATACTGTGAAAATTTGAAGACTAGCTCCAACCGTTTAGCTGTAATACCTGTGTGACAGACGAACACGTGAGTGACAGCAATAGAGCTCCGTTTGGACTCTTCGGGTAGGGAACCCTAAGGTGAAAGTGAACTTGGGGAGGGGTAGAATTTGGATGAGGATTAGGGGGAATCTACCCATAGGATGTTCTTGTTATGTTCTGTTATTTAGCACCACGTGTTCGTAGCATCGCGGTTCTGTAACTGTAAGTATGGTCAGCGAAAAAGATAGGTAAGCAAGCAAGATCCAAGAATCATATCCTATACTATTAAATGAGCAATATTTGTATACAACGTGTTTCTTTTGATACCCCATAACTCTAGGGTATTAATGAGACCATATTTTGAACAACTTTTACTATGGGACCAAACCTGAAATCGCAAAAAAAAAAATCAGCAGTTCCCTACATTTTGATGAGTTATGCGAACATAAATGTAGGGAACATCTGATTTTATTTGCGACTTCAGGTTTGGTCCCATAGTAAAAGTTGTACACAATGATGTTGGTCTCATTAATACCCTAGAGTTATGGGATATCAAAAGAAACACGTTGAATATATTATTTTTTAATTACGTTCTCGAAAACGGCTCTAACGATTTCGATGAAAGTTGCAAATCAATCTGGCTAGGTCTCATATCTGGGAAAATTAGTTTTCTCTATTTTCACCCGAGCAGAGCTCGGTCGGCACTTTCCATTATGCAGGTAATATTCATTGTCTTTGTATTTTTTTTAAACACAGCATATTATAAGTAGGTACTCAGATGATTTCACTACCCATCTCAACATGGATTACCTAATACAGACTAGTTACCTTGCTGCGTCTTTACCTATGCTTATACAGTATTGATTTCACATCTATGCAATAAATCCAACCACATACTTAATATCGCCTTTGCTGACGATATACAAAAATTAACGAAATCGGTCCAGTAATTAGGTCAAAAAGTAGAGTTTTAATTTTAATAAATTTGAACACTCCGTAGAATTGGATCACTACGTCAATGAGTCAATGAACTTGAATCCTTGAACATGTTTGCAAACGAAAAAAGCCCTGTTTGGCGAACAATGGATTGGGCACTGTTGTGCACCGCAGGTGGCCAGCTCGGTTGTCTAAACAGAGTGATTACTTTTATTGAATTTATTTTGATATTTATTTTGTTTGAAAAACCAACTTTTTTAATTTACAGTTATTAATCTATCATTTAATTTTGCCATACTTCTGTGGACCAGTATTGCCACTAGTTTAATTTCTTTTACATGGTGTCGGTTCCATACTGTATAATTATTTGCTGACGGTAGGTACCTACCTAAATAGGCATTCCTTCTTTCCTCTTCAAGGAAACAGTCATATGTTTTTTCAACAATATTGGAATGCGTAATTTGGATCTGCGTCATTGTTTTTACCTAATGTTAGTAACTTCATGAGTTACAAAAGGAAAATTACGAATACTGGGCTAAAATGATCGATGTACCTAACTAATGGTGAGATCATTGGATCGCGTGTTGTTTTTTTCGATTACACATAAAACTGTGTCAACAGTTTGTGCGAAAGGACGTGAGACAATGTTTTCACTTGAAGAAGTTCCGTCCTTTGATAAAGATAAAGCAGTTTACCTATATTCAGTAGGAAAGTACAATCGCGGAATTTAATTATTGACACTACGGCTTTCCGTGTTATAGCTATTTCATGAAAATAACTTTGCTTGCCTAGTTTTTGAATTAGCTTCAATAATACGTATTTTTTCCCCACTTTTATATGGATGATGTTCTAGTTTGTTTTGCAGGTAGTGGTATTAGAATTTGTGTGGGGTAGGTACCACAACTAAAAAGTGAAAAATAAAAACTTTTTTACAAAAAAATACAACCGACTTCCAAAAACAACACTACAAAGTAAAAAATAACTTTAATTTCGGAAGTTGGTGGCAAAAAACGAAAATACATTTAACCAGACACCGACTTCCGAAATTAAAGTTAGGTATTTACATTGAACAAAAGTTCCCAACTTTTAACTTTTATTATCATTGGTGGTCACGTTAACCGACACAATATTATATGCACCAGATTTTTGCAATTGCGTAGGTAATGTTATGTACTCGTATGTAACTTACAATGGTGCCGATTCTCTTGTGAACGCACTAAACTAAAATTAGAGAATCGCTATCTTTTACTAACAGGCAGCGCGAGAAAAGGACGGCTATAGCTATGAACTAAGTTGGAGATGTCAAACTAGTTCACGCCTTGCGCTTCACCGTGTTTTTAGTCGACATGTTTTTACGTGTCGTCTAAATGTCTATGGAAAGATTAGTTCTAACTAATTTGATAGCTCTAATTTACTTCCGTCCCTTTCTTGTCATAATAGAGAGAAAAAGTTAGCAACAGCCTAAATTAAGTTTAGTTTGTGCACAACAGAATCGGCACCAATATCCAACTGTAGGCCATAATTAACTAAGTAGGTATGTTATACAGTACTTAATTAGATTCATTCCTAATTTAGCTAGAGTCCTGTTATGTCGAGACGGGTAAATAATTGTATAGCATTTTATCCTCAATGGCAGGAAGTTGGTCTACCTACCTATAGGTACCTACCTACCTGACGCAGATCTGTTGTTTCCGTTATTTTTTTTAGTCACATTCCCTCTATCAGCATCTGTCATGTTTGAGTCATCGATGCGTTGCCAATGCTATAATATGTATTATTGTATGATATTTGTCAGATTAACATTTCTTTTTACAGAAAATAAAAGCTGTTAGGTTAGACCACATTTTTAACCGACTTCAAAAAAGGAGGTTTTGCATTCGACGTACATGTATGTGCTTATGTTTGTATGTCCGCGATTTTCTCAAAAACTAATGAACTAATTTTGATGATTTTTTCACAAATGTGATCTACATACTTTCAGGCAGGTTTTAGTAATAGGGTTCCGTTTGGTACCCGGGTACGGAAACCTGGAAAGGGATAAGGAGTACCTACCTACATAAGACGAATCAAAAATGCAAAAATATTCAAACATCAAAGACATTTGGCAAATGACTGTTGAAGATGGACTTGTGAAGGCTACTCCAACAAGTAACGCATGAAAGAGGCCCTTTATTATAATATTATTTATTCATAAACAGTAAACTTGTACTTGTAGTGGTCGTTACTGCTGAACATGAGGTCCAGCACCCTAATTGCGTAACACACTAGATCGGAATCTGAATCATTTTGAAACAAATTGCTAATCCATCGCTTCATATGTTCGAAAAATTTGTCTGCTCGACAACGTAAATAACGCAATGAATGTTGTTGAACTGTCAAAATGAAACCAACTCCGATTGATAGTGTGTTACACAATTAGGGTGCTGGGTTCGATTCCCAGGTCGGGCAAAGTGTTATTGGGTTTTTCCATCAGGAATTTCTTAGTAGCAGCCCGAAGTCTGGATTTGTGCCGGGTTGATGACAATAGGCGCGCCCCCTATTACATGGGACTGAAACATAACAGACTGGCGCAATGTGGGTGTACTATAGGTGCACCTCTGCCCAACCCTTCGGGGAACTCAGAAGGGTACCTAAAAACGATCAAATTTCAAGTCGAAATCTCATGACAGCGACTATCAAATGTCAAAATTGTAGGTAGGTAAACACTATAAATAATTTTTGGCATTAATGCTGAAATTAACGTTTTTGGCGCAGCCGTGAGGCACACACTATTGTTGTAAAATATTATTTTCACTTTTTTTTTCTTTTGTGTTTCACGACCTGTCTCCAAATAAACGTTTTTCTTTCTTTCTTTCTTTCTGACATATTGAGACTGAGATGAGATTGTGAACGTTGTTAAAAATACGGGAATTGTCCCTCAGGTGTGTTGTGGCGCATAAAACCGTTCAATTAATCCGATCGCTCAATTCTCGATCTTCGGAATTAAGTGTCTCACGAATTTTTTTTGTTATTTTTGTATGAGCTATTTATGAAGAGGTAATGCCAGTAGCGAAGATTGCTGCCCTGTGTCCAGGGTAGGCTCACACCTTGGGTCACAGCAAGAGTGATTGAACTCTAGCCCTAAACAGTGGACCAAGCATAATCGTTTGTAGTGCAGGTGTTGTGCAGGGCAAGGCAAGGTGACCGCTTTTATTAGGGTGAGAATATACATGCCTGTAATTTTCACAAAAGTTTGCAAGTAGCTTGTATGCCATAACAACTTCTAATTGGTGTTGTCATAGTGACATCAGGCATGTGTATTAAAGTGCAGTATCTACAACATCGAATGGATCTGATGACCATTCGTCACATTAGCTATTTCGTCGCTATCCCTATTAGGTCACATTCACTAATACGTCACCTTGTGCATCTCGTCAGTTTTCTTCTTTTCTTCATGCTTTAGTTCGTCTCATTCCCAACTCGTCCGATGCATATGTACAATGTACAGTCAGCGTCAAAAATATCAGATTGAACAGACTTCACAATGATCTCAACACCTAAAAAAATTGAACTTTACCTTAATAAGTAATTGAATACTGTGTTTATTCTTAAACATTCCGTGTTGTTCAGAATTTTTAGATCATTTCGAACAGTTTGTTCGTCCCAATATTATTGGCGTATCTGAACCTGATAGATCGACCAGTGCGGCTGTTATTACTTAGCCACGAGCCCCTAAAATAAAAAATTGTCTATTGATTCAAAAATAAGAAGTCTCTTTCGTAGAGGTTATTTTACTGCATCTTAATTCAGAGATTTTTGTTTTTAATGATTGAAGTTTTTATCTGATTAGCTGTACAAAAAGCGGCCTTCCGAAGCCTAGCCACTTTGTAGACAACGGCATTGACGATCGTAGGTTTTTTTATGGTTCAGGGGTCACCGAAACGATCAATTGCCATCAATTTCTATTGTACTACTATTAGTAGTTGTGTCTATTAGTGCATTTGTATTTCTATAAATACAAATGCAATTTTTACGTGATTGATACACATCGATGCTCAAATTGATCGTTTACCAAAAAATAGCATTCTATTTTTTGGTAGACGATCAATTTGAGCATCGATGTGTATCAATCACGTAAAAATTGACAGTTACAATTGATCGTTTCGGGAACCCTGATAAAATACTGATACATTTGTAGAATTTACGCGAAATCCAGAGGCCACAGTGTCCGGTCCTGGTTATCCAGATGACAGTTGAGACTGCAGTAAGGATCCTGAGAAATGTGACAAATGCTCCAACGCTGTTACCGATGGCCGTCATCAACATATTTCAACGAAAGTCGTCCACTCCTGGGCATAGAGTCCCCCTCAAGTACCTATTGCTTGCTGTACCGATGGAATAGTGATGTGAGAATATTTTACGCTCAGCTTGAATGAGGACCCCATTCACTGCTTTGGATAAAGATAGATGCTTTGTCTTTTAAGCTTATTCCTTTGATTTTACCTATATAGGATGTCTAGATAAAATGTAGCGTTGCAAAAGAACTAAAACAAACAGGCCAACTTTATTATGCTGGTGTGCGTGACAGCTGACGTCTTACAATCGCGCCAGTCATTGTGCTTTTCTATTGTGCGTGCAAATTGCGGCGAACAGTTAGACGCTATTTTTTTTTGACGAGTTCACAGCTTTGAATGTCTATATAGACATTTATATCTTTGGCTTATCCCCTATAATATCTTTTTACATTACTATCTTCAATCAAGTAGATCTAATAGTAACTAGTTACCGCTGACTATGGAAATCTCCAAGAACAGAGACATCGCAGAGGTGCCTTACCATCCCAGAGGTAAAACGAAAATGTTTTTTTTTTATTCTTGTGCATGTGCTTAGAATACCCACTTGTGCTTGTGCTTTTGTGGTAGTTAGTTGCTATTATTTTTCCAGGTGTTGACGATATTGAGTGAGCTTTCAAATTTCAATGAAATCATCATCTGCTTAGCCTTTTCCCAACTATGTTGGGGTCGGCTTCCAGTCTAACCGGATGCAGCTGAATACCAGTATTTTACATGGAACGACTGCCTATCTGACCTCCACAACCCAGTTACTGGGTAATACGATACCCCTTGGTAAGACTGGTTGTCAGACTTTCGGGCTTCTGACGACCCGTAACGACTGTCAAAGATCCACGAATGACAGCCGGGACCAACGGCTTAACGTGCTTTCCGAGGCACGGAGGAGTCTCGGTATGTAAAGAATGGTCACCCATCCACTGACCAACCCCGGCAAGCGTAGCTTAACCTGATGGATCTACCCGTGCGGCTGTTATTACTTAGCCACGAGCTCCTCAAATTTCAATGAAATGATTTCATGAATTTATTATGGTTCTTAATCATAACGTATTTAAATGACCTCAATTCAATCTTGTTGCAGGTTGTAGGTATAAAACACCATTCAAGATCTACAACTTTCAATTGACAGTTTTACTAGGCAGCTTTTTTATGAATGAAGTGTGTCTGCTGTTATATGAAGTACCTAAGTAATACAGTTTCGAAGTGAAAATGTTGCCTTACTTCTGAATAGCTACTAGCTATTATAGTTAGTTTGAACTGCCTTTGCATAGTTGGCTAGTTATAAAAGCCATGACTAATACTCTAGTACGACTGGTGCGAGCCGCGCCGGCAGGTCGCCCCAGGTTCTTGAACTCTGGCTGGTGCTTTACGTAACCTTCCTCGCCCCGCATTGGCCCCGGCTGGTTACATAAACTCCTCATTATCATTTTTATAGGTTACATGAAAATTTTGCACGCGATGGAATATGTTCAAAAAATTTTACCGTGCAGTGAGCATTGTATATTATAGATACATTGTTTTAAGGCTTTGGAGCAGTTTGCAAAAATTGTTAGTGAAGTTGGCGATTATGCATTAAAGTATTCGGCTAGCTGTTTGTTGCACTGGCGGCTGCACTGCCCTTGAGTTCCGGTCCTTGAGGTTAACGCACAATGCTGTTTATAATGTGGCGCGTCACGGCAGGTTCGCTAGCTGCCGACCGAGCGACCAATCGCGGCGCCCGTCCAAGACACACCTCCGACGGATTTAAAATTGGATCGGCTGCGCGCGCCGGCGACTTGGTATCGAGCGGACGTCAGTGTCAGTTGTCAGTTGTCAGTCGCGGACGACGGGCGCGTGTTGTGTACGTGTTGTATTTCGCAGAGCTCCGAACATGGCTCTGCTCAGACGGCTAGCGGTGAACGCGCCCCGGAAAGTACGCGCGCTGTCCTCCTCGCCTCCGTCGCGGGACGACCTCGACCTCAACTTCAACAGCCCCAAAGATGCGTTCAAAAGTAAGAAGACGAGCGAACTTGTGCGGGCGTATTTCGTGTACCAAATATGCTCGGTGAACTGGCTGGTCGAGAACAATGACATGGTGAGTAGTTCGCTACACCTCAGCTGTAAGCTTACGTAAGATCTGCATAGCAATGTTTACTCGCCGGCAAGCGTTCAGCGCTAAATTAACTTCGGTTGGCGTCCTTGCGTCTGGTACATTTAGTGATTGATGAGTGTGTATTTAGATTTAGGCGGCGTGGTTTTCTCATTTCTTTTTCTAACTAATGTGAATTTGGGAGTGTCTGGGGAATAGAGACATAGTGAGTGAGTAACCAGGACAGCATGTGGGTTGAGGAGGGCGAAGGGAAGCGTGTTACCTAACAGTGAGAGGAATGAATGGGAGGAAGGAATGGATTTTTGATCGGTTGTTAGCGCGCATGCGTGCCGGCGGGCCAGCCCCAGCAGCCGGGCCGGTGCGGACTGAAGACGGACGGAGACGGACGGCAGTCAGACGTCAGCGCTGCGTGGCTCGCGACGTAGATGTCTGATTACACTAAGCAAAAGGTATCATGGATACCAACCTACCTATAGGGTGGCTAAGCGGTAGAATTACCGGTGTACGAGTGTGGGTTGATTTTTAGGAAAAACCCGAACCCTTATAGGATCGCCTTGTTGTCCATCTGCCTGTCTGTCTGTCAAGACCCATTTTCGCAGGAACGTAGTTCAAGTTGAAATGAATATCAAATACTTACCTAATCAGGTCCCTTGGAGCTCTAAAAAAAATTAACCTTTCAAGTCAACGTTGACCTAGAATTATGACATTTGGCAAGCAAGGTCTCACAGCACAAGTAAAGGAAAAAGTTCGAAAATCATTAATTTTTAGTTTTATCACTTTTTTCCTTGATTACAAACTTACATTTGCAGTTGGAGAATTGACCGTGACGTATATCGATGTATGGGAAAGCATGTTTTTCAACTACAATGTTAAGTTTGTTTTTGGGCAATGATATTATTTTAATATAATATCATTGTTTTTGGGATAAAGTCGTCCTAACTACGGAACCGTTCACTGTGCGTAGAATGACACGCACTTGGTCGGTTTTTTGTTGATGTAGGACCTGCTATGTACCTAATAGCTCAATTTCTTAGGTAGGTACCTACCTATACAAAACTCAGAATTTGTGAATTACCTACTTGACTTTAATAGTTTACCTTTAATTTAATTTCTCTCATTTTAAATACTTATTGGAAATATATAGGAGGCATGTGATCATATTTTAATTTGGTTGTGAATGTTATGGTAGGTCAGTTATGAAGTATCAGAATTTACATAACTAATAAATGACTAAAATATTATCAATTAAACATGAAATAAATTACTTTTAGACATGTTTCTAGTTTTAATAATAATAAAAAAAAAACATTTCTAAATGAACAAAGTTGGTAAGGAAATAATACCTATGTAAAATTAATAATAAGATTAAAAAAAAAATCCTTGTTGCTAACCAAAAATTGCCACTACTTTTATCCCAACATTTGGCCTTATCTTGTCAATCATCTTGCTGAAAATGGGCCTCCTGGTAACCAGCAATCAAAAAGAAAATCTACATAATCACCACACTTGATGGACAGATTGATAACCGAATAACTGCAGGTTATATCAGACATGAGTATGTACGTCACTCCCGAATTCCCGATATAATAAATGTTCAACTTTCCTATGGCAAGACACGTCGCGTATTCGTAGTATACTAGTTCTATGACAAAATTGGACAAAAGTCGCAAACAAGTTACTTATTCTCGACACTTTGTATCAGTTCCCGTTATAGGTACGACAAGGGTAGGTTACAAGATACGACGTGGGTTTAGAGTACCTAGTCTTTTTTTTTTTTTTTTTTTTTGTGGATGGGAAATCATCAAATGACCTCCCGCTCTGGGCAGAGTGGGAGGGCTTGTCAGACTTTTACTGACTAAAACCCACCCATGCTCCTTCGACTGCCCGTGCCAGGGCCACGGTATCTCTTTCGAACTACCCGCGACCCCGGCGGCATCGGCCCAATTGACCCCGTCACAGAGTACCTAGTCTGTGACAAGCTTGGACAATCTTCACCTGCGATTGATAATAAACCGCTGATACTAACAAAATAATGGTGACACTCACAGAACCCAATTAATCAAGAAATTAATTAAGTAGTTGAACATTGAACAACAAGTGCCTGACTATAAGCACCTAATGCCCGGTTTCTGAGGTTTTTAAGGACGCTGTTACAAATTGGTAGTCAAATCATTACTTTTTTACACAAAAGTATGTTTATTATATAAAATGCTTTGCATTCTTAAAATGTTTTTTGGCCAAACTGTTGATAGATGTGCATGGTACGATTCTGAACTATAAATATAATTTTAGATAGTTACCGATTCTCAATAAATGTACCGGAGTGAATTTTTTTTACTTCGGTACATTTATTGAGAAAATGTACTTATCTAAAATTATATTTATAGTTCAGAATAGTACCTTGCACATATATCAACAATTCGGCTAAAAAAACATTTTAAGAATGCAAAGCATTTTATTTAATAAACATACTTTTGTGTAAAAAAGTAATGATTTGACTACCCATTTGTAACAGCGTCCTTAAACGGAGTTTATCCATTCGATACTGATTATTGAGAAGGAAGGAAAAATTTAGCTTAATAAGTCGAGTGAATTATCTACTATCGAGGGTTTATCTGAGGACCTCGAAAAACCGAACATAACAAAGGAATTCGCTAATTCTGTCAAAACAATAGCTATTATTTTTTTTATTGCTATTGTATTCCGTTTAAGAATTCTTCAGAAACCGGACACAAGTGCGCGCAGCTATCGACTGCCACGGACTATCTAGGGGGTGGAGCTAATCTGATTTATTACCGTTTCGCATCAACGGATTATCTGGAAACACACCGTTAATTAAATCCATTGTTAGTTGACGCATATGTGATTTTAGATTCACAAACAAACGAACTGAACAGATTTTGCGACATGCTTGAAATGGAACATATGTTTGGTTTGGATATTTGGTTTGCTGGATTTGCTATTTTAAAATTAGGTATTATCTATATTTGAATAGACTACTGATTTTCTACTCGTGGTTTTGTGAGGCGACTCAAAAATATTGTCAACAGGATCGGCAGCATCAACTTTATATGCTCTGTTACTGCTATCACCAATGCATTTTCCAGCCCTGGTGATTATCGTTTAACTGTATTTACTAATAATAAAGCTGAATAGTTTGTTTTTTGTTTGATTGTGTGTTTCAACGCGCTAAGCTCTTGAACTACCGGTTGGATTTGAAAAATTCATGTTGCATTTGATAGTCCAATTCTGGAGGAAGGCTATAGGCTATTTAACATCACGCTAGGGCCCTTAGGCGCCGAGCAAAAAGAAAAACAAATCAGAAAGAACGCTAAGCAAAAACGAAGTAATAGCGTGGGCAGGCGCTGCGATGCCACGGGGTGGGTCGGGGGAACAAGAAATTTCACGCGGGCCGAAGATAGACATTTTATAATGCCGCTAGTAATGATCTATCTATATTATTATTGTTTTAGGATACAAAACACAGCCTATTAAAAAGTTTCTCTCCTCAAAAGGTAACAATATTTGCCTTCTCAGACATGACATTTTCATCTAGCATTTTAGTTACTTACGGGGTATTAGCTAGGTACTCACGATTTTAATTGTCTGTAAAGAAATACCGTTGTGTGAAAAACCATAAAAATTACCAACATCACATTAATTTCGTTTTAATAGAACGTTAAAAGTAATTAGTGATGTCTTTGAGTAGAACTTGGCTTAAGATTGTCTTTATTTCATTTTTATGTTTTATTACACCTACACATAAAATAATGCAGGTATTAAAAGAAAGAAAGAAAATACGTTTATTTGCGGTAGGTAAACATAACGCAAAGAAAGAAAGCAAACACAAAAAGAGCTAGTTGGGGGAAAATATGCACTTATGTAGGTACATACATGACACATCCACGCAAATCATCACTCAGCATAATGCTAAAAGACATGCTTAAAATTTAATTGATTACTGAAGCCAAGTAAAATTATAAGGCTGTCTTCTTTTTTATTCTAGATATTTTTAGCAATTACTGACCAGTTTAAATCCCACTTTGCCGTTAATTTCTACTGGCTCTCGCTAGCGGCTACGCCCGCGTATGGATGTCGGAAATTATCCCACGGGAAAGTACTACCGGTTTAAAAAGAAGTAACCTACTTATGTGTTATTCCAAACTATAATCTATCTCTGTGCCAAATTTCATCCAGATCCGTTCAGTCGTTCTGGAGTGATTGAGTAACAAACATCCAGCCATCCAAACTCCCATCTTTACTATTAATATTATAAATGCGAACATTTATAATATTAGTAGGAAGGATATTAGTAGGAGTTGACCTTTTGCCGTGTTTATTTATTTTTTTAATTTATTTATTGACACACCAACGACTTATTCACTAAATCATAACATTAAATTATATTCTATAACAACAGCTTTGCGGTGAATTTGTCACTTATAGGTGTGCACAGCACTTGTATGACCAATAATAAAAATTAAAATGGAAATAACAAAATTAAAATTTACAAAGCTTACATTGAATTTAAAATGACAAGTAGTTAAATTAAAATACAGTATAACACAAAAATTAAAAAAAAAAACATCAACTAAATTGGAATAAATTATAAATTGAAACTGTAAAAATACAAATAAATTAGTTAAATTGGAATATTATAAAAAATGTAAATTGAAACTGTAAAAATAACAAATAAATTAGTTAAATTGGAATATTATAAAAATTGTAAATTGAAACTGTAAAAATAACAAATAAATTATGACATCATTAAATTAAATTAAGTTAAATTAAGTTTAATTTAATTTAAAAAGTAAATTAAGTTAAATTTAATTCAACCGATTACCTACCTATAAAAATGTGAGTTCCCAACTTGTAATTATAGAACGTTGAAAAACCTTCAGTCGTTACCTAACTCTCAGTAATCTGCCGTCTTCACATAATCTCATGTCATAAAGCAAGCCTCAGTCATGCGACAGACTTCACTAAGCTTTTTATAGCTTGCACGATGTTTCGTTGTGCTATTGCTTGGATACAAGTTAGGATGTTGATCTGTACTCGTTTAAATTATATTTTTATGGTTACCTCGTGTTTTCCATCCCTTTCTTTCACGTCTGTTAGCCCCAGACAGGACTTCTCTTTTTGTAGCTATCTAGCTCCAAGATGGCGGGATTAAATCACCATTTTCTCAGAACTAGGAGAAAATGGCGGGACACGGCCGCCATTTTCCAGTCTGCCGCAATGCCGCATTGCGTGGGTTTGTTTTTTTACGTGAAGCTTTTTAGGCGGCGATTCGATGGGACGATAATTATTGAGAGTGAAATTTCAAGAACGCGTCACGTTTAGGCGTATTTCGTTACATGAGAGAGAAGAAAGATATAACTCTCTCTGTCTCTACTCATTTAAGGTGCTGCACGCGCAATTTGATTTAATAAAGATGCGAAATGGAATACCTGTCCTAACACTTCACTTCACTTCGGTAGCATGTCCTTTTCATCTTTAGGTACTTAGATTTCCGTTCATTGTTTAGTCAAATTCTAAGATTCTGGGAAAGATAACTGCCAAAGAAAAAAATGTTTGAAATGACGGAAAATTAATACCCGGTTTCTGGTTTCGGTTTCTTAAACGGAGTTTAAAATCTTAATAGCTATTAATTCGACAAAAATTTCTTCCTTTTGCTCGGTTTTTGAGGTCCATAAATAAACCCTCGATAGTAATTCACTCGACTTTTAAGCGAAATTCTTCCTCAACGAAGTGTTCAGAAACACGATATCGAACCAATAATCACTATCGAGTGGATAAACTCCGTTTAAAAACCTCAGAAACCCGATCAGTGAAGTTTCCTAAAACACCTATTTGATTAACACTGAAAAATGCACAGGTAAAGCAGTAAAATCCGGCATTATCATAAAACATTGTTCATAAAGATTACAGTTAGAGATAGGCGTTTCAGTGTGGACTGATTAAATATTTAAACGTAAACAAATTGCCAGGGAAGCCGGTTACATCTGAAACGTGTAGGTCTTTAGACGTACGACAGACATGGAGACGTATTGTTATCTTTTTATTGCTCGTATCTTTCGCTATTCGTATTTACTTACGTTATCTTTTTTTAGTTATAGGATGTTGCTTTTATTTGCTCAAATCAGAGTTTTGGGAAAAGAAATGCAAATAAGTTTTATACTGGATACTCCCCTCAAGTTGAAGGGTAAAATTTACAAGTCCGTGATAAGGCCTGTCGTACTTTATGGATCGGAATGCTGGGCAGTGAAGAAGACGGATGAAAAAAAATTGCATGCAGCGGAGATGAGAATGTTGAGATGGATGTGTGGAGTGACGAGAATGGATAAAGTGAGAAATGAGTATATAAGAGGAAGTTTGAAAGTGGCGCTAGTGACAGAAAAGTTGAAAGGAAATCGTTTGTCTTGGTATGGGCATGTAATGAGGAGAGACGAAACGCATGTGGAGAGGCAGAGGAAGGCCAAAGAAAAGATGGATGGATTGTGTGAGGAATGATATGAAAGAGAAGGGAGTGAATGATAGCGTGACGGTTGACAGGGGAGAATGGAAGAATAAAACGTGTTGCGCCGACCCCAAGTAATATGGGATAAGGGCAGGAAGAAGAAGAAGATACTGGCTCATGAATGCTTAGAAACAATTTTTGCACCTAGATAAACTTCCGTTACGTATTGGTAGGTAAAAAATGTTCTCAAGTAGGCAGATACTTAAGGGGAAGCGCCAGGGTAGCCCGCGAAATTAAAATTTTCTTACGTTTTTTTCCATTTTGCAAATCAGTATTATGTTGTACGTTGATTAAAGTATGATTCGCGACCGTAACAAATAAGTATTTACAGAATTATTAATCAATAGAATCAGTACAACTTTCATAAGTTAGTATAATCCTACATGTCAAGATTTCATGAATTAGTCTCACATACTTGTTAAGGTTGCGAATCATATTTTGATCAATATACAACCTAACACTGACTTGCAAATTACAAGAAACGTATGAAAATTTCGTGGGCTACCCTGGCGCTCTGAATTTCTTATTGAGATATACTTAAATTTACTTAACCATTACCTACCTGCAAAGAGCAGTTTATTTATTAAAAACCTTACAAATTGCTTACAATTATAAATAAACATGATTAACGATCAATGACAATCAATAATTCCTGGACAAAATAAATAGGTAACAAAATCATCGTCTGCTCAGTCTTTTCCCAACTATGTTAGGTCGGCTTTCAGTCTAACCGGATACAGCTGAATACCAGTATTTTACATGGAGCGACTGCTTATCTGCGACTCCATAACTCAACCCAGTTACTGGGTAATACGATAGACACCCCTTGGTAAGACTGGTTGTCAGACTTTCGGACTTCAGACGACTTGTAACGAGTGTCAAAGTTCCACGAATGACAGCCAGGACCAACGGCTTAACGTGCTTTCTGAGGCACAGAGGGATCTTGGTATGTAAAGATGGTCACCCATCCAACTAACCGTGGCAAGTGTAGCTTAACCTGATCGATCGACCCGTGTGGCTGTTATTACTTAGCCACAAGCCCCCACAAAAATAAATAACAAAATGTTGAAGTTAATTAAAATCGTAGGTACTTCATCAAAATTTATCCTATTATTGTTTTGTCTATAATATAATAGGCTATTGAATTTATGTATCTATTAGGCTGGGATGATAAAAATAATGACTGAAAAAAAAAAAACAAAAATGTTGGATTTACAGTTTATTTTCCTCGCCCGTGGAGATGGCGACATAACAGAAAATCAAACAAAAACTTAACCAAAGCTTAACTTCCGCCGTGCGCGATCTTGAACAATTTTGATCACTATTTGTGAGAAAGAGAAACATTATTTAAACTATGTACCTATCAATTTTTTTTGTTAGTATAAGAGTCAAATTCTATTTCTTGAACGTGGCTGCAAGGGATTTTTTTTTATTCTCGCTACTTAATTCTTTAGTACAAAGTTTACACACTGCTTTGGTAAAATTTTCCGCAAACGGACTTTTTTCATTGAAATGTAGGTACCCCCCACATAGCATCTTTTTTCTTCCCGACGGCGACGTCTTGTTGTAATGTCTGTTTTCGTTGCGGTGCACAAAACAATTTATTTACATAGGTAAGTGTTTCTTTTTAAATCACTTGATTTTTTGTCATGATATAAAACGAAGATAAAATAATAAAATATACATGTACCTACATAATACTGATGATGTCCACGTTTTTTGCACGTGAAATATGCGTCAAACAAATTGCCTAAAGGCGTATTGAACTCAGAAAATCAGGAAAATATAAGATTTAATGTGGTTATATAGAGGACAGACAAAATGATTAAATAAAATATGTTCAATACAGAAATACCAGTTTACAAGGATAATAAACAATAATGGGTATTTTGTGAAATCAAATAAATTATAACAAAAATATACACCTACTGAATATACTGTCTTATCTACTTACCTACAGGCCTCATTTGTTAATTTTTCTTTTTAAACAGTTTTTCCTATTTATGCAAACATCAGAAAAACCAAGAAAAATTGGTTGACACATTTTATAATTTGCGTAAAACCATGGAGTCATCTTTTTGTGATATAGTACTTACCTAAAAACATTTTTTTTGCACAGCATAATAACCTCATTTAATTCCGTTAATTACAAGATAAATAATTCGTAAAATTAATGTTTCTACCGTTTTCTGTTACCAGTCATGGCTCGATTCAGCCAAGGCCTTCCACCAAGTTTCCATAATCTTAGCTTACCTTGTTGAAATGTTGTGATTTGACTCTGCACTATCTCTTACAAAATACAGGGTAACTAGAATCCAATATCGATTAACTGGCATTACACCGCGACCTCGCTTGCGTTAAACATGTTTACAGTTCAGTCGGTCAGTTATTGTTACAATAAAAACACCGTTAAAATACGCCTGCATCTCGAACGCTGGTGAACGGTTGCAAACTTCAAAAGCTAGTAATTTAGGACGCAAATGCTTGTATGTTTAGATCGTGGGCTAAAGACATTCGCGAAACTTTTGAGCACATGGCACTGGGACGTGACGAAGACGCTCAAGGTACGATTGAAGTTGAGGAATATCTGGCGTGAGACCAGGGACACACGAGACAGAGACTGTTATCTTTAAGAAGCAAGGTATCAACAGTTCTGAGTGTGATAAGGTAGAGGATCATTCCGGACATACTCCGCTAAAATATGAGTGGTTCATATTTTAGCGGAATGTGTCCGGAACGAGGTTGAGAGGAGTAACTATTTCATAGAAACTGTTTTAATTTTATTAATATACTTAGGTGTGTTCGTATAATAGTATCTTGGCTGCTCCCTTGTCCAGGACAGCCAAAAAATTATATACAAAATTGTACACCTATATTAGGGTACTAAGCGTAGATAGACATCATTAACTTCAAGATTCGAAGAATTTTGACAAAACAAGTCCCAAATTACACAAAGTTGTTATAAATGTAAATACTTAACTTTATATATTTGTACGTTTGTAACCACAAGGAAAATCCTAGGTTTTTTTGTACGAATAAGATTGGTCCAAGAAGATGATTGTGCTTAGCAACAACCACTCAAGGGTGTATATTAAAAAACCATGACGGATCAAATTCATGTGAGCGCAGTACGATACGATAATTACGCGAATTGGACGCACCCATGCTTGCGGTGAATTGCCATGCATACCAGCAAGCAGTGTTGCCGTTAGGACCATCTAGTTTGTGGCTACACCAAAGAAAAAGTTGCTAGTCTTGTAACTAAATTACTTTTGAAATTCCGCTAAAAGTGACTAAAGTATTTTTGGTTTACTTTATCCTGTTAATATTGTTAATATAATTTTAATATAAAGGGATGGGGATAAGTGGATTTAATAAAAACAATATTTAATAGTGTTGTCAAAAAATGAATAAAATCTGGTTTCAAGTTTATAGCTAATAACATTAAAATTACAGTTTCATCTGGAAATTCTGGAATCTCTTCGTTAATGGATGATGTTATGGATGGTATTTCAGTTGGTTTGACCGTTTTTGTGACTTTTGTCAAAACTTCAGGTGGCAAAACAGTAATAAAAGTAGGTATGTAGTAATTATCTAAAAAGTAGCCAGAAGTAGCTAGATTCATGTTGGTGGCTAGAACAGATTATTTTTTGGCTAAAGCCGTCGAAAATCCGCTAGATCTAGCCACAACGTGGCTAAAACGGCAACACTGCCAGCAACATTTACAAATATTTATGAATTGACCGGTGGACAATGAATGAAAATCAAATCCTTTTTCTTAGCCGATGGCCTCCATTCAATACAAAACTATTTCGTAACAACTAACACTGTTTGAGTATATATGTCGTAGTAGCAGATGGCTTGAGCGGTTTGCTACGAGTTTTCATTGTCAAGGATCAGGTTGTCAGGGAATACACTTGTGTAGGCGAAAGTAACACGCACCAGTAAGATGGAAAATTGTAATTTAAAGTCTTACATGAATTCACACACTAAGTTTTAGTTAGGTACTGTCTAAATATGATAAAACGTTCACGAGTTCACAGAGTTCGGAACTTCGGGAAACACAGTCATACGTGTGAGCTAATAGTTCAACTCGCGACTAGTCGCGACCGTTTGGTTTACTTGCCAAAAAATGGAATGTCCCAAATCCCAGCCCAGCTTCTTTTAAGCCTAGGGCCTTACCTCCCGTCCCTCGCCCCGTGACCACGTTCGGCACAAAAATGTGTGCCCGCCTTATCATGTTTGCCTAAGTAGGTACTTCTAAAAAATTTAGTTTACAAAAGCGACATGAGAGGTAAAAGATGTTAGATTTATGGCAAGTTTATAAAGTGCTGTGGGAAAGGAACAAATTATCATTTCCCCAGTTTAACTAATTGACAAATCTAAACCATGATAACATTATGAGATTTATGATGACATGTTTACTCTAATTCTAATAGTGGTGAATTATGTACTGCAGGCGTTGTTTAGGCTACGGTGATTCGCGCCCTGGCCTGGCGCCGACATATACATACAATTAATATGTACAGCAGTTCACTGTTTGACATAGTCTCCTCTATTTGCACGCCACTGACCTTATTAATTTTTGCCGCTTCGATAAATGTGATGGATTCATAATAGACCATACTGTACCTAGTACCTACAGATAACTTCGTCTCTCAGACTTTATCCAATGTATTGTGTATTTGTGTTTGTTCGGGCCCCCTTTCCACACCGTTCATTCCTTTCAAGGAATGAACGCTGTATTCGTTCTAAAGTTACAATATTGTTTCTTTTATTCAGCACATTTTTATGTTGTTTCGTTATGTCGTGATTCATGGCTGTATCGTTGACATGAGTATGTGCAATTACAGCGCTATGTTCAATGGTTTGCGCTAATTCGCTTAAAATTGCTTGGTTTTTTGTATTATGTTGACAGTTGAAGTCCTTATTGTGTATAACTAATTTTAGAATCCCATACGTATTTTTTTTAGTTCACTGTAGGAATTTGGCTTATAGGTACAACTATTTATTTATTTAGCTACTATCCAGTTTCACTTTAATACAAAAATCTGGAATTCAAGCTAAATGCTTGAACAAATGTAACTCCTGCTATAAAATATATGGCTGACAAGCAACGCTATCATCTTGCAAATCCCACAAAATAAAACATGTCCGTCGAACATGAACCAGATAAATCCAGTTCTTACTAGTTCTACAAGATATTCACCATGCGCTCACAGAAAAAAAAACCAGATGTGCTGTTCAGATTTATGACTACTTAGTCCACATATACGTCATATACTTATATGTTAAGTTGTACTTGCGACTTGACTTTTTCTCTAGCGAAGATATGTTTGCCAGCTGATTAGCTAGTTGCCATGTCTGGACAAAACGGACGAACAGCCAAACAAATACATTTCGCTGGCATGTCCACTTTAATAGCTCGTAAATATGCCTAGAAATTTAACTACTGAAAGGCATAGAATAGACATAAAACATCGGAGTACGTCTAGCTCTTAGAGACCAGAGACCAGGAATCCAGAAATGTAGATACCGTTCTTGCTGACTATGTCTAACTAATAATTTCAACGACGTATGAGCAGCTTTCGGTACGAGAAAGAAAGGTATAGGTAGGCACATAAAGTTAGAGCCTGCTTTAGTTAGTAACATCATAGTCGTTTAAAAACAAGAGAATGAAATCAAAAGCTTTGACCAGCGCGTAGCGATTTGTCACCGGTCAGGATGTTTCCAATCATCAGTATTTCAGCCGAAAGACGTCCACTGCTGAACAAAGGCTTTCCCCAAACGTCGCCATATCGACCGGCCCTGTGCTTCTCACACACATCCTACGGACCACCGGGACGTGTCCCATAATTTAAAATGTCAAAAACCTTGCCAAAACTGCCGCACTTTCCTCGTGTCTCATTCGGCTCTAATCAAACGTTATCAGTTCTTTATACATTGCATCCTAATTGAATGGCGATTAGCACTTTAGCGGTTATGACCGCCCGACCGGCTGTCACATTAGCTGGCATAGTATAATGAACTCGTGACCACATGGCGCTAGAAGCATGGAATATTTCGCGAGTCAGAGAGACAGTTGGGTGACTTGGGTGTCCTCCTTACGACCTTTGTGTCTTTTTATTGTTATGAGAACCACGCGTCGTAAATTCGAAATACAAATTGGGCAGCGGTGACGATTCTATAGACCATGTTTATTTTTAATTGATTTCTTTTTTATATAAATTGTGTAGTAAGTAGTTAGAAAAACACAAAGTTATTCATACACTAAACGTGATTGTGCAAGTGGTGGTAACAATCTAATGTCTGGCTTCGATTCTAAAAATTGGTGCCGATTCTCTTGTTCAATAACTAAACTAAAATTAGAGAATTGCTATCTTTTCCTAACAGCCAGCGCGAGAAAAGGACGGTTATAGGTGAACTATAAGTTAGAGATGTCAAACTATTTTACGCCTTGTGCTTGCTTCACCGTGTGAATTTGTATGGAAATATTTATTAGTTCAACTAAATTTGAGAGCTCTAATTTACGTCCGTCTCTTTCTTGTTTTATTAGAGAGAAAAAGTTAGCAATAGCCTAAATTAAGTTTAGTTTTGTGCACAACAGAATCGGCATCATTGTCATATTTTCTAATGTAGTAGACTAAACAGTATAATTGTACCTAAACTAAATGCAACCAGTCCTTCCAGAACAATCATGAGAAATAGGTATGGGACCAAAAGTTATAGCGTTGCAATGTTTTAATAACATAAGTGGTTAATAAAACTATTACTTTCCCTTTAAATATAAACTCTTTGTAATCACAATTATTCACATTCCATAATCAGGATTGGAGAACGTAAATAATGTTGTTTGAATACGAAGATGGGTAGGAACTTAGGAACGCATAGCCACTGCTCACCGAATAAATTAAAAAATGGAACAGAATTTGTATGAAATAGGAACTTAATCGTAGGTGGTGAAACGTGCTCTAACTACTACAATTTTATAAGCCATATTGAAAAGAAACTAAAGGAGCTTGGAAGTCTTACAATACGGATGCAGAAAAAAAAGAATGATATCAGTCTTAAAACATAACAGCCAACCGATTTAAGAACGTATAACCCAAACCATAAAGTAGAAAATGAACTGTAATGCAATTTTGGAAACAAGAGTACCTATTGGCGTTCATGAGAACAAAAAAAATAGCAGTGTCAAGGTGAATTCAGTCTTATCTTTGAACAACACAGTTCTATTTATATGGGCACAGGGCGGTCACTAGCCGCAAGAAAGTTGCGTATTGTAATTTGTTTTTTGATCCACGTTTTTCGAGTGTTGACAGTGTAGGTAATCCTCGTGACCCAGTTAGAAGAAGCGGTTAGCGACCTCAATAACACCTACCTATTGTTCTTAACGTTAACGCAGTTTTTATGGGTGGAGTAATGTAAAGTAGAATCAGCCGTCGTACTTAATTTTCAATCGATGTACATTTTAGCCATGCGAGTGTGTACTTGCAGAATAAGCCGACGTTCGCACGGACGTAAAAATATCACGGCGGGATTTTATCGCGCACTGGATTTTCAACTCTCGGTGTTGAGCCGAGCTTCCAGAGTCCAACCTAACAACAACAGAGTGCATCCCAGCGCGTCGAAAAAACACTGTTGGATTTTCAACTCTCGGCACTAAACATATTGTTGAAAATCTAGTGTGCGAAATAAAAATCGCAGCGATAGGTTTACGTCCGTGCGTACGTCGGCTAAAAGCGTAAATGCTTTTTGATTTAAACTCGACAAAGAAAATAATCTAATCGAAATTTTGCCATGGTTTCAATATCGTTGCATTGTCAGCTCATCAAATAGTCGTTGCACATTACAATGTGCCTGCAATGACTATTTCATAAGGAGAATAATTGAGACTTCCGTTTTATATGTTCCGATTTTGCATTCTATCCAAAAGTCCGACGAATTATTTCAAACTAGCCCCGCCCGCCGCCGCCGCTAGCAGCTGGCTTCGCCCGCGTGGAGGTCGGAAATTATCCTACGGGAACGTACAACCAGGATAAAAAGTATCCTATGTCCTAATCCAGGTCATGGTCTACCCATATGCTAAATTTCATCCAAATCCGTTCGGCTGTTTTAGCGTGAAAGCGTAACAAACAAACTCACTTTCGAATTTATAATATTAATTAGGATGATGAATTGATGACGGACAAGCTTTGCATACACTCATTCATTGGATGACCCTAAAGTAAAATGACCCCTTTTTCGTAGATCACTGCTTCTTGTAAGCAACGATTGAGAATGTATCCTATCAATCCAAAATAACGAGTTTTAACACATGGCGTGCCTCAAGGTACTGTTTTGACACCCGATACAAGAACAAAAAAGTCAGTCCGTAAACGAAAAAACTTTGTCAAAGACATTGGTAGAAAATTTGAGAGTACGAAGCATGGCATTAATTTCCATGGTAAGAAAAGACCAATATTCAGCGTTAGTTAGTCTGAGTTGAAAGGTGAAGAGGGGCTTGTGTGCCTAAGTAATAAGAGCCGATCGATAACCCGGTGACCATATTTACATACCAAGACCCCTCCGTGCCTCGGAAAGCATGTTAAGCCGTTGGTCTCAGCTGTCATTCGTGGATCTTTGATAGTCGTTACGGGTCGTCAGAAGCCCGAAAGTCTGACAAACAGTCTTAGCAAGGGATATCGTATTAATCAGTAACTAGATTGTGGAGGTCTGATAGGCAGTCGCTCCATGGAAAAATACTGGTATTCAGCTGCATCCGGTTAGACTGGAATCCATCCCTACCGACCAAAAAGGCTAAGCAGATGATGAGTTAGTCTGAGTTGGTGATAATAATGTCATTATAATGAATAATAATTTGTTAGTAGCGAAAACTTCTCACTGGTCGGCTGTCTCAATCACAATAGGCTCTAAGGAAGCCAAACACTCTGACTAAAGGAAGATGTCAAACAAACAATCAAGATAACATAATATTGAGTGCACCTACCTGCTTTCCCATACTGATAGATTCGTTATTTGCACATGCTTCTCTTCTTAAAATAGATAATAGCGTGTCGTATAAGAATTTGAGAATTCCAAGTCTTCCGAATCCCGGAGACCGGAAGTCCAAAGAAGTTGGAAAGATAGCTTCTGCTATGATATTGAAATGAAATGATACACTAAACTAAACTCAAACTCAATTTATAGATACTTTTGAAGTCGGTCAGTTAGTCAGAAAACTCAGAAAGTTGCAAACTAGTTGCACGAATCGTTGTTGAAATTATTCTTGCGAACCCCATTACACCCATGCTTCTTTATTGGAGATGCATTAAGATGGTACTTACTTATAAAAAGTCAAACTAGAAGCTGAGGAAAGTGAAAACCTATCCACAATACGCAAGCAAGCAAATAAAATCGCCTCGCTTTGTCAAAGAACAAGAACTGTAAATATTGAAGATGTTGCATCATCAAAACCGGTCCGATTATTTGAATACCCATCCTATGTAATGTCTTTGAAGACTGAAACTTAGTAGAAACAAACTTATCTGACCCGGTGGCTTTAATTGGAACTAACAAAATCACATCACTATGAAAAGTGACAAGGCTTGTCATTTTTTGTTCACTGACATCGCCGCCGTTACCGGGTCAAATAAGTTTGTGGCACTTTATATGGCTGTCTTTGCATGGACAAAAAACACGTGCGTCTCAGTCATCAGCTGTCAGAACAAACTAGTTTTATCTGCATTTTGTTTAACCGTCAAATTATGCACAAAACCAGTTCCTTTTGAATATAGTATAGCTGTAAAACCTATGGAAATGTTGTAGTTGCTAAGGAGTTTAGTGACACGTATAACGTCATAATTATCGAAAATGGAGGATTGAATAAAAGGCAAGACCAATTTTAGCATCTCTTGGCCTTTGTACGACTAGTTTATTTATTCTTGAGATCAATTTCTTCTCAAGTTTTTACTGTGTAATCGAAGGCTCAACGAAGTTCGGTCGTTCTTCTAGCTACTGTTTTCTATATGCTTATATGCAAATTACCAATTTACATTCAAATAATTTTTTAGTAGGTTATTAACATTGTTAATAAATTACTTTAAATCAGCCTTTTACCATTCGTCTATCACGTTCATGTCACATGTTTTTCTAATTGCTTTACCTCTAAAAATTTCATGGACGTACCAGAAATGTGTCTGAATCCGATGTCGACAATAAAACCTATTACTTTAATTTTAATCCTTTCTACTATCTCCACTAATGAGACGTCAGTCGACTTTCTGTCTGCCAGAATCAGTTGAGTAATCTGTTTATAAATAGTGCAAGGTCATATGCATTTCTCTACGACTATTTTTAGCCATAGACAAGTATTAGAAAATCACTCTATGAATTAAACATAGATGCATAGAGTTTGCATAGATCTATTTACCTAGGTCACGGTGGAATATTGAGCGTCAAAAGTTGGAGATATAGCTATAGATTAGTTTCTTATCGCATAATATCACCATTTAGTCGAAAGATGTCCACCGCTGGAAATAGGCATCGCCACAACGACTGGTTCTGTGCCTCCTGCATCCTCTGGATTCCTATGACCTCTTATAGCATCTTAGACCAGTACCCACTCTTTTGGGAAAAACAGGCTCCATGTTGTGTATTGTGCGAGTTTGAACATGTCAATGGGTGCCCAGTGCTACCACCAAGGCTAGAGAAAATGCCTCTGTAGCCTCTTCAAAGACGTTTATATATTCTGCATCGCAACAAATTACCTACTTGTCGATCCACATTGCCAAAATCTTCAGCTTCTAAATGCCTAGCAAGTTTAATAATTGCCGTTCCGTTTTTAAGATGTTTTTCACCGTTCTCCTGTTTTTTCTCAACTGCATTTCTTGGCATGCGTCGTGTCTTAAAATTTGTTGTTTCCGATACTTCGAAACTTTGGTTACCTAACGTTTAAGTATTTTGTTTTCTTAATGCAACTGATGTTAGGTGTAAATTCGTGTTATTCTTGGATTCTTTTCAAGGACTTTTGCGAATGTCAAATCATAATTATTTTTTTATATTTCTATGGTCATAATGGTATATCCACTTAAATTTACGATTTCGATAAGATTCTGCTTGATTTCATACGTTTATTTGCCTTCTTTTACCTTCTTCTAAGTCTTAAAATAAAACTGTAAGTGAAAGAATTTTCATAGAGCTTCCAGTATCTTTGAAATACATCATAGTTTTGCGAGATTTTCTGCTCCTCTAAAGAAACTAGAAACATTTTCACGTGGGCTTTAGGCATTTTCTCACGGAATTAGAACAGCAGCGTCGAGTTGAGCGGTTTCAACGAAAATGTGGTCTATCGTTATAAATCTCTGGGGCTATTGAAGTTTTATGGAGTATTCGCGGTTTAGTGGTATTTAATAATTAGTCGATAACTTTTATGTTTATTTCTTGGTTTGATTCGCTCTATTGTTTTACACTGACCTGAGAAGACCGGAATAACAACAGACATTTTATGTGAGGTATGACAACAGATTAAAAACCAATAAAATTTCAGAAACCCGGGGTAATTTACAATTAATTGGTTTCTAGCAATTACCAATTAAATGTAAATTATCCTGGGTTTCTAAAATTTTATTGGTTTGTAATCTACCTCAGGTCAATTGACTGTTATTATGTCAGTCAACCCATCACAACAGGGACCGATAGCCCGTGGAGCAGCCGACTCCTCTAGTGGAGACCGCGTATCGGTAAGCGTAGTGTGGGGTAAGCTAGATGGACCGACGACCTTAAAAGGTGACTGGGACAGACTGAATGCGGAAGGTGGAGGACAGGGTGTTGTGGCGTAGCCTGGGAGGGGCCTATGTCCAGCAGTGGACTGCGATAGGCTGAGTTGGTTGATTGATCACAGCAGTAACATAATATTTGTTATGTTTTTAAGCTTTCTTAGAAACCAGATGTTTGTATCGCAGACTTTAAAATCTATTTTCTTACACATACATATATAACTCACGCCTACTTTTCATGGGGGTAAGCAGGAACTGTAGAACGCCGCCTGCTACGATCCTTACATACTCCTTTTGCCTTTTTTTGTGTACAATCAGCGATAGGATAAACACTTGTATATCGTACGTAAACGTTTATCGTATATTCATTCATATCTAACAGTGACGTCGAAATATTAACATCATGAATAATAACATTATATCGGTGCGACGTCATCGTATTCGTAATATTACGTCTGATTAGTATTGGAACTGTAGGTAGGATACCAGATACCGACAATCTTATTATGCATCTTATTTTTTGTATTTATCGGGGATATAACGGATAATAACTACAAGTTGGATCTTTTTATACTTACTATTTTTAGTTTGACTGGAGGACTGACAACAATTTTCTGGTAAACTCTATCATCATCATCATCATCATTGGCAGGCAGTCTTGTTCCACCCACTGCTGAGTATAGGCCTCCCTTTTAAGTCATGCTTCCCTGGTATGTGCCAGTCTCATCCAGTTCTTCCCCGCGATCTTCTTTAGGTCCACAGCATTGGTCTGCCAACGCTTTTACCTTCTCTTGACAACCATTCCGTTGAAGCCCTGCTCCACCTGCCTTCACCACGTCTAGCTAAGTGTCCTTCCACTTCCATTTCAGAGCCTCTACCCGTAGTTCGACGTCTTGAACCTACATCGGTTCTTGTCTCGGTCTTTCAATGATAGACCTAGCATGGTGGGCTCCATAGCCCTTGTGCAACTTGGGCACTGTACACATACACAGTCTCTTTAGTGAGTGTCCATGTTTCGGCATCATAAATTTATTTTGTGGTTCTTCGGCGAAGACATCTATAGGCTTCAATGAACACCATATTTTGCTTCTATACTACTATGTTCATTAATTTAATAAATACATTCGTCATCATTATTCCTACCTTTAAGGTAAATTGGTAGTTATTTTGACAAATAATTAGACCACAAAATATGACTTGCGTCATTATGAATAATAATACCTTTAGATATTGTATTTTTAATTAGACTTTGTTGAGTACTAAGTGGGATTGCGCCAATAGGTATCTGCTCAAAACGCTGAAGGAAAACATCGTGAGGAAAACTGCAAGTCCTAGAACCAAACATTGAAAAACATGTGTAACAAAATAATATCGGAAATTGGAATGTCTACTATTAACACTCCTACAACTATCCTACAACTTTTAGAGCATTACCGGTATAAGTAAAATTATAATATGGAGATATCTACAGGGTCTATCAGAAAGGTGTGGGTGTGGTACAGACCATCAAACTGAACAACTTTCTCCATAGGACCAACATCGTAATCAAGAAAAAATTATCAGTTGTCCCGTACAAAACTTCATTACCTAATACTCGACCCATATCGATGGGACGGCTGATAATTTTTTCTCGATTACGATGTTGGTCCCATGGAGAAAGTTGTTCAGTTTGATGGTCTGTACCACATGACCACACCTTTCTGATACGCCCTGTATAAAAACATTAGCTAGAAAAAAACATTGTAGGTCATACGAATAAACAGCATCAGGACGTTGATATAATTTTTTACTGATTAGCCTATGTTAAAAAAATTCTGTCGGTTTTTTTCCTCGTGTTGATAGGATTTACTAAAAATAGAAACAATAAACCTATTGGCAACGATTCGATCACTCTTCATAGGCGTTTTTACTCATTTTTAATACACACTGATATACTTACTTGACTAGAAACAGTACATTTTAATTAATAAAAAAAAAGGTTTTTTTATTAAATTAACATAAACTATACTCCATTACTCCACATCATGATTAGACATGTAACTCTTAAAATGTCGATTGCACACCATGTGTACAGATAACAATAGAATTTCAATTGTGTCTGCCATAGAAATATAAAAAATATATGAAAGAAGGAGATATGCCCGGTAGTTGAAAATGTATCAGAACCCGATGTCGCTAGGTTGGCCCCACCACCGCGCCACTACTACACATGTAGTTCAATAAAAGCAATAGATACAAAGTCGCGCACACACTTGCAATTCATAAATCAGAACATACTACACAATCAATTATAAACCTTAACTCGTCACACACAGCGTGCATTTACCATGCACCGTACAACTTACTCACACAAAAACATCTGGCGCTATTATTGTGTTGTGCAAAAAGCAATTTATTTTACATATACGCTAGTGATTGACTAAATCGGAAAGTTATCGATACTTCCATTTATTACTGTACAAGAAAAATTTGGGGTCCTGAAAATAAAATAAAAAATGATATGTCCAGAAAGTATTATATATTTTAAATTAAAAAAAAATGTATATTAAAAAAAAAAACACGAATCAATAAATTAAAACAATCCGGTTAAGTTGGTTTAGGCTGTGAAACCATAGGAATTGTTGAACCCTGTTATGATGTGTTTACTCACTGACCTGTAAAGTGGAGGTATTTGTTCAGTACTTGACGTACTCTTAATTTTGGGATTGCCCATTCAAAAAGCCTGCGAGTTTTCTTTAGAGGCTGGAACATTTCTGCCTTAAAGTGAATTGAGCATATGGTGCTACATTTTGTTGGGAACCAGTTATGTGGCCTTCCTGTGGCATCAATCCATTATTTTTTTTGTATTTGTATCTTTTGGGAAGCTAAAAAGGTACTATAAGAACTTATTTATCATTTACATAATAAGTATCTTAAGCTATAGTCTATAGTCTAGGAACTAGTTGGCCGCTGAGACAGGGGTGAGGCGGCGGTTCGCAACGCACGTACTGAGTAATGCGCCCCCGCTCCTCCATCCCACCGCTCACATACCTAAGGCGCGATCAACTAGTTCCGCGCGGTCTATAATTCTTAACCTCACGATGAGTAAGCAGGTAGCAGACAACAGGCGAATAGGCTTTTGTTATTAAAAAAAAACCCTTAGTTAAGAAATAGTTAAATATATGAAAACAAACACATGCCATACTCATGCATAACAAATAAATAGCATGAATATGTTGACTTATTTTAAGCAAAAATCACTAATATTTTATCTGAACCATACCGATTACTACAACGCATTCGAATCTTGTGGTGCATAGTTAAAGACTTTAGCGGAAGTAAAATACCAAAACCAAAAAAAAGTAAAGAAATAGCACGAAGATGCGATAATTTAAACCCAAAAACACTCCACCTAAACATTAATAAACTTACTTTACGACCGTTGGTTATGCATTTCTCAACTAGGTAAAATAATCAAAAACAGTAAAAAAGATTATTTTACATTCTCAAAGGTTTTCCAACCGTACTTAAACGTCATCTTTTCAAGTGTTCCAACCGGGCTAAAACGGTTGACAAATTGAAAAATAAACTATAATAGCAATATAATATTCGTTGGGCAATCGACATTATTATCGATAGCCTACTTTAGTGGATCTTAACCTCATCACTATCTCGCCGCAAGACACAGCGGCTGTACTATGCGACGCTCCGCGTAAACAAAGTATCGTTTTGTTATTTTTACATTGCTTGTCCAGTCGCTTAGCGACATACTTAAGGTAGTGGTTAAGGAGCAATGTATTTGCTGCAAAAATAGTACAGCCGCTGCGATATTTGAAAACAAAAATAACGTAGTAAAAGCAAGAAATATTTTACGATTTGTTGTTTTTTATGATTTTAAAGATAAATACAGTAAAATACTTTTAATTACATATGGTAAGTGATTCCGTGAGATACGAAGTTTTTAATATCACTTCGGTTTTTGCAGGAAACCACTGAAGAACACGGCATTTTTATAATTTATCGTGACCACGGTCGAAAGCGTACTAGTTCGCGGAGACGGCCATTTGGCGAGTAAAGGCACAGCGTGCGCATAACGCGTGGACACAAACACGCCCCCATGCCACTTCTCCTGTTTTTTATATTTCTATGTATATCTATGGTGTCTGCTAATTAGCGCGCGACGGGCCCTTACCTAAACCTTGTAAACCTTTTTACAGTCTGTTCAACCGATTTTGACTTCTATTGCGTTGGTGCCATGACAAATGGCAGCTGCAGTAAATGGTTGGTATTGTAACCACTTTTTGCCTTTAATGCCATCCTTAAGCCTACGGAATAGAAGTCAAAATCGGTTGAACGGACTGTAAAAAAGCTTTGTTTAAATGTCTAATCTTATTGTAAATCTGCGTTTTGCTTTTACAACATTTGGAGGCATTTGCTTGTATTAGGAGACTCCGTAACTTCCACGTGGCATTGTTCAAAAATATACAAACGGTGTGTAGACAAATGCCTTTGAAGAACGCCACAGAAAAAGAGTAATTAATGAAGGAGTAGCTGAACCACGTGAGCTGTCGTTATGCGCCCTCCTGGGTGGCACGAGCCAGCTCGGCCCAATATAGCTAGTTTCAGATGGAGCGATGTCTATTCGACTTTAAAAGTGGACTGCTGCCATCCCACCAAAAGTATCGATGTCACCTTCGCCTCACACGACAATACCGGAAAAAAATTGTGTATTTTTAGCAGGTGCTTCAAATAGGAGCTGAGGAGCTCGTGGCTAAGTAATAACAGCCGCACGGGTCGATCCGTCGGGTAAAGCTACGCTTGCCGGGGTTGGTCAGTAGACCATCTTTACATACCGAGACTCCTCCGTGTCTCGGAAAGCACGCTAAGCCGTTGGTCCCGGCTGTCATTCGTAGATGTTTGACGGTCGTTACGGGTCGTCAGAAGCCCCAAAGTTTGACAACCAGTCTTACCAACGGTTATCGTATTACCCAGTAACTGGGTTGTGAAGGTCAGATAGGCAGTCGCTCCGTGTAAAATACTGGTATTCAGCTGCATCCGGTTAGACTGGAAGCCGACCCCGACATGGTTGGGAAAAGGCTAGGCAGATTGATTGCGGATTGATATTAGCTGGTGTTCCAAGCAACACAATATTTAATCTCTAAATATTATAAAACAAAGTCGCTTTTTTTGTCTGTCTGTGTGGCCGCGTTCTTCTAAATAAAATACGCAACGGATTTTGATGTGGTTTCCATTATCATTTAGATAATTTATTCCGGAAGGTTTTTATGTATAATAGTATGATAAATGATAAATGGCAGAGCATGAAGAATTTTTCAACAAAAATCTTGTCAAAAATCGTTTGTCCGATAGAGAGGTATAACTCCGTGTAACAGAAGATTTTGGCGGTCAAAAGTAACAAAACACGGCCCCTAAGGCCTCTGCCTCGAATTTTGCGGGCAGCGGGGCGGCAGCGGCGGCGCCGCGGGAGCGACAGGATTTTATGCGTAAAAACAAATGGACCGGACCTCGAAAACAGCGGCGCGGTAGCGGGGCGGGACAATGCGAGACGCGCCGCCGCCGCCGCCGCCCCGCTGCCCGCGAAATTTGAGGCAGAGGCCTTATACCCACTTTTCACTACTTCCTAGTGCTTGAGTTAGGATGAAGAAGCGGGGCAACAAACTCCTCTGCAGAAAAATAATATTCGCTCTAAAATGTATAGATAGTGGGTACCTATATGTATACATAAATAGATCCAACTTAACGTATATTATTAAGATGCTGTTCTATCTGATAATTTAAATTCCACAAAAAATAACTAAAATTAGGTGGAAGAAATCAATTTGAGGAATGCCGTTTATTTTACATTGCAGTGTTTATGAATTGATTAGAACCTGTAATATAAACAGTAAAACACTAAATCCTAATAGATGTAAACTTACAGTCTCAATCTAGCTAATTTATTGACTAAGGTGTTATTCTTGTGAAATCGAATGTACAACAACAACATAGTTGGGACAAGGCTAGGCAGATCAGTGTAGACTAGGAGACAAGTCTACAGTTGTTAGAGCCGTCATTATTTTATAGAAACTGTTGCGGCGGCTATCTAAATAGCCTCAACGATTCTGCCAACCCTGAGCAGTGATTCCCACTACCACGTTGCTAGTCGATATTTTTAGCCTCGACGAGTTGCGATTCTGCCCACCCTGAGCAGTGATTCCCGCTACCACGTCGCTAGTTGATATTTTTAGCCTCGACGAGTGGCGATTCTGCCCATCCTGAGCAGTGATTCCCACTACCACGTTAATAGTCGATATTTTTAGCCTCGACGAGTTGCGATTCTGCCCATCCTGAACAGTGATTCCCGCTACTACGTTGCTAGTCGATGTTTTTAGCCTCGACGAGTGGCGATTCTGCCCACTTTGAGCAGTGATTCCCGCTACCACGTCGCTAGTTGATATTTTTAGCCTCGACGAGTGGCGATTCTGCCCACCCTGAGCAGTGATTCCCACTACCACGTTGCTAATCGATATTTTGAGCCTCGACGAGTGGCGATTCTGCCCACCCTGAGCAGTGATTCCCGCTACTACGTTGCTAGTCGATGTTTTTAGCCTCGACGAGTGGCGATTCTGCCCACTTTGAGCAGTGATTCCCGCTACCACGTCGCTAGTTGATATTTTTAGCCTCGACGAGTGGCGATTATGCCCACCCTGAGCAGTGATTCCCACTACCACGTTGCTAGTCGATATTTTGAGCCTCGACGAGTGGCGATTCTGCCCACCCTGAGCTGTGATTCCCGCTACCACATTGCCAGTCGATATTTTTAACCCGGTATGAGCTATCATCGTGCTGATAACGAGATAAGAAAATAAAATGTTTGATATTATTAGCCGGGGACTGACAGTGACGTGCAATAAAAAAAAACTTTCCTCTTTCTAATATTAGTAAAACAAACTTTACAAGTTTGAGTGTTGGTACACACGGCTACACATCAAGCTATACATTTCCAGTTTACACTGACCTCTCATTGTAAGGAAATCCTATACAGTGCGAGATCAGCTTATACTGGAAATGTATAGCTTGATCTGTAGCCGTGCGTACCTATATATCACAAGCCCACCTACCTATCAATCTTGTAGCTTGGAATTTTGTTTAGTACTTCGTAATCCGAGCCACGGTATACAAACAGTGCTGGATTCAGTAAACTTGGATCTTTCAGCAATTTTTCACCCAATATTAGTTATGTTAGACAAAATGTAGGGAGCAGTTGTTTTTTTTTTTCGCGATTTCAGGTTTGGTGCCATAGTAAAAGTTGTTCATAATGATGAGTAGGTACAATGACCCCTTAAGAGATTTCGTGTATGAATAGATACACCTTATATTTAAGAAAAGTACCTTTGTTATAAAGTAAATTGTTAAGTATTAACTATTAAAAAAAAACCGGCCAAGTGCGAGTCGGACTCGCGCACGAAGGGTTCCGTACCATTATCTATAAAAACGGCAAAAAAATCACGTTTGTTGTGTGGGAGCGAGTTAAATGTTTACTTTATTCTATATTTGTTGTTATAGCGGCAACAGAAATACATCATCTGTGAAAATTTCAACTATCTAACTATCACGGTTCATGAGACACAGCCTGGTGACAGACGGACGGTAGGACAGCGGAGTCTTAGTAATATGGTCCCGTTTTACCCTTTGGGGTATGGAACTCTAAAAACAGCATTAAGAACACGTGTTGTAGAAATTATTGCCAAGGTAAATGTAACGTTGGCAAAAACGAACAAACTTGTAATGTTTAAATTTAGACCATAGCAACTAGTTGCTATGGTTTAAATCTAAACATTGACTGTAGCTAGCCACAGATCAGAAGCCAGCGCTCAGACATGGTCGCGGGTAGTTCGAAAGAGATACCGTGGCCCTGGCACGGCACGGGCAACTGAAGGAGCATGGGTGGGTTTTAGTCAGTAAAAGTCTGACACGCCCTCCCGTCTGCCCAGAGCGGGAGAAGTCATTTGATGATTTCCCATCCACAAAAAAAAAAAAAAAGAAAGACATGGCCAAGCAAGCCTTTATTACCTATTAGTTACAACTTCATCCAACAATCGCCTGATGAATATTTCTTTCAAAGCTTGCTTTTTAGGGTTTCGTAGCCAAATGGCAAAAAACCCTTATGGATTCGTCATGTCTGTCTGTCTGTCACGTCTGTCCGTCCGTCCGTATGTCACATAATCATAATCATTTATTTGTCAGAACATGGTCGGTATGTATATTACATGGTCTTATGTTAACATAGATTGTCTCAACACATTCTACCACATGGGCGTACCAATGTCAAACAGATTACATTGAAGAAAGATTATTAGTAATAAATTAAGTTCAAATTCAAATAGGGATGTCAGATTAGAAATTAAATAATATAAATAGTAATTGAGTTAAAATAATATGTCAGTGTCATTTATGTAGTCATTCAAATTATAATAGCATTTATTACATAAAAATTCTTTAAATTGCTTCTTAAATCTAGCCAAAACACAGCCACTTTTTTCCAAAACTATAAGAACTTATACTGTTGAAACTTGGTAAGTGCATGTATTCTGTGAACCGCATTAAGATTTTCACACAAAAATAGAAAAAAAACAATAAATTTTGGGGGTTCCCCATACTTAGAACTGAAACTCACAAATTTTTTTTTCATCAAACCCATACGTATGGGGTATCTATGGATAGGTCTTTAAAAATAATTTTGAGGTTTCTAATATCATTTTTTTCTAAACTGAATAGTTTGCGCGAGAGGCACTTCCAAAGTGGTAAAATGTATGTCCCGCCCCTTGTAACTTCTAAAATTAAAGAATGATAAAACTAAAAAAAATATATGATGTATACATTACCATGTAAACTTCAACCGAAAATTGGTTTGAACGAGATCTAGTAAGTAGTTTTTTTTTTAATACGTCATAAATCGGTCTATTATTAAAACGTCGATCAAAGTTGCAACGAACTACAAGAACTTTTATATTACGTTACTTGCTGCTACGGAACCCTTCATGGGCGAGTCTGACTCGCACTTGCCCGCTTTTTTATTAGTTAATCTCTTTTCTGGACTCATCTCATCACACCCATTCTGTCCTCATTGCATCCATATTCGAGAGGTTTTCAAGAACAGACTATGTAAACATCAACATCACCCACAGCATAGCCCGACTTCACTGCTTAGGCCTCTCTTTGCTTGTGGCAATCTCCGTGCTCATTTGCCAGCCTCAATCGTTATAGAAACTAGACCTACAAATCAATATTTACATAAAAAGTTTCTTAGTTTTAGGGTTCCGTACTAAAATGGTAAAAAGGAACCCTTATGGTGCGACTCAGTCTGTCTGTCTGTCCGTCTGTCACAGCTGGATATCTCAAGAACTACTAATGATGTCAACTTAAGTTTGGAACAGTTTTAGATGACGTTTGCTCAACTATTTTGCAAATAAGAAAGAAATCATTTTTATTTGTGCAACAGGTACTGAAAGGGATCTTAAAAATTCGAAGTGGGGCTACTAGGGTATCTGGGGTATCATATTATGAAAGAACGCCGTTTGCACATTCTCAAACATTTTTTTTTCTTTTTTTAGGCCGCATAGTTTTCGACTTTTGATGAAAAATGTAAAAAAATACCCCCCCCCCCCCCTCCCCCTATCTCCAAAGTTTGCATCAGAAAAATCTGATATTATTCCATGTGATAGAAGTTTATGTACTTAAAGTTTACAGGAAAAATAATAAATCAAATCTAATCTTTTTCATAAATCGGAACGGAGCCCTCGGTGCGAGAATCCGACTCGCTCTTGACCGGATTTTAACATAACGTTTGGGTATCCGCTTAACAAGTTTTTGCAATGTGACTTTGGAGAAGGTTGTATGAAGGACGGCTTAGATGTTCGAACTAAGCAGATACAAACATATTATACACTTTTTTGCTTAGTCTATATTTGGAATATTTGCGTAAAAAATCCTAGATTTCTCACAGGTACTGCCGTCTAATCCATTCAATACTTCACACATATAGTTTATGTCACCAAAACCACGTAATTTTTTTTTTTCCAATTCCAACTACTTAGCATTCCAAATGATTTGGTGATATTTCAGTAGTTATTGGCCTGAACTACTAACAATAAATCATATGCTAAATGCTCATAAAATATGAGTCATTGTTCCATAGAGCGACTGAGCAACGTGCAAACTCATTATGTGTTCATTGCCAAGGTTACTCTGTCGAGAGAACCGGCCCCCGCCATCTCCACACCTGCTTTTTGCACAAGATCTTTTACAAAAACGCGGAATTTTGTAACTATCATTACCGTTCAGGTGCAAAGACGTCCACTGCTGGTAATACATTAATAAATAAACATTGCTACACCCATCGTCCGGTTTTGTACTTCTCGCATTTAGCGGAAACCCTCGACCTTCACAAAGTCCTCCTTGTTGGGACCGGGGACTTACCCTTGCTGCACGTTCCGTTACGTGGTCGCTCGTCACTGTAGAATCTTTCAATTCCATCGGCCATGAGTTCTGCGAGGAATACGTAGGTATATTATGTTATTGAATCATCAGCATATAGATGTTCCCATTGCTGGGACTTTTTTCAAGCCTCCTCTCTGTGAGAGGCAGTGGCCGTAATCCCCCACGTGGACCCAGTGCGGGATGATCGGTGTAGGCGCAATATCAGTCTACTTGAAAAATGAAGGTCGCAAATTATCGTTTGGCATCGATTTCAAATATCTAACTGTCTTTATTTATTTACACTTTCAATTTCCTACCTACTCGCTTTTACATAATATTATATGAAGAAGGAAAGTTTAGATTACTGCTCGTCAGGGTTCATATAAAAATAGCTTATCATAATGACTATCGAGGAATCTTTGTTATCGGATTTTAACGTCATTATGGTGTTATCAAGATCTCCTGGGACACAGGCCTCCTCTCAGTGAGAGGGAGTGGGCTGTAATCCACCACGCGGGCCCAGTGCGGGTTGGTAGATGTCGCATGTCTTCGAATTTTTGGTTCTAGCACAAAGTAAAGCGCCTGTCAGGGTTCAAACCACGACCTACAACTCGTAAATCGCGGCAATTAGGGTGCTGAGCAGTGGTGGTGGTCCATTGGTAACGACCTAATTGCGTAATGCACTATCAATCGGAATCTATATCATTTTGAAGCAAATTGCTAATTCATTGCTTCGTATGTTCGAAAAATTTGTCTGTTCAACAACGTAAATAACGCAATGAATTTTGTTGAACTGTAAAAAACTTTTTTACAAAAAAAATTCAACTGACTTCCAAAAACAACTACAAAGTGAAAAATAACTTTAATTTCGGAAGTCGGTGTCTAGTTAAATGTATTTTCGTTTTTTGCCACCGACTTCCGAAATTAAAGTTATTTTTCACTTTGTAGTTGTTTTTGGAAGTCGGTTGTATTTTTTTTGTAAAAAAGTTTTTATTTTTCACTTTTTAGTTGTGGTACCTACCCCACACAAATTCTAATACCACTACCTGCAAAACAAACTAGAACATCATCCATATAAAAGTGGGGAAAAAATACGTATTATTGAAGCTAACTCAAAAAATACCGAAGCAAAGTTAATCAATTTTATATGGGACCAACTGTGATGTATACCCTTTCGAATAAAACAAAAACAATCCAAATCGGTCCAGCCATCTTCGAGTAATCGGGGAACATACATAAAAGGTTCCGACGAATTGATAACCTCCTCCTTTTTGAAGTCGGTTAAAATGAAATCGATTCCGATCGATAGTAAGTTACGCAATTAGGGTGCAGGCAGACCGTTTTAGACTCCAATGTTTTCTTATACCTACCAACAATCCACAATTCTGATTGATTTGTAATAAACGGAGCAGGATATTCTTGGATCCCCCCCTCTCATTGATTTTCCTATCGTGTTAAAAAGTTGCAAAAAATAAATGCCTTATTAACAAGCCATGCAATATTTCAGAATCAAATAAAATTCGTAGGTATTATATTGCGCATTGCAGAATTTTAAACACCCTGTAGTACCATACTTACATCATGGAATTAAACTCTAAGACTTACCATAGAATTAGTCTAATTACTCTAATGCCTGTTTTCACCAATCCTAAGTGTCACTTCAATGAATCCCTAAATATTATTGCCCTGTTGGGTTTTCAACTCTCGGTGCTATAAGCCTAGCGTTGAAAATCCAACAGTCAACTTTTATTTAGCGATTCATTTAAGTGTCACTTAAGGTTGGTGAAAACGGGCATAAGACTTACATTATCTACGTGAAGTCTACGTAGAGTTCATATAAGACCTAGTAACAGTCAACCGATAGATTTTATTTCAAAGGTCATGCTCTGATTAAATCTCTATTGAAGTTAATTGAAATTAATGTTTGTTTAAAATATGCTTTTTCTAAAACGATGTGGGAAAGAAGTAGGTACGAACTAAAAATTTCATGAAATCGGATTGCCAAAAAATTCAAATTGGCAATGCGACTAAAGAAGTGCCAACGATAAAGTAATAAAATCATCATATGCGGCAGTTCTAATAATTCAGTCGGGTTCAATTAATTATAGATTTTAGAGCAATATAAATAGAATTGTTAATCACCTGTCCCTTAACCGACGAGGCAGCGACTAGCTCTCAATGATTTTCTCGCTCAAGAAACGTACAAAAGATAGGTCCCGCGTAAATAAAAGAAATACATTTATATAAATAAAAAAAAAATACAACCGACTTCCAAAAACCACACTACAAAGTGAAAAATAACTTTAATATCGGAAGTCGGTGTCTGATTAAATGTATTTTCGTTTTTGCCACCGACTTCCGAAATTAAAGTTATTTTTACTTTGTAGTGTTGTTTTTGGAAGTCGGTTGTATTTTTTGGTAAAAAAGTTTTTATTTTTCACTTTTTAGTGGTTCACATGTGCTTACCCCTTCACAGCGTACTGGCGTGATGTTATGTTATGAACTGGTGTAAACAACAAACAGACATGAGATTTCAACAATCCCAGTCCATTTGCTATCATTTATTGAGGAGTTCCGTTCCTATCTCAGAAGTTCCTCATCAGATCTTCACCAAATTGAAATGGGACCACTCCAAGAAAGTACTCTTCCCAAAACTATCCAAATCGCTTCAAGTGTGCCTATAAAATTGGAAGAGTTCTCTCTATTTCTCCAGGTTCCCATCATCAGATCCTGACTTGATGATCATGGGACCACCTGGGAAGTATACCCTTTCAAACAAAAAAAAAAAAAAATAATCCAAATCGGTACAGTCATTTTCGAGTAATCGGGGAAGGCCGACGAATTGAAGTCGGTTAAAAAGAGAAATCCTGACTGACTGACTGACTCGTTACCACCCAGCCCAAACCCTTGGACCTGGAAAGCTGAAATTTTGCACAGAGGTTCCTTTTAAGAGTATAATACTCTTTTATAGATATGATATGATAACCACTCAGCGCCGCTGGCACTCATCTGCATCTGAAAGGGGAAATGTGGGTTCGGAACCCAACCACCCCTGAATGGCAACCAATTTTGTGTTTTGATCGTCGTTTATGAAGCGTGTATACTAAAAGTACTGTAAGGAATTTAACGCCCAATAAAATTATCGTTAAAAAAAAACTTTTAGCAACTGAAAAGTATTAACAACAGGTTAAATAACTCAAATAATAACAATAAATGCTGCATCATATTGAAATAATTGCTAAAAGATCAATTTTACATTAAGATTAAAGTTTTTTTTTTAGTTTATCAAGGTTATTACGAAATTCGCCTCGTGGATCTACCTTTTTTTTGTATACTCCTCTAACAGATGTTATGTTTACCTAAATAATGATATCAAAAACTCGATTCTATATCAATTTGTTTAAGAGATATTGTTGCTTGGACGCAGCCCTTCCGTACGTGTGATATGAATGAGCACCGCATTCCATGGAGCAGGTATAAAATGGTTGCTCCTGTACGTACCTATTTTCGAGTGACGTCGACGTTCTAATAATTTGTTAAGGGAACTCAAGCTCGTGAACACTAGATAACGGACACATTGCTAATATGCATTTTGTGTAGCTGCTTACGGATTTTGCAATTGAAATGAAATGAAATCTTTTTATTCCAGATGTAAATCCAAATAAACTTACAAATTAATTACATATTTAACATATATATAAACAAACACAAACACACGCAAACGCAAGAAAAGCAAGAGCTGCTGTGCGGATGTATCAAAATCAACAGCAGCACAGCTGTCTGTTCAGTTAGAAGAACTTGATTCTATACAATAGTATGCAAAATAATTTACGCAACACAAAACATTAAATTATATTATTTGTCAAATAAAATAAACAATTTTAGGAACTCGTATTACCTGTTATTATGTAAGCTAGTTCTGGAGAAAGAATATAATTATCATGTATCGTATATCGTATCATTGGCGATATCCAAATCGACCAATACCGAATCATCAGACGTTCAGTGCAATTCACGCTAGATTAGCCGAATAAGGTTCAAGGAGGTTGGTACGACTTACGAGGAGGTATAATTTGATTACGTTCAAGAAGCGGTGCTGAATTTAATAATCGGAAATCCAAGACTAAGTGTCCGTCGTATTTCATCGCGTTTAGGAA
This sequence comes from Cosmia pyralina, assembly GCA_946251885.1. Classification (NCBI taxonomy): domain Eukaryota; kingdom Metazoa; phylum Arthropoda; class Insecta; order Lepidoptera; family Noctuidae; genus Cosmia; species Cosmia pyralina. The sequence continues at coordinate 21,393,609 of OX276361.1, read as the reverse complement.
TATCATGATGGACAGTCTGGAAGATTTTGAAGAAAGAAGGTCTAAATCCTTAACTTTTTAGACGTGTGCCGGATATTAGAGAACCAGACTATACTGCACGAAAAGTATTCGAACAACAGCATATTATGATGCGACATTCACAGGAAGAGGAAATGCAAATTTTTGAAATCTACACTTGTGGATGGCTGAAAATTAGTGAAAATCAGTCTCAATTGTACAGTCTGAAACCGGTCATAGTGATCGCCCGGCGAGTAACCGTTTGTCGCAGCGACGATAACTAAGAGAGTACTCGCTCGGCAACCCTCGTTCGGCGGGCAGAACACTCGCTGAGTCATTCACTCTAGCTACATACGTAGTTATACCAGCGAGTAATCGCTCGCCGAAGCTCGTTGCTCGCTAACTCATTTTTAGCTAAACTAGAAGCGAGTAGACTCGCTTCTCGTTAATCGCCGGCAGTGGGACAGGTGCTTTATCATGTGACTAGTGTAGCGTGGGAAGATGAACTATGTTTTTATGCTCATCAGCAACAACTTGTATGGAACCAGTATTTAAACAGCTGACATAAGTAAAACTGCTCCAAATATGCGAACATATGCATTATGTTAATCGAGTAAGGATTATATTTGCCTGCACGTCTGGTTTGGATGGAAATAGATTTCTTCTTATAACCTTGACAATGGGTTACGTGACGTGTGGTAATGCGAGTTTATACACGAAATGGTAGTTTTGTCGGTAGTATGAAATAGTCGAATGAACATCGTTTGATATGATCAGTGTCATGTCATGCGTGTCGAATGCCTTTGTGAAATCTGTAACCAATCTAGGACCAACCTAAGGGAGGTTGGTCCTACAGTGTATTATGGTATTTTTTACTTGCTTATTTCTTGTGCCAGTTTTTTTACGATATTTTTATCGTAATATACCTCGTTATCAATTTCACTCCTACTCCATTAGTACATGAAAAATAGACATTAGAAATAAATTTTCTTGCTTTTATAAGTCCATTTACAACTCCAAACTTTCTGTATCATCATTTTTACTTTATTGAAGTAAAAAGTAGTCCGTGAAACTCGGCAAAGTTGGTACACTTTTGTAAACATTACCTACATGCTACAAACAACTCTAAAAATACTTGTCAAAGAAAATGCGGGCTTCTATCTAAATTGTAGGAGAGTGATGAATATAATATTTATGATAGCGATGTAAATGTGGAAGTAATGGTCTTTATGGTAATTTCTATCTCGGTCATCACTTACTCACACGCCATTAATGTATCAAAGGGCATTTAGGATCACTATGGATGCGGAGAAATGAGGTAAATGTCGTCACGAAACTATTGATTATGAATGTGGATGGCTATACAAGTAGGGGAAGACCAAAGAATCGATGGATGGACTGTGTGAAAGATGGTATCGCTAGAAAGGGATTGACTACCGAGATAACGGCTAATAGAGAAGTAGGTATCGAAGAAAAAGACATGTTGCTCCGACTCCAAATTAATTGGGATAAGGGCAGGAGAATGATGACTTAGGACCATGGATGAATAATAATAATTGAATGATGAATAAATACTGTAATAATTTCGGACCTAAAGGACAAATAGACAGTTTAATTTTGTCCTTAGCATAGACGACGTATATTGGGCAAAAGTTTAGCGCCAGTACTAAATTAATGAAGATATAGATATTTTAATACATATGTTTGGATAGTGTGAAAGATCATTATATAGGTAAAACTGAGAAAGAAGAGAACACTGAGATGACGGGTTCACGGGTGATAGATCGTGGGTATTCCCATTTGTAGGAATCCGTCGATTCTGAATTGTTGCTTATATCCCTAGTCCAGTGTATAACTTTAAACAAAGTCCTAATTAAATATTTTCCATGTCCCCAGTTGATGAAGCGGATGCGTCAGGTGGTGGGTCAACGATTGTTCGAGATATTTATGAAGGCCACCTTCTATGGCCAGTTCGTCGCGGGCGAGGATCAGAACACCATCAAACCAACCATCGAGAGGTAAATACACTTTAGTTAATGGAATGAGAATAATAATATTATCATCATCTGCCAAGCCCTTTCCCAACTATCTTGGGGTCGGTTTCCAGTTTAACTGGTTGCAGCTGAATACTAGTCGGCAGACGCTCCATCAGGTCAGATATAACCTCCACAATCCAATTACTTAGTAATTCGATACTCCTTACTTGCCTGGTAATATCCACTGAGCTGTATGATTCAATTGAATTAGATGCTTACGATTTTTTCTCCCATTTTCATCCTAGCGGTCTTTTTAGGTTTTTACTATCTGCAAAATATTAATTTGCTACATTGCATTGTGACTGCAATTTTCATTTGTAGCTCCGATTCTTATTCTTTTTGTATCGATGTGATGGTACCTAAGTCTATCTTATATTGCTTGGGCCCTATTGGTAGCCACTTTAATAAAATCTTCATTAAATATATTGTTTGAAAATTCACCATGTAGCACGTTTGAAAAATTTTGTTTTTAATATTACCTAGTTTAGAAGGCGCTGTTGTTTGTGATTAAATGATTTTTTCGTTAGTACAGACACCATCGATAGCCTTCTTTCTGAAATATTCTATTTTTACTTGGAAAATTGTTTTTGTGAACCTGTAAAGATGTTTTTTCTGAAATAAAAAATATTATTATTTTTTGTTCTCTTTGACATATCTCGGGACCCTGGGTTCCCGGATCTTTGAAAGGCGTACGAGGGGCCGAAGCCAACTCGTAGAGGCCCCTTAGACAATTTTAAATGACGAGGAGGTACCAGCCGACGATTATCCCTGTATGCAGTATGCAAGTGCACCCAAGGACAACAAGGCAGAACATGGAAACAAAACATATTGGGCTGTGGGTTTGGGTGGCTATAGTGGATTAGGTACCTTGAACTATGAAAAGACTATGTCCCCTGCCTGACCAATGTTATATAATATTATACACAGATAAATTGGCAGGTGGTGACTTACACACTCAATAATGGGCCCCCGGAAATGCTCGCTAGCACATAGTGACGTTGCGACAAGGGAGCAACATGTCTTGAGGTGCTTGAGAAGTGGAGAGGCATTCCACGGCTATCAGGACAATCCCGGAAGTACGATCAAGGTCCCTGCCAGCATCATAATGGAATACTTCCTTCCTCCGAGCACTTTTGCTCTTGCGAATCTCCACTCAAGCCAACCAATAAAGGCAAGAAAGAGGTGGGAGCACTGTCGTTATTGTTCACTCCTGCCGGCCAATATTTATTATTATATTTATTTCTTGTCCCTCGTCAATAATCGACTGTGTCTATCAGTAACCGTCTGTATAACCCTTTTTAAACTTTTGTAGAGATGTATTATAGACGCTTGTCGATCCTTTAACATATAATATTATAATAATCCCATGTCTCCCTTCCAATTGGTAGGAAGTCTCCAAAATTTCATGAAGGAGAGAGGTGAACTGTGAACCTTGTAAACTTATGTTTCATTTTGTAACATTTCAGATTGCGCTCTTTCGGTGTGAAGTCAATCCTCGATTACTCCGTAGAGGAGGATCTGTCACAGGAAGAGGCTGAGAAGCGAGAAGTGAGGTAAATATTATTACACATAGTATGACTTCCACCCATCAAAGATTTGTAAGAGTTTTGATACTTGACACTGCTTTCTGAAGCTTATATTAAGTAGTCAGTAAAGATTTACAAAATGAGATGCTGGCAAATCTCATGTTAGTGATGAAAATATATTTATTTTTTGTAGGTATTTTCTTCTAACAGGTCTAAGGGACTAACTACACTTACCTATTCAGCTTTTGTCTATAGAAAATACCAGTTTTGTATGGAGATGCGTACGCATCCGTTCAGACGCGGAAAGCTGAACGGACGTGTGTGAATGCACGCATCTCCATACAAAACTGGTGTTTTCAATATGGTAAAAAGCTGAATTGAGCTGAATAAGTGTTGTTATTAGACCCTTGTATGTACACGTCAACGTTATGGTCAATATTTTAAAACAAGATGGCGGATGGATCTCTGAAATGAAAAATCGAACATATATATAAAAATCGACACTCAAAGGTCATTGTCTATTTTAAACTCCAGACATTATTTAGAATACTTAGGTCTAAAAATGCAGGGTAGTGTTGGACTCACATAGGTACCTAAAATATCCTGCCGTAATATTAGTTGTCGTGATTATAATCGACTAGCTTTTGTGAGCCGCTCCGTCCGCGTGGATGTTGGAAATTATCCCACGGGAACCTACTACCGGGATAAAATGTATCCTATGTGTTAATTCAGGTTATAAACTATCTGTGTGTCAAATTTCATCCAAATCCGTTCAGTCGTTTTTGCGTGATTGAGTAACAAACATCCAAACATCTAATTCTAAACATACAAACTTTCACATTTATAATATTAGTGGGATAGTAGGATGCCGCCGGGGTTGCGGGTAGTTCGAAAGAGATACCGTGGCCCTGGCACGGGCAGCTGAAGGAGCATGGGTGGGTTTTAGTCAGTAAAAGTCTGACACGCCCTCCCGCTCTGCCCAGAGCGGGAGAAGTCATTTGATAATTTCCCGTCCACAAAAAAAAAAAAAAAAGTGGGATAGTAGGATTAAAACATCGACCGAATAGAATAGAATACTCTTTATTATGCACACCATTCAAATGACAGATATCAATGTTGAAATTTTACATAGGGTGAGGGCGGTCTTATCGCTAAAAGCGATCTTTTACAGACAACCTTTGGGATGGATTAGGGGGAGAAGGAGAGACAATTCTGACCGGTCCAGTTGACAACTGATTATTTATGATAGGCTTTCATAATCCCACACCATAATTGCGTAACACATTTTCAATCACAATATGTATGATTTTGTAGGATAGGTATTGCTATTCCTTGAATAAAGCATCATAATTATGTTCGAAAAATTTGTCTGCTCAACAACGTAAATAACGCAATGAATGTTGTTGAACTGTCAAAATGTAAGCCATTGCTACTGTAAAGCCCGTTTATACCAACCCAATGTGACACTTAAATTAATCCCTAAATATTATTGCACTGTTGGATTTTCAACACTCGGCGCTATTAAGCCTAGCGTTGAAAATCCAACAGTGCACTTTTATTTAGGGATTCATTTAAGTGTCACTTAGGGTTGGTGAAAACGGGTATTAGTGTCTTACGGAGTTACCCCACAGCCTAGGGGTTTGTTTAACGATGTGTAGTTACCGTAAACAGTATAGATACGAAAAACAGTTAAATCAATATCAACAACGTTGCGATGATTTTCGTGTGCATGGAAATACGAGTATTATTTCATTTTATTGGGGTCTTAAAGGATTCGTGATTGCGTGACGTTGAAATGAAATTAAAATGTTAGTAATAACAAAAGTATTGTTATGAATAACATTTTGATTGAATTAGGGCGGCAGGCGCCGAGGGCACGGCTTTTCGACGTCCCGGTGGCTCGCACTAACGTAGGCAAATTCGCACCGGTTGCAAGAGCCATACGGTTAATAAACAGCGTCTCACAAAGGATTGATATCTTTAACTGTACTTTGCCGGAATTCGTGAGGGTGACTCTTGATTTATTAAGTAATAAGTGATAATCTGTAATCACATTATCGCATTGGGTGTGGACCTGTTAAGATAGTGTAAGATTGGATAAATAAATAAATAAATAAATTCATTTTTTATTGCAAAAATACTTTCAGCAGTTCGAACGTAGGTACCGATGTCTTTGCATGTTAGCATGTTAAGAGTACATGTCACAAGTATAGATAACAGTAACTACATAATATTGTAAGAAAAAAACAACAAAAACCTTTGTAAAACCACACGTTCTGACAAAAAATCCTGACTTTTGTGACTAATTGACTATTAGCTTCAGCGACGAGTCAATTAACTTTGTTTTTATTCTCTTTTTAAATATCTACAACACGGTAATAAAACTGACTGAAAAATGTATTATACAATATTCTAGTGAAACTGTAGAATTACAACCTTACGTCAGCGACACACTATCAATCGCAGTCGGTTTCATTTTGACAGTTCATCAATAATTTTTGTATAGATTAACAATTTGCTTGAAAATGATTCAGATTCCGATTGATAGTGTGTTACGCAATTAAGGTGCCGTTGACTGAAAGGTCTATTCTACACTTGCGAGCAACCAAATCGACTCAACTCCTAACATTTCGACTCAAATAGTAATTACTCGAAAACAACTAAACCGAGCTTTAAAAACAAGACTTTTACTAACAACAACAACAACAGCAACAAGACAACAACAACAACAAGACAACAACAACAACAACAAGACTTTAACAAGACTTTTTTTTTTTAGGCTTTTTTTTTTTTTTTTTTTTTAAGGTGTAACTTAAATAACGCACAAACTCTTAAGGGGTCCACTGTACTCACCATTATGAATAACTTTTACTCTGGGATAAAACCTGAAATCGTGAAAAAAAATCAGCTGATCCTACATTTATGTTCGCATAGGTACGGTCAGCAACAGAAGTCGGTTAACACTGCTACTTTTTGATATCATCTAAATTAACACAAAATGATACGATAAACTGCTTATTTTCGTTTAACTGTTAAAAGTTCATGTTCTTAGAATTTAAAGTACTTCTGTTCCGATTTGAATTAAATATTTTGCTTAATAATTAAGATTAGAAAACTGCAAGTGTTAATCGACTTTTGTTGCTGACTGTACCTCGTCAAAATGAACAGAAATATTTTTTTCGCGCTTTCATGTTTGTTCCTATATAGGATCAATGGAATTAAGTAAACTTGACTAGCGAACGTTTCTGAAGCTGCTAATCATCCTCTCGGCTTAATCAGTTTATCCGATACTGCCAAGCAATGAATAAAAGCCCAATTCTTTATGAGGACATACAATGCTTACGTCAGAAAATCAACTTTGTTAGTTTAAATATATTCACAAATTAGATAGTGACGCCAGATACGAGTGTTCTCATTTGTCGACTCGAATCGAATGAAGCCTTATCTAGTAACTGTTAGTTGTAATTACACGAGGGTTATGGTGCCTACTGGCATGTATACTTATCTCAAAAAAGTGCGACAACCTATCTATAAAAAAAGCGGCCAAAAAAACACTTTTTCTTGCACTTTAGTAAATAAAATAAAGTTAATAATTAAAGGGGTGCCTTTAATTATTAACTTCATTTTATTTGTTGTAAGTACTTAGTAGGTATACTCAATCAAGTATCTGCCTATTACGGTTCAAAAGATACAACCCTGTGATATACGGACGGACAGCGGAGCAGAGAATAAATAATAGTACTAACTAAAGTAAATAGGGTCCCGATGACACCCTTTAGGTAGGTACGGAACCCTAAAAATATTCAGATATTTTTAGACCCTACAGGATAACTTGTCTTAGAATTTAAAAAATTGAAAATAAAACTATCTAACTCAAAATAAACGTAACTACACTATTTTACTTATGACCTACAAACAATTAAAATACAATTTTAAAAACACTATGTAAAAATGAATATCTAAGTACCTAACAATGTCTCACAGAAAGAAACCATTTACAAGAACAATGATCGAACTAAAATGGCAATAAGAAAATAATGAACCAATCGCGAAAACAAAACGCGAAGGTCAACCATGATGAAACGTTTACGTCATTATGACGTTATAATGACAGTTACATAATGACAGCTATAACATGTCAAAAATACCTTGTCCCGTCGGCCATCAACGAGTGACAAGGCTCAATGAAACAGGACCTTGGTCCGCAGATATTTTCGGCACACTACACAAAACTAGTGGAATGATAAAAAAGAAAAAAAAAAAAAGAAAACCCGGTAACGAATATATCTTGAAAATTGCTTGTTTTTTTTAGTAATTCCGTCAATCGTTCACTGGTTAAACTGCCACTGAAATGAAGGAGGCGCTTTATTAAAAAAAAAGTACAAGAGAGATATAAAAAAAATCGACTCTTAATTCCCTGAAACTCCTTTATGTTTTTTTAATTTGACCATTGTAACTAATAATGCGTACTGGGATTTGAATTGAACAAATTAAAAATGAAGCTATTAGACAGTTAACAGAGTATACTATAAAAAAAAAACTTTTTTACAAAAAAATACAACCGACTTCCAAAAACAACACTACAAAGTGAAAAATAACTTTAATTTCGGAAGTCGGTGTCTGGTTAAATGTATTTTCGTTTTTTGCCACCGACTTCAGAAATTAAAGTTATTTTTCACTTTGTAGTGTTGTTTTTGGAAGTCGGTTGTATTTTTTTGTAAAAAAGTTTTTATTTTTCACCTTTTTTGTTGTGGTAGGTACCTACCCCACACAAATTCTAATATCACTATCTGCAAAACAAACTAGAACATCATCCATATAAAAGTGGGGAAAAAATAAGCTAACTCAAAAACTACCCAAGCAAAGTTAATCAATTTTATATGGGACCAACTTTGATGTATACCCTCTCGAATAAAATAAAAAAAAAATCAAATCGGATTACTCTGTAAAAAGTTATGCGTGGTCATACATAAAAAAAAAAAAAACGTGACGAATTGAGAACCTCCTCCTTTTTTTCGTCGGTTAATAAGAAGTAAACATCTATTTTGTAGCTATGTTTAAACATTACGAAAAGGGGCAACTTTGTGATTTTTTTCTATCCAGAAAAGTAAATCTCATCGTGTTATTTAAAGTAATTGGCTATCCGCCAGATCCTTTTATAAGATCAGTATATCTTTTTTCAGAATATTATAACACTGTTTTATATGTTTCCCATGGATTTAAAAAACTAGTAAGCACTAGGAACATAGCGCCTTAAATTGAACAGGGTCTAAGAAAGCAGGGGTCAAAATAGTTCTAATTTTAAAACAATAAAAACTTAGGCATTATTCAGACCAAACGTATTGTAGGCCGCTGACTGTGAGCTTCTAGTTCGAAATTTATGAAAAAAAAAAAACAACTTCGGCCGCCGATTGACTAGCCTTTATTTTTCATACGATCTAGGTAGGCGCGTAATCACAGTAGGCGGCGGACCAATATGTTTGGTGTGAAGGATGCCTTAAAGTCCGATATGATAAAAAAAAAATGGCGTAGGTACGCACGGTTACGTCTAAAGCTATACATTTCCACGTTATAAAAAAAGCCTAGCCAGTATAAGCTAATCTCGCATTGTATAGGATTTCCTTACAATGAGAGATCAGTGTAAACTGGAAATGTATAGCTTGATGTGTAGCTGTGTGTACCTACTACTAAAAATAATATTAATATAAAATAATGTTTCAGTCCGACCGTCGAGAGAATGGGTTCTTGACACCCTGTCAGTTTCCTATTAACGAATATGTACGTGTTTTGCGAATTTGATCCTTATTACTACCTACTAGAAATTGCCCAACTGACAGGTGTCAGGATGTTTCGACGGCTGGGCCGGCCTGGAAATCCATTTGGTTGTACGCACGTCTACAGATAAAGTATAACTTTCCAGTATAAGCTGATCTCGCATTGTATAGGATTTCCTTACGATGAGAGGTCATTGTAAACTGGAAATGTTAGCTTGATGGGTAGCCGTATGTACAACATGAAGATATTATGTTTATAATTAAACCTATTAGCCAATCTAAAAACTTAGCTTTGCAACATTATTTTTACAGCTGTCACCAATACAGTGAAACATTTCATTCTTTTACTAATTAAAACCCATAAAAACGAGCTCATTGTGAGTAACAACAGTTTCATCGGTATGTCGGTTACGGCCTTATACGTCATGATGTGACGTGCCTCGCATGGCAACGGTTTCAAGGCGAAGACGCGAAGATCAAGCGTGTCTGAACGATGAGGCCAGCCGGGGAGAAATGAGGAAATAAGTGAGAGAAAAAAAAGGAACTATTTCTGTACTGTGAGGCTAATTAGTAACAGAAATCCATACCAAACTAATATTATAAATTCGAAAGTAACTTTGTCTCTCTCTATGTTACCTTTTCACGCTATTTAAGCGTTTCGCTGGACGGTTTTCGATAAAGTTTGGCAAGAAGATAGATGGTATCCTGGGAAAGGACTTGAGATACTTTTAATCCTGGCAGTACTTTTCTGTGGGATAATTTCCGACATCGCGCGGGCGAAGTCGCGATCAAAAGCTAGTGGAAAATACATGACATACCTACGACCTAACTAATACGAGGAGTTAAAAAATTGGAACCATTTTTAAAGGCTGAGTGATTTGATTGAAATATTTTCATTCTGACATAGCCTAGTTACGTTGTTAATTCAATTAAAGTAAGTGTTCAAATTAAATAAATACTTACCTGATTAATTCCTATTGCTTTTTTAATATAATAACCTAATATTTTATCTATGAGTCATGTACTACATAATGTTTCTTTTATTGATTACAAATATTTGTTTTTAGAAATACTTAGAGATCAGTGCTGGCCCAGTGATAACGGCCGCGACTTACCTACGAGTTGTAGGTCGTGGGTTCGAACCCAACCAGGCACTTTACTTTGTGCAAATTATTTCATCACCACTGCTCTCAGAACGGCAGAGGAAAACATCGTGAGGAAACCGGCATGTCCTAGAACCAAAAATTCGGAGACAACATTTACCAACCCGCACTGGGCCCGTGTGGTGGATTACGGCCCGCTCCCTCGCACATCAGGAACGAAGGATCATTAAAGGCTGATTATGCTATTCACTTATGTCTATGACAGAACTACGTTAGTACTTTTATTTATTTTGTGACAGAACTCCTTCCTCATTTTCATAGGCATAGTGGAAAACACCTTGGATTCGCTTGCCTCGTATTGTCAAGAAAAATGTTACGTCTCATACAGTCTTTGTTGTGATAATGTCCAACCTTCTGTCATTTTGCTTCGAACTACAAAGATAGACGTCACGTTTTTATAATTAGCACAGTTCAGTAAAAAAGAGTTTTGGTCTTGGATTTAATTTTGTTCTCATTGCGTGTAGCATAATCAGCCTATAATATTCCCACTGCTGGGACACAGGCGGCGGGCCTCCTCTCTGTGAAAGGGAGGGGGCTGTAATCCACCACGCGGGCCCAGTGCGGGTTGATGGATGTCACATAACTTCGAATTTTTTAGTTCTATGACATGCCGGTTTGCTCATCCTTATTATATTGCATATGATTTTGTTTAATTAGCTATCGTCCATATAATTATATACTCTGTTAACTGTCTAATAGCTTCATTTTTAATTTGTTCAATTCAAATCCCAGTACGCATTATTAGTTACAATGGTCAAATTAAAAAAAACATATAAGAGTTTCAGGGAATTAGGAGTCGGATTTTTTTTATATCCCTCTTGTACTTTTTTTTTAATAAAGCGCCTCCTTCATTTCAGTGGCAGTTTAACCACTGAACGATTGACGGAATTACTAAAAAAAACAAGCAATTTTCAAGATATATTCGTTACCGGGTTTTCTTTTTTTTTTTTCTTTTTTATCATTCCACTAGTTTTGTGTAGTGTGCCGAAAATATCTGCGGACCAAGGTCCTGTTTCATTGAGCCTTGTCACTCGTTGATGGCCGACGGGACAAGGTATTTTTGACATGTTATAGCTGTCATTATGTAACTGTCATTATAACGTCATAATGACGTAAACGTTTCATCATGGTTGACCTTCGCGTTTTGTTTTCGCGATTGGTTCATTATTTTCTTATTGCCATTTTAGTTCGATCATTGTTCTTGTAAATGGTTTCTTTCTGTGCGACATTGTTAGGTACTTAGATATTCATTTTTACATAGTGTTTTTAAAATTGTATTTTAATTGTTTGTAGGTCATAAGTAAAATAGTGTCGTTACGTTTATTTTGAGTTAGATAGTTTAATTTTTAATTTTTTTAATTCTAAGACAAGTTATCCTGTAGGGTCTAAAAATATCTGAATATTTTTAGGGTTCCGTACCTACCTAAAGGGTGTCAACGGGACCCTATTTACTTTAGTTAATACTATTATTTATTCTGTGCTATTACTAAGGCTCCGCTGTCCGTCCGTATGTCACAGGGTTGTATCTTTTGAACCGTAATAGGTAAACACTTGATTGTGTATACCTACTAAGTACTTACAACAAATAAAATGAAGTTAATAATTAAAGACACCCCTTTAATTATTAACTTTATTTTATTTACTAAAGTGCAAGAAAAAGTGTTTTTTTGGCCGCTTTTTTTATAGATAGGTTGTCGCACTTTTTTGAGATAAGTATACATGTCAGTAGGCACCATAACCCTCGTGTAATTACAACTAACAGTTACTAGATAAGGCTTCATTCGATTCGAGTCGACAAATGAGAACACTCGCATCTGGCGTCACTATCTAATTTGTGAATATATTTAAACTAACAAAGTTGATTTTCTGACGTAAGCATTGTATGTCCTCATAAAGAATTGGGCTTTTATTCATTGCTTGGCAGTATCGGATAAACTGATTAAGCCGAGGGGATGATTAGCAGCTTCAGAAACGTTCGCTAGTCAAGTTTATTTAATTCCATTGATGATTAAAATATGTTTTCTACTATCACTGCTTTCGTGAGCAATGGTTTCAAATTTCAATCCAAACATGCGTTGGCGCAGCGCAGTGTCAATAAAAATACATTATTTATAATAATTTTAACATTCACAAAGGTGTAAAAAAACCCGGGATATGACATAGCATGAAATAGAATACAAAATTAATGTACAGTCAACAAAAGAGATATCTAGGCAGGGTATACTAACATATTTGTATGTGAATTGCTTCATGTTCAATTTTATATATATTACTTTGTTTTGCAATATTCCTACATTGTAACACACCAACACAAAATTGTATAATGGTGCCGATTCTCTTGTGAACGCACTAAAATAAAATTAGAGAATCGCTATCTTTTACTAACAGGCAGCGCGAGAAAAGGACGGCTATAGCTATGAACTAAGTTGGAGATGTCAAACTAGTTCACACCTTGCGCTTCACGGTGTTTTTTAGTCGACATGTTTTTACGTGTCGTCTAAATGTCTATGGAAAAATTAGTTCTAACTAATTTGACAGCTCTAATTTACTTCCGTCCCTTTCTTGTCATAATAGAGAGAAAAAGTTAGCAATAGCCTAAATTAAGTTTAGTTTGTGCACAACAGAATCGGCACCATTGTCACGAAATTGAACATGAAGCAATTCACATACAAAAATATGTTAGTATATCCTGCCTAGATATCTCTTTTGTTGTCTGTACATACAGCACTATTTCTCACGTGGATCGTTTCTCTGCGAATTTGATGTGGGTAGTTTTATATTGGTTTGATGATTTATAAGATGGGATGAAAAATGTTTGAGATTGGATGACCCAAATGACTCTGCCATTCTTATGAGCCAGGCCATTGATGTTGTCATAAATTACAAACACCTTTTGCATGCCTCACACCAACCTTCATGAAATAGACTACACACCATGATGATAGATAGCTATGAGCTCTTATAACAGGGCAGAAGTTGAACGGTTCCAGTGTGAGAGAGAGACGGAGCTATATATGACATATAGCGCCATCCTTTTTTCTCAACGGATCCATGATGTTTTTTCACGTCATAGTACGACAATGTTCAAAAGTTCCATCGTTTATTTTCGGAAAAACCGAACTTTGCCGAATTAAATGCGACTGGTCCACTAAGGGAGTGCCGGAATTAATGAGTCAATCTATAATAATTTAGGTGGTGTAAATCAATTTCTATTGGTCGATAGTTACATTTTATTCGCCATATTTCGGTTTTTCCGAAGATAAACGAATGGAACCTTTGACCTTCGTTGCTAGGAAGATCTTTGGCTCGAGTGACGTTGAGGGGGTCGGTGTAGGTAAATATTTGTGCAATTGTTTTGTGAATGTGTTTTAAAGCGAATATAGCTGCCAACAGCGCCACCATTAAGAAAAAAATTAACAAGTCGGGAGATATCAATGCCAAAAACGGCCGTATTTGTTGTTAACTGTTATAACTACGAACCTAGGAGGTTTAGGAATTTTTTTAATACAAAATATTCTACCTCATCTGACAAAAAATGTGAGAATAGGAAACAAAATGTTCATTATCTCCTGAATTATTAATTTTTCAAAGGGGAAGAAAACTGTCAAATTGGTTCCGTGCAGATGGCGTTAGAGGACTTTGTATGTCCAATCCGTAGGGCGCTTTCAATTTAGACGTTACGTGTCGGACCGCTGCGGTGCCGAAGCGATGCGTTTGGCGTATTGCGCACGGACGGTCGTTTGTTTTCATACAAAGCGCGCGGTGCGGCAACTGTGCGGCGTCGATATCGCAAACGCTCGACAACAGGAAGGCAACGTCACAAACTCCACGTGTATGAAAACAAACGACCGTCCGTGCGCAATACGACAGACGCACCGCTTCGGCACCGCAGCGGTCCGACACGAAACGTCTAAATTGAAAGCGCCCTAGGCGCGATCGGAGGATGTAGCGTCGATCTAGGTCGGTCTCTCGCACTACCGAGGCGTCTTTCTGCCAAATACTTAGATACAATGTAGAAAAAACTACGGAGAAAGCGCAACCGAAAATAACTTTCAATGAACTATTATGATGACCTAGATACGTCAAGACTGAGTCGAGCATGCAAATAATGATACAGTTTTTAACTACTCAATTTGCACCGTATGCTCAACGAAATTAGGTCGATATTTGAATTGGATGGATCTCAACTGAATGAAGCGTGCCAATAATTTGATAGTGAAAGTGGATTCTTAGAGGAGTTTATTTTTAAATTGATGTTACTCATTTGTTTAGAATATGGGTTAATGAACAATGGGATGTGTGAAGCCAAAGAGTCACTAAGGGTGAATTTGACCAAACTTTTAAGTCCTAATCTTTGAGTAAATTTTGAATTTTTGACAGTTTCTTCATACAAAAACTGTCAGTTGTCAATTTTATTCCACAGATAAAAGATATCCGACTTTGGTCAAATTAGCTCTAAGAGAATGATTGTTTTCAAACTCATAAACAATGCAAGATCAGCTTATACAGGAAATGTATAGCTTGATGTGTAGCTGTGTGTACTGTTTTATGTCAATATTTTTTGAGACTTCTTAGAAGTCTTTCTGGCGCTAAAACCATACACCTATAAGTGACAAGAGATAGAATGATCCTAAGCTGCTGTGCTGCTGCGTTAGTCGACGTACGCACGGAAGTAAAAATATCGCGGCGATTTTGGTTCGCGCACTGGATTTTCAACGCTCTGTGTAGCGGAATCTACATCGTCACATACAAACTACGCGTCACACTGACGTCACGAAATCCTGCATCGCACAATCAGAGTTTACGGCGCAACTAGCATAATATACAACGTCCCGACATCAACCGTCGGGCAATTGCCCACCAGACACGACACCCGTCTGGTCGGAGGATCCTCCCTTTTCAATAGAGGATGAGTGAACTTTACACCGTGTTCCTCATGCCTCTAAACTCTGCTTAGCGCCGAGAGTTGAAAATCCAACAGTGTGTTTTTTCGACGCGTTAGAATGCACTCTGTTGTTGTTGTGTTGGATTCTCAATGCTCGGCTCAACAACGAGAGTTGAAAATCCAGTGCGCGATATAATCCCTCTGCGATATTGTTACGTCCGTGCGAACGTCGGCTTATTGTAATGGTCGCAAGCACTACTGGTGAGCATGAGGTCCTGGGTTCGATTCTCAGGTTGGGCAGTGTTATTGTGTTTTTCCATGTAAAATTTCTCAGTAGCAGACCGGAGTCTAGATTTGTGCCCGGTTGACAATAGTCTTGCCCCCCCTTACATGGGACTTAAACATAGCACACCTTTGTCCAACCCTTTGGGGAGTAAAAGTGTGATGTTATGTTATAAATGCTTTGATATTTTGAACAATCAATAATTAAGATGGGTATTATATGATCACAGTTATACAACATTAGTTTTAGTAAGTATAGGTATGCGAAACCCGAAACACATGTCTAGTATTTTTATGTAAAGAATCTATGTACAAAATTTCAAAACTGTATCATGAAACATCACGAAGTTATAAGCTTGTTATGTTACCTGGTTGTCCGTACAAAAACATGATCACCACGCCGCGCCCGCTGTGCGCCCGTGCTTAGTGCCGCTATGACGTGCCATGACTTGTGTTCGTCGCTCGGTATCCATATTGTAACCTTTCTTAAAGATTTTTGGGGCAAAATATAACACGGTATAAAAATTATTGGAATCGATTCAGTTATTTATTCTGAACAAACTATATTCAGGTTTCGCATATACTAAAAATAATGTTGTATATTTTTTCTGAACTAGGCCTATTTGGTGCAGCTGTGGCTGTGAGACACACAATATTGTTATTATGTGCTTCTTGTTGTGTTCATAATGCGTTTACGTTTGAGAATTCGACGATGAGTGCCATAACTTTCGTCTTAGCACAGATTAACAATGTAATTAGTCTGAATCACTGCACGAGAGTGAAGCGTAGTGTTTTATAATAGCAATGAAAGTGACACTTGACGAATGACTACTACAGTTTGGCACTTGTCTTGGCGCGTGTTAGTCATTGATAAACTGATATAAGAATTTTATATGAGAATTATATACTATGATTTGGAAGTTGGTTTGGAAGTTGGTTTGGAAGTTTGGACCTTCTTCTTTAACCCACTTTTATAAAAGCCACTTTACCACTTTTATTTTCTAAAAGTGGGTTGAATGAGATGATAATGATGATGTGGGTGAGATTTCTAAATCTCAGTCTTTTAGCTATCTTCATCCGTGCTTTTCCTATGGTTTAAATGAGAGGAGGTCGTCTAACTATCGTTCTGGAGGAACTACGCTTTCTTTGCCGGTTGACCATAAGTGCCTGGTCGACCGAGCTCTGCTCGGTTGAAAATAGAGAAAACGAATTTTCCAAGATATGAGACCTAGCTAGATCGATTTTTCGCCCCCGTAAATCTCTATTTGCAACTTTCAACGAAATCATTAGAGCAGTTTCCGAGAACGTGATTACAAATTATATTTAAACAAATATTGCTCATTTAATAGGTAGTATACGATAGATATATTGCTTTTTATTTTTGAAATTACCCTTTTTAACGCAACTTAATCAAGTAAATTATACTCGAAATACCCAACTAATACTTTTCAAGAATTTATTTTCCTATATGTATGTCAATCAAAGCGCTTTAATTTAACAGTTTTAGTACGGAACCCTAAAAACGTAATAAGATTCTTCGAAATAATTATTTGTTACGAATGTATTCAATAATTCGCAATTTCTTAAATCCCGGGACTTAGAGGTCATGTTTATGATTCCGGGATTTTAGAGGAGGTATTAATAACTTCCTCGAAGTTTAGGTAAATATACGTTTTGATCTCTGTCGACCTCTGATTATAATGTTGCCAGCGTACTACTTGTAGTAAGTAGTTAAATTTTAACGTTTACCTCTCCTTTACAACTTAAGTATAGTACACAATATTAACGACCCCGAAGTGAGTGGAATACGTTCTGAGCATGACATGTGTATTTTTAGACTTTAGAGAACAAACGGTGTGTAGTAACAGTGACGAGTTGACGACACGGTAACGGTGTGTGTGTGTGTGTGTTTTGTGCGGCTGTTCTATAGCAATACTTCAAAAGATCATGATGATTGAAACATTATCTAGTGGATTTAATTTTGATTTGGTTGATTTAGAGAAGGGCTTATTTTAAAGGTTAAACATGGAATTTGGCCCGAAAGATCCTGAAGAATAAATAAAAAATTCTTTATTGGCTAAAAATGTGTACAAACAAAGTGGAGCCCTGACTCCTGCGCTATAATTGTGTTACAGGAGCCAGTAATGAAGTAGACATATACAGGGTGTACCAAAAAGGTGAGATCAAATTTAAGGGTGTAGTACATACTATCAAACTTAACAACTTTCTTCATGTGACCAACAACGATGTTGCAAAAAAAAATCACGAAAAAATATTTTGACCACACCATTCTGATACAGCCTGTATACCAATATAAATAAAATTATAGAATCAATTTTAGACCGACTTTTCATAAGTACTCATAAATGTTTCCGACTCAAACCAAAACCAAAAACTGCCCAAACCTAAACAACTCTGTAGTTAGACAATTTTCAACCTTATTTCTCGGTGTTTTCTAACCATCCACTATCAATTTCCAGTGCTTCAATATCAGCATGCGGCGACAAGGCAGAAGAGGGTCAGTTGAAGCAGTACCATGTGGAACAGAGGTTCGCAGACCGACGGTACAAGGTCACCAGCGCCAGGACATACTTCTACCTCAACGAGGCTTCCTGCGAGAAGAACATGGAGGCCTTTCTGAAGAGTATCGATGCTGTTGCTGGTGAGGACTTGTTGATTTAAGACCTTAGGTAGAAGGGACACGGTTGCTTTTTGTGTTTGCCCGATTTCTGTCTAATAACGGCTGACTTTAGTTAGAATAGTACCTAATAACAGCCGCACGGGTCGACCCATCAGGTTAAACTACGGTTGCCGGGGTTGGTCCGTGGATGGGTGACCGTCTTTACATACCGAGACTCCGTGCCTCGGAAAGCACGTTAAGCCGTTGGTCCCGGCTGTCATTCGTGGATCTTTGACAGTCGTTACGGGTCGTCAGAAGCCCGAAAGTCTGACAACCAGTCTTACCAAAGGGTATCGTATTACCCAGTTACTGGGTTGTGGAGGTCAGATAGGCAGTCGCTGCATGTAAAATACTGGTATTCAGCTGCATCCGGTTAGAGTGGAAGCCGACCCCAACATAGTTGGGAAAAGGCTAAGCAGATGATGAACGGCTGACTTTAGTTGGTGACTATTAGCCACCGATGACCGTCCATCAATGGCCTTGCTTCCTATGTTATCTTGGCTTCCCTTTCCTAGGTCTCATTTTCCTTTCTTTGTCTTGTCTATTTAATCTACTTAGTCATGTTTCTTGCTAGAACACTTACGCCATTCATTACTAATTTTAACATGGTCACATTTTTCTCAAAGCATACCTCAAATCGGAATAGACGTTCCCCAAAACTAAATAAAAAACCTAGACAGCGCTGTCAACAGTGACGTGAGGCCGGGTTCGTTTACATGTGTGCACTTAGTGAGGTGTAGTTTAGATGTAGTTTGGTTTAAATGTGTGCGTGTGAGCGTGTATGCACAGAGCGAGGTTTAGTTTTGCGCTTTCTGTACTGTATTATTCGCAGCGCTATGTCTTGGTTTTTTATTTGATCTGAGATCCCAACAGGCAATCCATTTGCGCACCCGTATGACTTTTTCCATCATCTCTATCAGCTGCTATCTCTTTCACACAATCCATTCATCATTTTCATTGATATTGCTCTCAGAATGACTAGGACAACATAATTACGCGCCTGTGATGTTTTTCTCCGCTGGACAATATCGTTAAATTGATATATCCGCACTGGGTTTGGGTCTTGATTGACCGCCAACCAGGGCTTCATGATCTAGAAGGGATTAATTTTAGCTACATAGAAGAATAGTATTCATAGTCCTAATTCTATTGACATCGCAGTTCGATGTCAAAATACATTCATTTTCGAGCTACTGTCGTGTCAACTAGCATTGTTTTCAATGCTAAGTTTTCAACTATTAATGATGCAATAGCGTTTATCATTTTTAAATTGAACATTACTTTGAAAGACATAAAGTTTACATTGAATTGTACTGAATTATCTTCACTTTTTTTTCAGGCATCACCAAAAGCACAGGATTGATGGCAATCAAACTTACCGCCCTCGGCAGGCCGCAGTTACTTGTAAGTTTGTCATTATTATTACTACTTGCTGACCCGTCAGACTTTGTTCTGTCAAATCAAAGAATACACTATTCTATAACGTGACAAAATTTCATTTTCGCATTTACGGCTGATCCTTTGGGTTTTTCTTAAACCACCGCAGTATTGAGGAGAACAAAACAAAAAAAAAATAATAATATTGAAATTGGTCGAGCAATTTTCGAATTTTTGCGAGACTATATGCACGGCAAGATTTACACAACTACGGCCGTGACCTCTGTCAAGAAAATCGGTGGTGGTCAGGAGCTATATCTCATAAGAGACTTGAGCCCTTTGGCAAGCATGGAGTACTTCACATGAATTTCGGGAAGACGTATTACACATAATAGTTTATATTATACTTCATATTATGTGGTGGTGAAAGGAGTTGTATTATCTTAACACACCTAATAAGGTTTGTAAGACCAATAGGTCTCAATTGCCTTTATCCCTCTGCCTGGAGAAATTAATCAACTAGAACCAAATTGGCACCTTTTCTCAGCACAAATAAGTGGCTCAACATACCTAGCTGGCATACCACACAAGCAATCTGTGTAGAAACAAACATCATCCTCCTTTAAACCCTAAACCTTCTACTTCTCTAAAGACCATTTCAGATACCAATCTACATGTTCCTCAAACGAGCTGACAATATTATTTTCGGAATTTACATATTTACATTGATGAATTTTAAATAATATAAGTACAATGGCATGAATATAATTTATTTTCTATAATATTAATTATAATTATTGTGAATGTGAAGACTATGAGGTAGTTGTTTTTTTTTCCTCTCAGTTTGTTTTTCTCAGTATTGTACCTAAATGTCCTTTCTTTGGTATTGTTCGTCGAGTCGTTGAGCTCCTTAAGTTCTGAATTGAGCTGCACGATTACTGACAAATGCGTGCACTGACTTTATAGGTTCACTCAATCTGTCTGGTTCTTTCCTCAAAATACCATTTGAGACACCAATCTATTCACATGATCTGACCAAGATTATGTCTGGACTTTAAAAGAGACTGTGACCTCTGAGTTTGTTTCGGCGTTTCTTCTCAGAGTAGTCAGCTGTCAGATAGGAAACGCCGACCTCATCTAGTTTTTATTTGTATTTTAAAATATGATTGACGTGTAAAAGTGTTTGTACAAACCTACTTACAGAAATAAATCATTTATCATTTACCTTTCAGCTGCAACTCTCAGAAGTGATCATGCGCGCCCGCAACTACATGCAGCAGATAGGGGGCGGCACCGGCAACGTGCTGACGCATCACAAAACTATCGAGGACTTCCAGCGGTACTTCGGAGACCACAGCTCTAAGCCACAGGTCCAGGAGTTCATGAAGAAGATCACCTCGGATAAGGAGGGGTGAGTCAAACAAATTTATAAGCCGTCATACTGTGGTTTAAGGCCTCGTAGGTCGTAAGGTTGTGGGTTTAAATCCGGGCAAGTACCAATGTGACTTTTTCAACTCATTTAAGTACTTTCTGAGTTCATTTTAACATTGAGACATCCGTGAAAAAATCATTGTGAAGAAACCTGAACTTATATTAATACTAGCTGTTGCCCGCGACTTCGTCTCCGATCCGGAATAAAAAGTAGCCTATATGCTTCTCCAGGTCCCAGGCTACCTATCTGGCAAATTTCATCTAAATCCGTTCAGCCGTTTTGGCGTGAAAGTGTAACAAACAAAACTCACTTTCTCATTTATAATATTATTATTAGTTAAGGATAAGTTTGAAATCGCCAACCCGGCTTGAGCAAGCGTGGTGATCAATGCTGGTGCCTTCTCTGTGTGAGAAGGGGCCTTTGTCTTGCTGTGGGACAATAATAGGCTGGTATTATCATACTGTGGATAATTGTTAGGATGAACAAGAAAACTCGAGGAAATTCCTGGGCTTTCTTTTTTAGGTACCCTTGTTGATGATTGGTTTTCGATGCCTTATTTTCTCTGGTGTCAATGGAAATCTTCATATCCTTCTAAGAGATGCTTTTTGGAGGCATCAAGTCACTTCCTCTAGCACTTGCAATCCTTGAGGTGCCAGGTGTGAGACCCGATGCGTCATGTCCTTCATTGGGTTGTCTCCGCCTGATAAAATTTTAAACCACCGTCAGGTTATCCAATTATTTCTGGACATTTGAAAGAAACAAAAATATCCTAATTGAAGTTTCCTAGGACCGTTGATGTTATGACAAAATATCAATTCGTGCTAAAACAGGTTGTATGCCACTGAGTCAATTTACAAAATTATACCTTATTTTTGTTTGAATCTTATTTTAATTTTGCTTGATAATGAATTTTATTTATTTTACTCTTGTATACTTAACCAAAGTGGAAGGTAGCTAGATTTTATATATTACTAGCTGTTTGTGCCCGGTTTCCCGGGCGAATTTCATGTCTCTATCTCCAATGGGTGGTATTGTCTGTTGCCATACAAAAATACCATCAAAATTTCCGACGTTTTCCGGTGAATTTTTTAAAAAAAATCTGTCCTGACAATTACATACACAACAATAAAGAATTAGCCAAATAGGTGCAACTGTTCTGAAGTGATGCGCTTACATACATTCGGCAATAAATTTTTATTTATACAATCTGTAGTTTTACATCCTCGTCAAGTTTCAGGGTGTGATACAGAATATCAAACCGAACAACTTTCTCCATGGGACCAACATCATAATCGCGAAAAATTTTCAACTGTCCCATAGAAAACTTCAATACATACTCAACGCAAATGTACAGGACAGCTGATTATTTTTTCGAGATTACGATGTTGGTGCCATGGAAAAAGTTGTTCGGTTTGATGGTCACGTATAGATAGATTGTTTAAAGTTTTAATTTTTTATAATTTTTGGGTTACCCAATAAACACAGTGCTAATGTACATACTCGTACTTAATAAATTCAGAGCTACGTTTGGTAATTTCAGTGTGGTCCACATATTCCCGTGGGACCGGTCAGTGGCGACACCTTTTAACATTTGTAAGCGCTGTCTCGTAAATGTTGCTAGTGTGTTTACTACACTTCTTCATAAATAATGGTATTAGAAGTGGCCCAAGTATTCACCTCTCACTCACACAGTGTGTGAAATAAAGAGACGCAACTAACATTCGAGGGTTGCTATTTTGCGCGTAAACTATTCGCCACTTATTCTCAGCGAATGGGAGTGAGCGAGAGGAAAAAAATAGGCGTGGCCATTTCGAATCACTTCTAGTACCTACTTAGTACTTTCCCTGTGATGTGTCGTTCGTTGATTGCTAATATTAAAATGTACTGGATATTAGGTTTTTGTAGGCTCTATATATTAACGAACCCCATTATATCTTTAAATAATTCCTATATCTTTAAAACGTGTAAGTAAAATTAATGCTAGGCTTGACGTACTTAATTTTCTTTGTATCTCTCGATATTTTTTTTCTTTTTTCTTAATGTTATTTATAACCCCCAGTTTATGAAGTCTACTGCTAAAAGTCATGTTAGTTGTTGTGTTTAAACAAAAACATCAAGACATAATCTCGCACACCGTTCTCAAAAAACCTTACAAAAAACTCTTCCATTCCAGAATCGTCCACTTGTTCCCCTGGTCGAACATTCTGGACGAAGACATGAACCTTTCCGACTCGTTCCGAGTTCCGGATCCGAAGTCCGGTCAGATGCGTCGCCTGATCTCCCAGATCTCGCCCAAAGAGGAGGAGATGTTCCGCAACATGCTGCGGCGACTGAACCACATCATCAAGATCGCTAATGATGCTGATGTCAGGATCATGATTGATGCGGAGCAGACGTACTTCCAGCCTGCTATCTCCAGGATCTGCTTGGAGATGATGAGGAGATATAACAAAGTAAGTTTAAATCGTTAAGTTTCTTTCTTGTGTGATTGCTTTAAATATATTATTATTAGTGATCGGTTTGGTTTGGTTATTATAATTCTTTCTTCAAGATTGCTTTGTCAAATCAGAAAAAAAAGAATAGTATTTTTACCAAGTATACAAACACGCTGTGAATGTGTACGTGTAAACGAGTAGCGTCAGCACATAACACTCACACACATATGCACACTTTCGACTTCGCCATTGTCTCGGACGGTACCGAGAGCTTCTGCGCTTACACACATATTCACAGCGTGTTTGTGCACTTGACTACAAGTACTGCGCATGTTGCTTCGTTAGATAATAAAAATACTGTAATATCAATAAGCCTCTTGTGGATTGGGTGATCGTATAAAACCTACCTGCGAGCTTTCCAACGCTGTGCTGACAGCTGATATTAGCTTGGGGAATCTAGAACGGCCATTTGCTAAGCACCTCGACTTATGTATTTGAGTGAAGAACTGGAGATTCATACCTACTATATTACGGTATTCCAGAACGGTTTAAAATCGGTTTGGAATATCTACGAGTTTTAGACAGCTTACTCTCTTACCAACAGTCATTACTCAACATCCACACGAACGCGCGGCTCCCCCGCGCGACGCCCCCGACCATTTTTTGTGCGCGCGCAACGGGTCGCCTAGCCACTTATACACGGCTCGTACACAAAACATTCCTATGAATCGATAGGAAAGTAATCACTGATTCTTAAAGTGGATAGACTAGGCTAGATTATGAAAGTGGTTAAATATGTTATTAATTAACTCTGTTCTTCCCCAGGATAAGTTCCTAGTGTTTAACACGTACCAGACGTACCTGAAGAACACGTACCAGGAGATCCTGACGGATTTGGAGCAGGCAGAGCGACAGAACTTCTACTGGGGCGCCAAGTTGGTGCGCGGCGCGTACATTGAGCAGGTGAGATTGTCAGCAGATTTGCCTTCACTGACTAAGAAAGGTGTACCTAAAGACACAGACCAAATAAAAAACCAAGACATAGCGCTGCGAACAATACAGTGAAGCATGCGCAAAAATACATCTCGCTCTGTGCATACACGCTCACACGCACACATTTAATTTTTGTTAATTTAAGGAGGATGCGCTGTGGTAGCCCGTGAAATTCAAATTTTCTTACGTTTTTTGCAATTTGCAGGTCAGTGCCTGGTTGTATATTGACTAAAATATGATACGCGGCCGTAACTAATATGGCTTTACATAATTATAATCATTAGAATCAGCAATACAACTCCATAAGTTAGAGTTGAATTTGCAGGCTACCTTAGCGAATCCCCTCTAGGAACTTGCTATAAAATATCCTTTTAGCAGGAATAACCGTATTAATAACAGTGTTCTTTGATGTGTAAATTATTTCATCACCACTGCTCTCAAAACGGTGAAGGAAAACAAAAACTTTAAATTCGAAGACATTTGTGATATCCACCATCCCGCACTGGGCCCGTGTGGTGGATTAAGGCCCACTCCCTCTCATTATCAAGCAATCGATAATATAAAACTTCTTAATTTCGTTTTTTAAATACGAAGCTTTTGGCTTCTTTGTGTTAGTGTATTTCAGAATGTGTGTGTTATTCGTGCACAATAAACAATATTTGTTTGTTTCCTCCAACAGGAACGCGCCCGCGCGGCCGCGATGGGCTACGACGACCCCTCGTGCGAGTCCGTGGATGCCACCACCGTCTCCTTCCACAAGTGTCTCAAGGAGATCCTCAGCAGGGTCAAGGTGAGCTTCTTCAATATAATCATCATCATTAACTTTTAGACAAAAGAAGTCCACTGCTAGAACATACCTCCTCAGCTTCTCTATTAAGACCAAAACAGAACAGATTAGCGATAAGGCCGAAAGGTTCTGAAGTCCACGCAGGCGCATCGTGTGTAAGCCACCCGTAGCGCCGATGAGCGGGAATTCGCTGGGTGCGAGAAGCCCTGGATCATTATGATGAAAGAGATTTTAGAGCAGAAATGAGAATTTTAAACATTTATACAACGTGTCGTTTTGCATCCTCGCCAAATTTCAGGGTGTGGTATAGAACATCAAACCGAATAACTTTCTCCATGGAACCAACATCGTATTCGCGAAAAAATGAGGATGCGAAACGACACGTTGTATAGAGCGAATCGATTCCGCGATGTGTATCCATCTGTAACATACCTAATGATGGTTTAAGGAGGATGCGCTGTGGTGGCCCGCGAAATTAAATTTTTTTTTTGGGTTTTTGACAATTTGCAGGTCCGTGTCAGGTTGTATCTTGATCAAAATATGATACGCGGGAATAAAACATAATTATGCATTTACATAATTATAACCATAAAAATCATTAATACATCAAGTTAGATTTCGTGCATCTTCGTTAGATTGCGTTCGTTCGACGAATCTGCACGAAATCTAACTTAGAGATGTATGATGATTTTTATGATTAAAAGATGTAAATGCATATGTTTTATTCCCGCGTATCATATTTTGATCAAGATACAACCTGACACGAACCTGCGAATTGCATAAAACGCAAGAAAATTTGAATTTCGCGTGCTACCACAGCGCATCCCCCTTAAGGTAGATCTTTTTATAATTTTAAATGTACAGGATTCTCTTCATTACATATGGGCTGCACGTACTTATTCTTTTGTCCCAATTTGATGGGATAATTTCAAAGACCTAATTCGTATTAAAGAGTTATTTGCCTAAAGGTTTTACAAAAACGTTATAATTTTTTTTAGGGCCCCAACAAGGAGCGTCTGGGCATCATGGTAGCCTCCCACAACGAGGACACAGTGCGGTATGCCATCCAGCTGATGAAGGAGCTCGACATCAAGCCGGAGGATAAGGTCGTGTGCTTCGGACAGCTGCTCGGCATGTGCGACCACATCACCTTCCCGCTAGGTATGTTACACCAGCTTCTTCTGCCAGTGTACTATGGGCCAAAGTTCCGCATGATCACCTCAAAGGCGATAATCGCACGCACGGCTCACGACTCGATCGCACAATGTTCGTTTGTCACTAGGTGCGCTCTCACAGGAATATTTTCTTAAGTGAGCATGCTTAAGTTTTGTCCATAGTACCAATACTTAAAGCATATCATTACGCCTGAATTCCACGACGAGTTGGCAGGGGTGAAGAGTGCACCCACATTACCCCAGTATTTGTAAGTCCCACCTAATAGCGGGCGTGCCTACTGCCATTAATTGTAGTTGTAGTGTCTGTGAGTGAAAGAGAAGAAAGCATTATGTCATCTCTAGGGCACGTGCGGTCGCAAAGCAGTCACTCAGCTGTGAGCGGCGGGAGTGAGAGCCGACAATATAGAGGGAAATACCACATTTGTCAAATCTAGTTACATGTGGTCACCAAGTGTACAAACACGCTTTGAATGTGTGTGCACAGGAGCTCTCGGTACCGTCCGAGACAATGGCGAAGTCGGAACTGTGGGTGTGAGTGTTATGTGCTGACGCTACTTGTGTTCACGCACACATTCACAGCTTGTAATCTTGGTCAACGCAAGTAAAGCGCGTGAAGCAACACGCGCTTGAGATAAAAAATACTATAAGGGCTAGCAAAATGGGCACAAAATCTAGACACTGGACTGTTCCTGATAAACTCCTATGAGAAAACCCTGTAAACCTCATGACTTCCAATGAATGGTAGATTTATAGATCCTCCAAGAAAAATGCCCTATTATTATTACCTACTTGTAATTATATCGTTGATTTCTGAGGCTAACACAATTCCTTTTCATGTTTCCAGGCCAAGCCGGTTACTCCGCCTACAAATACGTCCCGTACGGCCCCGTGGTGGAGGTCCTGCCCTACCTTTCCCGACGAGCCAACGAGAACCGAGGCTTCCTCAAGAAGATCAAGAAGGAGAAGAAGTTAATCCTCAAAGAAATCGTCCGCCGGGTCGTCACCGGCCAAATGTTCTACAAACCGGTTGGGCACTACACGCCCGTGTAAATATACACCTTAAGTCCACGTGTTATTGTCTAATTTACTTTGCGGGATGTACGGAGATGCCGCGGATGTGACGCGGCGTTGTGTGAATAGACTTCTAGTCGCTGTTGATGCGTTAGTGCGGGGTGTTTGCATGGAGCGAGTTGACGCGATTAATCGATACAAGGATTCGAATCACCACGGAACTCGATTAAGATTCTATCGATATAATCGCGTGGAGTCCCATCCTTGGTATACCCGGTCGCTTTAGCATGGGACTAGCGGTCATTGCCCTTTCCCTAATATCTTTGAACCCAAACAATAAACTATGTATGGTGTTTTGTTATTGAAACATGTTGAAGATCACGATATATATTGATTCAGGACGTTAACAGACTTTATTTCAGTTTTTGAAATAGAGAATGCTAGAAAATGTAGGTGGGTCAATGACCGCTATTGCCACGCTAAAGCGACCCGGGTTTAGTAGTTTGTCTGTGATTGATTGTTGGTAAGTCGGTTGTCTAGGAACTATTTCCTTAAAACCTATTTCGAACAGATATTTCTAATAAAAACACAATGTTTTTGTAGGTAAATATTAAAACTATTATAGGTAATTTAATCGAGTTTGATAAATATAACTCAGGTATCATAATCTTGTCATTAAAGTTAAAAGGATGTAATTATTATCAATTAATTAGGTTTATTTATCAGGCTCTTTGAATACCAAATTGTTAAGCTTAGAAATGATCATTTGAAAGAGGTTTTATGAACCGTTTGGAAGAAGGAGGTTGCCATACTGGCGGAAAGGAGAAAATAAAAAAAAATTGGCATAACAAATAAAAAAATTAAAATGTTACAAGATTATGAACTATATAACATGTACAAAGTCAGTGTGTACCTAGCGTCTGGTATGCTGCATCTTTAGTAAAGGATCTGAATTCGTGTTTAAACGCCAAAGTTAAACTGGAAACATATACTTATTTCAAGATGCAAAATGTTTGCGAATCCATTAATATAATTATCGATAACCACAAAATGTACTTACTGTATCTTGTATTTATTCATAATATTAAACAGACCGGAGTTGTAAATATTTGTATAACGTTCATAAAATATGCTAAATTTACTGTCAGCGTTGTTAGTACCTACCTGATATTGTACAGAGAGGCAATCCAATGAAAAGTTGTGAACAGAAAGAAACGGTTACACAATGGCCCACTTGCAACCAAGCTGGTCTGGGTTGAAGAGGGCCTTGTGATCTTCCGTCTCTCTCTATTGATCACACTCTCTCTTTCATTTGGCGCTAGCTCTTGTGTATTATACGTAAAAATACCTCTTTACCCGTCGAAATTAACTCATAAAATTCGCTGATATTAAACAGTACTTGTCTATGATTTTGACGTAACTTATGGCAACACTAACAACAATTTTCATAAACCGAATGAAAAGTAACAAAATGGCGAACAGTATTGATTGTTTATGCTTCTTGCAGTATTTTTATTTATTAACGTATGTATATTATTTATCGACGCTTATATCTATAGTGTTAAAAATCGAACTTAGATCGCTGTTTATAAAATGTAGGATGTTAAAATATTTAAAAATAACGATAAAAAAATCGGATGTGTTGCGGTCGTTGTGTAAAATTAGGAATGCAATGGAGTATTTTGTTCATAGGACAGGATTCTACAAAACAAAACATTTAGTTAATAATCTGATTAATATTAGTTTATTGTGTAACTGAAAAAAAAAAATATATAAACATGAAAACTGCATCTTTGGGAAGACTCTTCAAGATTCTTTTCGGAGATATACAAGTCAAAGCATGGGCTGTTTTTCTGTAAATTGTATCGCCCGTGATTTATGGATGAATGAAACAGAAGCGAGCAATGCCGTAATATTCATCCTTTTGGCTAGCATTTACACAATATTTATGACAGCCAAAAGATGGGAAATATACCTACTACTCCAAAAACACTTAGAAAACTAGTCATTTCAACTAGTTTACTATGAGAAGCTGACGCTTGCATATACTAACTAAGGCGATGAAATAATGCATTTTCATAGTTCCACGCGTACTGTTCTTAAGTTATTATCAAGTTTTATGTTATTTATTGTGTAATATAGGTAGCCCCTGTTTTGTCCGACACTCCGGGTTATTGCAGTTGTCCTACAATCACCTATATGTGTAAACATGTACTTTTAGTAAGACTTATCTGTTAATAACTCGCATAACTTTGTATTGTAGCTGCGGCATCGTATATTTAAACTTATTTGAATGCCAAAACAATTGATAAAATTATAAGTTTTTATATTCAAATAAGGAACAAGAATCGATGGATCTATTTTAAATGTACCTACTTTATTTTGAACAGATCCATCGATTTTACGCGACAGAATTCTTGTATGTATTCGTTTTGTGAGTTACACCGTAGCTACGCTCAGTTCCTACAACTAAGTTAGGTACTTATAATCAAGTCCTATGTTTATAACACATGCCGACGTCTTTTTCCAAAAGTTAGTTGCGCAGTGTCATTAAACGTTGTACGGTGTGAAATCCTGGCATTTTACAATTAAAACAAATATTTTGTTGAATTAGTGTTAGTGTAATCAGCGTGCATTCATTTTAAAAATGGAATGCGTGTAGATTTTAGTTCTGAAATTGTGTTTTGTTTTTGTAAACGTTTATTTCGTCCACGTTTTTATTTATTAATTTGTAAACTATATAGTAGAAATCCCCTTGCGCTAATTAATTATTATTGTGATGCTATTTTTAGATTAATTAACGGATAGACTTTTAATAAAGACAAAACTTGTTTTGATACGTTTCTTTTATTTTTATTTTTCCTCTTTTGTAACCTTCTATTCCGTTACTTTATTTTGTAGCGGGAAATAACTGACATGTCGCATGAGTAATTGAAAAGCTGAATAGATAACCAGTAGATGGTTGAATGTAAAATAAGCTACTGATATAGCACGCCATGTAGCCAAAATGTCCACGAATAACGACCTATTCTGATAGGTGCATAATTAATGCTTTTAATTCAGCATTACTTATTTATATGTCAATTATGTATTTAAAAAGTAATGAATGTTTTATAGACGTATCGTTTTAAAAAGAAATAAAAACACACGAGTGCTTGCAATGTCATTAAAAACTGATATTAGACTGAAGTCAATCTTTTGTTGGTGTTTAAATTACTTATACAATGAAACTTAAAAAACGGCGAAATGTCCAATTTGAAAAAGTATATAGCAGGAACCTGAAGAAAACTGCTGTAGCGAAATTTGTTTTTGTACGTTTTGGTCAGCTAGAAATAAAAATCGATTATTGCAGACAATAATAGTATGATATAATATGTGTTTTTAGTATTTATATTCTTAACTTATCTATAATGAAAGGCAAGGATGATTTCTGCAATCAATTATTATTAGCGGTATCATTTACCGTTAATTATCTAAATTACCGTTAGGTGTTTTCCACCTTACATAAGCTTACGAAGAATGACCGTTTTGCGTTACCTACGTGAAACATACGGCCGACTACGACTAAAATAAATGCAATTACTAGCACTTATGCTGCACCAGCACTGGAAAAGAATATTAATTGGTAATGCAACACTCGGTAACTGTAGCAAATTACATTTAGAGCTACAACTAGAGAGTGTTGCAGTATCCAAATAAATATAAAAGCGGTTTTAATTAATTGTAAAATACTATTTCTTATAAGTACCTACTTGATTGTAGAAATTACCCTTGTCGCTAGTGCTATGTACCTACTATCATATTGTAACGAATGTAATGTACCCTGTTTCGTGGTCGTCAAATATAGAGCAAGGCTTAAAGAAGTTCTTTCCAAGTTACTATACGTCACTCTTTATAGCTGACGTCGTAATGTCGAATTCAACAACGTTTAATGTGGTGTCCTACAGTTTCTGTTTTGACATAAAATAAACTACAGCAATTAATAGTTTTTTGTGGCTGACTACATGTGGCCATTTAATCTGCCTAGCCTTTTCCCAATTATGTTGGGGTCGGCTTGCTTTTTGTGGCCATTATTGTACACCAACATAAACATAAGGAGTTGTGAAATGACGACGATGCAACGGGGTTCCTAGTCTTAGACAACATTGGAAAAATAAAAATAATGTGTTAATGTTGATGAT
This sequence comes from Cosmia pyralina, assembly GCA_946251885.1. Classification (NCBI taxonomy): domain Eukaryota; kingdom Metazoa; phylum Arthropoda; class Insecta; order Lepidoptera; family Noctuidae; genus Cosmia; species Cosmia pyralina. The sequence continues at coordinate 21,361,875 of OX276361.1, read as the reverse complement.
GTGTGTTTTATTTACACTCTAAAAAAAAAAACAAACGAAAAAGGGTTGGACCTCATCTGGCAGCACGGAATCGCATTTGTTCCGCCTGTGCTACCACGTGCTGCAGTATGCTGCCGCATGCGAACGCGCGCTGTCGCATACCGCAGACAAAAAAGGCTGCACTGAGCTGACGAGCGGCCGCGTGCGCCATTGTACGATAGAGTGAGACAGCATGCGATAGCAAGTGATCGGCGGTGAAAGGATGCGTTAGCATGCTATCGCGCGCTTCAGCGTTCCGGAGTCTCCCTGCCGACCATTGCATTTTGTCCGTGATGCCGATCGCCTCGAGGATTCCGCCGCGTGCTATCGCATTATGCTTTCTGTCTCGGTCTAGCAAATGGCAGTTCTAAGCGACAGAAAGAGAAAGGGCGACGGAAAAAGGCGATTCCGTGCTGCCAGATGAGGTCCAACCCTAAAAAGAGGTATGTTAGGTATGGGTTACCTTTGAGGGGCCCTCCCTTGAAAATCAACCAAAATATCGTACTTCTTTATTATAAAATATCATTATCAGTGTTAAAGAACATGGATGTACCTAACATACTCATAAACTCACGCTTTCTTCCCATGAGGGGTAGGCAGAAACTAATGTAATTTGGTTTTAGGTATCTTAGAAGAAACAAGTGTGCAGTAGGTTTCAAGTAAAAGGATATAAGTAATGAATAATAAATTAAAATCAGTCAACAATTATTTATTCTCATTATTTTCGTCGTAAACACAGCTTTATCCTAACATTCACATCCAACATCGTCATTTTACACTTATCGCATAACCAAATAATATTGTCTGATCATTTTATGACATTATATAATCAAAATAACAAGTTTACACTAATTGATGACGACGTCAATTAGTTTACAAAGTAATACTTAACATTGTAGTAGGTAGGTAGGTACATTGGTTATTTAGATTTTGTAAATAACTTGAAATTGGTCAAATTGTTTATTTCATATAATTTAATTACTTAATTGCCTTCTTTCTTACGAAGGTGACAAGGTGACAATCTTGTTGCCTACTTTGGATAGGCTAGTTAGGGAAACATTACGGTTTTGCCTTCAAAGTGGCAAAACAAATAATTAGTCAGGTTAATAACGAGATTTTTTTTCTTACAAAAAACATTAGTTTGTTGCATAATAACAATACTAGTGTTTATAAATAAAATATTGTTATAAACCGTGCAGTTTTCTTTTTTTAACTTTGTTTATGCAACAGTGCCGACGCCATTATCGCTGGTAACCGTCAGCTGTCTATCTGTTGAAGGTTTTTAAGGATATTCAAAAGTAAACGCGCTGGCACCCTAAAAAAAATATGGTGTTTGATAATAATAATAATAATAATAATAAATATGTTTGGACATATCACACAACGCCATCTAGCCCCAAGCTAAGCAACCTAATGCTTGTGTTATGGTAACGAGATGGCTGATAAACTACTTATATACATTTTTTTTTTTTTGTAAATACATACATATTATAGATAGAAAAACACCCAGACTTGGAACAAATACTTGTAGGTCGTACAAATATTTGTTCCGTGCGGGAATCGAACCCGCGACATGCTGCGCAGCAGTCAATCGCTCAACCACTGCGCCAACCGTGTCGTCAAATCGTACGTCGTCGTGATAGGTACAAAACACCAGCGATGATGCGACACCTAGCGGGATAAGTTGGCAGTGTCTCTCCCCATTCTGTCTTTACTATTAAGTAAAGACAGAATGGGGTATATTAATATTGCATCAAAATTTTCTGTCTGTTGATTATTTTGATAGATAGCAATAGTTTATATAGTCGTTTAGCCGATTCCTGATAGAATCATCGTCATTATAAGAACAAAAACCAGCATTCTTATACCATGCTGAACCGTATGCAGGTACCTACAGAGAAACATGACGTCACATAAACGCAGCAATCCTAATTTCAACGTTCAAACCCGATCAGTCTAATAACATTTCAACCACTATAACCTAAACATTTATAAAACATTGACTTTAGAGTAGTGAACAGTCAGTCAAGGATTTAATAGGTAGGTATTAAAATAAAATATATTTTTTATAAAACAGAATAAAGGTTAGGTCCTTATGTCATAGTTTATTTAATACTGTGGTTTGTACGGTCGTGGCTTAGAAAGCCTAGGTAGAGATCGCAATCAGGTTATAAGAACTAGCAGAGACATAACCCGATGAATTTGTCAGATGACACACTATCAATCGGAATCTGTTTCATTTTGACAGTTCAACAGCATTCATTGCGTTAGTATTAATACGTTGTTGAGCAGACACATTTTTCGAACATACCTACTTTATGAAGCAATGGATTGCTTCATAAATATTGATTTGCTTCAAAATGATTCAGATTCCGAACGATAGTGTGTTACGCAATTAAGGTGCCGGTCAATGGCCAGTTTCATAATGTCAATTTTCTTTTAAAATTGACATTAGATAACTGATACTGGTCATGCTCATTTTGCGATCTCCTGCCAACGGTCAATATTGTACTTGTGCTCTACCTTTACTTCCACAAGTCACGACCAGCTTATGGCGTAAGATAAACATGATTTAGGTACCAAATATGAAAGCAGAGAGAATAAATACACTACAACTTTTTTTATATACCTATTCATCTTGATAAATACACGAAAAATTAAAAAAACATAAATTAAAAATATTCTCAGCAATATAAAACTCATTAAAAAACGTATCTTACGCCACAAGAACATTCACAAAATATTTATCAAGAAGTAGAAAGGTACAGTACAACTATTTTCTTAATGTACTTCGGTAAACTTCGTGTTTCGTCAGTCATCGGTCGTCTCACGCTCTCAATCGACTTGGAAGTCGATTGAGAGCGTCCGGTCTGCAGTTCTGCACCAAGTGCAAAGGCAACTGATAGAAATCGGATGACTGACAAAACACGAAGTTTGCCGAGGGACATTAAGAAAATTGTTGTACTGTAAATATATCTCACTCGTTTATAGAACAGTTAGTGTTTTTGAAAAGTAGACAAATAGTCTGTAACAGTATAATGTCGTAATGTCAGTAAACTGCATTGTCCAATGTCACAACACATCGTTAAATATTTGGTACATCCAGCGACGTATATTGAAAACGTCGTACACACGTGGCGACGTTTTCTGAAAACGTCGTTCACACGTCGTGACGTTTTCTAAAACCGTCGTTCACTCGCCAGCGACGTTAACTGATGACGTGGCAGGCGACGTCCTGGACGTCAGCCTCGTCGACGTCGTCTGACGTCGTCGGTGCCAGCGCCGCCAGTTGCGTCGCTGTTGGTCTTCGCTAGGATCTTGGGCGGTTCGCCTCCCCTGTAAAACAGAAAAATGTAAAAAATAAATGCTTTAGTAAAGTAAACAATCGAGTCTCTCTATACATAAAAAAATATTTCTTATATTATTTCTTTCTTTTTTCTGTGTTGTTCAGAAGCAATAAACTTCTTTACACTACGATTATCAATATTTTGTATATATTTTTATTTTGTTGATTAACAAAAGATCACTGAAGTAAGTAGGTACAGTCAGCAATAAAAGTCGATTAACACTTGCAGTTTATTAATCTTAATTATTAACGAAATAATTGATTCAAATAGGAACAGAAGTACTTAAAATTTTAAGAAGAATAACTCTTAACAGTTAAACGAAACAAAAAGCTGTTTATCGAATCATTTTGTGTTAATATGGATGATGTCAAAAAGCGCTATGAAACGCGCGCGCTACTGCTACGAAATAAAGACACTCGCGCTGTCAATGTCAAATTGTTACCATTGACTGCCTCGTTACTCCAGTGGTCGCAAGCGCTACTGTTGAGCATGAACCCGGGAGGGTTCGAGTCCCAAGTTTTTGTATCTGGAATTTCTCAGTCGCAACCCAGAGTCTAGATTTGTGCCCGGTTGATGGCAATAAGCTCGCCCCCTACATATTATATGGGACTTCAAAATAACTGGAGAAATGTGGGTGTAGTATACACCCCTGCCCATCCCTTTGGGGAAACAAATGTGTTGTTTTGTAATGTCTTAATTTCTTAGGTGCTACGACAAAAGCGAGTCTACACGCCTCATTTATAGAACTGCCCTTCTATTTTAACCAGGGACCATTTTGGTTACCCATCGAAAGAGTTTTTCATAGGGTTTTTCTAAGCAGTTAATCAAAAACCCATACGATGTAGGTAACCCTTTGGAACGGGTTAACCCTTTAAGCCGTTCAAAAGGGTTTCACTTCAACTCTCTTAAAAACGACAACAGCGTAACATTCCGACTCGAAGCAATGTAATATGATCTCTCGATGATGGGCACACGTTGCAAATAGTGAATATGGTAACCCGACCAATGCCCATATATTATATGGGTTATTTTAATGAAGGGGTAACCCTTTCACTGGGCTTCAAGTATAGAACCCATTCAATGGGTTATCCATATTGAAGGGATAACCCTTTTGCTGGGTTTCAAGCTTAGTTGCATATCAAGGAGTTCCACATCATGATAAAGGTAACCTCATAAAACGGCTTACCCCTTCGAAAGACTTAACTCTTAACCGGGGTTTTACGGTCCCTGATTAAAACACAATTAACCAGAAAAAAAACAGCCAAGTGCGTGTCGGACCACGCACAATGAAGATTTCCGTTGTTGAGAATTTATCCCAAAAACAAACTTAACATAGTAATCCCAATTTTTTTTTTATTTATGTGATAAAATTACAAATTAACAATTTTCGGACTTTTTCCTTTACTTGTGCTGTGAGACCTGGCTTCTTGAGGTCAACGGTAAGTACCCTATAGGTTTTGATTTACTTGCGAGTACCTATCAAAATATGTCGCATAAATGGCCGTATTTTTTTATTGCGTATAGGTCGAAGCTTGATTTTTTTAGAACTTCAATGGACCATAGACCTACTTATTTGATATTAATTTCAACTTGATACCTCAACGCGTTCCTGAGAAAAAGGGTCTTGACAGACTGACAGATGGACAACAAAGTGATCCTATAAGGATTCCGTTTTTTCATTTTGTGGTAAGGAACCCTAAAAATCACACCATATTACTCGACTTACCTCTGCGCAACCTTAACTCCAGCATGGTGTGCGTCACCAGTGCAGCGAGCAGGGCTGCCGCCAAGCCTGCCAGTTGTGTGCGCACGCACAGCAGCTGTCGCGCGATGCAGGCGAGTGCCAGCCCTGAGTGTCGCGCCGCTAGGATCATTGACCACGCGCCCCGCCATCCGGGACCTCCTATACAGATGCCAGACTGGGCAAAGAAAAAGCTGTCTTTAGCATGGACAACAGTTTCGTGTTATGATATGGAAATGTTGAATTTCGATCGGAAAGATGCCACTGCCAGACGGGCGGCGCCGGCGGCGGCGTTATGCCACGTTCATTGTTTAGTAATTCCATCTGAAGTAAATCTGTAACAATTTTCTTGTGAGTCTGCTAAGGAACTCCTTGATGAAGTCTGTATTTAGGAAATAGCTATAACTTCGCCCATGTTTAAGCTATCAGGAAACAAAGACTCGTTCTTTAAATCTCTCGTCGACAGCATCATTGTTTGCCATGATCAATTGCGAGTCGAACAACAAAGTAGTAAGTGGATTTGATCGAAGAACTGCTGGGGAGTTTGTTGCGCCACTTCTTCTTCCCAGCTGAAGCACTAGGAACTCTAGGAAGTAGTGAAGGGCGGGAGTTTTAAAGGACTGTCTTATGTAGTATTGACGTTCAAAAACTGCTGATTCTCAGCCTAATTTGAATAAATGACCTTTGACTTTTGAGGTGCTCGTGGCTAAGTAATAACAACCGCTCGGGTCGATCGATCAGGTTAAGCTACGATTGCCACGGTCGCTCTGTGGATGGGTGACCATCTCTACATACCGAGACCCCTCCGTGGCTCGGGAAGCACGTTAAGCCGTTGGTCCCGGCTGTCATTCTTGGATCTTTGACAGTCTTTACGGGTCGTCAGAAGCCCGTCTTACAACCAGTCTTACCTAGGGGTATCGTATTACCCAGTAACTGGGTTGTGGAGGTCAGATAGGCAGTCGTTCCATGTAAAATACTGGTATTCAGCTGCATCCGGTTAGACTGGAAGCCGACCCCAAAATAGTTGGGACAAGGTTAGGTAGATTGATTGATTGAGTTTTGATTTTGAACCTCCAAAAATCTATAAGTACCTGCAGTACATCCCAGAGTGCAGCACAAGCGCCCCAAGCAGCTGCTGCCAGCGCAGGAAGCGCTAGATCCGTCTTAGCGGCTCTCCAGCGCAATAGGGCGAGCACAAGCGACGCGTGCGCTGCGCCACCTCCTGCAGCGAGGGCACCGCGCCTGCCACGTGCTGCCGCCATAGAGAGAGTTCCTGCAGCTAGTGCCTGCAGGACTCCTGTCCCGCAGAGAGAGCGCCAGGCACACCACCATCCATCCACGCATACTCCGTACCACTGAAATTAATTGTTTGTCTTTGTATCATTTCGATAATTAATTGAGATCGATCTTTTATTTTTTCCGGGTATTTTTATAATTTTATCTCAATACCAGAAATGCTACTTATTTCGTTAAGATAGGACATGGCAGGCACATGTGAAGCAAAAAGTTGATTTCTTGTAGTTGTGTTGAAGTAGCTTCTTGCTTAGCGGCAAATTGTGCTTGTCTCCCTTACGGTCTACCTTTTTATTACTGTCCTCTTTCCCTCTCCTGGGCAAAGGCCTCCCTCCATCATCTCGACTTTATCTATGTCAAAGCTTTTAGGTCAGTACTGCTTCCATTTCTAATGTACTGTACCAACAAACAACTTTTATTACGGGACTAAACATGAAATCGCGAAAAAAAATCAGCTGTTCCCTACATTTATGTTCACATAACACGTCAAAATGTAGGGAACAACAGATTTTTTTTTCGCGATTTCAGGTTTGGTCCCGTATTAAAAGTTGTTTGTTATCAAGATTACAATCATGTCTAATTACCGGTCACCCTATATAATTTATGTAAATACCTTAATATACGACGTATAAATAAATCCCTGTTGGAGTCCTATGAACAGGCCCATGGGCATCCCGAGCACGGCCCGAGGGTCTCCGAAGACGGAGCGGGCATCGGGCGGCGGCGCGGGCGCAGTCGGCGCGCCATACACGCCTATCCCCACCGACAGTAGAGCCAGGAATGCCCACATAGCCACCAGTAGCATCCTGCCGTCGGCGTCCAGCACTGTGCCTGATAGGGTTTGCATGTCTGGACAGCCGGCGGCACCGCAGGTGCGCTCCTGGAAAAGATGGACAAAGTAGGTGAGTGATATGTGATCTCACTTTAAAACAAATACGACGTGAACTTAAAATTTCCTGTTAAAAAAACTTGTAGTGCCAACTTCTGGTATACAAAAAGGCGAGACTTTAGTAAAGAGAACCTAACTAAATTTAAAGAATGTTTAATGAGCTTAAGTTTTCATGATGTTTACTCAACTAGTGATCCAGAAATGGCATACAACATATTTTTCGACCATTATAAACTTTTTTACGATCTTTGTTTTCCAATTATAAAAATTAAAAACACTATTATTAAAAAACCTAAATGGATATCTAAGGGAATAAGCCAGTGTTGTCGGCAAAAAAGAAAACAACTGTGGAAGTATAGACTCAATCCTAGTGAAGACAAGAAAATTGCTCTCAAACAATATAGTTCTCGTCTCAAAAAAATTGTTAAACTTACCCAAAAATCTCAAAATAATTACCTAATATCCAATGCAGAGAACAAATCGAAAGCCACATGGAAAATTATAAACTCAAACAAAAGCCAACTTCCAAAAGAAAATATTAATAAAATAAAAGTAAACAATGATACAATATCTGACCCACAAACAATTGCTGAAGAATTTAATAATTACTATATTAATTTAATAAAACCAATAAATTCACTCTATAACAATAATTCATCAGTTCCGGACAATTTTAATAATAATAATCCTAATTTAAATTTGACATCTTTCAATAACAAAATGACATTACCCAATAACTCATATAAATCTTTGTTTTTAAACCCTGTAATACCTTATGACATCAATATTATAATTAAATCACTTAAAAATACTAGAAGTGCTGGATATGATGACATTACAACATCCTCAATAAAGGAAGTTGCTCCCGTTATCAGCCCAGTACTCATTTAACTTATGTATTGAACATGGTGTGTTTCCGACTAAACTTAAAAAATCCGTAGTGAAGCCACATTTTAAGAAAAAAAACAAGGAAGATATGGCATGTTACAGACCAATAGCACTTATCTCTATTTTTTCTAAAATATTTGAAAAAATTATATATAATGCAATAAATACTCACTTTGAGAAGTTAAATCTATTTGCTAAAGAACAAAAAGGTTTTAGAAAAAATAAGTCAATTAATTTAGCAATTTATGACCTTTTAAAAACAGTTTATACTAATATTGATAAACATGTTCCTGTCTCTGCAATGTTTATGGATATGACAAAAGCGTTCGACTATGTGCACCATGGAACACTTTTAAATAAATTGTACAGTTATGGAATAAGGGGTAACGTTCATAAACTTCTAGAATCTTATATAAATGATAGATATCAGGTAGTAGAAATAAATAATATTAATCTTTTAAATAATACCGAACAAAACCATACATCCATGCCCAAAAAAGTACTATATGGAGTGCCACAAGGTAGTGTGTTAGGTCCACCGCTATTTCTCATCTACATAAATGATCTGCCTAAAGTTTCACAGTATCCCATGGTCCTTTTTGCTGATGACAGCACAGCCATAATTACAGGTAAAAATACTGATACTTTTGAATATGATATAAATTCCACTCTTTGCAATATAATTAACTGGCTGACGGATAATAACTTAATTATCAATTTAGAAAAAACTAAATTAGTCAATTTCGGGCATAACCATAAAAATAACAACATTAATATTCATTACAATGGGACGAAAATTGAACAAGTCAGCTGCGTTAAATTTCTAGGGCTTTGGATAGATTATGATTTGACTTGGCAAACACACATTGACACAATATGCAATAAACTTAATCAGTACTCATATGCTTTGTATAAATTATCCAAAACTGTTGATCAATCAGTTCTTTTGACCGCATACCATGCTTACGTTTCGTCGACACTGAGATATGCAGTCATATATTGGGGCAATGCCACTAATAGGGATTTAGTGTTTAAAGCGCAAAAAAGATGTGTACGTGCGATTGCTGGTATCCGTGTCCCTGACTCATGTGAACCATACTTCAAAGAATTTAAAATATTGACCTTTCCTGCAATTTACATTTATGAAGTAGCCGTATTTATAAAAACAAATGAGAATCTATTTGATAAACTTAAGTCGAAAAGACACACGTTAAAACTTTCTAATGTACCACATAAAACGGCTCTATTTAACAAAAGCTTCTTTGGCATTGCATCAAAAATATAAAACAAAATACCTATTGACATTCTGAGCATTATGGAACTTCCAGTATTTAAAAATAAATTACGAAACTTTTTAATTGATAAAGCATACTACACGATCCAGGATTTCTTGAATTATTGATTTTATTGTTGACCATGTATTAATTTAATTGTATTTTGATATTTATAATAACTAAATTTGACATGTAAAATAATTTTAAATTTAATGCCAATACTTAATTATTGTATGCCTATTAGGCAGGACATATTGAAACTTTAATTTACTGTTAAGACCTTAACTAACATATGCCCACAATAAAGATATTTTGAATTTTGAATTTTGAACATAAATGATGATTAAGGTAGGAAGCGGGATAGATGTGATGTGATGTGTTTTGATCCTTCGAGCATTTGAACACGCGGTCCTCTTGCCCACTGTAGGGATTGACTTTGACAAACTGACACTTCAGAGAACTGGGTGCTGGTGTACTCAACAAAGCATCAGTTTTCAGTAATCTGAAGTACATTGTACTAGGGTATTCTGTCGGAAAGCCTCTCGTTGCGGATCGGTCACTGGCCTCCCACAAGCGGGTCTAACCAGTTGATTGAGAGATATAACAAGAGCGCAGATACCACTAGTACAGACTTAACTATTAGATTAGGGTAGGGCCGTCAGGAAAGAAGAAAGAAGAGCAAAATGGAGATACAGGAAGTTAACGAACTAATCAGGAGCCAGGAAGCAAGACAAACATAAAAAAGGACTCGCCCACAAGAAAAACAGAAAAATACATCAACGAAAAGAAAAAAACATTAGACCAAGTTTTTCAGCGAGTTCAAGAAAACCACTTAAGACTACAGGAACAGGAGGTGTTGTCAACTCATAAATATTTAACGACAGACTACTTTGGCATAATAAAAAAAAGTTATGACGAAGGAATCGAATACCTTAAAAAGTGCGAAGAAACGCTACAACATGTGCAAAGTGTTTATGAACCACGAGTGTTAGATGAAGATAAAGACAAGGACGTTGTCAGTAGCCCAAAACTGTTTATATACAGCTATTCCGAATGTCACAGATATCTAAGAAAATGTCTCAGGCCAAGGAATCCATTACTCAGAACAAGCCAATATGGCATTTACAAACACTACTACAGTCTTTACAAAAACAATGGCTAGAAATCGAAGAAACGCACATTGGACTACTGATGGCCGAAAGTACATTGGAAAATAGCTACTTCAGAGAAAATTGTTTCGAAAACACACAGAAAGGTTATGATATTAACTCAGTTTGCAAATCAATTTTTACTAACATAGTAAGTAGTATCAAAGTAAGTAAAACTTTTATTAACTTTGTGAGTTTATGTTACTTGACAATACATCATCATCATCTGCCTAGCCTTTTCCCAACTATGTTGGGGTCATGGGTCTAACCGGATGCAGCTGAATACCGTATATACATGGAGCGACTGCCTATCTGAGCTCCACAATCCAGTTTCTGGGTAATACGACACCTCTTGGTAAGACTGGTTGTCAGACTTTCGGGCTTCTGACGACCCGTAACGACTATCAAAGTTCCAAGAATGAAAGCCGAGACCGTGTTTTCCGAAGCACGGGGGACAATACATGATGTATTATTAAATACTACTCCTCCCTACTGCAAAAGTAGAACTTACCTCATAATCATCTTCTAAGAAGTATTCTTCAGGCGGTGGCCATCTTGGCACTGATATATTCGTCGGCGTTGGAGTGACAGGTTTGGAGACCTCCTCAGACCATATCAGGAGGGCAAAACCTAATAGCAGAGACCCACACACCAGTCCTAGGTCCTGGGCAGCTCTTAAGGCTCTCACTGCTCTTCTGAGAGCAACCTTTCTTCTAGCCTCATCGCCCGCCGCTTGGGCTAAGGATGTCGCTGACGCTGATAAGGCCAGAGACATCGGCGACAGCGTCACGCCGCAGATTCCGTACAATGCTAGAAGAACAGGGAGTGGAGTCTCCACAGTGTGAGCAGTTAACAGCACACAGACGAGGGTGTGTGCGATCGCTATCACTAGTCTCGTTCCAGTCTTTTGGAGTATAAGGGGTGAAAATGGAGCAACTACAGCTGCTGCCGTGTGCATGATTGACAGCGGCATGGCTCCAGCTTCTGCGCCAGCGAATGCTGTGAAAGGCAGTAAGGCAGTCGCACATAGTCCACTGGAGATGCACAGTAGCGTAAACCTGTTGACGAGTGATTTGGGCAGCTTCGGTGGCTGTCTTGCTAGCAGTCGCCGAACTGAAGCTGCTCCGACTGATGAAGCTGCCGAGTCCCGGCGGCGAGGTCCGATACAAGACCCCGGTACACGAATCGGAGTTTTTTGCTTCTTCCAAGGCCATTCTTTCTTGTATATTGTGCTCACTGGGATCTGTGTACAAACATTTTAGGTCAAATGAAAAATCCTTGTAAGTTAAACATGATTATATTCTAGTTATCTTTTAACGTACCGGTGTAAGGATGGTCCGGTGCCGGTGCGGGTCGGAGACGGTCCGCACGGCGGCGCGGACTGGCGCCGGACGGGACCGCTCCGTCAGGTCCGGTAGGCTGCCCATACGCAGGCACCGGCTACACACCGGCGTGCATACTATCCGGTTTCATATCCTAGTCAGAAAAATACATTAACCTCATGAAGTCAGAAAATGCATAAAATTCACGATGTCAGGAGTAAAAGTTTAACTATGGCATAAAAATATTAAGAGTAGAAATCTCTAGAAATGCGAAGTTGCTAGCCCGTGCGTAATAAACTACATGGGCCCACAGAGCATGTAACTGTATTCATGTGTGACATGGGCCTTTTCTTTTTTTGTGGATGGGAAATCATCAAATGACTTCTCCCGCTCTGGGCGGAGCGGGAGGGCGTGTCAGACTTTTACTGACTAAAACCCACCGGTGTTCCTTCAGTTGGCCGTGCCAGGGCCACGGTATCTCTTTCGAACAACCCGCGACTCCGGCGGCATCCTATTGGACCCCGTCACTGCTGACATCTCTTTGAGGCGCGCGTGGAACACAACACGCCGTCGACCCGGGCTTGTAGTGCTATTCTGTAAATATCTCACCGTGAAAACATGAGTGAAGTGATCTTAAAGTGAGCTGTCAATAGTGTCAACCCCTAGCATCAGGTGGCATGACGGCTCACTTCACGCTCACTTCACCTGAGTTATCACGGTGAAATGTTTACAGAATAGCACTACTGGTCCTTACCGGACGGCGAGCTGCCCATTACTCGTCGTCCGCAAGCCCGCGTCTACGGTGGCCGGGAATCGGCGATAGATTCCCGCCGCCCAGGGCGTCTCCTGCGGCGGCTAGAGGCGCGAGGGCGCGGCGGTTGCCTCTCCCTTACGCGTTCCGCCTCCTCCTTCGCGAGTATTACTGCTTCGCAGAAGGAGGTGACGGCCTCCCATGCACTCTCGCTCCACACCATGGCCTGGACCAGGTTTGGACGCGAGAGATCGCCGCTGCCGATCGCCTCCGTGAGAACACGGCGGTACTCCGCCCAAGCCGAGCAGACCTCCACTGTATGCTCCACCGTGTCCTCCGGGCGATCCACACAATTGTGACACACGAGCGTTTCCTCCCGCCTTATCCGAAACAGGAACCTCCCGAAACAACCGTGTCCGGTGAGGACCTGCGTCAGGCGGAAAGTGAAGATGCCGTGGCGCCGTGGCGCCTCTCCAACCACTCCTTGTGACATGGGCCTTATGTCGCTGCCGCATGCGTACGTGCACCACTGCTGCTTTTGCATATCAGTAAACTCATATTATCAAGGGTGGTTTAAATATCGTGAAATTTTTACGCATTTCACTATTTAGTATAATTGTTTATTGTATTATTAACCGCGTACCTACTATTTTATGTGACAATCTCATCGCCAGTCTGTATAATTCTCAATAATGGGAGCATGTTAACAGACACGAAGGTAGCATATATTAGTTCTACAAAGATGCAGAATATTTTCACTGCAAAACTATCGAAATCATTGAATGATTCAGTTAGTGATTTGCTTTCAAAATTTTCGAATCAATAGTCCTCGAAGCGTCATCCATTTCTTCAATTGCTGGGCAAAAAATTCCTTTGTCAGTGATCGGATAAAAGTGAACAAAATCAATAACAGATAGATAAGTAAGTGGGTAACCTACACATAAACAGCTGATTTACATATCCCGACGGATTGAGCCAACTCCACTAAATCGTGAAATCGTTTGACATTTAAGAGGCCGTAAACGAAATTTTGCCGATTTCGCTGATTTACGTGATTATACAGTTAAAATCAAATTAAAATACCGCATTTCTTTAGTTTTTAATGCACAATATGAAATATCATTTCAATTATGATTTAATGAATGAGGTACTTTTTTATTTAACGACGAGTTTATAATGCGAGATTTAGGTTGTTTTATAAAAGATTTTTTTGTCAATTGCTTTTAATTTTTTGCAGTTTTTTTTTCAGGAAAGGATAGATTTTGAACAGAAGTTTATTTCTGTTGTTTTAATTTTATGAACGAGAGTACTAAGTAGCCGAAATCAAAAGCAATTCTTTGCCCCTTTTTCTCTAAAATTGGACTAAGTTAAATATTTTTTTACTCAAAATTTTTATATTAAATTGGTAAAAAGTAATTCATACATTGTATAGACGATTTTCACAAAACTATATTGTAATTTTTGCATACCCTTGAGACGTCAAAATGATTGGTAATTAAGTGATATTCTAAACCTCTTACAGCAAAAAATCACAAAACAGGTTTTAGGTCGATTCATCAAAATTACGTAATAAAAATGAAAAGTATAATATAGTAAAATGAAAAGTATTTATATAAGTATAGTATAGATCATAAATGAAATAATCTTTCATGTTGTGCATTAAAACTGTAAAATCACCTCTGTAAAATCACGTAAATCAGCGAAATCGGCAAAACTTGGTATACGGCCTCTTAACCAAACATCTCAAGTCATTTACAAGAGCAAGTAAAGCCAGCGACACAGAATAGATAGATACAGAAGGTCAGCTCCATATGACGAGTGAAAACAGGCGCACGCACACATAGCCGCTAACGTACGTCGATCTCAAACACATGGTGGTCGCGAGTGCGCTTGCACTCGCTTTTCACACAGCCGATGAATCATATCGATGGCCGACCTGAACATAGGCACTACGAAATTTTGCGCACGTTCTTTCACTCACACTTGCCTCAAGTCACCAATTGGTTCCTAAAAAATGTTACTGCGCAGCCTTCTGAGCAAAGTTCGGTCCGGCCATGATTCCTCGGCCGTAGAGCTTGTCCACTCTGAAATGACGCGCCCTACTACCGCATTTACTGTGTATGTATACAAAGTAAAGTAGTAGGGCGCGTCATTTCAGAGTAGACAAGCTATACTGTACGTAGACGCGTGTCTATGTGTGCGTGCGTTTTCGCACGTTGTATGGAGTCGAGCTTCTGTACTTTCTTTATTTTATGGCCAATGAACGATGTTGAAATATCGGGACTTCAGGAGGCATGAACCGGCACCAATTGAATTTTAGACAGTTGAGTTAACGCGGATCCGAGTTTGTCGGAACCAATAAATCAGTACGAGTTAGATAGAGGATATACACTTTGATTTAGTCGTTGACTAGTGGTCAGGTGTTTCTTTTGAGGAATGTGTACCGTGAGGCGAATTTATGAATGATTTGTGTATGTATTTGTTCATGTTCGGGGTCACCAGTATAGAGGCATGAGGAACAGGGTGTAAAGTTCACTCATCCTCCATAAAAAAGGGAGGATCCTCCGACCAGACGGGTGTCGTGTCTGGTGGGCAACTGCCCGACGGTTGATGTCGGGACGTTGTATATAATGCTAGTTGCGCGGTAAACTCTAATTGCGCGATGCAGGATTGCGTGACGTCAGTGTGACGCGTAGTAACGTAGTTCGTATGTGGCGATGTAGATGCCGCCACAGAAGAATGACTAGTTTTCACCATCGTCAACATTTTAGAAAAAAAAAACTTGTAGGTAAGTACATAGCTGAATTTTCGATGATGTTGCTGTGCGAATGACCAGAACCATCGATTCACCACTGATTTTTACCATGGGTCCTCTTATATATAATAAACTACCGGGACATTTAAAAGAATTACCGATTAAAGTTTTTTAAAAAAAAAATAACAAAACTGCTACTGGACAAGTCTTACTACGCAATTAAAGATTTTGCTAATGACAAATCGTTCTGTTAACGGTGTTAAGGCTGCTCATTGTGATTGTGTTTTAATGACATCTCTACCTTTTGTTCTATTGAAGTTCTAGCTTATTTTATTTATAGTCATTTTTATAATTGAATTTATTGTATGTAATTTTAAATTTAATTAGTCGAAATTTGTATTTTAATGATTTTAAATGATATGAGTATTTTTAATAGTAATGTTGCATATGTTTATTTTATTCTATTTTATTTTTTCTGGTAAGTGTATGTTAAATTTACTGACATCTCTATCTTTTTAATTGTAATCATAATTTATTTTATTTATTACATTTTTGATTGAATTTATTGTAATTTTAAATTTAATTTATTGAAATTGGTATTTGAACTTTTTTTTTTGTTTTTGAATAATATGAGTATTTTTAATAGTACTTAATATTGCTTATGTAAATTAAAATAATTTTTCATGCCGTAAGGCAAAATGTATCGGGACTCTCAACAAAACAACCATCATATCTGTAGGTACACCTACATTATTGGCAATTAGATGATTTCTGATTTCTGATTTCTGATCAGTACATACGATACAATCACTAATGAATTTCTAAATTGAGGAAAGATTGCCACGCTTTTAGTGTTTTGTACTGACGTGTCGTGTCTTATACATAAAACAATGCCCCACGATTATTACGTAACGTTAGGCCAACAGACACATGATATCATCACTACGTTGATGTTGTTTTGTATTGTAAGACTGGTGTCCACGCAAGCGTCAAGCGTGTATTTTGGGCGCACTAAAGAACACTATTTAACATCTTTAACAAATTCTTTAAACCCATTTTCAACCACAATCAAAGCAAAGTAATCCGTTTCCAGCATAAACAGTTTAGCGGCTCAAGGGCTAAGTGACCGGCCCGACCCATAATTGATCCACATGAGTGCTCGGTCGGTAACACCGCCAACCGTTGATCAAACATTTGCGAGGTAGTGTCAGTGTTTGAGAGATCTTTTGCTCTTTGTGTGTGAAGCTTATTATATTTGTGGAATGATGCTACCATTTGAGGTGACTTGTTAGAGCTGCGCATTTGTATGAACAATTTCTCATTAGTTATTTTGGTGGCGGTCTTATATGGCATACTTTGTACGTAACTTATTAATGCGGGTGTGCGGAGGGTATCATAACTATGGTTAATAAATTGTGCCTCATTACTCAAAATGCTTTTACAGCTTAGAGCTGGGTTACGAAAAAAAAGGAGGAGGTTCTCAATTCGACACGTATGTTGAAGTTGTAGTTTTTGAGTTAGCTTCAATAATACGTATTTTTCCCCACTTTTATATGGATGATGTTCTAGTTTCTTTTGCAGGTAGTGGTATTAGAATTTGTGTGGAAGACCTACTTCCACAGTTGGTCCCATATAAAATTGATCAACTTTGCTTCGGTAGTTTTTGAGTTAGCTTCAATAATACGTATTTTTTCCCCACTTTTATATGGATGATGTTCTAGTTTCTTTTGCAGGTAGTGGTATTAGAATTTGTGTGGAAGTAGGTACCACAACTAAAAAGTGAAAAATAAAAACTTTTTTACAAAAACATACAACCGACTTCCAAAAACAACACTAAGTATACAAAGTGAAAAATAACTTTAATTTCGGAAGTCGGTGGCAAAAAACGAAAATACATTATAACCAGACACCGACTTCAGAAATTAAAGTTATTTTTCACTTTGTATAGTGTTGTTTTTGGAAGTCGGTTGTATTTTTTTGTAAACAAGTTTTTTTGATCAAATGTACTGTCAGGCACAAAAATGTTTTACAAAAATAATAAATGTATATTGATTGTAAGTATAATATGTGTATAATATTAAATAGAAATGCTTTTATATTGGATGTTGCGCCTGGCACGCTCAGGCAAGTATTGTTTGTAATATTCCCCCTACTCGCATGCGGCTTATTTTAGAACAATGGCGGCCATATTATACAAAGTAAAATGCCTGCCTATTGGGTCGTAAGTCGTGGCCATTACTACTAGGGGCAACCCAGCCAGGCACTTTACTTTGTGAAATTTATTTCATCACCTCTGCTCTCAAAACAGTGACGGAAAAACGTCGTCAGAAAACCGTCACCATAGGTGAACCAAAAATTTGAAGACGTGACATCTAACAACCCGAATTGGGCCCGCGTGGTGGATAACAGCCCACTCCCTCTCGAAGGAGGCCTGTGTCCCAGGTGTGGGAACATTATACATATATATAGGTTGATTATGCTAAGCTGCCTCGTAAGTTTATAAAAACAGCTAGTTTCAGTTTGTTAATATGCTAACACCCGCCGGTTGTCTAATTGTAACATACTGGTCGATAGCTACAGACAGCCTCAGCAGAGCCAATATTATAATGAAGTTTCAGTGGCATATTATGTATGAACCGTTGCCCGTGCGAGAGCATTGAGTATGAATGCAGGATTTTTCTAGTCCACTCTCACCCTGTTGAGATAAAAAATAGAAAGATAACTCAGAACCAATATTGTCGAACTTTACATTTTTAATTTCTCTTTTTGTGTAAAACAGCTTTGTCAACTTTTTTAGTCTAAAGTTTTTTTAGTGTTTCTTATTTTTGTGTAGAATACAATTTTTAGGGTTCCGTACCTCATAAGGAAAAACGAAACCCTTAAAGGATCACTTCGTTATCCGTCTGTATGTCTGTCAGTCTGTCAATACTTTTTTCCTCAGGAACGCGTGGAGGTATCAAGTTGAAATTAATATCAAATATGTAGGTTCATGGTCCCTTAGAGCACTAAAAAAATCAAGCTTCTAAGTCAACGCAATAAAAAAATACGGTCATTTATGCGACATATTTTGACACTCGCAAGTAAATCAAAATCTATAGAGCACTTCCAGTTGACCTAGAATCATGAAATTTGGCAAGAAGCAAGGTCTCATAGCACAAGTCAAAGAAAAAGTACGAAAATTGTTAATTTGTAATTTTATCACATACAATTTTTTTTTAGGGATTTTTTACAATGTTAAGTTGGTTTTTGGGATAAATTCTTTTCAACTACGGAACCCTTCATTGTGCGTGCTCCGACACGCACTTGGCCGGTTTTTTTTTGTATCTTCTAATAATAATAATACACTGTAATAATACACTGTGATAGTAACTTTATGGTAAACATACTTTTTGAAAGATGTATACTTATTGGTAAATTGCTTGGTTAAACTTTGATGCAAATGTGATAAAACCAGCATCATATTATATCAATGCATGGCTTATTATTCGTAACTTATAATCACTATACTTCATATTATAAAACAAAGTCCCCCGCCGCGTCTGTCTGTAATTATGTTCGCGATGATCTCAAAAACTCCTAAACGGATTTTCATACGGTTTTCACCAATGAACGGATTGATTCATGAGGAAGGTTTAGGTTTAAGTTCATTAGGGTTTTTTTTTGTAAATTGCGGCTGAAATATGATGATGATTGTCGAGGATGTCAGAAAAAATCACGCCGACTGGGAGCGTTACTGGCGTGCGCGTTACGATATTACGTTTCCGTAGGATTATTTCCGACCTAGCGATGCGATGGGGTGGGTCGGGCGGACAAGAAACACGCAGACGAAGTTGCAGGCAGAAGTTAGTAATTTATAAGTTGGTATGCACATTCAACCACTCATGTCTAAATATATAATCCTTATATATAATCATGATTATTCCTTACTCAGTATTATCTGTAAGAAAACACTGCCCATCAATGATTCCATTTCCTTCTCAACTGCCCATTATCTCCCTAGCAACTAAACACAAACACAACTGCGTAAGTATCCCATTCCCTTCCAAATTCGTTAAACTCGTTGATCTCTATACCAGAGACAATAACCAGACAGAGACAACACAATTACATTGCTGCCCGGGCCGAGTCATCAAATGTAGGCATTAGTGGTCACAATCCACGTTTAATGTCTGCCGACCAATGAGGAAGCAGACATATAGAGGTGAATATACATAGACCAATGAGGAAAGAGGATGAAAACAAGAGTTGTCTCACCAAGATTATGTCTAGACTTTACAAGAGAGTGTGACTCCTGAGTTTGTTCGGTTTTTCTCTCATAGTCATCATCATCAACGAAGGCTTTACAGCCGCGCGTGGGCTTAACCTGGTCAAGTATATTTCTCCAACGTGACCTATTTCCGGCTTTTTTTCTCCAATATCTCACGCCAATCAATCATTAATAAATAATTAATATTTGTATTCTAATAATGAAAGAAGACTGTTATTTTGATTTGATTATTGTTACTAATTATATTGACATTCTAACTTACAATGTCACTTAAAATTTGCACGACTAGAAAGTCGAATATAGTGAAACCATATGTAACTTTACCATGATCAATGTACTTACCTATATTCTGGCAAATAAAGTATTCATTCATTCATTCATTCTTTCAATCTGCCTAGCCTTTTCCCAACTATGTTGGGGTCGGCTTCCAGTCTAACCGGATGCAGCTGAGTACCAGTATTTTATACGGAGCGACTGCCTATCTGACCTCCACAACCCATTAACTGTGTAATACGATACCTCTTGGTAAGACTGGTTGTCAGACTTTCGGGTTTCTGACGACCCGTAACGACTGTCAAAAATCCACGAATGACAGCCCGGACCAACGGCTTAACGTGCTTTCCGAGACACGGAGGAGTCTCGGTATGTAAAAAGGTATCCACGGACCGACCCCGGCAAGCGTAGCTTAACCTGATGGATCGACCCGTGCGGCTGTTATTACTTTGCCACCAGCTCCTCCACCAATATCTCACTCCAATAGTTCTTAAATCTTGGTCTATGTCATCCAACTATCTGAGCTTGAGCTGCCTTCGACTTCTCCAGCCAACTTATAAATTTTCCTCCATTCTTGCGACATGTCCTGCTCATCAAAGACGTCCAATTTTGGTGGTTTCAATTAATTACAGTAGGCTCGTCGTACATCTCGATGAGTTCATGTTTGTGCCGCGTTTGCGGTTGCATGTTTTGTAGCAATGTACCGAATATGCGCCTGAGGATTTCCCGTTCGAATACTGACAGAGAGTTCTCGTCTTTTTTGCTTAGTACCTAGCATTCCAAGCCGTATGTCAGCTGCGTGTAGCGTTTTCAGCTTATTAGAGTAGTCGGATATTAATCACCGAACTCATCTAGTTTTAAAACAGATCTCCAAACGGCTGGTTGACACTTCCCGTGACCCAAGGGCTGGCTTTTACCTTGGCCAGAGGCTTAGCATTGTCATACAACGTGGCAATGCCGCCAGTCTCTTGGGTACTTTATCAGTCGACAGCGATGCGGAGGAATTTTTCAAGCCATATTTTAGTTTTTTAATGGTTTTAGTTAGGTTAGGATATTATATTTTTAAGTTAATTATACTCTTTATGTGTACTTTTATATAATATAAAATAAACAAAGTTTTAAAATATGTGTTAATTTTGACGTGTAAAAATGTTTTTTTGAACCAATAACAACCACAACCAACCAACCACAGATACGAATATCTTATTATCATTTATCAAAAGACATGACAACGGTTGAACAGCTTTCCACGCGGAGAACGAAAAACAACAGAAAACTTTTCGTGAATAAACTCACGAACAAATGGGTATTGTGTAGGTACTTAGTACATATTATAATACATACTTATGTAACCGACATGTCGTTAGGTGAAGTTCCATAAACGTTCGTAAAAATCGATATTATACACCAAGAAACGTATAGGGTGTATTCTTAACGCTTTCAAGGACACTAAACGGCTATAGACGTCATAATAATAGAACTACTATTGTGTCTCGTTCAGTGCCCTTGAAACGTAAGGGTACCTAGATTTGATTACCAAATTTAATCAATCAATCAACTCAGCCTATCGCAGTCCTCTGCTGGACAACACCCTGTCCTCCGCCTTCTGCATCCAGTCTGTCCCAGCCACCTTCTTAAGATCGTCGGTCCATCTTGCTGGGGGGCGTCTTCACTTCACTCCAGGACTCGTCTGCTCCACCATCCATAGGTTCTTCGACAAACATGGCCAGCCCACTGCCACTTCAGTTTGCTTACTCTGCAAGCTATGTCGGTTACTCCGGTTCTTTTCCGGATTTAACTTCATTCCTGATTTTATCCTTCAAGGAAATTCCGAGAATAATAACCCGCTTTTTGTTATTTGAAAAAAATATTTGAAAAACATGTCACTGGAGTGAATTCGCAAAAGTACTTTTTTTTTATTTAGATTATGTTTAAATCTAGATTTGAGTAATTACTAAAATTGTTTTTATTCGATATTGGAAAAAATAGTTACAGTTTTAGTTATAGTTTGGTAGTTAGTTGTTAGTTAGTTAGTTAGTTACGTTAGTTAGTTAGTTAGTTATAGTTAGTTAGTTAGTTTGGTGGTTTAGTTGTTATAATAAATAAATAATAAATCAATTTATTGACACACACAGGTTACATATTATACAAACAAGAAAACAAAAGCAGTGAGCATAGTTAGAAGAGTACAAAACTAGAAGAATCCGTTATGTTAGTTAGTTAGTTGGTGTTGGTTTAGTTGGTAGTTGTTGTTAGTTAGTTATAGTTACTGTTACTCGTAGCTGACTGCTTCGTTGGTGTAGTGTTTACAAACGCTCCTGCTGGGCATGAGGTGTTGGGTACGATTGCCAGGTCGATTCAGATTTCGACAATTTTTATAACGATATTCAGGGCGCATGAAAGTTATTCTGTGCTGTTGCACAGAATAACTTTCATGCGCTGAATATCGTTACATGTCCAGGCACCCTAATTACGTAACACACTCAATCTGCCTAGCCTTTTCCCAACTATGTTGGGGTCGGCTTCCAGTCTAACCGGATGCAGCTGAATACCAGTATTTTACATGGAGCGACTGCCTATCTGACCTCCACAACCCAGTATCTGGGTAATACGATACCCCTTGGAAAGACTGGTTGTCAGACTTTCGGGCTTCTGACGACCCGTAACGACTGTCAAAGATCCATGAATGACAGCCGGGACCAACGGCTTAACGTGCTTTCCGAGGCACGGAGGAGTCTCGGTATGTAAAGAATGGTCACCCATCCACTGACCAACCCCGACAAGCGTAGCTTAACCTGATGGACCGACCCGTGCGGCTGTTATTACTTAGCCACGAGGTCCTCAATTACGTAACAACTATTGATTGGAATTTGAATAATTTTGAAACAAATTGCTAATCCATTGCTTCATATGTTCGAATAATTTGTCTGCTCGACAACGTAAATAACGCAATGAATGTTGTTGAACTGTCAAATTGAAACCGATTGCGATTGATAATCTGTTACGCAATTAGGGTGCTGATAGTGAATATATAAATAGCTGACGGATTGATGAAACCTATTGGGAAATATAACGAAATTTAATTGATTTAGGAAAGTACCCAAAAGTGATAATAATTTTGCATTTATCTCTTAATCAACTAATCGAATAGCTTTGATTGCGATTTGAATTAGAAGCTGACCCTTTTGTGAAGATTTGTCGGTATTCAGAAATTTGAAAATATCAAACATTGAAAGTATTTATTAAAAGTTATGTAGCAAAATTAAAACATTGTCAGGGAATACCCTAACCATGCTTGATTATTTAAAAAAGTTACAATGACACTATGTAAACAAATTAGTTGAAAAACATTCTCATTTTGTGGGCTAACCAACGGGCTATTGATGGGGCCTCATACCTCATTGATGGGGATCAATAAGTTCCCTTCAAAATGGTTAAGCTAATTGGTGCTGATCCATGCGTCATGTTCGTGAACGGGCGCCGTCAACTGACGGCGCATGGCAGCTAAGAGACGATCAGTCTCAACTGAGACTGATCGTCTCTTAGCTGCCATGGCTTATTTTTAATTTTTAATTTAGTTGTTTTAGTTTTTATCTTTTTTTTACGGGCGCTTTTTAACGTGCACGTCTTTCTACATTGTTCTCACATGTATATTTTCAACAAGAACGATGTAACCAATATTTTGTAAAAATATTTTGATTTAAAAGAGTGCCCCTGGAGTTTCTTGCCCGTTCATCTTCATAGGGGTCTACTACGCTTTGGAATGGGCAACTAGCTTCATCTTTCTGACTGAACGACCCATTGACAATTCAAAAGTGCCTGTAATTGGTTTATTTGAAACAAATGCTTTGAGTTTGAGTTTGATACATTTATGTAAACGTTATCAAAAGGGAGATAAATTCATGAAAAGCTTATGTTATTTTCAGCTTAAATAATGAAAGATATAACCATTTATTTATTACTATTTATACCACCATATTATGGTTTCTGGAAGAAATTACAGATAGCGGTAAGGGCGCCCATTGTATGATTTAAAATAAACGTTCTATTTCATTGCAATTCTTTTATATCTCTGTTCGAGAATATTAAGATTCTATTAAGATACAAGGCAGTGTGTTTTCATTTATGTATTTTTGATAGCATAAAAAAAATATAATGAATCGAATACTCAATCGTCAATATGAGTAGGAATCTACTCGCTTGAACATAATATGAAAACACGTACAACAAAACATCTTGAAAATCCCATAACGAATGAAATGAGTTAAAGAAATATAGGAGAAAAACAACGTCCCATAATCGTCGCGTAGCAACTTCGTAGTAATCTCGTAGCAATTTCGTAGCAGTCTCGTAGACTCGTGAAATTCGGCGAGTTTTGAAATACAAGCCGCAATAACTTGCAAATAGCCAGTCTATACGAATATTATTAAATAGTTAATTTTGCTTCTACACCTATTCATAAGGCATACGTATTAAAATACCTATTTTCGTATTTGAGTTCGCCAGGATCTACAGGATGTAAGCGACAGCCCTCCGCAAAGTAACAGGGTGCATTCAGCTCCATGTTTTGAATCATATTACACCAGAAAATTTCATTATATTGATATGAAAGTGATATTTAATTATTATTTTACTGATAACTGTTCGTCAGTAATAATCTGTAACAATGAACCAGACAGTGTATCAGTGTTGGGCCTTTTGGTAGTATATGCAGGAACACAGACGTTCATTAATTCACTAAACACAAAAAACTTCCTAAGCAATGGGAAATTTCTAGACGCTGTGTGTCGAATAAAAAAAAATGGCATTGGGATCATAATAAAATGGCACTTCATAAAAAGCTATTTTTCTTGATTTAGGTTGACTGACGGATTGACAAGTGGATCTATCTTGCCTGCCTTTGAGCTTTTCTATTTTTACGTATTAGGACCTGTAGTGCTATTCTGTAAAGATCTCACCGTGAAAACATAAGTGAAGTGATCTTAAAGTGAGCTGTCAATAGTGTCAACTCCTAGCACATCAGGTGGGATGACGGCTCACTTCACACTCACTTCACCTAAGTTATCACGGTGAGATATTTACAGAATAGCACTACTGTTTCACCATCTGCGATTAAGTTCCTATTAAGGCTCCAAGGGCCTATTTCACGATGTCCGAATAGTCACTACTTACCGATTATATTCAAAAATGGAACAGAATTTGCATAAAATTACCTGCCAAGTAAGTTAATTGGATCTTAATCGTAGGTGGTGAAACAAGCTCTGAGTGTAAAGAAATAAATAAATTATAGGCAAGAATAGATTAGATAGATTTGCCAACGGCCGAAATTGATATTTAGGTATTGGTGGTGTTCGTCAGAAAGGTCAGGTGCGTACGAGTAGTACTCGCAAGCGGCGTGCGTGTATGATCAGATGTATGAACGTAAACGAAGCAGAAGGAGTATGTAAGGATTGAAGCAAATGGCGTTCTGTAGTTTCTGCCTACCCCCAAGGGAAGCAAGCGTGAGTTTATTTGTTTATGTATGTATGTAAAAACAATGTAGAAATTGGTTTAGATGAGATTCTGACAAATCTATTATATAAAACAAAGTCGGGTTATTTACACCATTTATAATTATAACTCAAGAACGGCTGGACAGATTTTTACGATGTTTGATTTGTTGGATTTGTCTCCGCCCCTAATAACAGAATAACTATTAAAACACAGGAAAAATTCACTAATAAAAAATATGAAGAAAATTCATTTTCTCATAGAAGAAATTTGCACAGGGCAACGTTTGTCGGGTCAGCTAGTAATTTAAAACTTGCACTTCATTTATCGTAATTAGGAATTCGATCAGTATTTAGGACAAAATGTCTTTGATGTTAGCTTGGTGTTACTTTTTGTTTAATTAAGGTTACGTACTTAACTAGTCACAGCAACAATAATGGTTCTGATCTGATTAAATGAATGTGATAAATAATTAACATTTGCAGTTTCTATCTTTCTTAATCAATAGGTACCTAGGTACAGTACGACACAACATAGATTTTGAAAATTTGCATTCATTAATTTCAATTTTATTTATTATTTATTTATTACTTTACGCACTTAAAATGTACAAAGGCGGACTTAATGCCTTAGGCATTCTCTACCAGTCAACCAAGGGTGGTGAAGAGATTACGAATTTTACGAATATATTTAGTTATATGACTTTACATGTTATTGCGTTTGCGTAAAGATCATTTTCGCCTAAAGCAATAATAAAGGTTGGTGATGTTGAAGGCGGACTCAGTTCGGATCGTCATCTGTTTTACGAATTTTGCCGATGCTATATCTAAGTTTTGTCATACCTACTGTAAAGACGCCAGCACATCAAGCTACGTATAAAAACACAAACACATAACAACAACATACACAACATCACACATACACACACAACACAACACCAACACACAAACATACATACACACATATGGGGGTGTGTGTGTATGTATGTGTCATATTTCTACAAATGTCAAATTTATTTAATAGATTTTGATCTTTATCGCTAAAGCATTAGGTTCAAGATTGATTGGGAACATTTTACAGTTTCGGGTGGCTTGACCTGCCACCCGAAACTGTGTGGTGTTTGGGTCTTTAGTCCTAATTCCTAAAAGGAAAGAAAACAGATATGATTAGTCTACCTAATGTCATACAGGGTGCAGGACATCGGCGCGCTACCTGTTTCTATGGGTTCAGTACATGATTCTAGATCCCACTGCGTTGAAGGTTTCAGCTCAGGGGGTTGTGCGTCGGTGTCTCTGCCAAGCTGAATGTGTATATAATATATAAGTCAATCAATCTGCCTAGCCTTTTCCCAACTATGTTGGGGTCGGCTTCCAGTCTAACCGGATGCAGCTGAATACCAGTATTTTACATGGAGCGACTGACCTCCACAACCCAGTAACTGGGTAATACGATACCCCTTGGTGAGACGTTCGGGCTTCTGACGACCCGTAACGACTGTTAAATGATCCACGAATGACAGCCGGGACCAACGGCTTAACGTGCTTTCCGAGGCACGGAGGAGTCTCGGTATGTAAAGATGGACACCTATCCACGGACCAACCGCGGCAAGCGTAGCTACACCTGGTTAATCGGTTACCCTGCGGCTGATATTACTTAGCCACGAGCTCCTCCTGTGCATGTATAATGTTTAAATATCCCTAAGCATAAAGCATAATCAGCCTACTTTTAGTGTTCCCACTGCTGGGACACAGGCCTCTTCTCGGTGAGAGGGAGTGGGCCTTAATCCACCACGCGGGCCCAGAGCGGGTCACTATATATCTTCGAATTTTTGGTTATGGGACATTTATTTGGACGAAGTCGCGGGCAACACCTAGTTTATACAGGGTTACTGGTAACTCGACGTATTCCTTGCAGGGCGTCATAGTAGGGTTAAAATGCAACAAATTAAACCACCTGTTCTACCGAAATTCAGTAGTTTTTGAGTTAGTTACATTTTTAGTGTTTTTATGAAAAATCCAATTTAACAATGATTTACGGCGCGACTGTACTGGAATTTAAGTTATTATCATACCTGATGCCGTGTCAGATATTTGTTGATAAATAAAAGTTCAAAAATGCCTAAAAAAAGTTTTAGGCATTAAAAAAAAAATATATTAAAAAATTATTAAAAAAAAAATATAACAAAAAAATTAAATAAATTTAAATTAAAAAAAAAAACATTTAATTTTTCGTAATTATTGTGTCAGGAATAAAAATTATGAAAATAAATACTGAATTTCGGTAGAACATTTGGAGGTTTAATTTGTTGCATTTTAACCCTACTATGACGTCCTGCAAGGAATACGTCGAGTTACCAGTAACCCTGTATAATAAAGAACACCAACAGCATAAACATCCAACATTGGGGTGAGTGTTAGCGTGTGTGTCCCTGTGGGATGTCGACTGTTGCATTCACAGGGTTATTCCCAAAGTACTCCAAAAAGAGTTCCCAAACTACTCCATGAAAAATATAATATTTTTAATTAGGTTTCATTCTACTCCATGATAATATTAAAATGTTCTCAAAGTACTCCACCCCATTTTAATCAAAAAGCTAATTTAAATATGTACCGGATTATTATGTTGCTTTTCACTATAAAAGGGTAGTACAGTCAGCTACCCTTTTATAGCCCTTTTTTTATAACCCTTTTTTAGTTTTGCAAATATATTTTTAATTATTAAGATTTTTTTTAAATAAAAGACTTTATAATATAATTCAGCAATCAATATTTGATTTATTATAATTCAACAATTAAAATTATTCAAAAATCAACTGACAAAATTAAAAAAGTGGGGCTCTGGATTCAGAAGTCTAAAAAACATGAAAAACAAATAATAAAAAATCTACAATAATATCTGGCAATTAAGCCTAACATAAAATATTTAAAAAATTCGAAAAATAATCATTTGAAATTTTGTGCGCAGGGGCGTTTTTTTACCTAGATTATTGTTCATATTTCAAAATTTGCCATACAACGTGGCAATGCTGCCAGCCTTTTGGGCACTTATCCTGTTGACAGCGATGCGGACGAATTTTTTGATGCCCTATGATCCTTTCCCCTCCTTTTTAATATACCATGTACATATTATTATTTCTCTCTCTGTCTGTCTATCTGTTAGTTTATTTAATAGATATGTACATACAAATAAATAATGATCCTAAAATAGAATTTAATCTCACTATGCTATGATCACAAATTGTTTGATAACTAGGGATTATCGTAAAAAGCCTACAATTTTAAATATGCATTGATGTTATAACAAAATGCTAAACTTTAATCTTTCTTTTAAGAATTTTTGTGACTGACTGTACGAGTAATGAAATATATGTATTAGCGAGGTAATTATGTAGTTAGAGTAGTTTGAGAATTTATAACGAATAATCGGTGGAGTACTTTGAGAATTATTCCAGATACCTATGGAGCAGAATGGGAACTAAATAATAAGTATTTTTAAATAATAATAATTCCTTGGAGTAACTTGGGAATTAATGTATGAGATTCTTATCTTTTTAGAACAACAGAATGGAGCACTTTGGGAATAACCCATTCACAAACGAGAAATGATCAAGACTTTGATACGAGTACCTACTATTATAATCGATATTTTCTGCTTTTAGGGTACCGTAGTCAACAAAGACCCCTTATAGTTTCACTAAGTCCATCCGTCTGCCCGTCTGTTCGTCCGCAGCTTAGCTCAGATACTCTTAGTACTAGAAAGCTATAATTTGGCATGGATACATATTCATCACACCAACAGTGGCCAAAAAAATCATGTGAAAAAATTTTTTTCAATATACTTCCTCGAAAACTGGTTCATATCGCACTACGATTATTCATTTTCCAACACGTGTGCGGGAATAAAAATTTCCACAGATAACCTATACTTAGTCCAAATTGGTTCAATGCCTCTATTCACACCGTCTCGGCAAAGAGATATGCATCTTTAGGGCGTTAATATTTTTTGAATATATAAATAATGTTAATAAATAGAATATCATCAAAAACCATGATTATTACAATAAAAAAACGTTTATGAACAAATTAACATTTATTTGTGTTCTAAGCTCAAAAATATTGGAATTTTCTATTTTTCATATTAGGCTGTTTATCGGCTTTATACCTTTGCTTCTCCTTCAACCTGGCGAAAGCAAAGCGCGGAAAAAATAAGAAAATTTAAATCATAGTTTCCTAATAATTCATGACAAAAATATTTTACGTTATTTTATTTTATTTCTTCAAAAGTGTATTGAAAAACGTCGTTTGATACACGTGGACATTTGTTATTGCAGTTCTCGGCTCAAAAACAACTTCGCCTACGGCTCGGGTGTTAATTCCGCCTCGAATGCAATAACAAAAATTCTCCACTTGTATCAAAATGTACTATCTAAGGTACCTTCTGTAAGTACACGTAAAGTGGGGATGTTTTTTTTTCTCGTCTACCCCATGGTGTGGGGTGTTGTTGGATGGGTCTTTCAAAAATATTGCGGGTTTGTGACAACAATTTTTCGATTTAGGGATCCGTTTCTGAAATATTAAGCTTTCCCTTTCCCCCACCCTGCCAGCTAAACGGTTAGTATTGGATGGGTGAAAAAATTCACGGTAGTAGTATATATAACGAAGTTAAAAGGAAAACTATTAAAGCTAAGTAGGCTTTTCAAGTTTACGAGTAGGTAATAGTCAAATATTCATGAAACAACAAAAAGCCCTGTTTTTAGTCCGCATTATTGTGCAACTACGGAACCCTATTACTGCGCGTGGCCCGACACGCACTTGGCCGCTTTTTTTTTCATTACAATTTGATACAATAACAAACAACACAATAACAAAAACAAAAACTTCAGATTTTTTTTTAAATTTAGCTTCTAAAACAAATGTTAATATAGAAAATGTTTCTTTTGTAGGAATGCCCTTTTTATTTTGAAAAATAACTGCTAACCCTATTCCCCCAATTTAATTTAAAAACATGTATCTATCTGTCTATTTAAAAAAAAAGTCGCATAAAATAGTTTTAATTGTGACTATACGTAGACTCTCTTTGCATTTTTTGTCAACCTCAATTAAAATAAAGCGCCTGGAAGACCATTCATAGCAAGAAACCAACGCACTGCGTATTGTAGGCGCCCTAAATGAAGCCTTTAATGAATACAACTCGGCCAGAAATGCGGGCATCGACGTCTATTGAATCAACTCACACGTGTAAAACGCCCACCCGAAATTACTAATACAACTGTTGCTATGTTTTCATGACTTAGATAATAATGGATTAAATATGTAGGTATTACAGCCCTTTACTAAAATTGGAATTAGCTTTCAAGTATTTGTAATTTTTGTGGAAAGGCGTTATACATTCTGTAAAATGGAAAAAGTAGTGTGCATCCCTGAAAGTTCACGAAATAATTTTCAATTGAATACAAATGTTCACGAAAATCCGTACCTACGTAATCCACAGACGATACCCTGAAAAAACTGAAAAAAAAAATTACCACAAAACTACTCACGTTGAAAACACATTCTGTTTTTAAAAAGCAATTTCAAATTCACAACACGATTTCCTTTCACTACTTTTCCATAATAACACTTTATATCACAATCACTAATTAACTGGATAAACTGTTACAAATCGTTACAAAATAGAGTATTTTCTTCTTACATATTTTGTTACTGATATGATTTAGTGATAGATATGTTATTGTCTGAAAACTTAGCTAATGTTTGGCTCCGTCTCCGTTTGTGGGCGACGCATGAAGCGCGTCAGAACACTGAGCTTGCGGCGTGGAGTGGGACGCGTAGGGTGACCATGTAGTCGGAGGCTGGGGGGTTGGTCTGCGAAAATATTTGTTTGAGAATTAGAGTGAAATTGGATTTGCAATCGAAATTGGTTTGTTGTGTCGCTACGCCTGATAGGTTTAGTACATATCAGTGTTGTTCAAACCATTCATGTAGGTATCAATATTTATCAAGGCGTTTCTGTTTTCAGAATTTTATTGCTTTGCTTGTTCAGTGCACTTACCTACTTAGTAATTTCAGATTAGTGATAGACTGACTCTATCTTTCCTGCCTTCTCCGTCACTCTACCCACTTTCGCAGGAGAAACAGCTGAAATTTTACGTTGAGGAAATTGCTCAATAATTACATAACAGCTATGTAAAACAGCCGCACGGGTCTTTCCATCAGGTTAAGCTACGCTTGCCGGGGTTGGTCCGTAGATGGGTGACCATCTTTACATAACGAGACTCCTCCGTGCCTCGGAAAGTACGTTAAGCCGTTGATCTCGGCTGTCATTCAATTCAATTCTCAATTTTTATTGCATTCCACAATGTATATTCACGGATCATATCAATGTATATTCGGATTCATTCACGGATCTTTGACAGTCGTTACGGGTCGTCAGAAGCCCGAAAGTCGGACAACCAGTCTTACCAAGGGGAATCGTATTACCCAGTAACTTGGTTGTGGAGGTCAGATAGGCAGTCGTTTCATGTAAAATACTGGTATTCAGCTGCATTTGTGTGATTCATCATCATCATCATTCACAGCTGGACTCCACCAACTACTGGATAATAGGCCTCTCATTTCTTGTGCCAATCCCCAGGCTCCTGAGCCAGCCTGATCCCTGTTCTACCCGCGATGCCAACAATGTCGTCGTCCCATCTCGCCGCAACCTGTTAATTGTGCAACACACTAGGGGCCTATGTCACGATGTCCGAATAGCCACTACTTACTGAATAAATTCAAAAATGTAACAGAATTTGTATGAAATTATCTGCCAAGTAAGTTAATAGGAACATAATCGTACGTGGTGAAACAGGCCCTAACAGTAGCAATATCTTTCATTTTGACAGTTCAACAACATTCATTGCGTTATTTACATTGTTGAGCAGACAAACTATTAGAACATTAGAAGCAATGAAGTAGTAATAACCTTCAAAATCATTCAGATTGTGATTGAGAGTTTACGCAATTAGGGCGCTGGTGTGATTAGGTCGAGTCTATCACCTCAGCTATTTTCATGACGCCAGTAACTAAACTAAAAATAATTAAGCACACTATTTTACTTCATAGAATCATAACCTACCAACGCCTTTGATTCCATTTTTATACTCGTACGTGACGATGCTACAAAAACTATCGATTCCATGTTGATGATTTACGAGTTCACGCTTATTAAAATTATTTGATCATGTATCAGCAAACAGGGCTGTCGCATTTGGTCATCTACTCTCTCGCTCACACGGGACCAAATTCTAAATGTTAGATTAAATAATATCAATTTAATAGGTAACATTAAAAACACATTTATATATTGTGTTACCTAATAAACTCAGCTGAATAGGTAAGTAGGTATTGAGATGTGTTTTTGAGATGAGTTAAATAAATGCCACAGTGAAAATGTGTTTTTAATATTTACCTACTAAATTATTATTATATATTAGTTCGCCAATTGATTCTTTTCATTTAAAATTCTTAAATATTTGGTCCCCTGCGAGCAACAGAGGTGACAAAATGCGACAGTCCCCTTAAAATACCTAGAAAACCCATTAAAAAGCTTCCAAAACAAATCAAATCATTTATTTGCTTGAATATGGGTAAGTACATGATACGTACAACAAAAGTTCTTTAAGCCATATCCTAGCGAATCCACAAAATCCAAAGTCACAAAGGCAAAGTGTTCCAAGTACAAAATCCGACACTTATATTAATCACATC
The DNA here is from genome assembly GCA_946251885.1 of Cosmia pyralina. Classification (NCBI taxonomy): domain Eukaryota; kingdom Metazoa; phylum Arthropoda; class Insecta; order Lepidoptera; family Noctuidae; genus Cosmia; species Cosmia pyralina. The sequence continues at coordinate 21,328,671 of OX276361.1, read as the reverse complement.
CAATAAACAAGTGAGCATCAATTTTATTACCACAATTATCATCTTGTCAACCTGTTGATACGGCATTATCCTTTGATTCTGTCCATCATGGCTTCCCTACCGTGTCAGGGTGAGTCCAGCAAAAGGGAGCTGGTACGCATGCGCGCAGCCCCGGACCGTCTGTCTGAAGCCTGAGAGCACATATTAGCTCATATATCTATGTTTATCTGTGATGCTAGCAGTTTAGTGCAGAAGAACCATGGGCTTCTACGGAGGGAATAAGGTCAAGATCACATGCGGGTGTGATATGGTATGCAGATGCTGATAATGCTAAGTTCTCACCAGTCCTGTGAGTGGATAGTAAATTGGGGTACTTGTATGCATATTCCACACTGGTTCCACGATGCCAAGGTCATTATACGAATAGGATGTGCTTCAATACTTCAATAAGTGGCTTTTTAAGGTTCCGTACGTCCGAATGAATGAAAAACGGAACCCTTATAGGATTACTCGTGTGTCAGTTTGTCTGTCTGTAGGTACGTCTGTCACAGCTAATTTACTCCGAATCTAATATACATTTCTGTGACCCAAACGCGGACGTGTAAAGTAAATAAATGAATTTTGATTAAAAGGGTCCCTTTTGGGCGACAAATTAGAAAATTAAAAAAAAAAGTTTAACTAATACAACCGTACACATGAAAATGAAAGGGAGAGTCTCAATTATATAGTATACTTTTTATAATTTTAAAATAAATAGTTTTAAAGTTATTTAAGAAAATAGATGAAAATCGACCATTCCCCCCTTTATCTCCGAAACGTCAGAGCCTAAATTTTTGATAAAAAAATATACATAGATTACCTACAGAAAAATTTATAAAAAGTCTATGGTCTTAAAATAACATGGTAAATCCCTCAATATTGTGCGTACAAACTTATATTTGCAGTTGGAATGTATGGGAGACCATTTTTGCAACTACAACTAAGTACTCAAGTTTGTTCTTGGGATCCATTCATCCCAACTACGGAACCCTTCATCGTGCGTGGTCCGACACGGTTTGGCCGGTTTTTTATACTTAGATTAGGGATACACTACGCTCTGGAGAAGACGAAGTGCTAATGAGATGATAGACTCATGTCTACAAACAAACGCTTCTTCCACTTTATGCAACCCTGGTATCATCCTCGACCCATGGTGGATAAACCGGTGCGATTAAATTGCCTCTGGCATACCATATCATGAAGTAACCACAAAAGTTGCAAAAAAAAAACATAATAAACTTTATTGCTAAAAAAAAAAAAAAAAAAAAAAAATAGGTAACAAAGATTTTACATTGGTCCCAAACTAGGCAAGCCTGTATCTTGGGCACCAATATGGAGAGTTTACCATAAAACATTCATATTGAAAACATATTCGGTAATAAAACTATTGCTTCAAATTACAAAACCCCCGTCCTCGTCCCGACCACCGAAAACCGTCTTCTTCAAAACAGTGTTTCAAATGCAAGTCAGTTGATGTTTCAATTTTATTGTATGCCGCAGGCAAGAAACTCGCATCGTGTAAATAGGTCGCATTGTAAGGACAGCTGTGAGAACTTGCATCTTATTGTTCTTTACTAGCTACTGGGTTGTCTAGAATGAGCCTTCTGTGCTATCTTTAATGCTAATATGTTGTTCACGCACATCAATTATGTTTAAAGAAACATTGAATGTTGCACCAAAGTCACGCGACATCGGTCGAACTAACTTTATTTTTAAAAAGTGATTGATTTTTTAACCTACTTCAAAAAAAAAGAGGTTTATCAATTCAACCGTATATACCTACCTATATTTTTTTTAATGTGTGTTCGCGGATAACTTCGTCGTTTATGAACCGATTTTGATGATTCTTTTTTTGTTGGAAAGGAGATATCAGGCGATGATGGCATCCCAGAGAAATCGAAGGGAACCTTACAATTTTATAGGCACGCCTATAGCGATTTGGGTATTTTTTATAGTAACGGGTGCATTTGCTCCCGGAAAGCACCATTTGATGAAGTGGAACTGATGAGGAAGACCACATATGGCCATCGGAACTACTCAATAATACGTATTTCACGGGTTGCAATTATTGCTAAGCAAATTATGCTCGCCACAATACATATGTTGAAGAGGAACTGATGGTGACTTCACCATCAGTTCCAGTTCTCCTGGTTCCTTACTGGGAGAACTGCTCAACAATTAACATCTTTGTACCAGGAAAAGCAATATTTTGAAAAAAGTGATGAGCAGTTGACATTAGGCTATTGTAACTTAGATATATTACAGACTGACCCACTAAAACATTAAAAATAAAAAACTTTACTACAAAAAAAAAAAAAAAAAAACTAAAATACAGATCCAAAGGCACCGACTTCCGAAACTAAAGTTATTTTTTACTTGTAGTATTTTTTTTTCAATACACTTCCTCGAAAACTGGTTCATATCGCACTACGATTAGGTTCACAATGCAATATATTTCACACGCGTGCGATTTTTCATTTTCCAACACGTGTGCGGGAATAAAAATTGCCACAGTTATCTTATACCTATACTTAGTCCAAATTGGTTCAATGCCTCTATTCACACCGTCTCTATTCGGAGGTGAATGTTTTTTTTTTAATCTCGCAAAGAGATTTATCTTTACGGCGTTAATATTTTTTGAATATTTATATAATGTTTATAAATAGAATATCATCAAAAACCATAATTATTATAATAAAAAAAAAACGTTCATGAAAAAATTAAAATTTATTTGTGTTCTAAACTCAAAAATATTGGAATTTTCAATTTTCATATTAGGCTGTTTATCGGCTTTATACCTTTGCTTCTCTTTCAACCTGGCGAAAGCAAAGCGCGTAAAAAAGAGAAAATTTAAATCATAGTTTCCTATTAATTCATGACAAAAATAATTTACCTTATTTTATTTTATTTCTTCAAAAGTGTATTGAAAAACGTCGTTTGATACACGTGGACATTTGTTATTGCAGTTCTCGGCTCAAAAACAACCTCGCCTACGGCTCGGGTGTTAATTTCGCCTCGAATGCAATAACAAAAATTCTCCACTTGTATCAAAATGTACTACCTACTGTTGGTTGTTTTTTTTTGTAAAAAAGTTTTTTTACACCTTTGGTTGAGAGTAACGCGGTCACGCGCTAGGTTGCCGCGGTCGGTCTGTGGATGGGTGAACATCTTTTCTTAACCCTCCGCGCCCATCAAAAAATCTTACGATTTATGAGAGCTTATGCATGAAATATTAAGTCTATAATTATTCATTTCAAAACGGTGGCAGAAAATGACTACCTGGTGTAACAGCAACTACCAATTTTTGGTAAAGTTTATGTATCGTTTTTTGCCCGCGAAAAACAATACCGGGGTCTATTAGTTTTGACAGGCAACTGAAGTAACTTCGGTGACATTACGTCACTTAGTGCTGCCAGCAAAATGATGAGTTTTCTACTACAGATACAAAAATACTTCTAACTATAAATTTGCTATGTAGGTATCGATTTTTTCAAAAAATACACAACTGGGCAAAGTTGAACCTCAAGGGCAAAATTGCCAGGTTTTACGGTACTGTGAATTACAAGATATTTTTTTTGCAGTTGCAGAAAATCGCCCATTTAAAAAAAAAACCTTATGAATCAGCATTTTAGTAGTTCTTGATTAAATACAGTAAAATATGGTACATTATATACAGAAGTTTCAAATTCCTAACTTGTCTAATTGTTGCGATAGAGTTTGTACAAAAATGGTCTAAAATTAACAACTTTTATGGCCCCCTAATTCTTCATTTAAAAGATAAAAAAAAAATATATATGTTTGTAGGTACCTACTCTACTCGATGAGTTGTAGACAATGGCACCCCACATGCTAGGGTAAGAATTTTTTAAGTGTCTACCTTTTACGGTTCATGAGATACAGCCCTATGATAGACAGACGGACGGACGAACGGACGGACAGCGAAGGCTTAGTAATAGGGTTCCGTTTGGTACCCTCAGAGTACGGAACCCTAATAACGATTAATTTTAGACTGTGCTTGACTAACTATAGTTATTATGTGTTTTCGTCTCAGTTTAAATTGTTTAATTGTGTACCTACAGTATACAAATGACTTAAGCAAAAATGCCATATAAAAACAAACAAAAGACTTAATCAAAATAATCACAACTAAGTACCAGCTTGTTTTTCTGTGTTGTAGGTATAAGCCAGTGCTGGTATCCGAATATGATATAACATAAACATAACATCACCCCTGGCTTCCTCGAAGGGTGAGGCAATTCTCATGTGACAGGAGGCGAGCCTGTTGTCATCATCCGGCACAAATCCAGACTCCGGGCTGCAACTGAGAAATACCTCTAATAATAAAACCTAATGGAAAAACCCAATAACACTTTGTCCAACTTGGGAGTCGAACCCTGAACCTCATGCTCAGCAGTAGCGCTTGCGACCACTAGCCCAACGACGCAGGCCAAATCTACGTATACAACGTGCCGCCGCAATGGCGACATTAATTAAAGACACAGGTTGGGCCAGTAATTATAAAAATTAAAATAAGATAAAATAATTCGTAAATTGAAAAAAAAAATCAAATAAACTAAATAATAAAATGATAACCGAAATTAGGATCACTCTATGCAAAGGACTCATTCATGAAGCTATTCTATGCCAGACGGTAAAAGGCCGTTGACCGACACCATTTTTTTGTTCATTGTTTGTCTATTGTCTCAGCTGTAAGTAGCTTCATGAATGACTTTTGCAAAACCCCCAGAAAAAATCTCGAGTGGCGTGACCTTTCTTTTCTCGTTCATTTTAATTTCATCTCTGTGCTACAGGATGCTCCAAGATGCTATTTTAGAAAATTAATAAATTAATATCGTTTAATGAAATTAAAATATCTTCATAAAACGAAAACGCGGAACCGTATACGCGTGTCAAATTAATGTCGTCTTTGCAGCAGCGCCACGTTGTATATAAATAAAACGAATGGCTAAATGTGTTTCTAAGCGCAAAACTCAAGAACGGCAGGACCAATTCGGCAATTTATTTTTTCAATGTTTCTTTGAAGTCCGAGGAAGGTTCTTATGAAAAGAAAATTGGAAAAGTTGCCATGGAAATTCGGGAAAACTGAAAGTGCATTTCCTATGGGAATTTTGTATGAATTATTGAAATTTAGACAGGACAACGTCTGTCCGGTCAGCTAGTAATAAATAATATATTGAAAGCCAATATTCCTAAAAACCTTTGTCGTAACAATATGAAAGGGGTCGTGTTTAGCTGTGGACTTAGGCAGATCATATAGCCGGCTTATTTACCTACTTCTGTCTATTTGCTTTCTATTATTACTGGGCTGTACTGGCATCAGACTAAATAAAAAACCAAGACATAGCGCTGTGAACAATACAGTGAAGCATGCGCAAAACTACAAGCACACATTTACATCAAACTACAAACTACACCTCACATGTTTACGAAAGATTTTTTTTAAGTGCACACATGTTTACGAAACCGGCCTCACGTCACTGTTGACAGCGCTATGTCTTGATTTTTTATTTAGTCTGAGGTACTGGCATCAAAACGTTTTTTAGTGGCACGGAAGAGCAATTGATAGATAGGAACTGTGAGGACTTGAACCTCACAGGGGTAGAGAGAGGTCAGAAGACCGAGGGCCTTAATATTAAAATAACTCGGTTTAAACTTAAAATATATCTCACTCCTATTGTCCTAGCTAGAATCTGTCTCCATCCTTGAACAGCTTCAAAAGTCAATGATATTATACAAATATTATGTGTAGAAAGACGTGGATAGGTTACCTACCCCACATTCGATGTTCAAAAAATTTTTTTTTACAAAAAAATACAACCGACTTCCAAAAACAACACTACAAAGTGAAAAATAACTTTAATTTCGGAAGTCGGTGTCTAGTTAAATGTATTTTCGTTTTTTGCCACCGACTTCCGAAATTAAAGTTATTTTTCACTTTGTAGTGTTGTTTTTGGAAGTCGGTTGTATTTTTTTGTAAAAAAGTTTTTATTTTTCACTTTTTAGTTGTGGTACCTACCCCACACAAATTCTAATACCACTACCTGCAAAAGAAACAAGAACATCATCCATATAAAACTGGGGAAAAAATACGTATTATTGAAGCTAACTCAAAAACTACCAAAGCAAAGTTAATCAATTTTATATGGGACCAACTGTGATGTATACCCTCTCGAATAAAACAAAAAAAAATCCAAATCGGTCCAGCCATCTTCGAGTAATCGGGGAACAAAAAGGTTCCGACGAATTGAGAACCTCCTCCTTTTTGAAGTCGGTTTAAAATGGCACAATGTCGAACTATTAGAGACAAGTGGGACGTAGGACGTAGAAGTAGGACGGCATGTCATAATTATCAGGAGCGAAAAAGAGACAAGACGATGAAAATGTGGCTAATTAGCCAGATTTTTACATGCTACTGGCGGAGCGTGTATAACCTATTTACTTCTTTTTAACCGGCTTCAAAAAAGGAGGTTCTGTATTCGACCCGTATGTATGTATGTATGTTTGTTTTTCCGCGATTTTCTCAAAAACTTATCAACCAATTTTGATGACGGCATTTCTATGCGGATTATGATGATTCTTCTTTTGGTTCGACTTGGGCTTACCTACTTATGTAATCGTATATTTAACTAAAATGGAAAAATAAATTTACTTTAAAAAAAAGTAAAACCGACTTCAAACCAAAAACAAATAAAATAACTTTCATAAAACACTTAACAGCTTCTGAAGTCGGTGTCTTCAATTCTTCAATGCACTTTAGCTTGACATCCGACTTCAGAAGCTTTTAAGTGTTTTATGAGAGTTATTTTATTTGTTTTTGGTTTTGCAGTCGGTTTTTACTTTTTTTAAAGTAAATTTTTTTTTACTTAAGATATCCGCTCACGCGAGCGCGGTGTGAATCGGGTCCGTGGAGTCATTTTACCTAATATTGTACGTGGTGCGAGTTCTATACTAAGAAAATATTTTTTTATTATTAACGTTGTTCCATCTCTATTAAGTACTAATATCTAATGGGGGTAGGCAGAAACCACAGAACGCCACCTGCTGCGATCTTTACATGTTTTATTACGTTTTTATGATCGTGGTAATCATAATTCCTCTGGCCAATTAGTGGTTATTTGTTATGAGGAAAAAAACCATTAAGTACTTAAATGTTTTTACTACTAAGAAAAGAAACTGAGTGTCAGCTTGAATTGCCAGAAATATAATTACAGGCATGTGTTGTTGACGTGACCTATAAGATATTTTATAGTATAGTTAAAATCTCGCTGCAGACTTGGTCATAAATCATAATCGGAGTAGGGATGTGCGCTAGTTGCGCGCGCTCAAGGCCGTTATCGATAACAGAATCATTAAGGTTATCACGTAAACATACTGCATTCATTAAGTATGCAGGGTAACTAATGAGTACTAATGTGTTTTTACGAGACTTCCTTCTCGTAAGAACACATTAGTATCCATTAGTTAATTCTATAAACAGAAGGTAATTGTATAAAAACTAATATGTTTTTACGTTCTTTTAATTTTAATTTTCTATTTTTAGTTTTATATATACGATCTTTTGTTTATATATTTAATATGCTTTGTAGTAAATTTGGTAATAAAATAAAAAAAAATGTGTATTTATTTCTATCACCCATTTATAAATATATAAAACTATCGATATCACTCATCGGCTGCAGTAATGCACAGGACTACGTGTGGGCGTGGCCTGCCCATAAGCCCGTGAGTGGGAAAGAGAGTGAAACACTCGAATGATTTATGACCGAGTCTGCAGCGAGATTTTAACTATACTATAGTAAGTTGCCATATGCAGAGGTTATTGCCAGGTGGATCTAATACATGCGCTCTTTAAGGCGAGCAGTAATGCCAACTAGGGCCACCATTGCGAAATAAAAAAAAACCGACCGAGCAGAGGCGGATTTGCCCTAAGGCACATTAGGCCCGGGCCTAGAGCGGCCAGATATTAGGGGCGGCCAATCTGACAAAAAACTGATGTAACAAGAAATAACTGAAAGTACCTAAATGTTCTAAAGACTCGCGCACGTTATGGCGGGCCGCACTGCACCGCATCGTATAACAATAATCTTCCTAAATCACTCGTATATATAGGGTTACTGGTTATTGACCAATATCCTCTTAAGGGGTCACTATACTCATCATTATGAACAACTTTTACTATGGAACCAAACCTGAAGTCGCGAAAAAAAAATCAGTAACTCGATTTCGATAAAAGTTAGCAATACAGTAAATTCATTATGCAGTGTATAAGATGGGTGCTGAGAAAGAGGCGGCTGGTACCTATTTTTACTACATGGCCTGGAGCCTAGGGCGGCCAACACTGCGAATCCGCCTCTGCGACCGAGTGCGTGTCGGACCACGCACAATGAAGAGATCCAGAGATCCAGAGGTCTAATTGTGTGCTTTGCTATTACACCTAGTTAAGGAACTTGTAATTTATAAAATAAATAAAATAAATAAATAATAAATAATCCGTAGTTGGGATAAATTTATCCCAAGAACAAACTTAACACTGTAGTTGAAAAACATGGTCTCCCATACATTCCAACTGCAAATGTAAGTTGGTTGACTTTGAAAAGCCTACTTAGCTGTGATAGTTTTCCTATTAACTTCGTTATATATACTACTACCGGGTTTTTTTCATCTATCCGAAACTGATCGTTTAGCTAGTTGGGTTACTCCAACAAAAATTAGCAGTTTAAAGATTAATATTTCACAAACGGATCCCTCAATCGAAAAATTGTTGTACTCGTAACAAACCCACAATATTTTTGAAAGACCCATCCAACAACACCCCACACTATGGGTTAGACGAGAAAAAAAAAAACATCTCCACTTTACGTGTAGGTACAGAAGCCTAAGGTACCATAAAAAAAAATTTTTTACCACTTTGTCGGCGTGATGAATATGTGTATATCCATGCCAAGTTATAGCTTTCTAGTACTAAGAGTCTCTGAGCTAAGGTGCGGACGGACAGACGGACGGACATAGCGAAACTATAAGGGTTCCTTGTTGACTATAGAATCCTACAAAATCATAAGTCTGGAGATATGGAACATTTTGTTTCCTATCCTCATTTTGTTTCCTATATAATTTCAAAATGTTCTATATCTCCAGACTTATGATTTTTTTCTCAATGGCGTTAGTTGCAGGCACTACTCGCCTTAAGCAAAAAAAATACCTGACACAATACTTACTACATAAACATAACATCTTCATTGGAAATTAAGAGATCCGCAGGAGACTCAGGTAACCGACCCAGCCCGAAGAATCGCCAAACTGAAGTGGCAGTGGGCAGGGCACATTGCTCGCAGAACAGCTGGCCGATGGGGCCGATAGGTTCTGGAGTGGCGACCGCGTATCTGAAGACATAACCTTGAAAGGCTTCCCACAAGGTTGACCGATGACCTTGTGATGGCCGCAGGAATCCGCTGGATGCGGGAAGCACAATCGGTCGAAGTGGCGGTGCTTGGGGGAGGCCTATGTCCAGCAGTGGCCGTCTTTTGGCTGAAATGATGATGGTGAAACATAACATCACGCCTGTAATCCCCTAAGGGGAATACAGAGGTGTACCTAAAGTACAACCCCTATGTAGCCAGTTATGTTTAAGGCCCATGTAACTGGGGGACCAGCCTATTGCTAGCAACCAGGTACTTATACAAATTACCTACCTACTATTCTGTACTTTTCTCAGTCTGCTCCGACTTTCAGTGTCTCGGTTCACTCGTGCAAAGCGATGGCGAAGTAGATCGGACGGTTAAGCATAGGATTAACACTGGATGGATGAAATGGCGGCAGGTCACGGGGACAATCTGTGACTCCCGCATTCTCCTTAAACTTAAGGGGAAGATATATAAAACAATGGTTAGACCTGCTGTCTTGTATGGATCAGAATGTTGGGCCACAAAAGGGATGAATGAAAAGCAGTTGCATGCAGGTGAGATGAGAATGCAAAGAGGGATGTGTGGTGTTACACGAATGGATAGAATAAGAAATGAGTACATAAGAGGAAGTCTAAAAGTGGCACCGGTGACTGAAAAGTTGTGCGGAAATCGGCAAACCAAAGATCGTAAGACCAAAGAAACGATGGATGGATTGTGTGAAAGATGACATGGCTAGAAAGGGGGTGACTACCGAAATGACGAATAATAGAGAAGTATGGAAAAAAAGGACATGTTGCGCCGACCCCAAATAGATTGGGATAAGGGCAGGAGAATGATGATATTCTGTACTTTTCTGGCATTCGCTTTTTGGCTGTTGTTTTTTCTGTACTTTGATTTTCAAAGGTCAATCCAAAACCATTATAGATTGAATCCCACATTGAAAGTTTAACCGAAAATTAACAACATCTCGAACAATTAGCCGACGTTCGAAAAATATTGCGGCGATTTTTTTTCGCGCACTGGATTTTCAGCGCCAATAGTTTAAAATCCAACAGTGTGTTTTTTCGACGCGCTGGAATGCACTCTGTTGTTGTTAGGTTGGATTCTCGAAGCTCGGCTCAACACCGAGAGTTGAAAATCATGCATCAGTGCATGATAAAAACGATATTTTTACGTCCGTGCGAACGTCGGCTTAGTGCCGTTAGGACCCGTGTTCACAAAATGATCCCAGTCAGCTTAGCGAGCCATAAGTAAACCAATACGAGGTCAAAAAGGAAACGCTCTGAAACCGGAACAAACAACCAGCCAGGGACGGAATTAATTTCAAGTGTTGACAACAATAACAAACGCTAAACTTTGAATTTAAATTTATTTTTTTAAATGTTGCACAATATGCTAGACATTTTCTTTGCCGTAGAAGTAGGTATAAGTTATTAGAGATACAATTTTGTGGCTTTCGACCATCCTACTATCCTAATTTAATATTTTAAATGTGAAAGTTTGGATGGATGGAAGTTTGTTACTCAATCACGCCAGGACGGATGAATGAATTTGGATGAAGCTGGCGAAGCCGCTGGCTGAAGCTAGTAATTTATAATGTTAGATGACGCGTTATGGATAGTTACCTAACATATAACGTATAATTATTTCAACTTTTTACAATTTTTTTTTTCTTCTATTTTTTTATTTACATAGGTACTTATAACTAGATAAAAATATAGGTAATGTGAGTTGATGATGTCAGTAATCTCTTTAATTACACTCCTTTCAAATAAATTAGACATTGATGAACTCTTGCAAATGTCAATAATTTAGGAAACATAATAAGCGGTTTGCATAGAACCAGAGACATAGGTGACGAATTACGAATATTACGATGGTGACTTAAAACTAAAATCTTCAACAAATTCAAGGTGACTTCAACAGCCTTTGCTCCCAACCCTCTCTTTCAATAAGCTTCAGTCTGATTCCCCCAATTGGCTGTGTCACTACGGCTTTGGGCTCGAACGTCAGTTGTTTCTTCATGCCTGGAGCCAGCTCCACGTGGTACTTCTTCAGTAACGTTATCAGACCGGCCGCCATTTGCATTCTTGCAAATCGCATACCTGAAAACAAAGACAATGATTATAAATTATTTGAATCGATATCTTGTTTAACTTTACTTACGATGTCAAACAGTGGAGTTATCACCTCACATCACATGTTTGTATGGAGAAAATGTCGATTAGCGCAGCCTTAAGCATTGGGTTGCGAATTAAAAAACTTGCGGGGCATTTGTGTAACACACACTTTCAATCGAAATCGATTTCATTTTGACAGTTCAACAACATTTATTGCGTCATTTACGTTGTCGAGCAGACAAATTTTTCCAACATAATATGAATCGAATGAAGCAATGGATTAGCAATTTGCTTCAAAATTATTCAGATTCTAAATTGATATTGTGTTACGTAATTAGGGTACCTACTGGTAAGCAAAGATGCTTTTCTTTTGATTCCTTTTTGCAGTGAAATTGCGTTATGGCTGTCTAGTTTGACTCCCGAAATAGAAGACTCCCACGCGCACCGGAATTAAACGCGCTTCGTTTAAATGTAGATTTTATAGAACATCGTAATCGATAAAAAAATATCCCATACATTTGGGTCGAATAGGTACTGAAGCTTTGTAAAGAAAGAAAGAAAAATATTTTATTTGGGACACGCACAGGAAATACAGTACGGGACAGCTGATAATTTTTTCTCGATTACGATATTGGTCCCATGGAGAAAGTTGTTCAGTTTGATGGTCTGTACCCTTAAATTTTACCACACCTTTCTGATACACCCTGTATATAGCAAGTCCAATGTCAGATAAACAAAACCGCTTCTATCTTATCTTGTATTTTTTATATACATTGGATATACTCAATCACGCCGGTACCAACTGATTGCGTTTGGATGAGAATAACATACTATGAAGTAAGTTTAAACGTACTTAGCTTAGCACCCCAATCTTAGCTAAGTGCTCTCTAATCTAATTATTTTTACGTCACAAGTGGCAAAACAATTTAAACAAAACTTTACTTATAGTGGGTAATACATTGGAGAACCCCATCTCTCATACAGACTCATTGAGTGATAGAGATTCATCGTAAGTATATATAATAATGACTTTACCGAAAAAAAAAATAAGCACTTACCGATACAGATTCTGGGACCATCACCAAATGGCATGTATGTGTATGGCCTGATGTTCTGCTTCTGCTCTGCCAGAAACCGCTCAGGACGGTACTGTTCCGGTTCCGGGAAGAACTCCGGGTTATGCTGCAAGTGGTATACCGGCAGGTGCACACGGAGACCCTTCTCTAACTTCAGTCCTGACGGGAACGTGTAGTCTTCTATCACCTCGCGAGTTAGCACTCCTAGCACCGGGTACAGACGAAGAGCTTCATCAATACACGCTTCCATGTAAGGTGTCTCTGCAACGCACTCATACTTCAGCACATTGTTATGACGACGCAAGTAATCGTCCACTTCTTCTAGCAGCCGTTCTTGAGCTTCAGGATGTTTCGCCAACTCAAACAACGTGTAACCCAAAGTGGTTGCCGAAGTCTCGTATCCCGCTGCGAAAAACAAGAAGCACTGCGCCACCAATAGATCGTCGTCCACATCTAAATTAATTTTCTTTCCTGAATCAGATTTCATATTCTTCAAACTATCACCTGTCATCGAATGGTTGGTTTTCAATTTCAGCACGAGGTCAACAAAGTCGTTCCTCGACGTCGGCGTATAATTACGGCCTTTGAAAATTCCTGTCAACAAATTATTGAAGAAATGGTCAACTTCTGTCGGCTGCGATCTGAATCCCAGTGCGTAGAAGATGGCCGGCCAGATAGCTCGTGCAACATTCTTGAATGCTCTAAACCTATGAGTATCAAAGATAACATCACCAATTTGTCTGAATGGATTGTTTTCTTTCTTTTCCATCGTATTTGTGTCAACGCCAAACGCGCAGGATCCAACGCAGTCCATCGTGTACCTCGCCACGAGCATCCTCGCTTCGACCTCGTTGCATTTCTGCACTTCTTCGTCGAGTATCTTCTCGAACACGTGAGAACACTTCTCGATCAAATGGAACATGTTCTTCATCTTGGCGGAGGAGAACAGTGGAGTCAGGTTCTGACGTAGCACCTTCCACCTGTCGCCATAGGTGGAGAACAGGCTTTGTGTGAACAACTCCCTGTGTGAGTAGTTAGAGACTTCACGGCCGCTGAAGAAATAGAAATCCTTCGTCATTACGAGCTTGATGTGTTCCGGATCTTGTACGATGAGGGTGGGTTCCGTGCCGTAGTAGGCACCAATGTACGGCACGTTCGGGAATTTCCGGCATATTGTCTGTGTGAGTTGTCCTAAGTACGTCTTCTGTAAAATAAATCCGGAGAAATTCCCGAAAAACGCGACCGGTGGTGAATGTGGCACCTTCTTATCCTCCCAATATTGGAACTTTCGCCTGGAAGTGAGGTAGACCGCGTAGAAGATCAGAGGTAGCGTGGCGAGCAATACTAACGCGATCATGTTGAAGTTTTGAGGAATCTGATTATGTTAGAAGTGTGTTTGGGTATTTATAATTACATAGATAACGAGCTCGGCGTACTTGAGGTTAACAATGTATTCAGAAATTGTAAGGAATTTCCCGTTAGTACAAAATGTTGATAGGTGTCGATTGCACTTTATAACAATTAAGAGATAGTTCAACCCTAAAGTGGAACAAAATAAGTGTTTTCCTGAAGAGCATCTCGACACCAACAATTGAGGCTACGCTAACTCGAATTTTAGGTAAATTTGTTTTTTTATGCCAAGTTGCTTAAAATGTGTTTTTTTATGTGTAATAAAAAAATCGTGAAGAAATATACAAAAATAACGAAGTTACAAATATTATACAACGCTAAGTAAAGGTACTTTTTTAAATCATTCGATAATGTATTATTCCAACTATTATTAGCGGAATGTGCGCGGGGAGGGGACACACCGCTTGTTTGTTTAAATTAGTCTAACGACACTCTTGTTGCTGTGTTAGATCGGTTGCATATTAGAAAATCAAAACTTTCCTGAGCAAATTTCAAAAGAACAACGTACAAATCAACAAAGTTTAAAATAACGATGGTCATTTGATCAAAAGTTCAGCTGACCAAAGTCTGGAATATCAATGCTTAAATTATTTATTACACTATTGACCAAATCGTTTAAAGGTCAAAATGGATTACTGGATAAATTATTATTTTTACTGGATAACCCTAACCCTGGACGGTCGACGTCAGGGGCAGCCCGAGGTTCGGTTGGTTAGGTTCCTTTAAACCCTGCAGACAGAAATAGGAGCTCCGCGCAGCGGGGCTCCGTCGACCTGCTGACGGAAACCCTAACCCTAGACGGTCGACATCACGAGGAGTTAGGTTCGAAATGTATTGATATTTTAAAATTACATCTAGCAACTTTTTATCAGTCGTTCATTTGATGTCACATATAATACATTGGGATTTTAATTTTTTTCTAAATAAAACATTTGGTCATTTAAATTTTGTTATTTCGTTTATTGTTCTTTTGAAATTTGCTCGAGAAATTTTTGATTATCTAATATGCAACCGTTAGATCGTGCGCAGTTTTAAAAACTTTATCAGGAAATCAAAATTGATAGCATCACTGTTACAAGTTATTTAAACTATTGTTAGTGTTATTTTATTATTATAAAAATGTTACGAGAACGAGTTAAATACTTAGTGGATTTAGCCAAAAAGGAGAAATATTCATTGAGGAGTGTTAATAGAAATAGTGAGATACCAAGAAAAATAACACTTCTTTAACACTATGACATCCCATAATCATTACGCTAACATTAGTTAGACGTGTGTAGGTAATATGCAAAATTTTATTGAGGAATTACGTTTATGGCTTTAAACTTTAACTTGCGCTTAATCAAAAAATAAAAATAACTAATTAAGGAAAAATAAATATAGGATATTACAATGAATTAGTTAACTACTAAGGGTACCAAATTTTAAATAAATATCTTAATTAATATAAAAGTTATCACGTTTTTCCTTATAAGACGCGGTCAACCAGACACGTGTTTTTTTTTTTGTTTAATTACCTAAACCGATGGAGTATATATGTAGTTACCTTTTATTGCAGATGTCTCTAGACGGCAGCTACCATTTACCATCAACTGATTCGTTGTTGTTTTTCTTCCAACAACTTTAACAAAAAGTTCTTCGGTATTGGGAGAGCGACTTTCGTTGTTAGGCCTCTGCCTCGAATTTCGCGGGCAGCGGGGCGGCGGCGGCGGCGGCGCGTCTCGCATTGTCCCGCCCCGCTTCCGCGCCGCTGTTTTCGAGGTCCGGTCCATTTGTTTTTATGCATAAAATCGCTTCCGCGCTGCCGCCGCTGCTGCCCCGCTGCCCGCAATATTCGAGGCAGAGGCCTTATGGAGGCACTCTGTTATTACAATTTAAAGTAGATAAACATTATGGCTATAAATAGATATTGAGAATTATTCCAGAATCAAGAATAGTAACTTCTTTGCATAAAATTCAGGTTTTACCATGTTTAGATCGACTGTCGATAATATTTGTTTTGTTTATTTATTTCTCGGATCGCCACCAGAGGTTACACAAATACACGCATGTTAATATAAACGGGGGCAAATACAAGTGTGCCCTTCCACATATAGGCGGCCACGTCATTCAATTAATATCCAGGTAGATACAACAAGTTTGACCAGGACGAAAATATCTTTATAAATAAAAAGAGAAGTCCTGAGTGACTGACCGATTGACTGACTCATCAACGCCCAGCCCAAACCCTTGGACCTAGAAAACTGAAAGTTTGCACAGAGGTTCCCTTTATAATGGAGATAAGAATGATGGGATTAATTCCCGGTAGTACGTTCCCATCCTACGGGAATTTTCCGTCATCCACGCGGGCGAAGCTGGCAAAAGCTAGTTAGAAATAAATTCAAATACAATATAAGAAAATCATACAAAATAAAACAAAATGAAAAGTTTTGCTTTTCATTTTGTTTTATTTTGTATGATTTTGAGTAAGGGTACAAAATAATACAAATTAATATTAGGTCTTTACCTATGAAATTGCCGTTCTGCAGTACTGGCCATTTCAAATCAAAATAATTTTTGTTTGGCTAAGAATTCTAATTTCAAATTAATTTTATTTTAAAAACATGGATTTTTTTTTCCAAAAGTAGTCATTTGTTTATTGATTAGTGTTACATTTTCATCGCATTTCAATCTTTTTCGTCATCATGGATACGTTAAAAATTCGAGTAATTATGGAATATGAGTACCGTCGTGGCAGCAACGCGGCACAAGCGGCACGCAACATCAACGACGTTTACGGAGCTAACACTACAAACCAACGCACCACTTGTTATTGGTTTGCTCGCTTCCGTTCTGGAAATTTCGACCTGAAAAATGAACCTCGCGGTCGTCCGAAGACTTTGGTCGACAATGACGAATTAAAGGCGATTGTGGAAGCTGATGATACACAATCTACGGCTGAATTAGCAGCAGCTTTCGACGTTAGCGTCAAAACAATATTGGTCCATTTGCGTCAAATTGGCAAGGTAAAAAAGCTTGACAAATGGGTGCCCCACGAACTCAATGATCGCCAGCGCGAAGTACGCGTCGAGACGTGCCTTGCACTGCTCAACAGACACACAAATGAAGGAATTTGGAACCGCATTGTTACCTGCGATGAAAAATGGATTCTGTTTGATAACCGCAAGCGCTCAGCAAGTTGGTTGGATCCTGGTTCAGCACCTAAACAATGCCCTAAATGAAAACTTACCCCTAGAAAAGTGATGGTCACTGTTTGGTGGTCTAGCGCCGGTGTGATTCATCACAGCTTCTTACCAAACGGGGTAAGCATTACTTCAGATGTGTACTGTGAAGAACTGAACGCAATGATGGAGAAGCTGGCACATCTCCAACCAGCATTGGTCAATCGCTCGTCTCAGCTGCTCCTGCACGACAACGCGCGACCTCATACTGCACAGCAGACGGTCTCCAAGTTGCAAGAACTGGGGTTGGAAGCTCTCCGTCATCCGCCCTACTCACCAGACCTTGCGCCTACAGACTACTACTTTTTCCAGAATTTGGATAACTTCTTGGCGGGAAAAAAATTCAATACCCGAGAGGCAGTACAAAATGCCTTTGAAGAATTTGTTGCCTCCCGTCCAGCTGATTTCTTTAAGAAGGGCATCAATAAACTGCCACTGCGTTGGCAAAGATGCATTGATTGCATGGGTGATTACTTCGATTAATACAAATAAAAAATGCATGAAAAAAATTCGTTTAAATTTTTTCATACAAAACGGCAATTTCATAGGTAAAGACCTATTATTAAACAAATTCTTATAAAATAAAAATAAAACAAAAAAATATTACGACTCGGATACTATGGCTGATAATTAAACATACATCACATTTAAATATAATTAAGTACAATACAACTATTTAAAAAAAAAAAATAAAAAAAATAAAAAAGTGTTTATTCACAGAAATATTATTATTACACAAATACATATTACGCGTACGCGCGCGCGCGTATTACGTGTATATTGTAGCTAATTTAAAGTTGTAATAAATAGATGTAACCGAGGGCAAGAGTACCTACAGTACAACTATTTTCTTAATGTCCCTCGGTAAACGTTGTGTTTTGTCAGACTTTAGCAGCTTTCAGAGTTAAAAGAGTATTAACAACTCTATATACTTCCAAGTCGATTGATAGCGTCCGGTCTGCACCAAGTGCAAAGGGTAATTGATAGAAATCTGGGAGTATTCCCATTTGTCCCCGCATGTTTGTCCCCGTTCGGGGCAAACATACACAAACCCACGCGGGGACAGACGGAAATACTCCGAATCAATACTATTGACGAAACACGAAGCTTGCCGCGGGACATTAAGAAAATAGTTGTACTGTAGGTACTCTTGCCCTCGGTTACATCTATTTATTACAACTTTAAATTAGCTACAATATACACGTGAAATTCGAAAATATTGAAATGGGAGTTCTCTTATTTTCGGGAATGTCTTCAAAAGTGCTGTAAGTGTGGTGCTCACGCGTGACCTACCTATGTCGTTGTACTTCGCTCATGTGTGTTTATTAACAATTAGCTTATTATCGATGCTTAAACCTAATAACACAACAATGAATACAGGCTGACTTATAAAGGAAGGAAGGATGAATGATATACGAACAGGTACATGGTATTCCATTCTCGTTCCAAATAATTAGATGAAAAATAGGACAGTAAAATAATCCTATAAAATACATCAGTTGTGGTTCCCCCAGCTTATGTGTCGACCGACGGCTTGCTTTTGTACAGTCAGCGTCTAAAATATCGGGACGAACGACTGTTCAAAATGATCTCAAAAACTAAGAAAATTAAACTTTATCGACATGATTTTGACGTCACACAAAAATGTTGACAAATTTAGTCCTTGACAAGTATTTAGATGTCTCTCTTTTCATAAGCAGGTCTTGATTAGTTAAAAAGAGACAAAATGCTTTATGACACGTGATATTTGTTTATTTATTATTCCTATAGTAGAATAAGCCATCTCCATAAGTTTATCTCAATGGTATCAGCAGTGCTATTCTGTACAAATCTCACCGTGAAAACCTAGGTGAAGTGAGCTCTCATTCTACGAGTACCTGATGCTAGGGATTGACACTATTGACAGCTCACTTCACCTAAGTTTTCACGGTGAGATTTGTACAGAATAGCACTGCTGGTGGAATGACAGCTACAGCTCACTTCACCTACACTCCTACCGACTTATCTGTGAAATGGCGAAAATTGGAACTACGGCCGTCATGTTGAAATGTCATTCGATTGTGCCGACCACAGAAATCTAAATAATAAGGCACTTATTATTTAGATTTCTGTAGTGCCGACGCATGTCATTCGATTGTGTCGACGCGTCGACGGTGCCGTCCTCTTTCAGTTCACAGATAAGTTGGTAGGACTGTACCTAAGTAATCATGGTGACATTTTGACAGTATAGATCGGCTGTTCAGTAATTTTCAGGCTAAACTGTAGATAATAGGACAGAAACAAAGAATTTTGTATAAAAATACCTAATTGTAGGCGAAAAAAGTCTTCTAAATTTTTAAACACCATGTAAGTTAAAGTTATAAGTTGTATAAAAATTTAGAAGACTTTTCTATCTTTTTAGAACTCTGGCATAGATACCGTATTACCGTATTTATTTACAGTATTTATTTTCCTAATTAATATTAGGAAAATAAATACGGTACACGCTCCTATGTCAGATTTCTTCGATCTATAAAGTGAATAGTCATTCTGACTGCTTATATTGTTAGCATTGAATGAAAACAAAACACTTATCTAATAAAATTAATAGTCATAGTGACAGTTATTTACTTATGCTTTATTACTTTCCCTATTTACATGATTCTGATATTATTTGATGTTTCTTCTTACATAATGCTCTTGCAGTTGCAGAACAAAGATATTGAAAAACGCGTACTTAAGGTATATTTATCAAAAAAACTGAAACAAGTGCCAGAATTTCGCAGTTTTTCGAGCACCATGGGACTAGCACAAGGTTTATAGTGTTGCAAACTTGAGTATAGACTACTCTCAGGGGACCTAACAACATATAAAAGAATCGTAGTTACATGCGCATTTGCGATGTTTGCATTTTTTGTGTCTATTATGATTGGGCTAATGGTACTAACATGTTTGGTAGGTCTTAGGTACCAATCGGTCAATTAGGTTCACGACGTCCTAATTACTTTTAGTCCTAAGTATTATTTGTATAAATAACAATAGGTTACGATTTAGAAATATGCATTAAGATAGTATGTGCTTAAAAACAGGTACATGAATGATATTGCATGTCTATCTCGCTCTCACAAACATGACGAAGCAAACATTAAATATTATTATAATTGTCAACAAATAAATATTTTTGATAATAATATTTAATATTAATAATTATTAATATTATTTTTTATAATTAATATTTTTTTAAATTAATATTTTTAATTTTTTTTTTTGGACTTACGAGTGAAATGTCCCATGGAACTAATCGATTTTAGATATAACATGGTTTGTTTTTAGTTTTTGAACTATTTATGCACATTTTGAAAACACATGAAGGCATTGTTGCTGCTTATTTAGACGATTACGGTCATTTTACTTAACGTGCTAAACGTGTGCTACACAAAAGCCAGTTCTATAGTGACTAAGGTCAATTGTTTTTTTTTTTTTGAATGGCATCTCGTAGTGTGACCATGAGAGGTCTCGACTACTTAACCGGACTTTCCTGTGGGTGCCTTTAAGCGAGCTCAAAAGCCTCCAGCCAGGGGCATAAAATACTAACTAAACTTATTTATTTATTTATTTATTTAGGGAAAACAAACAGTAGCACAATAACAAATAGACAAAATAACTTAAATATAACATTTAACAATTATGCTACCCACTACGTTCTCCACAGATTACAATTTATAGTAGGTTTTAAAACTAGCTAGTAACAGAGTTATATATTGTCCTAGAACTCAAAATGGAATTTTTACATTTAAAAAAAGAAAAAGTAAATTTGTGTGCGTACATCATTATTAATTATTAAATATTAAACATTACGTTAAATATTATTATTAAACATTAAACATTACCTTGCTGATCCTTTAAGGTTGCTTGGATTTGTTGCCTAAATGCATTTTTATTGAGAAAAAGAATATCAATTGAACTAAACTCATTGTTATAAGTCTTAACCAAACGGTGAAGTGGTGAACGCGAGCCAGCGTTGGATTTACAGACTTAAGGTCAATTGTGTGCGTCAACACAATTTATGCGGTCCACGTCGAGGAACGCGAACCTTATCTTCCTAATTTATACATCAATGGTTTTTCCATCAGGGATTTCTCAGTAGCAGCTAGGAATCTAGATTTGTGCTCGGTTCATAGCAATAGGCTTGTCAGGCTTGTCCCCTACTACATGGGACTTAAAAATAAAAACGAAATGTGATTGGAGTCTATATTAGTATACCTATCACCTCCAAATTAAATTAGCTAGCGACACTCCGCAGACTTCATGGGTAAATTGGGTAATTGGTAATTGGGTGGCTAAATTTGATCAAATAAAAAAAATATAATTTGATGAGATTTTTTTGGGGTCATCAACCGTAGTCACTTGAAATGTCAGTTTAAAAAAAAAGTTTTTTTTTTGTGTACACACTTCACAGACGTGATCGGTATCGATATCTTAGCATAATAAAACAAAAGAAAAGAGATTTTCTCAACTCATACTTCACGTAATAACACAAACAGCGGTCGTTGACCCCAAAAAACCATCAAATATTTTTTTTGTACCCCTCATGTCTGCGGAGTTTTGGTAGCTAATTTAATTTGACCCTGTATATTACATTTAATTTTGCAATAGGTCAATAAATACAGACCTAGGTCGCCGGTCGGTACCTAAAAATTAAAATAAAGGTACAGGTAAAATAGCAAGCGCTATTTGACTTATAAAAGAGGGCAAGGAATGAAAGAAGTGCGCATGTCATGTCAGTCATGTTCCGAAGGTTAGCGCTGCGCTGGCGCAGATTGCGGTTTGATTATTTCTCCTTTACGATAATATCAACCAACTGGATGTTTCGTAACTGCGTCAAATTCTTATATTTTTACATTTACTCCTCCAGTTAAGTAGTACTAAAAAAAAACCGGCCAAGTGCGTGTCGGAACACGTACAATGAAGGGTTCCGTAATTGAAAAGAATTTATCCCAATAAAAAAAGTGAAAACCGACTTCAAAAACCAAAAATGAATAAAATAACTTTCTTAAATAACTTAACAGCTTCTGAAGTCGGTGCCAAGCTAAAGTGTAATGAAGGACTACAGACACCGTCGTGTCAAAGTTATTTTATTCATTTTTGGTTTTTAAAGTCGGTTTTAACTTTTTTTAAAGTAAATCTATTTTTCCATTTTTAGTTGAATATTCAATTACATTTAATAAGTAAGCCCAAGACGAACGAAAAGAAGAATCATCAAAATCGGCTTAGAAATGCCGGAGATACAGTATATTTATGCTTATAACTTTGTACATAAGACTAATCACATAATGTATTATCTACTAAATCCTTCCTGAAAGCATGTAGATCACGTCAGTGAAAGAATCATCAAAACTGGTTCATTAGTTTTTGAGAAAATCGCGGACCAACAAACATACATACTTACATACATACATACGGGTTGAACCTCCTTTTTTTGAAGTCGGTTAAAAACAAACATCAATGGATCTCAAAAAAAAAAAAATGTCATAAAACTACAAATTAACAATTTTCCGTCTTTTCCTTTACTTGTGCTGGGAGACCTTACTTCTTGCCAAATTTCATTATTCTAGGTCAATGGGAAGTACCCTATAGGTTTTGATTTACTTGCGACAGTTGCGAGTATCAAAAAGTGTCGCAAAATGGCCGTATTTTTTTATTGCGTTGACTTAGAAGCTTGATTTTTTCAGAACTGTAAGGGACTATAAACTTACGTATTCGATATTAATTTCAACTTGATATCTCCACGCGTCCTTGAGAAAAAGGATCTTGACAGACAGACGGAACTGATTTTTTTTTATGCGATAGAATTACAAATTAACTTTTTTCAGACTTTTTCCTTTACTTGTGCTGGGAGACCTTGCTTCTTGCTAAATTTCATTATTCTAGGTCAACTCAAACTCAAACTCAAACTCAAAGCATTTATTTCAATTAAACCAATTACAGGCACTTTTGAATTGTCAAGGGGTCGGTCAGTCAGAAAGATGAAGCTAGGCGCCCATTCCAAAGCATAGTAGGTACCTATGGAGAAGAACGGGCAAGAAACTCCACGGACACTCTTTTAAATCAAGATATGGTTACAAAATAATGGTTACATCATTCATGTTGAAATTTCATATGTGAGAACGATGCAGAACGTTAACAGCGTCCTTAAAAAAAAACAATTCAAATATTTAAATTAAATTAAAATAAGCCCTGACCGCTAAGGTATGCCCAGCCTTCACTGACAGCGCTTATTCACGAACCTGACGCATGGATTGGCTAAATGATCCAACACGCGCCACCATCAGCGAGACATTAGTGTGAGCGTCACATACTCTCAGCCGCCAGGGCACATTCAAGTCAAACAAAGACGTACCCAGTAAATGGTAGCTTTAGAGTATGTACATAGTACTCACACATGTGCTATGCAATTATATAATACAAAGGAGATTGAGTCTATACAATGCAATGATAGTCTTACAATCTTCAGCAGCTCCAACAGTATCTTCAAATGTTAATTAATTAGTTGTGGTTGTGGAGCAGGACCAGCATTGAGCCAAGCATTTTTATCGGTTATGTAATCCCCAAACTTATAATATGCCTGCCTGCATAGTGTGCGTTTTATACAAGTTTTGAATTTAGTCTCATTGAGTTGAAGTATGTGTGGAGGTATTTTATTGTAACATTTTAAACAGTATCCCATGAACGACGAGTCTACTTTAGCTAGTCTGAAACCTGGTTGAGCTAATAGGTCCCTTTTTCTAGTACTATAATTATGCCTTTCACCTCTTTTACTAAAAAGATGTAAATTTTTCCTTACGTACATGATATTTTCGTAGATATATTGACAAGGTACGGGAAGTACCCTATAGGTTTTGAATTACTTGCGACAGTTGCGAGTTTCAAAATGTGTCGTAAAATGGCCGTATTTTTTATTGCGTTGACTTAGAAGCTTGATTTTTTCAGAACTCTAAGGAACCATAGTATTTTATATTAATTTCAACTTGATAACTCCACGCGTCTCTGAGAAAAAGGGTCATGACAGACTGACAGATTTGATTTTTTTTTTATATGATAGAATTACAAATTATCAATTTTTGGACTTTTTCCTTTATTTGTGCTGTGAAAGCTTGCTTCTTGCCAAATTTCATGATTCTAGGACAACGGGAAGTACCCTATAGGTTATGATTTACTTGCGAGTATCAAAATATGTCGCATAAATGGCCGTATGTTTTTATTGCGTTGACTTAGAAGCTTGAGTTTTTTAGGACTCCAAGAGGACATAGACTTACGTATTGGATATTAATTTCAACTTGATACCTCCACGCGTTCC
Source organism: Cosmia pyralina (assembly GCA_946251885.1). Lineage (NCBI taxonomy): Eukaryota > Metazoa > Arthropoda > Insecta > Lepidoptera > Noctuidae > Cosmia > Cosmia pyralina. The sequence continues at coordinate 21,304,068 of OX276361.1, read as the reverse complement.
TGAGAAAAAGGGTCTTGACAAACTGACAGACAGACGGACAACGAAGTGATCCAATAAGGGTTCCGTTTTTTCCTTTTGAGGTACGGAACCCAAAAAATATATATATTTAATATATTTTTAGTTAATAAATATCACATAAGATCTCAGTTTTAGAAATAAGAGGAGTGTGTAAGGAAAATAAAGCTATTTTTTTTTTTTATACCTAAGTACTCTTCCAATAAATTTTATAAATGTAACTTGTTTTACTCGTATTACTCAAAAATAGGTTTCATTTTGCCATTTAAATAGAATAGTCAAATATGAACTAGGTATTTTAAGAAGGAAATGTATAGAAATAAACAAGTGATTGCCTTCAGCAAGGCTTGTAGGTAACCAACCTTAACCTAGTACCATAAATACCTAATGCTTTTATCGCTGCGCCCCTCGGTTTCACCCGCATACTTAAATCTCGAACTCTCGATCCCGTAGGAATATCGGGATAAAAAGTATCCTATGTAGTAGTAGGATAAATATGAGCTGGAACACTACGTAAAAAAATATTCAAATTGTTATATTACATGCCTTGGTGGGCCATTTTTAACAGACTTCAAAATGGAGGAGGTTCTCAATTCGTCGGAACCTTTTTTTTTTTTATGTATGTTCCCCGATTACTCGAAGATCGCTTTACCGATTTGATTTTTTTTTGTTTTATTCGAGAGAGTATACATCACAGTTGGTCCCATATAAAATTGATTAACTTTGCTTCGGTAGTTTTTGAGTTAGCTTCAATAATACGTATTTTTTCCCCACTTTTATATGGATGATGTTCTAGTTTGTTTTGCAGATAGTGGTATTAGAATTTGTGTGGGGTAGGTACACAACTAAAAAGTGAAAAATATTTTTTTTTTTACAAAAAAAAAACAACCGACTTCCACAAACAACACCACAAAGTGAAAAATAACTTTAATTTCGGAAGTCGGTGGCAAAAAACGAAAATACATTTAACTAGACACCGACTTCCGAAATTAAAGTTATTTTTCAATTTGTAGTGTTGTTTTTGGAAGTCGGTTGTATTTTTTTGTAAAAAAGTTTTGTGTAATAGAGTATAGTTTTATGTATGTAGGTAGGTACAATGTATACAAACATAGGAGCTGCCTGATTGATAGATATTATTAATCGGTCAATTACTGTTTAAGTCCATTAAGTGTTATTTGTTTAAAAAACAATAGAGTGATATTAGAAAAGTATGTAGGTACGTACTTTAGATAAAAGTATTTGCTTGAAAACGGACACAAATAAAGATAAATTGAGTGATAATGTAAATGCGATTTCGGCGGTATCTCCAGTTCTGGAGGCATAGCGCTTGATGGCGCGCTTCTCCCAGTCTGCTCCGACTTTCGGTATCTCGGTTCACTCGTGGAAAGCGATGGCGAAATAGATCGGACGGTTAAGCATAGGATTAACACTGGATGGATGAAATGGCGGCAGGTCACGGGGACAATCTGCGACTCCCGCATTCCCCATTCCAGAATGTTGGGCCACAAAAGGGATGAATGAAAAGCAGTTGCATGTAGCTGAGATGAGAATGCTAAGAGGGATGTGTGGTGTTACACGAATGGATAGAATAAGAAATGAGTACATAAGAGGAAGTCTAAAAGTGGCACCGGTGACTGAAAAGTTGTGCGGAAATCGGCTGTCATGGTATGGGCATGTGATGCGGAGGAGTGAGGAAAATGTCGTGAGGAAAGTTTTGAGTATGAATGTCGATGGCTATAAGAGTAGGGGAAGACCAAAGAAACGATGGATGGATTGTGTGAAAGATGACATGGCTAGAAAGGGGGTGACTACCGAGATGACGAATAATAGAGAAGTATGGAAAAAAAGGACATGTTGCGCCGACCCCAAATAGATTGGGATAAGGGCAGGAGAATGATGAATGTAAAAACTAAAATGTCATATTTTTTAATAATATTTACTCATTTATATATAATTTTTATGTTATCAGTCTTGCCACGAGGTATCGTGTTACCCAGTTACTGGGTTGTGAAGATCAGATAGACAGTTGATCCCGTAGATTATTAAAAGTGTCACTCCACGAAAATTTTAGCTGCATTCAGTTAGATTGGAAGCTGACCCCAACATAATTGGGAAAAGGCTAGGCAGATGATGATGAAGATTATTATTATGTCATTATGTTTACAAAGGTATATCCACAAATCATTCTGCAAGCAATGTCTGCGGCTTTGCTTAAGGACGCTGTTACAAATGGGTTGTCAAAGTATCATGTCTTACGGTATGTTACTTTGGGGACGGGCTGCAGACATCGAGTCAATTTTTATTCTGCAGAAAAGAGCCATTAGAGCCATATATAATCTCCGCAAGCGCGATTCTCTAAGGGAACTGTTTAAGGAAATTAACATCATGACGGTACCTTGTCAATATATCTACGAAAATATCATGTACGTAAGGAAAAATTTACATCTTTTTAGTAAAAGAGGTGAAAGGCATAATTATAGTACTAGAAAAAGGGACCTATTAGCTCAACCAGGTTTCAGACTAGCTAAAGTAGACTCGTCGTTCATGGGGTACTGTTTAAAATGTTACAATAAAATACCTCCACACATACTTCAACTCAATGAGACTAAATTAAAAACTTGTATAAAACGCACACTATGCAGGCACCTATATTATAAGTTTGGGGATTACATAACTGATAAAAATGCTTGGCTCAATGCTGGTCCTGCTCCACAACCACAACTAATTAATTAACATTTGAAGATACTGTTGGAGCTGCTGAAGATTGTAAGACTATCATTGCATTGTATAGACTCAATCTCCTTTGTATTATATAATTGCATAGCACATGTGTGAGTACTATATACATACTCTAAAGCTACCATTTACTGGGTACGTCTTTGTTTGACTTGAATGTGCCCTGGCGGCTGAGAGTATGTGATGCTCACTCTAATGTCTCGCTGATGGTGGCGCGTGTTGGATCATTTAGCTAATCCATGCGTCAGGTTCGTGAACAAGCGCTGTCATGAAGGCTGGTCATACCTTAGCGGCCACGGCTTATTTTAATTTAATTTAAATATTTGAATTGTTTTTTTTTAAGGACGCTTTTAACGTTCTGCATCGTTCTCACATGTAAAATTTCAACATGAATGATGTAACCATTATTTTGTAACCATATCTTGATTTAAAAGAGTGTCCGTGGAGTTTCTTGCCCGTTCTTCTCCATAGGTAACTACTATGCTTTGGAATGGGCGCCTAGCTTCATCTTTCTGACTGACCGACTCCTTGACAATTCAAAAGTGCCTGTAATTGGTTTAATTGAAATAAATGCTTTGAGTTTGAGTTTAAATGCTTTGAGTTTGATTACTTTTTAACCGACTTCAAAAAAGGAGGAGGTTCTCAATACGGTTGTATGTATTTTTTAAATTTTTTTTTATGTTGGTTACCTTTTCTTTGAAATGATATACTTCCAGATTGGTCCCATTTTTATCAAAATCCAGTTCTGATGATGGGATCCGTGAGGAATTGAGGGAACTCCTCAAGAAACATATAGCGATTTTGGTATTTTCATCAACAAATCAAGCATTTGCACTCAGAAAGTAGCATCTGGTGAAGTGGAACTGATGAAGAAGACCACAGATGGCCCCGGGAACTTCTCAATGATAATAAGTACCTATTTCACGGGTGGCGATAAGATATCTCGATTAAGACAGTTAAGCGACTATGAAAAAGCGTTAAATAAATGGTTCTGTTAAAAATGGTACCATCCAACTGATCTGATGAAGAAGCCGGAAGGTAGGCACCGGAACTCGGTAACAAAACAATGTATTCTAGCCGTGTTTGGGCTTGTTGGAATTGTAATGAGGTGCACTTTGGCTATACATATATGATTTTAATGGTAATTATATGCCGCTTCAAATTGCGCTACTTGAGTTGTATGTTATATGTGGCCTCGATTGTCAGAAGTCAGATTTCGTAGCCTCGTTATCTCCGTCAATATAAAACTACGCCTTCCAAACTTCTGACACGGCTTAGCGCGACGTATATTTGCCATTTTGCAAAGTTTTTATTTGAGATGGTCGCATATAAATATCTTCAAGTTCTGATGAGTGGCTTTTGAGTTAGCTTTAATCATTTAATAAGTATTTTTCCCACATAGTTTATGTGAATGCTGTTCTAATTTATTTTGCAGAGTGGTATTCGATGTGTGGGGTAGGCACCACTAAAAAGTGGAAAATAAAAACTTTTTACAAAAAAAATACAACCGACTAACGACTAAACATAACTTTAATTTCGGAAGTCGGTGTCTTTGGTTTTTTTCGAAATTAAAGTTATGTTCATAACTTTAATTTCGGAAGTTGGTGTCTTTGGTTTTTTTTTAGTTTCATTTTTTGCCACCGACTTCCGAAATTACAGTTATTTTTCACTTTGTAGTGTTTTTTTTGGGAGTCGGTTGTATTTTTTTTGTAAAAAGTTTGTTTTACACAAAAGTATGTTTATTAAATAAAATGCTTTGCTCTTTTTAAATGTTTTTTTTGGCGAATTGTTGTTAGGTGCGCAAGGTACGATTCTGAACTGTAAATATCGGTTAGTGCGATAAAAAAAGGGTGCTGTTTTTGTAAAAAAAAATGGGTTCGATTCCTGGCTGTAGCAGCTTTTTCAAAAAAAACAGAAAATGCAGTTTTATTTTCCTTTAAAATTGAGATCATGGTTCCCTTTGACCACTTTGCCCTATTACCCATAGTTTCGAAATTAGCCTGATGCGCCATTGCAACAATAGGGATGATGACTAGCCGCCGGGGTCGCGGGTGGTTCGAAAGAGATACCGTGGCCCTGGCACGGGCAACTGAAGGAGCATAGGTGGGTTTTAGTCAGTAAAAGTCTGACACGCCCTCCCGCTCTGCCCAGAGCGGGAGAAGTCATTTGATGATTTCCCATCCACAAAAAAAAAAAAAAAAAAAAAGGGATGATGACTAACAATTTTTTTTGTTCGTCATATAGATTATAAAAAAATATTGGACACTTATTTTTTTACGTAGGTAATGAAAAGATTACGGCGATACATGGCAAGAGGTCACATCTAGCTAGATTTTATACATAGAAATGACGTAACGAGCTTCCACTCCCTAACTTTAATGCGTGTTACCTATGTAATTTTTTATTAATATGATAAAACAAAAAATACGTGTCTAATATTTTGTTATTAGCTGAATGACGCGATGGACTAAATATAATTAATTTTTTTTATCCAGGTATCATCCCTTCCTTTTATGTTAATTTACGCGACTGACGTGTACATTTAATAACACCATTTTAGCAGTGTTTTCTGCAAAAATAAATAACTTGATTTGACATTATTTCCTCTATTCTCTCTACACCTATTCCTTCTACTTCCATCAGCCGACTTTTTTTTTTTTGTAAAAAAAGAAGAAGCCATCCTAAAATTCGCCTTTTATGGTATTGTAACTGTATGAAATTAATTTTTTGAAAGTTTTTTTACATTTGGACTCCCGCACTACTGGGGCAGCTGACGCTCAGATCTCTTTAGCAGTAAGAGCAACCCAAGTATTATTGTTATGATTTTCAGCTGGTATAAAATAATATTTTGTTTACATCATAATAGATACCTAAGGAACGGCCTATCAGACAGATAAGTAGGTATCTTACTCGATGACCAACGTGTTTCGTTATCAGGGCAATCAGGGCAAATGTCTTGATACCAACGTGTCTCAACTTCGTCGAGTTTATTTACATCAATTTATCGATATTCAATCAGCAATGAACCTGATGACGGTGATATTAATGATATCTATTTAAGTATTTACGTAACTAACAGTACTCATCAAGATATATTGCTATTTTTGTTTTTAACCGACTTCAAAAAGGAGGAGGTTCTCAATTCGTCGGAACCGTCCCCGATTACTCGAAGATGGCTGGACCGATTTGGATTTTTTTTTTGTTTGAAAGGGTAAACTTCCCAGGTGGTCCCATGATCATCAAGTCAGGTTATGATGATGGGATCCTGGAAAAATAGAGAGAAGTCTTCCAATTTTATAGGCACACTTAAAGCGCTTTGGATAGTTTTTGGAAGAGTACTTTCTCGGAGTGGTCCCATTTAAATTTGGTGAAGATCTGATGAAGAACTTCTGAGATAGGCAACGGAACTCCTCAATAGCAAATGGACTGGGATTGCTGAAATCTCATGTCTGTCTATTGTTTACACCAGTTCATAACATAACATCACGCCGGTACGCTGTGAAGAGGTAAGCACACGTGAACCACTAAAAAGTGAAAAATAAAAACTTTCACAAAAAAATACAACCTTTTTTTTCAAATTTAATTTCGGAAGTCGGTGGCGAAAACGAAAATACATTTAATCAGACACCGACTTCCGAAATTAAAGTTATTTTTCACTTTGTAGTGTTGTTTTTGGAAGTCGGTTGTATTTTTTTGTGAAAAAGTTTTGTTTTACTATGGCACTAAAATGAGGTACGTAGCTACGCCGATCAATGAAATCACTCTAGAGGATTTGGGAAATGATTAGATTAGGTATTATCTATTTGCAAATAATCAATGATAAATCACTCTAGAGGATTTGGAACATTAGTATCTATCTTTCCCGTTGTACCGTATGCACCATTGACCTGCACCATCAATGGTGCAGAGGAGACTAATTAGTTTCGTTTGCACCATTAATATTAATACAACTACTTCACCATACTTTTGTCGTATGCACCATTGACCTGCACCATCAATGGTGCAGAGGAGACTAATTAGTTTCGTTTGCACCATGAATATTAATACAACTACTTCACCATATTTTTGCCGTATGCACCATTGACCTGCATTATCAATGGTGCACAGGAGACTAATTATTTTCTTTTACACCATGAATATTTATAGGTACAACTACTTCACCATACGTTCCTAGTCATAGGTAAAATAAAAACCAATGTAGGTCGTATTTTGTTTGTGCGAAACTTTTTAATATAAATAAACAAACAAAAAGCAACACCAATAATATATTTTACAAATAAATTCCACAACTACTTCATGTAATAATCACTAATTATTATATTATTATTATGTAATTTATTTATTTTCTTTCTTATTTGCTTATATTTTTAAATATTTCTTAAAAATAAGATCTAAAAAAACATTTAAAATTATAAAAAATAGAGGCCCTGCAAGTACCTCAAAGTATACAGGTTTCTATTTCAAAGTAAATTGCTGGTGAATAATCCTGGTCACTTGGTTATGCCTGTGCAAGTACTCGCCGTTAGCCAGACGAGAACAACCAGAGATAATATGTCTGATGGACTCACCCGGACGGTGGCATGTCCGACAGACGTCAACCGTCCTCCATTGCCCCGTACACGACTCAAGGAAGGTGCGCAGAGTTGCATCAATCTTGTACAACTCCAGCACCCTCATGAGCCATGTATGTGGCACCGAATCATAGGCCTTTTTATAATCTATCCAGCATGTTGACAGATCCTTGCGGGATCGACGAATCTGTTGGCTAGTAGCCATATCAATGAGGAGTAGCTCCTTAGTACCACGGGACCCATTCCTACATCCATTTTGAGAGGAGACTTTTTTTTTTAAGTACTTCATGTATAATGAATGACGCCACACAAACACTTATATTTTATTGTTCCCTAAAATTAAAAATGGCAACTTTAGAACAATGACACTGAGATTACCTTAACTTTTCTAAAAATAACGGCACACCAATTTCGCCATTAATTAATTGCCTTTGAGTACATGCAATATATATTTATTACGTATCTTGAAGTCTTTTGCCCTGTTGTTATACGGGTATGTTGTCAATGCGTTAACAGCATTAAAAGCGGCATCCTGCTTAAGCACAGCTAAGCATTTATTTACAGTCGGAGGTCTTTTTTTGAAGCAGTTATTTATATACCCATTCCATCCCTCACAGACGTTGTTCGTACAATGTCGCTCACCGAAACAACACCACAGCACAACTTATTAAATGGCATACGACGTTTTTGTTTTCATCAGGCATACAGTTATTGGAATGCTCACGTTTTTTCACAACCTTCGATTCATCCTTTAAAATAAAATCTCAATGTATTCAATAATTCCAGTAAAAATAAGCTTGTGAAAAATGAAAAAAACCCTGCGACCTGGGACCCCCGGCTTCACCCACAAGTGTATACATATTTTCTATATCATAAATGCTACGTATGTACCTCTGTAATGGTAATCGTTCCTGTACATTTGTTTTTTTTTTAATATCTACACCTCCATATGCTATTTAAATTTTTGTACTGTGTGTGAAAATGGTATTGATACCCTTCGAACAATAAGTCTTCCTCGACTTTGTGCAACAAAAGTTAAATTAGTTTCGCTCATTGTAAATAGTATAAGCTCCAATTTTACAACTATTGACCATTATTGACATAAAATGACATAATTAGAACAAAATAGTTACCTTGTCAACACTTAAATAATATTACATGCAAAGAGGAAATAACTACAACCACATTGATAGTATAGTGTCATCTCAATGGTGCAGATGGGACTATACTATCAATGCGGTTTCGTTTGCACCATTCTCAATGGTGCAGATGAGACCATACTATCAATGCAGTTTCATTTGCACCATTAATGGTGCAAACGAAACTAATTAGTCTCCTCTGCACCATTGATGGTGCAGGTCGATGGTGCATACGGTACAACGGGAAACATGACGCAAAGGACAACAAAATAAAATAAACAAAGTAAAAAGCAAGTTTTGGGGAAAATATGCGTCACATCTACTGGCTCTTGTAACACTAGCACAAGTGTCAGGGACTACACACAATTTGTAATCACTTACTTATGTAATAAAGACTGCATGATTAGTAAAATCCGTCCATTATTCCACTAGTCACTAAAAAAAATGAAGGAGCAATTTTATCATTATGTGTAATGTGTAGCGTTTTGTTCGTTTGTAAATAAAACGATTACGAGTTACAATATAGAAACTATTAGTTGGTGACATACTCGTATAACCACTTATACGAGTCCACACTGTCATGAGATTTAGCAAAGTCATTGTTTGCGTTCAAGGGGATTCCCACGTCACATACTAAGGCAACACCTACATAGAAGGTTTCGCCAACGACCGACAATATAAGACCGACAAAAGTCCATCCATCTATCTGCATCCGGTTAGATTGGAAGCTGACCCCAACATAGTATGGAAAAGGCTAGGCATAAGGTGAATAAGGTAATAATATTACGATTCATGAGATACAGCCCTTTTTTTGTGGATGGGAAATAATCAAATGACTTCTCCCGCTCTAGGCGGAGCGGGAGGACGTGTCAGACTTTTACTGACTAAAACCCACCCGTGTCTCTCTTTCGAATCCGACCCCGGCGGCATCGGCCCTATCGGACCCCATCACTGCTGACATCTCTTTGAGGTGCGCGTGGAACACGTTGCGCCGTCGACCCGGGCCTGGTCATTACCGCAAGCCCGCGCCTACGGTGGCCGGGTATCGGCTACGGATTCCCGCCGCCCCAGGCGTCTCCTGCGGCAACTAGGGGCGTGAGGGCGCAACAGTTGCCTCTCCCTCACGCGTTCCGCCTCCTCCTTTACGAGTATTACTGCTTCGCAGAAGGAGGTGACGGCCTCCCATGCACTCTCGCTCTGTACCATGGCCTGGACCAGGTTTGGACGCGAGAGATCGCCGCCGCCGATCGCCTCCGCGAGAACACTGCGGTGCTCCGTCCAAGCCGCGAAGACCTCCACTGTATGCTCCACCGTATTCTCCGGGCGATTCACACAATGGTGACACCCGGGCGTTTCCTCTCGCCTTATCCTGAACAGGAACCTCCCGAAACAACCGTGCCGGGTGAAGACCTGCGTCAGGCGGAAGGTGAGGACGCCGTGACGCCTCTCCAACCACTCCTCAAAGAGGGGACTTATCGCCACAATTGTGGCGTGCCCAGCGCTGGGTTGCGACAATCACACTCTCCATGTCGCCATGAGATCCCGCCGGAGCTCTGTCCACTGTACCGTGATTTCTCGCGGCAGCGGAGTTACGCCCCGGCGTTTCGCCTCCACGTGCCACTCCCACACGTGCGCGAGGACTTTTGCCTCCAGATCCCACGACGGATGAGATGAGATACAGCCCGCTGACAGAATGGACGGACGGACGGACGGACAGTGGAGGTTTAGTAATAGGGTTCCATTTGGCACCCTCTGGGTACGGAACCCCATAAAGACTTTTGGTTTAATGCGCACTCGAAATTGAAACCTATCCCAAATTGCAAGTTATATGCAAATTAGCATCAATATATCAATTTGGATAACATCATTGTCCTGCCCTTATCCCAATTTATTTGGGGTCGGTGCAACATGTCCTTTTTCCATACTTCTCTATTAGTCGTTATCTCGGTAGTCACCCCTGTCTAGCCATGATATCTTTCACACAGTCCATCCATCGTTTCTTTGGTCTTTCCCTACTCGTATAGTCATCCACATTTATACTTAAAATTTTCCTGCCGACATTTTCCTCATTCCTCCGCATCACATGCCCATACCATTTCCACACAACTTTTCAGTCAGCAGTATCACTTTCAGACTTCCTCTATATACTAATTTCTTATTATATCCATTCGCGTAACAACACATATCCCTGTTAGCATTTTCATCTCAGTTGAATGCAATTGCCCCCCATTCATTCCTTTTGTGGCCCAATATTCTGATCCATACAAGACAGCAGGTCTAACCATTGTTTTATAAATCTTCCCCGGGAATGCGGGAGTTGTAAATTATTCCCATGACCAGCCGCCGTTTCATCCATCTAGTGTTAATTCTATGCTTAACAGTCCGATCTACTTCTCCATCGCTTTGCACGAGTGAATAAATACCGAAAGTCGGAGCAAACCGAGAGAAGCGCGCCATCAAGCGCTACGGCCCCAGAACTGGAGAGACCACCGAAATCGTTAAACATATATTCGGCTTTGGTTCTACTGATTTCCTTGCCAACATTCTCCAGCTTCCGTTGCCATTTTTTCCAATCTGCTCTGAATCTAAGGTCCATCTTTACCGACAAGAACGATGTCGTCGGCAAATAGCATGCACCAGGGTGCCTCTTCCTGTATGTCCGACGTCAGAGCATCCATAATCAAACGAAAGAGGTAAGGACTTAAAGCCGACCCTTGGTGCAAGCCTACATCCACACTGTACTCGCGGTATTGCCAACAGCCGACCGGACGTAGGCGAGATTGACTGTACATAGCACGAATTAACTCTACATACTTCCCGGACAACCCTTTCTCTTTCAAGGCCCACCACAACACATCCCGGGGTACCCTGTCATATGCTTTCTCCAGGTCAATGAACACCATGAGCAAGTTCTTGTGTGCAGGTATTTACTTCTCGCAAAATTATTGGCTTCAATTTGGATATATGTCCAACTAGCTTTTGGCAGCGGTTTGCCCGTGTGAAGTTCGGAAATAAACCCACGGAAACGTGCTACTGGGTTAAAAAATAGCCTATGTTCTATTCCATCTATCTCTGTGCCAAATTTCATCCAGGTCCGTTCAGCCGTTCTGGCGTGACTGAGTAACAAACATACATCCATCCAAACTTTCGCATTTATGATATAATTAGCAAGTAGGATAGATTTACGGAATCAAACTACCTACAATAATTTATTTATTTACTAAAAAAATTAACCAGAAAAAGCCTTATTTATTTATTTATGTCAGACACAATGATCCATAGTTATGTTAGTACAGGTACCTACTTAAAAATTATGTTAGTAACAACAGAATAAAATACACGCCACATTAATACTATTATAACTAAAATTGAATTACTTATAATCAAATTGTAAAATAATCTTAATAAAATCACAAAAAATATTTAAAACACATACGTACATTACACATTTAAAATAATATCAATTTAATCAAGAAATTCATAATATTAAAAATAAAAATAATAATTAAATGGAAATATAATTAAACAATAATCATTTAATAAATGGTGACGAACTGGCATGCAGGTGCATCCACCTCTCCAACAGCACCGAGTCCCACCGCTCGGACAATACACTCAGGATACTGTTAGTGCTGCATCGGAAGCGACTTAGCAGCGAGGCGCTCCTTTTCCTAATGATAGCATAAAAGTCATCAGTTTGCGCCTGCGCGAACATTGTTGAAGCGCTGCAAAACCGCGGCAGCCCTAGCAGCACCCTAAACGCAATGTTGTACTGTACGCGTAAGGCACTGTATACTCGCTGCACATAGTTGGCCCATAGGCTGCACGTATAAAAAGACTGACAATAGGCTTTAAATAAGGCCACCTTTACTTGCTCAGTACAGCGTGCAAACCTACGTGCCAACATGTTACAGCGAACCGACAGCGCCCTACGTTCCCGCTCGATGTCCTCATTGTCAGACAAGTTATCTGTGACCAAGTGGCCCAGGTACTTAAAATGGTTAACCCTATTCAGACTGGCACCGCAAAGGGTGATCGGAGGTATAAAAGAGTAACATTTGGTACCAGCTTTGAAAATCATGTACTCACTTTTTTTTAGGGTTGTACCTGAGCCCATGAGCCCCAGCGTATGTCTCACAAATGCGCAGGAGTTTTCGCAACCCCCCAACCGACGGGCTCAGCAGCACCATATCATCCGCGTAGCTGATATTATTAATAGGCACCCCGCCTATTGAGCAACCCGCATTAGCACTGCTGAGCTCGCCAATTAGCTGGTTCATATACAGGTTGAACAAGCGGGCCGAGGTCAACCCCCCCTGCCTCACACCGCAATCCAACCCGTACACGTCGGAATATACTCCCGCCCATTTCACACTGTTCCGCTGGTGACTGTACCAATACCTAAATACTGACACTATCTCACTCGGCACCTGTGTCTCACTGTGCATCTTGTGCCACAGCATGTCATAATTTACTAAGTCAAACGCTTTCGAGAGGTCCAGGTAACAAGCGTACACAGGAGTATTTCTAGCCGTGTAGTACTGTACAGTCTGCTTGAGACAGAGGATAGCACTCTCAGTCGACACACCAGGCGTGAAGCCAAACTGAGCATCATGTATATGAAGGTGCTCCTCCAGCTGTCTGTCAAGCAGCCTGTCCAGCACCTTGGCTATGACAGTAGCGAGCGAGATAGGCCTATAGTTAGATACATCCGACACATCACCCGTCTTGTTTTTTACGATCGGAACTACCACCGTGTAGGTACATGAGATCATCAGGTAAGTAATTATGGCTGATGCACAGATTAAACAGCATTGCCAGTACCCTCGGTACCTACTTTAAATCTTATTAAGTATAACTTTTTACTTAAATCTTAGTAAGTCCTATCAAGGTTAAAATTAATTAAATTCCTTGTTAGTTTTTATTCCAAGTTTTTATTTTGTTTATTTTATACACAAGTTTAATTTAAAAACGACCGCTCACATTTTTACTGGTAAACTAGAGTCTCTGGGGTGTACTCGTAGTTGGGAATGTTTTATTGGGCTATAAAATATAGAATTGTTACGTACCGTAAAACTGCGACATTTTATTTTTGTTGCTGTTGTAACTTCCAAAAGAAAGAAGAAAGAAAACACATTTATTTAGCACAGACTAAATTAGAGGCAAAACAAAAAAGTAAAAAATAACAATAAAATTTAAAAAACTACATTTGCGATGCAACAACAACAAAAAATAAAAAATACAATGCAGGAAAGTGTGCCTCACGGCTGTGCCAAAAAGGCCCAGTTCAGCAAAAAAATGCCAGACAACTAGTGCCTGACGCTGGTTTTCAACTGGACCGAAGTGTGAGGTGACGGACGTAAATCAGTTTTATACTGCAACGTGTGATGTATACTTACTTAAAATAAAAAAATAAAAATAAGTTTGTGTCAAATAAACGTACATAAATAATGTGATATTGTGTCAGAACAAAAAACCTGTTTAAACGATGCCAGACTTCCACTGCTAATACATCGTGGTTAGCAATGCAGTAAGTTGGAGATTGAGATAAACGTTTATTATACCTAATGTGTTGTATTGTAATCATTATACAGGTCTCACATACGCCAATGGGACGAAGCGATTCTGCGGATATCGCAACAACAATCTCCGAGCCGAAGCATATGGGACAATGAGCCAGCAAGCCGAGTCGAGCGTTAGGATGAGCGAGAACAATCCCCAGCAACTGTACCTATAGTATAACAGCAGCTATTTAAATTCAATTTTCGTGCAACATTCACTGACAAAAAAAACTCTGATACATACATAAGTGGATAGGTATGTACATACATTATATAATTGAGACGTTTAGTGTGACCAAATCCAACTTCTGTTGCTCTTCTATGAGGTACTGCCGTAAGCGTCGTCTAAAAGCGCCTATCGTGTTAATTACTCTAATAGGTGGTGGCAGGTTATTCCATATTTTGGAAGCCGCATAACGAAAACTGCCTCTAAAAGCGGCTGTACCCTAAGACCGAGTCGTGAGTTGCTGCGAGCATTGCCTTCTCCCGCATTCCCGTCTACTCGCCACCCAACTTAACTTGTTGTATAGATAGTCCGGTTTCTGATATTTAACTACACCGAACAGAAGGCAAGCCAAGTGCAGTTTGCGTCTGGACTTCATTTTAAGAGTAAAGTGCCTGTTCAGAAATGGTGTTACATGGCTTCTGCGAGGAATATTGTAACAAAACCGAGCACAAGCGTTTTGTACCCTTTGGATGAGGCGTTCTGTACGAGCTAGTAGGCGCGGGCCGTAAACCGTGTCAGCGTAATTCAACCTAGACAGCACCAGGGTTTCTACTAGTTGTTCCCGTAGCCTTTCAGATAAATAAGGCCTCATATTGTACAGAACCTTTAGGCGATAAAAACAGTTCCTAACCGAGTCAGCTACGTGTTTCTCAAAACGAAGGTCTTTGTCCATAGTAAAACCCAGATTCCGCGCTTCATACACTCGCTCAATAGGTTCGCCCATAAGTTCCAAGTCAAAAAACACAGGTAGTCGAGCCAGTTGTTGTCTAGTGCCGACTACCATATATTTAGTTTTTGTTGGATTTAATGACAGGCAGTTCTCCTCCGACCAGGCAGCGATTCTCCTAAGATCGTCGTTTAGATCCTTAATGGCTACATCGTACTCGTCTGGTCCAAATGATATATAAAGTTGGACATCGTCGGCGTAAATATGAAACTTGCATCTTTGGAGACATTTTATAATATCCGCACAGTACAGGATAAAGAGAATCGGTCCCAATATAGAGCCCTGTGGGACTCCTCTTTCTACAGAAATAAGTGTCGATCTAAGGGTAGTGCCGTCACCCAAACGCAAGTCAACAAGTTGCTCTCTATTACTAAGATAGCTGCGGAACCATTGCGTAGCGCTGGGGTCGAAACCATAATACTTTAACTTAGATAGTAATAGCGGTATGTTTATTGCATCAAATGCACGCGAAAAATCAAGTAAAACCAGTATTGTGCACATTCCCCCATCTTGGGCAGATAATATATTGTCAGTAACATCCAGTAAAGCAGTAGATGTACTGCGCTGTTTTCTGAAACCTGACTGTAAGTCAGGTAGAATGTTATTTTGTTCCAAAAAAGATGTTAGCTGGCGGCCAACGATCTTTTCTAATACTTTGGATAGACATGGTAATATACTTATAGGGCGTAGGTCTTTAAAAGTAGATGGATTAGAATTTTTTGGCAAGGGCCTAACGGAGGCAATTTTCCATATGTCAGGAAACGTAGACGATTCTATGGAGCGGTTTATTATGTCTGTTACAACATTTATGTGTGTGGCAGAGTCATGTTAATCATATCTAGTGTAATGTTGTCGTAACCTTCTGCGTTACTTTTAAGGTTCGAGATAACGCGAGAGACGTCGTTCTCTTCCACTGGAGTGATTGCGAAAATTTCTTCACCATGTCTATGATTTTCATAATAGCTCATAAGCGATGTGCTTGCCACGGGGTTACCGGGGACAATTAAAAAGTTGTTATTAATTAGGTCAGGATCTGTGAAGTGCGACGGAAGGTCTTGTCTAGGCTTATAGGGTGATAAGGTGGATTTTAGATTTTTCCATAATAATTTAGGGTTGTTTATTCTATTGCTTATGTTGTGCTTAAAATACGCTACTTTTTCATTGTACAACGAAGTAATCACCAAATGTTTGAAATCTTTGTAATATATTTTTTTTGAATCGGCTTTCGTTTTCCTATAACTACTAAGTGCGTCATCACGTAAACGCATCATAACTTTAATTGTATCTGTAATCCACGGATATGACTTTTCTCTTACACACGTACACGTCTTTATCGGCGCGTGAACATCAAACAGGGAAATTATATGGGTGTTAAAGACATGCACCATATCATTCCAATAGCTTTTTTTGTTGCAGGATAATGTGACAAACATTCTGCGATCACCAATCTGTTTACCAAATAAGTAAGTGATAATCGGTTATACCAACGAACGCTCTATAATCTGTAATCATATTTAATGATTAAAAACAACGCTTAATATAACAACGCTTTCAGGGTGCTGTTGGGGCTGCCGTGGCGCTGCAGCGCGTCTGGTATGTTTGCTGAAGCGCGTACGGATGGCTTTCTGATCGAAGCTTTCAAGCCATCAAGCGCAAGAAAGCAAACTCGTTGCTGCACCGTCTACGAAGCAGCAGCAATACGCAGCATCCTAATAGCTATTTCTGCCCGCTTTGACTGTCCTTTCCAAAATAAGTGGATTACGACAGCCATCGGCATCAGTTAGGTTAGTTAGGTTATGTACTAACAATACTAGCTTTATTTTAGGTACAATTTTGTTACTAACACACTAACATTTTATGATTATACGTTCTTTTGTTATTTATGTAACCGTTATAGAGTTTTTCTGAAATAAATAAAATATAATAAGAACTAGCTTTTGCCCGCAGCTGCGCTCGCGTGTAACTCGGAAATTATCCCAGCGGAACGTACTACCGGAATAAGAATTATCCTATGTTCGAACCCAGGCGTGAAAAGGTAACAAATAGACATAAATTCTAAATTTAATAAATTCAGAGAGAGATAATAAATTCAAATAATGTTTTATAGACATAAAACAGGTTTTTATGATTCCAAGGCCCGCTTGCACCAAAAACCATAAATACAGTTAGCGCTGAACATGTTAAAACATCATTCCATCCCTGTCAACTTCAAAATTAATAGAAATAGAATGATGATAAATATTCGTTTAGCGCTCGACGTATTTTGTGATATGCGGTGCTAGTGGGCCTATAAATCATAATTATTAATTTTAATATGATCATCATTAATTTTTGTGATTCACTACCATTGACCCCGTAGCCCGTAAATGAATGTGTGACCAAGTTATTTTTATGACTGTAAATTGTAATAACATTTGACAGAGTAGAAGGACTTTAAAGACTAAATGTTATCTCAAGCTACGGACTATGACTATATTTCCAATCATTTAAATCTCTTAACAATAGGGAATTACCTACACAAAAGTATCAATATTACATGTGAATTTTAAAATCATCCCCTATTTTACCCCCTTGAAAAACCGCTGAAACACGTAGTTTTTTATTTCTTACCAAAAGCTTAAATTTCAATTTCCATATCCCTAACATATGAAATGCTAGGTTTCCCATACAAACTTTCATTCCCTTTAGGTTAATTTTTAAAACAAAATGTAGCCTAGGTCCTTTCCTAGGATGCCATCTATCTTTTTGCCAAATTTTATCGAAATCCGCTCAGTGGTTTAGGCGTGAAAAGGTAACATACAGACAGAATTACTTTCGAATTTATAATATTAGTATGGATTTATAATGAAATTTATTCTGAGTGTCATGAGGTCCTTTTGAAGGTTTGGTTCGCAACACATGATATCATTTAGGCTTTTGCCTGATGTAGATTTCGCCGACGCATTAAAAACAACTCTAAGTTTTGTTGTCGTTGAATCTAATTTCATTACGCCGTGATGTGGTAGGTAGAAGACACGTTTTGATTCGTCGACATTATTGGCAATACACATGTGACCCAGTGGTTGATATTCAGACATAAATAATTTATAATTTTCTGAAAATGATTCATTATTGTACATTTTTCTTTCCAACTGTTTGAATTGTACAATAGCCTTTGATTTAGATGATCCAAGCTGATTTTCATATTCGGGTTTCGTGGGTATGCCAACCTCGTATCTACCAGTGTCCAAACGACGAGTAGCTTGCTGATAAAACTCTTCAGAATACTGCTCTTCACTGGTAAGAGATGATGATGGTGTTTCAACGTCCTCTATCTCCCAATATTCTGATAGGTCTGATAAGTCATTCGTTACGATATAACAATTAAATGTGCGAACGTTGCCAGACAGGATCCATCCGAGTGTCGTCTGTTGCGCAATCGGAGCCTGCGCTGGTCCTTTGATGAGACCGTCCATGATGATTTGAGAATAGATACTCACATCCAAGAGAATATCAATTGGCTTCGACACGTTGTATTCCGGATTTGCTAATTGAAGGTGCTGGATATGAGACCACGATTGTTTTTTGAATGGTATAGCAGTTAGCGACCTTTGACAGAACTAGTGCTTCTGTATTAAATTGATAGTCACCGTAGATAGATTGACAGTCGATTGATACCCGTCCTTTGCTTTGCCTAGCACCGGCACCTATTCCTGATACAGATGCGTTGTATCTTTGCCGCTGCAACCCTGACTGCTGTACAGCGTTTTCCGAGATTAATGATATTTGTGATCCCTGGTCTAAGAGAGCCCTTTTTTTTTTTTGTGGATGGGAAATCATCAAATGACTTCTCCCACTCCGGGCAGAGCGGGAGGGCGTGTTAGACTTTTACTGATTAAATCCACCCGTGTTCCTTCAGTTGCCCGTGCCAGGGCCACGGTTTTATACGAAACGCCTCGTTCAAAGAGATTAGTCCACACACTCAGGGAGATTAGTCCTGGGATCGCACATTTAGTTTGTTAACTCAGAGTTGAGTAGTTAACATTTTAATTCTTATTACGCGTTGCGCCATTAAATAGTAACACCGGGTTTGTTAATCTGGCATTCGTGTTTTTAGGGCTCCGTACCTCAAAAGGAAAAAAACGGAACCCTTACAAGATCACTTCGTTGTCCGTTTGTCTGTTTGACAGTCTGTCAAGATCCTTTTTTTCAGGAACACGTTGAGGTATTAAATTGAAATTAATATCAAATACGTAGGTCTATGATCCCTTGGAGTTCTAAAAAAATCAAGCTTCTAAGTCAACGCAATAAAAAAATACGGCCACATAGGCGACATATTTTGATAATCGCAAGTAAATCTATGGGTAATGGGTGGGTACTTCACGTTGACCTAGAATCATGAAATTTGGCAATAAGCAAAGTCTCACAGCACAAGTAAAAGAAAAAGTCCGAAAATTGTTAATTAGTTATTTTAAAACATTAAAAAAAAATTTTTTTTGGGATTTCTTGTTTTTGGGATAAATTCTTTTCAACTGCGGAACCCTTTATTGTGCGTGGTCCGACACGCACTTGGCCGGTTTTTTTGAGTTGGGAACATTGCTGTTCAATTAAAGAAACATAAAATACAATTGAAGTGTTTGTGCCCTGATAAGTAATCCGATCTTAAATGAATGTTTTTTGTAACTTGTATTTATTTTTATATGAGTTCATGAATATACTGCCTGCTAATATAGTACCGAATTTTTACTTACCATAATGTCGGATAGTATAAAATACAAAATAAGTTATCAGCAGTACATAATCAGCCTATAACGTTCCCACTGCTGGGCCACAGGCCTCCTCTCTGTGAGAGGGAGTGGGCCGTAATCTACCACGTGGCCCCAGTGCGGGTTGTTAGATGTCACATGTCTTCGAATTTGGTTCTAGGACATGCCGGTTTCCTCACGACGTTTTCCTTCACCGTTTTGAGAGCAGTGGGGATGAAATATTTACACAATATAAAGCGCCTGCCTGGGTTCGAACCCAGGACCTACGACTCGTAAGTCGTTAATTTATTTTGATATTACCTACACGAACCCAGAGTTTAGCGACTAAACTTTTTAACTCTCCCACTTCGGTGGGTTAAATATTTAGAAGTTTAACCCTAGGTTTAGCTCTAACTCTTGGTGGCGCAAAATGAATTATTTGGTTAACCCCTGAATTAGCTGTTAACTCCGAGTTATTTAAGATAACCCATGAACGTGCAAGTGGGCCTTAGTTGAGAGGAAAACCTTCTTTGATTTTTATTTTTCTTTTGGATCTGTCACCATTGTCCAAATTAAATCATTTTAAATAAGCTGAAGGGCCTACGTTCCCTGCTACGCTTGCTACGAGAAATCGTAGCTCGTAGCTCCTGGATTTGCGTAGCATTAGTGCTACACGAATCCTGAAGCTGAAGCTACTAATTACTACTCGATACTACAGGCTGCGATTTTGCTGAGATAAAATACAATGCTTTCGAGTCATAATATTTATTATCATAAACGTCTATTGCAGAATAGGCCTCTACCAAAAGTGTTTTATTTTGTTCGCAAAATGTTAGCAAAATTGTCGTAGCAGCATCAAATTGCTGTCAATTATTTATAAGAAGTTTTTTGTTCTACAAAATTCCAATTTTAACAAAACTAATTCTTACATTTATTTGTTCAATGTCATTATTCTTAATTCTTATTTGTCTATATCTTGTCTGTATGTGTGACCGCGTTTTTCTTCTAAACTACGCAACGGATATTGATGCAGTTTTCAACATAATTTAGAAAATTTATTCCGGAAGGTCTATGTGTTTATTACCAGCATCAATCAATCTACCTAGCCCACTACCACTTGTTAAAGTAATATTATGTATTACCAGCATCAATCAATCTACCTAGCCCACTACCACTTGTTAAAGTAATATTATGTATTACCAGCATCAATCAATCTACCTAGCCCACTACCACTTGTTAAAGTAATATTATGTATTATTACCAGCATCAATCAATCTACCTAGCCCACTACCACTTGTTAAAGTAATATTATGTATTACCAGCATCAATCAATCTACCTAGCCCACTACCACTTGTTAAAGTAATATTATGTATTATCTGTGCAAATTTTAAATTCCGCGCCTTCCTGTTTTATTACTGTTCCTTTTGTCTATTGCTCTCTCTCTACTCTATGGAACATCGAACTGCGTTGTACAAGTCTTTTTATTATTAAAGTATTCTTATTATTAAAATATCATCAAATTGCAACACTACTACTACTAACTATGCTACTACTATTTAATTATGTTGGGGTCGGCTTCCAGTCTAACCGGATGCAGCTGAATTTAGTATAGTACCAGTGTTTTACATGGAGCGACTGCCTATCTGACCTCCACAACCCAGTAACTGGGTAACACGATTTGATTATTTGACTGTAAAAAACTTTTTTTTCAAAAAAAAAAACTACTGACTTCCAAAAAAACACCAAAGAGGAAAGTATCTTTAATTTCGGAAGTCAGTGTCTTTATTTTAGTTTTTTGCCACCGACTTCCGAAATTATAGTTAGTTTTCACTTTGCTGTTTTTTTTGGCAATCGTTTGTTTTTTTTTTTGTAATTTATTTAGGTTACAATAGCTTAATGTCAACTGCTCATCACCTTTTACAAAACATTGCTTTCCCGATGCGATGCAGGGACGTTAATTGTTGAGGAGTTCTACTGGTACTTTACCATCAGCTCCACTTTACCATATGCGTTGTGACGAGCATAAATGGCTTAGCAACCATATTTAACGTGGGGTTATCCGAATTTTACCTGTTTTAGAATCAATTTTAAATGGTCAAATTATTGTATTAAGGTCCTGAAAAAAATATATGCCATAGATACATCTTTTCTTTAGGGAAATTAATGGTTCAAAACACGATTACTTGTAATTTCCTCGATGAAAAAAAAATCCGAAACATAGTCGATTTCAAAACCATTTTCCGTTTCATTTCCTAATTACAGCATAAAATTATATGAAAATTGCATGTACCATGAGGTAATCGTATTTCAGAGGGAATTTAACGGTTGGATTTTTGAGTTTAATAGATTTTTTTTAAATAAACTCATAATTAGTAAATTTGGCTAAATCCGCTCGCGGTCAGAGTCCTGCGGGACGTCATCGAGGTTGGACCTGTGTCAAAATTTTTAAAAATTCGCTCTCCCTGCTGTTGTTCAAAAAAATTCTAACAAAAGACGAACACATTAGATATGAAATTGCGACAGCTCAGAAAAAATATCTCGTAATTATATTATAGTTTTAATTCATAATATCGTTTTCGAAAATGTGATTATTTATATGTGGTATGATGACGTTTAATTGTCATCTTACGATAGTGTTAAGACACATTGCAAATTATTATCGATAAAATTATAGTCAAGCGCGAGTAGTTTATAATTTTTTATCGTGGTCCTTTATGAAGAAGTTTCAAAACACATTTTTCTAAGATTTTTCATCAGATTCATCCACATTAGTATTTTCACTCTCCATCGAACTGTCTTCACTACTAGTCTACTACCATATCCTACATAAATTACACATAATATAAATACAATGTGTCCGGTTGTCGGTTGGATACTAATAATAATCAACTTTCACTCTGGCAACAACAGTGAAAATTAGAAAAAAATAAAAATGTGTGGTCGGGGACCACCGTCAGGAATGAAGTTCCTTATAACGTATGATTTAAAACACAAACACAAAATTTTCACATCCGCCATCTTGAATTTTCATTTTGACTTCACTATTGGCTTTGGCTCCCTCGAAAACCATAAAAACGACACCCCATGATCAGTTTTGAGTACAAAAAGTCACAGTATACGATAAAATATCGTGTTCTATACATTCGCAAAATAGCGCTTTGTGAACGTAGCCATGGTTAGGCGGTAACCGTATCACTCAGTGCCCATGTTCTAAAGCAAGTTCGTCGATGACGTATCCTACTGTTGGTTTGTAACTTTTAACATATTCATACTTGCACTTTTGTTTAGGTAAATAGTCCTATGGGATGGCAATCCCACATGAGCGGGGCCGGTTAGACAATATACTAAATTAATTTTGATGTCTTAGAATAGTAGATTCGATAAATTATAGCTGTAGCAGTAGGTACATCCCTTGATAATAAAGTACGGCAATTGTTCCTTCATATGTAGTTGTCAATAATTACTGATCTTCATGAGCAGTTGTCAACATCAAAAACAAAAGAATATGTTTGCAGCATAAGCAAAACAGTACGACCATTTTTAGCCCATTCTAAAAAAAAATTTTTTTTATCCAGTCAATATAGGGGTTAAGGGGATGCAAGTTAGACACAATCAATCTGCCTAGCCTTTTCCCAACTATGTTGGGGTCGGCTTCCAGTCTAACCGGATGCAGCTGAGTACCATTATTTTACATGGAGCGACTGCCTATCTGACTTCCACAACCCAGTAACTGGGTAATACGATACCCCTTGGTAAGACTGGTTGTCAGACTTTCGGGCTTCTGACGACCCGTAACGACTGTCAAAGATCCACGAATGACAGAGTTAGACAAACAATATACTAAAACAACAGCCACATTTTATAAAACTTTCCTTTACAGTACGTTTGTAGTTGTGGTCTCTCTCAGCAGCCAAAATACACAGAGAGTTAGGACTGGTAACGCGGGAGCAAGCGACCGACGACGAAGCAGCTTGTCCTGAGGTCGAAACGTGCAGCCTTCAGTAGCAATTTCCCACTGCTTGCGAAGTTTTTCGTTTTTAGTGGATAAATAAACAAACGCCTGTTCGTGTCGTTCCTATGCAGGAACGACACGAACAGACGTAATACCTAATGGCATAACACGAATACACTGAGTGATTCTTACAGATTATTTCTGACGAACCCGGCTATCGCTAAAAAATACAACAGTAGATCGTACACACGGGATTTCTCATTAACTGTCAGCTAACCATTAATATTTATTTTTATTATAAATATAGATGGTATAAGAGGCCTAAACTTTATGTTTTCTGTGTACGTTATGCGAACTATCAAATAACAGTAGGTATATAACAAAATATAAAAAAAAGAATCGAAAAAAATATAACAGTTGAGAATCAAACTTTTAACCACGGGTTTGCAAAGCAGTCGTCGAACCGATAAGCTATTTGGTTTGATGAAAGTTTACTAAAATAGCCGTTTAAAGGTTCAACCTGTAACTATCTGCTATATTCGTTTCCTACTCAGCCCAATGAAGTAATGGAATAATTCGCTGACATACATACATTGTGTTTTAATGTCACTTACAAGTATATCGTCGTAGACAACGACCAATACCCATTATCAGCATTCTCCTGCCCATATCCTAATTTTTTTTGGGGTCGATGCAATTTGTTTTTATCTTCCATACTTCTCTATTAGTCGTCATCTCGATAGTCATTCCCTTTCTAGCCACATCATCTTTCACACAGATCATCCATCGTTTCTTTCTCTTACTCGTATAGTCATCCAGATTCATAATCAAAACATTCCAGACGACATTTTCTGCATTTCTCCGCATCACATGCCCATACCATGATAACCGATTTCCACACACACCGATACCGATATCGGCACGATATCTACCGGCGAAGACAGTGCGGGGTAGGTAAGAGTAGCGGGCATTCTTTCAATTGAGCAAACTTTTTCAAACTGCCGCCGACTAAGTAGTGTGGTTGTTTGTCGTGTCGCGATGGTCATCGATATTCACCAATATCATGGGGCTGATAATAATTGTACCTCTTGTTTTCAAATCGTGTTGGTATAGTTATCTGATAATGTGAAAACAAAACGACATTTTATGTAATAATCTTAGTTCACTCCACCGTAGACACCATAAAATGTAAACCTGAGGAAAAAAAATCGACCTAAGAAAAACTGATTAAGTTGATCAATTGCAAATATTTTACACTGTAGCATAGATTTTCCGTGAAATCGTCGGCAGCGCGTCGTAAATAAACACGTCGCGCTACATTTGGGGGAGGCGGAGGTAGCGTTTCAAAGGCCTACAGGCCCGAACAACCTAGCAATTCGTGAAATACGTATTATTGAGTAGTTACGGTGGCCATCTGTGGTCTTCATAATCAGTTCCACTTCACCAAATAGTGATTCCCCAGAGCAAATGCACGAGTTACTATAAAAAAAATACCTAAATCGCTATAGCTGTGCCTGTAATATTTGAAGAGTTCCCTCGATTTCTCCAGGATCCAATTATCAGTTCCTGACTTGGTGACAATGGCAATGACAAAACAATTAGAAAGTATACCCTTTCAAACACTGGATGGATGAAATGGCGGCAGGTCACGGGGACAATCTGCGACTCCCGCATTCCCCTTAAACTTAAGGGGAAGATATATAAAACAATGGTTAGACCTGCTGTCTTGTATGGATCAGAATGTTGGGCCACAAAAGGGATAAATGAAAAGCAGTTGCATGCAGCTGAGATGAGAATGCTAAGAGGGATGTGTGGTGTTACACGAATGGATAGAATAAGAAATGAGTACATAAGAGGAAGTCTAAAAGTGGCACCGGTGACTGAAAAGCTGTGCGGAAATCGGCTGTCATGGTATGGGCATGTGATGCGGAGGAGTGAGGAAAATGTCGTAAGGAAAGTTTTGGGTATGAATGTCGATGGCTATAAGGGTAGGGGAAGACCAAAGAAACGATGGATGGATTGTGTGAAAGATGACATGGCTAGAAAGGGGGTCACTACCGAGATGACGAATAATAGAGAAGTATGGAAAAAAAGGACATGTTGCGCCGACCCCAAATAGATTGGGATAAGGGCAGGAGAATGATGATGACCCTTTCAAACAAAAATTGAATTTTCCAAATCGGTGCAGCCGTCTTCGAGTAATCGGAGAACATACATAAAAAAATAAAAATAAAAGATTGCGACGTACTGAGAACCTTTTTTTTTGCAGTCGGTTAAAAATATAGTCAAGTCTTAAAAACTCTTAAAAGTCTTAAAAAAGGGGTGCGTTGCTAGTAAAATAAAAATACGTACAGTTTAGTTCCAATACAATGCGGAACTAAAAATTATGTGTATTGTGGATTGTGGAAGTATTTTCTTGTAGCTGTCATGTAATTTTAATCTACGAAGATATTAATGTATAGTTATGCTAAAATTATTGCGCAGAAATGATTTATTAGAATAGCCTTATTTGTCTATGTCAAAATGGCTATAAATTTTTACATTAAAGTTTTTCTACATTTAATTTTTAGATTTATGATATTAGTTAATAACTGGTCTGAACGCCTCTTCGAGGTTTGAAAATTATTCAAAAAACACCATGTTCTCCTTTTTAAAATGGTCACTGGTTATTTTAAACAGTTTTTTGCGAAGGGCTGGCTTTTACCTTGGCCAGAGACTTAGCATTGCCATACAACGTGGCAATGCCGCCAGTCTCTTGGGTACTTTACCAGTCGACAGCGATGCGGAGGAATTTTTCGACGCCATATTTTAGTTTTTTAATAGTTTTAGTTATGTTAGGATACAATTTTGTTATTTTAAGGTTATGTTATTTTCGGTATCTCGGTTCACTCGTGCAAAGCGATGGCGAAGTAGATCGGACGGTTAAGTATAGGATTAACACTGGATGGATGCAATGGCGGCAGGTCACGGGGACAATCTGCGACTCCCGCATTCCCCTTAAACTTAAGGGGAAGATATATAAAACAATGGTTAGACCTCCTGTATTGTATGGATCAGAATGTTAGGCCACAAAAGGGATGAATGAAAATCAATTGCATGCAGCTAAGATGAGCATGGTAAGAGGGATGTGTGGTTTTACACGAATGGATAGAATAAGAAATGAGTACATAAGAGGAAGTCTGAAAGTGGCACCGGTGACTGAAAAGTTGTGCGGAAATCGGTTGTCATGGTATGGGCATGTGATGTGGAGGAGTGAGGAAAATGTCGTGAGGAAAGTTTTGAGTATGAATGTCGATGGCTATAAGAGTAGGGGAAGACCAAAGAAACGATGGATGGATTGTGTGAAAGATGACATGGCTAGAAAGGGGGTGACTACCGAGATGACGAATAATAGAGAAGTATGGAAAAAAAGGACATGTTGCGCCGACCCCAAATAGATTGGGATAAGGGCAGGAGAATGATGATGATTTTTAGGTTATGTTTATATTACATTTAAATTCCTAATACCTTAACAATACTTCAGGTTTAAAAAAAAAGTTTCTTATTTGGGGACCCCGTCCCCTAAAATTTTTAACTTTATTTTATTTTTACAATTGTTTTTTGCCTGATATCGGTAAGTTTCACTTAGTAGAGGTGGTGGTGTTGAGTTGTACTCATTAAATACCGACTGCACAAAATCTCATGCTTTGCTAAAAGTATTACCTAGTCATCATATTAATAGCGGTGCCGACCACCCCGGATGCGTCGGCTGAACATTTAAGCCGCAGATAATATCTGCGGCTATATTATATGCCAACGGCCTTGAGTGGTTAGCTTGCGTGTTCTGTGCTGAGCACACGCAACGCGTCGTACGTCCAGTAATAGGACTCGCACATCAAGCGCTGTCCCAAATTAGACGCATTATTAATTTATTATTAAAACAAAAGGTATTATAGATTAAAACATGTATGACTTAAGTATACTAAAAGATAAATAATTAAATTTTCTTTAAGACGGTGCAGGTTTCATAAAAATACGTTTGATAGTTTTTGCGTGATTCTCAGTTTTTAATCCGCGTTAGACGTAACTTTACAAATTATTGTAATATAAACAGTACCTGGGCGACCGAGCTCTGCTCGGATGAAAATAAAGAAAACAAAATTTCCCAGATTAATACCTGGCTAGATCGATTTTTCGCCCCCGTAAACACCTATATTGCAAATTTCATCGAAATCGTTAGAGCCGTTTACGAGAACGTAATTACAAATATATTAGGTCTTTACCTATGAAATTGCCGTTCGGCAGTACTGGCCATTTCAAATCAAAATAATTTTTGTTTGGCTAAGAATTCTAATTTCAAATTAATATTATTTTAAAAACATGGATTTTTTTTCCAAAAGTAGTATTTGTTTATTGATTAGTGTTACATTTTCATCGCATTTCAATCTTTTTCGTCATCATGGATACGTTAAAAATTCGAGTAATTATGGAATATGAGTACCGTCGTGGCAGCAACGCGGCACAAGCGGCACGCAACATCAACGACGTTTACGGAGCTAACACTACAAACCAACGCACCACTTGTTATTGGTTTGCTCGCTTCCGTTCTGGAAATTTCGACCTGAAAAATGAACCTCGCGGTCGTCCGAAGACTTTGGTCGACAATGACGAATTAAAGGCGATTGTGGAAGCTGATGATACACAATCTACGGCTGAATTAGCAGCAGCTTTCGACGTTAGCGTCAAAACAATTTTGGTCCATTTGCATCAAATTGGCAAGGTAAAAAAGCTTGACAAATGGGTGCCCCACGAACTCAATGATCGCCAGCGCGAAGTACGCGTCGAGACGTGCCTTGCACTGCTCAACAGACACACAAATGAAGGAATTTTGAACCGCATTGTTACCTGCGATGAAAAATGGATTCTGTTTGATAACCGCAAGCGCTCAGCAAGTTGGTTGGATCCTGGTTCAGCACCTAAACAATGCCCTAAACGAAAACTTACCCCTAGAAAAGTGATGGTCACTGTTTGGTGGTCTAGCGCCGGTGTGATTCATCACAGCTTCTTACCAAACGGGGTGAGCATTACTTCAGATGTGTACTGTGAAGAACTGAACACAATGATGGAGAAGCTGGCACATCTCCAACCAGCATTGGTCAATCGCTCGTCTCCGCTGCTCCTGTACGACTACGCGCGACCTCATACTGCACAGCAGACGGTCTCCAAGTTGCAAGAACTGGGGTTGGAAGCTCTCCGTCATCCGCCCTACTCACCAGACCTTGCGCCTACAGACTACTACTTTTTCCAGAATTTGGGTAACTTCTTGGCCTGAAAAAATTCAATACCCGAGAGGCAGTACAAAATGCCTTTGAAGAATTTGTTGCCTCCCGTCCAGCTGATTTCTTTAAGAAGGGCATCAATAAACTGCCACTGCGTTGGCAAAGATGCATTGATTGCATGGGTGATTACTTCGATTAATACAAATAAAAAATGCATGAAAAAAATTCGTTTAAATTTTTTCATACAAAACGGCAATTTCATAGGTAAAGACCTATTAATAGGTCTTTACCTATGAAATTGCCGTTTGGTAATCGGAATAGGTCTCCACCCCCTCCATGACGCGCCAGTCAACAACATGCGGCAACAGAGCGGGGCTGGCAAACGAGATGTCCACCACTGATTCGCCCCGCATCCGCACACATGTGGGGACAGAACCCCGGTTTAGGACGACCAGGCCTGTCTCCAGAGCCCAGTCCTCCACCATCCTGCCCCGTGTGTCCGTATACCGGGAACCCCAAGCCATATTCTTGGCGTTGAAGTCCCCGAGGACGAGCACGGGAAGGGAACAGAACCCGACAACGACGGTTTTCAACTCCGCAAGGGAGTTGTGGAACTCGGCGAGAGTTCGGTTCGGGGAGAAGTATACCCCTACCACGACAATCTCCCCGAACCGTGCTGCAACGCAACCCTGTCCTCTCTTAACAGCTTCGAGGGACAGAGTACCGGCGGCGGCCGACGAAATGAGGGTCACTGAGCCGCTCAGGTCCTCCACCCAGTAATCACTGGGCGGGACAAAGTACGGCTCAGCGACCACGGCGATGTTAATCGACCACTGCGCCATGCTCTGGAGCAACAGATCCTGAGCTGAGGCGCAGTGGTTGATGTTCGCCTGGAGGAGGCGTAATGGAGCCATTACTGACCCTCCGCCCAGACCTCGAGCGCGCCGGTCCGACAGGCCCCGAGTGGTCCGCGGTGGGCGCTGAAGCAGCTGGACCGGGAGCTCCTCCTGGAAGCCTCGATCGTGCAGGCCTGGGTGTCACCACCGGACAGGCCTGCTGACATCAACGACGAGGCGGAGTGGTTCCGGGAGGCCATGTCCGAAATATGTGACGTGGCAATGCCCCGGGTCCAGCCCGGACGCGCTTGGCGCCAGGTGTACTGGTGGTCGCCGGAGCTGACGGCTCTGCACGAGGCGTGCGTTGCTGCGCGGCACCGGTACACCAGGCACCGCAGGCTCCGTATCCGCCCACCGGATACGGAAGCCATTCAGGCGGAGCTGTACGAGGGGTACAGAGCGGCGAAGACCGCCCTCCGAGCGGAGATCTCGCGGGCCAGGGGTCTGGCTCGCGAGGAGTCGCTGGGGACTCTGAACAGAGACCCGTGGGGACGCCCCTACAAAATGGTGCGGGATAAACTCCGCCCATGGGCTCCCCCGCTGACGCAGAGTCTCCGGCCGCAGCTCGTGGAGGACGTGGTGAGCGCTCTGTTCCCTTCGCGAGGGGAACATACTCCCCCGCCCATGGCTCCGCCTCCTGCGGTGCCCGATGCGGACCACATCACCGACGACGACGACGATGCCCCGGAAGTGACCGAGGTAGAGCTGAGAGCGGCGGTACGTAGGCTGAGTGCCAAAAATACCGCCCCAGGACCCGACGGCTTGCCAGGAAGAGCTTGGGTTCTGGCCTTTGGGGCTCTCGGGCCTCGACTAGGGGGGCTCCTAAGCGCATGCTTGGAGAGGGGCCAGTTCCCACTTCGTTGGAAGACAGGGAAACTGGTCCTCATTAAGAAGCCGGGGCGCCCTGCGGACTCTCCGTCCGCTTACCGGCCCATCGTGCTGCTCGACGAGGTGGGCAAGCTCTTTGAAAGAGTCATTGCAGACCGCCTCGCCGGGTGGCTGGTGCAGGAGGGGCCGGATTTGGCGGAGAGCCAGTTTGGCTTCCGCAGGGGGCGCTCTACGGTGGACGCCATCATGCGCGTGCGAGCCCTCACGACGGGGGATGCTGTGGCCCGGGGTGGGGTCGTCTTGGCGGTGTCTCTAGACATCGCCAACGCCTTCAATACCCTGCCCTGGAGTTGCATCAGGGAGGCACTCCGGTATCACCGGGTGCCAACCCACCTCCGTCGAGTGGTCGAGGTTTATTTGACGGACAGGGCCGTCATCTACCCCGGTCATCAGGGAGAGTGGAACCGGCGAGAGATGTCGTGTGGTGTCCCACAGGGATCGGTCCTGGGGCCACATCTGTGGGACATCGGGTACGACTGGGTGCTGCGCGCCGACCTCCCTAGCGGCGTCAGCGTTGTATGTTACGCTGACGACACGCTGGTCCTGGCGCAGGGGAGATCGCACCAGGCGGCGGCTGAACTAGCGACACGCGGGGTTGCGACAATCGTAGAGAGGATCCGGCAGTTGGGACTCGAGGTGGCCCTGCACAAGTCCGAGGTCATGTGTTTTCATGGTCCTCGGAACGCGCCACCGTCGGGTTCCCAAATAACGGTAGGAGGGGTTCACATCGGGGTTGAGTCGACGATGAAGTACCTGGGACTCGTCCTCGACAGCCGGTGGAACTTCGTGGAGCACTTCCGACGTTTGGCTCCCAGACTGGAGCGGGCCGGGGCTGCCTTGAAGCGGCTCCTGCCCAATCTGGGGGGTCCAAACGCCTCCTGCCGGAGGCTTTACGCGGGGGTCGTGCGGTCCATGGCCCTTTACGGGGCACCGGTGTGGGCGCGTTCCCTGAGGCTGCGACCAGCCCGCCGGTTGAACGCGTCCCAGAGGGTCATGGCCATCCGGCTAGTCCGGGGATACCGCACGGTCTCCTGTGAGGCGGCGTGCCTCCTTGCCGGATTACCGCCATGGGATCTGGAGGCAAAAGTCCTCGCGCACGTGTGGGAGTGGCGCGAGGAGGTGAAACGCCGGGGCGTAACTCCGCTGCCGCGAGAAATCACGGTACAGCGGACAGAGCTCCGGCGGGATCTCATGGCGGCATGGAGAGTGCGATTGTCGCAACCCAGCGCTGGGCACGCCACAATTGCGGCGATAAGTCCCCTCTTTGAGGAGTGGTTGGAGAGGCGCCACGGCGTCCTCACCTTCCGCCTGACGCAGGTCCTCACCGGACACGGTTGTTTCGGGAGGTTCCTGTTTCGGATAAGGCGGGAGGAAACGCCCGGGTGTCACCATTGTGTGGATCGCCCGGAGGACACGGTGGAGCATACAGTGGAGGTCTGCCCGGCTTGGGCGGAGCACCGCCGTGTTCTCACGGAGGCGATCGGCGGCGGCGATCTCTCGCGTCCAAACCTGGTCCAGGCCATGGTGCGGAGCGAGAGTGCATGGGAAGCCGTCACCTCCTTCTGCGAAGCAGTAATGCTCGCGAAGGAGGAAGCGGAACGCGTGAGGGAGAGGCAACAGCCGCGCCCTCGCGCCCCTAGCCGCCGTAGGAGACGCCCTGGGCGGCGGGAATCGATTGCCGATTCCCGGCCACCGTAGGCGCGGGCTTGCGGACGACGAGTAATGGGCAGCTCGCCGTCCGGTAAGGACCAGGCCCGGGTCGACGGCGCGTTGTGTTCCACGCGCGCC
Source organism: Cosmia pyralina (assembly GCA_946251885.1). Lineage (NCBI taxonomy): Eukaryota > Metazoa > Arthropoda > Insecta > Lepidoptera > Noctuidae > Cosmia > Cosmia pyralina. The sequence goes on along the minus strand of OX276361.1, from coordinate 21,271,586 downwards.
TCAAAGAGATGTCAGCAGTGACGGGGTCAATTGGGCCGATGCCGCCGGGGTCGCGGGTAGTTCGAAAGAGATACCGTGGCCCTGGCACGGGCAGCTGAAGGAACATGGGTGGGTTTTAGTCAGTAAAAGTCTGACACGCCCTCCCGCCTCTGCCCAGAGCGGGAGAAGTCATTTGATGATTTCCCATCCACAAAAAAAAAAAAAAAAAAAAACCCCGTTTGGTAAGAAGCTGTGATGAATCACACCGGCGCTAGACCACCAAACAGTGACCATCACTTTTCTAGGGGTAAGTTTTCGTTTAGGGCATTGTTTAGGTGCTGAACCAGGATCCAACCAACTTGCTGAGCGCTTGCGGTTATCAAACAGAATCCATTTTTTATTGCAGGTAACAATGCGGTTCAAAATTCCTTCATTTGTGTGTCTGTTGAGCAGTGCAAGGCACGTCTCGACGCGTACTTCGCGATGGCGATCATTGAGTTCGTGGGGCACCCATTTGTCAAGCTTTTTTACCTTGCCAATTTGACGCAAATGGACCAATATTGTTTTGACGCTAACGTCGAAAGCTGCTGCTAATTCAGCCGTAGATTGTGTATCATCAGCTTCCACAATCGCCTTTAATTCGTCATTGTCGACCAAAGTCTTCGGACGACCGCGAGGTTCATTTTTCAGGTCGAAATTTCCAGAACGGAAGCGAGCAAACCAATAACAAGCGGTGCGTTGGTTTGTAGTGTTAGCTCCGTAAACGTCGTTGATGTTTCGTGCCGCTTGTGCCGCGTTGCTGCCACGACGGTACTCATATTCCATAATTACTCGAATTTTTAACGTATCCATGATGACGAAAAAGATTGAAATGCGATGAAAATGTAACACTAATCAATAAACAAATGACTACTTTTGGAAAAAAAAATCCATGTTTTTAAAATAAAATTAATTTGAAATTAGAATTCTTAGCCAAACAAAAATTATTTTGATTTGAAATGGCCCGTACTGCAGAACGGCAATTTCATAGGTAAAGACCTAATATTTATATATATACAAATATTGCTCATTTAATAGTAGTACCTGGGCGACCGAGCTCTGCTCTGATGAAAATAGAGAAAACTCATTTCTTTTTTTTCCAGGTTTGAGACTTAGCTAGCGTTTTCGAAAAAGTGATAAAAAATATATATATTAGGTGCTATAAAAATATCTGCCACGGCTGCAATGGGAGACAGTATTGCGTATATAGATTACACTAGTGAAGATAAATTATTGATCTTATGTCATAAATTTATTCATACAAAAAAATGTGCGTATAAATTTGAATGGATTTATTTGTATGAAACCGTCCCGTAGTAATTAGTGTTTATTCACAGAACAGTTAGAAAGAGGTGGCAATAATTGTTTTAGTTTGCAATAAAGTAAATGTTTATCTAATTACTTTGTTTTCTGTTGATTTAACTATTCCGGGGTATGAAATTTCTTCATTATTGTAATCTATATACTCAATACTATCTCCCATTAAAGCCGTGGCAGATATTTCTATAGCACCTAATATATAGGTATAAACTCGTATATACAAATATTATTCATTCAATTAGAGGATACGATAATCAAAAAAATAACCACATATTAAGTTATTATGAAAATGCTGTAATTTAACATATTAATTATATTTTATCCAAATAATTAACACTACTCATTTAGACGTGATCTTCAGTTTAAAATGATTAAAAGTCGGTTATTGTTGCCTTAAGTATCGCCAATCGTGCTCAAGGAAACTATTCCAATAGACCTCTGTTCGCCGCACCGTAGGGATGATTCGGGGAAAGAATTGACCTCCGTCTTTGATTTAAATTTCAAAAGTTCGCCTTCGATCCTTCCTTGAGGGATTTGCCATAAGCCACTGTTAGTATCTGTATTAATCTTCATTTCTACGCATAATTATAAATGATAGGGGTTGATTTCACCCTGGGTTACTTAAACCTTTGTTTGTGGGTTGACCTCACTCGTCGCGGGTTGAGTGTCTGACTTTTTAAACATAATATCATGCCTGTAATCCCCGAAAGGCAGGGCAGAGGTGTACATATAGTACACCCACATTTCGCTAGTTATGTTTAAGTCCCATGTAATAGGGGGCGCGCCTATTGTCATCAACTGGCACACATCCAGACTCCCGGCTGCTACTGAGAAATTACAGATGAAAAAACCCATTAGCACTTTCACCAACCTGGGAATCAAACCCAGGAACTCATGCTCAGCAGTAGCGCGTTGTGACCACTAGACTAACGAGGCAGACAACAAATGGAAAAAAAAATATTGGTAAATTGTCAAAAAACATAATGTGTCGGAAAACAGTGTTACCAGCTACTGTAATCGGCCGTTGTATCTACTCAAATGAGTACACCGCTTTAATCATGGTGTAACTTAATTTTAGGCACAACCTCTTAGGGGGTGAAAAAATCAAAATATTTTATTTCACAGAAACCTACATGGGTAAACGTAAACGTCAGAAGCTAGGTGCGCGTTTCCAATTGGTCGTTTCCTATGGAGAAGAGCTGGCAAGATACTCCATGGTTACTCTTTTAAAAATAATTGGCTTTTACAATATTTTCAAATGACAGTGTTAGTAGGTATGGGAGGACAATGTAGGCCTTTCAAAAACTACCAGGTACTTAGCAAAATATAAAATAGTCAACAAATGTACAGTCTACTAGGCCTGCAACGTTCTCACATTCACAAAATAGAAGATTAATAAAATAATAAAAATAAAAACCTATGACATGACACAAATGACATGATTGCCATTAAAACTACAGTAACAAATCTGAATAAATGTCAAGTTCACAAAATATAAATTGGAATTGTACAAATAATGTCAAATAATAAAATGATTAATAATAATCTTTATGTATATGTAAATAATAATACTGATGGGAACAGAGCTCCCACCTCATTCTTGCCTTTATTGGCTGGCTTGAGTGGAGATTCGCAAGAGCAAACGTGCTCGGAGGAAGGAAGTATTCCAGTAAGTGCTTGTAGGGATCTTGACCATGTTCCGGGCTCTGGGATTGTTCTAAGAGCCGTGGAATACCTCTCCACTCCTCAAGCACCTCGTAACATGTTGCCCCCTTGTCGCTACGTCACTAAGTGCTAGCGACAGTTTCCGGGGGCCCATTATTGAGTGTGCAAGTCACCCCCTGCCAATTTTTCCGTGTAATAAAACATTGATCAGGCAGGGGCCATAGTCCTTTCATAGTTCTAGGTAACCAGTCCACTTTAGCCACCCAAATCCATAGTCCCATATCTTTGTTTCCATATCCTGCAATAGTCCTGCACCAACCGGGGATTGTCCTTGGGTGCACTTGCATAGAGCGTATAGGGATAATCGTCGGTTGGTGCCTCATTTCATTGAAAGCGCCTGACAGGCCTCTGCCAGTTGGCTTCGGCCCCTCGTACGCCTTCCAAAGGTCCGGGACCCCAGAGTCCCGAGATAATTATGTAAACATCTTTATGTCAAGGTAGAATGTAAAAAATAATATACAAAAATAAGCATCGTAATTTGGGAGCAATTAACAGACACTTAAGTACATAATTATGCCGTTAATGATGTACCTACCAGGGAAGCCACATGTGCAGGAGGAATTATTGCCAAACTTTCTTGTCTTCAACGTAGTCTTTAATCTTATAATATGCTTTCTTGATAAGGACACGTTTAATGTGGGTTTTGAACTGTCCATCACTAAGTTCTGTAACCGACTTTGGCAACTTGTTATAAAAGCGGATACTGTTTACGAGTATATACAATGACTTGCTTGTTTTATTTAATCTTTGGGCATCAAAATTTCATGTTTACTACGTGTATTATGTTATGAAAGTCGCTTCTTATTTTAAAAAGTCGTACTTAATGGTCATTGTACTCATCATTATAAACAACTTTTACTATGAGACCAAACCTCAATCAATCTGCCTAGCCTTTTCCCAACGACCTCCATAATCCAGTAACTGGGTAATACGATACCCCTTGGTAAGACTTATGAAAACAAAACTTTGAATTTACGATAGGTATATTCCATGTTCCTTATTGATAAACAAAATAATTTTACATGTATAAAGTACAATTCGCGCCACGAAAGATGAGACTTGACCGCGCTTGCCGTGCTCTTTTCGCCGCCGCCGCCGCGCCGGCCGCTGCCCGCGCTGCTCGGAGCGACGCACGGTGGATCGAAACTGCTATATGAGGGACATAGGGATTTTTTTTACAAATTCCATTAAAAAAAATACCTATCGAAAGATCTGTCATTCAGATGAATAATTGTTATGAAAAGTTTTTCTATAAAACTGATAGTTTGACCGGATTTTATAAATTCAATTTTTGTTGTATGGTATGAAACAGAAACTGCTAAAATTTGGCCAAGTCTTGACAGGTCTTGCTTTAAAAATACTTTATTCTTATTCTTTAGCTTGTTGGCTATAATTCTACGCTCTCAGTGCGCGCCCATACTTGCCCGTTCAAGAGATAAGAGGTTCAGTAAAATAAAAAATAAAAGTGAGTAAAAGGTACTTTTTATAATGTTATCATAGGTAAAATAATTGTGTTACATTGAAATACTTATAATTAAGAAATATTAATAATTTCAAAACTTATATTTATCGAAAAAGTACAAAAAATATAATTTCAAAACTAAAGCAAATAATAAATTTAAACAAAATTCTAAAAAATTAATTAGGTGGAGAGGTACTCATTTATTTGTTTTAATTTTGAAATTTTGATCCACCGTGCGACGCCCGGTCCCATAGTTCCTTAAAATCGTCTAATGAGCAAGTAAAATAATAAATAATAAAAATCTTTATTTTATACAAAAATCTTCAATCTTCATGGGTTAAAAACTACGTCGCATGAATTTCAATGAATAAAGGTCATACAAATAGAGTAAACCCTGGCTCCCAAACTAGTAGCCCTGTGGCTTAGGAGTCAGTGTTCTACTGTCACTATGATACCAAAAACTTTTAGTTAAAAAGTGTGTAATATCGTATACATGGCAAAAACAGGTTTGAAAAGTAGGTACAATAAAATTATTTCAAAAGATTAAACTAGGAGTAAAAGAAATGATTAAACGGAGTAGTATGTAAGATCAAACCACGTGGTGTGTCAAGTCTCATCTTTCGTGGCGCGTATTGTACAATCTCGGTCATCCGGCACTTCAATACACTGGCACGTCCAGTAACCCGGCACAGTAGAAGTTCGCATTTTTTTGTATTGCCAGGTCAATTTTCTTGTGGGCTATAAACGCAAGTGCGTGCCAAAGAGTTATGAGGTTCAGTAAAATAAAAAAAAAACCGGCCAAGTGCGTGTCGGACCACGCACAATGAAGGGTTCCGTAGTTGGGATGAATTTATCTTAAGTACAAACTTAACATTGTAGTTGAAAAACATGTTCTCCCACACATTCCAACTGTAAATGTAAGTTTTTACTCGCAATATTGATAGATTTACCATGTTATTTTAAGACCACACACTTCTTATAGGTTTTCCTGTAATCTACAGGTAAAGATCTATTTTCTGTATTTTTTTCAAAATTTTAGGCTCAGTAGTTTCGGAGATAAGGGGGGGGGGGGGGGAATGGTCAGTTTTCGTCTATTTTCTTAAATAACTTTAAAACAATTTATTTTAAAATTATAAAAAAATATATTTGAGACCCTCATAGTAAGCCCTTTCATTTGATATGCCACATGATGTAGTTTGCAAAACTTTTTTTTTTTAATTTTCTTATTTGCCCCCCAAAAGTGAACTCAATATACAAATTTAATTTATTTACTTTACCCGTCCGTGTTTGGGTCACAGAAATTCATATGTGTACCAAATTTCAACTTAATCGGTCCATTAGATTCGGAGCAAACTGGTTGTCTCTAATGTCTCGCTGATGGTAGCGCGAGTTGGATCATTTAGCTAATCCATGCGTCAGGTTCGTGAACAAGCGCTGTCAGTGGAGGCTGGTCATACCTTAGCGGCCACGGCTTATTTTAATTTAATTTAAATATTTGAATTGTTTTTTTTTTTAAGGACGCTTTTAACGTTCTGCATCGTTCTCACATGTGAAATTTCAACATGAATGATGTAACCATTATTTTGTAACCATATCTTGATTTAAAGGAGTGTCCGTGGAGTTTCTTGCCCGTTCTTCTCCATAGGTACCTACTATGCTTTGGAATGGGCGCCTGGCTTCATCTTTTTGACTGACCGACCCCTTGACAATTCAAAAGTGCCTGTAATTGGTTTAATTGAAATAAATGCTTTGAGTTTGAGTTTGAGTTGTGACAGACAGACGGACAGACAGACAGACAGACAGACAGACACACGAGTGATCCTATAAGGGTTCCGTTTTTTCCTTTTAAAGTACGGAACCCTAAAAAAGTGGGTAAAAGGTACTTTTAATAATGAAAAACCGTAAACACGAGAATAGAATAGAATAGATGTATGTATGCATGATGTGTTCTCCTATAACTGAAGGAGCACAAATCTTTAAAGTACTTTGTATAATAATGCATGTAATGTGTATCCTTTGTTGGAGTTCCTTTCTGAATAAAATAAAAATAAAAATAGAATAGAATACTCTTTATTATGCACATCATTTAAATTACAGGTTACAGTGTTACAATGTTGAAATTTTACATAGAGTGACACAATGGGCGGTCTTATCGCTAAAAGCGATCTTTTACAGACAACCTTGGATGGAGTATGGGGACAAGGAGAGACAATTCTGTAGGTAGTCAGTGGTGTACCATATACATATACAACATATACACACATACAAACGCATACACGAGATTGATTTAAGTACATTGATTTTCGCTGTTATTTCAGTTTGATACGCTTAATCTGTCATTATTTCCGCTTTCTTCGATTCGTCGGTATAATTATAGTGTTTTTTCTTATAAATATGTACTTTTAATTATTTTCTTATTTAACATGCGTTCGCTGTCATACTTCAATGTTATTTCGTGGACAATAGTGTGGGTTATACGTTTTTTTCGATTGTATAATTTAACTACATTGTTAATGCTGTAATGTATAACTGTTTTTTGTCCCAAATAAATAAAATAAAATAAAATAAAATAAAATAAAAATTATGGCTTCTACTAGTACAACTAATAAGAGAGAACACAAGACTTTGACCTTGGATGAGAAGATGGACATTTTAAAGAGGTAGAAAAACGCGAAAATATGTGTAAACTTGCATTATTTTCCCATATTCCATTAATGCGGCACCCTTGTGTCTGAATTAGTGCCGGATTAGCGAGATTGTACTGTAATAGTATCGTTCTATATTATATCTATGGTTCTAACTAATTTAATTTTACATTAATTATGAAACTTGAATACGTATTACGAATACGATACAGACGACACGTGTATATTGGTCTCTAATCAAAACATACATGACGCTGAGGCATCCCTCCAACGTAACTTCGATCAAATGTGTAAATGGGCTCATGACGTAGGATTAGTAATAAACGCAACAAAAACAAAAATTGTTCACATACATTCATCACACAACAAATGCTCCACTATACCTAAAATTATAGTACACGAACACACTTGCCTCCATAACTCGCGAAAGACTTGCAAATGTCCGCTATTAGAAGTAGTCGATAAGCACATGTATGTTGGTTTAATAGTTGATAGCCGATTCTGTTGGGGACCGCACAAAGATTACGTTTGCAACAAACTAAGGTCCATTCTAGGTAAGCTTATTATACTTAAATATAAATTGCCTTACAAAATGCTTAGAATGTTATATATGGCCCTAGCAGAATCGGTTATCAACTATGGAATAAGCAGTTATGGGAGAACTTATCATACATACCTGACAGATATCTATAAGCTACAACTACGAATATTAAAAGTAATTACGCCAAAACATATAAACAAGAAATTCAAAAACAGTGACGACGACCTCTATAAATATTGTAATGTTATGAATGTGTTCAATAAAGTTGAATTTTTTACTCTTGCGGAAGTCAATAGACCTGAGCTGCTAACCGAAAAAACAAGACCTGACTTTTTGAGAACGATACCAATTAAAAGTAAATACATCCTACCAAAGTTCAATAACGTGTACGGCATGAGGATTGCAGAATATTTGGTACCATTTTTCCTTAATAAACTTCCAGAGGACTTGCAAATGTTATACAGGATGAGTTCGAAAAGTTATAAGTACAAATCCAAACGTTTTTTTACACAAGATTTCTCTTAATGCACCAATAAATTGTTATCATCATTATATAAATATTTTATGTATCATTGCAGTAATAAACATTTTTGTAAATTTAAATGAGCGGCTTGCCAACACACAGATAAGCCCTGAGAGGTTTTCGTTGTGTGGCTAAAACCAATTGTACTTAATTAATACGTGTATTGGAAATAAATAAATAAATAAATACATTGGTCATGGGTATAAACAACGTGTCGTTTTGCATCCTTGTCAAATTTAAGGGTGTGGTATAGACCATCAAACCGAACAACTTTTTCCATGGCACCAACATCGTAATCGCGAAAAAATAATCAGCCGTCCCATACATTTGCGTCGAGTAAGTATTGAAGTTTTCTATGGGACAGTTGAAATTTTTTTCGCGATTACGATGTTGTTCCTATAGAGAAAGTTGTTCGGTTTGATGTTCTGTATTACCCTGAAATTTGACGAGGATGCATAACGACACGTTGTATACATAGGGTGACTAGTAATTAGTAACCGATATTCAAACACATGATTATACTCATGATCCAAACAACTTTTACTATGGCACCAAACCTGAAATCACGAAAAAAAAATCTGCTGTCCCATACATTCATGTTCGCATAACTCGTCAAAATGTAGGGAGCAGCTGTTTTTTTTTCGCTATTTCAGGTTTGGTCCCATATTAAAAGTTATTTGTTATCATGAGTACATTTAGATGTTTAAGTATCGGTCACTGATTACCAGTCACCCTATATACCACGTATTATTCGTAAACATTATTTTTTCAGTAATTAATTCTTTCAGCCGTAACCATTAAAGACAAAAATAATATATAAAGTAGCAGGTGTTGTGTGTACCCAACAACTCAAAGAGAAGGTTTGCAAATTGTATGCGAACGAAATGATATAAGGACCATACTTTATAGGGAAGCATGTGTTAGACCCTGGGTCCTAACTATCATGACATGTAGAGCCATTATAACTCCAGTGCGAGAGAGAGATGGAAGTATACGGGATGAATAGCACCATCTCTTTATAGCAACAGTGAGTACCATAACACTTTATAACGCCCCAGGGCGTTTAGTTTCTAGTTCCTAGTTTTTACGGTCGAACGAAGTTCCTCCTCTCCCAGCCATTGCGTTTGATCATCTTCAACATGATACCCTGGTCCTTCGGCTGCGTGAGTAAGGTTCTTGCATCAAAGGTCAAAGTCTCCGGCATGCCATCAGCCAGTTCCACTCTGTACTTTTTCAGGAACGTGATGAGCCCAGACATTACTTGCATCTTAGCGAAACGCATTCCTGAAATAAAAAAAATAAAAAAAATTAGTCTTTCATAGTTCAGCCATGATGATCTAAGTTTTATGGTACAGATTAAAATGAAATACATAGCAAAGTCGGCTCTGACGTCCCAAAAAAAAACAAGTTTTGTTATAATTTTGAATACCAAAATAGTTCTTTAAATAAAATAATCATTGTAATTGGTTCAATAACCTTGGAGATAGAGTAACGAACATAAAAAGCCATTTTATCACTTAAGACACTACTCAGAGCCTGTTTTTCGTGTCCGAATTGACTAACCCAATAAAATTAAATTGAAACAGTTTTAAATGAATAGGCATTTAATCGCATATGGTAAAACAGACCCTTTAATATTTTCTGACGCATTGTAATGCTCCCTACGAATACCTCCGGCGCCCTTGCGCAGTTGTCTGATAACTTTTATTATAATTATGCTTATACAACGTGTCGTTTTGCATCCTCGTCAAATTTAAGGGTGTGGTATAGACCATCAAACCGAACAACTTTTTCCATGGCACCAACATCGTAATCACGAAAAAATAATCAGCCGTCCCATACATTTGCGTCGAGTAGGTATTGAAGTTTTCTATGGGACAGTTGAAAATTTTTTCGCGATTACGATGTCGGTCCCATGGAGAAAGTTGTTCGGTTTGATGTTCTGTATCACACCCTGAAATTTGACGAGGATGCAAATCGACACGTTGTATAGATAAGGTGTTAAAAAAATAACTGTGAAAACTTTAGGCAGTGCTTTAAACCATTGAACTGAATAACTTTTACTATGGGACGAACTTTGAAATCGCGACAAAAAATTCAGCTGTTTCGTACATTTTGACGAGTTATGCGAACATAAATCGGTTAATGCCCGCCCCTATGCTCTAGTCCCGCTATGCTGGACTCGTAAAATACCTACTAAAAAGTTTCGCTATGCACGAAATCACATTCGCGGGCAGTGATGAAGAAAACTGTTATAGTGTAATATTTTATTTAACCATTTAAAAAGTAAATTAAGAAAACCTAGTACGTACCTTAATATGTTATCCTATTCTTAATCATCATTAAATGTATTAAAACAGGTCAAGCTTTGCGCTTGTTATGAAAAGCATGTGTCGAACTGGTTTTTTCAGGGTAGGTAACCAAAAAAATGAGCCCTTCCGCGAATCATTGCCCTGGTCCTTCTCTGGTAGAGACAATATTATTTTGCAGCTGCAACGTACTGATGAGGGTAATTAGGATTAGGCTAGTTGTCAGCATTATATTATACTAGCTGCGCCCTGCGGTTTCACCCGCGTAGACCGGGATAAAAAGTAGCGGTATGAAAAATAGATGTTAGCCGATTCTCAGACCTACTCAATATGCTCACAAAATTTCATGAGAATCGGTCAAGCCGTTTCGGAGGAGTAGGGGAACGAACATTGTGACACGAGAATTTTATATATGACTAGCTGCGCCCCGCGGTTTCACCCGCGTAGACCGGGATAAAAAGTAGCGGTATGAAAAATAGATGTTAGCCGATTCTCAAACCTACTCAATATGCTCACAAAATTTCATGAGAATCGGTCAAGCCGTTTCGGAGGAGTACGGGAACGAACATTGTGACACGAGAATTTTATATATAAGACTTCGCATTCAAATGTAATATTAATAAGATAGGATTTGTAAATTTTGTGGGTCCAGTACCTATTGACTTACAGCTCTATTCATAAACATTTCTTAACCTAGAATTGCTCTGAAACTCATTTATCCTTATCTGTCATTTTGACTTTTTTAACCGACTTAAAAAAGGAGGAGGTTCTCAATTCGTCGGAACCTTTTTTAACCGACTTAAAAAAGGAGGAGATTCTCAATTCGTCGGAACCTTTTTTAACCGACTTCAAAAAGGAGGAGGTTCTCAATTCGTCGGAACCTTTTTTTTTATGTATGTTCCCCGATTACTCGAAGATGGCTGGACCGATTTGGATTTTTTTTGTTTTATTCGAGACACATATACATCAAAGTTGGTCCCATATAAAATTGATTAAATTTGCTTGGGTAGTTTTTGAGTTAGCTTCAATAATACGTATTTTTTCCCCACTTTTATATGGATGATGTTCTAATTTGTTTTGGCAGGTAGTGGTATTAGAATTTGTGTGGGGTAGGTACCACAACTAAAAAGTGAAAAATAAAAACTTTTTTACAAAAAAATACAACCTACTTCCAAAAACAACACTACAAAGTTAAAAATAACTTTAATTTCGGAAGTCGGTGGCAAAAAACGAAAATACATTTAACCAGACACTGACTTCCGAAATTAAAGTTATTTTTCACTTTGTAGTGTTGTTTTTGGAAGTCGGTTGTATTTTTTTGTTGATTGTCAGAACGAGACAAAACCAATTTTAACTTACAGACGCTTACGCTTAAAAGAATAGCGCTATAAAAAAAATAACTTGAATTCAAACACTTTTCTTTCCAACTGTACCTTCCATTGTTTACGCAGAATCGAAGAATTTCGTGCATAGCGAAACTTTTTATTAGGTATTTTACGAGTCGAGCATAGCGGGACTAACCAACATAAATGTGGGCAACAGCTGACTTTTTTTTCGCGATTTCAAAGTTGGTCCCATAGTAAAAGTTATTCAGTTCGATGGTCTAAACTCTAAGCACTCAAGTATTTAGAGTACATTTTTTAACACCATAAATAAAAAAAATCTAAACTGTTACTGTAAACTGAAAAACCTACGAAAAAAAAAAAATAAAAAGTAGATTTTTTTTTTATTAAATTAATGCAAGAAATTTTAATTACCTATACACAACCTGGGGCCCGATCCGAACGGAAAGAACGTGCAAGGCTTAACATCTTCTTTATTCTCAGACAAGAACCGTTCAGGCTTGAACTTTTCTGGTTCCGGAAAGTAGTCAGGATTGTGGTGCATGTGGTAGACTGGGACGTGGACTCGGACACCTACGTCTAGTTTCAGGCCCGTAGGGAGCACGTAGTCGTCCATTACCTCGCGAGTGAGGTTGCCCAGTACGGGATACTTGCGGAGGGACTCGTACATACAGGCCTCCAGGTAGGGCAGCTCATGCACACACTCGTAGTCCAGTTTGTTCCCGTGACGTCGCAGGAACTCATCCACCTCCTCGGCCGCTCGTTGCTGCACTTCCTGGTGTTTTGCGAACTCATACAGAATGAAGCTCATGGTGGTCGCGGATGTCTCGAAACCCGCCGCGAAGAACACGATGCATTGCGCCACCAACAACTCATCGTCCACCTTCAATTGTACCTTCTTGTCAGCGCCAGTCTTTGCGTTACTTATACTGTCTCCAGTTATGTAATCCTCTTTCTTTAATGTCAGGACCAGGTCCACGAAGTCGTTTCTCGGCGATGGCTTGTAATCTCGGCTCTCGAACACTCCTTTCAACAATTTTGAGAAGAATTGGTCTATCGTTGGAGGGAATATTTGAAGTCCCAGTCGATAGAAAATGGCAGGCCAAATGGCTCTGAAAATGATTTTGAAACCACGATAGTTTGAAGCCTCGAATATTTCGTTTGCCATGAATTTGAAGGGGTTGTTATCTTCTTTGGCCATTGTATTGGCCTCCACTCCGAAAGCGGCGGAGCATATGCAGTCCATGGTGTACCTTGCAGTAGTCTGTCTCATTTCGATGACGTCAGACATTCCAATTTCATATTCGAGCATATCTTCGAAGACGACGGTACACTTTTCAATCAAATGGTACATGTTCTTCATTTTTGCTGATGAAAAGAGAGGAGTAAGGTTCTGTCGGACTATCTTCCATCTGTCACCGGCGTTGAAGAACAGGTTCTGTGTGACAACTTCACTTGCAGAGTAATTAGATGATTCCCTGCCGTTGACATAGTAGAAATCTTTAATAAACACATGTTTGATGATCTCGGGGCTGTGCACCACGAGAACAGGCTCCGTGCCGTAGAAAGCTCCGAAGTAAGGTTGATCGATGAACTTTTGGCAAAGTTTCTGTATCATCTTGCCGGGATATTCTCGTTGCATAATATAACTTCCGTAGTTGCCCAGAAAAGACGTTGGTGCAACGTAAGGCACATTCTTTTTTTTCCAGTAACCGAACTTTTTTTTAGACACTAAATATAATAAATAAAAGATTGCAGATATTAAGGTCGCGAGAACGAGAAGAGCGTTCATTTCGGTAACCGCGTTGCCGACAACTGCGGCCCGATGGCATCTCGTACCACGTTGATAAAACCGACATAAAACCCATGCAGACTCCAGCCATTCTAATAATCACAAAGTAAGGCACCTTAGCAACCGCACTGACGAGATTACCTGTTTAGCAGGTTGATTTTTTATAAATAATACCGAAAATTTAAACTGTTTTTTGTGTGACCAACAAGAAGCATGACCATTAATTTGGTAATTTTTAACATTTATAACAACTACATGGATCGTAAATCGGATCGTATTATTCGCACGCAGGTATCGTTTGTCTGATTTTTGCGTGACGTTAATTGGAATAAAGATACCTACTTAAGTAATTTACCCCCCCCCCCCCCCTGCCTGCCTGCCTGGCCTGTTTCACTACCTACGATTTAATTGCATACAAATTCTGTTCCATTTTTGAATTTATTCGGTAAGTGGCTATTCGGACATCGTGAAATAGCCCCCTTAGTCTGCTAAGTAAAAAAAACTTATGACACGTAGTTTATGGATCCGTCCGTACCACGGTAGATATTAAAACATTTACACAAAAATAGAGTTATGTACCGGTTTCCTGGGTAAAAAAAAAGAAATTCTATTTAGTCCATCAATCAATCTACCTAGCCTTTTCCCAACTATGTTGGGGTCGGCTTCCAGTCTAACCGGATGCAGCTAAATACCATTATTTTACATGGAGCGACTGCCTATCTGACCTCCACAACCCATTAACTGGGTAATACGATACCCTTGGTAAGACTGATTGTCAGACTTTCGGGCTTCTGACGACCCGTAACGACTGTCAAAGATCCACGAATGACAGCCGGGACCAACGGCTTAACGTGCTTTCCGAGGCACGGAGGAGTCTCGGTATGCAAAGATGGTCACCCATCCACGGACCAACCCCGGCAAGCGTAGCTTAACCTGATGGATCGACCCGTGCGGCTGTTATTACTCAGCCACAAGCTCCTCTCTATTTAGTCCATCAGTCAGTTAATAAACAAAATGTTAGACACGTATTTTTGCTTTATCATATAAAAATTACATAGATAAAATGCAATTAAAGTTGGGGAGTGGGGGCTCGCTACGTCATAACTGTAACAAACTACTTATAAAATCTAGCAATGAGTGACGTCATGCCAAATTTTTTAACCGACGAAAAAAAAAGAGGTTCTCAAGTCGACACGTATATTTTAACTCAATGTGTCGCCGTAATCTGGGGCTTGTGGCTAAGTAATAACAGCCGCACGGGTCGATCGACGCTTGCCGCGGTTGGTCCGTGGATGGGTGATCATCTTTACATACTAAGACCCCTCCGTGCCTCGGAAAGCACGTTAAGCCGTTGGTCCCGGCTGTCATTGGTGGATCTTTGACAGTCGTTACGAGTTGTCACAAGTCCGAAAGTCTGACAACCAGTCTTACCAAAGGGAATCGTATTACCCAGTAGTTACTGCCTATCAGTGGTCACATAGGCAGTCGCTCCATGTAAAATAGGTACTGGTATTCAGCTGCATCCGGTTTGACTGGAAGCCGAACCCAAGATAGTTAGGAAAAGGCTAGGCAGATGATGTGTCGCCGTAATCTTTCGATTACGTAAAAAAAGAAAAAAATACGTGTCCAATATTTTTTAATCTCAAACATTTTTGAGATTAAAAAAATATTGGACGTATTTTTTCTTTTTTTCAGGGATGTTTCGCCTAGAGATGACAATAAAAGGCGTCTATTGATCAACCTTTTGGCATCATTCCTCTTTCTCAACATCCACGAGTAACCTTCCTTTGTTCGTAGAGTCCGTACACATAAAGTACCTACCTTACTAGACTGTACTGGGATCGGTCTATCATTACTGACAGGACTATTGTCGCCAATAAGCCTGATATAGTAGTCATAGATCGGTTAGTGCGCCACGCAATGATAGTCGATGTTACCATTCCACATGACGAGAACCTCGTGAAAGCTGAGAAAGAGAAACAAATAAAATATCTCGACTTAGCTCACGAGGTTGTTGATATGTGGAATGTGAGCTCGGCTGTCATTGTGCCGATTGTCGTAACGGCCAATGGCCTGATGGCCGAAAACCTCGAACAACATCTCTCGAGGCTATCATTAGGCGGTTGGATCAAGGGCCTGATTCAGAAGGCAGTACTCCTTGATACGGCTCGCATTGTGAGAAGGTTCCTGTCTCTGCAGCCCTAACCACCGGTAGCTTGGACCCTGCTCCCGACACCGCTCATCGCGCAACACGCGGTGCCTTTGTCTCGCGCGCGATTATATTGCGTGTCGCACCTGTTTGCAGGAGCCTTAAAGGTAAAAAATTTGGTCAATTAAAAGGTAAAAATTTTGGTAGATTCCAAGACCATGGAACCAGAAGAGAACAATCCCTTCAGATTTATAGCTAGCGAAATATTCGAGGCTTCAAACTATCGTGGTTTTAAAATCATTTTTGGAGCCCTATGACCTGCCATTTTCAACCGTGTTGGAATCCAACTTTTCCCTCCAACGATAGACCAATTCTTTTCAAAATTATTAAAAGGAGTGTTCGAAAGTCGAAACTACAAACCATCACCGAGGAATGACTTCGTGGACCTGGTTCTCAATTTAAATAAAGAGGATTACATAACTGGGGACAGTATAAATAACGCAAAGACTGGTGGTGATAAGAAGATACAGTTGAAGGTGGATGATGAATTGTTAGTGGGGCTGTGTGTCGAGTTCTTCGCGGCGGGTTTCGAAACGTCAGCGACCACTATGAGCTTCACATTGTATGAGCTCGCAAAGCACCAGGAGGTGCAGCAACGAGTGACCGAGGAGGTGGACGAGTTCCTGCGACGTCACGGGAACAAACTGGACTACGAGTTTGTGCGTGAGCTACCTTACTTGGAGGCCTGTATGCATGAAACACTCCGCAAGTACCTTGTTCTGGGGAACCTTACCCGTTAGGTCATGGATGAGTACGTCCTACCTGCGGGTTTGAAACTAGACGTACGTATCCGCGTCCATATCCCAGTCTACCATATGCACGACAATCCTGAATACTTCCCGGAGCCGCAGAAGTATAAGCCAGAACGATTCCTGCCTGAAAATAAAGACCATGTTAAGCCTTACACGTACAAGCGTTTGGAGCGGGTCCTAGGCTATGCATAGGTAATTAATTATGACATACGAACAAATAAATTTTATCCATAGATTTATCATAGATTTTTCACTACTATCAAGCCTGTCGTACTAACGAATCTATTCGTTTTTCAGGAATGCGTTTCGCAAAGATGCAAATAATGTCTGGCCTCATCTCCTTCCTCAAGAAGTACAGAGTGGAACTGGCTGATGGCATGCCGAAGACCGTCACGTTCGACGAAAGAACAGCCTAAGGACCAGGGTATCATGCTGAAAATGATTGAACGCGAAGGCTTTTTTTTTTTTTTTTTTTTTGTGGATGGGAAATCATCAAATGACTTCTCTCGCTCTGGGCAGAGCGGGAGGGCGTGTCAGACTTTTACTGACTAAAACCCACCCATGTTCCTTCAGCTGCCCGTGCCAGGGCCACGGTATCTCTTTCGAACTACCCGCGACCCCGGCGGCATCGGCCCAATTGACCCCGTCACTGCTGACATCTCTTTGAGGCGCGCGTGGAACACAACGCGCCGTCGACCCGAGCCTGGTCCTTACCGGACGGCGAGCTGCCCATTACTCGTCGTCCGCAAGCCCGCGCCTACGGTGGCCGGGAATCGGCAATCGATTCCCGCCGCCCAGGGCGTCTCCTACGGCGGCTAGGGGCGCGAGGGCTGTTGCCTCTCCCTCACGCGTTGAACGCGAAGGCTGGGAAGGGAGATCATTCGTTGGAGCAGAAAACTAGATATTAAACATTTAGAGGCATGAGCAACAGGGTGTAAAGTTCACTCATCCTGTATTGAAAAGGGAAGATCCTCCGACCAGACGGATGTTGTGTCTGGTGGGCAACTGCCCGACGGTTGATGTCGGGACGTTGTATATATGCTAATCGCGCGGTGAACTCTGATTGCGCGATGCAGGATTGTGTGACGTCAGTGTGACGCGTAGTTCGTATGTAGCGATGTAGATTCCGCCACAAACAACTTCAATAATATGTTTATTACCGCAATACCCGTAAAGGAGTAACTCCTTTACGGGTATTGCCATCATTTTGAACAACTTTTACTTTTAGTGTTCGACTTAAATAAAAAAATACAGGCCAACTGTTTGTTATTTCGGGAACGTGGAATACTTTTAATCTTAATTGGTCACAAATTAACAATATTGATTCAAAAATACCTTGATAATTATTATTTTCAATATTTTCGTTATACTCGTATAATCACGATCATTGATTTTGATCATAATTAGATAGTGGTCAAGATTGACTGTGCAC
The DNA here is from genome assembly GCA_946251885.1 of Cosmia pyralina. Taxonomy (NCBI): domain Eukaryota; kingdom Metazoa; phylum Arthropoda; class Insecta; order Lepidoptera; family Noctuidae; genus Cosmia; species Cosmia pyralina. The sequence goes on along the minus strand of OX276361.1, from coordinate 21,253,515 downwards.
GGATTACAAAGGAATGTGACTAGCTTTGACACCGAACTATTTATTACAGTGTATATCCCCCTGATTTAAAGACTGTAATAGATGGTTGGTATGTAAAAAGCGAACAGGGCTGGAATAAGATAGAAACAGAGTCAATTACTTCCACATGTGAACAAAAGAGAACGCAACAATGCGCTGGAACCAAAATAAAAGCGCCAAACCAAATAAAAATTGTTTAAAAATAAATTAAGCTTTCATCAAAAATATTTTCAGCCAGAGTTTTCAATTACCTAATACGCACATTTTGAATGCAGTAATGCAATGAAATTACTTAGGATTTTAGAATTACAGGAAAAAATATAACAAAGTAGAGACAAAGACAGCCCCATTTCATATCCAGGCAAATCACTGTCCATTCTATGGTTGCCTGGAAGAGATTGCAGAAAGCGATAAGGCCGCCCATTGTATATTTTATAGTGTTTGTGTCTTTTTTTTTGTTGTGTATTTTTGTGGTGTACAATAAAGTATATATAAATAAATAAATAAATAAATAAAATAGAGGTCTTTTCGGAATTCAATTCTATCTAGGAAATTTAACCCAATTGCATTTTTCTTCAGTCAGAGTATTAATCTAATAGTCAATAAACATATATCCAAAAATTAAATCCATACATGCTGCAATAGTGAAATAAATTGTTATGAAAAAGCCCCCAATTTATTTTGGTATCGCCTTCATAACGAGCGGTTGACCAGATATTCGGATGTCAAGGATCTTCTTGAAAATTATGTAAAGATGTACGATAAGGCTGCTAGGGCAGAAGTTTACGATATCAATAGGTAATCATACGGATGTAGTCCTCATGCACAAGAGAGATGCAAATTCCAAGGGCTAATGTGAATCATTGGGTTAATTCGAGTAATCGAGTCTAGTCAACCCAGACGAGGTCGGCGCATTTCATTCATTCATTCATATAAATTAAAGTCGCTTGTCGTGTCTGTCCGCGATGTTCTACTAATCTACGCAACGGATTTTGGTTCGGTTTTCAGTATCATTTGTTTTTGGGAATTTATTCCGGTAGAATCAAAATCAAAATCAAAATGCAACTGAATACTAAAAAAAACTATACTACAAAATGCTATTAAATGCACTTATGCAACGTCAGAAGCTAGGTGCACGGTTCCAAATTGGTGGCGGCAAGAAACTCCATGGTTACTCTTTTAAAAATAATTGGCTTTTACAATATTTTCAAATAACAGTGTTAATAGGTATAGGAAGACAATGTAGGAGTTAGGACTTTCAACAATTACCAGGTATCTAACAAAATAGCAAATAGTCAACAAATGTCTGTACATTTCACTCAGTCTAGTTCATGTGTATCATTCATTCATCTTATTTATACTTACATGTAAAAGGTCCCCGAAACGATCAATTGCAATTATCAATGTTTACGTGATTGATATACATTGATGCGCAAATTGATCGTATACCAAGTGCAAAAAGCGATTGACAATAATACTACAATAGAAATTGATGGCAATTGATCAATTGCGATTGATCGTTTCGTTCGGGGACCCCTAATAAAGAACTCTCGATGTTTGGCCAAGTCATAAAAACCGTACACAGGGTCGGTTCGCTAGTTGAAAATAAAAACAAGTAAAATGAACAACAAAGAATAGGATAATGTCAGAGAAGTAAGCGCTTATATCTATATTACATAATAAATTATCTAAATACATACATATCTAATCAGTATTCCGGTCAGTTTGAGTGCTAATGACATTACTGTGTGTGTGTGTGTGTGTGTTGTATGTATTGAAATGGACTAAATGTATTTGTTTATCTTTATTATTATCATCTGTAAGATGCTAGCTCCGTGCAGTCGTCAGTAACGCGGTTGCCAACATGAACGCTCTTCTCGTTCTCATCTCGTTATTAACTTTAATATTTTATTTATTATATTTATTATCTAAAAGAAAGTTCGGTTATTGGAAAAAAAAGAATGTGCCTTACGTTGAACCAGTGCCCCTTCTGGGTAACTATGGAAGATATATTTTGCAACAAGAGTATCCTGGTCACGTGATACAGAAACTTTGCCAAAAGTTCATCGATCAACCTTACTTCGGAGCTTTCTACGGCACGGAGCCTGTTCTCGTGGTGCACAGCCCCGAGATCATCAAACATGTGATGACTAAAGATTTCTACTACGTCAATGGCAGGGAATCATCCGACTATTCAGAAAGTGAACTTGTCACCCAAACTTTATTCTTTAGTGCCGGTGACAGATGGAAAATAATTCGACAAAATCTAACTCCACTATTTTCTTCCGCAAAGATGAAGAATATGTACCATTTGATAGAAAAGTGTAACATCGTCTTAGAAGATATGCTTGACTATGAAATTGGCATGTCTGACGCTATTGAAATAAGACATATCAGCGCACGGTACACCATGGACTGCATATGCTCCGCAGCTTTTGGAGTGGAGTCCAACACCATGGCAAAAGAAGATGGAAAGAACCCCTTCAGTTTCATGGCAAGTGAAATATTCGAGGCTTCAACCTATCGTGGCTTCAAACTCATTTGCAGGGCCATATGGCCTGCCCTTTTCTACCGATTGGGACTTAGAGTTTTCCCTCCAACAATAGACCAATTCTTCTCAAAATTGTTGAAAGGAGTCTTCGAGAGCCGAGACTACAAACCATCGTCAAGGAATGACTTCGTCGACCTGGTCCTGACTTTAAAGAACGAGGATCACATAACTGGGGACAGTATAAGCAACGCCAAGACTGGCGCTGAAAATAAGGTACATTTGAAAGTGGATGAAAAATTGTTGGTAGCTCAGTGCGTCCAGTTCTTCGCGGCGGGTTTTGAGACATCGGCGTCTACCATGGGCTTCATTCTGTTTGAGCTCGCAAAGCACCAGGAGGTGCAGCAAAGAGCGGCTGAGGAGGTGGACGAGTTCCTGCGACGTCACGGGAACAAAGTGAACTATGAGTGTGTGCATGAGCTACCTTACTTGGAGGCCTGCATGTACGAGACTCTCCGCAAGTATCCTGTACTGGGCAACCTCGCTCGCGAGGTCATGGACGACTACGTGCTCCCTACGGGCCTGAAACTGGACGTAGGTGTCAAAGTCCATATTCCAGCCTACCACATGCACCACAATCCTGAATACTTCCCGGAGCCGCAGATGTACGACCCGGAACGATTCCTGCCTGAAAATAAAGACGATGTTAAACCTTACACGTTCTTCCCTTTCGGATCAGGTCCCAGGATATGTATAGGTAATTATAATTTCTTAATCTTCTTTAAGATTACCAAGAGCTCGCGCACTACACAGCCAAGAACCGCGACTAGTCCTAGTCCTGCGCACTAATTGCGTAACACAATATCAATCGGAATTTGAATCATTTTGAAGCTTATTTCTAATCCATTGCTATAGTTGTTCGAATATTTTGTCTGCTCGACAACGTAAATTCAAAAATTCAAATTCAAAAAAAAAAAAAAAAAATTATTTCGAGCAAAGACTCATATAGGGTTAGTAACATTGTTCCTTAAAACTAAGTGTTAGTAAACAACACGAAACGATGGCACATGTAACTGACAGCAGTGAATTATATACGGACAGTCCACTCTGTCAGCAATCATTTTCAGAACCCTGTTAGGGCTAGCCATGACTCGAGCTACCATGGATGCTGCGCGCTTGCGCATTATTGTGTAAAAACAATCTACACGCGCCGCCGCAAACATCCCTGACGCAAATAAACGGAATGATTGTTGTTGAAATGTAAAAAACTTTTTTACAAAAAATACAACCGACTTCCAAAAACAACACTACAAAGTGAAAAATAACTTTAATTTCGGAATTCGGTGTCTAGTTAAATGTATTTTCGTTTTTGCCACCGACTTTCCATATAAAAGTGGGGAAAAAATACGTATTATTGAAGCTAACTCAAAAATTACTGAAGCAAAGTTAATCAATTTTATATGGGACCAACTGTGATGACGCTCTCGAATAAAACAAAAAAAATCCAAAACGGTCCAGCCACCTTCGAGTAATCGACAAACATAAAAAAAAAAAAAAAAGGTTCCGACGAATTGAGAACCTCCTCCTTTTTGAAGTCGGTTAAAAAGTAAACTGATTCCGATTGATAATGTGGTACGCAAATAACGTTAGGCAATTAGGGTGCTGGCCACGTAGGCTGCAACTATTTATAGTCGAACAGCATTGTTTATCCTAGTCTGTGCGTCCACTGACCGTGGTCGTAGCCGTGCAGTGCGCGAGATTCCTACATAATGAATGCAAATAGACGTATAACGCAGCCAAGAGGCACTTCTTATTCTTCCCGTCATTGTGCTTTTTTTTTTGTCGTTTGTGAGTACCTTCATGTTACGGAAATATTGAAGGTCAAGCTTCCAATTTTGACGTTACTTTACGAAAATAAATTTTAAATGTTATAAGTATAATTGGTTAAGTCATCATCTTCCTGCCTCTGTCCCATGCTACGTGGGGTCGGCGCAACACGTTTTCTTCTTCCATTCTCCCCTGTCAACCGTCACGATATCATCACTCCCTTCTCTTTAATTTTTTTCATTTCTCTTCACACAATCCAGCCATCTTTTCTTTGGCCATCCTCTGCCTCTCCATCCATCAACATGTATATTCATCTCTCATTTAGTCACATGCGTTTCGTCCCTCCTCATCACATCTCATGTTACATACAACTATAAGAACAAAGGTTTGCTTGCATTTTTCACAAAACAAAAAGTCCTTTCCCAGCAATTATTTTTGTAGGTACAACCGTGGACATTTGCAGTGAACCACTTTTCAACCTTTAGCTTCACCGCAAATGTCCCCGATGGTACCTACAATGTTGCAGTTGCAATGTTGTTGTTGTTATGTTGTGGAGAATGCGTTGATGACGGCTTTTTGACGGGCCTTTTTACATCCTGGATGACGAGGACTTCTAACATGTGGGTTAAGATGGTAGGAGGCATTACCCTCCATCATATTCCATGTACTCCCATATACTTACAAAATCTATTGCTTTTTCAGGAATGCGTTTCGCAAAGATGCAAGTAATGTCTGGTCTCATCAGCATCCTGAAGAAATACAGAGTGGAATTGGCGGATGGCATGCCGGAGACTTTGACCTTAGACTCTAGAACCATACTGACGCAACCTAAGGACCAGGGTATCATGTTGAAGATGATTGAACGAGAAGGCTGGGAAGGGAGGAGATTCGTTCGAGCGGAAAAGAAACCATACGCATAATGGCATAATATAAGAAAGTAAACGCTATGTGGACGTATTTTATGTTGTCTATTAGCTCTTTATCTCTTTTAAACGGGAACAGTGGCATAAGCCCCTAAAAAAACCGGCCAAGTGCGTATCGGAACACCCACAATGAAGGGTTCCGTAATTGAAAAGAATTTATCCCAATAAAAAAAGTGAAAACCGACTTCAAAAACCAAAAATGAATAAAATAACTTTCTTAAAACATTTAACAGCTTCTGAAGACGGTGTCTTTAGTCCTTCAATGCACTTGACGAACGAAAAGAAGAATCATCAAAATCGGCTTAGAAATGCCGGAGATACAGTATATATTTATGCATATAACTTCGTACATAAGACTAATTACATAATGTATTATCTACTAAATCCTTTCTGAAAGCATGTAGATCACGTCGGCGTCGGTGAAAGAATCATCAAAACTGGTTCATTAGTTTTTGAGAAAATCGCGGATCAACAAACATACATACTTGCATACATACATACGGGTTGAATACAGAACCTCCTTTTTTTTTGAAGTCGGTTAATGAAGTCGGTTAAAATCCAATTTATCAATGGATCTCAAAAATAAAAAAAAAAATTATGTCATAAAACTATAAATTAACAATTTACGGACTTTTTCCTTTACTTGTGTTAAGAGACCTTGCTTCTTGCCAAATTTCATTATTCTAGGTCAATGGGAAGTACCCTATACGTTTTGATTTACTTGCGACAGTTGCGAGTTTCAGAAAGTGTCGCAAAATGGTCGTATTTTTTTATTGCTTTGACTTAGAAGCTTGATTTTTTCAGAACTCTATGGGAATATAGACTTACGTTTTCTGTATTAATTTCAACTTGATATCTCTACGCGTCCTTGAGAAAAAGGATCTTGACAGACAGAAAAACTTAATTTTTTTTTATGTGATAGAATCACAAATTAACATTTTTCAGACTTTTTCCTTTACTTGTGCAGTAAGACCTTGCTTCTTGCCAAATTTCATTATTCTAGGTCAACGGGAAGTACCCTGTAGGTTTTGATTTACTTGCGACAGTTGCGAGTATCAAAATGTGGCCGTATTTTTTTATTGCGTTGACTAAGAAGCTTGATTATTTCAGAACTCTGAGGGACCATAGACTTATGTATTCGATATTAATTTCAACTTGATATCTCCACGCGTCTCTGAGAAAAAGGGTCGTGACAGACTGACAGATTTGATTTTTTTTTTATATGGTAGATTTACAAATTAACAATTTTCGGACTTTTTCCTTTATTTGTGCTGTAAGAGCTTGCTTCTTGCCAAATTTCATGGTTTATTAATTGAACGTTGAAATCCCTTTCAATAGTCTCGATACACCCTTGTGTGTATCTAATAACTCCAAAAGACCTGGAAAATAGCCAGGTCAAACTTGATGACTATACCTAAGCATTCATGACGAGGACTACCGATTGATTGTTCGCAAAAAAACAGTTTCGCTACTGAGGAGAGTGATTGGTAGGTACTAAGTTGTCTTAATAACACTGTATGGATTATTTATTCCGAATTAAAAATCATTAAATTAAATTAAAAAATTAAATTTAAATTAAAAAAAAAATTGTAAATAGTTTTATTGACGATGATTATGATGGTATTCGATTTTGAAATTGAGGCGCCTACATAGGTAAAAATAAATACATTGCTTTTATGTAATAAAAAGATTATCTTTCTATATCTTTTGTATTTTTAATTCCTTATCTTAATATCTTTGGTAGGACAAGATTAGATAACACCATAGGTGCTTCGGGCGATACCTTCTTTCACGGATAAATGTGGCTGCAAAATATTTTGGCTGGCAATTTTTCCAGCAATATCAGCAAATATTCAGTAGTGACGACAATGTTTTATGTGGCCAGCACCCTAATTGCGTAACACATTATCAATCGGAGTTGGTTTCATTTTGACAGTTCAGCAACATTCGTTGCGTTATTTACGTTGTCGAGCAGACAAATTTTTCGAACACATGAAGCAATGGATTAGCAATTTCTTTCAAAATAGCCACACATTTTTGGTATGTTCACAGCATTTTCATATTGCCGAACAATCCGATTCACATTCGAAAATATAGAAATATTGGCTCAGCTATATTGTTGTTTCGTTTTCCGGTATAAGTGCATCCCTTTCTGATGCAACGTGAAGTTTGCCATGCGAAATAACAATTAGTTGCTATATTCTGTGCTTTCTTTGTTGTTTGTTTTCTAACTTTATACTTTGTGATTTCTAAATCACTCTTAAACATTCTTAAAGTTTTGAAATAAATATTTATCAAATACTAGCTGACCCGTCAGACGTTGTCCTGTCAAAATTTCAATTTCGTTTTTTTCCTATTTTTTGTCTTTTAAACCACCAAAGAGGAGAATAAAACAAAAAAAAATATTCGAATCCGCCCAGCCGTTCTCGAGTTTTAGCGAGACAAACGAACAGCAATTGATTTTTATATACAAGGTTGATATGAACGAGAGGCATTAAATTAAATCACATATACTTTGTATCATTTTCAGCCTCTTTACTAAAAACCAGATAAATAGAAGCAACAGTTTAGTCACAGGATTATTTTTTAGTTTTTTCTTTGTTGAAACACGACGTATCTGCCCTAGCAGCTGACTAAGTATGTTGTTGAAAATTCTGTCGTTTAAAGGTGTATGACCTTAAATCACTATGCGTAGGTACCTACGCAGAGTTATCTAGGGTCATACACCTTCAAAAGACAGAATTTTTGACGCGACGTTGCCGTATTGTTACGCACGTCAGTGGCAATGTCTACTAAGGATGTTTACATTATAATTGGATCATTAAGCTATTTTATTGTCAGGCAGGATGACACATCAAAATTTTTCGTTTCTTTCAATGTAGATGTATTTATTTTGAAAAATTTATCGAGTCTGAATAATATCGCAATGAATGTGCGCAATATGGATGGAGTTATGGAAATAAGGAGAACTGTCTTGACGCTGCGTGACAGCGTAAGCGTGGGCGACCCATGGCGGCCGTTCGATGTCCAGCGCGCACAGGATGGATAGATAGCAGCACATGAAGTAATTTTTTGCTCCGTTGGTGTAATTGCTATAAGGCGTTCCAGTTGGAGGATAAATAAATAAATAAATCGGCAAATAACTTTATTTGTTCGAAAAAAGTTTTTTCTTATTTTTCTTCTAAACTTTTTTTTTATTGTTCCGAGATAACACTATGCATCTATGCACTATGTATATGTGGTTTAATTTAATGCCTCTCGCTCATATCAACCTTGTATATAGATTAACTCTTCCCTCAATTTTCGGACGGACAGGCTAGGTGGAGCGACGACCTTCGTAGGGTGGCTGGTAGCAGCTGGATGAGAGATGCTGGAAATCGAGTTGAATGGCGTGCAATTGGAGAGGTCAGCAGTGGACTGCTGTAGGCTGATGATGATGATGAAGTATTAATTCATGGCTTAAGACATCTAAAGTGTCACTGCCTATAAGAGCAAGATCCCAGGAACGCCAGACCTTACTTACTTTCTGATTAACAAAATGTATAGGATAGAGTATAATGTACTTTGAACGTACGCATACCTGCTAGCTTGGGCCGACGGCCAATTTTCAGGTATCAAGTACCAAAGTTACAGTAAAAATATTACTCACTTTTCTTAAGGTCTGACTGCTGATTTTTATGTATATTTTACAGAATATTGTTAATAATTAATAATGTATACTGTCAGACACTTCCCGTCGGCGGTTTTTTCCGCCAGACGCTTTAAAGCTTTCAAAAAATGACGTCATCTTACTTTGAGTCCTAATTTTTATGTAATGATATTCGGGGAACTATTTAATACTATTTGTAAGCAATCAGATCAGTCGTAGCGGTCTAACATCCCCCAGACACAGTTAATTGTGTTTGTCAAACATGCCCGGACACAATTAACTGTGTCTACTGTGACATGCGTACGTTCAAAGTACATACTAACACTACTCTATCCCATACATATTGTTAATCAGACAATAAGTATGGTCTGCCGGCTCTGGGATCTTGGACTATATTGAAGTAAGGTCGAATCCACATTCTTTTTTTTATTGATTTAATTTTTCGTTATAGCAATGTAAGCGGCTGCGACGACTGTGGCTTCATCAGCCATGGTTGCCAGATTTACAGTCCAGGCGACTCGCAACCATGCTTAAGACACTGTTGGAGCCACCCCACACCCTGCGCACCAGGGAAGCGCACCTTCTAAGCATTGTTGCGTATAAGCAATCTACATGCGCATATGCTAACATCCCTGACGCACTACAGAAACGGGGCAGCCCCACCGGTATCCTAAACGCATTGTTTTATTGAACTCGGAAAGCTTGGGACCATATACCTTGGAATTTGATATTAATTTCAACTTGACCTCCTCGCGTTCCTGAGAAAAGGGTCTTGACAGACAGATAGATAGACGGACAACGAAGTGTTTCGTTTTATCCTTTTGAGGTAAGGAATTCTAAAAATTAAGAAAATTGCGCAGAAAATTGGAAAATTTTGGATTCTACGACCGGCCTACCGATTGCATATTGGTACCATGGATCGTCATGTCACGTCGTCATCATCATGGACCGCATTCCAACGGCTCTGAAAAAGCCCCAGGGTACCTGAGTGATCTGGCCTCCATACCAGCATTTAGAAGTGTTTCTCAACTCTGAAGGAACTCGAACTTCCTCTAACTTCCTCCAGAGAAGTTGCGAAATGTATTGTAACTGTAAGCGACCAGATCAATTACGTTTAGGAGTAGCTTCAGATTGCACGCCTATGTTTTTATCATCCGTGTTGCTGCCAACTGCCTACAGTTGGCAGCAACACGGATGCAAAATGAACGCCCTTCTCTACAATGTGTAACAAAAACCCTGTTCGATCCGATAAGGGGTCATTGTACTCATCATTATGAACAACTTTTACTATAGGACCAAACATGAAGTCGCGAAAAAAAAAATCTGATGTTCCAGTTACATATTGAGTTGTGCGAACATAAAATGTAGGGAATAGATGAATTTTTTTTTCGGGATTTCAAGTTTGCTCCGTTAGTAAAAGTTGTTCATAATAATGAGTAGGTACAATGACCTCTTATCGGATCGAACGGGGTTTTTCCCTCTGCAGGGCAAACGCCTCTTCTCACACAGAGAAGACACGAGCATTGATCACCACGCTTGCTCAAGCCGGGTTGGTGATTTCAGACTAAGTCCAGGTTTCCTCAATATGTATTCCTTCACCGATGTCAGTAACAATAATCATAATCATAATCTTTATTGGAACAAAAACATTTATAGAAATTTATATCGTACGTCGTACGTGTAGCTTTCAAAGTAAGCAAACTGAAGTGGCAGTGGGCTGGCCATGTTTGTCGAAGGACCGATGGTCGGTGGAGCAGACGAGTCCTAGAGTGGAGACCGCGTATCGGTAAGCGTAGTGTGGGACGCCCCCTAGCTAGATGGACCGATGACCTGAAGAAAGTGGCTGGGGCAGACTGGATGCGGAAGGCGGAGGACAGGGTGTTGTGGCGCAGCCTGGGAGAGGCTTGTGTCCAGCAGTGGACTGCGATTGGCTGAGTTGTATATCGTACGTAAATAGCTTCATTAGTTAAAACTATGTCGCAGCTATTAACGCCAATTAATATCCAAGATAAACTCAGATAGCACATATAAATTGAAAATGTCACATTGGTACTAGCCCGGATTTGAACCCACAACTTCGTGCGTGAGAGGCGAAGACTGGATCATCACGACTAATACAAATACAAATAAATTTACTTTAATAAAAAAAGTAAAAACCGACTTCAAAACCAAAAACGAATAAAATTACTTTCATAAAACACTTGACAACTTTTGAAGTTGGTGTCTTCAATTCTTCAATGCACTTTAGCTTGACACCGACTTCAGAAGCTGTTAAGTGTTTTATGAAAGTTATTTTGTTCGTTTTTGGTTTTGGAGTCGGTTTTTACTTTTTATTAAAGTAAATTTATTTTTCCATTTTTAGTTGAATATACAATTACATAAGTAGGTAAGCCCAAGTCGAACGAAAAGAAGAATCATCATAATCCGCATAGAAATGCCGGAGATACAGTGTATTTATGTATATAACTTTGTACATAAGAATAATTACATAATGTGTTATATACTTAAACCTTTCTTTTTTTTTGTTTCTGATCACGTCAGTGAAAGAATCATCAAAATTAGTTCATTAGTTTTTGAGAAAATCGCAGACAAACAAACATACATACATACTTACAGAACCTTTTTGAAGTCGGTTAAAAAAAAACATTTGTATTTGGATGGAATAGGTTTCGAATCGTAATTAGCAAATCCATTACGTTCATCCATAAGAGATCCATATTATTACGTTACAGGAAACAAAGAACCAGATGCCAAAATTATAACGACATTGCAAAACCAATGAATAATAGGAAAAATCTAGAAATGTAAAAATCTTATATATAAAATTCTCGTGTCACAATGTTCGTTCCCGTACTCCTCCGAAACGGCTTGACCGATTCTCATGAAATTTTGTGAGCATATTGAGTAGGTCTGAGAATCAGCTAACATCTATTTTTCATACCGCTACTTTTTATCCCGGTCTACGCGGGTGAAACCGCGGGGCGCAGCTAGTAATTGATAAGAATGTATTTTACGTGTAAAGGTTACGGGGGTCACATACAGTGAAGATAATGTACAAAGATTACACACTTTATGATATGATAAACTTATTAGTTTATCATATAAAGTGTGTAATCTTTATACATTATCTTCCGAGAGCGTCATTCTACCGGACGCCGTCTTAAGAATTTCACGTTTTGTCCGTTGTACAGGCTGTTCTTTTTTGCAATGAAGCGCATACAAAACTTACTATTGCTCTACTTGAAAGATCATCTGATGAAGATTGGGACAGTGGTTAGCAAATGCAAGAATTTTTAACCGACTTCAAAAAGGAGGAGGTTCTCAATTCGTCGGAACCTTTTTTTTTTCTTTTTTTTTTAATTTTTTTTTTTATGTATGTTCCCCGATTACTCGAAGATGGCTGGACAGATTTGGATTTTTTTTGTTTTATTCGAGAGGGTATACTCGTACATCACAGTTGGTCCCATATAAAATTGATTAACTTTGCTTGGGTAGTTTTTGAGTTAGATTCAATAATACGTATTTTTTCCACACTTTTATATGGATGATTTTCTAGTTTGTTTTGCAGGTAGTGGTATTAGAATTTGTGTGGGGTAGGTTGTACTTTTTTACAAAAAAGTACAACCGACTTCCAAAAAGAACACTACAAAGTGAAAAATAACTTTAATTTCGGTAGTCGGTGTTTTTGGTTATTTTAGTTTAATTTTTTTGCCACCGACTTCCAAAATTAAAGTTATTTTTCACTTTGTAGTGTTTTTTTTGGAAGTCGGTTGTTTTTCTTTTTTGTAAAAAGTTTTTATTTTTCACTTTTTAGTGGTGCCTACCCCACACAAATTCGAATAGGTACCAATCTGCAAAATAAATTAGAGCATCATTCACATAGACTATGTGGGAAAAATACGTATTAAATTATTGAAGCTAACTCAAAAGCCACTCATCAGAACTTGAAGAGATTTATAAGGGACCATCTCAAATAAAAACTTTGCAAAAAGGCAAATAGACGTCGCGCTAAGCCGTGTCAGAAGTTTAGAAGGCGTAGTTTCATGTTGACGGAGATAACGAGGCTACGAAATCTGACTTCTGACAATCAAGGCCACACATAAATACAACTCAAGTAGCGCAATTTGAAGCGGCATATAATTACCATTAAAATCATTTAGAGCCAGAGTGCACCTCATGTCAATTCCAATAAGCCCAAACACGGCTAGAATACCTACATTGTTTTATTACGAGTTCCGGTGCCTACCTTCCGGCTTCTTCATATCAGATCGTTTCGATGGTACCATTTTCATCAGAACCATTTATTTAAAGCTTCGTCATAGTCGCTTAACTATCTTAATCGAGATATCTTATCGCCACCCGTGAAATACTTATTATCGTTGAGAAGTTCCCGTGGCCATCTGTGGTCTTCTTCATCAGTACCACTTCACCAGATGCTACTTTCTGAATGCAAATGCTTTATTTGTTGATGAAAATACCAAAATCGCTATATCTATGCCTATAATTTTTGAGAAGTTCTTTCAATTTCTCATGGATTCCATCATTAGAATTAGATTTTGATAAAAATGGGACCAATCTGGAAGTATATCCTTTCAAATAAAAAAAGAATTTTCCAAATCGGTTTATAAATGACGGAGTTCTGAGGTAACAAACATAAAAAAAAAATACAACCGAATTGAGAACCTCCTCCTTTTCTTGAAGTCGGTTAAAAAACCAAGACAGCTGTTATTATCGCAGCAGTAATTTCGTGGCCGTCCTAATACAAAATGTACTGAAAACAGACATCACAATAATGCATCCGATATTATCGACCGATAATCGCGCCTGTGGGGGAGAGCCTTAAGTCTGTATAAACATTGAAAAATCAAAATGTAAGATTTTTTAGATTGAAATGGATTTTTTGAACAACAGTAACCTTAAACTTCAGACCTTGCGTCAAATCCGGTACTTCTGATTTTTTGCTGACTTGTTTATGATGTTGGCCCAATGAATAATCCCAGTTTGAGACCTTTAACGTCGACCACGGACTAGAAAAAAAAGAAGGACTCCGCGCCACGCGTATCGAAAGTGAAGCACATTACCGATCTATGTGTGCGTAATTTGACAAAGACATGTCACATAATGGCGGTCGGCATACTATGATGTAAATATGTGCGTGAGGAGCATGTTTGTACAAACGATCCCGGCATACTTACTGTGCTTCACTTTCGATATGCGTGGCGCGGAGCCCTTCTTTTTTTTCTAGTCCGTGACGTCGACCGCAACCGCGAAAAAACCGCGAAATTTTCTACTTTTTTTTTGGCGATTTTAAGCATATAGGACGAGTTTTTCCAATACCTGTGCGGTACGTTTTCAAAGTAGAAAAAATTGTAAAATACATAAGAAAATTTGAATTTCGCGAGCTGCCCTGGCGCATCGCCCTTAGAGTGGATTAGCAGTGGTAGCCCGCGAAATTCAAATTTTCAATGTCAGTGTCAGGTTGTATCTTGATCAAAATATGATTCGCGACAATAACAAATGTGTATTTTACTAACACAATTATAACTAAATCATCAATACCTCTCTCTAAAGTAGTAAGTTAGATTTGCGAAATTCAAATTGTCGTGGTTTGGTCTGCTTTCGAAAATCCGTCCAAACCACGGAAATTTAAATTTCGTGGACTACTTAGGGCTTCCAATACCGGGATCCCGGTATTGGCTAATAAAGGGATCTCGGACATTTTTTGTCATTTTAAAATACCGGTATTGAATACCGGGATCTCGGTATTAGTGATTTTATTTTATTTTTAGTAGAAGCTAGTGACACAAATTCGTTTTATTGCACATTATATTTCCAACCTTTTTATTTGGGTAAATTTAAAAAAAATTAAATTAAATTATTTTTATTTCGGAATAAGTACTCCATAGAGTGTTAGTAACATAATATCAAAATAAAAACTGCGTATTTTAATTATCTCGTGGTTTGTGCGGTTTATTTATAATGTGATTTTAGTTTTTAAAAAGTAGTTTATGATACTATGACATAATGAAGGGTATTAAAACACGTGTGTGTGTTTAAAAATCGAGCCGTAGACGTAAGCGAGGTTTTTAATTGTATCACATGAGTGTTTTAATGCCTAGTTATGTGCAGTATCATACACTACTTTATCTACCATGTAATAGGTCATAAGCATAACCTATATAGAAATAAAAAAACTACTTAGCAAAAGTAAACAAACACAGTAATGGCTCCGAAACCATCACAGACTATACAGAGATACGAAAAAGGGAAATTAAACCATCGTGACGTCGATTACGTTACTTTGGTTACGGAGCGGAGCTATCATCGGTCAACCGCGCATGCGCCCTAACGCGATCTCCATATCTTCTAAATATATAAGAGAAGAAACTGACTGACTGACTGACATGTCAACGCACAGCCCAAACCGCTGGGTCTAGAGATTCCAAATTTGGCAGTAGGTTCCTTATGAGGTGTAAGGGTGTACTAAGAAAGGATTTTTCAAAATTCACCCTCTAAGGGGGTGAAACGGGGGTCCAAAGTTTGTATGAAAAATCTTATTCCTTGAGTTAATAGACTTGAAACTTAGCACGAATATTTATCTAAGTAAATTATAAAGTTTTTCATTTTTACTTTTCCTAAGCTACCCCCTAAAAGGGATTGGGGGGTGTCTAAGTTTGTATGGAGTAATTTTTACGCGAGGTCCGATTAACTCTAAATTCAGCAATTATACTTGAGACCAAAAATAAAGAATAACATGTATCAGAGTTTTTCGAAAATCAACTCCTAAGGGGGTGAACAGGTGGGCACGCCACAATTGCGGCGATAAGTCCCCTCTTTGAGGAGTGGTTGGAGAGGCGCCACGGCGTCCTCACCTTCCGCCTAACGCAGGTCCTCACCGGACACGGTTGTTTCGGGAGGTTCCTGTTTCGGATAAGGCGGGAGGAAACGTCCGGGTGTCACCATTGTGTAGATCGCCCGGAGGACACGGTGGAGCATACAGTGGAGGTCTGCCCGGCTTGGGCGGAGCACCGCCGTGTTCTCACGCAGGCGATCGGCGGCGGCGATCTCTCGCGTCCAAACCTGGTCCAGGCCATGGTGCGGAGCGAGAGTGCATGGGAGGCCGTCACCTCCTTCTGCGAAGCAGTAATGCTCGCAAAGGAGGAGGCGGAACGCGAGAGGGAGAGGCAACAGCCGCGCCCTCGCGCCCCTAGCCGCCGTAGGAGACGCCCTGGGCGGCGGGAATCGATTGCCGATTCCCGGCCACCGTAGGCGCGGGCTTGCGGACGACGAGTAATGGGCAGCTCGCCGTCCGGTAAGGACCAGGCCCGGGTCGACGGCGCGTTGTGTTCCACGCGCGCCTCAAAGAGATGTCAGCAGTGACGGGGTCCAATAGGGCCGAAGCCGCCGGGGTCGCGGGTAGTTCGAAAGAGATACCGTGGCCCTGACACGGGCAACTGAAGGAACACGGGTGGGTTTTAGTCAGTAAAAGTCTGACACGCCCTCCCGCTCTGCCCGGAGCGGGAGAAGTCATTTGATGATTTCCCATCCACAAAAAAAAAAAAAAAAAAAAAGGGGGTGAACAGGGGTAGTCAATTTTACAGGGCAAGTTTTACTGCGGGGTTTCATTAACTCGTATCTGCAATAACACATGCTGCCATAACACATATCTGCAATTTATCTATCTCAACGGGGGTTTTCCCCCAAGCTTTTAAAATAGCTGTTATTAAACCCATCCATAAGGCTGGAAAAAAAGACTGTGTCAATAACTACCGGCCCATCTCCATCCTACCTGCTCTGTCCAAGATATTGGAACGCCTTATAAATCAACGTTTAGTTATGTTCTTGGAAGCCAATAATCTCCTTTCGTCTTCACAATTTGGCTTTAGAACTGGCAAAAGTACCAATGATGCAGTTCACGAGTTGCTAAACTCTATTGTGGTCAGCATGGATGACAGAAGGAGATGCCTTACGGTGTTCCTCGACCTTGCAAAAGCGTTTGACACAGTCTCTATTCCACACCTTCTAAATAAGCTTGAACGGCTCGGTATCAGAGGAATCTCCCTGAAACTGATGGAGGACTATCTTACTGGTAGGAAACAACGTGTAAGAATAAATGACTCGCTCAGTGACGAGCTCACAGTGAATTTCGGTGTACCACAGGGTAGTATAATTGGCCCAACACTATTCCTGGTGTACATTAATGACCTCTGCCAACTTTCTCTTCTTAAGGGAAAGATCCAATACCTTTGCCGATGACACTGCACTGTTCTTTAGTGGTGATAGATGGCAGGAGGTTTTCGATGTTGCACAACTGGGTCTCAATCGTGTTAGTAACTGGCTTCAAGACAATGTTTTGACTCTTAACGTCTCTAAAACAAAGTACATAGCATTTGCTCAAAGATCTAACTTGCTCCCACCCTCAACTCTCACGATTATTGCTCACACATGTGGCATTGAAAATGCCCAGTGCTCTTGTTCTTCCCTTGAAATGACTGACAACATTAAATACCTTGGAGTCACTATTGACAAATGTCTCACCTTTAAACCACACATAGAAACCCTCGTGACCAGGTTACGAAAAGTTATTTACGTTTTCAAAACCCTACGACACTCGGCTGACCGAAACACTATTAAGATGGTCTACTATGCATTATGTCAATCACTTATTGACTACTGCATCACATCATGGGGAGGTGCCGCTAAAACACACCTCATCGAAGTTGAAAGGGCACAGCGTGCCATACTTAAGTTTGGAGCCGGTCTCTCCTTTCGTTTTCCAACTACTGACCTATACAAAGAATGGGACACTCTCACTGTCAGACAAACGTTCATACTGCGTACATTACTAAAAAAACATTCGGAATTGCAGTTTGACGTTAAGCTACTCAAAGACAACCGACGAAAGGGTAGGGTATGTCCCACGGTTCAATTCAAATCTACACTCCCTAAAAGGTTCTATTGCTTCCTGGGGCATTATCTTTACAATAAGTTGAATAAATTCCTAAATCTATATCCAAAAACTCGATCAAGCTGTATGAAAGAATTAAAAAATACTTAAAAGTTCTAGATTATGATAAAACTGAGAATATTTTGACTGTTCTGAAATGAAACTAATTTTGACCAACCCCACACTGTTATCTGTTCCTCACTTCCTTGAAAAACAACTCTCGCTGCACTCACTCCACAAAAGTCACCTTCACTCACACACTTCTCATCTGAATTATTTACATACATCCTTATTAGTCTTACACTCCACAACAATAAACACTCACTCACACATCGTCTCTCATCATGACTCAATAACTTCTGCATAATTATAATTATGTTTTTCTTATTGTTATTACTTCTTATTTTATTTCTTTAACACAGATAAAGTAACAAGTATACTGTTTGACTCTTGTTTAGCTTTTTTTTTTTTTTTTTGTTTGCATAACAATTGTTAAAATATTGTTAAACTTCGATTCTTGCACGGTATCTCTGTGAAAGCTAATTCAAGCAGTGTAAGGGGGCCTGGTGACCTGTAACACAGGTTTTTCCCAAAAACCTATATCAGGCACCAGTCTCTCACAAAGGTGGAATACAGCTGAAACATTTTTTTTTGTACACACTAACTTTAAGTCAGCTTTGTGAAGAGAGAATAAATGATATATACTGATACTGAACTCGAAAATTGGTGTAAATAATCTTTCAGTCAACTTACGGAAATATCCCAAACGGTTTTCTTAAATTCCACCTGTGTGGAAAGCAGGGAATATATTTTATATTGATCCATGCGTCATGTTCGTGAACGGGCGCCGTCAGTTGGGACTGGTCGTCTCTTAGCTGCCATGGCTTATTTTTAATTTTAATATTTAATTTAGTTGTTTTAGTTTTTATCTTTTTATTACGGACGCTTTTTAACGTGCACGTCTTTCTACATTGTTCTCACATGTATATTTTCAACTTGAAGGATGTAACCAATATTTTGTAAAAATATTATGATTTAAAAGAGTGTCCGTGGAGTTTCTTGCCCGTTCTTCTCCATAGGGATCTACTACGCTTTGGAATGGGCAACTAGCTTCATCTTTCTGACTGACCGACCCATTGACAATTCAAAAGTGCCTGTAATTGGTTTATTTGAAATAAATGCTTTGAGTTTGAGTTTGAGTTTATATGAAAAATCTTATTCGTTTGGTTAATTAACTTGAAACTTGGCACAAATACTTGCCTAAACAAGTAAAGTTTGTCATTAATAGTTTTTCCACCACAGGGAAGGGTAGAGGGGGAGGGGGTGGTGAAGAAGGAAAGGGGGAAGGGTGGGGGTATTGAGGAGGGAAAAAGGGAAGGGAAGGTGTGGTGAAGGGAGAGGGAGGGGAGAGGTGGTAAGGAGGGAAACAGGAAGGATGATAGAGGGAGGGGGAGAGCGATAGATGGGTGTAATGAGGGGTATGGAGGTGAAGAGGGAGGAGTAGGGGACGGGAGGAGTTGATGAGGATAGAGAGGGAGGGGAAACCGGTGAAGGGGGATTAGAGGTAGAGGAGGAGGGGTGAGAGGGGGTTAGAGGGAGAAGGGCAGGGGTGAGAGGGGGAGGTGACGAGTACCTTTACACCTTAAAGTTGCTTTTTGTATAGCATTGATTCATTGAAGAAACATAGCCCGACGGAAATGACCGAAAAATAGAAAGTCGAAAACTCGGAACGGCGCAAAAAAAACAGGTGTAAATTCCAGTCGTGCGTCGGAGCTGACACACACAATTTTTTTTGTTTGTTTGAATGCGCTAATCTCTGGAACTGCCAGTCGGACTTTAATAATTATTTTTACATTTGATAGCCCAATTCTTAAGGAAGGCTAATAGGCATATTTAACATCACTTTAGGACTCTTAGGTACCGAGCAAAAAGAAAAAAAGTCAGAACAAACGCTAAGCTAAAACGAAACAAATAAATTATTGAGTGGTGAAGTATTAACGCGGGCAGGCAATGCGATGCGATGGGGTGGGTCGGGGGAACAAGAAATTTCACGCGGACGAAATCATGGGCAGAAGCTATCTCATTATAAAAAGAAAAGTCCTGACTGACTGACTGACTCATCAACGCCCAGCCTAAACCCTTAAACCTAGGAAGCTGAAATTTTGCACAAAGTTTCCCTCAATAATGCAGACAAGAAATAAGGAAGGATTTTGTTCCCGTGGGATATTTTCCGACATCCACGCGGGCGATGCCGCGGGCAAAAGCTAGTACAATGATAAAAATCAAATTGAAAACTCCTTAGTCGATCCGAAGTGTACTTTATTAGAAAAAAGTTATTTTATAGCATTATCTTGTTAAGAAATCTGTATCATAATAAAACTTTTTAATTTTATTTAAAAAAAAGCCGGTGCCGGGGCATTGACCCCCGGCTTTTTTACTGTTGTTTGACATCAATTCAAACAATTATTCTGTGAATTGACTCGTCGGCTTATCGATGCCCCCGGCCTTTTTACTGTTGTTTGACATCGATTCATACAATTATTCTATCATTTATCGTTATCAATAAATTGATTCGTCAACTTATCGATGGGATGTGAGGGACAGACTAAGAACCTCGATGATTTCCCGGCTAGTTTCTTTTTCGAGTTTTGAAAGTGTCTCAGAAAGGAAAAAGAGAAAAATTCCAATACCGGGATTCCGGGAAATATCCCGGTATTGGAAATTTTCTATACAGTAGCCGGTACCGGTAGTACCGGTTTTAAAAAAATCCGATATTTTAAACCCTGTAGAATATCGTATTTTATTAAAATGACGCACTGCTCACAGGTTAAAAGTCTTGCACGAAACTCTTAGTACGGAAATGTGATTAACATGTCAGTTTTTTACATATCAGTACCTATCTGATCTATAAATACAAAATTGTTTACATAACAGCCTACTTCGAATCTTTAATAACTCTTAACTTCTTGAATGACATTTCAAGTTCACGTACGACCTCAGCTAGTTTTTATTAAAAATATGATTGACGTGTTAAAATGCTTGTACAAACCTACTTACAGAAATAAAATCATTTATCATTTACGTAAATAACTCGTGCACGTTGCGGTGGTGCCCTTAACCACAAAACAAATTGGTAGGTACAGATATAAGGCCGGTTCCATGCAACAGCGAAAAGGCACGCACACTTATACACGCGTCTACGTACAGCGATTGCAAACGCACTCGTGCGACTGGGGTGTTCCTTTACCGAGTAGATGGGCGAGACAGTACTCTCGGCCGAGTGCTCGGCACGAATGCCTGGATCACACGTATGGAGTAGATGGGCGAGACAGTGCTCTCCGCCGAGTGCTCGGTACGAATGCCTGGATCACACGTATGGAGTAGATGGGCGAGACAGTGCTCTCCGCCGAGTGCTCGGTACGAATGCCTGGATCACACGTATGGAGTAGATGGGCGAGACAGTGCTCTCCGCCGAGTGCTCGACACGAATGCCTGGATCACATTTACGGAGTAGATGGGCGGGACAGTACTCTCGGCCGAGTGCTCGGCACGAATACCTGGATCACATTTACGGAGTAGATGGGCGGGACAGTACTCTCGGCTGAGTGCTCGGCACGAATACCTGGATCACATTTACGGAGTAGATGGGCGAGACAGTGCTCTCGGCCGAATGCTCGGTACGAATGCCTGGATCACACGTACGGAGTAGATGGGCAAGACAGTGCTCTCGGCCGAGTGCTCGGCACGAATGCCTGGATCACACGTACGGAGTAGATGGGCGAGACAGTGCTCTCCTCCGAGTGCTCGGTACGAATGCCTGGATCACACGTACGTAGTAGATGGGCGAGACAGTGCTCTCGGCCGAGTGCTCGGCATGAATGCCTGGATCACACGTACGGAGTAGATGGGCGAGGCAGTGCTCTCGGCCGAGTGCTCGGTACGAATGCCTGTATCACACGTACGGAGTAGATGGGCGAGACAGTGCTCTCGGCCGAGTGCTCGGTACGAATGCCTGGATCACACGTACGGAGTCGATGGGCGAGACAGTGCTCTCGGCCGAGTGCTCGGCACGAATGCCTGTATCACACGTACGGAGTAGATGGGCGAGACAGTGCTCTCGGCCGAGTGCTCGGCACGAATGCCTGGATCACACGTACGGAGTAGATGGGCGAGACAGTGCTCTCGGCCGAGTGCTCGGCACGAATGCCTGGATCACACGTACGGAGTAGATGGGCGAGACAGTGCTCTCGGCCGAGTGCTCGGTACGAATGCCTGTATCACACGTACGGAGTAGATGGGCGAGACAGTGCTCTCGGCCGAGTGCTCGGTATGAATGCCTGGATCACACATACGGAGTCGATGGGCGAGACAGTGCTCTCGGCCGAGTGCTCGGTACGAATGCCTGTATCACACGTACAGAGTAGATGGGCGAGACAGTGCTCTCGTCCGAGTGCTCGGCACGAATGCCTGGATCACACGTATGGAGTAGATGGGCGAGACAGTGCTCTCCGCCGAGTGCTCGGCACGAATGCCTGGATCACATTTACGGAGTAGATGGGCGGGACAGTACTCTCGGCCGAGTGCTCGGCACGAATACCTGGATCACATTTATGGGTTGATTACACCTAACGAGTTCAGTGGTGAGTCAGTAAATAAGCTCTCGGCCGAGAGAGTTGCCGAACCGAGTGGGTGTTTACACGTATTTACACCAGTGGCGAGTCAGTTCAGTTTTGATCACGACGTCTGCAATGGATCGAAAAAAAAAAAGAATTTAAACGGGTTTTAAATCGGCTGACGAATAACGAACGAGTGGCGAGTGGCCGAGTGACAAGCGAGTGCGTGTTTATACGTACCGAGCGGGATAGCGAGTCGCTGCGGGGGCAGAAGAATGAAGCGGGGTGGTGGGTACTCGGCCTAGTAAACAAATTGGGATTCTAGTGACCCTCTCGCCTCTCTTCTCGACCGAGTACTCGGCCGAGCACTCGTTAAAGTGTTTATACCAACCGAGCACTCGGCCGAGGACACTGACTCGCCGCTGTACTCGTTAGGTGTAATCGACCCATTACGGAGTAGATGGGCGGGACAGTACTCTCGGCCGAGTGCTCGGCACGAATACCTGGATCACATTTACGGAGTAGATGGGCGAGACAGTGCTCTCGGCCGAGTGCTCGGTACGAATGCCTGTATCACACGTACGGAGTAGATGGGCGAGACAGTGCTCTCGGCCGAGTGCTCGGCACGAATGCCTGGATCACACGTACGGAGTAGATGGGCGAGACAGTGCTCTCGGCCGAGTGCTCGGCACGAATGCCTGGATCACACGTACGGAGTAGATGGGCGAGACAGTGCTCTCGGCCGAGTGCTCGGTACGAATGCCTGTATCACACGTACGGAGTAGATGGGCGAGACAGTGCTCTCGGCCGAGTGCTCGGTATGAATGCCTGGATCACACATACGGAGTCGATGGGCGAGACAGTGCTCTCGGCCGAGTGCTCGGTACGAATGCCTGTATCACACGTACAGAGTAGATGGGCGAGACAGTGCTCTCGTCCGAGTGCTCGGCACGAATGTCTGGATCATACGTACGGAGTAGATGGCGAGACAGTGCTCTCGGCCGAGTGCTCGGTACGAATGCCTGGATCACACGTACGGAGTAGATGGCGAGACAGTGCTCTCGGCCGAGTGCTCGGTACGAATGCCTGGATCACACGTACGGAGTCGATGGTCGAGACAGTGCTCTCGGCCGAGAGATTAAGATTACGTACGTGTGATTAAGGCACCATAAGTGTGCGTTCCCTGTTTTCACTTGTTGCATGGAGTCAACCTTCTGTACCTATCTATTATGTGTCTTAACCTCGAGTTATTCTTGCGAGGTGCCGCGCGCTGTCCGAACCTCTTTGACTAAATACGGCAAGGTTACGAAGTTTGTAGGGGTGTCCCGTTTCACTTGAACGAGTGGAAGTGTGGGCCGCCCTGACAGGTGTCTAGTGAGTGAGACCCTCGTATCGCTCGCGGCTGTTCTACAAACCGACATACTTCTTAATGAATGCATGAAATGTACTGGATTTGACAAATTCAAATTATTTTATTTCATATAGTAGGTAAAGGTAGGTAAGGTAGGTAGGTAGGTAGGTAGGTAGGTACGGTAACTTATGAATCGTCAGAAGCTAGGTGCACGGTTCCAATTGGTTGTTTCCTATGGAGAAGAGCTGTTAGGAAACTCCACGGTTACTCTTTTAAAAATACTCTGGGTAAGTATAAGTCATTAATCGGTGCACAATTAAATGATATGTAAGTGTTGAGCTGCCTGTCTAGTAGTGTATTATTTGTTATTTATATTTATTTATTTGTGTTTTCTTTGCTTCTTTGCTTTATAATCTCTATTTTTATTCAATTTAGATTCAAATGATCAACATTAGTATGTATGGTCAATTTACCATACACTAATACACACACACACACTATACCATTGCATGATGTGGTCTCCTATAATTGAGGGAGCACATAGATTTCTGTTCTTGTCCTTTATAATATAGCATGTAAGGTGTATTCCTTGTTAGAGATCCTAATAAAATAAAGGAAAAAAACTGATCCGTTATTTATTTTTATTTTATTTATTTTATTCATTAGGTACAGATACAGACAACAGATTAATAAAAAACAAAGAATGAGCCTTAACAATAAACAGTGAGTGAACCTGAAGTCCAATTACAACCGTACACAACTTGACCAAACAATGCTTCGTTTTCAATAAAGGTTTTAATTTTAAATGTAGGTATAAACAATCAAATAGAGAATCAAAATATATAGAGAAGAAAAAAAATACCTTTAACTAGAAAAATTTAGAAAAATTAAAAAAAAAAACATAAATAAACAACAAATAAAATATTAATAAAACTTAAATTGACTAAAAAGGTCACGCAATGTTATAATTACTTATAATGCAGCAAGAAAGATTTGAAAGAACTAAATTTGTCGTGAAAAATGTCCACTTGTGAGCAAATAGCATTATAATTTTTACACATTCTGTGCAAAGGATTGTTCTGAGATACATTATTATTGCTTGGAGGAATACTAAACAGCTGTGGAATACGCACTGATCGAGTTGGTATTTTTATATCTAAATAATCAATAAGGTGGCCATCCAATGAACAATTTACAATTTTATAATTTAATATAGGGTGCACAAGTCACTCATCCATCTTCTATGTTCCAGAGTTGCTAAAGAAAATCTTCGAAGTCGGTCAACATATTCCGATATTTTACGTCGTAACCCATATTTTGAACACAGAGCTCCAACAAATCGCCTCTGCATCGCCTCTATACGGTTATAGAATCACTTGTTGTCCGTCTGCCTGTCTGTCAGTCTGTCAAGACCTTTTTTCTCAGGAATAGAGGTATCAAGTTGAAATAAATATCAAATACCTTTATTGCTTTACCATAATGTGTACTGTGGAGGTTTGATGCTTTGATCAAGCCTTGACAATATTATACTGGCTGATATTCAATCATTCAAATAAGGAATGTCTTCTATTAAGAAAACGATTCTCGTTTTCTTAACAGGAAGACAGATAGATTCTGGTGGAGCTCCGCGTAGAACCAATTTAGTTAAGGAGTGTGATTTATAATTGATCTGAAGCTTAAAATACAGAGGGCATCAGCCCCATATAACTAGAGTCCCTCTCGTATTATTTAGTAGTTCAGTAAATCTCCTGCGGTGAGGTTCGAGCCCTCACAGTACTTAGGTGGTAATTATATAATTGAGATCATTATGGACCCTGTAGGGCACAGCAAAAGGGTAGGAGAGAGGAAGCCCTGTTTTAGGAGATTATGAATAATTATTATTGTTATATTATTTAATTTATTATTTTTGCTATTTTATTTAATTATTATTTTTGTTATACGTAGGTCCCTTGCAGCTCTAAAAAAATTAAGCTTCTCAAATAAATCAAAACCTGTAAGGTTTATTTCCCGGGGTTTTTTTTTTTTCCCCGGACAAGAAGCAAGGTCTCACAGAACAAGTAAAGGAAAAGTCTGAAAATCGTTAACTTGTTCAGTTAACTTGTGTAGTTCTATCACACAAAAAATATATTTTTGCGATTACAAACATACATTTGCAAATTGACCGTGAATTGACCGTTTATCGATATATCAAAAAAAAAAGTTCAACATCCTGTATTTACGCGGGCCGTCGCACGTAACCAGCTATGCACGGTTCGTGCAAATAACACCTACGGCGAGCGGACATCTTCTTACCTAGTTCCTCGGTTAATTAACAACCTACCTTCCGATTTGCGCAGTGACATTACGCCAAGAAATATTAAGATAAAACTTAAGTCCCACTACCTACAACACATTGAATGCTCAATGTGAAATGCTGTTTACGTAGTAACTAGCATATCACTTGTGATGAAGTTACCAAATTTCGTTTTAAGGTATTGAGTTGTATAAGTTATTGTTTGCCTTGATTTTGTTTTTTACTACGAGGTAGAATTACATGTAGCATTAAGTACAAACCTTAGTGGTTTAATAATGCTATTCTGATAAAACAAATGTACTTAATTTTTAAATGGTAAAAAAAAAAAAAAAAATATGGGAGAACTCGTTTTTCAACTACAATGCTATAAGCAAAGGAAAAATACCGATTATGTAGGTATCATAAGTGTGTAGATACAGTCAGCAACAAAGTCGAATAAAACTAGAGTTTTCTAAATCTTAATTATTGAGAAAAACACTTCATTAAAATCGGAACAGATGTAAATTTAAAAGAAAACTAACTCTAACTAATAAATGATTTGCTAAAAAGCAGGTTATCGTATCATATCAAAAAGTAGCAGTATTAACCGACTTCTGTTGCTGACCGTACTATAATGTACCTATATACAGGTAAATCAAGTATTTATTATGCGCTATTGCGGTATTTATTATAATCTAACCTAAGTGCGCAAATAGTAAAGTAAATAGGAACTAAGTACTTACTGCTAATGAAGTGTTTTTATGTAGCTTGCATTATAGTTAGGTTAGATAATACCACAGTATAATAAAGCTAAAGTAGTCTATCTGGGCAGTGACATTAAATTAATTACCTATTTTTTTTTATTACCTATTGCTTGGTATATTCAGGGTTAGTTTACAATGACCAGCCATATTTTCACCCGTGAATATGAACAACTTTTGCTATGGGACCAACTTTAAAATCACGAAAAAAAAACAGCTGTTTCATATAAAAGTTCAATACCTACTCGACCAAAATGTATGAAACAGCAGATTTTTTCTGCTGTTTCATACATTTTGGTCGAGTCATGTTTTGGTCGTGTCATTTTGGTCGATCATGGGTAGAACACCCTGTGAAAATTTGGGTGGTCATTGAAAACTAACCCTGTATATTACGCATCCGCCCGTGCGTAACTGCCGCGCACTCGAACTGTACTCGTTTCCGCCGTTTTCTATGAAGGTTTTCTGCTTACCGTATTCATCATCTGCCTAGCCTTTTCCCAACATGTTAGGTCGACTTCCAATCTAACTGAATGTAGCTGAATACCAGTATTTTACATGGAGCGACTGCCTATCTGACCTCCACAACCCAATTACTGGGTAATACGATACCCTTGTAAGACTGGTTATGAGACTCGGGCTTCTGACGACCCGTAACGACTGTCAAAGATCCACGAATGACAGCCGGGACCATCGGCTTAACGTGCTTTCCGAGGCACGGAGGAGTCTCGGTATGTAAAGATGATCCATGGACCAACCCTGGCAAGCGTAGCTTAATCTGATGGATCGACCCGTGCGGCTGTTATTACTTAGCCACGAGCTCGTCATACTGCTTACTTTCTTGTACTGTGGTAATAGCGGCGGACAAGTCATCGCGATGAGTAGCAGAACGTGCCACAAGAGAAGGTAGTTACCTACCTATAATGTTATGATGTTTGTTATGCAGTGTGAGCAGCATAGCAATTATGCTGTTTACTGGGTGTGAATGTCCTTAGAATTTAGGTTCTTTTTTTTTCTGTTTTTTAAAAGTGGAGACCTGTAGGTAATTGGATTTCTGATTAATGTACTGTCCTTGATCTGTTTGTTTTAGCTGTAAGTCTCCCATATTGTTTAAATAAATAAATAAATAAACTTGTGGTACCTACACCTACTACAACATCATTACGTAACAGGTTAAAGGCACCCGCAGACAGGCGCGACGCGATTCTGGTAAGTAGATCAATTTTCATGATAGAAATTATTCTACTTAAGTCGCGTCGCGAATAGAGACTCGAATAGCACGCTACACAAAGGCACCACGTGTCGTGCGACGACGACCTTTTAGTTGCGAGCGATTTTCGTCTCGTGTCGCGCCTGTTTGTAGGAGCCTTAATACAAGTACCATATAAAAACTTTTTTACAAAAAAATACAACCCACTTCCAAAAACAACACTACAAAGTGAAAAATAACTTTAATTTCGGAAGTCGGTGTCTGATTAAATGTATTTTCGTTTTTGCCACCGACTTCCGAAATTAAAGTAATTTTTCACTTTGTAGTGTTGTTTTTGGAAGTCGGTTGTATTTTTTGTGAAAAACTTTTTATTTTTCACTTTTTAGTGGTTCACATGTGCTTACCCCTTCACAGCGTACCGGCGTGATGTTATGTTATGAACTGGTGTAAACAATAAACAGACAAGAGATTTCAGCAATCCCAGTCCATTTGCTATCATTTATTGAGGAGTTCCGTTGCCTATCTCAGAAGTTCTTAATCAGATCTTCACCAAACTGAAATGGGACCACTCCGAGAAAGTACTCTTCCAGAAACTATCCGAAACGCTTCAAGTGTGCCTATAAAATTGGAAGAGTTCTCTCTATTTCTCCAGGATCCCATCATCAGATCCTTACTTGATGATCATGGGACCACCTAGGAAGTATACCTTTTCAAAAAAAAAAAAAAAAAATAATCCAAATCGGTCCAGCCATCTTCGAGTAATCGGGAAACATACATAAAAAAAGGTTCCGACGAATTGAGAACCTCCTCCTTTTGAAGTCGGTTAAAAATATAGTTTTTAAGGGGAAAGCGCTTAGGTAGCCCGCGAAATTCAAATTTTCTTACGATTTTTGCAATTGGCAGCTCAGTGTCTGGGTGTATGTTCATTAAAGTATGATTCGCCACCGTAACAAATGTATATTTACAGAATTATAATCATTAAAATCAGTAATACAACTCCATAAGTTAGCATAATCCTCAAATGTCAATATTTCATGAAATAGTCATCCATTAGGATTATATGAACTCAGAGAGTTGTATTGATGATTTTGATGAGTATAATTCTTTAAATACAGATTTGTTATGGACGCGAATCATATTTTAATCAACATACAACCACACACACCACACACCACACCACCACCACATACTGACCTGCAAACTGCAAAAACCGTAAGAAAATTTGAATTTCACGGGCTACCCAGGCGCTTTCACCTTAAGAAAGATACTGCCACAAATTCAAAATATTTTATTTCACGTAAAAACTACACGATGAGCACTTATAATTAAACGTCAATAATTGGTCGTTTCATAAGGAGAAGAGTCGGCAAGAGACTGGAGACGCGTCGTTGGCAGAGAGTTTCGCACTTTGGTCATGCGCATGAAATCTGGAGGAGAAGCATTGAGTACGACTAGTCGGTATATCGATCGACCAAGTCTTGATGGTACCCTGCAGTACGTCTGGTAGTCCGGTAGTAGAAGGGAGATGGTGGGATCAGGTCGTGGAGCTCCTGCAGACACTCTCCGAAGTAGGTACAGTGGGCATTGTAACCTACGATCGATCTACCTTCACTGTAGATTGATAGATATTTTATAATGTTTGGTGAAAATAAAAGAAAGTCAGTTATTGTATAACTAGCTTTTGCCCGCGGCTTCGCCCGCGTTGATGTCGGCAATTATCCCACGGGAACCTACTACCGGGGCAAAAAGTATCCTGTGTTAATCTAGATTATAAACTATCTGTGTGCGGATTTGGATGAAATTTGTTCATCCAAATCCGTTCAGCCGTTTTTGCGTGATTGAGTAACAAACATCCGAACATCTTCACAAACTTTCACATTTATAATATTAGTAGGATAATATAATATTAGTAGGATAATATAATATTAGTAGGATAATATAATATTAGTAGGATAATATAATATTAGTAGGATTATTGATATTACGGCACTCGGAAAGCACGTTAAGCTGTTGATCCCGGTAGCCATTCGTGGGACTTTGACAGTCGTTACCGCGGTAGCCCGAAAGGGGTAGCGTATTACCCAGTAACTGGGTTTTATAGGTCAGACACTTTGGCCGTCGCGCGTCGCTCCATGTGAAATACTGGTATTCAGCTGCATCTGGTTAGACTGGAAGCCGACTCCAACATAGTTGGGAAAAGGCTAGGCAGATGATGATCACAGTACCGCATAATGAAATACCTACCATGTTGTAATAATACCCGCATGAGGAAAATGTCGAGAAAACCGTGAAAGATAAAGAATTCAAGATCCTAATCTTGACTTGACTAACGTGGATGACAATCACAATTACCTTCGTTTTTTGGGTTCCGTAACCAAATGGAAAAACTGGTACCCTTATTCTATTATTTCGTCATGTTCGTGTGTCCGTCCGTCCGCGGATATTACAAACTCAAACTCAAAGCATTTATTTCAAATAAACCAATTACAGGCACTTTTGAAATCTGTGTCGGTCCCGGAGAAAGAATAGGACCACCCCATTTCGTCCCGTGGGTGTCGTAAGAGGCGACTATTTGACTAAGGGCGCTCAAGACCCAGTGCATACCATATAGCACTTTGGGTCACCCGCGCGATGGCGGGTAAACCATCAGCAATCGCATTCCCAAGGAGGGTTGGTGTCAGGCTGGCGGCCGACTATAAAATTTTGCCAAAACTTCAAGCAACATGATAAGTAAAGATATGATGCGCGATAGGGCTAGGGCGTACCCCACAGAAAGAGAAGGGAGTGAATGATAGCGTGACGGTTGACAGGGGAGAATGGAAGAAGAAAACGTGTTGCGCCGACCCCAAGTAATATGGGATAAGGGCAGGAAGATGATGAGGCACTTTTGAATTGTCAATGGGTCGGTCAGTCAGAAAGATGAAGCTAGTTGCCCATTCCAAAGCGTAGTAGATCCCTATGGAGAAGAACGGGCAAGAAACTCCACGGACACTCTTTTAAATCATAATATTTTTACAAAATATTGGTTACATCGTTCATGTTGAAAATATACATGTGAGAACAATGTAGAAAGACGTGCACGTTAAAAAGCGTCCGTAATAAAAAGATAAAAACTAAAACAACTAAATTAAATATTAAAATTAAAAATAAGCCCTAGCAGCTAAGAGACAACCAGTCCCAACTGACGACGCCCGTTCACGAACATGACGCATGGATCAGCACCAATTAGCTCAACCATTTTGGAGGGAACTTAATGATCCACACACGCCACCACCAGCGAGACATTTGAGTGAGCATAATATACTCTCAACATACACCATAGAATACACTTATTGTTCACAGCCATTTTACTCGGAGACTAATTGCACGATATCGATGTAAATTTGAAAGAAAGTGTTAATAAACGAGGCAAAAGGAGTATGTAAGGATCGTAGCAAGTGGCGTTCTGTAGTTTCTGCCTACCCCTATGGGAAGACGGTGTGAGTTTATGTATGTATGTATGTGTTATTAGTATGCTGTGCACCGCTAAACAATGGTGTAGTGAAATTACGAAGTACAGACGCCAGCACATCAAGCTACTACAATCTGTCAAATTTCTTTAATAGATTTTCATCTTTATCGCTAAAGCATTAGGTTCAAGGTTGATTGGGAAATTTTGACAGTTTCGGGTGGCTTGACCTGCTGGCGTCTGTACTCGGCCGGTATTTTTAATATTTGTAAGTACTAATTTGGGAGTGGGGTACCTATCTACAATCCATTTTATTGTTGCACCTTTTCGGCTCGCTCCCTTGGACAGATCTGAAGCCCAATTATTCTCGTACCTAAAAACGTTCAAATTCAAGTCGCAATCTCAGGCCAGCGACAATCAAATGTCAAAAATGTAGGTAAACGCTATACAATTTTTGATAAGATTGACACTGAGATGAGATTGCCAACGTTTTTAAAAATACGGGAATTGCCCCTGGTAGAAATGGCTTTCTACCAGGAATAAATAATAAATCTCCGAAAACCATATCGCACTGGCCACACATATATCACAAAGTATTGAGAACCAGCCTAAAGGATGTACATTATTCTGTATAAGGCAATAGGCACACGTGCCCACATTGTCTGTACTACGTCGTTGCACGGACTATTTCCCCGAGAGTTGGCAGTTTCCTGTAGCCGTAACGGAAGCGGACGACAGGTTCTTTGATAGTAATGTCTCGTGTGTCCCACTCCTAACAATGTTTAGTGTAGATAGGTTGGTATAGAAGATGTTTATCTTTTGTAACGAACAACAAGAACGTAGAATACTTTCGAAATGTGTAGGTAATAAGAAAATGCTTTGGAAAACATTAGGTAGGTATACTGGTGCATATACTTGGAGGAGCTCGTGGCTAAAGTAATAATAACAGCCGCACGGGTCGATCCGTCAGGTTAAGCTACGCTTGCCGGGGTTGGTCCGTAGATGAGTACCATATTTACATACCGAGAGTCCTCCGTGCCTCGGAAAGCACGTTAAGCCGTTGCTCCCAGCTGTCATTCGTGGATCTTTGACAGTCGTTACGGGTCGTCAGAAGCCCGAAAGT
Organism: Cosmia pyralina; assembly: GCA_946251885.1. Taxonomy (NCBI): domain Eukaryota; kingdom Metazoa; phylum Arthropoda; class Insecta; order Lepidoptera; family Noctuidae; genus Cosmia; species Cosmia pyralina. The sequence continues at coordinate 21,220,888 of OX276361.1, read as the reverse complement.
CTGACAACAAGTCTTACCAAGGAGTATTGTGTTAGCCAGTACTTGGGTTGTGGCGGTCAGATAGGCAGTCGTTCTATGTAAAATACTGGTTTTCAGCTGCATCCAGTTAGACTGCAAGAGAAAAGGCTAGGCAGATGATGATCCAACAAACCACTCAACCATATAAAAAATAATTGGATGGACACAATTAATAAAAATGTTAAAGTTACTTCACTTTTTCAAATTTTTAAAGCGCCTAATAATTGCCCAATTTCCAAAGCGTCAGTCAAACGAAATGTGCTCTAAAAATTCAATCAGGCGCGCGGAGGTCAGTTCAAAGGTATCGCTTACATTAGCATTTTAAACAAAAAGCCAGTAATTAAGCGGAAACAAGGAGATCGGGGAACACTTAGCATTTGTAAACAAACAATGTAATTAGTTTCCCGGGGTCGGAAGTTATTAGCAATTCAGAACAAATGGGACAATGAAAGATAACAGAAACTCAAGGAAATAATATTTTTGTGTTAAACTGAGAGCGACCCGGCCCCTGCCTCGCACGGTTTTTACGACTTGACAAGACATGAAGGTTTCTTTATTATATTAAATATTAATGTGTTATACACATAAACTTAACTTAATTCACACCAATGTAAAATCGCAGTGAAAGCGTGGTTAATGGCGAAAAAGTACGACGAAATAAAAAACCTTCTATTCTCTCCTTCTCAATAGTTCCACACATACATCTTAACTTTTTTACATACACTTCTTACTAGACACTCGCCACACAAGCATGGGCGTACCCAGCCTTTGGCCCATGGGGGCAAATCAGATTTTTTTTAAGCCGGGTCACATGCCGCATGTTTTTTTTTTTATAAGCGCCTCAGAGATTATGCAGAGATAAAGGGCCTAATTCCTAACGAGCAGTTTGGTTTTCGAACCCATCACTCTTGCGTACCACATCAACGAACACATAAGCGTTGGTTTCCAACATGGTTCGATGACGGGTGCTGTTTTCTTCGATATAGCGAAAGCGTTTGACAAAGTCTAGCATATCGGTTTATTTACATATAATTATAAGCTTTACACACTAGATGTGCCAGACCGTCTCGTGCTCATCTTACGAGACTTTTTGTCCTACCGCACTTTTCACTATCGTATCGAAGGAGCGCTACCTCTCCCCACCCCATTCGCGCAAGTGTCCCTCAGGGCTGCTTTCTCCACTCATTTCCACGTTATTTACCAGTGATATCCCGAAAAGTAAAAAGGCACAGTTGATTTTGTTCGCAGACGATACGGCCATTTACTATTAATTCCAGCGAACGCCAAGACCCGATATCTCCACTCTCCAAACCACAGTCGATAAACTCGGCGCGTGGATTCGAAAGTGGAGAATCGAAGTCAGTCCCAAAAAAATTCAAGCGGTTCTCTTATTGATACCGCGTCTCAATCGATCTCCCCCACCGACCGATCACCATGTTTGGCAAGTCGATACCTTCAGAGAAGCGAGCCAAATATCCAGATATGACCCTCGATGAGCACCTCTGAGCACATAAAGCAGTCTCTTTCTGATTGCACGTAGCAAATTATTGTTATAGCAAGCAACACGCTATTTCAATGTATCCTTTTATGCATAGGAACGCCACATTTGTTTCTGTAATTTTCAGTTTAATCTAATTATTCAACTGGCACACTACGGTTTGTCAGGTAGCGTCTCTTGTTTGTATCATATCCTAATTTATATTTATCCTATCTAATTTAATTTATTTATTAGTAATATAATTCAATAGTCTCGATGCATGAATCCATATTTTATTTTAACTAACTAATTCTCACTTACCATTTCTTATTTGATCTCATTTGTGTGTCCGAGTCTTTGTCATCATTCACATCTAATACAATTTCATTTTACGTAGGAAATGCCTACTTAATCACCCAATACATCCTCTGTTACATAATTTCATCAAAATCAAAATGTTAATTGCATAATGCTACGCTATGTTTTAAATATTATGTAATATGTCTAATGTTTCCGGCCGCTGACAGCTGCGCGCACAGATAACGCATTCTGCGGCGTGGGAGTCGGTGCTGTCGCGGAGCGGAATGCGGGAATATTGTCATTTTCTGTATATTTTATCTATACCTTTAGAATTAACTTTATATTTTATTTATTTTTTAATTGCATTATTATTTGTTACATGCTGCACCGGTCGACGTCATCGCGTCAACGCCGGCTATCGCTGAAAACCAGCGCTGGGGCTCCGTTTCGCATGGGGTCGCGGCATTATGCTGAGCGGTAGCCGTTTTGCGTAGATGTGACGCATATTTTCCCCTAAACTTGCTTTTTACATTCTTATTTTATTTTGTTGTCCTTTGCGTCATGTTTACCGCAAATAAACGTATTTTCTTTCTTTCTTTCTTTCTTTCAAATTGTCACTTAAGTGCAAGTTGCGCATCTATACAGCGTGCAATCTCCCAATCATGACTTATGCGGGTTCAGTATTTGCACACAAAAAGTCCCGACACATCCATAGGATGCAGACCCTACAAAATCGTTTCCTCCGAACGGCTACGGGATCCCCTTGGTTCGTTCGGAATGAAATCCTCCACCTAGATCTTAAAATCCCATCTATCCATCAATTCTTGAAACGCAATTCCAAGCGTTTCTTCGATACCCCCGCGAAACATCGCAACCCTTCTGGTGGTCGAATCCGCTAGTTATATCCCCTCTAAAATCAGTAAAGATCGCCGTCCAAGGCATGTTCTCACTGACCCCGATGACCATATAACCCTCCTCCAGGAGAAAAGTAGGGCCACCAGTACAGTTTACAAACACAAATCTACATTCCGAGCTCACCGCCGAGGTCCCTTGCGACGACGACCCCCACGTAATTCCCCTCGACCCTTGATCGGTGAAGAAGTGCCAGCTGAGCCGGTAGCAGATAATAATTATGCAGATATGATCCAGCCTGCCCCTCCTTGCTGCAATCCCGCCAGCGACGCCCTTTTTTTTATCGTGGAGAAATGCTCTTGCATACTGCACTACCACGGTAAGATAGTGGTTATGCGGGACTCTAACCCACTAAAACTTCGCGGTGTCGTCCTCTGCCGCTTACGGCGGGAACACGGGCACGCGTCAGCACTCATCTGAGAACCCGCCACGGCTGTCCGTCACCGGACCCTCCTCTGGGGAGTACTCCCCATCACCGGTGCACCAGAACACATTGCACGCCGTGACCACCACAGGGACTAAACCAGCACATGGGTGCCAGACGACCCCGTGTCTGGGCACCCTTGGTCCCCCTGCGACGAGTCAGGTCATTGGCCCCGCCGCCTGCCAATTTTCGGCCGCAGAGGATGGGGAGAGCGGCCAACGTCATACCAACACTCCTCCTCCCTTACGGCCCCACCGCATCCGCCATCAGACGGTGGCGACCCTGTCAAGGCCGCGAAAGATGGATGAGCGGCGTATCACAATACCGGCACTCTTCTCCCGCCTAGGTTGCGATGTCGCCCCAGCGGCACCGCAACCTACTTGTTGGCCGCTACGCCGTTGGCTTACCTGGAAAAGCCCCGACGAGCGGCCCCTCCTCGGGTTCCTCTTCGCTTCACCGTGGGCGACCAAGCCACGGCCACTGAGCCCCCCGCCTCGATGACGCAGGAACCCACCGGTGGGGCCCAGCGACGCCCTAAGCCGAGGTTCTTACACCACAGAGCGTGCCCTTAGCATGCAGTCGCTTAATTCATAGACGAATAAAGCAAGGATTAAGGCCGCGCAGCGCGATTTTTTCTAAAATTAATGCATAATAACTTAATTGTAAAGTAAGTACACGATGACGACGACAACAACGTGACGTGACTCTAACATAACATTTTTCGACTACATTAATTAAGCATACAAAATCCAGGGGAGGGCAGCTGCCCCCCCCTGCCCCCCTGCCCCCCCCCCTGGGTACGCCCTTGCACACAAGCACACTTCATGATTGTAATTTGTAATTTTTATTCTATTTATTCAAAAACTGTGCTTTTTGATATTCCTTGTCGCTACATTTTTAATTAACTAACGTCATACATAATTACTGGAGGACTGGGACGGGGATACTTTTTCATGGAGGATCACCGACTCCCAAGTCACAGGTATAAACCTAGTTTGGGAGCCAGGGGACCTTAAGACTTCTGTATACTCTAAATTACTGATGTCATGTCTGTAACAAAGCTGTCACTTTTTGAAATAAAGAATTTATTTATTTATTATTATACTTAAACCTTCCGGATTAATTCTCTAAAATTAAATGATAAATACCTACTTTGTGAAAACCACATCAAAATCCGTTGCGTAGTTTAGAAGAACAACGCGGCCACACAGACAGACACGAAAAGCGACTTTATTCTATAATAAGTATAGAAGATGAATTCTTGTATAGTTCAAACCCTAAATTGTCAAATCAGTCTACCTAGCCTTTTCCCAACTATGTTGGGGACGGCTTCCAGTCTAACCGGATGCAGCTGAATACCAGTATTTTACATGGAGCGACTGCCTATCTGAACTCCACAATTCAGTAACTGGGTAATACGATACCCCTTGGTAAGACTGGTTGTCAGACTTGGGCTTCTGACGACCCGTAACGACTGTCAAAGATCCACGAATGACAGCCGGGACCAACGGCTTAACGTGCTTTCCGAGGCACGGAGGAGTCTCGGTATGTAAAGATGGCCACCCAACCCTGGCAAGCGTAGCTTAACCTGGTGGATCGACTCGTGCGGCTGTTATTATTTAGCCACGAACTCCACGTCTAGATTGTATATTTCTACATTCTGGTTGCCATTTTCACCAAAAAAAATATAGCAGACGCAGTTCCAGTCCGCGCCATTTGTTTTCGTGAAGACAGATTGAAATTTTAAGTAGTACTACGATTTCCGGTACGACCGTAGCCATTGTATCTGCTCCACACTAGACTTAGTACGCTCATTCTTATAAAGTAAGCTTTCACCGATTATGATATTTTTCATTTCTGAGCAGATTTATGGTCGATATGAGACGACATCTGACATTATTTTGTTATTGTCAACTTCATATTAATTTTTAACCCATTTTTTTCCAATTATTCTGTTGTTTGTCTTTAGATCGTGGTAATGCTTTGTCAACTTTTGACAAGACGCCAGAGTAACTGATCTAGCTAAACACGTTTTTGCGCTATACGAATTGATATTTCGACTCATAGTGAAAAGTGGTGGGTTGCGAGCATGCGCGTACACTCGCAGTGTGACGTCACACGTAAGTTATATCTGGCCTTAAAATTATTATAAATATGACCTATCTTTTGAATGCTCAACCACTACTCTAGCATTAGAAGTCTCGTAGTTATTAGCGGTTGAAATCTGACATGTTTTTGTCTGTCAGAAAATATTGAACTTACCACCAATACACCAAGCAAAAAGAAGTTTTCACGCCAAAATAGGTACCTACCTAATACCTAATTATCTACTTGAGAAGGTACCTATACCAAACAACTTTCTAACAACAAAATAATCTCGTAGAAACATCAGAAAGTGAAAACTCAAACGTGTAAAAGTTGTAAGCAAACAGGGGTGGCAAACATTTGAAACTTTAACCAAACCCTTAAGTTGTGAAGCTACGGTTTGATGTTCCACACGAGAGCGCTTTTATCAGATCAAAGATGAAACTTAATGACGTTTAAAGGAAGTAAAAAGCCTTTACGATGTTTTATTTGACTATCAATAGTTTGATTTACGAGGTAGCAATCTTATTTTCTGAGAGAAAAATTGCAGGCCAGCAGTGAAAACATATTATTATTGTTACAGTTTCGTTATTTCAAAGTTTAAAGGCTCCTACAAACACGCGCATCACGTGACGCGACACACTGGCACCGCGTGTCTCGCAAAAAAAGGTGCCTTTGTGTCGCGTTGCGAGTCGCACGTGTTTGTAGGAGTGACAACTCAAAGGGATCCATTACTGCAAAGCATAATCAGTAGGACCCAGGTTTCCTCTCTGTTAAACGGTGCGGGCCATAATCCACCACGCGGGCCCAGTGCGGGTTGGTAGATGTCTCCCAACATGTCTTGGAATTTTGACTGGCAATGGAGGAAAAGTTTCGAAATATTATAGTAATGTTTTGTAACCATAAATTGCTTTAAAAAAAACTGTAGGACCAATGTAGTTCAGTAAATACTGAGTGAATAACAAACTTACCTAGACAACCAGCTATTTTTAAACCTGCAGAATATTCCCGTTCTATTATAGTATACATAAATCGGTCCGCAAGTTTGTAACTTGTCTTGGACTAGAAACACACCTGAGCACTTTGTAAGTTTTCTACTTCCCGGTGGTGATAAATATCTAGTGGGACTGTGGGCCTTTGGGTCTAAGGGACTGGTAGAATACTTTTAGTCGACGTTAAAATATCTCGGCGATTTTCAACGCTCTGCTTAGCGCCGAGAGTATAAAATCCAACAGTGTGTTTTTTCGACGCGCTAGAGTGCCTTCTGTTGTTGGATTCTCAACACTCTGTTCAATAACGAGAGTTGAAAATCCAGGACGCGATAAAATTCCGCAGCGATATTTTTACGTCCGTGCGAACGTCGGCTTAGGACAAGACGTTGTAAGATTTTATGTCAAATAAACTTAGATTGAATTTGTCAGTAGTAGGCCTGGGTCTGGACTTGTGCTCAGTTGACGCCCTATTACATACGATTTAAACATAACTGGTGAAATGTGGGTGTACTATAGGTACACCTCTGCCTAACCCTTCGGGAATTGCAGGCGTGATGTTATGTTAAACTTAGACAATTTTTGATTCTAGACTTGTAAAGTTGCCTGATCTCACCGACATGCAATGTCGAGCAAGTGCGGGATTATTGCTCGTATCTTTTTTATAGGCGTTTTCCGGGGATGGCAGTTACGTATGTACAGTATTTTTTTCTTTAGCCATCTATCTATATCTATCTTTATTAAAGAGACTCATAATCGTAGCTTTTGGCTTCAATAAATAACAAACATCAAGAAAATTGTTGTAAATACATAATTATAATTCCTGGTTTTCCCTCTAAGCAATATTTCCATAATTATAATCCCTACCAACAGCAGTATAATTATAATCCCAACAATTAAGGTTTTTAAAGCATTCAACCCTCGCTTACTCGCCCGTCAAATGCGATTGATTTTAAAAGCTCCGTAAATGTCAGTATGTCATAAATATAGGTCGTTTGCGCAGGAATTAGGTCATGACTCGCGCTCGCGTTGACCTGCACAGTTATTTTAAGTTCACGGTTATAATTTTTGTGGTATGAGTGGTTTTTTGTGTTCGTCGCAGTTTTATTATAGCGCCTTGAGAAAATGTTGCTGCAAATGTTTTCATTCTTGCGTAATGTAGAGTTAAAACTTTCTTTCAAAATGATATTTTTGCTTGATGAATGGTGTTATGTTCAATGAATTCTTTGGTTCGAAGTTAAAGAATCACCTTGAGATTTTGTTCTAATTTGTTATACGTAACTCGTATTAGAGTCGCACAAAAGAAATAAGTTCTTAATGAATAAAATGGTAGGTACCTACCTACAATATCAAACGACGACTACTACAAGCTAAACATGACTGAAAAACCTCCTGAACATGGTGTAGCGTTCTATTACCTGATTTGCTAAGGCCCCATAAACACAGTGATGGTCAGTACCTACCATTTGTTTTTAACCATACTTAAAAACAGTGGCATGATGACGTGTGTCCCCAACATCTTACAGTAAAATATCGTATTAATTATAGTTGTGTGAACGGGGCATATGAGAGCAGCATTGTTGGCAATTCTGTAACAACATCAGTCTCTGCCATTGTTAGTACCTAATCGCTTACAGTAACACATCCTCACTTTTGCTATACGTAAAATACTAGGCGTTAATCATGACGCTTACATTTCATACGTAGAGCTCTGCACTTATTAGAAGAGGCGCTCAATTCACTGCATTCCCTACGGCATTATCCATACGGTCCGAATACATATAAAAGACTGAAAATAAAGAATGGTGTACAATAAAAGGCCGTCGGCAACCCGCGGTAATGAGAAACACGAAAACATCCGGGAAAATGTTGAGTACGCCTGGTTTTTATGATAAAAAATAAGCTAATAAAACAGTTAATTTTAAAAATGTATAATTAGCCTGCAACTATTTTCTTCCTGTAAGACAATTGTGGATAAAACCACATTTTCTTACTGCTTTTATAACTATTCTGGTTGCTTTTTCATTCCTGTTTGGTAGTTTAGGCAAAGAAATGTGTTATCCAAGGAAGTCTGAGATGATGACCAAAAACCAGGGCGCGTATCCAGATTGTATGAACGAAAACGCGCAACAGGAGTATGTAAGGATCGTAGAAGGTAGCGTTTTGTAGCGGCTCCTACCTCCGTGGGAAAAAGGTGAGACTTTATGTATTTTAATAATATTATAAAGCTGAAGAGTTGTTTTTTTGTGTATTTGAAAGCGCTAATCTCTGGAACTACCCGTCGGATTTGAAAAATTCTTGTTACATTTGATAGCCCAGTTCTTGAGGAAGGCTGGCTATTTAACATAACGCTATGACTTTTAGGAGCTGAGTAAAAAATAAAAAAATCAGAAAGAACGCTAAGCGAAAGCGAAGTAATAGCGTGGGATGCGACGCGGACGGGGTGAGAGAACTGCTTGCAATAGGTACACTGGCGATCGATTGTGGTGCTATGAGTCCTTTTTACCCGACTGCGGCGAAGCCCAAAAGGAGGGTTATGTATTTGACCTGTATGTATGTATGTATGTGTGTATGTCCGTTTCTTTGTTCCCTCGTAACTCCTAAACGAATTTGGATAAATTATACGTCTTTAGATATGTCTTGGTAGCGCGAGTGTCACTGGCTACATTAAAATCAAAAACAAAGTAAAATGGCGGATTTGCGGTGCCATATAGTGGAGATCGAATTTTTTTTTTCTTCTAATACCATCGAGTGGGATATCAAAATAAAGGGTTTTAAAAGGTGATTACAAAAATATATGCAACTTATATGGTTAAAAGTAATTCAAAGTGACAAATCGTTTATAAACACATAAAAAAATAGGCTTGGCTATGTTTGCGCACTTGATCCAAAGAAATTACTCTCACGACCAAAACTCCTTGCAAAAACCAAATCGTCTGCGAAGTCTTTCACATTTGTAAACTAAAAATGCTGGAAATAAAAAATAGTAATTACAAAAACTAAAAAACCCGACTGCGGTAAAAAACTGAAAAGCTAAAAACAAGCCCATTTTAAATTAAATAAAAGTTGGAAGCAGGCGGGACCCATTTGAGTTAGAAAATATAAAAATGGAATGGGTCCCGCCTGCTTCCAACTTTTATTTAATTTAAAATGGGCTTGTTTTTAGCTTTTCAGTTTTTTTACCGCAGTCGGGTTTTTTAGTTTTTTTAATTACTTTTTTTATTAGAGTATTCATTGCGAACTCTGTTATCATCGGTGGACGTTTCAAGCCTGATAGGTACCGAATGATATCCAAATAACTCCTCAACAAACGCGATCTGATTAAATACTTTATTTTTTTAGTCTTTTTTTTGGTTTATTTTTTTTTTTTTATAGGTTTTTTATTTTATTTTCTTTTCCTGGTTGAAGTACGCGCCGAGAGTATACAGCTGCTGGAGTCGCATCGCAACGTCATCTTGTGGTGCGCATACCAACAAGCTACCTGCACCTGGTGATTGAAGAAAGCTTTTGGCCGCAGGATGTGGTATTCCGCCGCTTTAGCGGACAAGTGCCACCGGAACGCACAAAGACTTAGTGCTAATAAGTTATACTAACTTAGTTATTAAGTTTTATTTACTAACAAAATTGTTACTATGTTATTATGTATACTTCGGTTAAGCTAAGTATCTATGGGTCTTTGTTACCTGAAAATAAATGGTTTATTTATTTTATTTATTTAATAAAGACACTTAATTATCCAAAGGGCTTCATAAAAACCTTGTTTACTCGAAACGTTCTCATCAAGATACCCTTCAAATTGATTAGCGTTTTAGAGATAAACTCGACGAATCAGGATATTTTTTTCTACGCTTTTTTTTTCGTAATTAACTTCAGAGTTATAAACGTAGAAGTTTTTCATTCTTAATTAAATATTTATGGCTTTTTCCAAATTCTAACTTTTTGTTAAAGGAAATATCGTGGTTAAATTGTAATTCGAGAGACTGAGAACAGTGGTGGCCCAGTGGGTAACGGCCGCGACTTACGAGTTGTAGGTCGTAGCTTCGAACCCAGGCAGGCGCTTTAAATACAGAGGCAAACTTAATGCCATATTAGGCATTTTCTACCAGTCAACCTTTGGGCTTACTTTGTGTAAATATTATTTCAGCACTACTGCTCTCAAAACGGTGAAGAAAAACATCATGAGGAAACCGGCATGTCCTAGAGCCAAAAACCGGTCAAGTGCGTGTTTGGACCACGCACAATGAAGGGTTCCGTAGTTGGGATGAATGTAGGTATCCCAAGATGTAGTTGAAAAAAATGTTGTCCCATACATCGTTATTACGTCATGGTAAATTCTCCAATTTAAGTTTGTAATCCCAAAATAATATTTTTTATGTCATAAAATTACAAATTAACTATTTTCGGACTTTTTCTTTAATTGTGCTGTACTGTGAGACCTTGCTTCTTGTGAAATTTCATGATTTTAACGGCCAGTACCCTATAGATTTTGATTTACTTGCGCGTATCAAAATATGTCGCATAAATGGCCATATTTTATTATTGCGTTGACTTAGAAGCTTGATTTTCTTAGAGCTCTAAGTGACCATAGACCTACGCATTTTATGTTAATTTCAACTTGATACCTCAACGCGTTCTTGAGAAAAAGGGTCTTGACAGACTGATAAACAGACTGACAACGGAGTGATCCTATAAGGTTTCCGTTTTTCCTTTTGAGATACGGAACCCTAAAAATCGAAGACATAATATTATGTCGGGCCAGTGCGGGTTGATGGATGTCACATAATGTGACATCCATCAACCCGTACTGGACCCGTGAGGTGTATTACGGTCCACTCCACTACGGTCCACTATCAACGGTCGACCTTCGGCTAGCGCCGGCGCAGTAGCAGTCTAAGGCCTTTTTCGAAGTTCGGCACACAGATAGTTTATAACCTTAACGATTAAAACATATAATGCGTTTTATCCCGATATTATTACGGGTTCGACACTTACGCGGGTGAAACCGGCCACTCACACACACACAGGCGAGGCCACTTTCAAATATTTATGAATTAAAGTGTCTAGTCAGAATCAAATAAAGCTTCATCATGATTTACGCCCAGCTGAATGGAAGGTAAATGGACATAATTGTCGCGCCGGGGACGCGGCTGGGGCGGCATGGCTCAGTAGCCACCCTTCCGAGCCACTGCGCCCGCCGCATGTAGCCACTGTGGGGCTATTTGTGTGTTTATAGGTTAGCGTTGGATTCTTTATTACACTGTTTAATTATTTACTGACAGCAATTGTTGGTATAATGATTTTGATAATGATTTTAAATGATATCAAAACCATAGTGAAATATAATCAATCTGCCTAGCCTTTTCCCAACTATCTTGGGGTCGGCTTCCAGTCTAACCGGATGCAGCTGAATATCAGTATTTTACATGGAGCGACTGCCTATCTGATCTCCACAACCCAGTAACTGGGTAATGTGATACCCCTTGGTAAGACTGGTTGTCAGACTTTCGAGCTTCTGACAACCCGTAACGGCTGTCAAAGATCGACGAATGACAGCCGGGACCAACGGCTTAACGTACTCGAGTCTCGGTATGTAAAGATGGTCACCCATCCACGGACCAGTCGGCAGTTTGATTGTGACTAAGGTCAATTGTGTGTGTTAACACAATTTATGCGGTCCACGTCGAGGAACGCGAATCTTATCTTCCTAATTTATACATCAATAGTTATAATATAGATACAAAATCTTAGAAGAACGTTTGTTACTACTACGACTTGTCTGAATTATTAGTTTGTTCGGCGTTAAATCGTCCTAAATGTGACGTTTGCATCAACATTTAATTAATTGTCGTCATAAGTTACTAAGTGCTGAAACGTGGACACTGACGGTCGGGCTGGTCCACAAATTCAAGGTCGCTCAGCGCGCTATGGAGCGGGCTATGCTCGGAGTTTCTTTGAAGGATAAAATCAGGAATGAAGTTATCCGGAAAAGAACCGGAGTAACTGACATATCTTTCAAAGTAAGCAAACTGAAGTGGCAGTGGGCTGGCCATGTTTGTCGAAGGACCGATGGCCGGTGGAGCAGACGAGTCCTAGAGTGGAGACCGCGTATCGGTAAGCGTATAGTGTGGGACGCCCCCTAGCTAGATGGACCGATGACCTGAAGAAAGTGGCTGGGGCAGACTGGATGCGGAAGGCGGAGGACAGGGTGTTGTGGCGCAACCTTGGAGAGGCCTGTGTCCAGCAGAGGACTGCGATTGGCTGAGTTGATTGAGTTACTAAGTAATAAACAGTAACTTGAAACATTATTACATTAACTCAAAAAATCATTAGACCTAAATTCATTAAAAGGGTTGGCAGACATATAGTATTGTACGACTACATATTATTATTAGCTACAGAGGTAAAAATACCTCTTCCTCTACAAGTATAAAACAAAGTCGTTTTTCGTGTATCTGAGTGTGTGTTCGCTTAGTTCTTCTAAACTACTCTTAGTTCTAGTTCTTCACCATCATTTAGAGAACTTACCTATTCCATAACGTTTAGGTGTATCATAGAAATTTAGAATGGAAAAATAATTTTACTTTAAAAAAAGTAAAAACCGACTTCAAAACCTAAAACGAATAAAATAACTTTCATAAAAAACTTAACAGCTTCTAAAGTCGGTGTCAAGCTAAGGTGCGTTGAAGAATGGAAGACGCCGATTTCAGAAGCTGTTAAGTTTTTTATGAAAGTTATTTTATTCTAGTGAAAGAATCATCAAAATTGGTTCATTAGTTTTTGAGAAAATTGCAAACAAACAAACATACATACATACATAAATACGGGTCGAATACAGAACCTCCTTTTTTGAAGTCGGTCAATGAAGTCGGTTAAAACAAAACTTCTTATATTTATGGTTAAAACAGCAACATTTAACATAAATAATAATAGCACAGGAATCTCGATGTTTAGACATGTCACCACATCAGCACCAGATTGTCCCGACAACACAATGAAAACTGCTCATTTACTTGACAATTATTTTTCCTGATCGCCATGTCTTGTCAGATTGTCATCCCATACAAATTCGTTTTGGTAACAAATGTTTCTCTCACTTCCATTGATATATCACTTATGGCAATTGGGCGCCAATAATTCCTTAACTTCGCTAGCTGGTTGAACACTGATATTTATACAGTTGTCACCTATTTAGGTCATTAATTCCGAATTGACCGACATATGGCAAAACTCTTGTTTGTAGCAAAGGTTCTCATTGAAAAGTTCTTTCCATTGTTGTGTATCTTATGTCTATTGGGTACCAAGAATTCCTTAACAATGGTGCCCAAGTTGTCACCTATTGAGGTCATTAACTTCGAACTGACTAGCAATTGGCAAAAGTCGTGTTAGTAGCAAAGGTTTATCCCCGCCCTGGGACCTAGAGGCGAGAGCCCTCGCGTCACTATACCGATGGCGTGAGGAGGCGCGGGCGCGGGGCGGTGAACCGATGCAGCGTGAGGTCGAGCATCGCCGGTCACAGCTCCGCGAGGTCCTGGTGACGGAATGGCGCAACAGGCTTCTGCGCCCTACTGCCGGCCTCGCCACCGTCGAGGCGATCCGACCAGTGCTCGGCGAATGGGTCGGAAGGAGGCACGGCTCCCTGTCGTTTCGAGCGACCCAGGTGCTCTCGGGGCATGGTTGCTTCGGGAAGCACCTGTGTCGCATAAACAGGGAGCCGGACGCTCGGTGCCATCACTGCGTCCACTGTCGGGAGGACACGGCGTGGCATACAGTGGCAGAGTGTGCCGCATGGGAGGGGCCGCGCCGTGCCCTCGTGGCAGAGGTCGGAGCCGACCTGTCGCTGCCGGCCGTCGCTCGTTCGATGGTCGGGAGCGCCGAGTCGTGGGATGCGGTGATCTCCTTCTGTGAAACCGTCATTTCGCGGAAGGAGGCTGCGGAAAGGGAGAGGGAGATCGAGACGACTCTCCCGACCCGCAGAAGGCGGCCCGGGCGTCGGCGGAGGGCGGACAACGCCCTCTTCCAGCCCCCGTAAACAGGTCCGGAGGGACGGTGGACTCGGGGACGTCCGCCGGCCCCCATCCAGCTGGACCCGAGGCGGCGGCGCGTAGTGTTCCGCGCGCGCCCCTATTGGACGTTGCGGGGGGAGTCCTGCACCTCTCTCCCCTCGCAGGCCTGAGGAGGCCCGCAAATGCGGGCCGGCACTAGCCGGGGATCGTGGAAGGCGCCCAAGTTCCCATGATCCCCGGTCCAGGTGTGGGAAGGGAACACCGGGGTGGTTTTTAGTCAGTAAGAGTCTGACAGACCCCTCCGCTTACCCCAGGGCGGGGGACATCCATGAGGATTTTCCAACCCGGCAACAAAAAAAAAAAAAAAAAAAAAGTAGCAAAGGTTTGCGTTGAAAAGCTCTTTCCATTCCGGAAGTGACCGAGGTAGAGCTGAGAGTGGCGGTACGTAGGCTGAGTGCCAAAAATACCGCCCCAGGACCCGACGGCTTGCCAGGAAGAGCCTGGGTTCTGGCCTTTGGGGCTCTCGGGCCTCGACTAGGGGGGCTCCTAAGCGCATGCTTGGAGAGGGGCCAGTTCCCACTTCGTTGGAAGACAGGGAAACTGGTCCTCATTAAGAAGCCGGGGCGCCCTGCGGACTCTCCGTCCGCTTACCGGCCCATCGTGCTGCTCGACGAGGTGGGCAAGCTCTTTGAAAGAGTCATTGCAGACCGCCTCGTCGGGTGGCTGGCGCAGGAGGGGCCGGATTTGGCGGAGAGCCAGTTTGGTTTCCGCAGGGGGCGCTCTACGGTGGACGCCATCATGCGCGTGCAAGCCCTCACGACGGGGGATGCTGTGGCCCGGGGTGGGGTCGTCTTGGCGGTGTCTCTAGACATCGCCAATGCCTTCAATACCCTGCCCTGGAGTTGCATCAGGGAGGCACTCCGGTATCACCGGGTGCCAACCTACCTCCGTCGAGTGGTCGAGGCCTATTTGACGGACAGGACCGTCATCTACCCCGGTCATCAGGGAGAGTGGAACCGGCGAGAGATGTCGTGCGGTGTCCCACAGGGATCTGTCCTGGGGCCACATCTGTGGGACATCGGGTACGACTGGGTGCTGCGCGCCGACCTCCCTAGCGGCGTCAGCGTTGTATGTTACGCTGACGACACGCTGGTCCTGGCGCAAGGGAGGTCGCACCAGGCGGCGGCCGAACTAGCGACACGCGGGGTTGCGACAATCGTAGAGAGGATCCGGCAGTTGGGACTCGAGGTGGCCCTGCACAAGTCCGAGGTCATGTGTTTTCATGGTCCTCGGAACGCGCCACCGTCGGGTTCCCAAATAACGGTAGGAGGGGTTCACATCGCAGTCGAGTCGACGATGAAGTACCTGGGACTCGTCCTCGACAGCCGGTGGAACTTCGTGGAGCACTTCCGACGTTTGGCTCCCAGACTGGAGCGGGCTGGGGCTGCCTTGAAGCGGCTCCTGCCCAATCTGGGGGGTCCAAACGCCTCCTGCCGGAGGCTTTACGCGGGGGTCGTGCGGTCCATGGCCCTTTACGGGGCACCGGTGTGGGCGCGTTCCCTGAGGCTGCGACCAGCCCGCCGGTTGAACGCGTCCCAGAGGGTCATGGCCATTAGGCTAGTCCGGGGATACCGCACGGTCTCCTGTGAGGCGGCGAGCCTCCTTGCCGGATTACCGCCATGGGATCTGGAGGCAAAAGTCCTCGCGCACGTGTGGGAGTGGCGCGAGGAGGCAAAACGCCGGGGCGTAACTCCGCTGCCGCGAGAAATCACGGTACAGCGGACAGAGCTCCGGCGGGATCTCATGGCGACATGGAGAGTGCGATTGTCGCAACCCAGCGCTGGGCACGCCACAATTGCGGCGATAAGTCCCCTCTTTGAGGAGTGGTTGGAGAGGCGCCACGGCGTCCTCACCTTCCGCCTGACGCAGGTCCTCACCGGACACGGTTGTTTCGGGAGGTTCCTGTTTCGGATAAGGCGGGAGGAAACGCCCGGGTGTCACCATTGTGTAGATCGCCCGGAGGACACGGTGGAGCATACAGTGGAGGTCTGCCCGGCTTGGGCGGAGCACCGCCGTGTTCTCACGGAGGCGATCGGCGGCGGCGATCTCTCGCGTCCAAACTTGGTCCAGGCCATGGTGCGGAGCGAGAGTGCATGGGAGGCCGTCACCTCCTTCTGCGAAGCAGTAATGCTCGCAAAGGAGGAGGCGGGACGCGAGAGGGAGAGGCAACAGCCGCGCCCTCGCGCCCCTAGCCGCCGCAGGAGACGCCCTGGGCGGCGGGAATCTATCGCCGATTCCCGGCCACCGTAGGCGCGGGCTTGCGGACGACGAGTAATGGGCAGCTCGCCGTCCGGTAAGGACCAGGCCCGGGTCGACGGCGCGTTGTGTTCCACGCGCGCCTCAAAGAGATGTCAGCAGTGACGGGGTCCAATAGGGCCGAAGCCGCCGGGGTCGCGGGTAGTTCGAAAGAGATACCGTGGCCCTGGCACGGGCAACTGAAGGAACACGGGTGGGTTTTAGTCAGTAAAAGTCTGACACACCCTCCCGCTCTGCCCGGAGCGGGAGAAGTCATTTGATGATTTCCCATCCACAAAAAAAAAAAAAAAAAAAAAAGCTCTTTCCATTGTTGTCTAACTTATGTCTATTGGGTACCAAGAATTCCTTAACAATGGTGCCCAAGTTATCACCTATTGAGGTCATTAACTCCGAACTGACTAGCAAATGGCAAAAGTCATGTTAGTAGCAAAGGTTTGCCTTGAAAAGCTCTTTCGATTGGTGTAGGTACAGCACATGTGTGAGCACTATGTAGCTACTATTAAGTTACCTTTTACTGGGTACGTTTTTCACTGACTTGAATGTGCCCTGGCGGTTGAGAGTATGTCATGCTCACTCAAATGTCTCGCTGGTGGTGGCGTGTGTGTTGGATCATTAAGTTCCCTTCAAAATGGTTGAACTAATTGGTGCTGATCCATGCGTCATGTTCGTGAACGGGCGCCGTCAGTTGGGACTGGTCGTCTCTTAGCTGCCATGGCTTATTTTTATTTTAATATTTAATTTAGTTGTTTTAGTTTTTATCTTTTTATTACGGACGCTTCTTAACGTGCACGTCTTTCTACATTGTTCTCACATGTATATTTTCAACATGAACGATGTAACCAATATTTTGTAAAAATATTATGATTTAAAAGAGTGTCCGTGGAGTTTCTTGCCCGTTCTTCTCCATAGGGACCTACTACGCTTTGGAATGGGCAACTAGCTTCATCTTTCTGACTGACCAACCCATTGACAATTCAAAAGTGCCTGTAATTGGTTTATTTGAAATAAACGCTTTGAGTTTGAGTTGAGTTTGAGTTTGAGTGTATATATTATGGCTATTGGGCACCTGGAATTCCTTAACTTCGGTGCCCAAGTTGTTGTCACCTATTTAGGTCCGAACTGACTAATTGGCAAAAGTCGTGTTAGTATCTACTTGAAAATCTCTTTCCTTTGCAATATAGTGTCTATTGGGCTTCAGGACAGAAACCCATAGTTCTGTCCCCATTCCCCTTTAATTGTACCGTTACTGTTCCACTTAAATTTTATCATCCGATACATACAAAGGTACCAAAACTTAAAGTATTGATATTGTATTACAAATTCAAAAGGTCGCGGGAAAAGCCGCAGGGCGAAGCGTGTCGGCAATAAATCACAAGCGGTAGGCTTAGCAGGGATTGACAACTTTGTTTGCGCAAGTACTTACTTGAAAGGCTCCTTTGATACATACATATATACTTATATGTGCCCTAAACAGATGGCTCGAGTGTCCCTAACGACGTACTTATGTATGAAAGGTATATGATGGCAGATTTAATGTATTGTTATTTAAATAGCCAATTTGAATAGAGTTGGCAAACTTTTTAGAAGATTGCTATTGGCCGTTTTCACACTGTGACGATAACGACATCGACACGTTATATCGTATCGTCAATTCGGACGACCACGATTTCGAGACGATATCGGTATATAACACGATGTAACCACCAGAGTATGCCACAGCAGTCTCGAATAGTCGCGTTGCGCCAGCAAAAGCTTACATCGCCGCGCGATTCCAAAAGTTTATTTATTTATTTTGCTAGCATGTAAAACACTGGTTAGTAGGCATTGTACGGTTCAGAGTGGTCAAGTTGCAGTGAGGTGAGTTGACGAAAACCACAGACTTCACGATCCCAAGTAGTTTAATGTAAAGTTACAAAATGATGTTGGATGCTAATCCGCGGTATTGTCGCTAAGGTAGCTAATGGTCAACTAACTTTCAGTATAATAAAAGTATATAAAATGAATTAAGGAAAGTAGGTCGCGGCGCGGCGGCGTCAGCAACTTACTAGCCTGTACGTAAACCGTACATGCTCCCGAGGGAAAAGTGGGATGAGCATCCATTACAAATAGTAATTTAAAAATAAGTGTAAAAGTAAACAATTCATGTAAAGTAATTAGTTAAAGTTAAATAGTAAAAAACAGTAAATGTGTAAAAGTACTCAATTTAAATCGTCAAAGTGAAATGCTTTCTTCGACTGTCTTGCTTCGCTGTAGACGGGCTCCGCTGCTGTCGAATGTATTTCTTGTAGCTCGATGTCCCCTCCAAAGTTATCCCTTCCTGTAGGTGTCACTCCTGTTTTGGCAGGGAGTGTTTTGACGCCTTTCTTTGTTTTCCACCATCGTTTAATGATGATATAGAGGGCAAGCACAGCGATTCCTCCCAACAACAACGATGTAACCGAGTAGAGATAGATGTCGTGACTTGACATGTCAGACGCCTTCGGTAATATTTCTCTGTTTTTCTGGAATTCCAACTGCTGGTCTATTTTTCTTATTTCTACTGCAGTTGGCGTTTCTTGTTCTAATAAATTTAATTTTGCATTCTTCCAGCCGAGGTCAAAGATGTTGTTAATTGTTGAATTTATGGTTGGTATTTCTATCTCTGGTTCCATGTTGTAACTGCTTCCCAGCTGATTGTGTGTAAATATTGTGGCGTCCTTTTTCTGCAGTATGCACTTCGATTTCAAAGAAATCACTCCAGTCCCGTCAATGACCGTTGGCGTAACTTGATCGTTACATATGACGCGCATCAGCTGTTTTCCGCACAATGTAAATAGCCACATGTTCGATTTGTGAAGTTTTGTCCAGATTTCTTTGCATGTTACGTCATTGAGGACGCATGATAAAGACTCTTGTTGGTTGAAGACTTGGGCCTCACACGGGGCGTCTTTATCGTGCATGTTGTAGACAGGGCTAAGTGCGACACAAATGAATTCATCTTCTCCGTATGAAGTACATTGGCGCATGTCTTGGTCTTCCATTGTTATGTAAGAGTTCTTTACTAAGTTAATTGCGATGAAGCTTGTGCTTGGTTGTACGAGTTTTAAACGTCCTTGTCTAAGGAACGGTATTGGTATGACTCGATATATCTTGTAGTCTTCATCGCTCAGCAACGGGATGTGTATTTCAAATAGCATATAGTTGTTTGTAATTCGAGCTTTCACATGGATGAGGTCATAGATATTTTTCAAATCCCTTTGAATGTCATTTACCGGTAACGACAATCCCTGTGGTAACCTTCCGGATATTATG
This sequence comes from Cosmia pyralina, assembly GCA_946251885.1. Taxonomy (NCBI): domain Eukaryota; kingdom Metazoa; phylum Arthropoda; class Insecta; order Lepidoptera; family Noctuidae; genus Cosmia; species Cosmia pyralina. The sequence goes on along the minus strand of OX276361.1, from coordinate 21,201,073 downwards.
TTTAGCTGTTCGATCAGTTGGTATGGTGGAAATAGATGTGTATCTAGATGTCCTCTATTAATATTGGCGAGAGCATTTATCAGCATTTCCAATATTCGATTTAAATCATTTATAATTAGAGTTGACGTCACGGCAGCGGAATTTATGTCGTTCATCGTGAATAGCATTTGCGCTTTGTTTGCTATTTTTGTGATTTCGCTGCAAGTTTGGTTCATGTAGATGCGCAATGTTTCGAATTGTTTATCCATGAAGGCAGTGTTTCTTTTTATAATGTTGTTTTCAGCCTCTACAATTAATGTTTGGTTTTTCATAAGTTGTAGTAGGTATTCGTCATTTGATTGTAGATTCTGTATGTCTCTTTCGTACTTTTCGGCAAAGTCTGCGTCGAGTACCCCGAAAAGAGTTCTTGCTAATTTCCCAACTCCGTCAAAGTAACCTCGTTTTGGTCTTGAGTGTTGAGTGAGCAGCATAGAGTTGTAGTCGGCTAGGTGGCTCAGTTTATGACGTAGGTGGCCGACAATTGTTTCGCAAGGGGTGTACTCATGTGATATCCTTTGGCATAGTTTATCTATTTGGTTCACATAATCATTGATCCGATCAGTTGCTTGCCAGTATGACGTTAAGTTATAGTAAACCAATAGAGTCCATTCGTCATGTATCAGCTGTATTTTCCCCGCTTCATCGAAGTAAATCGGATGATCGCTCGGTATAGGTGTAACCTTCCAGTTATTCGTTGGCGCTGATTGTGCAAATCCCATCATTGTTAGTATGGATAGCAGAACGAGTGATTGCCAATTGTTCTTGATTTTGGTTGTGCCTCCCCGTTTTTTAGTTTCCGGAGTAGGTGTCGCTTTCTCTTCCTCTTCTCTTGGTTCTTCGAGTTTCATCGGTAATGGTGAAAGCTTCGTTATTGGTCGTTTAAGTGACCCTTTGCTAGTTTTCAAGGTAACAACCCGTACTCGACCATCGGCGCCTGGATGTAGTTCCTGGACTCTTCCTATAGCCCAGCGGCCAGGAGGTAAGTGTTCATCTTTTACTAATACTAGGCTTCCTTGTTTCAGGTTTTCTTTTGGGTGCTGCCATTTGCTTCGGATTTGCAGTTGATGTAGATATTCGTTCGACCAGCGCTTCCAGATGTGCACGTTCATTTGTTCGACGAGCTTCCATCTGTTTCTTAGATCGTGCTCCGCAAAATCTTGCTCTTCTTGTGGTAGTGACAATAGAGGGCCGCCGATGAGGAAGTGACCGGGAGTTAGATATTCCAGGTCTTCGACATCTTCTGTTAATGGGCACAGCGGACGAGAGTTGAGACAGGCTTCAATTTGATTTAGTAAAGTGGTGAATTGTTCGAAAGTGAGTTTCTGTTCCCCCAGTACTCGATGTAAGTGATATTTCATGGCTTTGACGGCAGCCTCCCACAGGCCTCCAGCTGTTGGCCAAAGTGGTGCATTGAAATGCCACTTAATTTGTAAGTGGCTCATCTCATTGAAGAATTCAGAAGTCTTAAATGTGTTGTGTTGTTCAAATTCCTGTCGAAGTAGTTTTGCTGCCCCCACAAAATTCGTTCCGTTGTCGGAGAATACGTGTTTGGGTGTACCCCTGCGGGCACACATTCTTTTAAATGCGGCGAGGAACGTTTGCGTAGTTAGGTCTGACACCAATTCCAAATGCACAGCTTTGGTCACCATGCATATGAATATTGCTATGTAAGCCTTGCAAGTTTTGACCCCTCTTCCTTTGTTGATTTTCACATCTACATGTCCGGTATAGTCGACACCCGTGTTTGTGAACGGTCTTGATGGAGTTACACGCTCCTTAGGCAAGTCTGCCATCAGTTGGACGTTTCGGTTTGGTTTGAAACGATGACATCGGACGCACTGTCGTAGCTCCTTCTTGACTGTTCTGCTGCCTCCAATGACCCAAAATTTTTGACGTACATGAGCCAATGTGAGCCGGGCGCCTCCGTGGAGAGTGTCGCGATGAGCTTCTTGAATAATAAGCTCCGTTAATCTTCCTGTAGCCGGAAGAATAATTGGATGTTTAGCTTCGGGAGATAACGTTGAGTAGCCTAGTCGCCCCTTCACGCGCAGTATTCCATTGTCGTCAAGAAATGGGGTCAACTTCAGCAAGTTGCTTTTTGTTGATATTGGTCGATTTTTCTTTAAACATTCAATTTCGTCGCCATAGTTTTCCTTTTGAACGTTCTTGATAATCAATTCTGTCGCTCCCATAATTTCTTGTGGTGATAAACACATAACCACCATTTTGTTACCGCAGTCGGCTAATTTATTGGTTGAGTTTAGTGTGCGTTTTTGCTTACGAATGTTGCTCAGTCGTAAAATCCATCCGAGTACTCGTATTACGCGTTTATAATTACTGTATTTATTCAGTAATGTATTAATTATTTCACATTTATTGTATGTGACTGCGCAGCAGTTTATTTCTTGCAACTCAGTATTTGTTGTGTAGGTCAGGCGATTGTCTTGATGTATCTTTGGCATGCTTGTTTTTAACCAATCTGGTCCGTTCCACCAAAGTTTAAAATCAAGGAGTTGAAAAGGTGTTAGCCCTCGAGTTGCACAGTCAGCAGGATTTTCTTCTTACTTCACATAGTTCCAGCAGTTTGCCGAAATAATGCTGTTTATTTGTTTCACTCTGTTAGCAACATATTTCTCCCATCGGTTTATATCGCCCTGCAACCAGGCCAAAACGACCTTGGAGTCGCTCCAGCACCTTATATGTAGGTTTTTATTGCAGAGAGTGTTTTGTACCTTTTCTAGCAGTTTGGCTAGTAAAACGGCCCCGCAAAGTTCCATTCTAGGTACTGTTATCTTATTGCTGATTGGTGCAACCTTTGTTTTTGCCGTAATTAGTGTAGGCATGTATTCGCCGCCTTGATTTTTCACTTGGCTATAAATGACGCACGCGTAAGCTTTTTCGCTTGCGTCGCAAAACCCGTGTATCTCTAGGTCGTTTTCTTGACATTGTAACCATCGTGGTATTGAAAGTTTGTTTAGTAACGGGATATCTTTTCTGATAGTTTCCCATTCCGTAGCGAGATCATCGGGTAAGCGTTCATCCCAGTTGATTTTGCTTATCCAGATTTTTTGGAACAGAAGTTTGACTTTCGAACAATTCACCACTTTACTAAATCAAATTGAAGCCTGTCTCAACTCTCGTCCGCTGTGCCCATTAACAGAAGATGTCGAAGACCTGGAATATCTAACTCCCGGTCACTTCCTCATCGGCGGCCCTCTATTGTCACTACCACAAGAAGAGCAAGATTTTGCGGAGCACGATCTAAGAAACAGATGGAACTCACCTCACTGCAACTTGACCACTCTGAACCGTACAGGCATGCATTAAAATTTCATGACATGCACCCTGTAAGGGCACTGCAAATGTTTCATAACAAGTTAATAATATAATATTTACACTAATTATTACAATTCATTACGTTATACTAAACATTAATCAATAAATTATTACATTTTATTCAAAGTAAATCATTATTATCAAATCAATTTATACATTTTTCATTTTAGTCATGTATTTATCATTTATTGTTTCACATTTACGTCAAGTATATTGTTAATAGGTCAATCGATTCAAAATTTGTCAGCTTTAAATTCTTCAACGGTATAGAGTAGCCTTTCTTTTTTAACAGAGATTTCAACTGTTTCGAGAAAATTTAGTCATTTGGTAGGGATTTTAAACTTTCTGGAAGTTTATTAAGGGCTGATTGTTTAGTAGTCAGATAATTTTTATTTGAGGAATAATTATGGCGGTTTTACAGCTTTTGTATTGAAAATATGTCAAACTGTCACATTTATTCTTCAGGTAAAAGTTATCTGCCCATTGAACAATCAGCCCTAAATAAATTAGCTAATCTTGAATATAGGCTTTACTCAATAAATTTTAAATTTGTGATGGGTAGTATGGGTGGGGTTCTTGTTCCGTCGTTTATAGGTTTCATATAGCTCGATATTAGATTTGAAGAGGTGCTTATTTTTCCTAACGAATATACAACTTTGCAGTATTGCTGGTAGTGTGAGAATTTTTTTGTTTAGTAAAATGTGGCCTACAACTCTCTCGCTGGTCTATGTTCATTAATATTCTGACACATCTCTTTTGCTGAATGAAAAGGTTCAAAAAGTCAGTACTTTCTCCCCACAGAATGATACCATAATTTAGCCAGGAGTAGGCATACGCATAATAGGCAGATAAGGCGGTTTTATAATTTGTGTTGCATTTCAATATGCTTAGCGCATAAATAAATTTGGACAATCTTGCTCCTGTATTTTCTATGTGTTTCTTCCAATTTAGGTTTGAGTCTAATGTTAGGCCTAAAAAGTGTAAATTCGTTTATTTCTTTTTCGGACCGGTACGTGTGAAGGCGGCGACATCCGCCCCTCCTTGCTGTGCCTGCAGCCAGAACCAACTTACTGGCGAGGACTCATCTCTCTAGAGCCATGCGTGTGGCGAACGAGGTTCACGACAGGGTTGATGTATTGTGGTGCGGCTTGAGTGAATTCGCAAAAGCAGCATTATATGCTATATGTTATTTAGATGTAGGTTAAGATTTAGGATAAAAGTAGCATGTAATTTTATAGGATGTAGATTAAGAGTTTAGCATATAAGGCCACTCTATCGCATTGGATCGCAGATCTGTAATGGTAGACGTAGGTAAGATTTACGTAAATAAATAAATAAAAAATTTTAGTTGTTGCGCTAATATATTTAGGTTTAGTGGGGTTCTTTGGTAAGTTCTGATTAATAGTGTATTTGAGATAATAATGGCAGCAGTGAACACCCCGCACTGTGTCGTCCACCGATATCGGCACGACAATCAATGTCGGTGACGATACCGTTGAATACAACAACAATTAGTGTGAAAGCGTTTATATAGGGTGACTGGTAATTAGTGACCGATACTTAAACACATGATTATACTCATGATTACAAACAACTTTTGCTATGGGACCAAACCTGATTTCGCGAAAAAAAAAATCAGCTGCTCCCTACATTTATGTTGGCATTACTCGGTAAAATCTATGGAGCAGCAGATTTTTTTTTTCGCGATTTCATCTTTCGTCCTATAGTAAAAGTTGTTTGTTATCATGAGTATAATCAAGTGTTTAAGTATAGGTCCACGTCATCTTATATAGTAATTGTATGAAAATACCAGTGCGACGATATCGTGTAGTTATCGTTATCGTCGAATGTGAAAACGGCATTTAAATGCTATGTGGCATTTTTTTTTGACGACAACATCTGCTGCTTACTAAATTAAAGATCATCATTTGCGTAGCCTTTTCCTACCTATGTTGGGGTCGGATTCCAGTCTTACCAGATGCAGCTGAATACCAGTATTTTACATGGAGCGACTGCCTATCTGAACTCCACAACACAATTATTGGGTAATACGCCCTTGGTAAGATTGGTTGTCAGATTTTCGGGTTTCTGACGATCCGTAACAACTGTCAAAGATCCATGAATGACAGGGACCAACGGCTTAACGTGCTTTCCGAGGCACGGAGAGGTTCTTGGTATCTAAAGATGGTCATCCACCCACGGACCAACCGCGGCAAGCGTAGCTTAACCTGATCGAAAAACCCGTGCCGCTGTTATTACTTAGCCACAAGCTCCTCACAAAATTAAAGATGAGACTGTTTTATTACGCTAAGCATCGGGCTACGGCGTAGGAAATACTATTCTACGGCGTAGTACGCACTATGCTACGACGTAGTACGCACTGTACTTCAAACGTTTAGTCTTCGTAGCCTTGGGGACGTTATTTCAAAAAAAAAAAACTTTGTTTAATATTTATATTAATTGCTAGTAATCTTAAAAAAAATACAAATAGGCAGTTACCATCATCATCATGAGTGCTAACCCTACATATTCTGCAACAGAAAATCATGTAGTTGTCTAGTTGTTGTTTGTAATCGCTTCCTTTTCCGAGATCGGAACACAAAACAGTGGTGACCTCAAATACGTTGTTACCAAGTGTAGACACGTGGGCGAGTGCGCTAAATAGGAATAACATGTCTAGAACTAGACTTGTTAGAAAAAAAGGTGTGTTAATGTGTGAGTAGGTCAATGAAAATTTAAAGTTTTAAACACGACTAGAAAAAAAAACCGGTCAAGAGCGAGTCGCGGCCGGACCAACCTGCTGGGTAAAGCACCTTTGACGCGCGCCTTGCATACACTTAACGAAATCGCGGAAAGGGTAGATTTATTTTACTGTTCTCTGAATGAGTTCACAAAGATTACTTTACATGTGTTATGCTATACTTTACTTACTGTTTGAGGCCACGCTACCGATTTGGGGCAACCTGTAATGTTAGTTGTGTTGGGAATAATAAATAAATATTTTTTCAAGTGCTTATATGTAATAAAATTATATTTAATTAAATATCTGTGACTCCCGGTTTTGACTTCGCCGCTGGCGTAAGATTTTAATTTTTCGGTCTGAGAAAAAAACAATATATTATCTAAGAATTTATTAATTCAACAGTTCCGCAGTACGCAATTCGTTGACCTCTAAATATCATGCAAGTAATAATATTGTAAGAAATTTATTTAAATAAAACATTGATGAAATCTCAAGGAAAAAGCTATTTAATTTAAATAAAATAAACAGTAGTATAGAGGAGGTTTTAGGGTGGGAGGTAGTATTTTATTAATTACTGACGTTGAAATATATTTCATAATATTAATAATTCTTTCTCGAAAAACATGACAGAAATATGAAGTGCTATAAAGAATAGCCTTGAGTATTGTCATACACGTCATACTCTTAATAATCGTATTTGATTTTAATAATCCATATTTACTTAATTAAAATGAGATTTTACGTCTATAGATCATTTGGTTTTGGATATTTTTTTTTTTTTTTTTTTTTATTAATTATTAGTTTCTCATCCTACTCATATTATTAGGTCTTTACCTATGAAATTGCCGTTCTGCAGTACTGGCCATTTCAAATCAAAATAATTTTTGTTTGGCTAAGAATTCTAATTTCAAATTAATTTTATTTTAAAAACATGGATTTTTTTTTCCAAAAGTAGTCATTTGTTTATTGATTAGTGTTACATTTTCATCGCATTTCAATCTTTTTCGTCATCATCGATACGTTAAAAATTCGAGTAATTATGGAATATGAGTACCGTCGTGGCAGCAACGCGGCACAAGCGGCATGCAACATCAACGACGTTTACGGAGCTAACAGTACAAACCAACGCACCACTTGTTATTGGTTTGCTCGCTTCCGTTCTGGAAATTTCGACCTGAAAAATGAACCTCGCGGTCGTCCGAAGACTTTGGTCGAAAATGACGAATTAAAGGCGATTGTGGAAGTCGATGATACACAATCTACGGCTGAATTAGCAGCAGCTTTCGACGTTAGCGTCAAAACAATATTGGTCCATTTGTGTCAAATTGGCAAGGTAAAAAAGCTTGACAAATGGGTGCCCCACGAACTCAATGATCGCCAGCGCGAAGTACGCGTCGAGACGTGCCTTGCACTGCTCAACAGACACACAAATGAAGGAATTTTGAACCGCATTGTTACCTGCGATGAAAAATGGATTCTGTTTGATAACCGCAAGCGCTCAGCAAGTTGGTTGGATCCTGGTTCAGCACCTATACAATGCCCTAAACGAAAACTTACCCCTAGAAAAGTGATGGTCACTGTTTGGTGGTCTAGCGCCGGTGTGATTCATCACAGCTTCTTACCAAACGGGGTGAGCATTACTTCAGATGTGTACTGTGAAGAACTGAACACAATGATGGAGAAGCTGGCACATCTCCAACCAGCATTGGTCAATCGCTCGTCTCCGCTGCTCCTGCACGACAAGGCGCGACCTCATACTGCACAGCAGACGGTCTCCAAGTTGCAAGAACTGGGGTTGGAAGCTCTCCGTCATCCGCCCTACTCACCAGACCTTCCGCCTACAGACTACTACTTTTTCCAGAATTTGGATAACTTCTTGGCGGGAAAAAAATTCAATACCCGAGAGGCTGTACAAAATGCCTTTGAAGAATTTGTTGCCTCCCGTCCAGCTGATTTCTTTAAGAAGGGCATAAATAAACTGCCACTGCGTTGGCAAAGATGCATTGATTGCATGGGTGATTACTTCGATTAATACAAATAAAAAATGCATGAAAAAAATTCGTTTAAATTTTTTCATACAAAACGGCAATTTCATAGGTAGACCTATTATAAACGCGACAGTTTGTGAGGATGGAAGAATGGATGGATGTTGGTTACTCTTTCACGCAAAAACTACTGAACGGATTTTGATGAAATTTGGCACACAGATAGTTCATAGCCTGGATTAACATATAGAATACTTTTTATCCCGATTTTCTTACAAGTTTGAGACTTACGCGAGTTAAACCGCAGGGCGCTGCTAGTATATCTAAATATACCAACGTTTAGTGAGGTAGAGCATCATCATCATTCTCCTGCCCTTATCCTAATTTATTTGGGGTCGGCGCAATATGTCTTCATGTGTCAGGTACTGATTTTTATATTTTCTTGAAGCAAAAATTTTGAACCATACGAGCATAGACATATAAAAAAGGAGGACTCCGCGCCACGAAAGTGAACCACCATACCGATCTATGTGTGCGTGATTTGACAAAGACGCCGTCATGTCACATAATGGCGGTCGGCATACTATGATGTTAATGTGTGCGTGAGGCGCATGTTTGTACAAACGGTCCCGGCATACTTACTGTGCTTCACTTTCGATATGCGTCGCGCGGAGTCCATCTTTTTTTATACGTCTATGCATACGAGCTAGGATTACCTAGACTGCTGCATAATGCAAGTCACAAAAATTGCAAAATTGCAGATGACAAATTCTGCCAAAAAAAAAAAATTACAGTTCAAAATCTACGTATTTTATAGTTACTCAATAATAATTTATAAAAGAGACAAAAGCAAAATTGCAGATGACCATCAGATGACAGATTCTGCGCAAAAAAAAATTAAAACAGATCGTCTGACGTAGGCCTGTGTTAAGTTCAAAATCTACGTATTTTGCAGTCACTCAATAATAATTTAGCAGACTAAGTTCGCTTTAAGGAAGCGATAAAAAATAAAACTGAATATTTAACTACGACCAAAAATACCTTTAAATTCGTAAACAGCAGTTCACATATTAAGATATAGTTATATTATACGAACTACGTCAATATGGATCCGTTAATATCATTCTAACAATTTATGAACGTGTGGGACTTAATTATTTCGTGTGGACATGATATTTGAATAATTAATAATTTTTTTTTTACATTTGAAGGGACCTGTGACGCTGGCGAGTTTAGTTTAATTACTTCCTATGTTTCGGTTCGTTGTTAGGGTTCCGTACCAAAATGGAAAAGCAATCCTTATGGTACGACTCAGTCTATCTGTATGTCTGTCTGTCACAGCTGGATATCTCAAGAACTATATCAATTGGAAATTGGAAATTTGGAACAGTTTTAGATGATGTTTACCCAACTATTTTGCAAATAAGAAAGAAGTTTTTTTTTGTAACAGGAACTGAAACGTCTTAAAAATTCGAAGTGAGGCTACTAGGGCATGTAGGGTAACATATAAAAGAGCGCTGTCAAATTCTTAAACAGTTTTTTTTTTCTTTTTTTTAAGCCTCTCTTAGTTTTCGACTTTTGATGAAAAATGTACAAAAAATACAGTTCCCCTTATCTCCGAAGTTTGCATAGAGAAAAATCTGAAATTATTTATATGATAGAAGTTTATGTAAAAATTACAGGAAAAATAACGATGTCTCTAAATAGCACACTTTTTCAGAAATCGGAACGGAAACCTCGCTGCACGATTCCGACTCGCTCTTGACTGGTTTTTTTTTAATTATTAAAAATCGTGTCATTTTCAGTTTCTAAGACCTAGAATAATTTATGTATAAATATTTATAGGAGAAATCGTGTTTTTACCTTCTGTTTCGTAGGTACTTACCCTTATTTTACTTTGCTACGAGTGTGACAATCATTATTGTATGAATGTCTTTTAATGGAGCGAGAGAGGAAGGCCAAAGAAAAGATGGATGAATTATGTGAGGAATGAAATGAAAGAAAAGAAAAGGGAGTGAATGATATTGTAACGGCTGACAGGGGAGAATGGAGGAAGAAAACGTGTGCGCCGCCCCCACGTAACATGGTACAAGGGCTGGCTCACTCTTTAATTTTTTGATCGTCTACCTCACCTTCAAGACGTAGATCAACAAGGGGACAGGTACCCTTACCTACCATCAGCTTTCCCAAAAATCTTGCAAATATATTGCAGGCACGGACGTTTCCATGAAATTCTCCAAAAAATCTTTGCTACTTATCTCGCCTAACAGCGCAATTTCACAATTAATGATAACGTATCATTAATTGTGAAATTGTATTAAAAAACCGGCCAAGTGCGTGTCGGATCACGCACAATGAAGGGTTCCGTAGTTGAAAAGAATTTATCTCAAAACAAACTTAGTTAACATTGTAGTTGAGAAACTATGCTACAAATTACGATTTTCGGACTTTTTCCTTTACTTGTGCTGTGTTACCTTGCTTCTTGCCAAATTTCATGATTCTAGGTCAACGGGAAGTACCCGGGTTTTGATTTATTTGCGAGTATCAAACTATGTCGCATAAATGGCCGTATTTTTTTATTGCGTTGACTTTATTTTTTTTAGAGCTCCAAGTGACGTTAGACCAACGTATTAATTAATATCAACTTGATACCCTCGACGCGTTCCTGAGGAAAGGGGCTTAACAGACTATCAGACAGACGACAGACAGACGGACGGATAACGAAGTGGGTCCTGTATGGGTTCCGTTTTTTCCTTTTGATGTACGCAACCCTAAAAACAAGATGGCAGCTTTATTTTCGATTTTATCCACGCGCCAACAGATCAGCAATAGATATATCTTGATTAAAATTTTGTTATTGTAAAAAAAAACATTTATGTAACCTACAAATACTGTAGGTTACATAAATGTTTTTTTTTTACAATAACAAAATTTAAATAACAAAAACACGTTTTTTTAAAATAACATCTCATATTTATTACAATATTCTCCTCTTATTTTATAAAAACTTACACAATCCTCTTTATTTAAGTAACGACCGCTTTTACTTTTCAAAGAACAGGTTACAATTTTATTTCTTTGTAATGTGTTTCTGAAGGAGCGTGTAGCAGAACTTCTGAACAAGTTTCCAGATCCTTGTTACATCGTCATTGTTGGATCGTTTCAGGAAACATCTCATTATCCTTATTTCCTCTGAAGGAAGGCATTTTACTTTGACCTTGTTAGAAAAGGTTGTAACTTTTGCATACCTTTATTTGCTCCCAATTTTCGATTAGCAGTTTAGTTCTAAGGGGTTAGGCAGGTAGGTATTTCTCTTTTCCTGTGTCATACTTTTGAATTTGGTGAGACTCCGAGGCATTATCCGTATTCTCAGAAACAGCCTTAGGCATTAAAACTGCTTTCATGATTGTGGAGCCTCTTATGAGGCTCGTAGTGGTTCGTCATTGACTATTATCATTATTGGGTATCCTTAGTCACAGGATTAGTCCTGTGCAGTCAGCCCCACTAATCTGGGCAGTCAGCCACACTATTCTGCCTCGCTGACTGGTTAATGTTTTTTCAATACACTTCCTCGAAAACTTGTTCATATCGCACTACGATTAGGTTCAAAATGCAATATATTTCACACGCGTGCGATTTCTTATTTTCCAACACGTGTGCGGGAATAAAAATTGCCACAGATAACTTATACCTATACATAGTCTTAATTGGTTCAATGCCTCTATTCACACCGTCTCTATTCGGAGGTGAATGATTTTTTTTAATCTCGGCAAAGAGTTAAGCGTTTTTACGGCGTTAATATTTTTTTAATATTTAAATAATGTTTATAAATAGAATATCATCAAAACCATGATTATTACAATAATAAAAACGTTAATGAACAAATTAACATTAATTTGTGTTCTAAACTCAAAAATATTTGAATTTTCTATTTTTCATATTAGGCTGTTTATCTGCTATTATACCTTTGCTTCTCCTTCAACCTGGCGAAAGCAAAGCGCGGAATAAAAAGAATATTTTAATCATAGTTTCCTCATAATTCTTGACAAAAATATTTTTCGTTATTTTATTTTATTTCTTCAAAAGTGTATTGAAGAACGTCGTTTGATACACGTGGACTTATAGCTCACGCCAATACGAGAGAAGAATGTGTTTTCTGATCCGATCCGATATAGGTGACAGAAACTTCTTTCTTGTACCATGAAAAGAGTTGTAATATTACAAGTTTGAAAAAAAAAGAAGATGTTAATACCTACCACAAAAATAGCAACAACCAAGCAACCAACCAACTGCTAGTCAACCAAGCAATCACTAGTAGCCAGCCAAGCAACCAACTAGTAACCAGCCAAACAACCAACTAATAGCCAGCCAAACAACCAACTAATAGCCAGCCAAACAACCAACTAATAGCCAGCCAAACAACCAACTAATAGCCAGCCAAGCAACCAACTAATAGCCAGCCAAACAACCAACTAATAGCCAGCCAAGCAACCAGCTAATAACCAGCCAAGCAACCAACTAATAGCCAGCCAAACAACCAACTAACAGCCAGCCAAACAACCAACTAATAGCCAGCCAAACAACCAACTAACAGCCAGCCAAATAACCAACTAATAGCCAGCCAAACAACCAACTAACAGCCAGCCAAACAACCAACTAATAGCCAGCCAAACAACCAACTAACAGCCAGCCAAATAACCAACTAATAGCCAGCCAAACAACCAACTAATAGCCAACCATGTTTTGAGGTAAATAAATATTATGCAATAACTGCTCATCGATTTACAACCGATCTAGCCTATAAATTACACGCAGCGTAAATTGAATCAATATTAATATGATCAAGGTTATGATGCTGTATAACCATTCAATTACATTCACTGATGCTTGTCTAAACAAACTAAGGTACCTGTCCCACTGCCAGCGATTAACGAGAAGCAAGTAGAGCTAGCAAGTAAAAAACCCTAAATATTATTGTAGACAGGTTCATGAAATATAACTATCACAGGTTATCGTGGTTTATTCCTGGTATACTAAGATTAAGGCGAAAGCGCCAGGGTAGCCCGGGAAATTCAAATTTTCTTACGCTTTTTGCAATTTGCATGTCAGTATTAAGTTACATGTCATGCCAACGGCCTTGAGTGGTTAGTTTGCGTGTTCTGTGCTGTGCTCACGCAACGCGACGTACGTCCAGCCAGTAATAGGACTCTCCCATCAAGGAGGCTGTCCCAAATTAGACGCAATAATCGATTTTAAATATTCACATATTAAATTATTTAAAAAATGCTTTCATTTAACATATATTTTTTCCAAATCATTAACACAACTCGTTTAGACGTAATCTTCAGTTTAAAATCATTAAAAGTCGGATATGGTCGCCTTAATTATTATGTATAATTTATTTATTTATTTGCTTACCAACATAGCCCAGAGTCTTTGTCATAATATACGAGTAGATCTCGCATGTATCTAAATTATAGAAAAGCACGGCACTATCAATTACCGTAGGTACTAAAACATTACACAAAAAATAAAGACTAAACAAATTAAAACTATTAAAAAATAATTTGAATACTACGTTACAGCTTACAAATGCTGGGTTTTTTTTTAATATTTTTCTTAAATGCCTATACATAATTTACTACCAATAATAAAATATTGTAATTGTAATGTATTTGTGTGGCTGTAATTTATAATAATGCTTATATGTATCTCAATTTACTTACACGAAGCCTACAATCTTTTGTCAATTCTTGAGCGAGAAAATCGTTGATATCTCGTCGCTTCCTCGTCGGCGCGTCGCGTCGGTGGGATAGGTGCCTTAATAATTAGTTTAAATCATGACGTACAATCAATTTGAAATAAAAAAAAATGCAAATTCGCTATTAACATAACTACGTAGGTACATAAAATTAGGCTCCTTATAACCGGTCAAGCCGATTCAAGAGTTGCAAGGAATTAAGCCTTCAAAACAACTATCGGTTAGTTTGAAAAAGAATTTACGTTTCTTTTTAATCGACTTCAAAAAAAGAAGGAGGTTCTCAAGTCAACACGTTTATATTTTTTTTTTTCTAGGTATTTATAACTTTATAAGGGAAGTCCGATTTGAAAAATTTTTGGTTTATTCGAGAGGGTTTACCTCAAAGTTGATCCCGTATAAAATTAATTAACATTGCTTTGGTAGTTTTTGAGCTAGCCTCAATAATACGTATTTTTTTCCCCACTTTTTATATGTGGATGATGTTCTATGTTCTATGTTCTAGTTTCTTTTACAGGTAGTGGTATTAGAATTTGTGTGGGGTAGGTACACAACTAAAAAGTGAAAAATAAAAACTTTTCTACAAAAAAAAAAACCACCAACTTCCAATAACAACACTACAAAGTGAAAAATAACTTTAATTACGAAAGTCGGTGGCAAAAAACGAAAATACATTTAACCAGACACTGACTTTCGAAATTAAAGTTATTTTTCACTTTGTAGTGTTGTTTTTGGAAGTCGGTTGTATTTTTTTTTTTTGTAGAAAAGTTTTTTTCTAATGATATGGCAGATTTTTGTATTTTATGAATGGTGTTGGTTGACTCATCTATTCTACAATACACGATGTGTATAAAACTAGATAGTAATCTGATAATGAATGGCAAACATCTGAATTAGATGTTTATCCATAAACTAATATTAAAGCTGAAGAGTTTGTTTGGTTGAACGCGCTAATCTCTGGAACTACAAGTCGGATTTGAAAAATAATTTTTCATTTGATAGCCCAATTCTCGAGGAAGGCTATAGGCTATATAACATCACGCTATGACCTATAGCAGACGAGCAAAAAAAAAAAGTCAGAAAGAATGCTAAGCGAAAACGTAGTAATAGCGTGGGCAGGTGATGCGATGCGACGGGGTGGGTCGGGAGAAGAAGAAATTTCACGCGGACGAAGACGCGGGCAGAAGCTAGTCATTCCATAAATCAGCAGCAATGTATAAAATAAAAAAAAGTAATTAAAAAAACTAAAAACCCGACTGCGGTAAAAATCTGAAAAGCTAAAAACAAGCCCATTTTAAATTAAATAAAAGTTGGAAGCAGGCGGGACCCATTTGAGTTAGAAAATATAAAAATGGAATGGGTCCCGCCTGCTTCCAACTTTTATTTAATTTAAAATGGGCTTGCTTTTAGCTTTCAGTTTCTTACCGCAGTCGGGTTTTTTAATTTTTTTAATTACTTTTTTTTTATTTCCAGCTTTTTAGTTTACAAATGTGAAAGATTTCGCAGACGATTTAGTTTTTGCAAGGAGTTTTGGTCGTGAGAGTAATTTCTTTGGATCAAGTGCGCAAAAATAGCCAAGCCTATTTTTTTATGTGTTTTTTACGATTTGTCACTTTGAATTACTTTTAACCATATAAGTTGCATATATTTTTGTAATCACCTTTTAAAACCCTTTATTTTGATATCCCACTCGATGGTATTAAAAGAAAAAAAAATTTCGATCTCCACAATATGGCACCCTAAATCCGCCATTTTATATTGTTTTTGATTTTAATGTACCCAGTGCTACTCGCGCTACCAAGACAAATCTAAAGACGTATAATTTATCCAAATCCGTTCATTCGTTTAGGAGTTACGAGGGAACAAAGAAACGGACATACACACATACATACATACATACAGGTCAAATACATAACCCTCCTTTTGGGCTTCACCGCAGTCGGGTAAAAATGCCTCAATTAATATTTATAATAGAAAATCTTCTTAAAACACCGACTGATCGCGGATCTCTGTTCAATCAATTAAGGCCGGATACATAAATTACTTCGTACAAATCAAATACAAATACTTCCTTTATGAGCCTTCAATTGAAACTGACAAGTAATATTATTGATGTCAAAGTCAACGGAAAGACTCATTTATTAGTCTAGTCTTTAGAAATACGACAGTATTTTATACAGGGTTACCGCGAATATACAGGGTTATTGCTAAAATACTAACAACCTCTTATGGGGTCATTGTACAAGATAGACGCTGAGCCGATGCAGCGAGTAACACAAGCATGGGACCTAGGGGTGATTCTCACTCCAGACCTTACTTTTCGTGAGCACATAGTTAAGATCTGCAAGAAGGCCTACAGAAACCTAGGATTTGTACTGAGGCAGTCACAGGGGTTCACCAATATTGCCACACTTAGGGTGCTGTATGACGCTTTAGTCAGGAGTCACCTGGAGCATAGTGCAGTAATTTGGGCTCCACATGAAGCGAAATACAGTGTCATGTTGGAGCGGGTCCAAAATAAATTCACAAGATACTTGTATTTTAAATTGTACGGGGTATATCCGTTTTACCCATTGATGTACCCTACACTATTTGTACTGGGTATGGTGGGGTACAATGAGCTCAGGGTGCGCCGGGAATTTACTTTGGCCGCGTATGTAGTTAAATTACTGCGTGGTGCAGCACATAACCCGGGAGTGCTGCGTCACCTAAAACTGTGCGTACCGGACCGATTCGTGTGGAGGCGGCGGCGCCCACAACTGCTAGCCATGCCGATAGCCAGAACCAATCTACTGGCAAAAACCCCCCTCACCCAAACGATCCGCATCGTAAATGAAGTCCACCAGCGAATTAATGTATTTTCGTGCAATTTGGGTGAATTCGCAAAAAATCTATTAAATGTAGTAAGTTATGTTAGATAAATATTTAGCATATATGTCAAGATATTTTTAGGATCATACTTACTGTTTAAATAATGTATAAAATTAATTGTTTGC
The DNA here is from genome assembly GCA_946251885.1 of Cosmia pyralina. Classification (NCBI taxonomy): domain Eukaryota; kingdom Metazoa; phylum Arthropoda; class Insecta; order Lepidoptera; family Noctuidae; genus Cosmia; species Cosmia pyralina. Next base: position 21,184,216 of record OX276361.1, on the reverse strand, counting down.
TGTTTAAGTAATATTTTCATAATGTAAATAATTCTTTTTAATTTAATTTAATGTGATATAAAATAATATTAATACTGTTGAGTCTGTAAAATTGTATATTTGTATTTATGTTCCTATTACTTTTTAGAAAATTGTTTTAGTCTGTATTGAATTTTAATTGTAAATAAGTTAGTATAGATCTGTAAAAGGACCGAACTGTCGCATTAGGTAGACTTAGACACCTGTAATGATAGTTGTAAGGGAGATTTAAATAAATAATAAATATATAAATTACTTATCATTATGAATAACTTTTACTATGGGACCAGAATTTAAATCGCGAAAAAAAAATTAAAAAAAAAAGAAAGAAAAAAATTAAATGATATGTAGGGACATTTAGGACGAGTTATGCGAACATAAATGTATTTAAGAAAAACCTTGTATCTTTTACACAAGGTGTAATTTAAAACACTAAAAATCTAAAAAATACCACACCATCATATAAAATGTAAAGTCCCTCAACCAGCTTGATGACTCGCTAAAGTATTTACAATATCATTGTCATCGTAATAGGTCACTTAAACCAGCGGCAGTGTATGATGACGCCTGTGACAGCTTATAAATGGTGAAATATAACTCCATCATCATCATTCTCCTGCCCTTATCCTTTTTTTATTTATTTGGGGTCGGCGCAACATGTCATCTCGGTAGTCAACCCCTTTCTAGCCATAAGCATCTTTCACATAGTCCATCCATCTTTTCTTTGGTCTTCCCCTGCTTCTTCTTCTTTTCTTTCATAAAATACTAGCTTAATGCCCGCGACGTTGTCCGCGTGAAATTTCTCGTTTTAACATAAAATATATCCTATGACACTCGGCAATAAAGAATTTTCGGGATCGGATCTAGTTCCGAAGATTACCACCTGCATACAAACTTACAACCCCTTTATAAGTAATGTTATACCGCGACTTCAGCCGCGTGAAATTTCTTGTTCCTCCGTCCCACCGCGTCGCATCGCATCGCCCGCCCGCGCTATTACTTCGTTTTCGCTTTGCGTTCTTTCTTACTTTTTTCTTTTTGCTCGGCTCCTAAGGGTCCTAGCGTGATGTTGAATAGCCTTCCTTAAGAATTTTGCTAACAAATGCTAAAAAAATTATTCAAAGACGACTGGTAGTTCCAGAGATTACCCCTTACATACAAAAAAAACAAACAAATACATCTCTATATTATTAGTATAGATTTGTATCTAGATAACTTCAATTTGATAAATTACAGCGATACGTCGATCATTATTGCATCTCGTACAACAATGAATAGTTTGGCATCTGTTTCCCACCCTTTAGCAGTCAATCAATCAATCTGCCTAACCTTTTCCCAACTATGTTGGGGTCGGCTGCCAGTCTAACCGGATGCAGCTGAATACCAGTATTTTACATGGAGCGACTGCCTATCTGACCTCCACAACCCAGTAACTGGGTAATACGATACCCCTTGGTAAGACTGGTTGTCAGACTTACGGGCTTCTGACGACCCGTAACGACTGTCAAAGATCCACGTATGATAGCCAGGACCAACGGCTTAACGTGCTTACCGAGGCACGGAGAAGTCTCGGTATGTAAAGATGGTCACCCATCCACGGACCGACCCCGGCAAGCGTAGCTTAACCTGATGGATCGACCCGTGCGGTTGTTATTACTGAACCACGAGCTCCTCAGCAGTCAATATTAAGGTAAATTCATAAAAACATGCAAACTTCACAGGCCATCATTCAGTGCCGCCAGTCTAGCGAGCTAATTCGAGACAAGAAGAAGAATTTCCACAAATGTGTCTATTCTCGTCTTGAATTGAGCTGTCAATAGGTGTCAATCTAGCAATGACACTTAACTTGAACTACTTGAAATCTTTACAGAATAAATCGGCAGTTGCTGGTCATGAAAGAAATTTCACCCAAGAAACATTCACACGACTCGTAGTTTACAAAACTAATCCAGTCGTCTTTATTACCATTTTCCTTTATGTAAACTTTGTGTCGTTAAGGTCAGTGTTCGCTACATACACGTCAACGATACCCCTGGCACCCACTAAACCCTGTACCACAAAGTACATGTCACTAGCCCCAGGTTGGCTACCTCTGCCACAAAAGGAAACTTTTAAAAGGTTCCTCAAAGTACTAGAATAAGTACAGGCTAATGTAGGTACTTACTTAGTTTTACATTCCTACTTACACAGCACTTTAAATAAAAAAAAAATAAAAAAAATTGTAAATCCTTTACAATATTTGTAAATATGTGAGTACCATGTGTCGCATCCAACTTGTTTAATTACCCGTTTAGTACGGCCTAGCCTTTTAACTAAACGGCGGCCGTTCAACTAGCGGCCTGAATGATCAATTATTATAGGTTAAGTTGGAACTTCCAACCGCGCGCGAGCTGAATAAATAATAAATAATAATAAATAAATAAATATGTTTGGACATATCACACAACGCCATCTAGCCCCAAGCTAAGCAACCTAATGCTTGTGTTATGGTCGCAGGTCACAGGTCGCAGTAACTAAGCCAGGACACCCCGACCCCCCCCCCCCCCCCCCCCCCCCCCCCGGTTAGGATACCGAGCGAAGCGAGCGGTGCCGCGGCAGCAGCCGCCGAGCACTACTTCCAAAAGGGTAGTATTTAATCGCACATAAAAAATTATCAATTTATCCCAACAGAATACGTACATCAAAGATACTGTCACAAAATCAATCTGCCTAGCCTTTTCCCAACTATGTTGGGGTCGGCTTCCAGTCTAACCAGATGTGACATTTTGGGATATAAAGAAACGCTAATAACTTTGCTGTTTATGAATATTATTTATTGAGACTTTATTTAAATATCCGCTCACGCGAGCGGGAACGCCGCAAAAAACACTTTCACACTCAACCGACCGAACGATGACTTGTCAGAGAAAAAAAATTTTTTTAATGTCATAGACGAGTCTCAGTCAGTGTTGACTATCTTACATCGTTCGGAAATAGATAACGCATCAAATTAAATGCATTGTGTGGTGTTTACACCAACGTTAAATTAAAAAAAAAAAAACTGATTTTCTCACTACTACACTACTTGAAGTTACTACACTACTAGTGGTGGTCATTGACCCCAGAAAAAAAAACATCAAATCTTTTTTTTTTGTTTTGTGGAGTTTCGCTAGCTAATTATATTTGACCCTGTATAATGTATTAGGATCAATATGTATTACGCTCATTGATATTTAGGGAATCCAATCCCGCACTGTTTTTGCGTGACTACATAATATGCGGAATTCGTAGGATTTGCGGGACTGAAAAAAAAATGGAATCCAAGAAAAATGGGCGACCATATGCAGTCTTTAAAAGCATGCACACCGCGCGACTGTACTCATGAGCGAGACAACTAGGGATACAGAAAAAAATCGATAAGTAATTGAGTAGTTCTGTGTCAGTATACTCGATCCTTTTGTTACAATCGCGATACCTAGAATTTTCGTAGGTACTCGATATTACATAATTATGTTTATTTAATTTCTTCACAAATTCTTGAACACACTGTACAACAAAAACTAAGATTTTATTTGCAGCCCCGTAAATCCCGCGGATCTGAGGGATTGGTGACCACGATCCCGCAAGCTTGCGGGATTGGATTCCCTATTGATATTATTACAAACGAATTGCTAATATCCTGTCAACTACAAACATTAATAATGTATTCTAATTTTAGATAACAATCTAGAAAGCCTCAGGCGCCTCATAGAAACCAGCCAAGTGCGAGTTGTACTCGCACACCAAGGGTTCTTTAACAATCGCAAAGATAACTTTGTATTTCATAACGAGACTGTGAATTACAAAGTTATTTTTTGTAGTTGCAGAAAATCGGCCATGTTTAAACAAAATACCATAAGAATCAACGTTTTTAGTACTTGTTGATTAAATACAGTATGGTACTGGTACGCACGGCTACAGATCAAGCTGTACATTTCCCGTGTAAGCTGATCTCGCATTGTATAGGTTTTTTCTTACAATGAGAGGTCAGTGTAAACTGGAAATGATAGCTTGATGTGTTGCCGTGTGTACATGATATACAGAAGTTTCAAATTCCTAACTTGTTTAATTGTTGCGGTAGAGCTCGTACAAAATGGTCTAAAATTGACAAATTTTACGGCCCCCTTTTTCTTAATTTTTGAATATAAAAAAAATGTATATTTGTCTCTACTCGATGAGTACCCCACATGCTAGGATAAGAATATTTGTTTCAAAATGAAAAGTTTATTCTGTGGGGTTTATTCCTTTATTTTTTTTTTAATTTACCATGTAGCATGTTTGACGTTTTTTTTTTAATGTAACCTAGTTTGGAAGGCGCTGGTGTTTGTGATACAATCGTTTTTTTTTCATTAGTACATACAGCAACGATATACTTCTTTCTGGAATATTCTATTTTTACTTGGAAAATTGTTTTTGTGAACCGTAAATGTGTTTTTTCTGAAATAAAAAAAAATATTATTTATTACTATTATTTTTTGTTACAGACGTAATAGAAATAGAAAGACACAATCTGTGAAAAATTCAACTGTCTTTTAGGGTTTATGAGATACAGCCCTATGACAGACGGTCGGCCAGCGGAGGCTTAGTAATAGGGTTCCGTTTGGTACCCGTTGGGTACGGAACCCTAAAAAGTGTAGTTTATTCAAGGAGCCCTGGAGGTCTAGGTCGTTAGTGACACATACATGACATGTACAGTCTCATTTCTCTACCAAGGTCAGTTTCTATCTAGTCTGAAATAATCGTCACTACATAGTTAGGTACAGCAGTGCTATTCTGTACAAATCTCACCGTGAAAACTTAGGTGAAGTGAGCGTGGAGTGAGCTGTCAATAGTGTCAATCCCTAGCATCGTGTAATGACAACTCACTTCACCTAGATTTTCACGGTGAGATTTGTAGGTACAGAATAGCACTGCTGCAGTATAGTTGCCGGCACGAGTCGTGACTCGTGAGCACAAACTCTACTCTTAAACCTAACGAATTTTATTTGCTATCACGGCAGGTTACACACGGGCGGGAGCAATGAAATCAAATGTATACATTATAAACAAAACTAAGATCGGGTTTTCTCACGATATTCCTTTTTACGAGGTAAACAGGTACCTACTTGTTTCCCGACGTTTCGACCGCCTTGCAGCGATCGTGGTCACGGGAGGACTGATGACAGCTCAGCGACGTCTTCGTAAAGTGCGGGTATTGGCATCTACCCTCACTTGGTCTTCACAATTTTTTTGTATTTTTTTTTAGATTGTACTTTTAATTTTTTTTTTAATTTAAAAAAACCTTTTTTACAGTCCGTTCAACCGATTTTGACTTCTATTGCGTTGGTGGCGAAGCGGCAGGCAGAAGCTAGACTACATTATTTTTACTGTTTCCACCGACTCTATAAAAGAAGAAGAAGGTGGAGATTAGAGTTCACTTCAAGCTCACTTTCCCTTTTTTTTGTTTTTGTGGATGGGTTGAGTACTTTACCTACATTTTCACAGATTGAGATTTTTACACAATAATCTGGCAGGTCAGCTCCATAATATACAATGAGTGAAAACGCACGCTCACATGGACACGCTTCACGTACAGCGAATGCAAGCGCACTCGCGACTGGCATTTGTTTAAGATCGCCGCCGCGGTTTACGGTCGTCGTATGGAGCGGACCTTCTGTATTATTCTGTATAAAATCGTGACGGCCTGCCCAGACGTGGTATGGCTCAGCAAAACTTGTAGCTAATCTATCAATCAAGTCAATGTCAATGTCAAAAGTGAAATATGTCCGGCTATTTGTGGTTTGACATTCGTCTAATGTCATTGGCTATTATACTGGTATTGTAATTTTATAATTACAACATGTGAACATGTTCAAGTGGTCACTGCCACGTCGATACAGTGGTGTGAATTCTACGAGTTTTTCTGAGTTGCTAGTTATGAATAGCTTTATATTCTCAGAACAGCCGATTTCATCGTCTGCCTAGCCTGTTCCCAACTATGTTGGGGTCGGCTTGCAGTTTATCTGGATGCAGCTGAATACCAGTATTTTACATGAAGCGACTGCCTATCTGTCCTCCACAACCCAGTTACCGGGTAATACGATACCCCTTGGTAAGACTGGTTGTCAGACATTATAAACCAAATTGAGAACGGGTCTTCTCGCGATATTCCTTTTTACGAGGTAAACAGGTACCTACTTGTTTCCCGACGTTTCGACCGCCTTGCAGCGATCGTGGTTGTCAGACTTTCGGACTTCTAACGACCCATAACGACTGTTAAAGATCCACGAATGACACCCGAGACCAATGACTTAACGTGCTTTCCGAGGCACGGCGGGGTCTTGGTATGTAAAGATGGCCCTGGTCACCCATCCACGGACCAAACGCAGCATTTGTAGCTTAACCTGATGGATCAGCAGCCGATCTATTCTGTTAAAATGTCACCATGAAAATTTAGGCTGAAGTGAGCTGTCACTAGTGTCAATCTCAAGCATCAGGTTGAATGACAGCTTACTAAATTTCACCTACGTTTTCACAGTCAAATTTTACAGAATAGACCGGCAGATATTTACAATGCATGCATGGGAGGCCGTCACCTCCTTCTGCGAAGCAGTAATGCTCGCGAAGGAGGAAGCGGAACGCGTGAGGGAGAGGCAACAGCCGCGCCCTCGCGCCCCTAGCCGCCGTAGGAGACGCCCTGGGCGGCGGGAATCGATTGCCGATTCCCGGCCACCGTAGGCGCGGGCTTGCGGACGACGAGTAATGGACAGATCGCTGTCCGGTAAGGACCAGGCCCGTGTCGACGGCGCGTTGTGTTCCACGCGCGCCTCAAAGAGATGTCAGCTGTGACGGGGTCAATTGGGCCGATGCCGCCGGGGTCGCGGGTAGTTCGAAAGAGATACCGTGGCCCTGGCACGGGCAACTGAAGGATCATGGGTGGGTTTTAGTCAGTAAAAGTCTGACACGCCCTCCCGCTCTGCCCAGAGCGGGAGAAATCATTTGATGATTTCCCATTCACAAAAAAAAAAAAAAAGGTATTTAGAATGCCAACTTATTTTTTTTTAAACTAAGCCTAGTTTAAAAAAAATAAGTTGTCAAGTGAAGCCGAAAAGGATTTTAATACCAGAAAGCCAATTCTCGTAGCTGTACCTAAAAACGTTCAAAATCAAGTCGCAATCTCATGCCAGCGACAATCAAATGTCAAAAATGTAGGTAAACGCTGTACAATTTTTGACAGATCGAGACAGATGAGATTGCGAACGTTGGAATTGCCCCTCTGATGTGCTTTGCTTACCCATCAGGTATCCAAGTCCGTTTCGGCTGCCTCCACCTTGCTAACGTGTTTATGAAGAGTTAGCCAGGTTTCAAGAAACGTGGCTGAAACGTTTACCAAGTAATTAATACTGTTAACATCGGAACAGAACCTACACAAAGTTCCTTAGGCAAGAAGAATTTTTCGAAAATTAACTAGCCAGACTCCATGTAATTTTAACATACTGAGGAACAATTTCACACGTTCAAGAGCTGTCACTGTCAATATTTCATATCAATAAAAACACTGATAGCTCTTGAACGCAGTTTAAATGTGCTGTGTTTTTTAACCGACTTCAAAAAAGGAGATTCTGTATTCGACCTGTACGTATGTAAGAATAAGAATAAGAATAATTTATTTGCAGAAAATACAGGTTTTACCAGATGTATAAATTGGTGGTGTAAACACAGTCCATATTTTGCCTGTTTAGGGCATGCAAATTAGTTACTAAAATAGGTACCTACGTAGGTACTTATTTATTTTAGTAGGATTTATAATACTAATTTTAGTAGATAAAACATGTACCTACTAATAAAATTTAGAGTACACACTACAAAACTATAAGATATATCTAATCTGTCTAAATTACAAGGTAACATAACCGCTCGCCAAAGTCAATAATTTCAGCTTTTTGAATAAAGGCCTACAAGATTCAAGTGGACCGACACCGCATATAGCTCTTATACATTTCTTTTGGACAATAAATGTTTTATCATTATCTGTTGAATTTTAATGAAAAATGTATGTATGTATGTATATATGTAGGTATGTATGTATGTATGTCTGTTTGTTTGTCCGCGATTTTCTCAAAAACTCATGAACCAATTTTGATGATTATTTCACTACCGTAATCTACATGCTTTCAAGAAGGTTTTAGTAATATTTATTTTTTAGTATAATACATTATGTTATTATTCTTATGTACAAAGTTTTAAGCATAAATGCACTGTATCTCCGGCATTTCTAAGCGGATTTTGATGATTCTTCTTTTCGTCCGACTTGAGCTTACCTACTTATGTAATTGTATATTCAACTAAACACGCAGAAATAAATTTACTTTAAAAAAGTAAAAACTGACTTCAAAACCAAAAACTAATATAATAACTTTCATAAAACACTTAACAGCTTTTGAAGTCGATTTCTTCAATTCTTCAATGCACTTTAGCTTGACATCGACATCAGAAGCTGTTAAGTGTTTTATGAAAGTTATTTTATTAGTTTTCGGTTTTGATGTCGGTTTTTACTTGATTTAATTCACTTGTTATAATTTTTTCTGTAATCTTTATAGATAGAACTATTTCCTGTAATTTTTTTTCAAAATTTTAGACTCAGTATAGAAAAAGAAAAAAAAATTGTTTATTCTGCACATTACAAAAAAAAATGACAAAGTACACATAGTTTGCAAAGTAAGCAAAAGCCTCGTAACCAAGTTGTCAAATAGTTGTCAGTAGTTTCGGAGATAATGGGGACTGGTCATATTTCGTCTATTTTCTTACATAACGTGAAAACATTAAAAGAAAAATTTTTTTAATCATAAAAAAAATATATTAGGTTGGGGAAAAAGTCTTTTCGCATTATAGTATGTATGAACTTAAAATAAAATCTCTTTGGCTATACTATTTGTATCTGGCTGGTTTTGGTATCATTGAAAGTTTAAATTTTAAAGAACATAATTCCAAATTCAAATTAGGAAATTGTGTGATTTTCATTTGTTTTTCGTACTGTCAAGATGAGTGAATCTAATGAAGAAATTCGATACATTTTAAAATTTTACTACAAAAAAGGTAAAAATGCAACGCAAGCCGCGAAAAAAATTTGCGATGTTTATGGACCCAGTGCAGTGTCTGTGAGAGTAGCACAAATTTGGTTTAAGCGTTTTCAATCCGGAAATTTTGATGTCAAAGATGCACGTCGCTCTGGTCGCCCTATTACGGATAAAATGGATGCCATTTTTGAAAAAGTGGAGCAAGATCGGCATATCAGTAGTTACGACGTAGCTGAAGAACTGGGAATTGACCACAAAACAGTTTTGGCGCATTTGAAAAAAACTGGGTACACAAAAAAGCTCGATATTTGGGTACCTCACGAGCTCACTGAAAGAAACCTAATGAATCGTGTACTCATTTGTGATTCTTTATTACGACGTAATGAAACCGAACCATTTTTGAAGAAGCTGATAACTGGTGATGAAAAGTGGATCACGTACGACAAGAACGTGCGAAAAAGGTCGTGAGCAGAGGCCGGTCAGGCTTCACAGACTGTGGCGAAACCCGGGTTAACTCGCAACAAGGTGATGCTGTGTGTGTGGTGGGATTGGAAGGGCATTATTCATTATGAGCTGTTACCACCAGGCAGGATCATGGATTCTGAACTCTACTGCGAACAACTGATGAGATTAAAGCAAGAAGTTGAGAGAAAGCGGCCGGAATTAATCAACAGAAGGGGTGTGATTTTTCATCATGATAACGCTAGACCTCACACATCTTTAGCCACTCAGCAAAAATTAAGAGAGTTTGGCTGGGAGGTGTTAATGCATCCGCCGTATATTCCTGGCCTTGGACCTTCAGATTTGCACCTGTTTTGGTCTCTTCAGAATTCTTTAGGCAGTGTCAGGTTAACATCACGAGAGGACTGCCAAAACCACTTGTCGCGGTATTTTGATCAGAAGTCCGAAAATTTCTATAGCAATGGGATCATGTCCCTACCTAGAAGATGGCAAAAAGTTATCGAACAAAATGGTACCTACATACTTTAGATAAATGAAAATAATGTATATTAAAAAATGTTTTGAATTTTCTTAAAAAATGCGAAGAAACTTTTTCCCCAACCTATTATATTAGGTCTTTACCTATGAAATTGCCGTTCTGCAGTACTGGCCATTTCAAATCAAAATAATTTTTGTTTGGCTAAGAATTCTAATTTCAAATTAATTTTATTTTAAAAACATGGATTTTTTTTTTTTTCAAAAGTAGTCATTTGTTTATTGATTAGTGTTACATTTTCATCGCATTTCAATCTTTTTCGTCATCATGGATACGTTAAAAATTCGAGTAATTATGGAATATGAGTACCGTCGTGGCAGCAACGCGGCACAAGCGGCACGCAACATCAACGACGTTTACGGAGCTAACACTACAAACCAACGCACCACTTGTTATTGGTTTGCTCGCTTCCGTTCTGGAAATTTCGACCTGAAAAATGAACCTCGCGGTCGTCCGAAGACTTTGGTGGACAATGACGAATTAAAGGCGATTGTGGAAGCTGATGATACACAATCTACGGCTGAATTAGCAGCAGCTTTCGACGTTAGCGTCAAAACAATATTGGTCCATTTGCGTCAAATTGACAAGGTAAAAAAGCTTGACAAATGTGTGCCCCACGAACTCAATGATCGCCAGCGCGAAGTACGCGTCGAGACGTGCCTTGCACTGCTCAACAGACACACAAATGAAGGAATTTTGAACCGCATTGTTACCTGCGATGAAAAATGGATTCTGTTTGATAACCGCAAGCGCTCAGCAAGTTGGTTGGATCCTGGTTCAGCACCTAAACAATACCCTAAACGAAAACTTACCCCTAGAAAAATGATGGTCACTGTTTGGTGGTCTAGCGCCGGTGTGATTCATCACAGCTTCTTACCAAACGGGATGAGCATTACTTCAGATGTGTACTGTGAAGAACTGAACACAATGATGGAGAAGCTGGCACATCTCCAACCAGCATTGGTCAATCGCTCGTCTCCGCTACTCCTGCACGACAACGCGCGACCTCATACTGCACAGCAGACGGCCTCCAGGTTGCAAGAACTGGGGTTGGAAGCTCTCCGTCATCCGCCCTACTCACCAGACCTTGCGCCTACAGACTACTACTTTTTCCAGAATTTGGATAACTTCTTGGCGGGAAAAAAATTCAATACCCGAGAGGTAGTACAAAATGCCTTTGAAGAATTTGTTGCCTCCCGTCCAGCTGATTTCTTTAAGAAGGACATCAATAAACTGCCACTGCGTTGGCAAAGATGCATTGATTGCATGGGTGATTACTTCGATTAATACAAATAAAAAATGAATGAAAAAAATTCGTTTAAATTTTTTCATACAAAACGGCAATTTCATAGGTAAAGACCTATTATTTGAAACCCTCACAGTAAGCCATTTGACACTATGTATGTCGCTCGGTACAGTTTGCAAAACTTTTTTTTTAATTTTCTTGTTTGCCCCCCAAATGTGACCCCCATATTCAAAATTTATTTATTTACGTTACACGTCCGTGTTTGGCTTACAGAAATTCATACGTTTACTAAATTTCAACTGAATCGGTCCATTAGATTCGGAGGTGACAGATGGACAGGAGACACAGGATTGATCCTGTAAGAGCATCGTTTTTACCCGACTACGGCAAAGCCAAAAAGAAGGGTTATGATTTTAGCAGTCTATGTATGTAAGTATGTATGTATATAAGTATGTATTTACGTGTGTTCCACCGTAGCGCCTAAATTACTGAACCGATTTTATGAATGAGGTACCAATAGATTCGTAATAATGGTCCGGGTGACTTAAGCTATATAAATTCTCCCTAAATTTAATATGGTGGACTTTATATATATAAATTTATATATATAAATATATTTATATAAATTTCTGACCACGAAAAAAATTTTATTGAGATAATAATGGCATGCTTGGTATCAAAAGAAATGTCTTGGCTCCACTGTACTTTAGCACCCGCGCGTCCGAAACTTCACAATTTTATAGCGTGTTGATGACTTCGAGTAAAACACTTTCGAAAAATATTACACTGTGCAAACAACTAGTTTTTGAAAAAAAAAAATACTAAGGTTCACAAAAACAAACTTAGTTACACAATACATTAAACATTAGTTCAAAAATACATTAAAAAGGGTCTATACTACCCAAAAAAAAAAAATAGCTACTGTACAAAAGCAACGGGTGCTACACACAGTACAGTGGTTCCAAGGTCTTGACGAGCAGATTACAAATATGTATAATTATATGTTATATTGTTTAAGTAAATAAATGTTTCTGCCTGCCTAGCCTTTTCCCAACTATGTTGGGGTCGGCTTCCAGTCTAACCGGATGCAGCTGAATACCATTATTTTACATGGAGCGACTGCCTATCTGACCTCCACAACCCATTAACTGGATAATACGATACCGCTTGGTAAGACTGATTGTCAGACTTTCGGGCTTCTGACGACCCCTAACGACTGTCAAAGATCCACGAATGATAGTCGGGACCAACAGCTTAACGTGCTTTCCGAGGCACGGAGGAGTCTCGGTATGTAAAGATGGTCACCCATCCACGGACCAACCCCGGCAAGCGTAGCTTAACCTGATGGATCGACCTGTGCGGCTGTTATTACTTAGCCACGAGCTCCTCCTAAATAAATATGTTTAAATTGTTAAAAATAAGTAAACGTGGAGATAATAAAATTAATTTAATTGGTTCTACGAGTATACCGACCGCGGCGAGCGTGAGTTTTTGAACTTACTTTTTATTTTCTTTTGAGGTACAGAACACTAAAAACATACACAACTAAGGTCCCATCCATCCCTAAAGATTATTGTAGACAGGTTCATGAAAGCATGCTAGTATATCTATCACAAGTTACCTGGTTTATTCCCGGCAGAGTAAGATTAATGTCCCCGGAGCAGGCACGCAGCCTGTAAGTTATGGCTTAGGCTCCTGTTAGACAGACAACAAATTCTGGACACGTGTTGGGATGGACACCTTTAGTGATGTTCATTAAGGTGAATGTGTATTTGACGCTGATTGGTAGAGGTTTACAGCTTTAACTGGCTATGAGACTGAATTTTGTCCTGATTAAGGCGAGTAGTGCCGCCAACTAGCGCGACCATTAAGGAAAAAAATCATAAGTCTGGAGATATGGAACATTTTGAAATTTCCTATTATGCTCACATTTTTAGTCAGATGAGGTAGATTTTTTTGACCTCACCTGACCTCATCTGACTAAAAATGTGAGCATAATAGGAAATTTCAAAATGTTGCATATCTCCAGACTTATGATTTTTTTCTCAATGGTAGCACTAGTTGGCGGCATTACTCGCCTTAAGTAATAGGGGTTGAAGTATGAAATTGCCGTTTATTGTATTAGGAACTTCGAATTGACATAGAACCTTCATGGTTTGAGATTTTTGAGTGAAACTTTTTTCACATGGTACCTATGAAGTTCTTCTTTTAAAAAATGTACGACATTCGATTATCGACTTTCAGTTGTTTTTTTTTTATTCAGCTTGGACAAGAAAGATGGATACTTCGAAAATACGAGTTATTTTTGAATACGAGTTCCGACACGGAACTAACGCGGCAGAAACAGCTCGCAATATCAATGTTGCGTTTGGAGAGGGGACTGCTAATAAACGCACCGTGCGATTTTGGTTTAAACACTTTCGTGATGGAAACTTTGATTTGAAGAACGAACCACGTGGAAGACCGCCCACACAGGTGAATAACAATGAATTGAAAGAGATGGTGGAAGCCGATCCGAGCCAAACTACCCAGGAATTAGCGGCATGGTTTAACGTTACCTTACCAACAATATCGACTCATTTGCGTCAATTCAATAAAATAAAAAAAAATATGAGAAATGGGTGCCTCATGACTGGACTGATCTGCAGAAAGAAACGCGTGTTGAAACTTGTGTTGCCTTGTTGAATCGAAACAGAAATGAAGGAATTTTGGATCGAATTGTGACATGTGATGAAAGTGGATTCTTTACGATAACCGTAAGCGAAAAATGCAATGGCTGACCCCAGGTCAAATGCCGCAACAGTGTCCTAAAGCAAAGCTTACCAATAAAAAGGTAATGGTAACTGTTTGGTGGTCTCAGCATGGTGTTATTCACTATAGCTTTCTCCGATCTGGTCAAGCAATAACGGCAGATGTCTACTGTGCCGAACTCGGAACAATGATAGCAAAACTAGCAGTGAAACAGCCCCGCCCCGACTCATGAATCGATCTTCACCATTATTGCTCAATGATAACGCGAGACCTCATACAGCACCAGAAACCGTTTTAACTCTACAGGAACTGCAATTAGAAACCATTCGTTACCCTCCGTATTCACCAGAACTTGCTCCAACGGTCTACCATTTTTTTCGTGATTTGGACAATTTTCTACGTGATAAAAGTTTTCTTCTCAGGAGGCAGTACAAAATGCTTTCACATAGTTTGTCGAATCTAGATCACGAGAGTTCTATCGCAAAGGCTTATATGACCTTCCTATTAGATGGCAGCAATGTACCTATAGAAAATAATGGTAATTATTTTGATTAAATAAATATGTTAAATTAAAAAAAAAAACGAATTTCGATTTTTCAGTACAAATCGGCAATTTCATACTTTAACCCCTAATATTACAATGACCTTGTTTTTGGAAGAAGGCTAGTAGCTTAGGCTAGGCTAGGGTTGTTTTTGGACAATCATATTTTATTATAACATCTCAAAATTCCTCAAAGAGTTGTCATAGTATTGGTAGTTGGCTTATTTTTTAGGGTTTCGTACCCAAAGGGTAAAACGGGACCCTTATTTATTTATTTAATACTTCAAGCACACAAATGTACAGAGGCGGACTTAATGCCATGGGCATTTTCTACCAGTCAACCTTCGGGTGATGCAGAGACAAACAGTGGCAGGTGCCTTATTACTAAGACTCCGCTGTCCGTCCGTCCGTCTGTCACCAGGCCGTACCTCATGAACCGTGATAGTTCTTTAGACAGTTGAAATTTTCACAGATGATGTCTTTTTGTTGCCGCTATAACAACAAATACAAAAAAAAAACAGAATAAAATAAATATTTAAGGGGGCTCCCATACAACAGACATGATTTTTTTGCCGTTTTTATAGATAATGGTACGGAACACTTCGTGCGCGAGTCCGACTCGCACTTGGCCGGTTTTTTTTTATTGTTTACTATGACTATAGGCGCTTTTAACGAGCACGTCTTCCTACATAAGTTTCACATGTATAATTTTCAACTTGATGCAGGTCACGGGGACAATCTGCGACTCCCGCATTCCCCTTAAACTTAAGGGGAAGATATATAAAACAATGGTTAGACCTGCTGTCTTGTATGGATCAGAATGTTGGGCCACAAAAGGGATAAATGAAAAGCAGTTGCATGCAGCTGAGATGAGAATGCTAAGAGGGATGTGTGGTGTTACACGAATGGATAGAATAAGAAATGAGTACATAAGAGGAAGTCTAAAAGTGGCACCGGTGACTGAAAAGCTGTGCGGAAATCGGCTGTCATGGTATGGGCATGTGATGCGGAGGAGTGAGGAAAATGTCGTAAGGAAAGTTTTGGGTATGAATGTCGATGGCTATAAGGGTAGGGGAAGACCAAAGAAACGATGGATGGATTGTGTGAAAGATGACATGGCTAGAAAGGGGGTCACTACCGAGATGACGAATAATAGAGAAGTATGGAAAAAAAGGACATGTTGCGCCGACCCCAAATAGATTGGGATAAGGGCAGGAGAATGATGAATTTTCAACTTGATGTAGGTAACCAATATATTGATTTAAAAGATAGGTACGAAGAGTTTCTTGCCCGTTCTTCTTCATAGGTTTGGAATGAGCTATACCTTCCTATACACCAATCCGTATACCCAGCAAAAATTGATAGCAAATAGCGAAGCCCAACGTTTCAGCAGTTCAATAATATCAATTTCAGTTGTAATCATAATACCATTGCCAGCAATATGATTACGCCTGAAATTGATATTATTTTCCTGTTGAGAAACCCTTACGTGTTGTTGGGATCCTGTTATGCATGCATAACAGGATCCCAACAACACGTAAGGGTGACCTATGCTATTTACGTAGATATAGTAATAGGATATATTATTATATAATAATATATAACATATAATAAAATATAGATAATATATTGATAAAAATAATAGGGATAGGATAGGATAATAATAGAGGAGCTCGTGGCTAAGTAATAACAGCCGCACGGGTCGATCCATCAGGTTAAGCTACGCTTGCCGGAGTTGGTCCGTGGATGGGTAACCATCTTTACATACCGAGACTCCTCCGTGGCTCTGAAAGCACGCTAAGCCGTTGGTCCCGGCTGTCATTCGTGGATCTTTGACAGTCGTTACGGGTAATCAGAAGCCCGAAAGTCTGACAACTAGTCTTACCAAACGGGTATCGTATTACCCAGTAACTGGGTTGTGGAGGTCAGATAGACAGTCGCTCCATATAAAATACTGGTATTCAGCTGCATCCTGTTAGACTGTAAGCTGACCCCAACATAGTTGGGAAAAGGCTAGGCAGATTGAATAGGGATAGGATAGGGATAATAGGGATATTGGTAATATTATGTCGGCAATCCATTTGCATCCAAATGACCCCTTATGACCCCTATGCAAATGTCAACAATTTTCGAGTAATTTGACATTTTATATTTTTTTAGGATTCCGTACCTCGAAAACGAAAAAACGGAACCCTTATAGGATCACTTCGTTGTCCGTCTGTCTGTCTGTCAAGACCCTTTTTCTCAGGAACGCATGGAGGTGTCAAATTGAAATTAATATAAAACACGTAGGTCTATGATCCCTTGCCGTCTTATTACAAAACAAGGTTCAACTTCAAACCCAGGTTTAAACCATGGACTCTTTTATGAATTTCGAACTTTATTCCGACACATTAAGATGTCAGTTTTACAAAACTGACAACCGGACTAAGTTGTCAATTTTGTAAATCTGACATCTTAATGCGTCGGAATAAAGTTCGAATTTCAAAAAAGGATCCATGGTTTAAATCTGGGTTTGAAGATGAACCTTGTTTTGTAATAAGACGGATAGAGTTTAAAAAAAATCAAGCTTCTAAGTCAACGCAATAAAAAATACGGCCATTTTGTGACATATTTTGATACTCGTAACTGCACAACTTGAAAGCCATAGCAGTATTCTCCAAAAAATTATGCAGAGACGTATAGTAGACTATCCAAATGACGCCAATTAAGTAAATATGTTTAATTAAGTCCCATGTAATATTCAGGCTTGTATACCAGGCTGAAAAATGGCATGTACTTAATTAAACCTCAAATAATTCCCATTTTGCTTTCTTAAAAATATTATTGAACACCTCTTTTTGTGAACCTCAAATAATTAACATTTTGCTTTTTTAAAAATATTATTGAACACTTCTTTTTGTGAACCTCAAATAACTCCCATTTTGCTTTCTTAAAAATTATATTGAACACCTCTTTTTGTGAACCTCAAATAATTAACATTTTGCTTATGAAAACCTCTTTTGTGAACCTCAAATAATTCCTATTTTGGGGTCACAATAACTGGGATCACCCAACGTAGATTTAGCGCACGCTCGGCTCACGCTTGGTAGATCACAGTTCTAACCTTTATTTTTTTGCGTGGAGCAATGCTCATGCAGTCTGCACTACCACGGGGAGATAGTGCAGTTATGTGGGACTCCAACCCACTAAAACTCCACGGTGTTCTCCGCGGCCGGCCGTACGTCACCGGACCCTCCTCTGGGGAGTACCCCCAATCTCCGGCGCACCAGAACACACTGCACGCCGTGACCACCCCAGGGACCAAACCAGCACATGGGTGCCAGACGACCCCGTATCTGGGTACCCTTGGAGGAGAGGGGTAAGGTCAGTAGCCCCGCCGCTTACCACTTTTCGGCCGCAGAGGATAGGGAGAGCGCAAAACACCATACCGACACTGCTCCTCCCCTGCGGGTGGCGACCCCGTTAAGGCCGCGGAAGGTAGGGCGAGCGGCGCACCACAATACCGGCACTCCTCTTCCGCCCTGCGGCCTCCCTTCAACCCTAAGCCGCAATGCCTCCCATACACATCACGGCCCGCCTCAGTTGCGATGTCGCCCAAGCGGCACCGCAACCTACTTGTTAGCTGGTACATGTCGGCTTATCGGCAAAAGCCTTGACGTGCGGCCCCCTCCTCGGGTTCCTCTTCGCTTCACCGTGGGTGACCAAGCCACAGCTACTGAGCCCTCCAGCCTCGACAATGCGGGAACCCACCGGGGGATCACAGTTCTAACCTAGCCTAACCCGTTTGGTCGGCGTACTCTAGCTTAGTTACTGCGACCAATTACTGTACCTACTCGTGTAACTCATTAGGGTTGTCTTCTATAACGACGCAGCGCGTAAGTGAGTATCGAACTAACGTGAGAGCCGGCCGGCGCGCGGCAGCCCACATTGAATTAGCCCGACAAGTCGAGTCCACCGCGTACTTGTGCTTCATACCTAAAATGCGGAGTGCGTCTGGCCTGACCATGTACACACCCGTATTCAGCCTTACTCGTAGTGTTTCGACGAGCGTCTGCAGCCGCCAATAAAAACATCAAACATTTTCATTAAACAATACAAGGTCGAAACTAATGTTAAAACAATCAAAATATCTTTCTCCGTCCTTACTACCTTCAAATACCACACACTTTTTCACTACATTACCGTGCGTAACATTTTTTCTTCCTAATTAAACTTATCTTAATGACAGTAGACACAAAAACTACAGGAAGTAGACCTCGTGAAAGTTCGTTACATTGTGGCCTTCGAGTAGTAGGAACATGACTTGATTGTTGCTACTGGTCACAGATACTGTGGTTCATTAGTTTTAATCTTGAATGAAGTGCTATTGTTATAAATAAAGACATTGGTGCCGATTCTGTTGTACACCGAACTAAACTAACTAAACTATCACTAAAATACCTTACTTTTTGCTGTGAGAATCTTAGAGCTATTCTGCAAAAAAAAACCTCTAAATTTAATAACAATTTTGACACAACTAAAATCGGGTTTGACAATCGTGACTCCGCGTGGTATAGTGCCTGTAGTATATTTGACCCGGTCGAAATCACTATGAAGTGACAAGGCCTGTCATATTTTGTTCACCGACATCGCTGTCGTTACCGGGTCAAATATCTTTTAGAGCTGGAGGGGCGCAGGGAGGGGGCTTCAACGTGTTTTATATGGAATGTAGGTACCTTTTTTTTGGTACCTACATGTTCAGTCATAGGGGTTTATGGGTCTTCTAAAGAGGAGCCAAATTTTCATTATTTTTGCGATAGGACTCACCGTTTTCGAGATATATGCAAAAGAAAAGAAAAAAATACACTACTGTTTTTGCATCCGAAGTCAAGGTCTCGGTGTGAATTTTAGTTCATGTCAACTAATTTTGTTCCACACCTTTTTAATCGCGATTAAACAGTCTGATTTAGTTTGATAATTAAAATTTTAGGTGAAAACAGTCAAATTCAGAATAGCAAAATTGCCATTTTCACTAAACAAATAACTCCGTACAATCTTAGTCCTGTCAAACTAAAATATAGTTAAGTTGTGTCACTTTAGTCAATTTCAGAATGGGTAATCGTCGTTTGACAGGAATAAACTAAATTTTAGTGATTTTTAGTCTAGTTTAGAGGCATTTGTGACAAGAGAATCGGCACCAATAAGTAGTAAAATTATGAGATCGAACTTACAGAGCCAAATAACGTGTGTGCTGATGCCAATTAAATCCCATTTTTAACAGCATTTAGTAGTAAATGTATTCTATTTTGTACTTAGTCAATCAATCTGCCTAGCCTTTTCCCAACTATGTTGGGGTCGGCTTCCAGTCTAACCGGATGCAGCTGAATATCAGTATTTTATATGGAGCGACTGCCTATCTGACCTCCACAACCCAATTACTGGGTAATATGATACCCCTTGATAAGACTGATTGTCAGACTTTCGGGCTTCTGACGACCCGTAACGACTGTCAAAGATCCACGAATGACAGCCGGGACCAACGGTTTAACGTGCTTTCCAAGGCACGGAGGAGTCTTATTATGTAAAGATGGTCACACATCCACGGACCAACCGCGGCAAGCGTAGCTTAACCTGATGGATCGACCCGTGCGGCTGTCATTACTAGCCACGAGCTCCTATCATCTATTTTGTACTTAGTATAATAATCAAATAGAAAAGCTATACATATAACTTTGGCAATACAACACTAGTATCTGGCTCCTCAGTCCAGACGTTTTAAAGAAAACATATTATGTAACTATGCACGGAGCTATTAATTACAGCAGTATCGAAAACTGTAGCACATTATGTTTAGTAGAAGATTCTACTCAATATACGTATAATCCAACATTCTACATATCAATCAGTATTTAAGAAGATGTAAATTATGTAACAAAAACCTTTAAGCTAGATCGTAATTCTGCATTTAAAATAATAGATGACCTTTTATCCAGTTCCCGCGAAGATCATAATTTTGGCCATTTTGGTCAACCGCACACCAGCTGCAGTAGCTTAACACTAACTTGAACCACGAAAACCACCCTTATCGCTACGAAATTAAGGTGCTAGTATAGACATACAGTTGACTATTCAGCAGTAGTAAAAATCCAAACAGTGGAAAACGTGGTTGGTACAACCAAATAGAAAATTCTGATACCTACTTATATTCATCACTCTCCTGCCCTTCAAAATCTGCCTAGCCATTTCCCAATTATGTTGGGGTCGGCTTCCAGTCTAACCGGATATAGCTGAATACCAGTATTTTACATGCGACTGCCTATCTGACCTCCACAACCCAGTTAGGTACTAGGTAACACGATACCTCTTGTTGTTGTCAGACTTTCAGGCTTCTGCATGACGACCCGTAAAGACTGTCAAAGATCCAAAAATGACAGCCAGGACCAACGGTTTAACGTGCTTTCTGAGGCACGGGGAAGGTGGTCAATTCCAGTTCATTTTGGGGTCGGCGCGGCGCAACATGTCTTTTCATACTTCTCTATTAGTCGTTATCTCGGCATTCACTCTCTTTCTAGCCATATCATCTTCTACACAGTCCATCCATCGTTGCTCTGGTCTTCCCCTACTCTTAGAGCCATTCACATTTATACTCGAACCTTTCCTCGCTCTCGTCATTATATTCCTTTAAAAAAATACTTACAGCTGTTTTTGCCGCAGTTCTCGCGGAGATGTTGTTATTTGTTACTGGAGAGGTCGAGTGTTGATACGTAGTCAGGTCACGTCTTTACTTATCGAGCGCAATATTATTCCGATCCCATGTTGGAAAGACGAGAGTAAAAGGGAATCTGTGTAAACGAAATATCAACTAGACATTTGTGAGTCCTTTTCCCTTTTCTTGACATTTTGACTCCATTCAAATGATACATATCAGACCTTCAATTGTCAGTCAAGCAGCAGTGGGAACATTGTAGGCTGACTGGCTTTTGCCAGCGGCTTCGCCCGCGTGGATGTCGAAAATTATCCCTCGGGAACCGTACATTTTTCCGGCCTATGTGCTATTCTAGGCCAAAATCTATCTCTGTGCCAAATTTCATCCAGATCCGTTCAGCCGTTCTGGCGTGATTGAGTAACAAACACCCATCCATCCATCCAAGCTTTCGCATTTATAATAGCAGTAAGATTGTGCATGCTTTGAGTTTCAGTAGAAACAACATGGCGAAAGGTCAATCCTATTCTTATTCCGATCGTAGGTAAGTAAGTTCCTTTGTAAAAGTGAACGACATTCAAGTGTCCTAGTCACGACCCGCGCGGGTGTACAGCAGCGTTCTAAATGTAAATTAAAACTAGCAACTGACAGCATTTTAGTTACTTAATAATATTCTTATCAATCTTTTATTGGCATTTAGCTATGATATCACGGAATATGGACTGGGTTCCAGTCAAATTCGACTTCTATTGTTTACTTAACGTACCTTTTTCAAATTTGAACGAACCTCGTTTTTCTTTACGAGGTTCGTTTTTCTTTCTAGAACACATTCAATATTTGAATGATTGAATGTCAGCCAGTATAACATTGTCGGGTACCCCTCACACGAGTTCGGTGTGAAGTAATTTTACCTAATATTGTACGTAGTATGAGTTCTATACCAAGAAAATATTTTTTTATTATTAACGTTCTCATACTACGTACATACATACAATGTATACATACATACATACATACAAACTCATACTACGTACAATATTAGGTAAAATTACTCGGACCCGATTCACACCGAACTCGTGTGCTTTTAAAATATAAAAAGATGTTGAGCTTTGAAAACTATTCTTCTTTATTTACCAATATTAAGGTCTTTACCTATGAAATTGCCGTTCTGCAGTACTGGCCATTTCAAATCAAAATAATTTTTGTTTGGCTAAGAATTCTAATTTCAAATTAATTTTATTTTAAAAACATAGATTTTTTTTTCCAAAAGTAGTCATTTGTTTATTGATTAGTGTTACATTTTCATCGCATTTCAATCTTTTTCGTCATCATGGATACGTTAAAAATTCGAGTAATTATGGAATATGAGTACCGTCGTGGCAGCAACGCGGCACAAGCGGCACGCAACATCAACGACGTTTACGGAGCTAACACTACAAACCAACGCACCACTTGTTATTGGTTTGCTCGCTTCCGTTCTGGAAATTTCGACCTGAAAAATGAACCTCGCGGTCGTCCGAAGACTTTGGTCGACAATGACGAATTAAAGGCGATTGTGGAAGCTGATGATACACAATCTACGGCTGAATTAGCAGCAGCTTTCGACGTTAGCGTCAAAACAATATTAGTCCATTTGCGTCAAATTGGCAAGGTAAAAAAGCTTGACAAATGGGTGCCCCACGAACTCAATGATCGCCAGCGCGAAGTACGCGTCGAGACGTGCCTTGCACTGCTCAACAGACACACAAATGAAGGAATTTTGAACCGCATTGTTACCTGCGATGAAAAATGGATTCTGTTTGATAACCGCAAGCGCTCAGCAAGTTGGTTGGATCCTGGTTCAGCACCTAAACAATGCCCTAAACGAAAACTTACTCCTAGAAAAGTGATGGTCACTGTTTGGTGGTCTAGCGCCGGTGTGATTCATCACAGCTTCTTACCAAACGGGGTGAGCATTACTTCAGATGTGTACTGTGAAGAACTGAACACAATGATGGAGAAGCTGGCACATCTCCAACCAGCATTGGTCAATCGCTCGTCTCCGCTGCTCCTGCACGACAACGCGCGACCTCATACTGCACAGCAGACGGTCTCCAAGTTGCAAGAACTGGGGTTGGAAGCTCTCCGTCATCCGCCCTACTCACCAGACTTGCCCCTACAGACTACTACTTTTTCCAGAATTTGGATAACTTCTTGGCGGGAAAAAAATTAAATACCCGAGAGGCAGTACAAAATGCCTTTAAAGAATTTGTTGCCTCCCGTCCAGCTGATTTCTTTAAGAAGGGCACCAATAAACTGCCACTGCGTTGGCAAAGATGCATTGATTGCATGGGTGATTACTTCGATTAATACAAATAAAAAATGCATGAAAAAAATTCGTTTAAATTTTTTCATACAAAACGGCAATTTCATAGGTAAAGACCTATTATTTATATGATATTGACCAAGATATTATGAGTGTTAGTTTTGATCAACAGTAGTACGGATACATCATATAGTAGAAGGTGTTAAAAATTTAACTCTAAAAACTTTAAGGAGTGCTTTAGACCATCGAATAACTTTTACTATGGGACCAACTTTGAAATCGCGAAAAAAAAAAATCTACTGTTGCGTACATTTTGGTGAGACACGAACATAAATAAAGGCAACAGCTGATTTTTTAGGGTTCCGTAGTCAACAAAGAACCCTTATAGTTTCGCTATGTCCGTCCGTCTGTCCGTCTGTCCGTCCGCACCTTAGCTCAGAGAGTCTTAGCTCGCCGTCCGGTAAGGACCAGGCCCGGGTCGACGGCGCGTTGTGTTCCACGCGCGCCTCAAAGAGATGTCAACAGTGACGGGGTCAATTGGGCCGATGCCGCCGGGGTCGCGGGTAGTTCGAAAGAGATACCGTGGCCCTGGCACGGGCAACTGAAGGATCATGGGTGGGTTTTAGTCAGTAAAAGTCTGACACGCCCTCCCGCTCTGCCCAGAGCGGGAGAAATCATTTGATGATTGTACTAGAAAGGAATAAAATAAAATCATGAAAACCAATTTTTTTTTAGGGTACCTTCTGGACACGTAAAGTGGGGATGTTTTTTTTTTTCGTCTACCGCATGGTGTGGGGTGTTGTTAGATGGGTCTTTCAAAAATTTTGCGGGTTTCTGAAAACAATTTTTCGATTTAGGGATCCGTTTCAAAGCAATTCTAAAAAAAGATATTAATTAAAATAAGCCGTGGCAGCTGCCACGACCAGCCTCCACTGACAGCGCCCGTTCACGAACCTGACACATGGATTAGCACCATTCAAATGAGATGTGACAGTGTTAGGATTCGACACACATACTTACTAGAAATTCAATAAGAATTATGGTGTTTGTATCGTAGGGAGTCAATCAGCGCAGGGCCGTTCTAGTTCAGGGTCTCGACAAAAATGGGCAAAAGATTACATGTAGATATTTTGTTTGAATTTGTCGATTCCGGACCATGAATCTTGAGAACGGACCCCAAATCCTGTAAGGTACTGCTACCCAGACATTTGTAGTTAAAACTGTTATCAGAGATAGCACGTCCATACATTGATGTCGTTGCTATTTCGATACAAGGAACCAAATTCAGATTACCATTTAAGTTAGCGATTAGAATACTTGTTTGTTTACGAGTAAATATCAAAATGCAGGTTCAAATCAGCTTGTAACAGGAACTAGATATTTAAGCTCGAAGTCTATGTTTGTTTGCGCAATATTTGATACTTACTACGCAATGAAACTTGCTTGTAAACAATTTGTTTTTGCAATTTCTACCGAATATGGTATCTTCGTAGGGACTATCGTAAAGGCAAATGAGGAGTAACAGATCAAAGTGTCAATCCATCATTAAAACTTTTGAGACAAAGGCATAATCTGTTATATTTCAAATTAGCAATTGCCTGCGGCTCCGCCTGCGTGGATATCGGAAAATATCCCACGGGAACGAAAATCCTTCCCTATTCCTTGTCTACATTATAAAGGGAACCTCTGTGCAAAATTTCAGCTTTCTAGGTTCAAGGGATTGAGCTGGGCGTTGATGAGTCAGCCAATCAGTGTTCAGGACTTCACTTTTTATTTATATAAATTAACACGTGTTGGTATCCACTTGCGCGCCCGCGGGAAGTTTGTTCCCCAACAGTAGATTGTCCGTGGGAACAAAGTTCCCAAGATAATCTTTTTTTACTTTTAACCTTGTTCCACCACTATTCAGTACTAATATCCAATTCCTTGCATTTACTGTGATAGATTATCTGTGTCCGAACCTTTTGAGATACGACAACACTCACTGAACTAGTCTATGACATTCAAAAAATATTATTTTCGCTGTCATAAAATCTAAAGTAGGTAAACAATAACAAGTTTTTGTCTCAACTTCGGAAGCTTGTAAATAATGAATATTGTACTGTGATAAGTGGTTTCATTTATGTTTCACGTTAAGAGTTAACACAGCATGCATTTTAAACCATAAAAAATATAGGTCATTGTTTGTTTTTTCTTTGTAGAAAATCTAGAAATCTAGAATCTAGAAATCTGAAACTAAGTGTGTTTGCTCTTTAAAAACCTATTTTTGTGAATTCTATACGATCATACATTCAAGCGAAACATACACTACAATAGAGTCCAGTTCTCTGGCATCCATTAAAACATTCGAGCGTTACAAGATTCCAAGAACCTTCGTCGCTTCGGCATTGTTTGTAAACACGTGCGAAGTGCGGGCTGACGACGTGGTGCGCGTACGCATGACTGTACTACCAACTGTTTTTTGTGTAGAGCCGTTTTCGTACGAGTGGGTATGTACTGTAAAGGCCCGGTACTCACAGGTCCTTTACTGGGGGTAACAAATAAGTAGAACGAGGTCGGGAGACGAAAGGCTTATGCTGTATATATTTATAATTATTACTCTATTCCAAGATAAAAATATATCACACTGCCTAAGCGGAGCCCTAGCTAAAATCTATCTGTCATCCTACAAAGAAAAACAAGGTTCGTTTTTCTTTCTAGGACACATTCAATATTTGAATGATTGAATGTCAGCCAGTATAACATTGTCGAGGCTTGAACAAAGCATCAAACCTCCACAGTACCTACGTCATATTTTGACATGAGTCAGATGTAACAAAGATTAAAAATTTGTTAGAAAATAAAAAATAATAAAAAAAAAAACCCGCCAGGTGCGTGTTGGAACACGCACAATGAAGGGTTCCGTAGTTGAAAAGAATTTAGCCCAAAAACAAACTAAACAATAGATCCCAAAAAAAAAAAAATGTTATAAAACTACAAATTAACAATTTTTGGACTTTTTCTTTTACTTGTGCTGTGAGACCTTGCTTCTTACCAGATTTCATTATTCTAGGTCAACGGGAAGTACCCTATAGGTTTTGATATACTTGCGACAGTTGCGAGTATCAAAATGTTGATTTAGAAGTTTGTTTTTTTTTAGAACTCTAAGGGATTATAGACTTACGTATTCGATATTAATTTCAACTTGGTATCTCCACGCCTCCTTGAGAATAAGGGTCATGAAAGATTTAAAGAGTTGAAATTTTTTTTTATATGATAGAATTACAAATTAACAATTTTCGGACTTTATCCTTTATTTGTGCTGTGAGAGCTTGCTTCTTGCCAAATTTCGTGATTATAGCACAACGGGAAGTACCCGGGTTTTGATTTACTTGCGAGTATCAAAATATGTCGCATAAATAGCCGCATATTTTTATTGCGTTGACTTAGAAGCTTGAGTTTTTTAGGACTCCAAGAGACCACAGACTTACATATTTGATATTAATTTCAACTTGATACCTCCACGCGTTCCTGAGGAAAAGGGTCTTGACATACTGACAGACAGACAGACAGACAGACGGACAACAAAGTGATCCTATAAGGGTTCCGTTTTTTCCTTTTGAGGTACGGGACCCTAAAAATAATTAATAAAAAAATTAAAAAAATACTTTGTTTACCGATAGAGCAATAGAAATTAGCAATTCAGACCTAGGAGAGCATCTAGCTGATATCCTACAAACCAGCTAGAATGAACCAATGAGACTTTTTCGTGAAATGCCGAAGTATCTCTTGGACGAAGCGCAGTTTAGTTGTACGAGTATGTGTGTGCGTGAGCGTGTACTTAACTTGCAGGAGCACGGTTTTGTGGCATCACTTTTGATGCACGCTGCGCTCCATCTTCCTTTTTTTGTTGATCTAAGGCCTGCGCTAAGACACATCGAATTTTAGAACATAGCGTAGCATGACCACTTCTATCTGTACTCTAGAAGATACAGTGACATTTCTTTTTGAAGTTGCGTTAGAGAAATCAGCCTTTCTACAAATTATCGTTTTGTCCTTTGTTTCTACGACGGTCTGAAGTACTAGCATGAACGCGTGATATAACTACTTATATAAAGTAAATTCGAACGATTTTTGTAAGGAAATAAATACAATAACTATACTATAACATTTTGGTTTATTTTTTTGCAACAAGTGCCCCAAGTCTAAAAACTAAGTAGGTACTTAAATATTATGTGTGAAACGATTATTTCCAATTTTAAAATCGTTCGAATTTACGTTAAGTACGTTAACCCCGCCCGTTCGGGCTAAGCCCACTTTACTGGTCACATACTACGCGGCTTCTTTACTAAATGTACCTCGTGGGGACACCAGTGACGTCACGGACCTGGGCGACTTCGGGTATAGTTAGGAGATAGCATTTTGGAATGACCACCGCTAAATGTACAGTCAGCAACAAAAGTCGATTAACATTTGAGTTTTCTAAATCTTTATTATTGAGAAAAATACTTACTAAAATCGGAACAGATTTAAATTTTAAAGAAAATTAACTCTTATCTAATAAATGAAAGTCTAAAAAGCAGGTTATCGTATCATTTTGTGTTAATTTAGGTGATGTCAAAAAGTAGCAGTGTTAACCGACTTCTGTTGCTGACCGTACTTTACTAAGACACTGCCGCTACTCGAGTATATTTAATAGTATCAGTTTAAAATAAATCATTACTAAATATACCCTATTTCGACACTAAACACTTAGAATGCAAAAGCGAGCGAAGCGAGTGAACATAGACCCCGCCGTCCCCTTCTTGGTTATTTTTTTTTAAGCCATTGATCCCCGCGAAGCGGGGCTCCTCGACTATGCCTTACTAGGCTGCGCCTTACTATTTAATAACCATTCCATGGCAGTCAGGTGAAAAGAGATCAGCCAGCGAAAGCGTCTGTAATGAATTCCGGATATATTTGTAGTATGTAGTCACGCAATACTAGCTCCTAAGTATACCAGATTATGATACTCTAACTCGGGTGTATTTAGTAAGAAATGTTGAAAGCCTCCCGACCAAAACCGTACGCGGAGTTTCCACAAGGTACATTTTGTTATGACGCTACTACGCGTGCAGTTTCAGTCTCTTTGAAAAGCTCAATGTGTCATACTAACGACCGGGTACCTACTGTAACATAGTCGTAACTTATCAGTGACCTCCCCCTGTCTTATCACACATGATTACTGGAGGTCAGGGCAAGGTACAATCAGACACAATCAGATAACAATCACAACGCTAATAAATACAATATCATTGCCAATATGGGACATATTCGCATGTTTCCGGTCTTAGACGTGACTAACGTGACCAGCGGGTGCATAGATTTATGATATCATGTAGTCACTTTAATTGATATGGCTGGTTGGCTGGTTTATGATGTTGGAATATTTTTTATAAGTACATACGGTGCCCTCTAAAATTGAAACTAGAATTTTAAAACATTGTGATTTAAAATTCTAGTTTCAAATGTTTGAACTGACGTTCGCACGGACGTAAAAATATCACGGCGATTTTTTTTCGCGCACTCTATTTTCAACGCTCTGCTTAGCGCCGAGAGTTGAAAATCCAACAGTGTGTTTTTTCGACGCGCTGGAACGCACTCTGTTGTTGTTAGGTTGGATTCTAGAAGCTTGGCTCAACACCGAGAGTTGAAAATAGAGTGCGCGATAAAATCCCGCCGCGATATTTTTACATCCGTGCGTACGTCGGCTTAGACTGTTTTTCCACCGCACCTGGAATTGGACGTCAACGAGAAAAAAGATGACGGCGCCGAAGTAGCGACAGTACATTTACTACGGCGCCGTCATTTGTTTTCTCGTGGACGTCTCGTTCCCGCTGCGGTAGACAAACAGTGTAACGTTTTCATTGACTAATTCAACTACTTAAATAAACAAGTAACCTGATAATTTTAAAAAATATAAACATAATGTGACATCACAGCTAAAGTGCAAAAAAATGTAAAAAAAAAAAAAAAAAAAAAAAAAAAAAAAAAAATAAAAATAATAAAATAAATATGATATATATTAAGTAAAATATACAGGGTTAGTTTTCAATGACCAGCCAAAGTTTCACAGGGTGTTCTACCCATGATTATGAACAACTTTCACTATGGGACCAACTTTGAAATCACGAAAAAAAAGTCAGCTGTTTCTTACATTTTGGTCAAGTAGGTATTGAACTTTTGTATGAAACAGCTGTTTTTTTTCGTGATTTTAAAGTTGGTCCCATAGGAAAAGTTGTTCATATTCACGGGTAGAACGCCCTGTGAAAATTTGGCTGGTCATTGAAAACTAAGCCTGTATAAGTTGCCAACATATAATTGTCTAATAAGTAGTACTTACAGTAAACTACGTATATAGGTACAACGTGTTGTTTTGTATCCTCGTCATTAAGGGTGTGGTGTAGACCATCAAGTTTGATGGATTTGTTTGTTTGATGTTTGTTTCATGTTTGTTTGATGGTTTGTGGTTTGTTTGTTCGATGTTGGTGCCATGGAAAAAGTTGTTCAGTTGAACAACTTTTTCCATGGCACCAACATCGTAATCGCGAAAAAATAATCAGCCGTCCCATTCATTTGCGTCGAGTAGGTATTGAAGTTTTCTATGGGGCAGTTGAAAATTTTTTCGCAATTACGATGTTATGTGTATTTAAAAAAACCGGCTAAGTGCGCGTCGGACCGCGCACAATGAAGGGTTCCGTAGTTGAAAATAATTTATCCCAAAAACAAACTTAATATTGTAATTGAAAAACATGTTCTACACTGTGTAAAAACATGTTTTACATGTTGTATAAGACATGTTGTATGTACCTACGTCACAGTCAATTCTCCAACTGCTCATGTAAGTTTGCACTTAATCGTAAAGAAAAATTGTAAGTAATAAAACTACAAATAAACGATTTTCGGACTTTTTCCTTTACTTGTGCTGTGAGACCTTGCTTCTTGCCAGATTTCATGATTCTAGGTCAACGGGAAGTACCCTATAGGTTTTGATTTATGTCTGATTTTTAGTGTCTAGTGTTTTTTTGTGTTTTTAGGGTTCCGTACCTCAAAAGAAAAAAACGGAACCCTTATAGGATCACTTCGTCGTTCGTCAGTCTGTCTGTCTGTCAAGTCTATCAAGACCCTGTGTCTCAAGAACGCGTGGAGGTATCAAGTTGAAATTAATATCAAATACGTAGGCCTATAGTCCCTTAGAGTCCTAAAAAAATCAAGCTTCTAAGTCAACGCAATAAAGTCACCGCTGGTCGCCGCCTCAAGGAACGCGCCCACACCGGTGCCCCGTAAAAGGCCATGGACCGCACGACCCCCTGCGGATCCACCTTAAATATACAACAGTAGGTAAATAATCTGTGCTTGCAGTTTTGCAGCCTGCGAAACTGCAAGCACACACAAACACAACAAACTGCTGTTTATGTTTTGTTTTAATTTGTTGCAGTCTGTATCAAGCTTAATGTATCAAGTATCAAGTTTAATGATACCTACAGAATTATTTTTTCTAGCTTGTGTTTTCCCCTCCATCCATTCCCATTCCATATTTCGCGTGCCGCGCATCCTCTTCCAGTTTGAACGGAACCTATCCAGTTTGTCCCGCCATCTCCTGCTGAACAAAGAGCTACACATCTTTCCTATGAAACTCCGCGACTGTAAATTAGCTGTGTCTGATTGGCTTAAGAATAAATCCTATGACGACATTGAGGCTTTGGTATCAACCATAGAAATATAAAAAACAGGAGAAGTGGCATGGGGGCGTACCTGAGTGTCCACGCGTTATGCGCACGCTGTGCCTTTACTCGTCAAATGGCCGTCTCCGCGAACTAGTACGCTTTCGACCGTGGTCACGATAAATTATAAAAATGCCGTGTTGTTCAGTGGTTTCCTGCAAAAACCGAAGTGATATTAAAAACTTCGTATCTCACGGGATCACTTACCATATGTAAGTAAAAGTATTTTACTGTATTTATCTTTAAAATCATAAAAAACAACAAATCGTAAAATATTTCTTGCTTTTACTACGTTATTTTTGTTTTCAAATATCGCAGCGGCTGTACTATTTTTGCAGCAAATACATTGCTCCTTAACCACTACCTTAAGTATGTCGCTAAGCGACTAGACAAGCAATGTAAAAATAACAAAACGATACTTTATTTACGCGGAGCGTCGCATAGTACAGCCGCTGTGTCTTGCGGCGAGATAGTGATGAGGTTAAGATCCACTAAAGTAGGCTATCGATAATAATGTCGATTGCCCAACGAATATTATATTGCTATTATAGTTTATTTTTCAATTTGTCAACCGTTTTAGCCCGGTTGGAACACTTGAAAAGATGACGTTTAAGTACGGTTGGGAAACCTTTGAGAATGTAAAATAATCTTTTTTACTGTTTTTGATTATTTTACAGCGTACCTAGTAGAGAAATGCATAACCAACGGTCGTAAAGTAAGTTTATTAATGTTTAGGTGGAGTGTTTTTGGGTTTAAATTATCGCATCTTCGTGCTATTTCCTTACGTTTTTTTGGTTTTGGTATTTTACTTCCGCTAAAGTCTTTAACTATGCACCACAAGATTCAAATGCGTTGTAGTAATCGGTATGGTTCAGATAAAATATTAGTGATTTTAGCTTAAAATAAGTCAACATATTCATGCTATTTATTTGTTATGCATGAGTATGGTATGTGTTTGTTTTCATATATTTAACTATTTCTTAACTAAGGGTTTTTTGTTAACAACAAAAGCCTATTCGCCTGTTGCCTGCTACCTGCTTACTCATCGTGAGGTTAAGAAGTATAGACCACGCCTTAGGTATGTGAGCGGTGGGATGGAGGAGCAGGGGCGCATTACTCAGTACGTGCGTTGCGAACCGCCGCCTCACCCCTGTCTCAGCGGCCAACTAGTTCCTAGACTATAGACTATAGCTTAAGATACTTATTATGTAAATGATAAATAAGTTCTTATAGTACCTTTTTAGCTTCCCAAAAGATACAAATACAAAATAAGAATGGATTGATGCCACAGTAAGGCCACCTAACTGGTTCCCAACAAAATATAGCACCATATGCTCAATTCACTTTAAGGCAGAAATTTTCCAGCCTCTAAAGAAAACTCGCAGGCTTTTTGAATGGGCAATCCCAAAATTAAGAGTACGTCAAGTACTGAACAAATACCTCCACTTTACAGGTCTGTGAGTAAACACATCATAACAGGGTTCAACAATTCCTATGGTTTCACAGCCTAAACCAACTTAACCGGATTGTTTTAATTTATTGATTCGTGTTTTTTTTTTTAATATACATTTTTTTTTTTTATTTAAAATGTATAATACTTTCTGGACATATCATTTTTTATTTTATTTTCAGGACCCCAAATTTTTCTTGTAGGTACAGTAATAAATGGAAGTATCGATAACTTTCCGTTTTAGTCAATCACTAGCGTATATGTAAAATAAATTGCTTTTTGCACAACACAATAATAGCGACAGATGTTTTTGTGTGAGTAAGTTGTACGGTGCATGGTAAATGCACGCTGTGTGTGACGAGTTAAGGTTTATAATTGATTGTGTAGTATGTTCTGATTTATGAATTGCAAGTGTGTGCGCGACTTTGTATCTATTGCTTTTATTGAACTACATGTGTAGTAGTGGCGCGGTGGTGGGGCCAACCTAGCGACATCGGGTTCTGATACATTTTCAACTACCGGGCATATCTCCTTCTTTCATATATCTATGGTATCAACGCTTCCTTAACCTGTCCTGAAATTAATAGGACCATGGTAGCCAAACTGATATACTCAATTCCACGCTCACACCACTACACATGCAGACATACCATCTCACTCACTCACACACACACACACACACACACACACACACACACACACACACGCACGCACTCACACACATACACACACATTCAAAAACTCACTCATATACAACACACAAATGCGCTCCTTGTTGTATTTTTATTTTTAAATTATTTTGGTTTTTTTCTTTTGTTTTTGTTTAGGTACTAATTGCAAACCTGTGATTAAGTTAAATGGAAGGGCGGAGTCACCTAATACAAGCATTTCCTTGCTTAAAAGGTGATCTCCAACTCATGTGTGTTAACAATATGTTTAAATGCAATATACATTTTTATTTTTTATCTATCTCCTACATGGCCAGCTGCGACTCCATCTTACTGTTTCAGGGCACCAGTTCTGTGCTATTTGTGGCCTCAGTTTGTCCGACAGACATAACCTGTTCAGTCCTATTTAAGTAAGATACCTAATTATCTTAATTTAGTTATTTAGATGTGACAGCGGACCAAGACATCCATTACGTCAGACCAGCTTTTGCAGTTCAATAAACATGAAGTCATGAACATAACGTGTTTACCCCATAATATCAGTAAAGATTCAATCCCCAAAACAGGAAAAATATATAAGGTTCATATTTCACGAGTTTATGGATCTAAATCATTATTTTTCGACGACACAACGACACCGTTAAAGCTGACGAGTGTGACATGTTATGTGTACATATCGATATCTGTTTTCGAACCTCTACGAAGATTTAGAATCAAACCACACTACGAGTATCTATTACCATAAATACAGGGCTATTAGCAACTGCGTTTAGTTGTAAAGCCCACAAAATTATTTAAAATAGTTTTAGGCAATAAAATCTTGTAAGAGCGCGACCTCGGCTGATTCACGTTCTTAATGAGAATTGAGATATGTCAGCGGCCTCTATTTTATTCTAATTCGTTTTATAAACTTCATATTTTATATAGGATAGGCCCTTCGCGATCGTAAGTCATAACATCATCTGCCCAGCCTTATTTCTTGTATAATAATCTATCACATTTTTGTTGTAATCTTTTGAATACAAACTGACAGATTATTTGAAACCCAATAATACTATGAGTATACACAATATCGATCAGTTTGAATCGAGTTTGAAACTGCAGTGTTTACTAGCACGTAAGTCATCATCTGCCTAGCCTTTTCCCTGAGCGTTTCTATGTTGGGGTCGGCTTCCAGTCTAACCGGATGCAGCTAAATACCAGTATTTTACATGGAGCAACTTCCTATCTGGCCTCCACTACCCAGTTACTGGGTAACATACACACACCATACAAATCAAAACATCAAAAGTATATAAATCTGCCTTTCATCACAATAGCGTTTTAAAGAGAGTGAAAGACCAGAATAAACGTCACATTTATATTGTGACTAGCTGTTGCCCGCGACTTCGTCTGCGATCCAGGATTAAAAGCATCCAATGTCCTTCTCCAGATCCCAGGCTACCCATCTGTTTCATTTTATAACGATAGGTTCAGTGGTTTAGGCGTGAAAAGGTAACAGACAGACAGAATAACTCTCTCATTTTTATTGTAATAATTATAACAATCGGAACTAACAATGATAAGATAATTATATTTCCTGTATATCCGTTCCGTTCCGTCTGTGTATCCGTTGGTTAAAAGTAAAAAGGTCTAGGTTCCCTATATGCAATGGTATTGTATTATATTATGTTCATAATCGGACAAATAATAACTTATTAAATCAGTTATTACATTGTTACTTCTAAGGGTATAGGACTAGAAATAGGAAATACGTGGAGTAGTATTTAAACCTTTTTTTGTTAGTAATTAAATATATTGTGTACTTTAGTTTTAAAAAAAACTCGTGGAGGGGCTCGTGGCTAAATGATAACAGCCACACAAGTCGATTGAAGGTTGCCAAACGCTTGCCACGGTCGGTTCGTGGATGTGTGATCCTGATCATCCATTACATATCGAGACCCCTCCGTGCCTCGCAAAGCACAGATCTTTGACAGTCGTTATGGGTAGTCAGAAGCCCAAAAGTCTGACAACCAGTCTTGCCAAGGGGTCATCATGTTACCCACAGAACAGATAAAGAGATTAGAAAGGAAATAGTTCCTGATTTGTACTAGAACGCGTGTCGCCGCTTGTCCCCCACTCTGTAACTCCACTACAAGCAAGAGACCAATACGTACGCGCATTACGCACACAAATAAACCACACGCACTTAGATCGCGAGTTTGCTATTGGTTCTCACACTAATGCAAACACTGCGCTTGACGTACACTCACACACGCGCAAAAGCAATTTATTTCTCATATACATTACGGCTTGCATTGATCGATATTGATATCGATAAAATATACTATGTTTTTTTTACTTTAAGTTTTGCAATATTTCACTTTAATTTCGGGAGGGAGGACGGGGTATGAATAGTGTGGACTCCCTATAAACATACATAATTAAAAAAATGTCAAATTAAGGGGGAACATTCGATATTGCCGTGAAATGATTTTCGCTAATTGCAGCTCTGTTTTACGTCATAATTATGTTAAGTTGTTCTAGATATTGATTGCACCCTGTAACCATAATAAATTTGCTAAAAATAATTAACATCATGTCAATAATAATTATCAAAAATCATCATGATGCTCAAAAAAACAAGTTTTTTTTTTAGGTAATTATTATACACTTCTGGACACATCTTTTGGCCCACCTTGTATTTTCAGTTTCGTTTGGTCCTAGCTAAAATTTTATATTAGGTCGAGCAAAAAGTTTTTATGCAGTTTTGAACCAGGCACATTCACAATTTCATTCAATAGTCTATTTTTGAATTTCGAACACAGAATTTAAAGAAACAAAAGACAATTTGGAGCCTGTTTGTTGATATCAAACAATCGAATACTAAGAAAACTTGGTTTTATTGGTTTACTTGGATTTAATTCTTGAAAAAGTGATTTATATCTTTGGTTTTGCAACAAACATTACTTATTCTTAGCATTAAGGTGAGGTTCTATCAATAATCTATGGATACTTCACCTGAAGTCGCCGCCCAAGCTGTGGCACTTATTCAGGCCGGACACAGCCAAAGAAACGTGAGTGCTCAACTTAATTTAAGTCGATCTGCGGTCCGAAATGTTTATCGGAGGTACCTAGAGACTGGCGGCTTTGTTCGTCGCCAAGGAAGGCCACGATCTCGGGTCACAACTGAAAGGCAGGATCGATTCATCGTGACGACCAGCTTGAGAAATCGTCACCTTACCTCCATTGAGATACAAAACCAACTTCGCGACTTCCACGGAGTATCTGTGAGCGCTCGAACTGTTTGGAGAAGGTTAAAAGAACGCGATATGGTACCACACAAGCCAGCTAATGGCCCCAAACTAACGCGAGCCCACCGAACAGCGCGCCTACATTTCGCACGCAGTCATTTAAATTGGACACAGCAAGATTGGAGCCGTGTACTCTTTTCTGATGAGTCTAAAATTGTGTTACATGGCAATGATGGAAGGAAGAAGGTCTACCGACGTAAGGGAGAGCGTTTCGCACAATGCTGCTTTGAAGAGAGGGTTGCTTATGGCGGTGGCTCATGGACTGTCTGGGGCGGTATATCCGCGAGCGGTAAAACTCAACTTGAGGTTGTTACAGGACCACGGCTGCCAACACTAAATGCTGAAAGGTACATTCGTGAGTGCTTAGAACCTCACGTGATACCATACGCGGACAATGTGGGCCCAAATTTCCTTTTTATGCATGATAATGCAAGAGCCCATGCGGCCGGCATCGTCAGGGAATATCTTCGGGATGTGAACATCACAGTTATGGACTGGCCAGCCAGAAGCCCAGACATGAACCCCATTGAGCACATGTGGGACGAGCTAAAAAGACGTGTTAGGGCTCGTCAGCCAGTTGCCCAGATGATGCAGGAGTTGAAAACTGCCATAGAAGAGGAATGGGAGATGATCCCTCAAAATTTCATAGAGCGGTTGATAAACTCTATGCCTAATCGTATGAGAGCTGTGGTAGATGCCCATGGAGGCAACACGCGTTATTAAATTAAACCTTTATTTGATAAAACATGTTTTTTATTCAAAAATCAATTGCCTTTAACAAGGCGCATATCCGACTTGTTAGGCGTAGCTCCATGTCGTATGGTATTCTGAATTCAAATTTAAAACAATACGATCGAAAAAGATGGTAAAATGTATCAGGTTTAAAACTGCATCAACAGTTTTTGTTCAATCTAGCAATCATATTTCGGTAGGGGCCATCGAAACCTAAACTCTAAGGTGGGCCAATAGATGTGTCCAGAAGTGTATTTTTGAGTATAGTACCTAAACCTAGAAAAGTGTACTTACGACTTTGATGAATACTGAATTTATTATTGAGTAACCGTTACGGGCGCAAATCGCATTTTTAATAACAAAGCTGCAATTTTCAAGAATCCAAAAAACTAATTTCACAGCCTTATCGAATGTTTTCCATTAGACGTATATATTTGAGATAATGGAGAGAGATAATGCGAGTGTGTCTGAAGTTTTGCGAGAGAAAGTATGAGAGAATTTCCACTGTTATTTATTAAGTATGTAGTAGATATTACAATATTAGTTAGTAGTTATATTGTGTTTCTAAGTTAATTATTGTAATTGGTGTATAACCGTTTTAATTAACTATAAATAAATAAATATTTATAAATATCAGATTCTGAGTTGGTGACAATGGGACCACCTCGAGAGAATACCTTTTCAAATAAAAAAAGAATTTTCAAAATCGGTCCTCAATTGACGGAGAAATCGGTGCACATCATAAAAAAGTTGTATGGATACGCGACGAATTGAGCACCTCCTCTTTTTTTTTGAAGTCTGTTAAAAATAAGCGTAACGAGAAAAGCATCATTTTGAAACTTTAGATTTCAACTATGGATTTTCAGCTTTATGGCTGTATAAACCCAATAAACACGGACCCACAAAAGATGATCTAGGTGACATAATTTAATGGTAATAATTAGGTACGCTATTCAAAAACAGCAATTAAGTTTTATAAAATATAAATTATTCATGACTTACTGAAAAAGGCATAGCGATGTTTTTGTGCGGAGAAGCTCCAGATTTTAAGAATCTATTCCCTGACTTTTTTGTTATGTAATCATTTTCTGTAAAATGTTGAGAACAAAATATTTAGTAGGTATCCATTCGATTCTACCAGTTGCCTCAATCCACAGATAGCTTGTGTCTGGATCTATTGGAAACCTAAAAATAACATTTAAAATGTATGGTTTCATCATAAATGGCTAACATCAAACCAAATTTTAGAGGAAAAACCCACTCAGAAACTAAATTGGTAACCCACATTAAACAATAATTGGTGGTAATAAACAAAGTTATTTTAATTTTAATATTACTGTCAATAATCATTTGTATACATACACACAATATCGACATTGATTACAACTTGGTACAACCCTATCGATACGCATGGATTTCGCGGAATTCAAGCGTTGGCTCGGCGACGCGACTTTCGCAGTGAACGCAACATATTGCGCGATCGCTCATGAAGTACAAGACGGTACCAATGCATTGCAAGCAATGTATAACTGTGCATCTATTTGCGATTGTATCGTTTTTATCTACAAACTACATAATACTATTGTAATAATTACAAATATCACTTGTATTTTAAGGTTTATTTTATTTTATTTATTTTATTTTATTACTTTTAGGAAAGCTTACAGCTAATACATTTCCATATTAAATACAATGTGTAAAAGATGGCCAATTACAAGCTTCCACCAACGATTAAAGTGAGCAACATTAACAAATACGCGAAAACAGCGACGTAAGAAATAACTAAAATTTCACGCTCAAAAAATACAATAAAAAAGTTAAAAAGAAAAAATGGTTATACATCGAAAAAACAATTATTGAAAGTTTTCTTTAATTCCTTAATGCTACTAGTAAATAAATCTAACTCAACATCCTGACACACCATATTAAAAGTACGGCAAGCTCTTATCACGTACGAGTTCTGTCTGTATACAGTTCTAACCTGAGGCACATGGAGAAGACGTGGTCTCCTAAGAAATGCACTCGGTACACGAAGTCCGATCTTGCCTACCAACTCAGGGACGTCAGTAGATCCGTTCATAACGCTAAACAAGAAAGCAAGATCCGCAATTTTTCTTCGCTCGTGTAGAGGCAGAATATGAAATCTTTTACACCGACTTATATAATTCGGGAGATAGATATTTGGTTTTGGGTTTGGGTTTTTGGACTTACCGGTGAAAAGAAATCCCTTGTCGGGCTACAATACATCACTTGCTACTTTTCCGACACGTTATAACAGCGCGACAGGGCATAATCCTTTTTTTTAGCGGAGCTTCGTACGTTGTCACAGTGAGAGCGCGATTACTGGCCGGTAAAACAAATTTCGGCTGAACTTAGTGTGTCTACACATACATGCGGCGCGCCTGCCCCGCCCACAAGGCCCTTCTAACCTCTTTATCTTTTCTGTGATGTTACCCAGTAACTGAACCCAGAATACATAAATAATATCAACACAAATAAGTGCTGTTTCTCTTCTCTCCTACTATGCTGTGCCCGACAGGGTCCATAATAGGGATGATCAAAAAAAATATGTTTTGTCCGTCTTGTAGAATATTAAAAAATATCGGATACGTACCTATTTTTTCTTTTTTTACGTAATCAAAAGATTACGGCGACACGTTGAGTTAAAACTTGGCATGACAGCACTCCTTGCTAGATTTTATATGTAGTTTGTTACAGTTGTGACGTAACGAGCCCCCACTCTATGACGCCACGGAGCAGCTACTTATGGTTCGTTCGTAATGTTTCATGTTTTTCGGGTTCTTGACTGTAACCAACACCATTCACATACACACACTCACACCATCATTCTACCTCTCCTTACACATTACACACGCAACACACACACACACTACACACACGTAAACTATACAAATTTTTTTTTTAATAATTTACTATTGTTAATAGATTAAATTCGGGGTGAGAGCCTGGTGATCTGTCACACAGGGTGTCCTAGTATGGACGCCAGTCTCTCACAAAGGATCATATTTTAGGTTTAGAAGCAAACTTATTATTCTTGTCTCTATTTATAAAATAAAACTACCTTTGTGATGAGAGAAATAAAATAAAGATTTATTATTATTACTAACTAAACTTAAACTTATTAAAGGTAGTTAAATAGAATAACTCTTTTATACTCATCCTCTCACACTCTTTCCCTCACTTTCACACACTACACACCGAGAGGTTTACACTCCACACACCGTTTTTGTTTATTTTGTTTTAAACTTTTAGTCTCTTTTTTTTTTCTGTGTATTGATATATCTCCCATTAGTAATATGTCTAATTATGTTAGTAATGCAATGGTCATCATAAGGAAGAGCGCTGAGTCTGAGATACAGATATTTTTATCTAGTTCAGACACAGAGGCCTTCAATATAAAATTAACAAAATTTGAATGTGTCCTGTATGTCTGTGCAAATGTTACATAATGTTTTGTGTCAAATAAATATATTATTATTATTATTTATTATTATTATTAATATTTTTTTTTAAGTTTACATATCTCGGGACTCTGGGGTCCCGGACCTTTGGAAGGCGTACGAGGGGCCGAAGCCAACTCGCAGAGGCCCGTCAGGCGCTTTCAATGAAATGAGGTATTACTCTCCAACTTTATTACGTTTTATCTAAGTAATTTTTTAGTATTATAATAAAGCAAAAAATACGTGTCTAATATTGTTTTATTGTCTGACTGACGGACTAAATAGAATTTCTTTTTTTCCCAGGCAATGGTGCCGATTCTCTTGTCACAAATGCCTCTAAACTAGACTAAAAATCACTAAAATTTAGTTTATTCCTGTCAAACGACGATTTCCCATTCTGAAATTGACTAAAGTGACACAACTTAACTATATTTTAGTTTGACAGGACTAAGATTGTACGGAGTTATTAGTTTATTGAAAATGGCAATTTTGCTATTCTGAATTTGACTGTTTTCACCTAAAATTTTAATTATCAAACTAAATCAGACTGTTTAATCGCGATTAAAAAGGTGTGGAACAAAATTAGTTGACATGAACTAAAATTCACACCGAGACCTTGACTTCGGATGCAAAAACAGTAGCGTATTTTTTTCTTTTCTTTTGCATATATCTCGAAAACGGTGAGTCCTATCGCAAAAATATTGAAAATTTGGCCCCCCTTTATAAGACCCATAAACCCCTATGACTCAACATGTAGGTACCAAAAAAAAAAGGTACCTACATTCCCTAGAAAATACGTTGAAGCTGCCCCCTCCCTGCGCCCCTCCAGCTCTAAAAGATATTTGACCCGGTAACGACAGCGATGTCGGTGAACAAAATATGACAAGCCTGTCACTTCATAGTGATTTCGTTAGTTCTAATTAAGGCCACCGGGTCAAATATACTACAGGCACTATACCACGCGGAGTCACGATTATCAAACTCGATTTTAGTTGTATCAAAATTGTTATTAAATTTAGAGGTTTCTTTTTGCAGAATAGCTCTAAGATTCTCATAGCAAAAAGTAAGGAATTTCAGTGATAGTTTAGTTACTTTAGTTCGGTGTAAAACAGAATCGGCACCATTATACCTATTGTTTCATTAATTTTAAGCGTACCAACTGTTTTATCATCATTATGGAACGCAAAAAAGAATTGTGAATTGTGGAGGTCTGATAGGCAGTCGCTCCATGTAAAATACTGGTATTCAACTGCATAGGTACAGTTAGACTGGAAGCCGCCCCTAAAATAGTTGAGTAAAGGCTAGGCAGACTGATTGTGTTCTTTAGTTTTAACCAAATGTCACAACAAAGTCATTATAGTATTAATTATAATTTATTTGTTACGGAATTACAGACCCACAATAAAAAATTGCCATCGGCAAAAAAATATTTACAATCCATTGTTTTTATAAGAACTATAAATGATAGGAGGTAAGTACTATGGTTTGTGAAGTTTTTGAACCGGAACTGACTAATTAGGATAATGGGATTACGTAAAAAACAATCATGGATACGAATTACACAATTATCTCTCGAAAGAAACACAAACAAGACCACAGATTATCCACAACGATAATAATATTATTATTATCAGCTACGCACATGGTTTGTCACAATAATATTATATGTAAAAATTTACTTTAAAAAAGTAAAAACCGACTTCAAAACCAAAAACGAATAAAATAACTTTCATAAAACACTTAACTGCTTCTGAAGTCGGTGTCAAGCTAATGTGCATTGAAGAATTGAAGACACTGACATCAGAAGCTGTCAAGTGTTTTATGAAAGTTATTATAGTTATTATACCTGGATCCACAGAACAGATAAAGAGATTTATCTTTTCTATGCCTGGATCTCACGACACAGGGAATCCTAGTGTGAGTTCCAGGAAACAACACATCGAATGTAATTTCTGAAACAATAAATTAATCTTATTCTAAAGAAATTTTATTAGTTTTTGGTTTTGAAGTCGGTTTTTACTTTTTTTATAGTAAATTTATTTTTCCATTTTTAGTTGAATATACAATTAGGACAATTACATGAGCCCAAGACGAACGAAAAGAAGAATCATCAAAAATCGGCTTAGAAATGCCGGAGATACAGTACATTTATGCATATAACTTCGTACATAAGAATAATTACATAATGTATTATATACTAAAACCTTCCTGAAAATATGTAGATTACGATAGTGAAAAAATCATCAAAATTTGTTCATAAGTTTTTGAGAAAATCGCGGACAAACAAACATACATACATACATACGGATTGAATACAGAACCTCCTTTTTTGAAGTCAGTTAAAAAGATGTAGTAGGTTACCTACCCAACATTCGATGTTCAAAAACGACATAATGTATTAGATGATAAGTGGAAGTAGGACATAAATAGGAAAATGTGGCTAATTAGCTTGCGGAGCGAGTATCTACCTCTTTTTACTTGTAATATCATTGGTTTTCCATAATAACAATAGGTAGGTATAACACTTATTATCCCAAAAATAAAGTGCTTGAAGAGTAAGATTATTCTGAAAGCCAGTAAGTTTTCAAAACGACCTTAGCTGATTAAACTCTCTTAAACTCTTATGTACTTATTAAAGGATTTTTTTTTTTTTAATCTTTATTTAAGGAGCTTGGTCAACAAGACTAAGTCGCTCCGTAAGGCTTTCTTATAATACTATTAATACATCATTTTGTACATATAATACAGGTCTAATTATCTTCTATACCAATCCGTACAAGTTTATATAACAGTCTAGCTGTTTCTGACAAGGGGGATGCTAGAATGATATTGCATCTTCCCAACAATTTAACATCAACACCAAAGTGTAATAATAACTCAGCTCTGAGATCTTCGTTCCGGGCACACTCCACCATGATGTGAAAAACGTCCTCCACTTTTCCACATTCTGTGCAGTTGGGGGAAGGAACTTTTTTCATTAAATATGCGAACTTATTTAAGGGGATATGTCCAGAACGAAGTCTGAAAGCTGTCACAATTTCTGTTCTGCTTAAAAAACATGAATCGAACCATGGCTGGCATGACATGGTTATTAAAGGATAAAAAAACTTTATCCAAAAAAAAAAACCGACTTCCAATAAAAAGACTACAAAGTGTAAAATAACTTCGGCAACAAATTTCGGAAATTGGTGTCTTTGTTTTTGTATTTTCGTTTTTTGCCACTGACTTCCGAAATATTTCACTTTATAGTTTTTAGTTGTGGTACATACCTACGCCACACAAATTCAAATACTACTACTTGCAAAATAAATTATAACATCATCCACATATACAAAGTGAGGAAAAATACGTATTATTGAAGCTAACTCAATAAAGCAAGTAAATAAATACATGGGACCAACTTCGAGGTATACATACAAGGTTGATATGAGCGAGAGGCATTAAATTAAACCACATATATTATAGATGCATAGTGTTAACTCGGAACTATTAAAAAAAAGTTTAGAAAAAAAATAAGAAAAAACTTTTTTCGAACAAATAAAATAGCTTAATGATCTAATTATAATGTAAACATCCTTTGAAGACATTTCCACTGACGTGCGTAACAAAACGGCAACGTCGCGTCAAAAATTCTGTCGTTTTAAGGTGAATGACCCTAGATA
Organism: Cosmia pyralina; assembly: GCA_946251885.1. NCBI lineage: Eukaryota > Metazoa > Arthropoda > Insecta > Lepidoptera > Noctuidae > Cosmia > Cosmia pyralina. The sequence continues at coordinate 21,139,591 of OX276361.1, read as the reverse complement.
ACTATGTGTAGGTTACCTACGCATAGTTATCTACGGTCATACACCTTTAAACGGCAGAATTTTCAACAACATACTTAATCTGCTGTTAGGGCAGATACGTCGTGTTTCAACAAAGAAAAAACTAAAAAATAATCCTGTGACTAAACTATTGCTTCTATTTATCTGATTTTTAGTAAAGAGACTGAAAATGATACAAAGTATATGTGGTTTAATTTAATGCCTCTCGCTCATATCAACCTTGTATATCCTCCTATTATGCCCCCGTCTCATTCATTTATCAGTCTTTTTGGTTTGGTTTTTTTTTTGTTTGTTATGTAATTTTACTCAAAATCACACTAGGGTCACATGTCCAACAGTTAACCACTCGTACACAGTTAGCCATGACCATAATTGATAAATGCGACGTTGCTAATTCGTGCTACCAAGCGACATAGACTGCAAAGCGGATACCCGCCCCGCTCCTCAGTTGGTGGCGAGCTCGCGCTCATGACCGTCGAGTGAGAGGTGATTGTGTGAAAACACGTGGCAAAACATAAAAAAAAGACAAAAAACAAAAAAACAAAAACATAAAATATAAGTACTTTTTCGTTTTACATCTTTTTGTTCAATATTACAAGAATCGTATTATGTTGACTCTCTATGTATACTTAATGAGCTTCTTTAGACATATGTATTGCGTGTGTAGTGTTCTCTAGTGAAAAGTTATATTAACCGAAAACTTGCGGGAGATGGGTGGTCTACAGTTAACCAAATCACGTTGTCCAACAGTTAACCATGACCAACCACGGCACAGCTACCTGTACTGTATTGTTATGTTTGTGAAGTAGGTACATATTATGTTCCTACCAACTACATTAATGTTTTATAATTATTTTGTGTTTTAGTTATTATTAAAAAAGCTGCTATCTTATTTTCATAAGAAATACGAGTATAAGTACAAAATAAAGGTTGTGATGTGTTATGCTCTGCTTTTGTTTATTTTATCTGTAAGAACCATAAGGAAAAACAATATTTTGTTCTGTTTGATATAAGTTTACTTCATTATTAACTAGACTTGTCTTATGGTAAATATAATTTAGTCCTACACAATGGCTGAACCCTATCTCTTAAGATACAGGCCAGACCTAGTTTAAGGGATAGAGTGTAAAATTATTGTACTTATAGGTTAAAATTATATTGGATTATGTCAACTGAATGCATGTAGTGCAATGTGATTTTTGTTTGTGCAATAAATTTATTATTATTATTCTTTTTTCTTTGGCTTATCTCGGGACCCTGGGGTCCCGGACCTTTGGAAGGCGTACGAGGGGCCGAAGCCAACTCGCAGAGGCCCCTTAGACAATTTCAAATGACGAGGAGGCACCAGCCGACGATTATCCCTGTATGCACTATGCAAGTGCACCCAAGGACAACCCCCGGTTGGTGCAGGACTATTGCAGAACATGGAAACAAAACACATTGGGCCTATGGGTTTGGGTGGCTACATGGATTGGGTACCTTGAACTATGGAAGAACTATGTCCCCTGCCTGACCAATGTTATAATAATATACACAGATAAATTGGCAGGGGGTGACTTGCACACACAATAATGGGCCCCCGGAAACGGTCGCTAGCACATAGTGATGTAGCGACAAGGGGCAACATGTCCTGAGGTGCTTGAGGAGTGGATTATTATTATTATTTATTTTTTTCTTTGACGTATCTCGGGACCCAGGGGTCCCGGACCTTTGGAAGGCGTACGAGGAGCCGAAGCCAACTCGCAGAGGCCCCTTAGACAATTTTAAATGAAAAAAAGGCATCAGCCGACGATTATCCCTGTATGCACTATGAAATTGCACCCAAGGACAACCCCCGGTTGGTGCAGAACTATTGCAGAACATGAAAACAAAACACATTGGGCCTATGGGTTTGGGTGGCTATAGTGGATTGGGTACCTTGAACTATGGAAGAACTATGTCCCCTGCCTGACCAATGTTATATAATATACACAGATAAATTGGCAGGGGGTGACTTGCACACTCAATAATGGGCCCCCGGAAACGGTCGCTAGCACATAGTGACGTAGCGACAAGGGGCAACATGTCCTGAGGTGCTTGAGGAGTGGAGAGGTATTCCACGGCTCTCAGAACAATCCCAGAGCCCGGAAGATGGTCAAGATCCCTACAAGCACTTACTGGAATACTTCCTTCCTCCGAGCACGTTTGCTCTTGCGAATCTCCACTCAAGCCAGCCAATAAAGGCAAGAATGAGGTGGGAGCTCTGTTCCCGTCAGTGTTCACTCCAGCCGGCCAATAAAGGCAAGCCAGAGGTGAAGAACAAGACTTCTCCCGGGAAATAGGGTCCGTGGGGTCGCTACTGCCCAACAGCTCGCCACATGCTGCCCTGCGGGTTCACGTATCTCTCTTGGTCTGGCTCCTCACCCTAGACCTGTTTCGGCAAAGTAAACTCCATCGGCACAGACCCAGAGTTCGGAGCGCGCAAGCCCCACCACGACGTCAACGTAGAGATACGGCGGTGGGGTTATTATTATTATTATTATTAACTAGAAGACTGATGTCTATCAATTGGAGTTATTATTATGGTAAAAGTTAAAGTTTTTATACGCAATGGTTAAATGTGTACACTATGGTTAACTGTAGCACCACCCCCTGGTTAATAGTGTACCATGGAGTGGACACAGTTAACCAAATCCCATTTTTTTTTAAAAGTTCGTTTCTTTAAAATCTATTAGTAATTCAAACGTTGTTTAAATACAAATACATAGCCAAATAACCTACCTACCTCTTCATAATTGCCGATAAAAGTAAACTATGAACAAAAAATTACGCGCTATGGTGATTAGAAATTTAGGTGGTTAACTGTTGAACAGGTCACCCTACTTATGTACGTATTCGATATTATTTTTATTTGACACAAACTTATTTTTTATTTAAGTAGGTATGCATCACACGTTGCAGTATAAAACTGATTTACATCCGTTACCTCACACGTCGGTCCAGTTGAAAACCAGCGGCAGGCACTAGTTGTCTGGCATTTTTGCTGAACTGTGGCGCAGCCGTGAGGCACACATTCCTGCATTGCACTTGTTGTTGATGTCGCACATGATGATTTTTTTATTAAGTTTTATTATTGTTATTTTATGCTGTGTACCTTTTAGTCTGTGCTAAATAAATGTATTTTCTTTCTTTCTTTCTCCCAAATAAAGCAAAAATCTTTCAAATAGGACTACTCTGTAAAAAGTTACGCGTGTCCATACATAAAAAAAATATATAGATACTTGTCGACTTGAGAATCTCCTCCTTTTTTTCGTCGGTTAAAAAGATCGAGATATATTCCAATAAAATAATTGCATTATCAACGTTCTCTATACATTTCTGTGTGCCACAGGGCGTTGTCAATTCCGGTATTGTGTCGACAACTCAACGGTGGTTCCAATGATTCTGGGAATGTGTGCTTGTCATTGATTGATTCTGACAGCCGAGGTGAAGCCACCGGGTTTCCCTATACTATGTCACATACAAGTAACAAGCTTATGTAGTTGTCGCACCGATTAGGTCGGTGGAATAATTCCGAATTGTCTGAGTATAATTTTGTTCTGGGATTTTTGCGGTTTCTTTCAGAATTTAATTAAAAAGAGCACAATAAAATAAATTAATGAATGTGTTTTGCACAAGGAAATGAGACCAATGGGTCTTTAGTCTAAGATTAATTAAGGAAGTTTATTCTGAACAGTTAACAAGCATGGATTTTTGAAAATATTTTGAATCTACTCAGGCACAAGAAACTACATCATGTCGTAGCCACACCTAATTTACCACGAAAGAGTACTGATTTCCAAGATACAGGTTTTTACCTAGTTTGGAATTCAGGAGTCAGCCATAATTTCGTTTTATTAATTTTAGTTAAGTTAGGTTAATATACGGTCAACTGTGGCATCTTTAGTTTCCATGAGCAACTTTACCCATGGGTACTGACGCATATCGAAAGTGAAGCACAGTAAGTAAGCCGGGACCGTTTGTACTAAATAATAACTTAACAAAATAAACACTTATCATCAATCGGAATTAGCCCATTATCGTAATTACCCCAATGCAGTACCCATGGGTAAAGTTGCTCATGGAAACTAAAGATGCCACAGTTGACGGTATTTAACATTTTTTTAAATTATTAATTAGGTTCTTATTTATGTAAGTAAGACATTTCAATTCCTACCAAAAAAAAAAGAAATAAATTGATCAAACATTAAAACTGTTTGGTGTGTAATTTTATAGATAGTAAGTCTTACAGTATTCTGTCATGATGCCACTATCTGTGAAAACTGGAACAGAATTCGTATTGTAATTACCTTCCATATAATGTAATGAGAATTTTCCCGTTACTAATTCTCGTTAGTATATTATTATTTTCTTTTATTAATAAAGTTCCGTTTAACAGTATTCGTATTTGTGGTGGTTATTCGTATTTACCTGAATGAGTAGGCAAGTACGAGTAACCACCACATTTAATCATAGTGAAAAAATGTTCCCTAATTCCAAACTCCGGTACAGTAATTCCGGACGCAGAAATCGGAGCATCTCCTATTTCCTGAAGCCACAAAATTGTACGCTTTCCCGACCTACTAATATTTTACGAAGTATAAAAGCGATGAGATAAAATATAATGCTTCTTCTTTCTCATTAAACTTTGATGGCTTGCTGGCGAGATAAGCGGAACATAATACGTCACTTTTTTTCCTCATCAACGGCGAATGAAGATACTTGGCCAATGCTGTCTTTACACAGTGGTCCACACTGGATACATTTTATCGAGCATTGCTCTGTTATTGTTATTAAAGAGAGTCTATAATTATCTAATAAACTCGCTATGGTACTCGGTTAATCTTTGTACGAGGTGGTCGAGAAAGTACGGCATGTTGCGCCGCTCCGACCCCATATAAATTGGGATGAGGGCAAGAGCATGATGAGAAAACACAGTCACGTGAGCGAAGCCACAGGAACAACTAGTTAGATAATAGAGGACTCTTGTTAGGGTTCAAAAACGGAATCCTTACACATACACTGTCAAGACCCTTTTTCTCTGAAACGCGTGGAGGTATCAAGTTGAATTAATATCAAATACGTCTATGGTCACTTGGAGCTCTAAAATAATCAAGCTTAACCTATAGGGTAGGTACTTCCCGTTGACCTAGAATAATAAAATTTGGCAAGGAAAGGAAAAGTTCGAAAATCAGTAATTTGTAGTATTACCACACAAAAAAAAAATACAATTATAAACTTACATTTGCAGTTGGAGATTTGACCGTGACGTAAGTATATCGATGTATGAGAGCACATTTTTTCTATTAAGTAAGAACAAAGTTAAGTTTGTTCTTGGGATAAAATTCATCCCAACTACGGAATCCTTCATTGTGCGTGGTCCGACACGCACTTGTTTAGCTTACTCCTTGTACCAGGATTTTTTTCTAATAAATAGCCATTTGTTGATCGTGGGACCATGCCTTCCTTTCACAGGACCAACCCAACACAATGTGAGTCTTGTTCTTCCTCTGTTTTCACCTCTAAATTACCGACCAGGCAAAAGATGAAATATCACCACGTTATCTAACTAATTACCATATTTATCTTTTGCGTATTTGACTTATTTTGGGGAATGGGTAACCGAATCTGTTCCAAGGGTATATCTACACTCTGTCCAGAAAATGTAGAAAAAAAATGAATAGGTAGGTAAAGAAAAAGAAAAAAAAAGAGAGAAAAAAAAGAAAAAAAAAAGAGAGAAGAGAGAGAAAAAGTAGGTGAAGACCTACTTTTTCTTACTTCATTCAATGTGTTTCCGGTTACTTTCTTCGCCATCCATTTTACAATCACTTCCTTCCTGGATCCGATTGAGCTGAACTTCTTCTACTACTTATCGACGGCCGAAAAATTACGGTTCTCTACAAAATCATGAGTTTACAGCAGGGCAATTTGAACGCAAAACTGTGATGATTATTACATGAACAAAGCTATCTGCTTTTATTTTACAACATTTAGCTAATAGGACATTACCTAGGAAATGGTTAAGGCAAATTACTGTAAAAAATATATATTTTGCAAAATACGGTAACTAACTTTTATCTAATTCGTACAAAAAAGTAAACTAAATTAGTCAACTGCCATTTATATCCGCTTCGAAGCTGGACTTCCTAATTGCTTAATTGTTTAGCTTATTAAATTTTTAACATTGTTTTATATTTTGCATTGTTTATTGCTATAATAAATAAAGGTAGGTATGTAATATTTTTTCTTATTTAACTAAGCACTAAAATAACGCAAGTTTGAAAAACCAGCCAAGTGCGTGTCAGACCACGCACAATGAAGGGTTCCGTATTTGAAAAGAATCTATCCCAAAAACAAACTTAACATTGCAATCCAAAAAAACATTTTTTTATGTGATAAAATAACAAATTAATATTTTTTGGACTTTTTCCTTTACTTTTGCTGTGAGATCTTGCTTCTTGCCAAATTTCATGATTCTAGGTCAACGGGAAGTACCCTATAGGTTTTGATTTACTTACGAGTATCAAAATATGTAGCACAAATGGCCGTGTTTTTTTATTGCGTTCACTTAGAAGCTTGATTTTTTTTAGAATTCTAAGGGACCGACTTACGTATTTAATATTAATTTCAACTTGATACATCTACGCCTTCCTGAGAAAAAGGGTCTTGAGAGACAGACAGACAGACGGACAACGAAGTGATCCTATAAGGGTTCCGTTTTTTCCTTTTGAGGTACGAAACCCTAAAAACGGGCTATGTGATAGATATATCTTTATTTACAACAGGTGAACGCGCCGATTGTCTGACGTATGTACTAATGGCACTTAATAGTATATGTCCGTGTCTACTTCGTCACTTTGTGAAAAATACGTGACTTAATTAATAAAAATTGAGAATTAAACAGAAAATAAAACCTATGGTAAAACAAACAATTCTGAATCGAATTATCTAAAAAACCGGCCAAGTGCAGACTTGCACACGAAGGATTCCACGAAGGAGACGTACAATATTTAACACTAGGTATATTTTTTTTAAATACTTTAGTTTATCAAAATCCAATTCTTGTATGGGGACCCCCTTCAATTTTTTAGCTTTATTTTATATTTATTATACAGGGTGAAATTTTAATCGTTTTAATCCTCTTAAGGGGTCATTGTACTCATCATTATGAACAACTTTTACTATGGGACCAAACCTGAAATCGCAAAAAAAAATCAGCTGTTCAGTACATTTATCTACATTTAACTCTTCAATATGTAGGGAGCAGCTGATTTTTTACACACTGTATAGCAGCAATAGAAACAGACAATTTGTGAAAATTTTAACTGTCTACCTATTACGCTTCATGAGATACAGCCTGCTGACAGCTAGACGGGCGGACGGACAGCGGAGGCATAGTAATTGGGTTCCGTTTGGCACCCTTCAGAGACGGAACTCTAAAAAGTGAATTTCGTAAAAAAGTGTAGTTGACTCTTTCTACTTTGCTGCCGTCGATATCTATACTTAAATTAATTTATTAATAGTAATAGTATTTTTAAATGACTAACACCCGCTGACTGAATTAATAATTTGAAGTTGTGAACTTGTCAAACTCTACTTTAGGTGATTCCTTCAATTTGACCCTTACGTTTTTTGCAAAGAAATTTTAAATTTCGCGGGCTTTCACCTTGAGTCGAGTTTGACAACATTCTGATTTCAAATTCTCAATTCAGAAACGGGTGTATCATTTCAGCCGAAAGACGTCCTCTGCTGGACATAGTAAGCTGCTGAGGCGTAATAACGCATGTCGAAGCAACTTGTTGGCTAGACACTTTTCTCACTGCTCCAATCAAGTTAAAATAACTCTGTTCAAGACCTACTATCAGTGGTTCTACACCAGTCAACTCTGGTACAGGTTCACGAAGAGTGCTTTATAACACTCTTCGTGTACAATATAATAACGCTTTTAATATATTAAAGCTGCCCTGGCGGTGTAGTGCGACTGGCATGTTCGTTGAGAACAGAGTTACTGATTTTTATGGGCTCTTGAGGAGACTGAAAGCATATTTCCTAATTAGATTAAGTGTACCTACTAATCAAATAGTGTCTGTTATATTTCACTGTGTGCACCTGCTAAGACGCTAATGCTGAAATAATGTAATTTTGTCCTCTTAATTTTAATTTAATTTAATTTTAATTTTGTTTATTTTATTGTGATGTTATGTTATGGGTTAATACCTGAGAAATCATCATCTTCCTGCCCTTATCCCATATTACTTGGGGTCGCCGCAACACGTTTTCTTCTTCCATTCTCCCCAATAATAGACCTCCCACAAGCACCGCCACTTCGGCCGATTCTGTGCTTCTCGCATCCAGCGGATTCCTGCGGCCTTCACAAGGTCATCGGTCCACCTTGTGGAAGGCCTTCCAACGTCACGTCTTCCGGTACGCGGTCACTACTCCAGAACCTTTCGGCCCCATCGGCCGAAACTATTCTGCGAGCAATATTTATATGCAGTGCCGGTGTGGAGTCCCTATTATAATAAATATACTGACTGTATCGAGCGTCTACAACGTAAGTTCTTGAAAACGATCCGATGCATTACCGCTGTTCTAGAAGTCGTGTTTACCTTCCCTATAGCGATTTACTGAAAAAATACAATTTGCTCTCTTTGAAGTCTAGACATAGCTTTCTAGAAACTATGTTTCTATACGATCTGTGTAACAACTCATATGATTGTATGGATATTTGTAACAAGCTGTGCTATGTCGTCCCTAGAACCGTTCAGGGACGTGGGGTTGGGGGTGGACACGACCTGTTTTCGCCGTCACTCCTAGTCGTACAAATGCAGGCTTCCGGGCACCTCTACGTCGCCTTACATGCAATTTTAATAAGTGTTTCTCTAACTTGGATCTATTTGCTTTATCCGTTGGAAAATTAAAAAAGATGTTGCTTGACACAATCAAAAATGTATTGTAAATGTCCCTAGTGTTCCTTGCTACTGTAATTTATGTCTATCTTTTCTATTCTGTCCGACTTTTACTTCATCAATTTTGTCTTTGTCTTTTTGTGTATCTGTGGAGAACGTTGTTGGTTGCGGATTTGTATAACTCCTTATTTTCTATTTATTTGTAATATACAATGGGTAATTGTTTGTTCTTCCGAATAAATAAAATAAAATAAAATATGCTCTGCCAACAGTCACTTTAGTCATTCTTCGGCCTATGTCGGTTAGGTACCTTGGTTCTCCTGGGGAACTCTTCGCTTCTGTTTCAATCACGTAGGAAAACCCTTGGTGAAGTAGTATCTATGCAAAAACTATCAAAGATCACTTCACGTAGATATTACGTAATAAGATGTATAAATTAATCTGTATGTAAGTACTTATTGCAGAACTTTAATTGTTGTCAGGTGTATAAGTTTTTATTTATTATTATTTATTGTTAACTACGACACGCCCTGGTGTCGCGCGTCGGTTAGTCGATTTTAATTTAATTTTACGAGTACACGATCATATGTGTGATTGTGATTAAATTTTACTGATAATAAGTATATATTCTTACTACACTGCATATCAAGGCAGCTAAGATATCTCTAAGTGGATAACACAGTCTTTGCCCTAATTGCATAATTCACTACCCGGCAGTGTCTATAATTTGGACACTACAGCGATGTTTATTGAATCAGAAGTCTTTGTTGAGTTGGCCATGTTAGTCGTAGAACCGATGACCTTCGGGATAGACGTGTTCCTGAGTAGCAACCGTGAATTGGCCAAGGATGGACATGACCAAGGAGTCTACTCTCTAACTCCGTCAGCGAAGATACGTGCCTGTCCGGAAGTAGTTCGAAACTTCGGAGTGAATCTTGCTCGAGCCGCGTACTGAACTGGAGAAGGCTCGCGAGTGGTTGCCTCACTCATTTAGTAGGTATTATTTTAATCATTTTATCACGAAAAACTCAGCGAATTGCGCTAATCAATCTTACTACTTACATTTTCATTTATATAAAAAATAAAAAAAAAAACGTCTGTTTTGTAGCTGTGAGATTGATTAAACATTACGAAAAGGGGTAACTTTGGAATTTTTCTATCCAGCAAAGTAAATCTAATCGTTTTTTTAAAAGCGATCGGCTATCCACCAGATCCTTCCGCACCAAAAAGAAAAGTCCTGACTGATTAACTCATCAACGCCCAGCCCAAACCATTGAACCTAGAAAGCTGAAGTTTTTCATAGAGGTTCCCTTTATAACGTACACAAGGAAGAAGGACGGATTTTTCTTCCCGTGGGATAATCGACATCTACAAAGTGGGGAAGTGCTAGTACATGGCACAAAGGGAGTGACTATCGAGATGACGACCAAGAGGTAGAGAAGTAAAGAACACTTCTTCTTTACTTCTCTACCTCTTGGTCATGTTGCCACGCCTCCAAACAAATTGGGAAAAGGGCAGGAGAATGATGTTGTTATACAAACTTTTATTTTCACGTGTCAAGCCAGACAAATAGGCGTCATCGAGGTTCAGCTCAACACTACGTAGCTATTTGTATACAACAAAGTTATATGAATAGGTAAACAAATTGCCTTCAATTATCCCTTTACTTAGATATGCATCAGGTCAGGTTTTATTTATTATTACGATTATTTTATAGCATTTTGCTACTGGTGTTGCAGTTTCCTAGTTTCCAAATAAAAGTAAACCAATTTGACTAGGCTTTTTCCCAACTATATGTTGGGGTCGGCTTCCAGTCTAACCGGATGCAGCTGAATACCGGTATTTTATATGGAGCGACTGCCTATCAGTGGCCTTAGTGTGAGTTTTTATACAATACTTACTCGATCATGATTACGTTATCGTTAACTTACGTCAATTTGTATGGAATTATTGTGTTTCCCATTATAGTCACCAGACGGCGCTTATTCAGTTTCAATACAAATAGTTTACGTTAACGTGATCGAGTAATTTTATAAAAACTCGCACTAAGGCCTCCACAACCCAGTAACTGGGTAATACGATACCCTTGGTAAGGCTGGTTGTGGTGGACCCGTAACGACTTTCAAAGAACCACGAATGACAACCGCGACCAAAGATTTAACTTGCTTTTTGAGGCACGGAGGAGTCTCGGTATGTAAAGATGGTCACCAATCCACGGACTAAGCCCGGCAAGCGCACCTTCACATGATGGATCCACCCTTGCGACTGTTGTTACTAAAACACGAGCTCCTTTCGTAGTTAGTTAGTAGTTTCCAAAAAAAAAAGTAGGTATTTCGGTAAACGATTCAAATCAATCTGCCTAGCCTATTCCCAACTATGTTGGGGTTGGCTTCCAGTCTAACCGGATGCAGCTGATTACCAGTATTTTACATGGAGCGACTGCCTATCTGACCTCCACAACCCATTAACTGAGTAATACGATACCTCTTGGTAAGACTGGTTGTCAGACTTTCGGGCTCTGACGTCCCGTAACGACTGTCAAAGATCCAGGAATGACAGCCGGGACCAACGGCTTAACGTGCTTTCCGAGGCACGGAGGAGTCTCGATATGTAAAGATGGTCACCCATCCACGGACAACCCTGGCAAGCGTAGCTTAACCTGATGGATCGACCCGTGCGGCTGTTATTACTTAGCCACGAGCTCCTCTTCGGTAAACGATTCAAATGGTGGAGTTAAAGTAGATACTCATGCAATTTAAATGCGTTTTTTGTGCAATAATGCGGTAAATGAAAAAATAAAAAAGAATGAAAACTTTTTGTCCTTGTTTATTTCTCAGTAAAATAATTTTCTGTTTTTCAATAAATTATACCTTTATATTTATAATAATATGATAGGTTTTTGACCGTAACAAAAAACGTTATAAAAAATATTGCTCCTGAACATTTCTGTGCCTATGCCAGCCAGTTTATTTTTTTATTTTAATTTGAAATGTTTTCAGTTTAAAACTTTTTGCTTCACGAAAGCTGCTGTGACAGTTACCTATGTTATTTTATTTCACGGATATTACGTCTTTTCCTAGTAATTATATTGTTAGGATTTTTTTTAATGTTGGATACTTTCCGTGGACGAACGTGCCGCGATTCAGTCAGCACCGTCGTAAAATATCCGATTAAGTTTTTTGGCTTAAAAACTTTTTGCACTGGTCACACTGATGCAGTCAACTTGGAATAAAAACAAAAATAAAAAATAAAGTTTTTTGAGATTGTCGAGGGATTTTCGTGTTCAAAGAATGACAAATGGAGCTTTACTGTTCATTATTAATCGACACAAAATGAATGCATTCACGATAGTGAAAAATTTATAGGTTGTAAGTCAACTACAAAATGATAAATTTCCTGCCTTTTCCTGCCCTTTTGGTTTAAAAGTAGGTAAATAGACCAAGTAAAAGTAGTGCTAAACAATCGATTTCCATGAATCTTTAATAATTACCATGTAGGTATAGGTGTACCGGTGTATAGGTGGAGGAGCTCGTGGCTAAGTAATAATAGCCGCACGGGTCGATCCATCAGGTTAAGCTGCGCTTGCCGGGGTTGGTCCGTGGATGGGTGACCATCTTTACATACCGAGACTCCTCCGTGCCTCGGAAAGCACGTTAAGCCGTTGGTCCCGGCTGTCATTCTTGGATCTTTGACAGTCTTTACGGGTCGTCAGAAGCCCGAAAGTCTGACAACCAGTCTTACCAAGGGGTATTACCCAGTTACTGGCTTGTGGAGGTCAGATAGGCAGTAGCTCCATGTAAAATAATGGTATTCAGCTGCATCCGGTTAGACTGGAAGCCGACCCCAACATGGTTGGGAAAAGGCTAGGCAGATTGGCAGATTGATTGTACGGTTGACCATCGGTTGTGGTTCTATTTGATACGTCAAAGGGATGTTATGTATACTGTGTGTTCTAAAGTACTAGCTGCCGTACGTCCCGGTGCACCGGGACATGTCCTGGTTTGAAGCGTTTTGTCCTGGTGTCCGTTTGAAATTAGGGCGTCATGAATTCCTTCGTAGCTAACCTAACCGAGGTGACATGCTAAAATTTTCGAACTCGCTTCGCTCGCTCTTGAGCTTTATGTTCTTAAAAGGAAACCTATCCTATCCGAGGTGATAAAATTTTCAAGCGTCCTGGATTCTTTTTGCAAAATCACAGCCATTTTAAGATACTTTGATGGAATTGCGTTTGCGCCAAAAGAATTAAGATTTCAAAAACAAAACACTACCTCTCCAAAAAAATCAAACACACATCTCGCAAAGTTTACATTAAGTTGCCTACATCGTCTTGCCCCGCCACTGACTATTCATCGATGTTTTTAATTATCCTTGGTTTACCCTATTTCTATTCCAAATGTCCCGGTCGGCTTTCAAGCATTTATGGCAGCCTTATTCTGAAATCTCATTTTGAATAGTCGGCAAACGAGACAAGGTTGTCGCCAGGGTCGTCGGTTCTTCGAAAGAGATACCGTGGCCCTGGCACAGGCAACTGAAGAAACACGGGTGGGTTTTAGTCAGTAAAAGTGGTAAAAGTCTGACACGCCCTCCCGCTCCGCCCAGAGCGGGAAAGTCATTTGATGATATCCCATCCACAAAAAAAAAAATTAAGGTTAGAGATTTTGACGAAAATAAGGATCATTATGTATTACTATGAATGTTTTGCTCGCAAAGATGAGCCAGCCAGATAGATTGGTAGCCGGGCTGTAGTTTAGCAGGAAAATTCAGGCTTAGGGCTAGATTTTTTAAACAATTAATTTGTTAAATACAGACAGCTATTAAGGTGCTATTAATTGCATCGATATGCGTTATCGTATCAATAATACAGGAAGTTATTTATTCTAGTGTAATAATATTGGAATAGGCGCAAAAATATATACTACCTGCATCGTGTTCCTTTGTTTAAGATCTAGATTAATTAATTCAGTGTAGTACACGCAGGTTTCCGGTAGCGGTGTTGCCAGCACTCATTAACGACACCCCATCATTGTCTAGTACAACTAAGTACTATATTATGTATCAGCTAATGACCTTTAGAGTTTCCATGATCGACGGCATCATTAAAACCACTTAACATGCTTCTGCGAAAAACAACATTTTTCCTTTCTTCACAACCTTGCGAGAACTCTGACATCGATTCGTGATGACCGACTACTGATTCACATTGACGACCCTATTTTTTCATCTAACTCAAACAAAGAGACACGAAGGACTATATTACTAAAACATCGATCTAATTGAATTGTTACCAAGAATGCAAAGGCGGGCGGGGCTTTCAGTAGCTTTCAAGGTTCGTAAGGAAACCAGGCTCGTTAGTAGTCGACGCGCACCAAACCACGGCGCACGCGCCCATGTTACCGCTACAACCTATTTGGAATACATAGAGGTTGTATAGGAACATCATAAATAAAATAAAATAAATCATTTTAAAAAGATAATCAAGCTGTCGAGTTCGATATTCAAAAGTCGAAGCGAACGTGTTTGATTTTTTTTCGAATTCCGCGCGCATAGTATTTTTGGCGGGATCTCGTGGTGTTACAAATTGAAAAATTTGAGGTGATATTTACGAAGTGCTTTGCATTCTTAGGTAAGTTTTTTCATTTGTTTTATTTAATAGTTATAACTGTCTGTTTTAGTGTTCTGTTACATCATCGCCGTAGGTTGAGTAATCGGAAGGCAATTATTGTTTTTGTGCAAAATTCTAATTGGATGTTAAAAGGCGAAGATGATCACAATCATTAAAAAATAATACCACTATCCATTCATTGGCAGAAAACCGGCTACATTTTTTTTGTATTTTCGTTAACAAGTCTGTGACTTTTACCGCTGGTTATACTTTGAATTTCGCGCGGAACTATTTGTCAGCGTATGCGCCAATTTGGTGCACATTATTTCTAACCAGTAGCAATAGATAGCAAAGCGCTTCTTAAAGAAAAACTTATCGCGTTTAATAACAAAACACAAGATTTTTTTCTTTTTTCGCATTTTATAAGAATAACTAAGTAGTACTACACAAAGAAGAAGTCTTCGTCTTTAAACATGGCGCGACGCTCTGAAATATGCAAAATATTTCATGCGTTCTAAAAACGTCTGGATTTTAAAATTATAATTCTTATTTAATTGCAAAATGCATTGTGATTGTATGCAAATATTATTAGGAAAGACATTTGATCATACGGGTGGATAATGTCTGTTAATTTAGTTATTATACACGCTTTTTTTTTAGTTTGTTTAGACAATGACTGGTGTTAAGTGATTATCTAAGTTTAATAGCGTTTTAATTGCAGTTAACTATCTTTTACTTGCGACTTCTTTCAGGAGATTTGTTTTTAACTTTTTTTTTTAACTTACTCGTGCCACTAGACTTTTCGAGATTGAAAATGGGTATCTAGTGTAGCACTACGACTACCCCCGTACTCTAGGTAGGTACAGTCTGTGATCAACATTACCGAACCCTCTTTAGTTTTAACCAATTTAAACACCATCATCTGTCTAGCCTTTTCCCAACTATGTTGGGGGCGGCTTCCAGTCTAACCGGATGCAACTGAATACCAGTATTTTACATGGAGCGACTGTCTATCTAACATCCACAACCCAGTTACTAGGTAATTACGATACCCCTTGGTAAGACTGGTTTTCAAACTTTCGGGCTTCTGACGACCCGTAACGATTGTCAAAGATCCACGAATGACAGCCGGGACCAAAGGCTTAACGTGTTTTCCGAGGCACGGAGGGGTCTCGGTATGTAAAGACGGTCACCCATCCACGGGTCAACCCCGGCAAGCGTAGCTTAATCTGAAGGATCGACCCATGCTGTTATTACTTAGCCACAAACTCCCACAGAAAACGTATGGGGCTCAAATGATTTTAAATTGAGATCCAACCGCAATGCGAACTAACGATTGGCTGAGATCGTGTCATATCCTACTATATTATATAAAATATATATATATATATATGTCATTATATACATAAAATATCATAAAAGTGAAAGTTTGTAAATATGTTTGGGTGTTTGTTACTCAATCACACGTAAAACACTATTAGAATACGGATTTAGATGAAACTTGGCACACAGACAGACCATGGCCTGAATTATCACATAGGGCAAATTGTATTGTCATAGTAATGTGTCCTGATAAAGAACTTCCACGTGGGTGAAGCCGCGGTGACAAACTAGTGAGAACATAATGAGACCAAACAATTTATTAGTGTTCACAGTGTTATTGGGCAACGTGGAGTCTGGATTCGTGAGACCCATAGGTCGCAAATAGATTTTTTTATAATTTTAAAATAAATAGTTTGAAAGTTATTTAAAAAAATATGCGAAATCTACATACCCCCCTTATCTCCGAAACTACTAAGCCTAAAATTTTGAAAAAAATACAGAAAGTAGTTATATATTTATAGATTACAGAAAAATTTATAAAAAGTCTGTGGTCTTAAACTAACATGGTAAATCTCTCAATATTGTGCGTTCAAACGTACATTTGCAATTGTAATGTATGGGAGAGCATGTTTTTCAACTAAGTAGGTACATTCACCCCAACTCGAAACCTTTCATTGTGCGTATTCCGACACGTACTTGACCAGTTTTTAGGGTTCCGTGCCTCAAAAGGAAAAAACGGAACCCTTATAGAATCACTTCGTTGTCCGTTTTCTCAGGAAAGCGTGGATATATCAAGTTGAAATTAATATCAAATACGTAAATCTATGGTCTCTTAGAGTCCTAAAAAACTCAAGCTTTTAGGTCAACGCAATAAAAACATACGGCCATTTATGCGACATATTTTAATACTCGCAAGTAAATTAAAACCTATAGGGTACTTTCCGTTGTCCTAGAGTCATGAAATTTGGCAAGAAGCAAGCTCTTACAGCACAAATAAAGGAAAAAGTCCGAAAATTGTTAATTTGTAATTCTATCATATAAAAAAAAAATCAACTCTGTCAGTCTGTCATCATGATCCTTATCAACTTAAAATTAATATCGAATACGTAAGTCTATGGTCCCTAAAAAAATAAAGCTTTTAAGTCAACGCAATAAAAAAAATACGGCCATTTTGCAACATATTTTGATACTCACAACTGTCGCAAGTAAATCAAAATGGGGTACTTCCAGTTAACCTAGAATAATGAAATTTGGCAAGAAAAAGTCCGAAAATAGTTAATTTGTAGTTTTAAGACATAATTTTTTTTTTTTTTTGGAATCCATTGTTAAGTTTGTTTTTGGGACAAATTCTTTTCTATTACGGAACCCTTCATTATGCGTGTTCCGACACGCACTTGGCCGGTTTTTTTTATTTATCGTCGGTTTGACAGTGTAATTGTCACGCCAAACAGCAGCATCAATTTCATCGTTTTACATTAGCTAAGAAAAGATAAGGGTAAGGGGTAACTATCTAATAATAATGTAGGCTTTAATTGAACAAAAATGAATACCTATAAGCATACTTAGTAGACCATCGTGCAATGTAATTACAACAGCAATACGATCACTATAGTATAGTTAAAATCTCGCTGCAGACTCGGTCATAAATCATTCGAGTGTTTCGCTCTCTTTCCCACTCACGGGCCTTATGGGCAGGCCACGCCCACACGTAGTCCTGTGCATTACTGCAGTCGATGAGTGATATCGATAGTTTTATATATTTAAAAATGGGTGATAGAAATAAATACACATTTTTTTTATTTTATTACCAAATTTACTACAAATCATATTAAATATATAAACAAAAGAACGTATATATAAAACTAAAAATAGAAAATTAAAATTCTTCGTCTGAGTCATCGTCATCATCATCCACATGAATGATGAACTCTTCGCATAAATGTGCTTTTCTTAAGTCTTCATCTTGCAGCAATTCTGCATGTTATATAATATAATAACCTGATAACCTTAATGATTCTGTTATCGATAACGGCCTTGAGCGCGCGCAACTACCGCACATCCCTACTCCGATTATGATTTATGACCAAGTCTGCAGCGAGATTTTAACTATACTATAGGTGTTCTGCGATCTCCGGATAATGTTTCACGACACCTTCACAATCTAGTATCTGTCTCATGTCTGGGGCCCAAGTCTGTAAAGTAACCAACTTGTCAATAGTGTGTCAGTAGTGTCTCAATAGAATAGTTTTTGACATTTGGTATTCCACAAATTATCTATGGTCATTGACTTGCCACTGTAGTGCCATTGAAACGCCATAGTAAGACTATTGTAATATTGGTAGTCTGGTCCACTATAATGTGTCAATGGCATCGTGATGGCCAAAGATAAGGTAGTCTGTAATTATTTTAAGTGTATTTGACAGTTCTGTCTATCGTGTTTGAATAGTGTTATGCCCATCAAACCGCCATTGTGAAGCCATTGAACAACGACACCTCTTTCCCAATAGTGGTTCATTAAGTAGTAATACGTGTTTAATATACTTACGTGATTTAATATTATACTTTTTGTTTTATGTACTTATATTATATTGTTTACTGTGTGTGTGTGTGTTTCTTTATGTACTTACTTCAATTTGTTTATTTTTTGTCAATTTAAAATAAAGTACCCGTGTGTGTGTCACGTCAAGTGCTGCAAGTGGACGTAGTTTTTCCGTTTCGGCACAATGAGGCCTTGTGTACCTTCTTTGCGGTGGCGTCTTTTAGCATTGGCTAATAGTGCCGACCGCCGACGTTTGCTTTTGCGCCAGCGCCGCAAATCTCACGCACTAATGAGGCTGCAAGTGAATGCCTTTCGTGATCTTCCCGAGGCGGAGTTCGTCAAAACGTTTCGGCTTGGTAAGGAGCAAGCAAGGGAGTTAATTGGCGAGCTTATTCCCTTTCTCCAGAGACGGCGACGGCAGAATGGAATCTCTGCTGAATTAAAGGTTTGTATGTGAAGGTACCTAACTTGACACTCCGACCCAACATTTAAAACTGATGTGAATAATTATGTAAATGTTAAAATTATATCAGCACAGTTATGAATTGCCGAAGTTGTTCCTTAAAATTCATATAAAAAAAATTTAAACATTTCAGATACTTATTGCGCTGAGCTTTTACGCCACAGGATCATACCAAACACTGGTTGGCCAAAGCGCATTGCATAATGTTTCACAGACAACTGTGTCAAGAGCTGTGAAACAAGTCACCGATGCATTGAACCAAATCAATAATAAATATATAGTTTGGTTTGGCCGATGCATTTGACAGTTGTTGGTTTTTTTTTTCAGAAAGGCAAAGACTTGTGACAGTCAGACAAATGTCGTGATAAAAATCTTATTTTTTAACAAAAAATGCACGTTTTTAGTGAAATATGATGTTTTTGATAATACAACGTTTGTATGTTAATAAAAAAACCCATAATATAAAGATTTGATTGATAAAAATAGGATTTCAAAAAGTGGTAGGTTTGGTGTACCTCTATGATCGCATGGTAGATTTCTGTGAGCAACACTGAAAACTATTGTACTGCCACTCTATCGACACACC
Organism: Cosmia pyralina; assembly: GCA_946251885.1. Lineage (NCBI taxonomy): Eukaryota > Metazoa > Arthropoda > Insecta > Lepidoptera > Noctuidae > Cosmia > Cosmia pyralina. The sequence continues at coordinate 21,120,133 of OX276361.1, read as the reverse complement.
ACCGACACACTACTGAGATACCACTAAAACGCCACTGAAGTTTTTACAGAATACCAAATTTGCAACAGTGGCGAAACAATGTTTGTAGTGTGTCGATAGAGTGTCAATGGCGTGTTGCTTCGTGGCAAGTTACAGAATTGGGCCCCTGTTTGTGCTCTAGTTTATAAAAAGAAAAAAAATATATCATTCACCATTAATCATCAATTCATCATTCATTCATTTGTTTTCATTATCGACTCCGTTAATTTTCAAGGGACTGTCACAAGTAACCAAAGCGGTGCTCACCAGCTATGGGTGGGTATTGTTCGCCTTTTAACTAGGTAGGTACTAAAGAGGTTTTAATCTGGATGGTTTTCTTATCCAACCTTCAGGAATATTTAATAAGATTTTTGGAGATAAACACTATTTCATATTTAGAATATTAAAATATGTCAGCTGTGGCTGTGATAGCTGCTGCCCCCGTCTAAATGTAAAAAAGTAATTCTTTATTATGGGAATAATAAAGCACATAAGCGCACTTACGAGTAGGCCTGCTAGACTGAGGTTGTTTAGAAAGCTAATTAGCAACTTTTTGACTGCGCGAGTACTTACAGACACCGGAGGACAAAGATCTCATACACACTTAACACACTTCATACTTACTACGCACATAAGTACTTGATAAGCCACTCCTGCGCGTCTTGTCAAAACTATACACAAAAACATCGAAGCAAAGAGGCGCAGCTTACTATTTTTGAATACGCAGAAGACAGCTCGTCTAAGAAAACAAATGAATATGTTTAAGGTTTTTGTGTAAAGTTTCGAAAACTTTACACAAAATAAAAAAACATTTAATTTTGTAGGTTCTTTCCAAGTTCTTTCTTATCCTTAATTGCAATATTTCTAATTAATAATATGTTGACTCTAACCGCTATGTAAATTAACATGTCCCCCCTGTCAGTGGCGAGGGGTGATTTAATGAAAGAGGTAAGCCGGAGCAAAAAATTGCTTACCTAGGCCGGGCGTGGCACACGTAGTAGTCCTAAGTCCAGTTACTTAAAATCGGTGACTGTCTTCCTGGCGTCAGTCTTGTATAGGCAGATGTCTTCAGTCTACCATTATATACATACTAGCTTTTGCCCGCGGCTTCGCCCGCGTGGATGTCGGAAAATATACCACGGGAACGTACTTCCGGGAAATCCTTCCTTATCCCTTGTTTACAAAATTACATAATAAATTGAACCTCTGTGCAAAATTTCAGTTTTCTAGGTCCAAGGGTTTGGGCTGGGCGTTGATGAGTCAGTCAATCAGTCAAGACTTCTCTTTTTATTTATATAGATAGATATATACGTGTAAGCACTTTCAAGTTTTGAGTATGAATGTCGATGGCTATAAGAGTAGGGGAAGACCAAAGAAACGATGGATGGATTGTGTGAAAGATGACATGGCTAGAAAGGGAGTAACTACTGAGATGACGAATAATAGAGAAGTATGGAAAAAAGGACATGTTGCGCCGACCCCAAATAGATTGGGATAAGGGCAGGAGAATGATGATATACGTGTAAGCACTGATAGATTGAAACAGTGTCTTGCAAGTAAAATAAAAGTGGCTTTGAAAAAGCCTTTTGTCGTGTGATGACGTATATATGATGTCTACTAGACAAAACTACATAACTACAGACTTATTCTACATAATTACTATCTAAGAGAGCCGGGTGATCTTAACTCAGGACCCTCCTACCTCAAATACCTCAGACACCTTTCTTTAATTAAGAGTGTGCATTTATTATCCAGTGCCTGTAATATGATTTTGAGACAAAGAAGATTTATAAGTATGATTATATTAAGCTAATTATTTATCATGCTCAAATATGCATGTGTGCGTATTAAGGGCCCTACTCATTTACAGTCCGCCGGCGGATAACGCTTAAGATCGCTATAGATCACAGATTCACAGTTCCTTGCCAGCCAATGCGATCCCAGTGTGTGCCCTGTTGCCGGCGCAGGCCTGCGTCGACAGGTATCGGCCGGACATGCTCTGTGGGCCGGACAGTCCGTGATCTCAAGGCCAAATCGAGTAAGCAGGTAGTCTGCCGGCGCGGCGGCAGTGTTGCCAATTTAGCGACTTTTCTAATTTGATTATCATTTAGAAAATATAATATAAATCACTACGATGTTATCCTAACCAATGGAAATAAAAACTAGCACATCGTTTTTTACGTAACATTATCACTTTGTGAACTGACACTGAACCGCTATTCAGCCCTCTGCCGGCGAGCGATATTGAGGCGTGAAACTGCCGGCTGCCGCCTGCTAGTGTGTGGACCCCACAGAACAGAAATTTTCTGTTCTGTTGTGGACCCAGAGTAGATAGCGACCATTGCCGACAGGCAATAATCGCTTTGGTGTGTGGTCTATGCAGACCTTGGACGGCAAGCCGCCTGTTGGGACCACAGACTGCAGGCCAGCCGTATAATGTGTGGAGCCCTTTAAATAAAGATATGTAATAAAAAAGTTTTCAAGCATCAAGGATACGTTCGAAAGCCTTTGTTTTAAAAACTTACATTAGTAAAAGGCTTGCTTGTTCGCAAACTGGCTGGACCAGTCGCGGGTCAATATCCGTAATAATGCGATTAGAGTGGACGGTATTATGCGAGAGTGAAGCAGGAACTTATTATATAGGGTCTTTTATGGTTGCCTTATATTATGACTTAATAAAATTAACAACAGCCTGTAAACTGTTTTGCTGTAGTATAAAAGTTTATCAATTACTTATAAAGCATGTCTCAGAAAGATGTGCTCATATTTAAGGGAGTAAATATTTAAGTATATTAGTGACAGCAGACAACTCGACCAAATGGCCGACTCCAAAATCAAAACGGACAATTCAAGTGCTTTAAATGGTTTTTAATTGAAATAAAAGCTTTAAGTTTGAACAGAGACATTAGAAAAAAAATTGTTAAGTAAATAATAATTTATTAAACATGTTTTTTATTTTATGTTTCAATACAATTATTTTAATTGAATGACTAGCAGTTATTAAAAACTATAACATCAATAATTTATGAAAATCAAATACAGAAATATATGTGCAGTCTTCGCCAACACGATATTAGCAATTACAGTATCTGTATGCATAAAAAAACGTGTTATCCGTGCAGTTTATTGATTGCTCTATGCTAAAAGAGTCGGTAAAACAAGTCATATGCAACTATTAATTAATATAATCTACCATACCTGTCATCGACTTGACGATGGCAATGTTACTATGGGGAAATGTTCATCAACACTTACTAGACTATTTATTTTATCACTAGCTGTTGCCCGCGATTTCGTGTCCTATCCAGGACAAAAAGTAGCCCATGTCCTTCTCTAGGTCTCAGGATACCTATCTGTCAAATTTCACCCAAATCCGTTCTGCCGTTTTAGCGTGAAAGTGTAACAAACAAACAAACTCACTTTCGTATTTATAATATTAGTTAGGAAAACTACAAGCTGACAAGTAATTCTCTGACAATTCAGCGGAGTAACTGGGATGATGACTAAAAAATATTTTTTTATCCGTCAAGTAGATTACTAAAAAAATAATGGACACGTATTTTTTCTTTTTTTACGTAATCAAAAGATTACGGCGATACATTGATTTAAAATATGGCATGACGTCACGCCTAGCTAGATTTTATACGTAGAAGTGACAGCGAGCTCCCTCTCCTCAACTATAATGCGTGTTATCTAAGTATTTTTTTTATTAATATGATAAAGCAAAAAACACGTGTCTAATATTTTTTTATTATCTAACTGCCGAACTAAATAGAATTTATTTTTTGTGGACTACTATAATTTAATACCAAGATCTCCCCGAAGAACTCCAACCAACAGCCGCTCACGTGGATTCATTGCAGTCTCCAACAGTTCATAATCATGAGTATTTTCAACGCCTGAAAGATTGCCAATGAATTCAAAGTTGTCCTAATCATCGATCGTTAATAGTTTGTGTTTCCTTGTATTTTATAAATTCTTGGCTTATCCCAATTTATTTGGGGTCGGCGCAACATATTTTTTTCTTCCATACTTCTCTATTAGTCGACATCTCGGTCACTCCCTTTCCATATCATCTTTCAAACAATCTATCCATCGTTTCTTTGGTCTTTCCCTACTTGTATATAGCCATCCATATTCAACAAAAATAAAATTAAATCTATGGTCTAAGAAACTCCATTAAGCCAATTTTTTTGCATACATAAAGACTCATAATTATAATTACTTAATTAAATTACCTACTGTAATGGAAGCGACTAAGCAGGCGTTGTCCTCAGCTCCTTAGGGAAAAATAACTCAAACTCAACGCTCTCTGTTGTCTCCGTGTAAAATGATATTCACCAGCACGTAAATTGCCTCTTAAGCGAATCCAATTAAAATTAATTAAACCGTAAACTAATTACTATAATTGCTTCACGGGTCTAGGCTGAAAACTACAATTGAACTTAAGATTAGATATTTTTATAACCTGTGACTAATGATGAATCGTTAATTAGAAATATTATCAATTAAAAATATAAAATCAGAAATAATAGGTAGTTGCGTTTGATCAGTTATGTTTTAATAAGTATCTAATATAACCTTAGCCTTATTTGTACGATAATTGCCACGACTATGTGCCCTTAGCCTAAAAAGCGCGAATACATGACATGTTATGCCTACATTATCTTAGTTGTTTTATCTTTAGTAATTAAAACTCAAACTCAAAGCATTTATTTCAATAAACCATTTATAAGCACTTTTGAATTGTCAAGAAGTCAGTCAGTCAGAAATATGAAGCTAGTTGCTCATTCCAAAGCGCAGTAGGTACCTATGGAGAAGAATGGACAAGAAAATGCATGGACACTCTTTAACCGACTTCAAAAAAGGAGGTTCTGTATTCGACCCGTATGTATGTTTGTTTGTCCGCGATTTTCTCAAAAATTAATTAACCAATTTTGATGATTCTTTCACTATCATGATCTACATACTTTCCATACTTTCAGGAAGGTTTTAGTATATAATACATTATGTAATTATTCTTATGTACGAAGCTATATGCATAAATGTACTGTATCTCCGGCATTTCTAAGCCGATTTTGATGATTCTTCTTTTCGTTCGTCTTGGGCTTACTTATATAATTGTATATTCAACTAAAAATGGAAAAATAAATTTACTTTAAAAAAAGTAAAAACCGACTTCAAAACCAAAAAACGAATAAAATAACTTTCATAAAACATTTAACAGCTTCTGAAGTCGGTGTCTTTAATTCTTCAATGCGCTTTAGCTTGAAATTGACTTCAGAAGCTGTTAACTGTTTTGAAAGTTATTTTATTCGTTTTTGGTTTTGAAGTCGGTTATAATTACTTTTTTTAAATTAAATTTTTTAAGTTATATTGTTACATAAATATTACTTAAATATTTTTTTATTACTAGCCTACATTGTATTCCACTGCTGGGCAAAGGCCTCCCCTTTTTCCTTTCAAACCTCCCTGTCTTGTGCGATTTCTGGCCATGTTGGCCGTGCAAACCTTATCTGATCGTCACACCACCTTCGCCGTGGCCTGCCTTTACGACGTCCGGCGTAAGTGAGTGACGATCTTTGCCGATCTCTCCGGGTGCATTCGTGCGACGTGTCCGGCCCACTCCCACTTTAGCCTGGCTGTTTTTTCTCCAATATCTGCTGCTGTGACATCATGACGAATTTATAATTAAATGGGAGAACGATGTAAAAAAGACGTGCATGGTAAAAGCGTCCGAGTAGCAAAGAGAACCAAACAAAAAAAAAAAATAAGCCATGACAGCTAAGTGATGATTACCAACTGACAGTGTTCACGAACATGACGCATGGATCAGAAACCACTGTTTAAAAATAATCAAGACTTAATTATGACTTCTCTCTTCAGTATAAAAATATAATTCATTAAAATGTTATTCTGACGATTGTAAATGGAAAAATAAAAGCCTCATTAGTATAATTAAAACAAAAACTAAGTATCTAATTCCTTATTTTAATACCAACACTTCTATTTTCATACATCATTAAAATCATTATAATTAACATTTATACTACCTCAACATGATTGAATTCAATTAAAATATCACGTATTCATTCACGCATAACGCCATCCAAACCTTTCACTGAATTGTGCAAGCTTGTTTGAAGTTCAAGGTTGTACGCAGTTTTAATGTTCGTGTAGAAGCAGCCTTTATTGCATTAGTAAGCTATCTGCAATTGCTATTAAATCTGCCTAGTATTTTCCGAATTATGTTGGGGTTGGCTTCCAGTCTAACCGGATGCAACTGGATACCAGTATTTTACATGGAGCGACTGCCTATCTGACCTCCACAATCCAATTACTGGGTAACACTTTACTCCTTGGTAAGACTGGTTATCAGACTTTTGGGCTTCTGACTACCCCTAACGACTTTCAAAGACTACGATCGACATCCGGGACCAACGGCAGCACGGATGGTCTCGATATGTAATAGGTGGTCACCCATCCACTAACCGACCACGGCAAGCTATCGATCGACCCGTGCGCGTGTTATTATTTAGCCAATTGCTATTATGACGTGACAATTGACGCACGTTTTACAGAAACTTCCGTAAGTTTTTATTAAAATCTATCATTACAAGATTTATTGGTACCTAGTTAATTATAAATGAACACGTGGAAGTTAACAAACTATGCTTTGTAGTAGATTTATTGCAGAGATAATTGAATGGTTACAATTCTATGGTTGTGCCTTTTAGTACTAAATCGATACTGAAATTGATTTACTCTGACAGTATGTAAGAAAGTTGAGTCTTCTGGCAGAAAACCGTACCTTCCTTATGGTAAGTTTTTTAAGGGTTCCATTTCCGAAGGGTATCAAACGGAACCTAACGCTCACACGGGATCAAATTTTTGAGAATGTTAAATGAAAAGATGCTTATTTGAAAAATGTAATCAATTAGCGGACTAGTAAATAATACCTATTAATTTAATAGGTAATTATTTTAAAAAAAAAACATTTTTAATGTGGCATTTATCTATCTCATCTCAAAAAAAGATAATAATTTTTGAGCTGAGTTTATTGATAACACAATAGAAATGTGTTTTGAACAATGAGATACTCTATTAAATTAATTTAATTTACTAGGTCGCTAGGTAATTGATTAAATTTTTCGAAAAAGCATCTTTTCATTTAACAATCTTAAAAATTTGGTCCCGTATGAACAACAGAGGTGATAAAATGCCCTCTTAAACAGTGGGAAGTTCCCCAGCAGGAATCATTTATCCTAAAAACACAAGCGAGGACGGGTTTTTTTTTCGCTATTATCACAAATACGCAATGCGTAGGTACATAAGCAAGACGAAAGTACGAGACTCAGAGTGATAACGTTGTAAAAGATTCAAAGTCCTCCAAAATTGCTTATTTGTTATTTATATTAGATCGTATGTTGCCCGCACACATAAATTATTAAAGGTTAAAAATTGCAGGGATAAAAATAGGTTACGGCTCTATCAGTTCGGTGTTATTGATGGTAGCAACGTGTTCCGCTTGAGAACCGAAGCACGTCGCTTGAAGACAAATCCGGAGCCTGATGAGATAGATTTCTATAAGTATTGCAGCTATTACTGTGTTTTATCTAAAGATTTAGGGTCACATGAAGGGGGGACAAGAAATTTCACACGGACAAAGTAACGGGCAGAAGCTAGTACTTATTAATAATAATCACGAAGTCTTTATTTATTTCTTTCTTTCTTTTCGTAAGAACTCGTTGATTATTTTTTGTATACCTAATCAAACAAATTAAAGTAATGGCTAAGTGTAAAATATTTTAGTAAAAACAATGAAATCACAGTCTAAACATTACTACAAATAATCTTTTAGAGATCAACTTTAAAAATAACAATTGAGAAACTTCCATAGGAAATAAAGACATAGATTATAATGTAATAATATATTGTTTGTATTTTATTTTTAAACCGATGGGGAATTGTGGACAAAATTTCCATCAAAGTCCCCATTGATGGGGATTATCAATGGGTATTTGTGGAATAAGCCGAATTTACTCTTACTTAGATTCAGTCATCGCTTTTTATCAGATCGACTTGACAGTCTTACATGCCTGTTCTAAACGAATACCCAACATATCTTCATCAAGAAAATCTATGACCACAAGTTGTCGCGTGTTAATGATAAAAATATTATGTAAATAATAATAAAAAATATGTCAGTGCCATACATGTTGTTAACAACTTATTCTATTTAGACGACATTATTCGCGTGCATTTGATTTGATGATTGGGGTATGATTACTATTATGACATAATGAATAGCTTTGAAGTATATTATGTAGGTAGTCTTACAGTATTTAATTATTATGACCATTGATTATACATTCTATATATACAAACACATAACAAAGTAAAAAATCGTGTAGGCCAACTCTCATCCAATTAAAGGAACTGAATGCGGAAGCAATAAAGGCATACCTACTACCAAATCTTATGACGCAACTAACGTACGTATTTACATAAAATATATATATTTTTACATAATTAATCTTACTTGGTAGAAATGCGTGGGTCCTTGATCACGAGTGTACCTTAACCGCAAGGTAACCGATAAACTGGTTCAATCCGACTTTATAAATAGTAAATAGCTGCATTTTATTGTTTGTCCAGTGAATAGGCTCGCTATTTTGTTTTTGTGCGATTGTAAATGGATCATGGTGTCTTGCTTACATTGTGAGAATAAAAGATATTCTTAAAGTATTTGTGTTAAGTAAGTACCTGAAGTTTAATGACAATGCTGATTCAATTTTAATTATTAGGTAACCAATAGACGCTAGATACAAGATACAAGATATTTATTTTGTAAAACATGAGTGCAGAATTATACAGGTCTTAAAAATAATAAGAGGTAGCTACATGTTTTGCCAATCATGGCGTACAAAATTAGTCGCACTAAGACAACTATTACAAAAAGATAATTATAAAATCGTTAATAATAAATTAAAACAATGACTTACAAAGAGGAAAAATATAAAAAATATAAATAAAAAAAACATAGGATTAAATGAAAATGTCAACAATTTAAATTCAATTTAAGTAAAATACATATTAGAAAAAATAATAACAAAGGTACACAGTCCAAATTCTATTGCAGAAGATTATCATTTAAAAAGTCATCTACGCTATAATAGCACTTATCTAGTAACGCTCTTATTGTAATCTTTAATAGAGCTGCTGTTTTGAGAAAGATATTAAGCAATATAAATGCATAGGTACTACATGTCTTAAACAAATAGTAGGGCTCATCTAAAGTTATGAACTGCTGTCATGATCAGAAATTGATGATGTCAGAAGTCACGTAACATCTGACCCGTTAAAATATTCAATACTCACACACGTTTCACCGCGCTCGACAGCTGAGAGGTAAAACACGCGATTACATCAGTAAGGAAGTAAGACCAGTGATAACAAAGGTAATATGACTGAATAACCACATATAACGCTGTATAATATAATTACTGTCTTTGACACTAATTTGAACCCATCTGCTAACAAACAACAGCATACTCAGTTTTGTTTCTCGTTACATGCACCAATGTATAACCTTATGAACCCCATAGGCTCACAACTACTATAAGCCCGCGGTCGCCATCGGATGATGGTATTTTACGTTTATTTATATACTTATATGATATACGTTTATATACCTAATACAGTCATAACTAGTTGACTCAAAAATTTTGTTTGATTTATTAGCTCCTATTATATCTTAAAATTGAAAACTGTTAATATTTTATTCTATTGATTTATTTATGTTATACTATTAATTCATATCTTGTACTAATATAATAATTATAGGTACATATCTAATAATAATTTTATACTATTAATTAATTTATCTCAGAAATTCCCCACCTATTATGTTGTATAATAAAATCTATAAATGCTTCCTCTCTCCTAACCCACTTATTATTGCTGTGCCCGATAGGGTCCATGTGGTCTAACTATAAGCTTTACCATATAAGAATACATGTGGAATGCAATAAAGTATTGAGTATTGAGTAATATAAATAAAGGATTCTTTTTGGTTTTTACTTACGCACACATGGGGTGCGTCTGACATTTAAGAGGTTAAGGCGACGATAAACGACTGTTAATAATTTTAAACTGAAGATCACGTCTAAACGAGTAGTGTTAATGATATGGAAAAAAATATATTTTAAATTAGAGCATTTCCTAATAACTAAAAATGTGAATATTTTAGATTATATATATAATACATAATGTAATTAATTTGTAAAGTTATGTCTAACTCGGATAAAAAACTGTAAATCACGCAAAAACTAGAAAGCCTATTTTTATTAAACCTGCCTATTTTAAAAATAATTTAACTATTTATCTTTCTGTATAAGTGTTTTAATATGCGTATATTTAATACGCCTTTTGCTTTATGTACATTAAATTAATAATCTCGCTCCTTGATGAGCGAGTCTCATTACTGCCTGGACGTACGACGCGTTGCGTGAGCTCAGCACAGAACACGCAAGCTAACCACTCAAGGCCCTTGACATATGTCTGTGTCTTAACAGAAAGTTAAATAGGTGAAATAAAACAAAATTGAAACTTTGTAAAGAAGTATATTTTGAAGCATATCTGAAGTAAGAATGTTGTTTATAACTTCTAAGCCCTTACAATATTTTCTAAATATTTAAGCAACTTTTTTAATTTACATATTTCTCATTGCCATGTTTAGAACTTAAAACTCTTAAAAAATATAAATGTGTCAGCTCCGACGCACAAACATTACATCCTCCTTGTCTTTGAATATAAGTAATGGGTATATTGAGCGCTACAATGAACACTGGCCGAAAATAAACAAAACAAGTATACACACATATTTTAGAAGTGAAAGATGCGCAACGTACATACGTTGCGCAGAAAAATCTAACGCTTTTGAGTTAACACTTGTATTAATTTTACTCCTCATAACATTTCCATACCAGGGGCCTTATATGAGAATCGATTCTTAAGGAATAAACTCCAAAAACTTCTAACCAATTTTCTGTAACTGACAAGACGTGACCTTCTTAGCCAGTGAGTCATATTGTAGATTGTAACAAAGATTTTTAGAGACAGCTGACAAATTGTATTTTAATAATATTATTCTTCCAGCCTTTACAAATTGAATCCTCTGTAACGTCTGATGATATGACAAGATGAAAATTACTACCAGATAATCCAAATCAAGTAACACCTACGCCCAAATTTAAAGGAATGACGTTGTATTACGTGGTAGTGATCAAACGAAATATTTGATCGAAGTTTCCTCCGTTCGTAGGAAAGTCCGATAGTCTTATAATACCTACGTATTTGCTAGACCTACGTCTACTCTATCGGTATTGCAGCAAGTTTATTAAATCGGTGACCCCACCGTAAGTTATTTGCATACCTAAGTAGAAACAAACATAACATTTATTAGCAAGATCATAATAATTACTAGAACAACGAAGAGAAGAGGGAACCTTCACACATATCATTGAACAGCATAACTTTAATGGTGGCTAAATGGTGCTCTGAATTTGACACCGAGTTGTGTCAAAACATATTGATAACACCATAGACCCGTAGTTCATAGTTTTGCAGTTACTAATTATGCGGTCAAGATCGTGTGTCGACCTCGTAATCGATTGTTTTGTACGGAAGTCGATCGATTCTGATATATTGCATTGTTGTTATTATAGGGGATCAATTTATCTTTTATGGTTGTTTAGATAACTGTTTTTATTTCTGCTTGCATAAAAGATCGCTCCTTGTAATGCGTTCAAAATCAAAATCAAAATATTTTATTTCACATAAACCTACATGGGCACTTATGAAACGTCAGAAGCTAGGTGCACGGTGCCAAATTGGTTGTTTCCTATGGAGAAGAGCGGCAAGAAACTCCATGGTTACTCTTTTAAAAATAATGGGCTTTTACAATATTTTCAAATGACAGTGTTAATAGGTATGGGAGGACAATGTAGGCCTTTCAACAACTACCAGGTACTTAGCAAAATAGAAAATAGTCAACAAATGTACCTACAGTCTACTAGGCCTGCAACGTTCTCACATTCACAAAATAGAAAATAATCTATTTAGATGATTAATAAAGGAATAAAAATCTATGACATGACACAAATGACATGATTGCCATTACAACTACAGTAACATATCTGAATGAAATCATGTCAAAATTAGAATTGTAGTTATAAATGTCAAATAATAAGATGATTAATAATAATCTATTATGACAAGGAAGAATGTAAAAATATTAAAAAAAATAAGCATCGTAATTTGGGAGCAGTTAATAGAAACTTAAGTACATAATTATGCCGTTAATGAGGCACCTACCAGGGGCGTTAGCGACAATACTAACGATTACTCGTTGGTTATTGGTACATTATTTATTTATTTATTTAAGAACACCAACAGTATATACATTCAACATTGTTTCACAAAAGTATTTGGGAAATGTAAAAAAATGCTCTTGTAGAAGTAATACGTTAGCGACAATACTATCGATCTCTGGTTTGTTATAAATAGAGGCCCTAGACAAATGGCATTTGCTTCTGAACGATTCTATCTCTACAATCGCTACAGCTTCAGTGACATTGACATGATCACGTGACATTTCGATAACTTATGTCAACCCCATACATTTTTTGCCTTTTCTACTAGCGTAATCGCTAATCGAATGTTACTTTGTCTTATCCCTCTGATCAGCTATTGCTACTATATTATTTATTAAAGAACATCAACAGCGTATACATTCAATAATGTTTCACAAAAGTATTTGGGAAATGTATTATTACTAATGTATATACAAATTATAGGAGGATCTCGTGGCTAAGTAATAACAGCCGCACGGGTCGATCCATCAGGATATGCTACGCTTGCCTTCCATCTTTACATACCGAGACTCCTCCGTGCCTCGGAAAAGCACGTTAAGCCGTCGGTCCCAGCTGTCATTCGTGGATCTTTGACAGTCGTTACGTGTCGTCAGAAGCCCGAACGTCTGACAACCAGTCTTACCAAGGAGTATCGTATTACCCAGTTACTGGGTTGTGGAGGTCAGGTACGCAGTCACTCCATGTAAAATACAGGTATTCAGCTGCATTCGGTTAGACTAGAAGCCGACCCCAACATAGTTGGGAAAAGGCTAGGTAGATTTATTATGATTGTATACACAAATAATAGGTGTGTGTACCCTCTATTACTAGGTTTAGGGTTTTGATCCCCCGATGGGTCGGGGGAATAACAATAAACGAGGTGGGCTCCGTCGCATCGCATCGCCTGCCCGCGCTATTACTTCGTTTTCGCGTAGCGTTCTTTCTGAATTTTATTTATTTTTGGCACGACTCCTAAGAGTCCTAGCATGATATTAAATAGCCTATAGCCTTCCTCAATAATTGGGCTATCAAATCCAAAAATAATTTATCAAATCCGACTGGTAATTCCAGAGATTAGCGCGTTCAAACATACAAACAAACAAAAAAACAAACTCTTCAGCTTTATTTTTAGTATCTTAGATATAAAAAGCAAAATCAATTGGCAAAAAAATTGAAAATTGCCTTAGGTAGGACAAATTGACCGCTTGAAACCTCTTATTTCACCAATTCGGATTGTTTAAGACCTCACAAAGTTGATTCAAGAATATTGCAACATGCAAACAAATAGGGAAACAACAAATTCGTGACCAGCCCCCAGCAACACTTCCAAGTTGAGTCCAGTATGGTAAATAGGTAATGTTTATGAAGCCACGTCACGGTGGATTGTACTGCAGATAGTCGAATCGTGACAGAACCTCGGATATGGGTGGGTGTTTGAATGATTTAAAATCATTTTCATGTTTATAACAATGTTTTTTACTATAAGTGGCACGCGTTAACTTTGAATATTGTGTCTATAATGCAGTCAAATCAAGTCAAATCACTTTTATTTGATAACACAGGTAAAGAAATACAGTTCTTATATTCGATGAAAGAACGCTATGTTATGCCAGGAGGCGTACAAAAATGGTGTGCATCTAGCTCAAGATCACAAATTATAGTTTTAAAAAAATATTTTAAATTCATGAATAATTATGGTATTTAATTATCAAAATTAATTTTAAAAATTAATTTTAAAATAAATTTAAAAAATAAAATAAATTAGATAATATTATTTACCACTAAAAATATTCAAAAGGTCAAGAACAAAAAAAAAATGTTGCATTTCCTAAAGACATCTGAAAATGCTCCAATGATTAAAAAACCGGGCAAGTGGGTGTCGGACCACGCACAATAGAATAGAATAGAATAGAATCATTTTATTTCGGATACACAATGAAGGGGCCGTAGTTGAAAATAATGTATTCCAAAATCAAACTTAACATTGTAGTTGAAAAACTAGAAATCCCAAAAAAAAATGTTTTATGCTATAAAATTTCAAATACGATTTTCGAAGTTTATTCCTTTACTTGTGCTATGTGACCTTGCTTCTTGCCAAAATTCATGATTCATAGTCAACGGGAAGTACCCTATAGGTTTTGATTTACTTGCGAGTATCAAAATATGTCGCAAAAATAGCGGTTTTTTTTTTGCAGTTTCGACTTAGAAGCTTGATTATTATAGAGCTCTGAGACCATAAACCTACGTAGGTATTTGATATTAATTTCAACTAGATGCCTCCACGAAAAATGAGAAAAATGGTCTTGACCGACTGACAGACAGACAGACAGACGGACAACGAAGTAATCCTATAAGGGTTCCGCTTTTCCTTTTGAGGTGCGGAACCCTAAAAATAATTAATCTTAGTAGGTACTTACCTACATTGGGTATTTTCATTATAATATTTCTAGTAGCACTCCATAGTCTGGATTTAGCAATGGCAATGGACTGTTTTGAACAACTGACGAATGGCAAATAAAATCCAAATTAATTAGGTTATGAGAAGTTCAACTAACTTCAATACCTACAAAACTGCTGTCTCATCTTCACGAACGGTAGTAATAAGTAACCATGTCGACGTATCATACGTTATGTCAGTCATCACTGAGCGTAATATAACCTAATAATATTGCGAACCCATCAATTGTCTGCGGCGAAGGTCGCATAGCATAGAAACATGTAGAAGGCTCACTGGCAACAACAAGAAATGGGACTAACAAAAGGAAACATCGTCTTCCTGCCCTTATCTACCCAATTGACTGAGCGAGCGAAGCGAGTGAAGCGTCTCTGCTTCAAGTCTGGCAAAATTTGCTTTCCTCTGTCAGTTTGTTGGTACTCCTCTACAGGTCGTATTTTACAACCGATCTGGACGAAACTTGGTATATAAGTTATACGACTTTTTAGAATAATTTTTGTTGTCCGTGATTTTTGATTGGAGGGATACTTCCTCCAAAAAGGGGGCTACTGGATATCTCCGCCTGATGAGATCTGATTTTTATTTGAAAGGTAGTAATTTCAAGTTGATCTCATAAAAATTTGGTGAACATCTGATGAACAAAAAATGGTAAATATCCCATTTTAGATAACTTTAATGTTTTAATAGTTGTTCCAAAAAAGTTTGTGCTCACGAGGTGTACTGTTCACAGAACTACTAATTTATTTGGGGTGGGCGCAGCACGTCTTCTGCTTCCATTCATAAATCTCTATCAGTCGTCATTTCAGTTTTCACCCCCTTTTTAGCCAAATCATTTATCACAAAATCTTTCCATCGAATCTTATAACACCACATCACAAGCCCATTGCGCATACCATGACAACAGATTTCTTAAAACAAAATACTACATTAAATTGAAATAAGATTCTATCCGAGAATACAAAGGTAAAACCTTGTCAAAGATTACCTCCCACTTTCTAATAGCCTGATTAACTCTTTGATCAAGAAAATCTACTGACGAATCTCATCTTAGCTGTTGTAATTTGACGACAAATTTTCAAGAATCTCGTGGATTAATAAGTCATTATGGAACTCGATATTCAGAGCAAAATCGAGATATCAAACCTCATTTAAGGCGCGGTGTTAGCACAATATTCACAAAAATTGGTTTTTTGGATTGTCGAGTATGATGTAACGCAATGAAACTAACCGACGCAAAAAATACAGTGGACAGAGAAAGGTTTGAAGAAAAATTTTAACTGAATAGAATAGTAAAAAATAGTCTGATATTCCCAATAAAAAAATTGGATGTTGCTCCACAAAAATAAACTTTGGCGTTGAACATCTCTGGATTTTCAGCGATAACGACATTCTTTTTTTTAAGAATTTAATAGCATTAGAATTTTTTTTTAAACTTTAACCGGACAATTATTTAATTTATTCCGAATAATCTAAAGAAAACCCGGAAAATAAATGCGCATTCGCAGCTTAGTGACATTTTGGCAACACAAATATTTTCAATGTTCAACCTTATTTCAAGCCAGCTAATGCTGACAATAGATTAGGCGGTCGTGTGCCGTTTAAAATCATAGTCAGTTCGCGCCTTATATAAATTAACAGTTATTAGGGTTCTTAATTTAAAACAAGCTCGATGAACGCACTAATCCTAAAGTGATTAAACTATACTTTACCAAAATCATTACTAACTAAATAACGATGGCTAGCACAGAGTAGCGTAGATCAGCCTTCACGGATGAGTGAACCTACTGCATTGTTGTTCTTCTGTCCGTTGCTAGACTGTGGCACCCAGTATGTGTGCTCCACGCCGCGGTCATTACCAGAGTAGAGCGAACGCCCTTGGCATACTTAGTTGTGATAATACGCGAATGATATTGTTTTATTAAAAATTATGTCATAACTATGTGGTAATAATGGCTTTTTCTTATGAAGAGTTGTTATTATCTTTTTAATTATAGACAATAAGACGAGAATATTTGTTTTTTTTTCTGAGAAATAAAGATCTCTAACTAGAATTTTATGTAGCTTTTTGCTTGTAACAATATTCCTGTCAACCCCTCAAGCTAGAAGGATGCATTCTAACAAGTTCCTAGTAAAGCATCCAGCTAGGTATTTCAGTTTTTCTGGGAATTCATCACAGTTATTCGTCTCGAATGAAATTTTCACATGCTCAATATTCGACGCTTCCCCGTATTTCATTTGAACATTTCAGCTTTTATCATTTTAAAGGCACAGGAAACTTCAGTTGCTTGACAAAAAAATATAATTTTGGTAAGACGAAGATATTGAGAAAGAAGACTTTGACTTTTACCAAATAAAATAAAAACATTATCTGTAAGTACAAAACTCAAACTCAAACTGAAAGCATTTATTTCAAATAAACCAATATAGGTACTTTTGAATTGTCAAAGAGTCGGTCAGTTAGGCAGAAAGTCGAAGCTAGTTTCCTATTCCAAAACGTAGACCTCTATGGAGAAAAACACAGAATATGGTACAGCAGCCTTAATTACTTAGGCTGTTGTACATATTCTGTGTTCTTCTCCATAGAGGAACGCCACCTGCTACGATCCTTACCTACATATTCCTTGCATGTAGTTAGGGATCGAGGTGGCGTTCTGTAGTTTCTGCCTTCTCCCATGGGAAGGAGGCGTGAGTTTATGTATGAGTATGTGAATCCATCTACAGAACACAATCACACTTCACACTAATATTATAAAGGCGAAAGTTTGTGAGTGAGTGTGTGCGTGTGTTTGTATGTTTGTTACTTCTTCTGATTTGGATGAAATTTGGTATGTAGATAGCTTATACCCTGGATTTACGCATGGGCTACTTCTTATCCCAGTCTACGCGTGTGAAACGGCGGGGCGCAGCTAGAATTATAATAAATTATAGAGTTACATTATAGTGCGCGTGCAAAGTGCTAGTCACTGCCTGAGGTATGTGACCTAACTAAGTCTGGCAATCTTGTCAATCGCGCCTTCGCCCATCTCACCACTCACATTGCTCAGCCAGTGACTAGCACTTGCGCGCACATTATAGAGTTAGCTCATAGTTGAAGCCAGTTTAAAAAAGCCGACAAAAAAAACCAGCGTTTTGTTTCTCTCATTCCGAGACAATTGCCGAAGAAAAAATAATGCTCCGTATTGCAAACACGTAGTACATAATCCTTTTTTGCTTGTTTTTTGTCGTGCAAAGTAGATTAGCTAACTGGTTTGTAGATATCGATCTTAGTTCCGTAATAAGTATCTATTTGATTGATCTGTATCCTGCATTTTTGTGGTCGTGACAATAATACTAGTAACCGCTATGATAACCTATAAGCCGGAAACTCAATCTCGGGCGACTTTCCGGCTTGATCGGATGATGAAGTCGAGATTTTTATATATTAAAAAAAAAAGATTGTACAAGTATATAAAAAAGGAGGGGAAATAATCCTAGGGCATCAAAACTGTGCCTGGCAACTATATAGGTCACCGCCACAGTAAGAGGCACAAATTGTTTGCTCGGCCAGCATGTCGTACGGTCGCTAGAGCAGAGTCGCCGGTGTGTCGGACTCTGGAAGCCCTCAATGCCCTCCTGGCAGTCAATCCTGATTGTGTTCTGTTTGCCGATGAATGGAGAGAGATAAAGCGAGTGTGTCTAAAGTTTTGCGAGAGAAAGTATGAGAGAATTTCCACTGTTATTTATTAAGTATGTAGTAGATATTACAATATTAGTATTGTGTTTCTAGGTTAATTATTGTAATTGGTGTATAACCGTTTTAATTAACTATAAATAAATAAATAAAACATTCGTCCGCATCGCTGTCGACAGGAAAAGTGCCCAAAAGGCTGGCAGCATTGCCACGTTGTATGGCAATGCTAATTCTTGGGCCAAAAAATAGGCCAGCCCTTTGGTCACGTGTAGAGTCGACCAACCGCTTGGCGATATCCCGAAAAACTAAAAGGGCATTCGGACCCCATGGCCCTAGTGTTTCAACCCCAAACGGAACGAACATAAAAGTCCCAATAAGATTGGAGTATTTGCGCCGTTTGAGGTTTTCCGCATCCGCAGCAGCCGCCCTAGCACAGCCCACTGTGCTAGGAAGGTGGGATGGCGCAAGGGTATCGAATCGACACATGTTGCATCCCATACCAAAGTTTAAAATGTTATAATAAAATACCTCCCCACATACTCCAACTGAATGAAACGAAATTTAAATCTTGTATAAAACGCACACTATGCAGCCAGGCATATTATAAGTTGGGGGATTACATCGCTGACAAAAATGCTTGGCTGAATGCTTGTCCTGCTCCACAAGGACGCATTAATTAATTGATTAGCATTCGGATATATTGTTGGAGCTGCTGAAGATTAAGATGAGAGAAAACTTTCTTTGCATTGTTTAAATTCAATCTCTTAGTATTATATTATAATTGCATAGCACTTGTGTGAGCACTATGTAGCTACTATTAAGCTACCTTTTACTGGGTACGTCTTTCACTGACTTGAGTGTGCCCTGGCGGTTGAGAGTATGTCATGCTCACTCAAATGTCTCGCTGGTGGTGGCGTGTGTGTTGGATCATTAAGTTCCCTTCAAAATGGTTGAGCTAATTGGTGCTGATCCATGCGTCATGTTCGTGAACGGGCGCCGTCAGTTGGAACTGGTCGTCTCTTAGCTGCCATGGCTTATTTTTAATTTTAATATTTAATTTAGTTGTTTTAGTTTTTATCTTTTTATTACGGACGCTTTTTAACGTGCACGTCTTTCTACATTGTTCTCACATGTATATTTTCAACATGAACGATGTAACCAATATTTTGTAAAAATATTATGATTTAAAAGAGTGTCCGTGGAGTTTCTTGCCCGTTCTTCTCCATAGGGATCTACTACGCTTTGGAATGGGCAACTAGCTTCATCTTTCTGACTGACCGACCCATTGACAATTCAAAAGTGCCTGTAATTGGTTTATTTGAAATAAATGCTTTGAGTTTGAGTTTGAGTTTGAAAGGTCGACCTAACTTCCAAGGCATTATGGTCATTCCATCAGGTCTCTTTCCATCGTCGCGTCCCAAGCCGTTGGGTTCTAAAACAGCTGGCCCCCCGGCGGTGACAAGAGCACGACCGACGGTTGAAATTGAGTTGTGATTAGATTTTTTCTTATAGGTACTGTAGAATCCGTTCAATTCCATAGTAGGTCTGATTATTAAGTGTTATTAGAATTAATTCACAGGGCTCATTACCTCTCTTTCTCTATATTACCTATAGAATGTTTGTGGTTCCTATGTAATTGCTTATGTAATGAAATCTACGAAATACCTACTTATAAAGTTTGGTCCGGCCAACTGTGTCCCCAAATTCGAAACATAAAGTCCAATAACTAACATTCCGCTTGGCGGTATTTACAGCAAATTTTGGCAAAGCTACAGTTAGTTTCGACCCAAACATTTATTTGTTTATGTTGCACTGGTATTTACAGCATTTACAGAGCTTGTGGCTAAGTAATCGGTGGGCTCGACTTGTCGAGTTAATTCAGTGTGGGTTGCACCGGCCGGCTCGCACGTTAGTTCAAAACTCACTCACGGGCCACGTCGTAAAAGAACACAACCCTAACGAGTCAGAAGGTATAAGAGTTACGCGATAGAAAGAGAGGCAACTTCTAGGTGAATATAACTGAAGTAACCAACACTAGTCATTGTTATTTTATTTTGTTTTGTAGATACCTAAGAACGTATCACTGAATATACATACAGTTATAATAATTCCTACAATAAGTACCTAATACCTACCAATTTGTACATTTATTTGAATTTTATGTTTGATTTGCTATTCTCTGATTTTTATATTTTTATGTTCTGAATTTTTCAAACAGTTTTTAAACTGATATTTATGTATCAGACAATTTAAGTACCAGACAATATAATTTGTAATTTTCTCCAATTCCATATTTTCTTTACAAACGCAATACTTAATATGTAAATTTGTTAATTTTTCTTTTAATTTTGTAGGTTCTTATTTTACCTAATTGCGATTTCAGACTTATGTTATGTAATATCTTGACTAACCATATTGTAAATTAACATGTCCTATCTAAACGAGCCGGGTGATCTGTAACTCAGGGCCCTCCTACTTCAGACACCTTTCTCTATTTCAGATTATGCAATTATACTATCTAGTGCTTGTAATACTGATGTTGAGATAAATAAAGACTTATGATTATGATTATTATGATTAATTAACGCTGTGCGACCAGAATTGCACTTTATTGTGTCATAGCAAGAGTCGTTATTTATTTAAATGATTTTGCGGAGTGAATCTTCTGTATTTGTACTATTATATATTCTGTGGTTAAAGTGTGATATTGTAGAACACTTGATAGTCATGACATGACTGCACATTCCGTGTGTGCGGTGACCGATATAAGCACTGGAGGTTGTTAATTGGTGCAGGCTACTTGACCAGGCTTGGTTAATCAAAGTGACAGAGTTATTAGGGAGGTGGATGTCTTGGTTTTAGGTATTTAAGACTATTATGTGATGTAGGTAAATAGATTTACATGGTTTATATAAAAGTTGTAATTTAAATAACGCACCTCTTAAGAGGTCATTGTACTCGTCATTATGAACAACTTTTACTATGGGACCATACCTGAAATTGCGAAAATAAATTAGCTGATTTTTTTATTTGAAAAGCTGATTTTTTTCGCGATATCAGGTTTGGTCCCATAGTAAAAGTTGTTCGAAATGATGAGTACAATGACCTCTTTAGAGTTTAAATTACACCTTGTATAAAATATTATCTAATCTATTCTAGACGTACTTAAATACCTTACCTATAATAATTTAAGTTTAGAAGATCTATCCACTTGGAGGCTGAGATATTTCAGATTTTGACACATTTAATCCTGGCTGGTATCTGCAGTGATCATGGCAATAACGCATTTCTATAAAAGATGTATGGTAACATTCGTTGACATACTGATTCGAAGTTTTCTCTGCGCAAACTCTGATCAATTTAAAAGTAAAGGATAGTCCTAACAGCACCCTAATTGCGTAACACACTATCAATCGAAATCTGAATAATTTTGAAGCAAATTGCTAATCCATTGCTTCATATGTTCGAAAAATTTGTCTGCTCAACAACGTAAACAACGCAATGAATGTTGTTGAACTGTCAAAATGAAACCAATTCCGATTGATAATGTGTTACGCAATTGTCCTGCAGTTATGTTTCAATCATTACATGATGGAATTATTTATACTCAGGAAACGTACAGTGTCATTAAATATTGCATTAATTAACCACAATATGCACTGAAGAATAAATTACCATTTAATGCAGTAGGTATTAATACTAACTAATGTTATAAATGCGAAAGTAAGTTTGTTTGTTTGTTTGTAACGCTTTCACGCTAAAACGGCTGAAGGGATTTGGATGAAAATTGGTACACGGGTAGACCGTGACCTGGAAAAGGACATAGGCTACTTTTTATCGACATACCACGCGGACGAAGCCGGGGGCGGAAGCTAGTAATTCACAAAACATAACATCACGGCGGTATTCCCCGAATGGTTACGCAGAGGTGTACCTTCCTATACTACGCCCACATTTCGCCAGTTATGTTTAAGTCCCATGTAATAGGAGGCGCGCCTATTGTCATTAACTGGCACACATCCAGACTCCGGACTGTTACTGAGAAATTCCTGATGGGTAATCCCAATATCATTTTGCCCGACCCAGGAATCGAACCCAGGACCTCATGCTCAGCAGTAGCACTTGCGACCACTAGACCAATCAGGCAGTAAATAATACTTCATAAATTATTTCCAGCAAGTAGGTATTTAATAGGGATTTCCCGACATTACAATGGAAACTTACTGATTCATTGCGAATAAGTACCTCATCATCATCTGCCTAGCCTTATCCCAACTTTGTTGGGATCGGCTTTCAGTCTAACCGAATGCAGCTGAGTACCAGTATTTTACATGGCGCGACTGCCTATCTGATCTCCACAACCCAGTAACTCGGTAATACGATACCCCTTGGTAAGACTGGTTGTCAGACTTTCGGGCTTCTGACGACCCGTAACGATTGTCGAAGATTCACGAATAGCCGGGACCAACGGCTTAACGTGCTTTCCGAGGCACGGAGGAGTCTCGGTATGACAAGTATCTACCTACATTCGGAAAATTAATTACTAAGTCTCTGGTACTTTATGACTCGTTTGTCACAGTAGCAATTAATGGATTTAACTTTACAGGTAAACAAGTTTAATAGATTTCATCACTAATTTATTTATTTATTTTTAACCGACTTCAAAAAGGAGGAGGTTATCAATTCGTCGGAACCTTTTTTTTTTTTTTTTTTTTTTTTTTTTATGTGTGTTCCCCGATTACTCGAAGATGGCTGGACCGATTTGGATTGTTTTTGTTTTATTCGAGAGGGTATACATCACAGTTGGTCCCATATAAAATTTATTAACTTTGCTTTGGTAGTTTTTGAGTTAGCTTCAATGATACGTATTTTTTCCCTACTTTTATATGGATGATGTTCTACGAGTACTTTGTTTTGCAGGTAGTGGTATTAGAATTTGTGTGGGGTAGGTTCCACAACTAAAAAGTGAAAAATAAAAACTTTTTTACAAAAAAAATACAACCGACTTCCAAAAACAACTACAAAGTGAAAAATAACTTTAATTTCGGAAGTCGGTGGCAAAAAACGAAAATACATTTAACTAGACACCGACTTCCAAAATTAAAGTTATTTTTCACTTTGTAGTTGTTTTTGGAAGTCGGTTGTATTTTTTTGTAAAAAAGTTTTTATTTTATTTATTTATGTTAATACGGTTTGTGGACCAATTACATTAACACATACAGTAAACATAACATAATCATAAAAAAGACAACAAAAAAAAAATAGAACAAAGATATTATAAACAAAACACAAGTTTTAAATTTATGTGCTCTCACAAAAGTGAAGACAAGCGCACAAAACAGTTTTGAGATCATCTGCAAATAGGTCACAGTTCGGGTTGGCTTCCATGACGTTATTAAGCGCAGTCAGGGTGCGAGGAACAGGGGATGAGGCGCGGGCCACTGTTCGAGTTGTGGGCACGGCTAGTAGACGGTGTTTTCTACCACGGAGATAGTTGCTTGGAACGTAAAGGCGAATCAGCTCATTATGGAGATCAGGAGCATCTGTTATCCCACGACATATACTGATACATAAGTAAAGTATTATTTGTGGTCGCACTCAGTGGAAATGATTTACCTAGGTAAATAATAATTTTATCAGAATCAATTGCATTTCTTTCTGGGAATAAACATAAAAACACAGTAAATATACAACATGTGCAAAAATGTAATGCACTACCGCTTAAGGGGACATCGTACTCGTCATTATGAACAACTTTTACTATTGGACCAAACCTGAAATCACAAAAAAAAACCGCAGCTGCTCTCTACGTTTTGACGAGTTATGATATAATTAAATGTACCTACGGAACTTCAATTTTTTTTTGCGATATCAGGTTTGTTCCTATAGTAAAAGTTGTTCATAATGATGAGTACAATGACCCCTTAAGCGATTGTGCATTCAATTCTGGGACATGTTCGTACTATAGATGTAACAACGCCTCGTTGCCTCGTTGGTCTAGTCGCCGCAAGCGCTACTGCTGAGAATAAGGTTCTGGGTTCGATTCCCGGATCGAGCTTAAGTATTATTGAATTTCTGCATCTGAAATTTCTCAGTAGCAGCCCGGAGTCCGGATTTGTGCACGGTTGATGACAATAGGCGCGCCCCCTATTACATGGGACTACATAACTGGCGAAATGTGGGTGTACTGAAGGTACACCTCTGCCCAACCCTACGGGTATTATAGGCGTGATGTTATGTAACTTCAACGAAAAAATTTTGATTGTGATAAATACTGAAAATGAAACATATTAAATGAACAATGAAAACCTTTTTACCAGTCTAAGGGCTGGGTTCAATAGGTTGATAACTTTTACCTGAAGAATAAATGTGACAGTTTGAAATATTTTCTATACAAAAGCTGTCAAACCGCCATATTTATTCCTCTGATAAAAATTATCTGACTATTGAACAATCAGCCCTTAATCGTCTAAACAAAATCAATAAATCAATCAATCTGCCTAGCCTTTTCCCAACCATGTTGGGGTCGGCTTCCAGTCTAACCGGATGCAGCTGAATACCAGTATTTTATATGGAGCGACTGCCTATCTGACCTCCACAACCCAGTGACTGGGTAATACGATACCTCTTGGTAAGACTGGTTGTCAGACTTTTGGGCTTCTGACGACCCGTAACGACTGTCAAAGAATCGTCTAAACAATGCTGTCATATTAGTTTAATCATCTAATCAATCAATTAAACAAATCCATTAAAAAAAAACAAAAATCAATCAATCAATGTATATTCAAAAATCAACAAATATAATGCAATTCATTGCCATTTTCAAGAACAATCGAATTAAAGGAAGCTTAAGTCATGGACGGGCAATAAAAATAGCTTCTGAATTTGATAGTCAGTGCGACGAATCGGGACAACGTGCGACCTGATCCAAGGTCTGACTGTAATTGAGCAAGAGGATGACTTTCACTTCTTGGCATAATAGGCAAAAAACGCAAATTATATTGGTTTGTGCAAAAAATCTTAGTAGGCATTGTGCGCGCGTTCTTCTTGCTGATTTTTTCCGCTTTATAATAATACTAGCTGCGTCCCGCGGTTCCACCCGCATAGATCGGGATAAAAAGTAGCCTATGTGATCCAGAGTACAAGCTATCTACATACCAAATTTCATCCAAATCGGTTCAGCCGTTTGAGCGTGAAGAAGTAACAAACATACAGACACACAGTCACAAAATTTCGCCTTTATAATATTAGTGTGATTAAAACGGTACAACACCAATTACATTAGTTAACATATACACATAAAATTTACTTTAAAAAAAGTAAAAACCGACTTCAAAACCAAAAACGAATAAAATAACTTTCATAAAACACTTAACAGCTTCTGAAGTCGGTGTCAAGCTAAAGTGCATTGAAAAATTGAAGTATTTTATTCGTTTTTGGTTTTGAAGTCGGTTTTTACTTTTTTTTAAGTAAATTTATTCTTCCATTTTTAGTTGAATATACAATTACGTAAGAGGGTAAGCCCAAGTCGAACCAAAAGAAGAATCATCAAAATCCGCTTAGAAATGCCGGAGATACAGTGCATTTATGCATATAACTTCGTACATAAGAATAATTACATAATTTTTTTTATACTAAAACCTTTCTAAAAGTATGCAGATCACGTTAGTGAAAAAATCATCAAAATCGGTTCATTCGTTTTTGAGAAAATCGCGGACAAACAAACATACATACATACATAACCTCCTCGATCGAATACAGAACCTCCTTTTTTGAAGTTAGTTAAAAAAAATATTAATATTGTCAATTTTGTTGTAAGAACATAATTGAATTAAAACTAACATGGAACAGTGGAGTCGCATGCATACGGGTACTTTCTCTGCCGGACTTTACATACTGTAAAAATTTCACAGTGAAAACTTGGGTGAAGTGCCCTGTCAAAACAATTCCTAGCACCAGGAGGAATGGCAGCTCACTTCACTAAAGTTTTCACGGTGATATTTTTACAATAGACTGGCACTCTAACAAGCTTTTGTCGACATATTGCTTTTCTGTACCTTTACGTGACTTATAAGTAAATTTTCCTGAATAAATATTTCATAATTCGGATCTCATTGTTGTTTATTACGGGTTCCCGGATATTTGGTATCCGGATATTTCGTTGCTCTCACGCCTCTCACGGTATCGTCGCGACAGACGTGACAAGAATACATTCATTCATTCAATGACATTAGTGAACGAGATTTTACGAAGTGACATCACTATTGTATGTAGCTGTCATCTGTACCTAATTGTAATCCGCATTCTTATGGTTTCAACTACTTTGTTTTTCTAGCCGGTTCCATAATACCTACATAGAGTATTCGTCCTTTATAGTCCTTGAACTCAGTTTATTAGTCGTTATGTAGTGGGTAATGCAGTCGGTAAAAAACTTATACATACATACATACATGCATCAGATGCATTCATACATCGTTTATTTTTACTATGTGCTGTATAATTAAGAGGGAGGGAGGAGCTCGTGGCTAAGTAAAAACAGCCGTACGGGTCGATCCATCAGGTTAAGCTACGCTTGCCGGGGTTGTCCGTGGATGGGTGACCATCTTTACATACCGAGACTCCTCCGTGCCTCGGAAAGCACGTTAAGCCGTTGGTCCCGGCTGTCATTCTTGGATCTTTGACAGTCGTTACGGGTCGTCAGAAGCCCGAAAGTCTGACAACCAGTCTTACCAAGGGGTATCGTATTACCCAGTTACTGGGTTGTGGAGGTCAGATAGGCAGTCGCTCCATGTAAAATACTGGTATACAGCTGCATCCGGCTAGACTGGAAGCCGACCCCAACATAGTTGGGAAAAGGCTAGGCAGATTGACTGATGGACTAAATAGAATTTCTTTTTTTACCCAGGCATCATCTCTATTATGTGATAATTATGATAATGGAGACGACTTGGAGACTCACAAATTTTGAAAATCTAAATCTCGGTTTCACCAAATGGCGACGTCTAAGAGACATTTTCTTTGCTGAACATTTTCAATCCTCAATAATTTATTTTAGTCCACAATATGTTAAGTAGTAACTAAGATCCTGTCAGGCACAGTAAAATAGTAGGAGAGAGGAAACTTTAAAACTTGTCAGTCTTCTTAACTAAATCTGATGTTATTAAAGCTTTTACAACAAAAATATTCCCTTCATTAGGGACACGCGATAATCGATATTGTCAGAACGTATTAGCTACCTGTAAACATAAACAACTCATAAACTGGCATCAAAATACTAAGTATCATGTTAATAAAATTAAACGAAGCACTTCGTTCGTACTTATGTTTTCACAGATCCATTAGCGCATTTGTCTGTTCAACAATAGTATCAACTCGCTGAAACCCGATGCTATAATGCAGGGTGAGTGCCAAACAAGATATAAATATAAAACATACATTGATGGTACTTAACAATGACTTTATAAGGCTATTCTGTAAAAACTTTTTTACAAAAAAATACAACCGACTTCCAAAAAAAACACTACAAAGTGAAAAAGTGAAAAATAACTTTAATTTCGTTCGTTGTTTGCCACCGACTTCCGAAATTAAAGTTATTTTTCACTTTGTAGTGTTGTTTTTGGAAGTCGGTTGTATTTTTTTTTGTAAAAAAGTTTTTATTTTTCACTTTTTAGTTGTGTACCTACCCCACACAAATTCAAATACCACTACCTGCAAAACAAACTAGAACATCATCCATATAAAAGTGTGGAAAAAATACGTATTATTGAAGCTAACTCAAAAACTACCGAAGCAAAGTTAATCAATTTTATATAGAACCAACTGTGATGTATACCCTCTCGAACAAAACAAAAAAATCCAAAATCGGTCCAGCCATCTTCGAGTAATCGGGGAACATACATAAAAAAAAAAAAAGGTTCCGACGAATTGAGAACCTCCTCCTTTTTGAAGTCGGTTAAAAATAACACCGTGAAAATTTTGGTGAAGCGGGCTTAGGCGTCCCCGAAACGATTGATCAATTGGCATCAATTTCTATTGTACGTATTTGTCAATCGCTTCAATTGCATTTCGTAGACGATCAATTTGCGCATCAACGTATATCAATCGCGTAAAAATTGACAGTTGCAATTGATCTTGGACCCTTTAAAGTAGCTGTCAATTCAACTGATGCTAGAGATTGACACTATTGACAGCTCGTTTAAAGCTCACTTCAGTTAATTTATCTGTGGGATTTTTACAAAATAGTTCGGTAGATCTGTGGGCAAAATATGAGGTGTTTCGTACGTCGTTTTCAAAATACGACGTTCCTGTTCTGGGTTTTCTAAATATTATAATATAAAGAATGAAAGTCCAGTACGCTTAGCATGACGACGTTTTGTCGACGGAAGAATAGAAAAATTACACATTGCCGTGCTTAGACGCATAGAATGAGTACAAATATTTCTACTATCTGCCATTTTGACTATTCTTCCGTAGACAAAACCCGTTTCTATGGCGGTCATGCTAAGCGTGCAGTAGCATCTTCCTTTTTTAATAAAAATCCACATACATTAACACACACATTAATTATCCTTTTACTGTTTATTAAACAATTAATTACTTTAGTGTTGCTTTGCGCGCTAAGCCGTTTCGTATCCGTTGCTTGGAAACATACGGATGCTTCAAAATGAGGCAGGCCAGACCCAAAAATACAACCTTCTCTTTTATTTAAATATTAGGTTGGGGAAAAAGTCTTTTCGCATTATAGTCTGTATGAACTTAAACTAAAATCTCTTTGGCTATATATACTATTTGTATCTGGCTGGTTTTGGTATCATTGAAAGTTTAAATTTTATAGAACATAATTCCAAATTCAAATTAGGAAAATGTGTGATTTTCATTTGTTTTTCGTACTGTCAAGATGAGTGAATCTAATGAAGAAATTCGATACATTTTAAAATTTTACTACAAAAAAGGTAAAAATGCAACGCAAGCCGCGAAAAAAATTTGCAATGTTTATGGACTCAGTGCAGTGTCTGTGAGAGTAACACAAATTTGGTTGAAGCGTTTTCAATCCGGAAATTTTGATGTCAAAGATGCACGTCGCTCTGGTCGCCCTATTACGGATAAAATGGATGCCATTTTTGAAAAAGTGGAGCAAGATTGGCATATCAGTAGTTACGACGTAGCTGAAGAACTGGGAATTGACCACAAAATAGTTTTGGCGCATTTGAAAAAAACTGGGTACACAAAAAAGCGCAATATTTGGGTACCTTACGAGCTCACTAAAAGAAACCTAATGAACTGTGTACTCATTTGTGATTCTTTATTACGACGTAATGAAACCGAAACATTTTTGAAGAAGCTGATAACTGGTGATGAAAAGTGGATCACGTACGACAAGAACGTGCGAAAAAGGTCGTGGTCAAAAGCCGGTCAGGCTTCACAGACTGTGGCGAAACCCGGGTTAACTCGCAACAAGGTGATGCTGTGTGTGTGGTGGGATTGGAAGGGCATTATTCATTATGAGCGGTTACCATCAGGCAGGGCCATCGATTCTGAACTCTACTGCGAACAACTGATGAGATTAAAGCAAGAAGTTGAGAGAAAGCGGCCGGCATTAATCAACAGAAGGGGTGTGGTTTTTCATCATGATAACGCTAAACCTCACACATCTTTAGCCACTCGGCAAAAATTAAGAGAGTTTGGCTGGGAGGTGTTAATGCATCCGCCGTATAGTCCTGACCTTGCACCTTCAGATTTCCACCTGTTTTGGTCTCTTCAGAATTCTTTAGGCAGTGTCAAGTTAACATCACGAGAGGACTGCCAAAACCACTTGTCGCGGTATTTTGATCAGAAGTCCCAAAATTTCTATAGCAATGGGATCATGTCCCTACCTACAAGATGGCAAAAAGTTATCGAACAAAATGGTACCTATATACTTTAGATAAATGTGAATAATGTATATTAAAAAATGTTTTGAATTTTCATAAAAAATGCGAAGAAACTTTTTCCCCAACCTATTATATAAACAATTTTCCACCAATATCTTTAATAAAATAGCACAAAATTAATAAAAAAAAATAAGAAACAAGGTACTAGTGGGTAAGTAGTTAAAGTATGAATTTTAAATAATATAATATAATAATATTAGGACAACTGTCCAAAAAAATAAGGTGCTTTGCATCTGATTCACAGAAAATATAACAAATGCTAAGTAATACGAACGTGGAAGAATGCATTCTGCTTAAGATTATAACTAAGATATTCTATCTAGATTCTAGAGCAAGGCCAGAGACTCACAGTTTAATTTTTTGCATAAACCGACAATTGTGGAATCAACAAGATCATGGCAAAAATAAAGGACTAAATGATTTTATTTTACTTCGGTATACCATATTTGTTCTACAGAAGGTACCTATTTTCACGTTGGTTATTTTGGCTGTACCTGACATAATGGCTATTTTTAGGGTTCCGTACCCGAACGGTGCCTAACGGAACCCTATTACTAAACCTCCGCTGTCCGTCTGTCTGTCAGCGGGTGTATCTCGGGAACCGTAATAGGTAGACAGTTGAAATTTTCCCAGATTGTGTATTTCTATTGCCGCTATAACATGGGTCTCATAAAAGAAACGTATTTTTTTAACTGGAATATATATTTTTTAATATATTGTGTTAAATATTGTATGTGTTCGGAACCCTGCGTGTGCGCATCCGACACGCACTTGGCCCGTTTTTCTAGATATTGTTTTGTACCTAACGTAACAGCTTATGCGCAAATGTTCGTTCATTGTTTGTACACAGACATTTAAATACATAAACATCAGTCTAACAATCATGGTTAAGGTCAATACAAAAGTATAATCACGGCCACGGACTTTTCGGAAATTGCAAGCGTCGGAAGTTATTCTTGTGTTTGCATAAAAATTATACACCTTACACCAACTTGATTATTTAAATATTCATGTTTAAATAGATATCTAAAAATACATATTTGCATGATCAAAAATACTTAGTAATCTATAGAGATTTTAATTATTTAAAAATGTGCTTATTTTCCGCGCCAACGCCTCAATTTGATCCCTGTATGTTTCCGCCCGGAGTTTCATCGCCTGCGGGATGTCCTATAATTGCTATCCCTCAAAAAACTTACTGTAATAGAAAGAGATGGCGACATGACCTGGACGCGTACCGCGAGGGCAGAGGAAGGATTTGGGGGAGGCCTTTGTCTAGCAGTGGGACAATATAGCCTAAAAAAAAATGCCCTCACGCGACCGAATTTCGATGACGATGGACCATCTCTACGCAGGAGTTATTGTAGTCCACAAGTGTGTGCGGAACTACGCAAACACAGGTGCATTTCCTCACTCCCATAGTCCGATGGGACGGTAATCCGTCACGATCAGCGAAAGATCAGGCGTAGAACCAAGCAACGGCTTTACGTGTCTTCCGAGGCACGGGGGTGTCGCATAACCAACTGCCAAATTCCGGCCTTTTATTGAGAAATCCCTAACAGAAAAATCCAATAAAAAATTTCCCGACATGGAAATTGAACCTGGGACCCCACTCAGCAGTCGCGTAACCCTCAGACAATAACAGTGGCCACTTAATTTGTCGTTACGAGCCATTTAAGAGCATTATTCGAGCTAATTTAAAGATAAATCAGTCGTTTAGAGCCGTCCTCTTGATTGTCTATTGTTTTTAATCATGAACAGATCATTTCTTGTGCATAATCAACTGAATAATTAAAGAAAAATGTTAATTTCATTACCTTGTTTGGTATGATAAAGGATTATGCGTAACAAATCAGTGAGCTAATTGCTTACTAAAGAATTAATTAAAAAGTGAACTAAGGGCAAACTGTTTAAGCATCATAACTTTTGCTTGTCAAAATCAAGTTTTTTTTAATCGAAAATCTTACGGTGAACCTAATGTCAGAATACTATCAGTCATTATCTGTAAATAACGCTGTTTCCGTACACAAATGGTAATTGTACACAGGCGTGGGAGAACGACCTTCTTAATTAAACCTTAAGAATTTACGAATAATGTGACATAAATATAGAGGCTCTACTGCCAATTATGGGCAGAGCTTCCACGAGTGTGTCAGCAGCAGGTCAAATTACGAAAATCTGTCAAATTTTCTCATTCAATTTTGAACTTAACCATCAACATTTTAAGGTTTAAAATCATTTGGAGAAATTTGACAGTTTGGTATAACCTGATTTGCTGTTGTTTGTACCTACCTACGCTAGTGTACCTTGGAAGGTCAGTCTCGCTGTTTACATAGCTGACTGGATGTCTTTCTACCACCGCGGTGGTAGCACCGTAGCAGTTGCCATCGCTTCCCGTGCTGACATTAGAAAAGATGAAAATTAAAAAGTCTATACGATTGTGCTATTGGTTAGTCAATGTAGCTAATATTCAAAATAAACTCAACATTAGCTCATCAGGAACTTGAAGCACGTTTAGCTTTGAACGTAACTGACTCTAAACGAGAAAGTATTTACTTATTTCGTTTTTAATGAAGTTTGACTTCCTCGAAAAAAAGTTAATTAAAACTTAACTCGCACCCCTACATTGTGATTAGCCAAAGTTAATTAAATTTATCAATCCACAGACTAAAAAAAAAAAAAAGGTTGATTAACACAGAAAAAGTTACACTATGTTTGAAATAATTATGAAAAAGGTAATCAAACAAAAAGGTGAACGCCCACTACATTGCTTATTTTTTCACAAACACAAAGGTTTGAAAGCCTAAGGTTACACACTACGCTCTGCCAGCTCCATACTTTAAACTAAAGCCTTGGTTACAACTAAACAATGTCCACAAACGACCCACTGAAAAGAAATATAAACAACAAATTCGCACTCCATTTAATTGTGAATGCGTGACATTTATCCATCCATGAAATTATGAACGATACACTTTAACTAACCATGCATTGTGCGAAGGACAGAGTATAAACACAGAATAATAAACCTACAGTAGTTCATCTTCATAGAAAACGGCCGAAACGACGCGCTTCAAAATCTCAGTGCAAACCAGTACGCAACAGTTACGCATGGACGGACGCGTATTTATCTACCGAGTGGCCTTAGGTCATTCATTCAAGGTCACTGTCCAGATAGACTACTGTAGCGTTATTATTCTGTGACAGAGTATAAAACAGTTGTAGGAGTGTAGAACAATGTTGGAAAAAACGTTGAGGTCAACAATTATTGGGTTGATCACACAAATACAATGGAGATGCTAGTAGATGGTACTGAATACACTGGTAATGTCAAAGATTAGACAAAAAAAGATATTGCAACAGTCGGGTGAGTAGTTATGTATTGACGGAATTATACAGGGTGTCCCAGAAGTCGACGTCATCATAGTTAACAGAAAAATATTTAAAAAAATCTTTGCTATGTATTTTAAAAATTACGGGCATTTACAAAAAAAAAACTACTCCCTGTGACGGTCTTTTAACTCCTGTTGCTACAAATTTTAACTTATTAAATTTTCTTTTTATTATGTAATCCTGAATATAATGCTTCTGAAAACTGTTGCTTAAAATTTACAGCCAACTGCTCCAGTCCAGAAGGAAATGTATTTTTTTTCCCAACCAAGTATTCAAAATTAATACTTTGCCCAGTTTTAAATGACTGTACTGAAAAATAGCAGAGATTGTTTTAAATATTTTTGTGTTAACTATTATGACATGACCAAACACCCGAAACCGGCTTGACGTCGACTTCTGAGACATCCTGTATATGCATTATGTTATTAAATGCGCCGATGCAGAACAAAAAGTGCAATAACGTCACAAATCTTGGTAAACCCAAGCTTATCTTCATAGAAGTTTCTTCATAGAATAATATTCTAGACATCTAATAATCATGTTTATACAAAGTTATTCTGAAATCCTTACATGTAGATTTTATTTTTGTGACTGAATCAGCTTTGGGTGTTAGTTTATACACTTCTGGACACATCTATTGGCCCACCTTAGAGTTTAGGTTTCGATGGCCCCTACCGAAATATGATTGCTAGATTGAACAAAAACTGTTGATGCAGTTTTAAACCTGATACATTTTACCATCTTTTTCGATCGTATTGTTTTAAATTTGAATTCAGAATACCATACGACATGGAGCTACGCCTAACAAGTCGGATATGCGCCTTGTTAAAGGCAATTGATTTTTGAATAAAAAACATGTTTTATCAAATAAAGGTTTAATTTAATAACGCGTGTTGCCTCCATGGGCATCTACCACAGCTCTCATACGATTAGGCATAGAGTTTATCAACCGCTCTATGAAATTTTGAGGGATCATGTCCCATTCCTCTTCTATGACAGTTTTCAACTCCTGCATCGTCTGGGCAACTGGCTGACGAGCCCTAACACGTCTTTTTAGCTCGTCCCACATGTGCTCAATGGGGTTTATGTCTGGGCTTCTGGCTGGCCAGTCCATAACTGTAATGTTCACATCCCGAAGATATTCCCTGACGATGCCGGCCGCATGGGCTCTTGCATTATCATGCATAAAAAGGAAATTTGGGCCCACATAGTCCGCGTATGGTATCACGTGAGGTTCTAAGCACTCACGAATGTACCTTTCAGCATTTAATGTTGGCAGCCGTGGTCCTGTAACAACCTCAAGTTGAGTTTTGCCGCTCGCGGATATACCGCCCCAGACAGTCCATGAGCCACCGCCATAAGCAACCCTCTCTTCAAAGCAGCATTGTGCGAAACGCTCTCCCTTACGTCGGTAGACCTTCTTCCTTCCATCATTGCCATGTAACACAATTTTAGACTCATCAGAAAAGAGTACACGGCTCCAATCTTGCTGTGTCCAATTTAAATGACTGCGTGCGAAATGAAGGTGCGCTGTTCTGTGGGCTCGCGTTAGTTTGGGGCCATTAGCTGGCTTGTGTGGTACCATATCGCGTTCTTTTAACCTTCTCCGAACAGTTCGAGCGCTCACAGATACTCCGTGGAAGTCGCGAAGTTGGTTTTGTATCTCAATGGAGGTAAGGTGACGATTTCTCAAGCTGGTCGTCACGATGAATCGATCCTGCCTTTCAGTTGTGACCCGAGATCGTGGCCTTCCTTGGCGACGAACAAAGCCGCCAGTCTCTAGGTACCTCCGATAAACATTTTGGACCGCAGATCGACTTAAATTAAGTTGAGCACTCACGTTTCTTTGGCTGTGTCCGGCCTGAATAAGTGCCACAGCTTGGGCGGCGACTTCAGGTGAAGTATCCATAGATTATTGATAGAACCTCACCTTAATGTTAAGAATAAGTAATGTTTGTTGCAAAACCAAAGATATCAATCACTTTTTCAAGAATTAAATCCAAGTAAACCAATAAAACCAAGTTTTCTTAGTATTTGATTGTTTAATATCAACAAACAGGCTCCAAATTGTCTTTTGTTTCTTTAAATTCTGTGTTCGTAATTCAAAAAAAGACTATTGAATGAAATTGTGAATGTGCCAGGTTCAAAACTGCATAAAAACTTTTTGCTCGACCTAATATAAAATTTTAGCTAGGACCAAATGAAACTGAAAATACAAGGTGGGCCAAAAGATGTGTCCAGAAGTGTAGCTGGGGGTCATTAATACAAACAAAAGCTAATCAAAACTTTACTCTTTTTGAGTAAATCCAAATCTTAAGTTATTAGCATCAATATAAAAAAACTGTTTCGTGTATATGTAAATAATAATACATTAACTATATAGCACTGTTTGTCACTGAACTGCTAGCTCTGTGGATTTTGAATTTGTTTAGACCACCTCTAATGTATGAACTTAATAAAATAAAACTGAAGATGTGAATGACTACGAAAAAGTAATTGGTAACGAGAAATACAATAAACTATTTAATAGTAAAATAAATCATCACAGCATATCTGATAGTGTGAAGAAAACAGTGTGATGTGCAGTGAAAATACTGGAACCTTCAACCAGCAAGATTGTAAGGCTTTGTCATATCATACTGCTGCTGCTGCTGCTGGTACTACTTCTACATAGAAAACTGCAGGTTTTACAATAGTTGACCTAGAAGTCTTACTTAGAAAATACGAGATGCTAATTTTGATTAAGAATTCTTCCGTCGTATTTTTGCGATCACTTTGATGACATTCGACCGGCATTGTAATTCCAGTGTATTTCGTCACCATACTTGATACTATTTCGTAATCAGTAGGTAGGCCGTTTTTAAGTTAATACTTACATGACGTAAGAAGATTTTTCGAAACGTCACTCCTATTTTAGCGGAATGTTTCAAGAAAAGACAGCTGGCGTAAAGAGC
This sequence comes from Cosmia pyralina, assembly GCA_946251885.1. NCBI lineage: Eukaryota > Metazoa > Arthropoda > Insecta > Lepidoptera > Noctuidae > Cosmia > Cosmia pyralina. The sequence continues at coordinate 21,083,297 of OX276361.1, read as the reverse complement.
ATCAACGACGACAAAGATGTTTTAATTAAAAATGTAAATCTGACAGACCACATTAGTCACAGAACTAAACAATGGAAAGAAAAACCGGCCAAGTGCGTGTCGGACCACACACAATGAAGGGTTCCGTAGTTGGAATGAATTTATCTTAAGAACAAACTTAACATTGTAGTTGAAAAACATGTTCTCCCATACATTCCAACTGTAAATGTAAGTTTGTACTCACAATATTGATAGATTTACCATGTTATTTTAAGACCACAGACTTCTTATAGGTTTTCCTGTAATCTACTGGTAAAGATCTATTTTTTGTATTTTTTTCCAAATTTTACGCTCAGTACTTTCGGAAATAAGGGGGGGAATGGTCAATTTTCGTCTATTTTCTTAAATAACTTTAAAACAGTTTATTTTAAAATTATAAAAAAAAATATATATATTTGAGACCCTCATAGTAAGCCCTTTCATTTGACATGCCACATGGTGTAGTTTGGAAAACTTTTTTTTTTAATTTTCTTATTTGCCCCCCAAAAGTGACCTCTATCTTCAAAATTCATTTATTTACTTTAACCGTCCGTGTTCGGGTCACAGAAATTCATATGTGTACCAAATTTCAACTTAATCGGTCCATTAGAATCGGAGCAAATTGGCTGTGACAGACGGACAGACAGACACACGAGTGATCCTATAAGGGTTCCGTTTTTCCTATTGAGGTACGGAACCCTAAAAAATGGTAGTAGATGCAAATGGTAAGAGTTAAAATACTATTAATTATGATGATAAAATTATAGCTATACACATATCTTAAAGACTAGAACACAAGTCGTGTTGTCCAGTAAATATGTAGGCCAATTACAATAATAATAAAATTCTTACCTAATCCGGACAGATATTAATGACGTTAGATTTAAAATGGGCACAATGACGCCCTCTATGTCATGTTAGTATGTTAGGTCTTAAAGGAGACAAGTTTACGATAAAAACTGAATTAAAATTCAATACCAATTAAAATAGCTATTAAATTAGAACGATAACGACTTACTTGTGCAATTATAGTGGTGTATGCTCAATTGCTCATTGATCTCGCGTTTTATTGAACAATTTATTTATAAATAATCTATTGCCAAGAGGATACACGATATAGAATTATAGATAGACATATCATAGGTTGACGAAATAAAATATTTTTAGTATAATATTTTGTTTTTAAGTTGATTGAAATTCTGTACCTACCTAATAAGAAGGTAAATGATCAACACTTGTGACGAAAGAGGCTTGTATACAACGTGTCGTTTTCAAACATCAAACCGAACATCTTTCTCCATGTGACCAACATCGTAATCGCAAAAAATGTTCAACTGTCCCTTATAAAACTTCAATACCTACTCGACGCAAATGTATGGTACCGCTGATTATTTTTTCGAGATTACTATGTTGGTGCCATGGAAAAAGTTGTTCGCTTTGATGTTCTGTATCACACCGTGAAATTTGACGAGAATGCAAAACGGCACGTTGTAAGGTGCTATAAAAATATATCTGCCACGCCTTCAATTGGAAATAGTATTGAGTATATAGATCACAACAGTGAAGAAATTTGGTACCCCAGAATAGTAGTAAATATACATTTATTTTATTCTGCATAAATAACTAGGTTCAGAAACTACGCGCGATGTGTCGCTTCGTCAATGAAAACAATTGCTACCTCTTTCTAACTGTTCTGGGAATCAACACTTATTACTACGGGACGGATTCATACAAATAAATCATAAGCACATTTGAAAGTTTAAAAAAAAAATTATAAGATCAAAAATGTATCTTCACTATTGTAATTTATATCAAATCAAATCAAAAGTTTATTTGCTAGAAATACATTTTTTTTTTTTTGGTAAAGGTGAGATCTGAGAACCTAAGTGTCATTGTATTCTGCCTGCAAGCAGGCATATATACACAATACTATCTGCCATTGCAGCCGTGGCAGATATTGTTATAACACCTTGTACGAGCAAACCCGTACAAATCAATTGTTTCAATGTTATGCTGACATCAACGCGCAGCGAATGAATAAAATGCACGTAAGTATTTGAGTTAGCAGTCAGTAGTCGCATAGCATCATTTGGGCTATCAGCAAAAGGACTCATTCGCCGTGGGTCGATCAGTTGTGGCTGTTTTCCGTGTGACTTTCAATACACAAGTTGAACTCATATATCAGCATATCATTTAAATATACCCTACCCGTACATACCTTATATAAGTTCGTTATCTTTTACATGTAACGCCATTGAATAACTCAACCGCAGTCCATCACTGCCAGATTGTTATCTTGGGCCTCTTAGTTTAACACTTAGTTCTCAGTTTCTTGTGACCAGATTACTCATTCATTAAATTATTCATGCAGTGTGCAATCGCCTCACTTGATTACAGACCTCCCAAATTTATCTTCACCTACAATCATTAATCCACATCCAACATCTAACATTTCCAATCCAAAGAGTCTATATCAAGTCCAGTCCTATTGCCTTCTAAGATGTTATTACAGTACGATATATTCAATGTTTAATAAATCTTTGCATCATCCAGTGTTACAAATACCAAGATCATTCTACCTAATTTATTTTGTTCAACATTATGCAAGGATGTTGCGTCGTGTAAACCTAGCTCGAAGCATATTCCCAGGTCTTACGAGATGATTTGTTGGTAATGAAAGCAAAAAGTAACTTCAATCAGAAGGTTATATTACTGATGCATCTTCATCTTGAATTTAAGAGAGGGGCTGAAGACGACTGTGAGTGAAAAAAAACAACTTATCCACAAGACTTTCTCATACCAGTGTGCAGTCAATGTTATTGATGCTTCCGTTACAATTACAAGTTCTGACTTACGTTCCTATTCTTTGAATTAGGCACTTAATAAGTTTTGGCCTGCATGTTAATTTCTTCTTTTTCTTCTTTTTTAATTTTTTCTTTTCTTTCCCAACTGTCAAGAAGGTTGTAGAAAAGTCCTACAAGAATTATAAGGAAAGACTCCAACAACATAAAAATGAACTTGCTGTGACACTTCTAAAGTCCTCAGACTGTACCTACAGACTTAAAAGAGAGCGAATAGCGTCAATCTAACCAACACTAATAATAATATAATAACGAGATGACGTATCGCAGGATGTGAACATTCTCGGACTTTCAGTGAAGAAGAAACAACCAATCTGATTAAAGCTCAAGGGTTGATTGCAGATGGAAGGAAAAAAAAAAAAAATTAATTTCTTTATGGGCTGAATATTGGAACATGAAATTTTGAGTTTGCAGCGAGGCCTACTGCCAATACTTGATGAGTATTAGAAATATATCTCAGTTACCTAAATTCTAGCTTATGATAATCATGACGTCACGCGGAGTAGCTTCTATTAGAACTTTAAGCCGATGTTTCTTTAGTAATCGAGAAAAATTAAGTTGTTACAATATTTGTGTATGATGACCGATGCCCCTGTGAAGGTCGCAGGAATCCGCTGGATGTAAGAAGCATAGAGCACCGGTTGAAGTGTACGACTTTCGGCTGAAACGATTTATGTGTTTCAAGCTATGGTTTCAAGAGCCACATTTAATTAGATATCAACAGAGTAAGTTCAAACATTGACAATGTAACAGTCAGAAGTAATAGATCACATGACAGATGACCATCACACACTTTCCCAAATTACTGGCATCGTAACATTTCTGCTGTGTCACGCGTCACGTGCATTTGTGTACACAATCATACATAACCTCGCTAACTGAGGTATTACCTAATCATTAGGTAACTACTTTAACTGGTAAACAAGTGCAATACATTATTAAATTAATATAACGTGTGTATTCCCCAAAGTGATCGTCAGAGGTGTTCATAGGTAGGTACGTCACTCTATGTAGATAAGATCCCAAGTAAAAAGGGACAAACTTTCTTTGCACTTTCTGTAAGCTGTCGGAAAAAAAGGTGGCTAGAATAGACTGGATGCAGAAGGCGGACGACAAGGTAATGTGGCGCAGACCGGGACAGGTCTATGTCTGTCTGAGTTGATTGATTGTTTGTTAATGACAGCGCATAAAGCAATAAATGCAATTCCAAGCCGATGCCGCCGGGGGCCGGGGTCGCGGGTAGTTCGAAAGAGATACCGTGGCCCTGGCACGGGCAGCTGAAGGAACATGGGTGGGTTATAGTCAGTAAATGTCTGACACGCCCTCCCGCTCTGCCCAGAGCGGGAGAAGTCATTTGATGATTTCCCATCCACAAAAAAAAAAGGGGTCGTCAAAGCCCAATTGGTCACATCACAATGGAAGTGACGTAAATATTTTACAGGTTGACTGGATCTGGACCCGCCATAGGAAATTCGCTTATATACGAGTAGGAGGTCATTTGCTAATTATTAGACCTTACTTTTCCTAGCTAATGTTCTATAGTTTAGGAGATATGTCAATTTTTTTAAATACAATTTTAGTACCGTTGGAAAGGTGACGAACTAGAGAACTAACTTAGGTTAAAATTAATTACTGAAACACCCTAGTTTTTTTTTTAATTCAGGTTTAATTTGATCGTAAAGTTTTTTTTTAAAAGCGTACCTACTTCTTATTTTTTAACCCTAGTTTGAGGGAAGTTCCGAAGTATTTTAATCACCAATGTCTATGACTACCAACAAATAATAATAAACTACTAAAATAATGCAAAAAAAAAAGTTATGAATGCTTGAAGGTCAAATTTTGGAAAAATATCAATAAAGTATAAAAATTTACATATCTCCCAAACTATAAAACTTTAGCTAGGGAAAGTAAGGTTCAATAATTAGTAGATGACCTCCTCTATATGTGAATTTGCTATGGCGGGTCCAGATCCAGTCACCCTGTATATCAGAATGCTCTAAGAGCTGATTTTTCAATAATCAGATAACTATTATCAAAAGAATAAATATGACAGTGTGACATATTTTCTATACAAAAGCTGTCAAACCGCCACATTTATTCCATACATAAAAGTTATCTGACGATTGAAAAATTAGCCCATAAACATCTTAATTTTCCTCGATAGTCCAAAATACGATTATCATTTTACCGAAGCTATTGCAAAATAATGCAACAAATTGCAACATCAACAACAAGACGCATCGGTCTGCGAGATTCACAATTGATTGTAAAACGCCGTGAAATTAATGCAAATGCGGAAGTTTATTTATATTTTAATTATTTAACGTTTTCGAAGAATACACGTTTAACTCAAGTGCAAGGTTATAGGTGAAGGTCGGTAACAATTACTGTTTAGTTTTAGAGAATACTACTTTCAATTTGTGCAAAAAATATGTACGGGAGTTACTGGCTAAATCGTCGTACGATTTTCAATCATTTGATGATATTATTTAACTTTAATCGATATATTTAGGTTCTAATTTTTAAAGCCACTGCTGCTTTGTTAATGTAGTTAAATATTTGTGTCGCATTCATCAGACAGCCGACATGTTTGAAGAAGAATTGCGAATTTCTCAGGGCCCTAATTTCAATCTGCCTAGAATTTTCCCAACATAGTTGGGATCGACTTCCAGTCTAACCAGATGCAGCTGAATACCAGTATTTTACATAGAGTGACAACATATCTGACCTCCACAACCCAGTAGCTGGGTAATACGATACCCCTTGGTAAGACTGGTTGTCAGCCTTTCGGGCTTCTGACGACCAGTAACGACGGTCAAAGATCCACGCATGACAGCCGGGACCAACGGCTTAACATGCTTTCCGAGGCACGGAGGAGTCTCTGTATGTAAAGATGGTCACCCATCCACGGACCAACCCCGGCAAGCGTAGCTTAACCTGAAGGATCGACCCGTGCGGCTGTTATTACTTAGCCACGAGCTCTCTCGTCAGGGGCCCTAATTTGTCGACCTTATTACTCTTAGCGGGAATTAATTAGTAGGTACTTCCGTTTTGAAAACGAAGTCTGTAAAACAGGACGAGAGAGTTAAGTAGGTGACTTTATAAAACTCATCCTCTCAATTCGAACTCAAACGAAACTAAACGACACATTTTCTCCCAGCATTATCTATAATTAGTTTCCAAGAGTTGGTTACTTAACAGATTTTACTGCGTCGCCATCACAATGGACGATAGAGACACGCGACGTCAAATTCACTTAATTACGTCATTGTTACCAACTAGGTCATTGTTATGTTTTTATTATCCGAAAATAGTACTCCCTGACAGGTTAATGGCGGATTCCGAAAATAACACTTTTGTTGTTTGTGGGTATTTTTAAATTTGGAAACTCGTCGGTCATTTTTGAATGCCTCTGTTCAGTTTTATCCATGGAATTTTTACCTATGATATGAGCTTGGTTTTTTCATACTATGTTAAGTACATACTAACTCCATCGTTTTATCCGCCTGACAGCTATATGATTGGTTGTTTTTATTTTGGACAGCTAAATCATATTGGTCATGAGATTTGATAGCAGAATAACTGACAAGTACTTACTAATTCCATGACTAGTGGTATTTTAGATAACGTGATTTTTATAATGGAAGCGAAGAATTCCTAACTTACCAATGAACCAGGCACAGACACTAATGACGTGCACCAAATAACAATTGCAAGCATTTCACATTGAAATGCTTGCACAGTGTAGTGAGTTAATTATTTATTTCTACATTTAAATCTATAATTTTTATAGTGTACATAATATAGTATAATAATTAATAACACACTAATATTATAAAGCCGAAAGTTGTGTGTGTGTTTGTATGTTTGTTACTTCTTCACGCTCAAACGGCTGGACCGATTTGGAATAAATTTGGTATGTAGATAGCTTATACTCTGGATTAGCACATTGGCTACTTTTTATCTCGGTCTACTCGGGTGAAACCGCGGGGCGCAGCTAGTGATATCTAAATGTTGCATGGTGAATTCGACCAAAATTTATACCCAGTACTGAAACTGTCAAAAATTCAAAATTTATTCGAAGACTTACTTCGAAAAAATTTTGAATTTTTGACAGTTTCTCCAGTGTCTGTCGTCAATTTTATTCCACGGATAAAAGATATCCGACTTTGGTCAAATTAACCCTTAGTGCGAAAGTGCCAGGATAGCCCGCGAAATTCAAATTTTCTAACGTTTTTTGCAATTTGCAAGTCAGTATTAGATTGTATGTTGATTGAAGTATGATTCGCGACCGTAACAATTACGTATTTACAGAATTATAATCATTAAAGTCATCAATACAACTCTTTAAGACCAGGTAATCCTATTGAATGAATTTATTTTCATGAAATCTTGACATTTGAGGATTATACTAACTTAAGGTCTTGTATTACTGATTCTAATGATTATAATTCTGTAAATACATATTTGTTACGGTAGCGAATCATACTTTAATCAACATACAACTTTATACTGACTTGCAAATTGCAAAAAACGTAAGAAATTTTGAATTTCACGGATGATCTTCAATTTTTGGAGTCGTTCCCCTTTCTCTTTCATTCAACTGGGGCATTGCTTTTGCAATCCGCGTTCCAGGACTTCCAAGAGTAGTCCTAATAATGTTAATCTTTGCAGAACCGTTAGTTTGCTTGGTGATTGATGCCAATTTAGTAAATGCTTTTTAATGGGTTAATTGGCTTCATTTTTTAAACTTCTGACGTTAATCAATACTGATTGTTTAAATACTATTAGCATTTTTTTTTTAAACTCTTAAAACAAAAAAACACGAACTTCGCGTGCACATAATGATAGATTTCCTTCGAAAAAATGTAGTGACACATTCTTTTCATGTCAACATTTAGGTAAGTATCTCCTTCTTTATGTCGAATTGCTTTGACCCTAAAGCAAGAGTCTAGCCGGCCTATGTTTTTAACATCTTACCGTGAAAAGTTAAGTGAAGTCACAGAATACATACATAATAAAGTACAGAAGATTCACTCCGCAAAATCATTTAAATAAATACCGACTCTTGCTACGACACAAGAAAGTGCAATTTAGGTCGCACAGTGTAATTACTTACAGTTATATTCACCTAGAAGTTGCCTCTCTTTCTATCGCGTAACTTTTATACCTTCTGACTCATTAGCGGTACGTGAGTGAGTATCGAACTAACGTGCCAGCCGGCCGGAGCGCGGTAGCCCACACTGAATTAGCTCGACAAGTCGAGCCCGCCGCGTACTTGTAGCTTCATACCTAAAATGCGGAGTGCACCTTGCCTGATGGTGAAGTGTTCGATTGACACTATTGACAGCTCGCCTAAGTTTTCACTATGACATTTTTACAGAATAGATCGGCTGAAATCAGTTCATGCATGAAGGTTCTTTTCTAATCCGTAATGTTTTCTCTGGATAAAACCATGAACAAATATAAATATACACATAAAATCATCGTTTGTCTACAAAATATACTCATTGAACAAAATTAAGCTAACATTCAGACTGCATGTCACAATAAATAGTTTAAAAACGGAACACCTCTTAACTCTGACAGTCGTTAGAACGACCTCCATGTCTCCTTAACTTGTCACATAATTTACACGTCGTTTCCGTTGACATGAGTTGTAAACCCTTGGCCTTATGTAGGCGGAACCGTAGCGGAGCGGAAAAGCTCCAAGTACCTACACCACCCACGCCAATACACCATGAAGGCGTGCCTATGCCTATTGCCTATGTCATTAAAGATATATGAAGTAAAAAAAAAAAAATTAAAAAAAAAACTTTAATTTTTTTTTTTAAACTTTAATAATAATTACAAAAACCTTTGACATTGCTTCAGACTATAGGATACATAACTTGGTTGTTTGATGGTAAGGGACTTCGACGCGCAAACAGAATGAATTAATGAATTCAGATTATTAGAATAAATCGGCTGTTCTATACATTTTGACCGTGTAGGTATCACTTTTGTATGACATAGCCAGGTTAGCTAGCTAGCTAGGTTTGAACATTGATGTCCCTTGCACCCTATAGGTATGTATGGGCTATATCAAAGTGTGATGTCAAGCAACAACCCATTGTAACTTCGAATAACATTGCTCGTATATTTTCCTATTCCAATTTACTTTAAGGTTCAAAATGTGAAAGCAATACTAAAATCTAGCGTCACGCATGACGTAGAGAACTAAAAATTCGGAGACATGTGACATCCACAATCTTGCAATAGGTTGGAGTGGATTACAGACCGCTCCCTCCCATAGGGAGGAGGCCTGACTCACAGTAGAGGGATCATTATAAGCTGATTACGTCATGTCAACAACATTTGGGGTTGCATGTCCACTATGATCTGTTCCAAAATTATCTGATGATTCATTAAAGTAACACAGTCATCTGTATTTAGAAGGTTTCAACTTTTATATGTCACCACTTTTTCCAGCAATAATTGTTTGAAAAACATTATTAAAACAATGTAACTAAAAAATCATCGACGAAATTTGAGGTTATAAAATTCAATCTATATAAATATAAATTAATAGTTATATGTGTTGGTAAGCGCAAAACTCGAGAACAGCAGGACCAGTTCGACAATTTTTTTGTTTTCAAATACACTTTGAAGTCTGAGGAAGGTTCTTATAACGAGAAAAATTTTTAAAATTGCACGGGAAAACGTAAAAACAACATTTTTTTTTCCATAGAAACTGTTCCTGGTTGACAATTCTAGGGATGGCAACCTTATCAGGTTACATATCTGTAACCCTAACTACTATTATAAATGCGAAAGTTTATTTGTTTGTTACGCTTTTACGCTAAAACGGCTAAACGGATTTGCATAAAACCTGGAATGGAATACTTTTTATCCAGATAGTACGTTCCCGTGGGATAATTTCCGACCGCCACGCGGGCGAATCCGCGGGCAAAAGCTAGTTGTCAAATAAAAAAACATGATGATTACTGTGATTTAAAATTAGGATTTAATTATGTAAATAATCAAGTCAAAGCACTCAATTTGTAAGTGGTATCTACAAATTGGCATCCACAGTTGTACGTTTTCTGAACTATTTATTTGTTTACACTTTCTTCAGGTACTCTTGAAACAGACTATAGGCTCTTTTGGCCCGCTTCACTATTCGCCTTCACCACATTTTACACATCTGTAATATATAGGTAATATATAAAATGAATCCCTATTTCCCCTGGTCATCGCATCACGCGTGAACGGATGGAACAATTTCGCTAATTCATTTTTTGTTGTGTTTATGATTGTCAGGAGAAGGTTCTTATGAAAAAAAAATTACGAAAATTTCGCAGAAAATTGGAAAATTTCAGAAAAAACATTTTAACTTCACGCGTTTACTTTAGAATATTCATAGCCAAGATAGGACAACGTCTGTCGGGTCAGCTAGTACCTAATAAATACCAGCTTCAGGGCGTATTGCAGATTTTCTTTCAAAATGAGATCAAACTATGTCACGAACGTGATACAATTTAGGCCGTATAAGGCATAATTATTATAATTTGAGGTCATTTACACATGGTGGTGATTAAAATGTCTGCATTTACGCGTTATTGATCTCATCCGGTGCTAAAGTTATCTATATAGTTATTTATGTGAGATCTTTTGGGCGTGTACCAAGTATTTTATCAAATGTTCTGATTATTAAGTAGATATTTTATCTTGACGCTAATTAAACATGTTTTTAAGACCTTAACTAGTTAATAACTGACGTAAATTTGGCTTAGTTATTAAATTTTTCTTTACTTTAAGAAAAGTGGTAAGAAATAAGGAGGCTTTATTCCTAATGGTGATCAGCTACGTCCCGTTCCCATATTTAATCCACCAGTCTCCGTTTAAAACACGATCCGTAAGCCATGCCCGTATTCACCAACCCTAAGTGACACTTAAATGAATCCCTAAATAAAAGTGCACTGTTGGATTTTCAACCGCCGAGAGTTGAATAAGACTACAATAAATATATACCAACTTAGTACTAACTAGCTAACTAACTAACTAGCTAGCTCGTGTGGATGTCGAAAATATGCCACGCGAATATACTACGGGGATTAAAAGTACCCTAAGTGTTAATCTATTTTTTAAACTGTAATTATGTGTCTAAATTATCCAGGTTATAAACTATCTGTGTGCCAAATTTCATCCAAATCCGTTCAGCCGTTTTTGCGCCAATCCGGAACATGCATCCAGATTAACGGACAAAAATTCTAAAAACTGTATTTTCGGCATCAGACTCATTCCCACACCTCGTAGCAAATAGCAAATACTTTTTTCAAAAATATTAAATGTACTTCTTACTATTTTATTATAATGTAGGTTCCATAGAGTAGATACTTGGAAGCCGACCCCAACATGGCTGGGAAAAAAGTGAAAAATAAAAACTTTTTTACAAAAAAATACAACCGACTTCCAAAAACATCACTACAAAGTGAAAAATAACTTTAATTTCGGAAGTCGGTGTCTGATTAAATGTATTTTCGTTTTTGCCACCGACTTCCGAAATTAAAGTTATTTTTCACTTTGTAGTGTTGTTTTTGGAAGTCGGTTGTATTTTTTTGTAAAAAAGTTTTTATTTTTCACTTTTTAGTGGTTCACATGTGCTTACCCCTTCACAGCGTACTGGCGTGATGTTATGTTATGAACTGGTGTGAACAACAAACAGACATGAGATTTCAGCAATCCCAGTCCATTTGCTATCATTTATTGAGGAGTTCCGTTGCCTATCTCAGAAGTTCTTCATCAGATCTTCACCAAATTGAAATGGGACCACTCCAAGAAAGTACTCTTCCAAAAACTATCCAAATCGCTTCAAGTGTGCCTATAAAATTGGAAGATTTCTCTCTATTTCTCCAGGATCCCATCATCAGATCCTGACTTGATGATCATGGGACCACCTGGGAAGTATACCCTTTCAAACAAAAAAAAATAATCCAAATCGGTCCAGCCATCTTCGAGTAATCGGGGAACATACATAAAAAAAAAAAAAAAAAAAAGGTTCCGACGAATTGATAACCTCCTCCTTTTTGAAGTCGGTTAAAAAGGCGAGGCAGATGATGAGAATGAGAACAGATATTTGTAGTACTTAGCAACAATATTAACGTTATTTCTGTTTGTCCACAGAATAAAACAAAATGTTTCACGGAGGCATTTGGACAAAACTGCAAGGCTTCTACAAGTGGTATGTGCTGGGTCTGGTGTCCATCGGCTACATCCTGGGCGAGCTCGGGCATTACCTTATTGGTGAGTACAACAATCATACTAGCATAACAAGAGGAAACTCTAAAGAAAGGGGAAAAATGAAGATCTATGCTTTCCTAACGTCAACCCGTCAAACGTCAACCGCATTCATCTGCAGATAGCCGCTGACTAAAAAGTCTTTGACAGCATCAAACAAAAGGAATAGTGATCAAAATTAAGTATTCCAAAAACTATTATCGTACATGACGTCAATAACCGTCAACTGTGCTATTCGGAGGGAATGATGTCTTCCTTTAGGAGAAATACGAGCCATAGGTAGGTAGGCAGACACTCACGCCTTCTTCCCATGGGGGTAGGCAGAATCTACAGAACGCCACCTGCTACCATCCTTACATACTCCTTTAGCCACGTTTACGGTTGCAGACTAATAAATTGTAAACTGCAATTAGTTTTGCAAAAGTTGTGGTGTTTATTTTTATATTTTTGTCTGGGAATCCCCTTTCGTGACTTTAGCTATAGATGATGATGAAAACATCTTAATAACTGGCTTCTCTTTATCTGAAGCATTATTAAAAGCAAATCCAATTCCCACCTCATTTACTAAAACCAAATACAAATATTTATGAATCATGAATTTGTATGAACCAGCGACAAATAAACAGAACCTAACAAGTATCAATCTCCATGGCATCTCCATACAGAATGGTAAAAACAAATGTACTTATGTATAAATACATACATTAACATACACTGTGTATGGAAAACAAAGCCGGGGAACGAATGAGGGAGGTGCACAAATACATATTTTATATCCCGAGGGACTCGATTCCGATACCCGTTGATCCAGCTGAATTACCTTCTATACCTGGCAATGGAATACTGATATGCTAACACATTTGTAAAAAGATCTTGTCGTATATATGATAAATTAATGGCTACTAGTGAATGTGATTATATGGATATTTTTCACGTTTCCCTCTCAATATTCAAGAAGTCTGTTCGAGACGTTCTTGCAGCAAAATTATGATTTGTATTTTGATATTTTTAATGTTATTGTTGTTCTTTTCATTTTCATTGTTAAATCATTCTGATATGTATTTTTCCTTTTGATAACGGCCGTCGTACTTTCTTAATTATCAAAATTTGTATTAATAATGTGTGTAAACTGTTTTGAATTATGTATTGCTATTTTGTACCGTTTTCTTATATTATTGTATCTGTTTGTTTCCCAAATAAAATAAAATAAAAATAAAAGTTATTGGTGTCGGTATTGACCCTGTTTCCTGGTAATGAATAGGAAATTATTTTTCTATTGGCGTAAAGGGTTCAAATAAATATTTTCAAAAGGAAGAGAAACAAATTCACCACCTTCCGTTTTACAAACCTTTTATCTTCGACTCTAAAAAACTTGTTTTATCCTACTTCCTACTAATATTATAAACGCGAAAGTTTGTGAGAATGGATGGATGGATGTTTGTTACTCTTTCTCGCAAAATTACTCTACAGATTTTGATGAAATTTGGGACACAGATAGTTATAAGTCATAAGTCATTTAATCATTTGTTAACATAGGTACAATAATAGTTGTTAAAAAATATATTTATTATATATAGTTTATAACTTATAGTTGTTTATAATATATAGTTTATAACTTTTAGTTGTTTATAATATATAGTTTATAACTTATAGCCCGATATTCCTACGGGTTCGAGACTTTGGTGAAACCGCGAGGCGCTGAGTAATTCTTATCAAATGGAGTCTTGTTTTTAACCGACTTCAAAAAGGAGGAGGTTCTCAATTCGTCGGAACCTTTTTTTTTTATTTTTTTTTTATGTATGTTCCCCGATTACTCGAAGATGGCTGGACCGATTTGGATTTTTTTTGTTTTATTCGAGAGGGTATACATCACAGTTGGTCCTATATAAAATTGATTAACTTTGCTTGGGTAGTTTTTGAGTTAGCTTCAATAATACGTATTTTTTCCCCACTTTTATATGGATAATGTTCTAGTTTGTTTTGCAGATAGTGGTATTAGAATTTGTGTGGGGTAGGTACACAACTAAAAAGTGAAAAATAAAAACTTTTTTACAAAAAAATACAACCGACTTCCAAAAACAACACTACAAAGTGAAAAATAACTTTAATTTCGGAAGTCGGTGGCAAAAAACGAAAATACATTTAACACCGACACCGACACCGACTTCCGAAATTAAAGTTATTTTTCACTTTGTAGTGTTGTTTTTGGAAGTCGGTTGTATTTTTTTGTAAAAAAGTTTTTATAACAGAAAACATCTACCGCCTGCTTGGCAGGTATGTTTTGTCCCTAAACAGAAATGTCGTCATACAGATGAATCACAAATTGGTCCTACGCCTACGATCCTTACGTTGTCCTGAGGTACGGAACCCAAACGTGAACAAAGTAAAATGTCATGTAGGCGAGTCATAAATCTGTATTAAAAAACAATAAATTAATATTTCAACAGCAAAAGAAAACAATGAATGAATAAACTAGATTACTGTGTTAGCATAACGTTCGTGGGAATAAGAATCACTCGCATTTCATTCATGACACCATGATCACGATACCTTAATATCAGGCAGTCATGATACCTCGGGTTCTTATGGAACCCAAGAATTGAATGAATCGATAGCTATGCGGTTTGTGATTTCCTTGTACAATTTATGACATTATTCCTATAGGAATACAGGAAGAAACAAAAAACAAAACTAGGATGAACAGAGTGGAAATTGACACCTTATGATATTTTAGTTATGGCAGAGAAAATTAACTGAACACTGAGCAGTGGCGGACTAAGCATGTTGAAGACCCGGGGTGGCAAAACTAAATGGGGGCCGCCGAGGTAAGCGCGAGAGAGCGTAGTGAGCACACTGTCTTGAAAAAGTTAGGTTTTCTTTTGACTATTCATACAGAACCATGACGTATGGTGCTGAAACCGTGGACGCCCACGCAGGAGGTACTGAGAGTTGCACAGAGAGCCATGGAGTGTTCCATGCTTGACATCAGGCTAATAGACCGAGTTCCAAACGTCGAGATCCGAAGACGTACGAACGTTTTCGATTTCGGAAAACGACTTATGGAACTCATATGAAGTTAGGCAGGACACCTGGCAAGGCGCAGTGATGACAGGTGGAGGAAGGCTGTGACAGAGTGGCGTCCAAGGACTGGGAGACGAGATGTCGGTCGTCCAGCGGCGAGATGGGCGGACAACATTGTTGCCATCGCGGGCAAAACCTGTATGAGGCTGGCGCAGGAGCGTGGGGATTGGCACAGGAAAAGAGAGGCCTATGCCCAGCAGTGGGCGGAGTCAGGCTGTGGATGATGATGATTCATACAGAAATAGGAAATAATTTGTTGTATTTTAGCCACTCACATGCCCAATCCTTTATTATGGCGGGATACGAAAACTCTAAAATGTACTGAAATCCATTATAATACCTAGCGCTAAGATTTTTTTTTTTTAATTTGAATTAAATAAATTAAAGGTCCCGTGCAAGCCCCAAATAAGTCTGCAGCTGTCCTAAACTCATGTATGAGTCACAGATTTTAATCTTCAAGGAAAAAACTGTCCTGTCATTCTATAGGACCAACTTTTTATCACTTTGATATCTTTCACAATATTAGAATCACTTTTCCCTTCCTCCCTATAGTCTGGTTCCTTGTGTAACACACACGGGTAGCTAAAGCCTACCTTTACTTATTCACGACCAGTTATAAATACTTCTGAATCGAACCAGCATGGATCTGGTGCCCCACTAACCTAGCCTTCAGACTGGTACAAGCTAAATGTCAGGCGACTCTAGAGTTTGTTTATATTTAGGACTATCAGATAAATGGAGTTTTGATTAAACGGCTTTGATGATGAGAATTTTGTAGAGGAAGATATTTGTAGTTTTGTGAAATTACTCAATCTGAAGAAAAACTTTACAGTACCTATAGAATTCTATAATCTCAAACTCAAAACATTTGTTTCAAATAAACCAATTACAGGCACTTTTGAATTGTCAATGGGTCGGTCAGTCAGAAAGATGAAGCTAGTTGCCCATTCCAAAGCGTAGTAGATCCCTATGGAGAAGAACGGGCAAGAAACTCCACGGACACTCTTTTACATCAAAATATTTTTACAAAAACATCGTTCATGTTGAAAATATACATGTGAGAACAATGTAGAAAGACGTGCAAGGTAAAAAGCATCCGTAATAAAAAGATAAAAACTAAAACAACTAAATTAAAAATAAGCCATGGCAGCTAAGAGACGACCAGTCCTAACTGACGGCGCCCGTTCACGAACATGACGTATGGATCAGCACCAATTAGCTCAACCATTTTGAAGGGAACTTAATGATCCAACACTATAAACTTTAATAGCTTACGATGTCATCATCATCTGCCTAGCATTTTCCTAACTATGTTGGAGTCGGCTTTCAGTCTAACCGGATGCAGCTGAATACCAGTATTTTACATGAAGCGACTGCCTATCTGACTGCCTTTACAAACCAGTTACTGGGTAATACGATGCCCCTTGGTAAGACAGGTTGTCAGACTTTCGGGCTTCCGACGACCCGTAACGATTGTCAAAGTTCCACGAATGACAGCCGGGACCAACGGCTTAACGTGCTTTCCGAGGCACGGAGGGGTCTTGGTATGTAAAGATGGTCACCCATCCATGGATCGATTAACCCGTGCGGCTATTATTACTTAGCCACGAAGCCCTAATACCTAAAATGTATCGGTAGATATTTGATAAGTACATTATAATATCTCTTTGTATTAGATAATTAACAATCTTTATAAAAAGTTAAAAACGTAGATAAATTAATACAAGGTAATGTTTATGATATTAAAATATTAAACCCATCAAATCGAGTCAAGTTTAATTAAGTTATTTTAATGATTTTATCGGAATGCTCAACATTGTGCAATATTACAACATGCATCAAAACCTACCAACATCCTATAAATAAAATTTAATCGCTATGCCAATGATCAGACGAAAACCAACAAAAAAACTGCGTTTCGAATCAGTCAATAAAAGTAAATTAATCGTATCGTAAGTCATAACCGAGGCCGTTCAAATTCATTATCATTGGCACGGCGTACGGCCTAGTTCACATGACGCCAGTGATTCAGTCAAGTGGTCAGTAGTTTATGAGAGTGTTGCGCAACATCTGAACGGTACATTGAATAAACAAAAATATTTTTTGTAGAAACTCATCTGCCTAGCCTCTTGCCAACTATTTTGGGGTCGGCTTGCAGCTGAATACCAGTGTTTTTCATGGAGCGACTACCTATCTGACCTTCACAACCCAATTACTGAGGAATACGATACCCCTTGGTAATACTGGTTGTCAGTCACACTGTCAGGCTTCTAAAGGGCCCCACACATTTACAGTCCACCGGCAATCAGCCGACAAGCGGTCCACTCATAAAAAATGACCGCGAGTTTTTTTGAGTGAACCGCATGCCGGCGGACTGTATAATGTGTGGGTTCCTTAACTACCTGTAACGACTGTCAAAGACCTACAAATGGCAGAACCGGCTTAACGTGTTTTCCGAGGCACGAAAGGGTTTCGACATTTAATGGATGGTCACCAATCCGGAGACCGACTTCGGCAAGTTTAGCTTGATCGACCCATGCGCCTGTTATTATTTAGCCACGAGTGCAGTAGAAACTGCAGTGGTTTATTTCGCATGGTCAGAATTGATTATGTATTTTTTTTCTGATTTAGTGCCATACTATGCATGCATTGGCATGTTTATTAAATTACTGATGCAACTACAGACGTCTGAACACGATGATAGAACACTGATATTGTTTCGTGCTAAGTGAACGTGTGAAATGAACGTCAGCAGCACCATATGTAACACACTATCAATCACTATCTGGATGATTTTGGAGCATATTAATTAATTAATTTCTTCCTATAATTCAGGCAGCTGTGGCCCATACAAAATACAATACACAAATACATACAAAAAATATTACAACATAACAAAAATGATATACTAATACATATAAAATACAACTTATAAAATAAACTAAGACACACGAGGTGACGGCGTCGTGTTACGCTGCGCGGTGTCGCATAGCCTGCCGCGAAAACGTCGGTAAACTACACCCTTCGGCCAAAACTCTTCCTTTAGGAACGTGTCGAGATGGTGTGTCGGAATCCGCACCACAAACGACTTGAAGTTTGTGTTGTGACGCGGCTCCAACTTCTCGACCCTCATGGTCCATTTGGTCTTCACCTTCATGTACTCCACGATCTCCTCAACCTTCGTGGAGGGATGCAGTCGGGACACATACAGCAACGTCGTAGGTATCACTGGACGTAGCAGCATATTTGGTCCTATCAGTCCAGTTCCGCATTGATTGCGACAAGTAGGCTTCTTGCTAATCAATTGCTTCATACGTTCGAAAACTTGTCAGCTGTACCTATATTCAAAGAAAAGTTCTGACTGACTCATCAACGCCCAGCCCAAACCCTAGAAAGCTGAAATTTTGCATAGAGGTTCCCTTTATAATGTAGACAAGGAATAAGGAAGGATTTTCGTTCCCGTGGGATATTTTCTGACATCCACGCGGGCGAAGCCGCGCGAGAAGTAACGCAATAAATGTTGATGTACAATCAAAATTAAACCCATTCCTACTGTAAGGTCTATTCTGTAATTCTGTAAAATTCTCACCGTGAAAACTTAGGTGAAGTGAGCTATCATTAGTGTCAATCCCTAAGCTAGCAATGACACACACTTCACTTAGGTTTTCACGGTGAGTTTTTACATAGACTGGCTGTTCTTATGCCTATGCAATATTTAGTGCTAGTCTAGTAGCTAATTACTACGCATCTAAATTCTGTCGCATTTATCAGCTCTCTCACTCACACGGGACTTAATTATTAAGAATGTTGAATGAACAAAAGCTTTTTGAAAAATATAATCAATTGGCAATAGATTGCCAATTGATCACTGATAAATCATTCATAAATACTATTATAATATTTTCTTGATCATTGATAAATTACCTATTAAATTAATAAATTAATTAGTTAATATTATTTATTAGAATAAATAATATTAATTTAATAGGTAATTTATTAAAAACACAATTGTGTTATCTAATAACCTCAGCTCTATAAGTTTTACGATCTGTTTTTGAAATGAGTTATATTAGGTCGGTATTGGTAGGTGGGTGGGGTATAGACTCATAGTGTTGAAAGGAGACTCAGCTCTAATATTTATTTATGCGGCTTTTAAAGTAAACGTGTAACGTGGGAAGATACTTGTAGAAATAACTATGTACTCGTGTAAGCACAATAATAATGTTTTACTCACGACTTTGTAGAACACACGCAAGTTTGTATAACTGTTGGTAGCTTTTAGAATCCACGTGTATTGTTATGTTTGATTTGTAAATGAAACACGTTTTAACATAAAAAAACCGGCCAAGTGCGTGTCGGACCACGCATAATGAAGGGTTCCGTAGTTGGGATGAATTTATCTTATGAACAAACTTAACATTGTAGTTGAAAAACATGTTCTCCCATACATTCCAACTGTAAATGTAAGTTTGTACTCACAATATTGATAGATTTACCATGTTATTTTAAGACCACAGACTCTTTATAGGTTTTCCTGTAATCTACAGGTAAAGATCTATTTTCTGTATTTTTTTCAAAATTTTAGGCTCAGTAGTTTCGGAGATTAGGGGGGGGAATGGTCAATTTTCGTCTATTTTCTTAAATAACTTTAAAACAATTTATTTAAAAGTTATAAAAAAAAATATATTTGAGACCCTCATAGTAATCTTTTTCATTTAGCATGCCACGTGGTGTAGTTTGCAAAACTTTTTTTTTAATTTTCTTATTTGCCCCCCAAAAGTGACCCCTATATTCAAAATTAATTTATTTACTTAACCCGTCCGTGTTTGGGTCACAGAAATTCATATGTGTACCAAATTTCAACTTAATCGGTCCATTAGATTCGGAGCAAATTGGCTGTGACAGACGGACAGACAGACAGACACACGAGTGATCCTATAAGGGTTCCTTTTTTCCTTTTGAGGTACGGAACCCTAAAAAAGATGTTACTTACTAAATTCTACAACAAAGTTGAAATGACTCCAGTTTAGCATGCCCTAGAACTTAATTAATTGTAATTTTAATCACCTTTAACCTCTTAAGGGGTTATTATACAACAACATACAACAACAACATCATGAACAACAACAACAATCATCATGAACAACGTGTCACTATGAACAACTTTTACTATGGGACCAAAGTTGAAATCGTGACAAAAAAAACTGGTCAAGAGCGAGTCGGACTCGCGCACGAAGGGTTCCGTACGATCATCTTATATGTAATTTTTGTTGATGATTTCTGCAAAAGTTGTGCTATTTAGAGACATCGTTTTATTTTTCCTGTAATCTTTACATAAACTTCTATAACATAGAATAATTTCAGATTTTGCACGGCTTGACCGATTTGATTTTTTTTTTTTTTGTTTTAGTCTCCTCTTTACTGGGGTGATTTAAAAGAAAAAAAAAGGGATTACATGTGGCGGGTCAGCTAGCAGATAATAAAAAAAACCTAAAACGAATAAAATAACTTTCATCAAAAACTTAACAGTTTCTGAAGTCGATGTCAAGCTAATGTGGATTGAAGAATTTAAGACACCGACTTCGGAAGCTGTTAAGTTTTTTTGATGAAAGTTATTTTATTCGTTTTAGGTTTCGAAGTCGGTTTTTACTTTTTTTTAAGTAAATTTATTTTTCCACTTTTAGTTGAATATACAATTAGGACAATTACATGAGCTCAAGACAAACGAAAAGAAGAATCATCACAAAATCCGCTTAGAAATGTCGGAGATACAGTACATTTATGCACATAACTTCGTACATAAGAGCAATTACCTAATGTATTATATACTAAAACCTTCCTGAAAGTATGTAAATTACGGTAATGAAAGAATCATCAAAATTAGTTTATAAGTTTTCGAGAAAATCGCGGACAAACAAACATACATACATACATACATACGGGTCGAATACAGAACCTCCTTTTTTGAAGTCGGTTAACAAAACACTAACACTATCCCACTGTTTGGTCCTCAGGTACAACGTCGAAAGTAACAGCTGACGATCTACACTACGGAGACAAATCCTGCATGCTGAACCTGACCCACGTCTCGCTGAGTGACTTGCCGGTCGTGTGCGAGAAGGTCAACTCGAGCGATATGTAAGTACTTTCTGATCCAATTATTCTATCGTCGCTCGCTTGCTTTGTTTGTTAAGTTAGTTTGATCATTCGTCCCTGCATGGAACGATTAAAAAAATATGTTAATCATAATCGTACTATAAATTTCGTAATCGTAATCGTACTATAATAAATAACTGAGGAGCTTGTGGGGTTGTTCGTGGATGGGTGACCATCTTTACATACCGAGACTCCTCCGTGCCTCGGAAAGCACGTTAAGCCGTTGGTCCCGGCTGTCATTCGTGGATCTTTGACAGTCGTTAAGGGTCGTCAGAAGCCCGAAAGTCTGACAACTAGTCTTACCAAGGTGTATCGTATTATCAAGTTACTGGGTTGTGGAGATCAGATAGGCAGTCGCTCCATGTAAAATACTGGTATTCAGCTGCATCCGGTTAGACTGGAAGCCGACCCCAACATAGTTGGGAAAAGGCTAAGGCAGATTGATTGAATCGTACTATAAATCGATTAGAAACAAACTAATTGTATGATAATTAGACTTTCTAAAGTAAACTAACGTTAATTTTTAAAACTTCTACATCCCTGTACAAAAACGTCTAATACATTGGTGCCGATTCTCTTGTACACCGAACTAAACTATCACCACAGATTAATACAGATGGGACACTCCGCAAAATTAATTAAATAATAAGCGACTTTTGCTACGACACAATAAATTGCAATTCAGGTCGCACTACGCTTCATTACCCACAGTTATATTCATCTATAAGTTGCCTCTCTTTCTATCGCGTAACTCTTATACCTTCTGCTCGTTAGGGTTGTCTTTTTTTACGACGCGCCGCGTGAGTGACTATCGAACTACCGTGCGAGCCGGCCGGTGCGTGGCAGCCCAATTGAATTGACCCAGTGAAATGAGCCCGCCGCGTACTTGTAGCTTCATACCTAAACTGCGGAGTGTCCCATCTGTATTAATCTGTGCTATCACTAAAATTCCTTACTTTTGTCTATGAGAATCTTAGAGCTATTCTGCAAAATAAAACCTCTTTTAAAAACAATTTTGACACAGCTAAAATCGAGTTTGACAATCGTGACTCCGCGTGGTATAGTGCCCATAGTATATTTGACGCGGTGTGGCACTAATGACGTGTTACAAAATTAAGTCAGCTATGTAATATTTCATTAGTATCACTAATGAAATATTACTTATCTGAGTTGAGAGTAGAGAGAAGAGCGAACGTAATCACTCTATTCAATAGGGATGTTCGAAAAGTAATTTATTTTCCTCCTTTCATTGAAGTAACTTTCGTGGTCCTTTTATACAGTTAGCACCAAAAGTTTGGCTGTCTACTTGATTAACTTATAATTAATCCTACTTTTACTAAATACTATTTATTTAAGGGGGATGCGCTAGGTAGCCCGCGAAATTCAAATTTTCCTACGTTTTTTGCAATTTGCAGGTCAGTGTAAGGTTGTATGTGGATTACGTTATGATTCGCGGGCGAAAATAATATGGCTTTACAGAATTATAATTATTATATAATTGGCCTTAAATCTCATAATTTCATGAAAAATTAATTCAAAACTTAGAGAGTTGTATTGATGATCTTTATTATTATAATTCTATAAATAAATATTAGATACGGCCGCGAATCATATTTAGATCAACCTAATACTGACTTGCAAATTGCAAAAAACGTAAGAAATTTTGAATTTCGCGAGCTACCCTGGCGCTTTGATGTCCACAAAACTTTGTTAGAAGGATAAGAAAGGTCTAGACAAAAGTCACCACAGCTAAAAATATAAAAAATAAATTTAAAAAAATCAAAACAAATAATAAAATATGAAAAACCGCAGAGGAAGTAATAAATGCTTATAAATCTCAAACTGCGCGCCTACGTGTGGTTTTAAATATCATAAAAATATTTTATGAGTCACAAAGCATGTTATAATTACGAAGGCCACTCATTAGCTGCTGGGAATATTAATTATATGACAAACTGTCGCTGTGGACAGGTGGGCAGGAAGCTAGTACATACACATACGTGCATACAGTACCTAATGTACCTGCCGCAGCCAGCCTAGCCTTTTAACTAAACGGCGGCAGCCTGAATGATATTCAATTATAGGTTATAGGTTGGAACTGTGACCAACCATGCACGAGCCGAATTGGTTGCAGTAACAAAGCCAGGGCACCCCGACCAAATCGGTTAGGAAGATTAGAACTGTGACCAACCGCGTACGAGCCGAGCGAGCGAAGACACCGGTGCCCCGGCAACGGGCGGCGAGCACTACCTCCAAAGGCTAGGCGGTTATCTAAACAAACATTATAGATACTCGTATAATGTAGTATGTAAAAAGAGGATGCTATGTAGAAGGGAAGCACGATTATGAAACAAAGGGCTCCCAAAACTAGCAAAACACAATCGACTCCACGCTATTTATTAGTCCGAACAACGCAAAAAAATTCATTCAATACTTATGAATATTCGGGGTTCGTCCTGTGGATGGGTGACCATCTTTACATACCGAGACTCCTCCGTGCCTTGGAAAGCACGTTAAGCCGTTGGTCGCGGCTGTCATTCGTGGATCTTTGACAGTCGTTACGGGTCGTCAGAAGCTTGACAACCAGTCTTACCAAGGGGTGTCGTATTACCCAGTCACTGGGTTGTGGAGGTCAGATAGGCAGTCGCTCCATGTAAAATACTGGTATTCAGCTGCATCCGGTTAGACTGGAAGCCGACAGCAACATAATTGGGAAAAGGCTAGGCAGATGACTTATGAATTTATTTTTATTGGTTTCATGCCGTACAATTCCTCCGAAACTGTAGTAGCTAAGATAAACCCACAATAAAAATGTCAGCAGAACTGTGAACATTAGGAATTCTTGCAAAATTACCTACCCCAACATCATCTTTTGTGTGCACTGATCAAATGTTTTATCTATCTATCTAGGCTTATCTATCGGTTATCAACTTCAGTCCATCATGTAGATAAAACCTAAATTATGTTAATTAATTCACAATACATAGAATATTTTTTACCTCACATCAAACACATCAATCACATTACTTAGCAAGATATTTTATAGTAAAAAACAGTAACACGTTGAATAGCATTATGTAATCAATGGCAGAGTTCACTATTAAATATTCTAATTCGATAACAAATAGGTCAAGACGAGCAAGAAGTAAATTATTCATTCCAATTTTAAATATCGATCGGGTCCGACTGTCAGACTAATGAAGATCGGTTGGATCCGACACAGGCCTTGGCACAATATTTTTTTATAAACCAACCCGTGCCCAAAACGTTCAGGAAAATGTGAAAATTATACATAAAATTATTAAAGGTTTTTTGATCATTTTCCTGGTAGATAACATTTGAGAAAAGGCCATGAGATTAATAAAGGAAATATTAAAATTGTTATTACACTTCTGGACACATCTATTAGAGCCCACCTTAGAGTTTAGGTTTCGATGGCCCCTACCGAAATATGATTGCTAGATTGAACAAAAACTGTTGATGCAGTTTTAAACCTGATACATTTTACCATCTTTTTCGATCGTATTGTTTTAAATTTGAATTCAGAATACCATACGACATGGAGCTACGCCTAACAAGTCGGATATGCGCCTTGTTAAAGGCAATTGATTTTTGAATAAAAAACATGTTTTATCAAATAAAGGTTTAATTTAATAACGCGTGTTGCCTCCATGGGCATCTACCACAGCTCTCATACGATTAGGCATAGAGTTTATCAACCGCTCTATGAAATTTTGAGGGATCATCTCCCATTCCTCTTCTATGGCAGTTTTCAACTCCTGCATCGTCTGGACAACTGGCTGACGAGCCCTAACACGTCTTTTTAGCTCGTCCCACATGTGCTCAATGGGGTTCATGTCTGGGTTTCTGGCTGGCCAGTCCATAACTGTGATGTTCACATCCCGAAGATATTCCCTGACGATGCCGGCCGCATGGCCTCTTGCATTATCAGGCATAAAAAGGAAATTTGGGCCCACATAGTCCGCGTATGGTATCACGTGAGGTTCTAAGCACTCACGAATGTACCTTTCAGCATTTAATGTTGGCAGCCGTGGTCCTGTAACAACCTCAAGTTGAGTTTTGCCGCTCGCGGATATACCGCCCCAGACAGTCCATGAGCCACCGCCATAAGCAACCCTCTCTTCAAACCAGCATTGTGCGAAACGCTCTCCCTTACGTCGGTAGACCTTCTTCCTTCCATCATTGCCATGTAACACAATTTTAGACTCATCAGAAAAGAGTACACGGCTCCAATCTTGCTGTGTCCAATTTAAATGACTGCGTGCGAAATGAAGGCGCGCTGTTCGGTGGGCTCGCGTTAGTTTGGGGCCATTAGCTGGCTTGTGTGGTACCATATCGCGTTCTTTTAACCTTCTCCGAACAGTTCGAGCGCTCACAAATACTCCGTGGAAGTCGCGAAGTTGGTTTTGTATCTCAATGGAGGTAAGGTGACGATTTCTCAAGCTGGTCGTCACGATGAATCGATCCTGCCTTTCAGTTGTGACCCGAGATCCTGGCCTTCCTTGGCGACGAACAAAGCCGCCAGTCTCTAGGTACCTCCGATAAACATTTCGGACCGCAGATCGACTTAAATTAAGTTGAGCACTCACGTTTCTTTGGCTGTGTCCGGCCTGAATAAGTGCCACAGCTTGGGCGGCGACTTCAGGTGAAGTATCCTTAGATTATTGATAGAACCTCACCTTAATGTTAAGAATAAGTAATGTTTGTTGCAAAACCAAAGATATCAATCACTTTTTCAAGAATTAAATCCAAGTAAACCAATAAAACCAAGTTTTCTTAGTATTCGATTGTTTGATATCAACAAACAGGCTCCAAATTGTCTTTTGTTTCTTTAAATTCTGTGTTCGAAATTCAAAAAAAGACTATTGAATGAAATTGTGAATGTGCCAGGTTCAAAACTGCATAAAAACTTTTTGCTCGACCTAATATAAAATTTTAGCTAGGACCAAACGAAACTGAAAATACAAGGTGGGCCAAAAGATGTGTCCAGAAGTGTATTAAGCGTTAAAGCATGACGCACAGTCATTTTAGTCCTTTAAGACGCAGTTATATGACAATGGCCTTGAGTGGTCAGCTTGCGTGTTCTGTGCTGAGCTCACGGAACGCGACGTACGTCCACTCAGTAATAGGACTCGCCCATCAAGAAGCGCTGTCCCAAATTAGATGCATTATTATTTTTTTATACATATTAAAAAGACAATTACTAAAAGATAAAAATATTAATTATCTTTAAAATGGTGAAGGTTTCAAAATACGCTTGCTAGATTTTGTGTGATTCTCAGTTTTTTATCCGCGTTAGACATAACTTTACAAATTAATTACACTATGTAATATAAACATAATCTAAAATATTCACATAATTAAGTTATTAAGAAAATGCACTAATTTAACATATATTTTTCAAATCATTAACACTACTGGTTTAAACGTAATGTTCAGTTTAAAATTACTAAAAGTCAGCTATAGTCGCCTTAAGGAATCAATAATTGCATATAGTAGGTAGGTATATTTCGATGAATGTAATTCCAATTATACTTAAAGGTACCATCGCGGACTCTGGCGGTGAACCACTTTTCAACCTTATTACCTTAGTAATAAGGTTATTACTAAGGTATAAGGTTGAAAAGTTCCACTTCAACCAAGAATCTTGATTTAAAAGAGTGTCCGTGGAGTTTCTTGCCCGTTCTTCTCCATAGGTACCTACTATGCTTTGGAATGGGCGCCTAGCTTCATCTTTCTGACTGACCGACCCCTTGACAATTCAAAAGTGCCTGTAATTGGTTTAATTGAAATTAATTGTATTGAGTTTGATTTTGAGTTTGAACTTCCCTTGATTGTAACTTACCTACTTACAATCGTTCACTTTTATGGCTTATGTTAAGCAGTGATCAATTATCAATTTATTATTACTATGCAATGTATTTAAGTCGATTGCCGGATATTGGACAAACTTAGGTATCCTTCACAATGTTTTTACATTAGCAACAGAAGTCGGTTAACACTGCTACTTTTTGTCATCATCTAAATTAACACAAAATGATTCGATAAACTGCTTTTTTTCGTTTAACTGTTAAGAGTTAATGTTCTTGAAATTTTAAGTACTTCTGTTCCGATTTGAATTAAATATTTCGCTTAATAATTAAGATTAAAAAACTGCAAGTGTTAATCGACTTTTGTTGCTGACTGTACCTACCTAATACGCTCAATATAATTCTTAATTAAAATAATGAACAGAAATGTCTGTCACGCTTCCATAGACAGATACAAATCTAAATAGTCTGGTGTAATTGAGATCAATTGACTAACTAAAAGATCTGTTTTATGTCACCGCTGGTAAAATTCCAGTTATGATGAGGTAAGCTGTAGTCGATGTTAACTTAGACGCAGTTTTGTATGAATCATTGTTATAATGATCGTAGTTCACGAGTAGGATTCAATATTATTGGGTTATACTATAGCTTGAGTCCGCAATTGCAAGTCATCTTGTCATCTAGAGACTGGATTTGTTAATTGTAATAGGTAATAAAATAACCTATGAAATTGCCGTTTTGTATGAAAAAATTTAAACGAATTTTTTTCATGCATTTTTTATTTGTTTTAATCGAAGTAATCACCCATGCAATCAATACATCTTTGCCAACGCAGTGGCAGTTTATTGATGCCCTTCTTAAAGAAATCAGCTGGACGGGAGGCAACAAATTCTTCAAAGGCATTTTGTACTGCCTCTCGGGTATTGTATTTTTTTCCCGCCAAGAAGTTATCCAAATTCTGGAAAAAGTAGTAGTCTGTAGGCGCAAGGTCTGGTGAGTAGGGCGGATGACGGAGAGCTTCCAACCCCAGTTCTTGCAACTTGGAGACCGTCTGCTGTGCAGTATGAGGTCGCGCGTTGTCGTGCAGGAGCAGCGGAGACGAGCGATTGACCAATGCTGGTTGGAGATGTGCCAGCTTCTCCATCATTGTGTTCAGTTCTTCACAGTACACATCTGAAGTAATGCTCACCCCGTTTGGTAAGAAGCTGTGATGAATCACACCGGCGTTAGACCACCAAACAGTGACCATCACTTTTCTAGGGGTAAGTTTTCGGTTAGGGCATTGTTTAGGTGCTGAACCAGGATCCAACCAACTTGCTGAGCGCTTGCGGTTATCAAACAGAATCCATTTTTCATCGCAGGTAACAATGCGGTTCAAAATTCCTTCATTTGTGTGTCTGTTGAGCAGTGCAAGGCACGTCTCGACGCGTACTTAGCGCTGGCGATCATTGAGTTCGTGGGGCACCCATTTGTCAAGCTTTTTTAGCTTGCCAATTTGACGCAAATGGACCAATATTGTTTTGACGCTAACGTCGAAAGCTGCTGCTAATTCAGCCGTAGATTGTGTATCATCAGCTTCCACAATCGCCTTTAATTCGTCATTGTCGACCAAAGTCTTCGGACGACCGCGAGGTTCATTTTTCAGGTCGAAATTTCCAGAACGGAAGCGAGCAAACCAATAACAAGTGATGCGTTGGTTTGTAGTGTTAGCTCCGTAAACGTCGTTGATGTTGCGTGCCGCTTGTGCCGCGTTGCTGCCACGACGGTACTCATATTCCATAATTACTCGAATTTTTAACGTATCCATGATGACGAAAAATATTGAAATGCGATGAAAATGTAACACTAATCAATAAACAAATGACTACTTTTGGGAAAAAAAAATCCTTGTTTTTAAAATAAAATTAATTTGAAATTAGAATTCTTAGCCAAACAAAAATTATTTTGATTTGAAATGGCCAGTACTGCAGAACGGCAATTTCATAGGTAAAGACCTAATATATTGATTGATATAAAATATGCTATATGGTTATTAATATAGGTACCACTTTTTAACCTTATTACCTTAATAATAACCTTATTACTAAGGTAATAAGGTTGAAAAGTGGTTCTTGTGTGTTCTTGGTTGAAGTGGAACTTTTCAACCTTACACCTTAGTAATAACCTTATTACTAAGGTAATAAGGTTGAAAAGTGGTTCTTTTCCATGCAAATAAATAAATCTATCTATCTATTTACTGGGTACGTCTTTCATTGCCGAAATACAGGTTCCTCCTAGTTCGGCTCCAGATGCTAAAAATGTTGTGTACTTTTGTTTTATTATAGCACTTTACTGTAATTTTATGTAATCTAAGTACCTAGTGTTTTCATGAAATAAAGTTTTTTTTATTACTGACTTGCCGGCTGAAAGTATGTCATGCTCACTCAAATGTCTCGCTGATGGTGGCGTGTGTGTTGGATCATTAAGTTCCCTTCAAAATGGTTGAGCTGAATGGTGCTGATCCATGCGTCATGTTCGTGGACGGGCGCCGTCAGTAGGGATGGTCATCTCTTATAACTTGTATTCGTATTGAGTTAAACTTGTAGTAGTCCTGATTCTAATATTTTTCAAAGTCGGGAATAAGTGATCATTTGTTTTAACAATAATGGCTATTTCTAATATATATAGACAGGTATGCAGCTGTCGGTCACTTTGAGATTAAAAATATATTTAATACAGCGTTTTTGCACCTTAAAAATATTTCCTCTCTCGCTACAGTTGCCCCAGAATATTATACCAAACCTCAATACAAAAACAACTAGACTTTGGCACCTATCTATGGTATCAGGAGCTAGACCACCACCTCTTAAAGCAGTATTATTTTAATCTTACATGAGTGTGGGAAAGAGATGGAGCTAGACGTCCTGTATAGCTCCATCTCTTTCTCACACTGAAGTAACATTAAAATAATACTGCTTTAAGAAGTGGTGGTTGGCCCCCTGTACTGTCTGAAAATTATCTTTTGTTATTACATACGTCTGCTTGAAGTTTCCATGTCAGTCGGCTATCAATTGGAATTCCATTATAATTCATAATCTTATTTGTGTCTAATATTCTTTGATAGAAATGCATCATTTTTAAACTACACAGTAAACTTTATCTTTGTCACATAGTGCTCATACGTCATGTGCTATGCAATTAAAGATAGCAGTAATTTAGTTTCGCAGTAAACTTTTGCAAGCTCTTTTAATAATGATGATGAACACTATTTATAAAAGACATGTATTGAAAAACATACAAAAACGGCAATATGTTAGGAATGATTCCAGATTATCATGCCTACAAACTTTTATGAAACAGTTTTGAAAGTCAAGACGCCCACAAGTGACTTTTAAGGTCGTTGGACTTATAAACTTGAAAGCTGGTTCCTAATGTCAACAAGTTTTAGGAAAGTCCCATGACTTAATTTGGCATGAGGTAAAGGTAATCGTACCTTTTCCTCAGAACCGATAAAGGTTTGACAGCGAAACCCAAAACCACAAAATATCCAATCACTTGAAGATAAAGGAAAATATATTGCAGCTTTAAAACGAGGCTGAGAAT
The DNA here is from genome assembly GCA_946251885.1 of Cosmia pyralina. Lineage (NCBI taxonomy): Eukaryota > Metazoa > Arthropoda > Insecta > Lepidoptera > Noctuidae > Cosmia > Cosmia pyralina. Next base: position 21,052,489 of record OX276361.1, on the reverse strand, counting down.
GTTAATTATGACCATTTATTACCCGTAGGCACTTTATGTATACCTTCGTCCACCGCACCGGGAACGGGACGTCATACAGATGACGGCGCCGAAGTAGCGACAGTACATTTACTATGGCCGAATAATCTCGTTTCTCGTTGACGTCCCGTTCCCGGTGCGGTGGACAAACAGTCTTACGTTGAGTTGCACGAAACCAACATTAGTTCAACGGAGACTTTAAATTCATGCCATCCCTTACTTACGTTTTGTATCATAAAGAAAGTGACAGCATCAATTTAAAGACTCCGTTAAACTAATGTTGGTTTCGTGCAACTCACCATTAGGGATTAGTGACCTAAAGGTAGTACATTAAGGTGTAATCACACCAAACTAACATAGAGCAAGAACCAGCAAAAATAGAAAATAGGGCTCGCAATTTAACCGTAGTGGACTCCATTCGTGGCCGTTGGTGATTGTACTTACAAAGAAACGTAAGCCCAATCAATAAGGACCATGAGGAATGAGTTGAATATCATCCTTATTCAAGAAAATAAACTATTTCCGTTTTACTCTATGATTTTACTTCCCATTACCACAGACTAATAAAGCTACAGTAGTTTATCAGGCCAGTGACCTTGAATTAATTACCTACGGCCACTCAGTAGATAAATACAATGCTTGCCACGAAAGATGAGACTTGACGAGCGCAGTATCGCGCCTCCCGCGCTCTTTCCGCCGCCCCGATGACGCCCGGTCCCTTCCCGTCTCAGACCTCATACTGCTAAAGAGTCAGAATAATCAGAATCAGAGAATTATAATCTACTGCGCAAGTTAAAAACTACGTGGTGTGTCAAGTCTCATCATTCGTGGCACGCATTTTACACGTCCGTCCGTGCGTAACTGCCGCCCGCTCGAACTGTTGCGTAACTGAGACTGATTGAGATTTTGAAGCGCGTTGTTTCGGCCATTTCTACGAAGGTAAACTACTGAATCATTATTATACTGTGCCGGTACCACCATATACTCCGAAGGCTAACTAGAATAGGATCACACTAATTATAATTTTGTATATGAAGATATGCAAGTTATAATGTGCTCACGAGCATACATCTTCATACTATTTAAGAACCGACCAAACTATCGGTCGATAGGAAGTCTATAGTTTGCGGGGGCTCTTATACTTCACAAAGTAGATATGGCTAGGTGACATACTGGAACAGTTATTGACCATGATTGGCATAACGACTGTATTTACGCCTTAGATAAGATAATTTGCGGTAAGGAGCGCAATTACTGGTGTTTGCTCTAAACAAGGGTTAAACCTGTGCATGGCACGTTCTCGGTAGGAAATACGAGTAAGTACTTACATCTAAACTTATTATGAAATAAAGTGGCTTTTCGAGTCTGTCTGTATGGCCGCGTTGTTCTTCTAAACTGCGTCATGGATTTTGATGCGGTTTTCACTACCATTTAGAGAATTTACTCCGGAAGGTTTATATGTATAAATTAATATTTAATTCATTTATTATTATAGAAACCTTCATGTTTTGTCAAGTCGTAAAAACCGTGCAAAGCACGGCCGGGTCGCTAGTATCTAATATACAAATAAAAATGAATGGCTAAATGTGTTCGAGAACGCCTGCATCAAATCTGCAATTTTTTTAAAATATTTTTTGAAGTCTGAGGAAGGTTTTCATGAAGAGAAAAATTGGAAAAGTTGCCGGGGAAATTGTAAGTGCATTTTCTATGGGAATTTTGTATGAATTCATCATCTGCCTGCCTAGCCTTTTCCCAACTATGTTGGGGTCGGCTTCCAGTCTAACCAGATGCAGCTGAATACCAGTATTTTACATGGAGCGACTGCCTATCTGACCCCCACAACCCAGTAACTGGGTAATACGATACCCCTTAGTAAGACTGGTTGTCAGACTTTCGGGCTTCTGAAGACCCGTAACGACCGTCAAAGATCCAAGAATGACAGCCGGGACCAACGGCTTAACGTGCTTTCCGAGGCATTGAGGGGTCTCGGTATGTAAATGTATGAAATAGGTATTGATATTTGGACAGGACAAACGTCTGTCGAGTCAGCAAGTTTTTAATAATGTTTAAGTTATAAGAAAAGGGAAAAAACATTTTGCATTTTATAAGGAAAGGTTAAGGACAGGAAAGGTTAATAACCTTTTCATCTTTGGAGCACCACTCAAGTTACCCAAACCTGAATATGCAAATTGCATCTTTCAATTAAAAGTAAAGGACATATTAAAGTATTATTTATATAAAATCTGCAGCTAAGGAAAGATTATTAAATTATTAAAAAAATAAGAACCTGCACGCTATGTAGATCGAATTGTGATAGCCAGTTAAAAATAAATAAATTTACTTATTTTAAAAGTTTGTTTTGAAGAACCAACATTTTTAACAAAAGATCCGATTCCGATCAAAAGCTTTTTTAGGGTAACAACCGAAAAAAGGTAACACCGAACCTTTAAAATATCACTTTTAGGATTCCGTAGTAGAACAAGAAACCCTTACAGGTTTTTAATTTAAAATTAATTATATGTGGCGTTTAGCGTTTCTTTTTTGGTGCAGCTTTGTTTCATCATTCATTCTCCTATTTGGGGTCGGCGCAACATGTCCTTTTTTCCATACTTCTCTATAAGTCGTCATCTCGGTAGTCACCCCCTTTCTAACCATGTCATCTTTCACACAATCCATCCATCGTTTCTTTGACCTATTTTTCTGATTTAAAAAAAAAGTAAGACGATGATCAGCTCCACGTAATAACAGTCACTCACAGTTGGGACCTATCTAACTTTAACTGGTCGAGTCTTCACGTGACCAGAGGGCTGGCTCGTTCTTTGGCCAAAGAATTAGCATTTCCATTCAACGTGGCAATGCTGCCAGTCTTCTGGGCACGTTTCCGGATGACATCGATGCGGACGAGTACTTCGACGCCTAAGTGTCCTTTTGTTTTGTATTTATTTGTATAGTTAGTTAGTTAGTCTTTTACAATAATAATTGAACTTTAATCGATTTAAATAGGTACTTAACCCATCAATATTCAAATCGTTTATAGGTATAAACAAGACAAAAATACAATTACCGATCATGGGTAGATCGGACCTCTTAATTATATAGCACCATATAAATGACAATAAAAAATGAGCCACGACTCACCATGTATAGCCACTAGCCAGTATTCGCCAGTTACAGCATTATAATAAAAAAATAAATAATATCTGTGGCCAAGGTCAGCTGAACATAATCTCCATATTAATCAGGAAACAATACATTTTAATTAAACAAGTTCCTATTTACCTACCTATGTATATTGTTTTTAATAAATACGAAATGACTGGACAATTGGTTGTTAAGAATTATGTTTTTAATTTTTTATATTAGTCCGTAATTAATATAATTCTTGAATTTACGCAGGTGAATTACAAAGACTAACAGGTTCAAAGTGAGGCGAGGGAATCAATCCCTCGCCTTAAAATTGTACAAAAAAAAAATAAAAGCAGATATTTTAGTATCTTAGGTAGATACTAAATAAGAGCTCGTGGCTAAGTAATAACAGCCGCACGGGTCGATCCATCAGGTTAAGTTACGCTTGCCGGGGTTGGTCAGTGGATGGGTGACCATCTTTACATAGCGAGACTCCTCCGTGCCTCGGAAAGCACGTTAAGTCGTTGGTCCCGGCTGTCATTCGTGGATCTTTGACAGTCGTTACGGGTCGTCAGTAGCCCGAAAGTCTGACAATCAGTCTTACCAAGGGGTATCGTATTACCCAGTTAATGGTTTGTGGAGGTCAGATAGGCAGTCGCTCCATGTAAAATAATGGTATTCAGCTGCATCCGTTTAGACTGGCAGCCGACCCCAACATAGTTGGGAAAAGGCTAGGCAGATTGAGGTAGATACTAAACATCTGCTTTCATGTATGGATTTGAACGTGATAGAGCGTCAAATCAACCTAATAAAGTACTAATAATAATAATCATCGACTTAGCACACGAGGTTGTTGACATGTGGAATGTGAGCTCGGCTGACATTGTGCCGATTGTAGCGGCCAACGGCCTAATGGCCGGAAGCCTCGACCAACACCTCTCGAGGCTCTCGTTAGGTGGTTGGATCAAGAGCCTGATTCAGAAGGCAGTACTCCTCGATACGGTTCGTATTGTGAGAAGGTGCCTATCTCTGCAGCCCTAACCACCGGTAGCTTAGAACCTGCTCCCGACAGTGGTGGACCACTATTTTTTATATGTTTAATTGTTTTTTATATAAGAAATATTAAAAAAATGTATTTTATAAACGAAATAATCATGGCAATATTTGTAGGTACGTTAACCAAACATAAAATAGGTACAGTTTTCTCTAACGGCCATTGATGTAAAGTTAAAGATTCACACTATAAAAAATCCACAGCCAAACTTCAAAGAATAAAAAAGTCACGACAAATCGAAAGCTTCACTCATTCATTCCGGAAAACTTTGCTTCACCAGTTTATGAACCTTCAGTTTTGCATATTGTCCACAGAACTCTAGATGTAAGTACTAGATTATTACAACAACAAGGCCAGGTAACCTGGTTCTTATCAAGTATAATACTAATAATAAAAGAAACTATTCAAGATTTAATGTAGACGCAACTTTTTGCAGCTACGCGGAAGTTAGCTAAAAAAATTATTACAAAACAGGATCAGTTTTGTCACTTCTTGTTGCTCCTGGGTACTCGAGAAACGTTTTTTGTAAGGTCCAGCCGAGTTTCTAACTAGTTTATTGGTAGATCGTGACTTGGCAAGCTGAGTTTTCGGAATTAAATGGCGCGGAATAAAAAGTTTGTCGCGCGCTTAGCTTGTTTGGTACAAATTGGTTTACTGGAATCTTTTAAAACTTTGCGGTGCTATAGACGTTTTTATTGTGTTATTGATGTTTTGGGCTCGCTTGCCGCGGTTGGTTCGTGGATGGGTTACCATCCATTACTTAACGAGACCCCTCCGTGCCTGACTGTCATACATAGATCGTTAACAGTCGTTACGGGTAGTCAGAAGCCCAAAAGTCTGACAAGTCTTACCAAGGGGTATTGTGGTACCGAGTAACTGGGTTGTGCAGTCAGATACGTACGATAGGTTATGGTCTGTTTTTTTTAACAAACGAGTACCGAAAATTTTGACTTCGTTGCTATTGGTCCACGTAATGAACATAAAGTCCGTTCCACACAAACCAAACGCTGTAGTTACATGTACATTCAGTTGAGTCATCGACTACCTGCGCGTCGCACGTGTTTTAGTGAGTGAACCAGACGATATTGTTTGTGCGTGAGTCATGGCGGACATGTCTCCTGTACAGTAAATTTTAGAAGTATTCAATATGAACGGGCCTTAACAATTTCAAAACAAAACAAAGGCGTTGGCCCCACTCCGACCAATGACCCATCTCACTCTATCAATATCGGAAATGTGCGAGAGACATAACTCAGTACTCGTTTGTTAAATAAAACAGACTATAGACTGGAAGTCGACCCCAACATATTGGGAAAAGGCTAGGCAGATTGATTGAATGGCAATGCTTTGGCCAAACCTCTGGACACAAATGAACTTTGATAGGATAAGTTAATATTGATGAAATTGGTAACCAAAACGGACGCATTTTTTTTTCTAAAACTCTGCTTTGAGTAGAGCGTTAGTATTTCAACATTTATACATCGGACCACCCTAATTAGTACCCAATTAATCAATACATTAACAATGTGGTTTTTGTTTCAATATAATTACTACAAAAACACGTATGCTCATTAAATTCGAGTAGTTTTTGCTTGTTCACTAATACTACACATGCTACCAATCACGCGCTATAATTTTTTGGCCTCGCAATCAAATCAGCACCTTGTATAAAAACCAAGAAGAAATGATCCTAGTTAACGAAATGGATAGAAAAGATAGGTGACCAAATTAGTAGGTTTAGGTAGGCATCATCTGGATGCCTTCGTTCTATTGTAGACTAGCTTTAGCCCGCGGCTTCGCCCGCGTGGATGTCCGCAAATATCCCACGGGAACGTAGTACTACCGGGTAATCCTTCCTTTTTCCTTGTCTACATTACAAAGGGAACCTCTGTGCAAAATTTCAGCTTTCTAGGTTCAAGGGTTTGGGCTGGGCATTGATGAGCCAGTCAGTCAATCAGGACTTCTCTTTTTATTTATATAGATAGATCATCATCATCGCTTTACACCAGGCAAGATCAATGTCATAAGCGATTTAAAAAGAACCTTGTCTAATACTCACGGTAACAGTTAATTTATATCTCTAAACTGAAATGAAATGAATATTTAAGCAAGTTATATCGTCATCACCATTGGCAGCATCATTTGGCCTATAGCCTCCTCCCTTTTGTGCCATGCTTTTCTGATCTGTGCGAGCATCATCCGGGTTTTCCCCGTGGTCTTCACTCACGGTAAAAAGGAGCGTTCTACAGTTTCTCGGCACCATTCCGCTAGGGCTCTGCTTCACTTACCATCACCAAATTAAGCAAGTTATCATAAAATTATTCACAATTCACCTGAAACTGCAGTGCACTTGCATATTTATATAACATGAGTCCAATAAAGCCACACAAGTCATTTGAACACTAGTTATTAGAACTTTGTTCAACTAAGTTATAACTTGATTAGACTGTGCCCCTCCGGCAATGCTGCCATATTAAATTCATACTGTTTTGATAACTTGTACATAGCTTAAACTTAAGTCTGGGTGCAGACGACCGACTATTTTGAAACGGCGACGATATTAAAAGAGGAAATGGAACGGGATGTAGCTTCTAAAAAATATTCAATGAGGTGAAATTCTGTACCGAAAATAGTAACAAAATGAAAATTATTCAGTACTAGATTTTTTTTGCCCGCGGCTTCGCCCGTGTGGGTGTTGGAAAATATCCCATAGGAACGTACTACCGGAAAATACCATAATCCTAGTCTACATGCAAAATTTCAGCTTTCTAGGTTGAAGGGTTCGGGCTGGGCGTTAATGAGTCAGTCAGTCAGGACTTTTCTTTTTATTTATATAGATAACTAGCCGTTGCCTGGCTTCACCCGCGTGGATGTCAAAAATTATCCCACAGGAACCTCTACCGGGATTAAAAAGTATCCTATGTGTTAATCCAGGCTATAAACTATCTCTGTGCCAAATTTCATCTAAATCCGTTCAGCCGTTTTTGCGTGATTGAGTAACAAACATCCAAACATCTTCACAAACTTTCACATTTATAATATTAGTAGGATTAGTAGGATTCGAAATATGTATCATAAATGGTCGAAAAATCCTAGTGTTCTGATGAGATACTCGTACAGGTAAAATAATGGATTATATGCCTAAATATGCACGAATTTTAGGTGAAATATGCAATAACCTGAAAAAATTCCAAAATATGTTAATGCATATACAAACATGCATTTTCATAAAATCTGGACTCTGATAAATACTTTTACCCTTAGATTGGTTGGGAAGCCACCTAGTGATGCGCCTCCAAACTTTTCGTAGCTGATGCGTCTACGCCCCGAAGCCATTTCTTTTTCGTAGCGATATGCCCGTAGAAATGTAACGCTACGGCGTAGCACTTGCTACGAGCAGCGTCCGCGTAGTGTCTACGCAACTTTCTTTGTTTGAGGAATGTTTTCTAGCCTTATAATTAGTTTTTGTATAATGTCATGTTTGTTTTCTCCTACAAAAGAGACAGATTAAGCAGTGATTTCAATCGATCGTTTGTGTAAGGCATTAGTCCCTTTCGTATTAAAACCATGCGGTGAATGAACTTCGAGACGTTTGCTTTATGACAATGCAGTATCAACTTTATGATCATTCTCCTAAATTACAATTAGATAGCTATTATACTTCTGTGTTAACGATGGATAACAAACATTGTAGATAGTAAACCGAATTCCACGTATAGGCTAAATTACCCAAGTCATACAACATAGTTTGCTTTTCTTGTAGGTTGTGAGAAAGTTCTCGGAAACTACTCGTGTCTTGGTTCTTGGTAAATTGCAATATAAGACACAAGACACCCTGCGTATGTTATGGTGAGAATATTTTGTCAATGAAGTTCGTCAAAACAGCGAGTATGTTTGCAACACATAACCTCCGCCTACACCTCTGCTTATTATTTATTTTTTTATTGTTGAATGTGCCTGCTCTTGACTTCAATCAAGCCTGATGGAAAGCGATGGATGATTTTTATGATGGAACGAGCGTGCCCAGAAGATGCCTGTTCACTTTTGCTTTGAAAGCAGATGGGTTATATGTCGAAGGGAATAAAGACTCTGGCAGAGAGTTCCACAGTTTGACTGTGCGCATAATAAATGAGGAGGAGAAGCGCGGGATATCAATCAAGTGAGGACGGTACCCTGCAGTAAGTCTGGTAGTCCGATAGTAAAAGGGCGATGGTGGGATCAGGTCGTGGAGCTCCTGCGCACACTCTCCGAAGTACAGTCTCTGTAGTTTATTCCATAAGTAAGCTGATGTTAGACATTTCACTCAAGTGAATGTTCATTTTTGTTTAATTCCACGCTTAAAATTACATGAGAATAAACTTTCATTTGCTCTTTTGATTTAATTTTTCAATCATTCGATAGGCGAGTGAATGAAAGATCGATGGAGTGCCGAGATTGTTGGATCGCTTCACTAATGAATTAATTTTTCCTTAGTGATTCAATTTTTGTTCAGACTTTTCACTTCAAGTGAAATATGCCGACTGAAAGACAAAAACCGACCAAGTGCGAGTCGGAGTCACGCACGAAGGAATATTTAACACTATTTTTTTTTTATTACAGTTTATAAAAACCCGTTACTTGTATGACCACCTTTAATTTTTAACTTTAGTTTATTTTTATTATTTGTTGTTAGATAAACACAATCTGTGAAAATTTCAACTGTCTTTTACAGTTCATGAGATACATACCACTAACAGATAGACGGACGAACAGCGGAGGCTTAGTAATAGGGTTGCATTTGGCACTTTTCTCGTACGGAACCCTAAAACGAACGAAAAGTGAAGCGTCTGAAAACTGCTAGGGCAAGCGTGAAGCTATGCATATTTATTATCACCTGGTTCCTCCAGCATCTTTTACCGCATAAAAAATGCAGTACCAAGGGGTCCCATCCCTACCTTGCATTTTAGAGTAGCTCTCTTCAATGGGAAATGAAATAAAAAATTAAACGTTTAATAGTAAACATCTGTTTCAAACTCCTTAATCATTTACGGAATCTAATTGGAATCTAAATTTAAATTATGTAAACTTATCTGATCGGAACCATCGCTCAACCGTCGTCCTCGAGACTTCAATCAAATTCCACCCCTCGGCTTTGTTCAATGTTTGTATTCACACTTTTGTAAGGTATCGGAAGTCTTTTCATACTTGTATCAAAAGGAATTTCTCTGAAATATTGCCAGATTTTGAATTAATTGGAACTGTTTTAACGTAATTTACCTACTGTTTCCCGTTTATTCAAGAAATGGTTTAAATTGTTTTTGATACTTAGTCAATCTGCCTAGCCTTTTCCCAACTATGTTGGGGTCGGCTTCCAGTCTAACCGGATGCAGCTGAATACCAATATTTTACGTGGAGTGACTACCTATCTGACCTCCACAACCCAATTACTGGGTAATACGATAGCCCTTGGTAAGACTGGTTGTCAGACTTTCGGGCTACTGACGACCCGTAACGACTGTCAAAGATCCACAAATGTCAGCCGGGACCAACGGCTTAACGTGCTTTCCGAGGCACGGAGGAGTCTCGGTATGTAAAGATGGTCACTTATCCACGGACCAAGCCCGGCAAGCGTAGCTTAACCTGATAGATCGACCCGTGTTTTTGATACTTAGTAAATTTAAATAATTGGACGATAATCCTACTAATATTTAACCTATAGTCCAAGATCGCAGAGGCATCAGACCTTACTTATTGTCTGATTAACAAAATGTATGGGATAGAGTAGTGTTATTATAGTATGTATAGGCCGTGGAAGAGAAAGATAAAAGTATGAGTAGTACAACCGATATCTTTGAAAAAAGCGTGAGCACTAACCTCCTTATTCGTAAGAAACTAAAACGCTTTATTTTAGTTGTAGAAGTATTTTTTCAATTTCTTTCAAATTATGATTTGAGTTTGAAAGAAGAAGACAAAACCTGCTAGCTTGGGCCGACGGCCAATTTTGAGGGATCAGGTACTAAAGTTAGGTACGTAAAAATATTACTCAGTTTTTAAAGTCAGACTGCTGATTTTTATGTATGTTTTACAGAATATTGTTAGTAATTAATAATCAATACCATCAGATACTTCCCTCGGCGGTTTTTTTCCGCCAGACGCTTTAAAGCTCGCAAAAAATGACGTCATCTTACTTATAGTTAGAGTCTTAATTTTTATATAATAATACTCGGGGAACTATTTCAAATTTCAATGCTATTTGTAAGCAGCCAAATCAATTGTAGCGGTCAATTCCCCAGACACAATTAATTATGTCTGTCAAACATTCCCCAGACACAATTAACTGTGTCTGGGGGATGTCAGACTTTAAAAAAGTGAGTAATATGTTTACGTAACTATATACCTGATACCTGAAAATTGACCGTCGGCCCAAGCTAGCAGATATGCGTACCTTCAAAGTACATACTAACTCAATCCCATACATTTTTTTAATAAGAAAATAAGTAAGGTCTGGTGGCTCTGAAAAAACGGCTGAAAGGATTTGGATGAAATTTGGCACAAAGATAGTTTAACCTGGATTAACACAAGAATACATTTTATCCGCGTAAAAGGCCACGCAGACGGAGTCGCAGGCAGAAGCTAAATAAGAAATTAAAAGAAACTTTTGTAGGTTCAATCTAAGGTAGAGTAACAAAATTTTCTTACCTATCATGATTTTCATTCCATAATTTAAGTCTTAGGTATACCTTCGCAATACGCACCTTTATTTACGCGCACGTAAACAGCTTATGAACAGAACTTACCATGATTTATCTTCAACATAAACAGTGTTTCGTGACACCTGCCATGATTTACAGGGTGTAATAATGCTAATAACATAAGCAGATAAATTATACGCGTATTACTGAGAAGACATATCGCCTCCTTGCCCTTGGTCTAAATATTGGAGCAACGCCTTTAGGGACGCCTCAATACTTTCCATAGTTTTATTGAAAATTTAAAACAGACTTCTATTTCCATAGAGGACGTGCTACGCTACGATCTTTAACACACCCCATTTGCTATGACCCTCACATACAGGTGAAACACTCTAAAATTGCCTTAATATTGAATCTATACATAGTAATGGGTGTCTGGTGGCAGATTTATGTTTTTAAATTCGATTATTTCAAAAAGTAATAAACGGTGCGGGGGGAGGGTGGTATCGTTGGAATCAGTGATCGTGCGGATTTCTTAGTCACGATGTCGCAGTGGTCGAGTGAGCATCGCGCGTTCGCCATCGAGGCATTTTTCAAGAGTAACGATTCGTACGTAATTGCTCGTCGACAATTTTGTTCAAACTTCGGTATTCGACGGATAAGTGATGGACCGAGTGTGAATTTAATTCGTTCCTGGGTGCAGAGGTTCCGCGCAACTGCTTCGACTATGAACGCCTCACGGCCAGGGCCCAGTCGATCTATAAGGACCCCCGATAATATCGAACTGGTTGAAGAGAGTTTACGTGAAAATCCACGACTTTCGATACGGAAAAGGGCAGCCCAACTGGGACTTCCAAGAGCGATTATCCCTGAAATTTTAAAAAAGGATCTAAACTTTCATCCATTCAAAATTCAAATCGTTCAAGAACTTGGAGAAAATGACTATGTTTTACGCAAAATTTTTTGTGAAATGATACTGGAGCGTTTTCGAACTGTAACTTCCATTTTTTGGAGCGACGAGGCTCATTTCCATTTAAACGGGCACGTTAACAAGCAAAACTGCCGGTACTGGTCTCCAAGATGTAACCCTCGACCGAAACACCAAAAACCATTGCATTGCCCCAGACTAACTGTTTGGTGCGCCTTATCCACGAATGGAATAATTGGACCATTTTTTTTCGAAAATGCTCGGGGCCAGGCGACAAATGTCAATAGTGAGAATTATCGACGCATGATTACCGATTTCTTTTTACCGAACCTGCGAGCTCACCCATCGTTCTCATCGCACACGTGGTTCCAACAGGATGGTGCGACCGCACACACGGCCTGAGCTTCGATGCCTTTGCTTCGGGAAGCTTTCCCTCAAAAACTGGTCAGTCGCTTTGGGGACATCCCGTGGCCCCCGAGGTCCCCAGATTTAACCCCAATGGATTTTTTTTTTATGGGGTTACCTCAAAGAGAGAGTTTACATTAACAATCCCCGAACTCTCGTGAACTTAAAAGAAAACATTCGTCGAGAAATCTGCACAATTGAACCAAGTTTACTGCAGCGTGTGGCGCGGAACACGAGGCTCCGTATTGAACAGTGTGTGCAACTCGACGGAAGACATTTGTATGATGTCATCTTTAAAATATGAAATCCGCATTATTATTCTGTCGTTCAATATTTTAATTAAAACAATTATGTCAAATAGTTTTTGTTTTATTTAATTTTGAGAACATAAATCTGCCACCAGACACCCTGTATAATACGTGGTATAATAGTTCTTCGAAAAGTAGACCTCGGGAGCACAAACTTTTTTGCAACAATTAGGCTGCTTTTCCATCAGAGATGTGCTATGCAGCTATGCTGCGAGGATGTGAAAGCTAAGCTACGAAACTATGAGACCGTTTCCACTAATGCTAAGCTGTGTAGCGGAGTCAGTAAGATGTGCTATGAAGATGCGCCGCTGCGAGGTAGCTGTGCGAGGAAGATGCGCCGCTGCGAGGTAGCTGTGCGAGGAAGATGCGCAGCTCGAGCTATGCGATGCATCGACAGTAGGGAAGGCATGGGGAGCGGCATCTACACCACTTGCGCATTCATAGCACGCATCCTTCCATATAAGAAACATAGCTTAGTTGAACCCATTTCCACTAATGCTATGTGGACCAATGAATATGATTGTTTAAACGAAGACTATTCATAATAGAGAAGTTGACTTCACAAAATCCGCTAATTATGACAGTGTCATTGAAGAATTTGTTACCCAATCTGTCCATCGAAAAAAAAATAGGTATTGAATAAATGGTGTTATTTCTTTGTATAGCCGTTTCAGTACTTAAATTAATTATCGTCATTCTCAGCCCACATCAACACACTGCTGGATTTAATTTTATAATTAAAATTAAATGTTCTTGCTTTTGTGGGGCAGCAAGCCTTACAGGCCCAGGGCGTTGAATCTTAAAATACGCCACTGGCCAGAAGCCGCTCGGATAGTGTTACGATATTGGGGTGCAGATCCTGACTATACCTATCCATCCTGACAATAACCCACCTCATTTCCCTCCACAGATGCGCGACTCTCATGCTGAACGGGACACGCTACTGCGAGTGGGGCTACAATGGTCTGGGCATAGACTACCAGGTACTGGCAGGACCCGCCTTCATGGCAGTCTTCACTGTCGTCGGAGTCATACTCGGCGTCGTCGCTGACAAGTAAGTTATAATCGGCACGTAATTAATAATTCACTTATAACGTACTGGGCGAGCAAAGGAGGCTACAACGCCGCACTGCTCGAAGGTATGGCTACAGAAGTTCGAGAGATTTTTAAGATGGGCAGTCACGATAGCGCCATTCGGGGTGGCTCCAAACGACTAAAGTCAAATGGATGGACACCAAACATGTAGCTCACTCACGACCACTCCAAAAGGCTTTCATTTCGTGTTTTCCTTGGTACACACAGACGACACACACACACACACACACACACAGACACAGACGACAGACACAGACGGGATACAGACGTTGTCAACTTGTCATGAGTTCTGATGATGTCTACGTTTGCGTTAGCATCTGTTGTTCTTATTATTTTTACTGGCTGCTCCATAGCATTCAACCTTTTATGTTTACTAGCTACACCCCGCGGTTTCACCGGCATAGACTGGGATAGAAAATAGCCTATGTTTTAATCCGGGGTATAAGCTGTCTACATACCAAATTTCATCCAAATCGGTCTAGTCGTTTGAGCGTGAAGAAGTAACAAACATACACTCACACACTCACTCACAAACATTCGCCTTTATAATATTAGTGTGATTTCTATAATCTATATCATCCACTTTCCACAGGCATGTATTTTTCTATGAATTCAATTAATGCGTCGCGCTCGGATTGCCCGGATGCCATTTCGGCCCACAAACAAACTCAACTCGATTCGAAACAAAAACAAATCGACCAACCTTTGCAATCCCTCAGCGCGCAGTGATCAGAGGGGCAATTCCCGTATTTTTATAACAACGTTCGCAATCTCATCTCAGTCTCAATCTGTCAAAATTGTATAGAGTTTGCCTACATTTTTGACATTTTGATTGTCGCTGGCTGACATTGCGACTTGAATTTGAACGTTTTTAATTACGAGAATTGGCCCTCAGAAATGAATATGTGCATTCACGATGGATTATGGAGCTATTGGAAATCCAGAGTTTTACATCACGCCAACTGATTTTAACATCATCATCATTTCAGCCGAAAAACGTCCATTGCTGGATACAGGCCTCCCCCAAGTACCGCCACTTCGACCGGTTCTGTGCTTCCCGCATCCAGCGGATTCCTGCGACCTTCACAAGGTCATGGAGCCACCTTGTGGGAGACCTTCCAACGTTACTAATTTTAACATTCACGGCTCTATATCACGTCATTTGACGCAATAGCGCTATCGCGAATGCCCATCTTTATGTCTGTGATCAAAGCCATCTAAGATTTATTTTTATTTTATACAATAACTAGCACTTCCCGCGCGGCTTCGCCCGCGTGGATGTCGAATATCCCAGGGGAACAAAAATCCTTCCTTATTCCTTGTCTACATTATAAAGGGCACGTCTGTGCAAAATTTCAGCTTTCTAGGTCTAATGGTTTGGGCTGGGCGTTGATGAGTCAGTCAATCAGTCCGTCAGTCAGGACTTCTCTTTTTATTTAGATAGATAGATTGTAAACTATTGCCAGGCTACCAGTGGGTGTAAGAACTCCCTACACAATGAATCTGTCACCCGCTAGTATCTAATAATTAATCATCCATGTCCCAGATACCAAATTATATGTCTACAACAGCTGAGCCACCCTTGTCTAAAGCCTGTCGTGATATCAAAACATTACAGTTTAACTACATCGCAAGTTCTATCCCACATTGCTGATAATCACAAAGATAACAATTTACTGATTCCAATGTTCTTCCCATAGATACAACAGAGCAAGAATCCTCTCATTCTGCACCCTAGTCTTCGTAATCGCCATTCTTCTGATGGGCACGGTCAAAGAGTACTGGCACCTCGTCGTCCTACGTATGGTCATGGCGGCAGGAGAATCCGGCTGCAACCCTCTCGCCACAGGGATACTGACAGACCTGTTCCCTGAGAAGCAGAGGGCCCTGGCGCTGTCCATCTTCAACTGGGGAATCTATGGAGGATACGGTATTGCCTTCCCTGTTGGACGGTACATCCCTAGTGTTAATGCTTGGGGATTGGTGAGTTTCATTTTTTTTATACTTGACTATCTGTTACCCGCGACTTCATCTAATAGGTACTAGCTTATGCCCGCGGCTTAGCTCGCGTCTAAAAGTTATTTCTCTATCCCTCGGGAACAGTACTACGTTTTTCTGGATGAAAGGTACCCTGCATCCTTATTTTCTGTAACCATGACAACGTGTATGTAAAATTTCATGATGATCGGTGAAGTAGAAGCGTAACATACAAACTCACTTTCACATTTATAATAATAGATTTTTAGATTTAGTATAATTAATAGTTAGGATTCATTAGCTAGCTTAATCAAACCTAAAGCTGTATTAATATAATGCTATCCCAGGAAAATAAGACAAAAAGGCACATATCTGCGAAAATAATCCTAAGTAGTCAAGATTTCTCACTATTTTGATATTGATGTGTATAGCAAGGACCACATTCTCATAACCTACCAAAATGATCTCCACAGAGCTGGCGTGTGTGCTACTTCGGAGCCGGTATCGTCGGTGTGATCATCACTCTGTTCACCTTCCTCACTCTTCGGGAACCTTCCAGAACTACTATTGGAGAAGAAGGTATGAACTAACGGCAGTAGTATCTGTTCTTAGTTTATCAGCAGTCTTATCAACTTGCCAAAGCCGACTTTAGCAAGCATTTTATAAGCATTTTCAATTATGAAAGATTTTGGCCAGGTGATTGGAAGATATATTATGGCTTTTATTTTAATTGATTTATTTATTTATTGCACAATGTACACACAGTTACAGGCTTAGTGTAAAATATGATGAAAAAAATCAGCTCCACTTTCCTTTAATTTAACAGGTTGCGGGTTCGATTCTCGCTCGGTACAAATATTTCACATGACTATGTTATGTATGGACTATTTTTTTATTAAGTTTCTTCTCAAATTAGGGATATTAATAAATATCAGATCTTTAGGAGCGTTGGTTCCGTACGGCATTTCATACAAACTTTCAAGTCGTTTTTTATCGAAATGAATGAACCGATTTTAATGAAACTTCATACACTTAGGTCTAAAAAGTTAGTTAAGAACATTTTCGAAAAATAGTGTTGCAGCTAAATTCGACCGATTTTAAATATTCCATAGAAACAGAGATAGCCAATTACCTTTTTTTAAATAAGACATTTCGAAAATGTTCTTAACTAACTTTTTAGACCTATGTATCCTGCTTATCATATGAAGTTTCATTAAAATCGGTTTATTAATTTCGATAAAAAAGGACTTGAAAGTTTGTATGAAATGCTGTACGGAGCCAACGCTCTTAAGAGCTAATTGTTCAATCGTCAGATAACTTTTATTTATGAAATAAATATGGCGGCTTGACAGCTTTTGTTTATAAAATACGTCAAACTGTCTTATTTATTCTACAGATAAAAGTTATTATGTGACTTTTGAAAAATTAGCCCTAAGTAACATAAAAATAGCTACCTAACATACTCGTATTAGCAGTGATAGCCTAGAGTGTGACCGCGTCGGACTGCCAAGTCATAGGTCTCGAGTTCGAACCCAAGACATGCATCTCTGACTTTTCGGATTCATGTGCGTATTGTATAATTATCATTTGCTTAAAAAACGTAGAAGGAAAACATCGAGAAGAAACCGGTATGCCTAGAGATATTTCTCGACGGCATGTGAAGCTAAGTCAACCCATGGGCGGCATAAAATCTCTGACACCAGATTACTCACTAACCACACGAAAAAAGAAAAAAACTACTACTAAAAACCGCAATATTTCCTTCGTCAACAGTCTAATATTCACCTTCATCTGTTTAGGAACCAACAAAGCAGGCGACAGTACGTTAGAATCCGGTAAGAAGATGCCTCAGGTGACCATCTGGCACGTGATCGCGCAGCCCAGGATCATACTGCTGTGCCTCGCCGCCTCCATCAGACATTGTGGTGAGTCTAACTTGTCACTATCATGCTTCTGTCACACCTGTGTCTTTGCGCGTGATTACGCAGATGTGACCAATATTTAATTATGTTAATTGAGATGACTGTGTCTTTGTTAATGACGTTAGAACAACTCGGGTGGCGGTTTTTCTCGACATATCGAAGGGTTTTCTCACGTAGAATAGCACATCAAACCGCGTAAGCTACCTAGGTAGGTGCAGTCCGCAAGGCCTAAGCTGAGCTTTGCATTTGTGTGAGAGATCACCAAAGAAGCGGAGTTGCGTCGCGCGAGGGACGCACCGCGCCTCAGGCCGATTGCCAAAAAGCAGTATAAACCGGTTTTAAACCAAGCAAAGGACGCGTAAATAAGGCGGTCATTAAAAAAAAAAGCAGCCAAGTGCGAGTCGGACTCGCCCATGAAGGGTTCTGTAGCAGCAAGTAACATATTATAAAAGTTCTTCTAGTTCGTTGTAACTTTGATCGATGTTTTAATAATAGACCGATTTATGACGTATTAAGAAAACTACTTTCGGTGGAAGTTTACGTGTACAGTGGGCTACATCATATATTTTTTTTAGTTTTATCATTCTCTTATTTTAGAAGTTACAGGCGAACACACATTTTACCACTTTGGAAGTGTCTCTCGCGCAAACTCTTCAGTTTAGAAAAAAAATATATTAGAAACCTCAATATCATTTTTGAAGAACTATCCATAGATATCCCCCACAGGGTTAGATGAAAAAAAAAAAAATCTAGTTTCAGTTCTAAGTATGGGGAACCCCCAAAATTTATTGTTTTTTTTTCTATTTTGTGAAAATCTTAATGCGGTTCACAGAATACATCTACTTACCAAGTTTTTACAGTATAGTTCTTATAGTTTCGGAAAAAAGTGGCTGTGATATACGGATGGACAGACAGACAGACATGACGAATCCATAAGGGTTCCGTTCTTTGCTAATTGGCTACGGAACCCTAAAAAGGGCGGTCATTCTTAAAAACTGTTAATGCCTGCCGGCGGCGGACTGCTAGCGGACTGTAAATGAAGTACCTCAGCAGCTTCCACCTCCATTTTTACGCGGTACGAATTTTCTAGCAATAACTTTAATAGCTCTGTGTACCTTCATAATTATTATTATTATCATCGAATCTAATAAAGTTGTAGGTATGTGGTACTCCCTACCTTTACATTATAGTAGATGGGTACATAGGTACTCGTACTTACCAAAGTTTTTATTCATCATCCAAGAATATAAATCGTTTAATTTTACATAATCGATTAATGTTATGAATATGATAAATATATAATATGATTAATGACATGGTATGACTCGTTACACCTACCTACATAATACGGTAGGTATCACGATAAGACAAGAGCTTTTTATTTATCAACATTTATATGTTTATTTTCACAAAAAAACCTTATTTTTGATTCAAACACTTTATTTCCTTACAATAAGGATTAAAATGCCAAGTTTTTACCTCACGTACAAGTTTTTAAGCGCAAATATAAGTTTGTATTTAGTATCCTGCCAGTCACGGCAATAGACTTGTCATGTCGCGAAATCCAAGGTCGGAATAATGTAACTAAAAGTGCCTTTAAAAGTACGTATGTAGGCATACCGGATATTTAGATCGTCTCGTGGGTAAGTAGTAACAGCCACACGGGTCGATCCATCAGGTTAAGCTACGCTTGCCGGGGTTGGTCCGTGGATGGGTGACCATGCATTACATACCGAGACTCCTTAGTACCTCGGAAAGTCTCGGCTGTCATTCGTGGATCTTTGACAGTCTTTACACGTCGTCAGATGTCCGAAAGTCTGACAACCAGTCTTACCAAGGGGTATCGCATTACCCAGTTACTGGGTTGTACCCCAACATAAGGCTCGTACAAACAGGCGCGACATGCGACGCGAATCGCACGCGACACAAAGGCACCGCGTGTAGCGCGACGAGCGGTGCCTTTGTGTCGCGTGTGATTCCCGTCGCTTGTCGGGCCTGTTTGAACCTATATTTATGAAAAGGCTTCTGCTGAGCATGAGGTCCTGGGCTCGATTCCCGGGTCGGTTAAAGTGTTATTCGGTTTTTCCATCTGGAACTTCTCAGTAGCAGCCCGGAGTCTGGATTTTTGCCTGGTTGATGACAATAGGCGCGCCCCCTGTTACATGGGACTTTAACATAACTGGCGCAATGTGGGTGTGCTATAGATACACACCTCCCCCCTCCCTCTCTCCTTCGGGGATTACAGGCGTCATGTTATTGTATGCTAGGACTATTTTCAGCGTCAATAAGATTATAAAGAAACTTCGGGATTGTTCGTTTAAAAAGCAGGAGTCAGATTGTAGGTGAGTAAGTGTAAGGTATCTAGTTGGTAGGTACTCTTCGTTCGACGCCACTCTCTCCGGCAGAACAATTTTAATGAAGTTTTCATAGAAATTGTTTAACTAGAGTCGCGTCATGCCTATCTGAGGGAGCCTTAAAACATGCCAACTTAAAGCATTTGCAGATACACTGGAAAATTAATTTAATTTATTTATTTATTTATTAAAACTTTATGCACAAGTAAAAAAAATACCGGACATAGGCGGACTTAATGCCTGAGGCATTTTCTACCAGTCAACCTTAGAGTGGTGCAGAGAGAAGACATGGCAGGTGCAACATAAAGGATAGATAACAAGAAAAGAACTATAAAATATAAGAATAAATACATAGATATTATATAATTACATAAATAACTTTGTAAGGAGAAACAACGATCAGTAGAGGAGAAAATGAAACCAGCAAATCAGCGCTGGGATGCTTCTGCCAACTTCTTACGTATATACTCACGTGTCATCACTTTAAAAGACAACCGATTGGTTGCCGTCCTGATGTTCAGAGGGAGCGCGTTCCAAAGAAAGATTAATTGTTGTTGTTTCTTCCGTAAAGGCTCCTTCAAACAGGCGCGACATTGTGATACCTATAATCACAAAGGCACCGCGTGTCGCGCGACGAGTGCTGCCTCTGTGTGGCGCGCGATCACAGAACAGATAATAAAAAGAACGGTGAATCCGTTGATTTTTTCTATTTGCCATAACCTAGGTACTTCTGTTTTGCGTCAAAATTTCGGAAACATTCTGAATTTTCGCCATAGTAATTTATTTGGAGACTAGCTGACCCGCCAGACGAAGTCCTGTCAAAATTTCAATTTCTTTTATAATCCTATTTTTTCTTCTTCTTTTAAACCACCCCAGAAAACAAAATAAAATATTCAAATCGGCCCAGCCGTTCTCGAGTTTTACCGAGACAAACGAACAGTAATCGATTTTTATATAGATATATAGAAGATTTCGGGAATAAAAATTCTAAAAAATTCCCAAATTTTCTTTATGGAATTTAATCTTCTTTTGTTGATTTATTTTTTAGTTAGATATACAAAAATGACAGGGCCGTATTTAGGCCCGGAGACTCGAGGGGCACAAACCTCTTCGCGTAATAGACTCTGTCACATCTAACCCTTTGTAGTTGTTTCAAGATGTCTATGTTTGTTAGTTTATTCAACGTTAAAGTTTATTCTACATTTAGCCTATTTTATATATTACGGCTGAAAAGGACAGGCCTTTCATCATCTCTTAAATCATGAAAATAATGTTTAGTTTATTGGTTCTATACGTAATATCGAAAGGTACTGTGAGGACTCGAACCTCACAGGGGGTGGTTAGCTAATGAATAAAAGAGGTAAGCCGAAGGACGGAGAGCCGAGGGCCGCTTTATTAATACTCAGTTTCAACTTAAAATATCACACTGCCTATGTGAAGCCCTAGTAGAATCTGACTGCCACCATTGAACAAAAGCGAGCTACGCTTTTCTTCAACAGTAATTCGATTTTTGAATGATAGAATGTCTGCCAGTATCACGCTAAGGTTGATTTAAGCAACAAACCTCTACATTACATAATAAGCTGACTTTCGCAAGGACGTAAAAATATCGCGGCGGGATTTTATCGCGCACTGGATTTTCAACTGTCGGTGTTGAGCCGAGATTCCAGAATCCAACCTAACAACAACAGAGTGCATCCCAGCGCGTTAAAAAAACACACTGTTGGATATTCAACTCTCGGCGCTAAGCAGAGCGTTGAAAATACAGTGCGCAAAAAAAATCGCCGCGATATTTTTACGTCCGTGCGATCGTCGACTAATATATCGGCAGAGGTAGGATACTGCACATTAATGTTGATAACCATTACGTGGATGAATAAACAGATATCACCTCCAATCTATGCTGGAAGGATACCTATTTAAGTAATGTCAATTTCACCAATGAAACTGAATGCGATCAGCACATCTAAACTCCGTTCAAGAGCTGTCAGTGTCAACATTCCACAACAATGTTGACACTGACAACTCTTGAACGCAGTTTACATTTGCTGATAGCGTACTTACCTAGTCCTGCAGTTTCATTGGTGAAATCAGTCCCTATGACTGACAGAATAAATCCACTGGCACATTATAAAAAAAAAACAACGAAGAGATTTTAAAAAGCAATATAAAAAATCATTTTATCTTTATAAATATATTTTTTTTTTCTTTTTTTTTATATTATTTTATCTTTTTTTTTCTTTGTACGTAAAAAAATATTGACACACGTAAATTAAAACGCTTCCCCTGAAACAACTTTTTCCTCAAGTAACACACAATTTGTACACAGCAGTGAATCAGACTCTATAATCATAATAATAACGCCAAGTCGACCTCTTTGAACAACGAGCACGAATAAATGGAGTGCTAATGTTTTTATCTAAATAGAACTCCACTTGGGCAAACACGACATTCGTGTTACCATAGGAAAGAAAGAAAAATAGATTTATTTATCACGGAAACACCGTGCACAAAAACGACTCTATTAGAAGAACAAGAGTAGAATTATGTTTATTTTTTCTAGAGCTTCTCCAATAATAATTCCTAAAAATAAGCCATCACTTGATCACCTCTGAATATTTCACCTTGTCCTTTGCTAAGTGACACAGCTCGGCAGCATTCGTGACACCGGTCTACTGACAAACGTTCCGTGTTGGTAGAATTATTACGATTATCGTGAGCCAGAGCGTATATATCTAGTAAAAATTCCATTTCTTCATTTTCCGTGTCGATGACACTTCTTATTAAAGCGGACTTGTATAGACGGATAAGCCAGTCACGGAGACATTTATATCTTCCTTTTGACCTTATCTAGGTCAGCAAGGAAACTCATTTAATAAAGCCATTGGAAAGAGCATTAGTTGCCTTATCATTTTCTTTATACCGACGTCTATTTCCATTACGAATAAGTATAAGGACAGTCTAAGACAGGGATGGCGAACCTCTATCCATCTACATGCCATTTTTAACACGCTTTTATTAGCTTCACCTGTATGCATGTTTGTATGTGACGGAATCTTTGAACTCGATTTTTACCTACTTTAAAGGATCAGATTATTTCGAAATTTTGCACACATAACAGGGCCCGATGACAATACAATAATTTAAAATTTTTGTCTCATTACCCTGATCAGGATCATCAGGATTTACGATTTATCTCTAATAAAAAAATTGAAAAATAAATTATAGTTAAAAAAACTAAAATAAACGCTATAATATACTAACACGCTTTAATACCATTAAACTGAACTAAAAACTAAAAAATAAAATTTTCAATTTATGAATAAAGTGATTAACGAGAAAATAAATGTCATTGTAAAAAAAAACGTGGGGTGCTTTGTCCGACATTCTTACACTAACTCTGTAATAGTTTTTTAAACTATAATTTAGTTCCAAATAAATATTTAATGTGGCCATGACGTGCCGATAAACAATTTTACAAAATTCCTGCAATGATACCGTGCCCAAATTATTTTGTTACGTGCCACCAATGGCACGCGTGCCAATTGGTTCGCCATCCCTGGTCGATTTACTTTCTCAATGTTAAGTGGAAAACTGTTAGAGTTTTCACTGTTACTTAGGGATTTGTACTAAATAACGAGTGGATGCCCAAATGGCTTTTGTGCCAGCTTCATTGCTTAAACTATCTACCTTCTTAGGTCATGATTATAGGCCTTTCAGCTAAAAGCGATATCGCTGTCGCGCTCGGTAGCGATACAGCGGGGTAATTGCAATATTAAAGGTTATTGCAACCTTTAATATTGCTATTACCCCGCTGTATCCTAGGAATGGGTTTCATTTTGACAGTTCAACAACATTTATTGCGTTATTTACGTTGTTGAGCAGACAAATTTTTCAAACATAGGTAATATGAAGCAATGGATCAGCTGCTTCATAATTATTTAGATTGTGATTGATAGTGTATTTAACCAGTGGTTAGTAACTTTGGACCAGTCTATCGAGGCTTATCTACCGGCCTGTCGAGGCAGAAGGATACTAGAAGAATTCGTTTGCCTCGGTAGGCCGGTAGATACTGGCACTGTGGGGGCATTTACAACGCCAAATGCGGACTACGCTTCACACCTGACGTCACGTAAAATCATCCTACATCACGCAAGTAGAGTTATCCGCGCGATTAGCATTACAACATCCTGAATTCCTGACATCAACATCCTCATACCCATAGATATATACGTCCATAAGCATCGGTATCAATTTCCAAGAAAACTCAGCCCAGTTCAACCAAATTCCACTCCAAAGTCCACTGATTGAACTCGATCATCCATCCAGTCATCATTTAAATTAAATAAATAAAATAAATAAATCATTTATTTTAGACGAGTATGTCGGCAGGATTAGCGATCGTCTTAAAACTTTGGTTTAAACAATATAAATTAAACATCTAAATAATTACCTAATATTTTAACTTTAAATGGACAGAATATTACCACTATAGCAGCGCGCTGCGCATGCTGCTTTAGAAATACAATATGCTTAGAATGCAATGGTTCCACCTCATGCGCACTGACTATTTTCTATGCCTAATAGACTGTACATTTGCAGACTATTATCTATTTTGTTAAGTATCTGGTAGTTGTTGAAAGGCCTACATTGTCCTCCCATAAATAAATAAATAAATAAATATGTTTGGACATATCACACAACGCCATCTAGCCCCAAGCTAAGCAACCTAATGCTTGTGTTATGGTCCCACACCTATTAACACTGTTATTTGAAAATATTGTAAAAGCCAATTATTTTTAAAAGATTAACCATGGAGTTTCTTGCCGCTCTTCTCCATAGGAAACGACCAATTTGGAACCGTGTACCTAGCTTCTGACGTTTCATAAGTGCCCATGTAGGTTTACGTGAAATAAAATATTTTGATTTTGATTTTTTGAACCGCTCAGCGCCCACATACGAGCAGCTCGCGCCAACGGCAGCATTGTATCTTATCCAGACATTCCTTTGATTTCCAGGAGGCATGTGCTTCGCGTACAACGCGGACCTGTACTACCGTGACTACTTCCCCGATGTTGATCTAGGCTGGTGGCTGTTCGCTGTGACCGTCGGTATCGGTTCCATTGGAGTAGTGGCTGGAGGAGTTATCTCGGACAAGTAAGAACTGCTTTGAATACTTTATTCGCTATTTTAAAGCGTCTCCTTTGAGTGGCTGCGAAGGCGCTAGGGTAGTGGTATCCTGAGCCTGGATGTCGATGAATTCGATTTCACTCTGTCTAAGTAGGTACATAGGTACCTACTTATCTAGACAGGGTGAAATTGAAATCATGGGCATCTTCTTAAAGGTTCTATGGAACCAAACATGAAATCGCAAAAAAAAACAGCTGTTCCCTACATTTATGTTCGCATAACACGTCAAATTGTAGGGAACAGCAGATTTTTTTTCGCGATTTCAGGTTTTGTCCTAGAGTAAAAGTTGTTCATGATGATGAGTACAACGACCCCTTAAGAGGCTGCTCATAAATTCAACTTCACCTTCTATACAATGTCGTATGTTAAATTGGAAGAATATAGTACTTACCTATTTGGTACTTACTTACCTAAAAGTTACGAAAAAAATTGTATGTTCAAAATTTTTTTAAGCGCTTCAGAAATATTTTTAAAAATCCTACGTAGAAATGCTACCTACGTATTTTTAGCTTTGTAAAGCTTAAACAGAGTGGGCGCAACCTTGTTTATCTTCGTTAATTGGACCGCCCACAAAAAAATGCAATCACAATCACATCGGCACATCATACATTATAATATTTTCATTATTCAAAAGTCAGCATAAAAATTCAATCTGAATATTTTAACACTGCCATTTTTTATAACCAAATCTTATCTACCTATTTTGTTTGTGCAGATACGTGGAGAAAATGGGCGTTCGTTCAAGAGTGCTGGTACTTGCGTTATCTCAGCTGATTGCTACTCTGCCTGCGTTCGGATCCGTCGTGTTTGGACCTCTGTGGGCCATGATCACTCTTGCTATTTCATACTTCTTTGGTAAGCACGAAATATAAACTGTAACGAAGCTTCAGCTAGCGTCTTAAGCCAACGTTCTGCTTGCACCTTAATTCCACCTATTTTTTTTAACTTTTTTTATTAATATTGATTCTCTTCATGATAGGTATTAAGGAGCATATTTGTATCTCCTAACAATATCCCAGGGATAAAAATAGGCTTCACACGAAAACTAACGTAATTTTACCGGGATTATCGTCTGTACGACGTTCTTTACCTACGACATGTTTTGCTCTAATTTATAACAGTATGAATAATAAGATATTAATTAGGTATACCTACGCACGGCTACAGATCAAGCTATACATTTCCAGTATAAGCTGATCTCGCATTGTGTAGAATTTTCTTACAATGAGAGGTCAGTGTAAACTGGAAATGTATAGCTTGATGTGTAGCCGTGAGTACAAGCAAAGCATGTGTATTAGGTAGGTACCTATTTAATGTTTTTTTTTAACAAGCTTTTATTAGTCTGGATATCATCTAGGACCAGAGTCCTTGGTGTGACTGACACTGGCATGGCCAACAGGGATTTTAATTTTGATAACATAAAAAAATTGTCGCTAATTAGTCGAAATTTGCCGCCAAATATCTGGTATTTGGCGACAAATTTAAAAAAGCTAGGCCACCTAACGAAAAAAATTGCGACTAATTAGTGACTAAATTTGGGAGAAAGCAGATCCTCGCTAAGTGGCCTAGTTTTTGAGATATAAATGTGGCCAAGCTGGGGAGATGCTCTCCAGATCGTACACCTATGAACTCTTACAACTTTTGAACCACTGACCGACAAATTTCTCCAACAACCGAATTCCGAATTCTTCAATTTCTCCGAATAATTAACGGCTATTTTTTTATGTTATCAAAATTAAAATCCCTAATGGTGGCCATGCCAGTCTCAGTCACACGAGTCCTAGTCAAGACGAATCAAACGAGCACAAACTCGGTAGGATTGCGCCGTTTTATTACTGAGTTCCTGTGGCTACCTTCCGGCTCCATCAGATCAGCTCGATGGTACCAAAAGATTTCATTGTCACAGATATTACACACGTATCTATGTCAAATTTCTCAGCTCAATCGAACACCGGGAAGTGGGTCAATTTTAACTTGCAATTTTTGAACGGGACAACTTACATTGCAAGTTGAATAAAAGCTTGTAAAAAGGACCGTAGACCTCTGCGTTGAAGCAGAGTAGCGTTTTTTTAATAGAGTAAAGCACGCAATTTCCCATTACAAGCTTTGAACCAACAAGTGGCTAGGAAATTGAAAAATAGCCCCACTATCCATTAATATTGTCTCTTTTAACATAAATCTTCTCCTTTCCAGCTGAGATGTGGTTCGGCATCGTATTCGCCATCCTCGTGGAGATAGTACCCCTGTCCGTGCGCTCCACCACGGTGGGAGTGTTCCTGTTCGTCATGAACAACGTCGGCGGCAACCTGCCCATCCTCGTGGACCCCGTGTCCAAGATCATCGGATACAGGGAGGCCATTATGATCTTCTACGCTGGATTTTATGGCATAAGTAAGTTCGACAAGTTTATAAGAACTACAATTTTTCTCTAGGTTTTTTGCCTAATTTTGTACGGAGTCTGTAGTCATGGGATTTACCAAAAAGTTATTTTTTATTGTGAATTGGACTATAAAAAGCGGAGGCTAAATGAAAATATCGTTTCTCTATTTCCCAAATATTGTCAATCAATAAACTCCGCTCAAAAATTATCTGTTTTTGAGATGAGAAAAAAAAATCAATCTGCCTAGCCTTTTCCCAACTAGGTTGGGGTCAGCTTCCGTCTAACAGGATGCCGCTAAGCACCAGTATTTTACATGGAACGACTGCCTATCTGACCTCCACAACCCAGTAACTGGGTAATACGATACCCCTTGCGGCTTAACGTGCTTTCCGAGGCACGGAGGAATCTCTGTATGTAAAGATGGTCATCCACCCACGGACCAACCGCGGAAAGAGTAGCCTAACCTAATCGATCGACCCGTGCGGCTGTTATTACTTAGCCACGAGGTCCTCTTCCCAAATATTGCCAATGTAACTATTATTTATTTGGAAAATAGAGAAACGATGTCTTCATTTAGCATCCACTTTTTGAGTTATATTACCTACGGTATCGATAACCTAACCCTTTTAAACCAAGCTAGTTCTCTAAGGGTCAAGCAAAAAAATCTTCGCGGAATTTACTGGCTCCATTGAAAATAGGACCGTATTACCATAACCTAAAGTATAAAATTGACAGTCGGCTCGCGCCGAGATGACTGTGTCGATATTCATACATTTTTTTTTTTTTTTTGAATTTTATGGTAATACGGTCCTATTTTCAATGGAGCCAGTAAATTCCGCGAGGATTTTTTCGCTTGGTCTGTACTGACCCTTACTCAAACCTTAATCATTCTTCTTGTACTCCACAGGCAGCATAATGTTCTTCCTAACAATGTTCCTAATGGACGGTCCTATTGAGAAGCCAGCAACATCGACAGAGGAGCCCGCGGACAAACGCAGCGGCCTCGACAACAGAGCCTTCACTCAAGACGAACTGCCCGCCAGACACGCAGGAAGAAGTCTACCTTCCGCACCTAGCGAAAGACTGTAGATAATAAACGAATTGTTCGAACTTCGAATGAAAAATATAAACCCTACAGTCAAGAACTGCTAGCAAAAAGGACCAGAAATATTAGTTTGTGGAAAGCCCCCAGGGCCGTATTCAGGATGTAAAGGGGTGCAATAAAAGTACAAATGGGTGCATGACAGGATTTTGTATGAGATAGCCTTTATGACACAGCTCGATATTCGGTAAATTATGCGTTCTTTTCAAAGTTAATTGTTATTTTTTTAATATAATAAAATGGTTTTTTTATATTTTAATGTAATTTGATAAATCATTAAAATTAATTACAGTTGAATCTCTTACTCTGAAAAGTGAATCTCCAAAATCTACGGGAATTCTTAAAAAATAAGTAAGTAGCCTACCAATTAGGTACTCACAAAAAGTTTCGAGATTTGATCCGCCTAACAATGTCGCGAACAAACAAAGCAATTTCACGCGGCTGTGACTTACGCATGAAAAACATAATTTCAAGTGTGTCAGTTGGTAGAAAAGCCTAAACTAAACATGACTCTTTCAAACAATGCATGTTCCTTTAGGAGTAAGCAAAACAGTTCATTCATGTATGTGTACCTACAGCGCGTAAAAAAGTCTTTGACTGAATTTGCCTGCAGGTTGATTGGTCAATTAGAATATGCATTGTCGTTAGTACCAGTAAGTTGTCTGAGTGTTAAGTTTTAGAATAAGTTGTTCTATGTTTATTTTAAGTTCAGTGTTGAATACATTTTATTTATTTTCATGAATAAGCAGTGTATTCGAATGGTTTGTTTGCAAATTAGCTTTTCCTGTTAAATTGTGTGAAAATATGTATAGGAAAAATATTGGTTTTACAACTTTCACTTATGCAATATAATTTTTTAGCAGCACCGGCTTTCGCCTATGCTGTTATCTACTGAGAATGTAGCAAAAACAGTCAAATGAAATACCATTCACATGTTCCGAAAAGATGATTTCTAAACAGACTGTAATATAAACTGTAATTCATTTACCCAAAAGTTGTTGCATAATTTTCAGTTTATTTACATTTACTTGCCAAATCAATGAATTATGTTATGAAAAATGTACAACTTAATCTATTGGTAGAACCATAGATATATGATTTCTATGGGTAGAACAGATGGCATCTAGAAAGTTTTTGTGAGTTTTGAAAACCTTAAAACTCCATTGACTACAGAAAATTCGTCGAAAGTAAACTAAAATACAAAAGACTTTCATATTCTATGGAATAGGTACAGCTAAATGTATTTTTCCTGTTTATTCATTCTGGTTGTTCCATGGAAACTATAAGAAAAATCCTTAGTGGAATGCAGTTATTATGTGATAATGATCTTTTGTACATATTTATTTCGTAGTTATGTGATTATTGTAAATAAATGTTTAATGTTTTATAAGTGTTTTATTTTCTCCAGTGTAACAAGTACAAGTACCATTTATTTAAACTGTACGAAAACTCTTAAATTGAAGCCATTAGCAGTTTTCATATTGCCAGTAATAGTCTATTATACCTTATAACTATACCACTTCTGTTAAAACCTTACTTTTCTTTTGACCTTTATATTTGAAAAGTTTTTCTTTTCTTCTAGACTTCCACATTTTTGTTTCTTCTTTGGATAAAATAGATTCCCCACTGACCACCACAGCATTTACTTTATCTACAAAGAAAGACATTAATTATCTAATGGCTTCCAAGGTCTGTTAAAGATACTTGAACTAATAGCAAAATAATAACTCGAGTACCTATCTATAAAAAAGAAAGTTTTTTTTTTAAACAGTAATTAAAGACAAGTTAAAACTGGATATATTATTAAACAGGTGAATGTAGCTACATTAGTTACATTAAAAAGTGTAGCTGCTATAAAAGAAGGAAAGGGAGATACAATGTTGCCACTTGAATTAATTAAACCACTCAGGATGCTTGGAAACATAGAGATTGTTACAAAGGATACCTACATATAGGTACTTTGAAGATTAATAAAAATGCGTGTAGGTATGACCAGATGTATGACCGTAAACGAGGCAAAAGGAGTACCTTTATGTGTAAATCTTTAAACTATATTGGTGTGGTTGTGATGAAAAAACACTTACCATCTTCATTTATACTGTCTCCCTCATCAATCTGTCTTCTTTTATTTTCGAGTTTTTTCGATTTAATATTATGAGTATCAGTGTAGGTGTCCTTTACCTCTTCACATGACAAAAATCCATCAGAAGTCTTAAATAGTTTTACACCACCTTTGATCTTCCGTTTTCTAGAAAGAAAAAGATTAGATACTCATTAGTTAGCTTCTAGAACTGAATGTTCAATGAGACTCACTCATTGAACATTCAGTTTTTCAGTTTTCATTGATATAATTTTTAGTACTTAAAAGCTTACTTAGTTTCATTTAGCAAGTCCACAAATTCTATTTTTTTCTGTATTACTGCAGATACTTTGGCACCAATTCTCTTTTGCATTTCTTGTGGTACTTTCACATCATTATAGTGGGATGATACTTCCAAATATCTTTCAGATTTAGGTTTTCCTTGAGCTAGAAGTTAAAAACAATATTTTTGTTTAATGCAACCATCAAAGACAAAGACATAGACATTTATTCGTCGGATATGGTAGCAACAAAGTTGGTATATAAAATAATTGTGTTCAGGACACATCCTCCGCTAAAAGCGGCATACGAATATTTACAATAGTATGTGCACATGGGCATAAAGCCTAACTTATAAACTACATACCTATACTCTATATAACAATATAGAAGACTTAAAACTATAGTCATAGAGACACATTAATTATTATTCTCGGGTACCTACAATATAAAATTAACAATAAAAACACAACAATAACTTTAACAAACAACCTAACAACAACCTAATTATAAATCTAAAAATGGGTTAAAAAAAAAAAAAAAAAAAATACACGTTAATTTTACTAAAAAATACCTTACTAAATTACCTTTTAAATCTAAATAAATCTAATTTAACCCTTATAATAAAAAAAATCTTTTATAGTATAAAAGTTATTTTGACTAAGCCATGTTTTTAGTTCTTTTTTGTAACAATTAAATGGCAGTTCTCTTATTAATTTTGGAATGTGGTTGTAAATTTTTATGGACATTAGGTAGCTGTTTCTGTAGTGGAGAGTGCTGTTACAAAATTGGTTTTTTAACTTGGTGGGGTCTCTTTTTGTAAATCTATTGTTTTCGGTTACTGTGGAGAAGAAGTGTGAATTTTTCCTAACAAATATGGCTATTTCAAAAATGTAAATAGAAGCTAGCGTTAAAACCTTTAACTTTTTAAAAATTGGTCTACAGCTCTCATATGGAGGCGCTCCAGTTATTGCTCTCAAGCATTTTTTTTGCGCTATGAAAGCTCTTTGAATGTGGGACGAGTTACCCCATAGAAGTAAGCCATACCTCAATACCGACGCTACGTAGCCGTGATAGGCATTGAGTGCAGCTTCTTCATTCGCTGTTTTGCGTAACTCTCTTAATGCGTATACAAATCTGTTTATTTTTTTAGAAACATTTTCAATATGTATTCCCCAGTTACAATTTTCATCTAGTGTTAGACCTAAAAATTTAATACTATTTTCTTTGGTAATTATTTCGTTATTGTGGACTAAATTAATTTTTGGGGGATTTTGTTTGTAGTTTGCAAATTGAATGAATTTTGTTTTAGATAAATTTACTTTTAAGTTGTTTTCGTTTAGCCAATTTATTATATTGTTGATGGTTTGATTTACTTCTTGTTGATGTAATGTTTTATTATTTTCCGGTATTATTACTGACACATCATCTGCAAATAGTACGCACTTGTGTTTTGTTACATTTGGTAAGTCGTTAATATATAAAAGGAAAAGAAGAGGCCCAAGGATGCTTCCTTGGGGTACTCCAGACCCATTGTGTCTAAATAAAGATTTGTATGCCATTGCAACAAGTTTATCATTAATACGGGATACTTCAACACATTGTTGTCTATTGCTAAGATAACTTTTCAGCCATTCTAACGCTGGACCTCTGATGCCGTATCGCTCACATTTATCAAGAAGTGTATTGTGGTTAACGAGATCAAAAGCCTTGCTCATGTCTAGGAAGATAACTGAAACAGAGCGTTTCTTATCTCCTATAAATACTTAATATGGTCAGTGGGTCGTCTTAGGGGCGGAGTTCTTAATATAGCTTTGGTGATCCAACAAAAACACTAAAAAAAATAAGTTAATTAATTTTAATTTATTTTGCACGTGATTGTCAAATTAAAACCTAAATACAGCCCTGTACAAAAGTGAGGTTATACCAATAAAATCAATAAGAGAAAAGAGTAGTATTTAACCGACAGTACTCGTTGTATTGTAGATAAAATTAAATATACAATATTAAGATAGCTAAAAAAAATTTCATTAAATGTGATGGAAACTACCATTGTCACTGGCTTCTTGTTGCGTCGTTTGACCTCGTGATTCGTTTATCAACTTGGTAAAAGATATGTCCACTACTTCCCTGAAACGTGAAAGATCCTCATCTTCGGAAGAATCAGACATTATATAAACATAAAATGTATGTAAATAGAAAATTGAGAGTCGACAATTCAACACAACCCCGAAACTTTTTGTTTACTATTGTTCACAAAGCTTATTATTGTAAAGCCGTCAAAACAGAATGGTATTGATTTAGGAAAACGAAGATCTGTAAAAAAATAAACAAAACTTATTGACATATCAAATAAAAACTATTTTCACTGCAATAAATCAAATGTTTCAATATAGATAGCCAACACACACAGTAAAAATACGTTTAGTAATAGCAATAGTCTGTATGGTTGCTTTCTCATTCCTATTTTTTTACGGCTCACTTCGTAAATATAAAAAAAACTAGTTGCCAAAACCTAGAAGGTTCTGTCAGTGTCAGTGCCGTCATGGCGTGCAAACAAGTGTCCAGTCTTTCTTGACCCGCGGTAAAATTAGAAACTGGGACGAAAAGTACAGAATTTTATATACTTTGACTGCAAGCAGCGCCACCGCAAAAGTACCAAGTTAAGACGTAGAAAAAGTGTCAAACTCACAATGTCTCGGACGAAATAATGGAATTTGCTTTGATTTCATTACCTACTCATCTAAGAACAATATCAGCTGAATACTTTCTAGGTTATAAAATTCAATATCGATTGTTGTGCAAAAATAATTTTGTATGAATTGTTATATGTATACGAGCTAGTCTAATCAGTGTTCACAATGTCTATACTATTCCGACCACCTACAGACCCGAATTTATCCAAATTTATGGAAGACAATGACTACGATTCACTTACGAAATACCTTGTCGGCAACAACCACAGATTTCGCGAGAATATCATAATACCAAGGATCCTTGGGCCTGTTATCATCAAAACCAATGAGGAGAAGATGATAGAAGCTACTATTGAAAGCTGCCCCTTCAAATCAGTGACTAGTTGTGTTATTGGTAAGTTAAATGCTTCTTTAATTTAATGTCGACTTCTACTTACTATTTGATGTAACTAAAGATTTATTGTGTGCTTCTTGTCCGAGGATAGGCCACCCTGACTGCCTGCAGATGCAGTAACAGGTGAAAAAGAGATAAACTTAGGAGAGGCAGTGTAACCATAGCCACTGGGCTAAATTAACTGAATAACATAAAACTATTACTATAGATTATACAAGATGTAGATTGCCACTGACTGCCAATCTCTCTGCCCACAATATAACATATTGCAGTCACCAATCAATATTTACCAAACATAGTGAATAGAGCAGTAGCAGCTTAGTAGTAAGCCTAAGACCATTCATGCTAGGTGTTATAGAAAGTCCTAGTTATGTAAAATGCCCTGCCCAAATAAACTTGGGATTCCATAGAATATCAAGGCTAACAATTTCCAGAGTTTTTTAGTGTAATAGTGTCTATTCTACAAAATGAGAATGACAAGAGACATTATAACTTGCTCAATTAATGTAGATTAGAGAGGTTGGTTGCTTCAACCCATTTCCAATGCTAAGCAATGGGTACAAAATTAATTAAATTAGTTTTTAGCCCCTTTTATCCTATAAGTGTCACTCAGAGCCTGGTCTCCTTTCATCGTTTCTGGTCAATACATTTGTTTCACCCAAGAATTATTCTCTTTTCAGGCTACGGTCTTGGATTGGCAGTGGGTCTCTTCACATCCTCATTAATGCCAAATGTAGCCGTAACAGATCCCATGAAAACACAAACGGCCAGAGAAATACTGCGTGAAATGAGAACATCTATGTTCAGTTATGCAAAGAACTTTGCTATACTTGGTGCTGTATTTTCTGGCATTGAATGCTGTATAGAGTCCGCTAGAGGGAAAAGTGACTGGAAGAATGGTACTTACGCTGGTGGGGTGACTGGTGGCCTAATAGGGTTAAGAGGTATGATTAATTTTTGGTTGTTATTATTATGTGGATTGAGAAAAAAAACACAGTTGCACAATTTATGCAAGAATTTCAGATGAGATGAGATGATAACAAGATCAGTCAAAACATGCATAATAACATGGTTGTTTTTTACGTTTCTAAATCACGTACCTACAGCACGTATTCGCACGTTTTGCATGGTCGAGAGAATCGCGGCGATAGTCAAGCCATGCCATGAAATTATCGCCGCGATGACATTGGCTTGTGGAGATTAATTCGTAGTGTCTTTTGAATGTGATGGCACGGTGAGACTATCGCCGCGATTCTCTAGCCCATGGAGATGGCACCTTCACCTTATAAGTACCTAGTTAAAAAAACAGTATTTCCTGTACTGAAAACAAAAACAAAGTTTATTCATTGTCATCAAAAAATTCCCTCTGTTTGGTTCTTTCCGCCTGCACAAAATAACCAACTTCGTTTTTTTCTTTCTTTTCAGGTGGCATGAAGGCGGGTTTGTTCGGCGCAGCTGGTTTCGCAGCATTTTCGACAGTCATTGATTATTACATGCATCAACGTGGATAATTATTTAAAAAATAAATAATTATTATATTTATTAATTCTTAGCAATCAACAAAACACTTAGATAATAAAATAAAATAAATAAATAAAAAATAAATAAATAACTTTATTTCCAATTTTACAATTTGCGGCAATGAGTTAATTCTATGACAATATTCTTGCATAAATCACTGATGAACCACTGGCACCCAAGCTGAGATTCAACTTGTGTTATGGGTGCCAGGAGTCTCTCTGTTAATACATTTCTCAATTTATACAAAACTAGTACGGAGTTACATTGGGTAAGACCTATCTATTGAGTACAAAAAGAAAACAAAGTTATAAAACAAAGAAACAAACGATAGAAAAGATTAAATATAAAAGATAAATAAAAATGTATAGCCTCTCTCGTGTGAATTAGGTGAGGTTTGTGGTGTAAAGTGTAAGTGTATGACTGTATGCGTCATGTGTATGTGTTGTGTGTATGTTTAATGTATTTGTGTCGTGTGTGTGTGAAATGTATGCGCATGCGTGCATGCATATGTAATAATATTGTCTTTCAATCTGCCGCAGTTGCCTTATTGTTCAAGGAGTATAATAGATGTTGAAACTGGCATGTGTTCAATCAGGTCCTTAGATATAAAAATGTAGGTACCTACTCTGTGATCAGGTTAGACTCATGTAGGTAGGTATATAGTATGGACACGGGTTGTTATGTTAGTTTGAAAAAGTAATTTTATGCCGGCCGAAAATCATACCAATCAATCAATCTGTTTAGCCTTTTCCCAAATATGTTGGGGTCGGCTTCCAGTCTAACCGGATGCAGCTGAATACCAGTATTTTACATGGAGCGACTGCCTATCTGACCTCCATAACCCAGTACCTAACTGGGTAATACGATACACCTTGGTAAGACTGGTTGTCAGACTTTCGGGCTTCTGACGACCCGTTACGACTGTCAAAGACCACGAATGATAACAGCCAGAACCAACGGCTTAGCGTGCTTTCCGAGGCACAGAGGAGTCGAAAATCATACAAAAATTCAAAAATAGTTTTTCCTTAGAGCACAGGAGATTTGAAGAGCGTCAGCTGAGTGAAGGAAAAAACCTCCAAAGTTAGAACATGTCAAAGTTGTACAAAAAAACTTAACCGACTTCCAAAAAAATACTACACCGACTTCCGAAATTAAAGTTATTTTTCACTTTGTAGTATTTTTTTGGAAGTCGGTTGTTTTTTTTTTTTGTAAAAAAGTTTTTTATTTTTCACTTTTTAGTGGGGCAGTCTGTAATTCATCTAAGTTACAATAGCATACATAGTGTCGACTGCTCATCACCTTTTACAAAATATTGCTTTTCCCGATACAAGGACGTTAATTATTGAGTTCTCCCAGTAAGGAATCAGGAGAACTGGAACTGATGGTGAAGTCACCATCAGCTCCATTTCAACATATGTATTGACGAGCATGAATTGCTTAGCAATAGTCGAATCGCAACCCGTGAAATACGTATTATTTAGTAGTTCCGATGGCCATCTCTGGTCTTCCTCATCAGTTCCACTTCACTAAATGGTGCTTTCCGGGAGCAAATGCACGAGTTACTATAAAAAATACCCAAACCGCTATAGGCGTGCCTATAAAAATTGAAGGTTCCCCTCGATTTCTCTGGGATGCCATCATCAGATCCTTATCATGGTACCACCCCTGGAATATCTCCTTTCCAACAAAAAAAGAATCATCAAAATCGGTTCATAAACGACGAAGTTATCCGCGAACACACAAATATATATATATATATACGGTCGAATTGAGAAACCTCCTTTTTTTGAAGTCGGTTAAAAAAGATGTAATTTCATAACGCGACAAAACGTTATGGGACGGTTTTTGGAATCATTTTCTTTCAATCATTTTTCAACCCAAAAAATATTGTCAGCTGCATGGAAGTGGTGGAACCATAGAGTATAGTTATAGATGGGGGGAACATAATGTCAGTCGCGTAAATGACATTAGGGCTAAATTCAAAA
The DNA here is from genome assembly GCA_946251885.1 of Cosmia pyralina. NCBI lineage: Eukaryota > Metazoa > Arthropoda > Insecta > Lepidoptera > Noctuidae > Cosmia > Cosmia pyralina. The sequence continues at coordinate 21,015,004 of OX276361.1, read as the reverse complement.
CTATGGCTAGCAAGGCAAAGTGGTCAAAGGACCTCAATTTGGAAGGAAAGTAAAATTGCATTTTTTGTTGTTTGGAAAAGCTCCTGCCTGAACTCTGAATCGATTCAGATTCCCCTTAGAAAAAAGCTTCCTATGTTTTTATACCGAGCGGTAGTGTCGCTGACAAGGATCAAATAAGTAGGTACCTACTGCAAACGAATATTTTTTGTGTAAAATAAAAACATTACGATTATTATTATAAATTGCTATTTCTTTTTATTTGTCACATTGTATTTGTTCACAGCATTTGATCCATAGTTAGTACCTACAATAAAAAAGGGTGCTGTTTTTGTAATAAAACGGGTTTGATTCCTGGCTGAGGCATACTTTTTCAAAAAACAAAAACTGCAGTTTTATTTTTTTTTCAATATTGAGATCATGGTTCAATTGATCTCTTTACCCTTAACGTTCCTTTGATCTGTTTACTCATAGGTATTTAGTTTCGAATTTAGCATGATGTGCCATTGCAACATTCCTTCCTCCCATGCAGTTATTATTATTATACTCTTTGCATGCAGCTGACAATTTTTTTTTTTAGATGTTCCCATATAATTATCTTCCCACAAGGTTTTGGCGCGCTATGAACTTACTTTTTACTCCGTTATGCTGGGGCCACACTACGTCAATTTATATATATACTAGTCTATGACGTCAACGTCAATGCCCATAAACACTATAAACATCGCGTTAGTTAGATTTGGTCAAATTATCGCCGTAAGTGGTTATACACCTACTGTTATCGCCCTTCTACCCGATAATCAACGGCGATGTCCGTATAGTGGCCGCGGCATCATGAATACTCAACGAAGATCTTGGCAGTCCTTAGAGCATTTAACCTATATACAGTCCTACAAACTTATCTGTGAACTGAAAGAGGCGGCACCGTCGATGCGTGGGCACAATCGAATAACATTTCAACATGACGGCCGTAGTTCCAATTTTCGCCATTTCACAGATAAGTTGGTAGGAGCAAAAGTGGCAGTCTTACAATAATATACATTGTTCTGTAGCCATGATTAGCAATCATGTAAAAACAAGACTGCGTTGAGTGCTTATCTATACCCGTGAGAGCACAAAGTAAGAATAAAGAAGGAAACCATAATTGTATAGTTTTTTTTATAAACATAAAGGGAATTGACCAGTTTGTTAGGGTGCTCTGGCTTGACGTGGACATTAAGTACAATAATAAATGAATTGTGTTTTTAATATTTCATTCCTAGTAGAAACGAAATATTATAATAAAGTTGCAGGAAGTTACAAAAATGTACCATATTTAGCATTTGTAATATTGTGATCTCGTTGCTGAGAAACGTCTATTAAGAGTATTTATTTCCTTAATTATAATAAAAATGAGTGTTTCTTTTTTAATATTAATTATTCTCGTTTATTGTAGTTATATTAACTAACATATTTGTGCAACAGTTACAACTTAGAGGAATATTAGTGGATAAAATAAAACAAGCGCTATTATTTCTTACAACGGTTTTAATCTGAATCATAAATGATTAAAATATTATCTAAAAACTGGGCGGGCGGCGTAATATTATTCTCGTGCCTTGCCCAGCTTAAATACCACATTATGGTCATGACGTAAGCACAGCAACCTACCGTTCTTCGGCCTACAAGGCAATTGCAATAATACTGAATGATTGCTTCTCTGCCCTGTTGATTATTATTATATAAAATATAAACAAAATATGTTTTTCGGCTTATGTGCCTGCTTTGTATTTTGCCTCTTAATAATGAACAATTGCCTGCCAAGGGTAAACCTTCTAGGAGGTTGCTGGCTCTGTCCGTGCTTATTCCAATAGTATAGGAACCATCATTCCTAATATGTTCTCCATAATATGATTGTGCCTGTTTCAACTGGTATGTTCCGCAACCAAATAAAATAAGTTCACTGTAAGTCAGTCTTGGGAATGATACATTATTTATGTTTACATTTATATTTAAAAAATGTGTGTGTGTTCTATTTAAATTATTCTGTATCACAAAATCAGCGAGTGTGTTATTCATATACAGTCTCTCATTCACTATTTCTAGAATTTGACCTGCATCTACTCTATCACTGATCCTTAGGTGAAACTTATTTATCAACGCAGCAGCCACCTTAAAATCTAACATTGCATGCTTGGATGCCAAGTTAAAAAATTCATGTCGGAATATTTTAAAAGAATGTTTAAAAATTCCATTAACAACTTCTACAATCCACCTACACATTGTGACGGTTCTAGATTTATTAGCTGCCAACGTTGATAATTGAGTTTCACCTACTTGTAAAGATGCAGGCATATGTACAGAATAATTACATTGTTGTAATAGTGCCACACAGTCTCTAAAACCCCTATCCAGAATAAAAACGTCTCCTGCCTGAAAATATTGCCTTAATGCATTTGCCTCGTCTCTAAATTCATGCAACATAATATTGGCATCAGATGTTGTTGCTGGATAGGGGCCTAATACATCTATAATGTATCCATCGGAACATACCATTAGGAGTGGCTTGATTAGGTTCCTATACTTGTGTAAGGAATAACTATTCTTTTGATATAGATGAGGAGCGTCAGAACAAAAACCGATAAATCACATTTTGTAATTTTTTTTTTTTATGATGCCAATTGGTTGTTCTCGTACATATCTTGCTTTATGGTTAATGTAACCTGATCGCAAACTGATAAATCCACTCTAAATCCGACCACGAAATACCCGGATCTGAACATAAACCGATAATTACATCAATCGTACTAAACAACGATGGCGATCGGAACAGATACCGATAAATCCCTAACATTTTTCATTGTTGACTCTTTTGATTCTGTCAAAAACCGATATATCTAATTTCGAGTTTCTCATGACAAAACCATAAACAATTGTAGGATACTGTAATGTAAAGCGGCCTTATTTTTAAATTTGACAGGTGATAGCTTGACATTGACGTTGTCGCAGTTACTTGTCAGAAATAACCTCGTATTGTTATTGTGGTTGTCGGCTTTCAAACCGTAACATAATGTTTAAATGTTTTTAAACTATCAAGTTGTTCTTCGCAAGTAAACTAATGATGATGGAAGATTTAGGTAATCCTGTTGTAGCAGACATTAATCTAGGAGCTCGAAAAAAAACGAAGGGCAAGCGTAGAACTGCTTTGGAACGGGAGAATAGGTACTTACCTTTGTATTATTATTTTTAGTAACCCCGTCAATAACATAACATAACTACACGTTCGTCTAGTCTATCTAAGTGTCTGAAATTGGTAAACCAAAGGATTAAAGGTTTAACATACTCTAATTAATGTTTATCTGGGGGCACGGTAGTGACCCCGCCAAGTCGAGTGTTTTATTTTCATGGTTTCAACATTTTGTATTTGGTTGTTTAAGGTACCGTGATACTGATCCATTGGCAATAAATTTTGAGTGGCCATGTTCGCACAATTCCAATAAACTTCAATGCAAAAAGATGTCTGTCCGCTATATTTTAAAAAATAGGCAAAATTTTTTTAATAAGCGAAATAAAGTCGATCAGGATGTCTATTTGACACGTCTGATCGCACCGTACGCTCCAGAACGACGTCGACAGAGCAAAGTGGAATCATCAAAACGCAGGACTCGCCTCATGAGCGCGACATACTTTCTCAATGACAAAGGTAATAAAAATAGACCCGTTTGTAAGTCTATGTTTATGAAAACCTTTTCTTTAAAAAAAGACCGCTTGCATCACATAACTAGAACGGTGTTTGACGGAAACATTCCCAAAGAAAATCGCGGTGGCGACCGGAAGTCAGCAAAATCTGCTGCTAAAAAGGATAGTCTACGTCAGTTTATACGAAAATTACCTGCAAGCGAAAGTCACTATAATAGATCGAAATCTCGAAGAATTTATTTATCATGTGACTTGAATCAACGAAAATTAAGGCAAATGTACAATGATTCGGTTCCTCAAGACCTCCGTGTGACAAAGACCATGTTCCAGAAGGTATTTTCTGAAGATTTCAACATCGGATTTAAGAGTCCTGCTTCTGACGCCTGTAGCACTTGTATCTTATTAAGTAATAAAATAAAAATAGCTACTGACCCTGACGATAAACGCATTCTGATGGTGCAAAAAAGGGTTCATAATTTACGGGCCAAAGCGTTCTATAAGCTATGCAGAAATGATGATCCTGACTCGGAAAATTTTTGTTTCGACTTACAACAAGTCCAACCACTGCCTCGGACACCCATTCAAGAGTCTTTTTATTCTCGACAGATTAGCTATTACAATCTTTGTTTCGTGGGTATGGACTCGAGAAATCCTCGTTTCTATCAATGGTCTGAAGATCAAGGTGGAAGAGGAGCCACTGAAGTTGGATCGGCACTCTTGCATCACTTAAATTCTTTGAATTTAGAGGGCAAAAGAATGTTGCGTTTATTTTGTGATGGCTGTGGCGGCCAAAACAAAAATTCGCATATAGTCCACTGTCTTATGTTTTGGCTCGTCAATGAATCCCCAGAAAATATTAAAGAGATATATTTGACATTTCCCGTACGTGGTCATAGTTTTCTACCCGCCGATCGTGTTTTCGGCAGAGTAGAAAAGGCGGTTAAAACCGTTCCAGTAATTACACAAAAGGAAGAATATCAAACGATTTATAAGAGACATGGGGTTGTTTTATTGCTAGAAGAAGATTGGAGCTTGAAGGATGTCAAATCTTTGGAAACATATTATAAAAAACTCGAAGGAATGAGGGACTTAAAACGTATTCATTTGAAAAAATATAATGTTATTCAGGGACGAGGAACAAGGAGACAAACTAAAACTATATATGAGGTGAGAACCTTCCGCAATTTGGTTAACGAGTCTGATCAAGAAAGAAAACGGTTTAGCATCTTAAAATCAAGAAAGACACATCCCCAGTCAATGGCACCACTTAACGTAAACAAATGTCTAAGTGCTCTGAAGAAAGCAGACGTAAAGTCTCTCATGGTAAAGCAATTTGGTGACGACTGGGAGAAAGATGAAACTTTTTCTTGGTACAGAACGTTATTGAGTGAAAATTCCACTGAACCTGTTGATACAGAAGCAGATGTTCCTGACAACCATGAACGACATGATCATGATTCTGATTGCGATTGCCTGGAACCAGAAATAGCGATAATAGTTTAAGTTTTTCATTTAACCTAAATAGCCATTAAGCTTTTAGTTAATTAAAGTATGATGTGATTTTAAATAAAGTTGTTTGATTGGAAACCACCTAATCTGGCTTTAGAAATACTGACGCATGTTTAGCCGCATTTTATCAAGCTCTCATATTCCTACCAGCGTTTTATCAAATACCGATATATCCTACAGAGTTTTATCAAAAACCGATATATCCAGTTGGTTTGGTCAATAACCGATATATCCATTTTCTTTTTTTTTATAATTCAACAGGTACCACAATCACGAATGCATAATTTAGGTTTCCAAACAGTGATTCTAACAGCAATAAATTGATGGATTTCGTTCAACTCTAAATTAGAAAACCATGTACTTGGCCGTATTTTTACATTTTTCCACAAAAAACACAAATGTGATTTATCGGTTTTTGTTCTGACGCTCCTCAGATAGTTTGAACTCTTTTGAACATACAAGTATGTACCATCAATTATAACAATTGGTTTTCTGTCATCACCACCAAACAGACCATTTGGGATTATAAGATTTCTATTTGCTATTTCTGCCCTTGTAATATGATTTATTCCCAAGTTAGGGGGAATAAAATCCTCATTTAGAATGTCACGAGCTTTGCCCATTAGTCTGTTCAATGTTGATCGCGGGATGTTCAGCAATGATGAAATTCTTTCATCGCTGTCCCCAGTTCGTAGTTTAATTAAATAAGCAGTAAGAGCCAATGAACCATTGCGCATCTCGGATAACCTTGGAAGATCTGCTTTTAGATTAATAAATTGATCTTTGGACAGCCCTATCCAGAAATGAACCAAATCATCAGACATTGCCTCAATGTCATGGAAGTCAAATGTCCGATTTCTTTCTTTGACAAATGTAGCAAAGTCCTGAACATGTTCTACTGTAAAAGTGTGGTTAGGATTTAAAATATTTGTTAATAGTTCATCCCAATCATTATTCAATAAATGAAAACTGCATATTCTGCAGTTTTTCGGAACATAAAAATTAAAATCTGTGAATAACTTCACCCTGAGCCATGTTGGGACAGTCAATCGCTGCGGTGATTCACAATCTGGACAAAAACAATGGCCTTGTGTATCTGGTGCTCGTGAATAATCCGGTAGGTTAATGGTTTCTGTTGACGCGGCTGGTTCATTAACAGCTACTGGAGCAAGAACTGGAACTCTGTCAGCTCGCTGCCAACACGGATGGCAGATTCGATCTGATCCATGAAGCTTTAACAAAATAATTCTAAATTAGTGGCATTTCAATACATTAATTACTTCTCTTCTATACACATGCCTTTTCCCAACTATGTTGGGGTCGGCTTCAATCTAACTGCATGCAGCTGAATACCAGTATTTTACATGGAACAACTGCCTATCTGACCTCCACAACCCAGTTACTGGGTAATACAATAAATAATCCTTGGTAAGACCAGTTGTCAGAATTTCGGGATTAACGGATTAACATACTATCTAAGACACGGAGGGGTCTTGGTATGTAAAGACAGTCACCCATCCACGGACCAACCGCGGCAAGCGTAGCTTAACGTGATCACTCGACTTGTGCGGCTGTTATTATGTAGCCACAAACCCCAAATAATATATCTTAACCATAATACATAAAAGTTAATCTGTGCTCACCTGCCGTGGTGCTATCCACTCACTAATCACATTTCTTATGTGTGTTTCTCTTTCTGTATTTGTATGCAGAACATGGGATCTGGTACGCAATACAGAACATTGGCAGTTGACACATAGTTGTCGATGATGACCACTACTTGTGCTTGGTTCATTTTCTAGTACCGTTGAGTAATTAAATGCCAACATCCAGCATGAATGACAGACCAAGCTGTGGGCTGTAACCTGTAAATAAGACCAGCATTTATAAATGCAGTTTGTTTAGACAATAGGCATAATTAATATAGTAATAATTAATTCAGAAACAGAAATTATATTAAACAAGACAACTGAGTTTGTTTCAGACAAGCAGTCAGTTATGAGATATCGGACTCTCTAGTATGGGCTATTTTATATAAGTGCCTACTGAAATCGTAAAAGAGTTTGTGAAAGCCTATTTATTTTAATTACACATGTTTGAGTTTTGAAAATAGACTTACGATTTGAGGAGCGGTCCATTGTTGAATAGTTGCTTGTATTTCAACGAGCTCCAGAGTGCGTCTTCTGCGATGCGTAATATCGATGCCACAATTAACACATCGCAATTCTTCCTCATAATTAACATTCCCACGCGAGGAAACCAGACGATGCGCAGGAGTGTCCGAGTTCGTGCCAAGGTTGTCGGTTAGAGCAGGTTCAATGTCCAAAATAATGCCAGGATCAACGTTAGAAGCAGAATCGGTGTCCAAAAGTAAGGCCGGGTCTTCGTAAGGTGCGGTATCGGAATCCATTATAACAAAAACAAACGTTCGCAAAAAAAACAACACGAGACAACATTCACAACACGGTAGCAAACAATGTAGCAAAGCAAATTGTAGATTGTAGTTTTTTTTTTCGACTTTCAGTAATTGTTGACAGATGACGCAGTTGGTGTTGCCAGGTAATAAAAAAATATGTTTAACAATAATCGTTTTTTTATTTCTTAATCGAGTCTACAATCAGATGTAAATTGATTTTCTTGTAGAAATATAAATATTTTGATAGTTTTCATCTAATCACTGATAAATAAGCATGCAAAATCGTCCAAATCATTTAATCAGTAAACGTGCTCCACAAAGAACCACATTTTATACTCAAACACATGAAATCGATTATTTTATCGATTAGAAACTGAAATCACATATTTTTTTACGTGGTAACCCAGAACCTAAGCCACCGAGAGCCTGCAATCAAAAAATGGCGAATTGGCGCTGCTTTGCGCGTGCAATCGGCGTGAATACTTTTAATACAACTTTTTTTACATAAAACTTTCCTGCGATGAGGATTGCAAAAATATTTATTTTATAATTAATTATGTTTATTTGATAGAATACTTTTTACAGAACAGCTTGTTCACGTTAAGCCGAAAATGGCGATTCCCTTTCATACTAGAATATCATTTGCAAAATGAAAAATTCTGATAATGAACATGGAACGCAATGTCAAAGGGCAGCTATTCAAGTTTGAAAAAGAAGAAATTAGTTAGAAGTTTCCGTTTTAATAAAACAACAAAATCAACGGTCTTTGTCGTGTTCAGCTTGATTGATTTTTTACATAGAAATTAATGAAAATGTGTATCGAAGTGTGAGTTTTCAATAATTTTTTAGCAAGAAATTAGTGATAGTAGTCTGCTAGTGTATTTATATTAGTAGTGCGACGTACAAGTTCTTTAAAATGAAGGATCCTTTTGTTAAGGATTCGGTTATCGATTCGCCGGCCAGGGAGAGCCTTAGAAATGTGGAAGGTTGCTACAACAAGAATATATTCAAGACTAGTTCGTTCGCGAACTCCCGTCGTGCTTTGCAGTCGGGTGCTGATAAGATATCAAGAACATTTCGCAGTGTTAGGAACACCTTCGGGAATCTGTCACAGGTAATTTCGCTGTGTCCTATTTTAAACACAAACAATTAAATAAACATACTTTATTACAAGCTATAAAACCTTTATTTAAAATTACCAACACCAATATATCTCAGATAATTTTTTTCTATAAAAAAAATTCCAATTAAGATCTTAAAGTATGGCCGAAAATTCCATGGTAACAGTAATCGATAATCGATCTTTTCCAGTACATACTTACTCTAAAAGTTCATAAAGCTTTGTGAAAACTATATCATTATGCTAGAGCCCCTCTCTTGTAGGGTCCAGTCTTGTGTTGTAGCACATCAATACTGAAACTAACTTCAGAATAAAATTCGAATATTAACATGGTTACTTTAATACATTTTTTATACTAACCTACTTATACTTTCTAAATTGATAAATGCACTGTAATCTTTATTTTTCAATCATACTTTTGCCTTTCATCATCATAATATCAAGGTGATAAAGGGTGGTACAACTCAAAATAATCCAAAATCGATTGATTGAGTTATTGTGATTAATAAAAAAGTGATACATGTATTTGATGGTAACTGAGCAAATTAATATCTTAGTAAAATAATTTAAAACATCATACAACAATATTTTAAATTGGTCAAATAGAAAACAAGTAACTCCGCCCCTAAGACGACCTACTGACCAAAATGTTTTTTTGCTGTTCCTGAAAAAAGAAGTATTTTTAGTTGGGCCACGCTTTACGCACTGCTTCCTGGATCTCTCCAGAGCCTTCCACCTGGTGTCATATGATGCTCTGGAGAAAGCTGGGTGACAGGAATGTACTCAGTGTAATCAGTGCTTAAGCTCATGCAGTTTTGGTATGCGAACCAAACAAACCATGTAAAGTGGGCCGGAACAATCTCCGAGTCGTATGGGTCGGAGTGCGGTGTGAGACAGGGGGCTTGACCTCTCCACGGCTCTTCAACCTCTATGTTAATGATCTCATAGTCGAGCTCAGTAGTATGTGTGTCGGTTGCCGGGTTGGTGGTGTTAGTATTAACAGCATCAGCTACGCGGACGACATGGTGCTGCTGGGCCCGACTGAGGGATCTATCAGAGAAATGCTGAAGGTCTGCGAGGAGTATGCTGCCTTGCACGGCCTTGTGTACAGTGTTGGTAAATGTGAATACATGGTCTTTAAGTCCACCGGTAAGTGCCCTAATCATGAACCTAATTTTGCTCTAAATGCTGAGAGAATAAATAAAGTCCACCATTTTAAGTACCTGGGGCTCATACTTACCGACGACCTTATGGACATTGTAGACATCGAAAGGGAACGCAGGGCACTAGCAGTCCGAGGGAACATGTTGGCCCGTAGATTCTCTCGTTGTGCAGACCAAGTCAAAATCACCCTGTTCAAGGCGTTTTGTCAGGGTCTGTACGCGAGGGGTCTATGGGTCAGCTACACCAAAAGATTGCTAGATGTCTTACGTATCCAATATAACAATGTTTTTAGGATGCTGTTGAAACTGCCCCGTTTCTGTAGCGCATCGGAGATGTTTGCTCAGAACCAAACTGACGGCTTCCATGCAGTGATTTGCAAAAAAGTAGTATCACTGATGCGTAGAACGCGGGTCAGTGACAATAGCATCCTGAAAACAGTGGTAGAGAAAGAAAGAAAGAAAACATTTATTTAGCACAGACTAAATTAAAGAGGCAAAACAAAAAAAGAGAGTCCTTACTCTCCTTTTCTGAGGCACTATGTGGGGAGAATGGTCCGGTAGCTTATTCCCTGCTTTTCATTCTCTGCACATCCTCCCTCAGTCACCTATGTTCTCCTTATTTGTGTACTACTAACACTAGTTATAAGATGTTTACTAACAAAATGGACTTCAGTGTTGTCCGATATAAAAAATAAATTAAAAAATTAAATTTATCTAGGTGTGCAATATTATAAATGTACGTTATGTATGTGTGTGTTGAGTTTGTTTGTTAATATTTTATTTTAATTCAGCATTTCAGACTAGGAGGCAGGCGTCGTCACCGGTTGACTGATCCTGTGTCTCCGTGCAGGGCACCAACCACACCTGTCATGAAGAAGAAGCAGGTATGAACCTGCATTTACATTAGACAAGTGCACTTAAACAGAGATGTGTACTTAAAAAACAATTAACGTAACCTGACCAAATAGCTTAGGTTAGATTAGAACTGTGATCAACTATGCGCAATCCGAGTGAGTGTAGCGAGCGGTGCCCCGGCATCGACTGCGGCCAGCGAGAGCTACGTCAAAATTGATCACAGTAACAAAATTAGGGCACTCAATAGTTATGAACTGCTTTCAAATAACTATATTATGGTTTATAGCTATATCCCTAGATATATTAGGTTGGGGAAAAAGTCTTTTCGCATTATAGTATGTATGAACTTAAAATAAAATCTCTTTGGCTATACTATTTGTATCTGGCTGGTTTTGGTATCATAGAAAGTTTAAATTTTAAAGAACAATTCCAAATTCAAATTAGGAAAATGTGTGATTTTCAATTGTTTTTCGTACTGTCAAGATGAGTGAATCTAATGAAGAAATTCGATACATTTTAAAATTTGACTACAAAAAAGGTAAAAATGCAACGCAAGCCGCGAAAAAAATTTGCGATGTTTATGGACCCAGTGCAGTGTCTGTGAGAGAAAGCGGCCGGAATTAATCAACAGAAGGGGTGTGGTTTTTCATGATAACGCTAGACCTCACACATCTTTAGCCGCTCAGCAAAAATTAAGAGAGTTTGGCTGGGAGGTGTTAATGCATCCGCCGTATAGTCCTGACCTTGCACCTTCAGATTTCCACCTGTTTCGGTCTCTTCAGAATTCTTTAGGCAGTGTCAGGTTAACATCACGAGAGGACTGCCAAAACCACTTGTCGCGGTATTTTGATCAGAAGTCCCAAAAATTCTATAGCAATGAGATCATGTCCCTATCTACAAGATGGCAAAGTTATCGAACAAAATGGTATCTACATACTTTAGATAAATGTAAATAATGTACCTATATTAAAAAATGTTTTGAATTTTCTTAAAAAATGCGAAGAAACTTTTTCCCCAACCTATTATAACGATACCGGATGACTTTTTTTTTACTGTCTCGAAAAAAATAGGGTATATTAGGTGAACGAAGTAGAAGCATATGGCATACCTAGTTTTTTTTTTTAATAGCTTAGTCAGAATCAAAAGAAAACAGTCATTTGTAGAATTGTCCGACAATTCTGACAGGAGCGTTACCCTCTGTCGCGAAATCATATTTTGAATTTTGAAGGTGTAAGAAAGTGTTTTTAAAAGGTTTATTACTAAAAATGGTACTTACATCGAGCAGTGAGAGTAGGTAGTGATTTTGAGTACTTGGAACAAATACAAACGAGGAGGCAACGACGATCATTTAAAAGCAGAATCAATTTCTCCTTCTCAATTACAGATTTCTGCTTTAAAGAAAAATTTTTCATATGACAAATTTTTTTGCAAATATGTCAAAAGTCGACATAATTGTCACGACAATCCGACAATTGTCAGGAATATTTTGACTGTGGTTTTTTGACTTAATATGTCGAGTTTTATCAAACGCGTTTTTACATGACAAATATGTCAAGATTTCACCTGTCGATTTTTGACATATTTGTCACTTTTATTAAACAGCTTAAGTGCAACAATTCTACAATTTTGTCATTTTTTGACATATATGTCGACAAGTCCGACATATGTCAAAAAGTGACAATACGACAATTTTTCTATTTAATAAAACTTACAGGCGAGAAAATTGTCATGGTGGAAAATTCACAAATATGTCGGATTGTCACGACAATCCGAAATGTTTTGTTTAATAAAACTTTTTAAGCGACAGGTGGCAAGTGACAATTTGTCGTGAAAAACTTGTCAAAACTGCTTTATTAAACAGAAAATTATCATGACATATTGACATATTTGTAGAATTGTCCGACAATTCTGACAGGAGCGTTACCCTCTGTCGCGATATCATATTTTGAATTTTGATGGTGTAAGAAAGTGTTTTAATAGGTTTATTACTTTGTAATTAATTACTTGGTAATTAAAAAATGGTACCTACTTACATCGAGCAGTGAGAGTAGTGATTTTGAGTACTTGGATCAAATACAAACGAGGAGGCAACGACGATCATTTAAAAGCAGAATCAATTTCTCCTTCTCATTTACCGATTTCTGCTTTAAAGAAAAATTTTTCATATAACAAAATTATTTGCAAATAGGTATGTCAAAAGTCGACATAATTGTCACGACAATCCGACAGTAAATTGTCACCGACAATTGTCAGAAATATTTTGACTGTGATTTTTTGACATAATATGTCGAGTTTTATTAAATGCGTTTTTACATGACAAATATGTCAAGATTTCACCTGTCGATTTTTGACATACGAGTAGTTGTCACTTTTATTAAACAGCTTACGCGCGACAATTCTACAATTTTGTAATTTTTTGACATACACATCAAAAGTGTCTAGGGATCAACATATATTTTTGCAATAACTTTTCTCCTGATTGATATTAATTAAAATTTTCTTTAAGGATTCATCAAATAAAGTGTTTTCGTTTGTCACAGTAACGATAAACCAAGTCACCTTTGCATTAATAAAGAAATTTGCCATTTTCCTAATAAAGGGATTTTTGACATTTGAACCACTAACATTAAAGTTCGAAAAAAAGACTGAAATAACAGTTTTCTTTAAAATTTTATTGGGTAACTTAAACAATTAATAATCCGTGTTTCTACCGCGAACACTAACAACACAAGAACATCGGTTTGGCATACTCAAAATGAGTTCATCCAAATCACGCTGTGGAATGGCCGCCCATGTTCGTTGCAACAACAAAAAAAGGTCTTCTTGCGACTGGATACCCTCCATATTCGGCAGAGCTCTTCTCTGTAGCATATCCCATGCATGCTCAATCGGGTTCAAGTCTGGCGACTGAGCAGGCCAGGGCAGGACATTGATGTTAGCTGCGGCGAGAGTCTGTCTTACAACTCTTGCGGTGTGCGGTCGTGCATTATCATGCATTAACTGAAATAAGGGACCGATTTGCACTTGTAGAGGAACGATGACGTCTGATACAATCGTCTCAGCATAAATTTGAGCGTTGCGGTTGCCTCTGATCCAAATCAACTCAGTTCTTCCGCCGATCCAAATACCCGCCCATACCATGATGGTTCCACCACTATAAGGATGGACTTCCTGGCAGGATTTTAATCGCTGTTGGCGTCCAGGGGTTCTCCAGTGTCGTATACGTCTTGTATCCGGTCTCATACCAAAACGAGACTCATCAGAAAAGCACACGAAACGCCATTGTTCTTCTGCCCAATTTCTGTGTTCAAGAGCCCATTGATATCGAATCCTACGATTGTGCATTGCTATAGGTATAGGTGGTACCCGTAGCGGTCTTCGGGAATGAAGGTTCACTTCATGCAAGCGGTTTCTGACTGTTTGGTCGCTAATTAAGTTCCCTGAAGAGTGATGAAGCCTCACGGCTAACATCATGGCGGTTATAGTTGGAGCTCTTCGAGTTAAGATTTGAATGTATCGGTCTTGTCTCCGTGTGGTGCAGCGATACCGTCCTCCATGGCGCTCAGCCACGGTACCAGTGCTTCGGTAACGTGTCCAAAGTCGACTGATAACACTCTGACTTGTATTCAGAGCTAAAGCCACAGTACGTTGCCGGGAACCAGCTTCTATCATTCCCACGGCTCTGAGCATTTCTTCCCTGCTTAAATGACGTCGCCGCTCCATAATAACGTTGGTTTTAATCAGTAGTAGGGAAACAGTAGCACTAATAATGTCTTCAATGCGTTGTATGTTTTTATAGGGAAAATATTGACAGCTGATTTTCATCTTTTACTCGAATTTGATTCACAGTTCCTGATTCAAATTATGAAATGCACCAAAAAGGATCCATATAAATTTATAAAATCATAAATTTATTACAAAGCCACATCTCAATCTCAAGAAATCCGCATAAAAATGCTTGATCCCTAGACACTTTTGATGTGTGTATATGTCGAATTGTCAGCTTTATTAAACAGGGCCCAGGTGTCAGTGTAATTCAGGGATACTGGACTACATGGTCTACATGAGGCATTACAGTCTTGTCTCTGGCAGGGCAATGCATCTGTGATGCCTCTTGGTATAGCAAACATCCTTATGCAATGGTGACCACATACAATCGTATATAGTTAGTTATTTGTCCTCAAAATAAAAATGAAATAAATGTTGAGTTGAAGTGTGAGTTTATAGTGCAGTCTCTGTCAGGAGTGTCACTTAACCCAGGTCATGATTCGGCGCAGTCAGGCGGCAAAATCAAATATAATTGATAATAGAACACCTACCCAAATGTCCTTTCTTTGGTAGGTATTGTTCGTTCAATTGTTCCGAGTTGAGGCTACACAACTACTGACAAATGCGTGCAGACAGGACAGGTCTGCTCAATCTGTGTGATTCTTTCCTCAAAAGCCCACTTCAGACACCAATCTACATGGGCTTCATATGATCTGACCATGATTATGTCTGGACTTAAAAAAAGACCTCTGAGTTTGTTTCGGCCTTTCTTCTCTGAGTAGTCGGATAAGAAGCAACCTCATCTAGTTTTTAAAAATATGATTGACGTCTAGGTGTTTTTCAAACCTATTTACAGAAATAAAATTATTTATCAACCTAACTAATATTATATATGCGAGGGTTCGTTTGTTTGTTACGCTTTTACGCTAAAACGGTTGCACGGATTTGGATGAAGTTTGGCACATGGGTAAACCATGACCTGGAGAAGGTCATGGGTTAGTTATCATACTGGACCGCAGACGAAGTCGTGGGCAACAGCTGGTTTAATACATTTTACCGCCTGACTGTGCTGAGTCATGCCGACACGAACAAGTGTGGAGTACACACCTCAGGAACAAAACATTACATATTGTCTGACATTACTAACTTGAATAACATTTTGTCTGGTTAATTCCAGATACTTGGCAGGAGTCCCACTAAGCTGTACAGTCCTTTCGGCATAGAGACACCTCACAGCCGGGACTTTAGAATGTCGCCGTACATGCCCGATACACCGGACCATGGGTAAGTTACCAGTATTAAGTACACAACTAACTAAATCAGAGTTTACATCTTATTGGTTATTCACTCTTGGTTTACTGGCAACTAAAAGATGGCTGGAAGAAGCCTTTTTTGTAGTCCACTGAATCCTGCCCTGCAGTAAATTGGCACATGCTCACGCTCACATTGGTCATCACGAACCTCGTGTGACCGCCATTCACGTGTACGCTCATATGCACGAATATTCCCAGTCGCCACCACATGGATTGCCACCAGGTGGCATAAAATTCCCTGCAGTTGCCACCGGGTGGCGACTGGGAAGTTATTGCCCCCACTTCAAATCGCTGTACACTGCGGCGTGGATCGCCAGCCCCCAAACCACATTGGAAACGTCTGACCGCCAACCCACTCATCGCGGCCGTAAGACAGAGCGATGAGGGGGGTTGGTGATCCACGCCGCATTGTACAGCGATTTGAATTGGGGGCAATAACTTTCCAGGACGCGCGGACTCGCGAACGGTGAAAGGAGTGGAGGGAGGCATTTGCCTAGAAGCGGGAGAGCGCAGGCTAAAAAAAAAATGGTCCTGTTCACGTTGTTATGTTTGATTATGGATATTACTATAATTTGAATTTGCCTGTTTTCAGTTTATCACCGAAGCGGCGCAAAGGCGTCACCCACTCGTGGCATATCCTCGCCAAGAAGAGACCCCGAGCGCTCTTCCACTGAAGCTTCTATTACTACTCGTAATAACTCGACGCACAAATGTATCCCACCGCTTAATGTAAGACTAGCTTCAAAAGGCTACAAGAGATTGTTAGACGCGACTATCAGTCGTCAAGTGATGGTTTCTTTAGAACCAAGCAATGAAATATATGATGGTATAAAGGTAATGTAATTTCTACATGTATGTAGACTACATGATGATAGGATTACTGAATGGTTTCTCCAGATAAGATAGTATGGTTAAATCCGAATGATAAGAAATGGCGAAAAATGCTCAAAGAATCTTGAGCACCAAAGTTAAAATGTTACAGTTTTGGAGAATTCAATTTTATTACTGACTGATAAGAATGAATAAAAAATGTATTTGCAAACAAGCCACACGAGTATAGCATAGCATTATTTGTTATATTTCGAGTTTATTTAACTTTGCAAACCTGTTTTGAAAAAATGCTCAGTGTCGCTGACCTACTTGCAAATGTAGACACAGGTCTATTCAGCAAATACCTATGTCCAGCAGTGTTCTACAAAAAGCTGGTTATGAAGTAAATGCTACTAAAACTTTAATTTTACTTGGCATAGACTGATTTGACATTAGTGATTAACAATCTCTTGTCGCCAGTATTGTCGATATTTTGTATGCAATTGGTGCTATACTCATAGTATATTCTTATTATTGTAATACATCCGCGATTGGCTTTTTCCCGTCGAATAATAAATAACTAAAGATAGTGGAAAGTTAAAATTATTAGTACTATGGGCCAAAGTTCTGCATGATCACCTCAAAGGCGATAATCGCATAGCACGACTCACGACTCGAGCGCACAATGTTCGTTTGTCACTAGCTGTGCTCTCACAGGAATATTTTCTTGAGTGAGCATGCTTAAGTTTTGTCCATAGTACATAATGTCATATTTATGCTCTGAGGCTGCAGTAATCTCAAGAGATACTGCCATTAGGTAAACTAAGGTCTGACCTGTTATTTTAAAAATAATTTTAATGCGAAGTTCATACTGAAATCTATAAAAGCATTCGGCCTTATGTTCTAATAATATTTAACTTTCCCATAAAATATGTATTTTTAAGATAACTGCAAAATTCCTTTGAATTACGTTCTACTAGAACTATTCGGTGATTTACGTAAGTATTTACTTATATCCAATTTTGAATTGTATTAAGATAACATGTATTATTGCATATTCAGTATTATGACGCCAAATTGTATTAGCTTTGAGTACAAATTGTATAATTATAATGTCGGACAAAATGGAGTAGTGAAAATCGTTTATTACCTGTGCTGTGGTGCCTCCGAGAAATACAATGCAGCCGAATTAAAATGGTAATCTCGAAAATATGATTCGAGGCAATAACAAATATGTATTTACATAATTATAATCATAAGAATCCATCTCTTTAAGTTAGATTTGCCGTGGTTTGGGTCTGATTTCCGAAATCAGACCAAACGACGGCAAATCTACATATTTGTTATTGTCTCGAATTATATTTTCGAGACTACCATTTTAATTTGGCAACATTGTATTTCTCGAAGGGACCACGGGTAATAAACGGTGAAAATGTAGAAATACTTCAAATAAATTACAGAAACGGGCGAATAAAGCGTATAAATTGTTAGCTAAGTAAATTAGGACGGAACTATCAGTTATTCTTTACATTACTAACAAGTTTAGATATTAAAGAAGATATTTGATAGACATGCTGAAACGTTTATAATAATGTATTACTATTACATAAGAACGTTTATTGAAGTCCACTGCTGGACATAGGACTCAAAAACTTGGTATAGTTAGGTAGGTACAAAATTTTAAACTACTCCATTTTCGTTCGACTAAACACGTACGTATAGATTTTTTAACACTAATACGCTTCGCTGTGACAATATTATAGTCGCCTGTAATCAACGACCATATAGCCCATAGACGCCTAATGCTTGATTTAACGCATCAAAACAATTCTGTCAACTAGCTGAGGTATGAGGAAGCGGGGTACTGCGTTCTGATTGGCCCTTCCAAGGTCATTACGTATCACTAGGGATGGGACAGGTTTAAATAAAACACGAAGGTATCGATATTTTTTTGATAATAATTGTACTTTATAAAATGTTAAATGGGCTTTTTCACCTTCCCATTTATTAATACTCCATCCATTCATCCATTTATTTTTTTTCGAGTACTTCGTAATTGGCGTAATGTTTGGTATAATAATTTGTGTTTGCTTACTGTCAGCTGTGAAGTTACCTTATATAATAAATAATAAATAAATAATAATAATTAATATTATTTTAACATGTAATTACTTAAACATAAAATGTAAAAAATAAAAACAACATACGAGTATCAAAATTCTTTCCGTATTTATTTAAAAAGATATCATACAGTCATACTTTTTTCGGAGGTTGGTAATAGTTAAACAAATGTCTTAATTAATAAAACAATTGGGAAACAAACAAAAACAAATCTTGGGAAATCTCCTTTCCAATAAAAAAATAATCATCAAAATCGGTTCTTAAACGACGAAGTTATCCGCGAACACACATAAAAAAGTCCAATTGAGAAACTTCCTTTTTTTGAAGTCAGTTAAAAAGATTTTCAAATTTCGTTTAGATAGTATAGGTTTTTGCTTTCTCGATAACTTTGGTCATATGATTTGGTGCATCACTATTATTCGTTAGGTATGTTTACCAAATAATAGAGGAAAAGAGATAGCTAAAAAAATACTTTCAGAAGAAAGGGACGCAAACATGAAAGACATCAACGAGAGACCTTGCACCTTTCGTCCACCTACAAGTTTGACCAGTGTAGGATGAACTCCGATAAATAATAACGGAACATAAATGTAATCTAATTATGAATATATAACTATTTACTTACCGATGAAATGTTATGCCATCTTTTCGGAAACTCGAAGTCTGGCTGTTGTTACCACACCAACGTATTGTGCAAGGGGCCATTATATTATTTTGAACAATTTTTAATCGACTAACGCGGAAGTGTTTACAGCTCACAGAAGTGGTTGAAACTGAATCGAAATTGTTGACTGGCGACCTATATCAGATCTATAAGTCTGATGTGTTGACAGACATCGGTCGCCTGTTATTAGGCGTCTATGGGCTATATGGTCGTTGCCTGTAATATTAAATACTGTAGGTTAAGATTGTGATTTTTTTTTTCAGGAATCTCCGAAATTTTTACTTTGTTGTAAAATACAGTCAGCGTCATGAAAAAGTATAATAATTTTGGAAAATTATATGAAAAGATTTTTGTAGATGGCAACTTTTTGAAAATAAGTGTAAAATGGCGTTGACTGTACTTTTAAGACTGATTGTCTTGTAGTTGTATGTTTTTACTTTTAATTTGTTAGTCGAGGAGGCTCAAACGTACTTTCTACCCACCTATTTTTATTACAACGGACGGTATTTACCTATGTATTATTATTTTAAATGTTTTTTCATCAGTTGGTAATGCATTAACTATGATGAATTGATGAGACACTGCAGTGTCATTTAATTATATTTGGTTTTCTACAAGCTGCTGTTTTATTTTCTTAGTTGGTAACCATTCCAATACTGTTGTGTATTGAGGCGTCGTCCTAATATAAAGCGATTGTCGCGCGAATACGCGATCGTCCCGTTCGTATGTCACTTTTTGTTCGGTGAACCGGAACGCGTGGTCCAGCCGACGCGCGGACGCCGCCTTCCGGTTTTCCGAACTAATCTTCTATGACTTTTGTTGCAATTAAATTATTAAATAAACACATTTTTAAAGTGGTAATTTTACTATCAAAATCCACAATGGCGGCCATGTCGCGCGCTACCGCCATCGCCAGCGCGCGCGTAGTTAACGAAGTAAACTTGTACGGACGTCATTTTTTATTTGTATTTTATGTTCGTCTTTGAACTTACTATAAATAATTTTGAATTTTGGTACGTAATATAGGTATATTATAATACAGATGTTTCAATAAAAGGATGCAACAAAAAGAGTAAAAAAATTAAGAGGAAGTTTAGAAATGATAATATAATTGAAATTGAAAATCGGATTTATAAAATATTTTTCAATACACTTCCTCGAAAACTCGTTCATATCGCACTACGATTAGGTTCACAATGCAATGTATTTCACACGTGTGCGGGAATAAAAATTGCCACAGATTATACCTATGCTTAGTCCAAATTGGTTCAATGCCCTCTATTAACATTCTCTATTTGGAGTTGAATGTTTTTTTTAATCTCTGCGAAGAGATATGCGTCTTTACGGCGTTAATATTTTTTGAATATTTAAATAATGTTTATAAATAGAATATCATCAAAAACCATGATTATTACAATAAAAAAAAAAAACGTTTATGAACAAATTAACGTTTATGAACAAATTAACATTTATTTGTGTTCTAAACTCAAAAATATTAGAATTTTCTATTTTTCATATTAGGCTGTTTATCGGCTTTATACCTTTGCTTCTTCTTCAACCTGCTGAAAGCAAAGCGTGGAAAAAAAAAGAAAATTTAATTCATAGTTTCCTAATAATTCATGACAAAAATATTTTTAGTTATTTTATTTTATTTCTTCCAGTGTATTGAAAAACGTCGTTTGATACACGTGGACATTTGTTATTGCAGTTCTCGGCTCAAAAACAACCTCGCCATGGCTCGGGTGTTAATTCCGCCTCTAATGCAATAACAAAAATTCTCCACTTGTATCAAAATGTACAGACGCCAGCACATCAAGCTACTACAATCTGTCAAATTTCTTTAATAGATTTTCATCTTTATCGCTAAAGCATTAGGTTCTAGTTTTGATTGGGAAAATTTGACAGTTTCGGGTGGCTTGACCTGCTGGTGTCTGTACTATTGAAATGACGTTTTCTTTTCTTCACGCAAACTGAGCGGAGCTGCTGCTGTCATCAAGCTTCTGGTTAAAATGCATAGGAGGAGACTTAACAATGTTTATACAAATAGGTACCTATGCGATGGCGAATTACGTTACAAATACTTTTTAAATTACAGATTTCCAAATGATTCAACGCGTAAAGAGATTTGGAGTCACATTATTAGTAAACAACGAAAAGAGCCTTATTTCAAGCCTCATAAAAACAAGAGTATGCTCTGCACATTTTTGCGACAGAGATTTTGATATTTCAAAAGCTGGACTACGAAGGCTAAAAGGATCGGCTATACCGCGATTTGAGACTGAGGTACTGGCCTCACGTATACTTACTTATCAACAATAAAACTAAATGTTGTTTGATTGTTCTCCATATTCAGAATCCAATCTACTTAAATTTCATTAATATTTACAGGTTTGTGAGAACGAAGAGCTCCGGCCTTCAACGCCAGCACAAAGTTCACAAGTAGAAGAAATTGATGTTGACATTAGCGATCTCAATTCAATATTTGACTCACCAAGGAAAGTACAACTAAAAAAAAGAATTGTTAGATTAGAAAAACGTCAAAGTGTTGCAGTCAAGAAAATAAAAAAATTACAGAAGCAAAATGCTAGGCTAAAAAAAAAAAAAAAAACAAATCATTGCTATTTATAATTAAAGATTTGAAGCAGAAGAAGTAAATCACTAAGGAAATTGAGTCTGCTCTTGGAACAAATGCCGAAATAACAGAGCTTTACAGTCTACAAGTGTTAAAAAATAAATACAGTAGAAACAGAAACAAGCCAACAAAAATAAAGCGACCATCTTATCCACTCTTCCAAAGTTTGCTATGACATTAAATTTTTACTCGCCACTGCCTATAAAGCCGCTCGCCGTCTGCCTGCGACGAAATGTAATTAGTATTGCCGTCATTTTTCATACACCATAAAGTGCGTGCGTGCGTTTATGTGCTCTTATTTTATTGACACATTATTATTATCTATTGTTTGACATGAACCTGTGACATCTGCTAATATAATGGCATAATTTTATTGTTTTTATTTTGTTAATGTGATATTCGATTACATATTAAACTATTTTGTATGCCTTCTAGCGGGACATAGTATGGACCAACATTATTTTTTAAATATGACATCTGTATAATTTTACTCTATGTTCACAAAATTAATAAATAAATTTGAATTTGAAAGTTTTTTCATATTCTGAAAACTAAGGCTAACTATATTATATCGATTTTGGTAGCAAATGGATTGAAAGCCAATGTAATTAACTTTCCTTCCTTCTGGGAGACCACGTCTCGCAGTCTTTCAGTATAATAGAATGTACTCTGTGATGTCTCGGTAAATTGGATTGGAATTGTATTTGATTAATTTAGTAATTGTGATAGTGATCAGGATCAATGATCATTCTAAATAAAAATTAAGCCTATGCATTGGCATCCATCTGACTTATTTCCGATAAAATATTACGCACGTAGGTACAAGGTTACGGCGTCGAACGCGGTACTCAGTAGTTCGTATGAGAAATGATAGATGTCACTTTTTGCTTGTATGGAGGTTTAGGTAAAATGTTCAGAATATGGGGGCGTATTTCCCTGTAGATTCGGAGCAAATTGGCTGTGACAGACGGACAGACAGACAGACACACGAGTGATCCCACAGAACAGATAAAGAGACCTCTTTATCTTTTCTGTGAGTGATCCTATGAGGGATCCATTTTTTTCCTTTTGAGGTACGGAACCCTAAAAATGAAGAATAAAGCTGCCTGTCCACCGGAGCGGAGCGAGCCTGCGGAGCGGAGAAACGGAGAAATATTAACCAATAGAAAAAAAAAAAAAAAAAAATAGAAGCGCGAGCGGACGGCAGAGTGGAGCCGAGTTAAAATTCTATTGGTTAATATTTCTCAGTTTCTCCGCTCCGCAAGCTCGCTCCGCTCCGGTGGACAGGCAGCCTAACGTGGGTTTTTCGAAAATCTACCCATAATGGGGTGAAAAGGGGTACTAAATTTTTCAGGGGAGGATTTTACTGCGGGGCTTGATTAAATCGAAAATTGGTGTAAATAATATTTCAGTCAAGTTATGGAAACATCCGAATTCCACTCCTGTGGGCATGAAAACAGGGAATACAGTTTATATGAAAAATCTTATTCATTTGGTTAATTAACTTGAAACTTGGAGCAGATACTTGCCTAAGTAATAAAGTTTGTCACTAATAGTTTTTCAAAACTACCCTGGAGGGAGGATTAGAGGGGGAGGGGGAAGAGGAGGGGGAGGGGAGGGGGTTTGGTGAGGAGAGGAAGGAGAGTTGAGGGGGATGGGCGGGGTTAGTGAAGGGGAGGTGGAGGCGAGGGAGAGAGGAAGGGGAAGTGATGAAGGGGGTGTTAGAGTGGGTGAGAGGGGCAGGGAGAGGTTAGCTGGAAGGGGATACGGTGAACGAACGTGCTATCTGGAAAGTCGGACTTTAAAAATTCTTTTTTCATTTTACAGCCCAAATCTTAAGGAAGGCTAAGGCATATTTAACATCACTTTAGGACATTTACGTGCCGAAATAAAAGAAAAAAAGGCAGAAGTAACCCCTAAGCGAACACGAAGTAATAGCGCGGGCAGGCAATGCGATGCGACGAGGTGGGTCGGTGGAACAAGAAATTTCACGCGGACGAGGTCGCGGGCAGCAGCTGTATAATATAATATATAATCACACTAATGACACACACATCACACACACTAAAGACGAAAGTTTGTGAGTGTGTGTGTTTGTATGTTTGTTACTTCTTCACGCTCAAACGGCTGGACCGATTTGGACGTTATTTGGTAGGTACGTAGATAGCATAACCTATTCAATGTGACAGCCATTTTGTTTTTGTGGGTTTTGTGTGAGAGTATTTCTGGGTGGTCTTGCGCGGTAGACGATAACTCTAAAGTTTTGTATGAAAGCTGTATATTAAACTGTCGTTGGAATCGTTATGAAATAAGCTACCACATCTCGCAGTTAGAAGGTTATACCCTGGATTAAAGCAGAGGCTGTTTTTTATCCCGGTCTACGCGGGTGAAACCGCGGGGCGCAGCTAGTTACTAATAAAATTAATTTTGGGGTAAGAAGTGGTTATAGGCGAGGTTTCAACCGTTTAAAACTGTGTATTTGGGGTTTAAAATGGCAACATTTTATTTATAAAACCTTTTAAATCGGTTGTTTTACATCTATACTCTTGCCTCTCCTGGAGATGAGGCTTGTGCCCTGCGGAGGGATCTCAACTAAATAAATATATTGTCATAGGGACTGATTGTAATCGATCAGTCCCTATGACAGTATATTTATTAAAAACAAGCCTGATAACTACCTATAACAAAAAGAAGTAGGTAGTCCAAAATTAGCATACACAAATCCACCTACAAGTAAAACAATAAAACCGGCCAAGTGCGTGTCGGGCCACACGTTGTAATAGGATTCCGTAGTTGCATCAAGTCACTTCCGACTACCCGCGCGCGCATGCGCCGCCGTCGCCGCCGTACGGACCGATAGGTACTGCCCAACGCCGCCGCCCGTCGTTATTCGAGCGTAAATATTATTATTAATTTAGAAAAAGCATGATAAGATTTTATTTTTGTATATTTTTACATTATTTATAATATTTACTACTTACCTGTTTTACACTACTAACAACGTTATATATTATAAGTAATTTTCAATTTTGTACGAAATTTTTACTTTTCCAAGTACATTTTATATGTTGGTTGACTATTACTCCTAAACTTGAAAGCCTACTTAGCTGTGACAGTTATACTACTACCGTGAATTTTTTTTCACCCATCCAAAACTAACCGTTTAGCTGGCAAGGGGGGGGGGGGACACATGAATCTAACAAAAATTAGCACTTTCAAAGCTTTTAATATTTCAGAAACGGATCCCTAAATCGAAAAATTGTTTTGACAAACCCGCAATATTTTGAAAGCTATCCACACTATGGGGTAGACTAGAAAAAAAAATCCCCACTTTACGTGTAGGTACAGAAGGTACCCTTAAAAATTTTTTTTTGTTCATGTTTTTATTTTACCACTGTCGGCGTGATATGTACCTACCTATATCCATGCCAAATTAATCAATTTATAGCTTTCTAGTACTAAGAGTCTCTGAGCTAAGCTGCGGACGGACAGACGGACGGACATAGCGAAACAGAAATGGGTTCCTTGTTGACTACGGAACCCTAAAAAGTAAAAAGGCCTTTATTATTTTTTGGTCATATTAGTAGATCTAGCCGAGGAGCTCGTGGCTAAGTAAAAACAGCCGCACGGGTCGATCCATCAGGTTAAGCTACGCTTGCCGGGGTTGGTCAGTAATAATAATAATAATAATAATAATAAACCATTTATTTCAGGCGACACGGCCCATAGATAAATACCTTAACCTAAAAATACATATTTGAATATAAACAAAAAACTTGTGTTAATAAAATAGGCTTAAGACTATGTCAGTGGATGGGTGACCATCTTTACATACCGAGACTCCTCCGTGCCTCGGAAAGCACGTTAAGCCGTTGGTCCCGGCTGTCATTCGTGGATCTTTGACAGTCGTTACCGGTCGTCAGAAGCCCGAAAGTCTGACAACCAGTCTTACCAAGGGGTATCGTATTACCCAGTTACTGGGTTGTGGAGGTCAGATAGGCAGTCGCTCCATGTAAAATAATGGTATTCAGCTGCATCCGGTTAGGCTGGAAGCCGACCCCAACATGGTTGGGAAAAGGCTAGGCAGATTGATTAGTAGATCTAGCCCGTGTGAAGCCGGGGCGGGTCGCTAGTAAATAAATAAAACGAGACAAAATAAGAGCTGGGTAAAACAAAAATAAAAAAGTTTTTATAGGATCATATTTTTATTACAAAAATATCTTCACAGTTGAAACTTATCAAACAAACAGATTTAGACCAAGATAGGTACCTACCCTACTTAGAGTAGTTAATACAGGATAGTATACCTACTTCGCTAAAAACTAAACAAAGTCTTGTCAATCTAAAAATATACTGGTTTTTTTTTTTTTTTTTTGTGGCATAGGTTGCCTGTAACTTGCCAAACTGTTGAAAATCGTTGCTTTGTCTTTGGTAAATTAGACAAAAAAGAACCAGTGCTATTCAACATTTTGGAAATAACATAATTAATTACACACAAAATCATAACATAGGGATCATATTAGAGACTTCTATCTGCCTAGCTAGTGCGAATGAGGCAAGCAGCACTGTAGGTATGTCATAGTTATGAGGCCACTTACAAAAACTAAATAAACTTAAACTTAAAAAGTTTGTCACATAATAGCAAACATGCTAGTCTTTAAAAAATAAAACGTTCTATCTACGTTATATCTATGTATTTACAGATCTATGATCTATCTATTTATGATTAGCTAATTTGGACAATGCAGTAATAATCAACCTATGAGAAACAAGTGAGTGACGGTATTTATGCCAAGTAACATTTTGGAATCTTAAAACTTTATGCAGTTAAAGTAGGTATGTCTTATATAATTAGGATGTATTAAAGACTTCATCAATTTATCATCATCATGGACTTTTTGATATTTATAGTAGGTAGGTTTACCCCTGCCTTCTCTTTGTAGGGTCAATAGTAAGGCCCCTTACAATGATCACCATGTTGGTTGCTCCAATGTGGAGATGATCATTATTTGAAGTTTGTCGGCCCACCTAAATCTTTGGAGACTCCTGGATAGGCGATTTTCTGCTGTAGGCGTGAAATGATAAAAACTCTCATTATTCAAACAATGTCTTCGTTAATTAAAAGCAGTTATGCGTTTATATTGTATTAGTCAATTAGATGGGATCAATGATATTATATATCATTCGATGGGATTCAATCTTAAGACTATTATTAGGGTAAATTTCCTTACAATAAACTAGATATTTATTGTTAGCAAGAATTATGTCTCATTTCCGCAAACATGTCAATATTTCTTATGAATAACGAGGTAATCGTAAATATTTACATTTTTAACTAAGCTAAGAAAGAAATAAAATATGAAACCTAAAAAATACTGGCACTTTTGAAGAGTCCGTCAACGAATTTTAAGATACAAACGACATTTTGTATACATTTTAAACTTACATCAATCAGCCTAGCCTTTTACCAACTCTGTTGGGATCGGCTTCCAGTCTAACCAGATGAATACTAGTATTTTACATGGAGCGACTGCCTATCTGACATCCACAACCCATTACTACACAATACCCAAAACTGGTTGTCAGACTTTTGGACATCTGATTACCCCTAACGACTGTCAAAGATCAACGAAGGACTTAAATAGGAAGGATAGAAGGACAAAATATTATACTTAAATGTTTCAACTCTTTTCACTGAAAATATGCCTATTGGCTACAGACTGGCATATTACGACAATAAAAAACTAAAAAAAAAAAAAAAAAAAATTCCACCAAAGAAATTTTTCATCACATGCAAGTCAACAATAAACAGACCATCATCGTTTGATAACAATCGTTGAAACTCCTACACACCGAGACTAGTAGCTATTAAGCTCATTAGTAAAGAAACTACAATTTCCTTAGCGCATAAAAACGCATTGCAAAACAAAACTGTAAGTATACTTTGTGCAATATTATCGTCTTATCTCGAACGATGTATACAAACAGATAGGTAGGTACATCCAAAATGCAATCAATCATTTTCCTTTCAAGAATTACGAGATTTGATGGTCAGATCGATGTCCATCGGTATAAGGCACGGTGTTTCGAAAGTTTGAATAGGCTAGGTAGGTACTAGTGCACTCATAAAGTTTTTTTTTTCGAATCCAGCAAGCAATTTATACATATTGTATTAGTACAACTATTAAAAATTAGATTCGGTAACTAGTCCCTATAACAAACAACACCTAACAAAAAAACTTACGTACTTAAAAGTCAACGTGAGGGATAATGAATTCAAGCAAGAGTAACTTCTCAAGGTGCCATAAACAGACTAGATTTCAGTTTGAGCTTAAAACGAACTGCATTTCCAACATAAAATCATGCATGTACTTATCCCCCGAAGGGTTATAGGCAGAGGTGTACCTATAGTACACCCACATTGCGCTAGTTATGTTAAAGTCCCATGTAATAGGGGGCGCGCCTATTGTCATCAACCGGGCACAAATCCAGACTCCGGGCTGCTACTGAGAAGTTCCAGATGGAAAAACCGAATAACACTTTGCCCGACCCGGGAATCGAGCCCAGGACCTCATGCTCAGCAGTAGCGCTGGTGACCACTAGACTAACGAGGCAGACAACTGTATTTCGACTGAAAACAAATTAGATAGGTATATTTTAATTTTTAGGTTCCGTAGGGTTCCCGACCCTATTACCAAGGCTATATCATATGTCTGTCACAGCCGTCTCATGGCTGCCGACCTTAAAACCGCAGTAGGTCGCCAATTGCATTTCCTTTACAGAATTCGCGTCATTAAAGCCTCTATGGCTTAAATTACAAGTTAAGTATTAAAATAATAATAGAAAGGTAAGTAAAGTATTCGTTTTGGTAGTACGGGACGGAAGCGGAACCCTTATTTCATATTGCTTGCAACTAAAACTTTTAATCACAGTAGCTGAATAGCCTTTATAATAAATATCTTTCAATATACTTGACAACTAGTTGTTTTTTTTTAATCCCAGTTTTATTATCAAGAGCTGACACATTGATCCTGTTAAGACAGTACTTTCTGGAACTCGTCTCATAGTAACCTGTGTTCTCTTTTTACCCGACTGCGGGACAACAAAGACAGGTTTATGTTTTTCATGCATATCTTATGTATCTTTGTTTGTCAGATTATACCCTCGAAGCATCCTAACGGCTGAGGTGTCTAAGAACGAGTCTGGGTCGCGCGATTATCAAATCAAAATGGCGGATTTTAAACGTCACTAAGTCAGCAAAAATAAATCAAAATACAGGGTTTGAGGAGACGATTCCAAAAATATAACACGCTAAAAGGTTTATAAGAAAAAAAGCATAAAATCTGCGACTGAAATAAAATAACTGCATCATATTGCTTGAAAAGTGAGGGTTTTTTGATTATTTCAATTACCTGCTTTCTTTTTTTTAATGCTAATGTCCAAAAAATCCTTACATTATGGTCAACCAAACTGGACATTTTGAAATTGAGCAGTGTACATGTCAACTATTGATACAAATAGTTTACATGTTCTCTTTCAGACTCGCTGCTAAAGTTCAAAATGACCTTACATTGTATTCACCGGGTAGTATAATATAATTTATGTTGTGTAACATTTATACAACTAGTCAACTATAATTTAGAATACCGATAGGTAAAGCTAAAAGACCCACAACTACAACATTGAAGGTTGTAAAATCAGAAAAATTAATTGATAAGGCGAAAGCGCCCCGGAAGCCCGCGAATTTAAAATTATCTTACGTTTTTTGCAATTTGTAAGTCGGTATTAGGTTGTATGTTGATCAAAATATTATTCGCGACCGGCGACCATAACAAGTATGCAGGTATTCACAGAACATTAAAGTCACCAATACAACTCTTTAAGACCAAGTAATGCTAATGAATGACTTTCATGAAATCTTGACATATGTGGATTATTCTAATAAGGAGTATTAGATTCTATTGATTATAATTCTGTACCTACAAACATAATAATTTGTTACGTTCGCGAATCGTACTTCAATCAACATACAACCTAACACTGACTTGCAAATTGCAAAAAACTTAAGAAAATTTGAATTTCGCGGGCTACCTTGGCGCTTCTCCATAGCAATTTAACTATCCACTAAAATTGTCAGTATATTCATATCACATGACTGAAATGGCTCTATTACGGCAAATTGAGGTAGGGAATACTCTACGTCAATTTGCCATGTGTACAGTTTACGGAATACTGTCTAGGAAATTAATTGTTATGTATCCCACGCGGGCTAGCAACGTCGCATTTCTACAGATTTTTCGTGTTATTTTAATGAATTTAAATGCACTAGATCGTTGGTATTTATAAGTAACTATGTAAGTATGCTATTTTTTTACAGTTATTCTGGTGTTTACTCATAAAAATTTACATTATTGTTTTTTGTTTACACTGGCAGCGCGCATGGGATAAACGCTCTTAATTTCCCACACAATATTTTCAATGCTAACTTACTAACAACTAACTTACTTAACAAAGCGAAGAGCTTCAGTACTTCGGACCAGGTTGTCTGTTTACGTAGTTCTGAAAGGAACGGTGAAAAGTATTAGTAAAAAAAAAAATATGTCCACTTCGAAGTCCCAGTCAATTTACAACAGCAATTCAGTTCTTATTCTTTGTCGTGTCGATGGCACGATAGTGAATTAAATTTTGTTGGCCCATAACGTCGCCTGCACTTTCAGGCAATTTAGTTGCCAGCAATAATTGGCAACAATATTTTATGGATGGTATGTTTTATTACGCCTTCAAGTTACTGAATACAAAGGGCAATCACATTGCTCGTTGTAAATGAGACTTAGTATTACTTGTTAAAATATAGTGGGAAGACGAGAATATCAAATTTCAGTTCAGTAAAGTCCCAAGATTCCTAGGGATGCAATAAAATAAAATTATTGTCGAAATTTTGCAGATGGGATGTGAAGTTGCGCCGATGGGGAAGAAAACTGTCAAATTAGTTCCGCGTAGATGGCGCTAAGTGTTTTTTCTTTTCGCCGATTGGTCGCTTTGTCTTCAAGATGACTTTGAAAAGTGACAAACACACAGCGCTCTCTTACGGCGAAGCTTCCGGCAAACAACCCTATTAATTTATGACCTTTAATAATTCGTTGCGATCATGTCTTTTGGGTAAAGGTCCTAAATTACTAGTCTTTAACTTTAAGACCAAAGATTATTGTAAATGCATACGCTGGACACAAACATTCGCTTATAATCTGTTAAGTTTATAAACAAATAAATTCATTTTCATCGTCGATGCTAAAAATTTGCAATTTATCCTGCAGGAGTTATAAAATCAGGTATACGTACAGAGGGGCTCTTGAAAGTCACCTGCCGTTGATTAAAGTGCGATCTTTGAGGCGGTCTCATTTGAGGCCGCATCGGAGGCCTCATGGCACCGCGTGTAGGTGAGCCACGTGTAGGAGTGCCGCGCATAGAGCCTCGGTTGGCCATCGGAGGCGGGAGCAAATGGGGGAATATCGATCGATTCCGCCATTTCCTGATGTTCTGTTTGTTTGAGTCGTCACTGGTATCCGATTCTGTGTTGCTGACGTATGATCTCGAAGGAACGGGATTGACGTAAGATTGCGAGGGCCCGGGGCTGGCGAAAGATTTTGAGAGGCCAGGGCTCACGCGGGCTCGCGAGTCACCGGAACTCAACGCCGCTCGGTTGAAGATGATTGCCGGATTCATGCCTATAGTCCTAGTTATCACTGGCTTCGACGGATCTTCGGCCGCTTTGTTCTATTGAAATAATAACATTATATCAATAAAAAAGTACTTAAATAATTTAATTTCCAGGTGCTTTTAAAAATAAATTGATGAATGATGTTCGGTAATAAAATTAATATTGTAGGTAGGTGGTACAAAGGCCTCTACCTCGAATTTTGCGGGCAGCGGGGCGGCGGCGGCGGCGGCGCGTCTCGCAATGTGCCGCCCCGCTGTTTTCGAGTTGTTTTTACGCATAAAATCCGGCCGCTCCCGCGCCGCCGCCGCTGCCCGCAAAATTCGAGGCAGAGGCCTTAGATCTCATGAATATGTATTCAGTGTGTAGGTGTAGAGGAATGAAGTGATGCGGTAAAAGTAGAAGAAGCATGAAAGTAGAATAAATGCTGTGGAAATGCGATAAGGTACCTAATGTTGCGATTTAAAAGAAGATATACTGACAAAAATTAAAAAGAGTAGATCCAAGCATGGATGGTTTGGTCATGTTGAGAGGATGAATGAAAGGCGATTAACAAAAGGTATTTACAAGGCAGATGTGAGTGGAAACACCGGAAGGGGACGCCCTAGGAAGACATATTGGTGATGTTCTTCAGAAAGGTCAGGTGCGTAATACTCGCAATTAGCGTGCGTGTATGACTAGATGTACGAACGTAAACGAAGCGAAAGGAGTATGTAAGGATCGTAGCAGGTGGCGTTCTGTGGTTCCTGCCTACTCGCATGGGAAGAAGGCGTGAGTTTATGTATGTAATATGTATAAGTGTATATTCTCTATAACATTTAGTTTTTTACCTAGACCAAAATGGTCTTAGATGCAATGACTTGATCCATTTAAAGAAACATCAATATAATGGATGAGTGGTAAAATAGTGAAATTCATGATGTTTTACTGGGTTGTGGAGGTCAGATAGGCAGTCGCTCCATGTAAAATACTGGTATTCAATTGCATCCGGTTAGACTGGAAGCCGACCCCAACATAGTTGGGAAAAGGCTAGACAGATGATGATGAGATCAGAATGATCAAACTACCACTTGTAAAAATTAACCAACCTACGTCAAGTTGATAATATAAAATGTAAGTACGTAATTTTATAGTTGTACAAAATTAGACATTATTACCAAGTGCCTATTATTGTTTTCTAAAAATGTAAAAATACTGATTCAATAAAATGGTACAACTTCCAACTGTTTTTTACAAATTTATTTTCCTTCTTCTGCCCGTGGCTTTACGAAGTAAGTGCTAAAAAAGGACTTACCATATTATCCAGGTTGGTGGTATCGGGCGAGGAGGCCGGGGCCTGTGGGTCGGGCGGGTCACGCTCGCCGAGCCGCGCCGCCGAGGCCTGCGGGTCAGGCGGGTCACGCCCGCCGAGCCGCGCCACCGGGGCCTGCGGGTCGGGCGGGTCGCGCCCGTTAGGCCGCGCCACCGGGGCCTGAGGGTCGGGCGGGTCGCGCCCGCCGGGCTGCACCACCTGCGCCTGCAGCGGCGGACTGGCCGACACCACCGACGACGCCAGCATCGACGTGAACGCCCACTGGTTCTTTAGCGACGTGTACTCCTCAAACACATCCTTATTCACAGATATCTGCTTCTCAAAGTGCCCAATCATCTTGTTTTTGAATATATCCCACTTTGTCAGCCGCATCATCTGTATCAAAGCCCGCGCTATCGGCTCCTCGAAAGGCAATATACACACGCGCTCCAATATATGCTCGACAACATCTTTGTTAAACGTCCTGTCGTTGTCCACCATGAAATACGTGAGATTTAAAAACACTGTTTTGAACCTCGAAAAGTTCTGCGTTATTGACATCGTCGCCATGAACACGTCACAGAGTAGCGTTCTGTTTACCTGGTCCGAGTGAATAGTCAGATTCAACAAGTCTTCACAAATACTAAAGTCAATGTTGTTCAAATGTAATAAAGTCAATTCTATAGTATGAACTCTAAGCCGCGTGTCTTCCTCGCACTCGTTTCTAGCCTTCACAATGAAATCGTAAGCCATTTCTATGAGTATTCTCGTGAGCCCCCGGTTCGCACACTCCTCCACGAAACACATCCCATACCTTCTCCTTAGTTCCGGCCAGTTCCTCAAGATGCAATACTCATGTATTAACATCCTCTCGTCCAAATGATTAAGTTTCTCTTTAATTTGTGCGTTGGTCGGTATCATGTGCAGAAACCGACACTGCCCGTAAAATACTTTCCGGCAACAGTTCATTAGGTTGTAGAAACATAAGTTGCCAAACACGAAGCTTCTGGATTTAGGTAGCCCTTCGAAGTAAGAGTCCATTAAACGGGGTTTCTTAATCATATCCGGGGGTCCTAATCTTGCATCTAAGTCTATGTTTTCAGTAAAGTCTTGGTAACTTTCAGCGTCGTCTGTACTGTTGCTTTGCTTATAAATTGAAGTTGAATCAGCGTTTTGCTTTTCGCAAACGTTTATTATTTTTGATGCTATCATTTCTGGTTCTTCTCGAATTTTCGTTGGACAGTAGGTGTGCTTTTCTGTGTTTGGCAAGTAGTTTTCCTCGACTGGTTCAGGAATATATTCCTCGACTTGGTGCGGTTTGGAAACAGCGACTGAGGGAATCGATAAATTCATTCTAGAATCGATGGGATTAATTCTAGAAGATTCAAAACAGCTTATGCTTTCAGCGAACAGAGAAAGTGTATCGTCATCATCGTGCTGGTCATACGGGTAGGAGGTGCCTGCCGCCTGCTCGTCGTCAGAGGTTACGTCTTTGCTAGCATTAGTGCTCGCGATTGAAAGATTACCCTCAGAAGTACCTGATAGATGTCTACTAGGTCTTCTTCTAGGTTGTACAAAATCTTTTACAAGTTCTCTAGTATGGTTTTCGACTGGAGTATTTTCTTCGACAGGGGAGTTTTCTACAACTGGGGCCTTTTTTACAACCAGGGCCTTTTCTACAACCGGGACCTTTACTACAACCGGGGCCTTTTCTACAACCGGGGCCTTTTTTGCAACTGGGGCCATTTTTACAACTGGGGCCTTTTCCACAACTGGGGCCTTTTCTGCAACTGGAGCCTTTTCTACAACTGGAGCCTTTTCTACCATTGAGGCATTTTCTTCAACTAGAACATTTTCTTCACCTAGAACATTTTTTACGTCGTTATTGGCATTACAGTCTTTAACTTGCTTAGAAATACAAGTCTCATCTATACTACCTCCTGTTGTTGGAGGGTTTAACATTCCTTTTAGATGACGACAGTGGGTTATAACTCCAAATTCTCTATCCAAGATATCGAACATTTTATCTCTAAACTTCAAGAGATTCGCATTGACGTTTTCATTTTCCGAGTTCATCCATTGTATTATTTCCAGGTCCAACTTTTCCATTGTTGCGCTTAGTTTATTAGCTGCTTTTCCGTAATCTGAACTACTTCCTTTTGGGTAATCCGAACTACTTTCTTTTCTACGGGATTGTGTAAACTGACTACTAGACGAGGCGCTCAAATGTAGCGAGTTCGCACCTAATGAATCATTGAACTGTTCGGAAATCTTTATTTCGCTGTCCGAGCTATCAGAGTCATACGAGTCTGACAGATCTTCATCCGTCTCATCCGCCGCAGCAGATGCAGCAATCTCTTGCACCTCGTTTTGTCGTTTCTTCACTTCGCTATCTATGTTATTAAGTTTAAGTACCGGTAACTTCTTATCAATACGGACAAAATCATTGGAACAGACAGAACCAATGCATGTGTTATTGCTCGAACTAGATATGTCTCTAGTCCATGACTTGTTCGAGGTGCTACCAACAGAATTCTTACGCGATTCTAACAATTCTGGTGCTTCTTGTTGGTTTTGCTTAAAGTTTACTTCAGCCTCTGTTACTCTGTTCCTCGTCCTCAATAAACTCGGGCTGCCACCAACAGATTCTACTAATTCTGTTGCTTTTTGTTGGTTTTGCTTGGTTTTTACTTCAGACTCGGTTACTTTGTTCCTCAATACGCTCGGGCTGCTACCAACAGAAGTCTTACGAGACTCAACTAATTCTGCTGCATTTTGTAGGTTTAGCTGGGTTTTTACTTCAGACTCTGTTACTCTGTACCTCATCCTCAATAAGCTCGGGCTGCTACAAACAGAACTCTTACGAGATTCAACTGATTCTGGCGCATTTTGTTGGTTTTGCTTGGTTTTTACTTCAGCCTCTGTTACTCTATTCCTCATCCTCAATAAGTTCGAGCTGCTACGAACAGAACTCTTACGAGATTCTACTAATTCTAGTGCACTTTGGTTTTGCTTGGTTTTTACTTCCAATTCCGTTACTTTGTTCCTCAATAAGCTTGGACTGCTACAAACAGAACTCTTACGAGATTCAACTGATTCTGGCGCATTTTGTTGGTTTTGTTTGGTTTTTACTTCAGCCTCTGTTACTCTTTTCCTCATCCTCAATAAATTCGAGCTGCTACGAACAGAACTCTTACGAGATTCTACTAATTCTGGTGCATTTTGTTGGTTAAGCTTGGTTTTTACTTTAGACTCTGTTACTTTGTTATTCAATAAGTCAACTATTGACGGTGTTTCAATACTAGCCTGTACATTTTGTTGCTTACCTTTGGATCCTCTCTTCCTTCCAGGTGTAGATTGTCTCATTGGCGGTGATTTCTGAGCTGTATGTTGCAGCCGTTTGACTGAAGATTTAGTTTTTTTAGGTTGAGGTTGTACCACTTCAGTTGTTGGTTGTGCGACTACAGTACAGACTGTAAGTAGTGGTTCCACGAAAGGGTCAGATTCGGGTTCAACTGGCACATCGGCAGCGTGAGCATTGTCTTCCAATTTTATGTTAGAGTCACAGACTTCGGTGTCTGTTTTTGTTTCGATTTTTGGACGCTTCGCATCTTCCTGTGATTTTGAATCGGCTAGTCTTTTTCTAGTAACTGTAACAAGAATATTACATCAGGTACTATCTGTGTTTCCTTGCTGAGTGACTTATGGTTACCACGTATGACTTTTATACTCGTAGTTCGTGCTGAGTACGAGAAAAAGCCTTTGATTTCAATATAAATGTAAGAAAATAAAATTATATCTTACGAATTTTTCGTGCTGGTGCCGCCGGCTTTTTTATGGGAGTTGGCTTCTTTCCAGGTGAAAGTTTTTCTGGTAATTTAGTATCTGTTGCAGTAACGACTTCTGTAAGAAAAAAATAAATGTTGTGACATTTATATCTTTTAATAGGTAAAGTAAGGGATCGGAAAGAGAGATTTCGGAGTCCATGGGAAAGACAGCTTTGCCTAGCAGCGGAATAGAATAGATGATGATGATTTACACCAGATAAGATATTCATGTAGGTACTGCAGAGGTTTGATGCTTTCGTCAAGCCTCGACAATGTTATACTGGCTGACATTCAATCATTCAAATATTGTATGTGTTCTAGAAATAAAAACGAACCTCGTTTTTCTTTGTAGGATGACAGATAGATTCTGGTTGGGCTCCGCGTAGAACCAATTTAGTTAAGGAGTGTGAATTATAATTTATCTGAAGCTTAAAATACAGAGGGCATCAGCCCCATTTAACTAGAGTCCCTCTCGTTTCATTATTAATATAGTAGAAATCCTACTGTGAGGTTCGAGCCCTCACAGTACCTTACCTAGGTACTTGAATTATGTAGTTAAAAAATAACTAACCTGCTGTATTATTTCCCGTGAGTACACTGTTTTGGAAAAAATCTGACACCACGTTAACTTTCTTTTTTCTCCCCCTGGGCTTTGGAGTCTGAATAATAACAATATTGTCGGTTTGGAAAACAGGAGGTTCTTCTTTAATCAACTGTTGTCTAGCAACTGAAACAAAAGAGCGTACAATATATGCTGCAATACAATATATGCTGATATGTCGAAGGCTTTTGACTGTGTGAATCACGATACCCTTCTAACCAAACTTCACGCATACGGTATCCGTGGCAATGCCGTTAATTTAATTAAAACGTACCTAAAAGGTCGTAGACAATGTACGGAGATATCGAGCCTGTGTTTGGGATCTAGAAACGAATTAATCTTTTAGAGAAATAAAATATGGTGTCCCGCAGGGCAGCGTTCTTGGACCTTTATTATTTTTACTATATATAAATGACCTGCCACGTAATATAATTCATCCAATGGTATTATTTGCGGATGACAGCACATTAATTATTTCATGTTTCAATAAAGAATCATATATATATGACATTAAAAATACAATTAGTAGTTTAATAAGGTGCCTTGACAATAATAATTTAGCTATTAATCTTCAAAAAACGAAATTCATGCACTTTTACCAACGAATAAGTGCGGGAGATATAGATATAAGCTACAATGGTATAACTAAAGTAATCAGTACAAAATTTTTAGGAATCATAATTGACAGCCAGTTAGCTTGGAAGCCGCAAGCAGAAGATATATGTAAACGTTTAAGCACAGCCGCGTTTATGTTACATAATCTATCAAAAAAAGTAAATTTACCGACAATATTAGTGGCTTACCATGGTCTAATAATTTCCATCTTAAGATTTGGTATAATATTTTGGGGTCACTGTAGTGAACGAGAAAGCATTTTCAAAGCTCAGAAGCGCTGCCTGAGAGCTATATTTGGTCTTATATTTAAATCACATAAATTATTAACCTTCCCGTGCCATTATATCCTAGAATTAGCAATATTTGTAATAACAAATCGATGTCTATTTGCAACTTTAATAGAAACTAGAAAACGAAGTACACCTATGAGATCACAATACCAGAATCTATTATGCACGGGCGTATTTAAAACTAGCTTATTAAAAAGAAATGTGATTTGTATGGCTCCTGTAATCTTTAATAAAATACCTGACGAAATTAAAAACTTACCGTTGCAAAAATTTAAAAAACGTTTTACGGAATTACTTGTTGATAAATGTTATTATTCTGTGCAGGATTTCTTAAATGATAATTATTTGTAATCTCTATAATGACCTCTACTTTGTATTAAATTTGCATGCTATACTATGGCAGAATGTACATGGATCCTACATAATTTAACAACTTATTTTTATGTACCTACATTCGAAGCAAATACAGACCTATTCTATTCTAAAATAATTATATTACTTATGCAATGATGTTTATTTTAGTATCTGCCAATCAAACAAGCCTTTTACAGAGTAATGCCACAGATTAATACAGATGGGACACTCCGCAGTTTAGGCACAGATGAATACAAATGAGACACTCCGCAAAATCATTTAAATAAACAGCGACTCTTGCTACGACACAATAAAGTGCAATTCAGGTCGCACAACGCTTCATTACCTACAGTTATATTCACCTAAAAGTTGCCTTTCTTTCTATCACGTAACTCTTATACCTTCTGACTCGTTAGGGTTGTCTTCTTTTACGACGCGGCGCGTGAGTAACTATTGAACTAACGTGCGAGCCGGGGCCGGTGCGCGGCAGCCCACACTGAATTCACCCAGTGAGAAGAGCCCGCCGCGTCCTTGTAGCTTCATACATAAACTGCGGAGTGTCCCATCTGTATTAATCTGTGGTTTAGGTATGAAGCTACAAGTACGCGGCGGGCTCATCTCACTGGGTCAATAGTGTGGGCTGCCCCGCACCGGCCGACTCGCACGTTCCCATAGATTGTAGACACTTATGTTAGTAACTAAAACGCCTTTTATCCGTTCTAAGAAAGTTAATCATTCCAAGTACCTTAAGAATTACCATGTTATCCCCCAAGGTTCAATCTTAGGATCTCAAATAAGCTTAATTTATTTTCCCAACAGTCAAACAAGTTTTTTATATAATAAAATATAGACATGACATTACATAAATACTTACATGCCGCAAATAGATAGTAGAATCTGATGCTTTACAAAACCACTATAATCCATATACAATAAGATTAGACATTTAAACAAACCTTTTTTACAGTCCGTTCCACCGATTTTGACTTCTATTGCGTTGGCGGCATGACAAATGGCAGCTGCAGTAAACATTGGTATTGTAACCACTTTTTTGCCTTTAATGCCATCCTAAGCCTATGGAATAGAAGCCAAAATCGGTTGAACGGACTGTAAAAAAGGTTTGTGTAAATGTTATAAATGTCTAATCTTATTGTAAATGGAGTAGTTGTTTTACAAAACAGCTCCGTTATGTAAAACAACTGAACGACGTTTAGCGGTTTTACATAATTACTGAACTTTAACACGCAGGATTGTTTAAAAGTTTTGCGTTTATCAATGGAGCGGGTCAAAGATTAGCGGTTATGGAAAACAACGTGAAATGAAACGCCAGATTGTAGATTTTAGTTCTAAATTTAGACGCCGTGGGCCCGTGGCTCTGTGTGTCATGACAACAAACATAAATAAAACTCGAGTGAAAACAGTGGTTGGACAATTTTCAGAGTTCATAAAAGTCAGTCCTAAAAATACTTAATAGCCAAGTAATTGCGACCAACTTGGATGTAGCGCTCGCCGGTTGCTGCCGCGGCACCGCTCGCTTCGCTAGCTCGGCTCGCGCGTGGTTGGTCACAGTTCTAACCTAACCTAAACCGATTGGTCAGGGTGTCCTAGCTTAATTATTGCGACCGTTTCGGTATTAGAAGCCACACCAAACGCTTATTGCCACTGCTGATAGCTTAATGATTTTTCATTCATAAAATATAACACGACTACCTTGTAGGTAGGTGCAGCTTTCATTTAAATTAAGTTTAAGATTTTTTTATAGAATAAAAAGTATTATTTAAAAAAGAAGGCGAAATCTCGATCTCGCCTACTTCCGGGCAAGATATCGAATGACCAATCTCGACACCAGACTTAGCATGCGAGATCTCGAGTTGATAATCACGACTCGAGATTGCATTCCCTAATTAGATGGCATTGGTCACAATAAAAGAGAACTAAACATGGTTTTAAAGATTATAATACCTAGTACTTATACCTCTTTATTTATAAGAGTTAAATATATATGATTAGCGCCTATTTCATTCAATCTGCCTAGCCTTTTCCCCAACTATGTTGGGGTCGGCTTCCAGACTAACCGGATGCAGCTGAATACCAGTATTTAACATGGAGCGACTGCCTATCTGACCTCCACAACCTATTAACTGGGTAATACGATACCCCTTGGTAAGACTGGTTGTCATACTTTCGGGCTTCTGACGACCCGTAACGACTGTCAAAGATCCACAAATGACAGCCGGGACCAACGGCTTAACGTGCTTTCTGAGGCACGGAGGAGTCTCGGTATGTAAACACGGTCACCCATCCACGGACCGACCCCGGCAAGCGTAGCTTAACCTGATGAATCGACCCGTTCGGCTGTTATTACTTAGCCACGAGCTCCTCCTGATTAGCGCCTATTTAACCATAAATTTTGTTTTTGATGTTTAAACGTGTCACAACTTTAATCAACTTTTATAAATACCCCTAAGTCATCAGTATAAAGGTAGGTATGGGTAAGTACAAGTAAAATTAACATAATTAATGATTTTTTATAGTACATATACCTGAATTTGCTAGGTTTACTTTGGTTTCAATGTCCAAATGCTTCGTAAATTGTGGAGGGCGACGGCCTTTGACAATTGGGACATGTACTCCATCTTGTTCTGTAATAAGATAATTATTTTTTAAATTAGTTACCGAGTTTTAAATTGTACCTATCACTGGTTTAAATAAGTTCTTCAGACTCCACTGTACTTTATTACACGCGCGTGCGTAGCTACAAAATTTTATAGGGTATAGATTGTCTTCATGTAAAACACTCGCAAAATTTCACACTGCGCAAAAGCCGTTTTTGAGAAAAAAAAAACCTAAAGCTTCAGAAAATATAACTTTTTAACCGACTTTATTTAAATTGACATTTACCACAGACAATGTACGAATTTCACTCCTAGGTTCTTCCGTTTTACATTCAGACAAAGTGACAGCGGATTTTAATGTGTTTTATTTTTAGTATTAACTAGCAATTGCCCGCGACTTCGCGCGCTTTTTTATATACAAATATTCAGGTTCCAGGCTACATACCTGTCTAATTTCATAACGATTTATTCAGGATAGTAAAAAAAAAATACAATAATATGGCGCTATGAGGTTTGTATGTACTTAACTAAATTTTAAAAAATCAATATATCTCTTAATTCTTTAGGTAGATTTTGATAAAATAAACGCTAAATGTTACTCACAATAAAGCTCATTATCGATTTTGAATCTAATGAGTGGCTTTTACGTGATGCGGACGAAACGAACAAACGAACAAACAAACAAACCTACAAATACAAAAATTTCAAAAAATGTTTTTTACGTTTTGTTATATAGGTAATATATTTCTCGTGTATTCCAGTATTTTTTTTTTTTTGCAAAAATCTTTAATGTACAGACATTGAAGGTTTACGATTTTATTATATGTTAGATATATATATTGTAAGCTTAATTCATTTTTAAATAGCTGCTACTGTAGGTACCACAATGAACTCGATTATGAATGAAGCAAATAATTTATGTAGGTACCTAATGAAATTAAAAATAATATTAAAGTTTTATTATTTTGTACTCTTAAAAGATCGTGTTACTAGTATTACAAAAGTGTTACTAGGAGAACTTAGGATGCAAGAGCGAACGAAGCGAGCTCAGGACTTGGGGCACCCCGACTCGAAAAAGTTAGATTCAAAGGGGATGTCGGGGTCTAGTGAGCAAACGAACGAAGCTCCCCCCTGCAAGAAACTTTGGCGATTTTTTTCTTAGCGCCTATGGTTTGCGCACTTTTGGGTTTTCAAATATACACAAAAAATAGTCTATTCCAACTAAAAACAAAATTGCTACTATAAAAAAGCAATGGATTATAAAGTCCAGTGGTTCCGAAAATTCCTTAAAACCTACCAAAAGGTCATATTTGCTTTTCAGATCATCATGATCTAATAATAAACTAGTAGTTCTACAAACAGTAGACCTCGCGAGCACAAACCTATTTTTACAACAATTAATATACCTATCACTAAAGTTATAATATTTAACATTTTTTTTACAACAATTAATATATTATACCTATCACTAAAGTTATAATATTTAACATTTTTTTTACAACAATTAATATATTATACCTATCACTAAAGTTATAATATTTAACATTTTTTTTTACAACAATTAATATATTATACCTATCACTAAAGTTATAATATTTAACATTTTTTTTTCTTCTTTCATCTTCATCCAATTTTTATGAGACCAACTTAAAGTAACTACCTTTCAAATAGAAATAGAACCATCCAAATCAGATCTCATAAGGTAGGCGTAGATATCCTAAAGTCGTAAAACCTGTACTTATACCAAGTTTCTTCTAGATCGGTTGTAAAATACGAGCTGCAGTGCTATTCTGTACAAATCTCACCGTGAAAACTTAGGTGAAGTGAGCGTGGAGTGAGCTGTCAATAGTGTCAATTCCTAGCATCAGGCAGAATGACAACTCACTTCACCTAGGTTTTCACGGTGAGATTTGTACAGAATAGCACTGCTGTAGAGGATTAGCAAAAAACTGACAGACAAAAGCAAATTTTGCCAGACTTGAAGCAGAGCCGCAATAATAATTTTATAATGTGATACTAGTGCAATCTAGCTGTAGAGTATGTTGAATGAATTTTTCAGTAACATTATAACGGCTAGTATGTTAGATACTGCTAGACACAAATAGAAGGTACATAGTGAAGACACACAATTAATAACACAAAACACACAAGTCAAGACAAGACACAGGACAGACAGGAGATAAGTGTCCCCTTTCTGTTGTAATGCTTCAATCATAAGACAGTGAATAAAAGAAGGACCGGCCAACGGTACACCGTTTTGTATTGCTGACAGTTCTATATCAAGCCATTTTGTATTCAACAATGATTTGTTGGTAATATATTAGTTTGGCATCAAAATGGAATTGAATAGAATATCTTTATTTTACATAAAATATGGTACATAAATAATTCCACATATTATTTTTCTTTCTTTTTCAGCATGCAAAAAACACAATATTAAAAATAAAATTATAAACAAAAAACAATATTTTAAAAATGATGTTATATCTTAGCTTACAATTTAGGAATTCAATTATGTAGAGTGTAGCACACATTATTATAGAGCCATTCCTTAAGTTTTGTTTTGAAATAATTTTATGGTAGCTCTCTGATCTGTGTAGGAAGATTTTGACAATTTTATTATAACAAATTTATTGTTCTACTTCTTGTAGTAGTCTGAAGTGACTGTACCATTCATAAGAGTTCCTTCTTGGTCTAGGGGGTACACTACGGCACAGTCGCAGTCCCTTACCTAGGAAGCCGGCTAATGTCAAGTGTGTCCACGGTTGGAACAAGCATGTCAGAGACGCCCACGGGCAGGCTAGACTGGACCATCAATTGTATGTCCTAGG
The DNA here is from genome assembly GCA_946251885.1 of Cosmia pyralina. Lineage (NCBI taxonomy): Eukaryota > Metazoa > Arthropoda > Insecta > Lepidoptera > Noctuidae > Cosmia > Cosmia pyralina. The sequence continues at coordinate 20,970,819 of OX276361.1, read as the reverse complement.
TGGTAAACCAGTTAGTGGATCTTTGTATGATAAAATGTGTGAAAGTCGACGAGTTTTCAAGTCACGCCTAAAGTATTGTCAGAACAACCAGAACAGATAAAAATGGATATACTTGGCTCACAACATTCTGCTAAGAAATTTAATAGGTTCTGGAAGGGCACTAAGCGTTTAAATGGTAAGGCTAGTCTGCCTGTGTGCGTTGATGGCATCAGTGATGCTAAAATGATTGCAAATTCATTCAAGGACCATTTTCAGGTAATCTTCCTTGCTTGCGGTGTCTGACACTGATTGCTGCCCAGTAGAAAAGCCTATTGGATTTTCAAGTAAGGATGTGGGTGACATTATTAAAAATAAGAAGAGGGAAGTCACCAGGTCTTGAGGGACTTAGTGTCGAGCATCTGCAGTGTGGGGGAGTGCACCTGTATAGGGTGTTAGCCATGATTTACACTTTTTGTATACGGCACTCATATTTACCATCTAATCTTATGAGAACAGTGGTTGTGCCAATAGTGAAAAATGTCACTGCTGATATCTCTGATAGGAGTAACTATAGGCCGATTTCTTTAGCTACTATAATCGCAAAAGTGTTTGATGGGTTATTGGATAGGAAACTTGATTGTTTTGTAACATTACAGGATACACAGTTTGGTTTCAGAGAAGGGTTGTCAACTGAAAGTGCAATACTGTCTCTGAAACACACTGTTGATTATTATGTAAAAAGGCAAACTCCAGTGTATGCAAGCTTCTTGGATTTGTTCAAAGCTTTTGATCTGGTGTCATATAATAAGCTTTGGACAAAATTAAGAAGTGCAGGTGTCCCAGCCGATCTTGTGGATATCCTCGCCTACTGGTACAGTGAGCAGCTTAATATAGTGAGGTGGGGAAATGTATACTCAGATGAATATTCCTTAGAGTGTGGCATCAGGCAGGGCGGGCTGACTTCACCAAGGCTTTTAATATGTACATTAACCATCTGATTGAGGAGCTCAGCAGCATGCATGTTGGATGCCATGTTGATGACATATGTATGAATAATTTGAGTTATGTCGATGATATGGTGCTGTTGAGCCCCTCTATTGGGGGTCTTGGACAGCTGCTAAAGGTATGTGAAGTTTATGCTGTGGAACATGGCCTGAGGTACAACGAAAGTAAAAGCGAGTTTATGTTATTTAAATGTAAAAATAAAAACACTATTTATATTCCACCTATATTACTTAATGGTGTACATCTAAGTTGTATCGCAAAGTTTAAATATCTAGGACATATTGTAACGTGAGAATTTGAGTGACGAATTAGACATTGAGAGGGAGCGCAGGGCATTGTCGGTGCGCGGTAATGTTGGCACACAGGTTTGCTCGGTGTACTGCTCCTGTTAAAATAACAATGTTCAAGACATTCTGCCAGATGTTCTACACAAGCGGCTTGTGGGCTAACTTTACACAAAAAGCCTACAATGCCTTGCGCATCGAATATAATAATGTGTTCAGGGCTCTGTTTTGGCTCCCTCAGTATTGCAGTGCATCCGGCATGTTTACTGACGCCAGCGTAGATGACTTCTACGCAATTATGCCTAAAAAAGTTGCGTCGGTGGAGCGACGAGTACGGGGGAGCCCGAATAGCGTCCTAAGAAGATTGGAGAGAACCAATACTGTTCTGCTCAGTAGGTTCACTGAACTCCATGTGTTGCGAGACCGGTGAGCCTGCTGTGCAGGGGTAGACGGTGTGTGTAGTTTAGTTTGTTCTTTTTAATTTTTTTACTAACATTAGATAAAAGCAAAATTCTTGATACTAACAACCTAGCCTTGCCTATGGACTTTTTGTCTGAAATAAATTATTTTTATTTATTCTATTCTACTACACCTGGTACATTTAAGAAAAAAACAAAGTTAGCTTTTATTTTTCTTTTTCATTCATAGAATATTCCATAGTACCACAACCATGTCTGTTTTTATAACAATAATAAATAGCCATTACAATAAGTCCCGCCTCGAGGGAAGAAATAGGTGGTGAAGATAATTAAAATACAAGTTTAGTGCAATTTTGCAGAGCATGCAAATTGTTGGATTCAAACTTACCTGTACCTTGTAATGGTATGCTAACTTTTAAGTTAACAGGCATATTTAAATGTGATTTTGGTTTACGAACTGATCGCAGTTTTTCTGTACTCTTTCCGTCTCCTTTGAGTGGTGGCATTTTTGCCAAAATATATAGTGAACTATGATTTCGGCACATAAAAATATTTTATTTTACAACATCAAAGTTCTCCATTTCTAATATTCTTTTCTAGTTTTTACCACAGATAATAATAGTAACTATCTCTATCAATTTTTAGTTCGTAGTCTGTCTGTTTTTTTTTTTTTCTTTTGGCTTCGTAGGCTTAGTCTGTCTGTGTGTCACAGAGTCACAGACAACAAAACAAATTGTAAGATCTCACAATTTGTTTGATATACATACCTACCTATCTCACTGTAATAATGGTCAAAACCTATAGCAGAGTATAATAATAATAACGGGAGACCTATACTGTAGGTTTTAATTAGCAAAACGTGATATATTGTTAAGACAGAGGAGCTCGTGGCTGATTAATAAAGGCCGTACGGGTCGATCCATCAGGTTAAGCTACGCTTGCCGGGGTTGGTCGTAGATGGGTGACCATCTTTACATACCGAGACTCCTCCGTGCCTCGGAAAGCACGTTAAGCCGTTGGTCCCGGCTGTCATTCGTGGATCTTTGACAGTCGTTACGGGTCGTCAGAAGCCCGAAAGTCTGACAACCAGTCTTACCAAGGGGTATCGTATTACCCAGTAATTGGGTTGTGGAGGTCAGATAGGCAGTCGCTCCATATAAAATACTGGTATTCGGCTGCATCCGGTTAGACTGGAAGCCGACCCCAACATAGTTGGGAAAAGGCTAGGCAGATTGATTGATATATTGTTAAGACAGTGACAACACATTCTTAAGATAAATGTGATTATGACAAAATAGAAGATCTATGGTCACAGAAGAATAAAGTGGTAAAAAGGTTCACCACACTCACTGAGATTTGTTTCACATGACAAGTATCGCAACACCTACCTACATGTTGAATGTTTTCTAGTGCAAACGCATAGTTAGGTGATTGGTAGATCATACCTACATGGTTGCCTTGTGGATCGTTTTACTCAAATAACAAAGAAGACTAGGCAAGGAAGTGGTTTATGGGCCAATAGCGATGCGGATTTGATATTTGTGTAGGGATACTTCATCTATACTCTTGTAACTGAAGATTTACACTAATGTTTGCCCACATACAAATTATGACAGTAAATTTGACGCTAGCTATTTTAAAATCTGTGTGTGGACATGAGTTTTTGAAATCGCCAGCGAATCGCTGGCTACTTAAGTCACTGCGTGTGTACCTAGCATAATTAATATTTTTATTACATTATTTTTTGTACGCAAAATTATAACTTTTATTTAGGGTAAGTTTAATGAAGATATATCCATTCACGCACCCGGCTCCCCCGCGCTACGCTCCTTCGCACGCCCTAGAACATTTTATGTCTGCGCGCAACGGTGCGCATGCGTACACGGCTTTTATGCAAAATGTTTCTAAGAACTGATAGTAAACTAATGACTGTTTCATAAAGTTGACAGACTTGGCTAGATTACGAACTTTGTTTTAGAACAATAGATGACTTAAGTTTTCTTCAATACCCAAAAACAAAATCAATTTGTTTATGTTACCGCCAATAAAAAACAATAAAAAAATTATTTCAAAATCTAAAGCGGTAACCGTATTTTTTTTTGTCTAAAATATTGTAGTTTACAGATAACAGCACATCAGGTTATACCAAACAGTCAAATTTCTCCAAATGATTATAAACTTTAAAATCTTAACGGTTAAGTTCAAAATAGAATGAGAAAATTTGACAGTTTGTAGTAACTTGACCTGCTGCTGTGTACCTATACATATATTATATTTACAACACCAGTTTTTACAAATAAAACTGACTTTGAAGACATCGCAAGGGTTACAATTTGCAAGATAGATCGCCTCAGGTTCCCCTTAGTAGTGCATTTTAACGGGCTAGAGGAAGTCTGACTGTACAACTATTTTAGTCGATTATTGATTTGTTGGAATCAAAGCTTAAAATTCTGAAACTCTTCTTTGCAGTATGGAACGCGACTTTGTATTGACTTTGACTATAGAGGTCACTCAGGTTATTTACGTCAAGAGGAAAAAGTGTCGGCTTCTATTACATCGCCGGTCTAGTCTAGATTTTTAAATTCGGTCCACAAATCGGTCAAAATGCCTGCAAAATACAAGATTGTTATGATTCGCCACGGCGAAAGTGAATGGAACCAAAAGAATCTTTTCTGCGGATGGTTTGACGCTGACCTCAGCGATAAAGGTAAGTTAAAAACGTTTACACCTACAAGATCTTTTTTATTTATAACGTACTTATCATTAAAATATATATCCGTTCTAGGACGTGAAGAAGCGGTTGCTGCCGGAAAGGCATTGAAATCCGAAGGCTACGAATTCGATGTAGCCCACACTTCGGTGTTGAAACGCGCTCAAATAACCCTGGGCACAATTTTGAAAGAGCTAGAAAAGGAAGACTTGCCGGTGGAGAAGACATGGCGATTGAACGAGAGGCACTATGGTGGCCTCACTGGTCTTAACAAGGCTGAGACAGCTGCCAAATATGGTGAAGCTCAAGTGTGTATTTTATATTATACCTACTTTATTTCTTTTTTATCCTCAAATAAATAAATTGTATTAGGTAAATCCCAATACAATCTATTTGTTCGAATCTGCCTATCTAAGGCCTGCTATCCATAAAACCCTTTTGAACAACTGGACATGGACAAGCCTCTTTAAAGTTTTAATCCCAATAAAATTTTGACATTGATAGAGAAATTCCGGTCAGTGGGTCGTCTTACGGGCGGAGGTGAAATTCCAAGTGTAATCATTTAAAAAAAAAGTCTGGACATGTTAATTCTTTTTTCAGTACCTACTAATTTAAGGGGACTACAGGACCTAAACAAAACTTTTATAATGCCTAAAAGTATATGATCTACTAACAATTAAAAACCATACTACTATAAATGCAATCATACTGATTTTTTGTCAGATTATTCTACAAGCAACATATTAACGTAATAGCATTTAAATTTTATAGTCCAATCAATAGATTTTTTGTAAATAGGTAATTGCTTCATATTTTGCAATATATTACCAGCGTTGTGTCATCTTGCTTCTCTTGCTTTTTTATGCAGTCCGACAATGACCGCTCATTAGGTCCTGTAAACCACTTATTAAAAAAAAAAAAAAAAAAAAAAAAAATACAGACTGGCCAAAGTCCAGACGGGGGGCCGGAAAGCTGGACATGTTTATACAAATCCGGACAGTTGTTGATAACATCAATCTTGCTGCATCGTCTTATATCTTGACCTTTTTGGCAAACCTTTATTTGATCTCATAAGCAATAGAATATGACTCGAGTATTTATAGACTACCTACACATGATACAGAACTGTTTTTTATCTAGATTAAAGACTACATAGGTACCTTTATATTAAAGAAAGATCTTTTTTTTTGCTTCAAAATCCGCTTCCAGTTGACTTGTGATTTACAATTTCAACAATTTTGGCAGGTACAAATCTGGCGCCGTAGCTTCGATGTGCCGCCTCCGCCCATGGAGAAAGACCACCCTTACCACGACACCATTGTCAACGACCCACGATATGCTGGTGACCCAAAACCTGACGAGTTCCCCATGTTCGAGAGCTTGAAGCTCACCATTGAGAGGACACTGCCTTACTGGAATAATGTTATTGTACCTCAGGTTTGTCTACTAGTTAAATATTTAAAAAAAAAATCTATCATACTAATGTCTCGTGCATGATCATGTCCAATTTAACTAGAAATAATTGCTTGCAAGATACTTTAAAGCCCATTATGAATCACAAGAAGAATTTCCTTTGATGAATAAGCAGGATTTCTCTATTATTATTATTTTCCTCTGGTTTGGCTATTGTTTATTTAAGTAAAGCAGGTTTCATGTGAGTTACCAGCTTAGTGCAACTCGCTATAACTATATTTCATAAAAGGGCAGTTATTGTAATTAACTTTCTTAACAGCCTGCTATAAAACTTATGATAAGAACTTTATTTTATTTTAACTAAGTTACTAATAAAAAAACATTATTTTATTTTAAAACAGTAACTGATAAAAACGCTATTTTGAATTTTATCAAGTTACTGATGAAATACATTATTTATTTATTTTTTCAGATTAAAGAAGGAAAGAGAATTATTATCGCTGCCCACGGTAACAGCCTCCGGGGTATTGTCAAGCATTTAGATGGTATGTACCTACATCTTATTGTTGCAATACGACATGCACTACTACATCATTTATATTAGAAGCCTGAAATTGATATAACTAGATCTAGATCTCGAGATGTTGCAATTTGTAGAATTAATAAAAAATGCTATATTGTTCAGTACTATAAATAAAACGACTGTCGTGTTCGTAGTTACGCAGTCGGCCTTTGGCAGACTGTGACGGTCAAAACGTTGCTAAATGACAAGAAACTGAAGGACACTTCAGAGGTCAATCTGAATTATATCTGTGCCATATCAATTTCCAGGTCTAAGTGATAAAGCTATCATGGAACTGAACCTGCCCACTGGCATTCCATTCGTGTACGAATTAGATGAGGATATGAAACCAGTTGATTCCATGATCTTCCTTGGAGATGAAGAAACCGTGAAGAAAGCGATGGAAGCCGTTGCCTCCCAAGGCAAGGCTAAGTAATTTTAAGCAAAAATCAGTAATTTATTTTGCTGTCGTCGATAACTATTATCATGACAGTTGACATTATTATATAGGATCAGCTAATCATGTATGTATTGTATAAAGTTTCTTTCTGCAAACAACTAATAAATGTGCTAAGGAATCTCTACAGAATGTTTAAGATTGATATTCAAAATCAGCTGCTGTATCCAAGAGAGTATTTATTGGATGTATGCCAAGATTTACCTTGTAAGTTGTTACTAGGACTTTACAATATTTATCAATGTAGAGTGCTTGAGGATAAAGATTAAAACATAATGAAACATACTTCAAATTTATTTTTATTCCGGCAAGCTTTCTTTTAAATCTGCCATTACTTCATCCATATTCACATCTTTTGGGTTTTTATTACCATCATTTTTTGTAAATTTTTTGCCACTGTATTTTGCGAAAGTTTTTTGCCTGCTTGTAGATAGTACTATACTATTGTTTTTTGCTTCGCTAGTACTTTCGTTCTCAACTTCCATGGACATTGCGTTTTCATCGGAACTTGCTTTGGATTTTTTCTTGGTCTTATTTTTGGGTTTAATATCGAACCGAAATTCTCTTGGCAGTTTGTGTATGTCTACACAATGTTGACGTCGATCATTGGCGGTCGCAAATTTTAGTTTGCATTCTTCAATGTAGCAGGAGTACTGTAAAATTGTCGACAAGACATAAGTCACATTGCCTGCAGGCCACCAACATGTAGAACATTTTACCTCTTTATATTAAAAAACTTCTGTCTTACCGAAGGCTTCCTCTCAGATAGAACTGCGAAAAATGAGTCGTGATTTTCTTGTACATGCAAGTCCAGCAAATGAGGCGACGGTAGGACCTTTTTGCACCGAGCACAGGTGTACCGATGTGATGCGTTGTAGTGATTTTCGGATTCCAATAAAGATTCAGATGTAAACTCGCACCCAGGAATGCTGCATGTGGATTTTATGCTAAAACACAACATATCTGCTGAAATCTAGCTTCAATATCTGAATAAAATTATAGCATTCTGTTCATCATTGCTCATTTATCAATTTTAAGATGCTTTATTCGACCTTGAATTTGGCAAAATAACATATTGAAACTTAAATTGGACCACATGTCCAGTGTCCAGAACCCCAGACTGCAGTGCAAATTGTAATATACGACTTCCACTTCTAGAGGAAACCAGTATTCAAGTATCAACTAACGGATCGTTGCTCAAATACAAATTCACTAGATGGCCGTGCATGACCTTACCTTATGACCTTGGTGTTCAACACAATCTAACATGTGTGAATTGAATAAATATATAAAAAGTTATACATTTAAGTGTTATACTAGCGACCCGGCTCTGCATCGCACGGTTTTTAACACTTGACAAAACATGTTAAGTGAGATCAATAATTTATTGTAGGTAGGTACACATAAACCTTCCGGAATAAATCCTCTAAATGATGGTCGAAACTGCATTACAATCCGTTGCGCTATTTAGGAGAACAACGCGGTTACACAAGCAGACAAACAGCGATTTTGTTTTATACTACTTATAGATTACAGATAAGGAATTTTTGTATATTCGCACAATTGTGTGAAGCGATTGCATCACATGGTTACTTTGGCGGGGTGTGCAGGAAACACCCGTAGGCAGTGAGCCTCTATTCTTCTCAAGGATGGATATCAATCATACTTTAGAAATTTTCGGGAACAGCTGCTGGCAAGATTAATCAATAAAGCACAAGTTCAAGCTACATTATATTCTACCCCCTACCAGGTGACATCTAATAATTACGAGAAGACTAAAAAAACTTCACTGGCTAAGTAAGGGGTTGGACTAGAATAATTGTTACAGAGCTTTGTTGGTGTGTCGTTGGGTATTCAGCATGATCTGGACTTAAGCCGCTACAGTGTATTTAATTTGTCTACTTACACTTCATGGCAGAGATTTTCTTCGTCGAAGTCATAAACACCAAGTCTGGGTGGCGGTTTGTCGTTAATAAAAAATATATCATCCAGTTTACGACGACCTACGCCATATTCTTTTAATTTGACAAGGAAGTAGTTGCTGACTTCCATCCTGGAAAAAAAGATAAAAGAAGAAATCAACCATTTGAATTTACAGACAGAATATTTCGATGGTTACAAATTGTTAACGTGACATTGGCGTAAATGCACAAAGCATGCGAAGCCAAAAGAAGAAAAAAAACAAACCGACCAAGTGCCTGTCGGACCACGCTCAATGAAGGGTAGTTGGGATGAATTTATCCCAAAAATAAACTTAACATTGTAGTTGAAAAACATGTTCCCCATACATTCTAACTGCAAAAATGTAAGTTTGTACGCACAATATTGAGTGGTTTACCATGTTATTTTAAGACCATAGACTTCTTATAGTTTTTCCTGTAATCTATAAGTATAGAACTACTTATTATCTGTATTTTTTTAAAATTTTAGGCCCTGCTATTTCGGAGATGGTCAATTTTCATTAATAACTTCAAAACTATTTATTTTAAGATTATAAAAAACATATATTTGAAATTCTCATAACAAGCTCTTTCATTTGATATGTCACACAGTACCTACAGCTGGCGAAACTTTTTTTTTAATTTTCTAATTTTTCCCCCATAGGTGAACCCCATATTAATAACGTAAATAAATTAAATTAATTTATTTACGTTACACGTTCTTGTTTGGGTCACAAATATTCTGTATACCTACCAAATTTTCTGAGCAAATCGGCTGTGACAGACGGACAGATAGACGAGACGAGTGATCCTTTATGGGTTCTGTTTTTCTTTCGGACGTACGGTACGGAGCTCTAAAAAGTATTGTTTTCTGCTCAATCAGCCCGTCCCGACATACAAAAAATGAGCATGAGGCCGCCAAACCTGAGATAAGTAGAGCCTGAGTTACTAGTCGAGTAGTGCATATAAGTACTCTATTACATAATTATTATGTCAATAGGTAACGAATGGCACGTGCACGTGAAGTACATTGGATTGATTACTGATTTAAATTGCTTCACCATTATTGAAGGTAGGTAATGCAGAAAGTGCACACCTATATGAAAATAAGGACTTAATTTCCGAAGTTCTTTGAAAATATGGGCTATATGGTGTGCTGTGATGGGTGGGTCCTAAAATAATGGATAAATAGTCAGGGGTAGGTACCTAAGGTTTCAGGCCGGGAAAGTGGGGCATACCCTGTGTGCGGCAGCACCCTATTCCTCCTAAACCGTCTGCCAAGCGCAACGACCATATAGCCCATAGACGCCTAATAACAGGCGACCGATGTCTGTCAACACATCAGACTTATAGATCTGATATAGGTCGCCAGTCAACAATTTCGATTCAGTTTCAACCACTTCTGTGAGCTGTAAACACTTCCGCGTTAGTCGATTAAAAATTGTTCAAAATAATATAATGGCCCCTTGCACAATACGTTGGTGTGGTAACAACAGCCAGACTTCGAGTTTCCGAAAAGATGGCATAACATTTCATCGGTAAGTAAATAGTTATATATTCATAATTAGATTAGATTTATGTTCCGTTATTATTTATCGGAGTTCATCCTACACTGGTCAAACTTGTAGGTGGACGAAAGGTGCAAGGTCTCTCGTTGATGTCTTTCATGTTTGCGTCCCTTTCTTCTGAAAGTATTTTTTTAGCTATCTCTTTTCCTCTATTATTTGGTAAACATACCTAACGAATAATAGTGATGCACCAAATCATATGACCAAAGTTATCGAGAAAGCAAAAACCTATACTATCTAAACGAAATTTGAAAATCTTTTTAACTGACTTTAAAAAAAGGAAGTTTCTCAATTGGACTTTTTTATGTGTGTTCGCGGATAACTTCGTCGTTTAAGAACCGATTTTGATGATTATTTTTTTATTGGAAAGGAGATTTCCCAAGATTTGTTTTTGTTTGTTTCCCAATTGTTTTATTAATTAAGACATTTGTTTAACTATTACCAACCTCCGAAAAAAGTATGACTGTATGATATCTTTTTAAATAAATACGGAAAGAATTTTGATACTCGTATGTTGTTTTTATTTTTTACATTTTATGTTTAAGTAATTACATGTTAAAATAATATTAATTATTATTATTTATTTATTATTTATTATATAAGGTAACTTCACAGCTGACAGTAAGCAAACACAAATTATTATACCAAACATTACGCCAATTACGAAGTACTCGAAAAAAAATAAATGGATGAATGGATGGAGTATTAATAAATGGGAAGGTGAAAAAGCCCATTAAACATTTTATAAAGTACAATTATTATCAAAAAAATATCGATACCTTCGTGTTTTATTTAAACCTGTCCCATCCCTAGTGATACGTAATGACCTTGGAAGGGCCAATCAGAACGCAGTACCCCGCTTCCTCATACCTCAGCTAGTTGACAGAATTGTTTTGATGCGTTAAATCAAGCATTAGGCGTCTATGGGCTATATGGTCGTTGGCCAAGCGTGACAAAAGGATGTTCCTATCCAACTCTAGACATGTCAAGGCTACCATAATGAATTAGTTTTATATAATGGGTTGGTCAGTAACATGGGTGCCTGCCGTTTTGCCAAAAAGATTTTGACAAAATTTCATTACCCAAACAAATTTAAGCAACCTTTTTTTATACCATTGCAATATTTCGAATGATTTTAGTACGCATATTTTCATTTGGTCAAATTTTTACTTGGCAAAATATAAGTATAATGTCATTATGGAATTTGGTCTTTAATCAAATGATTTATTACAGCAAACAATCTTCAGACAATAAACGTTTGGTGAAATGATTTGTTAAGACAAAAAATATTAAGGCAAAAATAAGATTTTTAGACATTTGACTTGCTGGTTAAATTTGATGTCTTTTGCGTACTTCTTTGTAAGTTTTTGTGCTTGAATTTGTCTGAAACAAGTCAAATTTATGGTTACTTGATATTAGTTTATTTATGGAAGTAGTTAGAGTAGGTTAATTATTTTAAAAAAAATGGTTAGGTTAGGTTAGGTTAAAACTGTGACCTCCTACGCACGAGCCGAGCGAGCGAAGCGAGCGGTGCCGCGGCAGCGGCCGGCGAGTACCAGACACGACTTGCATTAATAGAAAAAAATATATTGTTTTTAGTAGGTTATCCGGAACTCAACAATTTAGATTAGGTTAATTTCTTCTTTAAAAAAAATGGGTAGGTTAGGTTAGGTTAAAACTGTGACCTCCTACGCACGAGCCGAGCGAGCGAAGCGAGCGGTGCCGCGGCAGCGGCCGGCGAGTGCCAGAAACGACTTGCATTAATAGAAAAAGAGATTGTTTTTAGTAGGTTACCCGGAACTGAATTATTTTGATTAGGTTAATTACTTATTTAAAAAAAATGGTTAGGTTAGGTTAGGTTAAAACTGTGACCTACTACCTACTGTGCCAGGATCGACTACATTATATAGAAAAAGAAGAGCACACATTGAGCGCCATTTATGATTTACCTCCTACCCACTTAGTAGTTCACATTTTTGTCATTGAAGTTTGACTGAATAGGAAAGGGTGAATTGAAAACTGACGATACTAAATAAGTATTTGGCTTATTTGATTTTGCATAAAAACTGTTATTCCAAATGAAATATTTGACTAAATAAAAAATGTTAGAAGTACTAGTTGGTAAACAAGTTATAGTTTAAACGTTCATTTGCCAAACATTAGGTTTGCGTTACAACTTTTTGTGAATAGATTTTTTGCTAAGTAATAATTTGGCAAATGAAATTATGCGAAAAATTTTTTGGGAAGTGAAAATTTGTCAAATTCCTTTTGGTAAAACAAGGGAGACCCCAGTAACATATATTGTTAGTCAATAAATAAATAGGTAGAACCTAAGCAAGTACTTAAATAAAAAACCGTTCAAATGCGAGTCGGACTCGCACACGAAGGGTTCCATCACGACCACCGTACAATATTTAACTCTACATAAAAAAAAAAATACTTTAGTTTAAAAAACGGTTCTTGTATGGGGACACCCTTTAATTTTTAACATTATTTTATTTTTTGTTGTTATAGGTAGCGGCAAAAGAAATCACAAAATGTTTAATAGGGTTCCGTTTGGCACGCTTTGGGTACAGAATCCTAAAGTGTGAATTAATGCGTCATTTCTTAGATTAGTCTCTTGAAACGTGCAATGTTTTTACACCTTATTTCATCAGCCTTTAGTCACGCAAAAAATCTAGAGGTTAACATTTGTCATATCGACAATGTTTGACAAAAGGAGTCTGATAGTTTGACCCATTTTAGCTCGAAGGAGGATACTACTGCTTATCCTCGGCCCTCTTAAATCGCAAGAGCTACATTATGTAGGCACCAGCTAGGTAGCTATACACAAAACAGTAAAACAGTAGTAGGTATTTGAACGCCGGGTAGGTACCCGGCGTTCAAATACCTACTACTGTTTTTATTGGTTATTTTTTTCCGAAAAACACGGATAAAACTTTAGGTGTAAGTACCTACCTAAGTTACCAGGTAGGTAGGTACTTAAGTAATTTAGAAATCCAACAGGGTTTTATAAATTCGGTTAAAACAAATACCTAAGTCTCGGTACCTAATTATTATTCTGATCAAATAGTGCAGAATATTCACCAATTAGCATTTCAGGATTGAATGCCGTAGGTAAATCTCAAACCATCAAAATATGTAACCTACATTCCTACAACAATTCCAATATACTATTATTATAACACATAAACACCCTCCCCTCGCCTCGAGTGATTATTAAGGTCAAAATCATTTTTCTATCTACGTATCTGCAGGCCAATCATATCGCTATCACATTCAAAACGAAGTAGGTACCTATTAGAAATAATAGACAGCTACTTCATTGTTAATATTATAGCGGTCTGATCGACTAAGAAAAGTACTAAGTCATGAAAAATTAACGATAAACTCGCCTGATAAGTATTGCTACCACTGATGCTCAGTCATCATGATGATAATGATATGTCTCAGTCAGTAGTAAAGTTTTCTAAATGCCTAGTTGTATAGTCTGTGGCTCTTATGTGATGCGTACGTCTGTTATGTACTTGTGATTACATTAAAAATACCTAAGTATATTATTATCAAGGTCAATATAATTACTTGATAGTTGATCTAAGTAAAATTAAAGTTAGTTTACGTTCGGCAAGTATTCAATGCGGTGCATAAATTATTACATTTATTTTAGGTATTAAAAGATTAAGAAAAAGTACATAAGTCGGTACCGAAACTTCACCTAGTTTGTTAGTTATTTTGTGGTTATTATCGGAAGTGATAAATAAAATAAAATGAACGTACGCCAAAGAAAGGTAAGTTACTAAAGTTGTAATTTTATTACGTACGATAATTACTTGGTTCAAAGGTTATGAAGTTATTAAGTACTTACCAAGTTTTTATCTAGGTGTTTATAACAATAGGTTATGATTTAACCATTCAATGCCATGGTTATACGTGAAATTACGAAACCTCGGTAACGAGAGAAGTCATTTATGTAGACATAGGTACTACCTACTTAGATTAAATAACAACGGTTGTTTCATACTGAATAATACTGACCTCGCCATTTATGTTTTCTTCATCAGCACTTCCTTTCCTTACTTCTGTTCTGTTTGCTTATTTTATTGAGACAGATGCGGAAGGCCAGACGAAAAACTACTTTAAATTTATTGTGCAGTAAAAGTATTGATTGCAAATACTAAACTTGAAAGGCAAAGGAGTGCATTTTTTATAAATTTGAATTTGGAAAATAATAAGGCTTGTTTTGGTCAGTGGGTCGTCTTAGGGGCGTTTTTACTTGAATATTTTTATTGCTACACTTGAGCAACACAAACCATTATTATTTTAATTGACGATTGAAGGACCATATCGAGCAAATAATATACAACAAAAAAAATATAATAAAAATTTCTTCAATGTGTTAATATTGCAAGACTAATAAAATCAAATGTGAAGATTTAGTCGATTAGCAACAGAGTCATCAGCTCTTTCTCGCTCATACATCTAGTTTGTTTTTTTAGTAACTCATTAGGTACTTTGTTTAATAGAAACTGTCAATACTGTCATTCTAGACAGATTGTCATCATGTCATGTCACTTTTTGTTTTTTTTTGACATTATCCAAAAAATAATAGCAGTGTGACGTTGTGTTTCAAGTTCTTTTCGTGAAAAAATGTGTACGTACCGATTGTTGAATTCCAATTAGAACTAATATTAAAATAACTGATTTATTGGTTGTGATGTTTATTTTAAGTCAACATGGGAAAGTTCAGCACGTACAGGTACTTAGAGGTGGGTATTTGTCATATTGTATGTATTCAGTGCTTGGAATGTTTATATTTTTATCTAGTTCAATTTTTCTAATACACACGAACGCTGAAATAAAAGAAAAAAAAAAAACGGAGCTACTATTTAACAATAAAAAGTCAGATTTTGTACCAACTGTTCAGTTTCACATGAATTTTCTGGGAAAATGAATAATTAAATGAAGTAATTGCTTTGTAGACTGTTAACTGCATTACTCACGGATTTATTGCTCACATAGGTTTCTAAAATAATATTAAATTATGGTTTGATTGGTCATTCACAAAAAAAAAAAGAAACTGTTTGCATGCTGGTGTTCCGCACAGAATTTCGTGTTTACTAAATAAAACAGTAAAGTGTAATGAAATAATAAATCTTGTAGAATTTTATTGTTTCATACACCAGGCTAGTAAAATACTTTTTACTACAAGTAGTTGACAAAATAATGTTCTCAGAAACACATCATAGTTAATAATGTTTCGTAAAATATATTATAAGATGTGTAATTTTTTTTACAGTTAAAAGATGATACCTCAGCCCCACATATCAATGTTAGAAGTAGGACAATTAAGCACCCGAGAAAATTGAAGAAAGTTTTTATCTTCCTCATTGTAGTGGCACTAAGCATCACATACTTTTTGGGTGAGTACTGTCATAATAATATTAAATACCTAGGTGTAAAGCACATACAATCCTTATTTATCCTTACAATATAATATAAGAGTATGTAAGGATCGTAGCAGGTGGCGCTCTAGTTTCTGGAATGGAAGGTGTGAGTTTATGTATTGGGCCAAAGTTCCGCATGATCACCTCAAAGGCGATAATCGCATGCACGGCTCACGACTCGATCGCACAATGTTTGTTTGTCACTAGCTGCGCTCTCACAGGAATATTTTCTTAAGTGAGCATGCTTAAGTTTTGTCCATAGTACAGTCAACAAAAGAGATATCTAGGCAGGGTATACTAACATAATTGTATGTGAATTGCTTCATGTTCAATTTTATATATTACTATGTTTTTGCAATACCTACTCCTACATTGTAATACCAACACAAGATTGTATATTATCACAAAATTTAACATGAAGCAATTTACATACAAATATGTTAGTATACCCTGCCTAGATATCTCTTTTGTTGACTGTACCTAGGTGTTAATATTGCACATTGAGTTTTGAAAAAAGATTCAGCTAGGTTCACTTACAAAACTGAACTTTTTCTAAAGCCCATTGTGCCATAGTAACAGCTAAGTACATGCTGTATTATGTGTAGTCCATGTTTTATTTTATTTTATTTTATTCAGGGACAATAAACAACTACGTGTATATGTGTTGAAACAGAGAAAAGATAATACAAAATATTAACAATATTGCAGCCCACTACATTATCTGCATATTAACATAAGAAAATATGATAATGAGTGCCACTAGATAGGCAATAAAACTAATAAATAATTACATCACATTAATAATAAATTAATTATATCATGCAAAGTAGAAATTATAATTGATTTCTTGGCAACTAACACAAAACAAAACAAAAAAAAAAACAAATATATAAATAGTAAAGTTTAGAGTATCTTACATTCCTATTATCATTATTGGTTTATAATAATTTCCATAACATTGCATTTAAATTTGGATTTTGAGCATACAAAAATATCAATACTAACAAAATTACAATTATAAGATTCAACCATTCGACGGATAGGACAGCGCAAACCAGAATTAGTTCGACAGGTATTAACAGCAAATAAGGTACCTGCACGCCCACCTGTTACTAAGCCACTTACAGTCTAGCCATCGAGAGAATGTGTGAATCCTGAGATCTGTTATTTGGATAGTTTCTAGTAGCAATAAGGATCAAATTTGCAAAACACATATTCATTGGTATGAAACTTACCGGTGTCAAGAATGCATTCTCTCGACAGCTTGACTGTAGTGACCCATATGTGGGATAATAACAAAAGTACCTGGTAAATGTTCTGTAACATTAAACTCCCAGTTTGGAAAGCCTGTTACATTAGGCCTGTCCACATTGCATCTATGATTGGTTGGTATTTCAACCAAGCAAACTCTTCGTTAACATGAGATATGACAGCTGAAGTGAGCTGTCATTCCAGCTGATGCTAGGTAATGACAGCTCTTTTTAACCGACTTCAAAAAGGAGGAGGTTATCAATTCGTCGGAACCTTTTTTTTTTTTTTTTTTTTTTAATTTTTTTTTTATGTATGTTCCCCGATTACTCGAAGATGGCTGGACCGATTTGGATTGTTTTTGTTTTATTCGAGAGGGTATACATCACAGTTGGTCCCATATAAAATTGATTAACTTTGCTTCGGTAGTTTTTGAGTTAGCTTCAATAATACGTATTTTTTCCCCACTTTTATATGGATGATGTTCTAGTTTGTTTTGCAGGTAGTGGTATTAGAATTTGTGTGGGGTAGGTTCCACAACTAAAAAGTGAAAAATAAAAACTTTTTTACAAAAAAAATACAACCGACTTCCAAAAACAACTACTTACAAAGTGAAAAATAACTTTAATTTCGGAAGTCGGTGGCAAAAAACGAAAATACATTTAACTAGACACCGACTTCCAAAATTAAAGTTATTTTTCACTTTGTACTTAGTTGTTTTTGGAAGTCGGTTGTATTTTTTTTGTAAAAAAGTTTTTCACCTAAGTTTTCACAAGATTTTAACAGTATAGATTGGCTGATCAGAAAATGTTGGCTTTCAGCAATTTTTATGTTAAGGAGTATGAATTGAAATTGAAACCTTCAGAGGGCCTTGATGTTCGTCTCCAATGTCCATTAGAGTGAAACAAAACATGTTCAATATCATCGTTCTCTTGCCCTAATCCCAATTTATTAAGGGTTGGCGCAACATGATTTTCACAATACTGGATCAATCAATCAATCTGCTTAGCCTTTTCCCAACTATGTTGGGGTCGGCTTCCAGTCTAACCGGATGCAGCTGAATACCATTATTTTACATGGAGCGACTGCCTATCTGACCTCCACAACCCAGTAACTGGGTAATACGATACCCCTTGGTAAGACTGGTTGTCAGACTTTCGGGCTTCTGACGACCCGTAACGACTGTCAAAGATCCACGAATGACAGCCGGGACCAACGGCTTAACGTGCTTTCCGAGGCACGGAGGAGTCTCGGTATGTAAAGCCGGTCACCCATCCACTGACCAACCCCGGCAAGCGTAGCTTAACCTGATGGATCGACCCGTGCGGCTGTTATTACTTAGCCACGAGCTCCTCACAATACTGGATGAAAGCTGATATTGGGTTCTTCAATCAGGAATTTCTCAGTAGCAGCCCAAAATCTGGACTTGTGCCTGGTTGATGACAATAGGCGCGCCCCTTATTACATGGGACCTAAATATAACTGGTGAAATGTGGGTGTACACCTCTGCCTAACCTTTGGGTATTACAGGCGTGATGTTATGTTTTTGTTTATGTGGAGGAAAGCTTCCTTCCTAATACTTATTGTTATGCGTCCAACTCACACTAATTGTGAATGATACTTGAAGAAAAACCATCTCAAAGGATGCGGTGCCCTCCGCATCGCTACCTATGATGGCACCTGATAGTCCCCATGCAGTCTGAACACTATTGGAGGAAGGCTTCTTTCCTACCTCTCAAAACCTTAAAGCTAGCTATTCAACTCACGCTTGTGATTAATAGATTACTAGCAATTAAGTTCACAAAAATTTAACATAAAAAGGGACGAATATAAAACAAATCTTTAATGATGCGGAGGAGTGAGGAAAATGTCGTGAGGAAAGTTTTGAGTATGAATGTCGATGGCTATAAGAGTAGGGGAAGACCAAAGAAACGATGGATGGATTGTGTGAAAGATGATATGGCTAGAAAGGGGGTGACTACCGAGATAACGAATAATAGAGAAGTATGGAAAAAAAGGACATGTTGCGCCGACCCCAAATAGATTGGGATAAGGGCAGGAGAATGATGAATGTCTTTTTCTTCCATTTTCTATTAGTCGTCATCTCAGTAGTCACCCCTTTTTATTAGTCATGTTTATCCGGTTCCGGGTGTTCGTAACGTAAACACACAACTTCACTATACTCGTCTTAAAAGGTGTACTAGAATGGAGTGGTCAAAAAGGGTGTGATACAGACCATGAAACGTGAACAACTTTGTCAATAGAACCAACATCGTAATCGGGAAAAAAATTATCAGCTGTCCCGTACAAAACTCCAATACCTACACAACCCAAATGTATGGGACAGCTGATAATTTTTTCTTGGTCCCATGGAGAAAGTTGTTCAGTTGATGGTGTGTAGTTCTGTACCACACCCATTTGACCGCACCTTTCTAATACACCCTGTATAAATAAAAACGAATGGCTAAATGTGTTGCTAAGCTCAAAATTCGAGAACGGCTGGACTGATTCGACAACTTTTTTTTCAAATATTATTCGTCTGAAAGTACATTTACTATGGGAATTTTGTATGGATTATTGAAATTTGAACAGGACAACGTCTCTCGGGTCATCTAGTACTTATTATAAAGTATAAACCGTATTGCAAAATAGAATGTTCAAAGTAATTACCTACTATGTAGTTCTTACAAAAGTCATTTACATTTGTTTACACTAAACAGCGTATAAGTGTGAACAGGCTGTTTAGTGAATACAGTTGTAAAGTAATGTAAACATTTGCTTTTATTTGCCAGCTGTTTACTACATTAAGTAGTAAATAGATTGAATAATAAAGGCATTCATGGGTTGTACATACTGAAATACAACAATTGAAACCCAAAACAAACGTTATGTTAGGTCGATAACAGAGCGTTATTATGTAGGTATGGTAATGAAGGCAATATTTTTTAGTTAGGTAGGTACCTAAGTACTAATAAAAAGCTAAGCATGTAGTATTTTACGTAATCGCCTAAGATTCGTGACGACTGCTAATCACACTGCTACTAACACATGCATGAGCCTATAAAATAACAGTTTTGTTTCGTCAATGTTGTCATGGATACCACCTCGGTAAGTAGGTACCAACTTCCTATAACATTGATATTCACGCGAATTTATAGATGGTCCAACAAACAACATAGCATCATTCATATCTGTATTCCGCACAGGTATTCCGTGAAGAAGGCAGAAATAGAAAAAAAGGGTGTTTGAGGGAGGATGAGGGTATCACACGATAGGAAACTTGCGACTGGAGCCGATTATACTCGAGTCAGACGGTTTAGTTTCGTTATTTCACTGTTCAGAAAGTGCGCAAAGTGCGCCTCACTTCAAAAAAAACCTCGGGAATCGGGAGAATGGGGAAACCCCTTATCGCGCCATTTACGGTCCAACAAACGTACGTTATTATACAATTTATATTATGATTAATTCTCAAACAAATGTTAGGTATCTAAAGCGGTTTGCAATCCCATTTTGTCAAATAAAGGTCAAAGCAAAGGTCAAACATCTAGAAGTAAGTATACCTACCCAAATGTTGGTTAAATATATTTTTGGTTTCAAAGCAGTGCAGTTACTATTGAATATTGCTGTTTTTGCTGCAAACTTAAAGTCAAACTGTCAAACAATGAAGCTGATTTGATATTCGCAGATTGCATTCATCATCTGCCTAGCCTTGTCCCAACTTTGTTGGGGTTGGCTTCCAGTTTACCGGATGCAGCTGAATACCAGTATTTTACATGAAGCGACTGACTCCACAACCCAGTTACTTCATACCCCTTGGTAAGACTGGTGGTCAGACTTTCGGACTTCTGACGACCCGTAAAGTCGTATCGACTCAAAAAAGAAAAAAAGATCCACGAATGACAGCCGGGCCCGGGACCAACGGCTTAACGTGCTCTCCAAGGCACCTAGGGAAAGATGGTCATGGATCAACCCACGGCAAGCGTTGCTTAACCTCATCGAACCGTGCGGCTGTTATTATTTAGCCACGAGCCCCTCACTCATTTGACAGACTACATTTAAACTTGCTATAATTGAAAAAATGGATGTGCCCCAACATGTTGGTGTCCCATGTGTGTCCCTGCTTTTGTATGACTCAAATACTATTATACACCTCTGACAGAAAAACTTCTTGCCACTAATACTAGCCTTTCGAGACCATTTTTATCAGGCTGATATAAAAGATGAACTGATAAAAAGTTGAACCATTTGGTTAAATAATTGCTGTAAACGAATATCAAAGATTGAGATAAGATTTGTACCAGGAAAAGAATAGGCTAACCCACTAATGCTTGGTGTTGTTAAGGTGACCACTAGATTATTTCACAGGTAGACAGCAGTTAATGTGCTGCCCACCAATTCTTTTTCAACAGTTAGGTATTTTTCATCTGTCCATTGTTCTCTGTAGAAAAGAACTCCGTTGTTCTGTCTTTCGGTCGTATAGACCTTGAGTTGTAGGTATAGATAGATGTTTTGCCTTGTGGTCGTATTGACCTTGGGTCGTATCGAATCGGCCTTTTGTCGTAATGACCTTTGGTGGTATTGACCTTGGATCGTATCGAATCGGCCTTTTGTCATATTGACCTTTGGTGGTATTGACCTTGGATCGTATCAAATCGGCCTTTTGTCGTATTGACCTTTGGTGGTATTGACCATGGTTCGTATCGAATCGGCCTTTTGTCGTATTGACCTTTGGTGGTATAGACAAGGGTCGTATTGTCCTTTGATAGTATTGCCCTGTGGTCGTATTGACCTGTGGTCGTTATTGACCTTCGGTCGTACCTATTGGCCTTTGGTCGTTTTGGCTTGTGGCCGTATCAAAGTAAATTATGACAGAAAAATCAACCTACTCTATCATGTGTTTCTTTTATGTGTTTTAAACTTTACATGTTTTCAGTTCCATGTGTATTATTCTATTCGACTCATCAACGCCCAGCCCAGCCCAAACCCTTGAACCTAGAAAGCTGAAATTTTGCACAGAGGTTCCTTTTATATTGTAGACAAGGAATAAGGAAGAATTTCCCGGTAGGTCATTCCCGTAGGATATTTCCCGACATCCACGTGGGCGAATCCGCGGGCAAAAGCTAGATATAATATTTGAGTTAATGATGTTACCTACATCATTAACTCAAATATTATATGAAGCGGTTCTCCCAGGCCGGGAAGAATGGCAAAATAATACATACTTGAGAACAAACGAACTTCCAATAGTCACAGTATACAATTGCATTGATGTCTGCGTTGCAGTTTGTGTACATGTAATTCGGTGTAGAATTATACTTACAGTCTTTGGTTCTGCATTTACTGCACTGCACATAAAACGTAGTCAAGATTCCAACCTGTTGTTCCTTATCCTCCTTTGAAAAGGGAGGATCCTCTGACTTGGTGGGTGTTACATCTGGTGGATACTGTCCAATGGTTGTTGTCGGGTTTCAGGTCCGGTTCCGGTGCAATACGTAGTTCCTATGTGGTTTTATACATAGATGCCGTCATAATTATTCTTTCCAAACTCATATCTAAGTGATAATGGCAAATCTGTTGCTAATTTCCGAAGCAATTAAAACCTGCTCAGGTGGAGATTCATAGATGACTCCGTCCTTTTTTTTTATTTTTTTTATTTTGTGGATGGGATGTCATCAAATGACTTCTCCCGCTCTGGGCGGAGCGGGAGGGCGTGTCAGACTTTTACTGACTAAAACCCACCCGTGTTCCTTCAGTTGCCTGTGCCAGGGCCACGGTATCCTCTTTCGAACAACCCGCGACCCCGGCGGCATCGGCCCTATTGGACCCCGTCACTGCTGACATTTATATGAGGCGCGCGTGGAACACAACGCGCCGTCGACCCGGGCCTGGTCCTTACCAGACGGCGAGCTACCCATTACTCGTCGTCCGCAAGCCCGCGCCTACGGTAGCCAGGAATCGGCAATAGATTCCCGCCGCCCAGGGCGTTTCCTGCGGCGGCTAGGGGCGCGAGGGCGCGACTGTTGCCTCTCCATCACGCGTTCAGCCTCCTCCTTCGCGAGCATTACTGCTTTGCAGAAGGAGGTGACGGCCTCCCATGCACTCTCGCTCCACACCATGGCCTGGACCAGGTTTGGACGCGAGAGATCGCCGCCTCCGCGAGAACACGGCGGTGCTTCGCCCAAGTCGGGCAGACTCCGCCCTGGAGTCTAAATATGGTGCTGTTCCACAAATAATAGGACACTTTAATATCGTGTCCAGCGTGTCCTGTCGTCTGTATTTTACAGGAACTGATAGACACTCCTGAAGGTGCTAAACTTGTAGTCAAATTATGGATTTAGATGCTATCGATTCGCTATGAAAGAGATTTTGGTTTCTTTAGGCAATTTAGAAAATAGGTGGGCTCACTGATCAAAACCTAACCTGAAGTTTTACCCAGCTAGAAGATATCCGATTCCTTAAATGACTTTTAACTTTTAATATTATGCATTATGTAATTTTCTCGACCGTGCCAACAACGCCGCTTCAAATTCCAATAATATTATTATGTGTGCATAAACATTGACTGTGTTGTCATATTAAACAATATCTGTGATTGAAAACATAATAACCCTCCTTTGCGTCGCGCAGTCGGGTAACAACATTCAATATATTTGGGTATTCTGGGACCTATGAAGGCAATAGTGGGCCTTTTCTTTCATTTTCTTGTGATCGAGTTGGTAAAATGTGGGAAAGAAGTTACATTACGTGGGTATGTCCGTGGCATCCCTATCAGAATACCAGCGATGCGGTATTTATTTTTTAAATATCGCAGTTTATGCTGAGATAGGAGCCCTTTTCACCTCGCACAGGTCTCTATTTAGTTTGAACTTTTAATTTTTGTTTTTTACTGTTTATTTTGTTACTCTTATATACTCCCTTTTAATTGTATTTCCTGTGCGTGTCCCAAATAAAATATTTTTCTTTCTTTCTTTCTTTACATACGTACCGACACAGCGAGGGTCGATGGAAGACCCGGAATTTTTCAGTAAGAGGTTTCAGACAAAACAAGACCAAAATCTCTTGCAAATTCTTCCCAAACAAACAAATAGATTGTACTTAAGTGCCTACTTAAAACATGACTACGCTACCTTGAAATTAGTCACATCTCGAGCATAGAAATCTCTATATGTTATCTATATACTTAGGAAAATAAAAATGAATGGCTGAATGTGTTGCTAAGCGCAAAATTCGGACAATGGCTGGACCAATTCGGCAATTTTTTTTTATAAAATATTCGTTGAAAGTCTGAGGAAGGAAAATTTGGGAAAAATGTAAGTGAATTTTCTTTAGGAGTTTTGTATGAATTAAGTATTGAAATTTCGACAGGAAAACATCTGTCGGGTCAGCTGGTAACTTATAAATATCTTAACGAATAAAGTGAATGACTTTAAATTACTTTTGCTTGGTTTCTGAAGAATTCTTAAACGGAGTTTAAACTCTCAATAGCTATTGATTCGACAAAATTATCTATTTAAGCGAATTCCTTCCTTATGCTCGGTTTTTGAGGTCCTCAGATAAGCCCTCGATAGCTGTAATTCACTCGATTTTTATGCTATATTCTTCCTCAACGACATTTTCAGAAACCCGATATCGAACCAATAATTCCTATCGAATGTATAAACTCCGATTAAAAACCTCAGAAACCATTAATCATTAAAATTAAGCG
Source organism: Cosmia pyralina (assembly GCA_946251885.1). Classification (NCBI taxonomy): domain Eukaryota; kingdom Metazoa; phylum Arthropoda; class Insecta; order Lepidoptera; family Noctuidae; genus Cosmia; species Cosmia pyralina. The sequence continues at coordinate 20,946,085 of OX276361.1, read as the reverse complement.
ATGTTTATTTTAATCAAAATTGAGCCTGTACTTAACAGATAGAACTAAACCAGGAATAATACTTCAGGAGAATGTAATTTATATTTCGATTGAATGAAACACACTATCGTGTTTATGTAGCATATGCGATACAGGATAAATTTAGTAACGGAAAATTTGTGAATAAAACTAAAAAGTAGCGGTCTGTATCATAAGTTAGTCTTGCCCACGGAATGTGGAAGTTCAGTCAACCGCACACCTGTGGTAACACTTGCACTTCAAAAACCACACATAAGTACTTCGACGACATAAAGCAGCTGTCAATGTCAAATTGTTCAGTGATGTGCGGGCGGTCGGACTTCTTGGGCAAAGGTACAAGACCTATGGCCCAGCAGTTCCCATAACTTTTCGACTCCTTATTGCGGTCATAATACGGTTCAGTGTGACCCGGGTATAAGGTCCAACAATTTTTTTATAATGCATATCATGTCTGAGAAGATTTGGCAGTTCCTATAAGACTTTGTGTAGGTAATTGTACAGGTAATAATCAGTGTCAATCAGGAGATTGAGAAGAATCAGGAGAGCAGGAGCTCATCCCAATTTATTTGGGGTCAGCGCATCATGTCTTTTTCTTCCGTACTTCTCTATTAGTCGTCATCTCGGTAGTCAGTACCTTTCTAGCCATATCATCTTTAACAAAGTCCATCTATCGTTTCTTTGGTCTTTCGCTAATCGTATAGTCATCCACATTCATACTCCACGATTTTCCTTATTCTTCCTCATCACATGCCCATACCATGACAGCCGATTTCCACACACAAATATGGCCCTTACACACACACACACCAAATAAACATTTTAAGAAAATTTAGATTATTAGCTAAGCAAGCCGTCGCGTCGCCTTTATTTCCTCCATTTACGATGCTCATATAATTAGTTAATTACGTCAGGTCATTGGATCATGTTTATGAGGGTTAAGTGACAATAGAATTATGAATAAATACTTATAGAAAGAAGGAGAGGAGCTCGTGGCTAAGTAATAACAGCCGCACGGGTCGATCCATCAGGTTAAGCTACGCTTGCCGGGGTTGGTCCGTGGATGGGTGACCATCTTTACATACCGAGACTCCTTCGTGCCTCGGAAAGCACGTTAAGCCGCTGGTTCCGGCTGTCATTCGTGGATCTTAGACAGTCGTTACGGGTCGTCAGAAGCCCGAAAGTCTGACAATCAGTTTTACCAAGAGGTATCGTATTACCCAGTTAATGGGTTGTGGAGGTCAGATAGGCAGTCGCTCCATATAAAATAATGGTATTCAGCTGCATCCGGTTAGACTGGAAGCCGACCCCAACATAGTTGGGAAACGGCTAGGCAGATTGATTGACTTATAGAAAGAAGCTTCATTAGGGACAGGTCTTTGTCAAATTTGTTATTTATGACTCTAAAAATTATAACCTTTTTTTTTATTTTTTTTACAACCGACTTCCAAAAACAACACTACAAAGTGAAAAATAACTTTAATTTCGGAAGTCGGTGGCAAAAAACGAAAATACATTTAACTAGACACCGACTTCCGAAATTAAAGTTATTTTTCACTTTGCAGTGTTGTTTACTAACTAGTAACTTTAAAACAATTTATTTTAAAATTATAAAAAAATATATTTTTGAGACCCTTATAGTTTGTTTTGCAGATAGTGGTATTAGAATTTGTGTGGGGTAGGTACACAACTAAAAAGTGAAAAATAAAAACTTTTTTGACATGCCACATGGTGTAGTTTGCAAAACTTTTTTTTTATTTTCTTATTTGCCCCCCAAAAGTGACCTCTATATTCAAAATTCGTTTATTTACTTTACCCGCCCGTGTTTGGGTCACAGAAATTCATATGTGTACCAAATTTCAATATTCTATCTTCTATTTTTTATATATTATTAATATTATCAATATTCAATATTCTACAATAATATCAACAACAAATTTCAACTCGGTCCATTAGATTTGGAAAGCATTAGATCCTATAAGGGTTCCGTTTTTTCCTTTTGAGGTACGGAACCCTAAAAAAAAAAAGTAATGGCAAGAGCTCCTGTTAATGAGGAAGATAAGAGTGGTTTTGTGCCAAATTCGGAAAAAATAAAAACATGAATGTAGAACGAACATGACGACAGTACCTAAGTATTTGCACAAAAATTCGCATTTTGAGTAGCGTCTGCTTACTTACATACTTTACTGTTGCTAATTTGCCAAACACATCTATAGAACGTGGTAACATTTTAAAGTTTTTCGTTAGATTTTGAGTTTAGAATGGTAATACGTGTGACGTCATACAACGTATTTTTACGGGTTTGGCATGTTTCATCGAATAAAACAAATTGTGACTGCTTGTGGCTGCCGAGTAGTGCTAAATATTCGAACATAACACCGTCTCGCTCGATATCAATCAAACGTTACACATAAATAGGTACAGTGACGTTATAATTACGTGTAAAGATATAACTATAATACAGTTCTAAGCTAGGTGTACAAATAAAGACTAATTTTTATTCACTCAAAAAATAAATCTCGAATAACTTTTATGTTTTCGAACAAAATCGTGTACATAAAAAGGTGGCAAATTACACTCAAAAACGAAAATAATAATTATAGAAATTAATAATGGGTTCTGTAGAGTGTAGACCAAATGTTTCAACATATTAATTTTTCCGTCCCTAATACAATAATTGAATACTGGAAAAAGGACTCGCACTGTATGAATCGTATCGTTCGCGAGTTTACGCACTAATAAATATTTTTATCAATAAATATTATAGCCTGTACATGGCCTTAAAACAAGTTTCGAAGGCGAGTTTCGCCAGCAGTTGACGATATTTCTTTTCAATGTCGCATTACATGTCCATAGATTATGCGAAAACCAACTTTAATTCAAAGGCAGTAAAGCTTATAATTAAATAATTATAAGCTTTACTGCCTTTGAATTAAAGTTTGTTTTAATAAGCAACTCTGATAATGTATTTGCTCGTTGGATATAATAAGGTTTCAGCTAGATGACGGTAACAGTTGAGTTTGTTTCGCAGATAGATACATATCCGTTTTTTGGGAAGTGAATAAAGTGAAAAATCATGAATGGAACGGCCACGTTAGTGCGTACTGTTTTATCTCTATCAGGTATTTTGTTGTAGATCTTGGTTTAAGAATAAATAAACGTTTAAGGCGAGTAGAGCCGTGAACCGGTAGCGCCACCATTGAAAATTTTATAAATAAGTCTGGAGATATGGCAAAAAATTTATAGCAGATAACGCTAAAAACGGTCGTTTTTGGTGTTACCTGCTATGACTTCGAACCTAGCAGGTTTAGTGTTGATCTTTTTGATACAAAAAATTCTACCTCATCTGACTAAAAATGAGAGCATGGAAATTTCAAAAAGTTCCATATCTCCAGACTTAATAATTTTTTTTTTCTAAGGTGGCGCTGCGCTTTTGGCAGCTATACTCACCTTATTATTATGTATATTTGAATCAATGTGTAGATTTTGATTGTAGTTTTAGATAATTATGTAATTAAATATTCATTCTATTGAATTGAAACTTGTGTATTCGTATTTTTTTTAATAAGTTTATCTTGTTGTGGGTGCGTTTATAAATAATTTCGCATCCACTAACATCCAGACCAGGAAGTTATTTGTAGCCCAAATTAAAATTATAATATTACTAACCTTTTATAAATAAATAAAAATATGACCCAAAACATACCCAATAGATTTTTTTATTTGAATTATATTTTGAGTAACTTAAAAAGTATCTTCTCAAATAGAAAAGGAGTATTTATTAATAAACACAACATAAATAATGACACACTTTTTTTTTTACAATTAATGTTTTATGTGTGGAAGCTTGTTTTATTTTAAAAAGCCATTAGCCGTTCATTGTAATGGTGTTCAGTTCACTACCATATTTATTAGGCTATGTAACAGGAAATATCCAACAGAAAATATTTTTAATCTGAGATTCGTAGATCAAGGTTTTTTAATAATAATCCTAACTTCGTAACTAATATTATAAATGCGAAAGTGAGTTTGTTAGTTACGCTTTCACGCAAAAACGGCTGTACGGATTTAGATGAAATTTAGCACACGGGTAGACCATGACCTGGAATAGAACATAGGATACTGTTTATCCCGGTTGTACGTTTCCGTGGGATAATTTTCGATATGTACGCGGGCGCCGCCGGCGAAGCCGCAAACAAATGTTAGAATAAAATAAAAAAAAATAATTAAAAAAAATTTGATAGCGTTTTTACACGTATCAAAAAGTCCTACTTTTTAGGGTTATATTATTACTTACTTTATAAATTATATTAAGTCATTTATTAACCCATTTGTATGGAATTCGCAGGCAAAGACTGTCTTCTGTAACCAATTTAGAAATGTGTAGTAAAATTCTCAACTGTCTTCTGTAACATATGAAACTGCGCTCCTTAGTAGGCAGGAAGTCGTTGGATAGGTCTTTAAAAGTAGGTACACCAAACTATATCTATATAAATAAAAAAATACTTTAAAGAAAGTAAAAACCGACTTCAAAAACTAAGCTAAGTGCATTGAAGAATTGAAGACACCGACTTCAGAAGCTGTTAAGTTTTTTATGTAAATTATTTTATTAGTTTTTGGTTTTTGAAGTGGGTTTTTACTTTTTTTAAAGTACATTTATTTTTCCATAGTTGAATAATTATACAATTACCTACATAAGGAAGCCCAAGACGAACGAAATAAAGAATCATCAAAATCGGCTTAGAAATGCCGGTGCATTTTGCATTTATGTAAATCACGATAGTGAAAGAATCAGCAAAATTGGTTCATTAGTTTTTGAGAAAATCGCGGACAAACAAACAAACATACATACATACGGGTCGAATACAGAACCTCCTTTTTTGAACTCTGTTCAAAATTAATCCCTATTTCCCTTGGTCACGCCATAACTTGAGAACGACTTCACCGATTTCAATCATCTTATTTTAAAAGTTTTTTAATGAGAAAAATTAAGAAAATTGCGCAAAAAATTGGAACACTTCAGAGAACTTAACAACTATTTTAACTTCACGCGTTTACATTTGTCGTATCTCAAAAGGTTCGGACACAGATAATCTATCATAGTAAATGCATGGAATTGGATAGTACTACTTAATAGTGGTAGAACAAGGTTAAAAGTAAATAAATATTTGCTTGGTATAGAACTTATACCACGTACAGTTACGGAAAATTGACTCTCGGGAAACACCCACACCACAATCGCGCAAGCGGATCCTCTTGAGTGACAAAAATCCGTAGATATATTTGTACACTGTGTAGTCCACACACACTTGGCCATTTCTTTAGAATTCGTATCGGCTATAAAATCTCGAAGGCATCTCATTGTTGTTAAATCAAGTTATGTAATAATGTATGTATATTAATTTTAATCGATTATTTTCGGTAAATGTAATTTAATTTTCACGTGTCTAAATTTATACGTAGTATAAAAAAGTAGATTTTCGTGTCTCTGCCTGTAGTTTTTTTAACTACATAAATGGATTTCGATATGGTTTTCGTCATCTTCAGCTGTACCCGGTTAGACTGGAAGCCGACCCCAACATAGTTGGCAAAAAGCTAGGCAGATTGGAGATTGATTTAGAGAATTTATTCCGGAAGGTTAATGTGTAAATTACATTAATATTAAAATGATATATAGGTACGTAATATACAAAGCTCGATGTTTTGTAAAGTCTTGAAAACCGTGCGGTGGAAAGCCGGCATTTAATAATATTATTATGAAATATAAAGTTTTAGCTACATGATAGGGTTCCGTAGCAATATTTATACACTGTTGTGAGTAGTCTGACTCATACTTGGCCGTTTCTCTAAAATTCGTATCAGCTATAAAATCTCGAAGGCATCTCATTGTTGATAATCATGCCGCTGTTTATAGTGTTTTTATCGATTATTTACCGTAAATAATTTAAATTTAATAGATATGCTCGAGCCTTAATCTATATTATATTAGTATAAATAAAGTTGCTTTGTTGTGTTTGTTTCTGTGAGAACGAGTTGTTCTTCTAAACTACGCAACGGATTATGATGCGGTTTTCACCATCATTTACTTATAGGATTTATCGCGGAAAGTTTATTTGTATAATATTAAACTTACATAATACTTAAGTACTTAAGTATCGACGTTTTCTCAAATCGTAAAAACCGTGCGAAGCTGGTCGCTTGTTCAGTATTTTATTAAGACTAAATATGTATTTGCTCAGTAATTAAGTTTAGATTTAATTTAATTTGGTTGTGAATCATAAAATAATAAGCACTGCTCTGAGCAGATTATAAAAGGTCTCAGTTCATTTGTTGTCAAATTAAACAATGTCCCTTTGTCACAGCCTTTGTGCAATTGTTTTGTGAAATGTCACTTAAAAAACAAGATGGCGGAATTAGTTCCTATTTTGGCCACGAAAAAATAACCTTGTAGCGCTGTATTATGGATTTATTTAGAGAGCATCTACTTTGCCGGAACTTTTTAATATTATGTATTTACTAATCAATTGTAAGACAGCCACATTGTGCCAAAGTTTAAGGTTGGACTAGTCGCGGGCTCGAACTCACTAGTCGGATTGGCCAAAAAGCACGCTGTCTCACCTGACATAGTGTCCGGCAGAGATAATATCATTGATGAGCAGTTAGACGCTAGTAAAATAATAAATAGTTAGTAGTAGTAAAGTAAAACTAGTATTAGTGAAACGAGCGCGTAAAAATTTACGAAAAGTCCTGTGGGAGATCGAGTTTTATGATAAAACCACTACTTAAATCAATTACAAATAAAGTACATTAAACTCTTCGATAATTGAGCTTTCTCGGCACCGACTTTGTTTTGGAGATTTTACACGTCTTTTGTTGTTTATTTACTCCCAAAGATGCGTTAAATTAGCAAGAAAAACGCATCTTTGTTGGCTCATAACTTTTTAATGGCTTTTTATTTTACTAATATGTCTCCGCACAGACAACATTAATAATAAGGCAAAATAATGTCATGTTTAACTTTGGATGCAAAATGTTAAACAGTGGAGTAATACCCTCCCGAAATTTGTATGAAAAAAATATCGACTAGTTCCACCTTAACAGTACCTATACCACACGTGGATGGGTACATATCAACTGAATAAATACCCCTATGGACGAATAGATTAATTAAATATTACGTATTATCTTGTTATGTAAAATATTTTTTTTTTTCAGTAAAAAAAGATGATTGTCGTAATAGGTACTCGTAATTGTTTAATATCTGTACAAACACCTAATAGACTAGAATTATCATATTGTACAAAGTTCAATTCGGTCAAATATGTCATGTGATTAATTGTTTAACCTATCCCCGCTAGTAATATAGATACTAGGACCAATGCTAGTATAACATTAATTCGTATTTAGTTTAAGATCATACTGGCCATGTAACAAACGACTGTGTAATTTCTTGAGAAAGAAAACATTTTTGACAGTTGAAAACCCGCGAAAAGTTTTGGCAGCTATCAGAAAACGCTGGAGAATTTTTGACAGAACTTTTTTTTTAACTTACGATGTTGGCAAAAGTAGTGTCTGTGTTCTTCAAATTCAGCATAAGGTTTTATGTTGCAGGGTTGTTTGCGGGCCAGTCACAATGGCTGGATGGACTCGCCAAGAGTTTGGGGTACGAGAGCGTTTACCACCACGCGGTCATCATCGATGCCGGCTCTTCGGGGTCCAGGGTGCTTGCTTATAAATTTAGAGTACCTTTTACAGGTGAGTGCCTATTTTTCCTTTTTTATTTATTTATGCTTTGTATAAGATGTACATGGGAGATTGGCTAGAGAAGGCAACACAGAGAGAAGAGTGGAAGGCTATTTATGGCGTCTTTATGTGTTCCCTGAAGGTAAGGTGGTGGTCAAGGATCACACCTAGGTATTTAGCTCGCTTCTCTCAAAGGATCGGCTTGCCATTACATAGTGATCGGGCTGGGGAGGGGCGGACGAGGCGACGTGGTCTCGACAAGAGAACCGCCTGAATCTTATCGGGGTTGACCTCGATTCTCCGTTTCTGGTACCAAGTGCCTAAGATGTTTGCGGAGATCTGGAGAGTGCGAGCGATAGAGTCTTGACAGCGACCAATGTAGTAAATGGCAGTGTTGTCGGCGAATAAAGCCAACTGAGCCTTTATACTCTTGAGAATGTCGCTGATGAACAGCGTGAAAATTAGGGGTGATAGCATGGATCCCTGAGGAACTGATGCGCGAATGGGATGAGGGGAGAAGAGTGATCCCTCAACACAATAGCGGAAGGTGCGATCCGACAAAAAGTCTCGTAAGATGAGCACGAGACGGTCTGGCACACTGGACACAGAGTTGATAAAGCTTATATTATGATAAGCCGTTGTGCCAGACTTTGTCGGATGCTTTCGCTATGTTGGAGAACAACACGCCCGTCATCGCTTGAAGAGAGAGAGGACCTTTGCCCAGCATGGGACAATATAGTTTGATACAGAAAAGGTTTCCAAAGCTCTTTATAATAGGCAGTTGATTTTCCTGGGATTCGCCGAGCTTAATTGACTTGTGCTCTTTTGCGGTTGATCGCAACTGTAGATTCTGGCTCATAGAAATAATGATTATGTTCCAGGAAAATCTGACACATCCAAAATTACAAAAAAAATTGATGTTTTTTTTTTTGATGGTTTGTTATTTGAGAAGAAGAAACTATTTTCAAACTTTCAAACGTTCTATTTTCAAAATTTTTTGTTTAAGTATGACTTTAAAGTTTTTATGTTTTTTTTTTTAAATTTAGCAAGTCAAGTCAGTCAAATAGGTCCTCCACCTGTTCCATTTATACTTTTTATTTATAAGTTTAAAGTTTAAGATAAGTTATTTATCAAAAAACACTTATTACGAAACATATTTCTATGGTTAGACCAATAAATATTTAGTTAACGATAAAGTTAATAGTATTGTTGATTAGGTACTTATTCTGTTTCATTATTGCTGATAGCCTAAAACTGATATTAATAATAATAGCCATTTAGGTTATTTCCTACAATTCCTACTCATTTCATGAATGCGTTCTGTTAGGATGGTGCTCCGTGGGTCCTTTTCAATGAAAACACTAGTTCTGCTACACTGAATTTATTTTACTGAAACTTGCACACCAAAATTACAAAAAAAATATGTATGGGACAGAATTTGTGGGTTGACTGCAACGCTATGCATAGCGAGCAGTTTTATATAGTACAGTGAGCTGCATCAATTGGGTACCCCAGTTGTATTAAAATTTTAAAGTAATGATAGAAGTTATTTAAAACAGTTCGAATATAAGAACCCGACACGTATACCGTAGCTTAAAAAAAAAAATGAATTAAATATTTCGAAACACAAAAGCGAAAGTGTTAACTTCCTATTCAATGAAATATGGCAACTTTCCACGATTTTTTGGATTTTTCATTAAATATTTAATTTAAAATACAAAAAAATCGTGGAAATTGTCTCTATTAATTGATATAAATTAAATAACAGCTGCCTCGTAGGCCTAGTTTAACTAATATAACTTGCTAACGTCCTGTTCTGGGTTCAATTCCTGGTTCTAGCAGTGTATCAATATTAGCCCGGAGTGCAGTATACATCTCTGTCCCTACCCCTTCTTGGAATACAGGCATGATATTATTTTCATGAAAATATCATCTAGTATTATTTATGTAACCTCATTTACCCTATAGGTAAGTATAATTTTTGCTAAAATAAAATTAATATAATATCGTCTTCGATATCTTTTTTTTCTTTCTTTTTTTTTTTCTTTCGTTTTTTCTTTCTTTTTTTTCTTTCTTTCTTTCGATGTCTTTGTTTTAAGGCCTCTGCCTCGAATTTTACGGGCAGCAGGGCGACAGCGGCGGCGGCGCGGGAGCGACAGGATTTTATGCGTAAAAACAAATGGACCGGACCTCGAAAATTACGGCGCGGAAGCGGGGCGGGACAACGCGAAACGGGCCGCCGCCGCCGCCGCACCGCTGCCCGCGAAATTAGAGGCAGAGGCCTAATAGGTATACGGGCTGGTATCCGCAACTCCACGACAGTGCGCGTGTTTATACGCAAAATACGCCCATTGTCGTGGAGTTGGATACCAGCCCGTATTACCTATCACCTAATATCGTCTTCGATCACCGTACCCAGGAAATATGAAATTGTAATTACACATTATTTCCACTATTGCTGGTACTTGTACATAAAACGCAGTTTTATCAGTTAGCGGTTATCTTGCGACGGTAAACTATTTAACGATGTCGTGTATGTCCTTCAATGAAAGTAACTAACCTATGTTACAAAGTATTTACATGTGTTTTTCATGGTAGACGCCGTTGAGTACTCGTTTAATAAAACGAATTTCATGGCGCATTTTTTCAATGTCACTGTTCAATTTATTATTTATACATACATACATACATAAACTCACGCCTTCTTTCCATGGAGGTAGGCAGAAACTACAACTATTGACTATTTATCTTGATAAAATAATATATTTTTGTACCGAATCCTGTAATAATTGTTTATATGCGCTTACAGGATTCGGTACAAAAATATATTATTTTATCAAGATAAATAGTCAATAGTTGCAGTTTCTGCCTACCGAGCGAGCCGCGAGCCAATGTGAGCCGGGCGGCTCACATTCCTGTTCTGAAACACCCATTCTCTGATGGGCGCGAAATTCAAAATGGTTTTCAATAAATTTGTAACTTCAGATGGGCCGGCAGGCCGCAGGTTGAGTATAGCTGGTCTAGAAGCATGAAATTTAAAGAAAGAAAGAAAGAAAGAAAAATATTTATTATTTATTTTTTTATTTTATTTTTTTTATTTTAATTTGTGCAAGAGTTCCTTGTATAACGAAGGTCCATTTCCGTAGTGCTCTATATATAAAGATTATGTTTTGGAATGGGCAACTAGCTTCACCTTTCTGACTAATTGACCGACTCTTTGACAATTCAAAAGTGCCTGTAATAGGGATGATGACTAAAATATTTTTTTTCATGTAAATTACAAAAAAATATTGGTCACGTATTTTTTCTTTTTTTTACGTACCTAATTCAAAGATTACGGCGATACATTGAGTTAAAATGTGGCACGACGTCTAGCTAGGTTTTATACGTAGTTTGTTATGGTTGTGACGTAGCGAGCCCCCACTCCCCAACTTTAATGCGTTTTGTCTAAGTATTTTTTTTATTAATATTATATGATAAAGCAAAAATAATATTGTCTCTAATATTGTTTTTATTATCTGACTGACGGATTAGTCCGTCATGCCATGCCATGCCATGTGATGCCTGGGTAAGAAAAAAATCTATTTAGATAGCCTTTTTTTTACCCAGGCATCATATCAATTGGTTTAATTGAAATAAATGCTTTGAGTATTAGTTTATGGAAGTATTTTTTTTTTGTTTTGTTATTTTTTATTGTCACAAATGAGAGCATTCACAAGAATTTGGTACATAGATACAGTATTTATTTATTTTTACTTAAGGTACTGAAACTGATACCCAAACTAAGTCAGGGTTTGTATTTTGGGAATTGGTCCTCAAACGTGGAGCTTGTGCAGCTCGTGGCTAATACCAGCCGCACGGGTCGATCTATCAGGTTAAGCTACGCTTGCCGGGGTTGGTCCGTGGATGAGTGACCATCTTTACATACCGAGACTCCTCCGTGTCTCGGAAAGCACGTTAAGCCGTTGGTCCCGGCTGTCATCCCGTTACCGGTGCGGTGGACAAACTGTCTTAGTTTACATGGAGCAACTGTCTATCCGACCTCCAGACCCAGTTACTGGGTAACACGATACCCGTAGCATTACTTTAGTATGAAATAAACACAATCATGCTATGTAAGTTCTTGCAAACTTGCAAACGCTTGTTAATATGACTATTTCTGAATTGTTTAGTTGTTTAAAAAATATATGTAAATAGGTGAAAATCCGATTTTCATCCTGACTTAGCATACATAGTAATTCACGTTTCTGCCACTAGATGGCTGAAAATAAATTATTTTTATTATAAAGACGTTTAATAAATATAATACAGTATCGACAACTATGTAGGGTGGGTTTACACAGTTTGCTAATATTGCATAATTATTTACTACTTACCCTACCTAATTATAACAAAAATTAAGCCAATATCTAATCAGAAATCTGAAGTATTTTGCAAACAGTCAGTTACACAAAACAATTTTTAGTAAACAGGACCATTTCGGCTGTTCAGTGATGATAACATCATGATTCATGGCCTTTTTTAAAATTATTACTGTGGTGTCGCTTCGCGGACTGTGAAAGTGCAGTCGATGACTTGACGACTTGACGACTTTTTTTCTCCTATACTCCACGTTTGAGGACCAATCAATCTGCCTAGCCTTTTCCCTACTATTTTGGGGCCGGCTTCCAGTCTAACCGGATGCAGCTAAATACCAGTATTTTACATGGAGCGACTGCCTATCTGAGCTCTAAAACCCAGTAACTGGGTAATACGATACCCCTTGGTAAGACTGGTTGTCAGACTGTCAAAAATCCACGAATGACAGCCGGGACCGACGGCTTAACGTGCTTTCCGAGGCACGGAGGAGTCTCGGTATGTAAAGATGGTCACCCATCCACTGAGTCCACTGACCAACCCCGGCAAGCGTAGGTTAACCTGATGGATCGACCCGTGTGGCTGATATTACTTAGCCACGAGCTCCTACGTAGTTGGGAAAAGGCTAGGCAGATGATGATAAATAATGATGACGATTTAAGTAATGTAGCAAGCCTGCTATGCCAGATCTTTTATATTCGAAGTATTTTTAACGAATACGATCTTTAGTTTCTGCCTATCCCCGTGGTAAAAGGGCGTAAATGTATGTATGTTTGTTAATGACACATAAATGTGAGATTAATGTTTAGTGTACAACCTTGTTTCAGTATTCGGCCAGGGTAACTTGGACTTAGTCGATGAATATTTTGAACAATCCAAGCCGGGCTTGTCATCTTATGCCGATGATCCTGAAAAGGTAAGACAATATTACATTTCAAGCCTATTGGCCTGGCTGCTTTATCTTTGCAGTCTACTCACAAGCGCTACTGCGCTTAGGCCAAGCTCACCAAATCATGCTCAACAGTAGTTGAGCGTGATCCCGCTGGATCGGGCAAAGTGAATTTGAGAGAAGTTCGCTTAACCACACAATTCGGTTCGGTCACAAATGATGTGAATGGTCACAAGGATTTGTAGCTATACGTTGGATTTGTGACCTGTCACTTGCAATAGGCGTATACTTTCAAACTGTCATTAAACACGCAACACAAACACACAACAAAATTAACACAAAGAAAAAAAAACAAAAACAATTAAATTTCTGTTGTGGTCGATCGACAGTTGAGTGGTAAACGTAACTAAATATATGTGGGTATAGTATACACAGCTGCCGTCTCGTTCAAGGATCCAAGCGTCATCATTCTCCTGCCCTTATCCCAATCTATTTGGGGTCGGCGCAACATGTCCTTTTTTTCCATACTTCTCTATTATTCGTCATCTCGGTAGTGACCCCCTTTCTAGCCATGTCATCTTTCACACAATCCATCCATCGTTTCTTTGGTCTTCCCTTCTTTGGTCTTCAAGGATCCAAGCGTATGGTCCTTAAAAAGATGATTTTTACTCGTAGATATAAACGAAACAATACTCATGAATTAAAAACAAAGATTCTCAGTAAGAGATTCAACAGGACTCAATATGGACACTTTTGCTACCTTATTACATGATGTTTACAATTTTTATGCGATAGTTCGCACATTTGTGCATTGCGTTGGATGACTTTGAAGATGGACCATGGTGGAAGTATGTACTTTAAATAAAAATACAATATTTCACTTGTAAGAGATAGCGAGTATTGAAGTCTACTGTGTTGTGCCAGATCTAAGTCAGAAGTGATATCCTGTCGTATTTACAATCCTCCAATTCAGCGCACTTGTGCGACCCATCGCACAAATTGGTCCTTCGAGCCGGATCACTTGTGCGACCCATAGCAAAATAATTATTCGTTACCCTTACAGGGCGCGGACACAATAGTGCAGCTGATAAAGAAAGCTGAGTTCTTAACGCCGCCGAACAAACGAAAGGCGACGCCCTTGATCGTTCGCGCTACAGCCGGCCTTCGGCTGCTGCCCGCGGTGAAAGCGCAACAACTCATAGAGCACGTCGCCGATGCTATTAACAAGTAAGTGAAACAAACAACACAAAAAGTTAGTGAAAAACCACGATGCAACAGCATGTTGCATCGTGGTTAAAGGCTTTGGAATAACAGTTTAATCACATACGATAATGTATATTTCCAGACTGGGCTATGACGTGGCACTGGACGGAGTTAAGATCATGGACGGCTCTGATGAAGGCATCTTCATCTGGTACACCATCAATCTTCTGCACAGTAAGTTGACACAATATTATTATGGCTTAAATTAAGTAAGACAAGGGTTGGGACTAGTGCCCTTAATACAAGTTATTTTGATGACATTCGTTGAGTTGCACGAAACCAACATTAGTTTAACGGAGACTTTAAAGGACATTGCCCGTTTTGTAAGGGAAGTTGGGTCCCAGTGGAAAATGCTTGTGCCCTGAAGATTTTTATTTTACCTAATAGTAAAAACATAGCATTTTCATAATCGGAAACCTTTTTTCACTTTATCATCCTGGTTCAGGAGATATCATTATTTTTCTGTTTTAAAAATCTAGGTTATAATTACAAATTGACAGACTATACATCACCATGAGCATAAGAATTATGTCTCTATTACTTTATGCATAAAGTAATAGAGACATAATTCCATTAGTTTATGCATATTATTATACTTTTTTTTGTATCTTATCAAAAGGATGTCGACGTAATGTTTAACTATTAATTATCTTTAATTTTATTCCCAAGGTAAAAAAAATTGTATAAAAAATAATTTGCACACAAAAAAATAAATAATATTTTTAGGTTATTATTCCAAACAGGCACACGACAGCACAAAAGGGACCTGTCCCGTGGCAATGTCCTTTATGCCATCCCTTATATTTTGTATCAAATAGAAAGTAACAGCATCAATTTAAAGACTCCGTTAAACTAATGTTGGTTTCGTGCAACTCACCGTTAGCAATGGTGCTGATTTAATGAAGTCTTGTATGATTTGTTAATTAGCTTTTGTTATGCAAAATAAGACATTTATTATGATCATGATACTAGAAAATGCACCGATCCCAGGGTGGTTTGACGAGACTCGATTACTCGAATGAACCCAAAGATTCACACTAGCCCTTGGAGCCTACACCTCAGAATGTGGGTTAGGTATACGCAAAGGTCATACAACGCCCTGCGTGTGCAGTATAACAATGCGTTCAGGATGCTGGCGCGGCTTCGGGGTTGTTTGCTGAGGCGAGGATTGATGGTTTTCATGCCATCATTCGAAAACGATCTGCCTCGATCCTCCACAGAATGCGTGCCAGCTCCCACAGCATCCTGAGCACGTTGTGCGGTAGGTGGGATTGTCTGATGCTGCATCACTGGATAGGACTTCGTACGTCTACGAGTATGTACTACTCACTACGTGGATAATGTGAGGTTCGACTCCAGGCTTAACATTAGTTTTAGGTTTTGTTTTACTAACACTGTATGGATCTCTGGTCTGAAAAGAAAGGGTTATTTATTTATATTAAGGAGTAGACCAGGGGGCCCGATAATGGTAGGGAAGACGTGCCCTTAGAATTATCAGAGCCGCACCGGATATGCATACTAAAGTAGGCAAAGGATGCAAACAAAAAACGCCAAAGTATAGTAAAAGCTCAGAATAATCCGTTTCATAGCCGTGGACCGGGTTAAGAATCAACAATCCGTTCCATCACCAAAATAACTGATGTCACTCGGAAAGCTGCCACGCTTAAATGGAATTGGGCTGAACACATCTGTCGCATGTCAGACGATCAATGTGCCAAACCTACGACCCAATGGGTCCCTTTTAATGGCAAGCAACATCGCGACAGGCCCAGACGCATATGGCGGGATGAGTTGGGGTTGAGTTTGATGACTCCTTTAATAAAGATTGGTCCTTGGCAGCTCTGGACAGAGAGAGGTGGAAAAAGAGTAGGGAGGCCATTACCCAGTAGTGGTACAGTTATGGCTTATAAAAAAAAAAAATGTAAATCATATTTATTCTATCTATTTATCTAATATACGCGTTTAATGCGTTCCTTGCGAAACATATTGTGTGGTGTGACTATGAATGACAGGCTGAGGAATGTGTGATAAGGCAATGGTGCGGTTTAAAAGAAGATGTAGTGGCAAAATGGGGAAGGTCGGGCAAAGCTAATTGTAGATAGCGTGATCGTAACTAGGTCCCTAAGGCCTATAATAAATTTGATATTTCGTTCACTCATTAGTTAGATTTTATTTCACTACGTCGTTATTTTCGGTTATTTCAATATTTTCAATTAAGTATTTGACATGGAAACTGTCGGAATTTAGAAACTTAAATATTTTCTCGTAATCGCTTTCTTCAAAATGTTTCGAACTCAGTTTAATTAAAAAAAATCTTTATAAATAGCTTTAATCTACAATCTTCTATTTAGAGTCTGTCTCCACACAACAACGCGTTATTTTTGTAAAAATAAAATGAAACCACCTTACGCCTTGTATTATTAGCTTCTGTTGGGAACTAGTTACGACAGCGCCATTTCGCCAGTTGCCTTCCGTTGAAAAGAGTATACTTAGATGGTTTGGTCATGTTGAGAGGATGAATGAAAGAAGACTAACAACAGGTATTTACAAGGCAGATGTGAGTGGAAACGCCAGGAGAGGACGCCATAGGAAGACATATATGTCTTCCTACGGCGTCCACCAATCCCAATACACCAAATGGCATATCAGAGCACACGATCTCCACCACGATATGATCGAAAAACTCTCTTCACTAACGATCAGCGGCCTCGACGATCCCGGTCCTGCGTATACGAGATATGGACAATTCAATCCATCCCTTTTCTCAAATTATTTTATTTATTTATTTATTTATTTCCAATACACGTATTAATTATGTACAATTGGTTTTAGCCACACAACGAAAACCTCTCAGGGCTTATCTGTGTGCTGGCAAGCCGCTCATTTAAATTTACAAAAAAGTTTATTACTGTAATGATACATAAAATATTTATATAATGATGATAACAATTTATTGGTGCATTAAGAGAAATTTTGTGTAAAAAAACGTTTGGATTTGTACTTATAACTTTTCGAACCCATCCTGTACAACATTTGCAAGTCCTCTGGAAGTTTATTAAGGAAAAATGGTACCAAATATTCTGCAATCCTCATGCCGTACACGTTATTGAACTTTGGTAGGATGTATTTACTTTTAATTGGTATCGTTCTCAAAAAGTCAGGTCTTGTTTTTTCGGTTAGCAGCTCAGGTCTATTGACTTCCGCAAGAGTAAAAAATTCAACTTTATTGAACACATTCATAACATTACAATATTTATAGAGGTCGTCGTCACTATTTTTGAATTTCTTGTTTATACACACATCAAAAGTGTCTAGGGATCAACATATATTTTTGCAATAACTTTTCTCCTGATTGATATTAATTAAAATTTTCTTTAAGGATTCGTCAAATAAAGTGTTTTCGTTTGTCACAGTAACGATAAACCAAGTCACCTTTGCATTAATAAAGAAATTTGCCATTTTCCTAATAAAGGGATTTTTGACATTTGAACCACTAACATTAAAGTTCGAAAAAAAGACTGAAATAACAGTTTTCTTTAAAATTTTATTGGGTAACTTAAACAATTAATAATCCGTGTTTCTACCGCGAACACTAACAACACAAGAACATCGGTTTGGCATACTCAAAATGAGTTCATCCAAATCACGCTGTGGAATGGCCGCCCATGTTCGTTGCAACAACAAAAAAAGGTCTTCTTGCGACTGGATACCCTCCATATTCGGCAGAGCTCTTCTCTGTAGCATATCCCATGCATGCTCAATCGGGTTCAAGTCTGGCGACTGAGCAGGCCAGGGCAGGACATTGATGTTAGCTGCGGCGAGAGTCTGTCTTACAACTCTTGCGGTGTGCGGTCGTGCATTATCATGCATTAACTGAAATAAGGGACCGATTTGCACTTGTAGAGGAACGATGACGTCTGATACAATCGTCTCAGCATAAATTTGAGCGTTGAGGTTGCCTCTGATCCAAATCAACTCAGTTCTTCCGCCGATCCAAATACCCGCCCATACCATGATGGTTCCACCACTATAAGGATGGACTTCCTGGCAGGATTTTAATCGCTGTTGGCGTCCAGGGGTTCTCCAGTGTCGTATACGTCTTGTATCCGGTCTCATACCAAAACGAGACTCATCAGAAAAGCACACGAAACGCCATTGTTCTTCTGCCCAATTTCTGTGTTCAAGAGCCCATTGATATCGAATCCTACGATTGTGCATTGCTATAGGTGGTACCCGTAGCGGTCTTCGGGAATGAAGGTTCACTTCATGCAAGCGGTTTCTGACTGTTTGGTCGCTAATTAAGTTCCCTGAAGAGTGATGAAGCCTCGCGGCTAACATCATGGCGGTTATAGTTGGAGCTCTTCGAGTTAAGATTTGAATGTATCGGTCTTGTCTCCGTGTGGTGCAGCGATACCGTCCTCCATGGCGCTCAGCCACGGTACCAGTGCTTCGGTAACGTGTCCAAAGTCGACTGATAACACTCTGACTTGTATTCAGAGCTAAAGCCACAGTACGTTGCCGGGAACCAGCTTCTATCATTCCCACGGCTCTGAGCATTTCTTCCCTGCTTAAATGACGTCGCCGCTCCATAATAACGTTGGTTTTAATCAGTAGTAGGGAAACAGTAGCACTAATAATGTCTTCAATGCGTTGTATGTTTTTATAGGGAAAATATTGACAGCTGATTTTCATCTTTTACTCGAATTTGATTCACAGTTCCTGATTCAAATTATGAAATGCACCAAAAAGGATCCATATAAATTTATAAAATCATAAATTTATTACAAAGCCACATCTCAATCTCAAGAAATCCGCATAAAAATGCTTGATCCCTAGACACTTTTGATGTGTGTATGTTTTGGTGTAATTACTTTTAATATTCGTAGTTGTAGCTTATAGATATCTGTCAGGTATGTATGATAAGTTCTCCCATAACTGCTTAGTCCATAGTTGATAACCGATTCTGCTAGGGCCATATATAACATTCTAAGCGTTTTGTAAGGCAATTTATATTTAAGTATAATAAGCTTACCTAGAATGGACCTTAATTTGTTGCAAACGTAATCTTTGTGCGGTCCCCAACAGAATCGGCTATCAACTATTAAACCAACTTACATGTGCTTATCGACTACTTCTAATAGCGGACATTTGCAAGTCTTTGGCGAGTTATGGAGGCAAGTGTGTTCGTGTGCTATAATTTTAGGTACAGTGGAGCATTTGTTGTGTGATGAATGTATGTGAACAATTTTTGTTTTTGTTGCGTTTATTACTAAAATAGAATAGGCGAAATTGAATACCTAAATCGGAGAGGGGCAAGCCGCTCCACAAGAGAACGGCCTAATCCCCCCGTCAGCATAGGCTTTGACTCGTAAAGTCACTCCTAGATTATAAGTAGGTAATTTCAGGATAGGTTTTGACTCGTAAAGTCACTCCTAGATTATAAGTAGGTAATTTCAGGATAGGCTTTGACTCGTAAAGTCACTCCTAGATTATAAGTAGGTAATTTCAGGATAGGTTTTGACTCGTAAAGTCACTCCTAGATTATAAATAGGTAATTTCAGGATAGGCTTTGACTCGTAAAGTCACTCCTAGATTATAAGTAGGTAATTTCAGGATAGGCTTTGACTCGTAAAGTCACTCCTAGATTATAAGTAGGTAATTTCAGGATAGGCTTTGACTCGTAAAGTCACTCCTAGATTATAAGTAGGTAATTTCAGGATAGGTTTTGACTCGTAAAGTCACTCCTAGATTATAAGTAGGTAATTTCAGGATAGGCTTTGACTCGTAAAGTCACTCCTAGATTATAAGTAGGTAATTTCAGGATAGGCTTTGACTCGTAAAGTCACTCCTAGATTATAAGTAGGTAATTTCAGGATAGGTTTTGACTCGTAAAGTCACTCCTAGATTATAAGTAGGTAATTTCAGGATAGGTTTTGACTCGTAAAGTCACTCCTAGATTATAAGTAGGTAATTTCAGGATAGGCTTTGACTCGTAAAGTCACTCCTAGATTATAAGTAGGTAATTTCAGGATAGGCTTTGACTCGTAAAGTCACTCCTAGATTATAAGTAGGTAATTTCAGGATAGGTTTTGACTCGTAAAGTCACTCCTAGATTATAAGTAGGTAATTTCAGGATAGGCTTTGACTCGTAAAGTCACTCCTAGATTATAAGTAGGTAATTTCAGGATAGGCTTTGACTCGTAAAGTCACTCCTAGATTATAAGTAGGTAATTTCAGGATAGGCTTTGACTCGTAAAGTCACTCCTAGATTATAAGTAGGTAATTTCAGGATAGGCTTTGACTCGTAAAGTCACTCCTAGATTATAAGTAGGTAATTTCAGGATAGGTTTTGACTCGTAAAGTCACTCCTAGATTATAAGTAGGTAATTTCAGGATAGGCTTTGACTCGTAAAGTCACTCCTAGATTATAAGTAGGTAATTTCAGGATAGGCTTTGACTCGTAAAGTCACTCCTAGATTATAAGTAGGTAATTTCAGGATAGGCTTTGACTCGTAAAGTCACTCCTAGATTATAAGTAGGTAATTTCAGGATAGGCTTTGACTCGTAAAGTCACTCCTAGATTATAAGTAGGTAATTTCAGGATAGGCTTTGACTCGTAAAGTCACTCCTAGATTATAAGTAGGTAATTTCAGGATAGGTTTTGACTCGTAAAGTCACTCCTAGATTATAAGTAGGTAATTTCAGGATAGGTTTTGACTCGTAAAGTCACTCCTAGATTATAAGTAGGTAATTTCAGGATAGGCTTTGACTCGTAAAGTCACTCCTAGATTATAAGTAGGTAATTTCAGGATAGGCTTTGACTCGTAAAGTCACTCCTAGATTATAAGTAGGTAATTTCAGGATAGGTTTTGACTCGTAAAGTCACTCCTAGATTATAAGTAGGTAATTTCAGGATAGGCTTTGACTCGTAAAGTCACTCCTAGATTATAAGTAGGTAATTTCAGGATAGGCTTTGACTCGTAAAGTCACTCCTAGATTATAAGTAGGTAATTTCAGGATAGGTTTTGACTCGTAAAGTCACTCCTAGATTATAAGTAGGTAATTTCAGGATAGGCTTTGACTCGTAAAGTCACTCCTAGATTATAAGTAGGTAATTTCAGGATAGGCTTTGACTCGTAAAGTCACTCCTAGATTATAAGTAGGTAATTTCAGGATAGGCTTTGACTCGTAAAGTCACTCCTAGATTATAAGTAGGTAATTTCAGGATAGGCTTTGACTCGTAAAGTCACTCCTAGATTATAAGTAGGTAATTTCAGGATAGGCTTTGACTCGTAAAGTCACTCCTAGATTATAAGTAGGTAATTTCAGGATAGGCTTTGACTCGTAAAGTCACTCCTAGATTATAAGTAGGTAATTTCAGGATAGGCTTTGACTCGTAAAGTCACTCCTAGATTATAAGTAGGTAATTTCAGGTCTAGACCTGATGGGATCCTACATCCAAAATTTCTCACACTTGTTTTATACAATTAAATCGTGTGTGAAAAGAATTCAACAATAGGTGGCAAAAGATCCCTCCCAGGACAAAATGCGCCAAAATAAAGTACACCCAATGCTCTTGTAAAATTATATTTTATAAGTGACATGTAACATAACTAATGAAATAAACATCTATTCTATTCTATTCTATTCTATTGAAAAGAGTATACTTAGATGGTTTGGTCATGTTGAGAGGATAGACAAGGCAGAAGTGAGTGGAAACGCCGGGAGGGGACGCCCTAGGAAGACATCTCACTATATGTCTTCCTAGGGCATCCACCAATCAACATCACCAATAAGGTCACTAACTTATTAGTGATGTTCTTCAGAAAGGTCAGGTGCGTAGTACTCGGTAACTGGCGTTTGTGTGTGACTAGATGTTCGTATGTAAGGATCGTAGCAGGTGCGTTCTGTACTTTCTGCCTACCCCCATGGGAAGAGCGTGTGAGTTTATGTATGTTATCTTCTATCTTTTGTCCGTGGCTTCGCCAGTGTGGAAATCGGAAAATATCCCACGGGAACGTAGGTACCGTGGTGGCTACCGGAAAATTCTTCCTTATTCCTTCTCTACATTATAAAGGGAACCTCTGTGCAAAATTTCAGCATTATAGGTTCTAGGGCTGGGCGTTGATGAGTCAGTCAGTCAGGACTTCTCTTTTTTTATTTATGTAGTTATGTTAACATTTCATAAATCCTAAAATTACCTCCTACAAGAATGCTCATAGATCTGTTCCCTATTTCAGATCTAATAGAGAGCGATACGATGGCAGCGTTAGACCTGGGCGGCGGCTCCACACAGATCACGTACCAGCTGAGTGACGCCGACAAGAGCGCGTACCCCGGCGGCGATCAGTATGTAGTGCCGGCTGGTAACAACATCACCCTGTACACACACAGGTGAGATTATTATGTGAAATGTGTAGATGCGAAACTATACAGGATGAAATTTAATTCATGGGCATCCTGTTAAGGGGTCATTGTACTCATCATTATGAACAACTTTTAGTATGGGACCAAACTTGAAATAGCGAAAAAAAATCAGATGTTCCCTACATTTTGACGAGTTATAACGTAAAAGTAGGGAACAGCTGTTTTTTTTTTTTGCGATTTCATGTTTGCTCCCATAGTAAAAGTTGTTCATAATGATGAGTACAATGAGCCTCTAAGAGGATGCCCCTGAATTCAATTTCATTCTGTAGTTCGATAAATAATCGTATTCAGTATTTTGACAGTTCAAATCAAAATAATGTGTTACCATACTAACACAAAAGCTCTCTGTCCACTACACCGTACCATACCATGACCGTGCTATGAACGTATCAGACACGGAAAGAAACATGATACGAACTACTATGTGATTTGTGGTACAAGTGGGCCTGTGATGTCAATTTGGAATTAATAACTTTATGTCCGTCGGAATAAAGTTCAAAATACAATTATTACTTAAAGATGGTAAACGTTTATGTTATTTGTTACAGCTACTTGAACCTAGGCTTGTTGGCTGCGCGTTACGGCGTGTTCCGCAGCGAGAGCGACAGCAACAGATCGCAGGAACTCAGCTCGGTGTGCGTAGACCCTATCATACAGCGCGAGCCCTGGACATATGCTAACAGCAACTACTTTGTTAGGTAAGTGTAGCGAGCAATGATATAAATCGTTAGATTCGCCCAACCACCGTGTCGAAGTACGGTCACTTTTTTGTTTCGTTGACGAGTTGGTCGTGGCTTTTGGATATTAAGCCATTGGCTATCACAACTCACGACTGTCTGCACAATGATCTCCGAGTCCTTATCCCACATGTCGACAACCTTGCGATGCCATGTCAAGGTACTTGATTTGCTTATCTTTCTTGGCTTTCACGAGGTCATCTTCACTATGTCCCGCTGGTTTCGCCATCCGCGTTGAGTATAAGTGTCCGTAAAAGTCTTCGACCTCCTCGAGTATCTTGGACGTTGAAGTCACGATTTTGCAGTCCGCAGATCTTAGTTTCGTCAGATGGGTCCCCCCCATTTGCTTTCGACACTCGGTTCTGCTCAATCATGACCTTATTGTCGAGGGGGTCGGAGCACCGAAGGTCGCGTCGCGTCAGCTTTCTAGACCTTCTTATCTGATGAAGACGGCTGCGTGGATGGCAACTCTCGTCTTTCCCTCATAAGTCCGACAGTCTCCGAGGAAAGTTTAAACACTCTACTTTTCCGCTGCAACGGGAAAAGTCTGCGGGACACGTCGCATAGTGCTTTGACTGCCTCGTCGGCTTTCTCGTCAACAGTGACTGTGGTTTCCAGCAGGGCAAATCGATTTGAAGTTCCTTTGGAATTTTTGGAGCTTACTCTCCAACCAGCCGTCTCAGCTCGGAAATCGATATTTAGAGTGCCTCGGACAAGCCTGTGATCGAGGAGATCGAGAGGAGCTCGTGACTAAGTAATAATAGCCGCACGGGTCGATCCATCAGGTTAAGCTACGCTTGCCGGGGTTTGTCAGTGGATGGGTGACCATTCTTTACATACCGAGACTCCTCCGTGCCTCGGAAAGCACGTTAAGCCGTTGGTCCCGGCTGTCATTCGTGGATCTTTGACAGTCGTTACGGGTCGTCAGAAGCCCGAAAGTCTGACAACCAGTCTTACCAAGGGGTATCGTATTACCCAGTAACTGGGTTGTGGAGGTCAGATAGGCAGTCGCTCCATGTAAAATACTGGTATTCAGCTGCATCCGGTTAGACTGGAAGCCGACCCCAACATAGTTGGGAAAAGGCTAAGCAGATGATGGACAAGCCTGTGATCGCTTCCGGTATTAAACCTACTGATCTCGGAGATATCTCTAAATATGTGCTTATCCGTCGTATGAAATCTATTTCGTTGCTTGTTATCGGGGCTCTGCCAGGTCCGTTTCCTTTGTGGTTTCTTTTCGAAGAACGAATTTACCAAGAAAAGGCCCTGCACTCTGAAAAGTTGACCAGCATTTGCTCCCTGTGATTCCTGCGCCCCAAGCCGAACGGTCCGACTTTCGATTCGCCGCGTTGTTGTGCTCCCACTTTGGCATTGAAGTCCCCGTTGTAATGTCGCACTGCTGGGTTACCTTCCCATTTTCCACACACAACTATCCACTGCCAATGCGGGTCATTAAGCGTTTATATTCGTCTGTGGTTTAGCGGGGCAAGCCGCGCGCACGGCAGCAAGCCCTCGGCGGTGTACAACGCGTGCCACGACGTTGTGCGGCGCTACGTGCTCGCCACGCTGGACTGGGAGCCGAAGCGCCCACCGCTCGGCAGTGTGGCCGCCATGAGCTACTTCTATGACGTCGCCGCCGACGCTGGCATTATCGGTAAGTCTTCTTTTTCGTCTCGATGTCAGGACAGCGAAATAAAGTTTTTGGCCCAAAACTTCGGTAAGTCTTGGGAGTATAATTTACAAGGCTTGTGCCCGACTGGACTATTTAACTCATTTAGGGGGTGAATTTTCAAAAATCCTTCCTTAATGCTCACTTTCGCAATATAACGGTCGAACTCTTGTGCTTGTTGATATCATAAAGTCATGTAGAAAGTGTAAGCGAAGCGAAAGTGCGAGCAGTCTCGTATCGCGTCACTTCTCGGACGATGACTTTATAATACTACTGGCTGTTCCAACTTGTCGTACTGTTGCACGCTCCAAGTCACCTATTCCTCGGACATTAGCCGCTGTTAACGCTCTCCTGAACTCAAACACAGATTTTGATGTGTTTGTGACTGAATGGAAGATGATTCTGTCAGAGTGCTTGAATTTTTGTGAGAAGAATGCATGACTGTGTTAAACAAACTATATATTATGTAGTGTAAGTAATTATATTTAAATAGTGTAATAGGTTTCGGCCGTTCTATTTAAAATAAATAAATAATAAATAAATAATTTTTCGAGAATTAGTGCGTCGAAATTTCAAAAATATGAAACCAGTCTGTGTTAGTCTAACTTGAATATTTATTAAGTTATGATTTTCTTACAGACGTGATGACAGGCGGCACAGTATCAGTGGAAGCATACCGCGCGGCGGCCATGCTGGCGTGCTCGTCGGCCAACGTGGACCAGCCCTGGGCCTGCATCGACCTCGTGTACGTGGTCACGTTGCTGCAGGACGCCTACAAGATCGACAACAACAAGCCCATCAGCGTACGTATACTTAGCGAGGCATCTTAAGAGGGCTGTTGCGATTTGTCACCTCTCTCGCTCACACGGGACCAAATTTTTAAGAATGTTAAATGAAAAGATGCTTTTTTTGAAAAATGTAATCAATTAACGAACTAGTAAATAATATTAATTTAATGGATAATTATTAAAAATTGGTCCGTGGATGGGTGACCATCTTTACATACCGAGACTCCTTCGTGCCTCGGAAAGCACGTTAAGCCGTTGGTCCCGGCTGTCATTCGTGGATCTTTGACAGTCGTTACGGGTCGTCAGAAGCCCGAAAGTCTGACAATCAGTCTTACCAAGGGGTATCGTATTACCCAATTAATGGGTTGTGGAGGTCAGATAGGCAGTCGCTCCATGTAAAATAATGGTATTCAGCTGCATCCGGTTAGACTGGAAGCCGACCCCAACATAGTTGGGAAAAGGCTAGGTAGATTGATTGAATTATTAAAATCACATTTTTATTGCGGCATTTATTTAACTCATCACAAACACATAATACTTTTTGAGCTGAGGTTATTAGATAACACAATAGAAATGTATTTTCAAAATTAAGTATCTATTAAATTAATATTATTTACTAGTACGCTAATTGATTACTTTTTTTTTCAAAAAAGCATCTTTTTATTACA
Source organism: Cosmia pyralina (assembly GCA_946251885.1). Lineage (NCBI taxonomy): Eukaryota > Metazoa > Arthropoda > Insecta > Lepidoptera > Noctuidae > Cosmia > Cosmia pyralina. The sequence goes on along the minus strand of OX276361.1, from coordinate 20,919,530 downwards.
CAATCTTAAAAATTTGGTCCCGTGTGAGATAGAGAGAGAGAGGTGATAAAATGTAACAGCCCTCTTATATTACATGCTAAAAGTGGCTCAGCTTTGTCCAGCTTGGGTTAACGTGGTCTAGCCTTTTTTTTTGTTCTGAGGTGGTAAATCCTCATGAATTTACCTCTTTTCTCCTGGAGCGGGCGGACGGGCTGTCAGACTCTTACTGACTAAAAACCACCCCGGTGTTCCCTTCCTACACTTGGGCCGGGGCTCATGGGAACTTGTGCGCCTTCCATGATCCCCGGCTGGTGCCGCACCTCAGGGCTGCGGGAGTGAGGTGTAAGATTCCCCGCTTGGCCCGGTAGCTTTAGCGTTTAACTCTTATAAATTACGGGTGGTCAGTCTAAGAACTATTATTGAATTATTGTTATTTTCAATTTCTTTTATAACATGTTGTAAACTTGTAAAGAAATGTTAAGGACGCTGTTACAAATTGGTTGTCAAATCATTACTTTTTTACACAAAAGCATGTTTATTAAATAAAATGCTTTACATTCTTAAAATGTTTTTTGGCCAAATTGTTGATAGATGTGCATGGTACGATTCTGAACTATAAATATTATTTTGAATAGGTACATTTTCTCAATATTTGTACTGAAGTAAAAATTTTCAGTCCGGTACATTTATTGAGAAACTGTACCTATCTAAAATTATATTTGTAGTTCAGAATCGTACCATGCACATCTATCGACAATTTGGCCAAAAACATTTTAAGAATGTAAAGCATTTTATTTAATAAACATGCTTTTGTGTAAAAAAGTAATGATTTGACTACCCATTAGTAACAGCGTACTTAAGGCGCGGTATTAGCTCAATATTTACAAAAATTGGTTTCTTGGATTGTCCAGTGTGACGTAACGCAAACAAACTTTCCGACGCAAAAAATATGGTGGACAGAGAAGGGCTTAAAGAAAAATTTTAACAGAATAGAATAGTAAAAAATAGTTTGATATTCCCAATAAAATTTTTGGAAGTTGCTCCACAAATATAGACTTTGGCGTCGAACATCTCTGTATTTTCAGCGATGGCGACATTCCTTTTTTTTTTAAAGAAATTAATAGAATTAGCATTTTTTTAAAACTTTATTTTTAATTTATTGTGTATATTCTGAATATTCTAAAGAAAACCCGGAAAATAAATGCACACATTCGCAGCTTAGTCACATCTCGGCAACACAAATATTATTTTCAATTTTCAACCTTATTTCAAGCCACCTAATGGTGACAATAGATTACGCGGTTGTGTGCCGTTTAAAATTGGTAGTCAGTCCGCGCCTTAACTTATGTTTTATTATGCGTACTAGTTATCGTTACCAGTTTGAGTTGACTCAACCCATATTTTTCTCTCATACAACTAATAAAATCTTTCTTTCTTTTTCAGTTGTTCAAGAAAGTGAACGGCCACGAAGTCTCCTGGGCGTTAGGGCTCGCGTACACGACCGTTATGAACCGCATCGTGATTACGCCTTAGTGACGTGACGTCATCGTCACCGCCATGACGTCAGCAGCGTGGCAGTTAAGATTAGTAGCTGAATAAGTCATGTACCTGGTCGTAAATATAGGACACTGAGTTTTAGAAAAACTTCTTCTTTGTAGAGGGTCATCTGTGTCACTCACAATGGTATTATTGAAAACTTATTGTTGCATTTGATAGCCCAATTCTTGAGGAAGGCTATAGGCTATTTAGCTTCATGCTATGACCCTTAGGAGCGGAGCAAAAAGAAAAAAAAAAAATGCTTTGCGAAGGGTTGTGGATCAAGAAATTTCACGCGGACGAAGTCGCGGGCAGAAGATTTCATTGGCCACTCATAAAGTCATAACTATAGATCGGATATTCGGATGCATATTTACCTAAAGTTGAGGTATTGGCTTATGTCGAAAAAATCCCGGCATTTCGGGATTTTTTCAAAAAATCGGGGATTTATATTTCTGATTAATCGAATGTGTAATTAATATGCATCCGATTATCCGATCTTTGCTCATAACTGTGTGTATCTCTGTTTAAAGCTCGATGTGTTATATTTACGCTCGGGTACCGTGCAGTGGTTTTGCTCGTTTTGCTATAGGACTGGGTCGTAAACGAGCTTAGCGGATATTGTGTGCGTAAGTCGGTATCTGAATAAAAGGTATGTGAGGTTATGCCATTTTTATATTAAAACTTTCATAATCATTCAAGTTTTATGGTAATTCCACAAATTTATTTATTTCGAGTAATCATTATGTAATTTTTTGTCGCGTAGTGAAAGTGTATGAGAATAATTGCTGCCCGTACACGTACACACGTACACCGACACGTACCGTACACGTATTTTAAAATATTTACTCACTCTTAGAAATTGAATGCTTTAATTCTAAGACTTGGGCGATTTCATTATTTCGGTTTTGACTTCCTCTGATTTTATCGTGTGATTGTGTATAATCCTTTTATGCTAGGTTTTAATGATAGAATATCGACGCATATTATACAGGGATGTAACATTTTTTTAGAAGACATTGCGAGTCCGTTTCGACCCAGTCCATACTAATTTTAACTTTTTAAGTGATTTGACCTGAAACCATTACCTCTTCGGTACTCTATGTGATATAAATAATATGTATCTTAAGTATTTTATTGTTTCTTCTCTATTTCTCTGTATTTGTAAATAATATTTCGCTGAAAGCTGGTATTTATATTTTCGATGAAGCAATAGTTCGACGCACATTGTATTGTATAAGAATGTACGTTGTAATATTGTTGCCAGTTAGAAAATGTTCGAATTTAATGTCTTATGACTAAGGCGTAATATGCACTGAAACAGCAATTACACACACTTATAAATAAGTCGTTATTTTATTGAACATATGCGTAAGCACCTTTTGTCCTAAATACATTAATCCTTCTTCACAGCTTTTTAGCTTTGTTGCATGGAACAAAAAGTGTCTCAGTATAATTTTGAGAAACGCTTCGGTCTGTCACTTACTAAAGTTGGAATAATATTGTGTGGAATTTTAATAAAATAGCTTAGTCTTGCCAAACTTATGCGTGAATATTTCGATATTAAAGAGGTCTTGCCCAATGAGCATAGGTCGAAATAGGTAAAATATAAATACCTAAACTTCGAGGAAGGAAGTAATCAGTGTGGATAATACCTCCTATATTTATTATTTATGACACTTTGAATACATTAGTAACAAATTAAATGTTTATAATAAATTCGCAATTTCTTAAATCCCGAGATTTAATCGTCATGTTTATAATTTGGGGTTTTTATAGGAGGTATTATCCACTCTTGTTCCTCGAAGTTTAGGTATTTATGCTCTATCTTTTCCGACCTCTGCTAATGACACACAATTACCTTTTATTGTGCGACCCCCGCGGACCTAACGCGTGTCAATGGAACCTTTCAGAAACCGGATGTAACTCCAATGAGAAAAAGAGAAGTAGTTTTTTTGATTCCTCAACTTAAATTGAGGATTTCAGAGAAGTTGCGGTTTCGGTGTGTAATGCGTTTACAAGCTATTTAAAGATGTGTATAATACTTTATACACAGACTTGAAGATTTTCTACGTATCTAGCAACATTATAAAAAAAGTTATAGATCCAATAATCAAAAATGGGAAACTGTCAATGTACTGATACAAAGAAAGATAAAGTATCACGATTTTTGGAATCTATTTAATTTGAACGACGCTTGTAGCCCCCGTAGGGTTAGCTCGGTATTATTAACTTATGTGGATATAATTTTCGTTGGTTGTGTACTGTGAATCAATTCCAGATTATACGGGTATAAAATAATTTCAGTATGATAGTTTATTTGCAGGAGCTTGTGGCTAAGTAATAACAGCCGCACGGGTCGATCCATCAGGTTAAGCTACGCTTGCCGGGGTTGTCCGTGGATGGGTGACCATCTTTACATACCGAGACTCCTCCGTGCCTCGGAAAGCACGTTAAGCCGTTGGTTCCGGCTGTCATTCGTGGATCTTTGACAGTCGTTACGGGTCGTCAGAAGCCCGAAAGTCTGACAACCAGTCTTAACCAAAGGGGTATCGTATTACCCAGTTACTGGGTTGTGGAGGTCAGATAGGCAGTCGCTCCATGTAAAATACTGGTATTCAGCTGCATCCGGTTAGACTGGAAGCCGACCCCAACATAGTTGGGAAAAGGCTAGGCAGATTGAGTTTATTTGCAGTCGATATTCTTAAAGTGGCCTCACTGTTTTTCTTTCCGTAATAAAATATCTCAGTGCGACTTTAAAAAAATAACTTTCCCTATTTTCGTGACTATACCTTTCTTTGTGTGAGTTACCATAAATTCTTTTAATTACTAAACAGGTTGTATTTGCACGTATATATCAATTATATCGTCACAATTATTTATAATTATGCACAATTTAATTATTATTTAATAATATTGCTCATTTTATTTACGTATATTTCTATTAGATTGAAATTATTAAATAGTAGTCTTGCAATAATACAATTAATTTTATTTATAATGGAATATTTAAGTTGAATTTTATGGACTTATTGGTTAAGGAAACTATGCAATGGAAGATCTATTATTTTTAATTATGTAGCAAGCAATGTTAGAAAATATTGTAAAAAAAAAATCTAATATTGAAGTGTCTTGCGTGTTAGCTCAACAGATGCTTAATGTTCTTATGTTGATCGGCATGAATCGGCACTGCTGGGCGGTAAAATACAGGGTGGCAGGGAAATCGACACGTAACCTGTGTTACCATGGATTCATTCCATGATTTTGGACCCTCCTGAGTTGAAATTTTTCGTCGGTTATTTAAAAAATGTAATAGTAGTGGGTAGTTTAATGAATGCATTATTCTCAAGTAAGTGACATTATGTCTTTATTGGGAATAAAGTTTCTTTTAAACCGAAACCGAAAAGTTGTTGTTCCATACATTTTGACAGCGTAGGTATTGCACTTTTGCAAGAAACACCCGATTTTTTTTTTTAATAACCGACGAAAATTTTAACGCAGGGAGGTCCAGAATCATGTACTGCATCCATGGTAAGGTAACACGTTGTGCGTCGATGTCCTTGTCTACATTCGATTTTGCCGCCCGACCTTTGCCGAATCATGGCGAATCAAGTTGTGCGGAACTGTGTGTAGCACGACTTATATTGTTAATTTCAAACAATATACAGAAACAGAATTATGTTTGTATGTTCACAATAAAATTGGAAAACATTTGTGTGTCTGGTGACAACTTTTAACAAAGAGGTTGCTTAGTAAAGTATTGTTGTGTTTAGTTATGTTAATTAGCTAAAGCAGAGAATATTCATTATATTAATCCTCAAGCGTTCCGTGTACGAAACTTTCTATATTTTTTGAGTCGAAATCCTCTTTTATTAAACAAGGATAATTGACACGAGAATAATATAAGCATTTTATAAAAGACATTATATAATTTGTAAAGTGTAAAATTATGTTTTGCAATTTATCAATAACGTTTTTTCTAACCAGTGGTTAAGAAATAATAGAATTATATAGCTTAATTTTATGTTATCCGTGAAAATGCGAGAATTTTAAGTTCAGGTAGATTAAGTTACCACAAAGTATGTTCCCAAGTGAAAAGCATTATTATTTTAGTTTCCTATAATTATTATAAATGAAGGTTGTATGTGTGATTTAAGTTATTTAATAACTTATTATGTAAGTTCTTATGATAAGCACTTTCAAATAAGGTATATTCAAATGCTATTTTTATGGGGACATTGTTTTCTTTTTTGTAAATCCATATATGGAACATTTTGTAGCTATCTGTGCATTGTGTAGGTATCGATACCTAGCCAACGTGGTCATATTGGTGTTATATGTTAATTGTACAAATTTAATAAATGTTGGATCTTATGGTTGGTTTTTATTACTTCAATAGACTATTGACGAATACACACACATCCACATAATCAGTCTATAATTTTCTCACTGCTGGGACACAGGCTGTGTCCCAGCAGTGAGAAAATTATAGACTGATTCACACAGGCCTGTGTCACACAGGCCTCCTCTTGGTGAGGGAGTGAGCTGTAATCTACCACGCGGGCCCATTGCGGGTTGGTACATCTACCAACCCGCAATGGGCCCGCGGTGTCCTAGAACCAAAAATTCGAAGACATGTGACATCTCACATGTCTTCGAATTTTTGGTTCTAGGACATGCCGGTTTCCTCACGATGTTTTCCTTCACCGTTTTGAGAGCAGTGGTGATGAAATTATTTACGCAAAGTAAAGCGCCTGGCTGGGTTCGAACCTACGACCTACAACTCTGTAAGTCGGGGCCCTTGTACTGGGCCAACACCGCTCTAACGAATACGTACTGAAACTAATGATAAAACTAAACGAACTAATGCTCTAACGACAAACACAATATTATAAAAAGAGTTTCTCAGAATGTAGAAATTACAGACTGCTTTTTCATCGAGAGGAGTTATGTGATATGTTTTGTTAATATTGTCATATTATTGTGTTATGTTCATGAGTACTTTTTTTTTTTGAAGAATGCTTATGAATTCAAAGACAGCCTGTATAATAAAACATCAAAGGTACTGAATTTTCATACTTTATTAAGAACCATTCAATAGGTACAATAAAAATGTTAATCTAACGCACTTCAATCAGATAACGCTGCGTTCAGTCTCGTCTAAAATGATTAGTTTTAAAATCTATTGTTGCCGAGATTACACAATATTAGGTACTATAGAATTATTACAATAGGCATCGAGTTTATGGAAATAATGTAACATAATAAACTTTTTTTAAAGTGAATATGTACTTGAAAAGTTTATCATAATTATAGCAGTGAAGAACTAGGCACTTACAAAAGTAATTATTTGAATGTAAAAAAATGCATCTTGAAAATGCATGCATACTATGGATGCAAGAAGAGTGTAAGTACAAAAACACTTTCTTTTTTTATTATGCAGCTGTTTTCTATGTTTAAATTACTGTTTACTTCAATACAAAAGTACTTTATGTAAAACGTAAATGCACTTATGTAATTATACTGTTTACCTACTGCAGAAAATGTGTTTTACTCAATAATCTAGTGATGTTATCATGGTAGGTCGCGGTGGTAATCGATTTACCTCGTATGGATACGTATATAATCAATGTCATTGTAAACAGAGATTTAAATTGAAGTTTACAAGTGCGATATTCGTTTGTTTAACATTTTTTTTTCCATTAACTCGATGGCTGTATTAAAAATGTTTTAAATTGAGAATCGCTTACTTTAACATGAATCTTAACATTGATCTATTCGCTATTATACATGCCCAACTAACGCATGCAAGGTATTGTAGATAAAAATAGCGACATTATTACTTTCAGAAAATTGAAAAACATCTTGAACTCTCAATTTTCTGACTATAATATTGTATTGATGATTACGAATTACAGAATTATTGCACCTTTAAAATATAATGCATTATTAAGTAAACACTGAAGTAATTGTTCGTTAGTGATGCTGGGGCCACACCGACGTCAACCTCAATGCCCATCATCGCCATAACAACGCGGTAATTGTTCCGATAATTATCGCGATAAATTGAGTGGCCACACTTGAGCGGTCAACGTCAATGCTCATTCAATTTGGCAAACGACAATCGGCAATGTGAATGCCGAAGTCAAATTATCGCGATAAGTTGTGGCTACACCTACGACCTACGTCCATCATCGCGATAATCAACGGCATTTCCCGTTGGTGTGGCCCCGACATTATATGAGTTATAGAACCTACAATATGAGGTTTAGCTTGAGATAGTTGTAACAAAGGCCTCAGTTTAAAATTCTGTTGGCTTGGTACAAAGCGAAAATTTCTAAGACACTAAGGACATATTCCAAAAATCCAGAGAGTACTGGTATGACTTTAGTAGTAGATTAGTCTCAGATAAGGGGTTCCCCAAGGTTCAATCATCGGACCTGCACTGTATATATCCAGATGATCGACAGAAGTTTACCTTTTTTGTAATATGTATTGGCCTGGTCTAAATAATAAGTAGCCTACCTATCTCAAGCAATTCATAATGGAAATATTTACATCAAAATCATCCCTTCTGGGCATGGAAAAACATAGATCTTTGGTATTTTTCACAGCAAACAGGTCACTTAGAGAAAGAGATAGCACTTTTACATTTTTTTTAATGTTCTATAGTAAGTAACGTTAGAGAGTTGACCACAGCTAGACTATGTCATGAAAGGTTCAGTAGTCAGATTTAATTCATTATTATACGTTATTTGATAAATATGTTCCTAAACCACTATTAATTCTATTGAAATACATACGATAATATGACTGCGAATCTTACAACTAAGTTTCGGGTATTTTACCGATTTAACGGAAATAGAGTTTTAAAAAGTGGCATGGTGTGTCAAATAAGGTTCATTGGATGTCACAGGAATACAATCGACTTGGTAACGGTAAGGTGCTGGTTTGTGATTAGTGGAAGATTTACAACTTCTTGTACCAGAACAGATAATGTTCTCCATCTTCAACTAATAAGTCGTCCACACCTGCAACAGAAACTTATGGTTAATGAAGTTTAAATGGAACTTTGATAAATAATGTAGAATTAATCTATGGTGATTTCTAAATTACTAATTTGTAAACGAAATGATGCGATATTTCGCCTTTCCATAAAAAAAAAATGGAACATGTCTTAGCCCAGGGCCCGGGCATGAATTTCAATAAACTCTTTTACTAAGGAGGGGCAAAGATAAAGGGTCAATAATGGTCCTTACCGACGGGAGCGACGAGCTGGTTGCCGGGCGGGCTGGCAGGGTCCGGTTTCTCTGGCAGACGGTACAGAAGCCAGTAGTGATAACCCATCGGCTCCTCCTTGTGTCCGGCGATCGTGTGCACGTAGTGACCGTTGGGCCACTCGCTAGCCTCGAACTTGAACTTAGGATGCAGTTCCGCAGCAATTTGCATCACGTGGAAGAATGATATGTTCCTGTAATTGAAAGTTTAATGGTAATTAATAATAAAGAAAGAAGAGATATGAGAGATATAAAATGATTTGGGACAGACCAAAATATAAAGGAAACCAAAAGGTTCAGCTATTGGTGGAATGATAATAACAACCCGCGAGCTCCTTGCTCTTCCTGTTTGCTAGTACTTTTGTTGGGAATCCTGTTTTACCTAGAATCGATTATGTCTTCTAAAGTCTTGGTCATAATAAATTCAATATAAAAATATAATATAATATACTTCAACTCAATGAGACTAAATTCAAAACTTGTATAAAACGCACACTATGCAGGCAGGCATATTATAAGTTTGGGGATTACATAACTGATAAAAATGCTTGGCTCAATGCTGGTCCTGCTCCACAACCACAACTAATTAATTAACATTTGAAGATACTGTTGGAGCTGCTGAAGATTGTAAGACTATCATTGCATTGGCTCGCATCTTTGCATCTTTCGTCGTTAGTGCAGAGAGTGTTATTCTCATCAATCTCCTGGCTTATTCTGTTACCCTAGTAGAAGCGTGTAGGTACCTAATTCCCATTCCCCCACTGCCTTCGAGCAACCCTGCGCTCAAGTACAACGCACCTACAAGAGCTAATCATAAATCTTTATTTATCTCAAAAAAAAAAAAAAAAAACATAATAAACGGGTTAATAAAAATGCACAAAAGGTGTCTGAGGTAGGAGGGTCCTGAGTTACCCGGCAAAGCTATTCTTTATCTACGGCTACAAGCTTATTTTGGCGTGTGCGGCGTGGGCTATCTTTTTTGTCAATATATTTTCTGTAATAATTTCACAAAATTAAATGTTTGCCAACAACGATGTCATTCAGGCTCCAAAATATACCTGCAGACGTAGATAGAGAATCTGTACAGCATGACAGTATGAGTATGACAGCATCAAGCTCCTCGTTCATTCTGTTATTCTAATACTATTTCTTACCTAGGATGTGAGAGAGGGATATGCATAGAAATATAAAAAAAATCTTCTTATAGGTACCTATCTATGGGGATATGACATGATTTAGGAAAGGAGGCTATTACCGATGGAATGATATTAACCGTGATCAGTAACACCCGCGGGCTCCATTGCTCATCCTGTTAGCTTAGAACTTTTGCCGTGAATCTTAATTTTCCCAAGTGCAGCGTGATGTCACATCAGTCACAAGTCACATGCACGGAAATCTCAGAATTATCAGTCTCCGAGCTAATTTTGTTATCCTAGTAAAAGCGTGTAGGTAGGTACCTAATTCCCATTCGCCCCACAGCCTTTGGGAGACCCTGTCCAAGTAATCTCGATTTGTCGGTTCCGTTAAGCTCCTCGCTCATTCTGTTATCCTAGTAGGTACCTATTATCTTACCTAGGAGCGACCATGTGCAGGGTGTAGTTCTCGGTGACGTTGGTCCCGACCCACAGCGTGTACGTGAAGGATACGTTGCGTGCGTCGGATTCGTTGCTGGTGCTGCCTGACTGGTAGGCCAGCTTCAGAGTGCCGTCACCGCCGTTGCTGTCTGGAATAACAAAATATCACCGCGATTAGCCACTGGTTTAGCCAAAAGTTAAATGTTTTTTATGATCGTAGATTAGTCATTTATCATTATCTTTTAGTGGTCTCCAGCACGAGTCTTCAGTCAGAGCAGGTTAACCGGCTTAGGTTAACTTAGGGTACTAGTGCATGAATGTGACGTTTTTAGTTGAGGAAGTGTTGCATAGAAAACGATGATGAAAATTCTGGTCGGTTAGCAAAAGTGTGCTTTAATAGCTTTTAAAGCTCATGGCTGTGATGTAGATCTTCTCTAGCGCTGTGTCCAGTAGGTACTAATTACCTACAAGATATGCTAATTATAAGCCGAGTATGTATTGTTCTAGTGTTTTGAAGAATATACAGGAAGATAATTGTATTGTATTGAGAGTATTGTTTCGTATATAGGGCTGGTGTCCGCACGTCACCTAATGGTTCATGTCGATTATCGAGCAGCTTATCAGAGCAGTGCGGAGGGCGCACGGCGGCGAGCGAGGCCGGTGTGAGCGCGGCCACGGCAGCCGCGGTGTTGGCCACGTCGCCCCATCCGCCGTCCGCGCGCTGCCGCTCCACCAGCCACTTGCGAGCCGCCGGGAAGCTCCAGTGCTGGTGCGCGCCTGGACCTGACTCCGAGTCCTCAAGAGCCTGGCCATGAGAAATGAGGTTTAATTAAGGATGTTTCAAAATATCCATTGGGACGAGGTTCTTTATTTAAAAACTTCCATACAAACTTTAATTCCTTTTTCGGGATTAATTAAAATCTGTCAGTGAATTTAAGATTTTTACTATAAAAGGGCCCCGCCATTATCATGTGCACGTGCAGGGCAGGCGATATGCAGAGAGCGCTATGGTAGCCCGTGAAATTAAAATTTTCTTACATTTTTTGCAATTTGCAGGTCCGGTTGTATGTTGATCTGAATATGATTCGCGAATGTTATATTATAGAATTATAATAATTAAAATCATCAATACAACTCTATAATTTGATATTACCCTATTGAATGACTAATGAAATCTTGACATTTGAGGAGTAAACTAACATAAGGAGTAGTATTTCACCTATAGTAGATTCTAGTGATTATAATTCAGTAAATAAATATTTGTTATGATCGCGAATCATACTTTAATCAACATTGATCTGACAGGGTCTACTACGGCTCTTAGCTCTAAGCTAATTGTTAACATCTTATTGTACCTTGTGGAATGCAAATAAATGAATATGAATATGAACATACAGACAGAAACTGAGATGCAAATTGCAAAAATCGTAAGAAAATTTTAGTTTCGCGGGCTCCCTTAGCGCTTCCCCCTTAGCAGTTAGTTGCTGCGCACGGCACAAAATCGCATGGCATTTCACTTTTCGTCTAATTTATTTTTTTATTTTATTTTCAGACTCAGACGAATGCTACAAGAGTGCAAGGTTACCGGATTACCTGAATGGCCAGTGCGGTGGTGGTGAGTGTTCCGAAGCTGCCGTCAGAGTGCTGCTGCCTGGCCAGCCCGGCCATGGGGCGCCGCACGAAGTGGATGAGGCTGCGGTGGCGGTGGTCCTGCACCACGCAACGCAGCGCCAGGATCACCATCGATATCGTGTCTGAAATGTACGAGAAGGAAGTTCTTAGCGTGTCTTCGCATCTTTGGTGTTTTTGCACGTCAAAACAGTTTAGTACACATCGCATCTTTGCGAGAAAAACGTGCTATCTCGAAAAATGCAATTTTACAGGAAGCGCTATATAAACTTTAAAAAAACTAAGTATTATTACAAGTAAATTAATGTGCTTTTACGTTAAATGAGTTAAGTATCTAATAAACTTTTAAAAAATACACAAAAAAATTCTACAATCAAATTAATTAAATTATCGAAAAAACAAAAAACACCTTTTTCGGAATATCACGTTTTTCTCGCAAAGAGAAACGCAAAACGTCACATACACTCCCAATTCATAAAAACTTCTGTCACGTTTGTGATTTGTTGAATTAGTTTTTGTAACATATCAATCGCATTGATGGGATAAAGGGGAGGTGGCATTAAAAATACGTTTCCAAAAAGTTCGAAGCTTTCTGATGTTGGTAAAAACTCGTTACTATATTGCCAACCTTAGTTAGTTTAAATACTCCTTGATTCAAATACGTCATTTGTGTTACACTTACCAAGACTATGATCCGATGCAGCATTAGCGATGTCCAGAAGCCTTCTAATATGGCGGCGTCTCACATGAGCTGCTGAGGAGCAAGCAGCCAGGGTCGCATAAGCGAACTCCAGGTCATGAGGGGGCTCTCGGTGCAGGAGGGCAGCCACCAGGTCGCGGCCGTGGAAGGAGCGAGGGTCCTTGCACAGAGCTCCCAGGGCGAGGGTGTAGGCAGCCAGGCGCCCTAATGGAGGGGGAGACTCGTGGTGTCTGGTGGAGATAAATGATATGATCATGTTTCCTCTACTTCATTTTATTTACTTTATAACATGTTCCCAGTCTTGGAGGAGTTCGTGGCTAAGTAATAACAGCCGTACGGGTCGATCCATCAGGTTAAGCTACGCTTGCCAGGGTCGGTCCGTGGATGGGTGACCATCTTTAAATACCGAGACTCCTCCGTGCCTCGGAAAGCACGTTAAGTCGTTGGTCCCGGCTGTCATTCGTGGATCTTTGACAGTCGTTACGGGTCGTCAGAAGCCCGAAAATCTGACAACCAGTCTTACCAAGGGGTATCGTATTACCCAGTGGTTGTGGAATCGCTCCATGTAAAATACTGGTATTCAGCTGCATCCAATTAGACTAGCAGCCAACCCCAACATAGTTGGGAAAAGGCTAGGCAGATTGATAACATGTTCCCGGTCTTGAAAATAACAAATCTGGATGTTGTAATTTTTTTTTGTTTATTCCTAGATATAGTATTTTTATCTCACGAAGTGAGACGCACTTTGCTTGTGTTAACCAAGCGTACAAACACGCTGTGAATGTGTGCGTGAATACGAGTACCGTCAGCACATAACACACACACACACACGCTTCCGACTTCGCCATTGTCTCGGACGGTACCGAGAGCTCCTGCGCTTAGACACATTCACAGCGTGTTTGTTCGTTTTGGTAACCACGAGTAAAGCGCGCGTCGCTTCGTGAGATCAATACACTCATACCAACTCCTGCTCAAAACTGTACTCATTTTATTTAATTTTGTCATTTTATTTTCCATAATCAAATACTACGATGTTTTTCAAGTAAAACGATGTCAGAAAAACGCACACTGTTTTACCCATATCAGCTCTCAGAGGCGAATAAAGATCAATATTTCAAGACTATCTTACCATAAGTAGTAAGTATAATATTTAAAGAAGACTCACTTGGACATCATGAGCAGAATCTCGATCTCCATCTGCTTGGCTGACAGCTGCATCTCCAGACCTTGCTGTTCAATCTCCTTGCCAGTGTTATTGGCTAACTGCAAAAGTAATTACAGGATATCTATGATTTGTTTATTTAATACTTCAAGCACACAAATGTACAGAGGCGGACTTAATGCCATGGGCATTTTCTACCAGTCAACCTTTGGGTGATGCAGAGACAAACAGTGGCAGGTGCAATGATGATTTGTTTCGGTACAACGGCACAGGCTCTGACTGAAAAGCAAGAGGTCTTGAAATCGAGTCCAGTTTTGTTGCTATTTTGTCATGATCGTATTCATTACATATTCGTAGGGGCATATAGATTTATTATATAATGGGTCAGCTAATGAGAACGTATACAACTTAAATTGATAAGGATCGTCCACGGAACATAAAAAAAAAAACCCAAAAGAGGTTGGTGGTTAGAATTTGTGTGGGGTAGGTACCACAACTAAAAAGTGCAAAATAAAAACTTTTTTACAAAAAAATACAACCGACTTCCAAAAACAACACTACAAAGTGAAAAATAACTTTAATTTCGGAAGTCGGTGTCTAGTTAAATGTATTTTCGTTTTTTGCCACCGACTTCCGAAATTAAAGTTATTTTTCACTTTGTAGTGTTGTTTTTGGAAGTCGGTTGTATTTTTTTGTAAAAAAGTTTTTATTTTTCACTTTTTAGTTGTGGTACCTACCCCACACAAATTCTAATACCACTACCTGCAAAACAAACTAGAACATCATCCATATAAAAGTGGGGAAAAAATACGTATTATTGAAGCTAACTGAAAAACTACCGAAGCAAAGTTAATAAATTTTATATGGGACCAACTGTGATGTATACCCTCTCGAATAAAACAAAAAAAATCCAAATCGGTCCAGCCATCTTCGAGTAATCGGGGATTCCGACGAATTGAGAACCTCCTCCTTTTTGAAGTCGGTTAATAAGTACCAAATTAAAAGTTCAAGATATTCTGGATCTCAAAACTAAGTAAGTTGGCTTATTTATCTATATACAACGTGTCGTTTTGCATCCCCGTCAAACTATAGACCATCAAACCGAACAACTTTCTGCATTATGATGTTGGTCATAATCGCGAACAAATAATTCACATTCTGAAAGACGAGGATGCAAAACCACACGTTGTATATAAAAATGAATCCCTATTTCCCTTGACCACGCCATAACTAGAGAACGACTGTACCGATTTAATTTATCTTTTTTTTTTAAGTTTCCTAATACTTTGTAGAAGGTTCCTATGGAAAGAAAAATTAAGAAAATTGCGAAGAAAATTGGAAAATTTCAAAAAACTTAACGAATATTTTAACTTCGCGCGTTTTCATTAGACGCGTTACATACTCGTAACCAATACAAGGCAATGTCTATCGGGTCAGCTAGTGAACTTATAAGTAACTAGCTGCGCCCCGCGGTTTCACCCGCGTAGACCGGGATAAAAAGTTGCCTATGTGTTATCCAGGGTATAAGCTATCTACATACCAAATTTCATCCAAATCGGTCCAGCCGTTTGAGCGTGAAGAAGTAACAAACATACACACACACGCACACACGCACACTCACAAACTTTCGCCTTTATAATATTAGTGTGATGTGATAATAATAGAGTGCACCTACTCTGAGAATCAGACAAGGTACTGGCAAGATAATCCGAGGATTAAGGCAGATGCCAATAGGCGATAGTGAGATGTATCGGAAATACGTTTGAGGACAGCTCTGCCTGCTTGACCTAGTTGCAAGTTATTTGGTTGTACGCCAAATGTTATATGACGCACTCATGAGGACTGTTATAATAAAAAAATAAAAAGTTTATTTTCTCCACCACATAATAAAAACTTACTAGAATACATAATTTGTGTATACAAAAATACATTGATGTTCCGGAGACTGGAGCCTGTACTAGGAATACCTGTGTCTCCAGGCCTCCAAACTACACGGACAAGTCACAGTAAAATGTTGGGATAAAAACAATTTAAGACAAGGAATAACAAGTAATTAATTAAATAGTATAGTAGGGTGCGTTGGTGTGGGGGTGTGTGTGTGTATGAGAGGGGGTGTGTGGGTGCATGTGAGGATGTGTGGGTGTGTAGTAAGTGTGTGATATTTAAAACTGGTCTCCTAAAATGTAATATGTAGGACATATCGATCTGCGTTTTATGAGATGACTTCTAAGAGTCACTGTGTGGCTTCATAATTAATCAAATAAAATGATGCTTATGTTCAAATTTCCTCGCATTTGGACAACAAGAGTCATATCAGACGTAAACTAATCTTAGCTCACCTACTGCTTCTAACAGTTAGGGCCTATTTCACGATGTCCGAATAGTCACTACTCACCGAATAAATTCAAAAGTGGAACAGAATTTATATGAAATTATCTGCCAAGTAAGTTAATAGGAACTTAATCGTAGGTGGTCAAGCAGGCCCTAAGTCTAACGGTGTATCTGAGAGTCTAAGATACAAATTAAAAATACCCATTGGTTATGCCATGCAGCCTAAAAAAGCGTAATTTTGGCTTCTTGATCCCGTTTACATCTCATGTAGACTAGACTCTACAATATTTCCATGTAAAGCGGTGAAAAAATGTATCTACTTATTGAATGACACAACAAATATATACCATCAAAAAAAAAATCCATCAAATTTCAACATTCATACCTGTATTTTAAATGGTGTGCATAATAAAGAGTATTCTATTCTATTCATCACATCTTATACAAGCACTCAACTACATCTCCAAGGGGTTTGCCGATGCGATAGTAATACGAGTATTAGAGACCGAAAAATATTTCTTAAAATAGAAAACATGAACACTGCCAGGTCTAATGGCACCAGCAGTTGTTGTTGTATGTTTTCTAGTATAATGGCAATCAAACGATCTTATTCACACAGACCCCAAAAAATCCTATTTACCTGCAAAGTCAGCATAACATGGTGCGTATCATTGCCCCACCCCCAGTCGGGCTGGCGGTGTTGCAACAGATACTGCAGCGCCTTCTGTATCGCCTGCCCCTCGTTCAGGGTCTCTGTCTCCCACGCCGTGGTGGTGGAAGTCACCACCGTGGTGGTAGCAGGAGCCTTTGTGGTGGCTGTTGTTGGGGGCTCCGTTTCTGAAAAAATATGGTTTAATTATAATAGTAACCCACCTGTATGGGGAACAAGATCCAAGCTAGCGGCGATCAGGGGCCGTTCTATGACGTGAAAAAGATCATGGATCCATCATGGTTCCGTTGAGAAAAAAAGATGGTCGTATATAGCTTGGTCTCTCTCTCTCACACTGGAACTATGATGGATCCATAATCTTTGTCACGTCAAGTACGGCCCCAGTGCTCCAGAGAGAGGAACTTCCTAACAATACGAGCCGTGTCCAGAAGTTCCGCTTTCTGAATCACTCCTTAATCCAGCTGCGTAATGAGAGCCTCCTAAGGTTTTGCTTCGAGGCTCTTGGCTATTAAGCCATTGGCTGTCATAATGATTGCTGGGTCCACATCCCACATGTCGCCAACCGCGTGAGCTAATTAATTATGATTTGCTTGTGCGATGGACTGCGAAAGGATGTACAGGCGCCAGCACATCAAGTTACTACAATCTGTCAAATTTCTTTAATAGATTTTCATCTTTATCTCTGAAGTATTAGGTTCAAGGTTGACTGGGAAAATTGGACAGTTTCGGGTGGCTTGACCTGCTGGCGTCTGTACATGACATAGTTTAAAGTTGTAGTGGTCGTAAAAGTTGAGTAGCTAGCTGGAAAATAAGAAATGCGACGGCCATTTTGTTTCTTGAACATGGTCATTTTAACAAAAGGTTAACGTAGGATCTATCGTGCCTCGTCTAACATGTGTTTTAATTCTTTACGGGAATCAAACCGACCTGAAGAGCCAATAGCGCCAAGCTACCTGCAAGATCCCAATCATGCAGCTACTGCGCTTGTACTCAAAGTTTCAAGATTGCAGAAAAAGGTTTACCTACTTGTGATCGGATCTGAATGTTGCTCAGTAATAACATATATTACAACTTAACTATGTCAGTTGAACTTACCAGTTTGGCAGTAGACCGCCGAGACGAACATCAAAGCACATAAAGTTATTAAGTAACGCTGGCCCATGGTGGAGATCTGAAACAAAGGATTATGAACTATCAATAAAAGTAGGTACTCAAAGCCCTAATTTGTGGGGTCGTAGCTGTTGGTACTTAGTTGATACTAGTGAGGGTTCGAAAATCAAACCTATTGAGTGAAAGGGAACGTTAGGGCGAGAATACACATGCCTGTAACTTGCATAAAACTATGCAAGTAGTTTGCACGCCGTGTGCCATAACAACTTCTGATTGCTCAGTGTCACAATGGCATGCCAGCTACTTACATAGTTTTGTACAAGCTACGCCTCATGTGTATTCTCGCCCTTATGTCCAGCAGTGAACTATTCAAGACTGATCATAATGATAAGCATAAAGGCTCCTAGAAACAGGCGCGACAAGCAATGCGAACCGCTCGCGACACAAAAGCACCGCGTGTCGCGCGACAAGTGGTGCCTTTGTGTCGTGTGCGATTTGCGTCGCGTGTCGCGCTTGTTTGAAGGAGCCTTTATTCTGTATTGCATTTATTTTTAGGGTTCCGTACCTCAAAAGGAAAAAAGGAACCCTTATAAGATCACTTCGTTGTCCGTCCGTCAGTCTGTCAAGATCCTTTTTCTCAGAACGTGTGGAGGTATCAAGTTGAAATTAATATCAAATACGTAAGTCTACGGCCCCTAAGAGCTCTAAAAGAAACAAGGTCCTAAGTCAACGTAATAAAAAAATACGGTCGGCCAATAAATCAAAACCTATAGGGTACTTCCCGTTGACCTAGAATCATGAAATTTGGCACGAAGCAAGGGAAAATGTAGCAGCATAAGCAAAGAAAGTTTGAGAAAAGACCGTGACGTATATCGATGTATGGAAAAACATGTTTTTCAAATAGAAAGTTAAGTTTGTTTTTAGGATAAATTCATCCCAAATACGGAACACTTTATTGTGCGTGGTCCGATACTAACTTGGCCGGTTTTTTTTTCACTTCAAGACACAAACATCTGTGTAGACTTGGCTCTTGTACTAGGAGTCCCTGTATCACAAGAGCCATCATTTTATATTATATAATCAAAGCAATTAGGGTTCTCATTGTTTTTCGATATTTTACTCATTTTATCTATTCCGAATAGATTGCGTTTTGGAAATTACGTGTCTTATATTTAAAGGTATTTACGTTTAAATATAAAATACTAGAACATAACTTGAATCTGATGTTCTCCGCACACAATTTGGTGTAAAGTGTAGCGATTGAAAACCGCTTTAGATGGCAGCACTGTCGTCAGATACGACACGTAGTCAATCTTACCACTCACGATAACGCAACAGTATCAGGAGTTTGAGTAAGGAGAGTAATTAGATCAGCAGTTTTATTCCAATGGACACTTTGTGGTGATATTAATTTTTTAATCGACTTCAAAAAAGGAGATTCTGTATTAGACCCGTATGTATGTATGTATGTTTGTTTGTCCGCGATTGTCTCAAAAACTAATGGACCAATTTTGATGATTATTTCACTACCGTTATCTACATACTTTCAGAAAGGTTTATGTTTATAATACATTAGGTAATTATTCTTATGTACGAAGTTATATGCATAAATGTACTGTATCTCCGACATTTCTAAGCGAATTTTGTGATGATTCTTCTTTTCGTTCGTCTTGGGCTCATGTCCTAAATAAATGTAATATTCAACTAAAAATGGAAAAATAAATTTACTTTAAAAAAAGTAAAATATTCATATTTTTCTCTGCTTTATCAATAATTTCTTAAAATCTTCAACCCGCAGATGTGTTTGGTATTTTCCCAGTCTTATAGTCTTATATGCATAAATATCGCAGTAAGATGGTTATAAACCCCCGTTCACACGGGCGTAATAAAATCGCGGCGGGATTCTATAGCGCACTGGATTTTCAACTCTCGTTGTTGAGCCGAGCGTTGAGAATACAACTTAACAATAACAGATTACATTCTAGCGCGTCGAAAAAACACACTGTTGGATTTTGCACTCTAGGCGCTTAGCAGAGCGTTGAAAATCCAGTGCGCGATAAAATCCCGCCGCAATTTTATTACGCCCGTGCGTACGGGGGTTTACCGTGATATAATTATATCACTAGGGATATAGCTATCTACTGTAATATAGTTATATGAAAGCGGTTCATAACTATCTTACTAGGAATATAACTATGATACGAGCATGATCTAAAGTAAAGTTATTTATTTGCATAGATTGTAGTAGGTACATGACATAGGGTATAAAAAATCTAGTAATATAAGTATTAGGGCACTCCGACCAAATAGGTTAGATTAGGTTAGAACTGTGACAAACTAAGCACGAGCCGAGCGAGCGAAGCGAGCGTTGCCGTGGTAGCGGCCGGCGAGCGCTACGTCGAAATTGGTCGCAGTAACATAATTAGGGCACTCCGACAGTTTTCATATAACTATAATGCGGTAGATAGCTATATCACTAGGGATATAACTATATCACGGCTACAATCGTTTTACTGCGATACATACAACGCTGCTACGTCGCGCTGCTACGCAGGCCTACGCGGCTACGCTAGGCCTACGCAGCTACGCGGCTACGCTAGGCCTACGCAGCTACGCGGCTACGCTCTTAGGCGAGTATAGGCTACGAATATGTCCGTCACACTAGTAAGAGCTTTTACATGACCTGTTTTTATAAAGACCCATCTATATACATATTATATACACTGGGTGAATTAATTATTTTAAGATTAATAAGTGTCCATAAATTGGTTTTAAAGAGACGAAATATTTTAATTAAAAAAAATACATTTGAATATCTCTAGATGAATTTCTAGCAGTAAATCTATCTATAGATTGTTAGAATTACTCTAACTTTTAGCAAACGCAATCTGTATTAGTAAAGAGTAGGTACCTACAGTTATTTTATTTAAGGAAAACTTGCATCTAAAAGATACAGTAAATAAAATTTCAATTAAAATAAAGCCCATTACAAGTTTCTACATGTAGTTAAGTCAAATGAAACAGAAAATTGATCATAGACTATTTATATAACAAAAACAAAAAGAAGACTACGCTCGAAGAAGCTATTAGATAAAAAACTTTTTTACAAAAAAATACAACCGACTTCCAAAAACAACACTACAATGTGAAAAACAACTTTAATTTCGGAAGTCGGTGTCTAGTTAAATGTATTTTCGTTTTTTGCCACCGACTTCCGAAATTAAAGTTATTTTTCACTTTGTAGTGTTGTTTTTGGAAGTCGGTTGTATTTTTTTGTAAAAAAGTTTCTATTTTTCACTTTTTAGTTGTGTACCTACCCCACACAAATTCTAATACCACTACCTGCAAAACAAACTAGAACATCATCCATACAAAAGTGCGGAAAAAATACGTATTATTGAAGCTAACTCAAAAACTACCAATCAATTTAATATGGGACCAACTGTAATATATACCCTCTCGAATAAAACAAAAAAAATCCAAATCGGTCTAACCATCTTCGAGTAATCGGGGAACATACATAAAAAAAAAAATAAAAAAAAAAGGTTCCGACGAATTGAGAACCTCCTCCTTTTTGGAGTGTGTTAAAAATAAGAAAAATTCGAAGAACTTGTGTTCCGAGTTTCAAAAGAGAAGCAATAGATTTATTTAATATTCAAATTGCACGGTCGTCCGGTGAGGCAAACCTCACAGGACGACCGTGCAAGCAGTTTGCAGTGTTATTGAATTTAGAAACTTTATGAAATCATAAGTTGAATACTTGTTCACTGCCATACTGCCATCTAAGATATTATGAGGATATTTTGACCGTCTGATAATAATTATGATTCGTATGGAATTAGTTTGCATGACTGACTTTAGTATGTAAAGACGTGCAACGGTTTAGACTTCGGTGTATGCAGTCTTAAATACTGCTAAATTACCGAGTCTGACCGATACAGTAATGATTAAATTTTATCTTTTAAAAACAAACACTACTTTTCAAAGCAAAAATAATCTTCAAAATAGCTAGAACCCATCTAACCTCACTGATTAATTTTCCTTTTAAAGCGAAAGTATCTTCAAAATCGATAAATTCTAAATTGCTCGGAATCTCGATAACCAATACACGAAGGAGAAACATAAACAACATCGCTAGATGACCGGGCAATATTTCCGTCCGCGCCTACATTTTAACAAATTGTTATTTCTTTGCATGATTTATTCTGCAAAGCTTATTTTGTACCAGGATAATATGAAATCAATACAAGCTCTGTGATAGAATGTTCTCTGAGATAAATAAATACATTACACTTAAGAGGATTCGTTGTATATAATATGCTTAGGGGAGCGAGAGTTGAAATTAGAAGTGTTATAACGTGAGATTGATTTGAAATTGTGTTGTCGAGAAAATGGAAAAAGACAGAAGAAAGGCTGATGTTTGGCATATTTATGTCAAAATCATCAAATTACATATAAAGAAGCGCTTGAAGAAAATAATTTTGAGCCCAAGAAAACGCCAATAAAACGCAGATTGTAAATTACCAATTAGGTACGTTTTTTTTTCTTCTTTTCTTATCGGCAGTACGTTTAACTTATATTGTTTGGGGCTCTTAAAATATCATTGGTTTGGGGCCCGTAAACATTGTATTAGTGTTAGAGTATCTGTATCTAAATGACAATAAAAAGCATTATTTATATTACTTCAATAAATAAACCCCTAATATTTAAAAAACCTTTTTCTCGTCGTAAGGACCCTATATCCTAAAAGCACTCACACACACGGATCAAGCAACACACCTCAAAATCAAAGATCAAAATCAAAAGTCATTTATTCAAATTAGGCGGAGAATCAGCACTTTCTGAACGTCAGAATTACGTATGACAGTCCCCAAAAAACGCCCGCCCTTCACCACTTCCTAGTGCTTTAGCTGGGAACAAGAAGTGGCGCAACAAACTCCCCAGCAGCACAGCTGTCTCTTCAGTTAGAAGAACTTGATTCTATACAATATTCAAAAACAATCTGCCTAGCCTTTTCCCAACTATGTTGGGGTCGGCTTCCAGTCTCACCGGATGCAGCTGAATACCAGTATTTTTACATGGAGCGACTGCCTATCTGACCTCCACAACCTAGTTACTGGGTAATACGATACCTTTTATTAAGACTGGTTGTCAGACTTTCGGCCTTCTGACGACCCGTAACGACTGTCAAAGATCCACGAATGACAACCGGGACCAACGGCTTAACGTGCTTTCCGAGGCACGGAGGAGTCTCGTTATTTAAAGATCCCCCACGGACAACCCCGGCAAGCGTAGCTTAACCTGATGGATCGACCCGTGCGGCTGTTATTACTTAGCCACGAGCTCCTCTGATTCTATACAATAGTATGCAAAATAATTAACGCAACAAAAAATATTAAATTATATTATTTGTCAAATAAAATAAATAATTTTAGGAACTCATGTAACCTGTCATTACTTATAACACAAGTACAAGAGATACAGAAATACGTGGAAATAAACAAAGATGGCGCCGCCGTTTGGCGAGGCGGGCATGGGTAAGTGAGTGTGCCACTGAATATGTATGAGCACGCACATCATTTACCTGTGTTTATGTACCAGGAGAGGTGAGGATACTACAGGTTGATGTCTTATGGTGGTTTAATGAGTTGGGATGGATTTTTAGGGAAATGCAGTGGTTGTATACAAGGGTGCCTTCGCTTAAGGTGTTAGTAAAAGGTAGGCGTTAACACCGCGTAGAGGCCGTGGGTGTGCCAGGTATTCACAAGTGTACTACAAACATGGAATTAGTATGTACTATAGAGCTACCTACATAACAATTGGTTTTGACACTTGAGCTGTCGAGTTGGTAATTGGCTTTTTATTTAATTTCTTTTGTATATGTAGGTAATGTAATCAATAAAATTAATACCTATTAATACTTTTGATATCGATACACTTAACGCTGTAAAGTTTCGGCTGTTATTTTTATTTTACCGTGTATATCACGTTCGCTCTTTCTTCATACATCAAGACGCAGAAAGAATCGTTTGTTTCAAACCATCAAGCCCATAACATAACTCAACTCCTGTTTATGTATGTAACAGAGACAATTTATCTACTATGTGCCGCGCAACGATCCGTGTCTGATCTGACGCGTGATTGATGGACCTCCTGAGAAGTGCTGCGATCCTGGTACTTCCACACTCTACAGATGAAGAATGAATACTGTAGATCTTTTTTTCTCACTTGGAGAAAAACATTTTGAATAATGAAAAGTGTTATGTGATAAGTAGAATTTATCTGTGGGTTTAATTTGGAACAAGATGTACCACTGTTTCTCAATATCATATAATTATTAAGTACTATACTCAATACATAAATAAATTATAATCAGATAAATTGCCGTCAAATTATCTTTGATTGGTTACACAAAATACACCATCCAATCTCCTCATACGAGTAGTAGCATAGTATAACTGCTTAAGAGAACAATTCATTTTGATGAGGCTCGAGGATATCTCTGTAGGTGTTAATTACATTACCTAAGAAAGAAAAGAAACATCTCACAAAACATAATTAACGTAAGAATAAGTTAGACGGCTCCTTAATTTTTTCCGAGCTTCAGCGCGACCTAGAAGTTTGTTGGATAGTGCCAAATGTTTGATGAGGACACTAAATAGGTGCTTGGTTTGTTTATCACACTAATATTATAAAGGCGAAAGTTTGTATGTGTGTGCGTGTGTGTGTGTATGTTTATTACTTCTTCACACTCAAACGGCTGGACCGATTTGGATGAAATTTGGTATGTAGATAGCTTATACCCTGGATTAACACATAGGCTACTTTTTATCCCAGTCCACGCGGGTGAAACCGCGGGGCGCAGCTAGTTAAAATATATATCAAAGGTTGTTTAGTCGCGCAGAGGCGTCGCAGGTGTGCATTTAGGTGACGAGAGCTAATTTTCCGTCTACTGCACTAATTGAAGAGGCGTCCACGCAGCCGACCGTGAAACTCGAGCCCATTTACTTGCTTACTACATGTTGTTATATATATTTACGCGCTTAATTTTATGCTCGACGGCAGTTTCGGCGTTAAGAGTCGCGGAAAATCGACTAAGGGCCTGCTGCCGGCTCTTATACGATTTGAGTAGTTTTTTTTTTTACAGTTTTCGTGTTTGAAGTTCGGATTGCGATTTCTACGAAGATTTCCCGAGGGATTTTTAAGTAGGTTTAAGGTATGTATTCTTGCTTTGTACATCGGATACTATTTATTACATTTGATATTTATTTAGATTATAAAAAGCTGTACCTAGGATTTATTTCGATCCTTTACCTCTTCGGGAATTATCTTTAGAGAATCATTAGGTATAACTATCACATCTAGAATCATATTCGCAAAATTATTGGAGGGTTGAAATCTAGTATCGTTTGGCAGTGGGAAGGGGGTGTGGGGCTGGGAGGAGGTGGTACCATTCCCATGAAAAGCTAACGCACCGTTATTGAGAAAAACTAATTATTGTAACCTAACCTCAAAACACTTAGTTGCTTCTGCAACGTCTCCGGCGCTGCGGGAAGTGCAGCCCCTTCGCCCTTACGTAACAAAGGATAGGCTCACCTCCGCAGCTTCTGCTTGCTGGTCGCTTCCGGCGACCAGCCTCAGCCGCTACGGCTCGCACGGGTGTCTATGCTTTGTTACAGCAGGCGGGGGCTACCCTCGCGCCTGCGGTTTTTTTGTACACTCTATTAGGGGGAGCAGCTAAAAGACTACGTGGAGTCGGGGTGCCCCGATTCGGTTTTGGAACAGATTCGGCCTATTTTAACTATGTAGTGGGGGTACACTAACTTCCTTCTGAGCAGGATTTCATTCTGTTTCTCGGGGAGAAAACTGATGATACTGACACATGACGCAAATGGCAGTTTTTTTTAAAGTTTCGTTTCAACGATTTTGCACGAAATTTTACACCACAGACAATATACTGGTATAGATTTACTTGTCAATCGCCCGTTTTAACGTTTCGTTTCACTATTTATCTGATTTGAGGTTAGAAACAATTTTTATTAATTTCTCGCAAAATATGCATTATGTTGTAATAAGAGTGGTAGCGTTATAATCAGGGATGGGTCCCTGATTATAACGCTACCACTACCACCCCCCCACCACCCCTACCAGCTTTCACCCCTTTTACCCCCCTCGTCCTGCTAAACCAGACCAGATATGAACGTAAACGAGGCAAAAGGAGTATGTAAGGATTGTAGCAAATGGCGTTCTGTAGCTTCTGCCTACCCTCATGGGAAGAAGGCGTGAGTTTATGTATGTATGTAGATCAAAAGTAGGTATAAATAAAATCAAAAGTGGAAGTGCTGACCCCAACGGCTCAACAGGTTTAAGAAAAGGCACCAAAAATCTTACTATTTTGGATCTGTGAGGATACGAAGCCCTGTCGTCCCCAATTTAAAAAAAAATAGCCATCCCTGTACCCTGCCACGTGTGACACGAAAAAGGACTAGAGGATTACCTACATCAGTGGATTGGTCACATTCACCTGTATTATTACTGACAGGGGGTCACAAATCACAATATCTACTTATTTATACAGGGTGTCCAGTAACTAACACGACATACTGCAGGAGGTGATAGCTTGGGCCAATACCTATCAAAACAACACAATATATGTTCAGCAAAATCTTATGGATTTTTTTTCACCACTGTAGGTTAAAGTTATGCGAAAAGAAAATCGTTATGTGAAAATTTAAACAAAAAATACTCTTTCTTGAAAACATTCTTGTTTTTGATAGAAAAAAGACTTATCAATGAGTAAAGTAACTATTCACGAATAATTTGATGTAAAAAAAATAATAGAAAAGGAATGTTTCATTACGAGATGCTTAAAAATCTGTTTCAAGGTAGAGATTTTTCGATATTTCGGAAAATTTTGTAAAACTGTAAATCCGTAAGATTTTGCTGAACATATATTGTGTTGTTTTGGTAGGTACTGACCCAAGCTATCACCCCCTGCAGTATGTCGTGCTATTTACTGGATACCCTGTATAAAGTGATATTGTAAGCAGATTGTTTACACTTAGAAGTGGAGTTTAGAGAAGACATTGATGAAGAAACTTTTTGTCACAGTGAGGATATCAATAAATTCTCAGACGGAGATTAATAAATGTTACTTAGCACATGCTTTGGCCTAAAATTGTTGTATCACTATCTTGCACTTGTAATTTGACAGTTAAGGGGATACATCGATAATTTTGTGTTTTTAAAATTCCTATAAAACCAAATGTGTATGTACCTATATGGTTAACTAATTTGGATTTTCCATATGTATTATTTGACTATATTGTCTACTGCTGTACTAAAACCGAAACATGATTACTTGAAATTTTTTCGATAGAAAAAAAATCCGAAGTAGCACCGTATTATACGATTATACGTAAATAGTGCTTTAAATCGAAGGTATTTAAATAGGTTAAGAACTTACTAAGCTTATAGTTGATTTAAGTATAGCATTTTGTCATAAATCTAAGTACATTTAAAATTTTAAACGAAACGCGTTTCAATTCCAGTGCGCGTAAGAGTCTTCTATCTCGCGCGTCAAAACCATGCTTCGACATATCCTCTTAAGTGACAATGAAGGGTCCCCGAAACGATTTTGTCCATTGCTTCAATTGCATTTGGTAGACGATCAATTTGCGCTTCAATGTGTATCAATCTCGTAAAAATTGACAATTGCAATTGATCGCTTCGAGGACCTATGACAGTACAAGCGTCAACTAAATTGTTACTGAAGACCAAATGTATGTATCTATTTGACAAATAAATGTTTTATTCTTTCGTTCATCCAGAGCACGTTAAAAGTCATGTTTATTTGTCACGGCATTAATTTTAGTGTATCTTCAACGAATTTAAAATGTCGTAACCGTGACAGATATTAGTGATAAAATTAAAACTTAGCTCACTAGAAACTACGTCGCTAGAATTTTGTTTCAGACACTCAAAAGTCGCAACCTAACCATTGGACCTTCAATGTTAATTTACGTGATTTTAGGGGAAGACTTTCATCAAAACTAATAGCACTCAAAGTGGCAATTAAAATGAGAAATGTATACCATTTATAACGTTTCTTAGAGCAAGACACTGAGATGGACAGTTTTGCTAAAACATTTAAACTTATCTAGAATATGGCCTGACAGGAGATCAGAATTTGGTAATAGGTACTCTATATTATTAAAATCTAATATAATACTATGCGAGCGGCACACCCGCCGGCGCCGCGCCGGCCTAAAATGAGAAAATACTTTTGAATTAATGTTTTAAAAGACCATCCTAACGGTTGCCGAGAAACGGTAGAAAGAGCGTTGGCAGACCGACGCACGGCCAGGTAGATTGGACGACCCAGAGAAGAACTGGACGAGATTCGTACAGACCAGTGAATCATGGCACAAAGGGAGGAGGCAATGTTAATGATGAAGGCCTTGTTTAGACGAAATGTGAAGGGCGTGCGTTATATAAAGCAGTTACAATTATTATCAATCATACCTAAATGTCGTTTATATTTGACACGTGATGAAACTGCTCAAAATTTATAAATATATCAAACTGGATAGACCCCTGTTTACAAACGACGCTTAAATATTTGTATCATTACTTAATGCAAAACGTTTCTTAGCAGCTACGTTTATTTTCGGTTAACACCTATCAATTTCATGAGCGCCATCAACATAAACGAGAACGATTCCTTAAAGCTGGTAATAGCTATTATAATTTAAACCACCTTCAAGGAGTTCACGCACTCCCAAACCGCTTAAAGAGACAACTTTTGTTATTTCAACGTAGGTACATACGTTCAAAATTCTACCAGGCTCTCATAAAGATAAAGATCTCTCCCCCAACGTTAACACATGCAAATTTGCTTATCGACACATGATATGATACGTAAAATATGCATAAGAGCAACGTTGGGCCGAGCTTTCAAATGCGAGGAACAATTTACATTTTTACCTCGCCCCCCTACCATTGTTACCATCACGGCGAGTTTGCCGAGGCTCTAATCCTGAATATGAAAAGAAATATATAAAACTCCTCTTCCATATTTCCTTTAAAGTGATGGAAAGCTGCTTATCCTGTATTCAGGAAGTACTAAGGAAATCATACAAAGAAAATATTATATAAAAAAGTTGTAAAAGTGTCTTAAATCATAGTGATGTGTTCGTTCTTTCATGCGTAATTTTTATAATAATAAAATAATAATCCCATTCTAGCCTTTATTGTTGCCTAGGTTGATCAAAATAATAATAAATAAGTGTACACTATTTTATAAACAATAATTTGACAGCTTATAAGGTGTTATTATGGTGGTATGAGAAAGGCATGCTAACTAATATTATAAATGCGAAAGTGACTTTGTTTGTTTGTTACGCTTTCAAGCTAAAACGGCCGTACGGATTAGGATGAAATTTGGCACACGGGTAGATCATGACCTGGATTAGGACATAGGATAGTTTTTATCCCGATAATACGTTCCTGTGGGATAATTTTCGACCTCCACGCGGGCGAAGCCGCGGGAGTAGTCCAAATACAGGGTGGTCCAAATAGTGAGGTCAAAAAGAAAACTCTGAATTCCTCATACCCAGGGGTATTCGGAAATACCCCATGTATGTTCCGCGATTTTTTGTAGTGTTCGAGTTATTTTTATTTTCGTAACTGTTAACAGTTTTCTGCCGGCGGAGCTTCAAAAATTCATGTCTTTTTTTAGTGGGTATTTTTCAGTTTTTTTTTTTGTGACATTGTCATCTTGAATGTTATTTTCATGTCACAAAAAAAATATCTGAAACATACACACTAAGTACAAAAAAAATATGAATTTTTGAAACTCCACTGGCAGAAAACTCTAAATAATTACAAAAACAAAAATGACTCGAAACTACAAAAAATCGCGCGCGCACTACAAAAAACATACATGGAGTATTTTAGAATACCCCTGGGTTTGAGGAATTCAGATTTTTCTTTTTGACGTTACTACGACACTTTTTTACCATGGAAATGGATGGTGCAGAGTCCCCATAATATTTATCAAGCTTAGCCTTGGTTTGCGTAATGGATTTTTTCCGCAAAAAATAATGCTTAATGAGCACACGAAATTCACTTTTTTCCATTTTCTTCTCAGTCAACGCGGTAGTCTGATATTAACGGCTGTCAAAAACAAACTAAATGTCACAGCTTGTTCAATTTTTGACAGGAGTCATCTGACAGATGACTGTTGACGGGAGCAGTGTTGCCATTTCAATTAAGAGACGGAAAAATCAAAAAGTCACGGACTTATTGACCCGCCCTCGTATTTGGACTATTCTGTGGGTGGTAAGTCTGTGGAAATAAACTTTACGCAAGACAAAAATAAAGCGTTCATAAATGCTAAGTTTTTACACAATGCCATAAAATATAGACAACAGATCAAGCATATGAATTAAAGCGACTAATTTTCGGCCTAGACAGATATGATCATAACTAACAACGGGCCCTCTGATAACTATTAGGTACTGCTAAACTAAGCACATACATACCGAACTAAAACAATTTGTTAGTTGTATGATTTATTACAAATTACTATCTATGTACTAGGAGTTGAGAATTTATGAAGTGGTAACAGTTTCAATTCTGCGATTAATCATAAGATACATTGTTTGACGGATTTATGAAGGGATAGCTGCTGTAGCTGCATTGATTACTAAACTTTCAAACCTTTACTAATAATATCCAATGTAGTTAGCATATTATATAATTATATAGTGTATTTCTGTCTGTCATCATCTGCCTAACCTTTTTCCAACTTTGTTGAGGTTGGCTTCTTTACCGCACCTCCCGCGCTATTTCCGCCGCCCCGATGACGCCCGGTCCCGTCCCGCGCTCGACCTCATACCGCTAAAGAGACCTAAAATCGTCTACTGCGCAAATCAAACCACGTGGTGTGTCAAGTCTCATCTTTCGTGGCGCTTATTGTGCCGGATAATACGTTTTTTTTTGTCCTTCATAGTAGATTACTAAAAAATATTGGACGCGTATTTTTTCTTTTTTTATGTAATCAAAAGATTGCGGCGATACATTGAGTTAAAATATGGCATGACGTCACGACTAGCTAGACTTTATAGAAGTGACGTGGCGAGCTCCCACTCCCCAACTTATTAAAGTTGGGGAGTGGGACAAAAAAAAAAAAAAAAAAAAAAAAAAAAAAAAAAAAAAAACACACGTTATTAATATGATAAAGCAAAAAATACGTGTCTAATAGTTTTTTATTATCTGACTGACGGACTAAATAGAATTTCTTTTTTTTTACCCAGGCATCTATTGGCAAGATTTGGTGTTTATACCTTTAACTTTTTTAGTTAAGTACCTAATTTCCATAAGCGTTGATTGCTACTTCCTCAGGCATTTTATTTTAAGTACAAGCTGCAACTACCGGTTAAAGCCGATGGTCCATTGCCTAAGCTAAGTCTACACACTAAAACTGTTGAATCAGACAGTTATCGTGCAAACTACAGCTATTATGGGCACTGTTATCGGCCAGGTTGGTGAGCTTAATAGGATTGTCATTAGAATACAAAGTGGATGCTGTTACCATCGATCTGATAATGTAGGAGGCTCCTTTTACTGGAGGTCGTACTGGGGCCGTACTATGACGTGAAAAAACATCATGGATCCGATGAGAAAAAAGGATGGTGCTATAGGTCGTATATAGCTCCGTCTCTCTCTCACACTGGAACTGTTCAACTTCTGCCCTGCTATATAGGAGCTCATAGTAAGCCCCCTGACCCTGTTTATTACCACAGTCGATAAAAAAGCAGACGTTAAAAGTAAGTAGGTTCTACCACAGAGTAGGTACTTAGAAGTAAACTAATTTATTTACTATTTAATCACTATTTAGGTACTTTTAATGCAAAAATGTATCGTTATTTCACCTTTTAAAACACGCTCAACGATTTAAAAGTGAGAAGTACACGAATTTACATAGTATCATTTTTGCGGTAGGTTTACTGTTGATATTACAGCGGAAATACGTCGCGGGGAACGCCCGGGGGAAATGCCTAGCTCGTACGGCGGCAATGACTTTCGGCGAGGATGACACCTCTAATGAAAATTGGCTATCGCCTGCGGTTTTTACTCCCATGTGAATGCAGTTTTATGTACGGGAT
Organism: Cosmia pyralina; assembly: GCA_946251885.1. NCBI lineage: Eukaryota > Metazoa > Arthropoda > Insecta > Lepidoptera > Noctuidae > Cosmia > Cosmia pyralina. Next base: position 20,887,391 of record OX276361.1, on the reverse strand, counting down.
GACATTTAGGAAAATTTTGCTAGTCTGTGTAGGTAAATGATTAATTTTAAAATGACCAACTGATTTTTCAATAGTCCTTAGACCATTTATTAACCGACTTCAAAAAGGAGGAGGTTCTCAATTCGTCGGAACCTTTTTTTTATTTTTTTTTTTATGTATGTTCCCCGATTACTCGAAGATGGCTGGACCAATTTGGATATTTTTTTGTTTTATTCGTGAGGGTATACATCACAGTTGGTCCCATATAAAATTGATTAACTTTGCTTCTGCAGTTTTTGAGTTAGCTTCAATAATACGTATTTTTTCCCCACTTTTATATGGATGATGTTCTAGTTTGTTTTGCAGGTAGTGGTATTAGAATTTGTGTTTGGGGTAGGTACACAACTAAAAAGTGAAAAATAAAAACTTTTTTACAAAAAAATACAACCGACTTCCAAAAACAACACTACCAAGTGAAAAATAACTTTAATTTCGGAAGTCGGTGGCAAAAAACGAAAATACATTTAACCAGACACCGACTTCCGAAATTAAAGTTATTTTTCACTTTGTAGTGTTGTTTTTGGAAGTCGGTTGTATTTTTTTATATATTATCATTGCAATAGTCAGATAACTCTTCTGAAGAATAAATATAGAATAAAGGAAGAAGAAATAAGAAGAATATATGAAGAATAAAACATATATATATAAATAGACAGTCTGACATATTTTTTATACAAAAGCTGTCATATTGAAATATTTATTCTTAAGATAAGAGATGTGACTATTGAAAAATTAGCGCTTAAGTAAATTATTTAAGTATGTATTTTTTTTTAATTCGTTAAAATATTTATTTATTGAAGTGAAACTTCTAGCGCGTTGAGCGATTTTTGGTAGGGGGAATCTTATGAGTGCGTGTCACGTCACGCGTCACGTCACGCTGTTAAGTTTAAATTTCTGTCGGCAGTCACCATGACTATGGTTTTTTTTAAATAAATTATTTTATTACCCGCGTAAAGTAAGAAAAAGTCGGGAGGTGTCATGGGACACCCGGTTGGAACGAAATTTCTTTCGCTGTATCATGTATTAAAAACAAAAACTTTTGAAACTTGAGAACTTGAGACCACGGACTAGAAAAAAAAGAAGGTCTCCGCGCCACGCATACCGAAACTGAAGCACAGTAAGTATGCCGGGGCCGTTTGTACAAACATGCGCCTCACGCACACATTTACATCATATTATGCCGATCGGCCAGACGGCCGCCATTTTACGTCTTTGTCAAATCACGCACACATAGATCGGTAAGGTGCTTCACTTTCGATACGCGTGGCGCGGAATCCTTCTTTTTTTTTTCTAGTCCGTGCTTGAAACTGACTTTTTTGGGCTTACAGTGCCCGTGACCAGAACTAATCAACTGGCGAAAGCACCCCTCAGCCGTACAATCCGTGTGGTGAACGAAGTCCATGAGAGACTGGATATTTTCTCGTGGTCTTTCAGTGAATTCGCAAGAGTTTTATTAAATTTAGTTAGTTATGTAAGGTAAAAAGTTATATTATTTGTTGTTAGGTATAATAAGATTAGATAAGTTATTTTATAAGTTGATAGGTTTATGCATTAGCCGTTGGTCCCGACTGTCATTCATGGATCTTTGACAGTCGTTACGGGTCGTCAGAAGCCCGAAAGTCTGACAACCAGTCTTACCAAGGGGTATCGTATTACCTAGTTACTGGGTTGTGGAGGTCAGATAGGCAGTCGCTCCATGTAAAATACTGGTATTCAGCTGCATCCGGTTAGACTGGAAGTCGACCCCAACATAGTTGGGAAAAGGCTAGGTAGATGATGAGGTTGCATTAGGTTAAGGCCTGTAATGATAGTTGTAAGGAAATTTATTTTTAAGGATGACAAATAAATAAATAAATAAAAACATAACATAACATAAACAGTATACATAACGCTTTTTCATTACGTGACGATTTCTACCAGTCAACTCCTACCGCACGCCGCGTTAAAGAACTTCGTTCCAATAATGAGACGCCAGAAACTCGATTAGTTTTTCCTGCTTCAGAAATTGCAACGTAGCCTCTTACTTCATTAGCAAATAAACCGCGGTAACACGATTCTCTGACATTTCCCCGTTTCAATGCCCTTTCTCACTTCAATAACGTTGCATAACTTCCTACCTGACCTGGGTTGCCAACCAATATCTCACACTCCCAGAAGTTTTCTAATAAAAGAGATATCACCTGCCAAAGCGACTATCTAGTTGCTTCTCATAACATTATGTTTTATTCAAAGAAAGGTGTTAGGCGGTTAATAAAAACGCGCGTGTGTCATATTTATACTTCGTATGGGGAATTCGTGTGACTCATAACGTGTAGGTTTACGTCCTTACACACACATAATCAGCCTATAACGTTCCCACTGCTGGGACACAGGCCTCCTCTCTGTGAGAGGGAGTTGGCCGTAATCCACCACGCGGGCCCAGTGCGGGTTGGCAGATGTCACGTCTTCGAATTTTTGATTCTAGGACATGCCGGTTTCCTCAAGATGTTTTCCTTCACCGTTTTGAGAGCAGTGGTGATGAAATAATTTACACAAAGTAAAGCGCCTGCCTGGGTTCGAACCTACGACCTACAACTCGTAAGTCGCGACCGTTACCACTGGGCCACCACTGCTCTGCCTGACTGCACTGGTTTACGTCCTGTTGGAATAAAATTAAATATATTTGATGATTTATTATGTAAATTGGTTTGTGCCGTGCCTCGGAAAGCACGTTGAGACATTGGTCCCGACTGTCATTTGTAGATCTTTTCTAGTCGTCACCGGTCGTCAGAAGCCCGAAAGTCTGACAACCAGTCTTACCAGGGGGTATTGCATTACCCAGTAACTGGGTTGTGGAGGTCAGATAGGCAGTCGCTCCATGTAAAATACTGGTATTCAGCTGCATCCGGTTAGACTGGCAGCCGACCCCGACATAGTTGGGTAAAGACTCGGCAGATTGAAGTTGGTAAAAAAAAAAAAACACTTTTATTAAGACAAAAATAACTTACCCATGTTTTAAAACTAGATGAGGTCGGCGTTTCCTATCTGACTACTCTGAGAAGAAAGACCGAGGGAAACTCAGAGGTCTCTTAAAGTCCAGAGATGATGGTGGTCGAGTGGTTGGTTTGAGTGGACCTCAGTTATTTACGGAATGCGTAGGTTTAACATCACCGAACACCTACAAAGCCATCCATTGATACGGGTCGGTATGAAAAAATCTGAAGAATGAGGATTTTTCTCTGAGGATCCAACGACAAAAATTTTGTTTTCAACCATAACATAGAATAGAATAGAATAGAATAGAATAGAATAATTTATTTGTAAAACATAGGTAATTTATACAGTGTGTCCGGACATGGACTAGCGAAAATTAAGGGGGTGGTACAGACGATCAAACTGAACAACTTTCTCCCGGGGACCAACATCGTAATCGTGAAAAAAAAATCAGTCGTCCCATACATTTGGCCGAGTAGGTATTGAAGTTTTGTATGGGATGACTGATTTTTTTTTCACGATTACGATGTTGGTCCCCGGGAGAAAGTTGTTCAGTTTGATCGTCTGTACCACCCCCTTAATTTTCGCTAGTCCATGTCCGGACACACTGTATATAAAGATCTTAAAAGTTAGGTAGTGCGCTATGCTTTGCCAATATTGACATACAATACACGATTGAAAACAATTAAACATGTTTTTTTGTTATTTTTTTTTCATAAAAATACTGTGTATATTATGTCGCAGTCAACTGGAATTAGGCGTTTGGTCAATCGTCTAGCCATTTCACTAAACGCCGCCATTCAATCAACGGCCTGAATGATATTCAGCCGATACGACATTTAATGAACTGTCTGGCTGATGCTTAGACCATTTATATAATAGGGCCATGCAATAGGGTTTTTCGGTAGGTCATTAACCGACTTCAAAAAGGAGGAGGTTCTCAATTCGTCGGAACCTTTTTTTTTTTAAATTTTTTTTTATGTATGTTCCCCGATTATTCGAAGATGGCTGGACCGATTTGGATTTTTTTTGTTTTATTCGAGAGGGTATACATCACAGTTGGTCCCATATAAAATTGATTAACTTTGCTTCGGTAGTTTTTGAGTTAGCTTCAATAATACGTATTTTTCCCCACTTTTATATGGATGATGTTCTAGTTTGTTTTGCAGATAGTGGTATTAGAATTTGTGTGGGGTAGGTACACAACTAAAAAGTGAAAAATAAAAACTTTTTTACAAAAAAATACAACCGACTTCCAAAAACAACACTACAAAGTGAAAAATAACTTTAATTTCGGAAGTCGGTGGCTAAAAACGAAAATACATTTAACACCCACACCGACACCGACTTCCGAAATTAAAGTTATTTTTCACTTTGTATTTTTTTGTAAAAAAGTTTTTTAGATATATTATTTTATTCCAATTTAAAATTACAGAGTAAAGGTAACGCACCAGTCTTGAGAAAAACCAATTATTGTAACTTAACCTTAAAACACTTTACAGTTGCTTCTGCAACGTCTCTGGTGCTGCGGGAAGTGCAACCCTTTCGCCCTTACGTAACAAAGGATGGGCACCCATGCTCACCTCCGCAGCTTCGGTTTGTTCAGCCGCTACGCCTCGCACAGGTGCTTTGTTACAGCAAGCGGGAGCTGCCCTCCTTTCGCGCCTCCGGATTTTTATAAACACTCTAGGGGCAGCAACCAAAACACTACATGGAGTCGGGGTGCCGCGATTCGGTTTTGCGTAAACGCATTTAAACTATGAGAAACACTAGAAATATTGTGGCTTGTCGACGCCTTGACAGTGTGGATTGCGGCGCCAGGTGGCAGAAAATGAAACTAAATTTAAATTGAAATGTCTGGGCTAGGCAAGTAGTTAAACGCTATCGATCCAAGTAATTTACCTAGCCGTTTGATTGATTGGCTGAATATCATTCAGGTCGTTTATTGAATGGCGGCGCATAGTGAAATGGCTAGGCGGTTGACCAAACGTCTAATTAAACCAGTTGGCTGCGACATATACAGGGTATAAGTGTAAACAGTGGCAATCTTTTAAGGGGTCATTATACTCACCATTATGAACAACTTTTACTATGGGACCACACCTGAAATCGCGAAAAAAATGTGCTGTTCCCTACATTTTGACGAATTATGCTGACATAAATATACTGAACAGCTGATTTTTTTTCACGATTCCAGGTGTGGTCCCATAGTAAAAGTTGTTCATAATGATGAGTACAATGACCCTTTAAAATATTGCCACTGTTTACACTTACACCCTGTATACGAAACAACTGATACTTATTACACTTTGATTAGGTATATTTCTCAGAGCCACTCAAAATGTTCGTCTTCTAAATTGCCCCAACATCACCATTTATTATAACAAATTCTTGAAAGATGCGAATTTTCTTGATGGAACCTCTTTCGGGTTAATGTCCGTTTTATTTCTTGTACGCAAAAAACTTTCTCGGCCGTAGTTATTAACATTGCAGGGTTGTAAAATATCAACAGCTTGATCGTTTGTGGTTACGTCTTGTGATGTGGGGACCCTCTACTTTTGTTGTATTGCTCTTGTATATTCGCGGAAGGGTCTTGGTATGTGAAGTTGGTCACCCATCCTCGTACCAATCGCGGAAAGTGTAGCTTGACCTGATCGATCGACCCGAGTGGCTAATTACTTAGCCACAAGCCCCTCACAAGCTTTCTATAAATTAAAAACAAACTTAAATGATACAAAAAGAAACAAGAGAATATCATTGCATGTCTTACCGCGTGTTTGCACTGGCGAAACATCGCATAAAAACATATTGCTATCTCTGTTTCTGTCAATATATCTGACAGAGATATCAATAAGTTTTTAACTGAATCTTTCGCCAGTGCAAACGCACGGTTAGTATACCTAACGTCAAATAAATCTGAATTAAAGGTCATTGAACCGCATACATTTATTCAAATACGTAATTCCGAAAACAGAAATAATGACATAAACTTTTCCCAAAACGACCTTTATCGTGATCCTTGATTTTTTCTAGTAATAAAAAACGATTCATAATGTACTGTCGGTACCTACGCAAAAAATTGAGGAAAGAGCAATGAACTTTATTTTAGATTTAAGTGGCTGCCACCATAGGTACATAATTGTTTTTCTTTACGTTAGATAAGCAGAAAACTTCTATTTCACCAAATCGATTTCAAGAAACAACTTAAAACCCAGTACCTATTTCAAAGGTTTTGCAATTCAATTTTCTACAAATCTAGATTCAGAAGAATTTATTCCACACACGTTTATAAAAAGGAAAAAAATCTGTTTCGAATTTAGTATTCCAATGTTCACTCGACTCGATCATCAGATTACACTAATACCCTTTAAATCGTGTGTTGTCAGTACCTACTCCACTAAATTACATACAGACCGCCCAGGATAACTTGGTAACCATGTGGCGAAAATGTATTGAGTATTTTTTATTGTTATATCACTATATTAACATAATGGACTAGATACCATCCAACATCACACAAGATACATTAGTTGGTTGGTATCATAAGCATAACCATGCAGCCTATAACATTCCCACTGTTGGGACACAGGCCTCCTCTCTGTGAGAGGGAGTAAGCCAGTACGGGTTGATGGATGTCACGATATCTTCGTACTGCGACCCGTATCTGAGAAGCCAAGTGCTAAGCCACAATTGCCAAACACCAATCGTGGCAGTTAGTATATTTTTTCCAATTGTGAGCACTACCGTTAAAATAAACCAGCCAAGTGTGCGTGTCGGACCACGCACAACGAAGGGTTCCGCAATTGAAAAGAATTTATCCCAAAAACAACTTTAATATCCCAACATTTTTTTTTATTGTTATAAAATTTGAAATTAACAATTTTCGGACTTTTTCCTTTATTTTTACTGTGAGACCTTGCTTCTTGCCAAATTTCATGAATGAATTTCATGTTCATGTTATCAATAAACTTTACTTTTACTTTTTTTCGTGATTCTAGGTCAACGGGAAGTCCCCTACTTGCGAGTATCAAAATATGTCACAAAAATGGCCGAATTTTTTTATTGCGTTGACTTAGAAGCTTGATTTTTTTAGAACTTCAAGCGACCATAGACCTACGTTTTTGATATTAATTTACACTTGATAACTCCCCGCGTTCCTGATAAAAAGGGTCTTGACAGACATGAAAATATTTTTTTATGTGATAAAATTACAAATTAACAATTTTTGGACTTTTTCCTTTACATGTGCTGTGAGACCTTGCTTTTTGCCAAATTTCGTGATAAAGGTTTTGATTTACCTACTTGCGAATATCAAAATATGTTGCATTGCCGTTTTTTTTTATTGCGTTGACTTAGAAGGTTGATTTTTTTAGAACTTTAAGGGACCATAGACTTACGTATTTGATATTAATTTAAACTTGATATCTCCACGCGTTCCTGAGAAAAAGGGTGTTGGTGGACAACGAAGTGATCCTATAAGTGTTCCGTTTTTTCCTTTTGAGGTACGGAACCCTAAAAACACAAAAAAAAACACTAGACACTATAAATACTGGTCGGTCCGCGGCGTACCTAACCTGCTGTACCCCACGTACGAGTCTAGATTCCTAAATCTGTAAGAATTATTTATTTTGTGGAAGTGGGGCTATTACTCGTGCTGTCTGTAGCCTGTAGGTACGGTCAGCAACAGAAGTCGATTAACACTGCTACTTTTTGACATCATCTAAATTAACACAAAATGATTCGATAAACTGCTTTTTTTTCGTTTAACTGTTAAGAGTTAATTGTTCTTAAAATTTTAAGTACTTTTAGTTCCGATTTGAATGAAATATTTCGCTTAATAATTAAGATTAAAAAACTGCAAGTGTTAATCGACTTTTGTTGCTGACTGTACATACGGATTTCGGGAAATTTATAAAAAAAACTAATGTTGTAGGGGCCGTAGACGAATTTTAAAGTAAGTATTAAGCTATTCAATAATAGCTTAATACTTTAAAATTCGTCTACGGCCCCTAAAATTAGAAAAACGATAATACGAACGGTTTTTCTACTTTTACCTAATATTTTATTGAAGTTACACTCTATTCGTGAAACGTAGAAAGTGAAGCTTGTAATTTTCTGTATTATTTTTTTTCTACCTTGTCCTTGTTGTTGTCCTTGTCTTTTTGTGTAGTTTTTTTCTATACTGTCCCACCGCTGGGCAAAGACCTCCCCCAAGTCTTCCAGGAACTTTTCCCGCGCCACCTCGTACCGGTCGTCGCGGTACGGTTTTACATTTTATTTAACCCATTTTATATTTTTTAGGTTTGCCCATTTTTCCTTTGAATATTTAATTTTATTGACCTTTTATTGATGTCGACTTTTTTGATTACACATTTATTGTACCTACCTACTATCTACCCATACATCGACGTAAAAAACTATCACACTCGTAAAAAACGTCCACACAGAATAAAAACATGCAGTCGTGTAACACAGGTTTACGTTCCAAATATGGCGGAATAGTGATGTCCCCGCTTATCTGGTCGCGTCGTAAAATTGTCTGCGGAAAAAGGGTTGCTAAGGCGCCTGTCCATTGGAATGAAAGGTTGGACGGAAATAATCGGAATAAATACCGAATCTCATGTCGGAGTTAAAGACTTTTTGTTTATTTGTTAACCGAGTTCAAAAAAGGAGGAGGTTATCAAATCGGTTGTATTTTTTAACTCTGTGTCGTTATTTGGTTTTGATTTACTGGAATGTTAGCTTCATCTGATGTTGTCCGTCATGGTTTTTACTCTACAGTAATTGTTATCACTCGGCCATCCAATGGATCTTGCTCATTTTGAATATTGCCTTTTTGATATAGATTATTAATAAGTAAGTAAGTATTACTATTACCTACTGTAGAGTTACAAACACTACATAATTTTGATTATATTAAAACCTCGTTATTTAAAAAAAGTTTATGAACCTTTTTTATGAACCAAATCTTGGCATGCTATTTTTCACATTTTTTCTTTTAGTTTTTGAATTCGGATTGCGAATGTTTTTTTCTTGTTCCTGTCAAAGATTTTTCAGATTGATTACGAGTTTTATTTCCCTGAAGTGCAGCCTCCAGTCCGATCAGATACAAGGGACAACGAGAAATCTGACTTGGGCCACCGGCTCAAAGATGAAGATTTTAAAATTTTAACATTTAAATATGATAAAAATTATGGACGGCTTCCTTCAGGGAAATAAAACTCGGTAATGAATCTGAAAAATCTTTAACAGGAACAAGAAAAAAACATCCGTCATCCGAATTCAAAAACTAAAAGAAAAAATGTGAAAAATAGCATGTTCATAAAAAAAGTTATTAAACTTTTTTTTAAAATAACGAGGTTTTAATGTAATAAAAATTATGTAGTGTTTGTAACACTACACTACCTATTAATTGTGCCATTGTATACCAAAGTATTTTCCTTAAGAACAATTTTACAAGAAGTACCTACTTTAAACATGCATGTAACCTATATTCACGTTCATGTCATCCAATTTTGATAAACAAACAAGGGGGCCATTTACAGCGCTTATCCCGGAAAAGGAAAAATAAATCGAGATAAGCCTGCGGCCTTCCGGCGTCATTTTGTGAAAAAAAAAAACTTTGTTTATATTTTACAAAAGTCTATGGATTGTGGCGGGAAACGGAATAAAACGTCATCAACTGAGAATGGACAACACTATTGTTCGTTGTTTATGGTTTTTCTTTTCTTTTTTTGCTAGTTCGCTATTTATTCTGTGGTGTTGTTGATAAATACATCAGAAATATAAGTGAATTAATGTTTTATGTAAGATTAGTATCCGTAGTTTTTGTGTGGATGTATCAAGTCTTATCTGAGCCATGTACTTATCAGTGTAATGTAGCAAGCAATGTCATGTGTCGCCATTTATCACACTAATATTATAAAGACAAAAGTTTGTGAGTGTGTGCGTGTTTGTATGTTTGTTACTATTTCACGCTCTTCTTCGGCTGGACCGATTTGGATGAAATTTGGTATGTAGATAGCTTATACCCTGGATTAACATATATGCTACTTTTTATCCCGGTCTACGCGGGTAAAACGGCGGGGCGCAGCTAATAAGTAATAAACTACTAGACACAGTAATACACAAAAGTTAAATTACGAAAAACTCTCTCAACGATACCTAATAACAACACTACAATATAAGAGAAAATGAGACCTTCTTGATTCTTAGTTTTTTCCTAAACCTTCCATTGTAGTCGGTTACAATAGTCTAAACAACAAAAACAAAATCAATAAAATTCGAACTAACAAAAACATAAACTTCAACCCTGTATTCACAGTTCTTTCAATCTGCCTAGCCTTTTCCCAACTATATTGGGGTCGGCTTCCAGTCTAACCGGATGCAGCTGAATACCAGTATTTTACATGGAGCGACTGCCTATCTGACCTCCACAACCCATTAACTGGGTAACATGATACCCCTTGGTAAGACTGGTTGTCAGACTTTCGGGCTTCTGACGACCCGTAACAACTGTCAAAGATCCACGAATGACAGCCGGGACCAACGGCTTAACGTGCTTTCCGAGGCACGGAGGAGTCTCGGTATGTAAATATGGTCACCCATCCATGGACCGACCCCGGCAAGCGTAGCTTAACCTGATGGATCGACCCGTCCAGCTGTTATTACTTAGCCACGACCTCCTCCTGTATTGTTTAAGTATTCACAGTTCTTTGATAAGTAGATATTCACGAGCTCGACTTTTACAAACTAGGTACGAGTAGGTACTAGGTAGAACAGACCTGAAACTTTCAGTCTACAGTTTTGCCTAGAAGTACGACCCATTTACCTGGAAACTTCATAAATACATTAACATATTTGTCACGTAAATGTCTTCTCAGGTGCCACTTAGGTACCTTATCCTAAATAGCTTACTTAAGTACTCTACATACGAGTACAAAACTTACTGAAGTAGGTACTACCCATTATTATTTACTTTAAGACAAAGGTATATAATATAACGATAACATACATTATTGAGTACCTTGTTGTGGTTATAAGACCTGGCTGGCATATTTGTATCTGATGAAATTATTGGTGTTTTGGTTTACAAAATAACTAACACGTTTTTATAGAGCGATGAACGTAGCAAGCCTTTATTATACTCGTATTCATAGCACAGAGAACTAATTCATAGACTAATATGATATTCTTAGATTTTTAATTTCTGAAAAGAAGTGTCGCCTCATAAAATACCACAGAGTATAATTAGATACTAAAAAATAATTGTTGCCAGTTTTTCAACAGTATCGTCAAACCGTATATTATACCGGATGACTTTTTTTACCGTCTTGAAAAAAATAGGGTATATTAGGTGAACGGAGTAGAAGCGTATGACATACCTAGTTTTTTTTTTTTTAATAGCTTAGTCAGAAAAAAATATCTAAGTATCAATAAATACTACAAATTCGATGTAAACTTTTCATTTTAGAACAACAAAAACATAAATTTTGAAAAATAATAATACATCTTTTAAAAATATCGTAATTCAAATCATATGCAACCTGCATTATGATTTGAATTTTGATTTTTTTTAATTAAAAAAAAAGAAAAAAAAAAAAACTAGATATGCCATAGGCGAGACGGTAAAAAAGTCATCCAGTATATATTAGGTCTTTACCTATGAAATTGCCGTTCTGCAGTACTGGCCATTTCAAATCAAAATAATTTTTGTTTGGCTAAGAATTCTAATTTCAAATTAATTTTATTTTAAAAACATGGATTTTTTTTTCCAAAAGTAGTCATTTGTTTATTGATTAGTGTTACATTTTCATCGCATTTCAATCTTTTTCGTCATCATGGATACGTTAAAAATTCGAGTAATTATGGAATATGAGTACCGTCGTGGCAGCAACGCGGCACAAGCGGCACGCAACATCAACGACGTTTACGGAGCTAACACTACAAACCAACTCACCACTTGTTATTGGTTTGCTCGCTTCCGTTCTGGAAATTTCGACCTGAAAAATGAACCTCGCGGTCGTCCGAAGACTTTGGTCGACAATGACGAATTAAAGGCGATTGTGGAAGCTGATGATACACAATCTACGGCTGAATTTGCAGCAGCTTTCGACGTTAGCGTCAAAACAATATTGGTCCATTTGCGTCAAATTGGCAAGGTAAAAAAGCTTGACAAATGGGTGCCCCACGAACTCAATGATCGCCAGCACGAAGTACGCGTCGAGACGTGCCTTGCACTGCTCAACAGACACACAAATGAAGGAATTTTACCGTACCTGCGATGAAAAATGGATTCTGTTTGATAACCGCAAGCGCTCAGCAAGTTGGTTGGATCCTGGTTCAGCACCTAAACAATGCCCTAAACGAAAACATACCCCTAGAAAAGTGATGGTCACTGTTTGGTGGTCTAGCGCCGGTGTGATTCATCACAGCTTCTTAACAAACGGGGTGAGCATTACTTCAGATGTGTACTGTGAAGAACTGAACACAATGATGGAGAAGCTGGCACATCTCCAGCCAGCATCGGTCAATCGCTCGTCTCCGCTGCTCCTGCACGACAACGCGCGACCTCATACTGCACAGCAGACGGTCTCCAAGTTGCAAGAACTGGGGTTGGAAGCTCTCCGTCATCCGCCCTACTCACCAGACCTTGCGCCTACAGACTACTACTTTTTCCAGAATTTGGATAACTTCTTGGCGGGAAAAAAATTCAATACCCGAGAGGCAGTACAAAATGCCTTTGAAGAATTTGTTGCCTCCAGTCCAGCTGATTTCTTTAAGAAGGGCATCAATAAACTGCCACTGCGTTGGCAAAGATGCATTGATTGCATGGGTGATTACTTCGATTAATACAAATAAAAAATGCATGAAAAAAATTCGTTTCAATTTTTTCATACAAAACGGCAATTTCATAGGTAAAGACCTATTATATTATATTATATATAGCCTAACTAATGCCTATTTCATTCTAACTACAATCCTACTAATATAAAAATGTGAAAGTTTGTGAAGATGTTTGGATGTTTGATACTCAATCACGCAAAAACGGCTGAACGGATTTGGATGAAATTTGGCACACTGATAGTTTATAATCTGGATTAACACATAGGTTACTTTTATCCCGGTAGTAGGTTCTCGGAGGATAATTTCCGACATCCACGCGGGCGAAGCCGCGGGCAAAAGCTAGTAATATTATAAATGTGAAAGTGAGTTTGTTTGTTTGTTACGGTTTTACGCTAAAACGGTTGAACGGATTTGGATGAAATTTGGCACACGGGTAGACCATGACCTGGATTAGGACATAGGATACTTTTTATCGCGGTAGTACGTTTCTGTGGGATAATGCACGTGGGCGAAGCCACTGGCGAAAGCTAGTATTTATGTAATGCCATAAATAGATGCTTTCCAAATTAATTTAAACCATTGCGTTACTTTATACGAAGACATCACTAGAACATCTTTAATTAATAGTCCGAAAATCGCAAATCACCACCCTAATTGCACACTATCAATAACAATCTGAATGATTTTGAAGCATATTGCTAATCCATTGCTTCATATGTTCGTAAAATTTGTCTGCTCGAAAACGTAAGTAACGCAATGAATGTTGTTGAACTGTTAAAATGAAACCGATTCCTACTGTAAGGACTCGTCCTCGACAGCCGGTGGAACGTCGTGGTGCACTTCCGACGTTTGGCTCCCAGACTGGAGCGGGCCGTGGCTGCCTTGAAGCGTCTCCTGCCCAATCTGGGGGGCCCAAACGCCTCCTACCGGAGGCTTTACACAGGGGTCGTGCGGTCCATGGCCCTTTACGGAGCACCGGTGTGGGCGCGTTCCCTGAGGCTGCGACCGGCCCGCCGGTTGAACGCGTCCCAGAGGGTCATGGCCACCCGGCTAGTCCGGGGATACCGCACGGTATCCTGTGAGGCGGCGAGCCTCCTTGTCGGATTACCGCCATGGGATCTGGAGGTAAAAGTCCTCGCGCACGTGTGGGAGTGGCGCGAGGAGGCGAAACGCCGGGGCGTAACTCCGCTGCCGCGAGAAATCACGGTACAGCGGACAGAGCTCCGGCGGGATCTCATGGCGACATGGAGAGTGCGATTGTCGCAACCCAGCGCTGGGCACGCCACAATTGCGGCGATAAGTCCTCTCTTTGAGGAGTGGTTGGAGAGGCACCACGGCGTCCTCACCTTCCGCCTGACGCAGGTCCTCACCGGACACGGTTGTTTCGGGAGGTTCCTGTTTCGGATAAGGCGTGAGGAAACGCCCGGGTGTCACCATTGTGTGGATCGCCCGGAGGACACGGTGGAGCATACAGTGGAGGTCTGCCCGGCTTGGGCGGAGCACCGCCGTGTTCTCACAGAGGCGATCGGCGGCGGCAATCTCTCGCGTCCAAACCTGGTCCAGGCCATGGTGCGGAGTGAGAGTCCATGGGAGGCCGTCACCTCCTTCTGCGAAGCAGTAATGCTCGCGAAGGAGGAGGCGGAACGCGTGAGGGAGAGGCAACAGCCGCGCCCTCGCGCCCCTAGCCGCCGCAGGAGACGCCCTGGGCGGCGGGAATCTATCGCCGATTCCCGGCCACCGTAGGCGCGGGCTTGCGGACGACGAGTAATGGGCAGCTCGCCGTCCGGTAAGCACCAGGCACGGGTCGACGGCGCGTTGTGTTCCACGCGCGCCTCAAAGAGATGTCAGCAGTGACGGGGTACAATAGGGCCGATGCCGTTACGCAATTATCCCGCCGTATTGAGCAAGTGTAAAAATCAATGGTCGTTCATAATTCGCATGAAATGCTTCTGCCCTGTAATCTACCTATATAAATAAAAAGAGAAGTCCTGACTGACCGATTGACTGACTCATCAACGTCCAGCCCAAACCCTTGGACTTAGAGAGATTATATTTGCACAGTGGTTCCCTTTATAATGTAGACAAGGACGTTCCCGTGGGATATTTTCCACGTCCACGCGGGCGAAGCCGCTGGCAAAAGCTATAGTGGGACAATAAATTACCAGCCGATATTATGACGACAGCAACCATGTATCCATTCAAAATAAAGCTAACATAATAAAAGTAAAACCAAGTTTGATGGTAACAAACAAGTTTATTAATGTAACAATCTTCAATATTGTGATGTGAGTAAACAAATCGTTTCTTCTCGAGCGGATGGAAAGTTGAGAGCTACGCGAAAAGTTGGAATAGTACATCAATAATAAGGTAACTTATACGCTCATGTTACTTTGACATAAAATAATACTTAGATTTATTTAGTAAGGAGAGGCAGACCGATGAAAATATGCAAGGTGGGAGACGAAAGTACGATAGTAAATTAAACTGCGTAAGTACGTATACAACATCAGTTTTAGTATATGCGAAACCCGAAACACGTGTCTAGTATTTTTATGTAAAGAATCTATGAAAAAAATTCAAAACTGTATCATGAAAAATCACAAAGTTATAAGCTTGTTATGTTACCTGGTTGTCCGTACAAAAACATGATCACCACGCGGCGCCCGCTGTGCACCCGTGCCTAGTGCCGCTATGACCTGCCGTGAATTGTGTTCGTCCCTCGGTCTCCATATTGTAACCTTTTTTAAAGATGTTTGGGACAAAATATAACACGGTATAAAAATTATTGGAATCGATTCAGTTATTTATTCTGAACAAACTATATTCAGGTTCCGCATATACTAAAAATAATGTTGTATATATCTAATGACTTCCCAATTAGCATTTATAAACATTCAATCGAATATACGAGTATTATGTTATCGACGGCGGTTGCTGCGGTGCTTCATTTTGAAGCAAATTGCTAATCCATTGCTTCATATATTACTATCTGCGCCCCGCGGTTTCAACCGCGTAGACCGAGATAAAAAGTAGCTTATGTATTAGTCCAGGGTTTAAGCTATCTACATACCAAATTTCATCCAAATCGCTCCAGCAGTTTGAACGTGAAGAAGTAACAAATATGCACACTCACAAACTTTCGCCTTTATAATATTAGTGTTAGTGTGATGTTCGAAAAATTTGTCTGCTCGACAACGTAAATAACGCAATTAATGTTGTTGAACTGTCAAAATTAAACCTTGTGTGTTACGCAATTAGGGTGCTGGCTAGGAAGGAAGTGAACTCTGAGATGACGATTGCGGGCTGATAGAGATGTATGGAAGAAGAAAGACGCTGCGCCGACACATGGAGATGATGAGATGCATCTTGCAATATTTAAAAAAAAGGCGTAACTAAGAGGTATTGCGGATGGTATATTACAAGAGGTATTGTAGACGGTTAACACTGTACAGAAGGCCAATTCTCGTACTTATAAAACGTTTAAATTCAAGTCGCAGTCTCATCTTAGCGACAATCAATCTCAAAAATGTAGGGAAATTAGAGGCTTTTTTGACAGATTGCTACTGAGATTAGAATTAGAACGTTCTTAAAATTACGAGCCTTGCCCCTCAGATAAACTGTGAGTTATAAACCAGTTTCGTCGCTTAAATAACAATACGAATTTTGTTTGAATTATTTTTTCCTGACAGAATTCCTAACTGAAATGTTGCTGTCACAGAAACGCCTGAGAGGTTTAGTTCATCACCATCTACATCCTGTAAGGGCCTATTTCATGATGTCCGAATAGTTACTACTTACCGAATAAATTCAAAAATGGAACAGAATTTGTATGAAATTATCTGCCAAGTAAGTTAATAGGAACTTAATCATAGGTGGTGCAAACAGGCCCTAAGTCTAACGACTAGTTATGGACGCCGTTACAATTGGGTAGTCAAATCATTACTTTTTTACACAAAAGTATGTTTATTAAATAAAATGCTTTGCATTCTTAAAATGTTTTTGGCCGAATTGTTGATAGATGTGCAAGGTACGATTCTGAACTATAAATATAATTTTAGATAGGTACAGTTTCTCAATAAATGTACCGGAGTGAAAATTTTTACTTCAGTACAAATATTGAGAAAATGTACCTATTCAAAATAATATTTATAGTTCAGAATCGTACCATGCACATCTATCAACAATTCTGCCAAAAACCATTTTAAGAATGCAAAGCATTTTATTTAATAAACATACTTTTGTGTAAAAAAGTAATGATTTGACTACCCATTTGTAACAGCGTCCTTAAGTGACAACTTCATTCAAATGAGCTCTGCGATACGAACTCTTTAGTAACTATAGAAAAAGCTGTGGAAAAAATGCGTATTTCATTTATGTAAATTGAACAATACTATAGCGTACCAACTCCGTACAAAGAATGCCAAAGGCTATATGAGCGTGTGTGAGCGAGTCAACTTTTAATGGAATTTCCTCCGCGAAGTTCTGATGACGCCTGGTTTACGGTGCAGTGACGTTAAACAATTGTAGCGAACTCAAGAACAAAGTATTTTGTTTGAAAAGGCTCTGTGTAAGTTGATTTTCCATCGTTTATTCGCCGAAATATTGAGTTATATGGGTTTATTCATTCGGCTGTGTTATCTGGTTAACGTTGTTAGGGGTTATTCAAGTAGCAGCTTAGTTTGAAACTGTTTACCCGGAAGTACTCTACCGCCTACATATTTCCGCTACCAAGCCGATTGCTGCGTTGAAGTTCAACTAAGGGTTCTAGTTCTGGCGAAAGTACAGGTGGTATACATGTAGGAAATAAATAGGAAGCTTTATTTTTGTCTGTTGTGTATCCGCACGGTTGCTAGTGGGATGCTTTATTAATTTGATTTTGGAATAGTTGGAGAATTAGTCATTTGTTTTTTTTTTTTTTGTCAGAACGAAGATGAGCCAATCAATGTGGTGTTGTTTACTTCACTTTTATGTGTTTTAAATAATATAGTTTTATCGAGTTATATGCAGAATTTTATTTGCTCTGCCATTCCCACATACGTTATGTCCTCATAAAAAATAATAATAAATAAAATAAAATATTTTTTTTTTTACAAAAAAATACAATCGACTTCCATAAACAACACTACAAATTGAAAAATAACTTTAATTTCGGAAGTTGGTGTGTGGTTAAATGTGTTTTCGTTTTTGCCACCGACTTCCGTAATTAGTTATTTTTCACTTTGTAGTGTTGTTTTTGGAAGTCGGTTGTATTGTTTTGTAAAAAAAGTTTTTATTTTTCACTTTTTCGTTGTGGTACCTACCCCATACAAATTCTAATACCACTACCTGCAAAAGAAACTAGAAGATCATCCACATAAAAAGTGAGGAAAAATACGTACTTATTATTTTAGCTAACTCAAAAACTACCCAAGCAAAATTAATACATTTTATATGGGACCAATTTTAAGGTATACCCTCTCGAATAAAACATTTTTTTTTTTAAATCGGACGACTCTGTAAAAAGTTATGCATGGTCATACAGATAAAAAAAAAAAAATCATGTACATTATATAATAATAATCCAGCAGCATTTGTGGTGGTAAAGAGAGGTTCACCTTAGGGTATTGTCTCTATCTTCTGAACTAGGCGAGGCCTGTATCTCAGAGGATAGCACTCGGCTGACAATTTATTTCGTTATTTATAACCTAAAAACATTGTGTGCTACTGCCTTAATTTATTAATAATGAATGTAACTAGTGAATAAAAGTGTGTGTATTATTCTTTGTCTCTTTAAGGTCCACCTTCATCAAAGGACCACCTTCATTCAAAAACTACCAGAAGGAACTACTTGTGCAAATAACACAGAGCGGTACAATAACGTGTCAAGCTAAACATTGGAATTGGAACAATGTCCGTATGTACTGTCGTGTTACATTCTGTCCAAGCGTGATGGATCCTTGCGCCATCCCATTAGTTCGTTTGTTTTCCTTTACGATGATATCGCACTAGCGTTGATCCAGGCGTAGGCGTTTCACCAGAGATGAAATTGCCGGATGTGCGGAAGGAAAGACTTAACTAATCTGTGAACACACTTTAGCTCAACGAAAACTATTTTTATATTGGATAAAGTTGCGTTTGAGCACTCACTATCCTAATAGATGTGTTACTTTTCTTTGCTATTCATAAGTAATCACAGTCAAAAATTAAATACCAAAACACGTTCCATAAATACTCTGTGGAATATACCTAATGAAAAAAAAAATCCGTTCAAAAGATTCTTTACGACGACAATTCAAAAAAGGAATCGTTTCACCATGACCGATTATAAAGAATCCATTCGAGCGCCGATCAATCAATGTCCTTCGGCAAACAGGATGTTATTAAAAAAAAATAAGCTTTATACGTTACGCATTTAATTTTCGATTTGATGGCGGAAAAGAAGGAAGTTTGATGTGTAAAGAAATCATTTGAGCACTCTGAATTGAAAATTTTAAACACGGGACGAAAACTGGTAACAGGTTTATATTTATTCTCTTGGAAGTAAAACAGATATTTTTATAATTTGATTTTGGATAGAGAAAGGTACCTACTTATGAGAGGACGAGCTGGCTTACTCCAGTGGTTGTAGTTTATAATCTACATCTGCGCATATACAGGCAACCTACGCCTACGGAAACAAATGATCACTGTGCCTACGATGACAGCAGTTTGTTCTAAAAAGAATAACAAAAGAAGGTAAAGTTTAATTAGGCGTCAAATTAAACCTTCTGCCTTTAGTTCGAAACCTAAAACAATGGACGATTCCATTTTGAACAAACACGGAGTCGTCACGTATTGATAATATATAAATACGTCATCAGATAATGGTACCAACCACATTAAAAGTTAGCTTTGTCTAAGAAACTATGGCGGAGTTTGGGTTGCACGTACAAAACATATCGGGCTTTAACATGCTAAACTTGGCTTGTTTATATTTTTAAAGCGCTTCGGGAATATGCTCTCCTAGTACCAATATTGTGACTATGTGATCTTCAGCAATGTTTCTTGGAAAATAAAGTAGAAAGGTAGGTGGTCTGCATGCGATTGGCGACAGTTTCAAAATATTTTCTTCTTGAACTTTGCAGTCAAAGTGAATTCTTGTATTTAAATGAAGCCTCCAAATGTATATTTTATTAGCAATGGTATGACGACTGTGTTCAATTCATTTTGGCTATCTTTGATGCGGAATACGCTCTTAAACAGACAGCTAAGCATTGAGGCAGAGAGAAGCAGAAACAGAGGAAGGAGCATGTTAAGAACCCTGCAAGAGTTAAGACTGAGTAATTAGTAAGTAAAGAGGTATATTTTATTATATACTAGCTTCTGACAGCAATTTCTTGTTCCGTCGACCCACCCCGTCTGATCGCATCACCTGGACCCCTTTAACTTAATTTTCGCTTAGCGTTCTTTCTAACTTTTTTGTTTTCTCGTCTCCTAAAGGTCATAGCGTGATGTTAAATAACCTATAGCCTTCCTCATGAACTGGGCTATGAAATGCAAAAAGAATTTTTCAAAACCGACTGGTGAACAAAAAAAAAATAGATGATAAACAGTAATTTATCCCAGCCTCAATGTCGCAATCAGATTGTACCATTAACCCTGCCGTGCCCTGCATACGGATACAAATAACGAACGTATACTATCCAGCCAGTCTTCCGCAGAATCAATCTCTCAGAGAGGCACATGTTGTGGACCGAACTGAAGTGAACGAATGAAAATCGATGAACGGTTATTTATTCATATCGAACTTTGTTAGGTCATGGCAGTGTGAAGGTTAAAAATAAATCTTTACGATAAAATGAAAAGTTGAAAATAGTTTTTCTTTACCAGGCGGTGAGAAAAGCAAAGAGTATCACCAAAATGCTGAAGGGTTCAATCAATCTGCCTAGCCTTTCCCAATTACTATGTTGTGGTCGGCTTCCAGTCTAACCGGATGCAGCTGTATACTCGTACCAGTATTTTACGTGAAGCGAAAATACTGAAGGGTTTTATAGCAAAAAAAATAAAATAGGAGGATATGAAAAACAAAAACCAGCCAAGTACGAGTGGGACTCGCGCACGAAGGGTTCCGTACCACTATCTATAAAAACGGAAAAAAATCATGTTTGTTGTATGGGAGCCCCCTCGAATATTTATTTTATTCTGTTTTTTAGCATTTGTTATTATAGCGGCAACCGTAATACACCTGTGAAAATTTCAACTGTCTAACTATCGCGGTTCATGAGATACAGCCTGGTGACAGACGGACAGACGGACGGACGGACAGCGGAGTCTTAGTAATAGGGTCCCGTTTTACCCTTTGGGTACGGAACCCTAAAAATAAAAGATTAACAATTAAGGTACAGACGCCAGCACATATAGCTACTACAATCTGTCAAATTTCTTTAATAGATTTTCATCTTTATCGCTTAAGTATTAGGTTCAAGGTTGATTGGGAAAATTTGACAGTTTCGGGTGGCTTGATATGCTGGCGTCTGTACATCAAAAGAATAGAATAGAATAGAATACTCTTAAAAGTAACGGCGAAATTACAAAGATTTCTGTGTAATTTGAATATTAATAATATTAAATAACCCTCCTTTTTCGGCTTCGCCGCAGTCGGGTAATAAAGCAAAAGGAAACGACAGTGATCGCGTCTATAATAAAATATGGCTGCACAAAATCAATATTCGATTATAAATCGAGTCAGCGTATTTCGGAGCCGACCACAGCGATACGGTATTTAATATTTATGCCTTTAGAGTTAAATATCCTTTGGCCTTTTTCAACCTACGGTGAAATTGGTTTCTAGGCAAGCTGATAGATACGGCTGAATATCAATATTTTAGCAGCATCGACGGCCATTTGATCTCAGACGGAAACAGAGAGGTGTGAAAGTATAACGTGTGCGTCTGTGCATCTGTGTATCTGTCTGTGGCATTGTAGCTCCCAAACGACTGAACCGATTTAGATTTTTTTTTGTTTTGTTTGAAAGGTGACTTGATCGAGAGTGTGTATCATATATGTGTGTCTTGAGCTTCAAGAAAAGAAATTCAAGAAAATCTATTCAGCCGTTTGAAGATTATCAGCTCATTTCTAGTTGATGAATGGATGTGAGCATCTTCCACAGGTCAGGATCAAGTCAAAATTTGGTATTCTGTTACTTCAAATGGCATTAGAATTACGTAGTAACCTTGAACTGATGCTGCAGTATTACCTAGAGACCCGGGAGAGGAATTTGCAGGATACCTAACTTCCTCGCCAACTTACAGCAGAGGTAGGTGTTTGGGGTCTCAATGAATAAGTTATAGATAGACTAGCTTCTGTGAGCGGCTTTGCCCGCGTGGATGTCAGAAAATATCCCATGGGAACGTACATGTGTAGAACATAGGGTCGTCCGATATAACTGTGCAAACTCAAATCGCTACGAAATATCGTTGCCGTGTATGGTGTGCTTAAGTCTCCCAGTCGGCATGATGTTTTCCGACATCTTCAACAATCATCGTCATATTTCAGCCAATTTACACAAAACCTTAATGAATTATACACTGAATCACTCAGTCGACTGGTGAAAACCATATGAAAATCCCTTTGGTAGTTTTTAAGTTTATCGCATCCAAACAGACATACGCGGCGGCGCGGGAAGATAGAATTTAGTATACCAGTCACGCTCTAATAACAAATAGGGTAACTGCTATAGAATTGGCCACTCATAAAAAAAGAGGCAGAAACAAAAAGAAGAAACAAGCTCATGAATGAAAAGGACGAAAAATATTGTTTTGGTCCTTCATTCATGAGCTTGCTTGCATTACCTTGTTTCTACCTCTTTTTTAATGAGTGGCCAATTACTAGAGCGTGGCCAATTACTATAGCAGTTACCCTAACTTTTGACCGAGTGTCTCCTCGTTCAAAAGTTATTTGTTGTAATAATTTCGTCGTAAAAATGTCGAATGAAATAAGGACTAAAAGTTACCTTATGATACGAACTATGACTAGGTTCATTTTCAATCCCTTAAATCTCTTAAAAAGGGGTACACAAAGTTTTGGATATTATTTGTGCATTTTAATCAACCCCTATTTAATCCCATTAGGGGATGATTTCTCAAAAACGCTGAACTACATGTTTCTTTATTTCCTACTAAAAGCATAAACTTGAATTTTCATAATTATCACTATCTTAAGAAATGCTGGGTTTCCCATACTAACTTCTCCACTATATCACCCCCTGTAGGATTATTTTTAAAGACAAAGAGTAGAGTAATTAAGGACATAATTTGGCAAGGCTATAGATAGCATCCTGGGGAAGGCTCCAGGATGCTATCTATAGCCTTGCTAAATTTTATCGAAATCCGTTCAGTTTTGTGAATTTTAAAATCAATCCCTATTTACCCCTTTAGGGGATGACTTTTCAAAAACGCTGACCACATTTATTTATTTCCTATCAATCAATCAATCTGCCTAGCCTTTTTCCAACTATGTTGGGGTCGGCTTCCTATTCTAACCGGATGAATACCAGTATTTTACATGGAGCGACTGCCTATCTGACCTCCACAACCCAGTAATTGAGTAATACGATACCCTTGTTATGACTGGTTGTCAGACTTTCGGTCTTCTGATGACCCGTAACGTCTAACTACTGTCAAAGATCCACGCTGCGCTGTGACGATGGTCACATTTACAGCTTGACAAACCTGAAGTCCTGAAGAAATGATTGGGTAGATTGTAGTCCAAGGCCTGAAGCGAAAATATAACAGGGAGAACAAGGATAACCACTGACTGACTGTACACTGACTGGCTGATGCCCGATTTCTGAAGAATTCTTAAACGGAGTTTAAACTCTCAATAGCTATTGATTCGACGAAATTATCTATTTAAGCGAATTCCTTCCTTATGCTCGGTTTTTAAGGTCCTCAGATAAGCCCTCGATAGTAATTCCCTCGGCTTTTAAGCTAAATTCTTCCATATCGAAGTGTTCAGAAACACGATATCGAACCAATAATCACTATCGAATATATAAACTCCATTTAAAACCTCAGAAACCGGGCATTACTGTCTGACTGTGACTGTGTGCGGCTGTGTGATGATTAGGTAAACCAACAATAATGATTGAAATTGAATGATTAGGTAAACCAAATAATTGGTTTAATTGAAATAAATGCTTTGAGTTTCAACACCAAAGTAAAAATTAAGTTGATACGTACTCAATTAATTTTCTCTCCGAATTAGTATCCCCATCCTAACCGAAGACGCTCTAGTCAAACTATGTATCCCTAGTACTCACTGAACGAATAGTTTAATACTCTAATCAAAATCCATCTGCCTAGCCTTTTCCCAACTATGTTGGGGTCGGCTTCCAGTCTAACCGGATGCAGCTATACCAGTGTTTTATATGGAGCGACTGCCTATCTGACACCCACAACCCAGTGACTGGGTAATACGATAGCCCTTGGTAAGACTGGTTGTCAGACTTTCGGGCTTCTGATGACCCGTAACGACTGTCAAAGATCCACACAGTTTTAGATGAGTTTGTCCAACTATTTTGCAAATAAGAAAAAAATAAAAAAAAATACTTTTTTTTTGCAACAGGGATATAAAGGGGGTCTTAAAAATTCGAAGAGGAGCCCCTCTTCGAATTTTTAAGACCTAGGGCATGTGGGGTATCTTAAGAAAGAGCGCTGTTTGCACATTCTCAAAAAAAAAAAAAATTCGTTTTATTAGGCCGCATAGTTTTTGACATTTGATGAAAAATGTAAAAAAAAATAACGTTCCCCCTTATCTCCGAAGTTTGCATAGAGAAAAAAACAGTAAAAATAAAACGATGTCTCTAAATAGCTCACTTTTTCAGAAATCGGTGCGCAAGTCTGACTCGCTCTTGACAGGTTTTTCTTTTTTCCTAGTAGAATTAAACTAAAAATAACCTCCACGATGAAATTCTGCTCCGAGAATATTATGAAAATAGCGCGGAAATAACAATAAACAGTGAGGCAGTAATACCCTATTGTTTCTATTTCTGAGGGCTTAGTTAGGGCTTCGTATGTGTTGCTAATCTTATGTAATCCTGGTACACATGTGTTAGAATTTGTACTATACATATACACACTTTGTTACACATCAAAATAATATTACGACTATTTTAGTTTAGGTAACTGTAATGTGTATTCGAGTACTTTTCACATCAGGATGTCAATCTGCAGCTTCAAAGCTCGAGTCTTATTATTATGGGGTTTTTCTTATATCTATGTTGGGGTTGGCTTCCAGCCTAACCGGATGCAGCTGAATACCAGTATTTTACATGGAGCGACTGCCTATCTGACCTCCACAACCCAGTTACTGGGTAATGCAATACCCCTTGATAAGACTGGCTGTAAGACTTTTGGGTTTCTGACGACCCGTAACGACTGTCACAGATCCACGAATGACAGCCGCGACCAACGGCTTAATATGCTTTCCGAGGCACGAGGGATCTTGCTGTGTAAAGGTGGTCACCTATCCACGGACCAACCGCGGCAAACGTAGCTTAACCTGATCGATCGACCCATGCGGCTGTTATTACTTAGCCACGAGCCCCTCATATTATGTAGAATACGATTTAATAATACCAGTCTATTATTGTCCCTCTGCAGGGCAAAGGCCTCTTCTCACACAGAGAAGGCACGAGCATCATGCTTGCTCAAGACTGGTTGGCGATCTCAGACTTGAAAACGACTTGACTTGTTCCTACGTAGAATTAATAAGATCTAAAGAGTAAATAAAAATGTATCTTTTTCAACATGAAACAACTCTCATCCCAACGACTAACATCCTAAATCACAATAGGTATCGTCTAAAGATTTTCCCATAGACAGTGGAGTTATTGCAAAAGTGCAATTTCCTGTTGTAGTGTCGGAGTGCTGTATTTTAGCTCGTAGTAGGCCGCCGGGAGTAATGTCCGGTGCCGGCCGGACGGGCGGACGAAACTACCCTCTCTCCGCATTTACTTAGCAGGATGTACAGAGCAACTTTAAAAAATATTTTTGTTAGGTTCCAAAACGGCGTAGAATTAAAGTAAAAAACCGGCCAAGTGCGTGTCGGACCAAGCACAATGAAGGGTTCCGTAGTTGGGATGAATTTATCTTAAGAATAACTTAACATTGTAGTTGAAAAACATGTTCTCCCATACATTCCAACTGTAAATGTAAGTTTGTACTCACAATATTGATAGATTTACCATGTTATTTTAAGACCACAGACTTCTTATAGGTTTTCTTGTAATCTACAGGTAAAGATCTATTTTCTGTATTTTTTTCAAAATTTTAGGCTCAGTAGTTTCGGAGATAAAGGGGGGGGGGGAATGGTCAATTTTCGTCTATTTTCTTAAATAACTTTAAAACAATTTATTTTACAATTATAAAAAAATATATTTGAGACCCTCATAGTAAGCCTTTTGACATGCTACATGGTGTAGTTTGCAAAACTTTTTTTTTAAATTTTCTTATTTGCCCCCCAAAAGTGACCTCTATATTCAAAATTCATTTATTTACTTTACCCGTCCGTGTTTGGGTCACAGAAACTCATATGTGTACCAAATTTCAACTTAATCGCTCCATTAGATTCGGAGCAAATTGGCTGTGATAGACGGACAGACAGACAGACAGACACACGAGTGATCCTATAGGGGTTTTCCTTTTGAGGTACGGAACCCTAAAAATATAATTTTTACTTATTATTTAAAAAGATTGAATTATTAGAACGTTGTACTTGTATAGGTAATATTAAAGATTTATATAAATTCTGCCTTTTGAAGATAGCTTTGTTGATACCTATTTAGGTATTTATTTTCGCATTTAGGTACCTACTTCTAGTTATTAATATAGTAGTAGGTAGGTCACAAAAAAAGTAATAGGTATCAGAATCTAACCTTTTGGAGAAAAGTATAAACGTTTTCTTATCTTATTGTTTTTTGGGTAAGCGCACATGTCTGTTTAATTTTTCTTTGAACAAAGGTCGGTCTGTCTATTAAAAATATAAATTCGCCAGGATGAAATGTCAAGCTGCAGAGCTCTAGGAGAAAGCCACAAAAAAAATCTTATAAATTACAAACCATCCTTGTTCTACGTTCTAAAATTCAAAAAAATATAACGGTTGCAAAAAACGCGGGAACAAAGCTGCGCGCTCTTTGGTCGGCCATTCGAATAGTATCGCTGCTCGAGAGCGGGGGAACGGCAGGAGTGGTGGCCACTCGACATAGATTCAGTTGGGTTACTATTGTTGGGGAAACTCGGGGAAAACTCGCTAGGGCTTGGCTTGGTTGCCTCTACGTGATTTTTTGAAAAATGAATATGAAGGTTCTTTCTTATTATTACCTATATTGCCATTTTAAAAAAGACCTGTGTGGAACCATGCAGAAATCGTTATTATCCTGAACGTACGAAATTACCGTTACGAAATTCTCTACCAATGAGGCAAAGAAAGTTATACATTGCCTAATCTTTGGCTCCATAACATGTCTCAATCATCCAAAACTTGATAGTGTTGCCATCGTTTTCCCATTAACTGACATTTTTCCGAAATTGTACAGTAGGTACTTACAGTGGGCTGCATCAATTGGGTACCCCAGTTGTATTTAAATTTTAATACAAATGGGGTACCCAGTTGATGCAGCTCACTGTACACCAGCGCGGCGTAACACTCATAAAATGACAATGGGGAGAGACACTACCAATTTTTCCCGCTAGGTCGCATCGTTGCTGGTGTTGTTTACCTAAGTATATTTTTTTTAGGGTGCCAGCGCGTTCACTTTTTAATATCCTTAAAAACCTTCAACAGATAGACAGCTGACGGTTACCAGCGATAATGGCGTCATCTACAATTAGCTTTGCCTGTTCCTTCCCATTGATTGCATTTCATTTAATTTTGACAGTTCCGCTACGTTCATTGCGTTACTCACGTTGTTGAGCAGACGAATTTATTAAACCTATGAAGCAATCGATTAGAAATATCCTTTAAAACTCGGATTGTGATTGAAACTGTATTACGCAATTAGGCTATTTTGCTGTCTTAAATGTCGACAGCTAAACGTAGAAACACGCTGCAGAATGCTGATCCATGCGTCATGTTCGTGAACGGGCGCCGTCAGTTGGGACTGGTCGTCTCTTAGCTGCCATGGCTTATTTTTAATTTTAATATTTAATTTAGTTGTTTTAGTTTTTATCTTTTAGTTTCGGACGCTTTTTAACGTGCACGTCTTTCTACATTGTTCTCACATGTATATTTTCAACACAAACGATGTAACCAATATTTTGTAAAAATATTATGATTTAAAGAGTGTCCGTAAAGTTTCTTGCCTGTTCTTCTCCATAGGGATCTACTACTGA
Organism: Cosmia pyralina; assembly: GCA_946251885.1. Taxonomy (NCBI): domain Eukaryota; kingdom Metazoa; phylum Arthropoda; class Insecta; order Lepidoptera; family Noctuidae; genus Cosmia; species Cosmia pyralina. The sequence continues at coordinate 20,859,183 of OX276361.1, read as the reverse complement.
CCGACCCATTGACAATTCAAAAGTTAATAAGTCAGGTTTAATTGAAATAAATGCTTTGAGTTTGAGATGAGTTTGAGTTTAAGTTTGAATGTAGGATTTCCCGGAAAATTGTAGGTACACTCCTACATACTTATTATTTTGACGCTTAGAAGGTTGTTAAGGATTAACAAGTTAAGTTATTAAGTTTAAGTTGCCATAACGCGTGGTTATCATTTTTAGTTTGAATTTTGTTGCATCACACCTTAGTCTGTGTAGAGCAGGTTTTTGATACAGTCGATGAACAAACCAGTTCAGCAAGTGATCAAGCTCTCATATCATAGCTTAGCCAACTGGTGGAGGCACCCATCGTTGTGCGACTGTGCGATGTTCCTCCTCCGTTGGATAATATTATGTATACAGGGTCAAATTAAATTAGCTACACTATAACAGTGATCATTGACCCCAATAAAAATCAAATCTATCATTTCTGCGGAGTTTTCTGCTAGCTAATTTAATTTGACCAGATGCATGATCGTAAACGAAGCAAAAGGAGTATGTAAGTATCGTAGCAGGTGGCATTCTGTAGTTTCTACCTATACCCCCAACGGAAGAAGGCGTGAGTTTATGCTTATGTCTAAAAATCCTTTATTGATCCACAAAAAAAAACCGGTAAAAAGCCTAAAAATACCGGAAAAACTTTCCCGAGTTCCGTTTCTTATGTCCGTGGCACCATGGGCAATCGGCCTCGTTGCCAGTTACCTATTACTTGATAATAATAATAATAAACACTTTATTTCATAGAAATACAGATGAACATGTTTATACAAAAAGACAATTTAAATGAGCTGTGGTAGTTAACAATGCTAACAAATCAAAGAACCAAAATCTGTACACAATATGGGAAATCCTGCCTCTCAAACTAGGTAACCCTGTATCTTGAGAGACAGTGCATGAGCTTCCTTTCTAAAGTTCCTTTTGACACGAGAAAAAAGAGTGACATTTGACATTAAAAGTGAGTATCTATCGAGTTGTCGTCCACTAGTGCGGCAGCTCGTTACGGCGGCAAAATGTTGCAGATGCAACACAGAACTGTGGCTGCAAGCGTACAATTTATGGACGATTGTGTGGCACAGCAAGCCGGTCCACAGATAGTTTATTTTTCAATTGTTGTTTTTGTTTTTAAATAACTAGGAAGTGTAATTAAAGGATTGTTTTGTTTTGTTTTATTCCCTCTCAAATCAGCTTATTATAATATTGTAAACAGAGAACGAGGAAAAAAGTTCCACCGTAATAAGGTTTAATAACAGTTCGGGGATCAGGGTGAATCGGTTTTGTAACAATCTGATTTTGTTATTGTAATAGTAACTCAATGGAGTTACTAGGTAATAATTGGGTATCTAAGCACGTTAAGCCGTTAGTCCCGGCTGTCATTCGTGGATCTTTGACGTCGTCAGAAGCCCGAAAGTCTGACAACCAGTCTTACCAAGGGGTATCGTATTACCCAGTTAATGGGTTGTGGAGGTCAAATAGGCAGTCGCTCCATGTAAAATACTGGTATTCAGCTGCATCTGATTAGACTGGAAGCCGACCCAAACATAGTTGGGAAAAGGCTAGGCAGATTGATTGATTGAATTGGGTATCTAAACTTTTAGATTCGTAGAAAATAAGTACTAGTGTAGAATTTGTTGTAAGATTGTTTCTTTTGGCAAAAATAAAGATTATGATTTATGATTTATCGTTTGCAATTGCGGAACAACAATAAATTAATTGTGAACGAACATTATAATATACTACGGACTATGGATCATAAACAATATATTTTTGAATTTATTCAATTTACTTTTCCTGGTGACAGCGATGCGGACGAATTTTTTGATGCCCTATGATGCCCCTCCTCTTTTATATACCATGTACATTATATATTAAGTCGCTCCACGTAAAATACTAGTATTCAGCTGCATCCGGTTAGACTGGAAGCCGACCCCAACATAGTCGGGAAAAGGCTAGGCAGATTGATTGTTCATATTATTATTTTAAATCTGTTAGTTTATATAATAAGTAATTACCAGAATAAATAAAATTTCAGATTTAAAAAGCAGTCATAGAGAACCGCAAAATTATGATTTTACTGAATTTGTAAATTATAAAAAGATTAGAATTTTTAAAATTTTAATGGCAATTACTTAAAGTATACTAGTAGTTAGTAGTAGCCGTTGCCCACGGCTTTACCCGCGTGGATGTCGGAAATTATCCCACGGGGACCTACTATCGGGATAAAAAGTATCCTATGTGTTAATCTAGGTTACAAACTATCTGTGTGCCAAATTTCATCCAAATCCATTCAGCCGTTATTGCGTAATTGAGTAACAAACATCCAAACGTCTTCACAAACTTTCACATTTATAAATAGTAGGATTCAGCAATCCTAAATACATTCAAGTGTACTTCAGGTTTTGATTGGTTTTCTGTGTTATTTAGGGCGTGCACACCTTCGCCGCGAAACCGCGAAACCGCGAAACCGCATGGTATTCCGCTGATGTTCCGCTAATCGAGTAGCGGAACATCATGCGAGTCAGTTGAATTGAAGTACTGCTATTACGCGGCAGAGGTGTGCAAAGGACCTTAATGCATTATAAATAAAGTGGAAATCGTATTCAGCGAAAAAAAGGAAATAAATACATTATTATTAAAAGTACCAAGATAATTATGTAATCAAAAACAACTCAGGGTGAATGTTTCTGATTAAATACCGTTTAAGCTGTCAAAAAGTAGAAGGGAGTGGTGTAACATCGACCTCAGTTTTGTTAACAGGCCTAAGAAAAATTGGAGGGCAGATTATATTTTAACGTTTTTTAGGGTTCCGTACCTCAAAAAGAAAAAACGGAACCCTTATAGGATCACTCGTCTGTCTGTCTGTCTGTCCGTCCGTCTGTCTGTCTGTCTGTCTGTCTGTCCGTCTGTCACAGCCAATTTGCTCCGAATCTAATGGACCGATTAAGTTGAAATTTGGTACACATATGAATTTCTGTGACCCAAACACGGACGGGTAAAGTAAATAAATGAATTTTGAATATAGAGGTCACTTTTGGGGGCAAATAAGAAATTAAAAAAAAAAGTTTTGCAAACTACACCATGTGGGATGTCAAATGAGGGCTTACTATGAGGGTCTCAAATATATTCTTTTTTATAATTTTAAAATAAATCGTTTTAAAGTTATTTAAGAAAATAGACAAAAATTGACCATTTCCCCCCTTATCTCTGAAACTACTGAGCCAAAAATTTTGGAAAAAATACAGAAAATAGATCTTTACCTGTAAATTACAGGAAAACGATATAAGAAGTATATAAGAAGTCTGTGGTCTGAAAATAACATGGTAAATCTATCAATATTGTGAGTACAAACTTACATTTACAGTTGGAATGTATGGGAGAACATGTTTTTCAACTACAATGTTAAGTTTGTGCTTAAAATAAATTCATCCCAACTACGGAACCCTTCATTGTGCGTGGTCCGACACGCACTTGGCCGGTTTTGAAGTTTTATGCTACCTATGCGTCCAATATTTTGTTATTTTTTAATATCCTTTAGCGTTTCGTCTTTTTTTGTTGGCCGATTGTCACGATGTCTAGACCTTTTTTTCATGATCTTCTTTAATGTCCAGCATTCGGATTCATACAGTAAAGCCGGACGAACTGCCGTTTTATGAACAATCTATACTCTATACAAATAAATAATATTGAAGTGTCTGTTTGTAATGTCAAAATAACCGTTTTTTACTAAAAGCATATGAAAGTATATACGGTACTTACTTATAACAAAAAAAAAAAAAATATTTTTTGTCTGTCTGCCTGTATGTTTGTGTCTTCTAATCTCCGAAACGGCTTGACCGATTTTGACGGGACTTTCACTGGCAGATAGCTGATATTATAAGGAGTAACTTAAGCTACTTTTATTTTAGACTTAGTTGCGGCGACGAGTCCATGTTTACAGTAAAGTCGCCGCACGCACACAAGTAAAGTGTTGCAATAAGTATTTCCTCTCACACATTGAAATAATTACGTTTTGTGGAGGGGCGTTCATTTTTAGAATGGTTTATCTCTACCTAAGTATTTTTGGAATATTACAATGTCATTTAATTTTATATACCAGATAGAGAAATGAACTGTCATTCAAACTAGTCTGAGAGTTATAACAATTTCAATAAGATAGATGGAATAGTGAGAAATAATTTAAATATAACTTAATAAAGTGTCCGTTAGCTTGAATACTGACGGCTTCTGACGTCTGAAAGTAATTTAATTTAATTTATGAACTTTTAAATGAGATAGAAAAACGAGAGAAATTAGCAAATTGAGAGTAGGTAAAGTCAAAGTGAAATCATTTATTTCAAATAGACACATAAAAGGCACTTTTGAACGTCAAAAAAAAAAAAAACACCGTTACTCTCTTAAAATGTTGTACAGAATTAGTTATGTGAGCGAAAGGAACGAAAGCGAGAGGAAAGCCTTTATTCCCAGTCGCCCCCGCGGGGATTGCCACCGGAGGCAAATGGGAATAAAAATTCCCAGTCGCCACCGGCGGTGACTGGGAAGTCATTGCCCCCACTTCAGTTTCACTGTACATTGCTTTCTCCATCGTAGAGAATAAAAGGATGAGGCAACTTATCCTAAACCTGCCTCTAATCTCTAAAAAAAAAGAAGTGCATTGAAATATTTTTTATTTTGATTGCGATATGAATAAACTTGTTAAAATTAAACATTGAAACTGGTATTTTGTATCACAGATAATCAGACCCCTTAAGACAGTAATTAACGTTGGAAAGTAATAGTACCTAATCATTTCTTAATAAATACGTAAGTATTATAAACAAGGCTGTAAATATTCATATTCATAGATAACAGACTTTTTTTATTATGGTCAATTATTAATTTACCTTTTGTATAACCTTATAACACACACATATATATATATTATTTATTATTTCTGGAATACTTAATATTTAAAATTAGTCATAAACTTCAATCACAGATAATTCGAGCATTAACAATAAATACAATAATTTTCTTAAAGTTTTAGGCTAAAGATAAAAATAAATAATAAAAATATTACAACAAAAATATACTAGTACCTACACCATTAAAACATAAAATCAGACTTATATTCCGTTACGTTACTATAATCGATCATTCGCTTAATCGTTATGCAGTATTTGTAAAACAATTCTTACTAATTCTTCTGAACTTGAGATACTAAAACTAAGATACATTATTATCACAGATTAGGTAATCTATAATGAAACAACGCTTGTTGAGTTTTTACAACGACTGAATTTAATAAACAAAGAAATGATCAGTGCCATAGACAAAAGCCATAGAGTTAGCATTAACAGCATTAACAAGAAAGTAAACAGTGTTGTCCGTTGTCACTACATGACAGTACATTAGTTTAATTTGATACTAAATCACAATATAATCAAAGTATTCACAATAATTAAATTGCACAAAATCTCAAAATCGAGAAAATACCGAATGAACCATTATATATAATTATAAATCACAGAAAGAATCGTAACAATTAGTGTCGTAAAGTTTCGAGAAAATGTCCCACTGTCATTTCTCCATGCACAAACTCGAGTTGAATTTCTTGTATGAATTCATCTTTGTTTTAACGGATTTTTCCACGATTTTTCTGTTTGATTCTGCTGTTGCACACATTGGAATATGATGAATCTTGTCGCAAAACACTCAGTAAATGCACGAGGTTCGGATGTTTCGTACCAACTTTGTGGTTAAGCTTGATGCCAACTTTCTATATATTAGGTCTTTACCTATGAAATTGCCGCTCTGCAGTACTGGCCATTTCAAATCAAAATAATTTTTGTTTGGCTAAGAATTCTAATTTCAAATTAATTTTATTTTAAAAACATGGATTTTTTTTTCCAAAAGTAGTCATTTGTTTATTGATTAGTGTTACATTTTCATCACAGCTTCTTACCAAACGGGGTGAGCATTACTTCAGATGTGTACTGTGAAGAACTGAACACAATGATGGAGAAGCTGGCACATCTGCAACCAGCATTGGTCAGTCGCTCGTCTCCGCTGCTCCTGCACGACAACGCGTGACCTCATAATGCACAGCAGACGGTCTCCAAGTTGCAAGAACTGGGGTTGGAAGCTCTCCGTCATCCGCCCTACTCACCAGACCTTGCCCCTACAGACTACTACTTTTTCCAGAATTTGGATAACTTCTTGGCGGGAAAAAAATTCAATACCCGAGAGGCAGTACAAAATGCCTTTGAAGAATTTGTTGCCTCCCGTCCAGCTGATTTCTTTAAGAAGGGCATCAATAAACTGTCACTGCGTTGGCAAAGATGCATTGATTGCATGGGTGATTACTTCGATTAATACAAATAAAAAATGCATGAAAAAAATTCGTTTAAATTTTTTCATACAAAACGGCAATTTCATAGGTAAAGACCTATTAATTTGTAGTTCGATGCTGTTGACCATATATATACACTCCATACATTCATGAACTCTTCTTTGAGCCACTGTCTTTCCATATACGTTCGGAATTTTTTTATATTTTCATCTTCACAAGATTTGCGTGTAATGTATGACCAGCCTTTCATAATTTCAGTTTATAATATTTTTGTTGTAATATTTTTATTATTTATTTTTATCTTTAGCCCAAAACTTTAAGAAAATTATTGTATTATTGTTAATGCTCGAATTATCTGTGATTGAAATTTATGACTAATATTAAATATTAAGTATTCCAGAAATAATAAATAATATATACACACATCAAAAGTGTCTAGGGATCAACATATATTTTTGCAATAACTTTTCTCCTGATTGATATTAATTAAAATTTTCTTTAAGGATTCATCAAATAAAGTGTTTTCGTTTGTCACAGTAACGATAAACCAAGTCACCTTTGCATTAATAAAGAAATTTGCCATTTTCCTAATAAAGGGATTTTTGACATTTGAACCACTAACATTAAAGTTCGAAAAAAAGACTGAAATAACAGTTTTCTTTAAAATTTTATTGGGTAACTTAAACAATTAATAATCCGTGTTTCTACCGCGAACACTAACAACACAAGAACATCGGTTTGGCATACTCAAAATGAGTTCATCCAAATCACGCTGTGGAATGGCCGCCCATGTTCGTTGCAACAACAAAAAAAGGTCTTCTTGCGACTGGATACCCTCCATATTCGGCAGAGCTCTTCTCTGTAGCATATCCCATGCATGCTCAATCGGGTTCAAGTCTGGCGACTGAGCAGGCCAGGGCAGGACATTGATGTTAGCTGCGGCGAGAGTCTGTCTTACAACTCTTGCGGTGTGCGGTCGTGCATTATCATGCATTAACTGAAATAAGGGACCGATTTGCACTTGTAGAGGAACGATGACGTCTGATACAATCGTCTCAGCATAAATTTGAGCGTTGAGGTTGCCTCTGATCCAAATCAACTCAGTTCTTCCGCCGATCCAAATACCCGCCCATACCATGATGGTTCCACCACTATAAGGATGGACTTCCTGGCAGGATTTTAATCGCTGTTGGCGTCCAGGGGTTCTCCAGTGTCGTATACGTCTTGTATCCGGTCTCATACCAAAACGAGACTCATCAGAAAAGCACACGAAACGCCATTGTTCTTCTGCCCAATTTCTGTGTTCAAGAGCCCATTGATATCGAATCCTACGATTGTGCATTGCTATAGGTGGTACCCGTAGCGGTCTTCGGGAATGAAGGTTCACTTCATGCAAGCGGTTTCTGACTGTTTGGTCGCTAATTAAGTTCCCTGAAGAGTGATGAAGCCTCACGGCTAACATCATGGCGGTTATAGTTGGAGCTCTTCGAGTTAAGATTTGAATGTATCGGTCTTGTCTCCGTGTGGTGCAGCGATACCGTCCTCCATGGCGCTCAGCCACGGTACCAGTGCTTCGGTAACGTGTCCAAAGTCGACTGATAACACTCTGACTTGTATTCAGAGCTAAAGCCACAGTACGTTGCCGGGAACCAGCTTCTAACATTCCCACGGCTCTGAGCATTTCTTCCCTGCTTAAATGACGTCGCCGCTCCATAATAACGTTGGTTTTAATCAGTAGTAGGGAAACAGTAGCACTAATAATGTCTTCAATGCGTTGTATGTTTTTATAGGGAAAATATTGACAGCTGATTTTCATCTTTTACTCGAATTTGATTCACAGTTCCTGATTCAAATTATGAAATGCACCAAAAAGGATCCATATAAATTTATAAAATCATAAATTTATTACAAAGCCACATCTCAATCTCAAGAAATCCGCATAAAAATGCTTGATCCCTAGACACTTTTGATGTGTGTATATATGTGTGTGTTATAAGGTTATACAAAAGGTAAATTAATAATTGACCATAATAAAAAAAGTCTGTTATCTATGAATATGAATATTTACAGCCTTGTTTATAATACTTACGTATTTATTAAGAAATGATTAGGTACTATTACTTTCCAACGTTAATTACTGTCTTATGGGGTCTGATTATCTGTGATACAAAATACCAGTTTAAATGTTTAATTTTAACAAGTTTATTCATATCGCAATCAAAATAAAAAATATTTCAATGCACTTCTTTTTTTTAGAGATTAGAGGCAGGTTTAGGATAAGTTGCCTCATCCTTATAGTGTCTACGATGGATAAAGCAATGTACAGTGAAACTGAAGTGGGGGCAATGACTTCCCAGTCACCGCCGGTGGCGACTGGGAATTTTTATTCCCATTTGCCTCCGGTGGCAAGCCCGCGGGGGCGACTGGGAATAAAGGGAGGAAAGATGTTACACAAAAAAAAAATATTACACACAGTAGTGCTTTTGACATGTAATTATGTGGCCTCTTCGCTTTGACATACATTTTTTTTTTTTACATTATGTCATGTCATCCTATTTGTCACTGTCACACCAATAAAACTATTGAAATAAAAGAATTAATATGGTCGAATTTAGACCAATGGGCGACCACGAGTTAGTCATAAAACTAGCTTACGTGACCTAGATATCCAGTGCATCTAACCTGGTAAACGCTAAACGATACACTTTGATGGCTCACTGGCTGTCTGCTAAACTACTATTACCCAGTTATGCACTGTCGCATGATATGTGGTGTAGCCATAGAAATATAAAAAACAGGAGAAGTGGCATGGGGGCGTGTTTGTGTCCACGCGTTATGCGCACGCTGTGCCTTTACTCGCCAAATGGCCGTCTCCGCGAACTAGTACGCTTTCGACCGTGGTCACGATAAATTATAAAAATGCCGTGTTCTTCAGTGGTTTCCTGCAAAAACCGAAGTGATAATAAAAACTTCGTATCTCACGGAATCACTTACCATATGTAATTAAAAGTATTTTACTGTATTTATCTTTAAAATCATAAAAAACAACAAATCGTAAAATATTTCTTGCTTTTACTACGTTATTTTTGTTTTCAAATATCGCAGCGGCTGTACTATTTTTGCAGCAAATACATTGCTCCTTAACCACTACCTTAAGTATGTCGCTAAGCGACTGGACAAGCAATGTAAAAGTAACAAAACGATACTTTATTTACGCGGAGCGTCGCATAGTACAGCCGCTGTGTCTTGCGGCGAGATAGTGATGAGGTTAAGATCCACTAAAGTAGGCTATCGATAATAATGTCGATTGCCCAGCGAATATTATATTGCTATTATAGTTTATTTTTCAATTTGTCAACCGTTTTAGCCCGGTTGGAACACTTGAAAAGATGACGTTTAAGTACGGTTGGAAAACCTTTGAGAATGTAAAATAATCTTTTTTACTGTTTTTGATTATTTTACCTAGTTGAGAAATGCATAACCAACGGTCGTAAAGTAAGTTTATTAATGTTTAGGTGGAGTGTTTTAGGGTTTAAATTATCGCATCTTCGTGCTATTTCCTTACTTTTTTTTGGTTTTGGTATTTTACATCCGCTAAAGTCTTTAACTATGCACCACAAGATTCGAATGCGTTGTAGTAATCGGTATGGTTCAGATAAAATATTAGTGATTTTTGCTTAAAATAAGTCAACATATTCATGCTATTTATTTGTTATGCATGAGTATGGCATGTGTTTGTTTTCATATATTTAACTATTTCTTAACTAAGGGTTTTTTTTAATAACAAAAGCCTATTCGCCTGTTGCCTGCTACCTGCTTACTCATCGTGAGGTTAAGAAGTATAGACCGCGCGGAACTAGTTGATCGCGCCTTAGGTATGTGAGCGGTGGGATGGAGGAGCGGGGGCGCATTACTCAGTACGTGCGTTGCGAACCGCCGCCTCACCCCTGTCTCAGCGGCCAACTAGTTCCTATAGACTATATAGACTATAGCTTAAGATACTTATTATGTAAATGATAAATAAGTTCATAAAGTACCTTTTTAGCTTCCCAAAAGATACAAATACAAAAAAATAATGGATTGATGCCACAGGAAGGCCACCTAACTGGTTCCCAACAAAATGTAGCACCATATGCTCAATTCACTTTAAGGCAGAAATGTTCCAGCCTCTAAAGAAAACTCGCAGGCTTTTTGAATGGGCAATCCCAAAATTAAGAGTACGTCAAGTACTGAACAAATACCTCCACTTTACAGGTCAGTGAGTAAACACATCATAACAAGGTTCAACAATTCCTATGGTTTCACAGCCTAAACCAACTTAACCGGATTGTTTTAATTTATTGATTCGTGTTTTTTTTTTTTTTTAATATACATTTTTTTTTAATTTAAAATATATAATACTTTCTGGACATATCATTTTTTATTTTATTTTCAGGACCCCAAATTTTTCTTGTACAGTAATAAATGGAAGTATCGATAACTTTCCGATTTAGTCAATCACTAGCGTATATGTAAAATAAATTGCTTTTTGCACAACACAATAATAGCGCCAGATGTTTTTGTGTGAGTAAGTTGTACGGTGCATGGTAAATGCACGCTGTGTGTGACGAGTTAAGGTTTATAATTGATTGTGTAGTATGTTCTGATTTATGAATTGCAAGTGTGTGTGTGACGAGTTAAGGTTTATAATTGATTGTGTAGTATGTTCTGATTTATGAATTGCAAGTGTGTGCGCGACTTTGTATCTATTGCTTTTAGTGAACTACTTATTGTGTAGTAGTGGCGCGGTGGTGGGGCCAACCTAGCGACATCGGGTTCTGATACATTTTCAACTACCGGGCATATCTCCTTCTTTCATATATCTATGGGTGTAGCTAACATGCACACAGCTACCAGGGATACATGTAGTCGAGGCGTGGGCTGTATAACCTATAAACCACAGGAACACAACATCGTGGAACGGTGAAAATACGGGTAGCTAAACTAAGATTCGTCTGTTATTTAGCAATTGCATTATTTAAGGAATACCAGCACGCGTAGCATGACCATCATTATTATTATTATTATTTGGTTAAACACACTAGCAGCTAATTAGCTGATGCGTCTGTGTCAAATAGAGCTATTTAATCTGTTCTTGAAGCAGTTCAGTGAGGGAGTCGTCACAACATTTTCCGGGAGCCTATTCCATAAGTAAGAAGTCGGTTAGACAAGAATTGCTTCAAAGGCTTTTTCTTTGATGAATTTTCCCATAACTTGAGGGAATGCCCACGCAAATGTTTGTTTCCATAGAAAGGGAATTTGTCGACGGAAGAATAGACAAAATGACGTTTCCTTGTAGACAGTAAGACGGCAACATTGTAGAAAGTCACCTGCACTTTTTACGAAATTCACTTTTTTACATAATTCGACTCAGTTTTTTGTTTTATAATAGGATTTTTTTTTCTGTTTGGTTCTCAATTTTTATTAATATTAAGTCACGTTTATTAAGACAACTACACCAATTTTTCACAAAGTGACGAACAATCGTATTTTGAAAAAAAAAAAAAATACAGTAATATTGGCTTTAAAAATTTCCTTGGTAGACATTTCCCTATTAACTAAATGATGTAAAATAGAAGAAGATAGCTTTGTTCTTCTATTAATTATTACAGTTTTGCGATCAAAATGCTCTCCTGTAAAATCATGATTTTGTAGATAACCGTACCTATACACTTTGCGGCCGTCGAGTAGAAAGTTTTCTACTGTCATTAACACGGCGATTACAAAGTCAAATTGTCTTCACTACGTCAGTTGTCAGTGTGATTTTGACAGTTTGAATAGAAAACAATGGTCTATATAATTGAGGACTTAGACAAAGATTGTTAGAAACGAAAGACAAAATGACAGATTGTGGAAGGATTTCTACGGTGCGATGTCAAAAATGGAGAAATGAAATGTCACTTTGCAGAGAAAGCATGGACCTAATACACCTTAGGTTTACATTTGATAGTATATCTTAGCAGAGGCAAAACGAGACGAGAGAGATAGCTCCAACGGAGGCTGTTTGTCCCTTTTGCTCAATTGCCAAATAAATGTTAAAGATGGTAGAAAATATTTCACCAACTACAAGTAAAATAAGTTACGTATAATTTTTTTAACATTTAGATTACTTTTAAATAATTTTATTTATAGGTTTACAATCTGTAGGTACATCATAGTCAATAATTTTATATAAGTAAAATCCATAAGTAAAAATAATCAAAATAATATGATTGTTTAGTAGCTATCATATAATTACTCTGGTAACACTGAAATCTGACAGCAATGGTTTCATGGCGGTTCTTTTTCAATTTAAATAGTGAAAAAAATGGTTAGAAAGTGTTGCATAAAGAGATGTAAAAGTGAATCATATGCTGGTTGTGTGGCATTTCATTTCACAGGTAAGGATCCGAATAACAAAGATTTTATTTAATAACAATTTTGAGTCTAAGTAGTGTGACCATGCTCTAGACGTTTTGTAGACGGAAGACGCTAAAGCTTTTGTGTATTTCTCATCAAAACTATTAATGTTAGCCGAAATTACAATTTGTACCTATGTATCGCGTGATTTAAATAACATAATTTTTATGTTGGTTACAGCTTTCCATCGAAAGAAGAAATTAGGGTCTCCCTTGTTTGACCAAAAGGAATTTGACAAATTTTCACTTCCCAAAAAATTTTTCGCATAATTTCATTTGCCAAATTATTACTTAGCAAAAAATCTATTCACAAAAAGTTGTAACGCAAACCTAATGTTTGGCAAATGAACGTTTAAACTGTAACTTGTTTACCAACTAGTACTACTAACATATTTTATTTGGTCAAATATTTCATTTGGAATAACAGTTTTTATGCAAAATCAAATAAGCCAAATACTTATTTAGTATCGTCAGTTTTCAATTCACCCTTTCCTATTCAGTCAAACTTCAATGACAAAAATGTGAACTACTAAGTGGGTAGGAGGTAAATCATAAATGGCGCTCAATGTGTGCTCTTCTTTTTCTATATAATGTAGTCGTTTCTGGCACAGTAGGTAGTAGGTCACAGTTTTAACCTAACCTAACCATTTTTTTAAAATAAGTAATTAACCTAATCTAAATAATTCAGTTCCGGGTAACCTACTAAAAACAACTCTTTTTTCTATTAATGCAAGTCGTTTCTGGCACTCGCCGGCCGCTACCGCGGCACCACTCGCTTCGCTCGCTCGGCTCGTGCGTAGGAGGTCACAGTTTTAACCTAACCTAACCTACCCATTTTTTTTAAAGAAGAAATTAACCTAATCTAAATTGTTGAGTTCCGGATAACCTACTAAAAACAATATATTTTTTTCTATTAATGCAAGTCGTGTCTGGCACTCGCCGGCCGCTACCGCGGCACCGCTCGCTTCGCTCGCTCGGCTCGTGCGTAGGAGGTCACAGTTTTAACCTAACCTAACCTAACCATTTTTTTTAAAATAATTAACCTACTCTAACTACTTCCATAAATAAACTAATATCAAGTAACCATAAATTTGACTTGTTTCAGACAAATTCAAGCACAAAAACTTACAAAGAAGTACGCAAAAGACATCAAAAACCAGCAAATCAAATGTCTAAAAATCTTACTTTTGCCTTAATATTTTTTGTATTAACAAATCATTTCACCAAACGTTTATTGTCTGAAGATTGTTTGCTGTAATAAATCATTTGATTAAAGACCAAATTCCATAATGACATTATACTTAGTAATATTTTGCCAAGTAAAAATTTGACCAAATGAAAATATGCGTACTAAAATCATTCGAAATATTGCAATGGTATAAAAAAAGGTTGCTAATATTTGTTTGGGTAATGAAATTTTGTCAAAATCTTTTTGGCAAAACGGCAGGCACCCAAGAAATTAAGCAAAAATCCAACCAGGATGTAATTCCCGAATCACAAACAATTACTAAAAATTCTGTAGTGTGTAGCCTTCATTTCAACCCGGCAGATTATTATATAGCAAAATCTCGATGAGGGTTGAATGCTAATGTAGGTGCCATAATTTTTTCCAGTAGCTTTTATAATTTGTATTATGATTGATGACGTTGATTTTATAATTTGTACTATCAGATTCTGTTTCTCAGCCTAGTTTCAATAAATAACTTTTACAAAAAAATGTACTTAATAAATGTATGTTTGTCAAAGGTAACAAAACACATTCAAAAGTACATTTTCGCTTTTCAATGTAAAAAAAAAGTATTTACGTCAAATACTCTCCCAACATTAAACAGGAGGCTAACTTTTTATTCTCAAACCTCAGTATTTTTCACAACGGGTCTCGGCTAACCGCCGAAAGGGTGCGTTACCGCGCAATGCCGCCGATTTCATTTCCGTTGGGAAATGCGAGAGATAGCGGCATGGCGGGCGGTAGCTAGGTCTCTCATTATGTTTGTGACGAAAACATTCGGATACACACGCTGAAATATTTTATGGTATAGCATTTACATTGACCTTCAGAATATCCGGACGCGGCGGAAGGATTATGAATTCACGGTTTTTTGTAACATGTGTTGGGTCGTTTGTGAGTTTTTGTTGGTTTATATGAAAAGAATTAATAATAAAATATTGTTTTCGAAAAACAGTTCCATTTTTGTCCGTCCGCTGTCCAATTTGTTAATTAATTGCAGCGGTTACGGATTAGCAGATACCAGGCAATCAGAAACAATAATCGGCTAGATTGTTTGGTACCCGATAGCACATGCGAGCCATAAATAAGGCTTGTTGACCAAACCGAACAACAGGCGATGCAGACAATCCTGCCTGCGTTCATGTTTGCCTGGGAATGTATGTAAACCTGGACTAACTAACCATAGCCTACCTATTGCAGTACGAAAACGCTAAATTGTGCCAGATGATTTTTCAACCAACTTGAATGATACATTTTGATACAAGTGGAGAATTTTTGTTATTGCATTCGAGGCGGAATTAACACCCGATCTGTAGGCGAGGTTGTTTTTGAGCCGAGAACTGCAATAACAAATGTCCACGTGTATCAAACGATAGTTTTCAATACACTTTTGAAGAAATAAAAAAAAATATATTTTTGTCATGAATTATTAGGAAACTATGATTAAAATTTTATTATTTTTCCGCGCTTTGCTTTCGCCAGGTTGAAGAAGAAGCAAAGGTTGAGTGAAAGGGTGAGTTTAGAACACAAATAAATGTTAATTGGTTCATAAACGTTTTTTTTTATTGTAATAATCATGGTTTTTGATGATATTCTATTTATAAACATTATTTAATTATTCAAAAAATAAACGCCGTACAGACACATATCTCTTTGCCGAGATTAAAAAAAACATTCACCACCGAATAGAGACGGTGTGAATAGAGGCATTAAACCAATTTAGACAAAGTATAGGTATAAGTTATCTGTGGCAAGTTTTATTCCCGCACATGGGTCGGAAAATGAACAATCGCACGCGTGTGAAATACATTGCATTATGAACCTAATCGTAGTGCGATATGAACCAGTTTTCGAGGAAGTGTATTGAAAAATACTTTTCATTTTGTTTCTGTTATAGAACAAATAGGCACTCATGACGCTTTATTATTGAAGGTAGATTTTTTAAAAGCAAATTTTCATTATAGTCTTGTCTAATAAAAGCTACAGTAAAGACTTTCTTAAGATCTAACTATATCTACTTAGATTTATATTTTATAATGAAATACTTTCGACGCCAATACAAACTTCGAAACAAAAATCAGACGGTCTTGGAACGAAAAAAAACTTTTTTACAAAAAAAATACAACCGACTTCCAAAAACAACACTACAAAGTGAAAAATAACTTTAATTTCGGAAGTCGGTGTCTAGTTAAATGTATTTTCGTTTTTTGCCACCGACTTCCGAAATTAAAGTTATTTTTCACTTTGTAGTGTTGTTTTTGGAAGTCGGTTGTATTTTTTTGTAAAAAAGTTTTTATTTTTCACTTTTTAGTTGTGTACCTACCCCACACAAATTCTAATACCACTACCTGCAAAACAAACTAGAAATCATCCATACAAAAGTGGGGAAAAAATACGTATTATTGAAGCTAACTCAAAAATTACCCAAGCAAAGGTAATCAATTTTATATGGGACCAACTGTGATGTATACCGTCTCGAATAAAACAAAAAAAAAATCCAAATCGGTCCAGCCATCTTCGAGTAATCGGGGAACATACATAAAAAAAAAATAAAAAAAAAGGTTCCGACGAATTGAGAACCTCCTCCTTTTTGAAGTCGGTTAACAAGAAGAAAATTAATTATGGTGGTAGTTCAGGAAACAATGTTGGAGTACTGAGGCAGCATGACCACTTGAGAAAAATGTACGCATTTGTCTTACAGTCAGTAGTCAGTCCGCTGTGAGAGGCACTTTGAGTGATTAATGAGTTCAGATGGAAAAGCTAGACCTTTATTTATAAGTTATAACTTATGTTCGATGAGTTGAAAGATCTGGGAAAACTGGAAATAATGTTTTATGAAGATCATTTCGTTGGCTACCGTCTGCTGGAATATGAATCATAAATTCATACTATAAAGGTGGAAAGCTCCTGAGTGAGTGGTATTTAAGTTATGGTTTCTTAGTGTCTTCTAACTATCATCATATTTATATGCATAAAGTATGGAAATAAATGTATGATTTTTATGTTGAATAGTTTATACTTACCTACATCATCATCTGTCAAGCCTTTTCTAAACTAAGTATGTATTTATGTTGGGGTCGGCTTCCAGTCTAACCGGATGTAGATGAATACCAGTATTTTACATGGAGCGACTGCCTATCTGGCCCCCACAACCCAGTTACTGGGAAATACGATACCCCTTGGTAAGACTGGTTGTCAGACTGGGCTTCTGGCTACCCGAACAACTGTCAAATATTTACAAATGACAGCCGATACCAACGGCTTAATGTGCCTTCCGAGGCACTGAAGAGTCTCGGTATGTAATGGATGGCCACCCATCCACGAACTGACCGCGGCAAACGCAGTTTAACCTTTGGTTGACCTATGCGACTGTTATTACTTTGCCACGAGCTCCTCATCCATGAAATAAAAAAAAAACTAGGTGTGTTCCCATTTCCGTTTGTCGCTAAACTAAATAAGGGCTGAAAAATAACAGGAAAAAACACAAAATGACACAAAAAGCCCTCTGATTGTAAAACGTTAATTACGGTGAGTTGTTTGTACATTAAACATTGCTAATTATACGAGTCGTCACATACGGGCGGTTCCACGAAAATAACAGAAAATTAATTCAAAATGTGTTCCGAAGCTTCCGTTTTCCTTTTTTTTTGTTATTTTTTATTTATTTTATTTTATTTTATTTATTTGGAAGAACAAACAATTACACATTATATATTACAAATAAATAGAAAATAAGGAGTTATACAAATGTGCAACCAACAACGTTCTCCACAGATACACAAAAAGACAAAGACAATATTGATAAAGTAAAAGTCGGACAGAATAGAAAAGATAGACATAAATTACAGCAGCAAGGAACACTAGAGAAATTTACAATACATTTTTGATTGTGTCAAGCAAGATCTTTTTAAATTTTCCAACGGATAAAGCAAATAGATCCAAGTTAGAGAAAAACTTATTAAAATTGCCTGTAAGGCGACGTAGAGGTGCCCGCTAGCCTGCATTTGTACGACTAGGAGTGACGGCGAAAACCGGTCGTGTGCGCACCCCACGTCCCTGAATGGTTCTAGGGACAACATAGCATAGCTTGTTACAAATATCCATACAATCATATGAATTGTTACACAGATCGTATAGAAACATAGTTTCTAGAAAGGTACGTCTAGACTTCAAAGAGAGCAAATTGTATTTTTTCAGTAAATCGCTATAGGGAAAGTAAATACGACTTCTAGAACAGCGGTAATGCATCATTTTTAAGAACTTACGTTGTAGACGCTCGATACAGTCAGTATATTTATTATAATAGGGACTCCACACCGGCACCGCATATTCCAGTTGAGACCGGATCAATGATCTATACAGGTGTAAATATGTGCTCGGGTGGACGAATTCCGTGGCTGATCTTATTACGAATCCATACATACGATAAGCCTGACTCATGATTTTATCAACATGTGCGTCTAGATGCAGTTTGCAGTTTTTTTTTTATAAAGAAGAAAAGTTCTCTATGAAATAACGTTCTCTGTTGAATTTGATTCATTAACATCATCATTATTGAAAAGAGTATGGTTAGATGGTTAGTTGGTTAGTTGGTGGAGGACGCCATAAGAAGACATATTATAGTGACCTTATATTGGTGATGTTCTTCAGAAAGGTCAGATGCGCAGAACTGGCAACCGGCGTGCGTGTATGACAAAATGTATGAACGTAAACGAGGCAAAAGATGTATGTAAGGATCGTAGCAGGCGGCGTTCTGTAGTTTCTGCTTACTCCCATGGGAAGAAGGCGTGAGTTGCGCGTAATCATATTTTGAACCAAGAGTTGTTCACTGTTGGATATACTTAGGGCTTCCCTCATCGACTGGTCCCGTGCCTCTCGCATTTTGATTATTGGTCTAACTAAATAATAGGTCATTACATTACCTATCAAATTGCCGTTTTGTATGAAAAAATTGAAACGAATTTTTTTCATGCATTTTTTTTTTTGTATTAATCGAAGTAATCACCCATGCAATCAATGCATCTTTGCCAACGCAGTGGCAGTTTATTGATGCCCTTCTTAAAGAAATCAGCTGGACGGGAGGCAACAAATTCTTCAAAGGCATTTTGTACTGCCTCTCGGGTATTGAATTTTTTTCCCGCCAAGAAGTTATCCAAATTCTGGAAAAAGTAGTAGTCTGTAGGCGCAAGGTCTGGTGAGTAGGGCGGATGACGGAGAGCTTCCAACCCCAGTTCTTGCAACTTGGAGACCGTCTGCTGTGCAGTATGAGGTCGCGCGTTGTCGTGCAGGAGCAGCGGAGACGAGCGATTGACCAATGCTGGTTGGAGATATGCCAGCTTCTCCATCATTGTGTTCAGTTCTTCACAGTACACATCTGAAGTAATGCTCACCCCGTTTGGTAAGAAGCTGTGATGAATCACACCGGCGCTAGACCACCAAACAGTGACCATCACTTTTCTAGGGGTAAGTTTTCGTTTAGGGCATTGTTTAGGTGCTGAACCAGGATCTAACCAACTTGCTGAGCGCTTGCGGTTATCAAACAGAATCCATTTTTCATCGCAGGTAACAATGCGGTTCAAAATTCCTTCATTTGTGTGTCTGTTGAGCAGTGCAAGGCACGTCTCGACGCGTACTTCGCGCTGGCGATCATTGAGTTCGTGGGGCACCCATTTGTCAAGCTTTTTTACCTTGCCAATTTGACGCAAATGGACCAATATTGTTTTGACGCCAACGTCGAAAGCTGCTGCTAATTCAGCCGTAGATTGTGTATCATCAGCTTAAATTATTTTGATTTGAAATGGCCAGTACTGCAGAACGGCAATTTCATAGGTAGAGACCTAATATTTGTCCATCTTATTAGCAAACCTCCGTGTGAGCCATTAGCTGGCCTAGCTTATAGTACGGAGTTTAAGGCGAGTACAGCTGCTAACAGCGCCACCATTGAAAAAAAAATAATCAGTCTGGATATCACCAGAATGATTTTTTTTTTTTTGAAATTTCCTATACTCACCTTTTTAGTCAGATGAGGTAGAATTTTTTGTATTAAAAAAAAATAACACTAAGCCTCCTAGATTCGAAGTTATAGCAGTTCCATGTCTCCAGACTTATTAATTTTTCAATGCTGGCGCTGCATCATCATCTGCCTAGCCTTTGGTCAAAGGCTAGGCAGGTGATGATGATATCCCAACATAGTTAAAACTATGTTGGGGTCGGCTTCCAGTCTAACCGGATGCAGCTGACTACCAGTATGTTACATGGAGCGACTGCCTATCTGACCTCCACAACCCAGTAACTGGGTAATACGATACCCCTTGGTAAGCCTGGTTGTCAGACTTTCGCGCTTCTGACTACCCGTAACGACTGTCAAAGATCCACGAAAGACAGCCAGGACCAACGGCTTAACGTGCTTTCCGAGGCACGGAGGAGTCTCGGTATGTAAAGATGGTCACCTATCCATAGGCCAAACGCGGCAAGCGTAGTTTAAAACCTAATCGATCGACCCGTGCGGCTGTTACACTTAGCCACAAGCCCCATTGATATAAAACCCGATAAATTGGTAAGTAGCGATATAAAAAAATATGTGTAAACGAAGGAATGAAGGGAAGTAAAAACCGTTATCGTTTTTATGGCCAGTGGCTCGGAAACCACACTGATGCGATGTCGATGTGCCGAAATGTGATAAATTTTCTTGCTTATCAGTTATCAGAAGTATGTCTGATGATTGCGTTTTTTATAGGATTTTCAAGGTATTAAAGGATGGTCCAAATAGTGACGTCAAAAAGAAAAATCTGAATTTCTCATACCCAGGGGTATTCGAAAATACCCGCATGTTTGTTCCGCGATTTTTTGTAGTTTTCGAGATATTTTTGTTTGTGTAATTATTTAGAGTTTTCTGCCGGCGGAGCTTCAAAAATTCGTATTTTTTTTTTGTAGTGTGTATTTTTCAGATTTTTTTTGTGACATGACATTAACGACGATAATAATTTCGCAAAAAAATCTGAAAAATACCCTCTACAAAAAAGATGTGAATTTTTGAAGCTCCACCGGTAGAAAACTGTAAATAATAACAACAAAAACATAAATGACTCGAAACCTACAAAAAATCGCGGAACAAACATGGGGTATTATCGAATACCCTACAATTTTCTTGACGTCACTACTAGGACCAACCTGTATAAGTTAATGTTTTTCAGCATCATCATTCTCCTGCGCAATTTATTTGGGGTCGGTGCAACTTGTCTTCTTCTTCCATACTTATCTGTTAGTCGTCTTCTCGGTAGTTACCCCCTTTCGAGCCATATCATCTTTCAGGCTAACAGTAGAGTTTACTTGGAAAACGAGTATAGTCATATACTTAGTTACTACTATACTACTAGTTAAAGCGTAGACAAGTAATGTGGTAACGCTGGGCACTCACACGCGGTTTGAATTAATTATTTTATTTTATTTGTAACGTTTTATATTTATCTATTTTATTATTGATAATTATTTCGGGTCGTCAGAAGCCCGAAAGTCTGACAACCAGTCTTACCAAGGGGTATCGTATTACCCAGTTACTGGCTTGTGGAGGTCAGATAGGCAGTCGCTCCATGTAAAATAATGGTATTCAGCTGCATCCGGTTAGACTGGAAGCCAACCCCAACATAGTTGGGAAAAGGCTAGGCAGATTGATTACTGATAATTATTTATGTATTTTTGTATATCTGCCCGTGACATCACTGCGGGCCCTATCAGAATACCAGCGCTGTGACACATATTTTAAATGTCGCAGCATCATGCTGAGCTGACCTTTTGGCCTCGTACAGGACTTTTTGTTTTTTTATTTAATTTAATTTTTTTTTATATTTATTTTGGTTTTTTGTTTAAACACTTTTATTATTGTGTTTTTAGTTTAGTTGGTGATCTTCCTGTGCGAGTCACAATAAATACTTTTTCCTTCTTTCTTTCATATAGTATTTTTATTTTATCTCACGAACCGACACGCGCTTTATTTGTGGTTACCAAGTGTACAAACACGCTCCAACTTCGCCATTGTCTCGGACGGTACCGAGAGCTCCTGCGCTTACACACACATTCACAGCGTGTTTGTACACTTGGCAACCACAAGCAATTCGCGTGTTGCTTCGTGCGATAAAAATACTATATCGTATACCCGTAATCAAGCTCTGCCATTTCAGATCACTCGTTTGTAGGGATAATTATAGTATATTATTGTGTATTGAGACGAATAGCTACCTAAAACCTTATTAAAGTAACGAGTAACTGAGTAAGGCATGACATTCTGCATTCGAGAATATGTATGTATAAGCCGACGTTCGTACGGACGTAAAAATATCGCGGCGGGATTTTATCCCGCACTGGATTTTCAATTCTTGGTGTTGAGCCGAGCTTCGAGAATCGAACAGAGTGCAGCCCAGCGCGCCGAAAAAACACACTGTTGGATTTTCAACTCTCAGTTCTAAGTAGAGCGTTGAAAATCCAGTGTGCGAAGAAAAATCAGCGCGATATTTTTAACCGGCTAAGCCGACGTTTGCACGGACGTAAAAATATCGCGGCGGGATTTTATCGCGCACTGGATTTTCAACTCTCGGTGTTGAGCCGAGCTTCGAGAATCCAACCTAGCAACAACAGAGTGCATCCCAGCGCGTCGAAAAAACACACTGTTGGATGTTCAACTCTCGGCGCTAAGCAGAACGTTGAAAATCCCGTGCACAAAAAAAAAAATCGCCGCGATATTTTTACGTCTAACCCACTGTTAAACCTATGGGAAAACTGGCATCTACGGGGTCTCAGGACATCGACGCGCAACCTGTTACCAAGGATTCAGTACATGATTCTGAAACCCCCTGCGTTGATATTTTTCGTAAAAAAGAAAGAAGAAAAAAATGTTTATTCTGCACTAATAAATATATGTGGAGTTTCATATGAAAGAGCGCTATTTGCACATTCTCAAACATTTTATTTCTTTTTTTTAGGACGCATAGTTTTCGACTTTTGATGAAAAACTGTAAAAAAAATACCGTTCCCCCCTTATTTCCGAAGTTTGCATAGAGAAAAATCTGAAATTACTCTATGTGATAGAAGTTTATGTAAAAATTACAGGAAAAATAAAACAATGTCTCTAAATAGCACACTTTTTCAGAAATCGGAACGAAATCCTTGGTGCGCGAGTCCGACTCGCTCTTGACCGGTTTAAAAAAAAAAAAGCAGGAAATAGCTGCTGCATACATTCTGACCGTGTAGGTATTGCACTTTTCTATGAGACAGCAGATTTTTTTTATAACCGAGAAAAATTTCTACGCTAGTGTAGAATCATCTGCTGAATTCATGATTCCCTGCCCCCGCCAGTTGTCTTATAGTATTTCACAGTGGGTTAGTACTTGTACATATTATAAATTAAAGTCGTTTTTCGAGTCTGTGTGACCGTGTTGTTCTTCTGAATTGTACAGCGGATTTTGATGAAGTTCTCGCCATCATAGAGAATTTATTTCAGAAGGTCTATGTGTAATTAGTTCACACATTAAATGTCTTGAAAAGTCGTAAAAACCGTGCGAAACAGGGGAGGGTCGCTATAGTTACCTATACACTGTGGATAAGTAGCATAATATTAAAGACAAAATTATGTAGCATATTTAGTAGCGGAACGCCTCTCCAAAGTACCCACAGGCTTTCATCTAATAGCTTCCTTCAGTCTGGAACTCAAACGCTACAGTTCTGAGCAAGTGGTTTTGCAGTTTAGCAACTGTTAGCAACACATGGCATGTGAACAGTGAATCGCTTGCAGAAGCACCAAAAAGCTTGTACTCACACGAGTACGTGCTTTTATGAGGACGTAGGTAAGTGTATATAGTAGTTCTTATGAGTGAGCTAATTAGTTGATTACTTAGATTAATTTAACGTGTAACCTGATTTTACGAGAAATCGAAAGACGTTCAAACAACGGAGCATAAAAACGTGACCAGTAAAATGCAATGGGTTATTATTTTCTATGTTATACGAGCAGTATGAAGTAGGTCAGTTTGAAGGAATACTCTTTCAATAAATAATTCAAACATGATTCTATTTCGGCCAATCATATCAAGTTGACAGAGACAGAACAACGATATAAATACTATTGTTAGTTGCAGGGCCGACTCTAACCTTTAAAAGGCCCTGGGGTTCCTATGGAGAGTGCAGGATGCAAGAGCGCGCAAAGTGAGCTCGAAATTTATAGCTACCTTGGACAAGTTAGGTTTTCTTTTAACCGTTCATACAGAAATATGACTTACTTTATTGAATTATGAAGAAAAGATTGGGAACTGTGAAAATGTAATTATGTGTGAGCGAGAGAAGCGAGCTCAAAAATTATAGCCCTGCCTGGGATAAGTTAGATTTCCTTTTTAGAAGGGCCCATGGATTGCGGGTCCCTAGGCACTTGCCCAGATTAGCCAATCGAAAAGACAGGCCCTGGTTGGTCGTATTTATTGGAATCCAAATATACAGTGCCATCCCAATACTCTTTTACAATAAAACCTAAGCTTCCAAAAAACATGTTCATGAAATTCATTTTGATTTACGAGCAAGCACGCATTGTATAAAAAAATGTGGTTTCAGCATCTGTGCCGACCTGTAACCCTGGTACCCACGTTATGAAACATATTTTTTAAGCATTCAGCGCTCATACCTGGTTTAGCATTACCTAGGCTACCTGTAATGAATATATAATGGCGAGGTACTTTTATGTCAACGTTTTACCTACGAAAAGTAAATTCGAGGTATATTTGATTCTAACTACGAGAATTGCCTTCATGTAAAAAGCAAAGTGCCGAATACACCATGCATCTAATCGGTAGATACGCCTGCCGCGTATAATATCGATTGCTATTTTTATCTGTGGTACATTTTACGAGTTTTTGCGTGTATATAAAACGATTCAGTTGATAGCAATGATAGGTAGGTATCCGCAAATTGGAAACGTCCCTCTAGGGACATGAATCCGGAGCGAGTTTATGGATTACAAAGATGCTTAAGATTACTTTTTTTTATTAATGTTGAACCTTTTATAGTTACAAAAAAACAACTTAGACACCTCATTTGTATGAATAAGTAATCAAGACGAATGGGGGACTTGTTTATTATTTTAAATATACTTAGTTTGTCGAGTAATGCTGGCTTGCCTAATATAATTCGTGTTTTTTTTTTTAATTTGGCGTTGAGTTTTTTTCTTCTGCTTACCGAATAAATAACCATCCTCCAACTTACCTGCAAAAAAGAAAAACAAATAAGTTCATTGATCAACTTTGCAAACAACACTACAAACCCATGTTGCAAGTAATATTTTTAAACCAAAACACAAATAACTTGACTTAAATCCTACAAAAGATTCCTGTAAATAAACTTTAGTTACTAGGAAATAATAAGTTTGTGAAGAGTAGAAATTGACGTGTATGTTACATAGTTAAGCACTCGGATACGTTGGGAGTACGGAGTGCATTTCAGAATCTGTAAGTATTAACATAATAAAGGTGTCTCAGTCTGCGAGTACTAAGAAACTTCGTGGATAGGTATGTGTTCCTAGTAGCGTGCATGAATAATTGATTAATCGAGTCTGTACTTTTGTGAGTTCAAGAAAAATAATCGTATGGATTCCGTAGGTGAGAAGGCTGGCACATCGGATTTTTGAAAACGTTCGGCTTTATAATGCGTTGTCTCTGTCTTTCTTCTGACACAATCATTTTCTGTGACTCGATTAACTTCTAGGAGTACCAACTGTACTATCAATTGATCGTTCGAGCTCTTTAGACCAAACTCAAATTGGCAGTAAAAATATTTTAAATAAGTTCAAAATTGTACATTCTTTTAGGTCAAAGTAAAAGTCTTGAAAAGAAACTACGGGAAAACTAATTTTATCGCAGACGTAAAATATGGATTTTACCGCTTTGTGAACTTTTGGAATGGTCAGCAAAATTTACTGAAAATGAGGTGCAACTGAAAACTTCTTGCTGCAGTCTTGTTCTTAACTTTCGAGCATCGACTTTCGAGCGATCTTCATTACATTTAATTATTGAATTACGTGAAATGGGTGACCCTATTTAGTTCTATTTGTTCGCTGTTTGCGTTCTTTGTACACGATCAAGTGTAATAATAAATAACGCAACGCATAGTCAAAATAAAACGTATACGTGATTAGGCGTAATGTTACGTTATTTACATAAAACAATATTTAATATTTATGAACACGAAATAAACAATAATAACACCTCCTCTATATGCAAATAGCCGTAATTTCAATGTTTGTTATCCAGGTAGCAGAATGTGTCATGTAATACGGAATGGTAGAATTACCAGGGTGACATGAAAACGGACTGGTATTCATTTGCATTTCATGAACGGTCGGACACGCTCCCACATTGTTGAACTCCTATTACGCTGTGAACCAATTATTATTACAATAAAACATTTGCTTTCACTTTTTGAATAATTAATGAGAGTTTTTGGGTCTAGGCAATCTAAAAAGGTTATCGGCAACAATAGATATTCAAATTTCCTTTGTTTTTGGGTGTTCAGTTAAGGTCGGTTTAGATTAGACCAAACGAGTGATTACACATTCTCTCCACCAAAATCTTTTTGTATAATTATGGAAAGAGCATTCTTTCGTTAGTCTATTAATACTAAAATGTCAAGAATATCAAGAAAATAATGCTTTTGCTCTAGTTCTCTGTTCTTTTGGTTTCAATATGACTTTAGAGTCTGAATGAGCATCCGCTCGTTCGGTGTAAACTTTAGCCGAACGAACGGATGCTCATTCTATCCCCACTATATCAAATTATATTGGTGTAAACAGGGACAGAGCATTGTTTTTTAGTTGTTTTATCGTGTTTGCGAAGATTCTATGGAATGTTCTAAGAATTCTCTAAAAATGCTCGCGCGCTTCATGTAAACGGCGCGCGAGCGTGCGAACAGTTGCCTAGAGCGGTCTTTCGTGTTTGGACTTTGGAAATGCTCGCTCTTCGAAGCGGTCTCTTCAAAGCGATCTTGTGTTCTAGCGACTTGACCAATAAATATCTTATTTAATTATGAATTGGTCTCGAGAAAAAGTGTACTTAGGATAGAGCCTACCATAATTTGAGATGTCTGTGGGATCCTACATCATCATCATCATCTGCCTAGCCTTTTCCCAACTATGTTGGGGTCGACTTCCAGTGTAACCGGATGCAGCTGTGGGATCCTACTTATGAAAGTTTTAAAAACACAAGCCACAAGCGAAATGCTTGGCAAAAAGTAGCAAACATGCTAGAATGTAGTGTCGAAGAGGACAGAAGAACATGGACTCAATTCTTGCGTCCACCACCGGCCACGGCACAGACACTTGACGAATAAGCAATGAGCACTCGTTCGGCTGATCTAAACAATGACATCTCTATAGCATGAACAAGAATTTCAGTTCTTATTTGTTGTCATTGTTGCTCGGTTACACCACAAAAGCAAAAAACAACGACGCTCTGTGCTCGTGTTCTTGCTCTAGCTCTATATTTGTTTGGTCTAAGCAAACCTCTAGATGTCGAATATTCTGAACACAATTGGTGAACGATTTGTTTGAAAAGATTTAGTTATTTTTCTTATAAATTACGGGCAGAGGAACTATGTGCAACCGCTTGACAGAGCAGTTATATGTTATCAAATTACAAAATACTCGTAGGTATTATATGTAATTATGTATAGCTAATTTAAAAACAAAGTCACTCGATTTCCAAACACTATATTATTTGCAACCAAAATAACTGGTACCTATCACTGAAGAATTCTTTCACACCCCCGTAGCACAAATCATTATGACGTACCACTCTCGTAAGAATAAGAATAATTTATTTGCAGAAAATACAGGTTTTACCAAACGTAAAAAGTGGTGGTTTAAGCAAAGTCCATATTTTGCCTGTTTAGGACATGCAAATTAGTTATTAAAAATAGGTACTTATTTATTTTTAGTAGGATTTACAAATATGTACCTACTAATATAAATTACAAGACAACCTTAATATAATCTATTACACACAACCTTAATATTAGCAATTTTCATATTTTTATTTACTGATTTTGTCACAACTTGGGCCCATAATGGGCATATTTTGTTTCTGAAGAACGGAGCAAGTTTATATTATTAAGATTAAGTGAAACTTATTAAAGGTTTTATTAAAAAAATAAATAAACCGTACCTTCGTTTATCCTTCAAACACGAAGATTACTCTGAGATTTTTAAATGCTCTGAATGTCTTGAAACAACTTATCGTTCTTTTTGCCACATGCACATTTATTGAAATGCTAATTTTGTAAAAATGTTTTAATCGTGCCTTGATAACAATGTAATTATTAACATCGCACTGACAGGTACTTTAGATTCATGTCTAATTATGATAGTACTATCAATATAGTTAACATGAAATGTGTGTACATTAAGTACCTTATCTTTGCAATTATGCGATCCTGGTATCATTTATGGGTTACACTATGTTATACTGAAACTTGTAAAATCCGTAAAATACGACGACGGTTGGATATTTATTAAACGAAAAGCTGGAAAACCCGTAGAATTTATTTAAGTATGATAACAAAAAAACCGGCTATGTGCGTGTCAGACCACGCAGAATGAAGGGTTCCGTAGTTGAAATGAACTTATCCTAAGAACAAACTTAACATTGTGGTTGAAAAACATGTTCTCCCTACATTCCAACTGCAAATGTAAGTTTATACGCACAATTTTGAGAGATTTACCATGTTATTTTAAGACCACAAACTTCTTATAGGATTTCCTGTAATCTATAGGTATAGAATATTGTACTGTATTTTTTTTCCAAAATTTTAAGCTGTCGTTTCGGAGATAAGGGCGGGGGGGGGGGGGGAAAGGTCAATTTTCGTCTATTTTCTTAAACAACTTTAAAACCATTTATTTTAAAATTATGAAAAAAATATATTCGAGACCCTCATAGTAAGCCTTTTCATTTGACGTATCACACGATCACACGGTACAGTTGCAAAACATTTTTTTAAATTTTCTTATTTGCCCCCCAAAAAATTCAACTTAATCGGTCCAATAGATTCAGAGCAATTTGACTGTGACAGACTGACAGACAGACAGACAGCACACGAGTGATCCTATAACGGTTCCGTTTTTTCCTTTTAAGGTACAGAACCCTAATAAAGGTAATTGCTGACCCACGCCACATGCCGTTTCCCATTCTGTTATTCCATAATAATCGCAATATTATTGTCGTTATTCCGCAATACAAACAAGTAGTATTACAAACTCCAGTAAAAATTGTTAATTTCTATGACGAACAAAATAAGTGAAGATTTCTATAGAGCTTAGCGATTCTGCCTCGTGTGCCTTTTCAAACCAACAGATAGCACCGTCCTTACGATGTGTTAAATTCACATAGATTTGATGAGATTCAAAATCGCGTTGTCAAGTGCAAGACCGAGTAGCAATCGTTTTAAATCTTCAATTCAATCTATAAATACAATTTGCAAAATAACGAGGCCGAAAACTTCAAAGTAATTTAATGAAGGAAAATGGCAGCTAATCGTGACAAAAATGCTGTTTACTATTTGAACAAAATTATATACAGATTATTCTTTTTTCCATTTTATTCAGTAATGCAGACGTAATCTACTTTTCCAGGAATTAGAAGCATTTCTCTCTTAAAAAGACTCACTGAATGTTTCGAGCAGTGGAATAGCATACAATTTTCACAAGCTAATTAGGTAACTCAAATAAAAACTTGGCAGTCTTTGAACACTACCTGTGCTTCACTCACAACTAAAAAAAAACAAACTAAAGGCGTGTGCACACATTAAAAAGCGATGACGGTCTATGTTCGGTGAGGTGTCCCGGACACGCTCCAGCAGATAATCGCGTTTGATCAGCGCTCATGCGTGATAACCGCCGGTGAGCGTACGCCTTTATACCTCCGGTTATTTTTATACAAGGTAACGTGCGTATGGTAATGTACATTATTTGTATGAGGAAATTAAAATATTTAATCCTGCTGTAAGTAGCAGTAAAGAAAATTAAGCTGTAGGAAACTAAATTGGAAATGTTGAGGTATTACCAAGTTAAAATTGGTTGGCAAATCGAGAACAAAGTTGTATGTAGCCAAATCGAAGAAGAAAATTAACTTTAAAGTCTGTACAACATCAAGATGGCAGCAGTAAGTAGTAAGTATATTGGTCTTTACCTATGAATTGCCGTTTTGTATGAAAAAATTTTTTGCATTTTTTATTTGTATTAATCGAAGTAATCACCCATGCAATCAATGCATCTTTGCCAACGCAGTGGCACTTTATTGATGCCCTTCTTAAAGAAATCAGCTGGACGGGAGGCAACAAATTCTTCAAAGGCATTTTGTACTGCCTCTCGGGTATTGAATTTTTTTCCCGCCAAGAAGTTATCCAAATTCTGGAAAAAGTAGTAGTCTGTAGGCGCAAGGTCTGGTGAGTAGGGCGGATGACGGAGAGCTTCCCACCCCAGTTCTTGCAACTTGGAGACCGTCTGCTGTGCAGGTCGCGCGTTGTCGTGCAGGAGCAGCGGAAACGAGCGATTGACCAATGCTGGTTGGAGATGTGCCAGCTTCTCCATCATTGTGTTCAGTTCTTCACAGTACACATCTGAAGTAATGCTCACCCCGTTTGGTAAGAAGCTGTGATGAATCACACCGGCGCTAGACCACCAAACAGTGACCATCACTTTTCTAGGGGTAAGTTTTCGTTTAGGGCATTGTTTAGGTGCTGAACCAGGATCCAACCAACTTGCTGAGCGCTTGCGGTTATCAAACAGAATCCATTTTTCATCGCAGGTAACAATGCGGTTCAAAATTCCTTCATTTGTGTGTCTGTTGAGCAGTGCAAGGCACGTCTCGACGCGTACTTCGCGCTGGCGATCATTGAGTTCGTGGGGCACCCATTTGTCAAGCTTTTTTACCTTGCCAATTTGACGCAAATGGACCAATATTGTTTTGACGCTAACGTCGAAAGCTGCTGCTAATTCAGCCGTAGATTGTGTATCTTCCACAATCGCCTTTAATTCGTCATTGCCGACCAAAGTCTTCGGACGACCGCGAGGTTCATTTTTCAGGTCGAAATTTTCAGAACGGAAGCGAGCAAACCAATAACAAGTGGTGCGTTGGTTTGTAGTGTTAGCTCCGTAAACGTCGTTGATGTTGCGTGCCGCTTGTGCCGCGTTGCTGCCACGACGGTACTCATATTCCAAAATTAGGTACTCGAATTTTTAACGTATCCATGATGACGAAAAAGATTGAAATGCGATGAAAATGTAACACTAATCAATAAACAAATGACTACTTTTGGAAAAAAAAAATCCATGTTTTTAAAATAAAATTAATTTGAAATTAGAATTCTTAGCCAAACAAAAATTATTTTGATTTGAAATGGCCAGTACTGCAGAACGGCAATTTCATAGGTAAAGACCTAATATTTAGAATTATTTTATCCCTGATAGTTTCGTCGAAAGTAGAACCATGTAACCACAATATTAAGTGGCTAAGTAATAACAGCTACACAGGTCAATCCATCAGGTTAAGCTACGCTTGCTGGGGTTGGTCCGTGGATGGGTGACCATCTTTACATACCGAGATTCCTCTGTGCCTCGGAAAGTACGTTAAGCCATTGGTCCCGGCTGTCATTCTTGGATTTTGACAGTCGTTACGGGTCGTCAGAAGCCCAAAAGTTTGACAACCAGTCTTACCAAGGGGTATCAGGTTGTGGAGGTCAAATAGGCAGACGCTCTATGTAAAATACTGGTATTCAGCTGCATCCGGTTAGACTGGAAGCCGACCCTTACATAGTTGGGAAAAAGGCTAGACAGATTGAATTAAAAGAGCAAATCCATCCAATCGATCACGCAATAGACAATTTCCTGAAATAAAAATAACCGGAAAAAATATCACCGTATCAGCAAATAAATCAGCGAACCAAGTACTAAGATTACATAATATTGCCACAGGTGTTTTATCTCGCGCCAATCTAACCTCACCTGAACTGACCGCCGTCCCTGATAAGGGTCCACGGCAAACAGGGGAATACAAAAATATTTGTACAAATACTCGCATGTCATCTATATAATTAAACTGTCGCCTTTTTCACCTACGACAGTGGATATGCCAGGATAATTGAAGAAATTCCTTTTATTTTTCTAACAGCCTGGTAAGTTTGGATAAAGAAAACATGACAGTAATTACATGGCAGCGGTTTTCATGAATCAAAAACAAATTAATAAATGGCTAGGGTGGAGATAGAATTACCAATTAAATTCTTGTTCTTTTAACTACCATTAGCTGCTGGTACTGCCATTTATTAGGGTTGCCTAGCCAAATGGCAAAAAACGGAACCCTTATGGATTCGTCATGTCTGTCTGTCTGTCCGTCCGTATGTCGCAGCCACTTTTTTCCGAAACTATAAGAACTA
Organism: Cosmia pyralina; assembly: GCA_946251885.1. Taxonomy (NCBI): domain Eukaryota; kingdom Metazoa; phylum Arthropoda; class Insecta; order Lepidoptera; family Noctuidae; genus Cosmia; species Cosmia pyralina. The sequence continues at coordinate 20,826,701 of OX276361.1, read as the reverse complement.
TACTGTTGAAACTTGGTAAGTAGATGTATTCTGTGAACCGCATTAAGATTTTCATACAAAAATAGAAAAAAATCAACAAATTTTGGGGGTTCCCCATACTTAGAACTGAAACTCGAATTTTTTTTTCCATCAAACCCATACGTGTGGGGTATTTATGGATAGGTCTTCAATAATGATGTTGAGGTTTCTAATATATATATTTTTTAAACTGAATAGTTTGCGCGAGAGACACTTCCAAAGTGGTAAAATGAGTCCGTCCCCCCCCGTAACTTCTAAAATAAGAGAATGATAAAACTAAAAAAAAAAATGATGTACATTATTACCATGTAAACTTCCACCGAAAATTGGTTAGAACGAGATCTAATAAGTAGTTTTTTTTTTTAATACGTCATAAATCGTAAACCGCAATTTACCTTAATCCCATCATTTAGGCACCTAATTATAATGTTTACTTAACAATAACTTAATTAAAAAAAAAACCACTATTTATTAAAACATCGATCAACGTTACAACGAACTACAAGAACTTTTATGGTATGTTACTTGCTGCTACGGAACCCTTCATGGGCGAGTCCGACTCGCACTTGGCCGCTTTTTTTATTTCGGGGAAGCAGACGAATTCGATTCCGATATTCGGATGGCTAAAGTGATCAATCAGAAAAATGTCATCAATCACAATTCACGAGCTTGCGATCCATAGCCAATGGATATTAATTTTTATATTTATAGAGAAGTCTATTCAAAACGATGTATTGTTTACTAGCTTTTGGCCGCGGCTTCGCCCGCGTGGATATCAGAAAATATCTCACGTACTACCGGGACCATCCTTCCTTATTCCTTGTCTCCATTATAAAAGTTACTGCTGTGCAATATTTCAGCTTTCTGGTTCAAGGGTTTGGGCTGGGCGTTGATGAGTCAGTCAGTCAGTCAGGACTTCTCTTTTTATTTATATACATAGAATTTCAAGTCTGATGTAAAGTGTAACTAACTAAATAAATAATTTCTTTGGAATAGGAACTGTGAACTGTTGCTTCGAATGAAGAAACCAACTTATTACGATTCAAAAAAACCGGCCAAGTGCGTGTCGGACCGCGCACAATGAAGGGTTCCGTAGTTGAAAAGAATTTATCCCAAAAACAAATTTATCATAGTAATCCCAAAAAAAAAATTTTTTATGTGATAAAATTAGAAACTAGCAATTTTCGGACGTTTTCCTTTACTTGTGCTGTAAGATCTTGCTTCTTGCCAAATTTCATGATTCTAGGTCAACTGCAAGTACCCTAAAGGTTTAATTTATATACTTGCGTAGTCAACGCAATAAAAAAATACGGCCATTTATGCGACATATATTATTTTGATACTTCAAAATAACATATGTCGCATAAATGGCCGTATTTTTTTATTGCGTTGACTTAGAAGCTTGATATTTTTTAAACTCATGGATGGTATTTGATATTAATTTCAATTTGATACCTCTACGCGTTCCTGAGAAAAAGAGCCTTGTCAGACTGACAGACAGACGGACAATGAAGTGATCCTATAAGGGTTCCATTTTTTCTTTTTGATGTACGGAACCCTAAAAAGAACCTCGAAATCCGGTTGAAAGAATAAAACATTTCAGCATATAACTTAACCATGCACAAATAAAAGCTGTGCTACTTGCAAGCCCCACAAATTGCAAGTCTCTTAGTTTTATAAGTCTGACTAAGCGTTCAAGTCTCAAGTAAAAATACAACGAACGCTACGACAGTTGTGCTCGGTGCGCCGTAAGTCGTATTGTTGTCGTGTTACTACGAAGTTTATAAGTTTCTGAAACGCTTCATGTCTTAAAGTTTCATACGTGGAGTGGAGTCATGAATTTAAATTTCTGAAATTTGGACAGATGAATGTTTGCAGTTTTAGTTAAAATGAAATCGTTTTTCATGTTAGTTCCTATTTATTTTCTACAAAATACTGAACTACTATTACTGATTTTGTAGAAAATAAATACCCGATCAAAATGCGATCTTCGCGTAGTTTTGTCAAAATAAAGCCGACTTCAAATCTAAAACCCAGCAACATAAATAAATCAATCTGCCTAGCCTTTTCCTATGTTGGGGTCGGCTGCGGCTTCCAGTCTAACCGGATACAGCTGAATACCTACCAGTATTTTACATGGAGCGATTGCCAATCTGACCTCCACAACTAGCGTTGCCAGGTGTCCCGATTTGCGCGGGACGTCCCGATTTTCAGGGTCTAGGGACACGTCCCGATTTGCACCTGATCGGGACACCATCATCATCTGCCTAGCCTTTTCCCAACTATGTTGGGGTCGGCTTCCAGTCTAACCGGATGCAGCTGAATACCAGTATTTTACATGGAGCGACTGCCTATCTGACCTCCACAACCCAGTAACTGGGTAATAAGATACCCCTTGGTAAGACTGGTTATCAGACTTTCGGGCTTCTGACAACCCGTAACGACTGTCAATGATCCACGAATGACAGCCGGGACCAACGGCTTAACGTGCTTTCCGAGGCACGGAGGAGTCTCGGTATGTAAAGAATGGTCACCCATCCACGGACCAACCCCGGCAAGCGTAGCTTAACCTTGTCGATCGACCCATGCGGCTGTTATTACTTAGCCACGAGCTCCTCGTGATCGGGACACCAAATGTCCCGATAATTGACACTCGAGCATGTCAAAGCAGAAAATCAAATTAAAACCAACTTTAGCATGACTTACTTACAGTCAATTTTATAACTGTTATAAAAAGCAAGGCAAGGCAGCAAAATCATTTAACATAACATTTTAATAATATTTTTTTTTTATTAAGCCATGCGTATACAAAAATAGTATGAACTCTGGAATCCAAAAAAAAGATTTATCTTGTGTTATGGGAATCGGGTCCGTGGAGTCATTTTACCTAATATTGTACGTGGTATGAGTTCTATACCAAGAAAATATTTTTTTATTATTACTTAATAGTGATGGAACAACGTTAATAATAAAAAAATATTTTCTTGGTATAGAACTCATACCACGTACAATATTAGGTAAAATGACTCCACGGACCCGATTCACACCGCGCTCGTGTGAGCGGATACCAGCATTCTCACATAAATGAAATTTACATTGGTTGCAACAGACGACGACGTCAAGAGTGGCGCAGTATACAGGAGAGGAAGCCTTTAGTAGAATGTGTGTAAGTGTACTGTTAGTCACACTAATATTTTAAAGAAGAAAGTTTGTAAGTATGTGTGTGTGTGTGTGTGTTTGTGTGTGTATATGTGTTTGTGTTCGAATCGAACGAAAAATTTTATTTTTATTATAAATGACATCATCACACTTGTAATATTTTGTAATTTCCACAAGATCAGCAAGTCTGACTGTTATTATAAGATTAACTTCAGATTTACTAGTAATATTAGTAACGCAACACACAATAAAACAAACGCAATAAATTAAACCATAATTTTTTTAAAAATCCGGCCAAGTGCTTGTCGGACCGCGCACAATGAAGGGTTCCGTAGTTGAAAAGAATTTATCCCAGAAATAAACTTAACAGTTAACATTGTAGTTGAAACACATATTCTCCGTACATTGGCAATTGGCATACCTACGTTACGATCAATTCTCCAACTGCTTTAAGACTGCAATCGCAAAAGTGTTATGTGAAGTACTTAGTTTTATTACATAATCCTTTCACCACGATGGAAAATATAAGATCACATATATATGTCGGAGAAATGAACTAAAAGGCTTGTTTACGTACTAGCGCCATTTATTAGCGTTTGAGATACGTTAGTCGACTAATCAAATTGATAAAAACTGTCATTGAAGTCAGTAGTTCGAGTCAGGGTTGTTAATGTCGAAGCTGTCAGTGTCAATGTTGTATCTGTCAGTAGTCCGTTTGTCTATTTTCGAGCTCTCTTGCTCCTGAGACACCGCCAGCGCCGGTTGTGCGCACTGATTGATAAAGAAGCAACATGGCGGACACCGACTTCAAGCACGTGGACGCTAATCCGTTTGATTCTGCGACATATATATATATTTTTTTTGCCTTTTTCGGACTTTTTCCTTTACTTGTGCTGTGAGACCTTATTGCTTCTTGCCAAATTTCAATATTCTAGGTCAACGAGAAGTACCCGTTTTTTTTACTTGCGAGTATCAAAATATGTCGCATAGATGGCCGTATTTTTTTATTGCGTTGACTTAGAAACTTGATTTTTTTAGAGCGACCGTGCCTACCTATTTGCTATAATTGCTATTAATTTTAACTTGATGCCTTCACGCGCTCCTGAGAAAAAGGATCTTGACAGACGGACAACGAAGTGATCCTATAAAGGTTCCGTTTTTCATAGATATTGTCTCGATCTACAATCCTAAATCCCAATTTGTTTTACCTTCTGCTTGGGTTTAAAACAAATCGGACCTGGAAATCCACAACCCAGTTATCGGATAACACGATACCCTTTGGTAAGACTGGTTGTCAGGCTTTCGGGCTTCTGACGACCCGTAACGACTGTCAAAGATCCACGAATGACAGCCGGGACCAACGGCTTAACGTGCTTTCCGAGGCACGGAGGGGTCTCGGTATGTAAAGGTGGTCCCCCATCTACGGACCAACCTCGGCAAGCGTAGCTTAACCTGATCGATCGAACCGTGCGTCTTTTATTACTTAGCCACGAGCCCCTCCCAGCAACATAAATAAATTATCTCATAATATAAAGCAAGTATAAGAAAAGGCTCAGGTGCCACGACCAGCAGTAGGTACCTTTTAAATTTTTAAAATATGCAAACGGTTCTCGCTCCATTTTTCATTCGTCCATTTCGCCGCGATATTAATGCCCGTATCAATAAAGATACCATCTACATCGATCGCATGGTATATAAGCTGTGTTGCGTATCATCATGAATGCAAATTTCAATCAGTTTGGACGTTGATTGCCAATAATCTGGCTGCATTGTGCTCGATGCATGGATGGAAACGTGTCTTGATATCAATTAATATCTGTAATCTGTAACAGATGAGTATTCGAGGTAATTATGTATTTGTAAAGTATTCTGACTTTTGTGAAGCAATGTATGGTTTTATATTTTATTATTTGTTTTTAAAGCCGTAATAGAAATACATAATCTGTGAAAAATTCACCTGAGATACAGCCCTGTGACAGACGGACGGACGGGCAGCGGAGGCTTAGTAATAGGGTTCCGTTTGGTACCCTTCGGGACTACGGAACCCTTTTTTTTTTTTTTTTTTTTTTTTGTGGATGGGAAATCATCAAATGACTTCTCCCGCTCTGGGCAGAGGCGGGAGGGCGTATCAGACTTTTACTGACTAAAACCCACCCATGTTCCTTCAGCTGCCCGTGCCAGGGCCACGGTATCTCTTTCGAACTACCCGCGACCCCGGCGGCATCGGCCCAATTGACCCCGTCACTGCTGACATCTCTTTGAGGCGCGCGTGGAACACAACGCGCCGTCGACCCGGGCCTGGTCCTTACCGGACGGCGAGCTGCCCATTACTCGTCGTCCGCCAGCCCGCGCCTACGGTGGCCGGGAATCGGCAATCGATTCCCGCCACCCAGGGCGTCTCCTACGGCGGCTAGGGGCGCGAGGGCGCGGCTGTTGCCTCTCCCTCACGCGTTCCGCTTCCTCCTTCGCGAGCATTACTGCTTCGCAGAAGGAGGTGAAGGCTTCCCATGCACTCTCGCTCCGCACCATGGCCTGGACCAGGTTTGGACGCGAGAGATCGCCGCCGCCGATCGCCTCCGTGAGAACACGGCGGTGCTCCGCCCAAGCCGGGCAGACCTCCACTGTATGCTCCACCGTGTCCTCCGGGCGATCCACACAATAGTGACACCCGGGCGTTTCCTCCCGCCTTATCCGAAACAGGAACCTCCCGAAACAACCGTGTCCGGTGAGGACCTGCGTCAGGCGGAAGGTGAGGACGCCGTGGCGCCTCTCCAACCACTCCTCAAAGAGGGGACTTATCGCCGCAATTGTGGCGTGCCCAGCGCTGGGTTGCGACAATCGCACTCTCCATGTCGCCATGAGATCCCGCCGGAGGACTACGGAACCCTGAAAAGCGTCTTCTATATTTCCATACATTATATTTCCCTGTGTTATCGTCACGTTAGAAATAATTATAAAAGCACACAATGTTTTTGCGTTTTGTTTTCACGGTATCGACACCGGGTTGTGAAGTTTCAGTGGCTTGTTTTAAAAACAAATGAGTGCATACAGTTGTCGATCAGGTTAAGTTACGCTTGCCGCGGTTAGTCCGTGGAAGGGTGATACCATCAAACAGAACAACTTTCTCCACGAGACCAACATCGTAATCACGGAAATATTATCAACTGTCCCATACAAAACTCGACCCAAATGTATGGGACAGTTGTTAATTTTTTCGCGATTACGATGTTGGTTCCATGGAGAAAGTTATAATACAGTTTGAGGGTCTGTACCACACCCTTAAATTTAGATCACACCTTTCTGGGACACCCTGTATCCATAGAAATCGAACAACTCATATAAAGAATAGTTTAAAGTACCTTCCTAAAATATATTTCCATACCAAGTACACACATCAAAAGTGTCTAGGGATCAAGCATTTTTATGCGGATTTCTTGAGATTGAGATGTGGCTTTGTAATAAATTTATGATTTTATAAATTTATATGGATCCTTTTTGGTGCATTTCATAATTTGAATCAGGAACTGTGAATCAAATTCGAGTAAAAGATGAAAATCAGCTGTCAATATTTTCCCTATAAAAACATACAACGCATTGAAGACATTATTAGTGCTACTGTTTCCCTACTACTGATTAAAACCAACGTTATTATGGAGCGGCGACGTCATTTAAGCAGGGAAGAAATGCTCAGAGCCGTGGGAATGATAGAAGCTGGTTCCCGGCAACGTACTGTGGCTTTAGCTCTGAATACAAGTCAGAGTGTTATCAGTCGACTTTGGACACGTTACCGAAGCACTGGTACCGTGGCTGAGCGCCATGGAGGACGGTATCGCTGCACCACACGGAGACAAGACCGATACATTCAAATCTTAACTCGAAGAGCTACAACTATAACCGCCATGATGTTAGCCGTGAGGCTTCATCACTCTTCAGGGAACTTAATTAGCGACCAAACAGTCAGAAACCGCTTGCATGAAGTGAACCTTCATTCCCGAAGACCGCTACGGGTACCACCTATAGCAATGCACAATCGTAGGATTCGATATCAATGGGCTCTTGAACACAGAAATTGGGCAGAAGAACAATGGCGTTTCGTGTGCTTTTCTGATGTCTCGTTTTGGTATGAGACCGGATACAAGACGTATACGACACTGGAGAACCCCTGGACGCCAACAGCGATTAAAATCCTGCCAGGAAGTCCATCCTTATAGTGGTGGAACCATCATGGTATGGGCGGGTATTTGGATCGGCGGAAGAACTGAGTTGATTTGGATCAGAGGCAACCTCAACGCTCAAATTTATGCTGAGACGATTGTATCAGACGTCATCGTTCCTCTACAAGTGCAAATCGGTCCCTTATTTCAGTTAATGCATGATAATGCACGACCGCACACCGCAAGAGTTGTAAGACAGACTCTCGCCGCAGCTAACATCAATGTCCTGCCCTGGCCTGCTCAGTCGCCAGACTTGAACCCGATTGAGCATGCATGGGATATGCTACAGAGAAGAGCTCTGCCGAATATGGAGTGTATCCAGTCGCAAGAAGACCTTTTTTTGTTGTTGCAACGAACATGGGCGGCCATTCCACAGCGTGATTTGGATGAACTCATTTTGAGTATGCCAAGCCGATGTTCTTGTGTTGTTAGTGTTCGCGGTAGAAACACGGATTATTAATTGTTTAAGTTACCCAATAAAATTTTAAAGAAAACTGTTATTTCAGTCTTTTTTTCGAACTTTAATGTTAGTGGTTCAAATGTCAAAAATCCCTTTATTAGGAAAATGGCAAATTTCTTTATTAATGCAAAGGTGACTTGGTTTATCGTTACTGTGACAAACGAAAACACTTTATTTGATGAATCCTTAAAGAAAATTTTAATTAATATCAATCAGGAGAAAAGTTATTGCAAAAATATATGTTGATCCCTAGACACTTTTGATGTGTGTACTATCATTGGTCACGCTATTTTCCTACATCTCGTCGATATGCTCTTTTTCCAGCAATTTGGTCGAGATGTGCAATTTCCCCGGCGCCCTCTAGCGGCTGTCACTGACAGATCGCGCTTGTCTAGTGATTCAGACGCGGCCGTCTACGATGCGTGGTTATGGTGCCTTGGTACCCTTCTTGTTTATTTAGTACTATTGTAATGCTCTTGAAGCTTGTTTTGAATTATTGTTGGACAAGGTTTATTATGTGAAAAAACCCATTTTAAAAAAACTTTTTTACAAAAAAATACAACCGACTTCCAAAAACAACTACAAAGTGAAAAATAACTTTAATTTCGGAAGTCGGTGTCTAGTTAAATGTATTTTCGTTTTTTGTCACCGACTTCCGAAATTAAAGTTATTTTTCACTTTGTAGTTGTTTTTGGAAGTCGGTTGTATTTTTTTGTAAAAAAGTTTTTATTTTTCACTTTTTAGTTGTGGAACCTACCCCACACAAATTCTAATACTACTACCTGCAAAACAAACTAGAACATCATCCATATAAAAGTGGGGAAAAAATGCGTACTATTGAAGCTAACTCAAAAACTACCAAAGCAAAGTTAATCAATTTTAGGGGCCAACTGTGTTGTATACTCTCTCGAATAAAACAAAAAAAATTCAAATCGGTCCAGCCATCTTCGAGTAATCGGGGAACATACATAAAAAAAAAAGGTTCCGACGAATTGATAACCTCCTCCTTTTTGAAGTCGGTTAAAAAAGGCGCGGTATTAGCTCAATATTCACAAAAATTGGTTTCTTGGATTGTCGAGTATGACGTAACGCAATGAAACTATCCGACGCAAAAAATACAGTGGACAGAGAAGGGTTTAAAGAAAATTTTTAACCGAATAGAATAGTGAAAAATAGTTTGATATTCCAATAAAAAAATCGGAAGTTGCTCCATAAAAATAAACTTAAAATTTGGCGTCGAACATCTCTGTATTTTCAGCGATAACGACATTCTTTTTTTAAGAATTTAATAGAATTATATAATTTTTTAAACTTTAACCAGACAATTATTTAATTTATTGTATTTAGTGTGTATAGATTACGCGGTTGTGGGCCGTTTAAAATCGTAGTCAGTCCGCGCCTTAGGTGAATCATTGACGTCTTGTGATTGAGAATTTAGCCGCAAACCACGTGAGCTCCTTAATAGATATTTAGTTCTTCTTTTTTTCGAGTTGATGGTAATTGTTAAAAATATACTATTTTGTTAGATTAGTTGGGTTTGAAATGTGGCCACGATAATCGCGGCATCAGTGGCGTTTTTGAGGTCCTCAGAAGTTTATGGACCACAGTTAGACATAATGGACACTTCAACATACGGGACGTGTCACGTGGTTTGTTCGGGAACACCGCATTCGCACTTGTCTATAGGGTGAAATTGAATTCATAGGCATCCTCTTGAGGGGTCAGAAATCGCGAAAAAAAAAACAGCTGTTCCCTACATTTTGACGAGTTAAGGCGAAAGCGCCAGGGTAGCCCGCGAAATTCAAAATTTCTTACGTTTTTTGCAATTTGCAAGTCAGTATTAGGTTGTATGTTGATTAAAGTATGATTCGCGACCGTAACAAGTATGTATTTACAGAATTATAATCATTAAAGTCATCAATATAACTCTTTAAGACCAGGTAATCCTGTTGAATGACTATTTCATGAAATCTTGACATTTGAGGATTGTACTAACTTAAGGAGTTGTATTACTGATTCTAATGATTATAATTCTGTTAATACATATTTGTTACGGTAGCGAATCATACTTTAATCAACATACAACCTAAGACTGACTTGCAAATTGCAAAAAACGTAAGTAAATTTGAATTTCGCGGGCTGTCCTGGCGCTTCCCCCTTAAATGCGAACATATATTTATGTAGGGAACGGCTGATTTTTTTTTCGCGATTTCGGGTATGTTCCCATACAAAAGTTGTTCATAATAATGAATACAATGAGCCCATAAGGGGATGACAATGAATTCAATTTCACCCTGTATAATCTCCCATTACGCTGATTGTGCCAGATAGGGACAACCACTGATTTATAATACAAGTAAACATATAATTGTATACAACCTACATAACCAAACTACATGCCCTGAACAAAGGTTTTAAAATCAATGAATCACGAAACATTCTCTTATCGAAATTACCACACAACATCGAATGATTAATTAATAACTAAACGGTCAATTCAATTTAATTGAACAGTAGGTAACCATTCAATTTAATTGAACAGTGACTGTTCAAATATGAATTTACCTTTATTTAGCTAACATTTCGATTGCTTACAATAGTAATTCCATTAGCTATTAATTTGTCAGCAGTGTTGCCAGACAGCAAATATGAATGAATTCAGAACGATTATTTGATGGATTAAACGTTTATTATCCCCACTAGCTAGCTATATTCTGTTGGAATGAGTGAAAATAAATTGCTGATACAGTTTTTTTATTGTTTGAAAATGGTAAAAATGTATTTATTTTATTTACATAATTTAAAATCTAAGTCTTAAAAAAATATATAATGTGCAAGTATATAAAAAAAACCGGCCAAGTGCGAGTCGGACTCGCGCACGAAGGGTTCCGTACCATTTTTAGGGTTCCGTACCCAAAGGGACCCTATTACTAAGACTCCGCTGTCCGGCCGTTTCTGTCTGTCCGTCTGTCACCAGACTTTATCTCATGAGTCGTGATGGTAGACAGTTGAAATTTTCACTCTGATGTTCAGTTGCCGCTTTATCAACAAATACTAAAAAACAGAATAAAATAAATATTGAATAGGGCTCCCATACAACAAACGTGATTTTTTTGCCGTTTTTATAGAAAACCGACCAAGTGCGAGTCGGACTCGCACACGAAGGGTTCCGTACCATTATCTATAAAAACGGCAAAAAAATCACGTTTGTTGTATGGGAGCCCTATTAAATATTTATTTTATTCTGTTTTTTAGTATTTGTTGATAAAGCGGCAACTGAAAAACATCATCTGTGAAAATTTCAACTGTCTAACTATCATGGTTCACGAGATACAGCCTGGTGACAGACGGACAGACGGACAGACGGACGGACGGATAGCGGAGAGAACCCTAAAAAGAGGGGAAATAATCATAGGACATCAAAAATTTCTCCGTATCGCTGTCGACAGGAAGAGTGCCCAAAAAGCTGGCAGCATTGCCACGTTGTATGGCAATGCTGATTCTTTGGGCAAAAAATAGGCCAGCGCGGCAGCGCTTTGGTCATGTACGGTCTTATTACAAAACGAGGTTTTTCTTCGTCATGGTTTAAACCATCGAGCCAGTTTTTGTAATATGAACCTAGCTGTGATAGAAATACAGTTCTTTATACAAAACTGACAACTTAGTCCGGTACTAAGTTGTCAGTTTTGTAAAACTGACATCTTAACGTGTCAGAATAAAGGTCGAAATTCAAAAAAGGGTCCATGGTTTAAGCCTGGGTTTGAAGATGAACCTTGTTTTGTAATAAGACGGGTAGAGTCTAAATGGTAAATGGTAAAACCCGTGGTTATTTTAAAAGCGACGACATATTATGAAGTTACGTCAGGATCACTCAGGAATATGAAGCAGCGGTGTAATTATTTGGGTTCCGTACCTCAGAAGGAAAAAATGGCAACCCATAAAGGATCTCTTCGTTGTCCGTCTTCTGTCTGTCAGTCTGTCAAGACCCTTTTTACAGAAACGCGTGGAGGTATCAAGTTTAAATTAATATCAAATACGTAGGTCTACGCAGTCCCTTGGAGATCTAAAAAAATCAAGCTTATAAGTCAACACACATATGACATGACATATTTTGATACTTTCGTGTAAATAAAAAACAGGGTACTTACCGTTGGCGCAGAACCATGAAATTTGGCAAGAAGCAAGGTCTCATCACAAGTAAGGGAAAAAGTTCGAAAATTTCAAAATGTTCCATGTCTGCAGACTTACACTCCTACCAACTTATGTGTGAAATGACGAAAATTGGAACTACGGCCGTCATTTTATTTAATTATTTTTATATAGGTATCATTGTTTTTAATTTGTAAAAACTATAATTCTTATTAAACGATTATGTCTAATGTGAAAGAACATCGGCCAAATTTCTATAGAAGCTGGACCTGAGTTTTAATTTTCAGTGTACAGAAACAAATTATAGTGAGATTTGTTTTTTTTTTATGTAGTAAACACCATCCCGTTCTAAAATAATATCTAAATAGCCAAGATATTTTAATAATGTAAAAAATACTTTTGAGGTTAGAATAAATAAATAAGTCGATTTCATGCTAGGCAGACGACACACAGTTTTTATCCGACAACGGCGAAGCTAAGCGGTAGTTATCAGTCCGTAAAACAATGCCAAGGTCAAACAACAGAAGGAAACCCAAAACAGTACAGTACGTATCACAATATTCACACTAACAACAACAACAATACGAAATTGCCAATGATCCCCGGGTGTCAAATTGACACCCGTGTGATTGACACTGTCAATCAATGGCGCGCGTCGATGACATATTATGACGTTCCGTTGTACGCAATTGAACAAAATGCTGATACTTACTATGAACCCAAAATGCTGATACTTACTATGAACCTACATATTTATTTTTATGACAAGAATCCAATACATAATAAAAACAGCACTAGTTGATTTGATACAAAAGTATATAGAAGTGAACTGAGTAACTATTCAGAAAAACGTGAATAATTATAATCTTTGAGTACTAAATCATTTCATAAGCAAAATGAATCGTCAGTAGGTGCGTTCTGAACATGTTATTCTAAATAATTTCAAAATTATGTGTATATCTTTTTTTTCTGGCCACTTAAATATCTATTTCTTATGTTTTTTAAGACCTTAAAGAATAATGGATTTTTTCATATATATGGCATATCTGTACACCACCGCCTTGTTGTCAGGTACGATTTGGCCGTCCTTCTTTCCTTCTTGAAAACTTACTCAATTTTGGGCACCTTGTATTAATTAGCAACACTGAATCGACTTTGCCGTCCTCTTTCAGTTCACAGATAAGTTGGTAGGACTGTATTATTTTTTGCTGCCGGTTGGCAGCTCTGCTCGCCTTAAGTGTTACAACTGAAATTCCATTTCAATATTCACTTTATTTACTTTGTATTGATCAACAGCTGTGCGATAAAAAGCGTAACAGTATTGTGAAGTTCAACATCGAAGCGAATTGGCGAACTCTAATAAAAAACCTTTCCACTTTACTCGTCCTATTTTACTATAGTGGCTCGAATAATAAGCTCTCTCACAATATTGAAAGAGAAAGAAAGAAATAGAAAGAAAGAAAAAGTATTTTTTTTTGAACCAAGAACCTCTCTTCCACTCCAAATCGTCGGTTTAAGTTATACGATACCTAATTAATATTCTTAAGGCGTGTACGCACGAACGAACAAAACATGGTGAACACGAACATCGATCACGGATGAAGAAACTCAGGACCCTGTTGAACATTTAAAGTGTTCGATGTTCGTGTTCACCATGTTTTTGTTGGTCCGTGCGTACACGCCTTTATGTTTTGCTAGTAATAAAGGAGGCTTTAGGGCTCGTTCACACCCACAACCACACCACATCGCAGCGAAAAAATGTGGGCAAGCAGAGGTTACGTGTGAATAGTGTCGCTGCAGCTTCTTGCACATGCGTTGTGGTTGCGTTGTGGTTACGTTGTGGCTAGTGTTTGCAGACAGACAGATCGTGGTGTTTGCGATGTGGCCGGCCGCTAGTGCGCGGTCTTGCTCTGGTGGTTGCGTTGTAGCTGCAACGTGGCCTTGATGTGGTCGATATCGGGATGTTTAGGCGATGACCCACACGATTGATATTGACAGTCAAATGTGGTCCGTGTGAATAAACTATTTATTAATTTTCATACAAATTTAGCGCTCGTCCACGTGTTGTTGTTGTGGTTGTGGAGTGGTTGTGGCAAAGAGTATTAGTTGTGGTACGTGAGATCGGGCCCTTAGGGTATAATTAATAATAAATAAATTATTTATTGAGACTAATAAGTTTTGTTACAAATAAATATTAATAAATAACTAGCAGGCTAAAGAAATACATCATGGGAGCATCTGCAGCCGAACTAGGTGTAAACCTGTATCTCGGCATACAGCGCCAATGCTCTCGGATGTTTATAAAAATAAAAATTAAGCCAACAAGTATAATTTTGCTTGAAACCTAATGTCTGGACTATTTTAAATACAATCAAAATAAAAACAAGTAAGAATAATAAAAAAAAAAAACAAAAAAAATGAGGTGCTAGTTCTGTCAGTGGAGCGGAGCTATATTTATTTTCTACTAGCTGTTGCCCGCGGCTTAGCCCGCGTGAATGTCGGAAATTTTCTCACGGGAACCTACTACCGGGACGAAAAGTATGTACACGCCCTCCCGCTCTGCCCAGAGCGGGAGAAGTCATTTGATGATTTCCCATCCACAAAAAAAAAAAAAAAGGTTCAAAACGTCGCCTGGAACCGAAGTCTGGAACGACGATCGACGTATTCACAACGTTTATTTATTCAGTGGCAGCTCGGGCGGCGACATCAATCCAAACAAGAAACACAAACACTCCAGAGTTCGAGGGTTCACCGCTAATGGTCAGCCGATCAGCCGATACCATTAATTACTGTTCTCCTAGTACTTTGATGCAGTAATACTGATTTATTTATTGATTTTATTCGGGAAAACAAAGGTCTGGTATACATGTTGATGATCGGTACCATATTTTGCGGTCAAAAGTTGAGATCCCACTGTATAAATGAACTGTTAAAACTAATACAGTATGAAACTGCCGTGTGAACTCAACATTAAACATATTGTACAGATCTTATCTGTGTGAACGGGGCCCAAGATTTCTACAATGAGAAAAAGTTACGTGTTATCCTCACGACAAACACATATTTAGAATTATTGATGCAAAGACCAGCTGAGACCTGAGTGCAATAATTATATTGTCAAGGTTACGACCATAACAGGAAAAATTAGTCACTCGTTATTATCTCCATGATAACCAGTTTTCGTACTATGTCACTACTTTATTGCTCTAGAGTGGCTTACGAGTATGAGTCGTGTAGACATGTCGTGTGTATTGAATCGTTCACAAATGAGTTTCGAAAATAAAACAGTGTTGATTACTGGCGGGAGCTCCGGTATTGGTGCTGCTACTGCAGTGTTATTTGCTAAAGAAGGTGCCTCCGTGGCCATCGTAGGACGAAATGAAGCTAAGCTAAAGAGTGTCACTGAACTCTGCCAGGAACACGGAGTCACACCTCTCGTCATCAAAGCAGATGTTTCTCAAGATGAAGCAGCAAGTGAGATTATCAAACAAACCATAGATAAGTATGGAAAACTCGACGTTTTAATCAACAACGCTGGTATTGTTTTCACGGGAGGACTGCTTGACGGCGAACTTATGAAGACATATGACAAAATCATGGACACGAACTTACGAGCAGTCGTCAACCTCACGAACTTGGCAGTACCCTATCTTGTTAAAACCGGAGGAAATGTAATCAACATCTCAAGCACATTGGGAACACAAGCTAGCCCACTGATGATGGCATACTGCATATCAAAAGCTGGTTTGGAACATTTCTCCAAGACTGCTGCTTTGGAACTGGCACCATCTGGAGTGAGGGTCAACATAGTGAGTCCTGGGCCAGTTGTTACTAATATTTTGGAAACTGCTGGTATGCCTAATATGTGGGACGAATGGGGTAAGCACATGCCTCTCGGCAAAGTCGCTTACCCTGATGAAGTAGCAGACTTGATCCTGTTTCTAGCAAGTAGCAAGGCGAAGAGTATTACCGGTGCTAACTTTACTATCGATAATGGTTCGCTGTTAAAAAGTGGATAGTGTTCAAGTGTGGCTTTTCCTTCACATCAACAATAATTAAATGTGGTTTACAATGATATAGTATTTTTTATTTCGTTCAATGCTCTATTATTTTTCAACACAGTTTGATAAATCAGTAAGATAGATAAATTATGTCAAACCTATTAGTGATCAAAACGAAATGTAAGTAAATAGTGAAAACGAGGACATCGATAAACTGGAGTGCTAATAAGATATAATAAAATGAGTGCTTCAATATTGCTCATAGATATCCATGTTTTTACTCCAATTTCGTACTTACTCTAGGTATAATGTTTACTTTGTGACGACTCTAATGAGTTTATTGTAGACATTTGTACTCGTAGATAACGTTCACTTTATAGACTATTTTAAGAGCTCTCGCGTAAGTTTAATTATTGTTGGTATATTTTGAACAAAAAAACATCATTTTTGATAACAATTTTATCACATTGACCTATGCAGCACCAACTTTTATTAAATTTTTTGCTTTTTTCTGAGATAAAGAAGCACTGGCATGCACTCTACAGATATATTTTTACTTCAACACTATCAATCTGCCTAGCCTTTTCCCAACTATGTTGGGGTCGGCTTCCAGTCTAACCGCATGCAGCTGAATACCATTATTTTACATGGAGCGACTGCCTATCTGACCTCCACAACCCAGTAACTGGGTAATACGATACCCCTTTGGTACGACTGGTTGTCAGACTTTCGAGCTTCTGACGACCCATAACGACTGTCAAAGATCCACGAATGACAGCCGGGACCAACGGCTTAACGTGCTTTCCGAGGCACGGAGGAGTCTCGGTGTGTAAAGATGGTCACCCATCCACTGACCAACCCCGGCAAGCGTAGCTTAACCTGATGGATCGACCCGTGCGTCTGTGATTACTTAGCCACGAGCTCCTCATTTTTTACTTTAACACTACAATAGTTTTAAATAAATTCAAGAGAAGTACCTAATATCACGAAGAAGAATTCCATGAAACATATTGGTAGAATAAAATACCAAGGAGATCAATTTGTATTCATAAAAGTTTAATTAAGTCACACTCAGTTAGCGGGGACAACTTTAAAATTTAAATAAATTCAGTAGTAAAGTACTAGGAGGGCAGGGAAACGAAGGAATAGATTAACTCGACCGCTCGTTGGATATTAAGCTCCGGTACTTGGTAAAACGTTTGGATGCTCCAAAAATTTATTCTGTGGCAATGCTAATGAGGTGTTTTTAAAGCTCTTTCAGTATTGTCGTCCACGGGTACCTGTACCTGCTAATTTACAACAACCTGTAATTTATAAGGAAAAGTAACCGCAATGAGTACCTACATAAAATTTACGAACATTTTTTAATCTGGCCTGTAGAACCTTGTATTATGGTCAGGGGTTACGATAACCTGAAATACGTGAATCGACTGCTAAAAGAAGCATGCATCACCTACATAGTCTAATGTAATTATTTTAAATTAATAACTTGACACTACTAATCCATAGGTAAACAGAGTATCTATCACAAAGAGCATGAAAATAAAATTACCAGACGAAATGCCTTCACAAAAATGTGTGGAGTCATGCTCAACCGAAAGGATGAAGGGGCCAAGAGGTCCGTGTAAAAATGACAAACGAAATATTTCTGACGTCGAAGGCATGACGAGAAAGTTTTTACATTGAAAACTGGGATAAAAACGAATGCGCACACCAACAAGAATTTTTCTTTGAGCCTAATTCATGTATATTAAAAGACTAGCTTTTGTCAGCGGCTTCGCCCGCGTGTATGTCGGAAATTATCCCACGGGAACCTTCTACCGGGATGAAAAGTATCCTATGTCTTCATCCAGGTTATTTAACTTACTTGGCAGATCATTGCATAGGAAATCTGTTCCATTTTTGAATTTATTCGGTAAGTAGTGGCTTCTCGGACATCAGGAATTTGGCCCTTAGTTTATACATATAAACAACGTTATATTTTAAACAATATAAACTTCCAGACTTGGTATGTCAATGCCACGACGTAATAATATACAAAATCGAGAGAGAGAAAACACTGAAGTCGCTCTTTGGACCACCACTGACATCTTAATCTCGGCCATTAGAAACACATACAGGCAACATAGCAGGATGCACATCTAATAGGTTTCTAGTCGTTAATAACGGAGTTTACCGAGTTCCTAACTTGCTCGATTCTATTGCCAAAGTCCGTCTCTGTTACTTAATGCACGAGCCAGCGTAATTAAAATTCCTCACTGATTTCACAGCCGAACAAAGAAAACTAATACATAGAAGATTTGTGTGGTTTGCTCATAAAGCCTTTTCCCAACGATGTTGGGGTCGGTTTCCAGCCTAGCCAGATGCAGCTGAATACCAGTATTTTACATGGAGCGACTACATATCTGACCTCCATAACCCAGTTACTGCATAATACGGTACCCCTTGGTAAGACAGGTTGTCAGACTTTCGGGCTTCTGATGACCCGTAACGACTGTCAAAGATCCACAAATGACAGCCGGGACCAACGGCTTAACGTGCTTTCCGAGGCATGGAGGGGTCTTGGTATGTAAAGATGGTCACCCATCCACGGATCAACCGCGGCAGGCGTAGCTTAACCTAATCGATGGATCCATGCGGCTGTTATTATTTAGCTACATACCCCCATGGTTTACTGTAAGACTGATTTAATGCTATGCCGATTCTTATGTTGTAGGTGCGAACATAGCGTTTTCAGTTGATAGCTGGTTGGTATCTTTATCCTCTTTTCTCTCTGTATTTCATCTTTCTCTATTCTCTTGTATTGTCTATGGCAAAATTAAATTAAATTACTTAAGAGCCTACATACCTCAAATGCCTTAGCATGATCCGCCGTTATGTAGAAAATACTGCAGCATTACTTTTCAAATAAATATATGGTAAAGTTGAGGATTAATGTTAAGTAGTTTCTATGTTTGACGAAAACACGATTCCATAAAATTTTCTCGATGGAAAAAGTTTGCTTGTGTTTGTTTGTTTTAATACCAGCGGTTTATTGTTCGGTTTGGTGGTAACCAAACCGAACAATAAACCGCTGGTATTAAAAAAAATACTTCAAATTAGATCATGAAACTTTGCATACTAACTAAACTAACTCTAAAGCAGGTCTTAAGTTTTTTATTTTTTTCAAATTAGCATTATTTTCACTGTAAAAAGCAATTACCTAAACTATCGGCGCCGAGCACCGCATTCAGTCTCGCTCTCACTCAGTCCGCGAGCAGTATCGTACGAACGAGATAAAAAGCTGAGGTAGTATGGACTCTTAATGAAAACATGACTCCTACCTAAATTTTCCTCAATGCTGAGAAAAAGACCTCTCATGTAAAGATTGAACGAGCACAATAAGTGCGTTTATGCAATTTCAGGACATTAATTTCAGGTGTTCCAAGTTTTCTTTTATAGATGACATTAAATAAGTCACATGAAATATTTCACGAATTTTAAACCCATAACCTTGATGTTCAATATAACATTGATTGCACGTAAACAAATACGTTTAGCAATCCATATCCAAACTAAACGTCGGATGCAGACAGGATTTTTTTTTAGAGTTTTTTCATCGTTTTGTTGCGGTCATGTCCGGAATGCTATAGCAGGCAGAACAGACTGACAGGTCTGACAATTCAGTGCAGGACAATGCCCTTCTGAATCGCGGCCGCCATTTTATGGGAGTCAAATTTTATGCACCATACCAGGGTGACATAAAGCTTTGGGTCTATGCTGAAAGAATGTTGAGTGAGAGGTCCGGGGAAATTGAAATGAAAATGAAATTGAATGCTAGGGGAAGAAAATGTTGCTGCTCTTAAGGTAGAGACAAACCGGTCGGTCGGTCGGAATTTTATTCAAAACTAGCTTCTGCTCGTGGCTTCGCCCGCGTGTTGATCGGAAATTTTCCCACGGGAACGTACTACCGGAATAAAAAGTATTTTATGTCCTAATCCAGGTCTATACCATGACCTGGATGTACCCATGTGCCAAATTTCATCCAAATTGGTTCAGCCGTTTTAGCGTGAAAGCGTAACAAACAAACAAACTTACTACTAACTAATAATATATAAATAATATTATAAATGCGAAAGCATTTATAATATTAGTTAGGATTAGAATTAGGATACTATGCATTAAATAAAAACATTTACCAGTTTGTTACTACCTTTATGATCCCACAAAAGTGTGCATTTATTACTTGTCATGCTTCGCAAATTGGTGTTATAAAACTGAGCGATGCTGCTGTCATTAGCATAAATATTTCAGAGAGTGGTAACTTGCAACAAAGACGAAGGAGTATTTCAAAACTCATTTTTCTTCCAGACCAGTGTTCCTAAAAAATTAAGCCCCCATTTGCCGAAATAAATACAAAAATAAACCTTCGTATTAAAAAAAAATGCTCCCCATTTTCCCCAACGATAAAAATAGAACTTCAAAAATAAAACTTCGCCCGTAAAAATAAAAAAAAGTGCCTAACGTAATTTAAAATGGCAAAGGACCGTCGCCGCCATCCATAACCTTAAAATATTCTTCCTTGTGTGGTACACATACATAAATCTTCATGAGTCCGCCATCTTGAAAGTGCATTTACCACGTACGTAGGTAATTTCGACCGTTGCTGGCAACATTTATCATCATTCGCACTGGCAACACCAAGGAAGATGTATCATGTTTGGAAACTATGAGTGCTTAAGGTGGCTTATCTTTTTAGCCAGGTGTTTGTTTAGAATTGGTTGTAAGTCGGAAAGAGAAATCAGATTGAGTTGCTTAGTTGAATGTGCACATAAGTGGAGTTAACTTTAGTTGATTTTTCTCGTCTACGTCTAACGGCAAAACTTATAAACGGCAAATACTTATTTGTTTTGGACGTTGGATATGAGAAAAACAAAGCAGACTGTTATGTTGTGTGTCATTCAAAATGTTGCCTGTTAGAATAATTTATTTTCTGCGGAACCTAGGACAAATTGTATAACATTAAATTAATTTAGTTTTATTAATTTAACCAAATTATTATAACAGCATGCTACACGTAAATAGCCTTTTTTTTATCGTGGAGAAATGCTCATGCATACTGCACTACCACGGGGAGATAGTGCAGTTATGTGGGACTCTAACCCACTAAAACTCCTCGGTGTCCTCCTCTGCCGCTTATGGCGGGAACACGAGCACGCGTTAGCACTTATCCGGGAACCCGCCGCGGCTGTCCGTCACCGGACCCTCCTCTGGGGAGTACTCCCCATCACCGGCGCACCAGAACTCATTGCACGCTGTGACCACCCCATGGACCAAATCAGCACATGGGCGCCAGACGACCCCTAGTCTGGGCACCCTTGGTCCCCCTGCGACGGGTCAGGTCATTGGCCCCGCCGCTTGCCAATTTTCGGCCGCATAGGATAGGGAGAGCGGCCAACGTCATACCGACACTCCTCCTCCCCTACGGCCCCACCGTGTTCGCCATCAGACGGTGGCGACGAACGACGAAGGTAGGGAGAGCGGCGCACCACAACACCGGCACTCCTCTCCTGCCGCGGCCTCCAGCCCTCAGCCGCGATGCCTCCCATACGACATCACGGTCCGCCTCAGCTGCGATGTCGCCCAAGCGGTACCGCAACCTACTTGTTGGTCGCTACGTCGTCGGCTTACCGGCAAAAGCCCTGACGAGCGGCCCCTTCTCGCGTTCTTCTTCGCTTCATCGTGGGTGACCAAGCCACGGCTACTAAGCCCCACGCCTCGACAATGCGGGAACCCACCGGGACATACACGTAAATAGCCTGATTTTGTAATCAGGCTATTTATGGACGAGAATCGGCCGCAAACACAATTTGCTGCTTATTATGCTTAAATTCCGTATCCCGTGGTTATCCTTTATACGTTTAATTCGATACTGCCCTAACATAACAACCTTTATTAATAGCATTCACTTAACTTTTACCTCAATAAAGGCATCAAAACACCTCCTAAACTTCATATTTTCTTAGTAATAGCAATCTAAATTTACAATATTACAATAAAATTTTAATCTCACCTCAAAAGGCGTGTCTCATAATATATTCTTTCCCGTAATTACACTTTCGAAATTAATATAACCTGAGATATTTTGTACCCGTGGCCTTTTGTCCGTGAACTTTGTGGCCGGGAGTGTAAGATAAAGTATAAAATAACAGGGGCCTATACGACCCTGGCAAGAGGGCAAATTACTTACCGAAACGGTGCCTCCTCGACTGGTTATTATTCTGTAAAAAAAAACAATGAGTGTCGATATTATGCATGTATTGGAGTGTGGTTTATGTTGGTTTGTACTAGTGTTTTAAACTATTGTGGGAAGTGCGTGTTAATTATGTTACAAAAGAATAAATGTTCACTCGTAAAAGCACCGTAAAATCTTAAAATTGTTTACCTACTTATAGGCATGTGTGTGCAAGAAAATGCCGTTCACGAAAATCAAGGAACTTCGTGGAACAAATTATGTTATTTATATTGATATACACTGCCTCGCAGCCGGTACCAGAAGCAAAACTCTACAAGACCAACTGAGAGCAACATTACAATTAATCCGACTCTCAGCCGCGGATTAACGTGACACGAGCTTTAAATCCCCGAGCGCCATTCGTAAATTAACCCTGAAATTGTACAATACATTCCACCAGCCGGTATTAATACAATTTATTTCAACACGTTTTCAATTTTCGAAGTACAATGCGAAATATTACTTCAAGCTCCTCTGCCGTTCTGGTATCCTGGCAGTGTAACTTGTGAATTAAAGTGATTTTTCTTTGCTTTTTGTTATTGGTCCAATTTTAAAAGAAATACTTATTTTACTTTTTCGACTTGCAATAATTCTAAGTTACAAATGAAGTTAGTTATGCGCGCCACTTAGGAAAAGTTAAAATCGTTGAGAAGAATCGGTTGCCTACTACATTGAGTTCATAATTATTTGGATGTCAAATGATTATGATATTACCAACATTATTATTTTATTATTGAAACAAAGTCGAAACAAATTCGGTATTCACGTGCCTTACTGCAACACAAAACGTACCTACTAGGCCTCGCGTTAGGAATTTAAGACAGGAGACAATAGGGACATGAGAGAACACTGGTTTATTATCTTCCAATAAGATCCTCCTCTTAAAATATCTACAAAAAGTTAAGAAGTGGCCGAACATTTTATATAAAAAAATGTTCGGTCACATGTAACTTGTTTATTGGGGATAAAATTATTATCTCCAATTTTCTGCACAAAAGGTAAATTATGAACGTAGAACAAAAACATCCTACTGGAATCGCCAACAAGTCGGGTTAAAGTGCAAATGAAAAATATAGCTACTTCTGTAATGAGGTGGAAGACCATTCTAGATAAGTTACAGTTAGTTATAAAGCGCTAGAAAGATGAATTATGCTCGAACATGCTCGCAGAGTTTGGCTAGTTAAGCTTCACATGTGCTTTGGGTGACACACGGGTTATACAAGTGGCGAGCAATGTACAACCATTTTATTAAAAAAGTTAACAAAAGACCGACTTGTGGTGTGTTGAATCAAGAGGAGAAGATTGCTAATCGAACCTAGGCTAGTATATTTTTTTTTTTTTTTTTTTTGTTTATAATGTATATTTTTGAAGTTTAGTCCTTAAGTAAGAATCGTTTTTAATATACGGTATGGTTTATGAGGAGTGAAACACAAGCGTTAACTCAAAAAAGTTGTTACGTTTTTCTGCGCAACGTAAATCAAAACGAACGCCTTTACACCTTAAAGTTGCTTTTTGAATGGCACTGATTCATTGAAGAAACCCTGTATATGGTCCTTTATTTTCGTCCAACAAAGAAAGTCGGTTCCGACATTCTTTGTAGTTCTACACAAAAAACAGGAGTAAACTCCCACCGTGCGTCGGAGCTGACACACACACACGTTTTTTATTTTTCCAATTTTACGTCACATTAGTTAATCTTAGTTAATTAGTTTAAACCACAATCAGTGGTTAACACCTACTGACGATGAAGTAAAATAATATAAGGGAACTTGGAAAAGATTAACTGCTAAAAATGCTGCTTCATTTTTGCTCTGCAGTGGAACAATCATAGGCTGTCATAATTGTAATCGATCTATAAAAATAAAAAGAGAAGTCCTGACTGACTGACTGGCTGACTCATCAACGCCCAGCCCAAACCCTTGGACCTAGAAAGCTGAAATTTTGCAAAGAGGTTCCCTTTATAATGTAAACAAGGAATAAGGAAGGAGTTTCCATGGGATATTTTCCGACTTCCACGCGGGCGAAGCCGCGGGCAAAAGCTAGTTTATAATATGCAGGTTTTCATCCTGAGGAAATGATAAAATGAGGGACGATATTCGTAACCTCTCTAAGGGCGAGTCGGTTAATGACCGCTGAATTTTCCCGTCAGCGAGTCGGTATTGACAAAAACATGTGCTAGCCTTATTTCCCATAGGGCTTTGAAGGCCAGTCGATAATCGTGTCATACAAAAAAAAAGAATATTTTGAAAGAAATTGGTATATATCTACCAATATCTTTCAAAATATATTTTTTTATTTCTTTTAAGCAATGAAGCGAAAAAAAAAAACTAGAATAAAATTAAGAAACTGAGCTAAGTCAAGTTTAATAGTTTCAGTGAAGTTTTTATAGTAAGTACTTAAAACGGTTGACTTTAATAAACTTCACAAACTCGATAGTTTCACTGAGTGACTTTGTGAAAGCATAAGTCGTGCTACGAGTTTCGTAGTAAAGCATCGCGTAGCAATCTTGCTACGATTTTTCGTAGTCTTTTTTATTCAGGGATACTGGTAACTCGACGTGTTCCTTGCAGGGCGTCATAGTAGGGTTAAACTGCAACCAATTAAGCCACCAAATGTTCTGCCGAAATTCAGTAGTTTTTGAGTTAGTTAGTGTTGAGTTAGTGGAATTCAACTTATTATCATAGCTGATGCCGTATCAGATATTTGTTAATAATTAAAAGTTCAAAAATGCCTAAAACTTTGGCAAAGATCACTAATTAAATACTTTATTTTTCGTAATGTTTATCTGACAAGAATAAAAATTACGAAAAAAAAACTGAATTTCGGTAGAACATGTGGTGGTTTAATTTATTGCATTTTAACCCTACTATGACGTCCTGCAAGGAATACGTCGAGTTACCAGTACCCTGAATAATTTTATTTTAAGCCAGTGTTTTCATTATTGCTTTTCTTTTTATATGAAGCTGAAAGTACAAAAAAAATATTATTTCAGTGATTATTTGAGGAGATTCGTCATTTGGAAAAAAAAAACATGATTTTCACAAAATTATTAGTGTTTCAAGTTAAAAATCGGTCTATCTGCCAAACTACCGCTCGGTGTGTGTCACCTTTTCTCAATTAATGACGTCACACGCGCGCGCCGTAATAAATATTGATATCGCAGTTCCGTTCGGACAACATGCTGCTCTGACGTTTTAGTGATGTAACTATGCTAGTCTTATGACAGCCTAGTATTTGTACTTTGTGTGATACAGCGATACTGTGGTTTCATACAGACCGTTAACGATTTATTTGACACATACCATAGTGCAATTTAAATAAATTTAACATTTTCTAGTGTTAAATTATCCTCATAATCATCCATATTTATTTTGTCGGCGCAGTTATACATTCATACATCTCCATCAACCGTCATCATCGTGTTTACTCATCAAAAGTAACCTTCATAGACAAAACTAGTAAAAAACTTTATGAGAAAAAATTTGGAATAAAAAGTAATGATAGTTTGACAGCCTGACATAAGTGTCATAACAATGAAAATTAAAGAAAAATCGTTTTAGACCGATTCGCAAAATATGAATGCAAAAGCATAGAAGTATGATATAAACATGTATTAATGAATGTAAAGTGTAATTATTATTTTTTTTTTCTTTATTAAAAAGAACTAGAGTTCTTAATAACTGATTACAATCTAGCCTAATAGACTAATAAGCAATTTAACTCTTAACTTATTATTTTACGTGATACATTTTGTTATAACTAAGAATAGTGTCAATTTGCAAAGTGTAATTATATATTATGATGTAAAATGTCTGTAGTACGTAGATACTATATTTTCTACTTACTTTAATCGTAATCGTAAATCTCTTACTTACTTACTTTTACATAATCCATCCATGTGTTAAATGAATACCTAATTATTATATTATCAAACTCATGACTGAACATAATTATTTATTGTCGGTGCATTCAAATCAGTAAAATTACGTTAACACTCAGCTAATTATTACATTCGCCATTATACAGTAGGAGTTCGGGTTCAAACACCAAATAATCAACTTTATTCGAATTAAACTCGATTATTTTGTTGTTGGACCAGCGAATAACGCAACATAAGTGATGAAAACTCCGATATACTTACGCAAAATATGATAAAATATTTTCATACATTTTCCAAACAAAATCAAAATATGAATTTCACAGTGGAATCGTCAGAGCGAGCGCGGCAGATACTATCATAAATTGTTCTCATACACACGTTTACGGCGACGCTGGCGTTAAATCCTGCGATAACACTGCCAACAGCGGCCATATATCACGGCGGGAAAAAATTAAAATGTGTCAAAATAACCGCGCCCATACGACACGGAAGTTATTAAACATGCATAGTTTTCGCAGTACTCATTTGACACCGTATCTGTTATTTCGTTACCTGAAACAGGCAACTTGCTTGACTAGGTGGTTTAATGGCTGACAAGCAAAAGTTATGTCTTGTTTATTCTCGTTTCATATTTTATTTAATATTTGTTTTGTGAATTTATGATGATGACTCGACAGTTTGACGTTGTTTTACATATCGCAAATGAACGTTTTGTTACGACCCAAATAAGTTCTTAAAATATGAGGAACAAAAGGTTTTTGAGCTGCGTACAGACAATATTTAATCAATGTCAAAATTCAGACAGCTACGGGTTTCAGAGGAATTTAATACCTTTGCACTTCGCTTATGTCAATATTCAGGTACCTCTTCACCTGACTTATCTCGATCTTAAGCGGCCATAAGGAAGGAAGTTACATCTGAGAATTTGAAGAGCGTTCCTTGTTTTTCAAGTGTTTCGCATTTTCGATTAGTCAAACAGGAAAATGACGATATTTACCTGTAAAACCATATTTAAGTAATAAAACTTATTATACCTAACTTCCGATTTCAAATTTTGTCCAATCTATCGAAAGTATGGCAATAGGTAATTTGTGTTTAGTCAATGGAATGGGTCAGCTCCTAGATAGTCCTAGATCCTAGAGACTAAATACCATATTGGGCTAATTGCAGTAGAACACTACGTATCACACACTTCTGTTCAAGCATGTAACAAAGCTCTTTCTATATGTACGAAATATTCCTTACAAAATTGAACACAAAAGTTTCACCGCTAACATCTATAATATCGACAACAACTCGCTAAGTTAACTCCCTAATTAATTGTTATTCATTACGGCACCTGAAACCCGATCATTACGAGCCACATAAAACAGGCAACGGACTCACCTGCCTGCTGCCCTCCAATATCCACCCCACCCACTTAAAAGTCGTGCCTAATTCACATATACTGGCACCAGCGAAAATAGAATATAAAATGAACAGATATAAACTGCCAGACGAATATAGGCTGAACAATTTTATGCCTAGCGCAAAAATAGACCTTTATGCTTCTAGAACCACTCAAGGATGGACGGTTTAAGCCCACATACGCACGATAGCTTTTGTTACGTGACTTTTTTTTTACCATGCACTGGATTTTCTAAGCTCGGCTTAGCTCTGAGAGTTGAAATTCCAACAGTACGCGTTTTTAACGCGCTTGGGATGCCCCCTCTTTTGAATTATCAACGCTCGGCTTAGCATCGAGAGTTGAAAATCTGGGCGCGGTAAAATAATCTCCGCGGTAAAAAAGCGCCCGTGCATACGTGGGCTAAGTAAGACCTACTTGCATACATTAAAGAATATTTAAAAAATGAACCAATTGATTCATGTACACTGAGCCGACATTGGACAGACTTCCGATATCCATTATGTTGATTGATTTCTCTTCATACAAAATTAAAAAGAAAGCTTTTGCAAAATTAAATTGATGAGTTTTTCGATAAGTTAATTTGATGGAAGTCTTTTTGATACTACCTGCTGCGGCAGGTAGTATCAAAAATACTTCTATCAATTTTTCTAGTTCGACGTGTAATGTAAATAACAAAAAGTGCGAATTAAATACCACCCATTAAGGACGCTGTTACAAATGGGTAGTCAAATCATTACTTTTTACACAAAAGTATGTTTATTAAAGAAAATGCTTTACATTCTTAAAATGTTTATTGGCCAAACTGTTGATAGTTGTGCATGGTACAATTCTGAACTATAAATATAATTTTAGATAGGTACAGATTCTCAATAAATGTAAAGTGAAAATTTATACTTCGGTACATTTATTGAGATCTAAAATTATATTTATAGTTTACAATCGTACCATGCACAACTATCAACAATTCGGCCAAAAACATTTTAAGAATGCAAAGCATTTTATTGAATAAACATACTTTTGTGTAAAAAAGTAATGATTTGACTACCCATTTGTAACACCGTCCTTAATTTCAAAATCACGAGTTGAACTTCTTCATTTAATTTGCGTGTTCTAATTCCGAAAGTTCGAAACACCGCCATTTTGAAATTAACGTCAGTCAACATACCAAACTGTTCTAGATTCAAATATTTGACGTGCGATACGTTACTCCAATCAACTGTGTAACAAGGCTTCGAG
The DNA here is from genome assembly GCA_946251885.1 of Cosmia pyralina. Taxonomy (NCBI): domain Eukaryota; kingdom Metazoa; phylum Arthropoda; class Insecta; order Lepidoptera; family Noctuidae; genus Cosmia; species Cosmia pyralina. The sequence continues at coordinate 20,797,902 of OX276361.1, read as the reverse complement.
GCAGCCAATAATTTGTACATATTTTGCCGTATCCCATCTCCATACTAACTCAATAGTGGTTTGAGGTCCGAAGGCTATGCGCAAACTGAAATTCAAGATATATTCTACAAAATACGATCCAGATTTCACCACTGTTATGGCCAAAACGTTCTAAATAAGGTTTTGTAAACTTTAAATAAGCTTAGTAGTAACCAGCGACCCTTTGTTGCGATTATTTCCGTAAAATCCGGGGTCTACACAATCTGTATTATGTATTACCCCTAATCTTCTTAGAGGTTTAGGTACATATCCTCCGCGTACGTAATCTACCTACTGCTTAGTTTTGAATAAAAACAAATATTCTCCGGCCTTGTTACGAATATAGAGACTTTTGCTAGACTTTGATTGGTCGTATAAAAGTTTTAATAAAGCGTTATTGGATTTAGCATAAAACTTATTTACCTGCCTATTTTGGGTTCGCTTGGAGATAGGTACGATTTGAATATTATTTGTGGAAAGGGTTATATGGCAATCTCTTGGAAATAGGTTTAGTATTATTTTAACACTTTGATACGGTTGTAAAAAGGTAGAGAAGCATTGAAATATAGTTTAATTTTCCGAGACCTATTAATGATAATGGTATTTTGGAGACCTAGCTTTATCTTGTTGCTATGACCAGCTGTGGTTGGCAAAATAACAACCTGATATTCGCAACATAACATATCACGAAAGATGAGACTTGACGAGCGCAGTACCGCGCCGTCTGCACTCTTTCCGCCGTTCCGATGACGCCTGGCCCCTTCCCGCCTCAGACCTCATACCGCTAAAGAGAATAATCGGAATCAGAGAATTATAATGTACTGCGCAAGTCAAACTACGTGGTGTGTCAAGCTCAAGTCTCATCTTTCGTGGTACGCATTATACATTATATTATTATTTGGTTTTATTATTTCAGCTCATCCCACATGTTCACCTTACGTGCAACGAAGTACCAGGCTACCAGGAACTTAAAGAGCACGCGACTAATAAAAAAGCTGAAAGTATGAAAGCAAAATGTAAACAAACGATTTTCCCTCGAGACTGCACCGGGCGCGGCGGTAGTTGTAGTACGTAGTGCAACCGACAGACGGAGTAGCGATTTATCTATTAGCAAATCAGAGATACGGGACGCTTCATGGGGTGACTAAACAGGTAGCGTTGGTAGAAAAAAGTTTTATAACGCCACTGAAAGTGGAAATTTTCAATTTTCTAACAGCGGGCTTCATTGTTACGTGAGACTGGAACATTTTTTTATAACTTCATTTGAATTTATACTATTTAGCTGTTCAAAACTGTTAGCTGACCTAAAGAAAAAGACTAGCTATCGAAAGAAAAGTCGATAAACCGAGGATACCAAAACTAATAAAGTAAAGATAGCTCACTGGCACGTAATTTACAACAATTTTAAAATCATCGGAGCAGTCTCTGTCTCCGTGTACTAGCATACTAAAGAGCGAGACAAAACGTGAATTTGCGGCAACGGGATAAAATTGTTGGTAAAGATGGCGGCGCGGGGACGATTCCACTGTCGACACAATTGGCGTCTCGCGAGGACCTAACGCAATTGCGCCGCGCTGCTAAAATCACGTATATCCCCAACGAGCTTATTTAGTTTTTTTTTTGTTTAAAGATAAATTGGCTGCTCTGAGCTGCCATTGTTATGTGTTATAGCAGTACCTACTTAGTAATCATGCATCAATTGTTGCCAGCTAATGTTGATTGCAAGAATGGTACAATATTTGTTTCAATCACTTCTGTCTGGTCATGTTTGCTTGGTACCCTTGAATTAGTTGAGAGGCAAATAAATATTGGGATAATAGTATTTATCAGGAAAATTGAATATCGATAAAAGCTATCATAAGCATCACCCTAACCTAGTCAGAACTTAAACATAAAACCATGTAGGTTATTAACTAACTGCATGCAGTTAGGTCATCGGGCTATTAACCCAATGGGCCGCAGAGGGTCGATATATCTACCCCCTGTACAAGATATTTAAAATTTTATGCAAATGAAACCTTTTTGGGATCCGGGTTCTGTTATTACGGTGTGCTAACCCAGAGTCATATTTAATTATCTCGGAAAGGTTGCCTATGAAATTAAAGAGACAAAATTAATAAAGGGAAAAAATTCACAGTTCCATCTAAATACTACCTTTAGCGAAAATTAAATTAAATTCTTTGTAAACAGAATATTTGTTAAAGATATTGTAGGTCGCTTCTAAACTGAACCTTTTTTTTGTTTAAAAAATAATAGTATAATGTCTATGCCCAAGCATCTTTTTTTTATGTTGCAAGGTGAATAGAATCATTCTGCCTCATTCGGACAGTGGCAGCCTAGTGAACGTCAATTAATGACCACGGCAACAGACGTATAAGCCTTATTCAATTACCGCCGCACTCTAACTCACTTAATGTCACTGATTAACGGCAAGGGCAAACGGACATAAATGACAGCAGGATATACCGCCTACATTGTGTTTCTGTCGCGCACTGAAAATGAAGAATAACTTTTGCTCACATACAAAAACACGTAGAAATGATTTTTGTCTTCTATCCCCTGAGACCTTATGGATGGTTAAGAGAAGAAGAAATTATAGAGAATATTCAGGGTGTACTCGTAAGTGTAAACAGTGGCAACCTTTTAAGGGGTCATTGCACTCATCATTATGAGCAACTTTTAATGTGGGACCAAACCTGAAATCGCGAAAAAAAATCAGCTACTTATTCAGTAAATTTTATGATCGCAATTATGCGATCATAAAATAAAAAAAAAAATAAAAAATAATAATAATAAAATAATAAAAAATAATAATAAATAATATAATATTTAATTTAAAAATGAGCTGTTCCTTGGCTGTTCCCTACATTTTGACGTTAATACGTCACGTTACGTTTTTTTTCCGCGATTTCAGGTTTGGTCCCATAGTAAAAGTAGTTAATAATGATGATAATTATGTGTACAATGACCTCTTAAAAGGTTGACACTGTTTGTATATACTAAAGCTTTGGTTTCAAAGGAAAGCGGCCGTAACAGCTGTCATGAAAATCTGTCACTTTCACCAGTATTTGACATTTTGTCAAACCCCGCCCTCAAAAGATTAAAAAATCGCTAGATTTACCCTCACCGTACTTAGTCACAAAAAAAACTGTCTATAATGAGAATAGTGACGTCACTGCGTCATTGCGTGTCAGAGGTGTCAAAACGAAACAGAAATGCGACTATCTTTTGACGCGGTAGGGCAAATCTAACGTTTTAAATCTTTGCATCATTATCATTATTTTCATGACAGCCATCACTACGGCCGTTAAGGACGCTGTTACAAATGGGTAGTCGAATCATTACTTTTTTACACAAAAGTATGTTTATTAAATAAAATGCTTTACATTCTTACAATATTTTTTGGCCAAATTGTTGACACATGTGCATGGTACGATTCTGAACTGTAGATATAATTTTAATGATGTACAGTAGCGGTCAGAACTCCAATGTCAGCATTACAAAACTATCGCATCATTACCCGTCGCACTTGAGACCTTCTTCTATTTAGGCATTTTACACACACACATACACATTACACACACGTATAATGCACTCTTTCATCACGAACCAAACAGAAAAAGCGCGGTATAAGGTCATCATCATAGGCTTATCGCGGCACGCAGTCTTTTTCTGATTATGGTAATAAGAAAAAGACAGCGAATATTTTAAACTAGTCACATAAAAGTTGAGGGTAGATTTGAAACAAAAAAAAAAATCTGACTGTAGGTAGAATGGGTGTCGTTGTTGGTTGGTGAACTTAGTTACGAGCGTTTGTGTTATTGATATTAGAGGTGTTGAGTTTGAAGATTTTAATAGAAAATGCAAGCCAATATAAATATGAAGCCAGGGCGAACATTGTAGCCTTGCATAACAATGGGTGTAATATATCTGACATAACCAATGAAACCGGATTTTGTGTAAGTTATTTTGTTGTTTTTGATTTTTATTTGTTCTCCTAAGTGACGTTTCAAAATGTGTATTAAGGATTTCTTTTTTTTTTTTTAGAGAGATACTGTGAGAAGTTGGGTGAGGAGATTTGAGGAAGAGGGGAGTCTTAAGAGCCGTGTAAGAAGTGGTAGGCGGCCACTCATTAACTGTCTCAGCGACGCTTTATGGTCGGTGAATATGAAACGAATGGTTTCATACCTACGACACGATTTGCTGAAGAATTTGATAAGTGACTGCGCACTGTTCGCCGTGCACTCCATGCCGAAGGTCTCCATCATCGAACACCAGCTCCAATTACGTCGAGGTTTTGAGGGATGTAATGCTACCTCCTGTTCCAATGAATGAAATTGGTGAATTTTATTTGTTTCATAAATTGTCCGATACATCGTGCCAGTATTGTTCGTGAGTGGTTTAGTGAGCATTCGGATGTTAGTTTTTCCGTTGCCAGCGCGATCCCCTGATTTAAACCCTATAGAAAATGTGCAAAGTGGCTTAATGGTGCAAAGATGGGAAGAGCGAGACGAAAGACGTCTCGAACAGCTGAAGCCCCATTCCCATTGCTTGACTGCATTGATAATAACGGAGGTCACACTAAATATTAATAAAAATATAACATTAAATGTTATCAGGGGAATTCAGGGGATACCACTGGCCATAATAGTATAAAGTTAGTGATCGTAAGATTGTAGGATTGAGGTTTAGTTTCAATCTTCTTTTCCTTTAGAAAACGAATAAATTAAACTATAACCTCAATAAATCAAAAACATCCCATTTTAGTAGCAAGCAAAAATTATTTACGAACAAATTAGGTATATTTTATTTATTTTAAAGTTTGGAATGTGTTTATGTTTTAAAGATTGTTGTTATTAACAACAATAAATGTTCCTATGGAAAATAGTGTTTTTTTTTTTAAATTAAATTGCCTATTATACTTTATTTTCACACTCTATTTCCTCTTGTCATTGTTTAAAAGAAACTCAATAAATAATTGAACTCTGACAAGAGAACGAAAAAACAAAAAGAGTCAAATGCGCACTGAGGTTCGAACCTTCTCCGCTTCACGCAAAAACAATAACAGCCACCTACTCGTGCGACCCTGCCATCGCTGCTTGTAATTATATATCGAATTTTAGCATTGCTTTTAAATATGCACTGTGATAGATAATTTATTAAGAAAAAAACAAAATAAGTAGGTAGTTGTAGGTATCTTTTTTTAGTGTTGACCACACATGCATCTGACCAATCAACAACGCGCTTTCGTAGTTGTACTGTGTGCGTGTTAGAACATCACACACACAGAGATAGGCGCAGATCTGGCGTACAGAGTACAGACCAAAATGATCATTCCGGTGGCAGTCCACTTATGGCCGTTGATTGTACCCATAGATATATGAAAGAAGTTCTGTTTTTTATATTTCTATGATTGTGCCTATCTAAAAATATATGTATAGTTCAGAATCGTACCATGCACATCTATCAACAATTTGGCCAAAAAACATTTTAAGAATGTAAAGCATTTTATTTAAGAAAACATACTATTTAACCGACTTCTAAAAAAAGAGGAGGTTCTCAATTCGGATGTTTGTATTTTTTTTTTTTATGTTTGTTCGCGCATAACTCCGTCGCTTGCCAACCGATTTGAAAAAATGTTTTTTTGTTGGAAAGGGTATACTTCCCAAATGGTCTCATTTTTGTCAAAATCCAGTTCTGATGATGGGATCCTGGAGAAATCGAAGGAACTCTTCAAATATTATAGGCACACCTATAGCGATTTGGGTATTTTTTATAGTAGCTCGTGCATTTGCTCTCGGAAAGCACCACTTGGTGAAATGGAACTGATGATGAAGACCACAGATGGCTACCGGAACTACTCAATGATACATATTTCACGGGTTGCGATTCGATTACTTTAATATGGTTGCTAAGCAATTTCCGCTCGTCACACAATGCGTGTGGTGAGTGGTTGTTAAGGAGTTCTCCTGGTTCTTACCAGCAGAACTCCTCAACAATTAACGTCCCAGCATCGGGAAAAGCAATATTTTGTAACATGTGATGAGCAATTGACATTAGACTATTGTAACTTATACAAATTATAAACAGACCCACTAAAAAGTGAAAAATAAAAACTTTTTTACAAAAAAAATACAACCGACTTCCAAAAACAACACTACAAAGTGAAAAATAACTTTAATTTCGGAAGTCGGTGGCAAAAACGAAAATACATTTAATCAGACACCGACTTCCGAAATTAAAGTTATTTTTCACTTTGTAGTGTTGTTTTTTGAAGTCGGTTGTATTTTTTTGTAAAAAAGTTTTTGTGTAAAAAAGTAATGATTTGGCTACCCATTTGTAAGAGCGTCCTTAAGTGCAGCCACCACTCTTCTAGGAAACCGTAGTATTAGGTAGGCACAAAATGGGTTGATGTGGCCACGCCTGGGCGAGGCCTTTGTCCAGCAGTGGGCGTCTATTGACTGAAATTATGTTGACGATGAGGCACTCTGTATAGCTCACAGAAATCTAAATAATAGTGCCTTATTATTTAGATTTCTGTGGTATAGCTATTAGTTTTCATAAAAAAGCAGGGGATTGAACAAACACGCAACACGTCTGATTGAGACGAGATGGATTCGTGCAATCGATTCTTTATCGTGCTAACACTGTTCCGCATATACTGGTTCCAAATTCAAATACCGAACTCGATACACGAATCGTACGTTTACTGTTTAGTTAGTCGCTATTCGGAGCTAAGCTTTAGTTTGCGTTTCCACTGACGCGGAGCTGGGCGGAGCGGAGCGGAGACATGCAGGAATCAATGATTAAAATCCTCATCACGTCTGTCGTCTCGTTTGTGATTGGACGACGATTCCTGCTCGTCTCCGCTCCGCTCCGCCAAGTTCCACTCCACTGATGCGGAACTGGGCGGAGTGGAAAGGAGCGGTCCGCGAATTTACCAATCACGTTGTTTCCACTGACGCGGAGTGGAGATTTCGAGCACTGTGATTGGTCAATTCGCGGTCCGCTCCTCTCCACCCCGCCCAGCTCCGCGTCAGTGGAAACGCACCCTTAGGCTCAGGTCCGATCGATTTGGTCAAACGGTTCGGTCGATGGTTATAAATGTATGTGTCTCAATGGGTCCAGTACCCGTGTGCACTGTGCAAACGTCAGGAAATATTGTTTAGGGAACTATTTTGACAGGCTTCTGATTTTAAAGATTTTCTGAATAACTTCAACATTCTCAATTATTGAATTAAGTATAAGAATACTTTGACCCGCCCTTAATTGCCTCCTTACACAGTTTTTACGACTTGATACAACATCGAGATTTATTTATTATACTATGTACAGGTAAGGTAACTACTCGCGCGACCATTGCATGAAAGTGAGCCCGAACGAAAACCCAGGATTGTCCGAGTGCACGAAAGTGAGCCTGAACGAAAACCCAGGATTGTCCGAGTGCACGAAAGTGAGCCTGAACGAAAACCCAGGATTGTCCGAGTGCACGAAAGTGAGCCTGAACGAAAACCCAGGATTGTCCGAGTGCACGAAAGTGAGCCTGAACGAAAACCCAGGATTGTCCGAGTGCACGAAAGTGAGCCTGAACGAAAACCCAGGATTGTCCGAGTGCACGAAAGTGAGCCTGAACGAAAACCCAGGATTGTCCGAGTGCACGAAAGTGAGCCTGAACGAAAACCCAGGATTGTCCGAGTGCACGAAAGTGAGCCCGAACGAAAACCCAGGATTGTCCGAGTGCACGAAAGTGAGCCCGAACGAAAACCCAGGATTGTCCGAGTGCACGAAAGTGAGCCTGAACGAAAACCCAGGATTGTCCGAGTGCACGAAAGTGAGCCTGAACGAAAACCCAGGATTGTCCGAGTGCACGAAAGTGAGCCTGAACGAAAACCCAGGATTGTCCGAGTGCACGAAAGTGAGCCTGAACGAAAACCCAGGATTGTCCGAGTGCACGAAAGTGAGCCTGAACGAAAACCCAGGATTGTCCGAGTGCACGAAAGTGAGCCTGAACGAAAACCCAGGATTGTCCGAGTGCACGAAAGTGAGCCCGAACGAAAACCCAGGATTGTCCGAGTGCACGAAAGTGAGCCTGAACGAAAACCCAGGATTGTCCGAGTGCACGAAAGTGAGCCTGAACGAAAACCCAGGATTGTCCGAGTGCACGAAAGTGAGCCTGAACGAAAACCCAGGATTGTCCGAGTGCACGAAAGTGAGCCTGAACGAAAACCCAGGATTGTCCGAGTGCACGAAAGTGAGCCTGAACGAAAACCCAGGATTGTCCGAGTGCACGAAAGTGAGCCCGAACGAAAACCCAGGATTGTCCGAGTGCACGAAAGTGAGCCCGAACGAAAACCCAGGATTGTCCGATTGTACGAAAGTGAGCCTGAACGAAAACCCAGGATTGTCCGAGTGCACGAAAGTGAGCCTGAACGAAAACCCAGGATTGTCCGAGTGCACGAAAGTGAGCCTGAACGAAAACCCAGGATTGTCCGAGTGCACGAAAGTGAGCCCGAACGAAAACCCAGGAGTGTCCGAGTGCTCGAAAGTGAGCCCGAACGAAAACCCAGGATTGTCCGAGTGCACGAAAGTGAGCCTGAACGAAAACCCAGGATTGTCCGAGTGCACGAAAGTGAGCCTGAACGAACGGTGACAGCGCGCGCGTTCCGGCTCTTAGTCTTTTATTTATTGTAATTTTGTGTGCGGACCCACCCCTTGCGTTCTAGGTTCTTTGGAAAGGTGGTTATGTGTAGCATATTTTTGCCGAATACCGTGAGGTTGTATCGGCATTACGAACAAAGTTACTCTGTGGTTTGAAAAAAACCGCAACAAAATCCGTTATAGAGTTAAAAATAAGAACAACGCGGTCGCACAGACAGACACAAAAAGCGACTTTGTTATATAATATTTAGAGAGAAAGAGATGTGATATATGTATATATGACCTATAGATAATAAAATACATAATTGAAGTCACTCACGGAATTGTAGGTATCATACATAATATTATGTATTAATTTAGATGACAATTAAGAATGGGGTTATAAAGAAGCTCGGTTAAACCCCTCTATAGTTTAAAAACATTAACATCGTCTTCTAGACCTTTGGCATCGGATATTCTCGAGGGGGTGAAACAAGATCGTGCTTAATTAACCAAAGGGTTGAAAGTCAATTCTCCCGATAGTCTGAAGTTGCAGAAATTATGCTAATTAATAATTAGCGAGTTTATTGTGGAGGGACGACCGCCATCAGTGCTGCCTGGGAAGACGTCTGGGAAGTTGGATAGTATTTTAAATTCGTTGAAGATTTAGCTCCGCTGGAAGGGAGTTTGGTGTGCTACAAATCAGCATAATTTTAGTTCCACTCTGTAGGTAAATTTAGACCTCATAAAGGAAGGTTGTGACGCCACAAACGACGATTACCTTTGACTTTTAGAGGTACTATGGGCCAAAGTTCCGCATGATCACCTCAAAGGCCATAATCGCATAGCACGGCTCACGTCTCGATCGCACAATGTTCATTTGTCACTAGCTGCGCTCTCATAGGAATATTTTCTTAAGTGAGCATGCTTAAGTTTTGTCCATAGTACCTAACACTGTTAGGCACTAGAAGCAATAAATCTTTCGAGTTCTCCAAATACTTTAATTGTTAAAACTTCATTCATTTTCTTAACATACTTAGGTAAAGTCAATGGGTCTACTTTTTTAGGGGCCACCAGTTGGCGCCACTAGCATGGAAGGTATCTGTCAAACATCAAACAAACGTTTGAAGGTTAGATTACATTGAAGTTCGATGTTTTTGTTTTGCAATCTTGAAGCCTGCAATTCAAAAAACATATTTATAAGCTTCCTTAGTAGTAGGTTTTCAAATAGTTTTTTGTTTTTTAACATACCTTACCTTCGGTCAAGTTTTTCTTTTGTTCCACTGGTTTTAGTCCCTCTTTTTTTTACGTTCTAATTTTAATTGAGTTGTCCATAATAAAGTTAAAACGAGTTTATTTCAACAAAAAAAACAAAAATAACTAACAAAAAGGCATACGTTTCGCGGTCATTTGACATTTCTCTATACCTGTCGTGTCACTGGCGCCACCAGACGTCGATTTTTACTGTGGTAGCCCTCACTGGAAGAATGTGTATTCAACATTTACACAAAGCATACCCGTATAACAAAAAATAAATTGAATAAGCATGTAAGGAAATAAATGACACAGTCTTTGCCTTTTCTTCTATCTGTACACATATCGCACTATACGTCTCGAGAGGTTTAAACAATAGATTGTTCACAATAAGTGTTCGAGGGCACGAAACGACTCCTAAACTGCGCCACGTATCCAATACTATTCAAATCTTTTAAACACACACATTTTATACGGTATTGAACGATCAACGAGTTTACCGAACAATCTTTAAAATACAGACGTAGTAGGAACCAACTTTACGTTCGAAGTTTGAAATAAAGAACAGTAGTCATTTTATCATTTTGAAACGAAATAATTAAAAAAGTAATACAAGGTTGGTTGTCCCTGTCGTCTGTTAACATTTTTCTCGAGAAAATCTGAACCACTTTGAATGCAAATTTGGCGTTTTGTACTCCTAAGGCGCCGCTTTTTTAATTATAATTATTTACAGCTTTGTACCTCCTTCTGCCTATTTGGGGAATACGGGATAAAGGTTGTCTGAGGACCCGTTTCTGCCTACACGTAACTAAGGCGAAAGCGCCAGGGTAACCCGCGAAATTAAAATTTTCTTATGTGTTTTGCAATTTGCAAGTCCGTATTAGAATCATACTTTAATCAACATAGGTACAATCTAATACTGACTTGCAGATTGTAAGAAAATGTAAGAAAAATTTAATTTCGCGGCCTACCCTGGGGCTTTCCCCTTAAACAGTTTTAAAGACTTTTCCCACTAATTGTACTCATGGCACTACTTACACGACAGTTAAGTTTGGATTTTCCAAATTGCATTTCCACGTACCACCACGCTAGGAAGTTGGCAAATAATAATTCATAAACTTATTAAGTTAATTCAGCGGTGAATAAGTTCGTTAAGTTGCATATTCTCAAAGTGGAGCCGAGAGCAAATGAATGGAGTATCGCGTATAATTTTACAAAGCATTTGCAGCCGTCACTAAGATTCCCTGTAGGCAACTGACAGTTACTCCAAGATATAAGCGACCTACGTATTTCCAACTCGATGTAGGCGTGAAGAACACAATATTGTGTTATTGACGAGCGAGCGAAGCGACTCTGCTTCAATTCTGGCAAAATTTGCTCTCCTCTGTCAGTTTGTTGCCTCTACAGGACGTATTTTACAACCGATCTGGACGAAACTTGGTATACAGGTTTTACGACTTTATAGATTTTTTTGTCATCGGGAATTTTTGATTGGAGGGGTATTTCCTACAAAAAGGGACAAAAAGGCGGCTACTGGATATCTTCGCTTTATGAGATCAGATTTCGATGGTTCTTTTTTTGAAAGGTAAGTACTTAGAGTTGATGTCTTAAAAATTTGGGAAAGATCTGATGAAAAAAAAATGTAACATGTGCTCGCTAAGTTTAATGTTCTCAGAACTACTAGTTGTTCGAACCTTAAAAAGAAAAACGGAACCTATAAAAGATCACGTTTTTGTCCGTTAGTTTTTGTTCAAAAGTCTCCGTCCCACTTTATTCTAGACATGTAAGACCTGAGCGTCACTTTTATTTGGACTGGCAAGATGTCTTCATGAGAACAGACTCCGCTTATATGGAACGATATTCCAGATAAGCGGAATATTACAGCGGCTATTGACGCGAACATAATATATTACAATAATAGTGCAGAAAGCCCATCTGGCCCGGTAGCGTATTTCCTTTTCCGTGTTCAGTAGGCGACAGTGGCGTTCCGACACGGCACGGCTATGTATGTAGCTCTTAAAATGGCGTATTTTCTTTTCCGTGTTCAGTAGTCAACAGTGCCGTCCCGAAACGCGCACTGGTATGTAGACCTTAACCCACAAAAACAGTGTGAACGCCAATAACAACGCATTATTTTTCGATAGTTTATAATTTAGAAACCGATAATTTGTGAGCTGATATCAAACTTGCTTGCGACGTAACGCACTTTGTGCTAATACTAAATAGCCTGCCTAGCTCACCGGTCGCTTCTCTCGCTCGGCTCGCGTGCGTTTGGTCACAGTTCACCCATTTCAATAATACCGACACTTAGATTATAAATTAACGAACTAATCTTAAGACCATTTAACGTACCATATTCTGACAAATAAATAAATGATTATGATTATGAATTATGAACGGTTCTCACAATCTTACGGTGGCATATGTACATGAAATCTTCTTCACTGTTTTGTCTCCATCAATAACTGTATTTCGCGCTTCAAAACCGTGCGTTATTGGCGTTCAAATAACACTGCTTTTGTGGTATTTTAAGGTCTATAAACCTTTGCACGTCTCGGGATGACACTGTCGCCTACTGAACATGGAAAAGGAATTACGCGACCCGGTAATAGCGGCGCAAAAATTTATTGATCTCGACAATTGCCATAGTGATTTAGTTAGTTCTAATAAAGCCACGGGGCCAAAAAAGTTTGCTGCACTATACATATCTAATATATATTTCCAAAGGCTTTAAAGAAAGCACTTGTTACACCAGTATATAAGGGTGGGAATAGAGACCTAGTAAATAACTACAGGCCCATTTCGGTTCTAACTTCAGTGTCTAAAATTTTTGAACGCGTCCTAAATACTTGCTTAGTAAGTTATTTAGATAAAACAAAAATCATCTCGGCCAATCAATTCGACTTTAGAAAAGGTCTATCAACGGAGGACGCTGTAGCAAATTTATGTATCAATGTGATTAGCAAGCTGGATAATAAGCAGAAATGCCTTGGCATCTTTTTAGATTTGTCTAAAGCCTTCGACACAGTCTCTATTCCCACACTTATTACTAAAATGGAACGTATCGGTATACGTGGTCAAGTCTTGAACATTTTCAAAGACTATCTGACAAATCGTAAGCAATCCGTTAGGATCGGCACTGTAGTGAGTGATGAAGAACAAATTGATTACGGCGTTTCCCAGGGGAGTATACTGGGTCCAACGTTGTTTTTAATTTACATTAATGACTTGTGTAGTCTCAAAATATCAAATTGTGATATAACTACTTACGCAGATGATACCGTTTTACTCATACATGGAGTAGACTGGAATTCTGCCAAAGAACATGCCGAAAATGGACTGCGTACAATTAAGAAATGGCTAACCGATAACCTACTTACATTAAATATAGAAAAATCTAAATTCATTCGATTTAATTTACCAAGTTCTTCAGTTTCACCGGAGTCTACTAACTTATTGAAACTTCATACATGTGCCGAGCCTACGGGCTGCGACTGTTTGTCCTTAATGCGAGTGACCAGCATCAAATACCTTGGAATAGTGTTGGATGAGCGACTTGATTGGCGTCCACAGGTGGTTGCTCTCACAAACCGTATTCGAAGGCTTATGTATATTTTTAAGAAGCTCAGATCTACTGCAGATAAATCTACAATCTACATGGTATACACTGCCCTCTGCCAGTCTGTATTAACCTATTGCATACCTATATGGGGGGGTACCTATAAAACCCTATTTCTTATGCTGGAAAGATCGCAGCGAGCAGTCTTGAAGGTGATTCATCATAAGCCTCGACTGTATCCAACCACCAAACTATATGCTGAATGTCGCGTACTGACCGTGAGACAGCTATACATACAAAAAACCATTCTCCGGAGACACTCCTGGCTACCTCTAAATGAAAATACAAATAAAAAGCGCTCCGGTGCAGTTGTATGTCCCGGCGTTAGCTGCAGAACAGCTTTCGCAAGCCGCCAATATGAGGTCGCTAGCTCAAGATTTTATAATGAGGTAAATAAATTACTGGCAATATATAATCTAACCAAACATGAGGTAAAGCATAAGTTGAACAATTGGTTATTAACTTTGACTTATGATCAGACAGAATTACTTCTAATACACTTCTGGACACATCTATTGGCCCACCTTAGAGTTTAGGTTTCGATGGCCCCTACCGAAATATGATTGCTAGATTGAACAAAAACTGTTGATGCAGTTTTAAACCTGATACATTTTACCATCTTTTTCGATCGTATTGTTTTAAATTTGAATTCAGAATACCATACGACATGGAGCTACGCCTAACAAGTCGGATATGCGCCTTGTTAAAGGCAATTGATTTTTGAATAAAAAACATGTTTTATCAAATAAAGGTTTAATTTAATAACGCGTGTTGCCTCCATGGGCATCTACCACAGCTCTCATACGATTAGGCATAGAGTTTATCAACCGCTCTATGAAATTTTGAGGGATCATCTCCCATTCCTCTGCTATGGCAGTTTTCAACTCCTGCATCGTCTGGGCAACTGGCTGACGAGCCCTAACACGTCTTTTTAGCTCGTCCCACATGTGCTCAATGGGGTTCATGTCTGGGCTTCTGGCTGGCCAGTCCATAACTGTGATGTTCACATCCCGAAGATATTCCCTGACGATGCCGGCCGCATGGGCTCTTGCATTATCATGCATAAAAAGGAAATTTGGGCCCACATAGTCCGCGTATGGTATCACGTGAGGTTCTAAGCACTCACGAATGTACCTTTCAGCATTTAATGTTGGCAGCCGTGGTCCTGTAACAACCTCAAGTTGAGTTTTGCCGCTCGCGGATATACCGCCCCAGACAGTCCATGAGCCACCGCCATAAGCAACCCTCTCTTCAAAGCAGCATTGTGCGAAACGCTCTCCCTTACGTCGGTAGACCTTCTTCCTTCCATCATTGCCATGTAACACAATTTTAGACTCATCAGAAAAGAGTACACGGCTCCAATCTTGCTGTGTCCAATTTAAATGACTGCGTGCGAAATGAAGGCGCGCTGTTCGGTGGGCTCGCGTTAGTTTGGGGCCATTAGCTGGCTTGTGTGGTACCATATCGCGTTCTTTTAACCTTCTCCGAACAGTTCGAGCGCTCACAGATACTCCGTGGAAGTCGCGAAGTTGGTTTTGTATCTCAATGGAGGTAAGGTGACGATTTCTCAAGCTGGTCGTCACGATGAATCGATCCTGCCTTTCAGTTGTGACCCGAGATCGTGGCCTTCCTTGGCGACGAACAAAGCCGCCAGTCTCTAGGTACCTCCGATAAACATTTCGGACCACAGATCGACTTAAATTAAGTTGAGCACTCACGTTTCTTTGGCTGTGTCCGGCCTGAATAAGTGCCACAGCTTGGGCGGCGACTTCAGGTGAAGTATCCATAGATTATTGATAGAACCTCACCTTAATGTTAAGAATAAGTAATGTTTGTTGCAAAACCAAAGATATCAATCACTTTTTCAAGAATTAAATCCAAGTAAACCAATAAAACCAAGTTTTCTTAGTATTCGATTGTTTGATATCAACGAACAGGCTCCAAATTGTCTTTTGTTTCTTTAAATTCTGTGTTCGAAATTCAAAAAAAGACTATTGAATGAAATTGTGAATGTGCCAGGTTCAAAACTGCATAAAAACTTTTTGCTCGACCTAATATAAAATTTTAGCTAGGACCAAACGAAACTGAAAATACAAGGTGGGCCAAAAGATGTGTCCAGAAGTGTAGTTAAAAAGTAAGTACGTATAATAGGTGTCTAGTATTGCTCGTATATGTAGGTGGTAGACATTTATTGATATCATTTTTTGTTTGTCTTTACGGTAGGTTTTACTTTGTCTTGTTTCTTTTTTAAGCAATAATTTTCTTATGTTTAATTTTTATATAAGTTCAAGGTTGTGTCGAAGTCATCAGCTCACTAACTCCTATAATACAAGCTTGACTTAGTGTAGGAGTTAGAGAATTTCCATGTTTTCTATGTGACAGCGTACAATCTCACAAAGATTTAAATTGTTATTAGTTTAAGAAATTGTTGTACCTACTTGGAAATAAAAAATATTTATTTATTTATTTAATATTCATTTAGTTAGTTAATAAGGTTACTCCTACACATAACATAACATCACGCCTCCGAAGGGTTAGGCAGTGGTGTACTTATAGATAGTAAGTACACCTACATTTCACCCGGGACGAGCCTTTTGCCATCAACCGGGCACAAATGCATACTCCGGGATGCTACTTACTACTAGTAGTCTCCCCGATAGAGACCGCGCTCACTAGTTTTTTGAATCCATGGGAAACAAAAAAACAGTGTTATATAAATCTGAAAAAAAAAGATATATCTTATTTAAATATCTGGCGGATAGCCAATCGCTTTTAATAACACGATTAGATTTACTTTGTTGGATAGAAAAAATCCCAAAGTTACCCCTTTTCGTAATGTTTAATCAATCTCAAAAAACAAGAATAAAACGTCTGTTTTGTAGCTACAAAACAGACGTTTTTTTTTTCATATTTTTTATATAAATGAAAAGGTAGTAAGATTGCTTAGCGCAATTCGCTATGTTTAAATACCTACCACATGCGCGAGGCAACCACTCGCGAGCCTACTTCAGCTCAGTACGCGTCTCGAGCGCCGGATCGCCGGACCTTAAGCGAATATTATATTGTTACTTATTATCTTACGACCCACACAAATGGACAATGACGCTGCATTCTCGGTGAGATAAACAGCTAATCCCGTGGCATCAACACTGAGCCGCCCCCCTCACTAAACGCTGGACTGCCCTCCGACCAAATCATTATTCCTTTTTACGAATAAGGGCAACCGTTTGCTTTGTTGCTAAAATTGCTACATGTCTTGCTTCACTAGCAGTAGCAGCGCAAAGCCTAAACACTAAACGCTGCATTGTTGCTAATATTGTTTTATTTCTGAATGGAAAATTAATTAAAATTGTTCATCATTTTTTACCCGACTGCGGTGAACTCCAAAAGAAGGGTTATGTCATAGATGTAAATTAAAATGGATCAGAGAGCAGTTCTCAAAGTTATGTTCTGCAAGCCCTATAGATATCCTACTTTGGAACTTTTTAGGGAAAGCAGGGTTCTGACAGTGAGAGGCTTATATGTGCTACAATGTGTATTAAGGAAACATCGGCTGCCGTTTACAGCAAGTACAAAACGTCGCGCAGACATTGCCCTTCCACCAGTTAGACAAAAAAAAAACACCTTCGCAAAACACCAATTCACCTACCTCAGCTATATTCTATATAATAAAATCAATAAATTTCTCCATAACCACAGTTTAAATCATTACCAATGCAAAAGCACATTTAAAGAATGGCTAATTGAGAAATCATATGACGAGACCGAAAAACTTCTCCCCACATGCTTAAGACAGATCTCCTCTTATTCAAGTATTTTCACACACAAACACACTCCCCCCACTTTCACACTTACTAACACATCCAGCATTACTACACCTACCAGGACACATTCACACCATACACAAACCGCACCTTCACCACAACATACCTACTACACCTTTTTTTTTTTTTTTTTTTTTTTTTTTTTTTTGTGGATGGGAAATCATCAAATGACTTCTCCCGCTCTGGGCAGAGCGGGAGGGCGTGTCAGACTTTTACTGACTAAAACCCACCCATGTTCCTTCAGCTGCCCGTGCCAGGGCCACGGTATCTCTTTCGAACTACCCGCGACCCCGGCGGCATCGGCCCAATTGACCCCGTCACTGCTGACATCTCTTTGAGGCGCGCGTGGAACACAACGCGCCGTCGACCCGGGCCTGGTCCTTACCGGACGGCGAGCTGCCCATTACTCGTCGTCCGCAAGCCCGCGCCTACGGTGGCCGGGAATCGGCAATCGATTCCCGCCGCCCAGGGCGTCTCCTACGGCGGCTAGGGGCGCGAGGGCGCGGCTGTTGCCTCTCCCTCACGCGTTCCGCTTCCTCCTTCGCGAGCATTACTGCTTCGCAGAAGGAGGTGACGGCTTCCCATGCACTCTCGCTCCGCACCATGGCCTGGACCAGGTTTGGACGCGAGAGATCGCCGCCGCCGATCGCCTCCGTGAGAACACGGCGGTGCTCCGCCCAAGCCGGGCAGACCTCCACTGTATGCTCCACCGTGTCCTCCGGGCGATCCACACAATGGTGACACCCGGGCGTTTCCTCCCGCCTTATCCGAAACAGGAACCTACTACACCTACCACGACCAATCCACTGTCACTCAAACACTTACAAACAGTTTTATTAGTAATTATTTTTAATTTTTCTTCTTTCTATACACATAAATAATGATTATATTGTTATGTTAACCATGTTACTGGTGAAAACAGTTTTATTGAAACTTTTTGATCATCTATCTACCCTCATGGAATCACTGGTGCCCAAGTCACGGGCTATAAACCTAGTTTGGGTGCCAGGAGATAATACTTAATGCACTTTATATTGTATTATATATTATATTACTGTACTTGTAACCTTGTAATCATTTTACTGGAAATAAACATTATTTATTTATTTATTAAATGGAGACTCAAAAGGTGTTACATCCAGGGATTAGTTTATTCTTTCACGAGGCGGTTATTAACTTAAATTTTCGTCTAAATTCTTCATAGACGCATGTACGTACGTAATATTATCAAGATTGAAGGCTGAAAATCTTTAAATGAGATTTATTTATCAGCTAGTCCTTATAAATAAATTCAAAGGAACCAGGAATCAGAGCAGAAAGAATCAGGAAATCATATTCGATGTTTGCTATCGATTTCGGCTTAACAGTGGGTAGTGTAAGTCCGCTGGACCAGTGTGTCTACCCATCCAGATAAACAGCTAATCCCGGCAAAGCGGCGTTAAACCGCTTACTTTGTGTGAACATCGTACAACTTTCTGCACGCCTGGTAGTGCCGTGGCAAGAATTTTACTTTGTCGTACAAAAATAATATTGAGTCTTGGGAGTTGTGTAGGTTTTTATTTACTTATCTCCTTAAGTTTCCTGTTTCCTCCTTTCCTCCAGCCGTCAATGTATATTTTGGCAGATATTTTGTTATCTTTGCATTTCAATCTTCGATAACAATTAATGATTGTCATTGTAAAATATTTTTGACGTGTAAAAGTGTTTGTACAAAACCAACTTACAGAAAAAAAATAACATAATTTTTCAGATTACCCTTTTACCATTCATTGCAATGATTAGTTTTCATGTCGCAAAATAAATACAACTTACAATTGGGATTAGAAGTATTTCCCGGCGGGTACTCTATTTCGTCAAAGGCAAATCGAACGTGAAATTATTTCCTTAGCTAGCCATGGTGATGGCAAGTGGAACAAAGCCCTAACGGAATGTGAAAGTACCTAGATGAGACTCGCACAGACCAGGGAAGCATGTCACAAAAGGGAGAGGAGGCTTATACTCAGCAGTGGGTGGGACAACAAAGCTGCCAATGATGATGATGTTGAGGCGTCTCCTAATTTACGTTTGCTATCAACGAGTAGGTATTAGTCTGTGTCAAAGTTAAAACAAGAGCACAGTCTACATCCATCATACAGACGTCCGACGAGAGCCCGAGCTGCTTACGTAGTTCGCCGAACTTTGTATGCAGCTCGGGCTTCGTCGGACGACTGTATGATATGATGTATGTGACAGCAGTGTGTAAGTACGCGTCTCCTACCTCTCAGTATTATTGGGCAACAGTTCTATATTATTATTTACAGAAGAACTTACATAGCCGCATATTTTTCTAAATAAAAAAAAGTTCTAAAATTCGTCGGCTTCTGTTAAAACGTTTGTTGGCGTTTTTTGTAAAGGACGTAAGTACACGGGTTTATTTACCTATGCAAAATTTCAGTTATGTTAGTAGGTAGTTTTCTGAAATCGAAAATGGTACATGCACAACTTTCACAAGCGAACGAACAATTTGGGAAATCGACTTTTAAATTTTTTATTACGGAAATTATCACTACCCAGATAAATAGCCAGGGGGTTGACCTACAGAAGATCGCGAAGAAGACCTGAATGAGACTAGCACAGACCAGGGAAGCATAGCATAAAAGGGAGGAGCCCTATACTAAGGTATAGGCTAGGCTAGGTATAGGTAAGTAGGTTCTTCAGTATGGTGGAACAAGGCTGCCATAGATGATGATGATGATGAGGTATTCCGTGGATGTGGCAAAGGGTTGACTGACGGTGTTTAAAATGATATACCCGTGGAAACTTCTAATTAGCAAACAATTTTGAAAGGAAAAACCATTTGTGACGTCCCGTGAAAGGGCTGACGTTAGTGCGTAGCCATCATAGAGTGGAATACTTCCTTTAACATACAGCCATTCCCCTGCGGCAGCCAGAATGGAATTTATGTTAAAAATTACAAAGTTTTAGTTGAAACTTTAAACTTTCAGATGTTGCTGGTGGGACTGTAGAAAGTTCAAAAAGGGTAGGTAAGTATATTAGTATATATAGATAAATAAATGTGGATATGAAATAAAGAGTAAAATTTCGAGTAATTCCAGGTTATTTGCGAGTTAATCAATATCTATTGGCCGATTACATTATTTTAATTCAATTCAACTATATAATGTTACAAAACTGAAAAGCAAAAGTGAATATACCGGATGAATTTTTTTACCGTCTTGAAAAAAATAGGGTATATTAGGTGAACGGAGTAGAAGCGTATGGCATACCTAGTTTTTTTTTTTTTTAATAGCTTAGTCAGAAAAAAATATCTAAGTATCAATAAATACTACAAATTCGTTGTAAACATTTAATTTTAGAACAATAAAAACATAAATTTTGAAGAAAAATAATAAATCCTTTAAAAATATCGAAATTCAAATCATATAATATGCAACCTGCATTATGATTTAAAAAAAATCAAACTAGATAATTATGCCATAGGCTTCTACTCCGGTCACCGAATATTTTTTTCGAGACGGTAAAAAAAGTCATCCAGTATAAGGGCTATCTATACATACACGAAAATCAGCTGTTCCCATAACTCGTCAAAATTTGGGGAACAGCAGATTTTTTTTTTCTCTTTTTGATTTTGATTTCAGGTTTGGTCCCATAGTAAAAGTTGTTCATAGTTATCAGTACAATGACCCCTTAAGAGTTTTCTTGTATGAATAGATAGATTTTACCTACACAAGGCTAATGGCACATACACAAGCACCCGGAACAACTATGAACACCAATCCAAAATATTTGTTTAGTACAGGGACCGTACCCACTATCTCAGCCCCAGCTAATTAAATCTTTGCCAAGCAACTCAAACACGAGAATATTATGTAAAATGTAATTAAATACACCCATCACATACTAACACTAGCTTAAACCATCTAAAGCGGGCCACGCATAATGTATGTTATCTGCCCATTCATAAGACATTCAGCCTCACTCATTCATGTCCACGTCCCTACGTCAATTAATGCTAACTAAGGCATCATGGAACCTTTAAATACTAAATAAGCATTGGATTAAGACGAGATTCGCTATCTAATGTTTTCCAAATTTCAACCTAAACTTAACCACTCTTGTTACTGCGGTGTAGGGTTGAAAATCGTGTGGCAAATATAATAATACATAATTTGTAACGGACAACGAGTGACGCAGCCCTGGGGTCAGATAAATGGTTAATCTCATGAATAGTGTGCTTCACGGGATTATATTTTGTTTGTGTCCGCTGCGGTTTTCAATTTTAAACGTTTGAATTCTGAGAACAGTGAAGAATGAATAGGTATACCGCAAATGTATTTAACGTAAGCTTCCTTATTGACTGACCGCTGCAAGATTGATACAGTATACATACAAAGAGTGTTCATTTCCATGAAGCTCATGAAGAAAAGCCTCACTACGGAGTATTTTCTACCTGGATCTAATTTAATCAAAAAAGCGTCTTTCTGACACAGTTCGAGCCTTATCTTCCATCTATCTACGAGTATTAGCGTTTTTCAGACTTTTTTTTTGCTCGGCTCCTAAGGGTGGTTCCGTGATTTATTTATTCACACAAAAACAAGAATAACATACAGTTTTAGGTATTGTGAATTCGTCACTTACAAAAGTGCACATCACTAGCATTGAAACGATTAAGGGACGTGCAAGATATCGTTAGCTGAGTTGGTTCATGTTACAAAATAAAGCAAAAACTAAGTATGTTCACATAAGTACAATGCGAAGTATTTATCGGAAATATTAACAAAATAACAAAACAAAATAAATACTGAAAAAGAAGGAAATGGTACAATTATAAAAATACAGGCGCTTCGTGTCGCACAGAGGTCTTGAGACTCCGAGCTGGTTAAAAGTCTCGTGGTGTTAAGTGGCCTATAACCATCCTCGAGAATTGGCCTACCAAATGCAAAAGCGATTAGCCGAAACAAACAGACGGATAAAAAATTAAAAACTGTTTCTTTTGTTATGTGCATTTAGTAAAAAGCTATTATTTAGACATTACTAACAGACACTTTTATTTATTTGTATAGAATAGAGAATCTATACTGCTACATCTACATTGCTTACACCAGTTTGCGACGAATCAGATCAAAGCGCGTCATTTGAACCTTGCCTGAGGTGTCCCTAATGTGTTTATTATGAGAGCCGAGTCTGTTTTTAGAGCGAAAACATAATATTAAGGAAGAAAGTTATTTGTGAATCATGTATAGATAACTTACTTCACTAATATTATGTTTTCGCTCCAAAAAACAGACTCGGCTCCCATAATAAACACATTAGGGACGCCTGAGGCAAGGTTCAAATGACGCGCTTTGATCTGATTCGTCGCAAACTGGTGTAAGCAATGTTATTTGGAATAATATTTATACTAGTACACGTAGAATGGTTATGTGACAATTTTGGGACTACCAAATAATAGGTCTTTACCTATGAAATTGCCGTTTTGTATGAAAAAATTGAAACGAATTTTTTTCATGCATTTTTTATTTGTATTAATCGAAGTAATCACCCATGCAATCAATGCATCTTTGCCTACGCAGTGGCAGTTTATTGATGCCATTCTTAAAGAAATCAGCTGGACGGGAGGCAACAAATTCTTCAAAGGCATTTTGTACTGCCTCTCGGGTATTGAATTTTTTCCCCGCCAAGAAGTTATCCAAATTCTGGAAAAAGTAGTAGTCTGTAGGCGCAAGGTCTGGTGAGTAGGGCGGATGACGGAGAGCTTCCAACCCCAGTTCTTGCAACTTGGAGACCGTCGGCTGTGCAGTATGAGGTCGCGCGTTGTCATGCAGGAGCAGCGGAGACGAGCGATTGACCAATGCTGGTTGGAGATGTGCCAGCTTCTCCATCATTGTGTTCAGTTCTTCACAGTACACATCTGAAGTAATGCTCACCCCGTTTGGTAAGAAGCTGTGATGAATCACACCGGCGCTAGACCACCAAACAGTGACCATCACTTTTCTAGGGGTAAGTTTTCGTTTAGGGCATTGTTTAGGTGCTGAACCAGGATCCAACCAACTTGCTGAGCGCTTGCGGTTATCAAACAGAATCCATTTTTCATCGCAGGTAACAATGCGGTTCAAAATTCCTTCATTTGTGTGTCTGTTGAGCAGTGCAAGGCACGTCTCGACGCGTACTTCGCGCTGGCGATCATTGAGTTCGTGGGGCACCCATTTGTCAAGCTTTTTTCCCTTGCCAATTTGACGCAAATGGACCAATATTGTTTTGACGCTAACGTCGAAAGATGCTGCTAATTCAGCCGTAGATTGTGTATCATCAGCTTCCACAATCGCCTTTAATTCGTCATTGTCGACCAAAGTCTTCGGACGACCGCGAGGTTCATTTTTCAGGTCGAAATTTCCAGAACGGAAGCGAGCAAACCAATAACAAGTGGTGCGTTGGTTTGTAGTGTTAGCTCCGTAAACGTCGTTGATGTTGCGTGCCGCTTGTGCCGCGTTGCTGCCACGACGGCACTCATATTCCATAATTACTCGAATTTTTAACGTATCCATGATGACGAAAAAGATTGAAATGCGATGAAAATGTAACACTAATCAATAAACAAATGACTACTTTTGGAAAAAAAATCCATGTTTTTAAAATAAAATTAATTTGAAATTAGAATTCATAGCCAAACAAAAATTATTTTGATTTGAAATGGCCAGTACTGCAGAACGGCAATTTCATAGGTAAAGACAAAGGGTTTATAATGTAGGTCCCTAAATGTTACGGAACAGAGAATTTCAACGCAATTTATTAGATCGAAATAGTTTCTGTCCGCGGTGTCGCCCGCGTGAAGGTCGGAAATTATCCCATGGGAATGTATTACTAGGATAAGTATCCTATGTGTTCATCCAGGTTATAAACTATCTCTGCGCCAATTTCATATTTATAATATTAGTAGGATTACATTCGAAACTAAACATAAGAATGAAGAAGCACCTAATGGTATTATTTCGTTAAAATATAATGTACCTAGTAGATTAGCGCATTGTGGTTGTCTTGTCAGTATTTGATGGCAATTATAAAATTAAAATATTTTAAATCAAGTTTGCATTGCGGCCATTGCGGGCCCGTCCAAAATTAAAAACCGTAATATGTATTTCTCAATTTTGTACTAACAAAATACAAGTTAAACTCCACACGTTGAATGCATATTAATAATAATTACACAATTAATGCTACCAGGATATCATACCACACAAACTGATGTAATTACAAATTCATTTGAATTGTAGCCCAAATAGTAATATTTACCCAAATGACTACGAATGGGGTGATTTGGGGCTGTTTGCAAATATACGGGTACACATACCTACTACATACCTATTTATATGCATGAATAGATTAGAATCATTAATTAGAATTTACTTGACAGTATGAGAAGCTTCAGATTCTTGGAATTTGAAATCTAATTAAGTTTGGCATGCATCTTCATGTAAATTAACTGACATACAACGTGATTTCGTTATATTTGAGCTTTAGTTTTGACGGTATAAGCTCTCGTCTGCACTTAACCCCTCAAAGGCCAACTGCACCCCGTGTGTGCATAAGGAAAAACCCTTTACATAATAGGTATATAAGATATGTAATATATATTATAAGTATAAACGTAAAAAAACTTCATCCGATGGAAAAAAAATCACCCTAAGTAGTTATGAACCTATGGGGTTCGTAACTAACCCCCCTCCCCCCTTCCTCTGGGGGTTTTGGGTTTAAAAATTAGTAAATAATTTGCGTTTGAGAGGTAGGTAGAAAATGACTTTAAGCGGGTAAGTAGAAAAATCACACTTTGCAAAATTGGCATAATCAAATGCCAATTTCGCAAAGTGTGATTTTTTAAATGTCTGTCTCTCTGGGCTGGTTTATCTTTAAACTTAGGTATAACTCAAGAACTACTTATCCGATTAAAGTAATTTTCTTTTAATTTGATGTCCAACGACATGCTTCCATTTTTTTAAATTTGATTTTTGACCTATTTTACCACTAGGTATATCTATAAAGTTCCGGTTAACTTAACAAATAATTTTATTAATTTAATAAAAAAATCTACTCCATGTTTGGATTAATCTGATAGATTGTGTCCACTGGGCCCTTGCAATGGCGGCACTGTATGATGACTTGTGACGTTGGCACGTTTTTATTAACTGCTAAATGTGAATAAACAGACGCCATACTACATTGTTGTATGAGCCGCAATAACTATGTACCCCAGACGTATATAATATAGTATCGACAAAAACTTTTTTACAAAAAAATACAACCGACTTCCAAAAACAACACTACAAAGTGAAAAATAACTTTAATTTCGAAAGTCGGTGTCTAGTTAAATGTATTTTCGTTTTTTGCCACCGACTTCCGAAATTAAAGTTATTTTTCACTTTGTAGTGTTGTTTTTGGAAGTCGGTTGTATTTTTTTGTAAAAAAGTTTTTATTTTTCACTTTTTAGTTGTTGTTTAATTTGTGTGGGGTAGGTACACATACCTACCCCACACAAATTGTAATACCACTACCTGCAAAACAAACTAGAACATCATCCATATAAAAGTGAGGAAAAAATACGTATTATTGAAGCTAACTCAAAAACTAACAAAGCAAAGTTAATCAATTTTATATGGAACCAACTGTGATGTATATACCCTCTCGAATAAAATAAAAAAAATCCAAATCGGTCCAGCCATCTTCGAGTAATCGGGGAAAATACATAAAAAAAAAAAAATGAGAACCTCCTCCTTTTTGAAGTCGGTTAAAAATAAATACGCAAGTCTTCGATCAATACAACGTTGTTGCTGTAGCGTATCCGCCTGTAATCCCTTGCGTCTGTGGATTCCCTCGAGAGAAGAGAGTGCCTTATTATCTGGGATAGATAGTCATTGCTTACAACACAGCATTTTCCTATTCGCAGGTAAAGGAACAGGCATGATTGGAAACAAATTTATTATACAAATATATATATCTGCCTAGCCTTTTCCCAACTATGTTGGGGTCGGCTTCCAGTCTAACCGGATGCAGCTGAATACCATTATTTTACATGGAGCGACTGCCTATCTGACCTCCACAACCCATTAACTGGGTAATACGATACCCCTTGGTAAGACTGGTTGTCAGACTTTCGGGCTTCTGACGACCCGTAACGACTGTCAAAGATCCACGAATGACAGCCGGGATCAACGGCTTAACGTGCTTTCCGAGGCACGGAGGGGTCTCGGTATGTAAAGATGGTCACCAATCCACGGACCAACCCCGACAAGCGTAGCTTAACCTGATGGATCGACCCGTGCGGCTGTTATTACTTAGCCACGAGCTCCTCATTTATTATACAACACCTTTTAAATAATAGCTATTCAGCTATTTCCTAGAAGACACCCATGATCTTGACTCTAAAAAAAATTAGCACTATAAAGCTTAATATTACGCATAAGGATCCCTGAATCAGAATTTTTTTTTCACAGACCCGTAACATTTTTGAACGGCCTATCCAACCCTACGTAGGATAGATGAGAAAAAAATGTCATACCCATTTTACGCGCAAGAGACTTTTTTTTAATGGAGAATTTTTTTTTTCAAGATTTTATTTTATAGTTTTGTCGGCGTGATTACTATACAGGGTTAGTTGTAATTCGACGTATTCCTTGTAGGACGTTAAAGTAGGGTTAAAATGCAACAAATTAAGCAACCAACTATCGAAATTCAACAGTTTTTGAGTTAGTTTTAAGTTTGATTTTAATTTTTTTTTTTATGAAAAATACAATTCAAAAATTAATGATTTACGGCGCGACTTTACTGGAATTTAAGTTATTATCATAGCTGATGCCGTAGCAGATCTTTGTCAAAAATTAAAAGTTGAAAAATATCTAAAATTTTGGCAAAGATCACTAAATAAACATTTTATTTTACGTAATTTTTATTTTTCTTAGACAAAAATTACCAAAAAAATACTGAATTTCGGTAGAACATTTGAACATCTAGTATTGTAAGTATTTTTGTAATTTGTATCTAGTTGTCTGATTATTAAATTAATTATTATTATTTGGTGGCTTAATTTGTTGCATTTTAACACTACTATGACGACCTGCAAGGAGTACGTCGAATTACAAGTAACCCTGTATACGCATGCCAAAATACCTCTTTCTATTACTAAGAGTCTCTGAGCTAAGCCGCGGACAAACAGACAGACAGACATCCCCCCTCACCCCGCCTGTTGTTTTTGTATGTGTGAAAAAATTCACGGCAAAAATTTATAATAACGAAGTTAAATGGAAAACTATCACAGCTAAGTAAGCTTTACAAGTTAACGATTAATAGGCGACCAAATTATATTTGCAGTTAGAACGTATGGGAGAACATGTTTTTCAACTACAATGTTAAGTTTGTTCTTGGGATAAATTCATCCCAACCACGGAACCCTTCATTGTGCGTGGCCCAACACGCACTTGGCCGGTTTTTAAAATCAAGATATTACAAAGTCTTGGGTACGTTATTCTTGTTTCTTCTATGACTGAGAACAAGTACCTACTCGTAAAAAATATTAAAGATAATCCCTGACAACTGCCAAAATTAGAACTGACGGAGCCCATCCTATATCTATGGAGCCCGTTCACGAACATGAAGCGTGAATCAGCACCATGTAGGTGAACCAATTTGAAGGGAACCGAATGATCCAACACACGCGCCACCATCAGCGAGACATTTGAGTTACTCGTAGCATGATATGATATGATATTAGGTCTTTACCTATGAAATTGCCGTTCTGCAGTACTGGCTATTTCAAATCAAAATAATTTTTGTTTGGCTAAGAATTCTAATTTCAAATTAATTTTATTTTAAAAACATGGTTTTTTTTTTCCAAAAGTAGTCATTTGTTTATTGATTAGTGTTACATTTTCATCGCATTTCAATCTTTTTCGTCATCATGGATACGTTAAAAATTCGAGTAATTATGGAATATGAGTACCGTCGTGGCAGCAACGCGGCACAAGCGGCACGCAACATCAACGACGTTTACGGAGCTAACACTACAAACCAACGCACCACTTGTTATTGGTTTGCTTCGCTTCGAAAAATGAACCTCGCGGTCGTCCGAAGACTTTGGTCGACAATGACGAATTAAAGGTGATTGTGGAAGCTGATGATACACAATCTACGGCTGAATTAGCAGCCGCTTTCGACGTTAGCGTCAAAACAATATTGGTCCATTTGCGTCAAATTGGCAAGGTAAAAAAGCTTGACAAATGGGTGCCCCACGAACTCAATGATCGCCAGCGCGAAGTACGCGTCGAGACGTGCCTTGCACTGCTCAACAGACACACAAATGAAGGAAGTTTGAACCGCATTGTTACCTGCAATGAAAAATGGATTCTGTTTGATAACCGCAAGCGCTCAGCAAGTTGGTTGGATCCTGGTTCAGCACCTAAACAATGCCCTAAACGAAAATTTACCCCTAGAAAAGTGATGGTCACTGTTTGGTGGTCTAGCGCCGGTGTGATTCATCACAGCTTCTTACCAAACGGGGTGAGCATTACTTCAGATGTGTACTGTGAAGAACTGAACACAATGATGGAGAAGCTGGCACATCTCCAACCAGCATTGGTCAATCGCTCGTCTCCGCTGCTCTTGCACGACAACGCGCGACCTCATACTGCACAGCAGACGGTCTCCAAGTTGCAAGAACTGGGGTTGGAAGCTCTCCGTCATCCGCCCTACTCACCAGACCCTGCGCCTACAGACTACTACTTTTTCCAGAATTTGGATAACTTCTTGGCGGGAAAAAAAATTCAATACCCGAGAGGCAGTACAAAATGCCTTTGAAGAATTTGTTGCCTCCCGTCCAGCTGATTTCTTTAAGAAGGGCATCAATAAACTGCCACTGCGTTGGCAAAGATGCATTGATTGCATGGGTGATTATTTATTTATTTATTTATTAAAACTTTATGCACAAGTAAAAAAATACTGTACAAAGGCGGACTTAATGCCTGAGGCATTTTCTACCAGTCAACCTTAGGGTGATGCAGAGAGAAAACATGGCAGGTGCAGCATAAGGGATAGATAACTCGAAAAAGAATAAATACTAATAAATAAATACATATATACATACATATAAACAGAATAAACTTTGTCAAGAGAAATAACGATAGGTAGAGGAGAAAAAGAATCCAGCAAGAATCAGCGCTGAAGTGATTCTGCCAACTTTATACGAATATGTTCACGAGCCTTCATTTTGAACGATAGCTGACTGGTTGCCATCCTGATGTTCAGAGGGAGCGCATTCCAAAGAAATACCGCCTGGACAAAGAAAGAAGAATGAATAAAACCAGAGCGGTGAGAAGGACATCGTAGAAGACGATTGTTGGTTGAACGAAGATTTCTACTATGGGCAGAGCACAAGTATTGAACATGGGAAGTCAGATAAGAAGGAGAAGTAGGCTTATTTAGTATGGAATACAACATAGACAGAGCCCTCAGCTCTCTGCGCTGACGTATGGGTAACCATTTTAAAAGCAATCGGTGCGCAGACACATGATCATACTTACGAAGATTGAAGACGAATCGAATGCAGTTATTTAGAAGGCGATCAAGTTTATTGAGGAGATCTGCATTCAGGTCATAATAACACACATCACCATAGTCTATTATGGGAAAGATTAGGGACTGTACAAGCATGGCCTTTATGTGTGATGGAAGAAGGTTTTTCAACCGATAGAGCGACCTCAACGTTCCGGTGACTTTCTTACTTACAGTCGTGACCTGCTTTCGCCAGTCAAGACAAGTGTCGACATGCAGACCCAGATCCTTAACATTGGAGCTAAACGGGATGACTGCGTTGTCAAACATTACAGGTGGCACAGTTAAGTCATTCAGCTTTCTCATACTGTGGGGGCTCCCTACAATGATAGCCTGACACTTGATAGGATTAACCGCCACTCCAAATCGATCAGACCAGCTTTTAACCACACTTAGATCCCGGTTCAGCTCGTCAATCGCATCGGATATGTTGTCAACACTTGCCTGGCAGTAAAGCTGCAAATCGTCAGCATAAAGATGATACGCAGCCCGAAGCTCGGTGGTAATGAGATTAATAAAAATGGAAAACAAAAGAGGAGATAATATACCGCCTTGAGGGACGCCAGCTGCAAGATCATGCCAACTCGACGAAGAGTCTCCAGCACGAACAGACTGCTGACGCCCCTGAAGATAAGAGGCAAACCATTCCAATACCTCCGGAGAGACCATAAGATAGGAAAGGATGGATAAAAGGATTTCGTGACTGACGGTATTAAAAGCATTGGAGAAGTCTACTAACACCAAAACTGTAGCTTTAGTGTCTTCCATTCCCCGCCTAATGTCGTCAGTCACTTTAAGGAGAGCTGAAACGGTACTGTGCCCGGGCCTGAAACCGGATTGAAATGCACTGATAAGGGAGTTGCGGTGAATAAAGTGGGAGAATTGTTTATGAACACTGGCCTCGAGCACTTTAGACAGAAAGGGAAAGGATGGAAATTGGACGAAAGTGACTAGGAAGAGAGGGATTGGGTATCTTAGGCAGTGGCCGAACAAGGGCTTTACGCCACAGGGAAGGGAAAACACCAGTGTAAAGGGAGAAGTTTATGATGTGGGATATTGCAGGGAGAAGATGATCAAGAGCCGCTTCAATCATATGACGGCTGATATCATCACAGCCCACTGCTTTGGATTTAATGGATAGGATAATCTTTTTGATCTCTCCCGGGTCGACTGGGGTGAAGACAAAGGGGTTAATGTTTGGACGCGACAGACCCGCAAGGTAGTTAAGGGTTTGATATTTGGTTAGACTATCTAGAGTGGGAACAGTAGAGAAATGCCGATTTAGATCGTCCAAACCAATTGTGCTAGGAAGGTCCAAATGTCGCGATTTACCGATACCCAATGTTCCAAGGAACTTCCAAATATCAGCAGGAGAAGAAGAAGTGATATTATTCAGGATGTGGCGGCGTTTAGCGTTGCGTATCATCTGATTACACCGATTCCTAGCAGCCTTAAAGAAGGCCCAATTGTCCTCCGAGCGATCCTTTCTGAATTTCCGAAATGCGCGGTCCCTCCGTCGCATTGCCATCCGAACTCCCCTGTTCATCCAAGGCGCAGGTGGACGCTTCAACTTGATTTTCTTGTAAGGGGCATGGGTGTCGTATAGCTTGACCACAACATCGTTGAACAATCTGACTTTTTCGTCAACTGAAGCAGCTGCTTCCAAGGGTGACCAGTCAATATTGGACGCATCTTGTTGAAGCCTCTCGCTATTCATACGCGCAAAGGCACGCCTGTACTGGAACGTTGGTTTAGGTTTAGGGGGTTTAAGGACATAAGATAAGAAAATAAGATCATGATGGGAAAAGCCAGGAGCATCGTGTTGACCATGTGAGGAAACTAGGGAAGGATTAGAGGTGAGGATCAGGTCAAGCCAAGTATCATCACTGACCATATTATGATGAGTAGGTTGGAGAGGCAAAACATGCAGACTGGCTGACTCGATTAGATGCAGAAGTTTATGGGACCGATGGGAGTTAAGGGCAAGGAGGTTGGTATTAAAATCTCCCATAACAATGTGATGTGTATACTCCGAACCCAAAGATTCAAGTACTGATTCGAATTCAGTGAAGTAATCAATGGAAGGGGGACAGTAGACAACGCCAAGGACGGTTTTGGCTCCTTTGACACAAACCTCGAGGAAAAGAAACTCTGCGGATTCATTGGAAGAAGAAGAAGCTAGAATTTTAAAAGGGAAATTATCGCGAAGGTAGATGGCTACACCACCCCCTCTCTTCCCGATCCGGTCATTGCGAAGAAGAACAAAACCAGGAAGTGGGTAAGTAGTTGAAAGTAGGTCAGGTTTGAGCCAAGTCTCGGAAATCAGGACGGCGTGAACGTTGTTGTCGAAAAACGTGTCGTACAGTTCGTTGTAGTGACTGGGAATGCTCTGAGCATTGATGTGGCACACGTTAAATAGCCGGCCAGAATTTAGGCTGAAATTTCGGCGTAAAAGAACACTCAAGGTGTCTGTAAAAGAAGTAAAACTTTCATTGCTGGAAGAGGCACTAGATTCGTTGGCAGAATAAAAAGAATCGTTATCAGATGTCATAAATATAAGTAAATAAAATAAATATGTATAAATAAATAATTATATACAACGCTAAAAATACTACACGACCGACTGGTACGACGTTTGCATATCTGCACCACCCGCCAGCTCACAACATCATCTAATTGTAATCATTTCGTAAACTAGTTACAAGATAAAAACAAGTAGTGCTCAGTGGATAGACACACACCACAGAAACATAACACACACAGCAGAAACATAATAACAAAACAGTGAGACTATCATGCGGAATAAAATAGTAATAAAAATATCATGATAAACAGAAAAAAACAAAACAAGTTTACACGAATAAAATATTACGGTAAAAATACTAAATTATGACGAGATTAAAAGAACATTACGTCAATCTTCAAACCCTTCTTGTCATACTTAAAGATAATCTGTGGACTTTTCAACTTGTGATTGTAATTTGACATTGACAATTAGATAATTTGACATAGACGTATTTATTAACCTAAAAATAAAATTGAAAAGGGTAAATTAAAAGAAAACATGTTGAGGGTAAATTATTCTCTACAGTGTACCGCTTAAATTCACAAGAGATTATGAGAAAATGACATAACTACTATAGGGACTACTAAGAACACAAACAAAGAAATAATAGCTGTAAGTAAGTAATTCCGCAATAACAATTTCATGCAAATTATTATCTAGTAAGTGACAACATGATACCATTATTCACCCGTTCCGTTTTGCAGGCTATCTCCTGCACCTTGGACCTTTGGAAACTTGGCAAGCAGAGAATTGAGTTCATCCAATGAAGAAACTTTATGTCTACTTCCGTCATAGGCCTTCAGAACGATAACACCGTCCTGAGTCCAACACGACCGCATTCCGAAATGGAGACGTGCTTTCCCAAAGATGGATTGCCGAACCCTTGTCAAGAACTCCTTGACTGAGATGGATGTTCCCTTCAAGCGCGTCTTAGCTTTCCAGACCACTGATTTGTCATCGTAGCTGGAAAATCTCACGAGTATGGGCCTGTGATGGTCTTTATTGGCAGTGCCAAGTCTGTGACAGACCTTTATGGAAGATGCAGAAAAGCTCTTGAGGGCCAGCTTATTGGTGATAACATCCAGGACGACTGCAGTGGTGTCTTCACTGTTAACTTCGGCAACACCCTGAAACATCAGTGCTTTCCGCCTATGTCTTGTCTCCAACCCGTCGAGCTGCTTCGCACACTCGTTGATCTGAGTCCGGAGCAAGCCAAGCATGCTGAAAATAAGCTCCCTGAAGGTCCGGAATTCTTCAGCCACCCTTGCCACGGTATCCTTGGCTAGCCCAGTGCACTGAATCTGAGCTTCCAGTGCTTCCATTTTCCGTGTGAAAATCTCTTCAAGGCTCTTTTGTGCAGATAATATTTCAGCCAGTTGGGACATAGTGATCCACTAGTGTCAAGGTGAAAGTGTAGTGACTATTCAGATGATGAGCAGGCAGGTGGTGTACTTCAGTGACTCAAGTCACATATGTGCCACAAACGTGAGTACCCGTGAAATGGAGCCTATACACATATATTTGATAGAAATTTAGGCAAATAACAATGTATTTATATTTAAATATAAATTCAAAACCAGAGATACGTCTATCGTTTTTTTACACCTACCCACGACGATTACTTCGATTAATACAAATAAAAAATGCATGAAAAAAATTCGTTTAAATTTTTTCATACAAAACGGCAATTTCATAGGTAAAGACCTATTATTTAAAATAGGACTCCTGTATAACCAACTGGGTTTTCGTTAAAGTCTACGCACCATTTTTACCCCTTGCCTAGTTGCATTGTGCACTTATTTTCATTTAACTGTAAAATAAACTAAATAAATATATCTTTACCTACGAAATGCCGATTTTTGATACCGGCTAGTGTGAAGATCAATATCTTTCATTCTATTTAGAATTCCAAATTCAAATTAATTTTAAAATTTAGCATGATATTAAAAAAAAATCAGCTGTTCATTTGTTTTCCCGCCGTTCGATTTTTTTTTGATACCAATGTTTCTGTAACCATGGAAAAATCGAAATAGCTCGCTATTTTCGAATACGAGTTCCGTCGTGGCACCAACACAGCATAGACAGCACGCAATATTAAGTACGTGTATGGACAAGGTACCGCAAGTGAACGAACGGTGCGTTTTTGGTTTGATCGCTTCCGTTCTGGAAATTTTGATCTCGCCAATGAGAACCGGGGAAAATTTTTAAATCCAACGAGAAGGTGAAAAACGCCTTGAAAGAATTTATCGATTTCCATCCCCAGGATTTCTATTGCAGAGGCATCAACGAAATTTTATTAAAATGGCAAAAATGCATAAACAATGTTTCTTTAAAAAAAAATTGTTTGATTTTTGTAAATGTAAAACGGCATTTCATAGGTAAATACCTAATATAAACCTCACTACCCTGACAAATAGTCCTGGGAACAATAACCATTCCTCGTATTCAAGAGCACGTAATAGCTATCATGTGCACTCGCAAAGAATATAAGGTAATGTGTCGCAGCTAATGTGGGCTCAGTGGGGAAACCCGGCCGTGATTCATGGGTACATTGTGGTTCTGCCAAGTGTCGTGATAATGGCAATACTGCCGGGACTGTTCATTGTTGTCTATGTGCTGTTGAAGACGTCTGTGAAGTGATCACTGTTCTATTGTACTGTTTACGGCAGTTTAGGTGCATATCATATGCCATGTCTTTTTAATCTGCTTATTTACTTGTTATGTGCACTGCGGGTGTCTGAAGATGGGTATCGTCGTCGAGGCAGGCCTGGAAACGCTGGCGTGAAGATCTGGACTCGTTCTTGCCTGATTGGCTGGAGAAGAAAACACATAAAGAGAACTGGCAAAATATGGGGGAGATCTTTGCCCAGCAGTGGCACAATACAGGTTAATATAAAAAATGCGTTACAATAAAGTGTTTCAAGGTTCAGGTGTTTTCTTGCGATTATGGCGAGAGATTGTTATCATCGCTGCAAAACAGTGTGATCGTCGGCACAAGATAATCCACATACATTTTCAGTGCACTATCTAAAAGTGTTCATCCACTATCCACATTCCACAAGACGAACAAAAAAAAATTGTAATATAGACACAGTTGACAGGTATTTAGACAAAAATTTTGTAATTTGTGGAAGATCTGGAGTTTAAACTAACTAACTTCTGTAACTTCTGTGACTGTTACATTTACGGACCGGGATTACTCTTACTTAACTACACCGAAGCACTTAAAAGCAATTAACAAACGTACCATCGATCAATTACATCTTAAATCTTCCCATAAACAGTAAATCAGACACAGCTATATCATTTACTAACACGCTGATCTGTGGGCTCCCAAATAATCGCTCAAGCGGCCTCGACAAGACAAATGACTAGCGGGTGACCATCTATTAGTATACCGCCGACAGATTGACAAATACAGACGAGATTGATAAATTA
Source organism: Cosmia pyralina (assembly GCA_946251885.1). NCBI lineage: Eukaryota > Metazoa > Arthropoda > Insecta > Lepidoptera > Noctuidae > Cosmia > Cosmia pyralina. The sequence continues at coordinate 20,761,952 of OX276361.1, read as the reverse complement.
CATGTAGGTACTTAAGTACATTATTTTGTTTTGTGGAAAAAAATTTCCTAATTTTCTAGTTGGCTGGGCTGACTTTGAATTTATTGGCTATCTTTCAGGGGGTGAATAACTTGGTCCTAACTAAACCTGGCTATTACCAGGCCAGGCGCACTCCGCATTTTAGGTATGAACATAGATATATGAAAGAAGTGTGTTGTATGAAAAAAGTGAATTGAGCATATGGTGCTACATTTTGTTGGGAACCAGTTAGGTGGCCTTCCTGTGGCATCAATCCATTATTTTTTTGTATTTGTATCTTTTGGGAAGCTAAAAAGGTACTTTGAACTTATTTATCATTTACATAATAAGTATCTTAAGCTATAGTCTATATAGTCTATAGGAACTAGTTGGCCGCTGAGACAGGGGTGAGGCGGCGGTTCGCAACGCACGTACTGAGTAATGCGCCCCCGCTCCTCCATCCCACCGCTCACATACCTAAGGCGCGATCAACTAGTTCCGCGCGGTCTATACTTCTTAACCTCACGATGAGTAAGCAGGTAGCAGGCAACAGGCGAATAGGCTTTTGTTATTAAAAAAAAACCCTTAGTTAAGAAATAGTTAAATATATGAAAACAAACACATGCCATACTCATGCATAACAAATAAATAGCATGAATATGTTGACTTATTTTAAGCAAAAATCACTTATATTTTATCTGAATCATACCGATTACTACAACGCATTCGAATCTTGTGGTGCATAGTTAAAGACTTTAGCGGAAGTAAAATACCAAAACCAAAAAAAAAGTAAGGAAATAGCACGAAGATGCGATAATTTAAACCCTAAAACACTCCACCTAAACATTAATAAACTTACTTTACGACCGTTGGTTATGCATTTCTCAACTAGGTAAAATAATCAAAAACAGTAAAAAAGATTATTTTACATTCTCAAAGGTTTTCCAACCGTACTTAAACGTCATCTTTTCAAGTGTTCCAACCGGGCTAAAACGGTTGACAAATTGAAAAATAAACTATAATAGCAATATAATATTCGCTGGGCAATCGACATTATTATCGATAGCCTACTTTAGTGGATCTTAACCTCATCACTATCTCGCCGCAAGACACAGCGGCTGTACTATGCGACGCTCCGCGTAAATAAAGTATCGTTTTGTTATTTTTACATTGCTTGTCCAGTCGCTTAGCGACATACTTAAGGTAGTGGTTAAGGAGCAATGTATTTGCTGCAAAAATAGTACAGCCGCTGCGATATTTGAAAACAAAAATAACGTAGTAAAAGCAAGAAATATTTTACGATTTGTTGTTTTTTATGATTTTAAAGATAAATACAGTAAAATACTTTTAATTACATATGGTAAGTGATTCCGTGAGATACGAAGTTTTTAATATCACTTCGGTTTTTGCAGGAAACCACTGAAGAACACGGCATTTTTATAATTTATCGTGACCACGGTCGAAAGCGTACTAGTTCGCGGAGACGGCCATTTGGCGAGTAAAGGCACAGCGTGCGCATAACGCGTGGACACAAACACGCCCCCATGCCACTTCTCCTGTTTTTTATATTTCTATGGGTATGAAGCTATAAGTACGCGGCGGGCTCGACTTGTCGACACGATTCAGTGTGGGCTGCCGCGCACCGGCCGGCTCGTACGTTAGTACGATACTCGCTCACGCGCCGCGCAGTATAAGAAGACCACACTAATGAGTCAGAAGTTATAAGAGCTACGTGGTAGAAAGAGAGGCAACTTCTAGGTATAAGTTGACGTTCGCACGGACGTATAAACATATCGCGACGATTTTTTTTCACGCACTGGATTTTCAACGGTCTGCTTAGCGCCGAAAGTGCAAAATCCAACAGTGTTTTTTCGACGCGCTAGAATGTACTCTGTTATTGCTAAGTAGAATTCTCAACGCTCGGCTCAACAACGAGAGTTGAAAATCCAGTGCGCGATATAATCCCGCCGGGACTTTATAGCTCACTGGATTTTCAACGCTCTGCTTAGCGCCGAGAGTGCAAAATCCAACAGTGTGTTTTTCCGACGCGCTAGAATGTACTCTGTTATTGTTAAGTTGGATTCTCAACGCTTGGCTCAACAACGAGAGTTGAAAATCCAGTGCGCTATAAAGTCCCGCCGCGATTTTATTACGCCCGTGCCAACGGGGGTTAACTGTAGGTAATTAACGCTGTGCGACCTGAATTGCACTTTATGTCGTGGCTAAGTAATAACAGCCGCACGGGTCGATCCATCAGGTTAAGCTGTGCTTGCCGGGGTCGGTCCGTGGATGGGTGACCATCTTTACATACCGAGACCCCTCCGTGCTTCGGAAAGCACGTTTAAGCCGTTGGTCCCGGCTGTCATTCGTGGATCTTTGACAGTCGTTACGGGTCGTCAGAAGCCCGAAAGTCTGACAATCAGTCTTACCAAGGGGTATCGTATTACCCAGTTAATGGGTTGTGGAGGTCAGATAGGTAGTCGCTCCAATAAAAATACTGGTATTCAGCTGCATCCGGTTAGACTGGAAGCCGACCCCAACATAGTAGGGAAAAGGCTAGGCAGATTGATTGTGTTGCTACGCAAGAGTCGCTCTTTATTTAAATGATTTTGCGGAGCGAATCTTCTGTACTTGTACTATTATGTATTCTATGCTATTAAAAAAAAAAATTAAAAATTATTTATTGTCATAAAACAGATGGTACACCAGATATGGAATTCTCTGAATCCTGCACTAGTTAAAACTGTGTTGCAGGAGCCAGTGTCCTCCCGTAATAAAAAAGCACACAAGGTTTTATGATACATAATAACGATTCTAATTTCTAATTTTGCGCGAGGGTATATTTGTATGTTTGTGCGCGAGATTATTTGAGTGTGTGTGCTGTGTGTGTGTGTGTTGTGTGTGTGTGTTACATCGATATTTCTTTAAAAAAACCGGCCAAGTGCGTGCACGGACCGCGCATAATGAAGGGTTCCGTAGTTGTAAAGAATTTATTCCAAAAACAAACTTAAAACTACAATTCCAAAAAAAGAATTTTTGCGATAAATTTACAAATTAACAATTTGCGGACCTTTTCCTTTACTTGTGCTATGAGATCTTACTTCTTGCCAAACATGATTCTAGGTCAACGGTAAGTAGGATAGGTTTTGACTTACTTGCGAGTATCAAAATATGTTACATAAATGGCCGTATTTTTTTATTGCGTTGCTGAGAAGCTTGACTTTTTTAGGGCTCCAGGGACCATAGACCTACGTATTTGATATTAATTTCAACTTGATACCTCTACGCGTTCTGAGAAAAAGGGTCTTAACAGACTGACAGATAGACAGACGGACAACGAAGTGATCCTATAAGTGTTTCGTTTTTTCCTTTTGATGTACGGAACCCTAAAAATAAGAAGAACTGATATGTATGCCAACAATGGAACACGGGTTCGGTTGTTAAAACGATTGTCTTGATCCCTTTGAAGTTTGAAATCCCTTATAACGCAATATAATCTGTAAATGTGTATTACCAGCAGTCAAATAACGCGAGCAATCAGTCAACAGCCATTATCACAACCACTACACAAGCGGTGGTTTGTTCTATCATATGGACAGGTAACTCAGTTATACGCTTTTTAAAAAAAAATGGTGGTAATACTTTAAAAAGCGTTTTTATTTGATGTGCGAATGAATAAAATGAATAGTGCGCTTCCGATAGACGTACAATCATGAATGCATTATTTTTGATACTCTTATCTCTTTCTATTGCCTCCATATCGGAAAATAAAGAAAGAAAGAAGTATTATTTTTACCGAAATGAGCTATAAAAATCATTTTCTTTTTCCTCATTATTTCGTCTCAGTTGACATTAAATTATATTCAACCCGGATGCATGCATGGATCCTTTTGAACTTCGTTTTTCCCTTTAAGGTAGGGTTGCCATCACCAAACTTTGAAAACCAGGATTAGAAGGTGAAAAAACCAGGCCATTTCAGATTAAAAACCGGACGCTTTAAATAAGAGCAGTAGCAACACCCAATGAAAACAGGGCCAATGAAAGTCAATTATGTATTTACTATATTTAATGCAAATTTTTCAATAGTCATTTAACTCTTAGCTGAAGTATAAATATTTTAATTTGACAGCTGTTGTATAGAAAATATGTCAAACTGTCATATTTATTCTTCAGATAAGAGTTGTCTGACTATTGAAAAATCAACCCTTAAACAATTTTTAATGAAAGTATCTGCAATTAAAATTTAAAAGATATAATAAGTATATGTATAATAAGTACGGCCGGCCGATAAACGTAAGGTTGAAGGCAGAAGTAGCGCGCGAAATTTAAAATACAGGATTTTACTTAAAAAACTATCCAGGATACCCCAGAACATCCCAAAAAGCAGGAAATGTTCTGGGAAAACAGGATGGTTAGCAACACTACCTTAAGAGCTTGTCAAATTAGGTTCTTACATTGTAGTATGTTATTATAACGACCGCTGGACCGATGACTTTTGCTCATGGTTACAACCTACCTAATCAAAATACTTTTATTACAATTTTTTTCTGCCATCTTTCCAAGATTAACCCACAAAACATCCGTAAACAAAGAAAGTACTTCATAGCCTCTGATCTCCCGGTAGTGAACCGGGTACAAAGTGCCGGTTGGAAATGGTGTACCGGTTTCAAACCGGATGCCGCCAGCTAGAGGGTGCAATATCCGCTTCCTAAGAAGCATCGGGGAAGTTCTATTTGTAGTAAACTTCGTTGAGCTATGTGCGCCTGATAACACTGTAAGGCATAAGGCATAACATACAAATCCTAATAGATTAAAAGATTTTTTTCTACACTTCGACATGGCTCACAATGAAAATTTTGATGTAAAAGAAAACTATAACATGAAAATGTACATAAAAAGTAAGAAGGGAATGGAAGGGAAGATGCCAAACACCTGTCAAATCTATTCATTTCATTTTAGTTCTCTTTTTCGCCGTGAGAACCCGCTGGACTCAGCCTCCAGTGCGTTAGTAAATTATGTGGACAAATTGATAAGTCGATAAGTTGTTGCCATTGGAAGAAAATGAATTCACGAATGCATGCCATTGAACGTTGCATGTGTCTCGAACCATTTAAAAAAAAGTAAGTATTACCTATTAGGAAGACTTCTTTGTGTAGAAGTGACCAGAACAGGAATAAAACCAAGGAAAGTCTAATTTTCTAATACCTGCAGAGCACTAAAATTTGAATTGGACGAGTCAAATAGAAAAGGCGGTAGGTACAATAAAATTGTGAATAAGGCAAGGTGCAAAACGATTATAGAAACCGCATTGCTTCGTCTCCTCTCTTCGCTGCACAAAAAAAGAATAAGACTATTACGGAAATAATTATTTTTGCAGTGCTTTGGCTCAATAGCTTAGTACCTTTGCCACAGTTGAGAGTCGACAAGAATAAATCAATTGAATAGTTGTTGAAGTGTGGCCAAGATGGACAAAAGTGTGAAGAACCTTTACATCTTTATATTTTTATGAGATCCATCATCTTCACCAAAAACAATGATTAGCTTCTAATGATGATATCACTTTACATATCAAGAACCGATCGTATGTCATCGTAAAGAAATCATCTTCCTAATAGCCTTTTCCCAGCTATGTTGGGATCAGCTGAATACCAGTATTTTACGTGGAACGACTTTCTCTGACCTCCACAACCCAGTCACTGGGTAACACGATACCCCTTGGTAAGACTGGTTGTCAGACTTTCGGGCTTCTGACGACCCGTAACGACTGTCTTCACGGAGGGGTCTTGGTATGTAAATATATACAGATGGTCACCCATCCACTGACCAACCGCGGCAAGCGTAGCTTAACCTGATCGATCGACCCGTGCGGCTGTTATTATTTAAGCCACAAGTGTCTAAAAAATATTAATGATGTCTCTGATTTTTCAAGCAAAAATTTAACTTTCAAGAGTTTCCTGTACCTACCAGGACGGCATGTCAGGCAAGATGTAACGACCACCAAATTCTTCTACCATAAATAAAACTGCCAAAAGAAATACGTTAAAATTGCCAAGTAAATAATCTTTTCTACATGTCTCGACGTAATGAACTGCCACCAAGCATTGAGCGTTGTTTCTCGACCCAATTGTCTTGTTCCGGTACTGACGCTGCATACGACACCAAACTGTTTTATTGCGAATAAAATTAAACTGTGCGTCAGTTTTAATGTGTTTTGTCGAATAATGACTATTGCTTTTTTAACTACGTTTTGGATTGTGAGTTTGGATTTGTTAATATTATTTCAGAGGTTTTCCGTTTGTTTATTATAATCCATTACATTACATGACTGTATTAACTGAAATTAATCTCATATTTTTTTTAAATTAAATACTAGCTGCCCGGCGTTGCCCGGGTGAATTTCATGTCTATAAGTCATGTGGCTGTGCGACATTTTTTTTTTTAAGATTTTCATACTAATATACCATCCTTATTTTCGAAAAACACTTTCATACATGCGCCAATTGATTTTTATTTATTTATGTAGATTTCTGTTATATTTTTGCGCCATCAAAATTTATAATGAAGCCTGAAATGATTTGGCCAGACAATACAAACTTGTTTGTAATAACTTTCTTAAATAACTTAGCCTGTAGATATTGCCTTATTTTGTAGATTAGTTTCAATCTCACAAAAACCTTAAATATTGTCGTTTAGTTGACAGCCTTCAGTCAAATCTTTTGTCCCCATTTCAACTAAATTCCTCAATCTTAAAATTAAAGCAATGTAGTCATTAAGAACTGCACCACCAATTCCACAGTCTGACTTGCCCAAATGTCTTATAAAGATAGCAATAAAACTCAGCTAACACGGCGTCGGTAACGAGAACACCAGGACAACAGAGGAAGACGAGGGTCTTAACAATTGGACCTCGGCCAGCGGTGACCGACCCCTACCGACGGTATTTGACATTGTTATTGCTGTGACCACTCTATGATTATTGAGACCGTTATGTGTGGGACTGTGGGTATTAAACTTATTGGCAGTCGTGTGTTTTGCGAGATGAGGTTGATTTTGATGGAAAAAAAACTTTTAGCTTATAATTGCAGACATACTTCTTACCAACTTTATTTGTAACTTATCTAGTACGTAGAGATTATTTACGCTATTCCAAATATCATTATAGACGAACGCTATTTTCTAATAAACCTTTTATTTAAAGTACCTACCATAATTAACAAAAGCCCTATCAGTACCTAAATATTGTTCTAAAAAACATGACACAAGCCAACTGGCTCATGTGTGTGCCCAAGCCACTAAGTTATATTTTACGCGATATTATGTTTTCCTAGTAATCTTTTACGCGAGACGATAAACAGATGATAAGATGTTTCTGTTTTTATCCAAAAATAAACAAAAGAATACCGAGAAAGGAAAGTATAATATACCTACCATTAATATTGTGAAAGGATACTCGTACCTACTGTGGAAGTAAATAAGTCCAAACAAAAATAGCGGGAAAACTTATAATTTGTTCACAGTTATTGCACTTTATAAGTTCCAGGGAATTTCTTTTACCTCATTCAGCATTGGCTATTATTTACTACAAGTGGGTTATTATTTCTTTTGACACGATGCTACTTTCAATTTTATTATCGACATGAGATAAAGGTACAAAAGTTTAGTTCCATAAGTACTTTCATAGATACCACCTATTCATATAGTTTATGTGAATCTATAATTCAGTCATCGAATTGGAAATTCGAGGACATGTGACATCTACCAACCCGCCTGGACCCGCGTGGTGGATTACGGCCCACTACCTCTCAACGAGAGGAGGCCTGTGTCCCAGCAGTGGGAACATTATAGGCTGATTAAGCTATAATTCAGTAATCAATTCATCGAAATAAAAGAACGCTTAAGGCTCCTTCAAACAGGCGCAACACGCGATGCAAATCGCACGCGACACAAAGGCACCGCTCGTCGCGTGTCGCGCCTGTTTGTAGGTGCCTGTATTCATAAATGAAGAGGATTCAGTTACCAATTAAACTGTCATGAGACGGCAAAGAAAGTTGATTGAGGCTTCTATTCTTTGCCAAAAACCACTAATTTCTATCTATCTATCAGTTGCAGTAAGATGGTTGTAGCCGTGATTTAGTTATATCCCTAAGGATATCTAGGGATATAGCTAAAAACCGTAACATAGCTACATGAAAGCGATTGATAAAATTATTACTCTTAGCCAGACGAATAAAAAGGTAGCTATAATTTTATGTATGATATGTTTAATTTTTAGGATTGCAATGTAATTTGTTTTTATAATATGTGTTATAATTATTGTGCGCGCCGATACAGCGTTGTTTTGTGTCTGTCGCGGTAGACAGAACTTGTGTAGATTTTATACATGTTCTGAGACAGTGACACGCCGGCTTGCGCTGAAAACCAGCGCCGCGCGCCGTTGATTCGTGCCTTCGTGCACGGGCCACGGCATTATGCTGAGCGTTAGCCGTTTCGCGCGGAAGTGACGCAAATTTCCGTTTTGTTTTAGTCTTTAAGCCTAGTTATAAAATATCTCTATGTAATGTGCGTCACCTTCATGTGAATAAACAGTTTCTCTTTCTTTCAACTATCTTACTAGGAATATAACTATGATACGAGTATGATCTAGTAATATAAGTATTAGGGCCAACTATGCGCGAGCCGAGCGAGCGAAGAGAGGGGTGCCGCTGCAGCAGCTGGCGAGCACTACGTAAGTTTTAATATAACTACGGGATAATTATAGCTATATCCCTAGGGATATGGCTAAATCCCCAGGGATATAACTATATCACGGCTACAACCACCTTACTGTGACATATCTATTTAGCCCCTAAACCCACTGCTGGGTAAAGGCCTCCCTTGCCCTTTGCCACACACGTCTGTCCACTGCCATTGCGGACCAGTCCTTTCGGTAGGAGTCAAAAAAGTTACTCCATTTACCTTCCAAAAATCACTTTAGAATCCAACTATAGACAAATAAACATCACCCCACTACACAAACAGTCCACTCATTTAAACTAAAGATTGCATCGAAACGATTTCAGACCACATTTAATTAAAAGAGATTTAATAATTAAACAAGTAGCCGGCTGCCACTATTGCCTGAATCTCGTTATCTCCCAGCTCAGACTTAATTTAGTAAAATTGAAACAGGCAGAGTATATTTACTTTTTTATTAATCCTTAAATCTGCCGACTGCTAAAGTTATTCGGGTCTCGGATTAAGAAATGGTTCCGTAAAGAAAAGTTGTTTCGAAAGAGAATTTATATTAGTTTCTATTTGTGTGTTGAGAGAAAATTGTGTTGGAATAAATAGAAAACAATTTCGAACTGATAGACTAGCCTTAAGAATCTAGTTTCTATATTTTAAAGGGTATTTTTTTAAGGTTTTGTCTAAAAAGATATTCTGGAGTCAGAATTTTTCATTCAACAAAGGACTTTTCAAATAACGTAGTCGTTTTCTTTTTGCTTATAAACCGAATTGAATTTGGAAATATAATCTAGGGATAGGTGCGATATTACTTTCAAATATTTCGTGGTAGGGTAAAATATCTTAGGGCTCATACAGATGAGACGAGATATAGCAGCGAGACGCAATTTTGTGACGTAAAGCGCGCCGTGTATAACGAAGTGCTGCATTCCGTCTTTATGCAACTTGCGATACTAGGATTCCATAAGCTTACACTATACCTAGTTACAGTAAAGAAAAATACTAAAGTCTTGACTCTTGCTCTGTATGCTTAATTTTGAGACAAATTTCGTGTAAATCGTTGTAACAGAGCGCTACTTTTCGGAATAATCTTTGGGCCATCATTTTCGTATAAAAAATAATGACTAAAATCAGGTTAAGTACCTATTTGTCTATCAGTAAACATGAAGCAATTTTCACATTAACCAAACGACGTTCGACATACGACTGAAGTAGAAGCGTTAACCCGTCAAAGTATACGCTATATAATCAAAGAACTGAACAATATATTGTGGCAATAGCTAATAAATTCCGAAGAACAATTTTACGCTCGATTTGGCTTCACCACACAATGAATAGGTACGTGAATTTTAATGCCGCGAAAAGGGAGAATTTTGCCTTGCGTATGTATTTTATATTTTATACGCTTTTTTTGTTGAAAACCGTTGAGTTTGAGCCTGCGCTCATTGGTGGCACGGCACGGCAAGGGATTTTTATGCGACGAATAAGAATATAACTTAATAGTATAACAATAAAATTGGAATTTCAATGATAATTATCGTAGGTACAAAAACAAAACTGCATAGGCATGTCATTGAAATTTCAATTTTATTGTCATAATATTAAGTTTAATTCATATTTGTCGCATAAAAATCCCTTGCCGTGCCGTGCCGTGCTGCCAGTGGGCGTAGGCCCTATGTCGGCTGTTGTTGATGCGCAATGCGGGGCGTGTATGGAGAGCACTCGTTATTTTTATGGTGTTTTATTTAGTACCGTGTTAGGGATGTGCGTAAAGGTAGCGATTTATCACGTAGGTTTATAAATCACTTTGTACTTCGCTAACTGGATGAGGTTTCGAGTATCATTTCTAGGCAGAGGCAAGTATGATGAATGAATATTTTAACTTAAGATTTTTTATATATTTTTGCCAATCTTAACGAGAAAGCAGGTGCATGAGGTTTTTTACGAATAGTTCTGCTGTAAAGTATTTGTTAACAGCTCAGAATTTTTCAGAACAACACCGAATGTAACAAAATAAAACCAACATGCGTAGGCAGTGTTTCTATAAATTACGTTCGCACGAATTAACCGCGCCATATATTCCGCGCGGTATTATGGGTGGTTGTAAACACAGCGACTTTTTAGCGCGACATCACTTTTATGTACTTAGGTGTGTACCTAAGTACATACGCGTACCATACGTGTGTACGTATGGTACGCGGCAGTAGAAGAGCTATATTACTACTACTACTACTACTACTACTACTACTATACTGGAACATATGCGCCCAGTTCCGAACCGAAAATTATCCACAGGTCAAAATTAAACGCAAGTCAAGTGATGCTGTTGGCTGATGATAATTGATTCAAGCAAACACAGCAGTTTACGGTCGACATTTTTTTTAGCAAATTTTGTGTTGATGGCGCAGCCCTGGTTGCAATATCAACAAAAAACTTCGAGAGGTGTTGCGGGACACCCGGTTGGAAGGAAGTTCCTTTCGCTGTATATTATGTATTAATACAGAGTCATCTAGTATGGTCTCAAGTTTCAAGTGACAAAAGTTACAAATACATTTTAATCTCGATAACTCGAATTTCAAGGTCAAAAATTTCGACTTAAGAAGAATTCGGAGATACAAAGGATAAAATTACTAAAGTTTGGACTTAGAAAGGTGAATTTCGAGTTATCGAGATTAGACTGAAATGTGATCGCTTTCTCGCTAATGACGATTTCTACCAGTAAACTCTTACCTACCGCAAGCCGCATTAAAGAACTTCGCTCCAGAAAATATGGTTGTTTGTGCAACCAATCGGACGCCTGGTGCCACCATAAAGCTGTATACATTTTGCTGGTAGGACGACCATGGGGTTAATCATAATCATCATTTATTGCATTCATGTAGTATACAATGTTGTTACATGTATTTATAGCTGTCATACATGAACCCTGCTAGGGCACAGCAATATAAATAGTTTGGAGAGCTACAGTCACAATAATAAACAAACCTTCCGTGCTTAAACAAAAACACTAATTTTAACATATTAACTGTCGTGATGATAAAATACAGGATAGGTTGAGAATAATTAATTGTTCATCATTTCCATTCATAAATTAAAATAAGATAAATATTAAATTAAAACCAAATAGTGATAAAATAATAATCATAAAATAACATAACATAGGTAGGTCGTAAGTCAAAATTGTAAGTGCTGTATGTATTGTGTACAGGTATTAATTTCAATGTCAAAATTTATTATCGTCAAAGAATTCCTTTATAGTGTAATACGATTTTAAGATAAGGTATTTTTGGAGACTGTTTTTAAATTTATTTTCGTACTCTATGTCCTTAATTGAAATTTTAGTTACAATATGATACTTAAAACTCTATCAGCCTCGCTTCCTAATCATGCTTAATTAGGTGTTAGTGGGTGTCTGCGAGTTTGTCTGTAGCTCCCAGATCATGCTGAAGCCGAATTTCCGTCGACACGCCACTATTGTCTTAGTCTGCAGGTAAATAGGTGACAATGCTGTAATTTGCTTCGTTTACCTACCTCAGTGCATCCACTTAGCGCTCAAATGGTTAACCGAGACTGGAGTCTCGGTTAATGAGCGCTGGTCAGACAGACGCATTTCTGTCTTGTGTGGAACTTCTTCACATTTTGATTAAATTGTGGTTTTAAAATTTTGAAACGCGGATTTTGCAGTTTTACTGGAGTGAAAGCGGTTTTTAAACATTTTCAAAGCATTGAAAAAAATTTAAAATTGAAAATGGCAAGTCATCGATCCCTGAACCCAAAGAAACAAGGAAGGATTTAAATAAAAATAGGTACTTTTGGCACTGAGAGCCAAACGCGAGTAGGGCATAGGGTAAAGATCTCGTGCCTATTACCAGGAAGACATGGGTCAGAAGATAATAAAAATAAAATTAACGCGTTCTAAACGCGAGCACTCAGAAAAATGTGCGACGTCACGCGCGGTTTAAAGAAAAGGTCAGTCAGTATAAACGAAAGGGCAATGTGGGTCGGGTATATGTGGATAGAATGTCGTAGGACAACATAATGAGAGAGGAGATTACAATTCAAAGGATAAGCAGAATGACGGTTCGCATCAGTATTCAAGAGACAATAAGATACCCTAAATGGACAAGAGATAACTTAAGCTGAAGTCTACGGAAAAAGGCAATGAAAACTGAACTTTATAATTTTCAAACTTGGGATACTTATAGCTATTTGTTATACACATTTATCATTCATCATTCATTTAATCATTTATGTTGTACAGTGAGACTGCCTCGTTGGTCTATTAGTGGTAGCAAGCGCTACTGCTGAACATGAGGTCCTCCTGGGTTCGATCCCCGGGTCGGGCAAAGTGATTTTGGGGTTTTTCATCTGGAAATCCTCAATAGTTGATGACAATAGGCGCGCCCCCTTTTACATGGGACTTAAACACAACTGGCGAAATGTGGGTGTACTGAATGTTCACCTCTGCCTTACCCTTCGAGAAATACAAGCATGGTGTTATGTATGTTGTTCAATCGAAATCTTTTTTATGATAACCAGATAATCTTGAGAAAAAGAAAAATTGTGTGGTCTGCTAAAAGCGAGCCCAATATTAACCAATCCTTGTATCTAGATGTCACGCAACGGTTAAGAAAAGGGGAATGGTGCGCAGTATGCTTAACATAAAAAAAAACAGCACAGAGTTCGCCACTCAAAAATTCGGTCTACATCCAAAGCAATCGACGCCCTTACACACACAGTTAAACTTAGGACAGGCCATGTTGCAAGACTGCATGACAATAGATGGGCCAAAAAGATGACTTCTTGGATGGGACCAGTTGGCAAACGTAAACGAGGAAGACCACATACCTACTCGCTAGGAGGACGAGATCGTGCGAATAGCTGAATCACGATGGATGGACGCAGCGAAAGACAGAGAAGGCTGGCATTCTCTGGAGGAGGCCTTCACTTCTGGGGTTCTCAAATTAAAAAAAAAAATTAAATTGATTTAGACTGAGAAATATAGGACTTTTTGTTTTTATTTTAATATTATTTATTAGAAACTGGGTACCTATAAATAGAAATACATAGGGTGCTTAACTTGAGTCGAAAAATATCACGAACATAAATATTGGTTTGGGTTTGTAGTCACGCTAAGGTTACGCATGTTTCTAATCTAAATTGTTTTATTTGCTGAATCAACTTCAAGCTATTCCGGACCTGCTAATTGCTTCCATGTTAGGTAAAAATGGATTACAAAAATCTTAAATGAAAAGGTATTATATAAACCACCTGCCAGAAAAAAGGTAAAGAACATTTATGTTTGAATTCTTCATTCATGATCTACAAAAATATATAAAAGCTGGTATCCTGGTCAGACGCAAGCGGGATTCAAAGAATTAAATATGAACAACATTCATAAACCTCATTCAACAAGAAATATGAACACGGAATAGCCCCGTATATTCGCGGACCCGTTTATTTCGTGGGTGGGTATATTAAAAAAATCCTTTTAACATATAAACATGTGCCGGTCGTTCACAGGTTTTATCTTTTTACACTATTGTCCCGAGCGAAAAACACCCGGCCCGCATAAAATATAGGCACCTTTATACGGTTTATGCCGCCTCTCGGTTACATGAAAAATAATAGGTGTGCACCTAGAACACCGAGTGTTAAACGTGCCTGTTGTGAGATTTATACGGACGACAGATTTTATTTTGCAGGATACCAATCGAAGGCGTACTATACTAGATCTGGTGTAAATCAGGGAACTGATATAGGACCCCTTGGGTTTCTCTTAATGATTAATGACCTACCAAGTGTTGTACAAGACGCTAAGTGCTTGCTATTTGCCGACGACCTCAAACTTTCTCTCCCCATAACAAACATGGATGACTGTGAAAGACTGCAGAGAGATATAGACAGAGTAGTAACTTGGAGCAAGAGTAATCTCCTGCAGTTTAACACACCCAAGTGTGTGACCATAAGTTTCTCATGCGCACACACGCCCATTAGACTTAGTTATACGGTGGACGAGGTACCGATGGCTAGGGCACTGAATTGAGGGACTTGGGTGTCCGTTTCAGCACCGGACTAATGTTTCGTGATTCTTAGGGTATGCAAAAAAGCATATAGAAACCTAGGATTTGTCCTGAGAATGGTAAAAGGCTTCACAAATATGAATGCTATAACGGCATTGTATAATGCTTTAGTAAGGAGCCAATTAGAAAGTAATGCAGTTATCTGGGCTCCGCATGAAACTAAATATAGTCTCATGTTGGAGCGCGTACAAAATAAATTTATTAGATATTAATATATATGAGGGAATACGGGGTATATCCATTTTATCCATTAATGTATCCAACACTATTTATCTTAGGTATGGTCGGATATAACGAACTGAGGGTCAGGAGGCAACTCACACTTGTTACTTATATCTTTAAGATAATTAGAGGTAAGATACACAATGCGGATATATTGCGAAGGGTGGAACTAGTCGTGCCAGACGGGTATGTGGGTCGTCGTCGTCAGCCGCGGTTGCTGGCGGTACCGCGCGCGCGAACTAACTTGCTGCGTGAGGCGCCGCTGACGAGCGCGCTCCGCACTGTCAACCTCATTGCTGATGACGTCGACATATTCTGTTGCACTTTGGGTGAATTTGAAAGAATAGCTACCCATACAATTTGTTATGGTACAAGCAGTGGAAGTATCTAATTTGTGTGCTACAATATCGCATTGGGTCTAGCCTGTAAGGATATTTGTATGTTTGGAGTGAATAAATAAATAAATAAATACATTTTTGACGAATTTTCCAGCGAGCTCTATCGCGAGTTTCAACCAGCAACTAAAAAAACAATAGAAGTTTCAAATTCGATTCGTTTTAGTTTTTATTTACTACAATTATTTAGCGTAAAACAATTTTCTAAAATAATAAGATAAACAAACAAGTAATCTTTTTTTTAAGGAACAGGTTTTTAAAAGGCAATTTTATTCGGTGAATGGGCAATACACTTTTACCAGAGACTTATTTAAAAACGCACGACTAATGCCCGCCGGCACAAGAAAATCCACCCATTCAATTTGAATAAAAAAATACGAGACATTTTTCTAAAATACTGTTCAATTCGATAACAAAGAAAATCCTAATGAAACTATTAGCCGAAAAACCTGAAAAATGCTGATTACTCTGATTACAGTTAGCTTAGAGAGCTGTAGGGAAGAATAACAAAAGACTTGAATGCGGGCCGAAAGACAATAAGCGGTAGAGACAATACGCGCCTCGATGTTATCGGATTTTCTCTTCGCACTTATATTTTCCTGGTAGGTATCGTGATAGAGATGGATGATTTTTTTTTTTTTGGTATTTTTGTCGATTGTTAAGAATAACGAGCACTGAAATAATTGCTTAATGAATCCTACAGAATGTTATTTATTCGAGCCTTCAATAAATTAAGTTTAACTCTGTATGTGCAGATTTCTGATTTTATTAGTGGTTGTCAAAAAAAACATAACGCCAATCTCATCACTGGTTTCAATTTGACATTAATAGATAGAATTTATACAAAACAAGGACTGAAATCGCCAAACTATAATTCTTCACATCTATGGTGAAATATTTTTATCTGTAGGACATATTTCAAACGAGTATATTTTTATTTTATTTTAGTATATTTTTTGTTTGGGAGATTACTTTCTATTGATATCTGTATAACCTGTCGTTGTTGTTAACATAAATCATTCGCGAATGTGGTCGGTACTCCATATAGTGGTGTCACGCGATACCGAATAGCTTTCTGGCCCATCTCTATTCGTTCATAGAGATATTCTCTAGGGTAACGCTTCGGAAAACTGTATAAAATATAAAAACCGTTTATGGTGTGATCCGAACTGTTGCCTTCAAAATAACTGCGATAAAGTGTGATAGTTATTGTATCGTTTTATTACTTTAGGGAAATTTTGAGCTTGTTTGTTTTATGGTGTCGGGAGCAAGATGACACGCTTTGAAACTATCATGTGTTACACGATTACACCGCAATCTATGTGGCATTGGTAACTTTGTCCGATACTTTTTAGTATTATAGGAAACTCTTGTCAACAGCTGGATATTAGAAAAAAAAAAAAAAATTGATTTAAGGTATAGTCTACCCAAAATAATAGAATCAGTTTCATTTAAAATATTTTAAAATCAAACTGCATTCACCATTTCAACATTAATTTGTTAAAGTGAATTTAAAATAGGTAGGGTACTGCCTCAGACAGGATTGATTAGGTATGTACGTGAGTTTTCTTGTTTCATACATGGAACTCAAACCTAATTAGCAATATGTGAGTGTACTACCTACAGGTACACCTTTGTCTAACCCTTCAGGGATTACATATTATGATGGTAACTGAGCAATTTCATCATCTCATGGATCCAGAAATACTCCTTCATGTTATTCCAAAGAATCACCCTGATAAATATAGCTAAAAACATCAGCCGATTGTTGATATCACTATGTAAGTAATCTTCTTTTCCAATCTATAATGAACGAAGGGTTCAGTCATCCAGAACAGAGTGAAATTACTCGAGACTCCACAGAACTTGCTACATTATTGATTCAGCAAAGTACGGATTGACTAACAATGAGAGTTTCATACCGCTCTGAATACATATTCATCCATTGTTCGCCGAGCCCGAGACAACTTAGTACACAGACGTAGACGCAGATCCATTTATTACATTTCAATTTTATACAAACACCTGGGACCTGGGGCCGTGTCAATTAAAGAAATACGGCGCGGCTTACCTACAAGATAGCTTTGAGTCTACCTTGGAGTGTCGAGTAATTAAATCCGAGTCTTCCTATCCATGACGAGGTACCAGGACTGTATAACGGAATAGGAGCGTTCTATTAATGGAAT
Organism: Cosmia pyralina; assembly: GCA_946251885.1. Taxonomy (NCBI): domain Eukaryota; kingdom Metazoa; phylum Arthropoda; class Insecta; order Lepidoptera; family Noctuidae; genus Cosmia; species Cosmia pyralina. Next base: position 20,744,345 of record OX276361.1, on the reverse strand, counting down.
TGGGGCATGCACGGCCACACAAGTATTTTCGCTTCACACAACAGCTCAACGTATATGCTCCTTACAAAGACCACATCCTCCTCGTACAAAGGCCTCATTGTGTTTGCTTTGAAAATATTATTTTCGGCAATCCCTTACATAGATTGTAGTTAACACGTAGGGGAAGGAAAATAAGGTTTTCGGGTCTCAATGTGACATAATACCGTATTTTTCTTGACCCTACTACCGGTCTGTTTCTACTTATGCTTATACGTAATGTGACCAGTGACGGTACCGTATAATTTATTTGGGACCTACGAAATCCATCTACTTTACCGGAAAATCCACAACAAAGAGATTTTCACGATATTTCAGGATCATGTAAGCCTTATCCTGGGTGCGAACTTGCGCAAGCAAAGTCGAAAGCTCAACTAGTTTTACAAACGAGTCTAAACTTCGTGCCCCTATAAAGAATAAACATTCAAAAGAATTTGTATCCGTCTCGTGGAGTTTATTCTTTTGAAAAAAAAACGGCGTTGAGTGTTTTGTAAAAAATACACTTCTGGACACATCTTTTGGCCCACCTTGTATTTTCAGTTTCGTTTGGTCCTAGCTAAAATTTTATATTAGGTCGAGCAAAAAGTTTTTATGCAGTTTTGAACCTGGCACATTCACAATTTCATTCAATAGTCTTTTTTTGAATTTCGAACACAGAATTTAAAGAAACAAAAGACAATTTGGAGCCTGTTTGTTGATATTAAACAATCGAATACTAAGAAAACTTGGTTTTATTGGTTTACTTGGATTTAATTCTTGAAAAAGTGATTGATATCTTTGGTTTTGCAACAAACATTACTTATTCTTAACATTAAGGTGAGGTTCTATCAATAATTTATGGTTACTTCACCTGAAGTCGCCGCCCAAGCTGTGGCACTTATTCAGGCCGGACACAGCCAAAGAAACGTGAGTGCTCAACTTAATTTAAGTCGATCTGCGGTCCGAAATGTTTATCGGAGGTACCTAGAGACTGGCGGCTTTGTTCGTCGCCAAGGAAGGCTACGATCTCGGGTCACAACTGAAAGGCAGGATCGATTCATCGTGACGACCAGCTTGAGAAATCGTCACCTTACCTCCATTGAGATACAAAACCAACTTCGCGACTTCCACGGAGTATCTGTGAGCGCTCGAACTGTTCGGAGAAGGTTAAAAGAACGCGATATGGTACCACACAAGCCAGCTAATGGCCCCAAACTAACGCGAGCCCACCGAACAGCGCGCCTTCATTTCGCACGCAGTCATTTAAATTGGACACAGCAAGATTGGAGCCGTGTACTCTTTCTGATGAGTCTAAAATTGTGTTACATGGCAATGATGGAAGGAAGAAGGTCTACCGACGTAAGGGAGAGCGTTTCGCACAATGCTGCTTTGAAGAGAGGGTTGCTTATGGCGGTGGCTCATGGACTGTCTGGGGCGGTATATCCGCGAGCGGCAAAACTCAACTTGAGGTTGTTACAGGACCACGGCTGCCAACATTAAATGCTGAAAGGTACATTCGTGAGTGCTTAGAACCTCACGTGATACCATACGCGGACTATGTGGGCCCAAATTTCCTTTTTATGCATGATAATGCAAGAGCCCATGCGGCCGGCATCGTCAGGGAATATCTTCGGGATGTGAACATCACAGTTATGGACTGGCCAGCCAGAAGCCCAGACATGAACCCCATTGAGCACATGTGGGACGAGCTAAAAAGACGTGTTAGGGCTCGTCAGCCAGTTGCCCAGACGATGCAGGAGTTGAAAACTGCCATAGAAGAGGAATGGGAGATGATCCCTCAAAATTTCATAGAGCGGTTGATAAACTCTATGCCTAATCGTATGAGAGCTGTGGTAGATGCCCATGGAGGCAACACGCGTTATTAAATTAAACCTTTATTTGATAAAACATGTTTTTTATTCAAAAATCAATTGCCTTTAACAAGGCGCAAATCCGACTTGTTAGGCGTAGCTCCATGTCGTATGGTATTCTGAATTCAAATTTAAAACAATGCGATCGAAAAAGATGGTAAAATGTATCAGGTTTAAAACTGCATCCACAGTTTTTGTTCAATCTAGCAATCATATTTCGGTAGGGGCCATCGAAACCTAAACTCTAAGGTGGGCCAATAGATGTGTCCAGAAGTGTATTTTCTTGTGAAAGCACGAAGCTACGGAACCATTTAATGCTTGGGTGCAATTTGCTTTGAGTGCGAGCGTTTTGTCGACGTGTTTTTATTTAATACAACATATTGATGCATTGTTGGATCCCTTTACATTAGCAATATTACCACATTAGTTTCTGCTGCGACTTCGTCCGCGTGAAATTTTTTGTCATCTCACCGGCCCACCCCGTCGCATCGCATCGCATCGCCTGCCCGCACTATTACTTCGTTTGCACTTAGCGTCCTTTCTGACTTTTTTTCTTTTTGCTTTACTCCTAAGGGCCCTAGCGTGATGTTAAATAGCCTATAGCCTTCCTCAAGAATTGGACTATAAAATGCAAAAACTATAAAATGCAGATTTTTCAAATCTGACTGGGGTAGTTCCAGAGATTAGCGCGTTCAAACAATCTAACAAAAAAACAAACTCCGCTTTATTCCACCGACAACATTGAAATAATAAATCGAAAAAGGTCACTAATCCGCGGAAAATCTCGCAATTCAGAAAAATTACGTATTTGCACAACGCTATCTATGGGTAAATGGATAGAACATCCGCACTAAGCATGTTCTATGCTCGAGCGGTATGAATGAAAGTTATTTTGCGTTTTAGTAATTTTATATTATCGCCGAAATTTTAAGACCAATTGACATACTCTAAAGGGCAAATCTTATCTCTATGATGTCGTTGCTGGATTAATATTTCGTTGTTTAAATAATCATCTAAACTTAAGTTGTCGAAAAAACTTTTTTACAAAAAAATACAACCGACTTCCAAAAACAACACTACAAAGTGAAAAATAACTTTAATTTCGGAAGTCGGTGTCTAGTTAAATGTATTTTCGTTTTTCGCCACCGACTTCCGAAATTAAAGTTATTTTTCACTTTGTAGTGTTGTTTTTGGAAGTCGGTTGTATTTTTTTGTAAAAAAGTTTTTATTTTTCACTTTTTAGTTGTGTACCTACCCCACACAAATTCTAATACCACTAACTGCAAAACAAACTGAAACATCGTCCATATAAAAGTGGGGAAAAAATACGTATTTTTGAAGCTAACTCAAAAACTACCGAAGCAAATTTAATCAATTTTATATGGGACCAACTGTGATGTATACCCTCTCGAATAAAACAAAAAAAAAACTAAATCGGTCTAGCCATTTTCGAGTAATCGGGGAACATACATAAAAAAAAAAAAGGTCCCACGAATTGAGAACCGCCTCCTTTTTGAAGTCGGTTAAAAATTACTTTTTTAAAACAATAAAAGAAGAAGGATATAATTTATAAGATAGAAATATGGTGTCGCAGACTTTTTTGTAGAATTATTTAAGACGGACCAGGTTGCCATACATTGTTTTCCATTTTAAACAACTGTTTAGGCAGCGCATGCAAATAATCCTGTTTTAAGAGGTATTTCTTTCCGACTTGCTAGACAAAAATTGTGATAGCTCGGCTAATATGAATGATATAAATATAATTTATAACCTATAGCACTCAAGAATAATGTAGCTTTCTACCAGTGAAACAATTTTTATAATTGGATTATTAGTTTCGGAGATTACCCTCTACATACAATCTTACAAACAAATTTTACCGCTTTGTAATGTTAGTACAGATAATGTAAAACCTGTTCGCAAATACGTGCAGCCATCGATAAATTATGTATTGACATCCACTCTTTATCGAAAAGCATTAATAAAGCTTATAAAGGCGACTGCGCGGAAAATGCGTTTAATATTTTACCTGAAAAACTACTTTAGCCTTTGTTGAGTAATATGAAAATGATTTTCGGTAGAGCCGTCATCGAATACCTATTAAAAACGTATCATAAACATAAAATAAATATTGGTGCATTTGAATTAACGAGAAAATATATGTAATTTTTAACGTTTTATGATAAAATTCTTCATGTTTTCAGTATGAATTTAAGAGTTAATACTTCCTCTGTTCCGTCAGACTTTCAGGCAACAAAGTTTAGGTACTTCTTTAAAAACTTTAAGAAAGTCTGTTATAGAGACCTCGACTGAAGAATTACTTGAAAGTTATGACTTGGAGTTGATTGTTAGAAAGAGACCGACGATGCCAGACGTCCTTCACGTGCAGGTTCCGAAAGAGACGAAAGAGTCTATCAAGGTTTATTTATGTATGTTAGTATAAGGTTGACCAGACAATCGTTTTTGTCGCTCAAAATGAGCAGAAGAATTTATGTTTGACAATTTGGGATGGGATAAGGGCAGGAGAATGATGAATTTGCTCTTATTTCAGTCAAACCCATTTTTCGAGTGAAGAAAATCCCGGACATTGTATGAATGATGTCTAGTCTGGCTAATTAGTTAGTTCTACACATAGACGTATAAAAAAAGGTGGACTCCGCGTGACGCATATCGAAAGTGAAGCACAGTAAGTATGCCGGGACCGTTTGTACGAACATGCGCCTCACGCACACATTTACATCATAGTATGCCGACCGCCATTAAGTGACATGATGTCAAATTGTCAAATCACACACACATAGATCGGTACGGTGCTTCACTTTCGATACGCGTGTAAAAGAGTCCTCCTTTTTAGGGTTCCGTAGCCAAATGGCAAAAAACGGAACCCTTATGGATTCGTCATGTCTTTCTGTCTGTCTGTCCGTCCGTCCGTAAGTCACAGCCACTTTTTTCCGAAACTATTAGAACTATACTGTTGAAACTTGGTAAATAGATGTATTCTGTGAACCGCATTAAGATTTTCACACAAAAATAGAAAAAAAAACAATAAATTTTGGGGGTTCCCTTACTTAGAACTGAAACTCAACATTTTTTTTTTCATCAAACCCATACGTGTGGGGTACCTATGGATCGGTCTTTAAAAATGATATTGAGGTTTCTAATATAATTTTTTTCTAAACTGAATAGTTTGCGCAAGAGACACTTTCAAAGTGGTAAAATATGTGTCCCCCCCCCTGTAACTTCTGAAATAAGAGAAATACTAAAAAAAATATATGATGTACATTACCATGTAAACTTCCACCGACAATTGGTTTGAACGAGATCTAGTAAGTAGTTTTTTTTTTAATACGTCATAAATCGGTCTATTATTAAAACAACGATCAAAGTTACAACGAACTACAAGAACTTTTATATTATTTGGTCCCATAAAATGTCACAATATAATATAGTGACATAAAAAACTGAAAATAAAGACAATGATAAGACAATGATTTAATTATTTGGAAGGTGGCGCTAGTAGTCACGTTAACATCGAGTCGTATTGAAAATTATTTAAAAATAGTTTATGTTATAGTATAACCCGTCGCGCGCCAATTAGCAGACACAATTGAAATTCTATTGTTATCTGTACACATGGTGTACAATCGACATTTTAAGAGTTAATGATAAAACCAAGTGTATTTGTGAAAGGACACATTGATAAAGCAGAGACATTGTTATCAGGTGAACCTATAAACAATCAGCTGTGATATCAAAATAAGCAAATTGTGTGCATGAATAGTGTTGAAACTTTTTTTCGGAAAATTGAAAACGTATTTTAAAGTACATGTTTTGTGAAGATAAAAACGAAATTAGTAATAGACTACATATTCTGTAACAAACATAAACAAAAGTGAAAGTGAAAAGAACTGTGACTGCAAACAAAAAGGCAATTCAAATTGAAATCGTTACGTACCTACACCACAAAAAAAAATAAAGAAATTGGACTTTGAACCCAATACACATCATATTTGACGCAATACACATCTAGAAGCTAATGCTTCCTTATTTCGTCTATAGTTGCGTTCAAACCCCGCTTCTAACATTGTCTTTTTAAAGGTTTGCTTTGTTAGTTTATTACAATAGAATGAATTTCTTCGAGAATATTACTCTGCGACGAACCCGTACGAAATCACTGTCAGAAATCGATGTCAGCACTAACGACGTTAGTTGTAACAACACGACACTAGATGGCACCACCAACAGCATGCCAAACATATCGGATGACGAGGAGAATGATAAAGTACAAGACTTACAGCGGGAAATCGGAGAACTAAAGTCACAACTTTTGGCAGCCCATGACGAGATAAACAATTTGTCAATAGAAAATAGCGAGTTAAAACAGACCATCAATACTTTAAATAACAAGTATCAACTAGTGAAAAATGCAACAAGGAAATTAACCAGCGAAATTGGAACCCCTAAAAAGAATGTGAGATTGGCTACGCCCTACAGAGAACAAAATTCTACAACTAACTTGGACCTAACAAAAAATACCGTACAAGGAGGCTACAAACAAGGATCTACACCTAATAGAGTAAAAACTGCATTGAAGTTTGATAAAGAAACTATTGGAAGTCATCAGGAAAATGATAACAACTCTTCTCAACTGCAAGTCAAGAAAAACAAATTGTGTATAATAAGTAGTAATAAGACTAACAATGTATTGTCCATAGCACACAACGCCTTTCCGAACCATCAGATATGCCACTATATCACAACTAACTGTGGAGTGAGTACGCTTGTTAATAATCTAGACTCAAAACTAACTAATTATACTATGCAAGACTATTGTGTAATTCTTATAGGTAGTGAAGATTTTAATAAAACTAACAACTATTCAGACCTAATTTGTCACATTAGGGAAAACCTTTTAATGTTATCTCACACGAATATAATTCTGTGTCTGCCTACATATAAGTGCAATGAGTACTCTAGTATGTTCAACTGGAGAATTGAAATGTTCAATAGCTTACTATATCATGACATACAAATTTATGACTATGCGGTAATATTTGACTCTAATTTAAACTTATTATATGATTGTACCATGTTTTCAAATAACAATGGTAGATTAAACAATTGTGGAATGAGAAATATTTTTGACAATTTAAAACATAATATTAAGGACTACGACAATTCAAATAATATAATTCCCGAAACTAATCCTGAAATTCAAAATTCCTCAAGGAGATCAGATTTTTTTCGTATATAAAAGTATAAACATTATTCATCAAAACATAAATGGACTTGCTAGGAAAATGGATTTATTATCTATATCTCTGTCATCACTCCAAGACGCCCAAAATCCAGTAGATGTCGTATGTCTCACAGAGCATAATATGCTGAATACTGATACGGATTTAATCAATATTCCTAATTTTATTCAAGGGTCCTTCTTCTCAAGAAATAATCGCCGAGGGGGCTCATGTATCTTAGTACGCAATAATCATGCGTTTAAACCAATTACTACACTAAAACAATATTGCGTCGAAGGCGTTCTGGAGTGTTCAGGCATCGAACTTTTAAATCATAATATTTTAATATTTTGTATATACCGACCACCAAGGTCAAAAACAGATGACTTAAACACATTTTTCGACACTTTAAACCGACTACTTGGTAAGTACTGCTACAGTAAAAAGAAAATAATACTTTGTGGCGACTTTAACATAAATATATTAAACAAAAATAAAATTACTACTATGTTTATGGAAACACTAGCTTGTCACAACCTACAGTTAGGATTATTTGAACCAACAAGGTCTATAAGTGGAGCATGCATTGATAATTTCATGTATAACATTCGTGGATGTAAATGTAAAACTATGGAGTTTGCCTTATCTGATCACATGGCACAATTGCTAACCTGTCCCGTAAAACTTAGCTGCTCTCTAAAACATTGGTATGTAAAAAGACGAGATTATAGTAAAGATAATATTAAGAAATTTAATGATTGCATAAATTCGACTTCGTTTAATGACGTATTTGAAAATAATGACCCAAAGGAAGCTTTTGACATTTTTTATGATTTATTTACTTTATTTTATAATTTATGTTTTCCATACATTCGAATTAAAAGATATTCTCAAATACGACCCCGGTGGATGACAACAGGAATAAAAAAATGCTGCATGCGTAAACAGCAGCTGTTATGGAAGTATCGTAAGAATCGAAATATCAAAAACAAAACCAATTTTAAAAACTTTGCGAGTAGATTACAGCGTGTTGTTAAACTGACAAAAAAGTCTCAGAATAATTACTTTATCCATACAGCTCAAAACAAATGTAGGGCTACTTGGAACGTTATTAGTAAAACAATGTGTAATGTGCCAAAATGCGAAATCAATAAAATTAATATAGACGATAAACATTGTACTGATGATCCGCAGACCATTGCAGACTGTTTTAATAATTTTTATATAGACCAAATAAACGGCAATACAAGTTGTACTAATAAAACAGAGACCTTACCTAATCACTCGAAAACATTATTTATGTCTCCAACTACACCCCAAGAAATACACAAAATAATTTTAAACTTAAAAAATACCAACAGTACTGGATATGACAGTGTATCGACTAAAATTTTAAAACAAGTGCCAATTAAAATATCCTACATTTTAAGTCATGTCATTAATCTGTCGATCCTAAATGGATACTTTCCTGATAAACTTAAATTAACAATCATTAAACCTCTTTTCAAGAAAGATGATCCCTACAATATGAATTGTTATAGGCCCATAGCACTCGTACCGGTGCTCTCTAAGGTCTATGAAAGAGTTATTTATGACAGGATAAATAACTACTTTGAAAATTTCAATTTGTTTGCTAAAGAGCAGATAGGCTTTAGGAAACATAAAACCATTAATATGGCCGTCTATGATTTTCTGACCACAGTTATGACTAGCCTAGACAATAAAATTCCGGCGTGCGCGTTGTATATGGATCTAAGTAAAGCCTTTGATTACGTGGATCACCAAATTCTGTTAAACAAATTATACAGGTATGGAGTTCGGGGCACTTCATTACAGCTGATAGCTTCTTATCTTACCAACAGAAAACAGTCCACATTAGTTACTCGAGTATGCACCAAAACAAGAACAGAAATTAACTACACTTCAGAATACAGAGAAATCAAACAAGGCGTCCCACAAGGAAGTGTTGTGGGCCCTCTGCTATTCATCATTTATATAAATGATCTTCCCAAAGTAACTAACCACCCCACTATACTTTTTGCAGATGATAGTACTGTCGTTTTTACAAGTAAGGACAAGTTATCTCTAGAACAAGATATAAACAGCACTCTAAGTGATATTATAAAATGGCTAACTAAGAACAATTTAAAAATGAACTTTGACAAAACTAAAATTATGATATTTCGCAATCGTAAAGCCCAATTTACTGACATTAATATAGATTACACAGGGAACAAAATAAATGAGACAGCAACTACAAAATTCTTAGGCATGTCAATTGATTATAATTTGAACTGGAAGACGCATATTGATACTTTAATTCAAAAATTAAATAAGCAATCATACGCCCTACACATGCTGGCAAAAACGGTAGACACTTCTGCTGTACTTGCAGCATACCATGGCTACGTGGGATCCTTGATAAAGTATGGTATTGTATTCTGGGGTCATTCCACCAATAAGGACATTGCATTCAAGGCGCAAAAGCGGTGTATTAGGGGTATGTTTAATATCAACCAGAATGATAGCTGCAGACCATATTTTATCAAATATAATATATTAACATTGCCGTGTGTCTACATTTATGAGATTGCTTGCTTCGCAAGAACTAACAAACATCTTTTTGATAAGTACAGAAGTAAGCGGCATAGTGATAAGATTTGTTGTAGGTCTAACAAGACGGCCTTTTATGCCAGAAGCATTTTCAGTATGGCGCCGCGTATATACAATCACTTACCAAAGTCTATACTAGAAACTCTATCCATCGATGAATTTAAAAAGAGATTAAAAAGATTCTTGCTATTTAAATGTTATTACAGTATTCATGATTATTTAACAGAGGATGTAAGGACATATTGTTCTCAGAAATATTATTGTTGATGTGACATGTGATTAATCCACTAATTAGTTATCATTATTATTACTTTAACATTTATTTACAAATATATCTTGACATTTTCATTTAATACATGACATTTTGATCTTTAAATTATTCTAGTGACATTAAAATTTGCTAATGTTTAATTATTATTTGCCATGATGAAATTATCAAAATTGTTATTGCCTAATTATAAATTATTATTGCAAGTAATTGTAAGTATAACAATGTGATACCTACAGTTTAAACCTTGACATTTGCATGCCTCAAGGCGTAATATGGTTGAACTATGCTCTATTTTTAACAACTTTATGTAATTACCCATATTAGCAAATAAATGAATTTGAATTTGAATTTGAATTTGAATTTTATGTTACTTGCTGCTACGGAACCCTTCATGGGCGAGTCCGACTCGCACTTGGCCGCTTTTTTTTTATATGTCTATGGTTCTACAATATCAATACCTCTACTAAAGATATCATCATCTGCCTATAGCCTTTTCCCAACTATGTTGATGTTGGCTTCAGTCTAACCGGATACTAAATACCAGTATTTTACATGGAGCTACTGCCAATCTGACCTCCACAACACAGTTACTGACTTGACTTGTCGTCAACTGTCGGCCTCCTGTTGACCCTCAGGTCTAAAGATATCATTAGGAATAGGAATATCTTAAGTATTCAAATCAAATGGGATGTCTATTAAAATGTCTAATGTTGCCGAAACCGTTATCTCTAGCACCGATAATATAAAGTGAATGTTCGGAGAAATCTTCGATACGGGCTGTAAATCCGGCCGTCTTTAAGGTGCTATAAAATATCTGCCACGGCTGCAATGGGAAATAGTATTATGTATATAGATTACAATAGTGACGATAAATTATTGATCTTATGTCATAAATTTTTTCATACAAAAAAATGTGCGTATAAATTTGAATTGATTTATTTGTTTGAAACCGTCCCGTAGCAATTAGTGTTCATTCACAGAACAGTTAGAAAGAGGTAGCAATTGTTTTTATTGCTGAAGCGACTCATCGCGCGTACTTTGTGAACCACGTTATGCAGAGCAAAGTCAACACGATATCCCTGTGCAAGACTGGTTGTCAGACTTTCGGGCTTCTGACGACCCGTAACTATTGTCAAAGATCCAAGAATGACAGCCGGGACCAACGACTTAACGGCTCGGAGGGGTCTCGGTATGTTAAGTGGTCACCCATCCACAGACTGACCGCGGCAAGTATTGCTTAACCCGATCGATCTACCCGTGCGGCTGTTGTTACTTAGCCACGAACGAACCTTTATATATAAAAAAAAAATTACTTCTATCTCAGAATCATACTGACAATAACCTTCAGACACAGGTAAACAAAGCCCCAAAGGCCTTATTTAATTAAACACATTGCTTCAAACAAGTAGGTAATCCTAATAAATAAAGTAAAAAAACAGACTTTAGAGAAGAGATGACACATCTCCTAATGAACAAATGACCCTCGGCAATGAGATAACAAGCGACCGTCGGTAAACTGTACTTACAGGACATCTCAAAGTATACATTCCCAGTATAAGTTGACCTGCACGCGTACATAGAAACGGGTTTTGTCGACGGAAGAATAGACAAAATGACACATCGCCATGCTTAGACGGTAGAAATGTTTCTATAATCTGTCATTTTGTCTATTCTTCCGTCGACAAAACTTGTTTCTGTAGTGGCCATGCTACGCGGAGTATTTTGAAACTATCAAATAAATTTTAACATTGAATTTATAAAATATGTTTTTTTTTCAAACAAATAAGTAGTACATTAGTGGTGGGTTTTGCCAATCACCAACTAGCTACATAATATACAAGTGGGCGTGGATGGCAAAATACGAAACTATGAGGCATAGCGAAAAATACTCAAAGGAGTCTCGGGCTCGATTTTGATGAAAACTAAAACAAGCATCATTGGATTTTTGAAAAATCTATATTTCTAACCAGGAATCGAAACCGTTGATTTTGAAAAAAAAAACACACACACACTGTATTGTTACACCATTCGATAGTGTCGCTAATAAGGTTCGAATTCTGGGAAGTAATGACATACGGCAAACTAAAGGAAAGAGCTAATTTTTAATATTTTTTTGTTATATTACCTATCAATTAAACCTTAACTGATTCACATAATCAGCCTATAACGTTACCACTGCTGGGACACAGCCTCCTCTCTGTGAGAGGGAGTGGGCCGTAATTCACCACGCGGGCCCAGTGCGGGTTGGCAGATGTCACAAGTCTTCGAATTTTTGATTCTAGGACATACCGGTTTCCTCACGTTTTCCTTCACCGTTTTGAGAGCAGTGGTGATGAAATAATTTACACAAAGTAAAGCGCCTGCCTGGGTTCGAACCTACGGCCTACAACTCGTAAGTCGCGACCGTTACCACTGGGCCACCACTGCTCCTTAACTGATTAATTGTTCAAAATGATGGCCATTATTTCCAATACATAGCTGGATTCGAGGTCTTAAGGATTGTACTGCATTCAGCATTACAATATTACTTTTAGTTTCAAATTTGGCCATCCACGCCCACTTGAAAAATTCACTCCGTTAAAACAATAGTATCTAAACTATTGGATATATTTGATTAAATTTTTGTACGCAGACTAGGAACTCATTAGATAAACGAAGTTTAAAAATAATTGTTTTATCGTCATCTCTAAATGGCATATGCTTTCCGTATAATGAGTGGTCAGATTATACTGGAAAGTAAAAGCTTGTTCTCATAAACTGTACCTACAGGTTAAATATAATGTCGTGGATTCTGAACGGAACGTCAAGTTGTACCGACTTGGGTGTGTTCGGAAACGGGGGTTGGCATCACTGTGCGAGCTGTCAATGTCACTTTAAGTTTGCGGGGGAAAATAACGGTGACAGATGACGGCTGTCATTCAAGGTTCCTGTACTTGAGGAGGACTTCGTGATTAGACACCGAACTGAACGGAACCTCGCCCCGACGACCTCGCCGCGTTCCGATACGAATCCAGTTCCATCCGATTCGTGTGTGCTACTTTCTAACCGATTGTTTGTTAAATCGATCTAATTAAAACTGTAGAGTGCATATTGAGTCTTATTTCGGCGCAACAATGGACGACGACCAGTCCGGCAACGAAGGCTGACATTCTCCTCCGACATAATATTACACTTCTGGACACATCTATTGGCCCACCTTAGAGTTTAGGTTTCGATGGCCCCTACCGAAATATGATTGCTAGATTGAACAAAAACTGTTGATGCAGTTTTAAACCTTATACATTTTACCATCTTTTTCGATCGTATTGTTTTAAATTTGAATTCAGAATACCATACGACATGGAGCTACGCCTAACAAGTCGGATATGCCCCTTGTTAAAGGCAATTGATTTTTGAATAAAAAACATGTTTTATCAAATAAAGGTTTAATTTAATAACGCGTGTTGCCTCCATGGGCATCTACCACAGCTCTCATACGATTAGGCATAGAGTTTATCAACCGCTCTATGAAATTTTGAGGGATCATCTCCCATTCCTCTTCTATGGCAGTTTTCAACTCCTGCATCGTCTGGGCAACTGGCTGACGAGCCCTAACACGTCTTTTTAGCTCGTCCCACATGAGCTCAATGGGGTTCATGTCTGGGCTTCTGGCTGGCCAGTCCATAACTGTGATGTTCACATCCCGAAGATATTCCCTGACGATGCTGGCCGCATGGGCTCTTGCATTATCATGCATAAAAAGGAAATTTGGGCCCACATAGTCCGCGTATGGTATCACGTGAGGTTCTAAGCACTCACGAATGTACCTTTCAGCATTTAATGTTGGCAGCCGTGGTCCTGTAACAACCTCAAGTTGAGTTTTGCCGCTCGCGGATATACCGCCCCAGACAGTCCATGAGCCACCGCCATAAGCAACCCTCTCTTCAAAGCAGCATTGTGCGAAACGCTCTCCCTTACGTCGGTAGACCTTCTTCCTTCCATCATTGCCATGTAACACAATTTTAGACTCATCACAAAAGAGTACACGGCTCCAATCTTGCTGTGTCCAATTTAAATGACTGCGTGCGAAATGAAGGCGCGCTGTTCGGTGGGCTCGCGTTAGTTTGGGGCCATTAGCTGGCTTGTGTGGTACCATATCGCGTTCTTTTAACCTTCTCCGAATAGTTCGAGCGCTCACAGATACTCCGTGGAAGTCGTGAAGTTGGTTTTGTATCTCAATGGAGGTAAGGTGACGATTTCTCAAGCTGGTCGTCACGATGAATCGATCCTGCCTTTCAGTTGTGACCCGAGATCGTGGCCTTCCTTGGCGACGAACAAAGCCGCCAGTCTCTAGGTACCTCCGATAAACATTTCGGACCGCAGATCGACTTAAATTAAGTTGAGCACTCACGTTTCTTTGGCTGTGTCCGGCCTGAATAAGTGCCACAGCTTGGGCGGCGACTTCAGGTGAAGTATCCATAGATTATTGATAGAACCTCACCTTAATGTTAAGAATAAGTAATGTTTGTTGCAAAACCAAAGATATCAATCACTTTTTCAAGAATTAAATCCAAGGAAACCAATAAAACCAAGTTTTCTTAGTATTCGATTGTTTGATATCAACAAACAGGCTCCAAATTGTCTTTTGTTTCTTTAAATTCTGTGTTCGAAATTCAAAAAAAGACTATTGAATGAAATTGTGAATATGCCAGGTTCAAAACTGCATAAAAACTTTTTGCTCGACCTAATAAAAAATTTTAGCTAGGACCAAACGAAACTGAAAATACAAGGTGGGCCAAAAGATGTGTCCAGAAGTGTATATACATATAGGACATAGTCATCATTACTAGAGGAGCAGCAAATGATGTCGTTCACAATGCTTACGACTAGTAAAGGAATAATGTAGGTAAGACTGAGGAAAAGATTCTTTTCATCAGTTAGTTAAAATGTCAGATTATTGTGCAAAGAGAGGGTTTAATGTTGAATGTATTGGTAGGACAATTTACTAAGGGAAATATTTAATTGCGCTTCTAATGATGCAAACATTTTTAAGGATCCATACCTCGAAAGGAAAAAAACAGAACCCTTATAGGATCACTTTGTTGTCCGTCTGTGTGTCTGACTATCTGTCAGTTTGTCAAGACCCTTTTTCTCAGGAACGCGTGGCGGTATCAAGTTGAAATTATACGGTAATTTTTTTATTTTAGAAAAGTAATTAGTGTTCCGCGCAAAAAAATTCAAACCCATGAAATTGTGAACAACAAAATCCGATTCAAATAGGGAAGTATTGTCATCCATGCGTGCGAAGCCGCGGGCAACCGCTAGTACATAATATATGTACAGTCAACAAAAGAGATATCTAGGCAGGACACACCAACACATTTGTATGTGAAATGCTTCATGTTCAATTTTATAGATGTATATTACTTTGTTTTTGCAAAACTCCTACACTGTAACACACCAACACAATATTGTATATTGTCACGAAATTAGACATGAAGCAATTCACATACAAATCTGACCAAATATGTTAGTGCCTAGATATCTCTTTTGTTGACTGTACATACGAGTAGGTACATGAGAGCGAAGCCTTTTGTCAAAGTGACTTTATGCTCTAAAAATCTCGCAAACGTATGCAAAGAGGCAATTGTTGAACTTTTGAATGGCTTTTCGATTCACGTCGTATGACTAGGAACAAAAGAACATTTCTACTTTGTGTGAATATTATGAAATTCACTGTTTTAGGCTAGAACTAATAATTGACCGAGCGAGCGAAGTGAGAGAAGCGTCTGCTTCAAGTCTGGCAAAATTTGCTCTCCTCTGTCAGTTTGTTGCTACTCCTCTACAGGTCGTATTTTACAACCGATCTGGACGAAACTTGGTATACCTACAAGCTATACGACTTTTTAGAACTTTTGTGTCATCGGGGATTTTTGATTGCAGTGGTACTTCCTCCAAAAAAGGGGGCTACTGGATATCTCCGCGTTACCAGATCCGATCTCGATGGTTCTTTTTCATTTGAAAGATAGTAACTTTAAATAGATCTCATAAAAAAATGATGAAGATCTGATGAGGATCTTCTGCGCTATGAGCAAAATAGTACCTCAAAATGCAGTAAATTGCTCACTTTTAGATTTAGAAAATTTGCTCCCGAAGGTTTATGTGTATAACATATACATATAATATTATAAGTTAAAATAAATTAACTTTTGATCTGAGGCGAAACAAACATTAAAAACATTGAACAACAATTGTAGGAAATTAATGATTGTATTGTATTTTATAATGGCTTTTGTATGCAATATGTGTCTAAAGTAGCAATATGTGTCATCATTCTGCTGCCCTTATCCCAATCTATTTGGGGTCGGCGCAACATGTCCTTTTTTTCCATACTTCTCTATTATTCGTCATCTCGGTAGTCACCCCCTTTCTAGCCATGTCATCTTTCACACAATCCATCCATCGTTTCTTTGGTCTTCCCTTGCTCTTATAGCCATCGACATTCATACTTAAAACTTTCCTCACGACATTTTCCTCACTCCTCCGCATCACATGCCCATACCATGACAGCCGATTTCCGCACAACTTTTCAGTCACCGGTGCCACTTTTAGACTTCCTCTTATGTACTCATTTCTTATTCTATCCATTCGTGTAACATCACACATCCCTCTTAGCATTCTCATCTCAGCTGCATGCAACTGCTTTTCATTCATCCCTTTTGTGGCCCAACATTCTGATCCATGTGTATAATTGTATTTGATGTGTATAATTGTATTTGCATGTATTGGATGTGTATAATTCATAAATATTAAATTTACATCACACTAATATTATAAAGGCGAAAGTTTGTGAGTGTGTGTGTTTGTATGTTTGTTACTTCACACTCAAACGGCGGGGCCGGTTTTACTGATTTTTTTTATGTTGATAGCTTATACCCTAGATTAACACATAGGCTACTTTTATCCCGGTATACGCGGGTGAAACCGCGGGGCTCAGCTAGTATAATAAATAAATCTCGGTGTTTTGTCAAGTCGTAAAAACCGTGCGAAACAGGGCAGTTATTACTAAAACAATAACTGGGTGTAAGGCGATTGACCTCCTTGTGTTTTCTGACAATAAACTGTTTTATGATTACATTGCGCCTGTACTATCCGAAGGGATACGCAGGGGTGTACCTACCTCCGGGGTCGCGGGTAGTTCGAAAGAGATACCGTGGCCCTGGCACGGGCAGCTGAAGGAGCATGGGTGGGTTTTAGTCAGTAAAAGTCTGCCCGCTCTGCCTAGAGCGGGAGAAATCATTTAATGATTTCCCATCCACAAAAAAAAAGAAAAAAAAAAAGGGGTGTACCTACCTATATAACGCCCACACTTCGCCAGTTATGTTGTAAGTCCCATGTAATAGGAGGCGAGCCTATTGCCATCAACTGGTCACAAATCCAGACTCCAGAGCTGCGACTGTAAAATTTCACATGGAAAACCCCAATAACACTTTGCCCGACCCGGGAATCGAACCCTAGACCTCATGCTCAGTAGCGCTGGCGACTACTAAACTAACGAGGCAGTCCAGTACGAGGTGTATAATACACCCTCCATACTTCGCCAGTCTGCATATTATTAGTCTGGCATCACAAAGTGTTTCGTATACCTGTACGTGTTGTTTTGCATCCTCGTCAAATTTTATGGTGTGATACAGACCATCATCATCATCTTCCTGCCCTTATCCCATATTACTTGGGGTTGGCGCAACACGTTTTCTTTTTCCATTCTCCCCTGTCAACCGTCACGCTATCATTCACTCCCTTCTCTTTCATATCATTCCTCACACAATCCATCCATCTTTTCTTTGGCCTTCCTCTGCCTTTCCATCCATCAACATGTATATTCATCACTCTTTTAGTCACATGCGTTTCGTCTCTCCTCATTACATGCCCATACCAAGACAAACGATTTCCTTTCAACTTTTCTGTCACTGGCGCCACTTTCAAACTTCCTCTTATATACTCATTTCTCACTTTATCCATTCTCGTCACTCCACACATCCATCTCAACATTCTCATCTCCGCTGCATGCAATTTTTTTTTCATCCGTCTTCTTCACTGCCCAGCATTCCGATCCATAAAGTACGACAGGCCTTATCACGGACTTGTAAATATTCCCCTTCAACTTGAGGGGCATCCGTGGGTCGCAAGTTGTTCCTGTAACCTGTGTGATACAGAACATCAAACCGAATAACATTCTCCATGGGACCAACAACGTATTCGCGAAAAAATTTTCAACTGTCCTATGGAAAACTTCAATACCTACTCGACGCAAATTTATGGGAAGGCTGATTATTTTTTCGCGATTACGATGTTGGTGCCATGGAAAAATTTGTTTGGTTTGATGGTCTTTATCACACCCTTAAATTTGACGAGGATGCAAAACGACACGTTGTATATTATACAAGCAGTGCTGTACAAATCTCACACCGTGAAAACCTAGGTGAAGTGAGTTGTCATTCTACTTGACTAGCATCAAGTAGAATGACAACTCACTTCACCTTTTGACACCGATTGACACTATTGACAGCTCACTCCACGCTCACTTCACCTAAGTTTTCACGGTGATATTTGTACAGAATAGCACTGAAGGTGTAACTTAAGTAACGCACAACCTCTTAAGGGGTTATTGTACTCATTATTAAGAACAACTTATACTATGGGACTAAACTTGAAATCACAAAATAAAGATCAGCGTCAAAATTCAACAGCTGATTTTTTTTCGGTTCCATAGTAAAAGTTGTTCATAATGATGAGTACGATGACTCCTTAAGAGGTTGTGCGTTATTTAAGTTACAAACTGTATTATTATGACAGCTAGGTAATATACACGGTGTAAGGGACAGCCCTCTGCAAACAGATGGGGTGAATTCAGTATATCATACTAAGATGACCGACACATGAAATTATTTCAGAAACGTTGTAGGATTCTAATAGACCTGATTTGTTTTATTACCGCACAAACAGTGTATCGTACCGTGGCAAAAAAGCACGTATCGGCAGCACAGCGAGGCTTCCCCGCCATTTCACGCGTCTTTCAACATCCAATACAGATTTTTTTGATTTTAGCTGTTTAATAAATGCAGTGCTGCATACGACGAATGTAACTTTATATTGAAATAAAGGAGTAACTGAAAAACGATTAAAAAATGAAAATTTTCCTGAGAAATTTTCCGGTGGAATATGATTCAAAGCAAGGAGCTGAATGCACTGTGTTTGCGGAGGGCTGTCCCTTACACCCTGTATAATAGGTAGGTGCACCTACTTAATTATTTTTTTAATTAAATAAATAATAGGTTGGGGAAAAAGTTTCTTCGCATTTTTTAGGAAAATTCAAAACATTTTTTAATATTTTATACATTACTTAGATTTATCTAAAGTATGTAGGTACCATTTTGTTCGATAACTTTTTGCCATCTTGTAGGTAGGGACATGATCCCCTTGCTATAGAAATTTTGGGACTTCTGATCAAAATACCGCGACAAGTGGTTTTGGCAGTCCTCTCGTGATGTTAACCTGACACTGCCTAAAGAATTCTGAAGAGACCGAAACAGGTGGAAATCTGAAGGTGCAAGGTCAGGACTATACGGCGGATGCATTAACACCTCCCAGCCAAACTCTCTTAATTTTTGCTGAGTGGCTAAATATGTGTGAGGTCTAGCGTTATCATGATGAAAAACCACACCCATTCTGTTGATTAATTCCGGCCGCTTTCTCTTAACATCTTGCTTTAATCTCATCAGTTGTTCGCAGTAGAGTTCAAAATCGATGGTCCTGCCTGGTGGTAACAGCTCATAATGAATAATGCCCTTCCAATCCCACCACACACACAGCATCACCTTGTTGCGAGTTAAACCGGGTTTCGCCACAGTCTGTGAAGCCTGACCGGCCTTTGACCACAACTTTTTTTGTACGTTCTTGTCGTACGTGATCCACTTTTCATCACCAGTTAGCAGCTTTTTCAAAAATGGTTCGGTTTCATTACGTCGTAATAAAGAATCACAAATGAGTACACGGTTCATCAGGTTTCTTACAGTGAGCTCGTGAGGTACCCAAATATCGAGCTTTTTTGTGTACCCAGTTTTTTTCAAATGCTACGAAACTGTTTTGTGGTCAATTCCCAGTTCTTCAGCTACGTCGTAACTACTGATATGCCGATCTTACTCCAACTTTTCAAAAATGGCATCCATTTTATCCGTAATAGGGCGACCAGAGCGACGTGCATTTTTGACATCAAAATTTCCGGATTGAAAATGCTTAAACCAAATTTGTGCTACTCTCACAGACACTGCTCTGGGTCCATAAACATCTCAAATTTTTTTCGCGGCTTGCTTTGCATTTTTACCTTTTTTGTAGTAAAATTTTAAAATGTATCGAATTTCTTCATTAGATTCACTCATCTTGACAGTACGAAAAACAAATGAAAATCACACATTTTCCTAATTTGAATTTGGAATTATGTTCTTTAAAATTTAAACTTTCAATGATACCAAAACCAGCCAGATACAAATAGTATAGCCAAAGAGATTTTATTTTAAGTTCATACATACTAGAATGCGAAAAGACTTTTTCCCCAACCTAATATTTACACTAGTTACAAATTTGTACGTTCAATTTCGATTATGTGAAATAGCAAATTTCCATGCGGCTTTTTGTTCATAATATCTCTATGTACCTACTCGTAGATATTCTGAGTGGAATGCCTTAAGGGCTTCAACATAATACCAGGGTATCATAGCCAGACCCCGATTAATGTCATTGTCACCTCACTCGATGTTTTTGATAGCCTGGGCTTAAGTAACGTGAGGGTTTAGTCGAGGACCCAAATGTCAACTATCCTATGTTCGAACTAGAATATTTAATGTTATGTCGGTGTACGGATGGTTATTGAAAAAGGGTCGCAAACATTTATAAATACTTGAAGACTGAAATTGTAAATAGGTGGAGTGATTTATATGTATCCTTATTATTTAACAATTAGTTATTAAACTCGTCACAAAATAATAGGTCCCTTTTGACAGCCCATATCGTTTCATATGCCAAAGAGAGACAAACATAGCGGGACAAAGAGGGACACCCTCATGTCAAAACGGGCCTCTTATTTTTTGACACCTTTAGCGTTCTGTAGTTTTTGCCTACCTCCATGGGAATAGGTTTTGTTGATCTTAAGGTTCATAGGATGAAAACCTCCATCCTTGTTTAAGTTCTCTTTCAGGTTTAAGGTCTTTTATTTTACTGTTTAGTAGGGCTGATATCTCCAATTTATTTATTCCAATTTTTAATTAAGGTAGGTAGAAGAATAGGGATGATAACTAAATCATGTTTTTTGTCCGTCATTTAAATTATTAAAAAATATTGGACACGTATTTTTTCTTTTTTTACGTAATCAAAAGATTACGGCGATACATTGATTTAAAATATGGCATGACGTCACGCCTAGCTAGATTTTATACGTAGAAGTGACGTAGCGAGCCCCCACTCCCCAACTTTAATGCGTGTTATCCAAGTCATTTTTTATTAATAAGATAAAGCAAAAAATACGTGTCTAATATTTTTTTATTATCTGACTGACGGACTAAATAGAATTTCTTTTTTTTTACCCAGGCATCGTCCCTATTTCTAAACAAAATTGTAAAAGTCCTGCATTTACTTGTATTTGTTTCCAAGTCTTTGAAGCAAATACAAAAATCTTGAATGACGAAATGCTCCAAATCCGCCTAGTGATGAGCTGGTACTATACATATACTTACCTATGTATAATTGTATACTACGTGAGAAAAGCCTGCTCTCACCCTCACAGGCCGAATCCATACATCGTTCGTTCGAAGACATTAAGTACCGTCGTTTTGCCAACCCGTCCACCCTGACCCTTATCACTTATTGTTACGATCTGCGGAAGATAAACAGCTGATACCTTCTATTGTTTTCTGATTTCCTGGTACACGAAGGCCTTATGAGTCCCATAGATTGTGTATGGTTCCATCCATTTGTTATCCGTTAGCCATTGATAGAGAGACAAACAAAACCCTTCTTGTATTTGGGTACATTTGTTAGAAATACGAGTATGTAGCTGTTTGAATGTGTCCACTAGCTGTTCATGCCCGGCGTCGCCCGGATTTATTTCATGTCTTTATCTCCAGTGGTGGCTGTGGGTTGTTTGTTTTCATACAAACCGAAATTTCCGGTAAATTTTCCAAAAAAAATCTGTCATACCAACCTTATCCTGACAATTACAAATACAACAAAAAAGAATTAGCCAAATCGGTTCAACCGTTCTAAAGTGATTCGCTTACATTCGGCAATTAAGGGTTCCGTACCAAAATGGTAAAAGGAACCCATATGGTGAAAGAAAAGAAAGAAAGAAAACACATTTATTTAGCACAGACTAAATTAAAGAGGCAAAACAAAAAAGTAAAAAATAATAATAAAATTTAAAAATCTACATTTGCGATGCAACAACAACAAAAAATAAAATAAAAAATACAATGCAGGAAAGTGTGCCTCACGGCTGTGCCAAAAAGGCCCAGTTCAGCAAAAAAACGACTCCGACTCCGTCTGTCTGTCTGTCTGTCCGTCTGCCACAGCTGGATATTTCAAGAACTACTAATTCTATCAACTTGATATTTGGAACAATTTTAGATGACGTTTGCCCAACTATTTTCCAAAAAAGAATGAATTTTTTTTTTTTGCAACAGGTAGGTACTTAAAGGGATCTTAAAAAATCGAAGTCGGGCTACTAGGATGTGGGGTGTCATATGAAAGAGCGCTATTTGCACATTATCATTTTTTTTTTCTTTTTTTTAGGCCGCATTACGCTTACGACTTTTGATGAAAAATGTAAAAAAAAATAACGCCCCCCCCCTCCCTTATCTCCGAAGTTTGCATAAAAAAAGATCAGAAATTATTCTATTTGATAGAAGTTTATATAAGATTACAGGAAAAATAAAACGATGTCCCTAAATAGCACACTGGTTCAGAAATCGGAACGGAACCATCGGTGCGCGAGTCCGACTCGCTCTTGACCGGTTTTTTATTTATGCTGATGATTCGGTTGATAAACTGAATGTATTTATAATTTCAATAACCAGTACCCACAGAGCATTTTGGTTTAGCGGATAAACTTACAGAACAGAGAGACAATTAAACTAATCACATCAGCCTTAAAATAACAATATGTAGAAGTGTGTGGCGGCATCTACATCGCTAAATGCAATTTACGCATTAAACTGACGTCACGCAAAATCCTGCATCGCGCAATTAGAGTTTACTGCGCGACTAACGCCCCGACATCAACCGTGCGTCAGGCAGTTACCAACCAGACGCAACACCCGTCTGGTCGGAAGATCCTCCCTTTTCTATGGAGGATGAGTGACTTTATATCCTCTATAAGTATATGAAAATGGAAGGGAAGGAATCATAGGTAAGTTTGGTTTCTTTCCTTATGATGTACTAAGCTAGGCAGCATACCAATATTTAATTTGGGCAAAGAACTAGGAACTAGAATATTTTCTACATCATAAGGAAAATATTCTGCGCACAAGCTCTCTTAGCAGTAAAGTAGAGTTTATTGGCTTAGAAACGTCTGTCTATAACATGTGCCTCCGAAATGTATGCTAATAGGGAAGATGGACCTTCTAAGAAATGGGAGGTAAGTATTTACCATAGTCTAAGCGATAATTTAGCACGTCATCATTTAGGTACCTACTTCTAAACATCACCGTCATCATTCTTGCCGAAAGACGTCCACTGCTGGACATGGCCTCCCCAAGTGTCGCCACATTGATCTGTCTTATGCATCTACACAATAGACTTTGACAAACAATCGAAATTATAGCAGATCCCCGTCCCAGGAAAATAAATTGATGATTTGGTCTCTTATTGAGTGCTATTAGTACTGTAAGACCCGGCGCCCACAGACGGCTCGGCATGGCAAGGGATTTTTGTAATACAGATGATTTCGAATCTTATATAACACTGTTAACACTCACATTTCATTGATACGTCACAGCCTGCTTTGGCGTCCTTCGGCACGCCTCGGCACGTTCTGGCATGCCGTGGCAACCCGAAATATGAACGCTAAGCTTGACAAAATAAGATCTCAAATCATTTGCGCTTACTAAAATCCCTTGCCATGCCGAGCCGTCAGTCGGCGCCGGCTCTAAAGCTTCGGCTTTACAGGGTGGCTAGCTACAGAAAATGATAGAGCAAGATGCTTATGCCGTATATATTTTAATAAAAACTATGTTACAAGACTTAAGATTAACACTTCCTAGGCGAAGCCCTACCAGAATCTAACTGTCACCCTACAAAGAAAAACGAGCTTCGTTTTTCTTTTAGAGTGATTCCATGTTTGAATAATTGAATGTCAGTTACATCGCCAAGGTTTGACCGAAGCATATAACCTCTACAGTACCTACGATAAACCTACCATTTACTGGGTAAGTCTTTCATTGACTTGAACGTGCCCTGGTGGCTGAGAGTATGTTATGTTCAGTCCTTACTCTGATGCCTCGCTGATGGTGGCGCGTGTGTTGGATCATTTAGCTCCCCTCAAACTGGTTTTAGTATTAATTTATTTGGCTTACCAACTAAACATACACAGCGTTAACGCAGAGTCTTTGTAATAATATACATAGATCTCGCATGTATCTAAATTCTATGAAAGGTTGAGCTGAATGGTGCTAATCCATGCGTAATGTTCGTGAACGAGCGCTGTCAGTAGGGACTGGTCATCTATTAGCTGCCACGGCTTTTTTAAAAATAGGGTTCCGTATTAAAATGGTACGCTTATGGTGTGACTCAGTCTGTCTGTCTGTCACAGCTGGATATCTCAAGAACTAATAATGTGATATTAACATGAAATTTGGAACAGTTTTAGATGACGTTCCCGCAACTATTTTGCAAATAAGAAAGAAATAAAAATATACATTTTATTTTGCACCAGGGACTGAAAGGGGTTCTTAAAAATTCGAAGAGGGGCTACTAGGGCATATGTGTTATCATATGTAAGAACGCTGTTTGTACATTCTCAAACATTTTTTCCCTTTTTTTTAAGCCGCATAGTTTTCGACTTTTGATGAAAAATTAAAAAAAAAACCGTCCCTCTTATCTCTGAAGTTTGCATAGAGAAAAATCTGAAATTATTCTATGTATAGAAGTTTATGTAAAGTTTACAGGAAAAATAAAATGATGTTTCTAAATAGCACACTTTTTCAGAAATCGGTACGAAACCCTCGGTGCGAGTCCGACTCGCTCTTGACTGGTTTTTTTTACTTTTTATTAAGGACGCTTTTAACGTTCTGCATCGTTCTCACATGTATAATATTAACATGAATGATGTAACCAATATTTTGTAACCCTAATTTGATTTAAAAAAGTGTCCGTGGAGTTTCTTGCCATTCTTCTCCATGTAATTAGAATGGGCAACTAGCTTCATCTTTCTGACTGACCGACCCCTTGACAATTCAAAAGTGGCCGCAATTTAGAAACAAATACGTTTGAATTATTTCTTTCCCTACCTACTGAGGAACTGGTTTCACTTTCACCTGACTCCATTAGTTTTGTAGCACTTTTGCCAACATTTGGCTTTTTAGAAGGCGGAAACTTATTAAGGCGAGTAGTGCTGCCAACTAGCGCCACCATTGAGAAAAAAATCATAAGTCTGGGGATATGGAACATTTTGCCTACGCTCACATTTTCAGTCAGATGAGGTAGAGTTTTTTTGACCTCACTTGACCTACCTCATCTGGTCAAAAATGTGAGCATAAGAAAATTTCAAAAGGTTCCATATCTCCAGACTTATGATTTTTTTCTCAATGACGGCGCTAGTTGGTAGCACTACTCGCCTTATTTATTATTATCTGTCTCATTCTAAACTGGGTTACCTACTAGTTCAGAAAGTGCAAAGTCTAAGCAATTGTAACCAAACTTCGTATAACTCTAGGCTGCTAATTGGTCTACAGCTCCTAAATAATCGCTGTAGCAGCTCTAATTGGTCAGCGGTGACAAGCAAAACGCAGACATGATGGCATTCAATCAATTACATTTATACCGTTGTTATTTTATAGTAGAAATTATTACTGTGCACTAAAATTGCTGTTTGAAAGGCGGCTATAATGTACCTATGCACCCTGAATTATATTTTGTTGATACTAGCAAACTTATAGACATATAAACACTCAACTTTTTCCCATGGGGGTTGGCAGAAACTACAAAACGCCAACTACTATGATCCAGTCATACACGCACGCCGGTTGCGAGTACTACGCACCTGACCTTTTTGAAGAACATCACCAATAAAGTCAGTATACTCGTACATTGTAGGGCGTTTCCACTCACATCAGCCTTGTAAAGACTTTTGCTTGCCTGAAATCGTCATGATTTTGACGATATGTTTGACTGATGTACTATACGTCACTATACACCTCTGCAAGATCCTTCTGGGCATACAAGCGTTATGTCATGTTATTTGACTAACGAAAAACTGGGACTCCAAAAACTGAAATGCCTACCGTCATATCGACATATAAATATACCGCGTTCGCTTTCGTTCGCAATCAATGTGCTAATGTTTTGAATATTAGATCAATTTTTTGACGACACGGTTGGCGCAGTGGTTGAGCGATTGACTGCTGCGCAGCATGTCGCGGGTTCGATTCCCGCACGGAACAAATATTTGTGCGACCTGCAAGTATTTGTTCCGAGTCTGGGTGTTTTTCTATCTATAATATGTATGTATTTACAAAAAAAAAAAAAAAAAAAATGTATATAAGTAGTTTATCAGCCATCTCGTTACCATAACACAAGCATTCGGTTGCTTAGCTTGGGGCTAGATGGCGTTGTGTGATATGTCCAAACATATTTATATTTATTTATTTATTAATTAATTGAAATGAACATTCAGCTGCTCGGGTTTTCGACTAAATTACTGATCGAATAATATTTGGCTTGTCGTAGAGGACTTATGAGCGTCATTTGCAGAATAAACATTTTGAATGCTAAAATTCTACCTACTTCTACTGGTGTTGCTGGCATACTCAAAGCATCTGTTCGTAAACCTGGGCTGCCTTGCCTTTTCCCAACTATGTTGGGGTCGGCTTCCAGTCTAACTGGATGCAGCTGAATACTAGTATTTGACATTATTATATTTATTTTAATCTTTCTCTTATTATGTTGCAATATTATAATAATTATTTATTTATTTTTAGTTCAAGACACAAACATCAGTGTAGTGCTGGCTCGTGTACTAGGAGTTCTTGTATCACAAGAGCCATTATGAGGCTTTGTAGTTAGTAGTGGACTACAGGCTGAAAAATATTAATATTTTATTCTGAACGTCTGTCGCACTCTCGGAAGTCAACCCGACTTTGAAGTCTGTAAACTAACAGGGGGCCAACCACCACTTCTTAAAGCAGTATTATTTTAATGTTACTTCAGTGTGAGAAAGAGATGGAGCTATACAGGACGTCTAGCTCCATCTCTTTCCCACACTCATGTAAGATTAAAATAATACTGCTTTAAGAGGTGGTGGTCTAGCTCCTGATCACTGTACAGTCGACCGCACGTCAGTGGTAACACTGTAAGCTTGAGCTGGCCTAGCATAGAACGTAGTTTCATTAAAATAAGAGGCCAGTTAATACTGGTTTTGTTACCACTGACGTGAGGCCCACTGTGTAGTATTTTATCTCACGAAGTGACACGCGCTTTACTCGTGGTAACCAAGTGTACAAACACGCTGTGAATGTGTGTGTAAGCGCGGGAGCTCTTGGTACCGTCCGAGACAATAGCGAAGTCGGAAGTGTGTGTGTTATGTGCTGACGGTACTCGTCTTCACACACACACACACATTCGCATCGTGTTTGTGCACTTAATTAACACAAGTAAAGAGCGTGTCGCTTCGTGACATAAAAATACAGTAAGTACTTGCCATGAAAAATGCGCTGTTGTCATACTTCATAAAGTAACCAGAAAAAAGCCTCTGTTACTTACCTAGTTACATATTTACTTCCATCTACTATATTATTAAATGAGCAATATTTGTATACATATATGAATATATATATGTCGGATCCGGTCAATAGTAAGGACGCGTAACGAATCGCAAGCGCGCCACTGGCGACATCACGTGAGGTGCCCACACCTACAGCGCGCTTCTACAGAGTCGTGATGTTCTAACCTCATGGCGAGCAGAACAGTCTAGTGTCGGATCGCATCGGAGCAACATCGGGGTTACTACGCCACGGAACTGTATTCGATTCGTTGTGCTTAGTGATTGTGTTAGATTATGATTTTAAACACCGTGTATCGCACCCAGTGTGTTTTCATTGCATGAAACCCATCTTCTGCCCACGTGTCTGTCTAATTCTAACTGAGTAAATCCTGACGTCCCAACATATATATTTGTAATTACGTTCTCGAAAACGGCTCTAACGATTTCGATGAAAGTTGAAATAATGGGGGTTTAAGGGGGCGAAAAATCAATCTATTAGCTAGATCTCTTTTCTGGGAAAATTCGTTTTCTCTATTTTCACCCGAGCAGAGCTCGGTCGACCAGGTACTAAAATATTATATAGATAAGTAAATATTTCATATATGTATGTATTTATTTATTATATATAGGTAAATGGTACACCACAGACCACCTACAGTATTGTCTCTCCTTCTCCTCTTAATCCATCCAAGGATTGTATGTAAAAGATCGTTTTTAGCGATAAGACCGCCCATTGTGTCACCCTATGTAAAATTTCAACATTTGAAAATAATTAAAAATGTTTATTAGTCTCAAACAGTTACATGGTTTATAAATTATGAGACATCCCCAGTAAGTTATTAATAATACTTGTGTTGGGGTATATCTCGCTCTTTCCCTTAATTATTAACAAAATTGAGACGATTGTATACAAAAGGTGCCTAAAAATTAAATTTAGAAATAATAAAACCAAAAAAAAAAAACAAAATAAATTACAGTATTACAGTAAGGGCCTGTGTCACCACCTACGTTAAAGTTCAATTAACTTACTTACTTTAAATTTATATTTGTGATATTTATGGTGGACCTAATAAAGCGTATTATATTTACCTATCTATCTATAAAGTCGATTTTCGTGTCAGTCCGTGTGACTGCTTTGTTCTTCTAAACTTTGCAACGAGTTTTGATGCGGTTATCACCATCATTTAGCGCATTACATAATCATTAGAAACTTCATGTTTTTACAAGTCATAAGAACCGTGCGAAGCAGGGGCGGGTCGCTAGTTAAGTACTATTATAAAACGTACTACATAATGTCGTAATTTAAATCGGTGATATTTAATATACCGTACGTAACCCACGTTTAATATTCAGGACGCCATACCCACCTTATCTAACCCCCAGGGATAATATAGAGAATAGATAAAAGTAGAATTTATAATTATTTAATTATGAACACGTATTATTTAGGCGATCTGAATGTGAAATGTTTGTGGATAGGTAAAATTATGGTTACTTACGGTGGAAAGCTTTATTGGTAATATGTCGACAATCCATTAAGGGGATGTAGGAGTCATTTGCAACCAAATTACCCCGTAAGGCAGGGGTCTTACGGGGTAATTTGGTTGCAAAAAATCGAAAATGGTTGACATTTGCATAGGGATGCAAATGTCAACCATTTTCGATTTTTTATAAATTTTCAAAGTGGTTTAAGTACCACATATCTTCAAAAAAATATAAAATGTCTAAATACTCGGAAAAAGGTTGACATTTGCATAGAGTCATGGGGTCATTTGGTTGCAAATGACCTGTCCTACATCCTCTTATTGGATTGCCGACATCCAATATCCCTGTGTGCAGGATCAGGTGTGTTCATCCAAATGAAGTGACTTGTATAGTTTCAACAGTTGTATGTTGTACTAGCTTTTGCCAGCGGCTTCGTCCGCGTGGATGTCGGTAAATATCCCACGGGAACGTACAACCGAGAATTCCTTCCTTATTCCTTGTTTAAATTATAAAAGTAACCTCTGTGCAAGATGTCAGCTTTCTAGGTCCAAGGGTTTGGGCTGGGCGTTGATGAGTCAGTCAGTCAGTCAAGACTTTTCTTATTGTTTTTAAAGATAAAAAATTCGTTTAGAAAGTTTAACATGGCGGTTGGCGGTTCGCAAGAGAAGATAGTACCGGTTTTTGACGGACGGAGGCGCGACTGAATGAGACCGAATTGGACACCGTCTAACTTTTAACTGATCTACTCCATAGAGATCCACGTTTTGGAACTGACAACCGCTTCTACTTTCTGACTAACTGACCGACTCCATAACAATTCAAAAGTGGTTTAATTGAAATAAATGCTTTGGCCATGAGGTTTTAGTAAGTTTCTATGTTTCGTATAGGTACAGTAGGCTGCATCAATTGGGTACCCCAGTTGTATTAAAATTTGAATAGGAGCTCGTGGCTAATTAATAAAGGCCGTACGGGTCGATCCATCAGGTTAAGTTACGCTTGCCGGGGTTGGTCCGTAGATGGGTGACCATCTTTACATACCGAGACTCCTCGAAAGCACGTTAAGCCGTTGGTCCCGGCTGTCATTCGTGGATCTTTGACAGTTGTTACGGGTCGTCAGAAGCCCGAAAGTCTGACAACCAGTCTTACCAAGGGGTATCGTATTACCCAGTAATTGGGTTGTGGAGGTCAGATAGGCAGTCGCTCCATATAAATTACTGGTATTCGGCTGCATCCGGTTAGACTGGAAGCCGACTCCAACATAGTTGGGAAAAGGCTAGGCAGATTGATTGAACTGGGATACCCAATTGATGCAGCCTGCTGTACATAAGTATTAAGGCGACAGCGGACGAGGAGGGCTATATACCTCTTACACAATTTGCTTCACCATATTCTTCTTAATAATACAAACCTCGGCGGCAGTTCATCGGTTCGATGTCCATTATTAATATCACGTAAAAGAAGGTAGATAAAGAGGAAGGATCCTGCAATCTAGACTTATTGGATAACTGGTTTATCTCTCTGGCTTCCATCCTTAACTAACTTACATTCGCGTTTTTTGCTTTATGAATGATTCAGAATATCGGTTTTTTGTTAAGGAGACTAGGAGAGAGATTGCGATGTAGAGATTACTTACTAAAATATGTTTGTTAATGTGGAATATATTTTTGAAAAACACCACGTTTTCTATTAGACGGGTGTGCTAAAAACATGTTTTCAAGCAACTTATGAGGTACTAACTTCCGCCCGAGGCTTTGCCCGCATGGTATCTCAATGAAAACTTTTTACAAAAAAAAAAAAACAACTGACTTCCAAAAAAAACACTAAGTGAAAAATAACCTTGGAAGTCTGTTGTTTCTTTTTTTTTTATTGTAAAAAAGTTTTTCATTTTTCACTTTTTCGTAGGTCTTAAAAATTCGAAGTGGGGCATGTGGGGTATCATATAAAAGAGCGCTGTTTGCACATTCTCAAACATAGGCCGCATAGTTTTCGACTTTTGATGAAAAATTTAAAAAAAATACCGAAATTATGTGTTAGAAGTTTATGCAAAGATTACAGAAAAAATAAAATGTCGATGTCTCTAAACAGTACACTTTATCAGAAATCGGAACGGAACCCTCGGTGCACGAGTCCGACTCGCTCTTGACCGGTTTTTATACAACTAGCTTCTGCCCACGACTTCGGCCGCGTGAAGTTTCTTGTTTTATCATAACCTATGGCACTCGGCAAAGTGTAGTTTTCTAACATTAAAGACTAAACGGATAAACAAACAATTTTACTTTAGAATATTAGCACTTAAAATGGCCACTGTAAATAAAAGTTTGACATTCCTATTGTTTCAGTTTAGAGCTATACCGAAAAAAACAGCCATCTTATCTAGGTATGGTAATTTTTGTAACAACACATTACAAAAACAGCTCCAAACGCAAAACAAAACAAAGTCGTAAAAAATCACCAACATTTTGTCAGCCTTAATCTGAAAACTGCCAACTGTCAAACTGTCCGATCTGATATTATGTATATATGTATATATTGTATATGTATATGGTACACCACGGACTACCTACAGTATTGTCTCTCCTTCTCCCCTTAATCCATCCAAAGGTTGTCTGTAAAAGATCGCTTTTAGCGATAAGACCGCCCATTGTGTCACCCTATGTAAAATTTCAACATTTATATCTGTAATTTTTATGGTGTATATAATAAAGAGTATTCTATACAAGGTTGATATGAGCGGGAGGCATTAAATTAAACCACATATACTTTGTATCATTTTCAGCCTCTTTACTAAAAATCAGATAAATAGAAGCAATAGTTTAGTCACAGGATTATTTTTTAGTTTTTTCTTTGTTGAAACACGACGAATCTATCTATCTATGTACCTGCCCCTGACTGGCTCGCCTCCCCGCCACCTCGCTACAAAGAAACTAGTCTATGCTTGTCATCTACACACTTCGTGTAAAAAGAGCATAGTGCCAGCCTTTGGGGATATCAAGCCAGCGTGACAGGAAGGACTGACAAGACTCGAGCCTGGCTAACACGTCCCTAGCTTCAGTCTGTAACAGAGTTTTAGGTTCCATAAATGTACCTACATACAGCATGTTTGTCTATGCTAAGTAATACATACAGGGTCAAATTAAATTAGTTAGCGAAACTCCGCAAACGTGACGGATCGATATCTATATATACAATCAATCTACCTAGCCTTTTCCCAACTATGTTGGGGTCGGCTTCCAGTCTAACCGGATGCAGCTGAATACCAGTATTTTACATGGAGCGACTGCCTATCTGACGTCCACAACCCAGTTACAGGGTAATACGATTCCCCTTGGTAAGACTGGTTGTCAGACTTGGGCTTCTGACGACCCGTAACGACTGTCAAAGATCCACTAGTGACAGCTGGGACCAACGGCTTAACGTGCTTTCCGAGGCACGGAGGAGTCTCGGTATGTAAAGATGGCCACCCATCCACTGACTAACCCCAGCAAGCGTAGCTTAACGTGATGGATCGACCCGTGCGGCTGTTATTACTTAGCCACGAGCTCCACGATATCGGTATCTAAACATGATAAAACAAAAAAGAGATTAATTTGGTGATGTTTTTTTTGGGTCCTCAATCACCAGTAGTCAGTTAAAATATTAGTTTCAAAATCAGTTTTTTTTTATGTACACGTGAATACGTGATGGGTTTCGATATATTAATATAATAAATCAGATTTTATCAACTCGCACTTCAAGTAACAGCACTACTAGTGGTCATTGACCCCCAAAAAATTATCAAATCTTTTTTATTTAGTCGTGTTTAGATACCGATACCCATCAGGTCTGTAAAGTATACGTCGGAGGAGAATGTCAGCGTTCGTTGCCGAACTAGTCGTCGTCCATTGTTGTAGCCGAAATAAGACTCAATATGCACTCTACAGTTGTAATTAGATCGATTTAACAAACAATCGGTTAGAAAGTAGCGCACACGAATCGGATGGAACTGGATTCGTATCGGAACGCGGCGAGGTCGGGGCGAGGTTGGTAGAGCACATCCTTTCAGCTCGGTGTCTAATCACGAAGTCCTCGTCAAGTACAGGAACCTTGAATGACAGCCGTCATCTGTCACTGTTATTTTCCCCCGCAAACTCAAAATGACATTGACAGCTCGCACAGTGATGCCAACCCCCGTTTCCGAACACACCCAAGTCGGTACAACTTGACGTTCCGTTCAGAATCCACGACATATACACAAAAAAAAAAACAGATTTTAAAAATTATATTTCAAGTGACTACAATAACTGCGGTTAATGACCCCACAAAAAATCATCAAATTAATTTATTTTTTGTTTTATCATGTTTAGATATCACCCATCGCGTCTGCGGAGTTTAGCTAGCGAATTTAAAATAACCCTGTATAGTCATGAATGGAATACAGATTATATCAGCTGGTCCTCGCTTCGCAAATTGCAAGACTTGTCATCTCGTGGGTTGTCTGGCAATTTGTCAATATTCTAGCTCTAAGTACCTATTACCATTCTAGATCCACCGTATTGTTATCATAAATAAAGATATGTTTGAACTTCAAACATTTCTTGTCTTTTATAGAGTGCGAGTTCGGTGCCACACCTTTTTATGTAAGTTTTTCAAAATTATAATTTCAAAAATATTGAAACTGAAAGTGCTCGGAGTCTTTTGGTCTCTTTAGGTTGATCAAAAATTTAAATAAACACGATTTATCGTGTTTATTTAAATTTTAAGAAAACAGTTTTTCTCAAGTCAACACACAGCAGTCGTTGACCTCCCAAAAAAAAACATCAAGTGTCATTATTTTTTATTTTCTCGCATATCGATAGCAATCGGAGTTTAGCTAAGTAACTTTAAAATAACCCTGCATTTAGTAGTACAACATCACGCTCATACCACTGTATTTCATAGTCATAATCATTTTATGGGTAAAGGATAAAAATTATTCTTTTATATCATATCACAATACACATCATTATATTTAGATAAAAATCGGAATAGGTTAGACAAAGGTCAGCAATAAACCCAGAATATCTACTGCATTCTATCTATATAATTCTATAAATCAATATATTTAAATGTAATATAAACATAACCTAAAAATAACTAAATTATATCCTAACATAACTAAAACTATTAAAAAACTAAAATATGGCATCGAAAAATTCCTCCACATCGTTGTCGAGTGGTAAAGTATAATATATTATTTATTTTATTTTTTTCTATATATATAATTTGTTTTATAATGCATTCTACCTCATTAGTTAAGCCTCCAAAGGCTTCTGTGGTTTTTAGCGTAAGATTTAAACTCTGCGATATACATTTTGAACATTAATAAAAAAAAAAAAAGTTAGCACACTTTCTTAGTTCTAAAACCCATCAGAAAAACTAATGTTTAGCGTGTATTTAAGATTTGGTATGGTTATGGCTCCTAGATTGCGCGGAAATCGGTTGTCATGGTAAGGGTATGTGATGCGGAGGAATGAGGAAAATGTCGTGAGGAAATTTTTGAGTATTAATGTCGATGGCTATAAGAATAGGGGAAGATTAAAGAAGCGGTAGCTGGACTGTGTGAAAGATGACTTGGTTAGAAAGGGGGTGACTACCGAGATGACGACTAATAGAGAAGTATGGAAAAAAGGGACATGTTGCGCCGACCCCAAATAGATTGGGATAAGGGCAGGAAAATTATGTTATGGTTCCTAGATAGACACGTTGTCTATCTAGGAGCCATAACCCTTCTACCTGACTAAATCCTTTGCTCGGCTAAAGGTGGACCCCAAAGGAGAAGACGAGTTGACCTATTTTTGCTTCATATCAATGAGTGTGGTATACCACACTCTATACTAAAACTATGAAGAATTAATACAACGTAAATAAGAGTAAATACAGTAAATAAGAAAAGCAAACAACTGATGCTTTGATGTTCTTCCATTCGTTGTGCAGTAGAGAACATCTATCCAATAACCTATGCGCTGTAACGGCCATTTTGTTTTTTGTGGGCTTTTTGCGTGAGAGTATTTCTGGGTGGTCTCGCTTTCGCTCGCTTATTTCTGGGTGTTATCGTTGTTGGTTTGTTTTAGAGATGAGAGAGAATATAACAGATTTATAGAAATTATTTGCGTCCACTCTTAAATAGAATGTTCCTTCTGCTGGGACATAGGCCTCGTCTCGGTGAGTGGAGTGAGCCGTAATCCACCACACGGGCCCAGTGCGGGTTGGTAGAGGTCACATGTCTTCGAATTTTCGGCTCTCACGATGTTTTTCTTCACCGTTTTGAGAGCGGTGATGATGAAATAATTTACACAAAGTAAAGCTCCTGTCTGGATTCAAACCAACGACGACGATGACTCGTAAGTTGCGGCCGTTACCGCTGGGCCACCCTACTCATCATTCAGCCTCATTTCAGCTGAAAGACGAGCACTGCTGGATATAGGCTCTCCCAAGTTTCGCCACTTCCACCAGTTCTGTGCACCAGTGGATTCCTGCGGCCTTCTCAAGGTCATCGATCCACATTGTCGAGGCCTTCCAACGCTACGTCTTCCAGTACGCAGTCGGCACTTCAGAACCTTTCGGCCCCATCGGATGTCAGTTTTGCGAGCAATGTGCTGTGCGTGCTGCCACTAAATAGTAATTTTTCAGGCTATATTTTCAGGTTACCTTGGTTCTCCTGCGGATCTCTTAATTCCTGATTCGATCACGTAGGGAAACTCCAAGCATATAGCCTTCTCTATTATCCTTTAGATGACTTTCAGTCTTCTAATGAGGCCCATTGTGAGCGGTTACGTTTAATGCTATAGGTCATCACTGGCAACACGCATTGGTCGAAGACGAGTCTTTGACCGTGCGGTGTGAATACCCTTACTACCCACTTTCGATTCGATAATACGACTTTCTCTGTTGAGCTCTCCATGTTTAGCCCCGTTAGCCCCGGCTGTCATTCAACATCGATCGATTTGACCTTTGTTTTTGTTTTCGATTTGTGTTGTTTTGATTGTGGATCTTTGACATTCATTACAGATCGTCAGAAGTCCGGAAGTCTGACAACCAGTCTTACCAAGGGGTATCGTTTTACCTGATAACTGTGTTGTGGAGGCCAGATAGGCAGATGGGAAAAGGCTAGGCTAGGCCCTGTTGAATAATTTATAGCACAGTCCCCAAACTCACGACTACTCACTCGCTGCTTTGCACGCTAAATCCTTTGAGCTATTGCTTCTTCAAAAAGTATAGTATATACCTTTCAGGAAAAAGTTTCACGATTACCCTGTCTTGTTTTTCAAATCCCACCTGAGCAAATCCGCTGACAGAAACTAGTCTGCTATAATAAACTTAAGTTTTTACGACTCAATCACGTCTCGACTGTATCAAAGAATGGCGCGTTCTTAAGACTAAGCGATTCCTCAAGGGAAGCGGAATAGAATATTATATTCCTTTGTTTCTTCAAGTCGGAGAATCGATAATTTTAGAACTTTGAATATAGGTAAAATAAGTAGTTGTTTTCAAATCACATGTAATGTGATTTAATATGGTAAGGCTGTTGTTTGGGTCACGCAGACAGGCGTGACGCGGCTCTAGAAGAACAATTTCTATGAAAACTTGATGGAAATTGTTCTATCAGAATCGTGTCAGAGTGAGTAAAAAATAATGATAAGATAAGACGGTTACTTAAATCTACTACCCGTTCGCTTCGAGAATGCCCTTACTTCGCGTCCCACTTCCCTACCTCTAACACCCGCTTTGTGTCGATAGCAGCGTGCATCGGAACTGAGCGGGTGTTACAAGTAGGGAAGTAGGACGTGAGGTAGGGGCATTCTCGCAGGGGGACCAAGTGTGCCCAGACACGGGCATCCATCGTCTGGCGCCCATGTGCTGGTTTGGTCCCTGGGGTGATCACGGCATGCAATGTGTTGTGATGCGCCGGTGATGGGGAGTATTCCCCAGAGGAGGATCCGGTGACGGACAGCCGCGGCGGGTTCACGGATGAGTGCTAACGCGTGCCCGTGTTCCCGCTATAAGAGGCAGAGGAGGACACCGTGGAGTTTTAGTGGGCTGGAGTCCCTCATAACTGCACTATCTCCCCGTGGTAGTGCAATATACATGAGCATTCCTCCACGATAAAAAAAGCGGCCAAGTGCGAGTCGGACTCGCCCATGAAGGGTTCCGTAGCAGCAAGATACATAATATAAAAGTTCTTGTAGTTCGTTGTAACTTTGATCGATGTTTTAATAATAGACCGATTTATAACATCATTCTCCTGCCCTTATCCCAATCTATTTGGGGTCGGCGCAACATGTCCTTTTTTTCCATACTTCTCTATTATTCGTCATCTCGGTAGTCACCCCCTTTCTAGCCATGTCATCTTTCACACAATCCATCCATCGTTTCTTTGGTCTTCCCCTACTCTTATAGCCATCGACATTCATACTCAAAACTTTCCTCACGACCGATTTATAACGTATTAAAAAAAACTACTTACTAGATCTCGTTCAAACCAATTTTCAGTGGAGTTTGCATGGTAATCATATATTTTTTTTAGTTTTATCATTCTCTTATTTTAGAAGTTACAGGGGGGGGGGGGGGGGGGACACATTTTACCACTTTGGAAGTGCCTCTCGCGCAAACTATTCAGTTTAGTAAAAAATTATATTAGAAACCTCAATATCATTTTTGAAGACCGATCCATAGATACCCCACACGTATGGGTTTAATGTAAAAATTTTTTGAGTTTCAGTTCTAAGTATGGGGAACCCCCAAAATTTATTGTTTTTTTTTCTATTTTTGTGTGAAAATCTTAATGCGGTTCATACAATACATCTACTTACCAAGTTTCAACAGTATAGTTCTTATAATTTCGGAAAAAAGTGGCTGTGACATACGGACGGACAGACAGACAGACATGACGAATCCACAAGGGTTCCGTTTTTGTTATTTCGCTACGGAACTCTAAAAAGGGGCATTCTCGAAATGAACGGGTAGTAACTTGTAATATGATTATGATTGTGACATTTAACTATGTGAAAAGGAATAACCACTTACAATCGTAGTGTATCTTGATGTAATCTATACAGGGCGGCGATTTAGTCACCCGCACTTGTCATGGGGGTGACTTTACCCGTCTTATTAAACAGTTTTCGTTAAGTGATACATACATGCATCGAAATAGTCTGTCTACTGTTGTATAGGATTTTTTTTAGAGTCGGATGTGACTTTTATAGCGAAAGTTGTTCAGTATGATGGGTAATAAAATCACCCCCTTGACGGATTCAGGTGACTAAATCGCCATCCTGTATAAATAAAAATTAAATGCTGTTCGTTGGTAGGCGCATCACTTGACAACGGCTGGACCGATTTGGCTATGCTTTTGTTTTAAAA
This sequence comes from Cosmia pyralina, assembly GCA_946251885.1. Lineage (NCBI taxonomy): Eukaryota > Metazoa > Arthropoda > Insecta > Lepidoptera > Noctuidae > Cosmia > Cosmia pyralina. Next base: position 20,705,468 of record OX276361.1, on the reverse strand, counting down.
TGATGAACATTTTAAAACAAAAGCATAGCCAAATCGGTCCGAAAGCATAGCGAAACAGTCCGAATTAGGTTTTATGAAATGAACTCCAGATAATATTGAAATTTTTACAGGACAACGTCTGTCGGGTCAGTTAGTCCTTAATAAATTCATCATCTGCCTAGCCTTTTCCCAACTATGTTGGAATGGGCTTCCAATTTAATCGTACACCGCTGAATGCCAGAATTTTACATGGAGCGACTGCCTATCTGATCTTCACAACCCAGTTACTGGGTAATACGATACTCTTGATAAGATCGGTAGTCAGACTTTCGAGCTTCTGACTAACCGTAACGACTGTCAAAGATCTACAAAAGACAGCCGGGACCAACAACTTGTTATTTAAACGTATGTATGTAGCAATTACAATGTACGTAGTAATAATTACGCTAACTAATTAGTTAGCGAAATTAGTACCTACCACACATTTTATGTGTCCGCAAATAAATGCCGGATTTTATTAATTATTTACCTTCTTGTAGTAATAAATATAAGTTAACAGTCAATATTTAGGCTCTAATCCTTATCTGTAAGCAATATCAGGCTACAGTGTGTGACCGTCGGTTTTCCCTGTTATTAGGGTGAAGTACCCAATTATCCGCGTGCGTAGATTGCGAGCCGTTATTTAATTTATTTGCGGTGGTATCACATTAGTTATCTTAATATAAATTAGGTGCGAAATGTGTCGGGACGTATAAATTGCGGGTATTAGGACGATAAATTAGTACTTTAAGTAATTACGAAAACTTTTTTTGTAGAGATGATTTGTCGTCTTAGCGAAAAGTACATTTCAAGTTAATTTTAGACACGACTAATGATGAACGAAAACATCGTGAGGTAACCTGGATTTAATGGTCTCGAAGACGCAGAGAGCAATCGCGGTTATAAATGATTGCTCTTTCTCTAATGAAAATTGGTTGGTCTCCAGTGAGGAACAGTAATAAATTACTGTAAATATCTTTAAAAACAAAATCAGTACCTAGTATAAAGTTAAACAATTGTGAGATCAAAAAAACTTGCTAATTGTCTTACAAGACAACGTAAAATCACATTAATTATTACCGAAGTCAAATGTAAAGTAAAACAATACAGGCAAATTACGTCCCTCTAAAATTATAATACCGCCAAACCATAAAATTAAGAATTCTTCTGGCCAAACCATTTTAAATACTCCCCAATGACTTTTTAAATACACAGCCTAAACTTCAACTTTTTTAATAAGCCCTCCCGACGGAAAACCGTTGGATTAACTACCGAAGTTTAATCGTAAAACATGAAAAAAGCAATCGTTTGATTGTTCGAACACATCCTCCATTGAGAGTTATGAATATTAAACTGCACTTACCTCAATATCGCTGCCGATCGTCCTCCGAATAAAAAAGTAAAAATAAAAAAACACTGGTTTTCAAATATGGAATTGAAAGTTCGGAAAATTGGTGAGCGCGCGCGATGCGTCCGTTCGGCCGTCCGGACTGGCGTAGACTGAACGTTTTGGGAAATCGGACTGTCGGAGGGTTGTTTCAACCCCCCGGTGCAGCGCGTCTGCATGTACGTACTTTTCGCACCGTGGCAATAAAGACCTATTCGTCTAATTTCCGTCGCAGTTTTGACCTTCTTCGTCTTGATTCGGATCGTTTTAGTTATTTAGTAGATTGGGACTTGTTTCTTCAAATTCCTACTTATTTTCGTGCAGCATAAGGTGTATTTTTGTTTGCGGTTATAATCTTTAGTGACTTATGTGTCATATACGGCCGGTGCTGATTCACTGGGGTCTAGCATTTTGCATTGAGGTATTGTTAATGTTATATTGTGTCTATATATGGGCTTAGTGTAACACTCGTCGTGTGAGAATAAGACGATTACGTTCATATTGGCGGTCATAATGTAGGTAGTACAGTAGATTTGCTGAACTACTAAATAATACGAGTGGGACTCTAGTTATATGGAGCTGATGTCCTCTGTATTTTAAGCTTCCGATCAAATACAAAACACTCCTACTAAATTGGTTCTACGCGGAGCCCTAACCAGAATCAATATGTCATCCTATCAAGAAAACGAAGATCGTTTTCTTGACAGAAGATATTCCATATTTGAATGATTGAATGTCAGCCAGTACCTACTAGGTACTTACTACAATAATTTCTAAACAGTTAGATAATAATGGCTCCTAAAACAGGCGCGACACGCGATATAATCGCGAGCGACACAAAGGCACCGCTCGTCGCGCGACACGCGGTGCCTTTATCTCGCGCGCGATTATATCGCGTGTCGCGCCTATTTTTAGGAGCCTTAATGCGTATTTGCACGCGATATAATCGCGCGCGACACAATGACACCGCTCGTCGCGCGACACGCGGTGCCTTTGTGTCGCTCGCGATTATATCGCGTGTCGCGCCTATTTTTAGGAGCCTTAATGCGTATTTGCACGCGATATAATCGCGCGCGACACAAAGAAACCGATCGTCGCGCGACACGCGGTGCCTTTGTGTCGCTCGCGATTATATCGCGTGTCGCGCCTATTTTTAGGAGCCTTAATGCGTATTTGCACGCGATATAATCGCGCGCGACACAAAGAAAGAAAGAAAGAAAGAAAATACGTTTATTTGCGGTAAACATGACGCAAAGGACAACAAAATAAAATAAGAATGTAAAAAGCAAGTTTAGGGGAAAATATGCGTCACATCTACGCAAAACGGCTACCGCTCAGCATAATGCCGCGACCCCATGCGAAACGGAGCCCCAGCGCTGGTTTTCAGCGATAGCCGGCGTTGACGCGATGACGTCGACCGGTGCAGCATGTAACAAATAATAATGCAATTAAAAAATAAATAAAATATAAAGTTAATTCTAAAGGTATAGATAAAATATACAGAAAATGACAATATTCCCGCATTCCGCTCCGCGACAGCACCGACTCCCACGCCGCAGAATGCGTTATCTGTGCGCGCAGCTGTCAGCGGCCGGAAACATTAGACATATTACATAATATTTAAAACATGGCGTAGCATTATGCAATTAACATTTTGATTTTGATGAAATTATGTAACAGAGGATGTATTGGGTGATTAAGTAGGCATTTCCTACGTAAAATGAATTTGTATTAGATGTGAATGATGACAAAGACTCGGACACACAAATGAGATCAAATAAGAAATGGTAAGTGAGAATTAGTTAGTTAAAATAAAATATGGATTCATGCATCGAGACTATTGAATTATATTACTAATAAATAAATTAAATTAGATAGGATAAATATAAATTAGGATATGATACAAACAAGAGACGCTACCTGACAAACCGTAGTGTGCCAGTTGAATAATTAGATTAAACTGAAAATTACAGAAACAAATGTGGCGTTCCTATGCATAAAAGGATAAATTGAAATAGCGAAATAGCGAAACACAGACCCCAGCACAGCCACACGGACAGACGAGCGCACCACCAAGCAGCCCACACTCTTAAAGATCCCACTCCAAAGCCTGCAGGCCATGACACCTGAGGTAGGTAGGTACTTACAGTGAAGCAGTACTAGAGAGACATTTGTTCATGTATGAGTAACTTTTTGTGTTGGAATTTGAAAGATTGTATTGATTTCAGGCGTCGCATTGGTGGTGGGAGATCATTCCAACAGCGTGTGGCTGCATACCTGAAACACCCCCTGAATGCTGTAGTTCTGTGCATTGGCACCGACAGAGGGCATACCATGGAGCGAAGACTATTCTTTAGATGGTTTTGTTTCCAAGAAAGCTTTACATAGAGATAGTGAGGTCTTTTAGTTGTTACAATACCAAATAACAGGCTGGCTAAATGAAGCTTCCTCCTGGCAGCCATCTTCAATAATTTTAGTTCATTAATGAATGGAGTAACATGACTTCTTCGCGGGATATTAACACAAAAACGAACACAGGCATTCTGGATACGTTGAATTACACGTTCCGATCTGGAAAACAAGCATGGCCCATAGACTGTGTCACAGTAATTCAATTTGGATAGGATGAGACTGTCAACAAGTTGCTTCCTTACAGATATGCTTAGGTATTTCCGTATACCATATAAGACCTTTAGCCTATAAAAACAATTTCGGAGAACATTTGTCACATGGGCCTCAAAGCGCAGCTCCGGATCCATAATTCACCCCAGATTGCATGTCTGCTCCACTCTCTCAATTTTTTCTCCCATGATGACTATCTCAGGGTTGGCAGACAGTATTGCACTAACCTGTTTCTTAGAGCCCAGTACCATAAATTTAGATTTGAGCGGGTTCAGAACCAGAGAGTTCTCCTCCGACCACACAACCACTCTATGCAAATCCTCATTTATTTTCTGCACTGCCAAAGATGTTTCTTCCCCCTTGAAGGATATGAACAGCTGGATATCGTCAGCATACATATGGTATTTACAGTTAACAAAAGATTTTATGATATCTGCACTGTACAGAATGTACAACAGAGGGCCCAGAATCGATCCCTGAGGGACACCCCTTGACACTTGGAGGAGGGAGGATGACACTGTTGACCCATCCTCCATATTCATCTCTACATATTGAGATCTATTGGTAAGATAGCTTTTAAACCACTCCACTGCAGCACTGTCGAAGCCATAGAAGGCTAATTTAGACAGCAGTAGAGTAGTATCAAAGAAACCGATCGTCGCGCGACACGCGGTGCCTTTGTGTCGCTCGCGATTATATCGCGTGTCGCGCCTATTTTTAGGAGCCTTAATGCGTATTTGCACGCGATATAATCGCGCGCGACACAAAGAAACCGATCGTCGCGCGACACGCGGTACCTTTGTGTCGCTCGCGATTATATCGAGTGTCGCGCTTATTTTTAGGAGCCTTAATGCGTATTTGCACGCGATATAATCGCGCACGACACAAAGACACCGCTCGTCGCGCGACACGCGGTGCCTTTGTGTCGCTCGCGATTATATCGCGTGTCGCGCTTATTTTTAGGAGCCTTAATGCGTATTTGCACGCGATATAATCGCGCGCGACACAAAGACACCGCTCGTCGCGCGACACGCGGTGCCTTTGTGTCGCTCGCGATTATATCGCGTGTCGCGCTTATTTTTAGGAGCCTTAATGCGTATTTGCACGCGATATAATCGCGCGCGACACAAAGACACCGCTCGTCGCGCGACACGCGGTGCCTTTGTGTCGCTCGCGATTATATCGCGTGTCGCGCTTATTTTTAGGAGCCTTAATGCGTATTTGCACGCGATATAATCGCGCGCGACACAATGACACCGCTCGTCGCGCGACACGCGATACCTTTGTGTCGATCGCGATTATATCACGTGTCGCGCCTATTATTAGGAGCCTTAATGCGTATTTGCACGCGATATAATCGCGCGCGACACAATGACACCGCTCGTCGCGCGACACGCGATACCTTTGTGTCGCTCGCGATTATATCGCGTGTCGCGCCTATTTGTAGGAGCCTTAATACGTATTTAGGTACCTGCTTTACGTAAGTACACACATAGAAACAGACCTTATGTGTCGTTATGTGACCTTATGTGTCACGAACATGCCTAACTCTCTCTCAGAATTGTTTCAAATACAAATAGTTGTGAGGAAATCCAGAACTTCCAAAACTGAGGAAACTATTCAATATTCTTTCTTCCTCTGTACAAAAAGAGGTACATATCCTGCAGAAGATCAATTACAGGCAGACCATTGGACAGAATTCACCTCTAACTTGCCAGTCGTTGCCTGTAGCTAATGTGGTTATGCTGAGATTGCCAGCCGCCTGTCAAAAAGCCGTCCATCCGTTATGCCAATTAATGTTTGAGCTTGTCCACTCTTAAATACCCACTACCTCATTTACCGTTGTGTTCGTATAAATTAGAGGGGCGCGCCATTTTAGAGTGGACAAGCTCTGCACCATATTGCTTAACGTTTCAGGGTGATTTAAATGTGTTTTGAGGTTGTAAGTAGTTCAGTTATATTACCAACTAGCTTTTGTCCGCGACGTTGCCCGCGTGGATGACGGAAAATATACCACGGGAACTTACTACCGGGATTAAAAATACCCTATGTGTTAATCCAGGTAATAAACTATCTATGTGCTAAATTTCATCAAAATTCGTTTAGCCGTTTTTGCGCCAATCCGGAACATACAAACAGACAAACAAACAAAAATTCTAAAAACTATATTTTCGGTATAAGACTCGTTCTGACACCTCGTAGCAATTACTTTTTTTCAAAAATATTAAATGTACAGCTTTTACTTTGTTACAATTTCATTACATGTATAGATAACGCTTCGTTTTTATTACCAATGGATTTATCTTTAAATATCTGTTTGTTTTTCTGTATATATGTGTGGTTTTTTAATGTTTCTGTGGGTGTATTACAGGTACACCTCTGTCAAACCCTTTTTTTTTATTTATTGACGTGGAGAAATGAAGTACTAGTGACAAACGCCAGGCCTTTCCAATTTGGAATTAATTTTGCTTGCAAGCTGCAATTGTAGGACAAACAAAAAACCATAGGGGCAGGGTGAATCACTGTACCAATACAAAAAACAACTTTAAGGTGTAAAGGCGTCCGTTTTGTCGATAGTACATTTAGTGAGGAATGTTTTGAAGAATGTGGATGGTTATAAGAATAAGCTATAGTATAAGACAAAAAAACGATGGCTAGATTTTGTTAAAATGGTACGGCTGGAAAGGTGCTGACTACTTGCTTGATTAACACGCGTAGAAAGTAAGAAAGAAGAGACATGCTGCGGCTACTCTGAACATAACTATTGATATCAGTAGTAGATGATGAAAAGTATGGAAAGATCTTCTGAAAAGGTCTGCTTTCTTGTATATTTCATTTTGACCCATTCACAATCAATTTATTTATTATTATTTATTTATTTATATAACAATTGCTTGCTGCACTTACAGTTTACACCAAAGCGCGCAGCGAGCCAATAACATAGCATTGAACTAAAAAACTTCATGCAAACATTATACATAAGTTTACTGCTATACATAAATATGTCAACATCTGGCTCCTGAGCAATCAGGGCGTTCAGCAGATTGATCGCCTGTGTTGTGGGAGCATATCGAGCAGTATGGGTACGCGCTGGTGGAGCCGCGAAAAGGCACCGCGAGGCACAGGCGCACGACCGCCGAAGCCGGTCCGGAGCAAACAGTGAACAGCGAGCTAGAGTAGTCGCGTCATCGATCTTGTTATTTAGCAATAACTAGTAGTGCATCAAAAGCGCACACTTGCGTCTCAGTTCCAACGTATTGATGGCTACCATTCCCGCAACAAACAGAGACGGATATAAATAGGGATAATACCCATATATTTTTTTATACAGGTAGCGAGCAAATTTTCGTTGAACTCTTTCTATCATGAGCTTATACTTTTGCTCATGTGGATCCCATACCAGCGCATTATAATAATACAAAAAATTAAGAGAGGAAATTGGCACGTCTAGAACCAAAAATTCTAGTACATGTGACATCTACCAACCCGCTCTGGGCCCGCGTGGTGGATTACAGCCCACTCGCTCTTACCGAGAGGAGGCCTGTGTCCCAGCAGTGGGAACGTTATAGGCTGAAGATCAATCAACCTGCCTAGCCTTTTCCCAACTATGTTGGGGTCGGCTTCCAGTCTAACCGGATGCAGCTGAATACCATTATTTTACATGGAACGACTGCCTATCTGACCTCCACAACCCAGTAACTGGGTAATACGATACCCCTTGGTAAGACTGGTTGTCAGACTTTCGGGCTTCTGACGATCCGTAACGACTGTCAAAGATCCACGAATGACAACCGGGAACAACGGCTTAACGTGCTTTCCGAGGCACGGAGGAGTCTCGGTATGTAAAGATGGTCACCCATCCACTGACCAACCCCGGCAAGCGTAGCTTAACCTGATGGATCGACCCGTGCGGCTGTTATTGCTTAGCCACGAGCTCCTCCTCCACATTAAAGGCTGAAGATAAGATTATTTATTTTCGTAAAACATGGTGTAGAGAGATGTTATAATATCATATGAGATCATACATGTTTTGCTTAAAATTAAAGCATGCAAACTTCAACGAATAAACAAATTTGTTTTATAAACATTATTATTTAAGTTCAAAAAATTCTTAATATTAGGGGTTAAAGTATGAAATTGCCGATTTGTACTGAAAAATTGAAATTCGTTTTTTTTTTTTAATTTAACATATTTATTTAATCAAAATAATTACCATTATTATCTATACATTGCTGCCATCTAATAGGAAGGTCATATAAGCCTTTGCGATAGAACACTCGTGATCTAGATTCGACAAACTGTGTGAAAGCATTTTGTACTGCCTCCTGAGAAGAAAACTTTTTATCATATAGAAAATTGTCCAAATCACGAAAAAAATGGTAGTCCGTTGGAGCAAGGTCTGGCGAATACAGAGGGTGACGAATGGTTTCTAATTGCAGTTCCTGTAGAGTTAAAACGGTTTCTCGTGCTGTATGAGGTCTCGCGTTATCATGGAACAAAAAAGAAGAGAAGGTGAAGATCGATTCATGAGTTGGGGCTGTATCACTGCTAGTTTTGCTATCATTGTTCGGAGTTCGGCACAGTAGATATCTGCCGTTATTGCTTGACCAGATCGGAGAAAGCTATAGTGAATAACACCATGCTGAGACCACCAAAGAGTTACTATTACCTTTTTATTGGTAAGCTTTGCTTTAGGACACTGTTGCGGCGTTTGACCTGGGGTCAGCCATTGCATTTTTCGAATTCAAATTCATTTAATCATTTTGTGCACATAGAGTAAAATTATACAGATGTTATATAAAAATAAAAATATTGGTTCATACTATGTCCCGCCAGTTCGCTTACGGTTATGGTAAAGAATCCACTTTTCATCACATGTCACAATTCGATCCAATATTCCTTCATTTCTGTATCGATTCAACAAGGCAACACAAGTTTCAACACGCGTTTCTTTCTGCAGATCAGTCAAATCATGAGGCACCCATTTCTCATATTTTTTTATTTTATTGATTTGACGCAAATGAGTCAATATTATTGGTATGTTAAACCATGTCGCTAATTCCTGGGTAGTTTGGCTCGGATCGGCTTCCACCATCTCTTTCAATTCATTGTTATTCACCTGTGTGGGCGGTCTTCCACGTCGTTCGTTCTTCAAATCAAAGTTTCCATCACGAAAGCGCTTAAACCAAAATCGCATGGTGCGTTCATTAGCAGTCCCCCCCTCTCCAAAGGCAACATTGATATTGCGAGCTGTTTCTGCCGCGTTAGTTCCGCGTCGGAACTCGTATTCAAAAATAACTCGAATTTTCGACTTAACAATCTTTCTTGTCTAAGCTGAATAAAAAAAACATCTGAAAGTCGATAATCGAATGTTCCACATTTTTTAAAAGAAGAACTTTATAGGTACCATGTGAAAAAAGTTTCACTCAAAAATCTCAATCCATGAAGGTTCTATGTCAATTCGAAGTTCCTAATACAATAAACGGCAATTTCATACTTTAACCCCTATTATTATAGAAATTATTTTCATTCAGTCATTTATCTAATTTAATTTTGAATAACCTGCAATTTAATATTTTTAATACGTTAGGTAATTTATTATAAACACACATAGCCAGACAGCTTTTATAATATTTTGGTAATCTAGGGAGCTCATCTAGTAAAAGTCTGTGGTGATCACGGCGACTTCGAGAACTTGCTTATGGTAAAATTATTCAGATTCCGATTGACAGTGTGCTACGCAATTAGGGTTCTGTATAGACATCATCATAGGAATCATCAATATGATGAAGAAGAAGACCGGCCAAATTCTCAAACCCAACTCAATCTTCTCATCCACTGACACTTGTAGGTGTGTTGTACTTGTAACGTGTTCGTTCTAAACACAAAATCGTGGGATAAGGTCATTAGCATCAAGGAAGTTACGACTGCATGTGTTTCTGCACTGTTGAATAAATGAAAGACGCTTTAAAAATATCTAAAAAATAAAATAGAATCGATCGTCAAATATTTAATGAGTGAAAAACGTTGGGTCCTGAGGCTGAAATGTTTTTACAGGATATAGCCATTACTTCCGCTCGTCTGGTCGCTCGACTAAAGGTTTCTTTACACTGCTACTTAACTCTGCTGAGACACAGTCGCAAGTTGATGTCAAAAAAAACTCGCGAAAACGATGTAACACGGACCAATAATTTGTTGTGTATTGTAAAGTTTTAAAAGACTAAACAGCAATTAGAAAATTTTCAAGTAATGTATTTTACACCAAATACCTACTAAATATTCAGTGTTATGATATTAATTATCCACTCGCGCGACAATTTCCTAAAGTGAGCCTCAATGAAACACGAGGATTGTCCGAGTGCACGAAAGTGAGCTTGTACGAACGATGACAGCGCGCGTTCCGGCTCTTACTTTTTTATTTTTTGCTGCATTCTAGGTTCTTTGGAAAGGTGGTTATGTGTAGCGTATTTTTGCCAAAAGCCGTGAGGTTGTATCGGCATTACGAACAAAGAGTGGTTAAAGCATTCATAATTATATTTTAGTGAAATATCGCTCTGCACTGTGAACAAATTAGTCGAAACAGCAAAATATTTGTATGCTATTTGCGATGTTTAATTTTCAGAATGTCAATTTGTCGTTCTCGTGTCAAATTATGAAATCGGTTGTTGTTATTTTCGGTTGGTAGCAGCTGGAGCCGAGGATCGAGTTAAATGGCATGCGATTGGAGAGGCCTATATACAGCAGTGAACCCTATAGGCTGGCGATGACGGTGAATTGCTCAATGAGAGTTAGTTTAACTTATCAGAAGGCCAACCTGACTCTTGTGATGCAGGAACTCCTAGTACATGAGCGAGGGCTACACAGATAATAGGTCTTTACCTATGAAATTGCCGTTTTGTATGAAAAAATTTAAACGAATTTTTTTCATGCATTTTTTATTTGTATTAATCGAAGTAATCACCCATGCAATCAATGCATCTTTGCCAACGCAGTGGCAGTTTATTGATGTCCTTCTTAAAGAAATCAGCTGGACGGGAGGCAACAAATTCTTCAAAGGCATTTTGTACTGCCTCTCGGGTATTGAATTTTTTTCCCGCCAAGAAGTTATTCAAATTCTGGAAAAAGTAGTAGTCTGTAGGCGCAAGGTCTGGTGAGTAGGGCGGATGACGGAGAGCTTCCAACCCCAGTTCTTGCAACTTGGAGACCGTCTGCTGTGCAGTATGAGGTCGCGCGTTGTCGTGCAGGAGCAGCGGAGACGAGCAATTGACCAATGCTTGTTGGAGATGTGCCAGCTTCTCCATCATTGTGTTCAGTTCTTCACAGTACACATCTGAAGTAATGCTCATCCCGTTTGGTAAGAAGCTGTGATGAATCTCACCGGCGCTAGACCACCAAACAGTGACCATCACTTTTCTAGGGGTAAGTTTTCGTTTAGGGCATTGTTTAGGTGCTGAACCAGGATCCAACCAACTTGCTGAGCGCTTGCGGTTATCAAACAGAATCCATTTTTCATCGCAAGTAACAATGCGGTTCAAAATTCCTTCATTTGTGTGTCTGTTGAGCAGTGCAAGGCACGTCTCGACGCGTACTTCGCGCTGGCGATCATTGAGTTCGTGGGGCACCCATTTGTCAAGCTTTTTTACCTTGCCAATTTGACGCAAATGGACCAATATTGTGTTGACGCTAACGTCGAAAGCTGCTGCTAATTCAGACGTAGATTGTGTATCATCAGCTTCCACAATCGCCTTTAATTCGTCATTGTCAACCAAAGTCTTCGGACGACCGCGAGGTTCATTTTTCAGGTCGAAATTTCCAGAACGGAAGCGAGCAAACCAATAACAAGTGGTGCGTTGGTTTGTAGTGTAAGCTCCGTAAACGTCGTTGATGTTGCGTGCCGCTTGTGCCGCGTTGCTGCCACGACGGTACTCATATTCCATAATTACTCGAATTTTTAACGTATCCATGATGACGAAAAAGATTGAAATGCGATGAAAATGTAACACTAATCAATAAACAAATGACTACTTTTTGAAAAAAAAAATCCATGTTTTTAAAATAAAATTAATTTGAAATTAGAATTCTTAGCCAAACAAAAATTATTTTGATTTGAAATGGCCAGTACTGCAGAACGGCAATTTCATAGGTGTTGCGGCGGCCTAAAGCCTTGGGGTGAAAATCGAAATTTTCTTAGTGGACTGTATGAGGGGCGGTTCGGTGACACAAGTAGGTGTTTTGGTGGTGTGGGAAAATGATGATGGTACCTGCCTGGTGAGCTATGGCGACACGACGAGAAGGGTTTCCTTAGCCACGTGGCTGGCGCGTCCAGGATATCACGTACGGACGAGAATCTGCACTTTCCACAACACACATACACGCACTTGCACTGTTCAATAGCAATCTTCGTTCTTCGCGGTGAAAATATGAGTCCTTTTTCGACTTGGGATTAATTTTACCCAACAGGCGTCGATGTTGATTGAGAACTGGCGGATCTTCTTGGCGGCAGCGAATGCGCGCCATTGCGGATCTTCCTTCTCGCTCTCACTTAGGCATTATAAGGGTTGTGGAAGGGAGAAGGAAAGCGGAAGGAACTTTATGTTACACAGATACTAATTAATTAGAGTTGCCAGTAATTAGGCATGAAATATAAAACTAAAGAAAGTAATGGTGTTAACATTCCTCGCGGCCTTAAAGGGTCACCTTTAAAGAGAATAATATAATAATATATACAGTGAAATTACACTTAAATCTAACTAAAGAGGGAATGGACTGAATAAGATATTACTGAGTAGGAATGGGGCATAAGCGGACCACAGGTCGCACAAGAATCCCATTAGAAGTGCGTACTGAAACGACTCGCGTGCTACCGTCTATAGACGTATGCAACTTCTCAATAACACCTAGAGGCCAGGATAGAGGAGGCGCATTATCATTAACTATCACTACTACAGTGCCTTCCTTAATCATGTCTCCATCAGGTTTATTCCATTTTAAGCGTGATTGTAAACTATGAAGATACTCGCTTCGCCATCTTTTCCAGTACGACTGGACTAATTTATCCATAAGAGAGTGTCTTTGGAGCAGGTGATCAGACAGTAAACCTACTTCCGCGGCGGGTAATGAGTTAAGCGGTACAGTATGTAAAAAATGCGAAGGGGTAAGAGCTTTAGGCTCTTCCGGATCAGCGCTAAGAACAGTAAGAGGTCTGGAGTTCAACAGGCACTCTATTTGAGAGAGAATTGTAACTAATTCTTCATAAGATAGAAGTTGTTGACCTATTGTCTTGAAAAGGTGAGTCTTCACGGCCTTCACCATGGACTCCCAACATCCACCAAAGTGCGATGACGCGGGCGGAATAAAATGCCAATTAATGCGATGCTCAGCGAGCTCCTCTTCAAAGCGCGGGCGGTATTCTTTATTTATGAAATTATACAAGTCGCGTAAAAACGAATTAGCTCCTCGAAAATTGGTCGCGTTGTCCGAATACAAGCATTGTACCGGTCCACGGCGGGATAAAAACCGTTTCAACGCGGCTATGAACGACGCAGTCGTAAGATCTGTAGCTAATTCAATATGAACAGCGCGAGTAGTCATACAGGTAAATATACATAAATAACCCTTGCGACTCTTCGCACCTCGAGTGCGTACGGGCACATACTGTATAGGGCCAGCGTAATCACACCCTGTATGAGAAAAAGCTTTGGTTGCAACATTTACTCTAGATTTAGGGAGATCGCCCATAATCGGCGGACCATGAGGTCGCGGTCTCCACCTGTGACATGCGTTACACTTGTGGATTCTATGACGAATAATGCGTCTAGCGGACAAAATCCAATACTTATGGCGCAATAACGACATAGTGAGTTCTGGACCTGCATGTAAATATTTTATATGATAATAGTCTACGAGGATTTCAACTATGCGATCATGTCGGGGTAACACTACCGGGTGTTTAGTACTATAGGCCTCAGCCGAATGAGTTAATCGACCCCCAACGCGGATTAAATCATCACCATCTACAAATGGCTTGAGTTTAATAAGAGCGGGTGAACAAATTTTATTATTTTTTAACTCGGAATAATCATCCATGAAGTGTTTTCTTTGAACATGACGCCACAAAATGGTTTCAGCGAACTCGAGGTCGCTAGCGGTAACGGTGTCAGTCCGACGCGGGAGTTTTTTCATGAAGCGGTATATGAAAACAACAATACGCAGCAGTTTAGTCCACGACGACGTACGTTCTGCGAGTGCGAGTAGAAGCGAATTTTCCGAACTTGAATCCGCGTGGACCTTTTCTTCCGGAATGGGTTCCGAATTCAAGTCTGTAACCTTATGTATGGGCCATTCGGAAGGGTCGCGCTTAGCCCAAGCGGGTCCGTGCAACCATAATGGGTGCTCAATGAATTTGTCAGGTGTTAAACCACGTGACAAACAGTCCGCTGGGTTTTCAGTACCAGGTACGTGGTAGAAATGTTCCGCGGGGACGTTGTCTACGATGCGAACGACACGATTGGCCACAAACGTGTGCCAACGATGCGGAGAAGAATTTATCCAGCAAAGAGTCACCTTAGAATCGGTGAATGCGTAAATAGCGGTAACATTATAACGCGGATTATAAGTGTCATGAACACGGCGAAGAAGTTTAGCGAGGAGTTCGGCACCACAGAGCTCCAGTCGAGCGATAGTCAATGGTTTAACCGGCGATACCTTCGACTTGGCACAAACCAGCTGAACGACTACGTCATCGTTGCGAGTGACGTGCGCATAGATGACAGCGCCGTAGGCGCTTTCGCTGGCGTCGGAAAATCCAATGAGGCGAAGAATACAATTTTCAAAAATACCTAAATGGCGCGGGATTTTAAAATCATTTAAAAGCGGCAGGGCAGAGCGAAAAGTTTGCCAAATATTTATGATGTGACGCGGGGGAGTGTCATCCCAATCGAGCTTCAGTAACCACAATTCTTTGATAAGTAGTTTAGCATAGAGAACTACAGGCGCGACAAGCCCCATGATGTCCCACAGTCTAGCTACGGCCGACAGTATAGCACGTTTAGTACACGTGTCTGGCGGTGCTGAAATAAGAAATTCAAAACAATCATTTGACCTACACCAGCGCAAGCCGAGAACCTTTTGTTCTACCGACTTGTCGAATTCTAGTTGTTCGGTCAACCTATGCGACGCGGGAATACTGTTTAGTACAGTTTGAGAGTTACTGGTCCACTTGACCAACTCGAACTGACCTCCTCTAAAGAGTTTAATCAGTTCGTGCGAAACCTGGACTGCACGTGATTCGGAGCTTACGCTGTAGACTACGTCATCCATATACAGCGAATCCGCGATGATAGCGCTGGCGCGCGGGAAGTGATGACCATCGTCTTGAACCAACTGTTGTACCGTGCGGATCGCATGGTAGGGACTTGACTTGAGACCGAAACAGACACGGTTAAACTGATATAGAACCAGAGGATCGTTTGGACTAAAACGATATAAGATGCGTTGAAAGCGACGATCGCTTTCTCTTACTTCAATCTGTAAGAACATTTGTCGGCAATCAGCCGAGAGCGCGAATGCGAACAATCGAAAATTCAGAATTATAGTAAACAAGTCACCCTGTAAATTCGGGCCACTGTGTAAAATATCGTTGAGAGATAATCCAGTACTCGTTTTAGCACTAGCGTCTAACACGGAGCGTAGTTTTGTTGTTGTCTTATCTAAACGTACAACTGCGTGATGCGGAATTACATAGTCAGGACAACTACTGTCTGAACTATCTAGCGGAGCATGAGATAAATATCCTTTATCAATATATTCGCGAATGACGTCATCATACGCAGTACGTAACTCGGGTGCGGATTCTAATTTCTTTTCTAGGCAGAAAAAACGTTTTTTCGCGATCTCGAGTGAGTTCCCCAATGAGAACACATCGCTGCGAAACGGTAGGGCTACAGAGTATCTACCTGTGTCCCCATCGCGTTCCGTGGTCGAATTATAAAAGTACTCGCACTCAAGTTCGTCGAGCGATTTGCTCGTCGAAAGAGTGACGGGCGCTTCATCGACCTGCCAGAATTTTTTCAACGCCGATTCTAACGAGTCTTTGTCGGATGGTTGCGAAATATGTGAGTAACAAGACTGTGGAGGCTTATTACGACGTACAGGCAGCGCGGGCACAGTGCCCATGATGACGTAACCGAGTACCGTCTGCATGGCGGGCGGCGCGGAGGAGTTGCTGCTAACTACGCGGGGCAGCATAAGATGCGGGAAAAGCGAAGCCCCGATCAACACATCGATGCGACCGGGTTTGCCAAACGATTCGTCGGCGAGCGGTAAACCTTTTAAGTAAGGCAAGGCGGAAGTATCTACGGGAGCGGTAGGTAAATTATCGGTGATTGCATCGACAACTAGCGAATTAACGTTAAAAGTAACGTTCGGATTAAAACGGGAAAAGAAAGCGAATTGTACGGAACCCTTAACGGATTTTTCCGTACCACCGATACCCTTAACGGAAGGCGTATCAGATGAATGTCTAGTCAAACCTAATCGTTTGCAACATTCTGCGGTAATAAAATTAATTTGTGAGCCACTGTCTAATAGACAGCGAATAAAATGCTCCTTACCAAATGAATCTCGAACTATTACAGTAGCGGTTGACAACAAAATAGTAGTATTCGTATTACATTGCGGCTTTGATACGCGGGAGTTCGAGTCGTAAAAGATCGACGCAGCAATGGATGCATTACATTGCGGGGCGCTCTGAGCGGTGGCGGCGAGCGGCGCGGCGGCGGCGTGAGCATCTTGCTCGCTCGAAGCCGTGGAGTTTGAACCCGATTGTGTACGTGCGGTATCATC
This sequence comes from Cosmia pyralina, assembly GCA_946251885.1. NCBI lineage: Eukaryota > Metazoa > Arthropoda > Insecta > Lepidoptera > Noctuidae > Cosmia > Cosmia pyralina. Next base: position 20,688,598 of record OX276361.1, on the reverse strand, counting down.
AACACCGTTCGATAATACAGTCGCGTGCGATTCGCGATTAAAGTGTAAAAGCGTATGATGTTTATTTTTACAAGATTTACATCTAGATTCAGACTGACAGACTCTGGCCTTATGTTTAATACTTAAACAGTTAGTACATGCATCGTTTTGCTTCACCGATTTGAAACGATCACTTGGTGTCATTTTAGAAAAGGCAGGACATTTAAATAAATGTTTATGAACAAAGCTATCACACAAACATTTAGCGGATTTATCAATTACAGTGTAAGATTGCGGTTGCGGAGTTTTGAATGTTTTTTTTATTTATAGGATTGTTATTAGACTGAGTGAAACTCAAGCTGTTTAAAGCTTTAGTATTTTGTAAAATGCGAGATTAATTTTTAATGAACTGTACTAAATTGTCGAATTTAGGAATTTCGTCTTTTGAGTTCATTTCAAAAAGTCGAGCGGTTTCAGAATCAACCTTTTTTATAGCGACATGGAAAAAAATCAAATCTGATAAATAATTTATTTTAAGGTTTTTTAATGCGTTTGCGGCGGAAACAAAATTATCAGAAAAGGATTCGAAATTTTGAATAGATGCGGTATTAAAAGATTTATGTTCAAACATCCGATTAAGGTAACTAGAAGCCAACATACGTTTGTCTTCGTATTTGTTTATGAGTGAATTAAAAATTAATTGGTAGTTATCGCCATTAGGGCAAACTCCTGAGAACGCGGTTTGAGCCTTATCTTTCAATTTCCCCATCAAATAATATAATTTCTCCGAATCAGTCAATGTATTATTTTCGTGTACCGTGCTTTTAAAATTAGCATAGAACAGGGGCCAGTTACGAATATCGCCATCGAATGACATAATTTCAATGGGAGGTAAGCGAACTGTTTGCTTATTGACACCACTACCACTAGAAGTAGGAGCCGATGTGGCTGATGATTTTGAGTAATTTGAATAATTATATTTAACGCAGCAATATAATTCCTCAAAACTAATCCACGACTGATCATCAATATTATTTTCCGGGTCTTGTCTTAGAAGAAGCGAGTTATATTTATTAAATGCCTCGAGGAACTCGGTGCGCAACGCATCAACATTGACACACGCACACAAGAACTTCTCTATCGGTTCCATACCGGACTTCATTTTTTCCATTAAATCGTAAATGATTTGCATGCGGGCAAAAATCATATTACGACATGACAGTGCTATTTGAATCGCGGATTCTATCTGATCATCCGAATCAATGGTCACTTTCTTAGGCATTTTCGATATTTTTGTAGGTTTTTATAATAGCTAAAATAAATCGCAAGCTTCAACGAGTTGCGCGCGGTGCGGGATTGGTAGGTGGTACCTACGAATTAGTACCGAACGATAGCGAAGCGAGCGAGCGGTAGATTTGCTTCTACCTACGTATATTAAAATATTAAGTTGAGCGGGATGCGAAATACCTGTGAATGTACGCAATGACAAGTAGGTATTGTAATAAATGAATAAATTAAAGCGGTTTAGTATAAGAGTATAAGGAACGAAGATTGAAATGAAATATAGTTGCGGGATGATGATATACGGATATAATATTGATATCCGTTATCAAGAGAATAAAGAAAAATAGGTATCCGTGATCATGGGACCAAAACTGTTGGATATCTGTGATCGTAGGACCAAAAACTGTTGGATATCCGTGATCGTAGGACCAAAAAATGTCGGATATCCGGCTCGAAGGACCAAAAAATGTTGCGGCGGCCTAAAGCCTTGGGGTGAAAATCGAAATTTTCTTAGTGGACTGTATGAGGGGCGGTTCGGTGACACAAGTAGGTGTTTTGGTGGTGTGGGAAAATGATGATGGTACCTGCCTGGTGAGCTATGGCGACACGACGAGAAGGGTTTCCTTAGCCACGTGGCTGGCGCGTCCAGGATATCACGTACGGACGAGAATCTGCACTTTCCACAACACACATACACGCACTTGCACTGTTCAATAGCAATCTTCGTTCTTCGCGGTGAAAATATGAGTCCTTTTTCGACTTGGGATTAATTTTACCCAACAGGCGTCGATGTTGATTGAGAACTGGCGGATCTTCTTGGCGGCAGCGAATGCGCGCCATTGCGGATCTTCCTTCTCGCTCTCACTTAGGCATTATAAGGGTTGTGGAAGGGAGAAGGAAAGCGGAAGGAACTTTATGTTACACAGATACTAATTAATTAGAGTTGCCAGTAATTAGGCATGAAATATAAAACTAAAGAAAGTAATGGCGTTAACAATAGGTAAAGACCTAATATTTGTGACTTTGAAATGTAAATAAACAAATTACTAAATGAAATAAATTCGCTTACTTAAAAAACGTTTAAATACAAGCCACAGTCAATGTCAAAAAAATAACAAAAATGTTAGACTAGAGATTTTTGACAGATTGAGACTGAGACGAGGCTTTTGGCTACGTTGTAAAGTGCTAAAAACTTATCTGACCCAGTGGCTTTAATTGGAACTAACGAAAGCACTATGTAAAGTGACAAGCCTTGTCATAATATATTTTTTTTCACCGACATCGCTGCCGTTACCGCGTTGGATAAGTTTGTGGCACTATACGTGTGTATTTCATGTATTTTTTTTTTGAAATTTGCGTTTTGTTTGTGCAAAATAAACAATTTTTCTTTCTTTCTTTAGATTAGAATTCGAACGTTCTTAAAAATGTGGCAACTGTCTCTTAGATGTTAATAGATGGTAATCAATACTTTGCTGCATTGCCAATCAGTGGGTCATGTCTTGTCTAGGTGTGGCGAGTCATCATGGCAAATAAAAATATGTAAGTAGGTACTACTTAGGTTAAGGTTTCTACGGGTCTATGTCACCTGAAATAAAGTTATTATGTATTTATTTATTGTAGTCATACGATCTAAATGTCTGACTAGTAAAACAAAGAAGTCACTGTGTTAATACTCCCTTACACTGCAAGTCTCTGTTTTTCCAGGTCAACGAGCATAGCACTTTGAAAATAAATTTTCTTAACATTGGAGACTAATTAAGCATTTTTGTTGGTGTTTTTACTTGGAAATATACTAACTAAGGAGGTAATAGGGTGTGTTTTTTCACACGACAGTATATACTTAATTAACTACCACTAATTGTCTGAAGAAGCAAATGTTTTGTATTGTTTTTCAGTAAACACAGTAGTGTCTCAATAATTAGGAGTTTTAGGGCAGATTTTTCCAACGCCAGATATCTTTTCGAGCAATAATTTTGATGTTTTGACAGTTTTTCCATAAAAAACTGTCAGACGTCAGTTTTGTCACGATTTCATGAAATATTGATTCAATTGGGAAAAAAATAAAACAAAGAAAAAAATATTATTCTGCACAAACAAAACGCACATTACAAAAAAAAAAAAAACACATAAAATACACACATGACAAAGTCAAATTAAAAAGTAAGGTACATTTAGTATTATTATAGTTTATGTTGCCGTCGTAAATCATATTTTATTTGATCGATCTAATAATGACCTGCAAATTACAAAAAACGTATGGAAATTTGAATTCTGCGGGATACTCTGGCAAAATCGCCTTAAACTCGTTTCCTAATACGGCATACCACTATGATTCCATGATGAACATTGATTGAATTCATTGAGGTTCAATTTAAATTGAATTGTACTATTATAGTTCAAAATATTTTTTGGAATATTATCTATCTGTAACTTAGCTTCCACTTGTAATTGAATTATTTAGTCAAACTTTCATTTGTATTTGTTTTTATTCAATTATTTGCATTTTCCTCTTATATTACTGCTTCTCCACGTTTACTTAGATTTTCATATTACATTATTACTTTTATTGCCTTCAGGGGAAAGCAAACATTATCTGATCGACTGTCAGTCATTGTGGACGACCTACGATGTATTTATGCAGCCCTGGTAATTCGTTTCAAGCTTGATAGGGGAAGGTAATAAGAAACCGCTCCTTTAAGGTCATTGCGCAATTTAACGGCACGTTTTCTAACTTGAATAATTTGTGAGACATTTTTATAAATTACTTACCTATGCAAAAGGAGTTTGTATGGATCGTAGCATGTGGCGTTCTGTAGTTTCTGCCTACCGACGCCCATGGGAAGAAGGCGTGAGTTTATGAGTACTACCTATGTCGAATCAAGAACATGCTCCTGTGCACGCATCCTATGAAGATTTTAAATGAACTGTCCTTTCTAAACTATCCAAATACACCACCATAACAGCTGTTCTAGGGTACCACGAAGTCGCTCACACAATTAAACTGAGTTTAATCTAGTGATTAAACCCAAGAGGCCTGGCTGACCCTACCAGGGCGGCAGTAACATTAAATCTGTATTAGTTAAGTTTGATTAATAAAGTTCGTTTCTTTAGCGTATAACGTTTGCCTCAAGTTTTGGGAGGTAGGTACGTTAAAACCATACGGTGTGTGAGAGGGGGAAGCGGGGAGGCACCCAGACACCTTTTTGTCTAAATGTAATGAAATAAAAGTTTTACGTTTCAGTAATTCTTTGTTTGTAATTTCGAGTTAGGTCTTTTGTTTCACGTTAAAAGCAGGATTACTAAGGATTTGGGTATTTATTTTGTGTGAAAGGTTGTTGCCAGAATAAATAATAGTAACAGACAAGGGAGGTTAATGGATTCATGAACCTCTAAGTAGGATTTTGGTGACATCACACTATTACAACACTACAAACGTGATGTCACTTCAAATTAAAACGTATTGTCAAACGTCACGCCTACGCCTTTCACCTCTGACCTCCTGGTACTATTAAAGCATTGCCAATACAAAACACCAGTAGTCTAGTCACGTGCTTGAGCTATTGGATTTAAAAATGGCAGCTAGTGGATTGCATAGAGCTACAAGTGGGTTTAGAATTTATTAATATCATGCTAAAAATACTAGGCGCAGTTCGAGTTCGTGCCGTTTGTTTTCGTAAAAACAGATTGAAATTTTAAGTACTACGATTTCCGATACGACCGTAGCCATTGTATTTGCTTAACACTAGACTTAGTTCGCTCAATCTTATAAAGTAAGCTTTCACCGATTCTGGGGTAACTCAACCAACAGGGAATTAGTTTTTAAAGCACAAAAAAGGTGCATTAGGTCAATGTTCAGACTCCACAGTTTAGATTCTTGTAAGCCATTGTTTATCAAATACAAATTATTGACATTTCCTTGCTTATATATTTTTGAGGTAGCTGTATTTGTTAAAACCAATCCAGACTTGTTTACTAGAATATCATTTTATCACAAACGAACTCGTCCACAGAACAATAACTTGTGCGTAAAAAGGTCCCATACAGCATTGATGCGAAAAAGTGTTTTTTGTATGGCACCAATCATATTCAATCACATTCCTAGTTCAATTAAAGAATTAAACATAAACTTATTCAAGAAAAAGCTTAAATGTTTACTGTTGAATAAAGCGTATTACGACATTTCAGAGTTTTTGGCAGACAAATTGCAATGACTGTTTTTTTTTTTACTTTAGTTACTTGGTACTCGTTGACTGTGATTATGTCTTTTTCTTTTTGACACGTGACATTTTTGTATTAAGTATTTGAATTGTTATATTATTATTTTTTTTTTTTCTCACTTTTTTTGTTTATATTGATTATTGATGTAGTAAACTTATTATTATTATTATTTTTTAATATTTTTTCCTTTTGACATTAATATTTTCTTATTTTTTTTTTTTTGAGAAATTAAATTATTTTAATTATGTAACTTATTAATAAATTATGTTTAAATGCCATCCATAAATATTTGTACGCCTTCTGGTATAGCATAGCGCGCTTGTATATTTTTTTTATCAACTATTATTGTACCTATGTTAACAAATGATTAAATGACTTATGACTTATGATATTTTTTAGTTCTGAGCTGTGAGACGACATCTTAAAACTTTTTTGCTATTTGAAACAGATTTTCTTACGGTTTCTGACACTGCCATATCCGGTGGTCCTTTTGATGCAAGCTTTCTTCGATTGCGGTTTTTTTCATTTCTGAGCAGATTTACGACCAACATCAGGAATTATTTTGCCATTGTCAACTTCATATTAATTTTTAACCATATTTCTGTGGTTTTTCTTTAGGTCCTGCAGTGCGATTCTGTATAACCATCTCACCGTGAATACTTAGGTGAAGTGAGCGTGGAGTGAGCTGTCAATAGTGTCAATTCCTAGCAAAAACAAACTCACTTCACCTAAGTTTTCACGGTGAGATTTTTACAGAATCGACCGGCGGGTAGTGCTTTGTCAACTCTTGACAAGACACCAGAGTTACTGATCTAGCTAAACACGTTTTTGCACTATACGAATTGATATTTCGACTCGTAGTGAAAAGTAGAGGGTCGCGCTCATGCGCGTACACTCGCAGTGTGACGTAACACGTTAATTATTAAAATTATTATAAATATGATCTATCTTTTGAATACTCAACCACTACTCTAGCATTAAAAGTCTCGTAGTTATTAGCGGTTGAAATCTTTCACGTTTTTGTCGGTCAGAACCGAGCGAAAAGAAGTTTTCACGTCAAAATTGATCGTCTACAGGGCAAAAGCTTCTTCTCAAACAGAGAAGCAACGAGCAAAGATCTTCGCACTAGTTTACTGCGTATATTTTTGAGGGAGAAAATCTATATCTATATAATTGGCACTGTATCACTCTCCCAAAAATACTTTTCAAAAGACCGATGTCTTTTCTAATTACAATCGGTCGATACCCCCTACTCAAGCTTACCCTATAAACGGTACATTTTGTTCCCCAAAGTCCCCCCTAAAGTTGCATGCAAGTCCAACTTAATATGAATATCTTACGTAATTATGTTTGCCTGGTAAATATGGGTTCTCAGAATCGAACGACTACCCACGAAGTACACACATATGTACATGCATCGTGACATGATAAACTTTGCATGGCGCAGGTTATGGGAAAAAGCGAATTTTATAACATTGAAGCAATCTAGCGATTAACATTTCAAAAACAACCCGTGGCTATCAAGGTACTGGCTACAATGAGGATTTACATTAGGGTAAAGCAGGCAAACGTGCCCCAGTTGATAACGTGCTCCACTCGCGAAACTAACAAAATAATGCATTTTGTATTTGCCACGGTAATTTAATTCGAATAGATCAGAGACACAAATATGGCAGAGATCCAAGCAACACAATGCCGGTTTTTATTGATTTTAAGTAAGAAAAAGTGATTAAAACATATTTATAACTGTGTGAATTTGTTTTGTACATATCTGTTTTTAACCGACTTCATAAAGGAGGAGGTTCTCAATTCGTCGGAACCTTTTTTTTTTTTATTTTTTTTTTTTATGTATGTTCCCCGATTACTCGAAGATGGCTGGACCGATTTGGATTTTTTTTTTGTTTTATTCGAGAGGGTATACATCACAGTTGGTCCCATATAAAATTGATTAACTTTGCTTCGGTAGTTTTTGAGTTAGTTAGTCTCGCTTAAACTAAAAAACGGCTTGACCGATTTGAATATTGTTTTTTGTTTTATTTTCCTCTTTACCCCAGTAAAGAGGAAAATAAAACACCCCATCCAGTAAAAAAAAATAGGAAAAAAAAGAAATTGAAATTTTGACATGTTAACTTCTGGCGGAGCAACTAGTAATACAAAAAACTTTTTTACAAAAAAATACAACCGACTTCCAAAAACAACACTACAAAGTGAAAAATAACTTTAATTTCGTAAGTCGGAGTCTAGTTAAATGTATTTTCGTTTTTTGCCACCGACTTCCGAAATTAAAGTTATTTTTTACTTTGTGGTGTTGTTTTTGGAAGTCGGTTGTATTTTTTTGTAAAAAAGTTTTTATTACGTCCAGTTAAAGTAATATTTTTTTACTTTTTAAAGTTTAATTCTAAATCTAACCTCTTTTGACTTTCGTATAGGTACCTACAATTACGTTCCGTTTTCGGTAAACTTTTTTTGTCGTATTCAAGTGGAGCACTTTACCCTGAACATTGGATAATGTGCTCTGATCATCAAAACGTAAGAAGAATTTTTCAAAAGAGTCTTCTTCAAGAAAGTGAAGAAGAGTTACAAGCTCAGCGAATCTAGTGCAAAATGTTCTATTTACTAATTACTTTTTTATTCCTTAATGTTTAGTTTTAAGTAAAACCTGGAACGTTTGTTTGTAATAAGTAGTTAATAGTTTTGTTGTAAATATTGCACTAGAATTTGACCAAGGTTTTGAGATGTTTTCCCTTTGACACTACCACCCGTAACTCGTATCAATAAGCCAGGCCGTCACACTTACTCGTACACATATTAGTCCATATCTTGGAAACTACTTAGCTGATTTTGATGAAACTTGCACTGTTTTAAATTCAAGTGAATAAAAATAAGAATAATTTATTGTTTAAGAAATGAATGTAAGTGAATGAATGTAATGAATAAGAAGTGAATGTAAGCAAATCAAGAGCTAAGCATAAGCCTTGGACCACACACTTGGAAGACACACATACAGTGGTCACACCACCGCAAGTCCGGCAATGTCCCGCGGGAGGCAGCTAACGACTTTACTCGCTCACTTATTCCCTAAATCCCAAGGCGCGGATCTTCAAGCTCTTTTTATCAAACTTCGAAAGTCTAACAAAAGATTCATGTGTCTGGTATGTGACTTTATATGGTACCGTCTGGTTGTGTCTTGTGAATATCGATTTGGGGAAGGTCTCATCTGTAGTGCTATTCTGTAAACATCTCACCGTGATAACTCGGGTGAAGTGAGCGTGAAGTGAGCCGTCATTCCACATAATGCTAGGGGTTGACACTATTGACAGCTCACTTTAAGATCACTTCACTTATGTTTTCACGGTGATGTATTTACAGAATAGCACTACTGTCCCATTTCCGAAGACCTCGACCACTTAATTAACTGGTACTAGGAAAACATAACCCACCAAGTGCTAAGCATAACCCTTGGACCACACACTTGGAAGACACACATTACAGTGGTGACACTTCACTGACAGACAACGCATATCCTAAACCGCTAGGTCTGGAAGCATAAAATTTTGCAAAAGAGTTTCTTATGTAACGGAAGTGATCACCAAAGAAGGATTTTTTAAATTCATCCCCTGTTAAATAGGGGATGAAAGTTTGTATGGAAGTTTGTAATTTTTTCCGATGAAGAATCCCATCGGGCGCACGGTTTATGACTTAATATTAACCTCACCGACGTATCCCTACGTTGACGTCGTGGTGGGGCTTACGCGCTCCTGAACTCTGGGTCTGTATCGGTCGAGTTTACTTTGCTGTTTAGGTCTAGGGTGACGAGCCAGACCAAGAGAGATATATGAACCCACAGGGCAGCATGTGGCGAGCTGTTGGGCAGTAGCGACTCCACGGACTCTATTTCCCGGGAGAAGTCTTGTTCCTCACCTCTTTATTGCCTATAGTGGCCGGCTTTAGTGGAGATTCGCAAGAGCAAACGTGCTCGAGCGGAGGAAGGAAGTATTCCAGTAAGATGCTGGTGGGGGTCTATATACATATATAATAAGCAATAAGTAATAACAAGTTATTTATAAGCTGAGAAACTAGTTTGACTTTCGACGATCAAGCCTTCTTTCCTAGTTTATTTAGCGTCTTCTTCAGAATATTTTATTCTTCGTTGAATGCTGAGAATTTTATTGTACAAATTGGGTTAATTTTTATTACTCCAGTTTAAATAATAGAATAAGCTTAAGTTGTTTTAATTTATTACTGATCAAGAATTACTAATAGGAATAATATGTTGAAATGAATATTCATTATCTTTGTAGACTCTGTACTTTTACAGATAATCTAGTAATAGTTTAAATATGAAGAATTAACTAATATTCAGGTTCATGGCTTTCAAAAATAAGGTTTTAGAAATAATAGAAACATGTTAATGTACTTACTTAGTGTATTTCCCAAACACACAAAATCAAATATACTTTTACAATCACCACTCGGTATCCTTGAAACACAGCTAGAGATTAACACTCGTTTCTCGACGACTTATGCACGACCAAGTTTGCAGGATGGGCACGACAACCAAGATGGCGTTTTCCCCCGCCATTCTTATTGCGATACGCTGTGATTGGTTAGTCGTGCCATCTACAAACTCAGTCGGTACTAAAATAGTCAATACAATACTTTTAATATTAGAACAGATATAATTTTAACATAGCTAATTGAATAAAATACGATATTATTTATTATTGATAACAGTCGGCCATCCAAGGTACATGTATACGTCCTCGTGTAAAGAAAGCACAAAAAAATACCAACAAAACAAATAAAATTATAGCTGAATCATCAATCAATAGCTGATCAACGACAAAAATAATTATAACAAAAACAGTAGCACAATACATCATCACTGTGGAGTACCTGTTACGAAAAGTGTAAAGAAAATAAATGTAGGATTTACTAAACAATTGTTAACAACACTGATTATTAATTGAATTTTGGACATTATTTCATGGCCCTCTATAATTAATAACGAGCGTTGTTTCATGGCTCGATGTACTTATACGGGCATTATTTCATGGCCCATTTTAAGTATCTGGCATTATTTCATAGCCAGAGTTATTTATTTATTTAAATCTCCCTTACAACTATCATTACAGGCATCCACCTAATGTGACAGTGCGGTCATTTTACAAATCTATACCAACTTATTTACAATTTAAGTTCAATAAGGACTAAAACAATCATCTAAAAAGTAATAGGAACGTTAATATTATTATAATTGACCTCAGTGGACATTATTTCATGGTCTAAGGGTCTGGAAAGGTTGTGTATTAATTTTGGGCATTATTTCATGGCCCACTATAGTTAATAACGAGCGTTGTTTCATGGCTCGATGTACTTAAACGGGCATTATTTAATGGCCCATTTTAAGTATCTGGCATTATTTCATAGCCAGAGTTGACCTCAGTAGACATTATTTCATGGTCTAAGGGTCTGAAAAGGTTGTGTATTAATTTTGGGCATTATTTCATGGCCCACTATAATTAATAACGAGCTTTGTTTCATGGCTCGATGTACTTATACGGGCATTATTTCATGGCCCATTTTAAGTATCTGGCATTATTTCATAGCCAGAGTTGACCTCATTAGACATTATTTCATGGTCTAAGGGTCTGAAAAGGTTGTGTATTAATTTTGGGCATTATTTCATGGCCCACTATAATTAATAACGAGCTTTGTTTCATGGCTCGATGTACTTATACGGGCATTATTTCATGGCCCATTTTAAGTATCTGGCATTATTTCATAGCCAGAGTTAACCTCAGTAGACATTATTTCATGGTCTAAGGGACTGAAAAGGAAAATCTGTAGGTAAAACTGAAATATATGAAGATTTGTTAAACTCAAATTGAATACTTAATGATATTCACATTTTAGGTTATTCGCTGTTATTGCCAGACGATTTGAGAAAGGATATCAGAAGAGATGTCACAGAAATACTGATAACCCATGTCTCAGTGACGCCATCTAGCATAATATAGCAAAATTAGCAAAGTTTGACCAGGTACACTCTTACCGACATAAACCTTTGATTAACAACTGTCAGATAGTTTGACTTATCTATGAAAGTTATTTTAATTTATCGAAATATTCGGTAATTTATAAAATACTAACGAAGTAAGCCAAAGTTAGGTCCAGTCGTTTTACCATAACGAGATTTGGAATATTGTATTGCTCAACTCTGCATTTTTCTTAGAAAATATGTTTTTTTTTTTAGTGGATACGAATGCGACTTGACATGCAGACGTACAACACTAGCTCTAAGTACTAGTCTGAGCGACTTCTACCCACTAGGACCTATTTATCGGATTACGATTTTGTTCGCTTTATGTAAATAATTTTACGGCTTGCAGTATTAAAAGTCAACCAGGCCTTAATTTTGTCACAAGTTGAAACAGCTGTCAAATAAGACTGGCTAGCATCCAGGGGAGTATCTTCAATTAATTTCTATTGGGTAAAATTTGTAATTTGTGACAGGTCTTGACTGTTAGAAAAAAAACAGAAAAGCCGTCTGTCAGTTCGGATATAGGCTAGTGACAGTAAGAAAAATACGTTATAAATTTTAGTATGTAGAATGGTTGCGAGCTAAGCTAAAAGTATCAAAGTTCAACTTAGTTTTATAAATGATTTTAGGTTAAGTATTAAATATTTTTAAGCAATAATTACATAAAATAAACCAATTGAACTTGAATCGAACAAGTGAAATTGAATGCACAACAGAGCGCGATACGTTACGACTAAAGACGATGAAGTCACTCGAGCCGCCATTACTGTGTGCCCCGTTTTGACTAAGTATAAAAATTAAATTGAGTTTTAAATATTCAAAATTATTTTTGTTTTAATAAATGATTTATGTTTTAAGGTAACTAGACTGCAAGGAACTTATTCGGTTTCCTAAAGAATTGTCAACTAGCCTGTTCAGCATTCACTAAGCTTGGACCCGATAGTCTAATACCGAATAGAACCGATTGTTCGATGTATGTCCTTGTTAAACGTGTTGTTCATGCCCCATTGAACATCAGCTACTTGGATACTCATTCCATTTATTTTCAGGGGAGCCAACACACTTCATCTTACAATTTGATTTAACGTCATAAAACTGAGGATCTTTTAGAATAGAATACCCACTCTTTATTATGTACACCATACGAATTATAGATATACCTAAATGTAGAAACGACAATAAATGCTAATTTTGTTGTTGTGTTCATAATGTAGAATTCCAACTATCCCGACCATACTATCATGAGCCTGCTGCAGGGATGATGACCTCATACAATCCCATTGCTACAAGCTTACCTTCGGAGCAACAACTACTTGAGTTTAATATTACTAAATAATTTAAGTTTATTTATTTCGTAATCAACAGTTTTTAACACATCCATTTTAGAGGCTTTCTTTAAAATATGGAGATATAGATATACCTGTAACAGAAGACCTCCCTCTTCCATGACTATGTGTATACAAACAAAGCCTGTTTGTTAATGACAGAATCAATAACAAAATAAGTACAAAGAGATTTAATAATTTAATATAGTAGGTACATACATAGTCACATTACAGGTATTTAACCCACCATAAGAAAAACCTTGCAAAAACGCGTTCCTATTCTAACTACGGGATCCTAAGTCGCGAACCCAGTTGTTCTGACGACAACAGTGCCAAGAAGCCGCACATTGTGTGTCAGAAGTGTAGTTCCGATCACACTACTTCGCGCACTCTTCGGTGGCAATCGGAGGTTCCGAAACACTACGTTAGCTACGGTGCATGGTGAATCTTTTTCTTTTTTTTTTTTGAACGAGTTATTACCGGGGCAAAAAGAGAAAAATGCGTAGGCGAGAACTAGATGGAATGAGGTGTTTTTAACCTTTTGCATTTGATTATTTACTCGTATAACATCATTTTAGAATAAATTTTAAATTGGCTGTTTTTCAGAAATAGAACTACATATAATCGATAGTACCTATTATAGTATTATTTCTGTAAAACATTGATAATTTTATTTTCATAGATGATGAATGACTTAGTGAGGTATTAAATTTTGATGTAATCTAGGAGTTTATGAGAACTGAACAATTTTTTTTTGGCTTGTCTGCTAGGAAAGTTGTAGCTTCGCTACTGTTGTACTTGAAGATTATTAAGACTAACTCGAGTCTAGAAGTATATTTTGATTGACACTAAGTATAACTTGAACCTACATTTCGAAATGTTAACAACGTAATTGATGAGCATTGACTTCCAAAATCTTTGAACGTTATGGATAAATCGTTTTTCGACAACGGGGTAGTTTTCAACCGTGCCTACATCACTCCTATCCTTTTACTCACGTGACCTTTCTCTCTTCAGTGGTCGGAAGTTTACCATAGCACTGTTCCGCCACATGACCAGCTTGACCTAAGTATTGTAATAAATTGCTAAGTCACGTAAATGATGACGAATATGCCAATTCAATAGATAGCTAACTAAGATCAGTTTTAATAGAAAAATGTTATTACACAGTACCTAGACTGTGTAAACAAGCATATTACAAATTAGAGAAATAATATCCAAGATAAGAATGCTTGGAAATATGCTGGTCCTGCTCCATAGGACAATCTAGATTCTAGAGTCAGACAAAATCAAACTGGTTGCTAATCTAATTTAATTTAATGTTCACCAACTCAACAGCACTAGAGGAGCTCGTGGCTAAGTAATAACAGCCGCACGAGTCAATCCATCAGGCCAAGCTACGCTTGCCCGGGGTTGGTGAGTTATGGGCGATCATCTTTACATACAAAAACTCCTTGGCGCCCCGGAAAGCACGTTTAATCCGTTGGTCCCGGCAGTCATTCGTGGATCTTTTACAGTCGTTACGGGTCGTCAGAAGCCCGAAAGTCTGACAATCAGTCCTACCAAGACGTATTACCCAGTTACTGGGTTGTGGAGGTCAGATAGGCAGTCGCTCCATGTAAAATACTGATATTCAGCTGCATCCGGTTAGACTGGAAGCCGACCCCAACATAGTTGCTATAGGCAGATTAATTAACCGCTTAAGGACGTGGCGGTGAACGGGTACAACAGCAAACCAACTTTGTGCTTTTTAGTGCCCTGACAGGGTTCATGCACATGTGGATATACGCGTATTATTGTATTTGTAGAATGTGTAATGTGCATGACAGAAAATAAATAAATATAATACGCTCGTTGTTGAATTTTGTATTTCGAGCATTTCATAAATACGAAAGGAGTTTGTTATGGTTATCAAACAGCTGGCTCAGCACCTATAATCTAGCCAACCTTTCGTCGATGCCACGGAAAATGCACTCGACTTTATGAAGCCACCTGTCATTGTCTGATCCCGTTTACTTGGGTCAAACTGGGGAATCGTGTTGTTCAGGGAACTTAATTTATCTGCACCATCATTCTAAATTTTAAAACAACAAGTTCCGAAAGAGTATAATCCTACTGAAGAAGTCGACTCACCTGTGGTCTTATCTTCAACTGTGGCTTGCACGTCTCTCACCATGCTGGCTCGCGGGTGCCGTACTGAGCTACGCGAACGGCAGCTGTTACGACTTCTTGGCGACTTGCAACTCGCACGGCCAGAAGAGACATGTCCTAATGCTCTGCAGGGCAGTCCGCACGACTCGTTGCTCGGCGGCTTGCAGGGCTCGATGCTTGATGGCCCGCAGGGCTCGTTGATCGGTGGCACGACCGGCTTGATGCTCGGCGGTGCGCCGGCTCGATGCTCGACGGTGCGCCAGCTCGATGCTAGACGGTGCGCCGGCTCGATGCTCGAAGGTGCGCCGGCTCGATACTCGACGGTGCGCCGGCGCGATGCTCGACGGTGCGCCGGCTCGATGCTCGACGGTGCGCCGGCTCGATGCTCGACGGTGCGCCGGCTCGATGCTCGACGGTGCGCCGGCTCGATGCTCGACGGTGCGCCGGCTCGATGCTCGACGGTGCGCCAGCTCGATGCTCGACGGTGTTCCGGCTCGATGCTCGACGGTGTGCCGGCTCGATGCTCGGCGGTGCGCCGGCTCGATGTTCGGCGGTCCACTCGGCTCGATGCGCGGCGGTTCGCAGGGTTCGATGCTCGGCGGTCAGCTCGCCTCGATGTTCGGTGATCCACCCGGCTGGATGCTCGGCGGTCTGCTCGCCTCGATGTTCGGTGATCCACCCGGCTCGATGCTCGGCGGTCCGCGGTGGCGTGTATGAAAGTAACATAACAATCGTAATGAGTTAATATTGCAAACACCAAATACCGCCAATGTTGAAACATCCACCTAATATTACACCTCGTGGTTGTACAAAATAAAACTTTAAAGTAGAACAATTGAAACAGACCATTTCCTATTGTATATTTATAGGTCTGTATGCGTTTGCATATGCGTTTCCGGTCGAAGCGTACTGAACGAGACAATAGAAATTTTGTTAATACGTCTGGGGACGTTTAGTGTAGTGTGAAAGTGTTAAGAAAAATTCTAATAGCATAGTTAAGCAGCGTTTTATTACAACACAATAAAAAAAAAAACAGCATTTCAAATTGTTTTTACTTTAAATAAGAATTTCAAATGCAATTTTACAGCCAAGAACCAAAACAATTGTTAACGTAGGTAGCAGTATATATATTATATTTTCCATTATCATTCATCATTATTTTTTTATCAAGAGGACAAATAAAATATCACAATGGTTTAATACTCAGGCATAATAATAGATAATTAATTAAGGATAGGTACAAAAAATATTTAACTGGCCAAAACAGGAATCTTTATCCCACTTCTGAGATGTAGACTCTGTACTTTTACAGATAATCTAGTAATAGTTTAAATATGAAGAATTAACTAATATTCAGGTTCATGGCTTTCAAAAATAAGGTTTTAGAAATAATAGAAACATGTTAATGTACTTACTTAGTGTATTTCCCAAACACACAAAATCAAATATACTTTTACAATCACCACTCGGTATCCTTGAAACACAGCTAGAGATTAACACTCGTTTCTCGACGACTTATGCACGACCAAGTTTGCAGGATGGGCACGACAACCAAGATGGCGTTTTCCCCCGCCATTCTTATTGCGATACGCTGTGATTGGTTAGTCGTGCCATCTACAAACTCAGTCGGTACTAAAATAGTCAATACAATACTTTTAATATTAGAACAGATATAATTTTAACATAGCTAATTGAATAAAATACGATATTATTTATTATTGATAACATCTTTTTATTATTATTACTTTAAAAGAGTATCAGTTATAAACAGACTTTTGAATTATTTTATCCTAATTACTTACCTTTTCAACACCACTAATGAGGCCTCATTACCATCTGCCTAGACTTTTTCCAACTAAGTTGGAGTCGGCTTCCAGTCTAAAGCTTTGGTTTCCTAGGAAAGTGGCCGTAACGCGGCCGTCATGAACATCTATCATTTTCACCAGTATTTGACATTAAGTCAAAACCCGAACCCCAAAGATTTAAATCGCTAGATTTGCATTCAACGTACTTAGTCACAAGAAAAAGTGGCCATACTGAGAAGAGTGAGCTCACACATTAATATATATTAGGTCTTTACCTATGAAATTGCCGTTCTGTAGTACTGGCCATTTCAAATCAAAATAATTTTTGTTTGGCTAAGAATTCTAATTTCAAATTAATTTTATTTTAAAAACATGGATTTTTTTTTCCAAAAGTAGTCATTTGTTTATTGATTAGTGTTACATTTTCATCGCATTTCAATCTTTTTCGTCATCATGGATACGTTAAAAATTCGAGTAATTATGGAATATGAGTACCGTCGTGGCAGCAACGCGGCACAAGCGGCACACAACGTCAACGACGTTTACGGAGCTAACACTACAAACCAACGCACCACTTGTTATTGGTTTGCTCGCTTCCGTTCTTCGTTAAATGAAGGAATTTTGAACCGCATTGTTACCTGCGATGAAAAATGGATTCTGTTTGATAACCGCAAGCGCTCAGCAAGTTGGTTGGATCCTGGTTCAGCACCTAAACAATGCCCTAAACGAAAACTTACCCCTAGAAAAGTGATGGTCACTGTTTGGTGATCTAGCGCCGGTATGATTCATCACAGCTTCTTACCAAACGGGGTGAGCATTACTTCAGATGTGTACTGTGAAGAACTGACAATGATGGAGAAGCTGGCACATCTCCAACCAGCATTGGTCAATCGTTCGTCTCCGCTGCTCCTGCACCACAACGCGCGACCTCATACTGCACAGCAGACGGTCTCCAAGTTGCAAGAACTGGGGTTGGAAGCTCTCCGTCATCCGCCCTACTCACCAGACCTTGCGCCTACAGACTACTACTTTTTCCAGAATTTGGATAACTTCTTGGCGGGAAAAAAATTCAATACCCGAGAGGCAGTACAAAATGCCTTTGAAGAATTTGTTGCCTCCCGTCCAGCTGATTTCTTTAAGAAGGGCATCAATAAACTGCCACTGCGTTGGCAAAGATGCATTGATTGCATGGGTGATTACTTCGATTAATACAAATAAAAAATGCATGAAAAAAATTAGTTTCAATTTTTTCATACAAAACGGCAATTTCATAGGTAAAGTCCTATTATTTACATATTATTTATAAAATATTAAATATTTTTTTTTAATTTGCTTTTTCATTCTTCGTTTCCATGATAATCAAGTGAAGTCACTGCGTCATTGCGTGTCTGAGGTGTCAAAACGAAACAGAAATGCGACTAGCTTCTAACGCGGTAGGGCGAATCTAACGATTTAAACCTTTTTGTCATCATTTTTATGACAGCCGTCACTACGGCCGTTAAGTGCGGCTACTGCTCTTCTAGGAAACCGTAGCTTAACCGGGTGCAGCTGAATACCAGTATATTACATGGAGCGACTGCCTAACTGACCTCCATAACCCAGTTACTGGGGAAGACGATACCCCTTGGTAAGACTGGTTGTCAGACTTTGAGGGTTCTGACTACCCGTAACGACTGTCAAACATCGTCAAATGACAGTCGGGACCAACGGCTTAACGTGCTTTACGAGGCATGGAGGGGTCTCGATATATAATGGATGGTCACCCATCCACGGACCAACGTCTGTTAGCGTAGGTTAACCTTCGATGGACCCATGCGGCTGTTATTATTTAGCTACGAGCTAATGAGGTAAGCTTTTATAATATTCATAACTAGCTGTTGCCCGCGGCTTCGGCCGCGCGGTATTTCGGAAACTATCCCACAGTAACGTACTACCGGGAAATCCTTCCTTATTCCTTGTTTACATTATAAAGGGAACCTCTGTGCAAAATTTCAGCGTTCTAGGTCCAAGGGTTTGGGCTGGGCGTTGATGAGTCAGTCATCAGGACTTCTCTTTTTATTTATATAGATTTTCGTCAGTAATTAAAATGTCTCTCATGTATATTTCAGGTTTGCCTAACTACATAATGCAGTTTCAGATACTTATTGGAGCTTTTTGAAAGCTCCTTACCATTTAAATTATAATTTCTGTCTATTAAAATACATCTTCTTGTCTATGATTATAATGTGTGCTTAACCATTTTACCAACCTACATGGTCCAGGTCTTCACATGATCTGACCAAGATTATGTCTGGACTTTAAAAGAGACTGTGACCTCTGAGTTTGTTTCGGCCTTTCTCCTCAGAGTCGTCAGATAGGAAACGCAGACCCATCTGGTTAAAAAAAAATTGGTTGACGTCTAAAAAACAGTGTTTAGAAATAAAATAATTTATAATTTTTACTATTGGTGTCTGAATAAATAAGTCAGGGAAGCTGTGTATACATTAAATCTTAGTTAACTTTAGAGCAAGTTTGCACACAAATATTTAAACCTAGACAAATAAAGTACAAATCTACATAGTTACTGGTTACTAAAAATATTCGAATAAACTACAGCGGTACAGGTGGCAGCTACTTATGAGCTTACCCCTTCTGCGTGTGTAGCGAGTCGTAACGCCGCCATTTTGCAAAATATGAACGTAAACACTTTACAGCGCTAGTGATGCGACTCGTGTCGATATAACCTAAGTATGCCGATAAAACTGAAGCTGGAAATGCAGTAGTAAAATATGGAGTTATGTTGTGTTTTAGTATATTGGATTTTGTATAGATAAAAACTTAAAAAAAAAAACAACCGATTTCCAAAAAAAACACTAGAAGTCGGTGTTTTTGGATCTGTATTTTAGTTTTTTGCCACCGACTTCTGAAATTAAAGTTATTTTTCTCTTTGTAGTGTTTTTTGGAAGTCGGTCGCTTTTATTCATGACACAAAATAATATAATAAAAAAAAATTAAATTAACATTATCATTTTATCTATTATCATTTATTTATCTAAGTTACAATAGCCTAATGTTAACCGCTCATCACCTTTTACAAAATATTGCTTTTCCCGATGCAGGGGCGTTAATTGAGGAGTTCACCTAGTAAGAATCAGGAGAACTGGATCTGATGGTGAAGTCACAATGCATATGATTGTGACGAGCATAAATTGCTTAGCAACCATATCAAAGTAAACGAATTGCAACCCGTGAAATACTTGGGTATAATTTCGATGACCATCTGTGGTCTTCATCATCAGTTCCACTGTCCAAATGGAGAAAAACTACCCAAATCGCTATAGGTGTGCCTTTAAAATTTGAGGGTTTCCCTCGATTTCATGGGATTTCTTTATCAGATTATATTATTATTAGATTTTATTATTTTTTACTTGGTGGCAATGGGACCACTTCAAGAGCCTTTCAAAAAAAAAAAATGTAGCAAATCCGTTTATAGATGACGGAGTTATGGCCGAACATACATAAAGAAAATATATAAACATCCGAATTGAGAACCTCCTCCTTTTTGGACGTCGGTTAAAAACTTAAGAGATAGAATGAATAATGATTGAGTTTAAAGATGTGAATGGTGCAGTGGCAGAGCTGCAGTGTACTTTGTGTAAAAGGGTTCGATTTCCGCGTACGTGCACCTTAATATAAATTAAATTTTTCTTTAACCTGAATCTGTGTGTGCTCGTAAAAGTTGAACTGGTCTAGTTCTCTGCAGTACATGAGCCCCCTAATTACTAATAGTCAGTGGAAATTGACATAATCAAGCAGATGGGTTAATGATCGCAGTTGGTTTATGTCTCGAAACCGGGCAAAAACAGCCAACCCACTTAACGACAATTCCAACAAATATTATCAAACAATATCTCCTATATTTACTTGCAATAAACCACCAAGACGATGTTGATGTATTTACTAAGACCAATGTACTATCAGACAGCGTCTAGACATCAGTATTATTAACACAAAAGGTTCCTTAAAAGCCCTGTGGACGCTTGACAGTAATTTGATTTTAAATTGATTGAATTTCAATTGTGTCTGCTAATTAGCGCGCGACGGGTTAATAATCGAAATAAAATTTTGGTTTAAAAAGTATATACTTTTTGTAAATAAATTAGATTAGGTTGTAATAAATACAAAAATATTAAGAAGATGTAGGCATTTAATTAAGCATTGGTATTACAGAGTGGAAACGAAACAAGTAGGACTATTCAGTATTTTCAATCACTATCGATTTTCGATTTCCGATTCCGTTTTGCTGTCGTCAGAATCATCTTGTACATTGATTATTAATTCAAAATCGAGATCAAAATATTTCAAGTAGTCTTTTTCAATTTTTTCAACATGATCACAAGTTTTCTGCCACGTTTTACTGCTAACTTCGCCCAGATTTTCATTGATCAGTCTTTCCGCATTCGTCATGTTTTGCTCGATATTTTTAGATGCGACGTAATTTTTAACTATCCCCCAAATATTTTCAATCGCATTTAATTCTGGGTGATATGGGGGAAGGCGTAAACCATCAAAACCCTTGCTCGTTATAAAATCGTCAATCTTGTAGATTACGTGTTGGGCTTTGTAGTTCTTTATTATATCGTACAATTCCAATTTAAGAAGAGATTCATCAAATGCTATATACCCTTATCCGTGAGCCATTGCTGCATATCGGCTTTCTTTGTAGATTGCGTCGGTAGTCGTTCAGCCCTTGTGTTGTGATAAGATGCATTGTCTAAGACAATGACAGAGCGCGGAGGTAAATTGGGTTGCAATTTTTCATTTAGCTACTTTACATAGTTATCATAGCTCATATTATTTGAATGATAATCACCAGCTGTTGAGTTGGCCTTGTAAACCAAAGAAGCATTTTCAATAAACTACGGAAACTATGGAAAACTCATCTTCGTTTTGTTGCCATGCTGACCTTACTCCGTGAAACAATTTGGCGCGAACTAAAAACACTACTGATCCGGACCGTGTCCCGAACTCCCGATCGACACTGAGCGCTCTCGAGGTTACGCACACAATAACAATGTGCATGTGCACGCTTGACAACATTCATAGCCAAACGGACTTCGTGACATAGAACCCCTGTAACAGATGTCTGTATTCTACGGTACCTCGTAGCAAATATACTTTTGCTACACGGTTTTTGTGGGTTTTGTAGTCAAACTAGGACTTATTACGTGGTTTTAAATCTGCTGGAAAAAACTTAAGGAATAGATAGTTTATTGTATAGGTGAAAAAGAGTAATTTATGTAATAATGTTAAAACAAAGGAGCTACGTCTGCCAAAAAACTGCTATTCATTTTGGTAGAGGTAATATTTCATGTAAAAAAAATATTTCTGTGAATAAACACTTTTTAATACATATATTTTTTAGTAGTACAGGTTTTAGTCCTGGATCCAATATAAATCTGTATTTTTTCAGCAGCTTCATTATTTACAAAACACAAATTAAAAAAAAACTTAAATAGCTTGTTTTGGCTTTGTTACCGAAGAAGAATTTATTGATCAACAGGCTTCCTCGCCTCAGTGCGTGTTAGAGATATCAGACCATTATTAGACCTGGTTCCTTCATATACATTTACTGCAATAACCGTTCTTGACCCGTTCATCACACAGGACTTTGAAAATCCTAATTTCATCACTGATGATGATATAAACCCTAGGCCAACTACCAACAACTTCGCTCAACAACCACATTTTACTCTGCTACAACAAAACTTCTCCCAACACTACTAGTATCGTTAGCATAAGGATTTTACGATGTGCCGTGGATGTGTAATACGAGTGAGACGGCGACTTTGCATGCGGCGACCCGATTTACAACACCTAGTGTTACAGGCATGGCTACTGCTAATGTAGGCACCACCACTTGTAGGGTGGCTAAGAAACGTCTAGCTATGCTACGCTATACTCTGCTGTAATAATACTAACTTTTATTTCGACCTACAAAGTATCAGAGGAACAAAAATTAAAAAAATAATAATATAAAAACACATACAAATAAGAAAACCATTTACATTTTGGCTGTGTTAAATTATTAGCGATTACCCTACACTTTTAGAATATTTTGTATGTTATAATTTTTTTGCCAAAACTGTACGTTAAATCATTTATGTTTATAAAATAGTTAAATATTTCTCATGTAAGTGAAATTTCTTATGGGAAATAATAAAGACATCTCTAACCTGAAAACCACATAAACATATTACAGACTTCGATTGCTCAGTATGTGAACCATGGTTCAAGTACTGACAATCGATACCACTGCGCAAATACCCTCAGGATGCCGCTGAAGCTAGCCCGAACCTTGCGCACCAGGGATGTGCATCGTTTTCGCATAGTAGAATGGAAACAATCTACTTGCAACTCGGCGAACATCCCTGATGCGCTGCAGAATCGGGGCAGCTTCATCAACACCCTGAATGCATTATTATATATTGCTATGCAGTGTTCTATTTAACTATGCTCTGCTCATCTATATCTATCCATACTTAATAATTATAAAAGCGAACGTAACTCTCTTTGTCACGCCTAAACTACGGATACGATCGTTATGAAATTTGACAGAAAGGTAGCCTGGAGAAGGACATAGACCTTTCATCCTGTGAATTTGTATTAAAAAACTTTTTAAAAAAAAAATACAACCGACTTCCAAAAACAACACTACAAAGTGAAAAATAACTTTAATTTCGGAAGTCGGTGTCTGATTAAATGTATTTTCGGTTTTGCCACCGACTTCCGAAATTAAAGTTATTTTTCACTTTGTAGTGTTGTTTTTGGAAGTCGGTTGTATTTTTTTTTTTAAGTTTTTATTTTTCACTTTTTAGTGGGTCTGTTTATAATTTGTATAAGTTACAATAGTCTAATGTCAATTGCTCATCACATGTTACAAAATATTGCTTTTCCCGATGCTGGGACGTTAATTGTTGAGGAGTTCTGCTGTTAAGAATCAGGAGAACTCTTCAACAACCACTCACCACACGCATTGTGTGAAGAGCGGAAATTGCTTAGCAACCATATTAAAGTAATCGAATCGCAACCCGTGAAATATTTATCATTGAGTAGTTCCGGTAGCCATCTGTGGTCTTCATCATCAGTTCCACTTCACCAAGTGGTGCTTTCCGAGAGCAAATGCACGAGCTACTATAAAAATTACCCAAATCGCTATAGGTGTGCCTATAATATTTGAAGAGTTCCTTCGATTTCTCCAGGATCCCATCATCACAATAGGATTTTGACAAAAATGGGACCATTTGGGAAGTAAACCCTTTCCAACGAAAAAATATTTTTTCAAATCGGTTGGCAAGCGACGGAGTTATGCGCGAACAAACATAAAAAAAAAAAAAAGAAATACAAACATCCGAATTGAGAACCTCCTCCTTTTTTAGAAGTCGGTTAAAAAATAATGAAATACAAAGTACACACAGGACACAGATGAAGTCGTTTGCAAGAGCTAATGCGTACTTAGTACAAAACAAAGTCGTTTGTCGTGTCAGTCTGTTTGTCCGCTTAGATCTAGCGGTTTTCAACACCATATTATAGAGAATTTATTCCGGACTAGAAATCGATGTTTACGCACATTAGTAAATTGTACCCGTGCGAAGCATGGGAGGGTCGCTAGTCGATTTTATAATGAGCAAACAATGGGGTTGTCTACCGGAAGCTTTGCCGCAGGAGAGCGCTATGTGTTTGTCACTCTTGTCAAAATCATCTTGAAGACAAAGCGACCACTCGAAGACAAGAAAAAACAATTACTTAACACCATCTCGCGGCAAAGTTTTCAGCAGGGAACTCCATTGTCAGCTAAATTAAACTAACAAACAGCGCCATCTACGCGGAACTAATTTGGCAGTTTTCTTTCCCATTTAGACTAGCTGCTCTGTGCTACCATAGCAAAGCTTTGTTTGAAATAAAGCACGATCAACACGATATGCTTGCCCACCCGTTTGTTCTTCAGTCTATCTCACAAACGTCACACAGCATAGCTTGATGTTGATCAGTCACCCTTATATCGCCTACTGGTTGCTAATATAGGCGACCGCCGCTCGTATGTATTAGGCTTAACGTCTGATTTTTATTGTTGGACGTGGACATTGTATGGTTCGTGTGAACAGGCGGCATTTCTTTTGACGATAAGATGGTTGCATTTCTAATCAAGTACCTACTCATTGTAAGAAAGAGTGTGGCAAAGATTCTTGATTGTTTTTGCAGTTTATAAAACTTACAACAAAAAAAAAATACGCCTTCCAAAAAAAAAGAGTACAAAGTGAAAAATCACTTTAATTTCGGAAGCCGGTGTCTTTGCCACCGACTTCTGAAATTAAAGTTATTTTTCGCTTTGTTGTGTTGTATTTTTTGGAAGTCGGTTGTTTTACTGTGATCTAAATTACATGAAAGTCATACAACGAATAGGAAATATAGTGCAGATTACGAAACAGTTAAGAGTTTTTTATGGGTTTCATAGTAAAATAGCGAGAAATCGAGGTTTAAACCCAAGTGGTCCGAAAGGGTCAGTCTCTTCCAAGTGGAAATATCCTCACGACGTAAACGTCGTGAGGATATTTACCGTTTATCAAGCTGATGTCTGCATCAGCTTGATAAACGCTTGATGTCTGCGTCAAATTTTATACTTAAAGATACAGATACAGTTACTTAATCAGTGAAATTTAAAAAGTGCTCAAGCATCCGCGAGGATTTTTCCGCTTGGTGGAGACGGACTCAAAAGGGGCGGGTCAAGATCAAGGCCGTTGTCAGAATTTTGATGTTTGACAGCTCGCCACCTGAAGGGATAACAGTGACAGGAAGTTATTATAACATCGTCATTAGTACTGGGCGACCGAGCTCTGCTCGGGTGAAAATAGAGAAAACGAATTTTCCTAGAAACAAGACCCAGCTAGATCGATTTTTCACCCCCGTAAACCCCTATATTGCAACTTTCAACGAAATCGTTAGAGCCGTTTTCGAGAACGAATTATCATCTTTTGTGGAAATTCAATATAATTTGTTCCCCGTTTAACTCGCTTTATCTCCCAACTATCTCAGAACTACAGTACAGGTACTTAGCAGAACCTCCCAAGTTCTATTGTGAAACACTTACTCTGGGACTTTAATGCGCGCAGTTTAAATGATCCGTATCTTAACCATGCGGGACTTGAACCGAACTCAAGAGTGCATTACATCCGCTACTTTACTGCACCGAATGCGAGATGCATTGCATATGAATACATACTGGCAGAGTGCTTAAAATACTTTGTGAATTCTTAATGCTAAATAATTAATTACAGAACAGTCTACAAAATATTTTAGAGCTAACTAAACAGCCGTGCTGATCTAACGTCCTACAAAGTACACCTAAAGCTTTAAATGTTTAATTAAAATCCACACAATGCTACGTAGAATCGGTTCCGGTTGTTATACGAACTTCGTGGACGGCTAGAGAAGCAAGAATGGAAATAGATAAATAAGCCCACCAGGTTTTAAAAGCCAGATGGCGACACGTAACTGATAAAGCTTGTAGCCGTGGATGGGTGACCATCTTTACATACCCAGACCCCTCTCCGTGCCTCAGAAAGCACGTTAAGTCGTTGGTCCCGACTGTTATTCGTGGAGCTTTGACAGTCGTTACGGGTCGTCAGAAGCCCGAAAGTCTGACAACCAGTCTTACCACTGGGTATCGTATTAATTACCCAGTCTCTGGGTTGTGGAGGTCAGATAGGCAGTCGCTCCATGTAAAATACCGGTGTTCACCTGCATCCGGTTAGACTGGAAGCTGACCCCAACATCGTTGGGAAAAGGCTAGGCATACTCTATTATTAAGTGTGGCTGGACGCAGCCATACTTGACAATAAAGTCTAAAAGTAAGTAAGTAAAGTTAAGTTAGTTCAGTTAAGGCTGATTTTTCAATAAACCTTTTATCTGGAGATTTTTTTTTTTTTTCAATGTAAATTAGTATATATTATTATAATAAATTACAACGAAAGATTCATAATTGTATGTACATATTAAATAAACTAACAGATTTAAAATAATAATATGTACATGGTATATAAAAAAGGAGGGGAAAGGATCATAGGGCATCAAAAAATTCGTCCGCATCGCTGTCAACAGGAAAAGTGCCCAAAAGGCTGGCAGCATTGCCACGTTGTATGGCAATGCTGATTCTTTGGCCAAAAAATAGGCCAGCCCTCTGGTCACGTGAGGAGTCGACCAACCGTTTAGCGATCTCTTGAAAAACCAAGTGTGCACTCGGACCCCGGCCCTAGTGTTTCAACCCCAAACGGCTCGAAAATATAACTCCCAAAAATATTTGAATATTTTCGCCGTTTGAGGTTTTCCGCACCTGCAGCAGCCGCACCAGCACAGCCCACTGTACTAGGAAGGTGGGATGGCGCAAGGGTATCGACACATGTTGCATCCCATACCAAAGGCCGACCTAACATCCAAGGCATTATGGTCATTCCGTCAGGTCTCTTTCCATCGTCGCGTGCCAAGCCGCTGGGTTCTAAAACAGCTGGCACCCCGGCGGTGACAAGAGCACTACGGATGATGTCATTAATGCTAACGTGCCGTGCTATCCGGCTTGCACTCTTACTGCAAGATAGGCCATGATGTCCGAGGCAGTCGACAGCTTCACCGCACTGGCAGCGATGCGGAGCCCCGCAAGGAGCGCCCAGACGCAGACAAGTAGCGAGCCGGAAAGTGGACCCATCATAGTACCTATGTTGGGTGACGGTAGTGCTTGAAACCAGAGGCCCGACTCCCACTCACCCACAGCCAATAAGCGGGCACGCTCAGCAGCATTGGTGGATGTATTGATAAGATTATTCCGTACCAACCTGCAGAGCGGCTCATCCCACTGTCTCTGGAGAATAAATATGACAGTTTGAGACATTTTCTGTACAAAAGCTCTCAAACCTCCATATTTATTCCTTAAATAAAAGTTATCTGACGATTGAAAAATTAGCCCTTAGTTAGATAAATTTAGTTGTACTAATATTATTGACAAAATTAATAGAATGCCAGACGTGGCAGTCTATTCTTTTTGACAATAATATTAGTACAATTACCTACTGTTAAATAAATACAATGTGTACTTACTAGATTTTAGTGTGGATTTGTTAAGTTAGCATGCTAGCAGCCTAGCCCTATGACGACCTACCGCCCCTCAACTAGCTAAGAAACCTCGTCACGCAGATCTCTAGCAGCCAAGTATTATGCTAGTTTCTGAGATCTAATATTGACTCCAGTTTAATCCAAGTCATCCAACAAACCAGTTAAGTTCATTAGTTGTTCGTTGCAGCCATGTGTGTGTCACAAGTATTAAACTTGCATCGAGGGGCTGTAGTGCAAGTTCGAAAGCCGGCTTCCTTTGTTTGCAGCCTACTAATTTATATCCATTACAGATTGTTCCTAAACTACGTATTTTAAGGGTGATATATTTACGAAATTGGCTGTAATTAATAGGTTCTAATTAACACTTCTGCTGCAGTGTATTAAAGTTATTGAACTTTTTTAGGGTGTTTTGTTTGGGCGAAAAGCAATAAGACAAAAAACTTCGTTCACAGACCTTATTCGTAGGTAGTTCAGCAATTGATTCATCGATCGTCATCATTGGAAGCCTTGCCTACTGCTGAGTAAAAGCCACCTCTCTCCAGCACTCTCTGTGCCATGCTTCCCTGGTCTGTCCAGGTCTTACCCGCGGTTCTTTTTAGGCCGTCCCACCATGGTTTCGTTGTTTTTATTGATGTCAGCGATTGGTTGAATAATAATTAGTAATTCTCAATTGGATTTGAAATCATTTAACATTGGAGCTAACAACCGATTTCCAAAAAAACGCTACAAAGTCATAACTTTAATTTCAGAAGTCGGTGTCTTTGGATCTGTATTTTACTTTTTGCCACCGACATCCGAAATTAAAGTTAATTTTGGTTTTGTAGTGTTTTTTTGAAGTCGATTGTTTTTTTTTTTTTTTTTGTAAAAAGTATTTAATTTTTCACTTTTTAGTGGGTCCGTCTGTAATTTATCTATGTTACAAATAGCCTAAGGTCACCTGCCTTTTACAAAATATTGTTTTTCCCGATGCAGGTTACGTTAATTGTTGAGGAGTTGTCCTAGTAAGAACCAGGAGACCTGGAGCTGATTGTGAAGTCACTAACAGCTCCACTTCACTTTTTCAAAAATTATTTTCAAAATCGGTCCACAATTTGACGGAGAAATCGCGTAACAAACACAAAAAAAAACATAGTCGGATTGAGAGCATTCTCCTTTTTAGAAATCGGTTAAAAATAATTTAAATTTGAGTTAAACTCTTGCTCAGCTTCAACCTGCATGATAATTTACACGTTTTCTAGTAGTTAACTATTTAGAAATGTCCGTCCACTAACAACACAAAAAATAACTACAAAACAAACGCTCCAACTACATAATACTAGATACTCGTATACCTAGTTGAACATTGCGCTCAGCACAACGTTTTCTGAATTCACTGTTCAATTGTTCGAGTGAAGTAAATGATACTTCCAATGGTTTTCCGATCCGAAACGAACCTAAAAATACTTACAAATACAACTATTTTGAGACTGTGCTAAAATACAGATCAGTTTTTCACATTCAGGACACAAACTCAAGAAAACAGAACAGAAGACAGAACACAATACACAAAAAAACCCGCCAAGTGCGTGTCGAACCACGCACAATGAAGGGTTTCGTAGTTGAAAAGAATTTATCCCAAAAACAAACTTGCCTATGTCTTAATCCAGGGTAGGTATAAGCTATCTACATACCAAATTTCATCTAAATCGGTCCAGCCGTTTGAACGTGAAGAAGTAACAAACATACAAACACACACACAATTTTCGCCTTTATAATATTAGTGAGATAAAAACGCTTCATTAAAAAACAACTAACTATTTACATCAGGTACCTACATTTTTTTTTCTTTTTTGTAATTATATTGGATTACTAGTTTATTTATTTATAAGTATAAAAATATCTATTAGTTATGTTGAAACTGTTTTGTACTCCCCGTCACTTGTCCCCAAAGGTTCATTAGAAAACCAGCGTCAGACAGCATTTGTCTGGCATTAATGCTGTAATGAACCTTTTTGGAGCAGCTGTAAGTAAGGCACCCACTATAATATTGTTGTTAATAAAACATTATTTTCACATTTTTTTTTTTTTTGTTATTTGTGTTCCATGAACTGTGTCCAAATAAACGTCTTTCTTTCTTTAAAATCTACACAAGGAAAATCTGCACAACAAAGAACTCCACATTTTTTTTTCACTTCTGGTCATGCAATAATTTACACCAAATTAAATACGTCCAAATCTTTCCATCCTACACTGCAGTAATCCAAATTTTGCTCTCATCCACCATCCAATTTCATCCAGAGACGAACCTTTTAAAAGCACGGAGTTTTCATTGAAATACCAACCAACAAGTGCTCAACGGACGAAAATACATAAAAGGGTAGTTGTAACAGGAAAGTTTCCGCATCAGCATGTTTACTTCACATTCAAGAGATGCACGGTGTAGCCTGTGCTTTATACCAATCGTATGTGAATGCTTTAACTTGCTGAAAATATGTGGGTGCATTCTGTAAAAATATGAGAGAAATGGATGCTGGAAAGAAGAATTATGATAAAACATTCAATATCTAACCTTTCACACTGGGTTTTGCGATATTAGAACATTTTGAACTAGCCCAAAGAAACCACAATACACAATCATGCTGTCAACCAGCGTTGCGCTGTGTTAGGGCACGTTTACACGACGTTTTCATTAGAGTTTTTTACTGTATAATAATTTTGGGACCACATGGCAGTTTCATAAATACTGCCTTAATTTTTAATCCCCGACGCAAAAATAGGTTTGTCGTGTCTGTCTGTAGCATCATAGCTCCTAAACGAATGGACCGATTTTGATGCGGTTTTTTTTTAACAGTATGAATAGTGGGATTGACGTGTAACAACAACTTTTTACCGTAAAATATCGTACCGATCGCCATGTGACTTCACTTTACAGTTTGAAGGGTATGAATGCTGGTGAAATTATTGCTACTTGAGACACTTCAGTATTTTCTTTGGGATGGCGACGTACCTGCGATGCATAAGGTATTGCAGATGTCCATAAGTGATGACTACTACCTACCATCAGATAAGCCACAGTGTGCCCGTCTCATAAAAAAAAAATAGCAAGTTTTGATCGTCTGTATTTTTTTCCGACAAGACAGCTAAATAGAATTTAATATCAAAGAGCTGTCGAAACTATGTAGAATAATGAGCTACTAAGTTGGAATTGATATCTGATTCAGTAGTTGTTTAGCGATACCACCTGAAACTTAATATCGAGATTGGCACAGATAACACTGTGCAACTTTGTCAGCTGCTCAAACATCTGGTCGTAGATAATAAATTTATGTTACTAGGATACCATAGTTGTCTATACTATCTATACTAATATTATAAAGAGGAAAAATTTTTTTGTTTGTTTGTTTGTTTGTACCGAATAGGCTCCGAAACTACTGGACCGATTGCAATCATTTTTTCACCAGTAGAAAGCTAATTTATCAGAAAGTAACATAGGCTATAACTTATTTTCAAAAAATTTAGAGATCCTTAAGAAAATTGCAATAATGTAACCCAAAGTAGCAAACTTTTGCCTAAAAAATTCATTATTTGGCGTGCGCTGAGAAAACTATTGATGATACATAAAAAGTATGTACAACATGATTAAAGTACTCATTATTACCTTCAAAAATGTCTAAAAGGCAATATATCTACCTATCATAGTTAAGTCACAATAGCAGCTTTTCTAAAATTTAATTAGATCGCCACACAACATTTGTTTCTACCGGCGCGCCAGTAGAAACAAAAGTTGGTTACATTCGTATCGTAGTATTAATTCTTATTCAAATAAATAGTTTTATCATCAACGGTATTTATGTAGCAGTAAAATACTTTTTAATTCATTCGAATCGGACATTTATTTTCGAAGTTATCACGATTATAGTTAAAAATGCCATACGCGTTCCGTTCGACGACGCGCGCAGTATTTTCATTCTTGAGACCAAAAATGAAGAATAACGTGTATCAGGGTTTTTCGAAAATCAACCCTTGGGGGGGTGAAAAGGGGTAATAAATTTTTCAGGGGAAGATTTTACTGCGGGGCTTGATTAACTTGAAAATTTGGTTAATTAAATGGAAACTTGGCACAGATAATTACTTGCGTAAGTAAGTAATAAAGGGAGGATAAAGGGGGGAAGGGGAGGGGGATGAGGGGGAGAGAGGGGGGATGGGTGGTGAGGAGGGAGAGGGGAGGAGAATAGGGGCAGGGGTTGGTAAGGAGATGAAGTGTTGGTGAGAGGGAGAGGGAGGGGACGGGGTAGTGAGGGAGAAAGGGGAAGGGGAAGTGGTGAAAAAGGTGCGAGAGTGGGTTAGAGGGGGAGGGAGAGGTTAGCGGGAAGGGGATGCGGTTAATGAACGTGCTAATCTCTGGAACTACCAGTCGGACTTTAAAAAATCTTTTTGCATTTTATAGCCCAAATCTAAAGGAAGGCTATAGGCATAAATTAACATCACTCTAGGACCTATACGTGGCGAGTTAAAAGAAAAAAAGTCAGAAAGAACGTTAAGCGAAAAAGAAGTAACAGCGCGGGCAGGCGATGCGATGCGACGGGGTGGGTCGGGGGAACAAGAAATTTCACGCGGACGAAGTCGCGGGCAGCAGCTAGTCTGTTATATAGTACGTTATTTGTCGAAGCGCTTCTTAAATTGAACGTCCTTGTAAGAAGTACATCACTGTACTGTGAGGGCTCGAACCTCACAGTAGGAGATTTACTGAACTACTAAATAATACGAGAGGGACTCTAGTTATATGGAGCTGATGCCTTCTGTATTTTAAGCTTCAGATCAATTATAAATCACACTCCTTAACTAAATTGGTTCTACGCGGAGCTCCACCAGAATCTATCTGTCTTCCTATTAAGAAAACGAGAATCGTTTTCTTGATAGAAGACATTCCATATTTGAATGATTGAACTTCAGCCAGTATAATATTGTCAAGGCTTGATCAAAGCATCAAACCTCCACAGTACCTATAGTTTCCTGGTGCGATTATTCAAAACTAGCTGAGCCCATCTCGAGAGCCAGATAACAATTTAATCACGTTGCTCCATATTAAGTGTTTCTCCAATTATCTGAGCACTAATGAACAGATATTCAAATTCAAATTCATTTATTAATTTTGTGAACATAGAGTAAAAATTATACAGATGTTATAAGTATTCAAAAAAAAAATGTTGGTCCATGCTATGTCCCGCCAGAAGGCATACAAAATAGCTTATTATTTAATCTACGAGTAGTATCACATTAACAAAAAAATAAAATAAAGTCATTATATTAGTAAATGTCACAGGTTCATGGCAAACAATAGATAATAATTAAGACAGCACATAAACAATTAGGTAGTAGGTGTTTAGTCAATCTCGTATAAGTACAACAATAAATTAAGCAAAAAAATGTCATCATGATATTGGAACGACATTTTACTTGTACAGACAGATATAAAAATTATATAAATACTAGCTGCGCCCCGCGGTGTTACCCAGGGTTTATCCCACGGGAACACTACATTTTTTCAGGATGTAAAGTAGCCTATGTGTGCTATGTGTTTATCCAGAGTGTCAGCTACTTCCACACCAAATTTCATCAAAATCGGTCGAGGCGTTTGAGTTTGAAAGAGTAGCAAATATATTTGAATTTCTTGCTCATCCCACAGGAGCACTACATTTTTTCGGGATA
This sequence comes from Cosmia pyralina, assembly GCA_946251885.1. Lineage (NCBI taxonomy): Eukaryota > Metazoa > Arthropoda > Insecta > Lepidoptera > Noctuidae > Cosmia > Cosmia pyralina. The sequence goes on along the minus strand of OX276361.1, from coordinate 20,654,963 downwards.
AAAAGTAGCCTATGTGTTAATCCCGGGTATAAGCTGTCTACATACCAAATGTCATCCAAATCAGTCTAGCCGTTTGAGCGTGAAGAAGTAACAAACATACACACACACACACACTCACAAACTTTCGCCTTTATAATATTAGTGTGATTATTACAATTTGTCATTAAGATATTCTTTTTTTTTTAATTAAATTAAAATATCATCGTTACTTAGGTCCCACAGATTTTTTCCGATAGGAACTCCGAGATATTATAATACGATTTACTTATGAGAAATTTTTTAAATGCCTTTTAAACAAATTAATATAATATTTAAGACTTTCATTGATTCTGGTATGTGATCATATATAATTGGAAAACACTTTTATGCATCAGAGCTGTCTTAGATTGTCTTGCACATAACATATTGACGTGTCGTCGACTCCGGTTATTTATGTCAGACAGCTTGGGAAAAAATTTTGGGTTGGTTTTCACAAATACCGCAACCTCAAATATGTACAGAGAGGGCAGTGTTAATATTTTATACTGAATAAAAAATGGTTTACAAGTGTCTGTGCATACAACATGATAATAGGTCTTTACCTATGAAATTGCCGTTTTGTATGAAAAAATTTAAACGAATTTTTTTCATGCATTTTTTATTTGTATTAATCGAAGTAATCACCCATGCAATCAATGCATCTTTGCCAACGCAGTGGCAGTTTATTGATGCCCTTCTTAAAGAAATCAGCTGGACGGGGGGCAACAAATTCTTCAAAGGCATTTTGTACTGCCTCTCGGGTATTGATTTTTTTTCCCGCCAAGAAGTTATCCAAATTCTGGAAAAAGTAGTAGTCTGTAGGCGCAAGGTCTGGTGAGTAGGGCGGATGACGGAGAGCTTCCAACCCCAGTTCTTGCAACTTGGAGACCGTCTGCTGTGCAGTATGAGGTCGCGCGTTGCCGTGCAGGATCAGCGGAGACGAGCTATTGACCAATGCTGGTTGGAGATGTGCCAGCTTCTCCATCATTATGTTCAGTTCTTCACAGTACGCACCTGAAGTAATGCTCACCCCGTTTGGTAAGAAGCTGTGATGAATCACACCGGCGCTAGACCACCAAACAGTGGCCATCACTTTTCTAGGGGTAAGTTTTCGTTTAGGGCATTGTTTAGGTGCTGAACCAGGATCCAACCAACTTGCTGAGCGCTTGCGGTTATCAAACAGAATCCATTTTTCATCGCAGGTAACAATGCGGTTCAAAATTCCTTCATTTGTATGTCTGTTGAGCAGTGCAAGGCACGTCTCGACGCGTACTTCGCGCTGGCGATCATTGAGTTCGTGGGGCACCCATTTGTCAAGCTTTTTTACCTTGCCAATTTGACGCAAATGGACCAATATTGTTTTGACGCTAACGTCGAAAGCTGCTACTAATTCAGCCGTAGATTGTGTATCATCAGCTTCCACAATCGCCTTTAATTCGTCATTGTCGACCAAAGTCTTCGGACGACCGCAAGGTTCATTTTTCAGGTCGAAATTTCCAGAACGGAAGCGAGCAAACCAATAACAAGTGGTGCGTTGGTTTATAGTGTTAGCTCCGTAAACTTCGTTGATGTTGCGTGCCGCTTGTGCTGCGTTGCTGCCACGACGGTACTCATATTCCATAATTACTCGAATTTTTAACGTATCCATGATGACGAAAAAGATTGAAATGCGATGAAAATGTAACACTAATCAATAAACAAATGACTACTTTTGGAAAAAAAAATCCATGTTTTTAAAATAAAATTAATTTGAAATTAGAATTCTTAGCCAAACAAAAATTATTTTGATTTGAAATGGCCAGTACTGCAGAACGGCAATTTCATAGGTAAAGACCTAATATACAGATCAGACACGTCGCGTTTTAAAATATGTTAGCAGAACTTCGAAAGATTGAATCAGCTTTAAATCTACGAACAATATTCTTGGTTTGGAAAGCTTATACCCATTTTATCTAGGTTATATCCTGCAGCTACCATTTTACCACTCAACTATATTGCCAATCCAAAACTACTCGTAACTCCAATGCAACCAAAAATAAAGCATAACATAATAAACTTCATTCTCATATTATATCTTCCCACTAAACTCTACTTAGCTCATGTGAGAACAAAAGCATAACGGTACTATTTAGTAGCCGCTGCTAAAACTATGCAAAATGTTAAAGCTATGTCACATAGAACGCGGGAAGCGGGCGAATCATGAATCTAGTTTTAATATTTTAATTAGTACAAAAAAAATAGAGCTTTATCCGTACCCGTTACTGATCATATTTGTATAGTCAAAAGTAAAAAAAATGAAATCCCCAAAATTGTCCACGAAAATTTGTCATCATTGGTAAATTCATAATTGAATCAAACATTCATAACAATTGCTACTAGAAAATACTACGCGCAGTGCTTTTCCATGTTTAATGAATACTATTATGTAGCCTGTACAATATTTCTATCACCTGAGTGACATTTTGGGTTAGAAGCAAACGCTAATAACTTTGCTGTTTATGAATATTATTTATTGAGACTTTACATAAATAATAACAAGACCTTCTCTAATAAGCCCTTTAAGTATTTGTACTAATTAAAAATTAGTGGTGTATAGTTTCTACAATGCAATATACAACGTATCGTTTTGCATCCTCGTCAAATTTAAGGGTGTGGTGTAGACCATCAAACCGAACAACTTTTTCCATGGCCCCAACATCATAATCGCGAAAAAATAATCTGTCGTCCCATACATTTGCGTAGAGTAGATATTGAAGTTTTCTATGGGACAGTTTAAAATTTTTCCGCGATTACGATGTTGGTCCCATGGAGAAAGTTGTTCGGTTTGATGTTCTGTATCACACCCTGGAATTTGATCCCACCGAAATTCAGTATTTTTGTTGTACTTTTTGTCTAAGAAAAATATAAATTACTAAAAATAAAATTTTGCCAAAGTTTTAGGCATTTTTCAACTTTTAATTTTTAATTAAGATCTGCTACGGCATCAGCTACGATAATAACTTAAATTCCAGTAAAGTCGCGCCGTAAATCATTTTTGAATTTTATTTTTCATAAAAAAAAACAAAAATCTGACTAATTCAAAAACTACCGAATTTCGTTAGAACATTTGGTGGCTTAATTTGTTGCATTTTAACCCTACTATGACGTCCTGCAAGGAATACGTCGAATTGCAAGTAACCCTGTATGTAGCATAACCCTTACAGTAAAGTTGAGATGCAGCACAGAGTAAGTTTTAATGTATGTTCAACGTTAAATAGAAAGCTATGTCGCTCGTTCATTCGCTTGCGAACGAACATTGTGGCAAGGTGAGCGGAGAAGAGATTGAATTAACGTTACAAATCGAGAAATTGTTTGGTGGTTAATTAGCTTCGTATTTTAGGAGTTAATAATTAAGTTGGTTTAATTCTGATAGTGTTGATTTAGAATAAAAATTGCAAAATGGGAATGTTTTTTAAATAATAAAGGGCCCCGACAAAAATAAAAATAACGTGTACTCTTATGTTTATTTTTGTCAGGGTCCGGGGTCTGATTAAGTCCCATGTAATAGGGAGCAACCCTTTTGCCAGCAACTGAGTACAAATCTAGACTCCGGGCTGCTTCTGAAATATTCGTGATGGAAACACCTAATAACTCTTTGCCGGAAATTGAACCCAGGACCCCATGCTTAGCAGTAGCGCTTGCGACTGCGACCACTGGACCAACAAGGCAGTCGAACCACAAAAACTTTTTTACAAAACAAAAAACAACCGACTTCCAAAAAAATACTACAAAGTGAAAAATAACTTTAATTTCAAAAATCGGTGTCTTTGGATTTGTACTTTAGCTTTTTGCCACCGACTTCCAAAATTAAAGTTATTTTTCACTTTCTAGTATTTTTTTGGAAGTCGGTTGTTTTTTTTTAAAAAAGTTTTTTATTTTTCACTTTTTAGTCGGTCAGTCTGTAATTCATCTAAGTTACAATAGCCTAATGTAAACTGCTCGTCACCTTTTACAAAATATTGCTTTTCCCGATACAAGGACGTTATTTGTTGACGAGTTCTCCCAGTAAGGAACCAGGAGAACTGGAACTGATGGTGAAGTCACCATCAGCTCCTTTTCAACATATGTATTGTGACGAGCATAAATTGCTTAGCAATAATCGAATTGCAACCTGTGAAATACGTATTATTGAGTTCCGATAGCCATCTCTGGCCAACAAAAAAAGAATCATAAAAATCGGTTCATAAACGACGAAGTTATCCGCGAACACACATAAAAAATGAAAAAAAATATATGCGTTCGAATTGAGTAACCTCCTTTTTTTGAAGTCGGTTAAAAATAGAATACAATAACATGAAAAAGTGTCAGTATGTGTAATATGAGAGCAGTGGCGGCCAAGTAGTATTGGCCCCGCCTTACGACTTGTGGGTCGTGGGTTTGAACCCAAGCAGGCGCTTTACTTTGCAGATAGCCTTAGAATCACCATATTTTGATAATAGACAATGTTTGGACTTTAAAAGAAGGTGAGTCAATCACATCTTTACTTGTACTGTAAGACCTTGCTTCCATGACTCTAGGTCAACAGGAAGTAGGTACCCTATAGGTTTTGATTTACTTGCGAGTATCAAAATATGTCGATAAATGGCCGTATTTTTTTATTGCGTTGAGGTAGAAGCTTGTTTTTTTTAGAGCTCCAAGGAACCATATACGTACCTATGTATATGATATTAATTTCAACTTGATACTTCTACGCTTTCCTGAGAAAAAGGGTCTTGACAGACAGACAGACGGACAACGAAGTGATTCTATAAGGGTTCCGTTTTTTCTTTTATGGTACGGAACCCTAAAAATAAAAAGTTTTGATTTAATTATTCACTCTTTCAAATAGGTAGGTACTAACTAAGATATAATTCCAAGCGGAGCAACTGACGTGTATAATGCATTATACTAGCTGTTACCACAAACTTTAATATTCGCCTCGTCGCCGTCGTAATGTGCACAGCATGTTTTCATATCTTCAGAACGGCCACAAAGTGATGTGTCGTGGTTGCTTTTGATATTTTACAGCTAAAACGCGGTTTTGAAGGAAATTCAACACGTACTTTTACGTTCTGAGAGGAAAATTGCGATTTTGGTTCTATACAAAAAAAAAAGAATTTATAGTTGGCACATTAAAGGAGTTGTATCTTTCTATTTATCACTTAACATAAAATTATTAAGATGAACAAAAAAAAGGAGCGCTTCTCGAAGTTATGAAGGAGTATATTTATCTGTCTAACCGAGCTGGATGACTTGCCCCCCAGCTCGGTAGACACAACTTCGAGAACGAAGCCAACTGAAGGATCCAGTTGGATTGGGCGGCGTAGCGTTTGGAAAACTTCATCAAGTCTTCTCCTCACCTTTCTCGCAATGTTGCCAAACGGGCTGGTCCACCAGTTCAAAGCATTAAAGAGCGGGCTATGCTCGGAGTTTCTTTGAAAGGACAAGATCAAAAATTTATTTGTCTTGTCATCTTTCAAAAAATACGAAAGGTAAATAAAACACCGTAATTTTATAAGAACTATTATTTGTACTAAAAATATACACAATATTTTCTACTAATTTATTTACACCCGTCTCTCTCCATCATTAATTTTGTTTATAAAATAAAATTCTCGTAAAAATATACTAGGAACCCATTTGTGACTAGAGCCATAATAATTATCTTAACGTCATCAGTATCAATTATCGTATCTTTGGAATTGTATGAGGATCACCAGGTACGTCGTCACCGCTCCAATCACCTGTTAAAGTAATATAAAATTATGGATTATTGCTATTGAAAACTGAGGGGTACCAGCTACAGAGCACTACTAGACGGTATTGTCACATTATTAACATTTTTCATACAAAACAAGCGTGTCAGTGGAAGTCATCGTTTACTCATAAAAACTGACAGTGCCCGTGACAATAATTATTGTGACAATGCCGTGACAAACGATTTTGCGCTCAGCGCTAATTGCGCGGCACGAATATTATTTGAACTAGCGTCTCTAGACGCTACTGAGACGTAGCGATTCCGTGCTCTGTGATTATAGTGAAGAAAATCCACCCTGTCTATCTATACCAAAAAAACACTGTGCTTTTTTAAATCTATTTTCAGAAGTTGGCCGATATGATGTGACAGCTTCATGCATCAGGGGCTTTGCCCTGCATATTATACAGATAACCGATATAATTTTTTTTAGATTTCTTAGAGACTCGAGTTCTTTGAAGTCTGCGTACAACTAATAGATGAAGAACTACCAATAGCTATGAACTCACAGAAGCAATCAGCGGCCTATGCAGCGTACACATCCCCATGGGGGCGTAGCTGACTGACTGCAGCATCAGCTGTCGAGAGAAGATCTCCAGCCGCGAGGGCAGCACGCCGGTAGATGGCGCTGATGTCATCAGGCGGCATACTAGTCCCTCGGTTCTTTTGCCCTGGTACAATTAGAGACAAAACTTTATAGGAACCTCACAAAAATCTTCATCAATTATTATTTTATTAAAAGAGATTTAACAAAACAAAATTATTGAACTATTGTCACAGATCATAATCGAACAGTTTGAAAACTACTTTGCCAGGTCTTCATTTAATTTCTCACGAGCAAATTGTTCCTCTGTTCTGCACCATGGATTGACATAATCCCAACCAAACAACAACCCAACACAGCAGCTCACCAACAAATCTAATCTAATCTAACTAGCCTGCAGCCTGTATTGTCTGCAGGGCAAAGGCCTCTCGGATTTCACACCATTTTGTCTTTTGCTAGTTCCAGCCTGCATCCAGCCTAACAGACCAACTATCAGACTTTCAAACTATTGTATTAAATAAGCTAAGTTAGACATTAACCTCAGCTATAGTATAGTGACCAGGCTCCACGACCACGATCATACGCAGCATGTGAGTCGCACACCACAGGAACTGAAGTACTAGGAAGTGCACGCGGTTCGTGGATACAACTGTAATATTAAAAGAAAAGAGTTTGTTGATAAAGTTTTTTCTATTTTCAAATAAGATAATAATCTATATTTATTAAATAAAATAAAGTCGCTTTTCGTGTCTGTTCTTATAAACTACGAACGGATTTTGATGCGGTTTTCACTATCATTTAGAGAATTTATTCCGGAAGGTTTATATTATATAATACATTAATATTTAACTGGTTGATATGAGCGAGAGGCATTAAATTATACCACATATACTATAGATGCATAGTGTTAACTCGAACTATTAAAAAAAAGTTTAGAAAAAACATAAGAAAAAACTTTTTCGAACAAATAAAATAGCTTAATGATCTAATTATAATGTAAACATCCTTTGTAGACATTTCCACTGACGTGCGTAACAAAACGGTAACGTTGCGTCAAAAATTCTGTCGTTTTAAAGTGTATGACCCTAGACAACTATGCGTAGGTACCTACGCATAGTTATATAAGGTCATACACCTATAAACGACAGAATTTTCAACAACATACTTAGTCAGCTGTTAGGGCAGATACGTCGTGTTTCAACAAAGAAAAAACTAAAAAATAATCCGTGACTAAACTATTGCTTTAATTTATCTGATTTTTAGTAAAGAGGCTGAATTATACAAAGTTTAAGTGGTTTAATTTAATGCCTCTCGCTCATATCAACCTTGTATAATATAGAAACCTTCATGTTTTGTCAAGTCGTAAAAACCGTGCGAAGCAGGGCCAGGTCGCTAGTTACTTATAAAGTGAGTTTGCAAATTAATGTCGTTTAGGGGTTGGTTGAAAATACTGCCATGGCAACGTCATGATTTCTTGTTATATTTAAAGAGTTAGATTATACTAAACTGTGGACACTACAGAAGTTTAATTATAACTTCCCCAAAACTGTCTCATGCTACGTCTTGTTTGCCTAATGATCGCAAGAGCGACTGCTAAGCATGCGGTTATAAGTTCGATTCCTATGTGGGCAAAATGTTATTGAATTTTTCAGTAGCAGTCTGGAGTCTGGATTTGTGCGAGCGTGGTGGCAATAGGCCGGGCCCGTATCACATGGAGCTTAAACATTAGTGAAATACGGGTGTGCTATACACCTTTACCTATTTCTTCAGGTCATGACGTATTTTCAGCTTCCAAATAAATTATTCTTATTCGTAGAGGCGTGAAGTTATATTAAACAAATCCACTTACTAATCTCCATAATCAAGAAGTACGGCGTGACTATAAGATGCAGCAGCGTCGATATCAGTATGACGATGAGGGGCAGCCCGTAGCTGTCGTCAATGCTGTTGACCACGTCGCAGAGCGTGCCGTGCAGCGCCGCGAGCCGCCGCACCGCGTCGCACGGGGACACTATGAGACGAGGCTCGCCGTTGGCTGAAATAATAGAAACTGTTGCGGGTATAAGCTGGCTTCTAAATACGGCTGATTTTTGTGTTATTTATTGGATGAAAAATAAGCAGGGGTCAACTAGCAGACCGCGTGGAGACAACTGGCGAAGTTACCAGGATAGCATATGCTCAGAGGTTAAGGCGGAGATTTCTTGAAAACGGTCAAAAAAGCGGTTTTATAAAGCAGTGTATCTCATAAACCGTAAATAATTTTGACAAATAAAAAATATGATATTTTCAAGTCCTTTTCGCATACAGTGATGGAACTCAAAACATAATTAAACATACTTTAATAAGCATACCTCTTAATAATCTAAAGCAGTTTATCCCTTCATTAACAAAATTATAATTAAAAGTATACCATACAATTTTAAATGCCAAACTGCATCCAGTGATGGATTATTTATTATTAAATAGTTCATGTCTAATTTTATACGATTTTATTAGCACTTTTACGACATAATTCCGGTGCGTGTGAGAGTCTTCTATCTCAAGCGTCAAGCTATAGACAGCCATAGCGCCATTTCACTTACACACCGAGCTAAACCACGCTTGGATTTAGGGCCTTAATAATCAAGGTGCCTCCATCCAATTAGTGGAACTAATACAATAGAGAGAGATAGATAGATAGAGGTAGATAGATAGAGATTGGAGAGATTCGAAAATGCTGGCCAGAGGTCAGCAACAATCTGTCGCACGACTATAGCACCACGTCTGTGGACACAGAACAGAAAAAAGTTTTTTCTTCTGTGTCTGTGGACTACTTTGGTCTTTGGTGGCGTGGACTCTAGGCACGCGTTAGCCGGCCTCTGGTAGCCAGTGCTACCAGGATAGCATAGACGTGGAGGTTTTCGTCAGGATAGCATAGATGTGGAGATCTTACCAGTTCTCTTGATGATGACGACATGTTCCCTGCCAGTCATGGAGTCCACCAGCAGACTCACGTTTGCAGATCGCTGGTTGTCAGCCGGCGCCACCCGGATAGCATAGATGTTCAGAGGTGACGTGCTCTTGGGTTTCTCCACTGAAAAAAATAAAAATAAATAAATAAAATAAATAAAAATTGTTTATTGATACTAGATACATTCACAAATTTGCAGGCTAAAGCGGGTAACAATTGAAATGTATAGTACAATACATGCTGATATTGATTCCCAAACTAAGCTAGAGCTTGTATTTTGGGAAACAATGTTCAGTCATAGTGATGACATACAATATACATTAACTGATGCTTGAGGACAAAGGTGAAAAATTTGTCGCTGCACGGTGCATATGGTTACAAAATAATTCTTCCTAATTATTATATCATTATATATTACGGTGTAAAGTGCGTGCATGTATCTATGTATGTATGTATTTATCAGTAATAATTATGGGTGAGTGTATGTGGATGGGTGAGTGTCCGAGTGTATGAGTGAGTGTCCGTGTGTGTGGGTGTACGCAGCCCTACGATGTAAATCTTGGGATCGGTTTCATTACCTCTACGTACTGTGTGTTTAGTATGCGAGTATGCATCCGTAGTTTTATGCGTGTCTGAAAAAGTTTACGTGTTGTATATTAATAAATCCTCAGTTTTGTGGTAGTCTAGTTTCAGAAGCCAATCCGTCACTAGAGGTTTAATTTTATTTTTAATTAGTCCTATAATTTGCAGATCCTTGTTTATTATATTGTACAGCTTACAGCTTAATGCATTATAGTGTCTACTTGCAAAATACGTCTTACAGGGGACTCCGCGGCAAACGAAAGTTTTTTTGCGTCTTCTTGGGTCAGGTAAGGGGACATCACTATGCTTTCTCAGAGTGGATTTGAGCACAAAAAGCTGTCTTACTGTTAACACTTTAAGAAAAAAAGGCAAATCAGCAATGTTCATCGAAATATTATTCCATGAATTTGAATTTTTGCCACTTTCAAACTTTCAACATCTTACGAATTGCTTTCTTAATTAAAAAAATAAATAATGGAGCGACTGGCCTAAAGAATGGCTGCCACGATGAATATACGTAGGATTTTTAATTTGATTTTTTGCCACTGTTGTGTAATGTCATGGTGACTGGAATACTTGTACTTACATATTATATATATTATTTGATTGTATAAATTTTTGACATCGTTGCGTACCAGGGATGGAGACTTGTCGAGCGGTGAGCGCGAGCGCGTCATTGACAGCTGAGAAACGCGCGCGCACGGACAACGCGGTGAAAGCGAACTGCAGCTCCAAGATCAGCACCACGAACCACAGCATGTAGAACCCGAGGTAGTTCGTCACCACATCCCCTGAAACAGGACACAAGTTCTTTTATATATGATAGTCCCAAAAAGGCATGTTTATTTCAGGAAAAACACATTGTTCCTGTGTTGTGTTCCAAGACGAATTTGTGAGCAAATTAAACTTGTTTATTCTTTGGGATTTTTTAATGAGAGTAGATGTTTATAGCTTCTAATAATTTCACATTAAAATCAATCTGCCTAGCCTTTTCCCAACTATGTTGGGGTCGGCTTCAAATAATTTCACATTAGGTGAGTTTTAAATTAAATTTTGTAAAAGTTTTGCCAAACCTGTTTTCAAAGCTCCCCAGGAATGTAGGTTACGGCCGAACACAATAACCTATTTTCAGTAAAAGACAGATCGCTATAGACAATATTATAATTATATCTGTCCTCACGTTCCTTTCGTTCGATCGTGTTCTTTTGTTTTTTAAATCTGTCTGAGATTATCGGGACGTTATAACCATAGATAGACAGGTTTTTCTATCTGCAGTAGGATGCCAAAACTGGTGTTAAATAGGTAATTGGGTTCAGCCGTAAAAGTATTTTTTTTTTACTTTCAAGCTATAGCACACAAAAACCACAATTCCTTACATTCCCTGTCCAACTTTTTGGCCTGTAGCGCATAGAAGGTGAAGTCATCGGCGATAAGCACAGAGAAGAAGATGAGGATCCCCAGGATGATGCCGCATAGCTTGCGTTCCGTCACCAGCGAGTACTGACCTCCTATGCTGGTGTCCACCTGGAAATATTGGAAAATAATACTATTTAATTGCAATCAAAGTAAAAATCCAAAAAGCTGTTTACGAGTCTTCAAATTAGTCGCAAACTTTAGTTCTAGGTACTTGTGTGCTTCTCGTTTTGCTATGAACCTATTTTCTATTACTGGACCAATACGAAACCTCCAGCCAGCGGACTCATTTAATTCTAGAATGCTTAGGGCGTTTGTACACCGCAGCCGTCACCGAGAGGTCACCGAGAAATGAAATTATTCGAACCGAACGTCCAGATGACGGCGGTCGTTTATCCCCGCGACCGAACTCGGCGGTTCAGTACGTTATGATAAACAAAACAAAAGCCGGGCCAACGACATAGAGCGACGGCAGTGTGTGACAGATCAAACGTGGGCACATCGTCCGTAATTGCAAGTTGCATTTACGGTGGTATTCACATAATATGACACGTCAAACTAACGTAACGTGGGGAAGCAGTTTAAATGTTTTTTAGCCGCCTAAGAAGAAGTTCAATGGCTGGAGGTCGATATCCCAAGCATTTATTGCAAGAAAAGACGAGGAACCAATTAAATTTCGTAAGAAATAACTAGGTACCCGATGGAACAACTCTAGAACTAAATCAAAACCCCCATAATAAGCATAATCAGCCTATAACGTTCCCACTGCTGGGACACAGGCCTCCTCTCTGTAAGAGGGAGTGGGCCGTAATCCACCACGCGGGCCCAGTGCGGGTTGGCAGATGTCACAAGTCTTCGAATTTTTGGTTCTAGGACATGCCGGTTTCCTCATGATATTTTTCCTTCACCGTTTTGAGAGCAGTGGTGATGAGATCAAATTTACACAAAGTAAAGCGCCTGTCAGGGTTCGAACCTACGAACTACAACTCGTAAGTTGCGGCCCTTACCACTGGACCACCACTGCTCTCAAATCAAAATCCGACTGAAACTAAAAAGTTCAAAACAAGCTCACTTTCAAGCAGTCTCATACAGTGTCAGCATCAAACCTGAGATTGAACTAAAATAACTGCCACTAACTGCACCAGACTGCTTGAAAGTGAGTTTGAATCTTCTTTCTTATATCTATGGTTTGAACTGTTTAGTTCCAGTCGGGTTTTTTTTTGGAACGGAGTTCTTTAACGTTGCTTGTGGTAGGAGTAAACTGGCAGAAAATGTGACGTAACGAAAAAGCGTTATGCCGTATTATCCAACATGACAAAAACCAAAACTTATGACACGTGAAACTTGAGACCATACTAGATGGCTCTGTATTAATAGGTACATAATACAACGTGTCGTTTTGTATCCTCATCAAATTTCAGGTTGTGATACAGAACATCAAACCGAACAACTTTTTCCATGGGACCAACATCGTAATCGCGAAAAAAATTTCAACTGTCCCTTAGAAAACTTCAATACCTACTCGATGCAAATGTATGGGACGGCTGATTATTTTTTTCCGGTTACGATGTTGGTGCCATGGAAAAAGTTGTTCGGTTTGATGGCCACACCCTTAAATTTGACGAGGATGCAAAACGACACGTTTTATAGAGCGAATGGAACTTCGTTCCAACCAGGTGTGGGCTCCCGACTTTTGTTTCTATATGAAACTATATTTTTGCTTACTGATGCGATATTTTCCATGAACTTCAACATATTCCTCATCCTCCTGGGCGCCCCGTACACTCCGGCGCCGGCCGTGGCCACAACGACCAGCACATCGCATGTTGACACGACCTGCGACATGCGCGACGACATGCGTACTGACAGCTCCACGCCCACGTTGATCTCTGCCACCAGCCCGAATAGAGTGCATATTACTGGAAGGTAAGTACTAGCAATTAATAAAAATAGAATGATTTTCTTTTAACTGCCAGCAGATGGCGTTCTGTAGTTTCTCTCTAACCCCATGGGTGAAAAAGTGTGAGCTAGCTTTAACTTTCCGACTAACTGGCCGACTCTTTGACAATTCAAAAGTGCCTGTAATTCGTTTAATTGAAATAAATGCTTTGATTCGAGTTACTAAAAATGTAGGTAGAGAAAACGCAGATGATTTTAACTCTTTTTATGTAATCTTGTTGGAAGTTGAAGTTGTTTCTAAAATTAGTAAATTGTGTCTTTATATAGAGATAGACAAAATTGTAGACTATAATTTACAATTAAACTTTTTATTTTGACTAATACACCTCTCTGCCACAAGCTGTATAATTTGGTAAGTGTCGTGTAAACGTGGAATGAAAAAATGAAGCTTAACAAAACGCCGTCATTGATAAGTCGATAAGATAAGCTCTTCGATTCACCATAAAACTGTTTAAATGTTAAACTAACACAAACACTACATACTCACCAAGCACTGTGACTAGAATGTAGCTGTACACACACATAGCACCCGATATGCTGACCGTGAACCCATTACTGCGGGACTCGAAGCGCAGGGGGGCTAGCCCGAAGAAACTTGAGATCTGGAAGATGGTAAATGCACAGATTTCAGATATTTCTAGTTTTTACGATATTTTTCAGACAAGGAATAGGAAAAACATCCCTGTCGTGCTCCGCCGAGCAAATCGTGTGGCTGAGTCGTGCCATTCGAGTTGTGTCCCCCGACTAGACCGGCAATGTGCAGGTGTTACTAAGGCTACATTAACTGAATGATATCTGCTCACCCTACCTCAGTATGAAGGCATGCTCGCTGAACACGCGGTGTGTGTGGCGCTCCGTGCTCCAGAGACACCGGCTCAGATGGGACTCAGTTGTTACTAGGACTAGATAAACAGCTGGAGAGCTCACCTTCATTTTATATGCATAATGCTCCGCCGAAGACTGAGTTTGAAGGACGGTTGACCGTGCCCCCGACTCGGTCGGGACTGTTGCAGCTAGTACTAGGGCTACATAAACCACAGGAGATCTCACCCTAAGTATAAAGGCATGTGCTCCACCGACCACACAGTGTGTGGGCCGGTTGAGTCGTGCCCCCGACTCCGTCGGGATAGGCGGGGCCGTTACTTCCTCCACCTTCGCTGACTCCACGCCTTTGAACAAAACAAACAAAATAAAAGGCTTAAATACAGAGGATTATGATTTCATATTAGTCCTTTAACGACAGAATAATGTACAGTTTGTAATCAAGTTATAATCTATCACGTTTCCTAGTTACTTCAAAAAGTTGATGGCAAAAAAGCACCCCGTTTCTCTTCCTCGTTTGCTGAACAGTATTAATGATCCTAGCTATCATCTTGCATTTATGATCCACGGATAAGGACCGTGGCTTTTTATTGCTTGCTAAGCACATCTGCATTGTCCACAGACTTAGGAAGACCAATATTTAAAGTAGTAAATATGCCATCACAATTGTTACATTACCTTTTTTACGATGAATACCATGACATATGTTAGCAAAATTCATCATCAAAATTATCACAAATTGCAAGTATATTTCCTTCGTTAATACTTAAACACTTATAACACGCACCACCAGCTAACAATTAGGATTTTTTTTAAATTTTCAGAATAATGTACAGTTTGTAATCAAGTTATAATCTATCACGTTTCCTAGTTACTTCAAAAAGTTGATGGCAAAAAAGCACCCCGTTTCTCTTCCTCGTTTTAAAACAAACTAGGTAAAGCTGCCCTGTCCGAGTGACGGCAGCTCATTAAACTGCCCTATCTATCAATACAACTGTCGATACTACAACTTTTTAATTATCTCTTGAAAACACTCCAGCCGGTGGTAATATAAAATGGATCTTATTTCAATAAGATATAACTTGAATTTCATTGAGCCAGACATGCGCATCGCTGCACTACATCTATTACGAGAATTCTTGTTTATTGGATTATCTTCAGTTTTTGCGTCAAACTTGTTGCAGGAAAACTAGGTTTTACAAAAAATTTAATTGTTAAATCCATCCAGTTTTTTTTTCAACAGGTTTGGGTCTATAACACATATTACGAGCAACCTTTCTATTTCATAAAAATCCCCAGGTCCAAGGTCCAGTAATTAGGACATAAAATTGAGTTAATTTGAACACTCTATAGAATTGGATCACTAGGTCAATGAGTCAATGAACTTGAATCCTTGAACATGTGTGCAAACAAAACAAAACATGTTCAGCGAACAATGGATTGGGCACGCAAGTGGTCAGCTCGGTTGTCTAAACAGAGTGATTACTTTTACTGAAATTATTTTGATAATTATTTTGTTTGAAAAATTTACTTTTAAATTCTGTGGACTAGTATTACTTGTAGTTTAATTTAATGCACATGTGTTGGTTTCATACCGTATATCCTACTAACATTATAAACGCGAAAGTTTGTGAGGATAGATGTCTTTTTCACGCAAAAACTATTTAATGGATTTTGATAAAGTTTGACACACTGTATGTATAGTCTGCATTAACACAAAGGATACTTTTTATCCCGATATTCCTACGGATTCGAGGCTTACGCGGGTGAAACCGCGGGGTTAGTAATATAAATGTGAGTTAGTTTGTTTGTTACACTTTCAGACTAAAACGGCTGAACGGATTTGGATGAAATTTGACCTGGAGAAGGACATGGGCTACTTTTTATCCTGGATCGCAGACGAAGTCGCGGCCAACAGTTAATTCTCAATAAAAACCTTCAAAAAAGGACACTGTTATTTTCTTCTCTCGCGCATCAAAGGACCAAAAATATTCTGGGTAACGTTGTCCACAACTCCAATGTACAACCACGTGATAACTTTAATATCAAAGTGTTTCATCGAGAGAATAAATAACTCATCAATATTCATAAAGTATATCGCTCGTGGGAGGCCTTTTATCAATAAATGTAATAATAGCATAACACTATATATCAGAAAAACCGACAAACACATGACGTCATTGATAAAATTCAGACAACATCATAAGGTTTTCATAACAATATTAATTTACATACAGGCCAGTCAGAAAAATATCGTGCTAACTTCAGCCCGAGACTTCGTCCGCGTGTTTTTGTTTGAACTTAAAATACGACACTAGGCAATACAGGCTTCCCATTTTTGTTACCCATCTTCCCATTAGTTTTTTCGGAAGAATTTTCGGAATCGGATCAAGTTCCGAAGATTACCCTGCACACAAACTCACAAATTCCTTTTTTAGGGTTCCGAAGTCAACAAGGAACCCTTATAGTTTCGCCAAGTCCGTCTATCGGTCAATCTGTACGCAGTTTAGCTCAGAATACTAGTTGTAATTTGACACGGTTATACGTATTAACCACGCAGACAAAGTAGCAAAATAAAATCTTGAAAAAAATTTTTTTAAGTTTACACCTACCCTTTTTTTTCTCGTTTATCCAATGGTTTGGGATGTCGCTGGATAAGCCGTTTAAAAATATTGCGGGTATGTGCAAAACCATTTTTCGATTCAGGTATCCGTTAGCATATTATTAAGCTTTAAAGTGCAAATTTTTGTTAGAGTCAAGTGTCCCCAGCTCCATGGTTGTTTTTGGATATCTAAAAAAAATCATGGCAGTAATGGAAGTTACAAGGAAAACTAACACAGCCAAGTAGGCTTTACAAGTTAACGAGTAATAGTCGATCAACTTTTGCAGCATTTGCAGCTGAAATGTATGACAGCACATGTTTTTCAACTACATTATCATGTTTGTTCTTGGGATAAATCATCCCAACTACGGAACCTTTCATTGTACGTGACCCGACACGCACTTGGTCGGCTTTTATAATGTGTTAGCCGACGTTCGCACGGACGTAAAAATATTGTGGCGGATTTTATCGCGCACTGGATATTCAACTCTCGGTGTTGAGCCGAGCTTAGAGAATCCAACCTAACAACAACAGAATGCATCCCAGCGCGTCAAAAAAACACACTGTTGGATTTTCAACTCTCGGCGCTAAGCAGAGCGTTGAAAATCCAGTGCGCGAAAAAAAATCGCCGCGATAAAAAAAAATTAAACATTTATTTGGACCAAACACTTACAAACATTTTAAAACCTGCCAAACTGCAAGACAGTTTGTCGGCAGGATTAGAGCTCCTTTTTACAAAACTTGGTCATTGCTTAGAATCAAAAAAATATACATAAAATAAAAAAAACTGATATAAAATAAATACACGAGCGGATAGTTTTACGTCTGTGCGAACGTCGGCTTATTGTATTTAGGCCGTATTATAGATCGTTAGTCACTGTTCTCAATTACATTATGTCGATTGTAAGCTAGTTAAAAATAGAGATTTGTAATGTAAATCAACATTATCATCAACCTCCTGCCTAATAAATTGGGATAAGCACAATTCTATGATATTATTAACATCTACTAGCTTTTGTCAGCGGCTCCACCCGCGTTGAGGTCGGAAATTATCCCACGGGAACGTACTACCCGGATAAAAAGTATTCTGTCTTAATCCAGTTTATAAGCTATTTGTGTGCCAAATTTAATCCAAATCCGTTCAGCCGTTTTTGTGTGATTGAGTAACAAACAACTAAACATCCAAACATACAAAATTCATAATCATCATCATCATTTCAGCTGAAAGACGGCCACTGCTGGACATAGGCCTCCCCCAAGCACCGCTACTTCGACCGGTTCTGTGCTTTCCGCATCCAGCGGATTAAAATTTATAATATTAGTAGGATTTTAATTTTTAGGGTTCCGTATCTCAAAAGGAAAAACCGGAACCCTTATAGGATCACTTCGTTGTCCGTCTATTTGTCTGTCTGTCAGTCTGTCAAGACCCTTTTTCTCAGGAACGCGTGGAGGTATCAAGTTTAAATTAATATCAAATACGTAAGTCTATGGTCTCTTAGAGTCATAAAAAACTCAAGCTTCTAAGTCAACGCAATAAAAACATACGGCCATTTATGCGACATATTTTGACACTCGCAAGTAAATCAAAACCTATAGGGTTCTTCCCGTTGTCCTAGAATCATGAAATTTGGCAAGAAGCAAGATCTCACAGCACCAATAAAGGAAAAAGTCCGAAAATTGTTAATTTGTAATTCTATCATACCTATAACAAAAAATTTCAACTTTGTCAGTCTGTCATGACCCTTTTTCTCAGAGACGCGTGGAGATATCAAGTTGAAATTAATATCGAATACGTAAGTCTATGGTCATTTAAAATTCTAAAAAAATCAAGCTTTTAAGTCACGGCGAGCTACCCATTGCTCGTCGTCCGCAAGCCCGCGCCTACGGTGGCCGGGAATCGGCAATAGATTTCCGCCGCCCAGGGCGTCTCCTGCGGGGGTTTAGGTCAATCAATCTGCCTAGCCTTTTCCCAATTATGTTGGAGTCGGCTACCTCTA
Organism: Cosmia pyralina; assembly: GCA_946251885.1. NCBI lineage: Eukaryota > Metazoa > Arthropoda > Insecta > Lepidoptera > Noctuidae > Cosmia > Cosmia pyralina. The sequence continues at coordinate 20,636,303 of OX276361.1, read as the reverse complement.
ACCAGATGCAGCTGAGTACCGGTATTTTACATGGAGCGACTGCCTATCTGACCTCCACAACTCAGTAATTGGGTAATACGATACCCCTTGGCAAGACTGGTTGTCAGACTACATCCTTCTATTCCTTTCTAATAAATAAATAAAAACAAAATGAAAATATTGGTCATAGGAACCAAATACAATTTTATTAATGACAGGAACATTATTTGGCCTTTAGATAATAAGTAGAAGAAAAAAAAAGAATAAATAATACATACCAAATATCACCCTGCCAATCGGAGTTACACCTAAAGTGTAATTATTTGGAGATGTCCAATTAGAACGTATCATTTTATTCCACACACACACTTACAATTTTACTATTCACGTATTTAATATCAACTACTGCTGAAAAACGGTGATTTAAACAAAATTGACATGCTCCTGTTTTTGCACGTAAACATAATTATTTCAATAAATAAATCTAAACACTATAAATTACTACTCAAAATAACACATTCAGTAAGTTAAATAAAAATAAAATCCAAGGATCGAAAACAAAACATTAGTTTTTCACAAAATATTTGATTGATCGAGTAAGTGCTACCGAACGAGCTTGCCACGTGTAGGCATGAGTTGCACTGTATTATTTATTATTGAAGTTAACTATCTGTTTTCATGTCCCGTGACGTTTGTACGTAGTAGGAAAATAGTAATATCAAAAGTATTGCGATCATGTTCTTTCATTGTAAGGACATTTAATAATTACTATTATGCCAACAAGCAGTTACCTACAGTAAGATGTATTTCTTATCTACTAAGATTTCTGCTTTGTACTTTTTAGGGTTCCGTACCTCATAAGGAAAAAACGGAACCCTTATAGGATCACTCATGTGTCTGTCTGTCTGTCCGTCTGTCACAGCCAGTTTGCTCCGAATCTAATGGACCGATTAAGTTGAAATTTGGTATACATATGAATTTATGTGACCCAAACACGGACGGATAAAGTAAATAAATTAAATTTGAATATAGAGGTCACTTTTGGGGGGCAAATTAGAAAACAAAAAAAAAAAGTTTTGCAAACTACACTATTTGGCACATCAAATGAAAGGGCTTACTATGAGGGTCTCAAATATATTTTTTTTATAATTTTAAAATAAATTGTTTTAAAGTTATTTAAGAAAATAGACGAAAATTGACCATTTCCCCCCTTATCTCTGAAACTACTGAGCCTAAAATTTTGAAAAAAATACAGAAAATAGATCTTTACCTGTAGATTACAGGAAAACTTATAAAAAGTCTGTGGTCTTAAAATAACATGGTAAATCTATCAATATTGTGAGTACAAACTTACATTTACAGTTGGAATGTATGGGAGAACATGTTTTTCAACTACAGTGTTAAGTTTGTTCTTAAGATAAATTCATCCCAACTACGGAACCCTTCATTGTGCGTGGTCCGACACGCACTTGGCCGGTTTTTTTATATTATTGTTTGCAATGAACAGTGCATATACGCTACATACGAGGCAGCTTTAAAATCACACTAATCAAGGATAATATTACTAAAAAACCGTCTAAAATAGTATGGACACATTAAATACGCAATGAAGATCATGTATGTATGTATTGCACTAAACCTGCCGGAACAAAAGAGAGGCAGAGGCCGCCCGCCATTGACCTAATGGTCAAATATAAAAAGATACCTCAGGAAAGCCTAATTACCAGAACCGACAACCCAAGACGCGCAGTAAAGTGAGGAAACCCGACCCTAAATAACGGGACCAGGGACGGAAGAAGAAGAAGAAGAAGTTTGCAATGGACAGTCAGTGAGCGTAAGTTTAGATTCTTACGCTGAAAATTTTGTATCCAAAGACCAAAGAAATTTTCGTTCGATTAAATTATTAAACCGTTATGTTGAAATTACAATACGGGTCAAGTCACACAATCAATTTGGTTAAAGATTCCTGGTGATCAAGTTAAACGCCGTCCTTTTTTATTTTATTTAAACTAAAAAATCGCGTATTTCACAAAGAAATTAAAATAATACGAAAAAATTGAGTACAACCAAACAATCTCCTCTGAGCATTAACACTAATAAAATAACGACGTTTTCGAAGCGACTACATTATAAGTTACAATGTTTTTTCTAAGTGAAAACGGAATCAAGAAAACATTAAAGTATTCACCTACAAAACGGATCAGGAACAAAAAAAAAAGTATGTCAAACTAAAGTATAAAATTGAACATCTTAATGTTTTTTTTATGAAAGAAATAATATTATCTTTTACACAATTTAAGAAAAATTAATTTTGCAGTAGCATCTACTAATAGGCCCTTTGCTACGGCGTAGGCGACTACGAAGTTATCTAATACTCGTAATTTGCGAGTTCACAATAAAAACACGAACTAATGATGTTAGCAATATTAGTTTATACATAACATCAGTATGAGTCTATCTATGAGGTTTTATCTTCTTCGTACAGTAATTAAAAAGTTTATGCTAGATTTCTTTCACTCATTTTCACATCTAATCTACTTTAACTAGCCTGTAATGTCCCACGGCAGGGCAAAGGCCTCCCTCTACCTTTTCCACACAATTCTGTCTTTGTGTTGGCCAGTCCTTTCGGTAGGAGTCTAGCTCGTCCCGCCATCTTCGTCTCGCCCTGCCGTGTCGTCTAGTGGGACCCAATTGGTGATTCTCTTAGCCCATTTGTCATCTGACATGCGGCAGACGTGTCCGGCCCAGTCCCACTTGAACTTAGCGGATTTAACGTCCGTGATCTTGGTTTTGGCGCGCAGTGTTGTGTTCCTTATACGGTTCGAAATTCGAACCCCCAGAATACTGCGCTCCAAGGCTCGCTAGCAAACTTCAAGCTTGGACCTCTGCCTAAGTGCCATAGACCAAATGAGCACCATATGTGAGAATGGGGAGAATTGACATGACCATAATTCTCTGTATAAGACAATAGTGGTAAATCATATTCACATCATCTTCATAATTATTAGCTTAAAAATCTACTACCCGAAAAAGGATGCCATGACCGTTACCAGATCATCTTCAAAATAATATTATTATAGTCCGGTTCCTTCGCACTAATTCTGAATTTAGTGCTGTCGAAACAAAACAGCCGTATGTCGCTCCAAATGATCGCAAATGATAGTTTAAATAACATTGTCCCCAATAAGTTGTTTATAATCTCTTTATCACCTTCAAAATGAACCAAATCTTTCTGACGTCAAAACAAGTAGATACTCGTACTTAGGTAATAATATGTAGGTTTTCAAGGCCAAATGAAATGGAAAACATGTACGGAACTAGTCATTTGTATTGTTTTGTTTGTAAACTCGTTAAAGTGATTTATTGTGTTCTTATTTTGGTAATTGCAAGTTAGCTTTCGGCAGCAGCGAGCAGTGGTGGCCCAGTAGTAACGGGCGCGACTTACGAGTTGTAGGTCGTGGGTTCGAACCCAGGCAGGTACTTTATTTTGTGTAAATTGTTTCATCACAACTGCTCTCAAAACGGTGAAGGAAAACATCGTGAGGAAACCGGCATATCCTAGAACCAAAAATTTGAAGACATGTAACCCAACCAACCCGCATAGGCCCGCGTGGTAGATTACGGCCCACTCCCTCTCACCGAGAGGAGGCCTGTGTCCCAGCAGTGGGAACAATAAAGGCTGATTATGAAGATAGCTTTCTCAAATTCAAATTATCACGAAAGATATTTCTTTTGTGATAATTTAACACCAGCTTTGGCATAAAGGATACAGGGTTTACAAAAATGTATCATTTGTGTCAAAGTGGGTGTGTAGTTCCGGCGTAGAATAGACCACCCGTGTCTTCCCGTGGGTGTCGTAGGTAAGAGTCGACAAAGGGATTGTGTAGGTGGTTGATATTATTATCATCCTAGACGTGCACTAGTGTGTGAGAACAATTTAACATACCACATTATGCCATCTATGGGCTCGGAAACTTATTTCTCACCCCTCTTTGAGAAGTGGTTGGAGAGTCGCCACGGCGTCCTCACCTTCCGCCTGACGCAGGTCCTCACGGGACACGGTTTTTTCGGGAGGTTGGTGTTTCGGATAAGGCGGGAGGAAACGCCCGGGTGTCACCATTGTGTGGATCGCCCGGAGGACACGGTGGAGCATGAAGTGAAGGTCTGCCCGGCTTAGGCGGAGCACCGCCGCGCCGTGTTCTCACGGAGGCGATCGGCGGCGGCGATCTCTCGCGTCCAAACCTGGTCCAAGACATGGTGCGGAGCTAGAGTGCATGGGAGGCCGTCACCTCCTTCTGCGAAGCAGTAATGCTCGCGAAGGAGGAAGCGGAACGCGTGAGGGAGAGGCAACAGCCGCGCCCTCGCGCCCCTAGCCGCCGTAGGAGACGCCCTGGGCGACGGGAATCGATCGCCGATTCCCGGCCACCGTAGGCGCGGGCTTGCGGACGACGAGTAATGGGCAGCTCGCCGTCCGGTAAGGACGACGTTCGAAAAAAACAAAACTCACGGGTCAAACAAATTATGAAGGAAGGGAGGCCTTTGCCCTGCAGTGCGACAACACAGGCTTTAATAATAGGTCAAAGGTAGGTCCTCATGTTATGGAACCGCTCCACAAACCTTTCAATCTGGAACCCAGACATGCTCCTTGGTGGTAAAAAATGTGTACTTTCAACAAGTTGTCCCTCAACGAAAATTTTTGCAATGAGCTCTATTCTTTCTTCTTTTGCATTTAATAAACAGTTACTGGGATTGACTTGTTCAAAACTCATTAAGGCGAAATGGTATCGTAACGGGGTTTGAAGAATTGGTATCGCGAAACGGGACGTAAAGAATTTAAAAAATATCTCTTTTAAAATTCTATATGCTCTGTTGCATTAAAATAATTTAATGGTAAACGTGTACACGCAATTTTATTGAAATTGCTTTAATTACAATCGAATAAAAAAGTTTTTTCTCTTTAAAAATGCTAATTTTGAGGAAACGTTGCGATTTTTTTTTTGTATCGAGCCAAATTGTGTCAACCGTGTTTTGGCCTTCATAATTTACTAAAGAAAATTTTAAATTTTTATAATCATGAATAATACAGACAGTTTTTCAGGACAAATATTGATTTTGCGTGCAGTCGAAATGCGTCAAAATATCTTCTTTGGGACCCCTTTCGCCCTAATACTAGGTACCTCACTAAGCGGCAGAACACAATTCTGTAGTCATCATAGTAAACACTAGTTTTTAAAGTAAATCATGGCTGATTTACACATTGAAATCGTTCGAAATTCGAAGTGATTTTTGAATAATAATACAACTGACCTTTCGTCCGCATAGCAAATGCTGTAAGGCTGTAAGCCAGCACGTATTGGTAAGAAAAATACGTTGACGGGTGTCGGCGTCAACGACAGTCTAAACAAATGCTGGTCTGTAAACACAGCGGTAACTGACGTCTGTTTGCTGTCATAACAGGGTTTCACGAAATTTTATTATGTGTGTAGACCATTTTTTGGACAGGGTATAAAAATAAATAAATAATATCATTTCATGTCTATTGTCTGATAGAGAGATACCTACTAGCAGTAGATGGAGTCATTTTTACTTATTATTTGGGTATGTTTGTGACGGTAGGTATTTGGTCCTTTGTAATAGCTTCCGGCAGCCGCGTTTGAGGCTAAAGGACCAACTTGTTTTTGTGAGAAAAAGTTGTAGTTTTGAGGGAGGAACAGTGTTTATGCCGTATTGCTGCATGGTAGTATAAGTACCTCAATGACATTATTGCAAGCCGTGTGCTAGGGATTTTCGTTCGGCGAAAATGAGGAACGTCCCCACAGACATTCATTCCCCCTTCCCTTTGAAGGAACTCTTCTGCAAAGCTGCATGCTGCAGCCCCAGCGGTTTAGGCTGTGTGTATGTCAGTAGATTTAAGATTTTATTATGTAGCTTATTTATATTAAATTATATTACAAAACAACACTGTTCAGTTCAAATCGTGGGTCAATCAGTGCTCTTTTTAAGGGCGTGAACCCTTGAATAATGAACGAGGCAATTTATTACCAAAACAAACACTACCATTTTTCACTTCCATCTAGTTTATTTATTGTCGTAATACTGACACACCCTATGTACCTAAATAATTAAAATGAATGAGGTGACGTATTATGCTGTCGAATAAGGGCTCGTTCTACGACATTTAGGCCTCCAGCTCGCTAAGCGACCGCGACTATGGTTGCGGTCGTGGGTGCCCAGCCCGAGAGAGGCCTTAAGTGTATCCCTGGCGGCCACTTGTTTAGGCCCACTTGCACGAGAAATCACTAAATATGTTTAGTGCTAAACATATTTAAATTATTGTTCTGTTTCTGTCAATCGTTTGAAGATGACAAAGACAGAATGGAGTGGGTCGAATAATCGATTTTCCCATCCATACGCAAAATACGCGCATTAACGTGGAGTTGCGGATACCAGCGTGTATTACCTATTACCTATTAAGACAGAATCGGGCCATTAATGTATGAAAGATGGCCATCGCTTATCATATTTAATGACACGATTAGTACCTCGAGTAGCCGAACCCAGCTACCAGTTACGGCTAGATGTAGCTCAAACTTTACCAACGGCATTTGCGTTTTAGAATAAAAATGGCCGAAGACTGTGGTATAAAAATAAATAAAAAATAAAATAAAATTTATTGAAATAATAAGTTTACAAAAAAGTGTAAATATTAATCTAGGCCTATAATAGTGTTATAATAATCTGAATAAAAACTATGGCATGACAAACATAGGATTACAGTTGCAAAAAAAAAATTGAATTCTGCAGGTAGGTAACGTAGTGCGTTGCCCGATTTAGGTTTTTTTTTTTATTTTTAAACCTGTGTTTCAGGCTATATCTCTACGGCAGTACTTATCAAATAGGACAGTCAATTAATTAAATTAACATATATTTTCAATGTCTAAGCAGGAACAATCTTTTGCGCTTCCAATATGAACCAGGCTTACAGGATTATTTGTATCTATAAATAAAATTATTATAATATTAGGCTGGGTAAATACAGTTAAGTCCGCTACTTTATTTCTGCACTTCTAGTAGTTTTTCCGTGTCTGAGTAATTTAGTTTTGCTAAATAATCTGATAAAATTATACTACACCTATTATAACTTACATTACCTATATATCTTAAGCAATTTGTTAAATTTATTATATAAGAAAGGTCTAAGAAATAAATAAAATCTTTTAGTGAAAGTTTGTTTAGTCTTAGGGCAAACCAGATCCTTTCTTCTCTTGTCTGAAGGTACTGGTTTAAAATCTAGTTCAGTGTGTTGCAGTAAAACTATACTTAGAACAAATACACTTCTGGACACATCTTTTGGCCCACCTTGTATTTTCAGTTTCGTTTGGTCCTAGCTAAAATTTTATATTAGGTCGAGCAAAAAGTTTTTATGCAGTTTTGAACCTGGCACATTCACAATTTCATTCAATAGTCTTTTTTTGAATTTCGAACACAGAATTTAAAGAAACAAAAGACAATTTGGAGCCTGTTTGTTGATATCAAACAATCGAATACTAAGAAAACTTGGTTTTATTGGTTTACTTGGATTTAATTCTTGAAAAAGTGATTGATATCTTTGGTTTTGCAACAAACATTACTTATTCTTAACATTAAGGTGAGGTTCTATCAATAATCTATGGATACTTCACCTGAAGTCGCCGCCCAAGCTGTGGCACTTATTCAGGCCGGACACAGCCAAAGAAACGTGAGTGCTCAACTTAATTTAAGTCGAACTGCGGTCCGAAATGTTTATCGGAGGTACCTAGAGACTGGCGGCTTTGTTCGTCACCAAGGAAGGCCACGATCTCGGGTCACAACTGAAAGGCAGGATCGAATCATCGTGACGACCAGCTTGAGAAATCGTCACCTTACCTCCATTGAGATACAAAACCAACTTCGCGACTTCCACGGAGTATCTGTGAGCGCTCGAACTGTTCGGAGAAGGTTAAAAGAACGCGATATGGTACCACACAAGCCAGCTAATGGCCCCAAACTAACGCGAGCCCACCGAACAGCGCGCCTTCATTTCGCACGCAGTCATTTAAATTGGACACAGCAAGATTGGAGCCGTGTACTCTTTTCTGATGAGTCTAAAATTGTGTTACATGGCAATGATGGAAGGAAGAAGGTCTACCGACGTAAGGGAGAGCGTTTTGCACAATGCTGCTTTGAAGAGAGGGTTGCTTATGGCGGTGGCTCATGGACTGTCTGGGGCGGTATATCCGCGAGCGGCAAAACTCAACTTCAGGTTGTTACAGGACCACGGCTGCCAACATTAAATGCTGAAAGGTACATTCGTGAGTGCTTAGAACCTCACGTGATACCATACGCGGACTATGTGGGCTCAAATTTCCTTTTTATGCATGATAATGCAAGAGCCCATGCGGCCGGCATCGTCAGGGAATATCTTCGGGATGTGAACATCACAGTTATGGACTGGCCAGCCAGAAGACCAGACATGAACCCCATTGAGCACATGTGGGACGAGCTAAAAAGACGTGTTAGGGCTCGTCAGCCAGTTGCCCAGACGATGCAGGAGTTGAAAACTGCCATAGAAGAGGAATGGGAGATGATCCCTCAAAATTTCATAGAGCGGTTGATAAACTCTATGCCTAATCGTATGAGAGCTGTGGTAGATGCCCATGGAGGCAACACGCGTTATTAAATTAAACCTTTATTTGATAAAACATGTTTTTTATTCAAAAATCAATTGCCTTTAACAAGGCGCATATCCGACTTGTTAGGCGTAGCTCCATGTCGTATGGTATTCTGAATTCAAATTTAAAACAATACGATCGAAAAAGATGGTAAAATGTATCAGGTTTAAAACTGCATCAACAGTTTTTGTTCAATCTAGCAATCATATTTCGGTAGGGGCCATCGAAACCTAAACTCTAAGGTGGGCCAATAGATGTGTCCAGAAGTGTAGTTGTCGAACTGTTAGCGCCTTGCATGCCATATAAAGCTGATGTGTGGGAAATTTGAATGGGTGACAGGTGGCGACTTTTAAAATTGCTCTTTGAGCACGTTCTAGGATTAGTAAACTTGATTTTGCGGCACCACCCCAGGAGGTTATGCAGTAGGTAAGAATAGATTGACCCAATGCCAAGTAAACTTGTTTAATATGGTATAGCTTGCATAAGAGGAGCTCGTGGCTAAGTAATAACAGCCGCGCGGGTCGATCCATCAGGTTAAGCTACGCTTGCCGGGGTTGTCCGTGGATGGGTGATCACCTTTACATATCGAGACAACAAAAGCATCAAACAACAAACATCAAAGGCAACAAAGGCATCTTAACGCGTGTGCTATTGATCCTACAGGTTGGGAGAGGCTCGCTCTACACAGGTCGTCTTGGCGCTCTACTATTCACAAAAGTACCAAATCTTTCGAAGAAAAGCGACACGACGCTATTATTGAGAAGCGCCAAATACGCAAAGAGAGACCTAAGCCCTCCTACACGTATACATACAACACTTCAGGCCAGCTTTATTGTTTTAGTTGTGACCGGGTGTTCAAAACTAAATTCGGTCTAGCGAGCCATCTAAGGGCGCACGCAAGGAAGTGATTTCGAAGGGTCGCCGTTATCGAAATCGATAAGGAGGACTACATATATATAGGGTGTTTGGCGCATGGACCGACACAATTTTTTGGGGGGTTGGCAGGGTCATTTGTGAGGTTTCACCCAAAGACCCCATGTCCTAAGTCTCATGGTTATTAAGGAATGATTTTTTAGATTTTTTCCCAAAATTACCCGAAATCTCGCCTTTAAATCGTCATTACTTTATTGTTTATGGTTGTAATTGCACGAAATAGCTTTTATTGTATTTTGCAATGTATTCTCATTCTAAATAAATCATTAGTTGATGCAATTGATGTGCAAAAAAGTACTTATGTGCTTCCAAAGTCAATTTTGTTTTTAAATGTGTGAAAAATTACAACTTCTAAATTCAGTATAAAAAAAACAAACAGCCATTTTGAACTTCGTTTTATTTTAAAACGTTCTTTAGCTTATACCCTTTCTAAGGGTATGCTACATGTCATAGTAAACAAGTCATTATGTAGTCAAAATACTAGTTAAAAGAGTCGGGGTTAAGAAAAGACTTATTAAGGTTATTATGTTTTATTAACAAAAGTTACAAATCTTGTTCAAAATGACTTCCTACATTTCGTATGCGTGCTCGGCATCTGTTTCTTATTTCAACGGTCGTTGTATGTAGTCGCATTTCTTCTCTCATTATTTCAAACGCGTCAGTTATACGTTCAATAAGAATTTCCCTAGTCGGCACCTCGGTCTGGTAAACCAATTCTTTTGCACGTCCCCAAACGTAGAAATCCAGAGGCGTCAGGTCTGGGGACCGTGCGGGCCAAGGAATAGGGCCGCCTCTACCAATCCATGAGTTTGGAAAGGCATTATCTAAATGCTCTCGCACGGCCAGTTAGTAGTATGCCGGACAGCCGTCATTTTGAACAAGATTTGTAACTTTTGTTAATAAAAACATAATAACTTTAATAAGTCTTTTCTTAACCCCGACTCTTCTAACTAGTACTTTGACTACATAATGACTTGTTTACTATGACATGTAGCATACCTTTACAAAGGGTATAAGCTAAAGAACGTTTTAAAATAAAACGAAGTTCAAAATGGCTGTTTGTTTTTTTTATACTGAATTTAGAAGTTGTAATTTTTCACACATTTAAAAACAAAATTTACTTTGGAGGCACATAAGTACTTTTTTGCACATCAATTGCATCAACTAATGATTTATTTAGAATGAGAATACATTTCAAAATACAATAAAAGCTATTTCGTGCAATTATAACCATAAACAATAAAGTAATGACGATTTAAAGGCGAGATTTCGGGTAATTTTGGGAAAAAATCTAAAAAATCATACCTTAATAACCATGAGACTTAGGACATGGGGTCTTTGGGTGAAACCTCGCAAATGACCCTGCCAACCCCCCAAAAAATTGTGTCGGTCCATGCGCCAAACACCCTGTATATACTCAATACTCAATACTTTATTGCATTCCACATGTATTCTTAGATGGTAAAGCTTATAGTTAGACCACATGGACCCTGTCGGGCACAGCAATAATAAGTGGGTTAGGAGAGAGGAAGTATTTATAGATTTTATTATACAACATAATAGGTGGGGAATTTCTGAGATAAATTAATTAATAGTAGGATATAGTTATTATTAGATATGTAGGTACCTATAATTATTATATTAGTATAAAATATGAATATATATCGAGACTCCTCCGTGCCTCGGAAAGCACGTTGGTCCCGGCTGTCATTCGTGGATCTTTGACAGCCGTTACGGATCGTCAGAAGCCCGAAAGTCTGACAACCAGTCTTACCAAGAGGTATCGTATTACCCAGTTAATGGGTTGTGGAGGTCAGATAGGCAGTCGCTCCATGTAAAATACTGGTATTCAGCTGCATCCGGTTAGACTGGAAGCCGACCCTAACATAGTTGGGAAAAGGCTAGGCAGATTGAGTTTGCACAAGCTGGTGGTTCTCCCAACGTGATGCGGCTGGATCAAATTGCATTAAGTACAAGACAACACCATACATTTTGACAACGGGTTTTTGTTACATACTCAATATAGGATCCAACCAACAATTTATTGGGACGTTTGACAACGTGCAATGAATAGCTTAGATACATATTTACATCTCGACAGTCGCTGTCGTCGACTTTATCCGCATTAGCATAAATCTAATATAATATTAATCATTCATGAGTAGCTGTTTGCTTTGCGATAGGTCCGGATACATTCATCCGCGAGTGGAACATCCAACTGAAACGAATGTAGGATTTCATTGCAGATTGTAACTTTTATTAGGTATAGATTTGGTACTAGGGAGACAGAAATTTTAGTTGGTGTCATTGAATACAGTCAATATAGCCCACCTTTTATTTATATAGGTGCGGGTCTTCTTCGTTTATCGCCTTCGTGTATGGTTGCACTGATACCATAAGATTTGTCTGATCAGAGCTCAGAATTTCGTACATATTATTATTATAAATATTATACATCTGTCTATCTTTTTACCACGCTTTCTTTGAGTTAGTTTGCTCATGTTTTTGTTTCTGTAACATTTTTTTTATTTCTGTAATACCTGTGTGGGTTCGAAAAGTAAAATAATTGGTATTAATAGGGACTTTAACAAACGTCAAAAAGCCCCTACATAAACTATAAAAAAGAGTACCTTAAGTGATAATCAGATTCATACAACGTTTCATAGAATTTACGCGTCACTGTTGCCACTCAATTTGTAACCCAATTTTTTCTATCATAAGCATTTTATTACACATTTTAGTAACAAATAGAGGTGTGTCTGGTGACGTCGTTGCTTATTGACAAAATTCTATGACAGTACCTTTTTTAGTAAATATTGTCTTTTGTTGTACAAATGTGGGAGTATTACGTGTTAATTTTATGAAGGAAAGTTTTCATTCATATCAGTCATCGCTCCATGATTTTCCATGAAGCACTTGATGATATAAAAATGAAAGGGTCACAAAAGAATCACTTAGGGATATTTTTTTTTAATTTTCGAATCAAAGGTTAGCCGACTGCCCAGGCTATACGTATAGGGCCTGTTTATAAACTATACTTGAAATGAAATGGTTATGTTCTATAAAAGTAGATCTTGAAGAACTTTTACACGTCAATATTTTTGGTCAATATTTTAAAACTAGGTGACGGCATTTCCTAGCTGTCTGGTCTCTAAGAAGAAATGCCGAAATAAACTCAGAGGTCATGGTCTCTTTTAAAGTGCAAACATTATATTAATAGGATTTTGTGTGAGTCCAGCAATGCAGGGCCATGTCTAGAAGGGCCTTTTGAAGTAAGAGCCTTAGCAGTTTTGAGTTAATCAGTCATCGTGTAGCTCAACCCTAACCCAACTACTTTAGGGAGCTCAACGACCCGTCACACGACGCGCGACGCTACCAGGTCTGCAGGACATTTGCGTAGGCCATATACAAAATACTCAAAGCCGCCAGACAGTTATAAAGTCATGTATTCACTTGACACCCATTAAACATAAAATTATTGTTATTACCTGCAAAGTATAGAATCTACCACCACAAATATCATTTTTTCTATAAATCCTTAACAACTCTTCCTTATGTACGAGTATTACAAGTCTGAAAAGGATGAAAACCCTTTTCAGTAAACATTTATGAAACGTTCTGATTCTATTCTAATATACTTTCTGAAATAAAAGATGTCGAGGACACACCTCTTTGTCCATAATCCCAAAATAACAACGATTAAAAAAAATAAAATTGTACATTACCTAATGTTAGTACTCGTAGGACCTCGTTTTCAATACTTCTTGATTTGTTAGAATGGTTTCTAACCGCTATTCCTGGATATTGGTATATCCAGGAATAGCGTGGACTGCCTCGTTGGTGTAGTGTTCGCAAGCGCTACTGCTGAGCTTAAGGTCCTGGGTTCGATTCCTGGGTCGGGGAAAGTGATATTGGGTTTTTCTATCTAGAATTTCTCCCTTTTTTTTTTTTTTTTTTTTTTTTTGTGGATGGGAAATCATCAAATGACTTCTCCCGCTCTGGGCAGAGCGGGAGGGCGTGTCAGACTTTTACTGACTAAAACCCACCCATGTTCCTTCAGCTGCCCGTGCCAGGGCCACGGTATCTCTTTCGAACTACCCGCGACCCCGGCGGCTAGAATTTCTCCCTGAGTCTCGATTTGTGCCCGGTTGATGACAATAGGCGCGCCCCCTATTACATGGGTCTTAAACATAACTGACGAAATGTTGTTGTACCTACTAGTACACCTCTGCCAAACCCTTTGGTTTCCCCAAAGAGTTCGGCAGAGGTGAAGGTGAGGCAAGGCATGAAGTTATACAATCAATCCGCCTAGCCTTTTCCCAACTATGTTGGAGTTGGCTTCCAGTCTGCTGCTGTAAGCTGAGTACCAGTATTTTATAAGGAGCGACTGCCTATCTGACCTCCACACCCCAATCACTGAGTAATACAATACCCCTTGGTAAGACTGGTCAGACTTTCAGGCTTGTGACGACCCGTAACGACTGTCTAAATCCACGAATAAATAAATAAATGTAAAGATGGTCACCCATCCACGGACCAACCCCGGCAAGCGTAGCTTAACCTGTTTAATCGACCCGTCAGGCTGTTATTACTTAGCCACGCTCCATGTAATGCTATGTAATATCCAGAAATAAAAACAGGTTTGGTTGAACTTTGTTTATAAATCTACGTCAATCAATCAGCCGACATCTTCTTAAAAGAAAACTATTTTTGACGAATACATATTTCTCACCATTCCAATGTACCGTACATAAAAACATAACTAACTGCTGTGGAGTGTCCATCGTGTTCTCCAGAAACACTCGCAGCTCTGGAGAGCAAACACCCTGCCCCAGCGGATGGCCTTTCTTTTCCCGACCCCCCTGATCTGGATAATCACTCGCTCACCATTACAGGTCGAGAGTTGGTCACAGCCGTTTGCTCCTTCCGGAGCGGCTCCGCTGGTGGCCTCGACGGCCTGAGTCCTCAGCACCTTAAGGACCTTATTTGTTCAGGCGCCGGGGCAGCTGGTGAGTTGCTCTTGAAGGAGCTTACGGCTCTGATTAACCTCATGCTCTCCGGCAAGGTGAACGAGGCCGTCATTGACGTTCTATACGGGGCCAATCTATGCGCCCTGCGTAAAAGGGATGGCGGCATTCGTCCCATTGCCGTGGGAACTACTTACCGTCGTATGGCAGCCAAGATTTGCTGTAAATTTTATGGTGAGGTTGTTTCGGAAAAATTGCAGCCCCTGCAGCTAGGTTACGGCTGCAAAGGGGGCTGTGAGGCTGCCGTACACGCCTTATCGACCTACCTAAATTCTGGCAAAGGTGAGGTCATCCTGAAGGTTGACATAAAGAATGCCTTCAATTCTGTTAATAGGGACACCTTGCTGGCAGAAACTAGAAAAGAAATACCCCAAATTTATAGTTTCCTTTGGCAATGTTACAGACACCCTTCTAAATTACTGTATCGGGACAACCTTCTGGAATCTGCTGTTGGCTGTCAACAAGGTGACCCCCTCGGGCCAGTGATTTTTAGTTTAGCCATTCACCCAATTATTCGACAGCTAAATTCCAAATTTAACGTTTGGTATCTTGACGACGGAACCTTGGGAGGCGATGTAGAAACTGTTTTAAATGACCTTCAATTCTTAAAAAATGAACTTTATTCCATTGGCCTTGATCTCAACCTTTCGAAATGTGAACTGTTCTTAGCGGACGGTACCGACAGACATCTAACACTTCCCAAATTTAACGCAATAGCCCCGGAAATCAAAATTATTGAAAAAAACTCTCTTCGTCTCCTTGGGTCTCCTATCTATGAAAATTCTTTTCCTGTTTTTATTGAAGAAAAAATTCAAAATTTCAATGACGTTTCGGAAAGATTGATCCAAATTAACATGCACTCGGCCATAACATTAATCCGTTACTGCTGTTTCGGCCCTAAATTAACATATTTCCTTCGTGCTTCCCATTTATGGAAGCACACTCACCTTTTAGATAAAATTGACAAAATTATCCGACAAACTTTAACTTCGATCTTAAATGTGGCCTTGGACGACCGCGCTTGGGCACAAGCTACTCTCCCCATTCGTATGGGAGGCCTCGGCGTCCGCAAAATTTCTAGTATTAGTTTACCGGCATTCATATCCTCGGTCCACGGCACAGATAAATTAATCAGGAAAATCCTAGCCTCCACACTGGTTAATTTTGATGTGCCTTGTTTCACCGAGGCTATAGATGCCTGGAGACTCGCTTGCCCGAATTCAGACCCACCCGACAATCCATTTTCCCAGAGACGGTGGGATGAGCCGCTCTGCAGAGTAGTACAGAACAATTTACTTGACACGTCTCTTACTACTGCGGAGCGTGCGCGTCTGCTGGCTGTGGGTAAGTGGGAGTCGGGTCTGTGGCTTCATGCACTACCGTCGTCGAACATAGGCACTTTGTTCGACGACACTACTTTCCGCCTCGCTGCTTCCCTGCGACTAGGAGCTCCTTCTTGTTCTCCTCATCGCTGTCACTGTGGCGAAGTTGTCAACAGCCTCGGACACCACGGCCTGTCTTGCAGCCGAAGTGCAGGTCGCTTAGCACGGCACGCGAACATCAATGACATCATCCGACGAGCCCTTGTCACCGTCGGCGTTCCAGCTGTATTAGAACCCAATGGCTTGGCACGCGACGATGGCAAGAGACCGGACGGCATGTCTTTATTTCCATGGAAGTTGGGAAGGCCTTTAGTGTGGGACGCAACGTGTGTCGATACTCTTGCGCCATCCCATCTTCCTGGCTCTGCGTGCTGTGCTGGCACTGCTGCTGCCGCTGCGGAAAACCTCAAGCGGCGGAAGTATAATAACCTTATCGGTAATTATATTTTCGAGCCGTTTGGGGTTGAAACCCTTGGGCCGTGGGGTCCGAGTGCTCATAGTTTGTTCAACGAAATCTCCAAACGGCTGGTTGACACTTCCCGTGACCCAAGGGCTGGCTTTTATCTTGGCCAGCGGCTTAGCATTGCCATACAACGTGGCAATGCCGCCAGTCTCTTGGGTACTTTACCAGTCGACAGCGATGCGGAGGAATTTTTCGACGCCATATTTTAGTTTTTTAATAGTTTTAGTTATGTTACTAACTGCCATTTTTACTGACATAATGTTTGCAAATCACAGGATGCTGCTGATGCTAAATAATAACAGCCGCACGGGTCGATCCATCAGGTTAAGCTGTGCTTGCCGGGGTTGGTCCGTAGATGGGTGACCAGCTTTACATACTGAGACTCCTCCGTGTCTCGGAAAGCATGTTAAGCTGTTGTTCTCGACTGTCATTCGTGGATCTTTGACGGGTCGTCAGAAGCCCGAAAGTCTGACAACCAGTCTTACCAAGGGGTATCGTATTACCTAGTAATTGGGTTGTGGAAGTCAGATAGGCAGTACTGGTATTCAGCTGCATCCGGTTAGACTGGAAGCCGACCCCAACATAGTTGGGAAAAGGCTAGGCAGATTGATAATGTTTGCAAATCAGCCTATTTTAGAAGCCAATCTTTTGGCAAGCGATTTTAACCCTTGTTTGAACATTGACTTATCTTTTGTTTATATATTTCATACTAGCTGACCCGACAAACGTTGCCCTGTCCAAATTTCATGTATGAGAAAATGAATTTTCTTCATAATTTTTGTGAATTTTTCCTGTTTTATAGTTATTCTGCTATTCGGGGCGGAGACAAAACCAACAAATCAAACATTGTAAATATCGTTCCAACCTTTCTTGAGTTATAAATGTATAAATGGTGTAAATAACCCGACTTTGTTTTATATTATACCCGACAGACGTTGTCCTGTCAAAATTTCAGTAAATCGAACGACGGGAAAACAAATGAACAACTGATTATAAAATTAATTTGAATTTGGAATTCTAAATAGAAAGAAAGATTCCCGACAGACGTTGCCCTGCCCATGTACGAGAAAACGAATTTTCTTCATTGACTTATATAGTAAGGACCGGGCCAACCGCGCGACAAAATGGCACCAGCGCGCTGGCCCTAAAATGAAAGTTTAGGGCCAACGTGACTCAGTCGACCGCGGTCCGCGCGCG
This sequence comes from Cosmia pyralina, assembly GCA_946251885.1. Lineage (NCBI taxonomy): Eukaryota > Metazoa > Arthropoda > Insecta > Lepidoptera > Noctuidae > Cosmia > Cosmia pyralina. The sequence continues at coordinate 20,618,632 of OX276361.1, read as the reverse complement.
GAAAAGTTAGTCTGTCAAAAAAATGCCAAATTGCGTTGTAAAAGGCTGCAAAAATTACGATACAAAGATTAAAAAGGAACATGGGATATCGTATCATCGGTAGGTAACCTTATATTACTTTTGTTGCAATTAAATTATTAAATAAACACATTTTTAATGTGATAATTTTACTACCGAAATCAACAATGGCCGCCATGTCGCGCGCTGCCGTCATCGCGCACGTAGTTAACGAAGTAACCTTGTACGGACCTCATTTTTTATTTGTGATTTATTTTTGTCTTATGAACTTAGTGTAAGTAATTTTGAATTTTGGTACCTTATATGATTTATAATAAATATAAGGGTAAAACAAATAGAGTACTAAAATTTAAGAGGAAATTTAGAAAAGTTAATTAAAACTGAAAATCGGATTCATAAAATATTTTGAAACGCTGTATTCTTTTCTTCACACAAACTGAGCGGAGCTGCTGCCGTCATCATGCTTCTGGTAAAGATGGATAGGAGAAGACAGCCTTATTTCCTTCATCGTAGGCGCCACCCGGTGGCAACTGGAAATTTAATTCGCGATTGCCACCTGGTGGGAGCGACTGGGAATATTCGCTTATTTCAAGCCTCTTAAAAACCCAAGAATGTGCTCTGCTTATTTTTGTGACAGAGATGTTGTTATTTCAAAAGCTGGATTACGAAGGCTAAAAGGATCGGCTATACCGCGATTTCAGATTGAGGTACTGGCCTCACGCATACTTTTCGACAGTAAAACTAAATATTGTTTGATTGTTCTCCATGTTCAAAATCCTAAATATATTAATTATTAAATTTAAGTAGTTACAGGAAGTTACAGCTTTGTGAGAACGAAGAACTCCGCCCTTGAATGCAAGCACAAAGCTTACAAGTAGAGGAAATAATTGATGTTGACATTAGTCTCAATTCAATATTTGACTGACCAATAAAAAACATTATACCTAACGTTATAAATAATAAAAAAAAAAGAATTAGAAAGAAAATAAATTATGAAAATACGTTTATTTGCGGTAAACATGACGCTAAGAAAGACCACAATCCCAAAAAGAACAAGTTGGGGAAAACAATAAAAAAATTGATAGATTAGAAAAACGTCAGTGTTGCAGCCAAGAAGATAAAAAAAATAAAGAAGCAGAATGCTAGGTACAAATAACAAATTAACAAAACAAACAAACAAACAAACAAACAACAAACAAATAACAAACAAACAAATTACTACTATTTAAAATTAAAGGTTTCCGATGTGATAAAAATATTATGTACGCACGTACAAGGTTACGTCGTCGCACGCTGTACTCAGTAGTTCGTTAGAGTTATGACAGCTGTCACAGATGGCGCTACTTTTTGCTTGTATGAAGAAGGTTCAGGTGAAATGTTCAGATGGGCGTATCCTTACTTTTGAAAACATTGATTTTCTTCATATTTTTTTGTGAATTTTCCTATGTTTTTAATAGTTATTCTGCTATTCGGGACGGAGACAAATACAACAAATCAAAAACCATGAAAATCGGTCCAGCCGTTCTCGAGTTATAAGTGTTCAAACAAACCCGACTTTGTTTTATATATATAGATATATATGTTACCGGCCAAACCCGATTTCAGGTCAAACTAGTTTGGCCTAGGCCAAACTGGTTTATTAAGCCGGGGGCACCCTGACCAAGTGGGCTAGGTTAGGTTAGAACTGTGACTTGTGACTGTCAGGATGTATGTAACGGATTGGCGCAAAAACAGCTGAACGGATTTGGATGTTTGCGCACAGGTAAGTTATAACCTGGATTAACACACAGGGTATTTTAATCCCGGTAGTACATTCCCTTGGGAAATATTTTTCGACATCCACGCGGACGAAACCACGGGCAAAAGCGAGTATACAATATATAACATAACTATTTACACTTCTAAATTAAATTAAATGATGGGTCTAAATTAGATGACTAATAAGTAATAACTATAAAAATAAATACAAGAAAAAAGACACTTATGCGTCGAAGTACCTACTCGTCCGCTTTGCTGTCATCCGGAAACGTGTCCACAAAACTAGCAGCATTGCCACTTTGAATGGCAATGCTAATTCTTTGGCCAAACAACGAGCCAGCCATCTGGTCAGGTAGTGTCGGTCGTCGGCGAGAAATTTCCTTAAAAAGGAGACGTATACTCGGGCCGGGACCCTAGCATTTCAACCGCAATTGGCTTGAAACTGTGCTTATCTTTATAATCACAATAATGAAACACAAAATCACTATTGTTAGACCGATTTAATCCGCCGTCTATATAGCAAAAGTAGGATTATGCCTCAAAGTGAAACTCCACCACACAGGCGAGGGAAGCTGTTATCTACGACACAAACATGCGCCGTCTCATCTGATACTAAGCTCTTTGTAGGTATGGCAGATTGGAAAGTGATTAAGTTTAATGTTTCTAGCATAGGTTTTTGAACTTATTTTAAACGACAAAGCAGAACTTTGAATAATAAAAAATAAATAATTAAAAAAATTAAAAAACACGACTGCCCTGCCAAAAAACGAACTATAAAGTAAAAAACAAGGTGTATTCCCTGACTTTATTTACAATTTTATTTATCTGTTTAGTCAGGGATTACAACTTGTTTTTTACTTTTTAGTTCGTTTTTTGGCAGGGCAGTCGTGTTTTTTAATTATTTATTTTTATTTTATACATTTTAGTGACAATGTAGACATTCGCAGTCGTACTAAAGCCTGATTAAATCGTTTACAGCCAAAGATTAAATGTTTGTTTTGCATGTAGGTACGCACGGCTACAAATCAAGCTATACATTTCCAGTATAAACTGATCTCGCATTGTATAGGATTTCCTTATAATGAGAGGTCAGTGTAAACTGGATATGTATAGCTTGATGTGTAGCCGTGTAGCTACCTAGATACCTTTCCTATGTAAAGTCATGACATCATCCATTTTGTTCCAAACGCCAAAAACTTTTCCGCCTAAGCATTTCTTATTACGGCACCGAAGTTTTAGGACCATTCATTGCCCTTGGTTTTATTTGAGTTCAAAAATTGTCTTTGGTTGTTAAATGAAAAAATCCATTTTTACCTTATTTGGAGTTTTTGTTAAGTGTACCTACAATATAACAAAAAATATAGGCGTATTTTATTTATATTTGTAACTAGCTGCGCCCCGCGGTTTCACTCGCGTAGACCGGGATAAAAAGTAGCCTATGTGTTAATGCAGGGTATAAGCTATGTTCTTACTAAATTTCATCCAAATCGGTTTAGCCGTTTGAGCGTGAAGAAGTAACAAACATACACACACGCTCACAAACTTTCGCCTTTTCAATATTAGTGTGATATAGGTAAAATGAAGCTTCGAGAAAATATTACTTTTTAATATATAAAAAGAGAAGTCCTGACTGACTGACTGACTCATCAACGCCCAGCCCAAACCATTGGACCTAGAAAGCTGACATTTTGCACATAGGTTCCCTTTGTAATGTACCTAGACAAGGAATAAGGAAGAGTTTTGGTTCCCGTGGGATATTTTCCGACATCAACACGGGCGAAGCCGCGCGGGAAGTGCAAGTTGTTGTTCAAGTATACTTATACACACTCAAAGTAATGAAATTAAAATATAATACTGGCGTATCTTTCATTAATTAAAAAAAAAGTTTTAAAAAAAAATATCCCTTTAATGATTTATTAAAATGTTTACAATTTATCAATCTTGCTCTTAGGGTTGTTTAGACTTAAAGATCCGTCTATTGAGCCACCGGTACTTGAGCGCATCGTCAGAAGGCTGCAGGATCATCTCGTGCCTCTCCTCCATGAGCTGTAAAGTAGCATCAGAGAGCTTCTTGTTTCAATTTGTACGACGGGTCTTGAAGATCTTAGACCCGCCCGCATGGACAGTTTTCACGAATCAATTGTTATAATCGTCCTAGGAACTCGCTAGGCACTCGAAACGATTCTGAAGTTCGAGCTGTAAGCTTTCGGGGTCTTGGATTTGGATCGGTGCTGGACGGAGCGAAGACTTGACCAGTCTAGATCTTTCTAGTTTGATATTTAAGTTCAATGTGTCTCTTACCATGCGGTGATCACTTCTGGTTCACACCACGTTGATCACAGAGACATTACTGAATACTTGCTTCTTCGTCGACATAATGAAGTCAATCTCATTTTTCGTTGCACCACCAGGGCTCTGCCAGATCCAATTTCTGTCACATTCTCACGTTAAGTTACGTTTTTTGAAGAAGGAGTGCATCCTAAAGAGTCCGGGGACCCGGGCAAGGAGAGAGTAGAGGGTCCTTCTAATATGCCTTATTTTGAAATATTTGATTGTTTGTTTATTACAAGCTACCTCGCACAGACCAGGGCATCATGGCACAAAATGGGGGCGGCTCAACTCAACAGTGGGTCCACCCAAAAACTAAAAAAAAAAGGTAGGGGTATAACGTGGTTCTCGAGTTTAAGCTCAGATAATCAGAGAGACATGGAGGTAGACGATTTGTACGAGTTCTTATATGTTCCCTGAAGTTTAGATTTTCGTCTATAGATACGCCTAAATATTTAATGGAATCAACCCTTTCTAGTTTCGTACAAGAGCAAAAATCATGCGGTATACAAGTATGTGGAATAATGGCATGATCGTGATTAATCCCCATATCCGATCTAATACTAAAGCAAACATACTTAGTTTTGCCAGTATTTAACGTTAGGATATTGTCATTTAGCCATTTTCTTACAGTATCAAATCCAGATTGGGCGGCGTCAAATACTTTGTTCCAGTTATCAGCAGAAAAAACGAGAGCAGTATCGTCCGCAAAAGAGATGATTTCACCCTGGGACAGTATTAAGTTAGTAAGGTCGTTAATATATACAAGAAACAAGGTTGGCCCCAATATGCTACCCTGTGGAACCCCGTGTGTGACTAGGCGGTCTGTGCTGGTAAAGTTTCCCACACGAACACACTGACGACGGTTTGTAAGATAGCTTTCGAAGGGTTTCAACTGCATGCCTCTGATTCCCAGTCTTTCTAGCTTGGCCAAAAGGACTGAAACCGAGATTGTGTCAAAGGCCTTTGCCAGATCTAAAAAGATGGCCAGGCACTTTTTTTTCCTATCCAGATTATCACTGATAAATCTTACGAGATTGTTTACCGCTTGTTCAGTAGATTTACCATTTCGAAAGCCGTACTGATTAGGTGAGAGCAAGTTATTATTTTCAAGATACCTAGTAAGTCTCTTATTGATAATTCTCTCCAGGAGCTTTGAAATAGAAATTCTGTACCTAATAAATAAATATACATATATAATTATATACATATTTACTTCATCCGCGTATCTTACTAATTTCATGTGCTCACTATAAAAATCACAACCACACTAACAATTAGACACACCCTCTCACACTCACTCATTCACCATATCACATAACACAAAGAGAGGTGCAAACCAACTATAAAACCTTAGACTACTTTATTCCTTTGTTTTGTATAATGCTGGCATTTAAGAACTATATTATTATTATATATTGTAACTCAAGGGGCTTGGCGCTGTTAGCCGAAATACAGGTTCCTCCTAGTTCGGCTCCAGATGCTAAAACTTTTTTGTACTTTTGTTTTATTATAGCACTTTACTGTAATTTAATGTAATCTAAGTACTGTTTTCATGAAATAAAGCTTATTATTATTATTATCTAGCTTTACAATTTCACACTTTCCGGAATATCAACAAATCCAGGAACTGTCAAAACAGTGGTCTATGTGAGTGTTTATTTAGAGAAACAGTCATAATATCGTAGGTAAAGGTAGTAAGTACGCTATAGATTCTCATAGATAAACAAACAGAGTACTAGGGTTTCATGTGTAAACAGAAGCTTAAAGTTTGTAATACGTACCAGCAGTACTAACATAGTGACGTGTTTCTATCCATAACATTGCGAATGTCTTCGTTCACAAATCACAGTTTATTTAAGACATTACATCATCACGGTCTTTCTATAAGAAAAACTTTCACTATACATACAGATTCATAATTTAACACTAAAATTCAATTAATTAAGTATATAGTAGCGCTCGACCACTCTCTACAGTACCTACGTCTTTTATATACATTATTTTTATATGAGTCTGCTAACGTACTAACACATTATAATATTATTGCTAGAAAAGATAACAAACTTGGTCCTACTATCCGCGTAACTGAAAACCTTTTTTCACAGTACAAAATCATGAACTGAAAAAACTAATATGCTTTATTCTTTATATAATAACCAACTTTGTTGACGTGTCCCAAGCAATTAAAATAGTTATAAGTACTATCGCCATGATTCCAATGCAAACAGTATTTATAAAGTCTATAATAAATATTATCGTAATCATGTGCATGGTCGCATGTCGCTATTTTGTTTGGAAACAAATTAAATAAGCACTGTCTTGGGTTTTAACCGACTTCAAAAAAAGGACGAAGTTCTCAATTCGTCGATTTTGAATTCTTTTTTATTTTTTGAAAGGGTATGTTCTCGAGATGTTCCCATTATCACAAAGTCGGAATCTGGTGAGGGGATCCCATGGAAATCAAGGGAAACCCTCAAATTTTATAGGCACACCTATAGAGATTTCGGTATTTTTTATAGTAACTCGTGCATTTGCTCTTGGAAAACACCATTTGCTGAAGTGGAACTGAAGATGAAGACCACATATGGCCATCGGAACTACTCAATAATAAGTATTTCACGGAATGCGATTCGATTACCAATTTATGCTCGTCACAACGCATATGGTGAAGTGTTTTACTTCACCATCAGCTTCCAATTATCCTGGTCCTTACTAGGAGAACTCCTCAACAATTAACGTCCCTGCATCGGGAAAAGCAATATTTTGCAAAAGGTGGTGAGCAATTGAGATTAAGCTATTGCAACTTAGATAAATTACAAACTGACCCGCTAAAAAGTGAAAAATAAAAAACTTTATTACAAAAAAAAAACAACCGACTTCCGAAAAAAAAAACTACAAAGTGAAAAATAACTTTTTTTTTTGAAGTCGGTTGTTTTTTTTTGAAGTCGGTTGTTTTTTTTTGAAGTCTGTTGTTTTTTTTTGAAGTCGGTTGTTTTTTTTTGAAGTCGGTTGTTTTTTTCTTATACTTAAGTATTTGTTTGCAAAAACAGCTAATAGCTTATTCGGATTAGGGCTGATTGTTCATTAGTCAGATAATTTTTATTTGAGGAATAATTATGGCGGTTTGACAGCTTTTGTATTGAAAATATGTCAAACTGTCACATTTATTCTTCAGGTAAAAGTTGTCTGCCTATTGAACAATCAGCCCTTAGACGGAGAGCTACCCTAGTAAATTTTAATAACTACTCCCAATCAATGACGTCAGTATTCCCCAAACAACATAACTTCACGCCTGTATTCCCCAAAGAGTTGGGCAGAGGTTTGTACAGTCAGTCAGTCAGTTTCCTTTCATACGTATAGGATGTGCCTTATATTATGCAGTATTTATATCAATATCAAGTCACGAATCTTTAGCCGAAACATGTATGTATCCGTAACTATGTGTTAGCACTAGAAAACATTCAACATGAGATGTTTCTACTTGTCATGTCAAATGTTGCTACTGTTGATCGAAGTGTCAAATAAATCTCACAATTTGTTTTGTTCAATTTACGTTCGCACTGCACGAAACATGAGTAAGTCCTCCACCGAAGCTGTGCCGAGATGCGCATTGGCTAGACTGGAGCGGAGATGTGTGCTAGCTAGAGCGGCGTGTGTGCGACGCGCGGGGAACTAGCGGCGCCGCTCACTGCACACCGCGCACATCTCTTCTCGTCTCCGCTGCGCGCCGTCCGTCGCCAGCTTGCGAGGCGCAGCTCACATTTCCGCGTAGTACAACCGCCCAGCTCAATCTCGGCGAAGCACAGCTCACATCTCCGCTTCGATCACGCCATACAAACATAATACATCTCCGCTCAGTGGTATCCACTGAAAGTGAGTGGAGACGAGATATGTGAATAACGAACATCTATGGGTTGTTTAAAACACATCTCCTCTCCTCTCGTCTCCGCTTTGGTGGAGTCCGGGCCTGAAAGTCGGCGAGAATCGAACCGAATAGCGTGCAATTGGAGAGGAGGCCTATGTTCAGCAGTAGACTGATGATAATGATGATGATGATGACGTCAATCTAAAATTTTTTTGTAAATTTTTGACTTTTCCATCATCGTTATCGCTGATAGAATGTACTTTGACTAGGCCTTCTGGCAAATACTGACCTAAATCTCGATGTTCAACTATAAGAGCCTCTTAGATGTTTGCTGATTTACGCTATGGAAGTCAGCATGGAACGACTGCTCCCATTTCAAATCGCATATTTAAAAGACGTTGAAAAACAATTGACGATCATTCCTGTTCTTATTTTCTCTTGTGGCGTGAGATAAATGGTCATGTAGTGGTTAAAAGATTAGAAAGAAAGAAAGAAAAATATTTTATTTGGGACACGCACAGGAAATACAGTTAAAAAGGAGCATATAAAAGTAACAAAATAAACATTAAAAACAAAAAAAAAAAAAAAATTAAATTAAATAAAAATTCAGACTAAAAAAAGAGACCTGTGCGAGGCCAAAAAGGCTCGCATCTCAGCATAAAGCTGCTGATTAGACAATAAACAGGATTGGTAGCTGGGCTAACTGACACAGTTTGGTAGTTGTCACACGTGGGAGCTTAATATACTTGAAATGCTAACCAAAAGAGTGAAAGAAGTTTGGATCCGTTGGAAATTAGGTTCATAATCTTTCAGGGGGAGAATGTTGAATATAAACAAGTTTCACTATGAGATCTGGAAACGAATTATTGAACAACATATTATTATCTGCTATTGGACACAACATTGGGCTCGTGGCTAAATAATAACAGCCGCTCGGGTCGATCGAAGGTCAAGCTACGCTTGCCGCGGTCGGTTCGTGGATGGGTGACCATCCGTCACATATCGAGACCTCTCCGTGTTTTGGAAAGCACGTTAAGCTGTTGGTCCCGGCTGTCATTCTTAGATCTTTGACAGTCTTTACGGGTAGTCAGAGGCCCAAAAGTCTGACAACCAGTCTTACCAAGGGTTATCGTATTACCAAGTATACATCCGGCTGCATCCGGTTGGATTGGAAGCTGACCCCTACAAAGTTGGGAAATGGCTATACAGATTGATTGGACACAAGAATGCAAAACTTACCCAATGAAAATATTTGAAAATGATGCTTTTTTTTCGCCATTTCCGAGTAAAAAAAAGACATTACATATGTTTGATCTTTTTTCATATTATATTTTGACTGACTGACATTTATATAGTCAAATGACGCGGTTTTACAAAAAAAAAAAAAAAATACGTAAACAACTCATAGATCAAAGGACCAATAAATGTAAACAACACGAAATGTAATCGAATATTGGCAGTTAAAATTATCAGCTTTAGTATCAGAAAAGCATTTAATATCCATTAAGGCCCACACTATTCGACACGTGATAACATAAACATTGTGCCTGTCTTCGCGATTCTATGTATTGCTATCAGAATATGAAATAAAAGCTCTTGCTAAATTTTGTTTTAAATTAATAATAAAATCGATTTAGGTAATATTTGATAAACAGGTCAAAGTTCGTATTTAAATACTTAACAAAAGTTCATAACAATTGTTACATAAAAATTTCATCTTTATTTAATTTTTTTTTTTTGTTAAACTGTAAAAAGAAAATAATTACATACCCATCGATGACTAATCGCTGAGTTCAATGAACTTTTTCACCCATTTACGTGATTTAAGAACACCATATTTTTAGCAAAACTGTGTAAAACTTGTAACAACCGTGTAAAATATCGTAAGTAAAGTACCAGGGTCCCAGAAACGCGTGGAGATGTTGGGCGGGCGGGGCGAGGACTAAACCGAACTATAGCTTGAGAGCAAGCCCGCTCAGTGGGTTACGCTGTGATTATTTCTTCAAAAACTCTATACATTGCCGTAGATGTTTACGTTGGTTTTGTAATCACGATGGGAAAACTGCAATGTCTGTATGTGTATTTATGTGCCTTACAGTGTCTTAATGATCTTGTTCTGATCTTTTTTTGTTTTTGTAAATGAGAATCAAGAGTTTATGTGCACCATGGAATGGCGGTAACAGTTTACTTATTTATAATGATTTAAGTAGTAAGTAAGTACTCTATGCTATGATAGGTCGAGCCATATGTCGGATTTAGATAGCTTGATTTTGATATTGATATTGATACCATGCAATAGCTAAAGAAATCAAATCAAATGACTTATTTTTAATGAATCAAAGAATCGGCATGTATTACATACTAAACATTATATACTAAACGCGCGTTTAACTTGTCTGAATTGAATAATATTTTCATGGTTACAAAAGATTTCAGTTTCGAGTCGTGCTGTGGAATAAATTATAACTCTGTATTAGGGATCCTCAGACTAAATAAAAAACTACACCTCGCTCTGTGCATACACGTTCACACTCACACATTTACACCAAACTACAATTAAACTACACCTCATTACGTGCACACATGTTAACGAAACGTGAAGCCTCATGGCTTTTTTATTTAGTCTGAGGCGGGATCATGGTGTATTTTTTTTTTTGTATATAGCGTTTAAATCTGTCTATCGGTAGATACCTATAGATATAGTTCAATTGAAATCAGCAGCTGTCGATCGTGGGGTCTCGGGTTCATTCCGAAGACGAACAAAAGGTAAATCTGCATTGCTGTTAAGCTTGGTACGTTTTAGCAATATTTGTTTCCGAGAAAGACCTCTGCCATCTACAATGAAACGGTGGTTTTATCCGGCTTATCCTAGGCTCCGCTTTCAATTTAGTGAGCGTGTGACATTGTATAGTTACCCTGTAGAGTTTACTCAAGGCTCAAGGTAAGGTTTAGAGTATACTCAAGGCTAGATTCTTGTCTACTTAGGGACAGTCTGAAACGTCTGTCGTTATCCAAATTAAAACACAGATAGTTTGAAGTCCTTTCGTTTTAACGGAGAATGAAGATCAAAACAATATAGTGAAACAATATAACAACAACAATCATATTGTTTTTTTAGTTATGTTTATAAATATAGTGTTGGTAATTAATTAATAAAACAATAAAAGTATACTAATAACAATTTATAATAACAACAAACAATATAGTAGTCGTTCTATGTAGAATATCGGTATTCGACCGCATCACAAAATACAAAAAAAAGCTGATCCCCAATATACTCGTAGTTGGTGAAATTACGAGGCGGATGATAATGTCTTACAAATGTTCAGGATTGCTTTGGAATGTGTTACTCATTAACAGAAAATATGTCATGTCACTCGAGAATATAGCGGGCCTTGAACCTAATCATAATTGTTCGACAGTGCATAATCCATCTTCTACAGTATATCACGAAAACAATAACATTTCGTGATTAGCTTATTTGTAACACCGTGTTTCATTTGTTTCATTGTAGGTGGACCTATGTTCCGTGCAGATATTTTATTATATGTTTTAAATCTTGTACCTGCCCTTTCTCAATTGTTTGGAGACACAATTTTAGGGTTCCGTACCTCAAAAGGAAAAAACAGAACCCTTATAGGATCACTCGTGTGTCTGTCTGTCCGTCTGTCACAGCCAATTTGCTCCGAATCTAATGAACCGATTAAGTTGAAATTTGGTACACATTATGAATTTCTGTGACCCAAACACGGACAGGTAAAGTAAATAAATGAATTTTGAATATAGAGGTCACTTTTGGGGAGCAAATAAGAAAATTAAAAAAAAAGTTTTGCAAACTACACCATGTGGCATGTCAAATGAAAGGGCTTACTATGAGAGTCTCAAATATATTTTTTTTATAATTTTAAAATAAATTTTTTTGAAGTTATTTAAGAAAATAGACGAAAATTGACCATTCCCCTTATCTCCGAAACTACTGAGCCTAAAACTTTGAAAAAAATACAGAAAATAGATCTTTACCTGTAGATTACAGGAAAACCTATAAGAAGTATGTGGTCTTAAAATAACATGGTAAATCTATCAATATTGTGAGTACAAACTTACATTTACAGTTGGAATGTATGGGAGAACATGTTTTTCAACTACAATGTTAAGTTTGTTCTTAAGATAAATTCATCCCAAATACGGAACCCTTCATTGTGCGTGGTCCGACACGCACTTGGCCGGTTTTTTATAAGTAAACCACTTGCAGACGGACTCAAAAACAGTGATATTTTTGTTACTCACTCTATCTTCTTTATAAGAAATAAGTTAAACTCCCTATTTACCTCATAGTACTCTATATAGAATCGAATCCTCATCGACCTGTATCTAAGGACTTTACTTCGTGTATCTGTTGACACACAATATAGTTCTACTATCAACGCTTCTATAATTTATGCCAACCGATATTATCATGTAACACCGTTTAACACTATCGTCCTAAATAAACTACAACCATTTTTAGATCGTTATCTTATTTGATACATATTCATGCTCGTTACATCCTTTTCACAAACATTCTTTGCTAGAACATATTTGAACATAACAGCAAAGAAAATATGGGTGTACAATGTTTATTCCTCCTTGCTCTAACTGTTTTTAATGTGGAAACATTTCCTTTAAAACTCTTTCAAATAAATCAGCGACAAACAAAAGAATATGAAGTTTTTAAAGACATTCTGATTCAAAATCTAATTGTAACAACTGACAATCTAAAACTCATTTTAAATTGGGAACGTGAAAATACTTGGTACAAAATTCAAGATGAAGAAAAGTCGAATACGAAACTTACGAATTATAATTTTGTTAAAAATCTGTCACCCAAAAATGATTTATCAACGAAAGCAAACGATGAAGAAAAAGTTCAAGATGGAATTAAAGCTACAAATGATATACCAGGCACTCGTACAGCTAAAGATATGCCAGTCAGCCTAACCAACTTTGAACTATCAAAATATTTGACAAAAAGATCACCAGGCGAAGTAAATAAACCAACAGAGTATGAAATAAAAAGTGAAATAAAGGAAGAAGGAGAAAAGGAGAATTATGATGACACCAAAAATCTAAGAAAACGAGATGTCGATGAGGATTCTTCGATCGTTTTAACCGAAGAAAATCTTCTAAATTACGGTAATAGTAATTCCTTAGAACTGGATAATAATTCGGATTCTGAAGACAATTTTGGAAAAGCAAAGAGGCAAGCTGAAGGTGAGAATCCTCTGCCCATACCAACAGGAGATGGTGACACTCAGATGTTCATGGGTACTTTTCAAGCAGTCATGAGGCCAATGAAGTTACCTAGCTTAGGATGAAAAATAGAAGACGGAAAAATAGGAGATCGGGTATAAATAAAACTATGATATTTTTAATATTTTGTATACAGGGTGTCCAAGAACCTGGCGTCCAACTGGATTCCCACGATGCCCCAAGTTCTAACAGTACTCAGAAAAATATTTTAAAAAATCCACCCCATGTACTTACAGAATTATACTGATTTCAAAAAAAAAGGGGAAATGAGCACCCTGTGACATACTTTTGAATGCTGTGACTGCTAATGCTGATAATTTCGATATTTCTTGGAGGTTTTGTAATCTAGGGTATTGCTGTGTCTAAATAGAATGTAAAAATAATGTACTTATTGTACCATTTTAAAATAAAATATTATTTTAACTAAAGGTGATATGGAAAACTATTGAATTTCGCAACTTTGACCGACTGTAGTGTAAAAAAAATGTACCAAAATAGTATGGCAAGTGACGTCAAATTTTGACGCGTTTATTCCTCTTTTTAAAAAGGTATAATACTTACACATTAATTTGAAAAAAAAAATTTTTGATAATATTTTTACTCAACAACCCAATTTTTACGATGTCTAACAGAATTCTTAGAAAGAAAAATTTACGACGAATTGAATCTAACCTCTAAAGAATTACTATTGTATGCTCATTTAAAATAACAACAGGCCTCTCAAAAAACAGGTTAGACCGTAAGGGACGGTATGTGCATGCATCTCACCATAGTGATTCGTTATTACAACAGGAGGGAGCAAGACAGAAACTATCTTTGCGATTTGCTGGTTCTTCTTTATGGTACCCCATTATTCAGGTAAGAGTGAGGGAGAAAAAGGTTAGAGGTGCGAGTGAGATAGATAGTGACGCTATCTGGGATCGTGCTATTTAGGATAACAGTACGGTCAGTACGCGTCACTGCCTCCTGCCGTTACTACGCACCTCTCTCTTATTGTTACCATTGATCACGTACTACGATTTAAAGCTTTGTTTATTGGACTCGATTACTCTTTGTGCTCTGGACTTTGAAACGAACTCTTTACGACGACCTTTGCCTGTGTTTGGACAGTTTGTGTTTTGTGTGTGCTACCATGGCGACCTACACTCCGCAAGAATACGCAAATATGCACTACATTTATGGAGAATGTAGAGGTAATGGACGAGCTGCAGCGAGACTTTACAGAGAAAGGTATCCGAGGGCTACGCGATATCCCGACCATCGAGTTTTCATTAATGTGCACAGATCACTATGTGACGGGCGGTTCCCCAATCAAGTAGCTGGTGAAGGACGACCCGTAAATGACTTCATACGCGATGAAGTTTTAGAGGCGGTGTCGGCAAATCCAAGCATCTCTGTGCGAGGAATAGAAGCTGATACGGGGATACCGAAGAGCACAGCACACAGTATTCTCCAAAAAGAAGAATATCATCCGTACCACGTACAGCGAGTGCAAAGTCTTTTACCTCGAGACTATCCGAGCCGAGTCGCGTTTTGTGAAACAATCCTGCAAAAACATCGAGAAGACGAAAACTTTATCGACAAAATTTTGTGGTCAGATGAATCAACATTTAAGAAGGATGGCTACATGAACCTACACAACTTGCACGAGTGGCATGTGGAAAATCCGCACTTGATGCGAGAAGATAGATCCCAGTACCGGTTCAAAATGAACATGTGGACCGGTATTCTCTGTGGGAATATTATTGGTCCATTTGAGATGCCCGAGAATTTGACTGGCGAATCATATTTAAATTTTCTTCAAAATGATTTGCCAAACTTACTAGAAGAGACCCCACCAGATATGTGGTTCCAACACGACGGCTGTCCAGCACATTTTCGCGTATCCGTTAGAGAGTTTTTGGACGAGCAATACCCGAACAGGTGGATTGGGCGATCAGGAACAATCCCGTGGCCAGCCCGCTCACCTGACTTAAATCCGCTGGATTTTTTTTTCTGGGGAACTATGAAGGAGCTCGTTTATGCGAAGCCCATTAATGACATCGCTGACCTTCGTGAGAAGATAACACAAGCAGTGCAGGTGATACGTCAAAAAAGTTACTCGCGAAACATAAAGCGGTCCTTTTTAAGGAGAGTGAGAGCTTGTATTGCCGCGGGTGGTCAACATTTTGAACATTTATTGTAATAAAATATCTTTAAACTAACATTCTTTGCTTTTATTCTACTGGGAACCCATCTACCTGTGTGTATTTCCTTCTTGCTCACTCTTGGAACCGAAGTAAATAATAGTAGTAACATAACAGTTTCTAAGATAAGAAAGGGTCCGACAGTTACCGTTAGTAGGTAGGCACTTCGTAAAAATTGGGTTGTTGAGTAAAAATATTATCAAATTTTTTTTTTTCAAATTAATGTGTAAGTATTATACCTTTTTAAAAAGAGGAATAAACGCGTCAAAATTTGACGTCACTTGCCATACTATTTTGGTACATTTTTTTTACACTACAGTCGGTCAAAGTTGCGAAATTCAATAGTTTTCCATATCACCTTTAGTTAAAATAATATTTTATTTTAAAATGGTACAATAAGTACTTTATTTTTACATTCTATTTAGACACAGCAATACCCTAGATTACAAAACCTCCAAGAAATATCGAAATTATCAGCATTAGCAGTCACAGCATTCAAAAGTATGTCACAGGGTGCTCATTTCCCCTTTTTTTTTGAAATCAGTATAATTCTGTAAGTACATGGGGTGGATTTTTTAAAATATTTTTCTGAGTACTGTTAGAACTTGGGGCATCGTGGGAATCCAGTTGGACGCCAGGTTCTTGGACACTGGTTGGTATTCGGAAATAAATGTTGTGTTAATAAAAGTGTAGTTTAATTTGAATCCCTTTACGTGTCACTTAATGATTAAAAATGTTTTTTTCTTCTCTCCGTTTTTTATTTTTCATCCAATACTTTAGAACTTTACTAAAATAAGTTTTTTTTCTTGGATCTGAAACGCGAACATCCTACAGAAAACAATTATGGTATTCAGAAGTACATTTATGCTAAATACAATATAGACCCCAGGAGGCCAAAAGCGACAATTTCAAAATAAAAAAATTCAATTTGATTAATGTTGTTCTGTCGTTGTTGTTGAGTTGATGTCTAAAAAGGCTCGATAGGCTGTTCATAATGTTGTGCCCCTACGCTTATGTGTGGAAGTTAAAGTTGGGTGTGGCAAAAAAAACATGAAAGTAGAATAAAAAGTAAGTTCGACAGCTTAAACCCGACTACTGAAAAATCACGCTCGCCGCGGTCGGTCTGTAACCTATTTTTAATATTATTTACCTCCACTTTTACTTATTTTTCACAATTTAAACATATTTATTTACTACAATATGACATATATACATATTTGTAATGTGCTCGTCAAGACCTTTCTTTTGATACCAAACATGTCATTATTATCTCAATTTAATTTTTTTCGAGGTCAGAAATGAGAATGATTAAAGTAAACGTGTAAAAGTCCACCATTTTAAATTTATGGAGAATTTACTATAGCCTATGTCACCCGGACCATTATTACGAATCTATTGATACCTCATTCATTCAAATCGGTTCAGTAACTTAGGCGCTACCGTAGCGCATAGTCTATGACGTATGTAAGTACATACATAAATAAACTGCTAAAATCATAACCCTTTCTTTTGGCTTTGCTGTAGTCGGGTAATAAATGCTGTGCAAATGCGTTCCTTACCAAGCAAATGCTGTGACTATGATTGACAGGCTGAGGTATGATGTGATACGGCAACGGTGCAGTTTAAAAGAGGATGTAGTGACAAAAATTTAAAAGAGTATGCTTTGACGGTTTGGTCATGTAAGGAGGACGAAAAGAAAAGAAAGGCGACTAACAAAAGTTAAAAAAATGTTATTTACAAGGCAGATGTGAGTGGAAACTGGGAGAGACGTCCTAAGGAAGACATATAGTGACCTTATTGGTGATGTTCTTCAGAAAGGTCAGGTGCGTAGTACTCGCAACCGGGGCGCGTGTATGACCAGACGTATAAACGTAAACGTAGCAAAAGGAGTAGGGTTCATAAGAATCGTAGCAGGTAGCGTTATGTAATTTCTGCCTACCCCCACGGGAAGAGTTTATGTATGTATGTATGTGTATGTAATAGAATAGAATAGAATGTAAAAAAAAAAAAAAAATGAATGAATGTGTATAGAATGTTGTTCTCTTTGTGAAAGAGATAAAATTTTAAATGCAATAAGTCCACGTTCGCACGGACGTAAAAATATCGCAGTGATTTTATTTCGCGCAATAAGTTTTCAACGCTTTGCTTAGCGCCGAAAGTTAAAAATCCAACAGTGTGTTTTTTTTGACGCGCTAGAATGCACTCTGCTGTTGTTAAGTTGGATTCTCAATGCTCGGCTCAACAACGAGAGTTGAAAATCCAGTGCACGATAAAATCCCGCCGCGATATTTATACGTCCGTGCGAACGTCAGCTAAAGGATTTGCTTGGAAAAGTTCTAGGGAAAGTAAATGTAGTTTATCTCTAGGTGTATTATCATCATCCATAGCATTTTCCTATCCACCTGCATAAGCCCCTACTTTCCCGCAAAGGAAAATTAGATTGAAGCAATCATTCTCATTTCCGCTTCTGCCAAATATTGGCTTAGACTAATGAAGTGTTTGTCACCAAAGCCCAACCCGCTTGGCTTCGCCTCCGGACTCATTTTAAACAAAAATTATCCGACTTGCAACTTTCTTAAGCCGGGCTAAAACGCCGGAACCCGGCTTTGGTGCATATGCACCTTAATGGTGCACTGGAACTATTTAGGAGTATAATTTTGACTTTTAGCAAGACGAACCTACGCGTAAATATATATTTTTACTTTTGATCAGCTAGTTCTCGTAATCATTTACTTCAACACCACCAACATTGAAGACAAATCTTCTTAAGGCGGCGATAACCGATTTTTAATGATTGTAAACTGAAGATCACATCTAAATGAGTAGTGATGATACAATGAGTAATGATTTGGAAAAAATATATTATATGTTATATTAGAGCATTTTCTTAATAACTTAATCTGTGAATATTTTAGATTATGTTTTTATTATTGTAGCAGCTCATACTTATGTACAACATACAAATTAGAGGAGCTCATACGGCCGGTCACCACCATACGTCCGCGCGTACTCACCTAGCCGAAGTGGAAGGAACGCGGACTGCCGTATCATCGCGCTTGTTGTACGAAGGGAGCGCGGCACATTCTACCGACTAATGTCGGTAATCCAAATTATGTTAGTTTTAAGTTTACCCTATATTTTTTTATTCTTACTGACTGGTTCTGTATATAAATTCAAATTCAAATCATTTATTGTGGATCACAGGTTCATAAGATGTTGTTAGTTACAGGTAAGTCTGCTATGTCCCGCCATTGAGGCATACAAAATTTGTATTATCAGTTAAAGTTAGATTACATACATTATATCATTAGTATCATGCAAAACATTATAATTAAATTAGTATAATATTTAAGAATGTCAAATTACAAATTAGTTGTTACAAAATTATTTACCTACTGTGTTGTCATTTAGAAAGTCACTTATTGAATAATAACATTTACTTATTAAAAATTCATGTAGTTTTTTTTTAATGTATAAGCAGCGCTTTTTAACTCTTCAGGTGATACAATATACTAATTTATAAACCCAAAACCCCCATGGGGTTAGTTGCGAATACGATGATTTTTTTCCATCGGAAGATGTTTTTTTACGTTTATATATATAATATATAAGCTTATATACCTATTATGTAAAGGGTTTTTCCTTATGCACACATGGGGTGCAGAAAGCCTTCGAGGAGTAAACCACACAGATCGTTATACGTCTTCTCACTTACAATACCTAGTACCTAAAGTATAATGAATAAAGTTATATCTAGGGCGGATAAAAAACTGAGAATCACGCAAAGACTATCAAACGTATTTTTATGAAACTTTTACTATTTTAAAGATAATTTAATTATTTCTGTTAGTACACGTGTTTTATTAAAATACACTTCTGGACACATCTTTTGGCCCACCTTGTATTTTCAGTTTCGTTTGGTCCTAGCTAAAATTTTGTATTAGGTCGAGCAAAAAGTTTTTATGCAGTTTTGAACCTGGCAGATTCACAATTTCATTCAATAGTCTTTTTTTGAATTTCGAACACAGAATTTAAAGAAACAAAAGACAATTTGGAGCCTGTTTGTTGATATCAAACAATCGAATACTAAGAAAACTTGGTTTTATTGGTTTACTTGGATTTAATTCTTGAAAAAGTGATTGATATATTTGGTTTTGCAACAAACATTACTTATTCTTAACATTAAGGTGAGGTTCTATCAATAATCTATGGATACTTCACCTGAAGTCGCCGCCCAAGCTGTGGCACTTATTCAGGCCGGACACAGCCAAAGAAACGTGAGTGCTCAACTTAATTTAAGTCGATCTGCGGTCCGAAATGTTTATCGGAGGTACCTAGAGACTGGCGGCTTTGTTCGTCGCCAAGGAAGGCCACGATCTCGGGTCACAACTGAAAGGCAGGATCGATTCATCGTGACGACCAGCTTGAGAAATCGTCACCTTACCTCCATTGAGATACAAAACCAACTTCGCGACTTCCACGGAGTATCTGTGAGCGCTCGAACTGTTCGGAGAAGGTTAAAAGAACGCGATATGGTACCACACAAGCCAGCTAATGGCCCCAAACTAACGCGAGCCCACCGAACAGCGCGCCTTCATTTCGCACGCAGTCATTTAAATTGGACACAGCAAGATTGAAGCCGTGTACTCTTTTCTGATGAGTCTAAAATTGTGTTACATGGCAATGATGGAAGGAAGAAGGTCTACCGACGTAAGGGAGAGCGTTTCGCACAATGCTGCATTGAAGAGAGGGTTGCTTATGGCGGTGGCTCATGGACTGTCTGGGGCGGTATATCCGCGAGCGGCAAAACTCAACTTGAGGTTGTTACAGGACCACGGCTGCCAACATTAAATGCTGAAAGGTACATTCGTGAGTACTTAGAACCTCACGTGATACCATACGCGGACTATGTGGGCCCAAATTTCCTTTTTATGCATGATAATGCAAGAGCCCATGCGGCCGGCATCGTCAGGGAATATCTTCGGGATGTGAACATCACAGTTATGGACTGGCCAGCCAGAAGCCCAGACATGAATCCCATTGAGCACATGTGGGTCGAGCTAAAAAGACGTGTTAGGGCTCGTCAGCCAGTTGCCCAGACGATGCAGGAGTTGAAAACTGCCTTATAAGAGGAATGGGAGATGATCCCTCAAAATTTCATAGAGCGGTTGATAAACTCTATGCCTAATCGTATGAGAGCTGTGGTAGATGCCCATGGAGGCAACACGCGTTATTAAATTAAACCTTTATTTGATAAAACATGTTTTTTATTCAAAAATCGCCTTTAACAAGGCGCATATCCGACTTGTTATGCGTAGCTTCATGTCGTATGGTATTCTAAATTCAAATTTAAAACAATACGATCGAAAAAGATGGTAAAATGTATCAGGTTTAAAACTGCATCAACAGTTTTTGTTCAATCTAGCAATCATATTTCGGTAGGGGCCATCGAAACCTAAACTCTAAGGTGGGCCAATAGATGTGTCCAGAAGTGTACCTATTGTTTTATGTAATATATAATAAATTAATAATGCGTCTAATATGGGACAGCCTCCTTGATGGGCGAGTCCTATTACTGGGTGGACGTACGATGCGATGCGCGAGCTCAGCATAGAACACGCAAGCTAATCACTCAAGGTCATTGGCATATATCTGCGTCTTTTACCTTTGAATGATAACTATTTTAGCTAATGATCTAAGTATAGAGATATGATCAAAATTCTGTTCAATCATTTTACCTCCTCAACCTGCTTAGCCATTTCCCAACTATGCAGCTTCCAGTCTAACCGGATGCAGCTGAATACCAGTAATGTACATGGAGCGACTGCCTATCTGACCTCCACAAACCAGGAACTGTGTAATACGATACCCTTTGGTAAGACTGGTTGTCAGACTTTCCGGCTTCTGACGACCCGTAACGACTGTCAAAGATCCACAAATGACAGCCGGGACCAACGGCTTAACGTGCTTTCTGAGGCACGGAGGAGTCTCGGTATGTAAAGTTGGGCAAGCGCAGCTTAACCTGATGGATCGTCCCGTGCGGCTGTTATTACTTAGCCCCGAGCTCAGTTTACCTCTTGTTGTTTACTAAATACAAACGTTTTCCGAATAAATAACAGAATTAAATAAATACTTAAACTGTCACTATGTCAAACAAGAAAAACAATTAATATTCTTTCGTTTGCGGGACATGTTAGGTAGGTATGCGTTAATGTGTGGATAGTCCAAGACACTGAAAATCTAGAAGTGCTTAATTTTCAATCGAGCACACTTCTGAGTCTGCGATTAAAACTGACATTGGCAACTTACGGGCAACCACAAAGTAAAGACATTTATTGACCTTGCAACTTTTTTCAGCGCTCCCAAACAATTGGAGATAGAAATATTGAGTTACGCAGCTATTGTTTGCTACTAATTGAAAGATGTAAAAAAAATTCTTATCCATCATTTTCGATTCCATGATCTTTGTTAAAGGAAGACAAATAAATTTGACTTTTGATAGACCTAAAGATTAGGGTGTTAATTAATCTTTCATTTATCTACAACGTGTTTAATGATTTTTTTAACATAATGGCTTCAACTGGTTACTTCATTCACTTAACAGACTTGTCCAGAACAGTAAAGGTTTTTAGGTGGGAGACGTTCTGCAAAATTAAGAGTAGTTATTTCCCAGAGGAATGAAAGCAGATTAGAAACTAACAAAAGTGAATTTCCTAATCGTGGCATTGTCTATCGAAAACCAAATATCCCAATTGGCAAGATATAATTTGAAATAACTTTCACATTTCTCCAGATACCGATGCACTATGCACTCGCTTCCTCAGATGACGGAATGCGTGGTATCCGGCACCCTGTGCCTCATGCTGCGAATGTCGCAGGTCGCCGGGGTGGCTCCACTCAGCTTCAGGCGCACGCACGCCGGCTGGTCCGTCCGAGTGTCAAAGGCCGCTAACTTCTACGGAAAGACACTCTCCTTTACTTTATGTAAGTAGTTTTTTTTTTCCACTAGGAAAATTCTAGGAAAGAAAGAATAAAAATAAGTTTATTTATCACACAAACACATGCATACGAAAAGATAATTAACTCAAGTAATCAGAAACATAAACAAAATAGATCTACATACTCGTAATATATTATTAAATAAAGTCGCTTTTCGTGTCTGTCTGTGAAGCCGCGTTGTTCTTCTAAACTACGAACGGATTTTGATGTGGTTTTCACTATCATTTAGAAAATTTATTCCGGAAGGTATAAATGTACAACATATTAATATTTAACTTAATATAGAAACTGATATTTTTAATTCTACTATTCCATACATTATATGAGTATAATATTATTGTTCTGTATAATATTGTTGTTATGTTATATCATTTTCATCCTCCTCATCGTCATTATCATCAAACGACAAAATAGGACGACTCTTCTTTTCTATTGAGGTTTTTGTTTTAGAGGCATCCTCTTGCTTCCTGTTTTGTCAAGTCGTAAAAACCGTGTGAAGCAGGGCCGCGTCGCTAGTAAAAATATAATCCCTATATTAGGCCTATATCCAACAGTGGACATCTTTTGACTGGATGATGATGAGCAGTTCATACCCTGACTATCACTATTTTCCCCAGGGTTTTTATCAACATTAACCATAGCGCTAGACATCCTCATCGACCCGCAGCTTTCGTATCGCACCCGCACCAACTCCACCCGTATCGTGTGGGTGGCAGATGTGGGCACCGTAGGGCTGGTGGTCTGTACAGCGGCTTTCACTGGGCTGATGCGGATGAAGTGCCTCACGGTCTACTTGCTGGAGTTGCAGGAGGTTGGTATTATTCAAAATACTGTTAAAGCAAGTAGTGCTGCCAACCAGCGCTACCATTGAGAAAAAAATCGTAAGTCTGGAGATATGGAACATTTTGAAATTTCGTGCTCATATTTTTAGTTAGATGAGGTAGGTCAGGTGAGGTCAAAAAATCTACCTTATCTGACTAAAAATGTTTTTTTTTTTTATTAGCCATGTCCCTCTGCTGGGCAAAGGCCTCCCTACTCTCTTTCCACCTCTCTCTGTCCAGAGCTGCCAAGGACCAATCTTTATTTCCTTAGCTCCAGTCTTATGATTTTGTTATAGTTGTGACGTAGCGAGCCCCCATTTCCCCCTCCACCCCAACTTTAATGCGTTTTATCTAAGTAATTTTTTATTAATAATAGGTCTTTACCTATGAAATTGCCGTTTTGTATGAAAAAATTTAAACGAACTTTTTTCATGCATTTTTTATTTGTATTAATCGAAGTAATCACCCATGCAATCAATGCATCTTTGCCAACGCAGTGGCAGTTTATTGATGCCCTTCTTAAAGAAATCAGCTGGAGTGGAGGCAACAAATTCTTCAAAGGCATTTTGTACTGCCTCTCGGGTATTGAATTTTTTTCCCGCCAAGAAGTTATCCAAATTCTGGAAAAAGTAGTAGTATGTAGGCGCAAGGTCTGGTTAGTAGGGCGGATGACGGAGAGCTTCCAACCCCAGTTCTTGCAACTTGGAGACCGTCTGCTGTGCAGTATGAGGTCGCGCGTTGTCGTGCAGGAGCAGCGGAGACGAGCGATTGACCAATGCTGGTTGGAGATGTGCCAGTTTCTCCATCATTGTGTTCAGTTCTTCACAGTCCACATCTGAAGTAATGCTCACCCCGTTTGGTAAGAAGCTGTGATGAATCACACCGGCGCTAGACCACCAAACAGTGACCATCACTTTTCTAGGGGTAAGTTTTCGTTTAGGGCATTGTTTAGGTGCTGAACCAGGATCCAACCAACTTGCTGAGCGCTTGCGGTTATCAAACAGAATCCATTTTTCATCGCAGGTAACAATGCGGTTCAAAATTCCTTCATTTGTGTGTCTGTTGAGCAGTGCAAGGCACGTCTCGACGCGTACTTCGCGCTGGCGATCATTGAGTTCGTGGGGCACCCATTTGTCAAGCTTTTTTACCTTGCCAATTTGACGCAAATGGACCAATATTGTTTTGACGCTAACGTCGAAAGCTGCTGCTAATTCAGCCGTAGATTGTGTATCATCAGCTTCCACAATCGCCTTTAATTCGTCATTGTCGACCAAAGTCTTCGGACGACCGCGAGGTTCATTTTTCAGGTCGAAATTTCCAGAACGGAAGCGAGCAAACCAATAACAAGTGGTGCGTTGGTTTGTAGTGTTAGCTCCGTAAACGTCGTTGATGTTGCGTGCCGCTTGTGCCGCGTTGCTGCTACGACGGTACTCATATTCCATAATTACTCGAATTTTTAACGTATCCTTGATGACGAAAAAGATTGAAATGCGATGAAAATGTAACACTAATCAATAAACAAATGACTACTTTTGGAAAAAAAAATCCATGTTTTTAAAATAAAATTAATTTGAAATTAGAATTCTTAGCCAAACAAAAATTATTTTGATTTGAAATGGCCAGTACTGCAGAACGGCAATTTCATAGGTAAAGACCTAATATCATAAAGACCCTAAACCACCCTAAAACTAACCCTAAATCTTGATAAAACAAGGGTTATCGCATTTGGTCCAAAACAAGCATCACAACCGTCCCCAAACTACTGCTTGATAGCTCATGTGTGCGATTCTGGTCCGAATGTGGCATGTACCTGTGCCAGAGTTGTACGCACGGACTCTATTAAATATCTGGGAGTAGTAGTTGATAGCAAACTTTCATGGAGCGAGCAGGTCAATTATCTGGTATCTAAAGTGAGAAGATTGATTTCTGTTTTTAAAAACCTTAGAAGTTCCGCAAACGTTTCTACCCTGAAAACAGTTTACTTTGCACTTGCTCACTCCGTTCTTACATATTGTATAACGGCTTGGGGTGGGGCTGGGAAGTGTCTTCTCCTTCGACTTGAGAGGGCACAGAGAGGGGTCCATAAGGTTATGGCACATAAACCCATTCGTTTCCCGACTCACGATTTGTACTCGTTATGGAAGATACCTACTGTAAGGCAGTCTTTCATTCTATGCACAATATTACGGAAACACACGGAGTTGCCTTACGACCCTAACGCCGCTATTGAGCGTAGACGTGGGTGTAGATTGGACAGAGTTTGTGGCATAGTGTCGGCGAAACTAATAAATAAATATGTTTGGACATATCACACAACGCCATCTAGCCCCAAGCTAAGCAACCTAATGCTTGTACCTAAAACTTGAAGTGGTCCGGCGGCAATACGACTTCTTTAGTTCGAGGCTGTACAATAAGGTAAATAGTGTACTCCATATTCATTCTCGTTCTTATAGGGACTGTAAAAAACTCACTGACGACTGGCTTCAAACCGTCACCTATGAAGACCTGGAGAGCTTGGTCAAACCCTGATTTGTTTTCCAATATCGACCTCTTCCTTCCGAAATAGATACATAACATATAAATTAAGACACACTCACGCACACACACACACAGTGGCGTGCACTCCATACATGCAAATAAGCTCTGCATACCCTGTAGTCCCATACATACATGCGCCTCGAAATGATAAATAACTTTAACGCAAGAAAAATCATGGTAATAACTATATTAATCTAACTTATTCGCTATCTCACTATTTATAACGCGATTTACGCGCCATCTATTACTTTTATTTGAAACTAATTTCTTGAAGCGAGCGGCGACAACCGCGCAGGCAGCGCTCCCGGTGAGCATAAGCAGAACAACGCCGTGCTTATTTTTCATACAACGCAACCCGTGTAGTACACAGCAATAGTGTGACTGTGTGCGTGAAAATGTATGCGTGTGTTTAAGTTCTGGAAGCACAGCTTATTTTGCAACCCGTCCAAATTAAGAAGCCGTAAAAGCACCGCTTAGTTGTTGATTACAGAGGGTTGACTTTTTTAGTCGGATTGACCAAGATTAGTTCGTATTATTTTGTAATTGTAAAGTTTTTACACGCTTTTATTCAACTTGCAGTGTTTGTTTTTTCGCCATATTGTTTTGATTTGATTGTTTTTCTTGGCGCAAGTGATTGACTGTATATTATTATGTAATTATTTTAATCATTTGTAAAAAATTGAAAATTATACCTGTGATACCTGTACTGCCGAAGTGTGTTAAATAAATTAAAATCTGCCGCTTTTCGACGTTATATGTATTTTGAGGAAAAAGTTAAATTCATTGTAAACGGAAGGTGTGAACCCGGGTTTTATTTAACTCAAAAAAAAAGGTAATGCCTCTCGTTATATTCATAGAAAAGTTTTGTGATACCTAATTATTACCTACTGGCAAACATGTTGTGTATAACACAAACACATTGTATTTTATCCCTTGCTTTTTGTTTACAAATCAAGATAAAAATAATATTTGGACCTTTATCGGATATTCAGATTAAAATATTTTAGATATTCGTTGTGGTCGCAAACAAATATCATGCGAAGCCAATGGCGCCGTGCGGTAAGAGTCAGTGTAAGATTAGGGTTATGGTAGGTGAGGTCGGGTAAAACAAACGGTCGGGGAAAAAAAAAACTTAGGTACTAGTTTCAGCTTGTTAAAGTTTTTATTTTTATTTTAGACGTGCATACCCTGTCTGAAATCTCTGTGCACGCCACTGCACACACATACACACACATTCTCACATACCTATGCAAACACCCACACGCACATAATACATTCGCTCGTAGCTACACATAATCACATTTTTAACCTATTATTCTAGTTTGTAATCTATCTCCTGTGTTTAGTATAAATTCTAGAACGCTATCGTCCTTTTCCTGAGGTTCCTTTCCTATTCCTACGACACAGTATTTTACTAATGTAGGTATTATCGCACTAAATGTTTTTGTCATACTGTATTTTTTGTTCAATAAAGAATTTTATTAATATTATTATTTTATTATTAAAGCAAAAAGTACGTGTCTACAGTCTGATTTTTAATTCGACGGAATTCTGACAGCTGTAATTTTTTGACACTTCTGATATCATAAACCTTTTCTGTCTTGTCCTTTTTTAAGTTACTATAATTTTTGGATATAAAATAACAAAAGTTATGAAAGACAATGAGATCATGTAAACTATAACAAGAAAAATAGTGTTTGTTCTGTGCATTCAATGCATACTAACTAAAATATTAATTTTATATGGCCAAATGGAAAAAAGAGTAAAATAACATATTTTTTTAATTTAAATATTTATTTATGTATCATTATCACTAATATCATAATCGTTGTCTATCTGTAGTTACAAGAATTGAAGATTTTACAAATAAAAAGGTATTCCTAATGATTAGTGGATAGGGATTCCTGTGAAAGAAAAATAATTACCTTACTAATTATTGTAACTTCAATAATTTGATAATAAAAAATCTGATTACCATTTTAAAATTATCAGTCAATTTTTAAATTTTAGTTTTTCTAATTGAAACCTTAAAATCAAGAAAGGTTTTTTTTTAATTTCGCTTAAATGCGTTCCGTTTTTAGTAGGACCGTTTTATTATTGGCGACACTTCTGAAATGTCAGAATGCCATCGAATTAAATATCAGACTTTATAGTATGTTTTTTTTTTATCGACTGACGGAATAAATAGATTTTTTTTTGTCTGGGTAAAAACAAAATCTGTTTAGTCCGTCCCTATTACATCTTTGCATTGGGAAGCTTGCCAAAATGAAATTATAATCTATCTTCCTTGACAATAAAAATCGATGTGTGTGGAATCCAAAACGACTGGAGCGATTTTGATGAAATTTTCAGACATTCTTCAGATTAGCCCAGCGAGTGATCCTGTGAAGTTTGGTAGCGATCGGATTAACAAAATTTTTTTTTTGCTTTTTGGTAATTTTGTGTCATATTTTTTTCTAACTTAACAAAAACTACTAGTATTTCAATATATTATCTCACGAATAGGATTTGGAAGAAAAGCATGAGATGATGAGTACTAGGCTTGCATGAATTCAACATAGTATTTCCAGAAGAATAGGTATGTCTCAAGTAATTCACAATTTTGTCAACTGCAACTAATTTCTCCAATTAGTAGTCTCATCCCAACTGGCACTGAAAAGTCACATAGTCATATTATTGTTTTCAGATAAACTTGAAATTGAGTCTCTACCGTGAAGAACCATCGAATGAAGGCAGAAGAATGTTGATAGTTATAAGTTCTATGATATTCTCTTGCTCCACTATAGCAATAGATTACGGTATATTCATATACCAAGTAGTCATTTATCATGGGAAAGGTATGTGTTAATACAACTCAGACTTATTTTATTTATATTACCCTAAGGGCTGATTGTTCAATAGGTTGATAACTTTTACCTGAAGAATAAATGTGACAGTTTGACAAATGTTCCATACAAAAGCTGTCAAACCGCCATGTTTATTCCTCTGATAAAAATTATCTGACTATTGAACAATCAGCCCTAAGTCGAGTTAACGTTTTTGTGAAAAGCGGCAACTATTCCAAAGCAGTTCTTGTCAGGATGACACGATTCTTAATTCATTAATTGTACAAACATATTTTACGCAGTGTTTTGATCCGAGCAAACCTTTGAGTGATCGTATTTTAAATAAATTCTTAAATAAAATACGTCCAATAATCCTAATCCTAACTAATATTTTAAATGCCAAAGTGAGTTTGTTTGCTTCTTACGCTTTCACAAGCTTTAAAATGGCGAAACGGATTTCGATGAAATTTGACAGATATGTAGCCTGGAACTTGAAAAAGGACAGGCTACTTCTCATCCTGGATCGCAGACGAAGTCGTCAATAATTTCAACAGACTATGATCCCCTTATGGGTTAATTTATATCAAAATTGCCTTTTATTTGAGTAAGCCTTAGACCATATCTCCCCTCCATTTAACCACTTTTTACTCCTGAAATTGAGTATAACCATCGTCTTTCAGAGACGGTATCGTGCATGTATATATTCTACAACATATCATCAGTAGTGCAGCAAGTAATCCTCCTGACTTTCTTTGAGACAGCGATGTCTGTGCTCACCTCCTTACAAACGCTAAACAACTGCTTGAAGGACCTCCTCAAAGATATACTGAATAATTGTAAGTCGAAGATTGTTCTAAAGTAAAAGTTGAGCTCCTTGTTACGAGTTTCCAGGATGGAAACGGATAGAATTTCTTTTAACTAATATAGCAAATATCACCTGCTTGCGCCAAATAAGTAGTCCACCGTCCTATAGGTACTCAGTATGAAGTTTTTGTTTTCTCTGAAAATATTACTTCCTAGCTGCCAGCGGCTTCGCCCGCGTGGATGTCGTAAAATATCCCACGGGAACGTACTACCGGAAATTCCTTCCTTATTCCTTGTCTACATTATAAAAGGAACCTCTGTGCAAAATTTCAGCTTTCTAAGTCCAAGGGTTTGGGCTGGGCGTTGATGAGTCAGTCAATCAGTTGGTCTTTCTAAAAACTGCACATTAAGTACATTTCTGTGCTTAAAGTATTAAATAAATAATTCATTAATTAATTTTTAAAGAGATCTGAATTCTTTGCAGCACCTGAAGGAAAACGTGCAATGACAAACGGGGAATGCCGAATAGACTTGTACACTAATGTTACCAACAAATCTGTCAACAGTGTTGTCGACACTATGACCCTGTATAAAGGTATAGAAAAAACATTTATTAAATGCATGCATTATATTTTACGTTACATTAACTTTTCTGTCGTTTATAGGCCGATACGAAAATTTTATAATTTTAAAACTCTTGGTCTCCTCTTAATGTTTTTGATTAATTTGCAGGTCACCGGAAACCGCCAAAGTCAATACCGACCACGGTTCGTCGTCTGACCTTGCTATACTGTTCTATATGCGATGTGTTACGCCAAGTGAATGAAAGCCACGGAGCTGTCATTGTGGCTTTGCTGCTGTGCTTACTCCTGCACCTGGTCATCACGCCGTACCATGTCATCACTAATATCTGTAGGTTGAGTGTGAAGTATGTAACATCTATGGATTTATGAGCTGACCTTGAGTTATAAATGTCTGTCCTCTGTTCCTGTCATATCTAGTGAAAAAAAAAATGGTGCAAGATGGCCATCATCACTAAAAAGTGTAGTACTTTTGCCGTACTTTGTAATTTCTATGCCTTATTTCAGTCAACCAATCCAGGTCTGACCGTTCAAGTCCACTGCTGCAGTTAAACTGGGTTGTGATACATTTTAGCAATTTGTTGCTTATTATTGAACCCTGTCACCGAACACATGATGAGGTAAGTTTGAAGGTGAAGTAATAAATATTTAAAAACCAAATGAGTTCTCGTCTTATGACTCATCATCATCTGCCTAGCCTATGCTACAACTATGTAAGGGTCGGCTTCCAGTATAACTGGATGCAACTGAATACTAGTATTTTACATGGAACGACTACCTATTTGACCTCTACATCATTGTAACTGGGTAAACTAGCTACCTACATCTTGGGTTACTAATAGTAACCGTAACGACTGTCATAGATCTACGAAATACAGCCACGACCGACGACCTCCTTCACGACATTCATTTAGATCTATGTTAAGCTGCAGTGTCGACAGTCGGTCAGTGATGGTCTTCCCGATAATGAACTTCTAGATGGACCTGTCGCGGCACCTGGTGAGTCAGATGATGCGGTACACGTCCTCCGAGAACAGCGCCTTGATGTTAGAGCTTCAGTTGTTCTACCAGCATCTGATACTGAATGAATTCAGCTACGCACCCCTGAAGATGTTAACTTTAAACAGGACACTCATCACAACGGTAACAACCAAATATTTACAATCAGGAATAGTCCGATACATTCTGTCAATTATAACATATTCAGCAACGTTCCACCAAAAACAATGCTGACATTCCAGAAATTATTACAGTGACATGTCTGTCTTGCTGATCATTAGCCAAGCTTGACTCAATCAACTCAGCCTTTAGTCGCCTACTGCTCGACACGTAGGCTTTTCATAACTTGCATCAGAACAAAGTAAATGACTAATCTTTAACGAGTCGAATTAATTACAGACACAATTAAAAAGCTATTGTCTCGCGTGGATCCACGTTCGCATACGAAGGGTTAAAAAACTTTACATTTTTTATTTTAGATTCTTGGAAGCATCACTACGTACTTGGTGGTCATCGTACAGCTGTAGGCCTTTTTTTAAGACTGAAGTGATTATATCATTGATAATACAATACATTATTGAATTACAATTCTTAGATCAAAAGCAGTTTTATTTTTTAAACCTTTCGCAATCCTTTCAACCTTTAAAATACTTTTTACTGTTCTGAAATAATCGTAAAATAAGCTGCCAAATGAAAAAGATGAATCTTATTTTTAATATAACTGCAAAGCATTTTCACATCACATTACTTAGGAAGGATATATCTTGAATATTTCTTTCTACAATCTAACTTTCTACAAATGAAGTCATTGTTGCTTCTATTTCTTATCCTTCTTATTATTGTGTTCTTCCAACAGTTTTTCAGCCATAAGGATGCGTTCTTCAATGTCTTCAGGTTTCAGATCTAAGCCAAATAAATGTTCAAATCCAAAAAAAGCTTCACCATAATTTTGAAACATGTCATTTGTATGTTCATCTAATTTGAATAGTCCATTTCTCTTCTTTTGACTGATTTTGTTTTCTCTCTTTAGTAATTCTCTTCTGATTCCTGCCTTATCAGCGAAATTGTTAAAATTATTAGTATTGGCAAATCTTTTAGAAATCACTTTTTTATTTTCTATTTCATCCAAACCTTTCATTACCACATTACTGTTACCATATTCGTAGGCTACAGTTGTTTCCGATACATCTTTTGGAGAACTGGTTTCTCTTTTACTCACTTTATTAGAATCACGATATTCATCTTGTACTTTCGTATTATCACAACCAGCATCTCGTTTGTCAATTTTCTTCTCACTATCAGAATTTTCACATTCGTTTGTTTCGGCACCATCAATGTTTCTCTTAAACATAGTAACATCGTTTTTCTCTAATATTTCTGGTCTTTCTTCTAATGCATCTAATAGGTATTCAAACAGAGCTGGTATGCTTTTAAATATTTGTATGTATTCATAATTTGGTTGGGATTCTTCATTTGATTCTGGAAAATATGTACTGATTAATTTAAGAGATCATACATTAATAAATTTATGGCACTTTTATAATTATTGGGCAGGTAACCAAAACTACAAAGTGATCATTTCTTCAGTCCATTTCTTCAACTCCTACTTACACAGGTTAAAATATTGCCAGCAATAATTTTTGACACTTACTGGCTAGAATTCTGTCTGAGAAATCATAGTCACAAGAAACACTTTATTTAAAAAAAGTTACTGAAACTTACCGTCAACTTCGCTTACAACTCCTAGTATATTAAAAATCAACAAAACTACAACAAATATTGTTTGGTATCCGTTACCCTTCATTATTTATTTCCCTACGACTAGTCATGGACCATTCGTATGAGTTACTGCACAAAAAATGTAAAAAGTCGAACAGCTCTAATTTGTAATGATAAGATAATGGGCTGCTTAGAAATTCAACAGTCTAATGAAGAAGAGCCCTTCTTTAACTTGCATTATCGATACCAAAAAGTTTTGGCAAGTATTTTTATTTCTGTAGACTTGGTAAGTACCAAGTCTACAGAAATAAAAATACTTGCATTCGAATTGTAGATACTGTTGTACATTAGGTCTTTACCTATGAAATTGCCGTTCCGCAGTACTGCCCATTTCAAATCAAAATAATTTTTGTTTGGCTAAGAATTCTAATTTCAAATTAATTTTATTTTAAAAACATGGATTTTTTTTTCCAAAAGTAGTCATTTGTTTATTGATTAGTGTTACATTTTCATCGCATTTCAATCTTTTTCGTCATCATGGATACATTAAAAATTCGAGTAATTATGGAATATGAGTACCGTCGTGGCAGCAACGCGGCACAAGCGGCACGCAACATCAACGACGTTTACGGAGCTAACACTACAAACCAACACACCACTTGTTATTGGTTTGCTCGCTTCCGTTCTGGAAATTTCGACCTGAAAAATGAACCTCGCCGTCGTCCGAAGACTTTGGTCGACAATGACGAATTAAAGGCGATTGTGGAAGCTGATGATACACAATCTACGGCTGAATTAGCAGCAACTTTCGACGTTAGCGTCAAAACAATATTGGTCCATTTGCGTCAAATTGGCAAGGTAAAAAAGCTTGACAAATGGGTGCCCCACGAACTCAATGATCGCCAGCGCGAAGTACGCGTCGAGACATGCCTTGCACTGCTCAACAGACACACAAATGAAGGAATTTTGAACCGCATTGTTACCTGCGATGAAAAATGGATTCTGTTTGATAACCGCAAGCGCTCAGCAAGTTGGTTGGATCCTGGTTCAGCACCTAAACAATGCCCTAAACGAAAACTTACCCCTAGAAAAGTGATGGTCACTGTTTGGTGGTCTAGCGCCGGTGTGATTCATCACAGCTTCTTACCAAACGGGGTGAGCAACAACTTGCTCTGAAATACAGTCTTGTGGAATCGGAAGTACCGTACTATAGGTATGTGCCCGACCCAGTTCCCGAAAATGGCAATATCACGTTGTATTGGGATCGATCTATCATCACTGACAGGACTATTGTTGCCAATAAGCCAGACATAGTGGTGATAGATCGATTAGAGCGTCGCACAATGATTATTGATATAGCGGTCCCACATGACGAGAACCTCGTGAAAGCTGAAAAAGATAAGCAGATCAAGTATCTTGACCTGGCTCACGAGGTTGTCGACATGTAGGATGTGGATACAGCAATCGTTGTGCCGATAGTCGTGACGGCCAATGGCATATTAGCCAAGAGCCTCGATCAACACCTGAGGAGGCTCTCGTTAGGCAGCTGGATCAAGGGCTTGATTCAGAAAGCGGTACTTCTGGACACGGCGCGTATCGTTAGGAGGTTCCTCTCTCAGCAGCCCTGACCACCGGTAGCTTGGACCCTGTTCCCGATATCGGTGGGCTACTATCAGATGTGTACTGTGAAGAACTGAACACAATGATGGAGAAGCTGGCACATCTCAATCAGCATTGGTCAATCGCTCGTCTCCGCTGCTCCTGCACGACAACGCGCGACCTCATACTGCATAGCAGACGGTCTCCAAGTTGCAAGAACTGGGGTTGGAAGCTCTCCGTCATCCGCCCTACTCACCAGACCTTGCGCCTACAGACTTTTTCCAGAATTCGGATAACTTCTTGGCGGGAAAAAAATTCAATACCCGAGAGGCAGTACAAAATGCCTTTGAAGAATTTGTTGCCTCCCGTACAGCTGATTTCTTTAAGAAGGGCATCAATAAACTGCCACTGCGTTGGCAAAGATGCATTGATTGCATGGGTGATTACTTCGATTAATACAAATAAAAAATGCATGAAAAAAATTCGTTTAAATTTTTTCATACAAAACGGCAATTTCATAGGTAAAGACCTATTATTTTTAAAGCTGTTTATAAATCAAAATTCGATAGCACGTTACATGGAAACAACACCTACTACTATTACTACTACTATTATTTACTTGTTATTTTTATTTTTAATGTAGGTATTAATTACTAATATTATAATAACCGACCGAATCACCCCTGAAAGGTTACGCTAGCTCGCGTTATTTTCAAAACCATGTTCATTTTCACATTTCGTCCACATTCTAAGTTCACGTAATAACCAAATGATTTTAGATTTTTGCGACACCGACACACAATAGGCGACGGGATGTGATAATTTTTAACCAAGTTCACAAAAGGAGGTTCTGTATTCGACCCGTATGTATGTATTTATGTATGTTTGTATGTCCGCGATTTTCTCATAAACAAATGAACCAATTTTGATGATTCTTTCCCTATCCCTTATCCCTTTCCCAGGAAGGTTTTAGTATTTGTAATTATTCGTATGTACGAAGTTATATGCATAAAATGTACTTTATCTCCGGCATTTCTAAGCCGATTAAGACGATTCTTCTTTTCGTTCGTCTTGGGCTTATTTATGTAATTGTATATTCAACTAAAAATGGGAAAATAAATTTAAATTAAAAAAGTAAAAACCGACTTTAAAAACAAAAATGAATAAAATAACTTTCATTAAAAACGTGATGTTATTTGCTTATTTAGTCACTCAAAATCTCTCTCACACACACACACCACCACACATACACCCTCACACATACACTCGTAGAAATTGATCGTATTTTAATTTTTTTCCTTCCTTGTTTCTTTATACATATACCTATTTGTACTCGTACGTTTCTAATGTAAGGGAAGAGCGGAGCCTTCAACTACAGGCATTTTATATGCCTAAATGGAGGCTCCTCGACAGGCATTGTAAGCCAAATAAGATATATGAAATAAATTTATTTTATTTTTTAAACTTAACAGCTTCTGAAGTCACTGCCAAGTACCAAGCTAAGGTGCATTGAATACCTACTTAATGACACCGACTTCAGAAGCTGTTAAATTTTTTATGAAAGTTAGTTTATTCGTTTTTGGTTTTTGAAGTCGGTTTTTACTTTTTTGAAAGTAAATTTATGTAGACCAGGTTAAGCTACGCTTGCCAGGGTTGTTCAGTGGATAGGTGACCATCTTTACATACCGAGACTCCTCCGTGCCTCGGAAAGCACGTTAAGCCGTTGGTCCCGGCTGTCATTCGTGGATCTTTGACAATCGTTACGGGTCGTCAGAAGCCCGAAGGGAAGAAGACTTTCGGGCTTCTGACGACCAAGGGTTATCGTATTACCCAATTGCTGGGTTGTGGAGGTCAGATAGGCAGTCGCTCCATGTAAAGTACTGGTACTCAGCTGCATCCGGTTAGACTGGAAGCCGACCCGAACATAGTTGGGAAAAGGCTAGGCAGATTAAGTATATATATATAGGTACCCTGTTGGTTACAAATCGATGAAAAATTAAATAAACAATTGACTGCTGCAGACTACGGTTAACCTAGTTTTCTGACCGATAATAAGGTACACAACTCGTAATTACTTAATTAGCAGTAGGTGCGAACAAACCCGACTCTAGTACGACATATTGTTGCAGAATTATAGGTGCATGACCAAAATGCATTTGATGATAATGAATTTTGAATTTCAACTTTACTGTCAATCCGGTAAGGAAGCTATACTTAAGTACCTACTTTCCATGAGTGACAAAAGCCAGTGCATTCGAATATAATCATAATGATTACGGCTTGCCTATCGGGACATTGATATAGGTACCTATTATATTTTGGCAACAGTACCTACAGCAGGCAATCTGGCTATGACCAGATTAGAATAGAGATGATGACTAAAATTTTTTTATCCGTCCTGTAGATTATTAAAAAATATTGGTCACGTATTTTTTTTTTTTACATTGAATAAAATGTAGCATGACGTCACTCTTTGCTAGATTTTATAATTACGTAGTTTGTTATAGTTGTGACGTAGTGAGCCCCCACTCCCCAACTTTAATGCGTTTTATCCAAGTCATTTTTAGGGTTCCGTACCTCAAAAGGAAAAAATGGAACCCTTATAGGATCACTTCGTTGACCGTCTGTCTGTATATCAGTCTGTCAAGACTCTTTTTGTCAGGAAAGCGTGGAGGTATCAAGTTGAAATTAATATCAAATAGGATAGTTCCCCCCCCCCTCCCCCCCTCCCCCCCCCCTTGGATAGTTCTTTATTTTCAAGCTGAATACCTATGTTTATAGCAAATATAGATGATATGAATAATGTATTTATTCATTCGCTATTATTAATGAGGAAGAGGTTACCTACTCATTTAACAGCACCTTAAAGTGAGAAATCATACAGCTTTGAGCCACAATTTGTTTTAAATTAAAATGTTAATGTAGAAATTTTACCTAATGTGACACAATGAGCGGTCTACCAAATATTAATAAAGTTCTAG
The DNA here is from genome assembly GCA_946251885.1 of Cosmia pyralina. Lineage (NCBI taxonomy): Eukaryota > Metazoa > Arthropoda > Insecta > Lepidoptera > Noctuidae > Cosmia > Cosmia pyralina. Next base: position 20,581,319 of record OX276361.1, on the reverse strand, counting down.
CTTTAGTATATGCACACACTATTTTCTTTAAAACTCAATATTGTTCGTTTCAATATTAAAACTGCAATACATTTTATTTTTTCGTTTTAGTATTAAACATAGCCGATTTTCCCAGGCCGATGGTATAAGGGCATTGGCATCATTCATAACCACGTGTAAAATCACACATCAGTCGAATGAGCACTATAAATTAATATTACATTATTTGTTCAACTAAAACTGTTTACACGTCGGAGATTTAGTGATTCTTGACTTGACACATGAATGTTGCAGCCTGCCAAATAAACAACTGTTGTTTTTCGGGTTCAGAGACACGCTGGTATTCTCCCGAACTATTAGTTCAAGATTGTTGTTTTCGGTTAAATGTGTAAGTTCAAGAACTATTTGTTAGGGAATATGAAGCAAACAATCTGAAAAGAAGAATGAGAGTAGGTACTACAGATGTGTGTAGTAGTACACATCAAATTAGTACACATCTCAATTCATGAAGAAGCAAATGAGTGGTCTGAAACTTAGACCATGGCAGAGTTAGATTCCCTCAACACACATAGGCACTGAATTATAATATAATTCGGTTCTGCGATTTCGGTGGTCTGTCCAGTTCTGGAGCCATAGCGCTTGATAGCACGCTTCCCGGTCTTCCGGTACCTCGGTTCACTTCTGCTAAGCGATGGCGAAGTAGAAAGGACTGTTAAGCACAGAATTAACACTGGATGGATGAAATGGCGGCAGGTCACGCGAACAATCTGTGACTCCCGCATTCCCCTTAAACTTAAGAGGAAGATTTGTAAAAACATGATTAAACTGTTAGATCAGAATGTTTGACCACAAAAGGAATGACTGAAAGACAATTGCATGTAGCTGAGATGAGAACGTTAAGAGGGGTGTGTGGTGTTACGCGAATGGATAGAATAAAAAAATTGTATATAAGAGGAAATAGGAAAGTGACACCGGTGACTGAAAAGTTGTGTGGTAATCGGTTGGCATGGGCAGGGATGCGGAGGAATGAGGAAAATGTCATCAGGAAAGTTTTGAGTATGAATGTGGATGGCTATACGAATAGGGGAAGACCAAAGAAAGGATGGATGGACTGTGTGAATGTTGATATGGCTAGAAAGGTAGTAACTACCGAGATGACGACTAATAGAGAACTAAGGAAGAAAAATACACGTTGCGCCGACCTCAAATAAATTGGGTTAAGGGCAGGAGAATGATGATGAGTGCTGTGTGTTGGGGGAATATATATATATATATATTATAATTTATATAAATACATATTATGTATTTTCTAGAGCGAGTACGACCACTGGTACCACTACTGTGAACCTTGGCAATCAGTTAAGGAACAAGATAATAGAATGCCGCAAGCGGCATAATATCAATATCGGTAATAGTGCTGTCAGCTTGCGACATACTAGTACAGTGGCAGTATAGTACGGTCGGTTATACTCGTAGTGCCGGCTGGGGCACCCCGGGCACCACTACAGCACCACCGGTTTAGGTTAGAACTGACCAAACGCGCGCGAGCCGAGCGAGCAGTGCCGCGGCAGCGGCCGGCGACCGCTACTTCAAAATGCTAGGCCGCTACTAAAATTAAGCGAGTTGGCTGCGACATATCACGCGTAGGACAAACCGGTTTGGCCTAGGACAAACTAGTATGACTGTGATTTTCATTAAGAGATACAATCTGTAATTTTAGCCCATCTGATGAAAGCTTAATATTAATATTCATCGGGCAATCATTTATATTAATAAAACTGTAATTCTGGATTACAATTGGTCATCACGCTTACGGCGCTTTAAACGGTCGCGTTATTTTGCCGTGCATAATCTTAACGGTAGTCTAGATGGGGCGCCACCATTAGGCCGCAAGCTGACGGAACTATAACCGATAGTGATACAATGTCGCTTGCGGCACTCTATACACTGGTACTGAGACTGGATCCTGCGACAAAAGGCATCCTAGTGCAGGATCCAGTGTCATACCAATTTATTGTAACATGTTTATGAATCAATAAACTTTTTTACTTTTACATTTTTTTTACTTTTACTGCCATAATTATTTGCATTTCCTAAGTGTCTGAAATTGCCAAGCCACCTTTATCAGCAAGCGTGGTGGTCAATGCTCATGCCGTCTATGTACAACCAACAGTATGAGAAGAGGCCTTTGCTCTGCAGTGGGACAATTATAATAGATTTAAGGACTTCTTCCTCTTTTGCATAATTTAAATGAAAAAACACATCGTTGCATTTTCAGCATAACACAAACACTGAAAAACTGAAACGTAGATACTAATTTGAACAAATTGCTCCGAACTGAAATGAAAAATACAGGATGCAAGTTCTCACGTTCAATAAACAGATTTTCAAAGGCAATGATTACAAATTGCTCCGATTATATTGATGGCACATTATCTAGTGACCTCGCTCAGTTTATGGCAATTATTTCGTCTAGATTACTGTGGTTTACTAAAAATTATACATGACGATTCTAGAATAGAAGATGTAGTGACAAAAATTTAAGAGTATGCTTATATTGTTTGGTCATATTGAGAGGATGAATGAAAGTCGAAACAAAAGGTTGCAGATTTGAGTGGAAACGCCGCCTAGGAAGACATTTAGTGACCATATTGGTGATTTCTTCAGAAAGGTCAGATTCGTAGTACGTGCATGACCAGATAAATGAACGTATATGAAGCAAAAGTAGTATGCAAGGATCGTAGCAGGTGGCGTTCTGTAGTTCAAGTCCATCTAGAGAGCTCCCCGTCCGCAGTAGTTTATCTTTTGACTGATAAAAGGCTGTTGAATAACGAAAATATGCATAAATCCTTCGTCTCCTGACAGTACATATTGATGACAAAAAAAAAAAAAAAATATCGTGCACTTTTCTAAATGTTAAGCTATGAGTTCCAAGTTTATGGATACAAGATCCATAGTGGGCGTAAAGAGTTCGGGCATTAATTTCCATTTATGACATAATACAGCACGCTTAGCATGACCGCCATAGAAACGGGTTTTGTCGACAGAAGAATAGACAAAATGAGACATTGCCATGCTTAGACGCGTAGAATGCGTAGAAATATTTCTACTATATGCCATTTTGTCTATTCTTCCGTCGACAATATCTGTTTCTATGGCGGTCATGCTAAGCGTGCTGGAAGTGTGATTTGACGTACGGGCTATATTTGTATAAAAAACCGGCCAAGTGCGTGTCGGAGCACATACAATGAAGGGTTCCCTATTTGGGATGAATTTATCCCAAGAACAAACTTAGCATTATAGTTGAAAAACAACAATCCAACTGCAAATGTTAATTTGTACGCACAATATTGTGTGACCATGTTATTTTAAGGCTATAAACTTCTTATAGGTTTTCCTGTAATCTATAAGTATAGAACTATTCTCTGTATTTTGATTTTAGGCTCAGCAGTTTCGGAGATATGGTGGTGAATGGTCAATTTTCATCAACTTTTTTTAATAACTTTAAAACTATTTATTTAAAAATAAATATATACTTGAAATCCTCATAGTAGGTAAGCCCTTTCATTGGATATGTCACACGGTAGGTACAGTTTGCAAAAACTTTTTTTTTTTATTTTCAAATTTTTCTCCGAAAAATTACCCCCATATTCAAAATTCTTTTACATACGTAACACGTCCTTGGTAGGGTCACAAAAATTGACAAGTACCAAATTTCAACTTAATCGGTCCATTAGATACGGAGCAAATTAGCTGTGACTGACGGATGGACAGACAGACACACGAGTGAGGTGCGGTGAAGGGTCTGGTTTTTCCATTCGGACTTACGGAACCCTAGTCAGTATAATTTTCTATAAAAGTTAGCAGCCATTTATGACAGTTAGTGAAAAACTATCCAAAAATAGACGTTCTTATTTATCTGCAATCGTTCGTAGGTAATCATTGACGCAGCCGTCGTAAACATTTTTTTATTTTATACAAAAAAAATTAAATGGTAAAAAATACAATTTCAACGTAAATATTTAAAGAAGGTACTTGAGTATGTAACAATGAAAATTAAAACGATATGTGTTAGGTAAACAGATCTCACGTGGAGGATACGTCAGGAAAGCATAAACTCCTAAACAGATTTACTTACATTTCAATTTCAAACGTTTAACTTCAACAAATATTTTTTGCCATCCGCTGAACAAGCGAGGTAAAAGCTCAGATTATAGAAGAAAGGCAGATAGACCGTGCGGAACACTGAGAGTGACGCCAAAAAAGCAAATACAAATTCAAAAACGAATTCAATCTCGAGTCAGTGTAACTGTTCTGAGACAATTTTTTTTTTTCTGAGACAATAAATGATTTATTTATTGTCTCAGAAAAATGCAGAGAACAGTTATACATATGTACATTTGACTCGAGATTGAATTCGTTTTTGAATTTGTATTTGCTTTTTTGGCGTCACTCTCAGTGTTCCGCACGGTCTATCTGCCTTTCTTCTATAATCTGAGGGTAAAAGAATATTTGAATTTGTAATTTTGTTAAAAGTTCAAACGTTTTCAACCTCTGCATCAGTCAATTACTCACTCCCCATATAAAGCGAAATGACCAAATGATCGTATTCAGTACAGTGGGTACATAACACACAATCAAAATGACGAAAGTGATACTAGCCATAGCCGTGACCGTGATCACGTTCGCACTAACGAAATCGGCGAATACGCAAATGAAAGATGCGATGACAAAGGAACCCATGCCTACTACCACCATGGCTGACCAGGATAGCAGCATCGATAAGAAAGATATTGATGTCATAGCTGTTATGAACTCCTGCAATGAGTTTCAGGATTGAAATGGGTAAGTTGATTAGTTGAAATGGATTAGTAAAAATATTTTTACCTGCGATCAAAAAATGCAACGTACTCGTACTGACCTGACAGTACGATTAGTTATCATTAACATCATCTTCCTCTTCTATTCCTTTTTTTTTTGGTTCGGCGCAGTATGTCTCCTTTACTCTTAAACAATTGTCATCTCAGTGTTCTCAGCCATATTATCTTTCAGTCATTCCATCTATCGTTTCTTTGGAGAAGCTTTAGCAGAAGCTTCTACTGGAAGTAGATTTTATCCTATCGATACCTACTAATGTATGATTTCCATTGCAGCCTACATACAAGCACTGAATGAGAGCGGCAGTTTTATAGATGAAACTGATAAAACACCTAAGGTAAGTCAAGCTTCATAACGTCAACTGTCCAATCTCCACAGCAGTACTCTGTACAAATCTCACCGTGGAAACCACAGAGTACATTTTTATATAGGGCAGTGGAAACCTAGAGTGAAGTGAGTTGTCATTCTACCTGTCATGCTAGGGATTGAAAGTATTGACAGCTCACTCCACGCTCACTTCACCTAAGTTCTCAAGGTGAGATTTGTACAGAATAGCACTGCTGGTCAGTTACTAAGGTGAGATCGTTGACCGCGATATTACATAAGGTTACCCAATAATTGTACAAGAATTTGCAGCTTATTCTTTGTATTGTTCCATAATTGCTTATTCCCGTAATTAGTTTTAAGATGGAAAACATTCTTTTTTTTTTTCCTCTTTATTTGATTTGGGGTTTTTATCTAGACAGATATGTCAACCCCATCGTGCCTTTTACCATTATAACATTAACACTTAGCACACAAACTGTAACTGTAACTTTATACACAAACTATACTAAATAGTTAAACAATATATAAAACACTGATGAAGGACTGTGATCAAATGACATAACTTTTTGGCACCTTCTAAAGTTGGTTGGGATAAAATTGATTGTATTAATCCCACGTTAAACCTATTTAAGTCTAATTCTCTCAAAAGTGACTCCCTCTCGCGCCTGTTGCGGACACAATCCATCAGCAAATGCTGTACGTCCTCAATCTGATTACATTCTCCGCAATTCGGTGAATCAGTTTTTTTCATAAGGAATGCAAACTTCGCTGATGGTTAGTGTCCAGAGCGAAGTCTTAAAATTAATTTGACATAATTTCTACCAAGCCAATCGACATTGAACCAAGGCACACGAGTAGGCTCGCCTTTAATGCTCCTATACCATATACCTTTCGGAGTAGAAGCCTATGGCATATCTAGTTTTTTTATTCAAAAAAATTAAAAAAAAAATCAAAATTCAAATCATGCAGGGTGCTATGATTTGAATTTCGATATTTTTAAACGATTTGTTAATTTTATTAAAAAATTCTGTTTTTATTGATCTAGTAGGTATGAAAAGTTTACATCGAATTTGTAGTACCTACTTATTTATTGATACTTAGATCATTTATTCGGTCTAAGCTATTAAAAAAAACTAAGTAGGTATGCCATAGGAATGTACTCCGTTCACCTATATACCCTATTTTTTTCAAGACGGTAAAAAGTTACCCGGTATAATTTAGTCATATTTTACTTATAGTGTTTCATCCGTTGCGTCTTTGAGAACGTAGGCATAGTATCGGAAGACGGTCGTCAGTTCAACCCAGCGCGGGCAGCGGTCATATTTGCCGGAGAACGGAATGGAAAGCCTATGGATGATATTGGAGACATGACTGCCTTATGCGCTGCTGACCGACGTAAGTTTATTAAACTCTAGTACTACAGCATGTTATTCGTGTTCACATGTTATTAAAAATGATTGTTTTTCAGAGGAAACTTGCCCCTGCGACAGATCTTACCAGTTCCTGAGATGTTTGATGTCGATGGAAATAGAGAGATATGAAAAGTCCTTGTAGCTGACACTGATACCACTTAGTTTCTCATGCTGACTTGGTACTCCACTGGCACTGATTCTAACCTTGATTGTAGCAGAAATGTAGATATTAATTTAGTTTAATAAACATTATTTATTGTCGAATCAGATTGCTACTTTTACATTTTATTTTTTGCATAATATTATGCTGCCTAAAGTAGGTAAATCTTTCGAATATTGTCGAATCTTCTGAGTAATCAACACTGAAAATGGACTGAAACACGGTATAATTATGATACAGTACTTTATCTTCATAGAAAACGGCCGAAACGACGCGCTTCAAAATCTCAGTCAGTCTCAGTTATGTTAGTTCGATCGTGCAGCAGTTACGCACGGACGGACGCATATTTATCTACCAAGCGGCCGTAGATAATTAATTCAAGGTCACTGCCCAGATAAAATACTGCATCATTATTATTCTGTGACTGAAATGATGGCTACAGTTTAGAAGTTAGGACAGAGGAAACACAAACAAAGAATTAAAAAGACACAAATAAATAATAATTACGCTTTATTTCATACAAACGTAAAGACTAGAAAACTTACATCTATCAGATCTTTGTGATTTAAATACAGACAAGTGAAAACAAACTCTAAAATTAACGTGAAGCTCCGAAGAGGTTCTGGAAGATTCCTCCCATCCAGCCGGCTTGTGGCTCCCTGGAAATTAAGAACTAAGTATTAAAATATTTAGATGCATTGGTGGAAAATAACCTTGTTTTGAAGTCTCAGGTTAAATAATCTTGAAAAAAGTGGGACCTTTAACCGTTTTAAACGATTATAATATGGTCTGATTTTTTAGCTTTCATGTAAAGTTAAATATGTTTCAAGGGATTTCGTGATAGGAGAACCAATTCTACTTTACCAAAACATAAGCAACCACTCACTCTTTCTTGCACTTGTACATGTTATTGACTTTCTTGACATCACCACGACTCAATCCTTCTCTCTGTCCTAGTTTGACACCTCCAACCTGGAAGTGGCACATAATAAATAATTTAACCTCATTACATACACAAAGATTGTTCTTAAATTGATTTTATAAGACCAATCAACGGATTTATGTGGATTATTAAATTGTACAAAAAAAAACCGGCCAAGTGCATGTCGGTCCACGTACAATGAAGGGTTCCGTAGTAGAAAAGAATTTATCCCCAAAACAAACTTAACATTGTAGTTGAAAAACTTGGTCTCCCAATTTATTGAAATACCTACGTCACGGTCAATTCCCCAACTGCCAATTGAAGTTTGTGATTGCAAAAAAATATTTGTTTATGTAATAAAACTACAAATTAACGATTTTTGGACTTTTTCCTTTACGTGTGCTGTGATTTGTGAGATTTTGCTTCTTGCCAAATTTCATGGTTCTAGGTCAACGGGAAGTAATACCCTGCGGGAGAGGAGCTCGTGGCTAATTAATAAAGGCCGTACGGGTCGAACCATCAGGTTAAGCTACGCTTGCCGGGGTTGGTCCGTAGATGGATGACCATCTTTACATACCGAGACTCCTCCGTGCCTCGGAAAGCACGTTAAGCCGTTGGTCCCGGCTGTCATTCGTGGATCTTTGACAGTCGTTACGGATCGTCAGAAGCCCGAAAGTCTGACAACCAGTCTTACCAAGGGGTATCGTATTACCCAGTAATTGGGTTGTGGAGGTCAGATAGGCAGTCGCTCCATATAAAATACTGGTATTCGGCTGCATCCGGTTAGACTGGAAGCCGACCCCAACATAGTTGGGAAAAGGCTAGGCAGATTGGGAAGTACCTAATAACCTATAGGTTTTGTTTTATTTGCGAATATCAAAATATGTCGCAAAATTGGCTACAATTTGTTAAGGCGTGAAGTCAACGTCTCAGCTCGCTCGCTCGTCGCTGTCTCAGTTCTGCGTTGTAAACATCTTTCGAATCAATAGGGATATTGATTCGAAAGATGTTTGTACATACCTTAGGTTCGATGGTCTTCTGTTGGTTCTTAGAGAAAGCATACTCGGAGTAGTGCATGACACTGTTGTAGTCGTAGGGAATGCTGAAGTCATTGGTCTGCTTGGTGGTCGACTTCCTGAAGTTGTTCTCGGAACCTGTACAAGATTGAGTCGATAAGTCATATACATTTTTTTTTTTTTGTGAAGTGAAAACTTCTTTAGGCGCGTTGAGCGATTTTTGGTGGGGGAAATCTTACGGGTTCCGTGACCGCACCACCTCTACACCTCGACACCGCAGCATGATATGCTTTACATTTATGTTTTCACTTCTGTCGGCAGCCCGTGAATGCCAATTTTTTTTTATTGCTGAATGAGCTTGCTCTTGACCTCGATCACGCCTGATGGAAAGCGATGGATGGGGACTATGATGGAACGAGCGAGCATGCCCAGAAGATGCGTGAGGCAATTCCCATATTTTTAACAACGCAACGTTCAATGTCATCTTAGTCTCAATCTGTCAAAAATTGTATGAGCGTTTACATTTTTGACACTTGATTGTCACTGGCATGAGATTGCGACTTGAATTTGGACGCTTTTATGTACGAGAATTGGCCTTCAGTTCACTCTTGCTTTGAAGGCAGATGGGTTATACGTGGAAGGGAACAGACGCTGGCAGAGAGTTCCACACTTTGGCTGTTCGCATTATAAATGAGGAGGAGAAGCGCTAGGACTGATCTGGATGTCAACCAAGTGCGGACGATACCATGCAGTACGTCTGGCAGTCCGGTAGTAAAAGAGCGTTGGTAAGATCAGGTCTTGGAGCTCCTGTGCACACTCTCCGAAGTACAGTCTGTAGAAGACTGACAGGCAAGCAACATTACACCGATGAGCCAGGCTGTGAATCCTAGCCACCAACGTCTCGTCACCTATAAGCCTTTTTGCGTGCATTCCACGGAGTGAAGTGCACCAAGCTGGTATTTTGCCGAGCCATCCCATAAGTGGCTGCAATACTCCGTGCAGGAACGGACCTGTGCTTGACATTGTTTGTTTTGTATGCCACAACTATTAGTCAAGTATTATTGTACTGTTAATTTTAAGATAGTAACGAGGTACAGCAAGATTTTATAAGCTATGTTTAATGGCATATAATATTGTTTAAACCTATTTATGTGTTCTCTATAACTGAATATTATAATTCTTTGAGAAATAAACAGTGCTACGCAAAGCTCACACTTTTGCTGATGAGCCTCAAGCATTGACTTATATCAATGGCCTCAAGTGACAAAATGACTAGCCCTGACATTGATGCTACGGCCGTTAAGCCATATAGGGAGAGAATTATTTCCAGCAACGGCAAGCAATTCGCAATGTATCAGCTAAAAACCACCAGATGTTAATTGTTAAACATTGATCAAATCTATGACGCAAATTAAAGAGGAACCATCAAATTGATCATCATCATAAATAAGCTTTATAGGTAAAAGCTGTTTTAGGCAAATTAATTGCCACTAGACATACCTTATTCTATTGAATATAAGGATGATAACTGATTACAGAACCTGGTCTGATATTATTGTAGCGCACCCAGACGAAGTCGTCCCTCTCGGGGCGGCTCTGCTCGTGCATAAATCCCACGGCATGCAGCAGCTCGTGCAGGACTGTTCCTTTCTTGGACACGCAGCCAGGAGTCTGAAGGTTGACTTCTTGACGACCACCTGGAAATAAACATGAATAAGAGAAACGTTACGGCCAGCTTGCAAAAGCACAACTGACATCTGTGCAAGTGTGCATTTATCAGTAAATACCTACTTTTGAAAGCACAATTTTCATAGCTTAGCCTTCACATATAAAATACTAGCTTTTGCCCGCAGCTTCGCTCACGTGAATTTCGGAAAATATATCACGGGAACATACTACCGGGAAATCCTTGTTCCTTGTCTATATTATAAAGGGAACCTCTGTGCAAAATTTCAGCTTTCTAGGTTCAAGGGTTTGGGCTGGGCGTTGATGAGTCAGTCAGTCAGGACTTCTCTCTTTATTTATATAGATAGATTTGATTAAATTACGATTATTTAGTCAAACTATCCGTGATTCCAACAACGGATAGTTAATGAACTGTAATTTTGCAGTGTTTACTAAGGGATACTTATCCCTTAGTAAACACTGCAAAATTACAGTTACATCACAAGACTTACCAATTCTCCCAACACTAGACCAACAGCCCGTGTTCTTGCTCTGGAGAGTGATATAATCCTTCTGTCCGTTGTACGGGACGAAACGCAGGCACGTCAGTCTGTGGTAGTCGGCTATAGCCTTCATTATGGTTTCGCGTTCCGTGGAGCCTGAGAAATGGTACACAAATCAAGCAAATTAGGAATAGCATAAATAAATCTGAGAATTGAGTATAATAGGCACGAGAAGATGATATATTCTGATCATCATCTTGCGCTGCTGGACTTGGGACTCCAATAATGACCGTTACAATTTTCGATCAAATAGGAAATTAGGCATGGGTGTAATTTTAATCATCTTTATCCTCTTAAGGGGTCATTGTACTCTTAATTATGAAATCGCGAAAAAAAATCTGCTGTACCCTACATTTTGACGAGTTATGCGAACTTAAATGTAGAGAACAGCAGATTTTTTCGCTATTTCAGGTTTGGTCCCATAGTAACAGTTGTTCATAATGATAAAAATACATTGACCCCTTAAGAGAATAACGGTGATTAAAAGTACACCCTGTCGTTTATTCGATCTGGATTTGTCATCCGCGGTAGCTACAACCTAACCTACTTACTACTCCATTATGACGAAGGAGTGACATAATTATATTCTGCTAACTTTTAATACGTACTGAAGTGTCCCTCGATAACATAAGGAATGTGTCCCTGTGGCCAGCGCAGAACCTCTTCCCTGACGCCGTTCCTCCCCTGCTGCGGCGGCATGAGGATGTCTCCCTCGGCGTAGTCCCCTACCTCCTCAGGGTTCATAAAGGATGACTCCGACCAATTCGCCAAAGCGTCGCCTGGAAATTACAAAGCAATAAGAAAAGCAAGATATTCTGGAGTTTCAGGTTTTGAAGACCCTGGAATCTCTTCCAGAATTTTTAAATACGTGAGTCGTCAATTCTTGCAGTAACTATAATTCATAAAAAATCATCCTGCTATTTGTGGCCGTATACAAAAAATACAAAAACATTTATTTTTAACTAAACATTATGTTGTACATAAATTGAGGCAGCCCCAGTAAGTTACAAAAATACTTGTATACGAGTATATGTAGATAGAGAAATTTCCACAGCGTATTAGAAGAAGGACACTTGGGCCTAAATTCTCCCGCAGACAGGCGCGATGCGACGGTGCGACGCCATTCTGGTAGAACAATTCTGCGGGACCCTTAGCCGAACTTACTGAACAAGGGGTAACACAAATTCGACTCGAAGGGACCAGTTTTTTTCTCGACTAGCTGTGGATTTTGAGCATTATTCCAAAATATTCGAGAAGTAAATTGGGGACTCTTAAAAGAAAACTTGAATAAAATTGTCAACTGATGGGCCGACATGGGCCAGAACACAGCGGTGCCCGACTCTCTCTCTCTCTCTCTCTCTCTCTTCCTGGCTATGTTCCCACATGGTGGTGGGGTCAGCCTTCCTGGTCTTTCTCTTCTACTTCGCACTATCCTCGACATCGTCTTCAGATACCCGACTGGCCGACTATCGATTATAATCAAGTATGTTCCTTGCGCATATCACGTCCTCTTCCCTAACGGTTAAATGATTTTAAATGATCGATGATGCCACTCAGTCAATTTCCTTTCACACCGGAACCGGAAAAAGCATGAATGAAGATAAAAAAAGTTATCGAAAAAGTTAAGGAACGGGTAATGTGGTAGGTACTTGACACGATTAGGATATCATGAAGTCGAGGAAGTGGGCTGTCAACTAGGTGCTTGGTGACTTTTCGTTATTTTATTATCGGATGAGGTTGACACGCCCGCTGTCGTGTTTATCGTGTGAACATGACAGGCGATGCATCTCGACCTGAATCGATCTACATGTATTAATTATTCATTATTTCCTTTCTCATAGTTACCTATTTTCCTTTATTTTTACTTCATTTGGGTGTTAGTATTGCTTTGTTGTTTTTAGAGGTAGGTAAATTCTTATGACCAAATCGAAACTAAGTAATTGAAAACTATTACCTACTTGAACATGCAACATGTTGCATGTTTTAAAGCATAATTTAGTTAGTCAGAACATTGTTTGGAAATACATATTGGGTCCGCAAAGCTTTTCAGTAAACGGAAAATGCAATGTCTTAATTATTATTCAAACTTACGATTTTTTTAATTATTTTTTCTTAGTTTATTTTGTTACAGGTACAAAACTTGAATTGAATGGTTTACACCAACTTATTCTTAAGGACGCTGTTACAAATGGGTAGCCAAATCATTACTTTTTTACACAACAGTATGTTTATTAAATAAAATGCTTCGCATTCTTAAAATGTTTTATGGCCGAATTGTTGATATATGTGCAAGGTACGATTCTGAACTATAAATATAATTTTTTTATGAAACAATTTCTCAATAAATGTACTGAAGTGAAAATTTTTACTTCGGTACATTTATTGAGAAAACGTACCTATCTAAAATTATATTTGTGGACTAAAAAAAAACTAGACCTAGATACCTGCACAGAGGACGTGCTATAAAGTTAATGACTTTACGCGATTTTTACACACCCGATAACAACCGTAATTACAACACTAAAATGCAAATAGGTGTTATAGGAAACTGTAATTTAATTACAAATAAAGTATATAATTAATGATTACCTTATTTACATAGAAACTTTAATTGTGATTATCCAATAGTTTTTCGATTTTCCTTTTAAGTAATTTTATGTCTCATAGTAATAGCACAGGTAGGTATTAAATTAATATAAAATCTTCCTAATTACCTACAAAAATTGAAATTGTTATTTCAAAAACTGAGGAGCTGAAGTCTACCCTGTTTGAAGTCACTCCTGTTAGTTAATATTGGCCCTATTGACTAAGGCCAAATTAATTATAAAGGCTATATAAATTATAACGAAGTAATTAATTCCTTGGGCCTTATGAATTTAATTTCAGTACAATAAATTCTTCTTATATTAAGTATACAAAGAAGATAGATAGATAGACTCTTTATTATGCACACCATAAAATTACAGATATAAATGCTGAAATTTTACATAGGGTGACATAATGGGCGGCCTTATCGCTATTTAAAAGCGATCTTTTACAGACAACCTTTGGATGGATGAGAAGGGGAAAAGGAGAGACAATATTGTAAGTGACATACAAATGTTATACAATAATAAACATGACAGAAGAAGTTGAATGTATAATGTTAGTTGCTCATCGTAATATTAATTTGTTGCTCAATCACTCACCGCTCTCATTGTTCGGTAGTCCATATGCTTCGGGTCCTAAACTCGACACATCTATAGTCTGACTACCATCTATACTATTCTCTTCCATATCGTCATATAAAAAATCTATTAAATTGTAGTAACCGTCGCCTGCAGGCAACGCATTATTTCTACTAATTAAAACTATAAAAAAAATATAAAGTAGAGAATTCATTTTGACTGAAATAAACTAGTTTCAGATTAGTTTTATTTAGTTTTATATTAACTGAAAGCTATAGGCTTATTTTATATTTTTTATTTTAAAATAAAAATCTTGTTTTAAGGAAAAGGACTAGGCGATCAGAAAACAGCAATAGGTATGTGAAGTAAATTGGTGTGGCGCACGTTTTTATAAAGGTGGCGCGAAGACCTGTCATAGGGTAAACACAAACGGACAAAATGTCGACAAGGTTCGTTACTCCTTACTTCCTGATAAAGGATACGAACGAAAATATGTAAACTAATCGATAAGAACAGCCTTGAATGTTTTTTGATTTACATTTCCTCTGTTTTGAATGTTATGGTTATGAAATTTTATAATCTTTAACAGTTTCCTGATAATTGAAAATAATTTTCAACTTTATCTCAAAAAAAAAATATTTACTCGTAAGACTAATTTCATAAGTCTTTGTTTACATTTTATATTTGGAATGTTACAAATTGCATTCGTCTATTCTAAAAAGGCATATTTTACGACTTCTGTCAATTAAATAAAGATTTATAAAACCGGTTTTTATCTTTTATTGATGCACATAAAGAGTAATTCTGACGACGCATCCCATATTTTTTATCTGAAACATCCGTTTCCGTTTGTTTGGAAAAAACAGTGTGAAAAACTAAAACGAGGAAAACAAGGCGGAGACTTTTCGTCTTCGCTTTTCATGCATTTTCCTATGCTGTGACAGCAAGGATGGTTTATAAGTAAAGACTGCATCTACGTATCTTATCTTACTACTATATTACTTCTTACTTCTTTCTTCTTGCGAAAGTTTGGATGGATGGATGTTTGTTACTTAATCACGCCAGAAGGGCTGAATGAATCTGGATGAAATTTGGCATAAAGATACATTTTAGTCTGGAATAGCACACAGGCTACTTTTTATCCCGGAGAAATGTACGGTTCCCGTGGGATAATTTCCGACATCCACGCGGGCGAAGCCGCTGGCAAAAGGTAGTTTTTTTCATAAATAAGCTAAATATGATAGGTATTAAGTCAGTGCACTACTGGCAGAAGCATTTTTTAAAAATTCTCGAAGGCGAAGGGTTATGTGAATGTCGCGTCGGGTTTCTAATCCGATTTCTCCACGATGGTCATTCTGTAGAATTCTTTGTATCATTTTGATACAAGTGGAGAATTTTTATTATTGCATTCGAGGTGGAATTAACACCCGAGCCGTAGGCGAGGTTGTTTTTGAGCCGAGAACTGCAATAACAAATGTCCACGTGTATCAAACGACGTTTTTCAATACACTTTTGAAGAAATAAAATAAAATAACGAAAAATATTTTTGTCATGAATTATTAGGAAACTATGATTTAAATTTTCTTTTTTTTCCGCGCTTTGCTTTTGCCAGGTTGAAGGAGAAGCAAAGGTATAAAGCCGATAAACAACCTAATATGAAAAATAGAAAATTAAAATATTTTTGAGTTTAGAACACAAATAAATGTTAATTTGTTCATAAACGTTTTTTTTTTTTTAATAAACGTATTTTTATAACGTTTTTTTATAACGAGGAGCTCGTGGCTAATTAATAAAGGCCGTACGGGTCGATCCATCAGGTTAAGCTACGCTTGCCGGGGTTGGTCGTAGATGGGTGACCATCTTTGCATACCGAGACTCCTCCGTGCCTCGGAAAGTACGTTAAGCCGTTGGTCCCGGCTGTCATTCGTGGATCTTTGACAGTCGTTACGGGTCGTCAGAAGCCCGAAAGTCTGACAACCAGTCTTACCAAGAGGTATCGTATTACCCAGTAATTGGGTTGTGGAGGTCAGATAGGCAGTCGCTCCATATAAAATACTGGTATTCGGCTGCATCCGGTTAGACTGGAAGCCGACCCCAACATAGTTGGGAAAAGGCTAGGCAGATTGAAACGTTTTTTTTTTTTATTGTAATAATCATGGTTTTTGATGATATTCTATATAAAAACATTATTTAAATATTCAAAAAATATTCTTAACTCTTTGCCGAGATTAAAAAAAACATTCACCTCCAAATAGAGATGGTGTGAATAGAGGCATTGAACCAATTTGGACTAAGTATAGGTATAAGTTATCTGTGGCAATTTTTATCCCCGCACACGTTTTGGAAAATGAAAAATCGCATGCGTGTGAAATATAATGCATTGTGAACCTAATCGTAGTGCGATATGAACCAGTTTTCGAGAAGGTGTATTGAAAATAATTTTTCAATACACTTCCTCGAAAACTGGTTATATCGCACTAGCATTAGGTTCGGAGTCCCGCACGAAGGGTCCCGTACACGTATGTTATCTATAAAAACAGCAAAAAAAACACGTTTGTTGTATGGAAGCCCTCCTTAAATATGTCTTATTTTAATTTAATTATTTATTTTTAAAGTGAATATATACTTAACTAATTATTCTGTGATTATTTCAAGCGGCTACCTGTTGCCGTTATCAATATCGAGCAAAAACGAGCAAAATAATCACGTTTGTTGTATGGGAGCCCCCTTAAATATTTATTTTATTCTATTTTTTAGTATTTGGTGTTATAGCAGCAACAGTAATACATCATCTGTGAAAATTTCAACTGTCTAACTATCACGGTTCATGAGATACAGCCTGGTGACAGACGGACAGACAGACGGACCGACAGCGGAGTCTTAGTAATAGGGTGCCGTTTTACCCTTTGGGTACGGAACCCTATTAACATCTGCTGTTCCTTACATAAAAGTTCACATACTCATCAAAATGTAGAGAACAGCAGATTTTTTTTCACTATTTTAGGTTTGGTCCCATAGTAAAAGTTGAGTTGAGAGTTTTTTGTTATCATGAGTACCTACAATCATAAGTATATTACAAAATTTTACCAGTCACTCAAAATTTTTAAGCTGTTCGTTGGTAAGCGCATCACTTCAGAACGGCTTGGCGACCGATTTGGCAAAATTTTGTTTTATAGTGTTCGTAATAGTCCGATTCAGATTTTTACCGAAAGAAAAAATTTTAAGGTTGCCGGAAAAATTTGAAAATTTGTGAAAACTAAAAATCCATTCTCCATGGAAATTTTGTATGGTTGGACAGGATGTCTGTCGGGTTAGCTAGTTTTTGATAAAAACCTATTTTATAGAAGGCATTTTATCTTCTAATGTCAACCTTTGGGTTTAATAAGTCGCCTGTCACACTGATGCAGCTAATGAAGAACGTAACATCTACGAAATGATCATGACTGGGCTCACGATCGCAGTAAGGTTATGTGGAAACTTTCGAACATCTCCAATTAATGAGTCAGTATCCCACACCGACCTCTTGCATTACAAGAAACCAACCAATTAAAAAACGAACAATTCCGATCAGAATACAGCATCTACCTTGACATAACTCTTGTTCTGACCTAGAGGGAGATGTGATTGCGTCACAATAGCAAATGTGTCACATTATGATGCCCAAACTCAGTTCGTTGACACACAAGGCCTCACTATCTACAAGTAAACGGAAGGATTTCTCGTTGATAGGAACAACCTCCACTGTAATGTATTCAGGAAACATTATCGTTTCCATAAACATGACATATCGTGATGTTTTGACTCTTGAGTCATGTCGCATCATCGCTGTTAAACAATTCCTATCCAAATATAATACGCCTTGCATGGGTGTGACATAAGTAATATCTTTTCCTTGTTAGAGGTAGGTATAGTCTTACATTGTGATTTCATAAATAAACATTAGATGGACTTGTGTGTTCTTTTATTTTTCGATGAACTTCCGCTTATATCAAAAAACTTTTTTACAAAAAAATACAACCGACTTCCAAACACTACAAAGTGAAAAATAACTTTAATTTCGGAAGTCGGTGTCTGATTAAATGTATTTTCGTTTTTGCCACCGACTTCCGAAATTAAAGTTATTTTTAACCGACTTCAAAAAGGAGGAGGTTATCAATTCGTCGGAACCTTTTTTTTTTTTTTTTTTTTCACTTTGTAGTGTTTGGAAGTCGGTTGTATTTTTTTGTAAAAAAGTTTTTATTTTTCACTTTTTAGTGGTTCACATGTGCTTACCCCTTCACAGCGTACTGGCGTGATGTTATGTTATGAACTGGTGTGAACAACAAACAGACATGAGATTTCAGCAATCCCAGTCCATTTGCTATCATTTATTGAGGAGTTCCGTTGCCTATCTCAGAAGTTCTTCATCAGATCTTCACCAAATTGAAATGGGACCACTCCAAAAAAGTACTCTTCCAAAGACTATCCAAATCGCTTCAAGTGTGCCTATAAAATTGGAAGAGTTCTCTCTATTTCTCCAGGATCCCATCATCAGATCCTGACTTGATGATCATGGGACCACCTGAGAAGTATACCCTTTCAAACAAAAAAAAAATAATCCAAATCGGTCCAGCCATCTTCGAGTAATCGGGGAACATACATAAAAAAAAAAATAAAAAAAAAAATAAAAAAAAAAAAAAAGGTTCCGACGAATTGATAACCTCCTCCTTTTTGAAGTCGGTTAAAAAGTAGGTACCTACTTTACTTGCCTAATTTTTAATTGTAACTGGTACCTAATGTTCATTGGGACATCGAATTTCACTGGTTATTGTGCAGTCACAATGAGTAACCATACTTGTACTCAGCGCCTTAATCTCTCTGTCCGTCTTTGCTGCTTCAATAATTCCTGTCCCATGGTTCTCTCCGCTGCTGCTCAGATGAAGGGCCAAAGATCTGGTTAAGAACTAACGCAAGGATACCGAACTCCCTCGATAGCTTCGTAAAGGTATTTTCTTCTGCAGTGTCAGGAATGGGATTCTGTCATTAAGATCGGTAGCAGAGTTTTCCTGTCTGCCAAATTGCCATAGGCGGTGGTTGTGATATTTTCCTAAAGGATCATTGAGACATCCATGTTCACCAGTACCTAAATATAAAATTTTCTATCTGATATTTATTTATGCAATTTTGAACAATGTAAACAAAACAATCACTGTCCATTCTATGGTTGCCTGGAAGAGATTGCAGAAAGCGATAAGGCCGCCCATTGTATATTTTGTAGTTTGTGTCTTTTTTTTTTGTTATGTATTTTTGTGGTGTACAATAAAGTATATATAAATAAATAAATAAATAAATAAACAATAAACAGCTGACGTATACCCAAAACCGCAGGGTGTCGAGAAATCGGAACCGACCGCGGAAACGTCGACTTAATAGACACATTAGTTATACTGGTTATGCCTAATATGGCATCTGATTCATAAGACTATTGTCCTTGGTTGAGGTCGCATCGTGTTCTCGTGTTCGTGGAAGTGCGGGGGCGGACACGAGGAAACGAATGTGATGAGGGGTGAAGCGGAAGATGGGCTCGAATGAGGACATGACTAAAAAACAAACGAACATCAGTAATGAATGGGGTAGGGTGCGTAGAGCAACAGGGTCCGTGTTGCTTTATGGCTGTGAGTGATCAACTGTCTTGATTTTGGTGTATTGTGCAGGTAAGCTAGTCTATTCTAGAGTATTATTGCTTGTGTTTCTGCTAATTTTTGCTAATCCTACTATAATCCTAATTAAGTATAATATTATAAATGTGAAAGTTTGTGAAGATGTTTGGATATTTGTTATTCAATCACGCAAGAACGGTTAAACGGATTTGCATGAAAGGCACACAGATAGTTTATAACCTGGATAACACATGGTATTTTTTATCCCGGTAGTAGGTTCCCGTGGGATAATTTCCGACATCCACGCTTGCGAAGCTGCGGGCAACATAGTATTACAAATATGAAAGTAAGTTTTTTTGTTTGTTTGTTACCTTTTCACGCCTAAACCACTGAACCGACCATCCTGAAATTTTGCATATGCGTTGTCAGGTGTACAAAAACGGACATAAGGTAGGTACCTTTCAACTCAAAAAAAAGTACTGTTCCCGAGGAAAACAACAATAACTTTCATATTATAATAGATGGCACCACGAATGGACGATGGATTCAATCATGATTGAATTATATTATTACAAGCAGAGTAGGTAACAACCCGAATTGATTGTCAAATTCTAAATTAACGCGAGCGAAGCCGCAGGCAAAACTAGTATATTATATAGCGTTATAAAAGAAAATCATTTAGTTATTTATTTTTAAATTCAATCTCAATTTGCGATCTGCTTGGTTTTAAAATATTATGCTCATGCCCTGCGTTTTTCTGCAATACCGGTTTCTATAAAACCGATGACATCAAACTGTAAATCCTGCAATTTTATCCAAAAGGTATTTTTCCTACTGCTACTCTAAAGGTAAGTTTAATCAGGCGTTATAATAGAGGCGGGTCAAGTAACTTTTAATTGCTACTTAATGATAATGCTATAAAATAGAGTCATTTATAGACAACGCACCCACGTGTGGAGACAATAAAAAGAAATGGGGGTCCCGTATTACGACATCTTATAGATAATATCATAGGCACTCCTTTTTAGTCTACTTTCATAAATTTATTGGTCGATGCCAGTTGAACCAAGGGGTTTTACCCAATAACTTGGTTGTGGAGTTTAGATGCAGTCACTCCACGTAAAATACTGGTATTCAGCTGAATCGGGCTAGACTGGAAGCCAACTCCAACATAGTTGGGAAAAGGCTAGGTTGTCGCTGATGGAGATTTATACATTTTAGAAGCTTCGCCTAGAACTCCTAGAGGGATAAGAGCTCCTTGCATCATTTCTTCTTCTTTTCGGATCGATGTTAAATTGTTAAGGGGATACAACGATAATTTTGAATTTTTAAAATTCCTATAAAACCAAATGTATACTTAAGTTTAAATCATTTGGAATTTCCATATCTGTTATTTGACTATATTGTCTCCTACTGTTGTACTAAAACCGAAAAATGATTAGGTACCCAAAGTTCCGCATGATCACCTCAAAGGCGATAATCGCATGCACGGCTCACGACTCGATCGCACAATGTTCGTTTGTCACTAGCTGTGCCCTCAGGAATATTTTCTTAAGTGAGCATGCTTAAGTTTTGTCCATGGTACCTACTTGACATTTTTTCGATAGACAAAAAAAATCCAAAGAGCATCGTCTATTTTCTGTTTTGTACGATTATACGTAAAGTTCCTAATTGTGCAGTAAAATTTGCTTTAAATCGAAAAGCTAAAAATTGTCCTAAATCTACATTTAACCGAAGCGCGCGTCTTCTACTAACTGCACAGTTATAACGCCATTTCAATTACACGCCAAGCTAAACCACGCTTCAATTATCCTTGGCGTCACATTCCATCAGTTGAGCCAGCGTAGTCTTGTTGGTCAACATCATCATTCTCCTGCCCTTATCCCAATCTATTTGGGGTCGGCGCAACATGTCCTTTTTTTCCATACTTCTCTATTATTCGTCATCTCGGTAGTGACCCCCTTTCTAGCCATGTCATCTTTCACACAATCCATCCATCGTTTCTTTGGTCTTCCCCTACCCTTATAGCCATCGACATTCATACCCAAAACTTTCCTTACGACATTTTCCTCACTCCTCCGCATCACATGCCCATACCATGACAGCCGATTTCCGCACAGCTTTTCAGTCACCGGTGCCACTTTTAGACTTCCTCTTATGTACTCATTTCTTATTCTATCCATTCGTGTAACGTTGTTGGTCAACATGTACCTAAATTCATTCGTACTTTAAGTTACTATAAGAAAGACTACCTTTATGGATTTTCTACTCCTGCCAGTTGAAAATAAAAATAGAATGTAGGTATTGTAATTTATATAGATAAATGTCAGGCAGATTTGGGTTTAAGACGTCGTAAAACGAAGGAAACAATAAAACAAAGCATTTTATATGTAATTTCCTGTGTATTTCTAACATATTAGTTTTATACACTACTTCATTATTTACATGAGCATTATCGCTTCACAATATTATTACAATTAAAATAATTTTCTCTCTTTATTTATATTATTTATACATTTTTATTTCACCTATTCTTAGGCAAAGTGACAAAACTTCTCGCATATCAAAAAGCATTAGAAAAAAATACTGTTTTTTTTTTTAATATTTTAAAAATAGAATCTACGTAGGAGCGGGCCCTGGTTTACAGTTGAGCGACATAGTTGGCGCTTGAAAGGCATACGCGAGATAGCGAACGAAGAACAAATCACGAGCTATATAGATTTAGGTACAGAATAATAAAGCTACAGTAGTTTTCAACGGCCGCACGGTAACTGCCGCGCACTCGAACTGTTGCGCACTGGTATATACTGAGATTTCGAAGCGCGTCGTTTCGGCCATTTTCTATGAAGATAAACTACTATAACATTATTTTACTGTGATTTAGGCCCGCTTGCACCACAAATCACTAAATGCGACCTGTACTAAACATATTTAAAACGTCATACTGTCTCTGTCAACTTCTGATTGTCAGAAACAGAACCATGTATTTACACTCCTACCAACTTATCTGTGAAATGGCGAAAATTCAAACTACGGCCGATTGTTTTCGATTGTGCCGACGCATGTCATTCGATTGTGTCGACGCATCGACGGTGGCGTCCTCTTTCAGTTCACAGATAAGTTGGTAGGACTGTACATTCGTTTATCGCTAAACGTATTCAGTGTTTCGTGGTGCAAGCGGACTTTAGAGCTTACAATATTTATGAATAATCTTTAGGTATATATATTATTTATGTCAAGACTAGCGGAAACTGTCCAAAACGTATTTTGTTTGAAGATAAAAACATCACAGCCAATCATAACAATTTCCGAAATGTTTAAAATATTTTAATCTCCTTTTTCGTTTTTTATTTAAAACACTTTATAATTATACTGCCGTCTCTTTTCCTTGATACGAAAAAGACAAGGGCAAGTAGAATTACAAATTAGCTTTTGATTTCAAGTTTTAATCAATAAAGGAAATATGTTTTTTTAATAATTCTTACAGGTACCGTTCATTTAGTATTTTAGTCCAAAGGATGATTTTTTTTTTATATAACTATAATTATATTAAAAGAATTGGCCCAGTTTTTTGTTAAGTATTAGAAAGATCGACATGTAGGTACAGTCAAAAAATTAAAAATATTTTATGCAAAAATATCTCAATTAGCAAAATTTTGATATTGCACTATAAGTAATTGGGTTTTTAAAGCTCGATTCGTGATAACATGTATGTACCTATTTTACAGAAGAGTTTCTTATAATTTAAGATTTAGCTTATGGGCGTAAATAAACTCGTAAAAACAGAAAAAAGTGAGTAAAATTAAATGCTTTTTAAACATTAACGCTACATAACGTTACTAGGCATATATAAATTAGAAGAGAATTACAAATTCAAGTCTGAACAGACTAAAAGCAGAATATTACACTGTCCCTAATTACGCCCTCGTTAATCTTTTAACATATTATGCTGTCCTAGTGACGATAAATAAATTAATTGCAGCTACAGTTCTTCAACAATAACAGCTAATGTTGGCACAGGTCAAGGATAATCGTGAACTATCTACCGCCATTCTTCGGACTCTATTGTCAATTAAGTTTAAATAATCATTAAAACTGCAGTAAGTAATAATAATTATTGTATGATATTCGCGATCTCAATACGTCTTAATCGTTTGACTTATGTCATTCACCAAATAATCTGGATAAATAAACTAAATATTGCGATTACTATTTTCCATATCCATATTACTTTTTTCAACATAGCCATGAAAAAGCCAAAGCTTACTCAATGGATCCAATATTAAGACCGCGAATGAATCTAGCTGTCAACATTACATGTAGTAACAAAGGGTTGAATTTTGTACATAACATTGAATAGAACAGACTTATATGTTCACTTTGCGACTCGACAATTTACTATAACAACTCCCTTACATCAGTTAGTAGGCACACAGTGAGGACGGCCCGAGGCCCGCGTAACCCGAAGAGACCTTCGTCCGGCGACCAGGACCACAGCAACAACAAGAGCTGGTCGCACGCCAACGAACTTAACTAAAATGAAGTAACAAATAGTGCTATTTCATCACACGGTACTGTAAATAAAAACGTTTGAGCAGGACAGCACGATAACCTAAGTGTTCTACAAGTTGCTCTGAACTTCAGGTCTCCGGGTGCAATGCCCACTTTTATCACAAAAGGTGTTAAAGTACATATTGCGTTACGCGACAAATATAAGCCACATATTTATTTATCAGCTAATTAATTCCAATATGTCCATTATTGACATTATACACAACTGTTAGAAATTGACAACACCTAAAGAGGTCTTTGTACAGAGTTTCAATAACTACGGTACCTAACTGCACACATCACAGATATAGAAAAAATAAACTTTATTCCTGTTAGTTCTATACATAACAAGTACACTTCAGCCTAAATCTATATTTCACAAAGAGGGAATCTTTTGCATCGTATATTGAACCAGAGTTACTCACTATCGTATAGACTGGGGTTACTGACATGTTTGAACAAGCTTAGCTTCAGCTTCAGCGCCTACTGACCCAGAACGCACAGTAAATATATTCTAATATGTATACATAATAACACATGATAACAACACATGGACGCATTTCGCTAAGCTAAATGATATAAAACGTGCTGCTCTCTTCCTGCCACTCTCTCGAAGGCATCCGCTCCATCTCATATCTCGATTCTACACAAACTTGCTTCTTAAATTGACTTTAAACAATAAATAAAAGTTAATAAATAATTTTTACATCCATTCAAGTTATTGTTCAAATCGATCACAATGCGAAAACTTTCTAGTAGAAAAATATGACGCGGATCATTCTGTTGTTGATATCCGCTATTGTCCATCACTATTTGTCACTTTGCTATCACCGTCTTTGAAATAAACGACCACTTACTAGTAGGCATTGCATATACATCATTATACATTCGCGCGGTCTTAACATAAGACGCGCGATCCGCGTTCCTGACACACATCGGCGGCTACTCATCTCTTTCGCACACATCATTACAACTCGTAGTGAGATAAGGACGTCGATACCGACATCCCACCGTCCACCCGTCTTATGTTTCACAAGGAATGGTTCGTCGTCACATCAAGGTGAGGTAGACGTACTGACATACAGACACTGACACTGTAGTTGCTCCGTGTTGCAAAGCTCGGCGATCACCTGGTTCATTAAAGTATACGTATC
Organism: Cosmia pyralina; assembly: GCA_946251885.1. Classification (NCBI taxonomy): domain Eukaryota; kingdom Metazoa; phylum Arthropoda; class Insecta; order Lepidoptera; family Noctuidae; genus Cosmia; species Cosmia pyralina. The sequence goes on along the minus strand of OX276361.1, from coordinate 20,555,886 downwards.
TGATTATTGCTCGATAATTTACTTTGGCAGTGTATGGCAATCCTGGCCATCGATAGCGCGGACTAGCGCACTAGTTTCGTATCCATTTGTCGCTACTTCTGGGTCACCGAACCCGCGGTCTTCTGTGGAACTAAATTCTTCAGTCTGGAACTTGGGGTTCGCTAGCACGCTTCACAGCACAGTCTCTTACATGTTTGACTTAAAGCACAGAGTGTTGTGTCAAAGTACCAGGCGGTCACAGCGGCCAGATGGTGGTGGAGCCTAGTGGAGCGCGAGCGCGCTGCGTGGGGAGCGACGCTCGGGGCGCGGACGGCGCGGGGCGGACCCTCACGTGGAGGGCTGGTGCGGGTGCGGCGGCGCGCCGGCCGCGGACACCACGACGACGGGCTTGACAATGGTGGTGGCGCTGAGGTACTGCGCCGACACCGTCAGCGGTGCCACCGTGCCCTTCACCATTTGGGTCTCCACCATCTGAGAATACAAGCAATCTTCAAAACTACGTTCATTTCGTACTCGAGGAGTAACGGGATCTTAGCATTATTAGATCTTTGTTAAATAACTGCAAACCTTTTAAGATGTGATACAAACTTTTTACATACAAACACGTTACTCGACGCGACAATCTCGGTTTTGAATACCACACTTACCATATAATATTGTAAGTGTACTCAATAGAACTTATAGTATCTACGTACTACAGACATGTTACATCATATACTTACACTTTACATTAATATATGTATATATCATACTCCTATAATGATTTTGCATTAATATTTTGTGAATCGGCCTAAAACGATTTGTTTTCTTTATTTATTTATTTAACCTTTTCGCACATAAAACGTACAAAGGCGGACTTAATGCCTTAGGCATTCTCTACCAGTCAACCAAGGGTGGTGAAGAGATTAGATGTTAATTTAATTAATATCTTCAATTTTCAATCAATCAATCAAATCAATTTTCATTTCAATCTTTAATTTTCATTGTTATGACACTTATGTCAGGCTGTCAAGCTATCATTACTTTTTCTTCCAAATTTTCTCTCATAGAGTTTTTTTCTAGCTTAGTATATGAAGGTTACTTTTGATTTATATAATTTAAATTATTTTTATCAATAAGTTAGCTCAAATATTGTATTTTATAAATAATTATGATTGTTTACTGAGTAACTGTATCCTAAATTAGATTTATAAAAATAACTGACATTCTCTCAGAATTCATCGAAGAGGTTCTTGAATGAATACTGATATTTCTGGTCGTTTCGATTACTGACAAGTGGCATTTTTAAAAGAAAGTCTTCAAAAACTGAAATTAGAGGTATTTCAGTTTTTGAAGTCTTTAAAAAAGAACCAGGAGAAAACAACGGACGTGGTGAAAAACTGGGATACGAGGTTCTATAAGCCATGACTGCCACATTCCCGGGGTTATTTCGAATCTGATTTCCAAGAGGGAAACTTCTGCGTCAAAAAGTCAGACTATATCTATTGATTGAGACGGTATCTGTGAATATATCTGGAGAACACCATCATTGCTGGAGGGACCCACCCACGCTGCTTTGGATTATCAGGCCTCGGAGCTGACGAGGCCTGACATCTGGCCTAGTCTGGTGCCAAATTTTAGTTTCGTTATTTCCAAAAATATGAGAGTGTGTATATAGCTAGGGTGGTGTTTTTTTTTAATTTAATCTGTATTTTTTATTTTTCCTTTTAAATTATATTTTGTTTCAAGTCTATATTCCCCTTTTATTTCTTTAGGTTAGTAGATTTGTTGCAAACTCTGTCCTTATCCCTCTGGGATCAAAGACACGAGGACACACAAAGCATAAATTGCGCCGCGTGCGCAGCACATGCTGTCGCAAGGGTTGCATATTAGAAAATCAAAACTTTCCTGAGCAAATTTCAAAAGAACAACGTACAAATCTACAAAGTTTAAAATAACGATGGTCATTTGATCAAAAGTTCAGCTGACCAAAGTCTGGAATATCAATGTTTAAATTATTTATTACACTATTGACTAAATCGTTTAAAGGTCAAAATCGATTACTGGATAAATTATTAATTATCAAATGGATTAACTTAAAAAGGTAAAAGTTCTAAATACTGTCAGAATCAGAAGATAGAAAAATACAAGTGTTTAAATTGAAACCCTAACCCTGGACGGTCGACGTCAGGGGCAACCCGAGGTTCGGTTGGTTAGGTTCCTTTAAACCCTGCAGACAGAAATAGGAGCCCCGCGCATTGGGCTCCGTCGACCTGCTGACGGAAACTCTAACCCTAGACGATCGACATCACGGGGAGTTTGGTTCGACATGTATTGATATTTTAAAATGACATCTAGCAACTTTTGATCAGTCGTTCATTTGATGTCACATACATTGGGATTTTAAAATTTTTCTAAAAATTTAGTCATTTAAATTTTGTTATTTCGTTTATTGTTCTTTTGAAATTTGCTCGAGAAATTTTTTATTTTCTAATATGCAACCGTCGCAAGCCACAATGCACCTTATGAAACAAGGTGTGTCACTTAAACGAATATAATTGAATTCACTATTTACCTCTAAGAAATTAATATACGAGTTATCAATGTGTCTCGGGGAGGCCGCATGCAGCGCGGGGTGCGCGGGGGCCGTGTGGGGCCCGGGGGCCGCGGGCCGCAGGTAGGGGTGGGGGCCCGGGCCGCGCGCCGCGCCCGTCGCGCGCAGCACTCGCGACTCTTTACACGTCTTCTCCTTATTAACAATACGGCAACTTTCAGATAGACACAACGTGGGGAAAACTGTCTGAGGTTAAGTTTGCAGTAACACTTTAGGTTTGCAGTAATTTATCAAACAGCCTGTATAAAGGCTAGAACGATGCTCAAGCATAAATAACAGACATTTATCCTGAAGCATATTTCTAGAATATGGGGGATAGAACACAACTCTTACAAAATATTGATTGAATGTGTTAGTTCTGACATACGTGGCGACATTTGGGAGGCATATATTCTTTCAGGAGTGGGTATGACTAAGTTCATAAATCAGAAAGCTCGTTTCCGACATTTTAGATTCAGTATGATGAGATAAGCAATTATTATATTTGTGAGATCGATACTACCTATATGCATCAAAATCTAAGTGAATTTAGATCGACAATTAGGAATCAGCTGTTGTACGTATATACTATGTAGTAGTGCCGGGTTATCAGAAGTCTGAAGGCCAATTCTCGTACCTAAAAACGTTCAAATTCAGGTCGCAATCTCATGCCAGTGACAGTCAAAAATGTAGGTAAACGCTATACAATTTTTGAGACCGAGGTGAGAATGCGGACGTTGTTAAAAAAATAGGGGAATAGCCCCTGTGCTATCTGGACTAACTTTCGAATATCAGTGAACTAAAAAAAACAAAAAAAAAATAGCAATTCTTCGGCAAAAAAAACAGCATAAATGCATAAAACTTAGATCTAAATCGATACAGGGTGTATGGAAGCTGGGTGCCTTGAAAGGGTGATAACCAAGTGATAACATTTAGATCATTTTGAGCTATACAATGCATGTCTTAGACGAAGCACAGATTAATACAGATGGGACACTCCACAGCTACAAGTACGCGGCGGGCTCATCTCACTGGGTCAATTCAGTGTGGGCTGCCGCGCACCGGCCGGATACTCACTCACGCGCCGCGTCGTAAAAGAAGACAACCCTAACGAGTCAGAAGGTATAAGTGTTACGCGATAGAAAGAGAGGCAACTTATAGGTGAATATAACTGTAGGTAATGAAGCGTTGTGCGACCTGAATTGCACTTTATTATGTTGTACCAAGAGTCGCTTTTTATTTAAATGATTTTGCGGAGTGTCCCATCTGTATGAATCTGTGGACGAAGTATGTTTTTTTTTATTTTTAACTCCCAAAAGTTTAGTAAAAATAACATACCAGCATTAACTGGGGCAAAAATAAAGAAAAAACATACTTCCCCCAATAAGACTTTGCACCCAGCTTCCAAACACCCTGTATAGTAGGTATAACAACTAATTATACTCAATTTACAATAAGATTAGACATAAACAAACCTTTTCTACAGTCCATCCAATCGATTTTGACTTCTATTGCGTTGGTAGCATGACAAATGTCAGCTGCAGTAAACAGTTACTATTGTAACCACTTCTTTGATCAAACATCGCGGCGATTTTTTTTCGCGCACTGGATTCTCAACGCTCGGCTCAACAACGAGAGTTGAAAATCCAGTGCGCGATAAAATCCCGCCGCGATAATTTACGTCCGTGCGACCGTCGGCTAAGAAGCTACTGAGCGCGCAGTAGCGCCCTCATCGTTTGTTTAGTTATTTCTTTTATTTTAGAATGAAAATGCAGAAAATAATTCGGAATAATTGTGCTCCACAAGACTATACGTTATTATAATTAAATAGTTAAGTTTTAGTATAATCGTTAAAACGGAAAATGGTGGCCAATTTTTTTTCGTTTTCCAAACAAACGATGAGGGCGCCACTGCGCGCTGGGTAGCCTCTTAAGCCTACGGAATAGAAGTCAAAATCGGTTGAACGGACTGTAAAAAAGGTTTGTTTATAATTATGTCTAATCTTATTGTAAATGGAGTATAGTCAGAGTAAAGCCCCCTTCCTCTCTCCAACTTTGCTGTGCCCGACAGGGTCCACAATGATCATGTCTTTGTAAAACCTACCACAGTTCACATTGTGGAATGCAATAAATATGTTGAGACATTTAATCAATCCTTTTTTAACAGTCCGTTCAACCGATTTTGACTTCTATTCCGTAGGCTTAACGATGGCATTAAAGGCAAAAAAGTGGTTACAATAGCAACTGTTTACTGCAGCTACCATTTGTCATGCCACCAACGCAATAGAAGTCAAAATCAGTTGAACGGACTGTAAAAAAGGTTTGATTAAATGTTTAATCTTATTGTACTCGTAAATGGAGTATAGGTAAGTACAAGAAACCCCAATCAAAAAACACCATCAGCTGAAACCGGTGATAATGACAACAATGAATCCATTATATCATAAGCATAATCATCCTATAATGTTCCCACTGCTGGGACACGGGTCTCCTCTCTGGAAGAAGGAGTGGGCCATAATCCACCACGCGGGCTCGGTGCGGGTTGGTAAATGTCACATGTCTTCGAATATTTGGTTTTAAGACATGCCGGTTTCCTCACGATGTTTTGCTTCACCGTTTTGAGAGTAGCGGTGATGAAATAAATTACACAAAGTAATGTGCCTGCTTGGGTTCGAACACACGACCTACAACTCGGTAAGACGGTGCCGTTAGCACCACATTAAACCAACCTGAGGCCTTAGTGCGAGTTTTTATACTTACTCGATCGCGTTTACGTTAACGTTAACTTACGTCAATTTGTATAGAATAGTTGTGTTTCCCATTATAGTCACCAGACGGCGCTTATTCAGTTTCAGTACAAATTGAAGTTTACGTTAACGTGATCGAGTAGGTATAAAAACTTGCACTAAGGCCTCTGTTATTATTAGACTATGTTTTAGCGTAAAACTGAGAAGCTCATGGCTAAGTAATAACAGCCGCACGGGTCGATCCATCAGGTTAAGCTACGCTTGCCGGGGTTGGTCAGTAGATGGGTGACCATTTTTACATACCGAGACTCCTCCGTGCCTCGGAAAGCACGTTAAGCCATTGGTCCCGGCTGTCATTCGTAGATCTTTGACAGTCGTTACGGGTCGTTAGAAGCCCGAAAGTCTGACAACCAGTCTTACCAAGGGGTATCGTATTACCCAGTAACTGGATTGCGGAGGTCAGATAGGCAGTCGCTCAATGTAAAATACTGGTATTCAGCTGCATCCGGTTAGACTGGAAGCCGACCCCAACATAGTTGGGAAACGGCTAGGCAGATTGATTTTTTTTATTGTTTTAGCGTAAAACAGGCTGACTAAAATGCATGACGCAATAGCTAGTAATATCAATAGATGCTTACCTTATGTGTGAGTGTGTGCGTTTGTAACAAATGCGTGGCAGGTTGCGATACTACTAGGGGAGTCAGTCCGCTCACGACCACGCTGCCATCTGCAATTAATTACAGTCATTTATATTACATACTAATAAATATGAGAGGGGCTCGTGTATTACGGCCGCTTTCTACAAGTATAATCAATTTTGATCCGTAGTTTTTGACGGCGGCCTGTGTTTTGTCCTCTCAAACACTCAGATTGACAAACTCGGCCGTTGATTGGTTACAGACAAGGATCGGGATCAAGATTGGGATTGAGATAGAAAGCGGCCGTAAATGATAACAGCCGCACGGCTCGATCGAAGGTTAAGCTACGCTTGCCGCGGTCGGTTCGTGGATGGGTGACCATTCACTACATATCGAGGCTCCTTAGTGCCTCGGAAAGCACGTTAAGCCTTTGATCCCGGCTGTCATACGTAGATCTTTGATAGTCGTTACGGGTAGTCAGAAGGTCAAAAGTCTGACAACCCATCTTACCATGGGGTATTGTGTTACCCAGTAACTGGGTTAGACTGGAAGCCGATCGCAACATAGTTGGGAAAAATCTTCGAGGAATGCATGCGTGATGTTTTGCAAATGTTCCAACACGTTTGTAATCCTTGAAGAGGCACAAAGATGTTTATACACCCACATTTCGCCAGTAAAATTTGTTGTAGTCCCATGTAATAGGAGCCTTTTGCCATAAATCAAACTGCCTAGCCTTTTCCAACATTCTGCGGGCGGCGTTCAGTCTAACTGGATGCAGCTGAATACCAGTATCTTACATGGAACGACTGCCTATCTGACCTCCACAACCCAGTAACTGGGTAATACGATGCCTCTTGGTAAGACTGGTTGTCAGACTTTCGGGCTTCTGACGACCCGTAACGACTGTCAAAGATCCACGAATGACAGCCGGGACCAACGGCTTAACGTGCTTTCCGAGACACGTTTAGGCCATAGTTTCTTATAAGCACAAATTCTGACATCGGGAAGCTACTGAGGATTTCCGGAATACCCTATAGGCTTTGACCGATCTGGGTATCAAACCCAGGACCTAAACCCTCAGCAGTCAAGCTTGCAACCATTAGACCAATGAGGCAGTCAAAAAACTTGAACAACAATTAAATCATATTATATTATTTGCTTAAAGAACACATGAAAGGTAGTCTTCCTAACACTTAAAAGGAAACTCATCGACATGTGCATCCTGCCCGTTCTAACCTATGGTGCACAAAGTTGGTCACTTACTGAACAACAAAAGTCCAAACTCAAGATTTGCCAACGGACAATGGAGCGCAGCATAATGGGCGTCAAGCGTACAGACCGAGTTAGAAACACCATCCTGCGCTTCGTAACTCAAGTAGCAGATGTTGGAGAAAAAACAGCCAGGCTGAAGTGGGAGTGGGCCGGACACGTCGCGCGAATGCACCCGGAGAGATGGGCAAAGATCGTCATCCACTGGACGCCTGAGGGAGGACATCGCCGTCGAGGCAGGCCACGGCGAAGGTGGTGTGACGATCTGATAAGGTTTGCAGGGCCAACATGGCCAGAGATCGCACAAGACAGGGAGGTGTGGAAGGAAAAAGGGGAGGCCTTTGCCCAGCAGTGGAATACAATGTAGGCTAATAAAAAAAAATATATATATTATTTGCTCAGATTCGTGGATGGGCGACCAATGCTGACCATCAATTCCGAGAACCCTCCGTGCCTCTGAAAGCACGTTAAGCCATTGACCCGTCATGACAGCCGTCATTCATAGATCCTTTGACAATCTTTGCGGGTAGTCAAAAGCCCAAAAGTCTGACAACCAGTATTAATGGGTAACACAGAACCCGTATTACCTAGTAACTAGGTTATGGAGGACAGATAGGCAGTCGCTCCATGTAAAATACTGATATTCAGCTGCATCCGGTTAGACTGGAAGCCGACCTCAACATAGTTGGGAAAAGATGATGATCAGCTGTTCCCTACATTTATGTTCGCATAACTCGTCAAAATGTAGGGTTGTAGGGAACATCTGATTTCAGGTTTGGTTCCATAGTAGAAGTTGCTTGTTATCATGAGTACACATGAGTCATGAGAACAGTTGCATCAACGTTGCCTCCGGGCGAAAATATGTAGTTTCCTAAAACCCAATTCAATTTAATCTGTTTTCAAATCAAACGTCAAAAGGAATTGATCGTTCGTTATTTTGGGTAACCAATCACAACATTAAATGAAATTTGGACAATGTTCTCTGAAAACGGGGGCTCTATTTTTAGGCCTGAACTATTGCCATAAACATTATGGTAATTATGTCGGGGCATATAATTCGGGCTGACACTTTGCTTTAATTATTTTTTTGTTGATATAGTAAACAATGCAAAGTTATAATTCGTACCTGCAGTCGTGGAAACTGGCGTTGAAGATATAATTCCGTTTTCTTTAGTTATCCTACTTTCAAGAGAAGTTGTTACACCTGTCAACAAAATATACGTTTGTTTTAGTTATTGAGGTCAAGGCCGGCAAAATTTCTATTAGATCTATATTTTTCTTTGTACTATGACACCAAGTACACAATTAGTAATTACAGATAATAAAGTTAGAAATTGTAGGTATATAGGATGGCAATTGGATGGTCTTATCGCTAAAAGCGACTAACTGGCATAGATTATTTGAACACTAAAGTGCCGAAATTGGTCCCCTGTGAAACACCACAATGGTTTCAGTCAAATTTTAAGTATTTGCCCAGTGTTGATTATTTGAGTTATAAAACACTAAACTAACTAATATTTTGAAGACCTGACAACTAAGGCCTCGTTTACGGATTCGCGGGGCATCGCGCGGCGCGTTGAGCGGGCGGCCCGCACTATATTCAAAGATAGGCCGTTTTATGAGAGCGTTTAAGGAGACGCGATTTTACACGCGTTTGTTTGAATTGTAGCGTCGCATGTGGCGGATGAAGCGACGGGCGACGCCGCGGGAGACGCGGCGGGTTTCTTCGGTTTAAATTCTTTATAACATACTTAATGACACCGCGTGCGGCGCCGCGTGCGCCACTCGAGTGCTACCGCTTGCGTGCCATAAACGGAGAAAACGCTTGACGCCCCGCAGCCCGCCTCGCGCACCGCGCCGCCTGACGCCCCGCGTTTCCGTAAACGAGGCCTAAGTATATCGGTATTTAAATTCTTCCACATAAAATAATTAAGTAAGTATGTACTATTTGTTACTTGTTTTTTTTGTTGTTTCCTCATCACGTATAAAGAAAAATTTTCCTTGTTTTTTGTTTCCCCGTCACGTTTAAATGCGCATCGAAGTACCAGACTACCATAACTCACCGTTGGTATGCTGCAACACTCGCAGGCCGCTGCTAGTTGATACCAGCTGTAGTGCCGCTGAACCCACTACTAGCCCGCTGCTGCCAACCACCTATGAAAATGGAAATTAAGGTTACTACAAGTTAATGCAAAGATAAATAAAATACATAATAACAGATGAAGATAGGTCCCTCTTTCCCAGTTAAATAAGGCCAACCGAACTCCAATGGACGCTGGACTGGACTTCGGATATACGCATCTCTCAAATCGAATCAAGTTGATGTATTATTTTGGTAGCACTTGCTCTCATTTTTATTTTCTTGCAGTCACGACAACTTTTCACAAAAAGTTCGAGTAGGTATTATGCGTCCGTCCCGTATTCCCTATGGGGTATATCGAAGCGTAGTTTAGCTCGGTGTGTAAGTGAATTGGTGACAATAGACTCTCACGCGCATAGGAATTAAACGAGCTTCATTTAAATGTAGATTTATGACAAAATGCTATACTTAAATCAATTGTTAGCTTAGTAAGTTCTTAACATATTTAAATACTACGATTTAAAGCAAATTTTACTGCACAATAAGGAACTATTTACATATACTTTGGAATTTTTTTCTAACAAAAAAATTTCAAGCTATCATGTTTCGGTTTTAGTACAGCAGTGGACAATATAGTCAAATACCACATATGGAAAATCCAAATGATTTAACCATAAGTATACATATAGGAATTTTAAAAACACAAAATGATCGATGTATCCTCTTAAAACCAGCCATAATTTACCGTATCAAAGCACTGTTAGAAACAAGCTTAATATTTATTTATATAAAGGTTGAAAATCATTAAAACTGGCAAAATATGTATTTTCCTCGCATCTTCTGTTCTAAGTTTTATTGACAGAACACATTCATAAAGTTCTACAGGCGATTTCGCACATTCACTATTTTACAAAGCATCTGTCTTTGTAAAAGACGACGGTCGGCGTCACCGATAACGGCAGACCACTAAAATTTTGTGACTTTAGTAGATTGTAAAGATTAACTGAAGAATGTTTTAAAAGATGGCTGGACGGTGTTAAAGATATGGCTAATAATGAAATGGATTCTGAGATTATGTTTAATACAGATGTATGGAAAAACGGTGTTGCGCGTCCCCAAAACAATTGGGACAAGGACACGCAGATAATTACGTAAAGAGGAGGTGGGGGAGAGGAGGAGGGTGGTACAATACTTTCAAGTAAATAACATAGAACTGCCTCACCTGCGATATGGGTAGATGTATTTGAGCTGGATGCACTAAGGTGCTGAGCGCATTCGTCACGCCGTTTTCTACCGTCTGCCCATTCTGGAACAAATCAAAATATGTTTTAAATTAAAATAATTCTGTAGGTATACTTTTCTAGTATTTTAAATTGGTTTAAGCCTTCATCTCATTTTTTTTTTTTTTTTTTTTTGTTTACTGTCCAGGAAAATAAGATATTTTCTGCGAAAAAAATCCTAGTGAGGACTCTCGACATTTTCCGTAGAGTTTAATAAGGAAGAAACTTGTAATTCGTAGATTTGCCTTTAATTTAACTTATTTTCTTGCTGGCTAATATACTAATTATCAGAATGTCAATATAAATATTTCGTAATTAATTTTTGACCAAAATGCGACAACTTTTAACCATTATGTAAGTACTCGCCCCAAAATTCGGGTCCACAAAACTTTGGAAAGAATATTTTCGACTTCATCTATAAGTATACGTCATTCACTAAATAAATGCGTCAGAAGCATATATTACGATGACTGTTGACTCTGTAGCTGATGCTAATGCAACGTCGTGAACTTTCACAAGATCGAGTACCTAGATAACACCAAGGTGACGTTAAATCATACGGTTGTTAAACCCTGGCCTTAATAATTTTTATTTTTTAATTTTTTACGTGAACGAAAAATACACACTATATTTCATGTTACATAATATTGTATCATGAAAACAATACGCTTGTGTTTTTTTTTTGTCGCTCAATAATAGACTATATTTCATTGTTTTTTTATAGATTTCGTTCACAAAGAGTTTAAATTGGTACCTATGTATGCAGTAATTCGTGACTCATTCATTTGACATTTGAAACTCGTGAAATTCGTGTCTAAAATTAGCACGCATTTTCTATTCGGTATTAGCGCTATATGCGCATTTCACGTTCCTTTTATCGGGCAGTTTATATTTAATATTATTCTAACATAGCATTAGATGTCCATTTAAAGTCCGTTAACGCAAAATATTAGGGTTATAAATATAACACAATTTGTCAAAAAATAATCGTTTATCAACTTTTGCTCGTAATTCAAAAGCATTCGACATGATACTTTTCTTTTGCCCAAGCTTAAACACAAAGTACGTCGTACCTCGGTATCGGTATACGTCATGATCCAATCAAGTCTCTAAGCTAGACCAGCTAGACCCACGGTTGCCAGATTTTAGCCAAGCTGTCAACGATCTATTGAATGCAACATCATTAAAACGTCCGGTGTTCCTCAAGGACCACATTGGACCCATTTGATTTAAATTCATTATTATATTTTACAAACATTTTGCAAACACTATGTAAATTACCAAAACTCCGTGTTCTTATATATGTGTGTTTGTATAGTGAATCTTAATTAATTTGTCTGGCTACTTTATTAAAATGCAAACTGCTAAATTATTTTTAAATCATAGCACATGTTTCCTCGTTAATCTGTTTTTACAAAACATATTTATAAGTACTCGAGAACAAATTTAATAATTTACCTGATCAAAGAAAATACTAACTTGAGTGGAAGGTTCTGCTGGCGCAAGCGTAGTTAACGTGAGCGTACTTGGTCTCGTACCGTACGGTGTCCGCACGACCTGAAAAATTAACAAAAATCATACTTTAGATCAACTTGAAAAATTATCTTCTCAATTACAATTAATTAATTTTCGGATTAACCTGTCGATAAACAATGGAGTGACACAAATCCTAATCCAAGATTAGGTCAGCTCTAATTTCTAACATTGTACTAGGCGTGCATACCTGCGAGGTGGTGGGAGTAATTTGTATAGGCAGCGTACGCAACTTCGTGCTTAGGTTTAGAGTGCGGGGAGGAGACGTCTCCATTCGTGATACGGACCGCGGCGGCGACGCTGATATCTGAAATTGGGACAGTTTATTTAATACTAAAAAAAAAAAAAAAATACTTGACCTTGCAGTTTTAGAATTGTGTGTCACTAGTTTAGTAAAGAATAATTATGATTTATAGATCGCTTATTATTTACTAATTTTCTCATTCGAATTATTAGAAATACTTACACTTAAAGGTATTCCTAAAACTTGTCCATTCACAGGATCTTCTATAACTTTGTCTTCTGTGACGGGATCTAATAAAAAACAAATTGTCAAAATCTTAAAAAATAAATAGGACAAGATCGACGTGTTTGTTGACTTACAATTACAAGCATATTGCATTATTTACAATTGCATAAAAAATAATGAATTTATTGTATGACAAAACTCAGTAAAACTCCTTGTATACCCTATATTTTAAGTTGTAAATCAATCAATATGATTAAAAATTGCACCGAGGCCAAATATTAAATAATCTCGACCAAATGTACCAGGCGTGCATAACAAGATAGTAGGTTAACGCACCAATACTTAGAGGGCGAACAGTTGTTCGGACCGAGATCTCTCTTTTCAAGGCGGAGAGCCTCTGTTGCGCCGCGATCTTCTCACGGGCCAGCCGTTCCATTTCGTGCTCACAATCGCGTTCCTTTCGTCGAAGAACCTGCGGGCAAAATACCAGGATATCATAAATCAAGAGAAGTTGGCCTTAATCGAAGCTTTAATTCAACAGTACCCTCTGTTGTTTTTCAGCGCAAACATCACATTGATAATTATAATATTATAGGTAGGTAGTTATTACTTGTTGTATAATTGTGATTCTTAGGTCTGATTTTTCAATCGACAGATAAGTTTTATCTCGGGAATAAATGTCAGTTTGACAGTTATTGTACAGAAAATATGTCAAACCGCCATTATTATTGTTCAGAAAAAAAATTCAAACAATTGAGAAATCAGTTCTTACCTAAATTTTACTTTTTTAATTCTTTCGTAACTAGGAACTTTAAAAGGAGTTGAGGAAATCGATCAGTCAAAGACTGAATTTAACAGCAACAAGAAAATCCTAGTCAAGTCCCAAAATTTTCACCCTTTGAAAAAGTTTTAAACTCAAAAATTGTTTAAGTAAAGTTGGAAACAATTTGCAAATAGGAGCGAAGCCGTAGTTTTTAATTGAATTACGAATCTAGTCGCTCATTTAAACAGCTATTGAGGTGTTTCCAAGAAACGTTCAGTACAAACAAAAGGCAAAGGAAAATAAAATATCAAAAACACAGACTTCGAAATTAAGCGTACGTAGGTAGCTACTGCCTTCACAGAATTTACCCGTTACAACTAATTCATTCAAGTTTAATGAGACTCCAATAATAATACGTTATTAACTTCAGGAGTTGATTGCAATTACATAATGTCTATTAAACATCGAACAGTACAGTTACCCATGAATAAACTAATGGCGTAAAAAGCTTGTCCTTGGACATCGTCGTCAAGCATGTTAGATACTCCATCATACCTGTGACCATACTATGTAACAATAACGATTATGAATCAAGGGGATGCATACCTTGCGTAGATGCATAATGATGCATAAATACTACATGCATGAATAAAAGAGCATGAGTTAACTGGATTGAACCAGTATCATCTAGATTTCTTGAGATAAAATAAAAATTAAATGCTCTCGTCTCAAATTGAGGTCACTTTGCCCAGATACAGCATGTTGATTAGAGTATGACGAATGATAAATTGTAAATGAAAATTATTAATACATAAAGCTTTTCCAAGAAGCCATAATGATTTGTGTAATTTAGCAATGTTTTGTTACAAAGTCAATTTAATGTAATCACACAGAAAATGAAGACGTAATACCGAAAGAGACATTTCGCGACCTTTCAATTAAGATAATTTAGTTGCTTGTTGTGCAAAATTGATAGTCAAATACGTCAAGAACTTCAAACAAATATCTGGATATTTATTTATAATTTCTTTTACAAATATGATGATACTAAGACCGCTCTATTTTGATGTTCCTTATCGCCTAGTAATAAATCAAGCAAGCTTTCTGAAGAAAATTTTAGTAGAGCAGTAAGTAGGTACCTATTGAGTTTCACTAAAATATTAGTTTGTAAGTAAGTATAAAGATGTTTTAAACGGTTATACGATGTTAATAAAACAAATTGGGGAAGCGCAAAGGCCATCGACATTAGCTTCAAAACTGTTGAATACCAGGAAAACAGAGCTGCAAAGAGTTATTAGATTGATACTAACCTGAATATACCTAATAGCGGAGCCGAGTATAGAAAGGTTGGAGGTTTTCTTGTCATCAGGCGTAGCGGGGAGCTGTCTCTTGAGCAGCTCGAAGCACTCCTTGAGGTGTGCGCGCCGGTTCTTCTCCAGTTTGTTGTGCACCTCTCGGGTGCCGGCGCGGGGGGCGCTGCCACTGCTGCCTCCACTGCCGCTGCCATTGCTGCAACCGCTGCCACTGCCGTTACTGCTAACCGATGGTGGGGAAGGGACGGGGGGCGGCCTGTTGACAATGAATAATATATTCATTAAAAGATATAATTTCATCATGATTTCACTATATCTGGGAGGACTTTCACATCTTCTTTCACTTCAGGTAACATTTACAGAAACCGTTACCAGTTTTTTTTGACTTAATTTTTCAACATACAAAATCCAAACTTAAAATTAAAAATTAAATTAAGATCAAAGCCTTCGATTCGGAATCTCGCGATATCGTCACCTACATGGTGGACGTACGAGTATACCTACGTAATGCAATCATAACATAATTTGTTTGTATTTCATGTAACTTGTTTTGCGCCCGCGTTTAATGTGCGCAATAGTCTTGTTATTTTCATTTGCTTCTTTCTCTCTACTTTCTTGCCTTTCTGTTTTTACTCTCTCTCTCCCTTTAAATCCATCCAACGGCTGTCTTTAAAAGAACGCTTTTAGCGATAAAACCAACCATTGTGTAAAATATGTAAAATATCTACATTTATAATCTAAATTCGTATAGTGTACATAATAACGAGTACTTATTCTATTCTATTCTACTCTTTGAGGCTCTAACTAATCTTCTTTGGATGTAGTACAGTATCATTTACATTTTAAATCAAGTATAATAAAATGACGTATAACAATTATAATATCTTCAGAGAGCGTCGTCCATGATTTACTAATGTCTATAATAATAAAATCAAAAATTTAAAAAATCAAAAACCCGACTGCAAAAAATCTACCTATATGCACTGCACTGAAAAGACCGAATAGATAAAGACAAAGACATTTATTCGTCGGATATGGTAGCAACAAAGTTGGTATATAAAATAATTGTGTTCAGGACACATCCGCCGCTAAAAGCGGCATACGAATATTTACAATAATATGTGCACATGGGCATAAAACCCAACTTATAAACTACATACCTATACTCTATAAAATAATATAGATCACTTAAAACTATAGACATAGAGAAACAAGATTTGGAATAGAAAACAAAATTAAATTAAACTAAAAACAAAGCAAACTCTACTTCGGTTTAACATAAGTAGGTTAAATATAGTTTTAATATAGGTAGTTATTATGAGCTGAAACCCTAAGTTAAACACTCGCATTAAGTTTAGTAGCAGGCGGCACCCACTTGCAAATTATAAACTGAAAGAAAATTAATTAGCTTAATACAAGGGCCAATATTTAATATTTGTATATTGACCTTTGTAATAAGCCTTAAAAGTGTTAGTTAGTTAACATTTAGATGGCTTTGTATTAAAAAACTTTTAAAGGAGCTCGTGGCTAAGTAATAACAGCCGCACGGGTCGATCCATCAGGTTAAGCTGCGCTTGCCGGGGTTGCTCCGTGGATGGGTGACCATCATTACATACCGAGACTCCTCCGTGCCTCGGAAAGCACGTTAAGCCGTTGGTCCCGGCTGTCATTCGTAAATCTTTGACAGTCGTTACGGGTCGTCAGAAGCCCGAAAGTCTGACAACCAGTCTTACCAAGGAGTATCATATTACCCAGTTACTGGGTTGTGGAGATCAGATAGGGAGTCGCTCCATGTAAAATACTGGTATTCAGCTGCATCCGGTTAGACTGGAAGGCGACCCCAACATAGTTGGGAAAAGGCTAGGAAGATTGTATTAAAAAACTAAACTTTGACAATTGGTAACTGACGGCATAACGCTTTTTCGTTACGTCACAGTTTCTGCCAGTTTACTGGTACCACAAGCCGCGTTAAAGAACTTCGTTCCAATAACAAACTCGACGAATAAGGAAACTAAACAACGTCTGCGCTTGTCATTGCTTTGTTGATAATTGCGTATTATTATGATTAGCATAGACATAACTATGTCTGGATTATTCCATTATTTCATAATAGACAGTATTAATTAAATATAACTGTAAACTTGGCGCGTCAATTGTTAACAAATCTTTAAACACCTGATTTTGCTATACCTACCAAGGTAGCATTTGAAATTTCAACATCCAAGTTGGAGTATTATACGGTTCTTTATATAAAAATTAAAAGATACAAGAAAATTAAAAGAAACAGGACACCAATGAATAAGTTACAGTTAAATTCAGAAAAGATAAATTTATGTATGACATGTTTATTAGAATCCAGTCCAAGTTTTTGCCCAACGGCCACCGACAAACACGTTGCGAGTTGAGAATGCTGTATTTCATATAGCTCTTCTCGAATTTGTTAACAAAAAAGAAATTTACAGGTTGTCATTGCATATCTAAAATAAAAATACTTAACCGATATGTGTTACATATGACTTAACACTAAATCATTGTTCATTATTGTGTATTTATCTACCGGATACACCATGCGATATATTCATAGATCAGCAATATTTACCTTGATTAATGATACAAAAATAGATGTAAATGACACGTTAAATGCTCCACCATTATTTGAAAACATAGTCTCGTACAATCGTACCTACCTTCGAATGAATGATGCATGCAGATATTGATAGTGACAAGGACTTATTCGCTGATGAATACAAAACCCTAACTGATTGATTAGGTATTCAATTCATGGTTGTAAATATCCAAACCTTGACAGCAATCGACTGAAAAATAAAAGCACCATACGCGCTGATACTAGGACAACATAACATTGCAAGGATGATACGCAAGGATGAAATTACAATTTCCATTAAGACCTATTTACATTTTATTGTATTTATATGACGTGAACGTTCTAGATCTGCATACCTACTGTATTTATATACAAGATGTAGACCTGCATTACCAGGGCCCTATACCACAAAACTTTACAAATCTACAAAATTGTTATATTGTAGAAAAATTTGCGTAACACAGAAATTGCAATTATATATGAGTTATAATATTGTAGACTTGTCACTACAATTTTAGGTATAATTGTGTGGCTTAAAGTTTTGTGGTAAGTATATGCACTTGTAAATTGTAATTGTAAAGTTATGGTGGTGTGGGGCCCAGGTGTCCTCATTCTTTTTAATAAACTTGTTAACTAGACCGCTTGATGTCGTACATTATAATAAATTGAATAAAACAGTTTTCCTCCATCGCTTTTTGTGTCAGTGCCGTATGTAATTTAATTTTTATCAAATCAATCGCATGATTTCGATTAATTTGCATTACTGAATCTACAGTCTTTTAGTAACCGAAGCCAAAAAAATACCGGCCAAGTGCGTGTGTGCGGACCACGCATAATGAAGGTTTCCGTATTTGAAAAGAATTTATCCCAAACACAAACATAACATTGTAGTTGAAAAACATGCTCTCCCATACATTAATTCAAATTCAAATTCAAAAATTTTATTTCGAGCGAAGATTCATATAGGGTTTAGGAATATCGATGGCACATGTAACTGACAGCAGTGGATTATTTATACGGACAGTCCACTCTGTCAGCAATAATTTTCAGAACCCTGTTAGGGCTAGCCATGGCTCGAGCTACCATGGACGCTGCGCGCTTGCGCAGCATCCATTATTGTGTAAAAACAATCTACACGCGCCGCCGCAAACATCCCTGACGCACTACAACGCCATGGCAACCCCAACAGTTTTCTGAACAATTTATTAAATTGGACACGAAGGGCTCCGTATGATGCCCGCGAATACTTCTCCCACAAGCTGCACGTGTAGAAGGTTGTACAGAGTGCTCTAAAAAGCGTCACCTTTACGTCTGCAGTACAACATGCAAACCTGCGGGCTATCATATTCACACGCACGGAAAGAGCCCTCCGTTCCCTTTCTATATCAGCATTGTCCCTAAGGTTAGTGGTAACCAAGTGACCTAGGTAATTAAATTGTTCCACTCGCTCAAGAGGAACACTGTTTAACCGTATGGGAGGCACATCGAGATGGTACCTGGTCCCCCCCCCCCCCCCCCGCCTCAAAAACAATGTACTGACTTTTCAGAACGTTATACAATAACCAATGTTCAGTTGCATAACGTTCACATGTGGCCAATAGTGTCCTAATACCGCCGACTGACGCGCTCAGCAGCACCATGTCGTTCGCGGAACTTAAATTATTGACACAGATACCATCAATATGACAACCGACATGATGACTACTAAGCGCCTCAATCAGGGCATTCATATACAAATTGAAGAGGTGAGGGGATATCAACCCCCCTTGTCTCACTCCACACTCCAATTGATACGGCTCCGACAGCACATCTGCCCACGGAACATTGTTGACCTGGCCTCCATACCAATGCTTGAAGATACTTATTAGCTCGATAGGCAAGCTTATAGCCTCAAGTTTCTTCCACAATATATCGTAGGAAACCAGATCAAAAGCCCTGGACATGTCAAGGAAGCAAGCAAAAACATGTGTTCTTCTTTCTGTGTAGTACCTGACGGCCTGCTTGAGACACAGAACTGCACTTTCTGTAGAAAGTCCTGACCGAAACCCGAACTGATTGTCATGCAGCACAAGACGTTCGTTTAGTTGTGCCTCAAGCAGTCCATCTAGCACCTTGGCGACTGTGGTCGCCAAAGAAATAGGTCTATAGTTCCACTCATCCGAAATATCACCTGTTTTACTTTTAACAATAGGAACCACAATCGTCCTCATTAGGTCGGAAGTCAAGTATGAATGAGCAATACATAGATTGTACAACAGTACCAAAACTCTCGGTAAGTGAGGACCGGCATATTTTAAATGCTAGATACGGAGCCCGTCATGACCAGGGGATTTGCCTTTGGTCGCAGACCTGATGACCTTGGCGCTGAAACATGTACCCACGTCGCCATAACAGGGTTCAGCATCCAGCATCACACAAGAGCTCCCCAGCGGTGATTTTAAAACAAAATGATTTTTGAAAAGGTTCGCAATATCCTTTGCATCAGTAATAATTACTATTAATAATTAATATACGTCACGGTCAATTCTCCAACTGCAAATTTAAGTTTGTTTGTTATCCAAAAAAAAATGTATGTGATAAAATAACAAATTAACGATTTTCGGGCTTTTTTCCTTTACTTGTGCTATGAGACTTGAATTTTTTAGAGCTCCAGAGGACCGTAGACTTACGTATTTGATATTAATTTCAACTTGATACCTCAAAAGTTCCTGAGAAAAAGGGTCTTGACATACTGACAGACAGACAGACGGACAACGAAGTGATCCTATAAGGGTTTAGTTTTTTCCTTTTGAGATACGGAACCCTAAAAAGGCTCTATCTATTGTGGAAGACTTCCAAAGTTCAATTTACGATAATTGAAGTAAAATTTTGATAAGGTTTATTGTTGGAGATTCTTTTTCATTAGTCCCATTTCATGAGGAGTTCCAAGAAACTGAATCAAAAACAATCTATAGATGATTTAATGAAACATATATATGTACGGTACTACATACTTACCTACACAATATGTATTTAATTAAATTGTCCATACAAATGATTGTCGTTGAAAATATTTAAGACCGTCCTAATACTTATAAAACACGCCTCACAACGTCACAACGCTTCACCGTGTGAGAGTGCTCTACTCTCGACATGTCGCCTTGTAAACAATTTTCCAGCATACTTAAAATCGATTCTATAAGTACTCTCAATAATACATGGAATTCATATTAGCAGAGAACTTTTAAAAACTGGACACTTGAAAATATAAAATTAATATATTTTTAGATAGATCTAAAAATATATTAATTTTATATTTTTTTATACCTGGGCATATATTATATAACCAAAAGTTTAATTAAAAATTACTATGTGTAGTGCTTTCCGTTGAGAAGTATGTCTGTTTGTCGTCACGATTCACGTCGTCACAAACAATGATTAATCTAAATCTTCTTCTATAAGTTTTCTTTCATGCTTCGGATGAGCCCTGTTAATTTTCGTTATCAAACTAATAACCGTTAGGTTTAGATTTTTTTACGTAAAAATCGCGTCAACATGTTTCTGTCTGTGAGTTTCACTTTTGGATTTTTCCAAATTTGTTTTAATTTTCTTCTTAGTTTTTAACAACTCCCACAAAGAGTTAAGTAGGTTGTAGAAAGATGCCATCATCTTTGCTACCATTAGCATACGAGCTTCATAATCTTATGGGTAAAACTATGCGAAGCTAACTTATTTTGTATTTTCTTCATTATTTAAATTAAGCGATAACGATAAAGATGCGGTTTATTAATACGAAAAATTCAAAAGTATTTTTGTAACTTCTAAAACAAAATGACGTCGAAATAGAAATGCAGTTTTGAAAATTAGTAGAAACATGACTTTAAGTTTTAGCGACAACAAAACAACGATGGTCGCGCGTCGTGCGAATCTCCAGCTGTTTCAGACACCGCTGTTACTAGGAGAACATACCCATGACTGTTACTCGTCGTTCGCGGCCTGGAATGTTCTTGTGCGAAGTCGAGGAGGGGCGCGGGAGGAGGTGCGGTCCCCGCAGGGACCGGCTCGAGCGCAACGATGGCGGGCGCGGGCGGGCAGGGGGGCACTACCAGCACCGGCGACGTCGGCCGGACCACGCCGTTGATGCGCGGCGTCACCGGCAGCCCTGTCACCACTCGCACCGACACCGGCGACTTCGGCTCCTCCTCTGTAAACAAAGGTGACACGTCAAAAGGAGCTATATAAATACACAACTTACTACCTTGGACCTAATTCTGATTACGAAAACTTGATCATCAGTCTACTAAGGTCCTATTAGAATTGAGCAAGCCATCGTCGGTCGGTCAACACTTGTCAAGCCCGTGTCAACCGCTCGTCGACGGCTGCAGTCCGTGGCGGTAAACTACCAGGCGAACATATTCCGCAAGCGTTCAATACAGCCGTGTGAATGAAACAGCCATATCAGAGTGAACAAGACGGCATCATCCCACTTTACTTTCAGATAGTAACGGTACGCGATAGTGAACTTTACGCACATGCAATAAAGTTCATAGTAGAGTAAAACTAAAGATAATCAGTCACGCTGCAATGCCGAGTGAGACAGAGGATCCGTCCGAATGTATTGAAAGAGACAGAAGCGTGGGCGTGGTCTGACGATAAAATTACGTCAGCACATGTGGTTGCGCGCGTGCTTTTGGTTTGTTTGGCGTTAACAGTTGCCACGCCGAAAATCAGCTGCTCAGCGAGGTGCCAGAAAAAACAAGTCGCGTCGTAACCGGCCCGTAAAATGACTGGCGTCTGTTACTACTAGATTGGGCTGGGTTTGTTTTGTTGATCGACGAGCCAAATATACAGGTTTATAGATCTTGTTCGCGTAGGTAAAAAAACGTATTATTTTACAGATAAAAAAAATATTATCAAGAATTTCGACGAATCACTATTAATAACAGATATGTACATATCACGAACGTTTATTATATCACGTCCGAGATATACATAACAAAGTTGTTTTCGTTTAGCTAAAGACTAAATGCCATCTAGAATACCTACACTGTGTATACTGGAAAAATATTTTACGTAATGATGATACATAGACTGAATGAAGAGCTACGCCATTTATATTTGTAAGACCTAAGCAGCTTTTTGCTTCTGCTAATATACTTCAGTAACTCAGTCCGAACAATAATGATTGAATTCTTATCTTACAGGAACTACGCAGTACTGCTTCGTATATTATTTCTTGTCATGAATTCCATGTAAGTATTATAAAATGTCGATTGGATGACTAATTATTGCGACCTGAGTAACGAGCACCGTCACCTTTTATATTCTTTATATTAGTCATTATAAATATTATTGCTTCGTTCAATACTGGAAACACTTCACTATCCACCACTCAATATTATAAAAGTGTTCTATTAATTAAATAAGTATTCCATTAATGAATATTGCTTAGGTTGTAACGTTGCTTGGTAGCTACTGTAGAGAATTAGAGTTGCAATGCTTACAAGCTACGAGTACAATAGAAAATATTTAAGTATGTAGGTATAATGCCACTGTAAGATTGTGAAACCGTTAGTTTATAATCCATCGGGATTATTTCCGTTAGATTATGAACTGTCGTAAAATTGTGAACTGGGTGAAAAGTTGCTCGCAGCCGCAGCTAGTGCAGCTAGGCAGGCGATTTAGTATTAGCGAAAGGTGATAGGTACTTGTAAAAATGGCTACAGTTAAAACATGGCTATACATTTCCAGTATAAGCTGTTCTCGCACTGTACAGGATTTCCTTACAGTGAGAGGTCAGTGTAAACTGGAAAAAATATAGCTTGTTGTTTAGCCGTGTGTAATTACGTCGACAGCAAGTTTGATACCAGTTCACAATTTGTCGGTTTCCCATAAACAGACTATAAACTATCGAAAAATAATGCGTTACATTGTAAATGGTTTGTTGCATTGCAATCAAACAGAAATAACACCGATAGATTAGATTATAAACTAAAAGTTCATAAGTAATTATCACATAACAGATAAAGAGGACCTCTTTATCTGTTCTGTGGTAATTATACGGTGACACTGACATACACATAACGACGTAAACGTAGGTAGCAGGTACCTGAGGAGGTACCTGCTACCTACGTTTACGTCGTTACACAGCTGACAAAAATCACACAATCTGAGGAGATTGTGTGATTTTTGTCAGCTGTGAAGATATATAAAGGAATCAGCACACGTGTAATAAAACATTACTAGCGAGTTGCGACAGCTGATTACTGCTTTGTCAAAAGAATGGGTCATCACTCATCGTGACTAATAAAATATTTCATCAAAACGGTTATGATTTTGAAATTAATCCAAAATATGAAATAATAAAAGAATTTCAACATGAAAATAAAGTCACTAAAGATGATATTAATCAACATCATCACAAAGATGAGCAAGTAAGCTAACTTCTATAATTAAACAAACTACACGAGGCTCGAGCTAAATAATAGGAAAACATAAAAGGTGGGTGGTTATTGACCCATTTATTCAATCGTATTCAATATGAATTAGAATTGTTCAAGCGTGTCCTAGACGTGCCCTAGGATTTTGCACTCGTGAGTTTTTGTTTTGTTTGAAACACAATACCGCGTTCCAAAACAAAGATATGTAGTTGACGTGGCTCAAAAGGCTGCCCAGCTTAAATAAGACTGGGCAGGAGTTGTTTGCCGCATGCCAGACAAACTGGGCCCAGATAGCACAGAACTGGTGCCCTGAGACAGAGAGGCGGAGCCGCGGCAGGCCACGGAGGAGATGGCGGGATGAACTGGACAGCTTCCGCCAAAACTGGAAGGAGGAAGCGCGGGCTCGCGTACGGTGGAAGGAGTGGAGGGAGGCCTTTGCCCAGGAGAGCAAACAAAAATAAAACAGTTTGAAAAACATCTCGACTTTGTAGTGCTGCCTTTAGAGAATCAACTTATTATATATCAATGAGGCTTTTACTACCTAACGGCTGTAAACCATAACGTAAATAAGGGGTTATTAACACTACCCCACGAGACTGAAAATTCAAATGGAAAACTTTCAAATAGTCGAGTCAAATTAAAACAGCATCAGTATATTGTAACCCAACTTAGAATCTACACGATTCCCGTCATTTTGTGGCACTGGTTTCGATAAATCCATAAGAAATGTCCACTTTCTTGACGATAATCTGACTCTTTAAATTTAGGGTGCGGAAGGTTATAATTAAGGTCTGCACTTGGCTAAATATTCTTGGACGAGTATATAATGCCCAACAATGATTAGAAGTACAATATTATATGTATAATATGTATACTAGCTGACCCAACAGGCGTTGTCGTCTTAGCTATGAATATTCTAATGTAAACGCGCGAAGTTCCTGAAGGCGCAAGCTGAGAACATTTTGAATTGTGTAGGAAAACTTAATTTATATTTTAGAATAGAACTACAATTTTTTGCTGAAAAGTAAAATACCGGAATAAATTTAAAGTAAAAAAGTCAAAAATATGAAAAAGATTAATAATTGGAGCCAATTAATTTGAAAAAAAATATTGTTTTGAGTATGAATGTCGATGGCTATAAGAGTAGGGGAAGACCAAAGAAACGATGGATGGACTGTGTGAAAGATGATTCTTTAAAGGCGTTTTTCGCCACCTCATTGGATTTTAATTTTTTTTCTCGGGGCTCATTGTTGAAATCAAAATTTCCAGAACGCAAGCGATCAAACCAAAAACGTACTGTCCGTTCACTTGCAGTACCTTGTTCATACACGTCGTTAATATTGCGTGCTGTCTGTGCTGCGTTGGTGCCACGACGGAACTCGTATTCGAAAACAGCGCACTATTTCGATTTTTCCATGATTACAGAAACATTGATATCAAAGAAAAATCGAACGGCGGGAAAACAAATGAACAACTGATTTTTTTTAAATATCATGCTATATTATAAAATTAATTTGAATTTGGAATTCTAAATAGAATCCCAACAGACGTTACACTGTCCAAACATGTATGAGAAAATGAATTTTCTTCATATTTTATTTTTTGGGAATTTTCCTATTTTTTAATATCCTATTCCTGACAAAGACAAATCCAAAAACACAAAAATCATAAAAATCGGTCCAGCCGTTCTTGAGTTATAAATGGTGTAACTAACACGATTTTCGACTTTCTTTAGATTATGAATATGTAGGTATACATCTTTTGGGGAGAAGTAAAAACAGTCGCACGGGTCGATCCATCAGGTTAAGCTATGCTTTCCGGGGTTGGTCCGTGGATGGGTGACCATCTTTACATACCGAGACTCCTCCGTGCCTCGGAAAGTACGTTAAGCCGTTGGTCCCGGCTGTCATTCGTGGATCTTTGACAGTCGTTACGGGTTGTCAGAAGCCCGAAAGTCTGACAACCAGTCTTACCAAGGGGTATCGTATTACCCAGTTGCTGGATTGTAGAGGTCAGATAGGCAGTCGCTCCATGTAAAATACTGATAATCAGTTGCATCCGGTAAGACTGGCAGCCAACGCCAACATAGTTGGGAAGAGGCTAGGAAGATTGATGTAGGTAAGTACATCTTTTCCTTTTGCAAGATTGTCACATTAATGGGATATATAACTCAGAGTGGGTATATTCTACTCAGCAATTATTGAATTAATAGCTAGCAAAGCCCCAACATTTTATACCTATCTGAAACATAATTCTTAGAATAGGAAAGGACAATGACCAAAGATTTGGATAATATAGGTAGACAAAATACCGATATATACGGAATTACGCTATACATATTGAGTAGAATCACTTACAAGACTATTGAACTTGAAAATTACAATACTTGAGAAAAATAGCATTAAATTATTCAGTATTCTGATAGAAACTGACTTCATTGCATTATAATCAAATAACAAAAAGTTGAAAACAGAGAAGTTGAATTTTTAATGGTGTGAATTTACTTAATCATTCACGTCAAATAGATTTCAACAATACACACAGTGAAGAAATAAAATTGTAATTGTCAAAAAAAAATCTTTGTGACGTAAAAGTTACATTTCATAGAAGATATATATTTTGTTCATCATTATATAAAGATAAACGTTATAAGTTTATAACGTATAAATTGACAAGCTGTTCAGTGATTGAATTTTAAAAAAATGATGTAGGCTTATTGGTTGTCAATTGCAGGTAGTACCAGGGTACAATGAGCGCGTAGGTAGTGGCCGGGGAGGGGCATCAGTAAACGTGCGTCATTGGCCTTCTGGCAACCTCACAGGGGGTTGTTATATATACCCACCTGAGATTCGCCCTTGAGATCGAGAACCTTTGAAGACTGGACAGGAAAGCAAGGTAGTAGCCGTGAGATGACGTAAAAAACATACAATATTGTTTAGTCCAAGTAATAACGACTAATATTTTGTGCAAAGGTGATTTCAATATAGCTTGCATTTTAATATAGTCGGTTAAAAACATCGTTTTTAGCAATAACCTAGTCTTTATTTTCTTATTAATCATCAAAGTATGAAGTTTGAATTTGATTAACCTACACTCAAGCGCCGTCTTGGTAGTGTTATAATAACTATTGTCTACACTTAACACTTAGGTAATGTTTTTGCATCAAAATTCAGAATAAAGGTAGGTACTTCCAAACTGGCTTAAATTAGCTCTGTATAAATATTAGAAAGAAGTTCATAAACATTCGACAAAGTGAAAGGCTTGGACGACGACGCTTAGTACCAATATTAATCGTTATGATTAACTATAATCCAAATAAAACTTTAAAAAAGTAAGTAATCCAAATAATCGCATAAAATTCATAGCGAAAGCATTTCTCTACAAGCAACATTAATCCACAGGTAGGTATTACTACTACGCTAAAAGAAACAAAACACCTCTTGTTGGATTATGCTCGCCTGGTACAATTGCGCATGGCGGGCGCGCGCCTACAAGCAACAAGCACGCAAACACCGACCATCTCCCACGACGCGGACACCCACACGTGCAAGTGAAACTGTGATTCCAGACACTAGTGAACCGGTATCGATGCTATGTGCATCTGTTGCTGGTCTAAGACCGGTATTTAAAATACCAGTACCAAATAGGCGTTGTTGTATGCAGAATGTGGCTTGCAAAACGGTGATCAATTTCTGCGAAGCTAATTTACTCTTTCGCATCAGTTAGAAACGCTTGCGTGGTCTTTATAAGTTTCATCACGCAAATTCTTGACGAACTTATCTTAAATTTTACCCTAACCTAACTTTCCAACCTGACCTAACTAACCTAACTATAGTCGGAAATAGAACTAAATAGAAGTCCGACGTACGACTCGTACGTAGTACGACTCTTTTATAAAAAGCGGTTGATTTTAAAGTCCTGCTTATCAATTATGTACTGTGAACCATATATTATTACTGAAGGTACCTATAGTGTGAACCAACTAACCGGCATCAAAGATGATGAAATCACGAACGAGCTGAAATTTCAGTGAACCAGAATATGTTTCATCAGTTATTTCAAAAATTGGTCTTTGGAGCCAGAATGTTAGAAAATATGGTTCATTTTTAGTGCCTGCATGAAAACAGTAGTACCTACGACCTACGTGCCTCTTAAGATATTATTGGTACGGGGTTTCTTTAGCCGTCTTCAGAAGAGCTTTAA
This sequence comes from Cosmia pyralina, assembly GCA_946251885.1. Classification (NCBI taxonomy): domain Eukaryota; kingdom Metazoa; phylum Arthropoda; class Insecta; order Lepidoptera; family Noctuidae; genus Cosmia; species Cosmia pyralina. The sequence continues at coordinate 20,527,996 of OX276361.1, read as the reverse complement.
AAACATAAAAGTGCGAACTTTAACAATAGTAAAAGTTGTAGCTTGGATTTAATTCTTACTGCTTTTAAACTGTTTTGAGTAACTTCGGAATAATGCCTGAATGGTTTCTTGATTCTGATCGGAGGATTGCGCAGTCGTAGAAATTTTCTTTTTGTTTCAAAAAGTTGTATAAAACGAAGTTTGGTTAGCTCAAACAAAAAGAACAAAAATGACAAATTTTTGCGTTCCACATGTTGCGATTTGACGTGTTGCGCCGACCCCACGTAACATGGGATAGGGGCAGGAAGATGATGATGATGTTGCGATTTGACCTATGCCACATTATGGACTTGACCCAGATTTTGATCAAGGTCCAAGGTCATATTGATTTGTGGATCCATATAGTATTTTGTAGTTCTGCACATGTCAACGAAAATTTAAAGTTTTTAGACAGGAGTCAGGACAGGATTTATACAAGATATTACATCCTTTCCTATATAGGTAATAGATAAAGGAAAATGATACATATAATTTATACTTATATCTTTAAATCCTATAGGTTATATTATCCTTTCTCTTATTCCGATTTTCGCCAAAAAGCTATTGTTTGCTAAGGATCGAAAATGTAGGAAAGAAAATGGTAGCAAGAAAGAAAAAAAAAACTATCTGAGCCAGATTTTAAAATGTAACACCAGATGTAAGTATATGAATCTGGAAACCCAACTGCAGAGAAAAATAACTATCTCGAATAATTATCCGAAGGTATTTATCACGATGTACCCGGTAGTGAGTATGTAGGTATAAGTAGATAATGTTTTCTATCAAACAAAAGCGTTGTACGTGTAATAAATGGAATATAGAGTAGTGAGAGGGCCACTAGTTCAGTTAGGAGGGAGTGCAGAGGGGGCTGCGGGAGCCTCCGGGTCTGGAAGTGATAAGCGGGGCGGTGGGCCAGCGCGGGTGGAGGGCACTGGAGGGGAGCGCTAGCGAGGGGGGAAGAGGTGTGCTCGGCATCGGCACGTGACAAGCCGTCACGCGGCACGAACTCACCCGAACGCATCGCCTTCGCCGGCCGCTGCATCACGCTCTCAAGTAGAGAGGGGGGTAGGAGGATATACAATCTACCTAGCACATACATAGTGACACCTTCCCTCCAAGTACACCGGACTGGGACAATAAAACTAACTCTTTGGTAACTCTGCCACTCTTGCGAGTTATAGCTAGCATGCTTATCACTACTCCTTTCTAAGGTTCCGAGTCATTTGAAATTTGCATTTTCCGAGAAATAAGAGTCTAAGGGACATGTCTGTACTTTTGTAAGCAGTAGGTAAACACGATATCTAAAATACTGAAAATAAACGTAAGGATCAAAAGACCAGAATAAAAAGACCAATGCTTTAGACATCAACGAAAGCGAGCACTAACGGCTAGCGTGCCATAAACTGAACAAAGTGATAAAATTTCGGGGTGTGATATATTTTATCTCAATGTCAATAACCTCGCAAATACGCGGCGGCGCCGGCGGCGGCTCGCTCCACATTTTACAACGCTTCATTACGCGACAATCGCACGACACGTGTAGCGCACTCGACAACAATTACATTTGCCTTGGCAATCTCAACTGGGCATTACCAGTTAGAAGATATGACGGATCCGTAATATGAGTGAGCACGTGTAACTACCTATGTGTTAAATTAAAAGGTAATCAAGAATACCTCTTATCAATCATCTCTTTTGTATTACGTAATCGTCAGAATAACGGCAAAATGCAGAGCTTTAATCAATAAACCATTTATATTAGAGGTAGGGCTCCCAACTATACGGTTAAAAACAGTAATAAACTGTTTTTCACTATATTATATTTTTTACTGTCGGACAAAAAAACAGTATAAAAAATACTGTTTTTAACATCACGTACATTTAGGCCTCTGCCTCGAATTTTGCGGGCTGCGGGGCGGCTGCGGCGGCGGAGCGGGAGCGGCAGGATTTTATGCGTAAAAACAAATGGACCGGACCTCCAAAACAGCGGCGCGGTAGCGGGGCGGGACAATGCGAGACGTGCCGCCGCCCCGCTGCCCGCGAAATTCGAGGCAGAGGCCTTATAGGCGCGCCATATCACATAGTCGCGCGATGCAGTGCATGTAGCGCAGGCCTCCCTAGTTTTAGAACAAAAACGTAATTTATGAAAGAGTATCAGAAGACAAAAATTTTATCCAAATGAGTACCTACTGGCGAAAAGTGGACACATTTGTTAGTAAACACTTCAGAAGAATTTAAAAATATTAAAAAAATTGTTTCGTATCTACTCTCTGTACCCGCCACCTCAGCATTTACAGAAAGAGTTTTTTCTGTCATGGATGCAAAGTGGCGGGCCGACAGAAATAGATCTTCCAAAAAAAAAAAAAAAATTTGCTTTCATTTTTATTTCACTTGTAGTGCCTACGGAGCTTTCAAAAATGACACTAAATTACTAAGTTGTGCGAGAAGCACCAAACAATATATTTTTAAAACATTAAAAAAATAAAGTACTGTTCATTATATTGAAACACTGTTGATTTTCTTTCTCCAACCTGAATATACTGTATTTCTTGCAAAAAAGTTGGCAACCCTAATTAGAGGTCATCCAGTAATGAAGTTACTTCTAGAACAAAGATAGGTAGCGTCAAGCGTGTATCTCGTCGACGATAAAGATAAAGTTTGCGTACAGCGAATACAGATGACCACAATATAGACTTTATTACAAAACCCAAAGAGCACACAATCTAATGAAATGATACTCATTACGCGCGTGTGACGTGCGAACCGGAGCTAACCGTATTGAAAGAGTGAAACAAAAGAACTCCGATAAGATAATGTTTATGAAAACAAATATGTTACGATGAGGTTAGCGACTTAATAACAATAACATGGCTTCATTATCATAAGTGCGAAACAACAAGAAGCCTCAAAACGAAAAGTAACAAAAACATAAAAAATAGCGTTTATTTCTTTACTAGTGGAAGATGCTAGAAGTTATATTCAGGATTTTCGTGTGAAGAGAAGCCTTGACACAAAGCGCGGTGGCAGTGGTGTCGCGAACCTCAGCTTATGTATACCTGTTAAGTAGTTAATCTCATAAAACTATGTAATTATGTATGTTACGCAACCGTGCGCCGCCGACGTCACGCTGACACACGCCGGCCATCTTATTGGATTACGACTTTCATTGTGTGCGACATCCGCCAGATATTAGGTACGTAAAATATTGCTATTATTTTCCTCTACAATTATTATTGGCTTATTGCATAGATATATATGATAGCGTTGTTATTGTTATTGTATCTGCCACTAATAGTTTACCACAATTCTTAGAAAGATCAATCAATCTCATACACATCAACCAAAAAATTTGACGCGTTATGGTTTCAATATCATCATCTGCCTGGCTTTTCCCAACTATGTTAGGGTCGGCTAACAGTCTAACCGGATGCAGCTGAATACCAGTATTTTAAATGGAGCGACTGCCTGACTGGGATGTGGAGGTAAGCCTCCACAACCCAGAAAAATTAGGCATTAGTATTCACTGAAGCTGCTCAATCGCTCGCTATTCAAACTATTCGACCGCTGCGCTGAAAAATATAACAAGGTTGTTTTTTCTTTTAACAGCTTTATTGCTGAGCGATAACATTAACTAAACCTAAAAACACACTTTAAAACAAAAAATACTGGTATCGCGAGGATTGCAGTGTGTCATTCGAAACACTTAAAACACTATTTACATAAGTTACTCGTACATACAGCTACACATCAAGCTATACATTTCTATTTTACACTCACCTCTCATTGTGAGGAAATCGTATACAATGCGAGATCAGCTTATACTGGATATTTATAGCTTGATTTGTAGCCGTGCGTACAATCATTCCAATTGAATATAGTAAAACTGCAACTCTTACAAATACAATAGATAAAGTATCGGGTAGGTACTTGGCAACGTCCTACATTGTTAATCTCGCAATTATATCAACAACCTCCACGACTTCTTTTACGGATACGACTGACAGAAATTGTTTGGATTCTGGAATTTTATTTACAGCGCTACTTTTTGCAAATTCAGTTCATTTGCCAGCTTTTTTTTTTGAGTCAAACTCAAAGATCCAACTTTTTTGCCAATGTAAGCACCTGAAAAGATGCACGGCCATGTTATGATGCTGAGGGTTGTCTCGTCCCAATAATAAAACAGGCTCGACTCGAGGAAAATATTTTATAGAGGTCACGCAGGAAAGCGAGTTTGGAACACGCATGTCTATACAAGACCGACATATGGACACAACATCACATACGCTGCGACATTTACGACCTTGGGAAGAAGAACGCCTTGACGGCAACACGCTGACTTCTAGTACGCGCACGCAATACCTACCTCGGTGAGCTGGTTGGTTTGTGGCTTCTCTTCCTCGTGCGTTATGCTGCCCTAATACAATACAGTTTGTAATGTATCCTTTACAGTTAATTAGATCCTTTTTAACTTAATTTATTTATAGTATATAATATATATTTATTTTTAATTCGCTTGTTTATTTGACAAATAATGACGAAAATATTTGATAAAGTTTATGATTAGAGGAGGTAGCTTTTTAGCAATATATTATACAATCATTGTTCGCTGTTACCCATAAATAAACACAAACTACAATCTTCACATCAGGTAAGTAATATGAAAAAATACGGGTAAGGTTACTTGTGTAGTTGAATCAAACTCGTACGTCGAGGTACCGAGTTAAAGTAAAATACTAGTACAAACAAAAAAAGAAGTAAATAATATAACTTTGCTACGTAGACAACGAATGTAAGCAATCATTGTTTGCAGTTTTCTCTTACTACAATCTCAGCTTAGCCCGAAACAGTGTCGTAGTAGTAGTTGCCCTAGGTCATAGCTTACTACTGGCAACGGGCAACATACTAGAGTGACCCGTTTTCAACAGTACAATGTTTTCTCCTATGTGCCAAGAGTATCATGAATCACAAATAACCTTTAATAAACCATACATTGTATTTTACACCATTTGATAATATAGCCGAGTAGGAAAGTACAGTATTCAAATGAAAGGAATATATAAATAGATGTAAATTCAGATAATAGTAACAATGGGAAGGCTTACTACGCAGAATTGCATAAAACAACAACTATTACTGATCGAAATAGACTTGAAGACACTTTTAGAGAAATCCAAATAGCTCTTGAAGAACATTCAATGGGTGACCAAAGTCAATGGCTATAATAAAAATATCAAATTATCTAACTTCAATTAAAATACTAATGAAGGAGCATCGAACAAAATAATTATTTCCTAATATAACTAAAACGCATTTTTAGTCGTGCTCATGGATTCTGTTGAACAAAAACAAGACGAGGTTATGCGGCAAGGTCAAATAATGCACTCGTGTGGAAAAATTTGACCTATTAGATCACTTTCAAATATCGCTTTACAATTTAATTGTTGTCACTTCAGCTGCTCTGAAGATTTCAAGAGATGCCTTTAATAATTTGTTGCGTTAAACGGCTACAAGTGTCCATAGAAAGAATAATCATGTGAAATATTTGGATTATCGATAGCTTCAAGTTAATTTGCTTTCGGTTTCACAATATAGCAAGGAAGCCATACTTATATTGGAAGGAGTTCATTCACCTTATAAATATTTTGATTACCTACCTTCCATACAGAGAATTTCATATTACCAAAAAATATGCCCACGACGACGGCCTCGACAAATTGAAAAGTTATCTCTAATAAAAATACTACAAGTTTTATAGTAGTTTAGAAAGTAGTAGTAGTAGTAGTAGGATCGCTTTTTATATATAACTCACCTAGATACTCTTTAATCCACTTCTTCTTAGGGGGTGGTCGGATTTGAGCGTCTTTGACTTCTTCTTTGACGGGGCTCGATACAAAGTTCTGGCTCGTAGAGGGCCTTTCAACTTCAGGGGCTCGAGAAGCAGCCACCAACGATGTGACCATTTGTTGCTGCGGGAACCCATAGCCGTTGATGGCATGCCCTTGTGCTTGGAGCTGCTTGTATGCTTTGAGCGTTATTGGTATCGGCTCGACGATGCTGCCGAATTCTGTTTCCCTGGTGTTGATCGCGATGGTGTGGAGCGTATCGGCGTAGTACTCCCCGGGGGCTGACATCGCGCCGAACAGTTCTGGCAACACGCGACGTCTCCGGTAACCGGCAGTGCCCAGTTTCGCTTCGGTGGTTTCCATAAGTATACCCATTCTACAATGGGGCACTACATTAACTAACTACGACTACTAGTCCCCATTGTCATAGTCTCACTTGCGTCCTATTCATTTTTAAGTTCATTAGTTGTACAACTGTCTCTTGTTTACTTATATTTATAATTTTTCACTTAGTCATTGCTTGAATTCTGCAGAAGTTTTCTGAAGAAACCAAAGAAAATGTTTTACGACACGGTACGTTCATGAAGTTTGAAAGGATTGTATAAAGTCAATTGACGTTCAGAGCGTATTGTTATAAATTTTAGAAACGATTAATAATTCCGCGGGCTTCATACAAAAAGTAAAGTGACTTGAAACGTGGGGCTTCTTTGAAGAGTTCTATCGTAGGTTTTGCGTTCAACCGTTTGCGCAACAAGTTTCTTATAAAAAATAAGAAAAGTTGCAGCACAAAACAATGAAAAACTCTCCGTTGTGTAAAGTTTATCCAAATGTATAGGTTAAGGAGTCGTTCCAAAATTTTCCAAGTAGGTACTTTGTCGTAATTTCAAAGATTTTCCTCTTACTACTCATTTACTTGGTCCGGATAATTTTCATTTCCTACAGTTCAATTCGATGCTATGTTTCCCTCAGGTACAATTCATACAATACGCGTACTTATAAAAATAAAAAATAGAAAAATCTCACTTTAAAATTGGGGCAACCTTGCATTTTAGGAAATACCAAGTGAAATCAATAGACTCAATTCCTATGCGGAATGAAATTCGCAAGAATGAGATGGCGCATGCATGAGCAATGCAAGGTGCTAGTTAGAATGGGTGTTGTAACTTTGTAAGTGCGAGCGACCTAGGTGCTGCCGGCAGCAGCGGAGCGCGCGGCTGCGACGCGGCGCTCAACAAGTGCGGGGAGGGCGTCGAACGCATGGCACGACCCGCCGGGCACGTGCACTCGCCGCGCCCTCCCCGCACCTCGCGCGCCGCCACCGACAGACATTGACAGCTAGTTGTACCTCCTCCCACATCATGCGGCCCTGGTACTGCGGCCGACCGAATTGGCAGACATAGTGGATTTTCCATCGGCAAACAAAAGAACGTGCGGAAATGTGTTTCGGTGCAACGACTACATTTCAACTGAAAAGTTAGTTTTTGTACGGATATAACAAAATTGAGTTGGTAAAATGTGTATTGAAATGGATGCTTAATTTTTTTAATTATGACTAGGTTACATTAAATAATTATATAGGCATGTTAACGGATGTTCCGCTATGTAATACACGCAATAAAACCATATCTAATAAGATTAAGCCAAAAATGTAAGATAAGAAATGTTGACAGAATTTTTTCATCACTGAAACTTTTAAAAAGCAAATCAATTAGTATTTTTGACTTTTTGGCTAGATGACGCAGACAGAATGGAAGCTTACCGGCAAACAACCATTAGAGCGTGACAAAATAAAAAAAAGCGAACAGGTGTGACTATTCGTAAAATGAAGTGGGAAACGTTATCGGTTTGGTCCACAACCATAACATGGTGTACCTACACGTACACGTGCCTCGAAAGCGTACTGTTATCGTGGCAAAGCAATAACAAACGAGAGTTTATACAACAACAAACCCTGCTTCAGAAAAGTCTAGATCATGAAAAGTTGGTGGGAATTGATAATTTCGTGTTTTTAGAACTGTTATCAAAACTGAATGTTTCAGATAATGAGTAAAGGACTAACTACACTTATACAGTTGCCAAGTTTCTGAGATCCAATCTTGCATTATTTGAACGCAGGGATAATACAAATAAGAGGAAAGCTGCACATTTAGATTTCGAGATACATGTTCCTAAGTTGCAACTCTTCCGAAAGAGTTGTATCTTTTTTTTTTTTTTTTTTTTTTGGTATGGCATCTCGTAGTGTGACCATGAGAGGTCTCGACTACTTAACCGGACTTTCCTGTGGGTGCCTTTAAGCGAGCTCAAAAGCCTCCAGCCAGGGGCAGTTGTATCTACATGGCTCCCCTAATTTATAATGCTTAGCCGAAGCCAATTACCCAACGACCCTTCAAAAAATTTTGTTCGGCACTACGGAAGTGGTTATTGCAGGAATCTTTTTACTCTATTCACGAATTTTTTGTAAAATGTGCCTGTAAATTTTATTCACTTGATCTGGCATTAAAATACAGGCATAAATAATAATTTAAGTGATAATATGTTATTTTTTTTGTTTTATTTAATAAAATGGTAAAAATGTAAATGATGGTATATTAAAATAATTGAAATAACATTTTTTTTTTTTAATTAATTTAAATAATGTAAATTGAAAATTAATGTAATTATTGTAATTGTTTAGATATAATTGTAAATTGTTTTTGCATACCGTTATAACGGTGAGACATGCAGCACTATGAAATATTAGGAACACCTTTGTGAACATACCTGCCATGTTTCTGGCAAATAAATATTCTATTCTATTCTATTCAGCTCAATTCAGCTTTTGTCCATAGAAAACACCGGTTTTGAGATGCGACGCGGAAAGCTGAAAGCACCCTAATTGCGTAAACACTATCAATCGGAATCGGTTTCATTTTGACAGTTTAACAACATTCATTGCGTTATTTACGTTGTCGAGCAGACAAATTTTTCGAACATATGAAGCAATGGATTAACAATTTGCTTCAAAATGCTTCAGATTCTGTACGAGTGTGTTACGCAATTAGGGTGCGGATCTCCATACAAAACTGTTGTTTTCTATGGACAAAACCTGAATTGGGCTGAATAAGTGTAGTTAGACCCTAATGTTCCATTTGAAGTTATTTCAGAGCTAGAAGAAAATAATAACAAAATAAATTTGATTGATCAAGTTATTTCTAAATGGTATATTATTAACTTCAGAACTGAACCAGGATATCATGAACAAGACGTAGGTCAATAATAATTTCCACGGCAATTTCCAGTAAGGGCTCAGTCATACCGAGGCGAACGTAAGCGAGCATACACACACACGCGCGCGCGTTATATAAGCGAATACAAACGACGACACGTGTCCGTGTTTATATTATGTAACTACACTTACCTACCGGCGCAATGCGAGCTATACATACATGCCTAATCTGTGTACTACTACTTCTATTAGCCGTGCTATTGCTATGTGGTGATTGGATTGATTGCAGATGGATGAAATATTTTTTAATAATATGATCTTGGAGCCCTCCATGCTGGCTTTTCTTAACGTATGTAGGTAAAACTACATTGTCATGTTAATTCCCATTAATCTAATGTTGGAGAGATCTATCGACATCTATCTATCATTTGAGGTCTATATTATTTAACATTGTCTACGGCGTTATTTAGCTGTAGCATATAGACACACTCAAATTCAGGCGAGAATCCACACATATAATTAATTATTATTAAATATTAGTAGATAAGATAGATAGTCCCGTTCTACGAGAGTCAATCAATTTTTATGTTCCTGACCAGTATATGCGTGGCGTTGTAAGACGACAACATAGACTCCTCTGCTACCCGCCTACATGGCGTGCTCCCCGAACCAACAACACTCCCACTGCTAGAGCAATTAAGTTAATAAATGACTTACCTACTAAAATATATTCCTGAGGCAGATTTATTTTTTGACTCTCAATGGACAATCGCTAAACATGTGTATATTTATTTAAATATGAAGAAATAATTGTTTAGTTTCTAAGTTCATGTATAAGGTTGTTTTTTGTTTACAAATTTTTATGTTACTCCGTTGTTAATTATTTAGTCGAAGAAGTTTTAATTAAAATGTTTAATGTAATTTTGTAGAATTAGTATAGATATAAGCGATTTGGTGTAAACTGTTAAGCTTATATTTCATGAATAAATGAATATGAATATCTTTTAGATGACTGATGTTTTCGAAGGAAGTTTATTTTGATATTATGGAAGTCAAGTCTTCTATCACTGAACACAAGAATACTATTCTCTGAATTCTATAAAAGTTATTAGCTATTGTTAATTTTCTATAGACCCTAAGACATAAAAGCATATACGAGGAAAATTCGTAAATAATGCACGCAATAAATCACGTCACGATCATCTCACCGACAACCGGGTCCACGATTATTGCCCGCTACTAAATAATCCAGAGGCAAACAAAAATGTAATATCTTCTCTTAGACCAGAGATAAGAAAAATAGCGCTGTCCTACCTCAATCCTACTGGTTATAAAGAAATCATTCATAGACTATAAAAGCAAGACGACAGCAAAAATGTGGCATTGCTGCTTGACAATAAATGTAGGACAGACGATGGCAAGCGTGCATTTTTCATAAATTGTGCAACTATAATAGTCCATAGTATATAACCGATTATTACTTGGGCAACATAAATAAAATGAATATTGCCCAAGGCTTATGACTCTCAGATCGTATATTAATCTCTTCACAAAATATATGAAAGCATAGTATTTGTATTAGTGAAATATACAAAAGAAATCTGCTCCAGTAGCTCGTTTGTATGTTCAGCAAATATGTTTTCTTTCATTAACATTATTGGTTCAATACATTTTCTTTTTATGGGATAATCAGATTGCTATTAAACGTTCTTATTGATTCCATTAACTTGTAATTGACATTATTAGTTTCCGAGTTACTTTTTCGCTATCTGCGGTATTGACTGCTTCGTTTTCATTGAATGAGTTGATGACTTCATATTGATCGACATAAAAACTTATCATAACGGGACAGCCTAGAATAAAGTTCTTGTTTACAAAAACTGTATTATAAGGGACATATTCAATGCCATCTTCTTGGCGTTTATAGAACTACTCATTAGCTAGTACGGTTATTGCTGTTTGTCGTAAATCCGAGATTCTAATCTCTTCCGATACAACAACTTTATTGTTTTTTAACGTGACATATTTATTCGTGGTAATCAAAACTATAACAAAGCAGAAATTCTTGTTTCATAAATAACATCTAGTAAAGGCGAGCCAACAAAAATATCAGCACCATCGTGTCATAAGAAAACGCCCTTTGAAGGAAAATGATGCTCCAAAATTTTCGCAAGACTGTTACGATTGTTATAAAATTTATTGGGTGTAGAAACAACAATAGAAGATCGAAAGGACTCTACAGAATACTCAAAAACAAAATGTATTGCACGATGACCCAATTCTGAATGAATGACAACTGAAAGACTTTGCAGTCAGTTGGGGTTAACAAGAATAATTATTGGATGTAACAATACAATGTTAATATCCACATCAAGATTTTCACACCGCTCGGACAATTTATGAATGTAATTCAATAACATTTAGACATGGACGAAGGCTCAATGACACAAGTTTTTACGAGACAATCACTGAACAATGTGAGCGTTGAGCATTGAGCATGCCTCCTCTTATTTGTCAAGTATTGACCAAAATGTAGTTGTGAAATTTTGAATTATCCGGAAAAGTTTCGAGGTGCTCGGTCATACCTATACCAAGTAGCGATAAAGGTACCATTGTAATATCCATATCGGTAATATTGTTACTACGTTACGTAAGGAATTATTACAATAACATTACAGTCAACTACACAAATTACTAATCATCGCATCGTTACGAAGATAGTGCCTATAATATTCAGTTTAAATGGTGGATGGAATATTTGCCTGAATCTGACTTCTCAGGTAAGCGCCCACGCTTCAAGTCGGTTGGATGATATTCTGGAAAGCCGTCCAGCCAGGAGTTGATAGTGCGACCTAGCTTAGCTCCGAACGTCAATGGCAAAAATCCAAGATTGTGCTGCATGAGCGCCAGGGCGAGATGAGAGAGCGCGAGGGTACGGGCGCCGGGCGTCAGGCGCTGGGCTGTGCGGCTGGCACCGGCAGGGTGTCGCGCGAACACTCGCTAATTGCCGTCAGTGGGCTGCAGCGCTCGTGGTGGCACGTGGGGCGCGGCGCGGGCAGGTGCCGCCGACCTCGCGCTATCTCGTCTCGCCGTTCGAGGTCGCGATGATAACGCACGCTATTTTCGACACGACGTCGTCAGCTCGACGAGCGTGTTCGTGACCGTCGCAAACGCAGCCGCGAAATCACTATATACTCCCGAAACGGAAGCGCGACCGGTGGTGTACAGCAAGCGCGACGTCGCGAGCGGTGCGGTTCACTCGAGTCGTGTCAGCGTCGGCATGTCGCGATAGCGGGTCATCAGACTAGACAGCGACAGGCGAGGCGCGGAGCCGACCGCCGCCGACGCAATCCGCTCGACGACTGAGTGGCCGCTGCGGACCGCGGACCGGCTCCGTCTCGAGGCGGAGAGGCGGGAGGTGCGCGACCTCCGGAGCCCCGCGCCGCGGGCCGCGAGTGAAACCGACGGCGAACGAAATCGCGAGGGGGAGGGCCGCGGGGGGCGCGCACGCGGTCGAGCGCAACGCTCACCGTCACCGCTGCACCGCTCTCAACTTTACATAACGCTGCATGGACGGCGCGCGACGCATTCGCTTGTCGCCCGCGAAAAGAGGTCGCCCCGACGGCCGCGCCGCGGGACACCTACAGAATTTAAACAACTTTGTGGTAGGTGATGAAACAGCGGCGGCATTAGCACGCAGATGACGTGTTCCGAGGAGTTAGTCGGTCGGCGTCGGAGTCACTGAACCTCGTCGCCGACGAATAAGGTGAATGGAACATTGCAACCGAATCGAGCGGCGCAACTGTGCGAACTAACGTAGGAGTCGGTAGTCGCGGAGCGGCTGCGACGCGCCGCTCCTTATGCACGAGCCACAATGGCGAATAGCTTTCTAATGATACGTGGTCGGCGCAGCCAGCATTGTCAGACTTCCCCTTTACACACAAACATACTTTAGCAGAAAACTACAACCTTACAAGTTTGACCCAGATGAAGCTAGAATTACTGTAAAGTCAGGACAGTTATAGCATCCGGCTCGAAGGACCAGTCGCTATATCGAACATGCCATCAACTGTTCATGGTTAAACGAACGGAGACTAGAGAGTATGGATTATGAACGTAAAGGCAGTATATGATTCGAAGCAGTACGTACGCATTACCATGTAAACTAACCGAAGCTCTTACGTCAGAAGCACTAATCTTCATAATAGGATTTCTCCAAGTTTACGACAGAACGTTCAGTATTTGGTGTTACGTCGCCGCGGGGCGCAAGTGACACGTGCTATCTCGGTTCCTAGTACCTATGCTTATGTTTATTTATCTTACATTCGAGATACGGTCTAGCTATCGACTATCACGCCAAGAATAGTCCAATATACATAAGTGCTGCGGAACCCTGAACCCTGATCAGTTTGCGGAAGCGGAAAAAACAAGTAAAGCCATTGTACTGCAGACGTGAACTGTTAAATCTTTTGCGGAAATGATTGATGGGCACAGGCTGACAAACAAGTTATTTGATTGGATTAAACATGGAGTTGGATTCCAAACAATAACTAAGTTTTAAGTGCTCGTGCTCAGTTTAGAAGGAAAAATATTTAATACTTCTTCAACATGGGACAATGCACATCCTGACAGTCTAAGGCAGTATAGCTTGACTACTCTGAAATGACGCGCCCCACTACTTAAATATATAAACGTACACTATGGTAAATGCGGTAGTGGGGCGCGTTATTTCAGAGTGGAGAAGCTATACTGTAGTATTGGCACAAAATTTGTCTTCACGAAGGTTTACACGAGCTTAATGTTCTTTTCGTAGGAATACCCACTGCTTAGAGACAATCTTGCAAATCCAGACCAAACAAAGCCCCAATGTATCTTCCTAGGTAAAATAACACAAGCCATAAAAGATTCCACAAGTTGAAGCGCTCCTCGCGCCACGGTGCGGACATTATTTGGAGTGCAACTCACAGGAACGCATAAGTGGCACGGGTGCAGGTTCCGAGTTCCGATAAGGTGGCAGGTAGGGGGAGGGACGCGCATGCGTGCGGCGGCTGACCTTGGTGCGGTGCAGCGTGCAGCTCGGCCCGGCACCACCGCACTCCCCCCCGCCCCCGGGGCCCGCCCCGCACCCCGCGCCCGGGGAACACCACGCCGCACAAATACCTCCCTCGCTCTTCTTATACTTTTTGCAACCACACCTGCCGGTTTAGCAGGTTGTTGCGATGCGACCTAGCACCGTGCCTAGATTCTATTTCTGGAAGCTAGAGTCCCCATTAAATCAAGTGCTTCAAGTATCAAGCTACCAATGAATACAATAATGAAAAGATAACAATGGTATTCTGTCACGCGTCAATCGAAAGGCTGTTAAAACTGACCTAATGTATGCTGATGTCAATTCACAAGCTGTCTTCCAAATTAAACACGACCCATCTCTGTACGTAGGCAACATGCAATTAGCACCAGTGAACATTCTTTTAGCTCCGCACAAAAAAAAAGAAAGAACTCGTATTTGAACAATCAATAACAACATTAATGACACTAACGACATGTGAGTCGAAGTGGAAACACTGGGAAAGGGGGGATCCACCCGCCGGATGTCGAGATATGAGCCGTCTGCGTTCGTGCGAAAGCTCCCTGATTTATGCAATTGATTTTGCCGATAAACATGGCATACAATATCAATTTTCAAAGGCCCAAAACGTATAAATAGAAAATATTCATATTACAGCAAATGAACGTAGACAAGACACGAATTGATTAATGTTTCGTATGAATCAAGTTGCAGATTAGTGTTTGCGCGATACTCTGTCAAAGAGGACAGCTAAAAAATGGTTTATATCGTTTACATAGAGACGTACCTCTAGCAAATTATCAAATCGCAACTCATAAATACCAGTGGCGAGAATGTTGTTACATTTCTAATGATAACTATCGCATTAGTTATGTATTCCAAATGATTGGAAATTTTAAAAACTAACGGTATTTGGCTGAAGTTACCGTTGTCGTATTCTAATACATAAGCAATATTTAGATAATGTTATACACTCTCTCTATTCAGTTTCCTGACTAAATATTAACAAGTCTAATGGACGTTTAGCAAGGAACATTGAGAAAAGCGGGCATTGAATCTGTGAAAGATTTTATTCAGTCTTTCATTTATTTGAGCGAATAATGCGATAGGTACTAAGTATTCGAACTTGAATACATTTCCACGAGTGGAGGCACTCAGATTATCTTATCGGCTTTCTGCAAGCAGAAACAGGCAGTCGTTTGTGTGACTAATGTCTGCAACGGCGTGCGTCGCATCGCCGCTGCGGCAGCGCGACGTTTCCTCCAAGTTCAATATACTACGCCTCAAGCGAGCGTACGCGTCCTCACAGACCAGTCGCAGATGGCGAGGTCACGCGATCCCTTTCACCATTCTGCTCGCCCGGTACCGTCGCGGCGTCGACCTTACACGAGCCTTGATGATACGATTGTTTGCCGCGCCTACTTAACCGCCAGTACCGAGGGGCCCACTAATTAGAAGCGGCGTAAAACTATTATTATGAACAGTAGAATATCGTCGACCAACCGTGACTTCATTGCAGACACGCTAGATTTGACTACAGCGTTATGGATACGATATACGCAGCTTCTGCCATTCTGCGAGATAGTTACTAGCCATAAGCATTATCAGGATTGGTGGCTTGAAAGGCATTCAGAACGTTACTCGTTGGATTGTACTCGTTTAAAGGTGTGCAAAACTTCGGCTTTGTGCATCTCGCTCATGAATACAATTGTTCAGTCAAAATTGAAAAGATTTTTTACTCTCTCTTCCGTTGAATGCAGACACTGCAAAATCAAGGGACCTTTCTTTTAGAGACATTAATGTAACAGAACATTACATAACACAAAGGTACGCGATAAGTGTCTATAATATTACATGACGGAATAGATTACAAATGTTAGTAGTGTCAGTTGGAAACCTCATGATGCAATAAATAGACCATAGCAATCGATAGAACCTATATGAGGAGCGTGCTCACACATAAATCGTTAAGTCGCAATAAACACAACTGATATAAAACAATACATATTAATAGCATGAAAGATATGTAAATGCGTGTTGAAATTAAAACGAAAGGGTCGATTTGTGTGAAAGGCAAAATCCAAACTAGCGTCACACAGCAACTGGCAACTGGCGTCATTAGAATAATGTAGGAGTGTGAAGCTTTGATTTTAGATAGGGTATCGTGATTCGCCTCCAGTCACGTCGCCGGTTGAACAGTACTGAAGCCATTCGACTATACATAGGTATTGGCTAGTGGCGTCCACTGATAAGTGTCGGGCAAACATGATAACGCGGTTTGCAGACCAACGTGTTACCGGCCTTGTGTTGCAACTGAACTTCTTACTTTTCTCACTCCCTGGTCAACGTTTATTACTTTCTGAATAACACTGTTGCTTTATTAACATTTGTTAATTGCTTTTTAAATGAAGACTAGGAGGGCACTGGAAGATTTTCTGTTACTTTCATCCAGGACAACTATTTTTCATTTTCAGATATCGTCCAGCTTCATATTTGGTCTATTTAGCAAGGATCGCCCACATTTCAATCTGCCTTGATGGGTCTTTACTAAACTATTTGTACGGAACTGTTAAGAAAGTACTAGAAACTTTCGTCTACTAATAACATTAATTCTCATTCAGTTTCTACTTCTAGTTATCTAGAAAGACTGACGTCACACATTTTTAGAACAGCAAATATTTTGAATTTTTGTTTACTTTCATCTACAATAGTACTATTTAGTTTATTTCGTTTGCTTGCTGTACAAATATGATTTTAAAGTCATGGAATCCTTATCATTTTCATTGTTATTTTAGAGTCCTCCTAACATTTACTTTTATTAGGTGTTGCAATAAACGCCTGACCCCCATTACTCTACTTACATTTAATAATATTCCCAGACAGCAATTTCAAGACTTTATGGTGTTTACTAAAATGTCTTCAGGATCTTTTGGTAAATAAACTGTAAATTCAATTTTCGACATCCCTTCTGTATGACTGGAATTGTAATAAACCTCTCTTTTCAGTATAATATAAACTTTTTACGATCAAATAGGATTTGTGGCCCTACTTTCGACGCGGCGTAGTTGTGCATTCAAGATTTTTTGCTTTGCATTACAAAGAAAGTATTGCGGAAGCCCCTCCAGTGTAACTGCGTTGCTAAGGGTACAAAACATTATTATGGCATACAACATAGCATTGTTTTGGTCTTTTTAATCGTGTTTCGCAACACGCTAATTAACTGATAAGATAATTGTTTGTTTACAAAGTGGTATTAATGTATTTTCCAGTAGATATAAATTGTTTGCTGTGTTGGCAAAGGAGCATTCGTCATCCTCAAAGGGACTTTGAAATCGAAGCTGGCAGATGCTGACCTGCAGCAAAGTTTGACGCTAAATGATTTCGACCAGAACGTGGCGGATGTCGGAGCAGTTCATTTAGCGCAGACGTAGGCGTTTACCACCAGGTTCGATAATGCACAATAAGACAATGCGTTCATCGAGTAGTAAGAACAATAGGTGTCTGTAAAGTAGATACTAACGCACGCACCGTTACGCAACCGTGCCTTGTGCTAGTTTTTCTTGAGGTAAACATTCGAACGAAAATCTATGTGACTACATTTCAAGAGGATGTGGAGTTAAAATTACTTTAAAATGCATATAGTGAAGCGCATTGGCTGTGCCTTGCGCTGCGTGTGCACACGTCGCACCGTGCCCCCCTCCCTCGCGGCACACGCGTCGATCAGCTGACCGAACTCTCGAGAGCGCCCCCTGCCCCCCTCGTCCAAAGCAATGCGTCATGCGTTATGTTGACTAACTCGCTCCACGTATACATTGCACAGACCGCGTACCTACCACCCACTACCACTAGGAAAATACGTTATGACGGATTGTTTTGTACGTGTGGCTTTTTCTGTCTTGTTTTTGTATGCGCGAATAAAAACATTTGGGAGTGCGTGCACTCGTATCGTACGATACTACGAATATAACCGAACACGACAGATAACGGCGGGCATCGGAGTATCGTGAAACTGGCAGTAATCGTAAGCGGAGGTGGACGTGCGGTGCGTAGCGTCCGACGAGTCACTTTCAGGCTTCCTTTGTTTACGTGGGGCGAGGCCGCCAGGAGCGCGTGGAGCCGGCTGGGGGGGGGGGGGGGCTGCGTGCTGTTCAAGGTCAAGAGCGGCGGGCGTCGGCTCGCTGCACCGGCGCGCCGGCGACTGGTGGACGCTCGCGCCCTGCGCACCGCGCGGCCAGGGCGCGGGCTCCGTGACGTGCGCGCTGCGGGACACTGTCGCTACTCACCGGCCTGGAGGCGCCGCTCCTGCAGCTCGATGAAGCGCGCCGCCTCGAGCAGCGTGTCGAGGAGGCTCATGTCGGAGCGGCACGGCCGCGCGCGATACAAGCGCGCCCGCTGTCACGCCGCGACTGGCCACGCGCGCCGCGCGCCGCTCACGTGGCCGGCGCCGTGGCCGCCAATGGGCGCGCGGCGCGCGGGGCACGTGACACGCGCGCTCGACCAATGGGCGCGCGGCCCGCGGGAGCCGCGCGGGGCGTGCGCGATCGATGCCATTGCAGCGATCGAATGCATGCCCCTCCGCCCGCCAGCCGGTGACGCGGCACACTCTAGCTTTGTTTATCTAATACTTTTCCTGTGTATTCCTCGCTGGTTCCTGATAAAAATTTATCTAAACGTTATTTGTTATAAGTAAAGTAGTGGCTGCATTACTGCGTCGCCTTCTAGAGCGCTCTCCCAGTCGCGCACGTGCGTTACTCCGGCCGACTTTCACTTCCTCAGTTACCGCGGACGGCGGACTTAACAAGACAAGTTGCTAGGTATACATTGAATTTTTATGAACAATCTTTTGAAGCTAAGATTCTCCGTCTTTTAGCATGCACTTAGAACGTAGTTTTTTACTTTGACAACGTTTTTAAGTTGAACAAGGTGCAACCAATTAAATAGAGTAGTCGGAAGGGACGGAACCAATTCATTCACTATTTTTCAACTAACAAAGGATTTTTTGTTGAAAGGTGAAATGAACTGTTAGCTATGGATCCAAAACGGTACTCATAAAAGTTAGTGAGTTGTAAACAAGCGCACAATTACGTGGCTTGCGCGAATACAACGTTCAGAGGGAAGGGAGAAAATTATTGTAACGGTGAAGGAAAATGTTCGTCATTTTTTGGAACTAATCCAGGAAAGATATATTTTTATAACACGCATTATATCAATTATGTGGTGTGTCATACAGTATGTTTATGTTGTTAACGAGTTAAAATAATTATATATTTATTTTTAAATAAATAAATAATACTACAATACTCTTACCATAGACATGTATTTAGACAGTGGTAGCTTATGAATAGTTGCCATTCTAGTCTTCATATCAGTATTAAAATTATAACTATTAAGATACCTACTCGGAACTTAATCGAAGTAGGATAGGTCAACAGGTATATAGGGTGACTGGTAATTAGTGACCGAGATGCTTAAACCCATGACGATAACAAGCAACTTTTCTGAAATCGAGAAAATATCAGCTGTTCCTGACCTGTATCGTATTCCCCAGTAACTGGGTTGTGGAGGTCAGATAGGCACTCGCTCCATGTAAAATACTGGTATTCAGCTGCATCCGGTTAGACTGGAAGTCGACCTCAACATAGTTGGGAAAAGATGATGATCAGCTGTTCCCTATATTTATGTTCGCATAAATCCTTCGATCAATAATAGATTATTGATAGAAGCATAAATCGTTAAAATGTAGGGATGTAGAGAACAGCTGATGTCAGGTTTGGTCCCATAGTAAAAGTTTTTTATTATGAGTACAATCATGTGTTTAAGTATCGGTCACTAATTACCGGTCACCCGATATGAGGAGAAGTACAAAACTTCATGACACATAGTTTTAAATAAATTTATTCTTCTATAAGGGATAATAACATGTATTGTGATTGATAACCAACTGAGAAGCTGTCTTTGATGTGGAATTACTCATCACAGAATAACATTCATATACCATAGTATACAGAAATCTAGACTTAATAATAAATAGCTGTGTATGGAAAAGAATGTACTTTCCTTGAGTGTAAAAGTACAGATTAAATTAAAAATTCGCTAGAAAAACCTGTGTTTACATAATTCGGAAATTCTATTATTTATTTTTTTAGTACAAAAAATACATATTTAATTTCTATTATCTAGAATCAGTTACATGAAATTTAAAAAGATCAAAACTATATTTGGTAGTTATGTCGGATCTTATAATATAAATTAATATGATGACTAAAGACGTTGCATACACAATAATATGTATGAGACTTACATAATATAAATAAAATATATACATTCAGAATATATAGGTACTTATTATAATTTAAATGTAACATTCCAGATAAGGAGATAATAAGTTGTATCCTGTTTGGACCGACAGACACAGAAAAAACGTTCGATAGATTACAAAAAAAACAAACAAGTTTCTTTATTTTCTTGTTCTTTATACGTACAGACGTCCATTTCTAATTTATAATAACATGTCTGAAGATGAAACAAATTATTTACATAACTTGCAACTAATAAAGTTTATTTTTAAAATGTATCTGTCTTTTATATTATTTTATATTATTACTAGCTGACCCGACCAGAGGCGGATTTGCAGTGTTGGCCGCCCTAGGCTCCAGGCCATGTAGTAAAAATAGGTACCAGCCGCCTCTTTCTCAGCACCCATCTTATAGACTGCATAATGAATTTACTGTATTGCCAACTTTTATCGAAATCGAGTTACTTACCGATTTTTTTTCGCGATTTCAGGTTTGGTTCCATAGTAAAAGTTGTTCATAATGATGAGTACAGTGACCCCTTAAGAGGATATTGGTCAATAACCAGTAATCCTGTATATACACTCGTATATACAGGATTACTGAATATACGGAATATACGGGATTTAGGAAGATTATTGATATACGATGCGGTGCAGTGCGGCCCGCCGTAATGTGCGCGAGTCTTTAGAATATTTAGGTACTTTCAGTTATTTCTTGTTACATCAGTTTTTGTCAGATTGGTCGCCCCTAATATCTGGCCGCCTTAGACCCGGGCCTAATGTGCCTTAGGGCAAATCCGCCTCTGGACCCGACAGACGTTGCCCTGTCCAAATTTCATGTATGAGAAAATGAATTTTCTTCATATATTTTTTTTTGTGAAGTTTTCCTATGTTTTATAAGTTATTCTGCTATTAGGGGCAGAGACAAATTCAAGAAATTAAACATCGTAAAAATCGGTCCAGCCGTTCTTGAGTTATAAATGGTGTAAATAACCCGACTTTGTTTTATATACATAGAAGATAGATATGTATTTTTATAGATCTTTTATGGTGAACTTTCTTGTCTCTGTCGAAATGTCACGATAATATTATAAAGGCTAACGGCAAGAAACGTGGTCACGCAAGTCTTGTGTGAGGTTTATAATTAAATACATTGGAACAGGGTGTAATGGCTGGCTT
Organism: Cosmia pyralina; assembly: GCA_946251885.1. Classification (NCBI taxonomy): domain Eukaryota; kingdom Metazoa; phylum Arthropoda; class Insecta; order Lepidoptera; family Noctuidae; genus Cosmia; species Cosmia pyralina. The sequence goes on along the minus strand of OX276361.1, from coordinate 20,506,388 downwards.
ACACAGTGCGAGCTGCTGACTAGACAGTAGACAGCTGCTCGCAGTGTACTCGCATGTCAGTAGCTCGGCTTGCCTTGGCTGTTCACACAGTGCGAGTTGCTGCACTGCAGCTACTCGGGAGGCCGACACGAACGCTAGCTCGCATTGTGTAAACTAGCCTTAAGTAGTTTTCATTCGAGTATTGTATATAATGAATGTACAGTCCTACCAACTTATCTGTGGACTGAAAGAGGACGCCACCGTCGATGCGTCGACACAATCGAATGACATGCGTCGGCACAATCGAATGAAATTTCAACATGACGGCCGTAGTTCCAATTTTCGCCATTTCACAGATAAGTTGGTAGGAGTGTAGGTATTAGTCCGTTCTAGATTCTAATGTGAAACGTATACATCAATAGTTCAATACTATGTGATTTTGTAAAATACCAAAATATTAATAATATACATGCTTCATAAATTGTTTTAATAAAATATCTCCATGATGTGGTCAAATAATATAAATAAATATATTCTTCATAAATTGTTTTAATAAGTCTCCCTGAGTTGGTCAAATATTTTCATCACACATTATTTTGTCAGTATTATCCTTATGTACCTATCTATCGTCTAAATCCGATTTGAAACCAAACGTTATTGAACAACGGAACGCCCGTACTAATTTTGCATTATTTCTTACTAACACACCAAACATTTCAAATTAAATATATTAAAACAATATAAACTCTCGCACCAAGAACTCAGAAGGCACCTTATTGTGATATTTTAATAGATTACACATGACTATGTCACTAAAACATATACACACAATATTACTATTAACCCAATCATTTTGTACGTGCGTACTACGCCGTATCAATCCAAAGTTACAGGTCTGTCCATGATCACATCTTCAGTATTGTTAAAAAAAGATAACCTGTAGAACTAATTTGATCAATACAATATTTTAATAGGATTTAATAATACTAAATTATTTCTAATGTGGACCTTAAATAGTGAGAAAACAATAAACGACTAACACAAGAAATAACATGAAAATTCGTCATCACAGCAACAATTATTGCTATACCTTTCATTCTTGTACTATATTTAATTTAATTTCGAAATGTAATTTACACTATTTTGTTGACTGCGACATATAGTCCACTGCAGCCATTCTATAATACAGGTATACAATTGAACTAGTGTACCGATGTACATACTACTCACTGTAACTACGACTAACCTACATCACTCGTTGAAACGTGGCTTCCGGCTTGTTTAGGTGGCCGAAGATCACGTCTTCGAATATTCTGCTACCCTGGTACGTGAAGAGCTCCTGGAGAAAGCATACAAAAAGTTTATTATATAAAATGGACGCAATTTAATTAATTTTATTACATACACACATACACATGTGTTTATTATATTGTTAGTATGAATTTAAAAACTATGTTGGTACCTAATACCTAAGATTCTCTGGGCGAGGCTCCACACCAGTACCAGTGGACTGTCTAACTTATTGCCTATTGCATTCAGGATGCTGTTAGTGCTCACGCAATCTGCTTAGCAGTGAGGCTGTCTTTTTGCGCCAGGTGGCACCAAAGCCGTCTGTGCGCGACTCGGCGAACATTGTTGACGCACTGGAGAAGCGCGGCAGACGCAACAGCACCCTGTAGGCATTGTTAAACTGGATTCGCTGAGAATAGGGTATTACACCCATTTTTGAAAAGTGTCTCAATTAGATTCTATATGGCCTGTCCTCGCCTTTGCTCTTTGGTCTGTTTGTTAATGCACTGATTGAGAGACTCAGCAGCACGCGTGTCGGCTGCTACGTGGATGGAGTTTGTTTAAACAACATTAGCTACGCAGACGATATGGTGCTGCTGGCTCCCTCGATCGGTGCTCTCCGAAAGTTACTCAATGTGTGCGAGTCTTACGCTGCGACTCATGGGCTAATTTATAACAGCAGCAAGACAGAGTGCATAGTCTTCAGGTCTGGCACCAGGTGTCCCACTACTGTACCTCCTCTCCTAATGAGAGGTTTACCGATTAAATACTTGGGCCATCTGGTTACTGATGACCTGAGAGATGATAGGGATTTAGAGAGGGAGCGCAGAGCATTGTCAGTTAGAGCGAATATGCTGGCCCGCAGATTTTCTCGATGTACAGACGCAATTAAAATAACCCTATTTAAGGCGTACTGCACAGCACTGTACTCGGGAGCTCTGTGGTTCACGTATACCCAAAAGGCTTACAATGCTCTGCGTATCCAATACAATAACTCATTCAGGGTATTGTTGCGACTGCCGCGCTTCTGCAGTGCCTCGGCAATGTTTGCAGAAGCACGTCCTGACGGCTTTGATGCACTATGGCGTAAAAAATCTGCCTCGCTACTTCGCAGACTGCGTGACAGTCCCAACACTATCCTGCAATCGATAGTCGCCCGGGCAGATAGCCCGCTAGTGTGGGCGCTTGCAAATCGCACCCGATCTGTTTTAGTTATTAAGTACTAACATAGGCTAAGCTATTTTGTTACTAACACTGTGGACCACATAGTAGTCTGATTAATAAAGTTTAAATTAAATTAAATTAAAATTAAATTATATTACTAAAAAAAACACAACATTTTTATTCAATCGATAAGTGCCATAAAAATGCATTGAAATATTACATTTTCAAATTTAGCGCGTAATTTGACGAAAACGCTGGACGTAATGGACGCCACATTGCTCTCTGGTCATGACGTCAGTTGGCTGTGTAAAGAAACACTTTTTTTACGCTGATCAGTTGACAGTCGACATTGACACTTTTTAATTTACATAGCCGTATGACGTAATAACTTAATAACTGACGTAATAACATTAATGGTGTTAGAAAACAGATTAAAAAAACTGAAAACTTTGAATCGAATTTTAAAATTTATATTGTTATTTTATGAACTAAAACTAACCGAATTTTACGACTGCTTTTTGCCTAAGCTATCCAAATAACACGGACTAGAAAAAAAAAAAGAAGGACTCGCCACGCATATCGAAAGTGAAGCACAGTAAGTATGCCGGGACCGTTTGTACAAACATGTGCCTCACGCACACATTTACATCAAAGTATGCCGACCGGCCAGTCGGCCGCCATTACGTGACATGACGGAGTCTTTGTCAAATCACGCACACATAGATCGGTAAGGTGCTTCACTTTCGATACGAGTGGCGCGGAGTCTTTCTTTTTTTTTTTGTAGTCTGTGCTAAATAATATATCTTTAGATTTTTTTCTCATATACAGTAAAATACCGTATTGTAAGCCCTTTGGGTATATCTGAACCACAGGCTCGCTGAGTACAGAGATGCGCTTTGAATAAGATTACTTACACCGCGTCTGTACATCCAGCGAACCTGTGGGCCAACATGTTTGCCCGGACTGACAATGCCCTGCGCTCCCTCTCCATCATCCCCAAGATTTTCGGTAGCCACATGCCCAAGATACTTGAATTGATAAACTCGATTAAGAGGGATACCACAATCATTACTAGCTTGAGATTTAATAAATAAATAGGTAGATAGCTAGAGACAACTACTAAATAATAAATAAATAAATAAATATGTTTGGACATATCACACAACGCCATCTAGCCCCAAGCTAAGCAACCTAATGCTTGTGTTATGGTAACGAGATGGCTGATAAACTACTTATATACATTTTATTTTTTTTTGTAAATACATACATATTATAGATAGAAAAACACCCAGACTCGGAACAAATACTTGTAAGTCGTACAAATATTTGTTCCGTGCGGGAATCGAACCCGCGACATGCTGCGCAGCAGTCAATCGCTCAACCACTGCGCCAACCGTGTCGTCAAACTACTACTATTTTTACGGATGCAAAAGAGACGCTTATTGAAGCCGAGAATCACTTGTACTCCCCGTCATTGTGACAATTTTTGATGTATAACATCTTTCCTCTCGCTTTCCTGCAATCTGTGGGAGTGATTTCGTATAAAAGGGACGGAAGTGTGTAACAGGAAGCCGGGGAAGCGCGTGCTATTTGATATGACCAATGAACGCGCGCGGTGCTAGAGTTAGTTGGCCGTCAGATGGTACCAACCCATTTTCCGAGAGGTTGGTACTCAGATGTTACACATCATTATGCGACTACTGAAAGCCTCGCTCGTTTTTAGGGTTCGGTACCCAAAGGGTAAAACGGGACCCTATTACTAAGACTCCGCTGTCAGTCTGTCTGTCTGTCCGTCTGTCACCAGGCTTTATCTTATGAACCGTGATAGTTCAACAGTTGAAATTTTCACAGATAATGTATTTCTGTTGCCGCTATAACAACAAAAACTAAAAAACAGAATAAAATAAATATTTAAGGGGGCTCCCACACAACAAACGTGAGTTTTTTTGCCGTTTTTATAGATAACTAGCTGCGCCCCGCGGTGTTACCCGCGGTTTATGAGATACACTAAAACGTGTATTATTTAATCGGTGAGAAAAGTATTCACAAAAAAATAAAAATTTCTCATCCCACGGGAGCACTACATTTTTTCGGGATAAAAAGTAGCCCATGTGTTAATTAATTGTGTTAACTGTCTACATACCGAATTTCATCCAAATCGGTTTAGCTGTTTGAGCGTGAAGAAGTAACAAACATACACACACACACACACACTCACAAACTTTCGCCTTTATAATATTAATAATGGTACGGAACTCTTCGTGCGCGAGTCCGACTCGCACTTGGCCGCTTTTTTTTGCACTGGATCTGAGCCTTCTGGTTACGGAGATACTAAAGGTCAAAATTCCATCTTTTTTGTTACTTGTTAACTTAACTTTCAAAACCATAGCTCCTGTACCGTTGCATGCACTCAAAAGTAGGTACTTACAATGTTTTGCGTGCGTTACATTGCGCGCTTCCAACAAAAAAGACAAGTAATTTCCCAGGAATAATTTATGCTCAATGTTACTTAGTTTGATGTACAGAATACGTAGATAACGGGTATTTGATAGATTTTTTTAAAAAAATTGATTTTTGAAGAAAATAGAAAATAATTGATAATATGTAATTTTTTAAGAGTAAAACTCAAACTCAACTCAAACTCAAAGCATTTATTTCAATTAAACCAATTACAGGCACTTTTGAATTGTCAAGGGGTCGGTCAGTCAAAAAGATGAAGCTAGGCGCCCATTCCAAAGCATAGTAGGTACCTATGGAGAAGAACGGGCAAGAAACTCCACGGACACTCTTTTAAATCAAGATATGGTTACAAAATAATGGTTACATCATTCATGTTGAAATTTCACATGTGAGAACGATGCAGAACGTTAAAAGCGTCCTTAAAAAAAAAAAACAATTCAATTATTTAAATTAAATTAAAATAAGCCGTGGCCGCTAAGGTATGACCAGCCTTCACTGACAGCGCTTGTTCACGAACCTGACGCATGGATTAGCTAAATGATCCAACACGCGCCACCATCAGCGAGACATTAGAGTGATAAATTCCAAAATACCATTCATACTTATAAATACCAACGATCTAACTAAGAATTCGTCAGAGGAAATTGTCCTTTGATTTAAATTTAATTAAATAATCACGAAAAACCTCTAGAAACGCGACGTCGCCAGCCCGCGCGCGATCAACGCTCTTAAGAGAAGGACAGGTTTTCCAATAACACCAAGCTGCTTTTTCCTTTCGATGAAGTTCGAAAACGGGATGATGATATTCGTCCTGTTTAGTTTTATCCCTTTCTCCCTCAGCAAAGGTGATTCTTTCTAAAGTAAGGTCGCGATGGCCAAGATCGCAGCAAAAGCAGGAATGTTAATAGGTAGTACGGGCCGGTCTCCGCAACTCCATGTAAGCGCGTATTTTGCGTATGGAAGCTAGGATGTCTTTCACGATTTTGCTGTTGTGGTGGCTCTCAGTTGAGATTGTTTGCAACGGCCAGAAAGGGATGGTGATCTTTTTTCTATAGATTCATCGCTCTCACTATGAAAAATTAATGTCTGTCCTTACTCTCCTTACTCCTCTATTTAATAAGAAACTCACCAAGATACCTACCAGGATCGCAGCAACGGCAAGGATGTCTCCCGACATAGCGGTCGGGGCAGCTATCGGCTGAGGTTGCTGACGTACAGGCTCTTCAGTTCGGTCTTGGGCATATTCTCGAACAGAGCGGCACGGTTCTGACCTTCGCCCTTCTTTACCCAATGCCCGTAAACACGGAAAGCACATCCGTCTATCACCTGGAATTGACGACATAGAATATGTATGAGAAAACTATGACAAAACTTAACATCATATAATTTTTAAAGACTCCCGTTTTTCCCACTAGTTGGACACCTTAATGGGGCAGAGTGGAATAATCCCTTTCGATGTCTTTTGTATTGCTAATGTCCATAGGGGGTGGTGACCACTTACCAAGTTACCATCAGTTGGGCTGTCTGCATATTTGTCGCCCAATAACATAAAAGTTGCGAGGGTTTGGTTAGCAATTATCGAATGTTATCAAACTTCTCATCTTGGGTAGGTATGATTTTCCTGCGTGAAATGGGAATAAGTGTATACTGCTGAAGCCTCCGCCAGTCAGTCCAAGGGGAATCGTATCGTGTGAGTTACTGGGTTGTGGAGGTCAGATAGGCAGTCGCTCCATGTAAAAAACTGATTTTCAGCTGCGTCTGGTTAGACTGGAAGCCGACCCCAATATAATTGGGAAAAGCCTAGGCAGATGATGTTGAAGCCCCGGAAGCCCCCGCCCCTTATTACCGCTTATTAACCCTTCGGGGAATATAAGCGACATGTTATGTTATGTCGAAAAATAGCTCCTACCTTCCTCAGCACGCGCATGGTGTAGGGGTCCCGCAGCGCGTCGCCGAGCGGCAGCGCGCGCGTGGCGCTGTGTGGCAGGCGGCGCAGGCGCACGGCCGCGCGCACCGCCACCAGAGCCACGCGCAGCTTGGCGCGCGCGTTGAACCCGCCACTCTTTATAGCCTAGAGTTTGTGGATTATGTTAGTAACTGACTAGGAGATCATGGGATATTGGCTGTGGAAGACACTCCCAGACATTCTTGTCGGTTTTATCAATTTTCGTTGGCCCCAAAATAGCAGTAGGCATAAATACCCCCGGCTTTACCTGAATATGAAATAGCGGGAAACAGTTCTGTTTTAACCGCCTTGATGTGAAACTTGATAAAGTTTCTGTTTGTTATTTTGAAGATGATAGATTTGCTCTTTAATCGTATTCGTACATAGCGGCCTGATTTTACCATCGTTCCACCGTGAAGAACCGCCGTTCATCAGCCTGAATCGACTGAATAGCCCAAATGTTTTCCACAACCAATGTTTGACACCATTATTTAAACTGACGGACATTACAAAAGTTAGAAAAAAAAGGATCAAATTCAAAGAACAGATTGATAGAACTTGCAATAAAGAAAATATTAAAGGGAAATACAGTAATACGAGTATAAGTAACGACAACGCAGGAAAAGTCATGCAAACATGCAAAAGAAAGTGAGGCCAAATAAGCGTTAATTTGAATATGTATGTCTGTGTGAGTGTATGTAAAAGTGTGTGAGTACTGTGAGTGTTTGTAGGTACCCCAAGCTTGAAGAATGTTTAAAAGGCTCACAAACAAATTCCCTTCGTACATATACAAAGAAAGTTTAATGACAAAAACATTAAGATGTCCCCCATGTTAAGCTCTGGAAACTAATCTAAGAGACTGGTTTTAGTAATTTGGTAAAAAAAAAGTACTTAATTATTTAAGAGCATCATTATAGTTCACACAAAATGTTGCAACAATTAATAGATATGACGTTAGTTGCAAATTAAAACTGAACTTTGTAGAATATCATATTTGGACTACTTTGCCATTTCATGAGCTAAGTACTCAGAACTGATAAGCAATATAATTATGCCAGCTGTTTGTTGATTTTATCAATTCTCGAAATTATATCATATTTCATTAGAAATAAGATATTTAACAAATATTATAAACAGAAATATTTACAAAAATGGTTTGTAATATTCAATAATAATATATAATACCAGCCTATTACGGTCCTTCTGTATGGCAAACGCCTCTTCTCATACAGAGAAGGCACGAGCATTGATCACCACGCTTGCTCAATACGGATTGGCGATCTCAGACTTATATTAACTACAAGTCTAGGTTTCCTCACGATGTTTTCCTTCACCGATGTCAGTAATGTCCAAAATAAACTCGGAAAGTATATATGAATTGAAAGTCACTTAGTACTTTCCCGGATTTGAACCCACAACCTCGTGCATGAGAGGCGATGCCTTAACCACTGGGCCATCACGACACTTTTTCCCCAAAATGAATATTAAACCAGAAATATCGATATATCGTCTTATATATTACTACCCAATGTTATAAATTAGTCACAATGACATTACCATCGTCAACTGGTCGATCCTAGACATCCGGCGGCTGCAACTGGACAAGGATTTCTTGAGCGGCATCATGTCTTGATCCCATAACTACCAGGGACGCAGAAATATGTACCACTTGTATTGTGTTTCAACATAATCGCTTTGAGTTATGTGCTCCCAGTTAAACGCTCCAGAAATTAAAGAAATAAACAAGGATCTTTGATCTACTCACGAGAGCGCGGTGTGAATCGGGTCCGTGGAGTCATTTTACCTAATATTGTACGTGGTGTGAGTTCTATACCAAGAAAATATTTTTTTTTATTATTAACGTTGTTCCATCACTCAACGTTAATAATAAAAAAATATTTTCTTGTTATAGAACTCACACCACGTACAATATTAGGTAAAATGACTCCACGGACCCGATTCACACCGCGCTCTCGTGAGCGGATATTCGTTTGTTTTTTTTTTAATCGATATAAATGTTATAAATATTTAATTAATCGATTATATTTTTCGGATAAATAACTAGGAACGCATAAAAGAAGCAAAATAAAAGAATAAGCTCTACAGTGCGTCATGCACTGTTTTAGTGCACATAGAAAAGTATTTTTAAATGTATACTCGTACAACGAAAATTATTAACATCTGATGTAGTTCCGATGTTCTATTAGTCAAATAAGCTGTTTAAAATACCAGTAAAGCAAAAGAAATCAGAAGCGAAATAGTTGATAATAATACGTTGCCAAATCGAAAAAAAAATGAAAGAAAAATTCTAGGGCCGGTTGCACAACAAATCACTAATACAAATTAAAACATCGTTCTGTTTCTATCAATCGTTTGATGTTGACAGAGACAGAATCCTGTTTTAAATATGTACGGCTAAACGCATTTAGTGATTTGTGGTGCAAGCGCGCTAATACGCGTGAAGCCTTTAAAATTAAATTAAAAATCAGTACACCGAATTGCTAACTACCAGGGTAACATAAATTGTAACAGCACTCACCATAGTGTTGAAGAAGGCATGATTGAGCGCGTGGATTATGTCAATCCTTTCGCTTGGCTCCACCACTAGAAGCCGCCTAATTAAATCTTTTGGGTCGTCTGTAATCATTGTTATTTTGCAAGGAAATTAGGCTGGGGCGGTATAATGTTAAATCATATGATGAACTGGTTTTTGCTTTTTAATCAACAAGGCAACAACAAAATGCACAAAGTAGTTATAGGTAACTAAAATATTTCGAACTCTCTTGGCCATATTTCGAACTCTCTTGGCCATATTTCGAACTCTCTTGGCCATATTTCAGGCTTTCTTGTTAAGGGGTCACTTAGTAAGAAAACCTATTTGAGCGCCAGTACCTACTTGGTGTATTTGTCAAAATACTCGTGTAATTTGGCCAAAACAAAACAAACTTTATTTCAAAAGAAATAGGGACATCATAAAGTTAGCATCAGCTGGACTTACCAGAGATATCCGCCCATTCAGGACTGGTGAAGGAGTACTTTCCCTCCATGATATTTCGCAGCATCACCATCTGTTTACGATGCCAGAACGGAGGACAACCGACTAGTCTGTAAACACAATAAAAAGATAAACAAATGATTTTCAAAAGATTGATTCTATGCATTTGGATTAACCTATACAACGTGTCGTTTTGCATCTTCGTCAAATTTCAGGGTGTGATGCAGAACATCGAACCAAACAACTTTCTCCATGGAATGAGCATCGTAATCGCGAAAAAATTTCCAACTGTCCCATAGAAAACTTCAAAACCTACTCAACGCAAATGTATGGAACGGCTGATTATTATTATTGATTATTTTTTCGCAATTACGATGTTGTTGCCATCGAAAAAGTTGTTCGGTTTGATGGTCTATACCACACCCTTAAATTTGACGAGGATGCAAAACGACACGTTGTTATGTATTTGAATAAGATAAAACTCCAAAAACGAATTCTTTAAATAGCTTCTGAGACCACTAAAGTTTGCTTATACTATAATTATTTTTTATTACTTCGCCGCACGGGTCGATCCGTCAGGTTAAGCTACGCTTGCCGGGGTTGGTCCTTGAATGGGTGACCATCGTTACATACCGAGACTCCTCCGTGCCTCGGAAAGCACGTTAAGCCATTGGTCCCGGCTGCAATTCGCGGATTTTTTGACAGCCGTTACGGGTCGTCAGAAGCCCGAAGACTGGTTGTCAGACAACCAGTTTTACCAAGGGGTATCGTATTACCCAGTTACTGGGTTGTGGACGTCAGATAGGCAGTCGCTCCATGTAAAATACTGGTATTCAGCTGCATCCGGTTAGACTGGAAGCCGACCCCAACATAGTTGGGAAAAGGCTAGGCGTTAGGCAGATTGAATTCGATTCGTACTTAATGTGATTGTAATATAAACCGAATTTAGTTCAGTAGCTGAGTAAATAACGTACAATTGAATAGGCAACTACAACATACTATTTTAACTAGGCTGTCACAGTAATTTAAGCACCACTATCTTAATATTACTAAAGGTAACTAAGCTAAAAGGTATTTGAGATATTTATAGGTACTTCGCACATACTTTTATGTCTTTACCGAACCAACAAACTGCTAATGAATAGGTTATATAATAGGTCTCTTTGCACGTTTATATACAGGATAATAAATAATAGGCCTTTAACTTCAGCAATATTGTTAACGCAAATAGTTCCAAGTACGCACGGCTATACATCAGAAAATCCAGTATAAGCTGATCTCGCATTGTATAGGATTCCCTTACAATGAGAGGTCAGTATAAACTGGAAACGTATAGCTTGATGTGTAGCCGTGTGTACCTAATAGATACTGTTCGATTCTCGAACTCTTTAGTAAAAGAAGCGTTGTCAAGAAAATGTAAAATTGTGTTGTGTTGATGAAATTTTTTTACCCGACTACATCACAGCCAAAGCAGGGTTGTGATTTTAACAGGTTATGTATGTACCGTCTGTTCCTCAAAACTCCTAAACTACTCATCGTATTTTTATACATATTACTAAGGCCCACTGCAGCATCACTGGCGTCTCATAAGTACAGACGACGTAACTAAAAGATTTATTTTCATATTGCTTGTGTGGCATAAAAATAATTCATTATCATTTCAACGTCAAATTTAAAAAAAAAGTATATTAAATGAATTTAAGTCATAATATGATCATTAGAACTTTTGTTATTATTTAAAACGTTACACACCCCATCTACAAAGCCTTTACGTCTTTCAATCTATGACAGTTTCCAACTAACCAGACAATTACGAGTATAAACCAAAAAAATAAACTTACAACGTAAACATGATGACTCCACACGCCCATCTGAAACGATAAAACAGATTCTTGTTAATCAATTAATTTAATTAATTAACTTAAATTATCTTTAAAATGGCGAAGGATTTCACAAAAATACGCTTGATAGTTTTTGCGTGATTCTCAGTATTTTATACGCGTTAGACATAACTTTACAAATTAATTAAACTATGTTATATAAACATAGTCTAAAATAATATTCACATTTTAAATTATTAAGAAAATGCTCTAATTTCATCATCATCATCATCTGCCTAGCCTTTTCCCAACTGTGTTGGGGTCGACTTCCAGTCTAACCGGATGCAGCTGAATACCAGTATTTTACATGGAGCGACTGCCTATCTGACCTCCACAACCCAGAACTGGGTAATACGATACCCCTTGGTAAGACTGGTTGTCAGACTTTCGGGCTTCTGAGGACCCGTAACGACTGTCAAAGATCCACGAATGACAGCCGGGACCAACGGCTTAACGTGCTTTCCGAGGCACGGAGGAGCTTCGGTATGTAAAGATGGTCACCCATCCCCGGACCGACCCCGGCAAGCGTAGCTTAACCTGATGAATCGACCCGTGATGCTGTTATTACTTAGATTATTACATTAAGAAAATTCTCTAATTTAACATATATTTTTTTTAATCATTAATAGTCGGTTATCGTCGCCTTAAAGCGTGACGGACAGTCATTTTAGTCCTTTAAGGAATCAATAATTACTTAAAAGTATTTGGATTAATGTACCAATTAGGTACCTACATTAATAACCATTTGGGGGCTCGTGGCTAAGTAAAACAGCCGCACGGGTCGATCGATCAGGTTAAGCTTCGCTTGTCGCGGTTGATCTGTGGATGGGTGACCATCTTTAAATACCGAGACCCCTCCGTGCCTCGGAAAACAAGTTAAGCTGTTGGTCCCGATTGTCATTCGTGGATCTTTGACAGTCGTTACGCGGGTCGTCCCGAAAGTCTGACAACCAGTATAAACAAGGGGTATGGTATTACCCAGTTGCTGGGTTGTGGATGGAGGTCAGATAGGCAGTAGCTCCATGTAAAATACTGGTATTCAGCTGCATCCAGTTAGACTGGAAGCCGACCCCAATATAGGTGGGAAAAGGCTAGGCAGATGATGAGTCATAGATAGTAGAATCACAAAAAAAAAAACAACTTAGTTATTGACCAATTTCAGAGAATAAAAGTGACGGAAGCAAATATTGATGATGTAAGTATGTAACTAATACAGACATTAATAAAAACTTTTATGATTGCGCCCGAACTTAATAACATTGATAACGAACACTTTTATGAGTTTCACGCTTCATTTAGGGTATAAGACAGACAACAGAATTGCTTCTTATCTAAACGACAAGTAGATATTATTATTATATAATTATAACTAGAGGGTTAAATGGCAAGTCTTTTAAGATTCTTTAGACAAAGTTGTTATTAAAATAAGGCAATCAATTGTTGAGGGTCGTTAGTGAGGATTGTAGCAGTTCGATCCAAAGGTATTGGCTTGGAGTGCATCGGTGTGCTAACCGACGACAGGTATTGTGATATTTTGTTTTATTGTTAGTGATGATTTAGTGTGATTTAATTTTTATTGAATATTCAGTTTTAGTGTATCTTATTTTGTGACTATATTCAATTTTAACGTACCTAGTTTATTTTGATGATAATATGGAATTAGATGTATTTCATTTTTATACCTACCTACCTACTTTACGTGCTTCAACACCTTAAAACTCACCTACATATTTGCCAAAATCATTCAGTAATTTAGACGTAAAAACGTATCAAACTGACTCGAGTTTGAGATTTTAGAGTAGGTACAGGTTGTATGTAATTCAACACGCGTGCACATAAATTGAACCGGTCTAGGTCAAATTGCAAAACATAGAAATCTGTTGCTATTAACATTACTTAATTTCTTACACGATAAAATCGTATATCACGTGATGCAAAAGGAACAAAATATTATCGATTCAAGTGTCAGCTGTAAACCATCAAATAACCAGAAGTATGCTTCTATTCATCAACGCCTATTGCCATCACACACACCGGACATAAATAAAATCTCCAGGCTGCTACTGCGAAATTTCAGATGGAAAACCTAACAACCTGAGGACGGGTTCGATTCCCTGCCTCACGCTCAACAGTATCGCTTGCGACCACTGGACCAGCGAGGCAGGAGGTATAGTCAATCCTTTATGGGTATGTTAGCCCAAATTTTACCTCCCAAGAAAACCAAATGCGGTAAAGTGGTTTGTTGCGAGAATTAGAGGGATGCGAGATGCGGGCATTGCAAACTGGACATTGTGGTGACTCTGATGATGATTGGCAATTTTATAATTTTAAATAATAAGTTATTACTTACATGTCAACTTCCCTGCCGTAGCCAGGTGCGTCGTCAAACATATTAGCTTTAAGCGTCTCGGGAGCCAAATAGCCAGGTGTACCACACAGCTCTGGAACATAAACAAAGCATTTTATATAACAAAATTAATAGAATCTTAAATATTTATCCGCTAACGCTACTCGAATGTAAACTTAAAGTAAAAAACTGGCTCTTTACACTTAATTATGAGGATGTAGAGAAATTAATAATTAATTAATTTTATTCTACAAAGGAACACATACATAAACATACCTTTCTTTCATACACCTACTCATACACAAAAACGAACGACCCACCCACACGTACACATACACACCTCCCACACACACACACACACACATACACACAAACACACACAGCACGATATAATAATTTAAGAATGTTTTTCCGTATTTTCCATGTTTTTTCAATTTTTTGTTATTATATTTTATTTTATTTTGTTGTAGCTTCTTTTAAAATTGTATTTTGTAGCACATCTGTTTTGTCTATTCCTATGTTGACATTAGTTTATAAGCCAAATAAAATGGGAGAGTGCGCTGACTCCTGACATACAGGTACACCTAGTTCAGGAATCAGAGGCTTCAAACAAGTTTATGTAACCATCTATGTCAATAAAGAATTATGAATTATGAATTATTTAAATTAGTAAAAAGTTGCTGTGGTATGCTGCTACCAGACCTTCGACATAATATTTACGTACCATCGGCAAACTTTCCTGTGAACCACTTCAACCTTATAGCGTTAGTAATAAGGTCGAAAAGTGGTTCACCGGAAAGATTGCCGATGGTACAATGGGTAAAGATGCGATGGACTGGCATTTCATTGATGAAAGAAACGAAACGCCAATCGCTACGCTGTATTTTGCTGTAAACTGGTGCTGCTAATCATTTTGATTTTTATGGATTTCAATCTTAGCTCTAAAGACGAGAACAAAGCCTTAGATTAATGGCACAGACCTCATACTTCTAAAGCCAACAGAACCAAACTAATTGTGTTAATAAAGAGGTATTACTAGTGCTAACACGCTAAATAAGGCGTTAATTTAAGTTTTGCAGCATTCATTTGAAATCCAACAAAAAAGTCATGAAAATGTATTTAAATGGACATAATTTATTTGTGTATCTAACAAACAAGTTTACATATACAACGTGTCGTTTTGCATCCCCGTCAAATTTAAGGGTGTGGTATAGACCATCAAACCGAACAACTTTCTCCATGGCACCAACATCGTAATCGGGAAAAAATAATCAGCCGTCCCATACATTTGCGTCGAGTAGGCATTGAAGTTTTTTATGGGACTGTTGAATTTTTTTTCGCGGAAACGATGTTTGTCATATGGAGAAAGTTGTTCGGTTTGATGTTCTGTATCACACCCTGAAATTTGACGAGGATGCAAAACGACACGTTGTATATTAGTTCGACCGATTTTAAACATTGACTCATCAAATAGATATAGCGAAGATACCGGTACTAGAGTACGCGGATAGCATAAACAGAAACAATAGCTTTGTTCAGCAGGTGAAACTATCGGGTATTGTCTTAGAACCAGATGTAAGACTAGAAGCGACGCGGTCATAGAGCGTGACCCACGAGTATCACCGACCCTCTAGCTAGTTTATTTATTGCAGCTGTACAGTACAGTAGAAACCGCTTATAATGACATCGAAGGGAAGTGACAAACACGGCATACTAAACGGACGTCATACAAAGCAGTGTTGAAAATAAACAACTTCCTGTGTTTGTTAGGTATTCGGTTTAATTGAGAGAAAAACCACAAAGTATACGTATCTATTTATAAAAAATGAAAAAAAAACAGACATGAGCTGACACAAAACAAACATATTAAAAACATTCAATCTGCCTAGCCTTTTCCCAACTATGTTGGGGTCAGCTTCCAGTCTAACCGGATGCAGCTGAATACCAATATTTTACATGGAGCGACTGCCTATCTGCCTCCACAACCCAGTTACTGGATAATACGATACCCCTTGGTAAGACTGGTTGTCAGACTTCCGGGCTTCTAACGACCCGTAACGACTGTCAAAGATCCACGAATGACAGCCGGGACCAACGGCTTAACGTGCTTTCCGAGGCACGGAGGAGTCTGGGTATGTAAATATAGTCAACCATCCACTGACCAACCCCGGCAAGCGTAGCTTAACCTGATGGATTAAACCGTGCGGCTGTCATTACTTAGTCATGAGCTCCTCAACATAGAATAAAAAAAAAATTAATACATACTTACAGGATATTTTTCTGTAATATTTTTTTTTTGGTTTGTCTAGCTGGGATTAATACTAATAAAAAAAAAACATCAGAAAGTTCTATTAAGTATCTCTTCCATGTTAGCCGTTGGGAGTTACTGTCACGTTCTAAATTCAGATTTTCTAAGTTTGTGTGTGTGTGTACTGTGTGTGTGTGTTGTTGTAAGGGCTCGTGGCTAAGTAATAACAGCCGCAAGGTTCGATCTAACAGTAAGCGGCACTTCCCACGGTTGGTCCGTGGATGGGTGACCATCTTTACATAACAAGACCCCTCCGTGGCCCGGAAATGACGTTAAGCCGTTGGTCCCGGCTGTCATTCGTGGATCTTATGACAGTCGTTAATGGTCGTCAGAAGCCCGAAAGTTTGACAACCACTCTTACCAAGGGGTATCGTATTACCCAGTAACTGGGATGTGGAGGTCATATAGGCAACTACCTATCTCCATGTATAATGCTGGTATTCAGCTACATCCGATAAGACTGGAAACCGACCCCAACATCGTTGAGAAAAGGCTAGACAGATGATGAAGTGAAATTCCGTATGTTTGGCTAAACAAAATAACAACAACCAGTCTTTTTTTTGAGTAGGTAGACATGGGCTTTAAAATTGATTGACATAAAAAGCCCAATGGTTTAAGCGGTTTATCATAAAAATGTATTCATCATCTTCATTAACAGCCTATAACGTTCCCACTGCTGGGACACAGGCCTCCTCTCGGTAAGAGCGAGTGGGCTGTAATTCACCACGCGGGCCCAGTGCGGGTTGGTAGAATCACATGTCTTCGAATTTTTGGTTCTAGGACATTCCTGTTTCCTCACGGTACTTTCCTTCACCGTTTTGAGAGCAGTGGTGATGAAATAATTTACACAAAGTAAAGCGCCTGTCAGGGTCCGAACCTGACCGACAACTCGTACCTAAGTCGCGGCCGTTACCACTGTGCCTCCACTGTTCTCACCACTGTTCTGTTGTTGAACATAAACCTCTCAAATTCCCAAGCTTCGCGTCGTCACAAAAATGTATCAATGGGCAATACTTTAATTATTATTTGATCTATATTCAATTTAATTATTGCTTAAATAAATATACAATCAAATCAACTTCATAATCAAGTATAAAAATATTTCACTAACCAAACAGTTTCTCTCCATCTTTGAGCACCTTAGCGAACCCGAAGTCTGTGATCTTAACGTTGAGCTGGTCATCCAACAGAATGTTCTCCGGCTTCAGATCTCTGTGCACGATGCACTTGCTGTGCACGTGTCGCACGCCTTCCAAGACTTGTCTGCAAAAAGCGAACAAGAACGTGTTTTGAGTTATGCTTTCCTGGTAGTTGTCGATATGTTTTAAATGGAAACTAGGCCCTGCCTGACGTGAATTTATTTTAAGACGAATGCGTACATTTTCAAATGTTTTTTGAATGAGACAAAATATACAACATTTAGAAAATTCCAAAAATTAAATATATTTTTTAGAATTAGCTACCTACTAACCTACCCGTCTATTGAAAATTCACTTGAAGATGTTAATCAATTTTATTTTGTATTGGTGATAAGAGAATGTAATATAGAGCCGTTATTTATAAAGCTGGACAAATTAATAATACAACAACTACTCACAGTAATACTAAAAATATTACAATGAGTGAAAAAATAAATAAATGACACCAAATGAAATCGAATAGTTCAAACAATAAAAGGAAAATTTGGAAAAAATAAACAATAACTTTACCTCAACCATTTACTAAACAAAACTTCTAAAACTACATTGTAATAATTAACAACAAACTCAACACACGCGATAGATTCCTGCTGTTTCAGGAATTTCTCCTCAAACTCAAACTTGAAGAACACGATCAAAGCCATTTTAAGAACAAAAACTGAATTTATAAACAAATATTTAAAAAACAATAAGTCACTGTGGCGAGGTACCAGGAGACTATAACAGCGCAGAAGTTAAGTCAACACTGGGTTATCCGTACAACAATGTATAATTTGCGCGAATCCGGGTGTTTATCTGTGCATACGACTCACACACAGATACAATAATTAGAATGACGCTGTATGTGCGTGTTATCTACAAGTATCTATATCTAGTTGATATTCTGCCGAACTTTAGAGGGTCAATTTAATAGTTCTTTTTCATCGACAATGACGTCCCCTCCGAAAAAAAATCAATTTTTCTTCCTAAATATTAAGTTTCATAATATTTTTTTTAATAAAAATTCTTTTGACAATACAACCATTAAAATAATCTAAAAACACTTCCGTTTTTATTATTACAGCTTTTTACAAAATAATTGTGACACAATATTCAAAAGTGTTACGGAGATGTTGCCGGTAGCGACAGAGGTGTGGCTGATACCTACGTAGTTGTACTAACCTGCCCCCTTTCAATGATCACAAAATATGTATTAGAAATTGATAACAAATATGAGATGACATGAGTTCAATTTTCTCATTTGGGTTATAAATAACTATTACAGATAAATTATTTTGCTAACACTGAACCTCGACCTATGAGTTGTTATTTAAAACACGATAGCAGTCGTTAAGGGGCTCGTGGCAAAAAATATGGACGCAATAAAAGATCCTAGATAAATAAATGAACAGCCCGTCAGATGCCTGTTGTAAATTATATGAACGCCATAACACCATAGGTTCATGTCAATGTGTGCTCGAATGTGAACCGAACCCCATAGGTTCACAACTAGGTACTACGATATACGTTTATATTCATATTATACATATACTTAACGTTTTTTCTTACGCACCCCCATGTGTGCGCCAGACATTTGAGGGGTCAGTTCATACATTATATGAATATTTTTAATGTTTAGCATGGGCACATTACTAATGTTTACCAGATGCTTAGACATGGTTTAACTAAGTACCGTACCTACTTGGTAAAATGCCCGAGTCATGAAAACATCAATGTGTTTTGTGTATCTACTATCTAGCTAGCACAACAAATCCATGTCAATATAAAATACTATCACCTCAATATATTAGGTTGATAATGACTAGACAAACTTTGTAAACAAATAAAAGAAAGGAAAAATTGTGGCTACAGATAATTGAAGAGTTACGAGTATTTAGCAAAGAAGGTCACGATTCTCATTACCATTTCACCCGCATACCACCTACAAACTAAGCTTGCTATAATTATCCGCTACACGTATGACGATTATAAGGCTAGTGACAAAACAGAGCACAAAAAAACGCGATAAAATCGAAACGCGCGTGTGGGACGTTACCGCGGTAACGTTGCGTGTTTATTTGCCTAGATATGGCACTTCAAAATGACTGTAGTATAGTTCAATGGAAGTTTGGTCATAAAACAACAAACGAGAAAGATTAAAGGCTATGAGGGAAACTGTTCCCTAGTAAGTAGACAATACAGGTAAAAATTGCACTTCCGAATAGTTTAACAACCTTACAATGCGAATTTTCACCGCGTTTTTCGCTCAGTTTTGTCTCTAGCCTAATGGCGCACTGACAAAGCGATAAAAAATTACGTAGGCGTCTCAATGTTCTCTCAAAACATTCTTAAATGTGCAATTACGATAGATGTTTTGTTATAAAATTCGCCGCCACCGAGATGCGGACTAGTTTTCGTATACATTATTAATGAACTCGCCGCACAAATATTCGCTACACGCCCACGATAGGCCGCTTCTCGATTCGTGTGGCCGCCAACGACCACTAAACGCCATAAAATGGGTTGATAAAAAGTAGGGGCTACCGACCACTTGTGTCGACCACCGACCACAAGTGTCTGTTGCGGACTTCCGCTACTTAGTAGCCGCTTGCAGCTACAGGTGGCAGAGTTTTATGGCTGTAGCGTTTGGACCGTGTGCGGCCAGCCTTTCTTTGGCTAAGCGAAAATTATTGTCGAACTATAAGTGCAGACAGAGTCGAAAAAACTGGCACCAACAAATGGGTCAATGGCGTTAAGTTACAGATTACATGAGACAGAAATAAACGTTTTATTATAATTAAAATTGCGGTGTAATAATAAACTGTTATTTATTCTTGGGTAGGTATACATTTTTGTACATTCGGAACGTACGAGTATGTATGTCCCTTAGGGACTAACTACACTTATTCAGCTCAAATCAGCTTATGTCCATAGGAAAAAAAAACAGTTTTGTATGGAACGACGCGAAAAGCTGAACGCATTCGTTCAGCGGGGCAATTGCGTAACACACTTACAGTAGGAATCGGTTTCATTTTGACAGTTCAACAACATTCATTGCATCATAAGATTGTTAATGTATTGTGTAAAGCCGCCTCTGAGAGTCATACTATTGTTAAAAACGAGTAGAAAACAACCGGTGATCAGATGGAACAAGCATGTGCGTGACGCTCACGGGGTAGCTCGGTGTAAATTTCTGGAATGGGTAAAGTGTGGTAAACCGTGTGTAGGACGTGTTTGGGAGGAGATGCGGGAGAGTCGTAGAATCTTTAAATCACGCCTAAAGTGGTGCCAAAATAATAGGGAGCAGATAAAGATGGACATCCTCGCTTCTCACCATTCGAAGCATGACTTTCGTAACTTCTGGAAAACTACTAGTAGGCAAAATAATAAGCCAGGCTTACCCGTGAGCGTCAACGGTGTGAGTGATCCGAAATGTATTGCGGACATATTTAAGGATCACTTTATGGTGAAATCGCCACTGGGGCCATTACGGTCATCCAGTGTGGAGGGGTCGCATGGACAGGAGATAAACACCAGAGTCACAGCGAAAGATGTTAGGGGAGTTATAAAGTCAATGTCGCGTGGAAAGTCTCCTGGCCATGACAGCCTGAGCATTGAGCATTTAAAGCATGCCGGCGTCCACCTGCCCAGAGTTCTTGCCATGTTATATACATTTTGTTTAAGGCATGCGTACTTACCAGCTGAGATGATGAGGACC
Source organism: Cosmia pyralina (assembly GCA_946251885.1). NCBI lineage: Eukaryota > Metazoa > Arthropoda > Insecta > Lepidoptera > Noctuidae > Cosmia > Cosmia pyralina. The sequence continues at coordinate 20,485,124 of OX276361.1, read as the reverse complement.
ATGGTGGTACCAATTGTGAAGTGTAAAACCGGTGACCGAAGTGACACGAGCAACTACAGGCCAATCTCACTAGCCACAGTGCTTGCGAAAGTTCTTGACAGTTTGCTTAATGCACAGCTTGACCACTATGTCAACACTCATGACAATCAATTTGGTTTTAAACCGGGACTGTCTACTGAGTCAGCTATTTTGTGTCTGAAGCAAACTGTCAATTACTACTCCGATAGGAGCACACCTATTTATGCCTGTTTTCTCGACCTCTCGAGGGCGTTTGACCTGGTTAGCTATGACATCTTGTGGAAAAAAATTTATAACATCTCAATTTCTCAATGTCTCTCGAACTGATAGAAATTTTCAAGTACTGGTATCTTAACCAGGTCAACGTCGTTCGATGGTCGAGTGATCTGTCGGAGCCGTACAGGTTGGAGTGCGGGGTGAGGCAGGGAGGGCTGACCTCGCCGAGGCTCTTCAACCTGTACGTGAACGCACTGATAGAGGAGCTCAGCAGCATCCGTGTCAGCTGCCATATTGACGGTGTTTGTGTCAACAATATTAGTTACGAGGACGACATGGTGCTGCTGAGCGCCTCGGTGTGCAGTCTGTCCAGGTTGCTGGGCATCTGCGAGCGTTACGCGCTGGATCACGGTTTGCTCTATAACGCAAAGAAGAGTGAATGCATGGCCTTTCCGGCCCGGGGTCGGGGGTGCCCGGATACTGTTCCACCTATTATGTAGAACAGTGTCAAGTTAAAAAGAGTTGAACAGTTTAAATATCTCGGGCATATCGTGACCTCTGACTTGAGGGACGGTGCGGACATAGACAGGGAGCGGAGGGCGTTGTCTGTGAGGGCCAATATGATCGCCCGCAGGTTTGCTCGTTGCTCGGGGGCCGTCAAAATAACTCTTTTAAGAGCGTTTTGTACGTCCCTGTACACAGCCAGCCTGTAGGCGTCATATACCCAGAAGCAGTACAACGCTCTCCGTGTTCAGTATAATAATGCGTTCAGGGTGTTGTTGGGGCTGCCCCGGCACTGCAGCACGTCGGGGATGTTTGCCGACGCCCGAGTCGACTGTTTCTACACGACGATGTGAAAGCGGTGTACATCTCTGGGGCGCAGGCTCCGGACCACCTCCAACATCTTCCTGAGTGTATTTGTTTTGTTTTTTTTTTATTGTCAGTTGTTATATGGTTAATGTAATGACAAACAAACAAATGACTCAAAGGCAGGCGTATTATTGATAATTTTTATGTTGATTTTGTGATTTGAATTTAATTTTATGATTTTGATTTAATTTTAAAATTTTAATTTTATTTATTTATATTATTTAATTAATTATTTTTATATAACATTTAGTGTGATTATTATCGTATGATCTAGAAATGATTGAAATAAATGATTTTTGATTTGATTTGATTGCCTTATTTACGTTGTTGAGTAATATTCTTCAAAATCATTCAGATTGTGATTAATACTCGTAGTGTGTTAATCGATTAGAGTGCAGCTTTTCGAGATGAACGGATGTGTACGCATCTCCATACAAAACTGTTATATTTTCTATGGAGGTGAATTGAGCTGAATACGTCTAGTATATATATAGGTCATCGGATTCATCCATAAAGGGCATGAAAGGGTATTTCTGGCACGTCACACGGTGATATTTTTAGTGAGACCTTTTCTCCAGACCGAGCGCAACTCGGCGTTGTTCTTGGCAGATGGCTAGTATTCTTAGTGTCCTTTAATTTTCAAATTCTCAATTCAGAAACCGGGTATTATCAGGTATCTACAGTTCGACAACCTTCAAAGGATCCATCGTTTATTTTCGGAAAACCCGAACTTTGCCGAATTAAATGTGACTGGTCAAATAAGCGAGTGACTGAATTAGTGCGTCAATCTATAATAATTTAGGTGGGAATGTAAATCAATTTCTATTGGTCGATAGTCATATTTTATTCGCTACTTGCTTTTGCACGCGGCTTCGCCCGCGTGGGTGTCGCAAAATATCCCACGGGAATATACTACCGGGAAATCCTTCCTTATTCCTTGTCTACATTTTATAGGGAACCTCTGTGCAAAATTTCAGAATGGTTTGGCCTGGGCGTTGGTGAGTCAGTCAGTCAGTTAGGACTTTTCTAAATAAACATATGATACTAGCTTTTGCCCGCGGCTTCGCCCGCGTGGATGTCGGAAAATTACCGGAAATTCCTTCCTTACATGTCTACATTACTTCCTTGTCTACATTATAAAGGGAACCTCTGTGCAAAATATCAGCTTTCTAGTTTCACTGAAATTTTCCCTTTCTAGGTCCAAAGGTTTGGGCTGGGCGTTGATGAGTCAGTCAATCAGTCAGTCGGTCAGGACTTCTCTTTTTATTTATATAGATTTTTATGTGAGAATAAATTCCTTTTCAAACTTTTAGCAGAAAGATAAAAGGACCTATTCCATACTATTTTTACACCCGGAACGAATAAATATGAAATATCGTAACCATAGACATTTAAGTGAAGCTCATGCCCGATGACCCGTACCTCAAGCCACAATGCACAATAGATTACCCTTGAAATAACCCACCCAAGCAGGTCGCGTAAATATCACGTGGTATTTTGGTACAAAATATTGTACTAAACGGCCTACTTAAGTCTTATCTACATATCACCCACATTTGTACAACAATGAGCAATTATGCAGAATGTTGTGCGTTTCACTTTCAGGTCATAAAGGGCAAAGGATATTTTTATTTTATTTTTATTTCTTCAGGAAAAAAAACCATTGAAAGAGCTACACATGATAAAGGTAACATCATAAACGGCTTACCCCTTCGAAAGAGCTTTTTTTTTTTTTTCTTAACCGGGGCTGTACGGTCCCTGGTTTCACGTCATAAAGGGCAAAGGATATCCACGAGAATGGTGCAAAGGCTCACCTTCACACCGATATCTATCCCATCTATTACTTAAGGCGAGTATAGCCGCTAACAGATAGCGCCACCATTGAACAATTAATAAGCCTGGAGATATGGAACATTTTGAAATTTCCTATGCACACATTTTTAGTCAGATGATGTAGAATTTTTTCTATAAAAAAAATCAACACTAAACCTCCTAGGTTTCTTTAGAGTTCCTTTTATAACGTAGGTGAACACTAAGTAAGGATTTTTGAAAATGCATCCAATAAAGGGTTTGGCTCCGTGCATGAAACAAAATTCTCTTTTGTCAATTTCTTATCTAATTGTGAATAAAAAAAAGTAATTAAAAAAATTTAAAAACCCGACTGCGGTAAAAAACTTAAGTTAAAAAAAAACCGAAAAGTATGGGAAATGGATTATTGATTCCAGTGCAACCATTCACATGACTCCGCATCGAGACTGGATCAGCAGTTATCAGCCAGTACAAGGTGGAACGATTACTGTGGCTAATGGACAAAAAGTGGCGGCTGTAGGTTTTGGTGATGTATCCATTGATACGGATACTTTGGCGAACAGAATAGAGAATGTAGTTCATGTTCCTGATCTGAACTGTAATTTACATTCAGTAAGTAAAGTAGTAGAGAAAGGTTACTCTGTAGTTTTCAATAAAGAAGACTGCGTTATATATGACTCAAAGTGTGATGTAGTAGACAATAAAAATGTTTTAGCGTATGGTTCTGACTTCTGTAAGTGAATAGAATAGAATAGAATAAGTGATGAGAAGAGAGAGATGATGATGATGTGATGAGTGGTGAGTGATAAGTGATGGGCTGTATACTGTCGATTGTTCAATTAAAATGTTCAATAAATAATGTTTCAGCTAATCTTGTGCACTCTGATTGTTCCAACTTCCAGCTCTGGCATAAGAGGTTAGGACATCTGTGTCGAATTGGCAAGGATCTACTAAGAAAAGGTCAGGCTATCGGCGTGGAGTACACGGAGGTTAACAAGGAACCATACATACCCTGCATAGAGGGTAAACAGTCTAGAAAGCCTTTCAAAAGCTTAAAATACAGGCAAATTTTTGCATTGCAAATGATTGGTGTATCCTAGTTTTTCGTAATGGTTTTCTTTACTTTTTTTTTATGGCTTTGTGTTATGATTGCAGTGCAATTAACTTTTTGAGGGAGCATGTTGTATATTCTACTTATTAGGTGTGTACCTATAGGCTAAAAGTTATGGTTTTGTACTCTTTACACTATACTTGTCATTTTCTATCTCTTTGTTCTATATTATTCCTTTAACAAAGAGCCTTAGCAGTTTTGAGATGACCTATTCCAACAGACGGCCATCGGCATGCATGCATCAGTCATCGTGTAGCTCAACCCTATTTTAGGGAGCTCAACGACCCGTCACACCAAGCTACCAAATCCGCAAAACATTTGCCATAAATACAAAATACTCAAAACCGCCAGATAAAGTCATGTATTCAATCTAGCTTGCATAGTTTCTTCGCGTGCAAATCTGCACCCATACGCAACTTGTAGCGCAACGACTTAAGTAATTTGTATTGAAGTTCGTCGAAGATTTTTGCAGGTGGGATATCCCATCAGGCATACGGCTTGTTTTCTAATGCTGGATCCCAGCCCGGCGGCATGAGCCAGAGCGGGGCGGTGCCGCCGGCGCTTTGTGGATCCATGATTTCGCATCCAAATCTACATCTATATGTAACTTGTGGCGCAATGACTCGAGTAGTTTGTATTGAAGTTCGTCGAAGATTTTTGCAGATGGGTAAGCCCATCGGGCACACGGCTTGTTTTCTAATAAAAACTTTTTTACAAAAAAATACAACCGACTTCCAAAAACAACACTATAAAGTGAAAAATAACTTTAATTTCGGAAGTCGGTGTCTGATTAAATGTATTTTCGTTTTTGCCACCGACTTCCGAAATTAAAGTTATTTTTCACTTTATAGTGTTGTTTTTGGAAGTCGGTTGTATTTTTTTGTAAAAAAGTTTTTATTTTTCACTTTTTAGTGGTTCAAATGTGCTTACCCCTTCACAGCGTACTGGCGTGATGTTATGTTATGAACTGGTGTGAACAACAAACAGACATGAGATTTCAGCAATCCCAGTCCATTTGCTATCATTTATTGAGGAGTTCCGTTGCCTATCTCAGAAGTTCTTCATCAGATCTTCACTAAATTGAAATGGGACCACTCCAAGAAAGTACTCTTCCAAAAACTATCCAAATCGCTTCAAGTGTGCCTATAAAATTGGAAGAGTTCTCTCTATTTCTCCAGGATCCCATCATCAGATCCTGACTTGATGATCATGGGACCACCTGGGAAGTATACCCTTTCAAACAAAAAAAAAATAATCCAAATCGGTCCAGCCATCTTCGAGTAACCGGGGAACATACATAAAAAAAAAAATAAAAAATAAAAAAATAAAAAAAAAAAAAAAAAAGGTTCCGACGAATTGATAACCTCCTCCTTTTTGAAGTCGGTTAAAAATTCGCGTGCAAATCTGTAGATTTGCACGCGAATTTTTAGACAACTTATCAAAAAAATTTTCGTATGGGTGTACCCATACGAAAATAGTGGCGCAACGACTCAATAAAGAATCGCGAGTCGCGCGTGAATGAGGAAGATTTTATAGTCACACATGCAGCAAATTAATTTAGATAAAGTCACAAGTGCATTGCCGCGAATACTCAATACGAGCGTCATACCTAGTTTGATAACAGATAGATCTTTGATGCGAAGACAATGGGCTAATAAATGTTCGTATTTGCATGTTAAGGCTTTTCCTATATTAGATACACTATTACACTATTGTGATTTACACGTGAGTGTTAGATCACATTGTTTTATTAACCAACTTCAAAAAGGAGGAGGTTCTCAATTCGTCGGAACCTTTTTTTTTTATGTATGTTCCCCGATTACTCGAAGATGGCTGGACCGATTTGGATTTTTTTATTTTATTCGAGAGGGTATACATCACAGTTGGTCCCATATAAAATTGATTAACTTTGCTTCGGCAGTTTTTGAGTTAGCTTCAATAATACGTATTTTTTCCCCACTTTTATATGGACGATGTTCTAGTTTGTTTTGCAGGTAGTGGTATTAGAATTTGTGTGGGGTAGGTACACAACTAAAAAGTGAAAAATAAAAACTTTTTTACAAAAAAATACAACCGACTTCCATAAACAACACTACAAAGTGAAAAATAACTTTAATTTCGGAAGTCGGTGGCAAAAAAACGAAAATACATTTAACTAGACACCGACTTCCGAAAATAAAGTTATTTTTCACTTTGTAGTGTTGTTTTTGGAAGTCGGTTGTATTTTTTTGTAAAAAAGTTTTTATTTGAACTTCTAATGCATAAGTGCCATAATAGGAAAGTTACGAATGCGTTACGATACGTTTGGGAGTGGGGACAAAAGGCATTATTTTGACATTGAAAATTTCTTTTCGATCGCTTCTCGTCCTCCGGCGCGACGACGCTTGGATCAAAATATTACCTACAACTTATATTAAACTTAAAGGGCCAATACATTTTATTTTATTACTTTTTATAGGATTTTGTTTGTGTAGGGGTTTTTAAATTAACTTTTATTTCCTGCTTTTTAAACTTTATATACCTACTTACTTTTTACTAGTAGAAACGCTACGCGCAGCTGTACGTATTTTTACAACAGTAAAGTTAACTACTAATTAATCTTCATTTTATTTTCTACTCCATCAGCAGACCCTGATTACCATCTATCTATAACCTATTCATTGAGACCATTCCAATGAGCCCAAACACGATACCTCTGCTGTAAGTTGGTGAACGAGTTAGGTACTTATTCTGCAAATTCCAGGTAATGCTGCAAGATTACTATGTTATTCTAATATCATTGTGAGGTAACAGAATACCAAATTTCGACTCAGTCTGACCTGTGGAAGATGCTCACATGCATTTATCAACTAGAAAAGAGCTGATAATCCTCAAACGGCTGAATAGATTTTCTTGAATCATAACTAAGAACAATCGCGATCAAGTCATCTTTCAAACAAAACAAAAAAATCTAAATTGATACAGTCGTTTGGGAGCTACGATGCCACAGACAAATCAATCAATCAACTCGGCCTATCGCAGTCCGCTGCTGGACATTAGGTCTCTCGCAGGCTGCGCCACAACACCCTGTCGTCCGCCTTCCGCATCCAGTCTGTCCCAGCCACCTTCTTAAGGTCGTCGGTCCATCTAGCTCGCGGTCTCCACACCAGGACTCGTATGCTCCACCTGCCGTCGGTCCTTTTAAAAACATGGCCAGCCCATTGCATTTGAATTTGAATTTGAATTGCCACTTCAGTTTGCTAACTCTGCAAGCTATCTCGGTTAATCCGGTTCTTTTTCGGATAACTTCATACCTTTTACCCTTCGAAGAAACTCCGAGCATAACCCGCTCCATAACGCGCTGAGCGACCTTGAATTTGTGGACCAGCCCGACTGTAAGTGTCCATATTTCGGCACCGTATGTCATAAGGGGCAGGACGCACTGGTTGAAAATATTAGTGCTCAAATTCAAACATTGCGGGATATGTGACGAAAAGGCTTGACCAAGTTTTCCAAACGCTGCCCAACTGGATCCTTCTGTCGGCTTCTTTCTCAAAGTTATGTCTACCGAGCTGGATGACTTGCCGTAGGTAGACATACTCTTTCACAACTTCGAGAAGCGACCCTTCGATGTGGATTAGACGCGGCAAAACGAATGAATTGTACATGACTTTCGTCTTGTTCAAATTCATGCCAATGCCAACCCGCCGAGAGTTCCAATTTAGGCTGTGCACTGTGCAGTATCTGGTCTAACTATTCCAGCGCCTCTGCTATTATAACGATGTCATCGGTAAAGCGAAGGTGTGAGATATACTCGGCGTTCACGTTGATACCCTGTCCAGTCCAGTCCAGTATCTTGAAGACGTCCTCCAACGCATTGGTGAACAGTTTCGGGAATATCACATCCCCATGTCTCACCCCTCTAAGCATTTGGATGGGGCTAGTTTTTTGATCTTGGATCTGGACAGTCATGGTGGCAGCGTCATACAGACACTCCTCAATACTTCGATGTAGCGCCAGTCAATTCGACATCGTTGCAGAGGTCAGCACTCCCCATATTTCGATGGAGTCGAAGGCTTTCTCGTAGTCACAAATGCCATACACAGTGGCTGGGTGGACTCCTCGGTCTTCAATACAATTTTCCAAACAGTATGGATGTGGTTTACGGTACTGAAGTCTTTTCGAAAACCGGCGGCTTCTTCTGGTGGTTGGAACTCGTCTAGTCTTCTGGCGAGACGGTTCGTGACAACCCTTGAGAACAGCTTGTAGACGGGCTAAGAAGTAAGATGGGTCTATAGTTCTTCAGCAAGGTTTTGTCACCTTTTTATGGTTCCGAACCTCAAAAGGAAAAACGGGATATTACCTTATAGGATCACTTCGTTGTCCGTCTGTCTGTCAGTCTGTCAAGACCCTTTTTGTCAGGACCGCGAGAAGGTATCAAATTGAAATATTATAAATTCGAAAGTAACTCTGTCTGTCTGTCTATGTGTCTGTTACCTTTTCACGCCTAAACCACTGAACGGATTTCGATAAAATTTGGCAAGGTTATAGATGGCATCAAACTCAAAGCATTTATTTCAATTAAACCAATTACAGGCACTTTTGAATTGTCATCCTGGAAAAGGACATAGGCTACTGTTTGTTTCAAACATAATCCTACAGGGGGTGATATAGGGGATGTAAGTGTGTATGGGAAACCCAGCATTTCTTAAGTTAGGGATATGAAAATTCAAATTTATGCTTTTGGTAGGAAACAAAGAAAAATGTGGTTCAGCGGTTTTGAAAAATCATCCCTTATGTGGGTTGATTTTAAAATTCACAAATAACATTAAAATGTTTGTGTACCTGCCTCTTTTTAAGAGATATAAGGGATTGGAAATGTAGTCATAGTTCGTATCTTGAGGTAACATTTAGTCTTTATTTCATTCGACGTTTTTACGAAGAAATTATACAACAAATAATTTTTGAACGAGTGGACATTCGGTCAAAAGTTATATGATAATAGAGCGTGACTGGCATAATAAATTTTAACTAAACAAAGTCCGCCCGCCGTGTCTATCTGTCTATTTGAACGCGATAAACTCAAGAACTACCGAACGGACTTTAATACGGTTTTCACCAATGGATGGAGTGATTCAGTGTATAATTCATTAAGGTTTTGTGTAAATTGGCTGAAATATGACGATGATTGTTGAAGATATCGCAAAAAATCATGCCGACTTGGAGCTTTAAACAACGATATATCGTAGCGATTTGAGTTTGCACAGTTATATCGGAAGGCCCTGTACGTTCACATGTACGTTCCCATATGATATTTTCCGACATCCACGCGGGCGAAGCCGCGGGCAACAGCTAGTTAATATCAAATACGTAGGACTATGGACCCTTGAAGCTCTAAAAAATTAAGCTTCTAAGTCAACGCAATAAAAAAATACGGCGACTTATGCCACATATTTTGATACTCGCAAATAAATCAAAACCTATAGGGTACTTCCCGTTGACCTAGAATCATTAAATTTGGCATGAAGCAAGGTCTTAAATTTGTAGTTTTATCATATAATTATTATTTTTTTGCGATAACAAACTTACATTTGCAGTTGGAGAATTGACCGTGACGTATATCGATGTATGAGAGAACATAATTATCTGTTTTTCAACTATAATGTTAGGTTTGTTTTTGGGATAAAATCATCCCAACTACCTACGGAACCCTTCATTGTGCGTGGTCTGACACGCACTTGGTCGGTTTATTTTTTGAAGAACAGTACCATCGCACCTCTGCTCCACGCCTCGGGCGTTGTGCCCTCTTAAATGTCGGAGTTGAAGAGACTCGCTAGCTCTCTCAGAACTGGAACCCCGCCTGATTTAAGGAGCTGTATCGCAATTCCGTCATCGAGAGCCGCGCTAATCTTGAACATGTCGACATCTGGGATGTCTTCCGTATAGTGGCGTATACAGCTCGATGGTCATCTACACTATGTTACGCTGGTTGCGCCGTCCGCGTTGAGTATCTCGGACTTTGAAATCACGATTCTGCCATCCGCAGTTCTTAGTTTCGTCAGATGGGACCTCCCTAATTGTGGACAAACCCTTTCGACCCTCGAAACGTTAAACTTATAACACCCCTCTGTTTCCGTTGTGGGTGAAAAATATAATAAGTAGAAGAGAACATACCTCATAATATACCGAGTCTTCTTCTCGGACAGTGTGACCACAGACGTGAGGTAGTCGAAGAGCTCTCCATTCTTGCACAGCTCAAACACTAAGAATATGAATGTCTCTGACTCGAACACATCCTGCAGTTCAACTGAAACAAATTATATTACTTCAGGTGATTTGGTCTAGTATGTCATTAAAATTAGAACTTAGGTTCCAAATGTGACTGTCTGTATTTTTTTTGTTACTAGACTTGCCATAGCATAATCAGCCTTAAATGTTCCCACTGCTGGGACACAGGCCTCCTCTCTTTGAGGGGGAATGGGTTGTAATCTACCACACGGGGCTCAGTGCGGTTTGATGGTAACATCTGAATGTCATGTGAATTCAAGACGTATTCAAATTTTTGGTTCTAGAACATGCCGGTTTCCTCACAATGTTTTCCTTCACCATTTAAGAGCAGTGGTGATGAAATTATCTACACAAAGTAAAGTGCATGCATAAGTTGGAACCTACAAGCTACAACTTGTAAGCCACGGCCGTTACCACTAGGCCGTTGCCACTTGCCTTGCCCGACATTCTTAATCTTCTCTTTTTAAACTATTACCTTAAACTCGCTTTTGTAAAAGGCAACAAAACAATCTAATTTCAATAGGATAGGCTGCACTATGCGTACGCTATAAATTAATTGCTGGGAAAATCCTTCTCTTACTTTGTTTTAATATTTTTGGCCATTATCATTTTATGTTATTGTTAATTTATGGACCAATATCAATGAACCATATGCATTTTTTTTTTTTTTTGCATTTGCATTTGCATTTTGCTATAAAGAGCCAGCAACTCACTCACTAATATAAGGGTGTCCAGCTACCATCCGCAGGATGTGTATTTCCTGCCGCGTGGCGTCGCGCATGATATGCGTGTCTACCCCATCCTGGGACTCCTGACTCAAATCTATGATCTTGGCTGCATATTCCTTTCCTGTTTCCTTCTCTATACATCTTCGCACTGTTGAACTTATGCCCCTGTGTGAGCAAAGAATATGAAATACTTATGTCATTTTAGTATCAAATGTGAATAGAACAGATAAATAATAATAAAAAATAATTTTATATAATAATAGTGACATCTTCTGATTAAGATGATTAGATGAGACTTGGATAAAAAAAATACCTAAATATTATTAGAATGGGATAAGGAAATACATAACATAATGCTGAGAAAACTTGAATAGTAAACATACTTGTTTACCAAAAAATTCAAATGCTGAAGGCCAATTAAAGAGGTCATATTTTAGGAATCCGTTTACTTTAATTCACTGTAGTAAAACAGATTTATCAAAGGAAGTTAACGGTTAAATCCCCAAGGTCACACAGAAGACTTATGAGTAGCATCACTTGTAATGATGCCCAGACGCTTTAAATAATTCCCTAGTTCCTTAAAAATTGGCACCAACGCAACTTATCAAAAATCGCGACACTTGTGAGCACCACAATTATTTTCTCACCTGCCTATTATTTCCTTCGGTTCATATCTTGCGTAAAATTCTTTAGCCGCATCTTTATCGGGCAAGTTGTCGTCGTCTTCCTCCTTTGCCATCGCGTTCACTGTCGCTGTTATTATATTTTCGTGTACTAATTATACGTAATTAGCCTATCCACAATGACGAAAGGTTATTGTTGTGATGTGAACAACTGACAGAACACTTCTTCAGCTTCCACTTGATGTTAAAAACTTAAATAATTAAACAATGAATTAATAAGTTTAAATATGTACTATAACCTGTTTGTAGGTTTGGATTGATGCCAATCTAATATACTTATAAAAAATATCAATTATTGTACCAGTAAGCGTAAAATCACAAAATTGTGATGTGAACAGCTCTGTCACAAAATGACATTGACAGGTAAGTCCACAGGGTAAATCACACAGACTACTTAGGGGATACCATGACAAATGTCTCCTCGGCAGACAACTATAAATAAGGACCAGCGATCTTGTCTTTGGCTTGCTCGTTTTTTAAAATATATATAATAATAACTCCATGGTTTGCTCCAAAACATAGCTATAAGAAAAAGACCATCATGGACCACTAACTAGGAACAGCGCCATCTCACATTATGTCGGGTAATTACCTATGAAAGCCAACAATAAACTCAAACAACAGAGAAGTGACCGATAACTTTGATTAAAATGCATAGGTTTCTTATATTAGGCACCTACTAGCGACCCGGGGCCCTGCTTCGCACGGTTTTACGACTTGACAAAACATGAAGGATAAATATTATTGTATTAAACATATAATAATTCAAGGAATACACTCTCTAAGACGACGTTCGCACGTAAAAATATCGCGGCGATTTTTTTTCACACACTGGATTTTCAACGCTCTGCTTAGCGCCGGTTGTTGAAAATCCAACAGTGCGTTTTTTCGACGCCCTAGAATGCACTCTGTTGTTGTTAGGTTGGATTGTCGAAGCTCGGCTCAACACCGAGAGTTGAAATTCCAGTGCGCGATATAATCCCGCCGCGATATTTTTACGTCCGTGCGAATCGGCGAAAACCGCATCAAAATCCATTGCGTAGTTTAGAAGAACAACGCGGCCACACAGACAGCTAGACACGAAAGCGACTTTATTTTTATAATAAGTATACTTTTTGTATAATAAGTATATCTTTATTATACAATGAAGTTATTATGAAATAATTTGGGCCCGGTCCGCAATTTATTTCTTGCTAATTTTCTGCTAGAGCTCAAAACTCAAGAAATAGGGAAAACATTTAGAACTGTTAATTTCTTAAAATAGAACATTGGTAATTTCTTACCTAATTTCGAAAAAAATTAAAAACAAAAAAAAATATAGTTATAAAACTAGTCAATAACGAAATACAAATCCAAACACCCACAAACATCCCTCTCTCTCTTGACAACAGCTGTCCACACTCCACAGCTGATTTTACTCTATATCGCCCAGTTTTTGTCCTCTTCACGCTCATGGCAACATAATTTTTGAATTATTCAATTCAAACCATGCTTGTTCTCTTTTACCCGTGTGTAGAAAGATAGAGGTAAAAAATATTTCAGGCTCAAACTGTAGCCTTGTTCGTATTGACATGTCAATCTGTCTGTCTGTCCTTGTTTTACAATTCTTTCTTGGTCGTTCGGTATGTTTTCGCTTGTTGTTCCGTCCCGATGGTCTTGCATTTTTCAGTGTTTTGCAGATTATCCTTATCAGTAGTAATACCCCGTGATTAGTTTACGTGGACTGTATAAAGCTTGGATTTCGGTGTTTAGTTCCTAGCAGCGAGATTTTCTGACCAGGTAAGGAAACTACGCACAATTTTTCATGCTAAGTGACAATCGTGTTTTGTACTGTTGGTACTTTTAATATCTTTTTGACAACCTTGAAGCAATAAAATACCAGTTTGGTGCTATTTTCTTTGTTCATAAAGTATGTGAAATCAATTGATTTCATAATGGTATGCTCCTTGGTAGCTTCTTTCATAATGGTATGCTCCTTGGTAGCTTCTTGCCCCAAATACCTTTTAAAGTGGTGTCTAATGACTTTTACTGTTAAGTGCTAATGACCACAATTTTTCCACGATTCAGCAGTACCTACACATTTTTATTTTATTGAATTTAGGACTATTTAAAAGGCTATAAATTCCAAACAACGATATTATTACCAGACATAGAACCATGAAACAATTCATACAGATGGTACCATGTATTATATTCAAGGACTATTTGTGTTTAATATAATTTATACTATGTTTTGTAAGATATTTTATCTCTGGACATATTTTGATTGTTGTGTCTCCATGGGTCATATCACAAAGTCAGCTGTTGAAAGGCAACCCAGTGATATTAATACTGGACATTAATATTTTGGAAATAAAACATACTTTTACCAGTAAACCCTAAATCCAAACCATTAATTTATTATTATGATCTTTAGCCCCAAACTTACTGGTATTGGTACTAGGAACACAGATCAATAGATTATGTAACAGAATGTAATAGGCTGTCAAACTGTGCCTGTCCACAATAGAAGTAATATTATAGTAGAGACAAACATTTTGTTATAGTCCTAGACTTTGAAAAACTAAGCATATTTGAACTATTAAAACAAATTTTATTACTGGCTCTCCTTTACCATTATAAAGCTCAATTTTGGTCCTAAATATTGTGTCTAGCTAGCTATTATTTGAAAATAATTAAAATACATATTTCTTGAATTTAAATTAAAATAAAGCACTATAGTAAATTCAGTACCACAATACATCACCTGTGTCAATATTTTTTAGACACAAGTAAATTAATATTTACAATCTCATTGGTATCACATTAGTATGCAATAAACTTAAATAAACAATAATGTAATGATAAATTCATGTGTTGTTTCATATTCATGACACCCCAATAACGCTAAGGCAACGGTTTCTCTCTCGAGACATAATAAATTAATAATGTAGTAAATTACATCAAATATTGGTCACATCAACATTGCAGTTTTCTACAGGATAATGTAGACCATGGAGTCATTGATTTCTATTTAAGAAATAAACATTATATTTCTCAAAGTGGTTCCGTAACTTGAGAATCAGGGTTACCCTAGGCCCCTCCCAAGCATCCTACTGACAAGACTTTGCTAGCAAAGTTGTTTTCAGTACTTACACATACTTTTTTTTTTTATTATTATTTAAAACAGTTTACACACATTAGTTATACTTTAAACATACCACACAAACCATCGCGGGTTTAACAGCAGTATGGCAATTGTCATACATACATACATATACTTACGCCTTCTTCCCATGTGGGTAGGCAGAAACTACAGAACGCCACCTGGTACTATTCTTACATACTACTTTTGCTTCGTTTACGTTCATACATCTGGTCATACATATAATATGCTGGTTGCGAGTACTACACACCTGATCTCTCTGAAGAACATCACCAATAAGGTCACTACAATAATGTCTTCTAGGGTGTCCCCTCCCGTTGTTTCCACTCACATCTGCCTTGTAAATACCTTTTGTTAATCGCTTTACTTTCATCCTCTCAACATGACCACACCTTCGTACTATTTTCAATGTTTGTCACAACATCTTCTTTTAATGCCGCACCATTGCCTTTTCACATCATTCTTCAGCCTATCATTCATAGTCACACCACACATGTCATTATAGCTTAGTAGAGCTCGTCTAAGCTGAAATGACGCGCCCCATTAGGTACTTAAATTAGTATAGTGTACACTATGGTAAATGCGGCAGTGGGGCGCGTCACTTCAGCTTAGATGAACTACTCACAACCGTTGTGCGAGTATAACCAGATGTATGAACATAAACTAAGCAAAAGAAGACACATGAGGATTGTAGCAGGTGAGGTGGCGTAAGTTTATGTTATGTATTTATTATTTTACCCAGTAGAAAAAATAACAAAAAGGTATTTCTAGTACTGTAAACTCACAAAATAATAACTACAAAGTTACAACAGATACCTCACAAGGTATTTGTATTATATTGTAATGTAATGTTGTCATTATATTTGCCTCCTTGTGGCCTCTTGTACATTGCACCTGATGACCTGACCATATGATTATGACCTTTTTGATAAAGCTGTTCAAATATCAGGCTCAGTTAGTTGTCGAGTTATTGCATAGATGGCGCTGCTTGTTGTAATTGTGGAGGAATGAGTTGTGTTGATAAGTTGATAAGAAACTTACTGGTCTAATGTATCAATACATAATCGATGGAGTGGCACGGAATTTATAATATGATTAGCTATTAGGAATGTATTCTGCCTCGCGACTTTGTTAGCTTGTTATGTTTTTTTTTTCGGGTTAAAAGCCCTGTTACATTGTCCAGATACTAAACTAAACAAACAGTTCAGTCCTGCCTGCCCATGACTGTGGTTTGAGTATCTATCGTCTGAACACATGCATCAGGTTATCCTAAGATCCAGTTTCTCGGTTCTAGTACCTACATAGTTTTTCGTTGCATATAGTTTTGACTGACTGAGGCACTGAGAATCTAATTTTATTTTGAATGAAACTATGTCTATAAAACTGCCTTTTAAACCATGATTTGACATGTATTCAACGTTAGAAACTGAATAGAATCTCATTAGATGACACAGGGATATATTACATCCGACTATGTGCTCAACGGGGCCATCCTAAACCCACGCTAAACTAAATAAACCCGCAGCATCTGCGTTGGCGCTACGTAGACGAGGACAAGGGCGCAAATTAAGGAAGTCTAGATCCCCCTTACCCCCACCACACGTTCAAACCCCCTCAATGCTCCACTGACTACTATATTCCCCCTTTCTCGAACAGTTCTGGGAAAACAGTGAATGTTATTGAAGCGAAGTGAATTGTATGAATTTCCACTACGCTTTCCTTTGAAACGAGAGTAAAACTTTCTCGATGTGGTTTATTTGTAGATGAATGAATTGCCTTTTGTTTCCCGAAATGAAATTATTTTAAAAATCTTTACAACTGCCCCTGGATAAAGCTGAAGAGTGGCGTATAAGATTCTTAGCTAAGTACATCAATGCATTTTACGCCTGTATTCAGCAGTGATTTTGTGAACTGAAGGGCTGAATATAAAACCGCCAAGGGTCGACCGAGACAGGTTTTTCGTTCTCTCTCGGCCCTAATTGTGGCTCCCATTCGATTTTTCATCGACCTTGATAAGGTTAAGATGAATTTCTGAGGGATACTGTCCCACTCCTCTTGGGTACCCACATTAAGTTCCTGGAGGGTGTCTGCAGTATGAGTCCTAGCCCTGACCCTTCTTTTAAGCTCATCCCATAGGTATTCTATTGCATTAAGGTCAGGGCTCCTTGCTGGTCAATCCATAACAGGAATTTCGACCTCGTGTAGATATTGTTGAACAGTTTCGACAACGTGTGGTCGGGCATTTTCCTGCATGAGCATAAATCCTTCGCCTACAAAACCAGCGTATGGCAAGACATGTTGTTCTAGCACCTCCTGGATATAGCGATGAGCTGACAAAGTACCAAGACGAGGCCTGGATATCAACTCAAGATTGGATTTTCCTTCCAATGAAATACCCGTCCCAAACCTTCAAATCCTACTCTTTCCACAATGCAAGCTTGAGCAAATCATTCTCCCTGTCGACGAAACACTCTTCTGAATCTATCGTTTGCATGCAGGTTTATTTTACATTCGTCTAGGAACAGTACGGGCCGCCATTGTTCCAGCGACTTATCAACGTGAGCACGCGCAAACCGAAGCCACGCTTGACGATAAGTCGCCGTTAAATTCGGACCGTTGCAGGTTTGTGTGGAGTTGAACCACCTTCTGCAAATCTCCTTCTTGCATTCCACTCACTTATTGTGACTCCACGGACCTCTCGAAGTCGCTGTTGCACTTTACTACCAGTAAGGTGTCGATTTTGCTATGATGTTGACACCATAAAACGGTAATTTCGTTCTGGTGTAGCACGATTTATTCCCGAACCTTGTCTTCTAAAAAAATTTCTGGTCTCTAGAAACGTTCGGTATACCTGTATCACCATAGGAACTTCAGGTGGGAATTCAAGAGGAGTGGGACGGTAGCCCTCAGGAATTCATCGTAACTTTAATAAGGTCGATGAAGCGTAAACGCAAGCGAAGTATTTATAATCCAAAAAAAATGTGTTAGAATACTGGCCCACATTGACAATACTGAAAGCTGTAGGCCATATTTTGTTAAATTAAAACTCCTAACTTTACCTTCTATATACATACAGGACCTTTGCATATTTGTATTTAAAAATAGCAACATTTTCCCCAAAACTAAACACTTGCATAATGTAAACACACGCCATAAAAATAGATTATATCTTCCACAATCTCGGATTAAAATGCTTTACCATAGCCCATACTACATGGCAGTAAAAATTTTCAACAAATTACCGGAACAAATTAAAGAAGAACCCAAATTCAATACATTTAACAGAAAATTAAAAGAATATCTAACACAAAAATGCTTTTACTCGGTCGCAGAATACTTAGAATAAAATAGTGAAAATGATAGATAGATAATTACAAAAAAAAAAAAAAATAGAGAAAGAGAATATAAATGAATAAAATATAGTAATTCATACAAATTAATAAACTATAAATTTAATAGAGAATATAAATTAATAAATATTCATACAAATTAACGATATTATTTATTTAATTTTAATAACTGATACAAATTAATAAAATATAATAATTAATACACGTAAATAAAATATTTTAATAACCTTACTAATTATATTACTTATATTATATTTGCTTAACAAACTCGCAATCCAGTATACCTACTGACTGGATGCTTGTTTTGTTAAAATCTATTATGTTGCCGTGCCCTAACCGGGTTTCATGTTGGAACTTACTTACATATATGTAACAACTGAATGTACACATGAATGCAATAAAGAATTTGAATTTGAAAAATCGGATAGAAGCTACAACTAATGCAAGGGGTGGCAATACGAGTTATTGAAACAAGTTTATTTGTGTTTTTTAACAAGAAAACCAATTTTATTGTTGAAAATCGGCGAATAAAAGTTTGTGATTATTAAACATTTTTTGTTTTAAGCCTGTCAAGTTGGTATGCAATTTTCAATTTCACTTAATAAATGATGTCAAAGGTTATTTTTTATTCATTGTACTTTTTGAGATAATTATCTTGTTTCAAATCGAAGCGCACAGAGTGGGCCGATTTTTTTGCACGCAAGTGTATTTCGGCCGTAGTGTAGTAGCGCAAAATCAGCAATTTTTCGACGTTTTTAAAGAGTGTCGCCTCTCGTCGTATAACTGACCAGCTCTATTAAAAGAACTGTTCTCGTTCTACACTAGTAGGCGGCGTTGTTAAAAGATTTTTTGTAGGCCTAAGTACTTTTAGATAGGTGACGAATACCAGTACTCGAAAATTTTTGACTTGGTTTGACCAATCACAATCGACAGCTCGCGTACTGACACCGAGCGATGACAACTTGACCAGTGATTTTTATCCGAGAACCGATACCGAGTTCTCGGTTGGATTTGAAGCCGAGTATGTCAAGAACCAAACCGAGACCGAGATCTCGGTCTGGAATGAATAAATTATGCGTTTCATAGTAAGTTCAGGATGACCACAGAAGATTTAAGATAATCCAGTCTAAGCCAATTCAAATCAAGTTCAGACAGTTTATCAGATCAGCCTAGTTAGCTGATTCTTGGAGTAGTTTCCTCAGCTTTAATTCCAAAGTCGTCGCAAAAAGAGAACTTTTCCTTTTCAGATCTTTATCTCGTCGTTAACTCATTGGATAAACAACTTACGTTGAATCCTTACTCTGTCAGTGTATATGCAATACCTACCTAGAACACAGCACCATAAGCTTCGAGTGACCGATGTGAAACAGAGATTGTTACGATTACAATACACGGAAGTTTTGATATAAGTAGGACAAAAATGGTCAACAGTGTACTTATTTTTTAGAAATTAATTGATTTTAAATTATATTAGAATATTGGAGACCTTGAGAGGGTCGATAATGACACGACTCACGAGCCACGAATAGGAGGGTTAACTCGAAATTATGTCAAACATTTCAGGTGGAAATTGAAGTGTAGGTAAACATCTTGAGGCAGTGGGTGGTTACTTGTCGAAAGAAAGTTACATGCTCTGTGGTCGAAAAGAAAAGTACCTACCTTAAGAGGAGTAATACAGTGTCCTGCTCTTCTCTGAAGCAGTGCCTTCTTAGTATCTTGGTATGTTTCTTAGGCAGTAAATATCCCAATTAATATCGCAGAATATTTGCTAATCAATAGCAGACAGACGCACCAATCTCAGAAAACTTTGTAGAAACCTATTATTTCCGATTGAGTCTTCAGTTCGCTAGGCCATAAAATAACCTCTAGACCAAAAAAATTGGCATGTTAAAAATAAAAGATATACATAATTATTATATAATATACTATTAAAGGTCAAATGAAACCGAATACTATTAATAAATTTGATCTGATTTTCGATAAAAACTGATTCGATTGGACATACAAATATCAGACCATGATCTTTTACAAACTGGTATTGATCATAAATGGACTAAGTCACTGCGTAATAATTATGTAGTGGTTTGCTGTCATCCTTATTAATATTAAGTTGTTAACTGAGTCCACAAATGTACAATAGTAGTAGTTTCCAATACTTCTTTCATAAACAATGAAAATATTCACAAAACCACCACTGGGCTTCGGTGTGATGCCATTCAAGAAGTATAATATATCGCTTACTAATATTCCTCTTCTCCTCTATTAAGCTCTGGTGGGATCCGTTCTTCTTGCTGTCGTTTTCGCCATGACATTTTAAGCTTTTGTGCACCCTTTATGTGCTCTCTTAAGGTGAGTAGTGCCGCCAACTTGCGCCACTATTGAGAAAAAATTTATAAGACTGGAGTACAACAGGAATTTGTACAAGGAACATTTTGAAATTTCCTATGCTCACATTTTTAGTAGGATGAGGTAGAAAGTTAACGCCAAAACGGCTGTTTTTTTTGGAAATTTCATAATGTTCCATATCTCCAGGCTTATGATTTTTTTCTCAATGGTGGCGCTAGTTGGCAGCACTACTTGCCTTAATCCGTTGCGCCCCAAAATGTGTCTTGCTTTTCAATGCGAGAGCTCGAGTTTTAGCACCTTAGTGAAGCAAAGTTATTTACGCAATTTATCAGGAATCCAACTAATCGGCGATCTTTTAGTCGCTGTGAAACCTACAATAATAATTATGAGCATGTTCTTTCTACTCGCTCTGTAATTCCACGGCTTACATTAACAATTAGTGTGCTCACACGGTGTAAAGATAGAACACGGTACTATCAAATTATATACTGCAGTTACACTTATCTTGGAGAAGTGCTTTCTTGATCCTCTATAGTGCAACTGCGTGAAGAGACATTTCTGTTGCTAGTTTTAATTTTGTAGATCAAAGGAACAAAGAAAGACGTTTGTTTTAATTGCTCAAGATTTCTTTGATCATTTTCAAAGGATCTATATATTGTAGAAGGGTAAAATATCTGATTTAGTACCACAACTAACACTTGAAAAGTACCAAGGCGATATAAAATGCAAGAAGAACCTTGCAATTTATGTATTGCTTGAAGTTTTATACACTATTAACTGTAATACTTAAACTAAGAGATATGAAAGCCGCGTTCAAGTTAAAAATAAAACCAAGGTTGACAAGGTGGCACAGACTAAGTGAAGCCCGAGGGCGAGATTAAAGGGAGCTAAAATTGGGCACCCGTATCTGTTCTGGATTACAAAATGTTAATCTCTTTGTCACTGGAAATTACCAAGGCATCGTAAGCAGCAAACAGATATGACAGTAGATATTTGGACCTCTCGCTTCTGGTAAACATAATCATCACAGATATTGTCTATTTGTCTCTTTTTTTTAACGATTCGTGAGAAATTTTCTGAGCAATTTACTCTTTTTAGACTTTAGTCGCACTTGGACTTATAGTTGCTGTTCAGTTTTAGTAGGCGTTAATAACAAAAAATTCTTAATACAATAAATAAATAATAATAATAACAATAATATAATAATAATATAATATCTTGTTAACCGACTTCAAAAAGGAGGAGGTTCTCAATTCGTCGGAACCTTTTTTTTTTTTTTTATGTATGTTCCCCGATTACTCGAAGATGGCTGGACCGATTTGGATTTTTTTTGTTTTATTCGAGAGGGTATACATCACAGTTGGTCCCATATAAAATTGTTTAACTTTGCTTCGGTAGTTTTTGAGTTAGCTTCAATAATACGTATTTTTTCCCCACTTTTATGTGGATGATGTTCTATTTTGTTTTGCAGATAGTGGTATTAGAATTTGTGTGGGGTAGGTAGGTACACAACTAAAAAGTGAAAAATAAAAACTTTTTTACAAAAAATACAATCGACTTCCAAAAACAACACTACAAAGTAAAAAATAACTTTAATTTCGGAAGTCGGTGGCAAAAAACGAAAACACATTTAACTAGACACCGACTTCCGAAATTAATGTTATTTTTTACTTTGTAGTGTTGTTTTTGGAAGTCGGTTGTATTTTTTGTAAAAAAGTTTTTTTTTATTTTACAGTAACTACAGCTGCTTTTCTTGCAAACCGTATTGAGAGATTATCGGTGAATAGCAGTCTGAAATAAATACGTACCAGTGTAAAGCCACCAGATTTATTGTCTTCACTGCCATTCTTTATAGTCTGCAAGAGATCTAAGCCCCTACAGCTATTATGGGTTATGATTATGATCCATCTAGATCAGGCCGTAGACCGGAGTCAGAGCCGTGAAATGATCTAGTAATAAATTCCATCGTTATCGATAACTTTGTAGCGTAAAATGAAGCCCCCACATTTACGATAATCGCATGAATTTGAACAATCAGTGAACAATTTACTCCTCGGCCTTTTTTTAAAAGCTGGAAGTATTTATGTAAATGCTTTTAGTTTGGAGCTACACAATTTATTCAGGGTTTACAATATCGTAACAACAGCAATATTTTTATTCTGGAACTAACCACTGGGTATATTCGAATTGTTGTTTTAGAGAGAGGATACAGTGTTGTTTGATCAACATTAGGTTGTTAGATACCAGCTTAGCTATAACGGTATCTACGTACAGAATATACAATGACAATCACTCACCCTGCAATAAAATTTTACATAGCATGACGTACATAGCCGTAATGACTAATAAGATACAGCAGTAATTTGTATGCAAAATTGGTAATGAAACTGCAGGACGCTGAGAATTCTGTGCCGGTACTTTGCAAATGTAGGTAGGACTTACGAGTAAGTTAACATTTTCAATTACCATATAATGCTAAAACGCTTGGGCCACTCTTGCAAGATTCCCATGACGTTCGTATTTCATTCTAGGTTATTGCTATAGGACTGGAACAACTACAAAGAGTACTCAATGAGAAGATCTTATCAGAACTTGCTAGTAGTACTCGAATAATGGCAGTAATGCAATCATCGTTTTAATACAATGATAAAATTTTATCGTTCACATTGAGTCATTTAAGAACGTAAACGTATTAACATTTCTGTTTATATAGTTTACTGGCTTTGGTGCTTAAGGCGATTAGTGCTGCCAACTAGCGCCACATTGAGAAAAAAAAAATAAGTCTGGAAGTATGGAACATTTTGAAATTTCCTATGCTCACATTTTTAGTCAGATGATGTAGAATTTTTTGTATCAAAAAAATCAACACTAAACATCCTAGGTTCGAAGTTATAGCAGTTAACGCCAGTTTTTGGCATTAAGGGTGCATTTACGAGTGGGTAGTCAAATAATTATTTTTTTAAACAAAAGTATGTTTATTAAATAAAATGTTTTTATAAATCAATTTATTTAATAAACATACTTTTGTTTAAAAAAGTTAACTGCTCAGGCTTCGAACCTAGGACGTTTAGTGTTGATTTTTTTTATACAAAAAATTCTATCTCGTCTGACTAAAAATGTGAGCATAGGAAATTTTAAAATGTTCCATATCTCCAGACTTATTATTTTTTCTCAATGGTGGCGCTAGTTGGCAGCACTGGCTCTTTAGTCAACTGAGGCCGCTTGAAGTTATCCCGCGGGATGAGTTGACCTGATGAATGTATCTAAATCGGGCAACTGATCCCATTGATACATTTTATGATTTGTACAGACACGAAAAAAGTGTTAGACATTAGATTTACGAAAACAACAACGTATTTACGTACCTAAATAAATAATAATCAAGAATGATTTTTTTTTTTCAAAACTTTTAATGCTTGTGTTACTGACTTGAACCCACTCCAGTTCAAGTCAGTAATGGGTGGGAATCGAACTCGCGACTTCTCGATCGAAAGTCCTATCGGACTCCCGGTATCCCGTTACGTTAGGCTAGAGACTACTGATGCCGCTTCAAATTTTGACACTTCTTATTTACATTTAGTTTTCATTTTATTAATCAAACGACTGTGATTTTTAATTTTTAGACCCGTCTTACCTTTTGGGTCTGTCCGTCTGTCACCAGGCTATATCTCATGAACCGTGATAGTTAGACGTTGAAATTTTCACAGATGACGATGTATTTCTGTTGCCGCTATAACAACAAATACTAAAAAACAGAATAAAATAAATATTTAAGGGGGCTCCCATAGGTACAACAAAAAAATCTGCCTAGCCTATTCCCAACTATGTTGGGGTCGGCTTCCAGTCTAACCGGATGCAGCTGAATACCATTATTTTACATGGAGCGACTGCCTATCTGACCTCCACAACCCATTAACTGGGTAATACGATACCCCTTGGTAAACTAATTGTCAGACTTTCGGGCTTCTGACGACCCGTAACGACTGTCAAAGATCCACGAATAACAGCCGGAACCAACGGCTTAACGTGCTTTCCGAGGCACGGAGGAGTCTTTGTATGTAAAGATGGTCACCCATCCACGGACCAACCCCGGCAAGCGTAGCTTAACCTGATGGATCGACCCGTGCGGCTGTTATTACTTAGCCACGAGCTCCTCTCCCATAGATACAACAAACGTGATTTTTTTGCCGTTTTTATAGATAATCGTACGGAACCCTTCGTGCGCAAGTCCGACTCGCACTTGGCCGGTTTTTTTAATATAACCAAGCCATAGTGTGTCATTTTTTTCCCCAAATAATTTTGTTCACGTGTGTACATATTTATAAATAATAATCTTGTTTTAAAGTGGGATGAGTTGACAAAGGAAAAATAATAAAATTAATTATTTAATCAACTCATCCCGCGGGATAAGTTCGAGCGGTCTCAGTTGACTAAAGAGCCGCAGCACTACTCGCCTTAACGGATAAAATGTATCGGCAGTTCTCAACTCGTAGGTACTTAGTAATAACAACAGTCTTGTTGAAATTGAAAGCTAATAAAATTTCATTTTGTGCTGCCAACTAGTAGAAACCAAGTGTTTGGAAACCATGTTTAATTAATACTAGGTACTATTGTAAGTTATTATATGCAGTCTGGAATTATTTGTAGCGTTGTTTTAGCTCTTTGCGATATATTTTGTAGGTGGTTGGTACACAGCGTTCACGTGTTCTTTGGGTTCCGTAGCAATATGGCAAAAAACGGAACCCAATGGATGGATTCGTCATGTCTGTCTGTCCGTCCGTCCGTCCGGCCGTCCGTATGTCACAGCCACTTTTCTCCGAAACTATAAGAACTATAATAGTGTTGAAACTTGGTAAGTAGATGTATTCTGTGAACCGCATTAAGATTTTCACACAAAAATAGAAAAAAAAAAACAAAAAAATTTGGGGGTTCCCCATACTTAGAACTGAAGCTCAATTTTTTTTTTTTTTATCAAACCCATCCGTGTGGGGTGTCTATGGATAGGTCTTCAAAAATGATATTGAGGTTTCTAATATATTTTTTTTCTATATTAAGTTTGTTCTTTGGACAAATTCATCCCAACTTCATTGTGCGTGGTCCGACTCGCACTTGGCCGCTTTTTTTTCAGTGATTAACGAGTTCTGGTTAATTCTCCTTGAATTTAAATACTTGCTTGTTAATCTACCCGCAGTATCTTATATTACCTTTAATCTTGAATTTGCTTAAAAGCATTCCAGGTAAACCATTTTAAAAGTGAAACAGCTAGACCTAATTGGTCGTTGAATTCACTATAACTGCAGCCATCTACTGCACATAACTTAAAGCTAATTAGCATGAAAGTTGCATTGTTTTATCTTTTCCGTAAATCTCAAAGAGAATGAAGCAATCAGCTATTAACACAACGTTTATAAACACAGTGTTGCTGTGGTTACTATTTAAAATAATGTTACCGCAGTTCCTGAGAGTGCGTTGAACCGCCCCCGCCCTCGGTCTATTTTCTATCTCAACCAACGAGTTCCTACGAGAACGTGACACCGTCAATTGCTATTGTCAATGTTATGAATTTGTCATACCAATTTATGAGCAAGCTCGTAAGCCGCAGTTATGCAGATTAAAGTCCTAACGACTGACTCAGCTTTGCACTTTTGTCGTCTGCGTCAATTGCCTACAAATGGACTCGATCCTCGATCCCCCTGTTCATTTATTGAATCTATTTTAATCTTGAGCTTACAGGGATTGCATGTTTCAATAGAACGTATGTACAAACTAAGTTTCCCTGTACACCCAGGATTCAACCGTCAGCACAGTTTATATTTAGCTCTAAAGAAGGTGTCACTAGATAAAAAGTCTCGAGTGTAATCGACTGCTTAGTTGTATTAACTTGTATGCATGTATCAACTACGACAGACAATTCATATAATTACAGATAAACGCATCAAGGACGTATATACACTTTATGCCTTGGAAGCAGGTTTTTTAATTGCCATATAAAGACCACAATTTTCGAAACACCGTGACTTTGTAAAGTACACAAACTGGTGTAGATTTCAGTGTGCTATTTAAAAAGCGTTGCTTGTTGCTTGTTTTGTTTAAAAAAAACATGCATTGTCAGAAATAGTTTTGAACGAAAATAAAGCTAGGATCTCCTGCTCAGAGTTGAATATCAAATTCAATGGCCCTACATTCATTGTCCACAATGACGCCTTGGGGTTTTTGGTTACACCAAAAATTGCGTTTGGTGTAGAGGTGCTTTCACATTTTGGGTTGAAAATAAAGGCAAACAAAACAAAATTTTAAACCTACGCACAGGACCTCAGACATCAGTTCGTGTTTACGAAACAACACATTATTTGGTTGAGGAAGGATAATGTTTACGAAAAACAACACCTGTATTTTTTACAAAGCTAATTTACTGTCTGAGGTATATTTTTTCCTGAGCTGCGCCAGGTCAAAGTCCACTGCACGCCTGATCGCGCCATTTGATTGTTCGTAATGTCCATAGACTTCCATCGGATCGCTTACAGAATTGCCTATTTCATGCTTCAATTGTAATTTCATATTTTATTAAGCTGAATATTGCTTAGAGGAATATTGTGAACATTTTCTGGGTCTAAATGATAGTTATTCAAAACATTCGTGATGTCAGTTCGTATTGTGTAAGAAGTACTCGCATACAATCATGTGCCAGTAATGCATCAACATTCCTCTACTAGAATGGAGCCCTGCACCCTAATTACGTAACACACTATCAATCACAATCTGAATGATTTTGAAGCATATTGCTAATCCATTGATTCATAAGTTCCAAAAATTTGTCTGCTCAACAACGTAAATAACGCAGTGAATGTTCTTCAACTGTCAAAATGAAATCGATTCCTACTGTAAGTGTGTTACGCAATTGCCCCGCTGATTGATCAAAATTTTATCAAGTAGTCGTCTATGTAAGCGTCTTTAATCGTATCAGTTTTCTGAGAAATAAGAATAATATCTACCAGGTAATAATGATAATACGTGATAGTGATTAGTTTATTTATAAACAAGGATTATAGTACCGGATTCGTGTTTATAGCATGGCATGTAGCTGACCTCCATGTATTTTCAAGCTGATGATAGTTACGTACTATATCCGCTCTAGCCCTTAATCGAGGGTAACAGCATTCGCACAGCAACAGTCTTGTTTACGTCTTAGCCGACACCTTAATACAATTAAACGATTAACAAGTTAGTTGTCCGTATGTATATCTCGTCTTCACATCGGCATCACGCCTCACAGTCACGATCGCTATTTACGAGTATTTACACGCAGAATGCAAATAACTCACGTGCATTGTGCATCAACAAGACTAGCGTATCCATTGTACAGACATCGTGCATCATAAAAAAAGACTATTGTGTTCCAGACACGTCATTAATAGAGAGTTCTATACGAGCTTCCGCTCTGTTACTAAGTTTGCATCTGATCTGTATTGTTCAGTATTGTGTAGTCTATTTGTAGCGTAACAGTGCTATCATACATACCAAGGTTCAAAAGCAACTGGTCATTCCATTTAGATAAAAGATATGATATTTTATTTACAAAAAAAAAAAAAAAACACACGTCCATACGTTTTTATAGTTGGGATCATAACAATCATAAGTTGAGGTAAAGACTTGGGTTTTAAAACGAGCTTCGCCTCGTCTCCCAGAGTGTAATAAAACTTTTTTGTACACAAATAATATATTGGGATGGCCTCGGTGCGTGCACGCAGGCCCGCAGATGCACGGCTGGCCTTGACTCGGCGTGCATTGCGCGTGAGTCGAGGTGTAAGGGACTGGCGGGTAGCGGTCTTATATCGATTGCGTAAATGGTGAATGACCAATAAGGTCATCGTCGTGTTGTAACTTTGTAGGTCTAATATTAACTAGCACGGCACCCATTTCTTGGTACGTTTATCCGGGTGCGTATACCCAGTTTGCCTTTTGTCCAATTCTCGTCTTTTGCTAGGGTATATTCCTTTACAGATGTTCTTCTAATTTCTCGAAGCCCAAAAATTTTAATATGGCAAATAATGATTTCCATAATCGCACTATCTGAGTTCTGCTTCTGAACACTTCACCTTGACGCTATATTTGTTTCGAACATCCTTCAACATGATGGATGATTTTGGATTGCTTTCAAAAAATCTCCTGTACTTGCACCCCGCCCAGACGCTTGCGCCGCGCAGCCATATCAAAATGCCGTATCGTACTGATGCGAGCTATTTTTGTCGAGTCTCGCCGTGTCGCCAATCGTGTTTTTCCATGCACCAAGCATTTTAAAGATAAAAAAATGTTTCAACGTGTTATTACCCAATCCTTACCTTTGTACACATATTTTATTGGCAATCCCGTAGAAAAACAAGAAATTCTTCTGTTGAAACATTTGGTCATGCGTCAAGTCTTTCGGCAAATTGAAGGTATCGCCAGATTTGTCGACCTGTGTTCAAATATGGCCCTCGCATTTTATATTACGGTTGACCCAGTTGTGCACGTAAACGAGCTTGCTTTTGGAATGATTACATCACTGGTATCAAACTACTTGACCATGATTCATCTCTATCATCGAATGCATTCCAATGAACTATTGGAATCGTTCATTGCGTCGTGTATCTGATACTTGAATGGCGTCTGTCTCATTATGCCTGCTGATGATTTCATTGCAACAACCTTTTGATAACAAAAAACTGTTATTGTTTTTGTCTTCATTCTTTTGGGCATAAATATTTTGAAAGCTAGTCATCCCAGATATGTATTTATCAAACAACCAGATTTCTTGTTTGGAATCATCAGATCTTTCTTTGACGATTGGAATTGCATGCACATCATCTATAACTTTATTTATTCCATTAATCATTGCAACGCCGATGTTAACATTTAGATTAAAACGGTGCGTGTACGCATCGAGATGTTGGCGATTTAGTCTCAAAGTCTCAGGTTATTTTTAGTTTAACCTTTCTATTACCGTAACTGCACTATAAACAAGTTATTAAAATTAGTGATAACTCGACTGTCGCTCGCCGCGTTTCGGATACTTGTTAACTCTGCAAGTTTGAGATTGTGTAGCAAGTATTAAATCGAATAACTCGATTAGAAATATTTATATTTTTACCCGACACAGCGAAGTAAAAAGGAGGGTTATGATTTTGACCGGTATGTATGTATGTTCATCTGTTCCCTCATAACTTCTAAACTCCTTATCATAATTTGACAAATGACGTATCGTTGAAGCGTCTTGATCGTCCGCTGGTTATAGGCTATGTGACGTTACAATAAATTGAATATGGCGCCCTCTAGATGACATAAAGTCATAAACTAAAAAAAAGAAGATATTATGCCTAGTTGGGTACCAAATGAAAGGGCTTAATTAGCACACTTCAAAAATATATATATTGTTAGCTATTGCTCACGGCTTTGCTTGCATGCACCCGATAATTGGGAATAATTTCTAAAATCACGCCAAGATGTGAGCCAAACATATTTTCTCTCCAAACCTATCCAAAATACATAATAATATATGTAATAATTATTCTTCTTTAAAAATGTAAAGTAGCTCTGCAAATACTATCCGCCAACCCCCCAAAACCAACCCCAACCCCAAAATGATTTACAAAGTAAGTTTAAAAACTAAAACTCGACTACTGAAAAATCATGCTCTAAAAAGTATGAAACAAGAAAATATTCTCATCTGAAATCGCGAAGCAAACAACAAACACAACAAATTAAAAATCCGGAGTCACACGTCATGTTAGGGCATATAAACCGAATAGACCTACGTATGACTCCGGATTTTTAATTTGTCTGTCTTTTTCTAATTTCAGAAAATATTCTAATTTTTCTTGTTTCATATATTATAGAGCGTGATTTTTCAGTAGTCGGATTTTAGTTTTTAATCTTACTTTTAAAAGTTTACATGCCATATCTCAAACTCCGCGGCGAAATTATTCTGTAAATGAGTAGATAAGGCATATCAAATTTTATCAACTGTTTTATACAAACAATTATGACCTTCGCGCTTTGAAGGGCACATGGTTGATTGTTTTGCTGATACTTACTTTAATTACATAACTCATTCGATAGTTGAATGAGGCTTGGGCTATTTTATTTAATTGTAAAAATGTGATACTGATAAGTCCAACTTGTTCAGACGCAGCTGCCAAAGTTTCTGAGTGACGTATTTGTTTGATAGATAGCTATGTTTTGATTTGTTTTATTGTGCATCATTCTAAACAACATCTGTTGACTGGTTTATGTTTTGCTCTTCCGTGATATCGAGTCTACTAACAGCCATTTAAAATGGAATATTTCCAAAAATGCGTAATTCTGAAGTCTTGACCACCTTTTCCCACATTCATCTCTATAAAATTACTATATGTTTAATATTGTTATTGCAAAGTGCTACCGGTTTCCAATTGCAAATCCCTTACTCAATGATGTCTAATGATGAGTTGATGAGTCGATGAGTCAATCACACTATTGACCAATACTGTTTGCAATAAGCTATTAAAAACATTAATTATTGAGCACGAACCACAGTTACGATTGATCTTTCATAACTGACACTTGATTCTAAAGCCTTATGTATGGTTTCAAGCGGAATGGTGCCAAGCATCTACGAGATCTCCTCTATGTTTCACTTTGACAGCACATCATACCTACAACAAACATTTCATACGAAAGTATATTCAATATTTAGCAGTTTTCTCTGAAGTCTCGTCTTGGCAAATACCAGACAGTTGGTAAATAAGTAAAATTCAGAAGTGTTGAGTAAATTCCGTTCGTTACGTTTTTCAATCTATTGTTGAAGCAATAAAATTTCATATTTGTTGTGGAGATTCGAAAGCAAGGAAGACCTAAAAAGGCAATCTCGTAGCTGATTGAATGTTCACTGCTTTCCAAGAAATGAGATTTTGTATTAAATCAATCAATAACTTCGTTTCTCTTATTGAACAGTTGAAAGAACCTATCTGGGGGTGCATTAAGAAAACCAAGACTTATACACTTCTGGACACATCTATTGGCCCACCTTAGAGTTTAGGTTTCGATGGCCTCTACCGAAATATGATTGCTAGATTGAACAAAAACTGTTGATGCAGTTTTAAACCTGATACATTTTACCATCTTTTTCGATCGTATTGTTTTAAATTTGAATTCAGAATACCATACGACATGGAGCTACGCCTAACAAGTCGGATATGCGCTTGTTAAAGGCAATTGATTTTTGAATAAAAAACATGTTTTATCAAATAAAGGTTTAATTTAATAACGCGTGTTGCCTCCATGGGCATCTACCACAGCTCTCATACGATTAGGCATAGAGTTTATCAACCGCTCTATGAAATTTTGAGGGATCATCTCCCATTCCTCTTCTATGGCAGTTTTCAACTCCTGCATCGTCTGGGCAACTGGCTGACGAGCCCTAACACGTCTTTTTAGCTCGTCCCACATGTGCTCAATGGGGTTCATGTCTGGGCTTCTGGCTGGCCAGTCCATAACTGTGATGTTCACATCCCGAAGATATTCCCTGACGATGCCGGCCGCATGGGCTCTTGCATTATCATGCATAAAAAGGAAATTTGGGCCCACATAGTCCACGTATGGTATCACGTGAGGTTCTAAGCACTCACGAATGTACCTTTCAGCATTTAATGTTGGCAGCCGTGGTCCTGTAACAACCTCAAGTTGAGTTTTGCCGCTCGCGGATATACCGCCCCAGACAGTCCATGAGCCACCGCCATAAGCAACCCTCTCTTCAAAGCAGCATTGTGCGAAACGCTCTCCTAACGCGTCGCGTAGCGTAACGCGTAGCGTCGGTAGACCTTCTTCCTTCCATCATTGCCATGTAACACAATTTTAGACTCATCAGAAAAGAGTACACGGCTCCAATCTTGCTGTGTCCAATTTAAATGACTGCGTGCGAAATGAAGGCGCGCTGTTCGGTGGGCTCGCGTTAGTTTGGGGCCATTAGCTGGCCTGTGTGGTACCATATCGCGTTCTTTTAACCTTCTCCGAACAGTTCGAGCGCTCACAGATACTCCGTGGAAGTCGCGAAGTTGGTTTTGTGTCTCAATGGAGGTAAGGTGACGATTTCTCAAGCTGGTCGTCACGATGAATCGATCCTGCCTTTCAGTTGTGACCCGAGATCGTGGCCTTCCTTGGCGACGAACAAAGCCGCCAGTCTCTAGGTACCTCCGATAAACATTTCGGACCGCAGATCGACTTAAATTAAGTTGAGCACTCACGTTTCTTTGGCTGTGTCCGGCCTGAATAAGTGCCACAGCTTGGGCGGCGACTTCAGGTGAAGTATCCATAGATTATTGATAGAACCTCACCTTAATGTTAAGAATAAGTAATGTTTGTTGCAAAACCAAAGATATCAATCACTTTTTCAAGAATTAAATCCAAGTAAACCAATAAAACCAAGTTTTCTTAGTATTCGATTGTTTGATATCAACAAACAGGCTCCAAATTGTCTTTTGTTTCTTTAAATTCTGTGTTCGAAATTCAAAAAAAGACTATTGAATGAAATTGTGAATGTGCCAGGTTCAAAACTGCATAAAAACTTTTTGCTCGACCTAATATAAAATTTTAGCTAGGACCAAACGAAACTGAAAATACAAGGTGGGCCAAAAGATGTGTCCAGAAGTGTAAAATATAAGTTTATAATAGGTCTTTACCTATGAAATTGTCGTTTTGTATGAAAAAATTTAAACGAATTTTTTTCTTACATTTTTTATTTGTATTAATCGAAGTAATCACCCATGCAATCAATGCATCTTTACCAACGCAGTGGCAGTTTATTGATGCCCTTCTTAAAGAAATCAGCTGGACGGGAGGCAACAAATTCTTCAAAGGCATTTTGTACTGCCTCTCGGGTATTGAATTTTTTTCCCGCCAAGAAGTTATCCAAATACTGGAAAAAGTAGTAGTCTGTAGGCGCAAGGTCTGGTGAGTAGGGCGGATGACGGAGAGCTTCCAACCCCAGCTTCTTGCAACTTGGAGACCGTTTGCTGTGTAGTATGAGGTCGCGCGTTGTCGTGCAGGAGCAGCGGAGACGAGCGATTGACCAATGCTGGTTGGAGATGTGCCAGCTTCTCCATCATTGTGTTCAGTTCTTCACAGTACACATCTGAAGTAATGCTCACCCCGTTTGGTAAGAAGCTGTGATGAATCACACCGGCGCTAGACCACCAAACAGTGACCATCACTTTTCTAGGGGTAAGTTTTCGTTTAGGGCATTGTTTAGGTGTTGAACCAGGATCCAACCAACTTGCTGAGCGCTTGCGGTTATCAAACAGAATCCATTTTTCATCGCAGGTAACAATGCGGTTCAAAATTCCTTCATTTGTGTGTCTGTTGAGCAGTGCAAGGCACGTCTCGACGCGTACTTCGCGCTGGCGATCATTGAGTTCGTGGGGCACCCATTTGTCAAGCTTTTTTACCTTGCCAATTTGACGCAAATGGACCAATATTGTTTTGACGCTAACGTCGAAAGCTGCTGCTAATTCAGCCGTAGATTGTGTATCATCAGCTTCCACAATCGCCTTTAATTCGTCATTGTCGACCAAAGTCTTCGGACGACCGCGAGGTTCATTTTTCAGGTCGAAATTTCCAGAACGGAAGCGAGCAAACCAATAACAAGTGGTGCGTTGGTTTGTAGTGTTAGCTCCGTAAACGTCGTTGATGTTGCGTGCCGCTTGTGCCGCGTTGCTGCCACGACGGTACTCATATTCCATAATTACTCGAATTTTTAACGTATCCATGATGACGAAAAAGATTGAAATGCGATGAAAATGTAACACTAATCAATAAACAAATGACTACTTTTGGAAAAAAAATCCATGTTTTTAAAATAAAATTAATTTGAAATTAGAATTCTTAGCCAAACAAAAATTATTTTGATTTGAAATGGCCAGTACTGCAGAACGGCAATTTCATAGGTAAAGACCTAATAATAAGATGGACAGTTAAAATGGGTATATCATATTGTCACTTGTCATCTAGTAACCGTTACTGATTATGGTGTAGCTTATAATACCGCTACATCAAACTGTTGTGTGTGGGGGGGCAGTATTGTCAATTTGTCATGTCATCAGGCATTATTGTTCTTAAAGTAGTGTGTCTCTTTAAGCTGAAATGCGGAAGTTCTTGTCTAGTCTTTTCTCATTACCAAATGCCCTTACAACGGCAACGTAATCCATGTTCGCTCTCGTCTCTACTAAATACTCTCATTGGTAAACACAATATTTGCTCTTGGAAAATGTCCCATCTGTCTACGTGACCGAAATTTGTTTAAATGTTAAACAGCTGTTTTAAAATTATTATCAGTAGTCAAATACACACTCATTATGTCTTGGACGAGTAAACAAGGGACAAGGACAATCAGAATTAACGTTTTAATATTATTTTCAGTACATTGACGACGTACAGCCTTGAATTTTAAATTGAGACTTGTTTATCGCATGCAGAAAGTGCGACGACCTTTTGAATTTATTTATTAAATTTAACGCCCACGTGTTAAAGAGTTGTCTTTACATGTAAACAATTAACCCGTTTTTAGAAGTAAACAACATGATGAGTGAATTTAGTGCTGTTCTTCTTTATTTTTAGCACTTTTTGCAAATATTAAAAGAAACAGAATGAACAAATAACGAACGTAAACGAAGCAAAGAATCGTAGCGTAGCGTAGCAGGTGGCGTTCTATAGTGTCTGTCTACCCCCATGGGAAGAAGGCGTGAGTTTATGTATGTACTTATATTTTAAAAGAAACGCCAGATATGCAGTTCATCATTTAACACTCCATTTTCTCCACATTTTTTTTTGTTGCTGCTTCTTAAAACAACAAGTATTTATTTTCAATTCTAAATAAGCAATTTAATTGTAGTTAATATTTATCAGCAACCTCTCGTGTGTCATCTTGAACACTGACAAGACCACTGTATCACCTACAGTAGTCGCCGATACAGGTGATTAAAGGATTACTGCTATTAACTGGATGGCCAGCATTTATTCGCTTGGAAGGTTTCTTTCTTTCTGCCCTTGCCCTTGGTATTATAAATCAACGGCCCTTGGTCAAAAAACAAAGCTTTTCATATAGCGTTGGTTTTATTTAAAATCGATTTTTACTTCAAGGTTTAATTGTATTGTAATAACAACAGTTACTTCCTAATTAAACTACGAATCTGAAGTAGGATAATTGGCAATTTATAATATTTGGCAGACGACTCATTCACTTGTGTCAATTGAATTGTGATGTATCACTGTATGCGTTTTTGTGGTTATATGAAAAATATCAATGTAGGTACAAGTTACGAGGGGGCGTTTTTAAGTTCGCGGAATGGGGGGGAGGGGATAACTAGGTCATTATCGGGATGGCCACAACTTCAGCCACTCAGTATTAGTATAAATACCAGGTTTTATTTTAATTGGATCACCCCCCCCATTATGATCCAGCCTGCCCCGTCTGGCTGTCCTATTATTAGCGACGCTCAGTCGACTAATATTTTACCCTAGTTTTAAGCCTGGCCGGGGGCTTTAAGTTCGCTTAAAGAACCCACAGGAAACGCCCGGTTAAACAGTCTCGACCCTCAGTGGTCAACTGCGAGATGCCATTCTTAACTAACTAACTAACTAATTGGATCATTAGTCTTTGAACTATCGTCAAGCAAACAACTCAATTGGGAAGAAAGTGTGAATTATGGAAAAAATCGAGTACCGTGCCGTAATAAAGTTCCTTACCAAGCAAGGAAAATCAGTTCAAAATATACTGGAAGAGATGGAATCCGTTTACGGGGACTTTTGCCCGGGTAAAACCATGGTTTACAAGTGGCCAGTCTCTTTAAACAAGGCAGGACCTCACTTGAAGACGACCCACGGCCCGGACGGTCGATCGAGGTGACTACTCCGGAAATCATTAAAAAAGTCGAAAAAATAATATTGGAAGATGTCAGACTAAAGAAGAAACAGCTTGCAGAAATGGTTGGAGTATCGGATACAACAATTTTCAAAATTCTACACGATCATCTTGGCATGACAAAAGTCAGTGCAAGATGGGTGCCAAGAATGCGCCTCAAAAACAACACCGCGTGAAGTGTTCTCGCACGTTTTTGGACCTCTGTAACGAAGATAAGGATGGACTATTAAGTCGAATTGTTACTGGAGATGAAACTTGGGTTCATCATTATGAACCTGAGTCGAAACAAGACTCTATGCAGTGGCACAAAAAAGGCACACCACCACCCAAGAAGTTTTAAGTGTCACAATCGGCTGGAAAAATCATGGCAACAGTGTTTTGGGAATCAGAAGGTATCCTATTGACCGATTATGAAGATAAAGGCGTTTCTATAACCGGAGAATACTATGCTTCTATCCTCGAGAGGTTGAAAGAAAGCATTAAAGAAAAAAGGAGGGGTAAATTGACCAAAGGTGTCCTTCTTCTTCACGACAACGCGCCTGTTCACAAGAGCCGTGTTGCGTTGGCTGCCCTGCATAAGGTGGGCTTCGATATTTTAGACCATCCACCCTACAGCCCAGACCTGGCTCCCAGTGATTATTACCTCTTCCCAAAACTGAAAAAAGAACTTCGTGGGAAGAAATTTTTCAACTGATGAAGGAGTGAAAGACGCGGTTTCAGCTTATTTTTCGGACAAAGACAAAGCATTTTTTTATGAAGGTATACATAAGCTAATTGAAAGATCTGAAAAATGTATAAGGGTAGCAGGTGAATATATTGAAAAAGAAAAATAATTTAGTATTTTTATTTTCACTTCTCACCCTCCATTCCGCGAACTTAAAAATGTACCTACGTATATTTACGAATTCAAAAATGTTTGTATCATAATTCATAAGCTAATGCTTGTTTCCTAAAACTGATCGCTGCCAGAGCGGCCTGTCCCTTTCAGGGACACTGGGTGGGGACAGTCATAGGTCAGAATTAATAATTAATTAATGTTTGAGTAATAATTATACTAACCTATGTAGTTACATAAGCATTATTGTTAGTAACACCAAAATACTTACATATTTATGAACCTAGTCTGAAATAAAGTTTTATTTATTTATAAGTTTGATATTATGCAGTCTGTCTTTTATGGCTAGTCTTTTTACTAGTTCACTTATGAGCATAATTACACTAATTATGTAGAACTATTTCATACGGGTAATTGCACTTTAAATTGTAGGTACCTTATTTAAGTACTCTTGTTTGGCGCCATGAAATGAGGAAATACACCTAATCACTCAACCGTTTTTTAACCGACTTCAAAAAGGAGGAGGTTATCAATTCGTCGGAACCTTTTTTTTTTTTTTTTATACATCACAGTTGGTCCCATATAAAATTGATTAACTTTGCTTTGGTAGTTTTTGAGTTAGCTTCAATAATACGTATTTTTTCCCCACTTTTATATGGATGATGTTCTAGTTTGTTTTGCAGGTAGTGGTATTAGAATTTGTGTGGGGTATGTTCCACAACTAAAAAGTGAAAAATAAAAACTTTTTTACAAAAAAATACAACCGACTTCCAAAAACAACACTACAAAGTGAATATTAACTTTAATTTCGGAAGTCGGTGGCAAAAAACGAAAATACATTTAACTAGACACCGACTCCGACCGATGAGGACGATCACTGATGGCCATCCGAACTACTCAATAATTCGTATTTCACGGATTGCGATTCGATTATTACTAAGCAATTTATGCTCGTCACAATACATATGTTGAAGTGGAGCTGATGGTGACTTCACCATCAGTTCCAGTTCTCCTGGTTCCTTACTGGGAGAACTCTTCAACAATTAACGTCCTTGTATCGGGAAAAGCAATATTTTATAAAAGGTGATGAGCAGTTGACATTAGGCTATTTTAACTTAGATAAATTACAGACTTACCCACAAGTGAAAAATAAAAAACTTTTTTACAAAAAAAAACAACCGACTTCAAAAAAAATACTACAAGGTGAAAAATAATTTTAATTTCGGAAGTCGGTGGCAAAAAGCTAAAATACAGTTCCAAAGACAGCGACTTCCGAAATTAAAATTATTTTTATTTTTTTTGAAGTCGGTTGTTTTTTTTTTTGTAAAAAAGTTTTTTATTATCCTCATGTTTCCTACATCCATCCGCTCTTGCAGTCATTCAAATGCTTACTTACAGGTACAGCTCAGTTATACTCAATAGATACACATAAGTACTAATCATAAATATCAATCAACTCAGTAGAATACCTCAGCCCTGACTCGATCGCTCGCACCCTCCACACCGCAGTCGATGCCCTCGGCAAGTGGTTTCGAAAGTGGAGAATCGAAGTCAATCCCGATAAAAGCCAAGCCATTCTCTTTACGAGACGGCGTAGTCGGCTCACCGCCCCTCCTCGGCCGATCACCATGTTTGGCAAGCAGATCCCTTGGGAAAAGCGAGCCAAATATTTAGGTGTGACGCTCGATAGTCATTTAACATTTTCAGAGCACATAAAGCAGGTTCGTTCGCGGGCCTACTTTGCTCTCGGCCGTTTACACTCCGTTCTGAATGCACGCAGCAAGTTGTCCCTTAAGTGCAAGTTGCGTATTTACACAGCGTGCATTCGACCTATCATGACCTATGCGGGCCCAGTCTTTGCGCATGCAAAGCCCCACCTCATCCATAGGATGCAGACCCTTCAGAACCGTCTCCTCCGAAAGGTAACGGGAGCCCCCTGGTTCGTTCGGAACGCGGACCTCCACCTTGACCTTAAAGTCCCGACCATCCGTCAGTACTTGAAACGCCTTTCCAAGCGTTTCTTTGATTCCGCCGTGAAACATCGCAACCCCTTGGTTGTCGAAGCCGCTAGCTATGTCCCCAGTAGAATCAGTAATATCCGCCGTCCGCGACATGCCCTCACTGAACCCGATGACCCTATCACCCTCCTCCAGGAAAGTAGTAGGGACACTAGCACAGTCCAACACAAACACAGATCTACATTCCGGCCTCGCCGCCGAGGCCCATCGCGTTTAAGACCATCTAACGTAAATGTAAATTCATGTCCCTTGATCGGTTTAATCGAGCCAGCTGGTGGCGTAGCTGAGCCTGTAGCTTTAAACTCCCCTGATAATAATAATTCCCCTAACTTGATCCAGCCTATTGCTTTGCCTTGTCTATCATTGGTCAATGACAACGACTCCCTAAGCCGAGGTCCGTACCCCACAGGGGGTGCCCTTAGTGCGCAGTCGTTTAGTTTATAATTTAGTTAGTATTTTATGCCCCTGGCTGGAGGCTTTTGAGCTCGCTTAAAGGCACCCACAGGAAAGTCCGGTTAAGTAGTCGAGACCTCTCATGGTCACACTACGAGATGCCATTCCAAAAAAAAAAAAAAAAAAAAAATAGAATACCTCATATAGCCACGAGTAGTACATGCTACCGAAAACGATACGGCTTCCCCATCACACTGAGTATGACATTTGATTACACCTGCCTCTAACTCAATGAATTCCACATTGAGTTGTTATATTATGAACCCAAAGCCGATCCTAATCGCATAATTGTATCGTTGTTTTTTTTTTTTCAGGTAAGTCCACGAATACGATACCCCCGTTGCGGTGAGTCATTGAATAAAAAAGGTATCCCCAGCCAGTTTCTTTTTCAGCAGCCCATGGATTTTGTTCTCTAATGTTCCGTTGTGTTCTGCGATTTTTTAAATTTCAATTATGTGGAAATTTATTCCGACCTTGTTCTTTTGTTAGCAGTCAAACTAATGAATGGAAGTTTTAATAATTTTATGTTTAATATTCATTTATACATTATCCGCTGTTAGAACTACTCTATTTAATCCAGTAGTGTCATCAGGCTGACACTCTTTAGGTATATAAAAGAGTACATAATGAGAACACTTTTGGGGCATATGTCCAATATGACCATCCTCCTAGCAGCCCTAGCCTTTTCTCGAAACACATTGGGACTATTTTCAGCCTGACCACATGCAAGGCGAATGTCAGCACTATTGAATTTTATGTCAACCTTATTTTTCTCTACTATCTGTTCGCCACTTGTGAAGTTATGACCTTGTCATCTTTAGTGATATTATATTATTATGTTTAATAATATTATTATAAGAATGATTCATCTGCGACAATTATGCTTGGAATTTTATTTGGGGCGAATTCAAAGTAAGTAAATACCTATAAGGGCTTGCCAAATAAACAAACGTCCTTAAAATTACGAAATGCCGTAAGTATGTTAATTCCTAAAGAGAAACCTGTTTTGCTAATCTAATAATATCGTTTATTTATTCAATAAAGGTTCGACCTTTATGTAATAGGTACTGCTAATTAAATTTCGTCAAAATAATTACTAGTAATTGGGGTTACACGACTGTCATTGAAGTTTTCTTTAGCTCTTTATTAAATCACTCTATCTGCTGTCTTTGTGTCAGTATTCATAATAATAGTATTCTCTTCTAGTGATCTCTTCTGATTGGTGTTATCTGTTAGCAATGACCATCAATATCGATAAAACACTATCAATATTGATAAACGTTCGTAGAAATCATAAAGATCACAATGACAACTAACTCTGATTGTAAATGACAGTTGGACTCTAAAGAACAATTTGATCATCGATTTTAACAATGCCTCCAATCATATCTAGGTTTACTTATAAAAACAGCTGCTAATGTAAATCCATTCTGTCTTAGCACAAAAATATTCTTGCCACAGGCACTCACTGTCTGTGAAGCTGCCAGTCAGGATATACAATGGTCAACATTGATAAACAGAGCAAGACGCTCTTCGCGGCGTCTCACAGGGCACTGACTTAGGACCTTTGATGAAATTCTGCAAAAGAGTTAGTGTAAATTGTGTTTAAGGTTTAGTATGATATACCCCGCACCCCATACAAGGAGTATGTATGAATAAGAAACAGCGACATTACTTACATGTTATTTTATCAATGAGAATGTCGGACCAATTTCCAAGAACCGATACTACCAACTGAAAGTACCAGCGAGTGACACATGCGTAAAATCGATACAATTTTAATCTGATGCAGACAGTCCCCATCCCCGTAGTACTATTCAAGGTCACGTTCGCCGCCATTTTGGACTCGATGGTTTTATGACGTCGACGTGTACCCAACGCTGAACCCTCTATAAAAGGGTGGCTGTCTACTGAGTTTGAAACTTTAAAATGTTTTTTTGGGCTGTATTACCATACAAAAAATGTTTAACTGGTTTGTTTTTCGACTCTTTTTGTGCATCTGGCGTTCACACTTTGAGCTATCGGGGTTTTCATATTTTAGAACTAAAATATTCTTTCAGCTGGAGAAACTGAAGAAATATGACATTATTTTGATTGTACGTCCAAATATTCATTTCATTACACAATACGGCCAATTTATTCGGGTAATAGTTATTGAGCACACAGTTGAATAAATATAGTTTTCTAGTAAGTTACATCATCGCAATGGAAGGTAATTGGCATAACGACGAGACTCGTTCAGCAAATTTATTTGTTGATCCCAGCTATACTGTTTAATAAATTCATATTATTCTCGTATTCATTCCCAATGATGACATAATATTATGTATTTTCCGCTGAATTTTACTATGTTCGAAAATTTTCTGTTATTTGGGCAAACGCAGCCATGCCGCGCCGGAGCGCCTTCAACGGTAGTTCAAACAGATTCATAAATTCTCAGCGATGTTAATAGGTGCTCAAGGAACAAAAGGATG
Source organism: Cosmia pyralina (assembly GCA_946251885.1). Taxonomy (NCBI): domain Eukaryota; kingdom Metazoa; phylum Arthropoda; class Insecta; order Lepidoptera; family Noctuidae; genus Cosmia; species Cosmia pyralina. The sequence goes on along the minus strand of OX276361.1, from coordinate 20,442,873 downwards.
TGGCCAACAATAAAAGATCTCAACGACACCCTTAAGGCCTCTGCCTCGAATTTCGCGGGCGGTGGCGGCGGCGGCGCGTCTCGCATTGTCCCGCCCCGCTTCCGCGCCGCTGTTTTCGAGGTCCGGTCCATTTGTTTTTACGCATAAAATCCGGCCGCTCCCGCGCCGCCGCCGCTGCCGCCCCGCTGCCCGCAATATTCGAGGCAGAGGCCTAAGTAAAGAGCAATAGTAAAGTGCAGTCGAGCTCACAATCTTTTATGTTCTCGATGCCTTGATTTTACTTTACTGTCTGAGGTTCTTTCCGTCTTTTTGCTAACGGGGAGAAGTCATCTATATAAGTAGGGGTCTTTTTCTTTTACCCAACTGTACTTCCCGATCTTCACTCTTCTTTTAATGAGAACGAGGAGTTTGCGAAGACCTTTGATCTCCGTGCATAATTATTTTCTAATGCACTAGTGAGTTTCGCCTACGCAATTAATCATGGCAGATGATTGAAAAGAGAAAGCCACGGTGAGCTTACAAGACTTTTCTTATTGAATATTGCCATCATTACTCATAGTCGTTTATTATAAGTGAAAAAAGAACTCTAACATCGATAACTATCTGGTAAAACGCTTGAAAATAGCTAACACAGAGTTATTATTTTTAAACGTTCCAATTCTTTCTTGAAAATGACAGGGGATTGTCTATGTTAAAAGGGCTATTTAGAGTTTTGCCTGCAAAATTAATATGGTAGTAGTTCCAGCTTATAACCAACCTACAAAGACATAAATCATTACTGAGAAAGTTTATGCGCTCGTGTACACGATGCCGCCACCGCGTCAACACCGCACCGCCGCCGCAGCTCTGCGCTGTGTATACGGGACGCATCCGCGCCGCCTCCGTTCCGTCGCCGCTTGATTTCACCATACCAATATACGGTTGTTAGTAATAGATTGTACCCACGAAGATCACACGTGTCGCATTGACATGCCCAGTTTAACGAAAAAAAGAAGTTAGTGTTAGCTTACCATACATTCAGTCAAAAAAGTATCGGGAATGGATGATTTGTTTATGGTTCCAAATTCATTTTTTATTTTTTTTGTTAGATTGGCAGAACTTCTTCTTCTTCTTCCATTTTGGCGCCGAGTGTGAGTTGCATCTGTAATTTAGATTAAATACAGTACTATTTTTAATAGGTCTTTACCTATGAAATTGCCGTTTTGTATGAAAAAATTTAAAAGAATTTTTTTCATGCATTTTTTATTTGTATTAATCGAAGTAATCACCCATGCAATCAATGCATCTTTGCCAACGCAGTGGCAGTTTATTGATGCCCTTCTTAAAGAAATCAGCTGGACGGGAGGCAACAAATTCTTCAAAGGCATTTTGTACTGCTTCTCGGGTATTGAATTTTTTTCCCGCCAAGAAGTTATCCAAATTCTGGAAAAAGTAGTAGTCTGTAGGCGCAAGGTCTGGTGAGTAGGGCGGATGACGGAGAGCTTCCAACCCCAATTCTTGCAACTTGGAGACCGTCTGCTGTGCAGTATGAGGTCGCCATCACAGTGAACGAATTTTTGACAAAAATCGCAAGAAATACCATCGAGCAACCATCACCTTATTCACCAGATATGGCTTCAGCCGACTTCTTTCTTTTTCCTAAACTCAAAGTACCACTTCGTGGCACCCGTTTTCATTCGGTAGAAGACATAAAGAAGAATTCGCGGCGAGAACTGAACTCATTACCGGAAAAAGCGTTTTAAAAATGTTTTGATGATTGGATTATTCGTTGGCGTAAGCGTATCGTTTCTGAAGGAGCATACTTTGAAGGCGATAAAATAACTTTGGATGAATAACTAACATTTTGTGTATTATTCATCGTTTCCCGGTTCTTTCTTGACAGAGTAGTATGTATAGAAAATGGCAAAATGAACGTCGTAAGACCATTAGAAAACGGTGGGACATCCTATTATTCTGATGTGATGGGAGCAACAAAATCAGCGGATCAGCGGGGTGGCGGCACGGAGACGGCGCGGACGCGTCTCGTATACACAGCGCAGATGTGCGGCGGCGGTGGTGCGGTGGCTGACGGCATCGTGTACACGAGCGCTACCTTTCCAAAACTTCATACTTCGTTCTAGGAATACAGCGCAACCAAACCAACACGGATTTGGCCTCCCAAAGCTAAAAAGTAAAATCTTTTTATTATAAATCAACGAACAACAACAACAACATCAACGTTGAATGTTGGTTGTGGCAAGAGAAGCATGAATTTAGAATAAATGTTGTGGAAATGCGTTCCTTGCGAACAATGTGTGGTGTGACTATGAATGATAGACTGAGGAATGACGTGATAAGGCAACGGTACGTTTTAAAAGATGTAGGTACAAAAATTAAAAAGAGTATGCTTATATGGTTTGGTCATGTTGAGACGATGAATGAAAGGTGACTAACAGAAGGTATTTACAAGGCAGATATGAATGAAAACGCCGGGAGGGGATGCCCTAGGAAGAGGACGACATATAGTGACCTTATTGGTGATGTTCTTCAGAAAGGTCAGGTACCAGACGTATGAACGTTAAGGAGGCAAAAGGAGTATGTAAGGATCGTAGCAAGTGACGTTCTGTAGCTTCTGCCTACCCCCATGGGAAGAAGGCGCGAGTTTATGTATGTATGACAAACAACGTTACTGGCCATTGGTCACCAGCCAATCGCCGACATAAAACACACAATAGGTAAGCACTAAATACCGTAAAGTGGCGAGTAAATCAACGCATGAATAGACACGCGATGGTACCGAAGCCATACGAGTTGTAATTCCCTGGAACTGTTACATCTAATACACCTTGTAGACTATTGGCTAACAATGATGCAGTCTTTAGAACATCGTCGGTTTTAGACTGACCTCCGTTCTAATACTGTGTTTCAAATAATAGATGCTGTAGATGCATACACGACGAGATATATTTGGACGGTCGTGCGAATATTTGCGGCACCACGGGCAGTCAGACAGAACCCGGAAGTCTTGACAACGAATCTAATTTTACGAAATTGGTCCATTGGACGGCTTGAGGTCAGTCTGCAATAATTCTGTATCAACGCAACGGTATTCCGACGACTTAGCAGCGCGTGGTTGGAATTCGGATAGAGAAGAATATTCCAAAAAGCCTGGGAATAGATTACAATGGTGTTAATGTGGAATGTGAAACATAACACTTGTCTTTTATGGTTCCCCCTGGTGGACTTGTCAGAAACCACGTACACCAACAAAGCAGTTTTAAAATAGTTACGCGTCGCCGTTGCCTTCACACATCAATGTGACCCACTTGCCACATACGATTTGTCAACCAGATAAGAAACCAGTAAACATACAACAACAAGTTCATAAAAATAGTAACAATTTTTCTTTTTATTTCATTCAATTATTTCTCCACAAGTCTTTATTTGTCCAAAACGAGAATGTTTGGAAAACTCAGTACAAAAGGAAAACTTGTGCCAAGGTAAACTTTCGCCTTTGACATTTAACTGTTTGAAAAGTGAATGCTCTGTGGCTGTCAGATTTAAGGAGTTTCTTTTAGAATAATAAATTAGTCTTGTAAAACCGAAATAATTATGCTGAGTAGTGGAGGAGGTCTCTCAAAGGTCATAGTCCTTGTAATGTAAGTATATATTTTTTTTATTTTACTAGTATACTTCGGAGAATGGTAATTTATATATTCTTATCTAAAATAACATTTTGGAAAGGCCTTAAAGGAAACAATATCATAATTATTCATATAATGTAATTAATATACATAACGTCCTTTAAAGTCACCTTATTTACGAGAATCTGCAATCATGACCTCTACGACCTGAAACATCGGCAAATCTGAGCAATTACGAATCAACCATGTTGTTTCCATAATCAATGTAACTACTCATTTTTACTTCCTTAGGAAGTATAGACGTGTGCACACGCAACCACAACCTACTATTACCAAAATCATCTATTAACAAAATTCCATTGACGACCTTGCCCTACTGCTTGTTGTCGCTTGCCTACGTGACGCCCTTCACGCGCTTTTCTGTTCCTCTAGTTGTCCCTTTCTAGAATTCTCTCGCTTGTTGTTTTTTAGGTCAATCAGCTGCTGTGGGAGTCACCCGAGTAGTCGAGTCGTTCCGCCGTTGATTGATACTACAGAGTTCTTTGAACTTCTGCTTGCCCATGTTCTCCTGGTTACGTCATTCGATTAATGTTATGTGACTAATAAAAATAAGCGAAAGCGCCGTTTTAATAGTTGTTTATTTTATTTATGGTTATGATTTTGATTACTTACCATTTAAATGTTGTACATATTTCATTTTAGTAGTTTCATAGATTGTTACACTGCCAAATGGCAAGTCGAATCTGAATTTTGTTTTCAAGCTGTGTGTTTAGAAATTATTCACATAGAATTCTGTGCAGCAATAATGTCCCGGATACAAAATTATACTTACTTGAATAGTGCCTGAACTGTTGTCTATATTACCAATCTATGTAAATTCAGTGCTAATGAATGAGCGAGAATATTTTCACGTAAGCAACTTTTGATAAATGACTTGTCACTGCTTGCTCCTGTGAAACACAAAAACAAGTTACTTCAGTTATTTAAACTTTATATTGTGTAAATTTTCTTAAACAATGCCTTTATGCAAAACATTGCGTGAGACTGGGAATTTGCCTCACATGGCAGAAATACTACCAAACGTATGCTGGGCATTCTTATTGCTGTAACATAAGATCCAAAATGTAATATGAATAATAAATCGGATACCTACTGCTGGTGTAACATTGTGTCGTGTTTCCTACGAAATGAGCGGCTAAGCTAACTTGACATCCGTTCAGTTTGTTAATAGTTGTAACTTGTAACACGTAATTATTTATGTGTGTGGGAAATTGGAAAGCTGATGGCCGCTGAGCGGCCATCACGCTCAGCTCAGTACACACTTGGCGATGAAACTTAACATATAGGTACTCGTAACATTAATCACTAGATACTTACGGATCTTTAGAATTTCTATAATCCGCCTGCGCAGTTAAGTTCGGATCGATTCCGAGTCCGTGCTAGTTAGGCAGGCTGACATAGCCGAGAGCTACCTACTTCTGAACTATACAAATATTTATATTCTCTCTAAATGCCTAGAAGTCAACTCAAAAAGCTCACTCAGCACTTCATAAGAAAAACATATAGAACAATAGCGTTGCCTCAGCGTGTCAACCACGCAAGCATTACTGACAGATGTCAAAAAGTTAATCATACTAACAAATACAAGTCATTGATGGCCACCGTGACCAAATCGTCTAGACCGGTCCTAAGCTTCTTAATGTTTACTACCAAGCCATAGAGTTTGATCACGATAATGTAGACGAGGATGTGAATCACGTTATTCCCATTTATGCGATGTTGAGCCTGTGTTGTTTACGGAAGTCCTACGGAAATGACGAGTGAGACACCAAATGCAGTTGGCATCAAGTGGCCTTTGCGATGTGCACCTGCCTTGTGTTAGTGTTACTCAGTACTATAAGTACAAGATCGAGTGCTCGATGCTCATTAGTATGCAGCACATGCAAGCGATCGGAATCATAATCGCAAACGTTTTATTGTCTGATTGAAGATCGGCCATGTGTGAATTTATGAGTTCACTATCCTAGCATACAATGTTTATACTAAGATCAGCAGCCAGTTTTATAGCTGTTCTCTACTTCGTTGGACGTTAGACCCAAAGCCAGGTGAATAGTAGCGATTGCTCTCGGTAGATACAGATGTGGAAGGTCAGTCGGCCCACGATATCAAAGCACCGAGGGGACTGAGAACGTTGTTTTGAAAAAGGCTATACATATTTCAATATCGCTTTGACCTATAAATAAGTAACTTTATCAGAAAAGTCTTCTATCGCCTCGCAAACATGCGCAGGAGTCAAGCAAAGGTAACGTTACCGACCCGTAGTTGACGCAAGTGATAAGTAGTCGTCTATTATTAGTTACTGTAAGTATGTATATGTGTACTTCAATTAAATTTTATCCCAAACTCTGTTTTGGGCATTGATACTTTTCTTTTTTATTTTTGACTCATAATTCCTTTCTACAATATACTGCGTTTAAGGTAAACCGCAGATACCTACAGTGTTATTGAAACAGGCGAGGTGCTTGCTTGCCTGTACCTAATGGCTACACGATTTAAAACCGAACTAAATGGAAGGACTACATAACTCTTTTTCATCTATGCTGAAAATTAAGGCAGAGCCTAATAAACCATTACACGACTACAAGGATTCAAGCAAACGGCCTTGAAGTAATCTTGCTGCAGCTAAAACATACACAAGTCAAGGCAATCCCAATATAAAACGTGCCGCTGCAATCACGACATTAACTTGACTGGCACGCGTATACGGTTCCGCGTTTTCGTTTTCTAGAGATATTTTAATTTCATTAAACGTTATTATTTATTTATTTACAATTTTCTAAAGTAGCATCATGGAGCAACCTATTGCGCAGAGATGAAGTTAAAGCGAACTAGAAAAAAAGGTCACGCCACTCCAGCTTTTTTCGGGGGGTTTTGCTAAAAATTCATTCATGAAGCTACTCACAGCTGGGTCAGAAAAGAACAATAAACAAACGATGAACAAAAAAAAGGTATCAGTCAACGAACTTTTACCAGCTGACATACAACAATAGATTCATGAATGAGTTATTTGCATAGAGTGATTCTAATTTATGGTTATTATTTAGTTTGATTGAAATTTATTTATTTTTTCAATTTATTAATTATTTTATCTTATTATATTTTTTTATGATTACTAGCGACTAGCACTAATCCTATCTGTCTTGTCTTTAATTAATGTCGCTATAGCGGCAGCATGTTGTATACCGACGGCGCGGCGTCGGAAAGAAAACTATTTTTAAAAATGCCCTTTCTCTCACCGAAATACTAAACTACATAAACTATTAGGTCACTCACAATTTCACAAACATATATTATGAAAATAGAAAAGTGTGAACCTGTGAACTTGGTTCACAATCACAATAGTATTGTTTCCAGCGTTAATAGTAAACTCTACTACGAGTTTAACGTAGAACACTTAATGGATTCTGGTTCTATCGATTTTCGTGGCCTAATTCTCTCCCGAGTACGTCTAGACTAGTTTGGGCGTGTTGGATTTGCGATTGCCGTACTTATAATTTAATTGAGTTAGCTAAATTGCATGAAGCACGGAAACTTGTCGCACTAGCAATTTTCCTGGTTAAAAAGTTATTTCTGGCCTAGTTATGTTGGTTTTATTAGGCGTTGTTAGGTCACTCCCATGTGCTTGATTTGTCACATCTGTGACATGGTTCTAGGCAAGCTGCTGCTTATATTTTAAATGTATGACACACTACTACAGATAAATCTTATTGATTGAAAGATACAGTGTCGCATAATTACAAAGTGCATAATTTGTGCCATGATAATTATAAATAAATAACATTTATTGCAGAATCACTTCCATATTTGTTAGTAACATTGTAAACTTATAAACGAGTGTTAGTAACATTTCTTCTTATTTTTTTTTTTTAATAAATATGTCAGATATAATTAACATAGGATTATTTATTTGAACAAACTTAAATATATCACCAGATAACCTCTTGTCATATTTTGCAAAAACAACATTATCCACTGAGTGATGGTTGGAAATAAACCTCTTCAGATAATTTCTTGTCATATTTTGCAAAAACAACATTACTTATCCACTGAGTGGTTGTTGGAAACAAGCCTCTTCAGATAACCTCTTGTCATATTTTGCAAAAACAACATTATCCACTGAGTGATGGTTGGAAATAAACCTCTTCAGATAACTTCTTGTCATATTTTGCAAAAACAACATTACTTATCCACTGAGTGGTTGTTGGAAACAAGCCTCTTCAGATAACCTCTTGTCATATTTTGCAAAAACAACATTATCCACTGAGTGGTTATTGGAAATAAGCCTCTTCAGATAACCCCTTGTCATATTTTGCATAAACAACATTATCCACTGAGTGATTGTTGGAAATAAACCTCTTCAGATAACTTCTTGTCATATTTTGCAAAAACAACATTACTTATCCACTGAGTGGTTGTTGGAAACAAGCCTCTTCAGATAACCTCTTGTCATTTTTTGCAAAAACAACATTATCCACTGAGTGGTTGTTGGAAATAAGCCTCTTCAGATAACCTCTTGTCATATTTTGCAAAAACAACATTATCCACTGAGTGATGGTTGGAAATAAACCTCTTCAGATAACTTCTTGTCATATTTTGCAAAAACAACATTACTTATCCACTGAGTGGTTGTTGGAAACAAGCCTCTTCAGATAACCTCTTGTCATATTTTGCAAAAACAACATTATCCACTGAGTGGTTGTTGGAAATAAACCTCTTGATACAAGCATGTTTATATTCAAAGCTGAATCAAAATAACTTCGGCTTTTGTTAAAAGCGCTCCTGGCCTTACACGTGAAATTTTGTGGAAAGCCAAGGACGATTTGAAATGGAGATGAGTTCATCATTTAACATTGACGTGCTTCCTCGATTTTAGAGTCGAATAATCAAATTATCTATTCTTCCAAGAAACTTGTCACTGTTGGAAGCAAAAATGTATACGTAGAGGTCAAATAACGCATAAATAAAAATCGCTACTTATGCCATTTTAATCTGCCGATGCTTCGGAAAATTTTCTTTGCAAACTAGTTTAATTGAAAACGAGGTCACTTAAAATAGTACGAGTAAGTATGTCGGCATTATCAAATGCAAAACGTCACAATATATTTCAGTGGCGCCCGACTGTGGGCGAAATATGTGGGCGGGGAATTGCACCACCGCCCACCACAGCTCCGACCAGAACACGAGGAATTTACAAGGAACCGAGTTTTTGCAATATACTGCGTCCAATGCTCCCCCCCTTTCATCTTGTGTCCATCTTACACTCTCAAAACCAGCATTCGATGCTGAAGTGAGCGAATCTTGTATCAAGTTCCAAGTATTTGTGTGAAAACCTATCTTGTACGATACTGAAAACACAGTTGTTCCATTATTGTTAGCGTCTGTCTGTTTTGTAGCTTTGTGTCATTGTGTCGGTTTGTCCGGTGTTTTTATCGCCACTAACGAACTAAGCTGGGATTGGACCAGCATTGTGACTAAAAACTTGTTCAACAACTTTGCAAGGATTTCGGCAAAGCTTCTTTAATTAATTATTAGTGTCGCTGTTTTTTAGTTTTTTAATGCATTTGGGTTGACATTTTGTTCAAGATAAGCTATTTGATATTGTTATTAAAGCAGGTGTGCTATGATAATTGAAACTATCAGAAAAAAAACATCATCTGCTTTGTACTGTTCTTTTGCATGTATGTTGTTACCTATTATTTAAATTACTAATGCCCATTTTCACCAACCTGAAGTGACAATTAAATGAATCCCTAATTAAAAGTGCACTGTCAAGTGGATTCAGCGTCTCTTAGGGTTGGTGAAAACGGGCATAAGTCTAACGAATTGAGCCTAGAAACTGGCAACGTTGAGATCGTTTTATTAGCAGTTGTGAGCCATGTGAGCGAAAGGCAATAAAAATATTTTCGTTATCGGTCTCATTGTACTATGCAACGGCTAGTCTCCATAGCGACTGCGATTTCCACATTTATACCTCCTCGACCTTCTGCAGCCCTGATAACGATTAACATAGCCATAATTTAACACGACGTATTATGTGACTGAGTTGGAACTAATTCGCCAACTAGTGATCGGTGAAAAGAAATGAAAATGTAAACTAATTGCCACCCAAAAAGTTGAACAATGTAACTGTTATCCTATCCAAAGTAGAATCCATTGAAAGAATTAAAAAAGCAGGAGTTTGGATTTGCAATCCTTAAGGATAAAGACCAACGCAAACGGAGAAAATGTCTCACGAAAAAATCGCCGGCTTATTATATCTTCATATATTATATTATATTTAATCCATTGCCGATTCCCGGCCACCGTAGACGCGGGCTTGCGGACGACGAGTAATGGGTAGCTCGCCGTCCGGTAAGGACCAGGCCCGGGTCGACGGCGCGTTGTGTTCCACGCGCGCCTCAGAGATGTCAGCAGTGACGGGGTCCAATAGGGCCGATGCCGCCGAGGTCGCGGGTTGTTCGAAAGAGATAGCGTGGCCCTGGCACAGTCAACTGAAGGAACACGGGTGGGTTTTAGTCAGTAAAAGTCTGACACGCCATCCCGCTCCGCCCAGAGCGGGAGAAGTCATTCGATGATTTCCCATCCACAAAAAAAAAAGGCCCTGCCTCGATGATATAATGACTATTTCAGCAAGTATTTTAAGAAGAACAAATGCTACACCGACCTCAAACATGTTATAATAAGGGCAGAAGGATGATGATCAACAAGTATTTTGCTACTATCCAGTAGCCACCAAGTAACGCAAGTAATGAAAGCCATGATACGCTTTAATCGACAATAAACGCTATGGGCCGAGTCTGTCGACAATCGCAGGAAATGTTCGCCATTGATTTTTCTTCACGCTACTTCTTATCGTCGTTTCTGTATGTGTGTCGTATTAACATTCTTTCGGTGTTGTATAACTTCACCTTGACACTCTCTCTGCACCTGTTTGATAACACACTTTTCTTCTCAAATTGATTAATCCTTTAGTTTTGTCGATGTTGCAAGAGGTACAATTGATTGCATTGTTAAGTAAAGCTCAACCAAAATGCGCAAGTATGCTAAATAAGAAAGTGACAAAAATTGTGAGATCATTGATTAAATTCTTCACTTGACTTTTATTGATATTATCAGCAGTCGCTGTTGGCTACTTTTACTTGCATACCTTTAGCCTTTACATGGACATGGGTGCTATAAAAATGTTACCAAGGTTTTACTTTATCGTCTTGTAAATTATTTGAACGTTTCTTTAAAAAAGTTGGCCATAGCTACAATTAATATTATGCAGTATCCATTTACGTCCCTTCCGAAACGTCCGTCATTAAGTTCCATAATTTTAATTGCCCGGTTATATCTTAAATTTTCCACTAGTTACAGGGTTTATGTTGTTTTGGTCAGCAAGAAACTGCTTTTGTAGTCTTACAAGTATGTTTTATGACCGGTAATATATGTATAACTGAACGTGACGGTTGGGCTGCATGCATACGAAATGAAATGTTAAAACTTTTTTTGAGGAAATTTGCCTAAGATTTTGTAAAGGTTTCTTAAGTAAGTTAACAACAAAGATGATCTACAACTTGATGATTAGTTAGTAAATAAAATAATTTACACAATATCGTGATCGCCTAGTACATTATCATTGTTAGCTTCCAACTCTTGAGTAGTAGGACTCTTACTATGTTTACCTGCTGTCGACACAGATTTTATTTATGCAACTTGTTATTTTTCTATACTCCGATAACAACCTTCAATAGAGTTATTTTATTTATTTTGCTTATTTTTATCTAGCCGTGCTCTAAAGTCATTACTTAATGTAGGTTTATTTTGACTTCATCATGCAGCTCTCCGGTAGCATCACGTCATCCACCATGATAGACGTAATGTCATCCTTCGACATGTAAACAAGAAATCTCGTATTTGAATCTAATGCATTTTTGTTTACTTTTTCTTCCATTCAAATTACAAATTCAAATATTGGTATATATTCTGAACTGGATACATCATCATACAATCAGAAATTCATATCCTTGTCACGATTGAGACTCGTGAAGTTATTGCTGTCTGGATTTTCCGTCGTCAACTAGCCAACTACCTATTCTGATGATAATTGAAATAAAATTAATTGAAAACTGAAACCATCACTTTGTTTTTCAACTGATTCTTCGATTCATGTCGTCATCGGAGACGAATTTTGGTAAAAATCCTAAAAATTTGTTTGATTATCTAATGTGCGTTTCACGAAAGAATTCCCTTCTCCGTAATGTTGGCACCATTGCTTTTCATGGAAGGAATGGTTTTTGCAAACTCAAGGTGCTTAAGCCTCAAGTTTTTCAAATGACTGTAAGCTAATTATGTATTAGAATAGAATAGAAATTTCTTTATTCGAGTAACCAAGACTCAATAAGATTGTTAGTAAAACTTACGACTATGTTAGTAAACACAGACACTAAACAAAAAACAAGGAAACAAAAATAAATAACGATTGGTCACTGTTGCGACATCCCATGAGAGACGGCACAACAGTGACCCACGTATACATACAGTCCAGGCGACTCGCAACCATGCTTAAGACACTGAATACAGTGTTGTGCCGTAAAACAATATTAAAAGAAATACCTTTTAATATTTTTTTTTTCTTTTTATTAGTGTCAAACCAAATAGTTATTTAAATAGTTTTAACTATTATAATTTGTGTAATATGTTTCTACTTGTATGCTCACAATATAAATTCTAATAGAAGGCTAAACGCGAAGACTTGTAACTGGCTTTCTGTTGACTATTGTTTCCGTTTTTGTTGTTAAGTTTTTTTTAGCTGTAAGTCTTCCATGTTGAAATAAATAAACAATTCTTCAATGAAAAGCAATGGTGCCAAACTGCCAATATTACGGCGAAGGGAATTCTTTCGTAAAATGCACTTTACATTGTTCAAGTCTTCAATTTAATTTTGCTAAGAATTTCCTCTTATGTATAAACCGCAGACTGCAAATATCTTTGTGTTCATATGAACGTGTAACATGTTTACAAGACAATATTAGCCAATCATTAATGTGATAAAAAAAAAACGCCAGCCTTGACGGGAGTAACGCAAAAACTGTTAATGGAAGCGACTCGCATCCCACGATAATTATAAAGTACCATCGGGGTATAGTATAACGAGTTTGTGTGAAAACTTGATGCTCGCATAATCGCCGACGCAAGTGTTGTATCGAGGTTTTTGTTGCGAAGGACGGTACGGCGGCGGCGCGGCTGTACGCACGCGCCTGCTGACGTTGCACAATTCACGACGGGCCTCTACTAGCGAACTAGAGACGCGGTTCAGACGCCGCCTGCCCTCCCCCCGCCCCCCATGCACGTCGCGCGCCGGCACGCCGAGCTTCCCCCCCCAGCACCACACCCGTCCGTCAGCGCGCCTTAGTTGCCCCGCAGCTGCCGCGCGCGTCCGTCGCATACTCCATGCGACCCCGCTATCCTTCTACCGTAATATGGATATACAGCAAATCCGCGTTCTTATCAACATCCAGTTCGCTTATTTGTGGTTCTGCGAAGTCTTTGACAAATATAAATGGATTATATTGTAAAGTGCCACAAGAAACTATTAGTTTTTTAAGGTCCGCATTGGAATTTGTATTACTTATGGCAAACCGTAGCGCGCCGACGTGTTCGGCACATGGCTTCATAATAATATGGTGCTTGCGGAAATTACGTCAGGATTTACAAATGTCTGTGTGGCGGTAAAGCGAGAGTGTAAATATTGTGTCTGATATAGTCAGAAATACTTCTTTTAATTACATTCAAGGATTGAATGCGTCGCAGCATGGCGTAGGTACTCGTGGCGTCCACGTTACATTATGGCGGGTTTTCGCTTTCTGACAAGGCTGTACGTATATTCGTATATAAGAATCTTTTATTTAAGTATACAATTTCCACCAAAAAAATTGCCAACCTGAAAGGAGATATATGATGAATACAATGATTATTATACAGTTTAGTAAAAATGTTTAGGTTGTGTGACATATGTTTTCAAAAGTCGAAGTGGTTTAGTTGTGTTTAGTGGCTAGAATTCATTTAGCAAAAAGAACATTATTTATTGCTTTGTTCAGATTTCAAAGTACGATTTCGACCGAGGTCACTGGCTCAAGAAAACGTTGGCTAATCATTTCGCACCACTGAATGAATCGCACGAATCTATTCAATACAACCAGTATCAAGCTTCTTCTAGCCTTATTTATAGGACTACTAAATTTTATAGGACTGACTTTACGTTTTTAATTGGCATTTGTTTTTAGTACAGTATCTCTCAAAGTACAGTGTCTCTCAAATATCCTCCCTATAAAACACTTTTGAATAACTTGGCATCGAATCCAAATTTGTGTTTTCGTTCTAAAATGGCGGGTGAATTCCGCAGTCATTCTGCAGAACGGCACTTGTGTGAGTCTTAAAACTGTGCATGTGTGCGCATAGTCACAGCAGTGCAACGTGGCTGCAACTACTACTAATACTAACGAATAGGGTACTACTGTAGGCGTAGTCAGAGACATTCTCCGATTGCTGACTTTCTGGTACTTGAACTCTATCTCAAATTTTCATGTTTTAAATAGGTGCAGAAATTATTCAATAGGTGTGGATATATTTTTCGAAGTGAGTCTCACTTATTGTATAGTAGCTAAACAAACTTAAGTTCGTTTACCCGCAATAACGAGGATATGTTAATCATTCATGACACGCGAAATATTCTAATTAAGTTAATTAGTATAGATACGATACGCGACTAGCGTGACACTTTGTGGACTGACATCTGAAACTTGTTAATGCCAGACCATTCTCTTCCGATTCTTTGAATAAAAAAAAAGAAAATGATATATATCATTGGGGTAGTTTTTGAAATTAGAAATAACGGTGTAGGAGGGACTGTCCAGAAAAATATATATTATATTTCGGGGTTGACGAGACGTCACTGCAATATTGGAAAGGTTATGCAACGGGAGATTACCACGTGGCACTAGCCTTCGTTCTGCGCATGCCTGGGTGATAGATCCATGACATTGCAACTATATTCTAGACATAGAATAAGAAGCATTCTGGATGCTCTGTGTCGGTTTATTATTTTTCGTTACTTTTTCATTAAGGCAATTTTCATTCAGGGTTTGGATCTGCTCTCTTAGAGTTTATTTCTTAAATGACTTTCTAGTTTGCGACACAGTCTGGTCACAAAAACACAATATCTTTTTTCTGGGCCCTGTTAAGTCCTGTAACAATCTTGGAATCCTCTTTCTCCTTTGGATTTATTGGTTATGAATCCAATTAAAAATGTATGGAGTAGCCACGTGGATGTAGACTCCATTGCGCAAGTCCACAACCTCGTCTCAGCTGTGTTCTGAGAAAATCGTTACCATCGTCCAACGCACCCACTTTCCGTCACGTGGATCGTCGAAAAATCTCACTGTTTTTTTTAAAGAATTCTCTTTTCATTGCTCCTACATCTTTCGTTTCAATTAATACTGCTCCCTATTTATGTTATGGTGTCAAGCTTTACTAACTGTGATTGTTTTCCTTTATTTATCTCGTTTCTTTCCAACATATTATGTTACACTTTTATTAATAGTTCTATACCTAGATTAAATTACAAAACGAATTATGTATACAAAACATTTGGGAATCATAATAAGTTTATCAATCCAAGCCCATGTGTGCTCCAATTAAGCTTGAGATTATTAATGTTGTAATCGCTGATACGATAAAAGGTTTTATTTGTATATTGTATGATAGATACGACTTGACATCTTTTAATTTGGTAAAACGTACAAAAATTACGTTTTGAAATTCAATTCGAACCTAAGTTTCTACAGAATTCTATAAAAACTATGGCAAAGGACCATTACTTGAAAAATAAACTTTCATCGTTTGTTATAATTATTATAATTTATAACCTCTTTCGCTTCAATGGTCTGATAATTTGGTAAGAAATCATGATAAATGTACTTCTTTTAAGGTATTCTGAGGCGTTAATTAATATTTTTAATCACTTCTGAGTATCGTCTGCAAGTTGGTCTCCAACTTCAATCGTAAAGTTCATCGTTTTATCGTTATGTTTTTAGGTCGTGGTCGCCACGAACACATAGCGTGCTTCATTTCAGATATTTTTATTACCATCTTCTTCCTCTATTGCTAGACGTCAATTATTTTTTTTAATGATCCATGAAGTTTTTGTTATTCATAATCCTTCTATATTCATGAGACTTTGTTATTAAACTGCATAAGTAGTGCCAAGAGCCAAGACGTGTCTACCCGACCTTTTTCAAGTTTCACGTGACTTATTTCCATTTCAGTATACCTACATACTGAAATGGAAATAAGTCACTACTCGTGCATTTGCCTTTCGCTTGTGATCTTTGTGTCTGCCAAGTCGACTTTCTCTCCCGATGCATCCAAACCTATAAATTTTCCGTAGATATAATCAATTGTAAACATAGTAAGTAGTAGACCAACAAATTCTAGAAAACGAAATTTTAAACCTCAATAAAACACCGTCAAACATTCCTGCGTCGTACTAACCGTAGTGTGATCCTGGGGAAACCCAGAAGAAAGTATGTCATCACAAAGGATTTTAAAATACACATTTGAATGCGGAGGCAATGCACAGTAGATAATGCAATCATACGCGCTTGGAAGCACCGTTTGTTCTCATTCTATTTATATTTAGATTTTAAGTTTGTCTTGTTTTGAGAGTGCGACCTTGATCGGTCATGTCTAGACGACCTTGCTGTTAGTGGAGAATGTCAGTTCTACGTCCGCTTCAATTAATGCCACAAGTATTATATTAACACGTTTAATGCCATTTACAGAGAGTCAACTTTCACAGTCGCTAACTCAGTAAGAACTTATCTACAATCTTGTTGCATCACGGAAGCGTTTGCATCTAACACGGAAGCCCCTCGTCTTTCCAAGTCTTAACCTCTGTATAGGTATAATAAATTAAATATTCAGCCGCTTCCAAGATTTACGTAATTAACTTAGGTTATTTTTGCCCTCTTCATCATTATCGTCTCGATTAAATCTCCTTAGTCTAAGATTAAAAACTTTGTGATATTATTTGCCATTCACAAACATTTGAATTCAATGCTTTCCTCATAATGCACTTGAAATGATGACTCTATTTGCAAATTGAAATACCGGCATAACGTAATTGGGCTCATTGTCTGAAGATTTAAACTTCCGTTCAATACATTGTGCAAATTGCAGCGTAATGCCGACGGGGTCTTTTATTTTTCTCTCGTTTTATTTATAGTCCTTTGTTGTGCTCTTACTAGTGTTTGGTTTGTGTACATAGTAATTGCGTTTACAGCGATTCATCGACGTGCACAGGTGAAGGTCATGGTCGAGCTCGGCGCCTGGACGCGGCGCTCAGTTGCTCACATGACTTGTTGTTTGTATGTGCCGCGTTCACGACGCGGACGGCGTGTTCGAACGCGATTGGTCGGCTTTCACGAACCTCGTTACATAAATGCTAGTATCTCCGCTCCTAGTGCGAGTGACAAGCTATATGCACATGGTCGTAGTATCTTAATAACCATATTAAGATGCTTGCTTTTGTAACCAACTATTACACAAAAACGTATTTACTATGTATGCGTAAAATGCATGGTTTATTCAAAGCGTTTTACTGTTTACAAACCTTAGAACCAATAAAATTGATTGAACTTCATTCAGTTTTTCCGTTCTATTCCTAGAAACCATGCGTGTTTGTTCATTGATAAGTCTTCCGCGATTATAATAGATTTATTTATAAAAATAGACGTAATGTTCTTTAAAGAATTTAACATGTTCGACGACCTAGAAGGTATTGTCATGAAACCTGAAGAGTTCCTTATCCAGATGTTTTTTCAGCTGCCGTCGCATTGGAATGTGACAAGTGTACGGCAAGGTCGTGTTTATAGGCCGCCTGGGAAAGACCTCGCTCTTATAATTTGAGTCATATGGTCGGATCTACATTCGGGTGAATCACAATGGATATAATTATGTTTGTTTGTACCAGCCCGGCTTTTTCAACGATGACTAATCATTGTTTGGTATCTCGATGTTTGGGGTGTATTGTGGTATTGAATATTATAATTTACTCAATAGTTGTTATCTGTGTTTATCTTTTTAATATTGGTTCTTTCATTATGTATTCCATCTTCGTATGGAACTTGATAGTTTCTTGTATCTTGTCTAATTAGAATGCAAATGAATGTAATGAACTTATTGAAATCTTGCACGTTCTCTGGACCTCTTGAAAGTTCAGGGCGGTTAAGCTTAATTGAAGCAATAGAATGGAAAGCGTTGCTGCAGTCACGTCTTTCCTTGTTCTCTAAACATTTGGATCAGGTTCACGTTATTATAAAACTTTCTTAGCTGCCCCAATAGGTTATCTGTCAACAAGAGCTTTCTTCGCAGTTTACTTTAGCCTCAGTTTTCACAGCTCTTGCAATACTGTTTGGAAACTACTTCAATAATTGCAAAGCGTTAACTGAGAGGTTCCAACTGTCTAACAACCTACTCTAACTTATTTTTGTATTCGTGTCTTCGTTTTCAGGATATCTAATCTGCTTAAAAGCCTTGACATTTATTTTAATGTCATTTGGACAGTTCCGTACGTTTAATCTTTAATAATGAGATAGGTACTGGTCTTTCTGTACAAAAATGCATACTAAATTCTGTTAATGTCATAAAAATGCTGAGAAAATCTCGACTGTCAGTTCCTGATATAGTTTATATAGTGGTTACTGGTTATGCTGCAATAAACCATAAATAACTATTTTACGGTTCGCTTGTGTTGTATCGAGACTAGATTTCTAGCCGTAAGCACTTGGGGAAAGGTGAATAATGTAGCCCCATTGAATAAGGTCCGTGCTTTGTCCTTGGACAGATTAAGGTGAAAATTGACTTGATTTATTCCCCTTGTATCGAATCCGATAATGATAGTTTAAGTGTCGTTCTAACCGACAACTTTCTGCAGTTGATATTGAGCGCAAAATGGATATAATTTACACCTTGCCGGTAATGTACAGATTTGAATTTAACTGCAAAGGTAAGTGTAAAAGTGCTAGCTTAACTGCTGTCTTATTACTTTATTAGTGAATAGTGAGTTATAAGAAGATTGGAATTATTTCTTGTACGATACTGTTTACTTCAAGTCACTGTAGCTCTTACAGCTGCTGCTGAACATATATTTTTTCCGAACGATTTACTCTTTGCTTGAAGTAAATAATTGTACGCTTGTTGTTCAGTGTTTCACCAGATGTTTTATAGAAGCTATGGTGTGTATCTGGATTTTTTGGAATGTAGCTGTCTGCTACCGCCTAAGGGAACACAATATTTGATTAGAGTTCAGACAGAACAAAAATTGCTGATATTCTGTAGAAAATAAATAATGAAATTAGGATGAATGGGGAGCTGTCTTCAGAATACAAAAATCAAGCCTGCCTTAGGCACTTACTTCGTGCTTGAAGCAAGAGACAAATAAATCTTCATCGTCTTTTATGACAGCTACAGGAGGAAATGTAATATAAGCCCTAACTGCAAACTGGAAACGGCATCGCTGGCTGCGAATAATTGCAAATAATGAGAAGCTTTTACTTGAGAGTACCCCCCACTGCGAGAGAAATGACACGACGATTATGAATGCTCTATGCTAAGGTGATAATTCACCACCAAATGGGCCATAATACGTCTAGATAGACTATTCACTGAGAAAATTAATTGCCTAGATAATGTAAATAAATACAGCGTACCGGAACGATCTCGTGTTTCATTCCATTTATGTCTAGTGTTAACACTTGACACTTTTATTTCTTCTTGGCAAAGCAATAGAATAACATTACCTTTAATAGCTTTTGATATATTGACTATTTTACTAGACGAAAACGGCTATGAAGCTGACGTCAATATAATAAAACGAACGGTAATTCAAGGAATGGGTCATTGTAATATTATTGGTTCTTTAACAGTAAATTGAAGTCATAATTTCTCTTCAAAATGACACGTAATTACTAAGTAATAGTATTTCTTTCGACTTAGATAAATGTAATGAACGTAATATATTGTGCTATAATTGCAAAATAGAGTTCTTATCCTTCTTAATACCTATTAATAAGTCCATTTACCGCGGTAAACAACTGTCAAGGATGTTTATCATTTTTTCTAACAACCGGCTTGACTCGATTTAGCCAATAATAACCGTTTGTTTGTCTTGTACGACGCGCCTGATTGGACAGAGTTGACACTTGATTGAAATTTAACACTTAAGCACGCGATACTTGGCTATTTGAGCCGTTGGAATTGAAACATTGCGCAAAATCTTCGCCACAAGCAGCCAGAAACATTGCACAAAGCAAGTCTACACACAATTTGAAGTGAATCTAAATATACATTTTGCAAGTCACTTCGAAGGAGCTTGTGTAAATGTATAGATACTAAGAGTACCGAATGCTTGTCATCACATTTCGTGAGTTGTGAATTGTGACGAATGATTGCCGCGGTCCGTGTCCAATGAAAGGTCCAATCAATTTGATCATCCATCAGTGGACTGTGTGAATGTGCGAGAAGGTCGTCAATGATATAAACAGCTTCTTTCTGATGTCCTACTCGCTTGTATTTGTGTTTATTTGTCATTTATTTCTTATATCGTACCTGGAAAACACGATATGATCAACTATTTGAGTCTGTTCACATGGTTTTCTCTTCAATCTTGTCGCTATTTTCATATCCTCGACGCGGTTTGGCGGAAGCAGACCTTGGCCCACTAAATAAATCTGCCTAGCCTTTTCCCAACTATGTTGGGGTCGGTTTCCAGTCTAACCGGATGCTGCTGAATACCAGTATTTTGGCCCACTAATAACGAATACTTTGTAATAGAATGACTTGGGATCTTTCTTACGATAAATATTTCCATGTAACATTCCATTATCGTATAGTCTTGTCATACTACTTCCTTGTTTTCTTTCTGAGTTAATTATCACATTTTGTTTTTTTCTTAAAGTCCGTTGAATGATAGGCAGTTCCTTGTTCTTGAGTTTCTAGTTTTGCAGCTTTCGCTCCTCAGACATCTGATATTGTATATATCAGTTATTATTTCCTACGTTTTTCTGGTTGCAAAAATATACATGTTACGCAGTTACGCAAGTACAAAACTGGTTGTCAATTCGAACGTAGTGGATCATGTTACCTCCAACCGTAAAACAGACCGCAACAAAAATATCTTTACATACATCCAAGTTTTCCGACTTAAAATACCCTGTGTTATGTAAGGCGTAAGAGTGGATTTCGTGCGAAAATTTAATTGGTTTGGTGTAAAAACATGTTTGTCGTAAGTAACATGAGATTGCTGGCGAGCGGCGACAACTACGCTAGTTTGCGGTCCAGAAATATGATACGCGGCCGCTTTGCTCACGTCTTTCTATTGATTTAATTATAATGCTCTTGTTAATTCTCTGTATTTTCCTTCTTAAACCGTTGATTTTCGAAATTACATGATGCCCTTGGTAAAGATCCCTCATTTCATCACACAAGGTTCAATCGCGCAAGAATGTTTGGCTGCGTTTACAAATATATCATTTTTTAATTACTACATACGGAAAGTGTCGATAAATGTTTTTATTGACCTCACTTTAGTGTTTTGTAATCACTGACAGCGCAAGCTTACTTCTTCAGTTGAATTATACACGCAATTTGATGTTGTAATTCGCGCAAGAAATTCGTATTGTTCAGTAAAAAAAACTAATCTTGGAATAATTGCTGTTAGTCTTTCAAAAGGCCTTGCTGAAGTAGGTATTTAGGTTCTTTTAATTGAATTCACAAAGATCTATTATCTTAGATTCGTGTCGTTGAGCGTGATTTACATTTTCATTGATACTTTTTTCAATAGAACATGTTTTTTGCCTTTTTAACAATTGCTATTGTTGTCGTCTACGTCGATACTTTTAAATTTTGAATGTTATCAGGACAATATAGTTTTACAGATGTGTCTATCAATCTGTAGGCGCCCGCCGGTGACCGCATTCTTTACGTCGTCGCAGCGCAGCGTAGGTATTGAAAGTGGAGCAAGCATCCGTTCAACGTTTATAAGACATATTATATTTGAAAAGGGCTATATATATATATATGTATGCAAAAGGAAATTCGATATTGTGCAGTTTTCGATTTAAATGATAATATTTGTTGACATTTATCAGATTTACGTACTTGTACTATATACAACAATGGAAGCGAAGGAAAAGGTGATTACCCTTATTGAATGGAAATCAAGTGTCCAGTGTTAAAACTGTCATGTATATTGATGTATTTAGATGTGCAGCATCAAACTCTAGTTATAGCAAAAATATATAATAGAATTTGAATTGTTTTGTCAATAAACGTCTTTCTATTGCTGTTTTCTCATAGATGTATTTTTAAACATAGTGGGATCCAAAAGCCTCTTTGTTAGTATATTCCATAAGCCACACGTTTTCACGGTTCCAACAACTTTACCTTTCTTTTATATCTTCACATTACTTTTTATAATTTTAATCAGCATCAGCAGACGGATTAGAAAGTGTGTCCTGTCTAGTCCTTATGTGAGTACCTACTCAAATTCTTTTTTTTTTACGTTTGCCATCCCCTGAATTTTTTGTTATTTCAGTATTGTGGTTTGTGTAATACATTCTTATTTTTGGTACTTACATTCTTTGCTGGTCAGGAATGTATACTAGTGACAAACAGCTAAACAAATATTTGGATTTGGAACAGCTTATGTGCCTAGTTTGTGGAAAATGCCCATTCTAGAATTGACACAAGTAGTTATTTGAATGGATGATCCCATATCCCTCGGGGTCAATGAACCAAATCGACTTTGAATTGTATCAATAAAGCATGCGTTATTTGCTCACGATAACAATATTCAATGACAATAAACAAAAGATACTTGGAACAATAAGAAAAGCAAGTGTTTTGGTTTGAGATAATCAAGCAACTCGAATCTGTCTGTCAGCTTTTAAAATACGATTTGTTACGACTTTACCGAGTGGACAATATGGGTGATAGTTTGACTACATGCAGTGTCTACATGCTTTGTTGCAAAATCTTTAATACTTGGATGATATAATATTCCACAAGCGTATTTCTGATTTTCGTTTTGAATATTAAAATAGTTTTTAGAAGAATCTATATTGATGACGTGAGAGTATTTAGTAACCTTTTAATGGTTATTTCGGTCATGTCTTTTAGTATTATCAAGAAGAGCTGAAAGTCCTTCAGTTAAAGTTTATTTAATTATATTCATTTACCAAGAAATAACAATCTCGCATTACAACACAGACAGTTTTCTATAAACAAGCGCCACATTATTATGAGTGACGTCAATTGAACCTTCATACCAGCACGATCGGACGCATGACCTAAAATATGTGTGCCTATCATACAGTTATTAATTACTAAGTTTATGACACTACTATTAGCGGTAAACAAGGATGGATTCAAATTTTACTTGGCGACCTCTTAAACTATTGTGAGCTCCTGGTACAAATTTTTTTGGACACCACTTCTTTCATGTTCTCCAAGATGAGCAATGAGCATATTTATTATACAGGCTGACTTTAGGAAATTTTCCAGCTCGATTTTTAAAATATCAAAAATAATCGCAATTTCAGTTTGGTTTGGTCCAATAAATCTATATTCAAGAATACTTTGGCCCACTGAGAAATTGCCAATGAATTGAAGTATTTGAACAATTTATAAGCTAGAAGCCAAGTTTATAAAATATTATTAGCTCATGATTAAACAAAACAAATGTCTTTGTCTTCCAAGAACACTTATCTTAGGGAATACCTAAAGACAAACGAATTGTCAAGTCACTCCGGAATTTCCTTTAATAGGTTTCTTATCAACATAACAACTGTCTATTGGTGATAAATAGTTAAAATCTACACAATTATATGTCGCATTTTTGTGGCTGATATAAAAATGCCTCAATCAATCTTCCTAGCCTTTTCCCAATTGTGTTAGGGTCGGCTTCCAGTCTTACCAGATGTAGCTGAATACCAGTGTTTTACAAGGAGCGACTGCCCATCTATCTGTCCTCCACAACCCAGTTTCTGGGTAACAATACCTCTTGGGACCGGTTGTCAGACTTTTGGGCTTCTGACTACCCGTAACGACTGTCAAAGATCTACGAATGACAGCCGGGACCAACGGCTTAACGTGCCAATGAAAATTGCTGTTGTCCAATTTTGTGTTTGTAGATTCGGCAGCTCTGCGCTACCGTTGACCTTTCCAATAACACTCGTCGCATTACATAAAGTGTTCTTAGGTATTTAAATTATTGCATATATTATCAAAAGTGCATTTCGTTACTATGTCATTTTATCTGTAATAATAATTTTATCCGCTATAACGTAACGTAATGATCGTTGAGCGCCATATTACGTATTAAGTTGCCAGGCAATATTAAATGTTTTTTGAAATATTCTCGGTGTTACAAACGGTTTACGTTTATATAAGGCTCATTGGTTAATAAAACAATGTGTACCAGTAGCAAAGTGTTCGTCAAGCTCTTGCTATCTACGTAAGTGTTAGTAGCTCGGTGGTGTATCATAAAATTATCCTCAAAGATATTTTTTGTCACTTTTCCAAGATAAGCAGTGTTCACGCCCGTACATTTGCTGGTGGCCTTTAAACAGCTGTATCGTACCGATAAGCGACCGAAAAGGCCTCGTTTTCAGTTGCGTTAGTAGTGTCAAAAACGATGACAACATAAAATATAACCAAATAACACCATTTTTACCAGACAAGTGTGTGGTCGAACGGTGCAAATGTGAATTTATATTTATACAAGTGTAGTGAATGTATAGCTTATTTATTATTTAACATAATATCCAGATATATGAGGACCCAAAACATGGAACGTTACAAATCGGATGCGTTACGATGGCGTGCTTCCTACTACAGTGATTTAAATTTAAACTAGTGCATAGTGGTCGTAAAGTCTGATCTGTTAGACTGCGTTAAATTATTTATTAGTTAGTGTTTATATCGTGTGGATTATGCTGATCAATACGTTTTTGGACACGGAGGATTTCGTGCACTTGTATTATCCAGAGGATGAGCCTGCGGCCGTGCAGGGCTGTGGAGCCGGCGCGCGCATGGCCTCCAAGTACCCGCCGAGACCGCCCTCGCCAGAATACTCACAGGTTTGTAGCAGATACACCTCCTCCTTTTTATGGAAGCCTGATAAATTATTGGTTAGGCGCCAAAATTGTCCGACACATGTTCGGGAAGAAGTAAAATCGTTTTCTTAGAGAAATATTGAGATTATTGAGGAGAATAAAGACAGAAAAACAATACATTAGCTCATACCTAATCATCATTTCCTTAAAGTACATATTTATTGTTTTGCAAAAGTAATTTGAACCTAAGTACCTACCTATAAACAATAATTTATTTTATTACATTACTATTAGAAATATTCTCAGCTATGTTATGGATACTTGTTGTGAAAACTTATTATTGACCCGACAGTTACACAAGAATATGGAAATTAATACTTAAAATAAAATATCTCTTGAATATCGTCTTGCAATAACTCGATACTTCCTAGTGGGCGCCACGGCAAAAAGTTTAGAAAAAAATCTACGCTACGACGAAGTACTTTGTCATGCAAAGCAGTTAGTTTAAATATTAACAATGCGGGGAAAGTAACGGTATACGACGAGTCCTTCACCTTGAGACTAATAATTCTGTGAATACGTTGACTCCCCCCCCCTCCCCCCCCCCCCCTCACGTCCGTTCATTCAGCGGGGGGAGGAAGGACGATAGTACTATCAACCTATGATTACTTGCAGGGCTTCACGCTGAGTAATTGGAACTTTTCGAAGTAATTAACGTCCGTACTTCGAAATAAGCTTTTGTATTCTATTTATGACTTTCCTATACTTTATTAAGACCGGAGCAAGTTATAAGTTCCTTGGACAACAGTGAATGTGAATGGATTTTAGAAGCGTTGAATGAGGGTCTTTCTTTATGGATTTTTTGTTTGTAAAATTGTCTTTTGAAGCTTTGAGATGTCTTAACACTCGCGACAGTTATTGTGCTTGCATTGTAATTTTCTAGTGTTACGGCGGTAAATTGCGGCGAACAGTTGGACGCTATTTTTTTGTCGAGTACACAGCTTTGCTGTCTATCTAGACATATTTATATCTTTGTTTTGAAGCTATAAGACGGTTTAGTTTAGTTTTGATTTTGTGATCAACCTGTCTTGTGGATGACTGTGTAAAGATGAATAAGATGATAAAAACAACTAGGTATGATTGCATTTCCACCGAAAACAATCACAATATAATTATTTACTTACAATCAACAATATCTTGAGTCATTCACTAAAAATGAAAATATTTCAAATTTTGTTTACCTACATTGTGAACAAAATAACACCCACTGTGTGCTTCCATTGTTTGTTTGGACAATAATTTCTACTTGCAACCCATCTGCATCAGTCTGAATTAAAAGTTTCCTTTCGTAAGACGCAGGCAAAATCGTAATTTATCAATTGAAGCTAATGGTAGGGTATGAGTAGTAATGGTCGGTACAAAGTCAAATGCACCGTAATGAGCCACACTCGTGACTCATTCGTTTACAAAACATGTTCCCTCGCTCGCATGTTCCTGTCACTGTTGAACACATGTTGTGTTGTGGTGATATCCTAATTTGGACTCTGTTAATTAGTATTTCACGGTCTGACTTAAAAATTGTCTTACAACTCGATGCTGTAAAAAAGAACTCGTGTATTCCAAAAGTATTTGATACGAGTACAGTGAGTGATAAAATGTTGATTATAATAATTATGTATTACGAAATGTGTGGCTAGTAGTTAATTTTAGATCTGCATAACTTAAAATGTTATTGAACATCTTGCCAAGCAATTTGTCATTACGTCATTGACGTCACAGATGCATTCAACTAGGATCACATGAGCACAAACAGATAATACTGCCCATAGTTGCACACGCCGGAAGTTTTTTAAGCCATTGTTGTTTGTAATGAAGAGTGACACACAAAACTCTGCAGATCACTCCTCTGCCTGCGGCTATATTATTATACAGCTACTAGGTACGCATGCATCATCTATTCTCGTCACGTGTTTCAATACTTTGTATTTTGTACCAGGAATTCATAACATATCTACAAAATGTCTGTACTAAACTAAACCTTGAATGGACCTTTCAATGCAACGGCCTCGAGCAGGGTTGAATGACACGAATGATTGAGTGAATGGATAATGAACGCTCCTTTCATTCATTCACTATTAAAACCTTATTTCAACGTACTCTACTACAAACTTGTGAAGTTGCGAACACGTTTAAAACAAAGAGATGACGATTAAATATACTCGAATTTGTCAATTTAGTGGTCTGAATTAGGTAATAAACATTTTTATTCCGTCTTGCGCTTTTGTTTCACACACTACTACACGTAATGTTAAAATTGTCACTTTGCAAGGCATATCATTTGAATATGCAGCTATATAGCTTAAGAAAGTGGCTGGGACAGACTGGATGCGGAAGGCGGAAAGCAGTGTGTTGTGGCGCAGCCTGCGAGAGGCATATGTCCAGCAGTGGACTGCGATAGGCTGAGTTGATTGATGCAGCTATAAGCCTCTATATATAACTACAAGTAGTGTGGTTGTATTCATTGTATAGTTCAGTTCTGCAACACGCGGACGTTAGCTGATGATGTCCACATGTTAACCTCAAACGACCTTATTCTATCTCCTACGCACACTACAGTTGCATTAGTCACGCACGCTGTACGTTATGCAAGCGAAGGCTTGCCCCTTCCGCAGATGCTATTGCCCAATGCTACGCTTTGATATCGTCGGGGATCTGTCTATTGCAGAACTGGCGTAGGTACCTATAGTCAGACAATTATCTTTGTAAATGTATAGCGGCGCTGCCTGTAAAGGGAACATGTCAAAAACCTGTCAAATAGTACTTACCTACATTTCATGTTAATTCTCTATTTCGACACGTTCATTATGATCTATGTCGCACCATAGATGAAGCACTGCACGCACAAGTCTCTTATTAAGTCAAGCTGTATCTGCCTACGTTTCAGACCTGTCAAAATTAAAATAATCTCAATATGTATGTGCCATTGTTTATTAAATTTTAAGAATGTTTTGTATTCAAGAGTATGTAGGTATTTCTCAAATGACGTACCTATGTTCAATGATTTGTTTAGAATTCTGTAAATTACCTACTTCATTAGAATAAACGTTATATTATGTTAAAAAAACAAACAGGTTTTATACAGGTGGACACAAAAAATAAGTTCCTCAAAGTTATGATGTAACTAAATACATATTATGTACATATTTTTTGTAATCAATTCGTCTCGGGCAATTTATATGGAACTGGAATGTTATCAGCAAAGCCATATCGTTTCAACGATTTATTCTTGCCTACCATAAACACTTCTGAATTGTTCTGCCTGCCTGGCTCGCCATTTCATTCATAATTTCACACCAACTAATTGTTATGCTGCCCTGGTATTTTAAAGCTCCCGCTTAAATACTGTGGGAAATTCTCACAGCAGACGCAGCTGCCTTTACATGTGCAAACGACACTAAAATGGGAAACGCTTCAATTTTAGAATCTTTAAATCCTGGTTTGTAGCACTTCATGATCTCCAAAAAATGCGGTTAAAGCGTATGCTAAAAACAGAAATAGAAGTATTTCCCTGGTGATATTCTGTAAACACAAAAGCTTTTTAACATAAAAGAAAGGTGAGGAAGGCATCAACCTCGATACTACGTTATTAGATTTTGATACAAAAGCGATTACTTCAAGAACACAATGAAAAACGTAGCAGGATGCTGTTTTGTTTTAATTAAAGGTATAAGTATCTGTGTGAAACGTTCTAGAATATATTTTGATGCTTCTCAGCCTCCGCAAGTTTTTTTATTTTTAACATCCATCGACACACGAGGTGAACGACCCATGCTTCAAATTCAACTATTAACCCAACCATATATAATAATAATAATAATAATAATAATTCTTTATTCAACCGAAAGCCATCACAGTACAAGAATCAAGTAAGAGCATAATTATGATCTAAGGCTTAAAACTAGGTCACAAAAATTTAATTCCCTGACTCCTAAACTAGGTGTATGTGCCTGTGTCTTAGGAGTCAGTGATTCTCCGTAACAAACAAGGAAGCCATAGTATAATAAATCGGGACGTTACAACACTAAGCAAATGGCGTAAAATAAAACAGGATATAAACTGTGCAGAAAACACAAAATCGAAAACGTTTAACTGTGTGGTGAGGTGAATAAAATGAATGTATTGTGTGTGTATGTGTGTGTCTGTGGTGTGTGTGTGTGTGTGGTAAGTGTAAGATTTATGGTTAGATTTAGACTAGTAATTATATATATATATATATATATATGTATGTAGTATATGTAAAGTACCTTATCATTGTAAATTATTATAAATTACCATGAAGAAGATCCTCAGTTTCATCATAACTTAGAGTTTGGAGATAGTCTCTAAGTAAGTTTTTGCATTTATATTTAGGGCACGAATAAATTTTAAACTTTTTATTTAAGAGGTTGTACATATTAATGCTATTAACGTAGAATTGTCGTTTGGCAAAGGCAGTTCTATGATGTTCGTGGGGAAAAACGTTATGCTTTAGCCTGCCAGTCGGTTCCCTTGGAGGGCGGCCAGAATGTTTGCGTAGGGTCGACAGGAGCACATAAAGTTGCCTGACTGTGAGTACCTTACAATCGGAATAGAGCTGCATAGTAGGAAACCTACGTGGAAGAGAGAGCATTACCTTAAGGACAGCTCTCTGGGCTCTCTCAAGGCGGATGAATACATTTTGGGTGGCACCACCCCAGACGGGCAAGCAATACGTTAGAACAGACCGGCATA
The DNA here is from genome assembly GCA_946251885.1 of Cosmia pyralina. NCBI lineage: Eukaryota > Metazoa > Arthropoda > Insecta > Lepidoptera > Noctuidae > Cosmia > Cosmia pyralina. Next base: position 20,413,262 of record OX276361.1, on the reverse strand, counting down.
GGGCAAAATATACTAATTTAAGCGTTTCGTTATCAGCAGAGTTTCGTAACTTCTTGAAAACATATATTAGCTTACGTATGCGGGACGTGACTTTGCCTATGTGGGGGTGCCAGTTGAGATGCTGATCGATAAGTACTCCTAGATACCTTACACAAGTGGATTTCGCGAGGAAGAGGCAGCTACACTTTGTTAAGGATCCGCAAGTATGGGCTTTTATGACAAAGGAGTTTGAGGGACACATATTCGACCGAATGGAAAATGGAACATATACCGATTTATCGACATTTAAGGTGAGCAAGTTGTCGGCCAAACATTTCATTACGGCGGAAAGCGCAGCCTCGGCGTTTTGGTATGTTTGGAGCCAGTCATCGCCATCTACAACAAGGGCAGTGTCATCCGCATACGCAAATATCTTACAATTATCGAGAGGCAGTTTGCAGAGCTCATTTATATAAATGAGAAAGAGAGTAGGCCCGAGAATGCTGCCTTGCGGAACGCCGTAAGTGATTGACAGCACATCACTTTCATGTGGGCCGATTTTCACCATTTGGGTACGATCGCTGAGATAATCTGCGAAGATTTTCAAAGGGTGCCCACGTATACCGATGCCTTCCATCTTACTCAATAAGGTTTCTGCAGAAACGGTGTCAAATGCCTTTGACAGGTCAAGGAAGATTCCCAGGCACTTGTGTTTGCTATCAAGCGTTCTAGCCACGTGACTCGATAAATCCATGACTGCGTCCTCGGCACTAACTCCATTTCTGAAACCATATTGGTTATTCGCTAAGATTTTGTTTGCGTCGAGAAAACTGGTCAGGTTCTTATTCAGTATTCGTTCTAGGATCTTTGACATCGCTGTTAGAATCGAGATTGGACGGTAGTTATTGACGTCATCTCTGCGACCAGATTTGTGAATGGGGTGAACTACTGCTTTTTTAAACGCTGTTGGAAAGACACCTGCCGTTATACACAAATTACAGATATGTGTAATAACCGGAACCAATACGCATCTCGAAGCCTTTATTATTTTAGACGGTATACAGTCTGACCCAGTAGCACAGTCAGATCTAAGACCCAAAATAATGGAGTCAACATCGTCTTCGGTTACCTCGAAGAGGGCCATTGAGCTACTAGAATTTGAACTTGATAAACAATTGGGCACTATTGGAGGTGTTTTAAATTTCGACGCTAAGTTACTGCCTACATTAGCAAAAAAGTTGTTGACATGATTAAGTGAGGATTTAGGATTATCAAGTAAATGTAACAAGTCAAAAGAGGGAGAAGATTGAGTTTGAAAATCTGAGACTTTCTTAATAATATTCCAAGTCGCTTTAACATTATTTTTTGCATTACGAAACTGTTCTTTTTCATGCGAGCGTTTAAGTTTTCTCAATAACGAATTACAAAAGTTGCGATAGCGAGTGTAGGTGATATTTAATATTAAATTATCATCCGACTTTTTGAGTTTGACATGCATGCGGTCGCGATGTCGTATACAGCGGAGTAGGCCTGGCGTAATCCAGGGCTTCAAATTACGTTCTCTTCTTGGAACAGTTTGTTCCCGGGTATGCTTTAGGACAATAGAGGAGAGATTACCTACTAAAGCATCTGCAGCAACATTAGGATCAGTGATTGACAGCGTTGGAGACCAGTCATGTGTTTTGATATTCTCAATAGCAGCTTCGTAGTTTATTTTTAATCTAGTGCGGATCACATCTGAGTTGGCACTCCTGGTTTGTAAAAACAATAGCAGCGGTTCGTGATCTGTTATGGATGATTCAATAACGAAAGTCGTAGCAGATTTATTTGTTTTAAGTAAAACGTGGTCTAAGCAGTTTGAGAGCCGTGTCGGAAAGTGATGAGCTGGGAGAAGACCGTTAGAGGCAGCACAGGTTAAATACTCATCTGAGTGACTATCAATGTTGTCAGTCTTAATATCAATATTGATATCTCCGATCAGGACCACGGAAGGAGTTGTTAGTTTGAGCACGTTATCTAGGCTGTCAATAAAATTGTTGATGTTTTTGAATGAAGGAGGGCGATAAATAGCTACTATTGTAACATCCTCTATGCGACAAATAAGACAGTTCGCGTCAGCAAAATGTGGTTCCGTAACGTCAGCATTAAGGGAAGATTTAACGTAGATAATATATGTGGGGATCCTCGTTCAATGGAAGTTTATAATAACCAATGGGGCTTTCCTAGTTGGTTGGTTAGTCATTCGGTAGTAGTCCGCTCTAAGCGCCCACCCGCGCGGCTTTGATGACTGCTTTAATGATTACGACCATGCTTTAGTACTGAGTTTGTTTTGAACAGTAAGCTTTGTTTATTTACACTACGGTTTTTATAAAGTTTATCCGTACTCTCCTTTTCGATATATCGCCGTTTTATCTGAAATTCTAATTCAGAGCCGTAAAAGGCATCAATAAAACCAATGATGATGTATTTTTTATTGAACAAAACGCACCGTTTGACGTTACCTTTAGTTCAACAAAAAATACGTCTTTCAAGATTTTGATCTATTTTTTTTTGTCATACGGTCGACAACACACTTGATTGTCTAATCTCGCAAGAATGTACGCTATTTTATTTCTTATGTAACGACAGGCAAGTCTGCAATAGTGTAGTTGGTCACGTTTGGTTAGTGCAAACAAAAAAGCTTTTTAGTTTTTTGACTGTCTGTCTCCGTTGTTGCGCAAAAGTTAGTGTTCATTGAACTGCAGAGGGTGAACGTGCTAAAAGGACTGTGGGCGCACACCCACGTCACCTAATATTTTAATGTCGCCATTCCTCATTAGGAAATGTTTCATTACTCATTGTATTTTATACTTCAACCCTTATAAAATTATATTCTATACAGGAGCCATAAGACATTTCATAATCTCTTTACCTATTTAAAAAAACATAAAAAGTAAGTAAGTCATCCAGGTATACAACTTGAGATTCGAGCTTATATGATAGTCCATCGGCTTTAATAGGCAATCGCTCGAGATGAATCATAGTCATAGGCCATGTAAGTGTATGTTCTAAGCTGAGCTCATGTGAACCGCCGCGGGAGATTACGTCATTACTATGGAATGCTGCACTAATTACATATGATGGAAAGCAGAGCTTAGGTCTAACGAAGTTTAAATGATTACATGTGGTGTATGTGTATAAGATGTGAATAGTTAGTAATGCAAATAGGTTTTTTCTAAAAATACTTGTACTTGTTATTCATGTTCTTATTAAAATGTTTTTCATGTGTAACATCTTTCCTCTCGCTTGCCTGCAATCTGTGGGAGTGATTTCTTGAAATGGACGGAAGTGTGTAACAGGAAGTGAAAATATTTTTCTAAAAGTTTTGAGTGACAGATTGAAATGTTGCCGCACTTTAAGGGGGATGTGTTGTGGTAGCCCGCGAAATTATTATTTTTTTTTTTTGCTTTTTTGCAATTCGCATGTCCATTTCAGGTTGTATCTTGATCAAAATATGATACGCAGTTATAAAACATATGTATTCATATACACGGACCTGCAAATTGCATAAAACGCAAGAAAACTTGAATTTCGCGGGCTTCCACAGCGCATTCTCCTTAAATGTTGCTTGTTTGGTATGAATCTGTAAAGTACTTTTGCCTAGGTGAGATGTCAGATGTTACACATCATGATTATACGACTACTGTAAGGCTCGCTCGTTTTTTTTTATTTGTGCATTAGATAGGTACTTACGTTATGCCTCTGTTGTTTTAAGTTTTTTTTAATAGATAAATTTTATCAATAACAAATTCTTGGCTACGGTAATCTCAGTTTCCACATTGTATTGCTTAGCAGACATCAAAATTAACTGCTTTTAATAAAAAATTGCTGTGGTCAAATTAGGTCAACTACCGCCGCGCCGTTTCCTTTGCTATCGTTGTCATAGCATACATTATCAATTAACCACTAATTACCTTTCGTTATTATTTCCTTTTGTGCTGTATACTTTATCAATTGGTGCATTTTGTTATTAAATGAACAAAACACATACGGATTGTTACAGCGGTATTACCTGTTTAATTCTAATTTTAAATATTTTTTTCGCTGCTGTTATGACAGATGATGCCTGTGATGCCTTGGCCTTTGCTTTGTCGTGGAAAATAAAAAAGGACTAATATCATTTAAATTTTCAGTTTCGGTAACTGAGTTTATTATACTTAAATTATCACTTAAATGAACCTTAAACTTATGTACCTAAGTACATACAGGAATGCACTGGCTTGCATATTAAAGATTAAATAAAAGATTGTGTCCATAAATAACTTTTTAGCCTAAATAGTCATCATATCTTGCAGCACTTTATAAATTACCAAACATCTTGTGTTTGTCGGAATTCATAGAAGAAACTTGACACTTCTTGCAAAATTATTATGCTTTCCTAGTATGTATTCATACTTGGTGGTATGTGCCCATGTCAAAGTACTATGGGCCAAAGTTCCGCATGATCACCTCAAAGGCGATAATCGCATGCACGGCTCACGACTCGATCGCACAATGTTCGTTTGTCACTAGCTGCGCTCTCACAGGAATATTTTCTTAAGTGCGCATGCTTAAGTTTTGTCCATAGTACATGCGTGTGTACGAAGTAAAACAAATATTGCGTAGGTACTTTTGAAATGTCTTTAGGTACCGACCGGCCTTTTGCATTTCTTACATATATCATGTTGGGTCAGAAAGTTTGTGTTTGTGCCTTAAAATAGTATTCATTGCATATTGTATTGTATTGTATGGATTGTCTGTGGTCTGAAATAAGATTTGTTATTAATATAATGCCTTTTTTTGCCTGAATCGTTGTCATAGTATATACATGTACCTACAGAAATAAGTGTTGCCTGTAACTATCAAATGTTAGTGTGTGTAACTCATTGCAACGCACTAATTGGAAGAAATGACTTGTACAACAGAGCTTGGAGCAGTGGTGGCCCAGAGATAACGGCCGAAAGGTAGTACTTAGAGTAGGTCGTAGGTTCGAACCCAGACAGGCACTTTACTTTTTGCAAATTATTTCATCACTACTGCTCTCAAAACTGTGAAGAAAAACATCGTGAGGAAACCGTGAATGACCGGGAAGTTCTAGAACCAATAAATCGAAGATATGTAACATCTAACAACCCTCACTGGGCCCGCTCGGTGGATTACGGCCCACCCCCTCTCACCGAGAGAAGGCCTGTGTCCCAGCAGTGGGAACATTATAGTATAGGCTGATTTTGCATTATGTATACATGTACAACAAAAATAAAGACAAACACACATCCAGCAACAATAAATATACTACCAAAGGCGGAGCTGAGGGTGATAAGACTGTTTCAGATTCAAATTCGTGACAATTCTACACAAACAACATTGAAAAACTCCGCTTCATCCACAACCTCGGGAATTCCGAAGTAAATAGTAAAGTTAATTAATAATGCTATGTTCTCGAAATATCGAGGAAGCATGTGGAATTCCAATGATGAATTCAAAAATGCAGATTTTTAACCTTTGAATTCCGTCCTTGATAGCTATCATAAAGAACTAACAAGCATTTACAAGTACGTACTTATAAATACGTAATGCGCATGAGTGGCAAGTTAGGTAACGCAAGGTCGCTTTCTAACGTGTTTGTAGTATCCAACGAGGGACAGGCGTGCAGTATGGGCGTGAGTCGAGTGTGAATTGCCTTATAGCATCTGCAATGGCTGGAAAAGGTGGGTTTTCTTTACGTTTAAAATTTCCATCACGTCTGTGGAATTCTTTGGTACTTTAAGGGCCGATTCCATTTTTATTTGTCTATGGCCGATTCGGTAGCCAATTTTCAGGAAGTCATACGCGTGATAACAAAAGATTTTGTTTGCGACAAATCTCTTGTTTATTATTCCTGGAATCCTGACTGATTCCTCAATATCCGGCTCCAAGGACCATGTTTTGCCACAAGCCCCTTATTTATTCATCAGCCCTGCTAATGACCACCCTGATACCTTTTCTCATATTCTCTGCTGAATTAATTAAGTTGTCTGCTGTCCGAAGTTACTACAACATTTACCAGCTAACTAAGTAATGAGACAGGTTTTTCTACGCATGTTATTAAATTTAACCCCCTCAGAAGTAACCACATTCCACCAAGAAGTTTCGAAGCGCCACCAGTGATTCATAAGCACGCAAGATCATTATTTATGATTCGAGAGGCCGGCGATAAAAGATACCGAGGCAGCATAACTTCACGTGCAGCGCCTTTTACATAATATCTATGTGTTGGTTATGCATTTAGGCAGTTAACTCAACTACATCGAAATAGTGCATGTCATTATATAACGAATGTATGTTGAAGAATCTAATTTTCAAGACATTCCTGATTTTAAATAACCTCTTCGTAATAGTTTGTGGTTTGAAAATTTCCGCTTTGTATTTTCAGGGAAAAGGATTGAAGCTTAGAGAGCGGTATTGTTCCAAGTTGACCCCGAATGAAAGCAAAATATAAACAGCGGCCTTAAGTATTTTCAAAGTTTGTTTTTCATCTTGTGGAAGTTGTAAGAAGCTACTCAAGGAAAAGGTTATTGTAATGCTCCATAATTAATAAGCGATGAAGTGGAACTCTTGTCACTTATGCAGAATCTTTGTAAATACTAGTATTTTCCCTATGTTTTTGTTGACCAAAATAATAATAATGAAAAGAATAATGGAAATTCCAGATAATGGAACATCAGTATTTTTATGGCACTATTAGACCTCCGTTCGAATCCTTAACTACCGGGGAAGATTCTGACTGATGTCTTAAGCGTTTCGTATTGTCTCCAACGTTTTCAGTATCTGGATATGTAGTGTTATGCCGGCAACGGTCCTCTGTAAAGAAACAGAACTCTGAACATATTCCAACAACGGACTCGCATTTCTTGATAAGGTAGTCTTGGGAAATACACAAGGGTCCCTGTTTGTAGATACCGTATCAATACACAAATACAGAAAGAGAAAGTGTCTTGCCATCCCGCTTGCACTTTTCGTATCCTTAGGACCATCCTGCTGGCTGGGAGGAGTTGTTATCAAATTATAATAACAGTTAGACAGTAACCCAATACAAAAGTGAACGCGTTCCGATCAATACTTTATTAGTAAATAATTTGTTCCGTTTACATTTTTGTTCGTGTTGAATTTTAATTCGTCCTTGTGGCTCATTGTGTGCACAATTGTTCAATTTGTTCAATAGATACATTGTTACGGGAGAGTTTGTCGAAATCTGTCTGAATATGAATATGTATGTGTCCATGTCGGATGTGACGTGTCTCAATATCTCAGGCCTTCTCGAGGTATTATGCGGATGGAGAGTAAATAAATGTTTATTTATTTCAAAATAAAATTCTTCAGCTCTTCTTGACATAATATTTCTGCTATAATTAACGCGTCTGAAGTTTTTTGTCACTGTGTCCAAAAGCTTTATTAAATCCAAAACTGGCCAACCTCATTTTTTTTTTGGATTTTCTAAGCGTTAGTGATAGCTGGCAATGATTTTGTCCAATTTGTCTAGAAATAAATGTAGGTAGTTGGCATCTTCTACGTGTATAGTAGGTACTATACGTTTGAAAGTAATAACTTCGACTTTTAAGGGCCTTAGTACACCGCCGCGAAGCATAGCAGCAAAACCGCAGTAGTTCAAATGATTCGCATGATGTTCTGCTACTCGAGTAACGAAACATCATGCGGTTTCGCGGCGGAGGGGTGATAAGGCCCTAAGAGGACGGCTAATAGAGATGTGTGAAGGAAGAAGACATGGACATGTTGCACCGATCTCAAATAAATTGCGATTAGGTAGGGCAGGAGAACCATGATGATGAATTTCGGTTTTCGTGACTTATATGATGATTTTTCTGAGACAACCTCTTATAATAACTCACTCTCTTCTTTTCATGACTGGCGAAATGTGGGTGAAGGTACTATAGGAAAACCTCTGCCTAACCTTTTGGGGATGTTATGTTACGTAGGTACTTATGTTATGTTCTTAATACTTGATTTCTTTTGTCCCCAGGTGGTAGTGCCATCGACAAGCGAGATGGGTGACCGCGAGCGGTACCGCGCGCCGCCGCAGCCCGAGCCGCCGCCGCACCGCGTGCGTGCTGCTGACCTGTACCCGCGCTTGCGAACACACTACGATGAGCCCGGCCTGGATGCAGGGTTCACGCCTATATGTGGGGAGTTTGTGCAGGTGAGGTACTAGGATTAGATGAATTCGGAAAGCTGTGATTTACCGAGTGCGTATTATTATATTCATGACTATGATTGGGCACGCTGGAGACGACGACTAATGAGAAGTATGGAAGAAAAAGACATGTTGCGTCGAACCCAAAATAAATTGGGATAAGGTCAAGAGAATGATAATGTTTGATCATGGTGGAGCCTAAGTACAAGCATGACGTATGATAGCTTGTCAAAACAGGATTACAAGTAGTGTCTCAGGGGAAGTAGCTTCGCCCATTTTCGGATGTGCGCCCATCCCAAAGACAATAATTCACTTTTTAGGGTTTTTTTTTCAGGCAATATTTCTCTCCGTTTTGCCTTTGCCTCTATATGCGGCACTGAGACATTCGAGGACATTTCTAGAGATAAATGTATTTATACTTATCCAATTTGCAATAAAATTTTAAATATATACAGGGAAATTGCAAATACTCGTAGCTAGGTATAGTATTTATAGAGGGGAATATTATTTTATAATCGCCTTGAATGCAGGCAGACATTAATTCTCGCAATATGACGGCAAAGCTACTCAATCATCGCGCAATTTCAACAATTTGTACTTATTTGTAGGCACTTTTTTGGTAATAACAGCTTGTTTACAGGAAACTACGAGTTAGGCAATTTGAAATGAAAATTGTAGTAATCGTAGTTTAATAGTGTTTTGTTACCTTCCGTAACGCTGTGTACGGTATTGTTTCCCAACATAATTACACGGTTGCCGCAACCTCTTCAATAGACATAACGTCTTAATGATTCCATGACAAATGTGCTACGAACACGTCTTTAGACAACCGTATTTCCTAGTCCAAAGTCTGCGTCAATAATTAATTAGCGAACTAGTAACGAACAGATAAAACATGCACATAATACCTATGTTAAGTAACTAATACCGCTGATGGCCTAAAAGGTCAGCAGGTCGCATGCATCGGGTTGAACGAACCGCAATGACGTTCCGATAGTGTTTAGCTCCGTTCTAGTTCTGCATTCCTGGTAGGTCGTTGACTGCGCGTTATCAGCCCAAAGCGTGCTCATGACGGTAGAAACTGCAGCTTTGCGAAAATAGTTCTATGTATGCACTTGTTAAATGGGGCATGACAGGAGTAGGTAAGTGTTATCAAAATCTCTCGTGCTGTGAACGTGATAATATAATCGTAAGTATGAATTATCAGAAATAAGGGCTTAACTGTAGGTATAGGTCTATTAAAAACAGTTCATTTAATTGAATATCTAAACATTAATTGGATCTCAAATGAACTGTTGTATTAACACCTGTAATTTCGTCTTTCAAAATATTTGGCATTTATCAAGCATCTAGCTTCAATCTTATAATTTTGTTGGCAGTGGGTGGGTCGAACAGCAGACGGTGGAACTATCGCAATGTCCAACTACCGTCTGCACGTCCAGCCTCGTCGAAGGAACGGGCCGGGCGCGTCCATCCCGCTCCGTCTCATCGACGCACTGGAGATCCGGGACCTGCTGCACTTGATCGTGCTCTGCAAAAATGGAAGACAACTCAAGTTAGTATCCTTGCGTATTTATGGTGACCTGGTACACAAACCAGACCCATATTTTTTTATATTGTTTATCCAAACTAAAACAATAGGTTGGGGAAAAAGTTTCTTCGCATTTTTTAAGAAAATTCAAAACATTTTTTAATATACATTATTTACATTTATCTAAAGTATGTAGGTACCATTTTGTTAGATAACTTTTTGCCATCTTGTAGGTAGGGACATGATCCCATTGCTATAGAAATTTTGGGACTTCTGATCAAAATACCGCGACAAGTGGTTTTGGCAGTCCTCTCGTGATGTTAACCTGACACTGCCTAAAGAATTCTGAAGAGACTGAAACAGGTGGAAATCTGAAGGTGCAAGGTCAGGACTATACGGCGGATGCATTAACACCTCCCAGCCAAACTCTCTTAATTTTTGCTGAGTGGCTAAAAATGTGTGAGGTCTAGCGTTATCATGATGAAAAACCACACCCCTTCTGTTGATTAATTCCGGCCGCTTTCTCTCAACTTCTTGCTTTAATCTCATCAGTTGTTTGCAGTAGAGTTCAGAATCGATGGTCCTGCCTGGTGGTAACAGCTCATAATGAATAATGCCCTTCCAATCCCACCACACACACAGCATCACCTTGTTGCGAGTTAACCCGGGTTTCGCCACAGTCTGTGAAGCCTGACCGGCCTTTGACCACGACCTTTTTCGCACGTTCTTGTCGTACGTGATCCACTTTTCATCACCAGTTATCAGCTTCTTCAAAAATGGTTCGGTTTCATTACGTCGTAATAAAGAATCACAAATGAGTACACGGTTCATTAGGTTTCTTTCAGTGAGCTCGTGAGGTATCCAAATATCGAGCTTTTTTGTGTATCCAGTTTTTTTCAAATGCGCCAAAACTGTTTTGTGGTCAATTCCCAGTTCTTCAGCTACGTCGTAACTACTGATATGCCGATCTTGCTCCACGTTTTCAAAAATGGCATCCATTTTATCCATAATAGGGCGACCAGAGCGACGTGCATCTTTGACATCAAAATTTCCGGATTGAAAACGCTTAAACCAAATTTATGCTACTCTCACTGACACTGCACTGGGTCCATAAACATCGCAAATTTTTTTCGCGGCTTGCGTTGCATTTTTGCCTTTTTTGTAGTAAAATTTTAAAATGTATCGAATTTCTTCATTAGATTCACTCATCTTGACAGTACGAAAAACAAATGAAAATCACACATTTTCCTAATTTGAATTTGGAATTATGTTCTTTAAAATTTAAACTTTCAATGATATCAAAACCAGCCAGATACAAATAGTATAGCCAAAGAGATTTTATTTTAAATTCATACATACTATAATGCGAAAAGACTTTTTCCCCAACCTAATATATGAAGTGGCTTCTTCCCGCTTTGAGGATTCCTCCAGTCCTTGGATTCAATTCCCAGTTCAAGAAACAGTTATCAAATCAATCGAGGATAATCGGCTAACTTCTGTTCTACTTATAGGCACAATTTTTATTTAGTGGCATACAATAGGCTTGTTCAAGTGCTGATTAGATTACATAGTTCTTAAAGTATTTTATAATTATTGTACCTACTTATCTATTGGTTGTTTACATACAAAGTTATGAGATATTCAAATAAGTAAATGTGCCACGTTGAAAACATGTAAAAATAATCTTGTTTAAACAAAAAAACTTGCTAAATATACAATATTTAAATTTTAAAATTCACACTTTATTTTGGCTGATAGATAGGAAGTCATTTGTTTAACAAGTATAAAAGTCCATAATAAAATTATTAACATAATGAACGAATGTCACGAAAGCCGAAAGCAATGTTGATTTAATTTTCGATTACGGTAACACCAAAATGAGGGTACCGACTGATAATCACATAGCGACTAATATAAAGAAAGCGGACATGTAAATTTTCCTTCAATAATAAGATAAAGTTGTTCAAGCTAATGTTTGTTATGTTAGTTGCTACCTACTCGTGAACTAGTCTGATACGCATTCTAGACCTGATACGGTTACAGTCATTCACATGTTTTCGGGCATACCCGAATCAGCTCGAAATAAATCGCAGTATTCGCAGTCCAAAATAGCAACCGACTTCCAAAAAAAACAGTACAATGTTATAATAAGATTTATTAATATGCAAGTATTAGGTTATTATTATTTTAAGATAATTTTGTGTATTTTACCTATGGGGGCCTAGTTGCCTGATAATAAAATGATTATTTTATTGTTATTGTAAAGTAAAAAAAAAACTTAAATTTCGGAAGTCGGTGGTATAAAACGAAATTAAAGTTATTTTCACTTTGTAGTGTTTTTTTTGGAAGTCGGTTGTTTTTTTTTTTGTAAAAAGTTTTTTTTTTATGTTTTAACTTGACTTTTTTGTCGTTCAAAAGAAACATGCGGACGAAACCTGTCCCTAAAAGAAACTTTTCCATACAGAAAATTATTCCTTTTGTTTTAGATGCTCATTCAACACAGGGGATCAATGTATAGAATGGTGGAGGCGGTTGAACACCGCGCTCGCCCCTATTGGATCCGTTCAAGAGACCTTCGCCGCGGCGTACGCGGCGTGGGCCAAAGAACAGCCTCCCACGTCAGTGCACAGAGCACTGATGAGGGCGTCTCAGTCTCCACAGAGGCATTGGTTTGGTCCGGAAGTAAGTAACTACTTGTGTCTTCTGTCAACCTGGTAATTTTATGCGAACAACTTTCTCTATCTCCATTGATTTGCTATCTTAACTTAGTCCATTCAATGCATCTAGTCTCGTATCTCTTTGTGACTTCTGATTATCTGGTACTTTTACGCGAAAAACGTTCTCCCTCTTCATGTAAACCTATACCGAAAACAATATTACTGCCGCAAGTCTACGCTTGCGCTTGGTAAGCGCCTAAGCAGCACCAGCTTTGTATTATTTAGGCAGTCAACGTTGATAAATCCCCACTTTCCGTTAAAGTCAGTGAAAAAAAATTGTGGCAGAACACACGCAAATAAAGAATGATATCTCTTATTTGCACAAATTCTCAATGAGCGATAGGGCAAAGACTTACCGCTTTGTATCCCTTTCTTTAACTAACCAGTAGTCAAGTTTTCCCCTTCGTACCGTTTTATTTCTTCCCTTTCCAACCATATTAACCTGTTGCTTACCCACAGGTGGAGCGATTAGGCTTCACTTCGAAGGGCGCGTGGCGGGTCACGGCAGCTAACGCGGAGTACAAGTTGTGCCCCTCGTACCCACCCCTCATCGTAGTGCCCGCGTCTATCTGTGATGAAGACCTTGACTCGGTTGCAAGGTAAGTACCCCACGACAATAGAAAATTTAAGTCTTTTGAATCATTCCAAACTGATCGATTGCAAAATTCGCGTTGAACGTGGAGTTGCGGACACCAGCCCTATACCACAGCCTAGACTAACTATAATAATCTGCAGTCAGTGTGTTCGCACCGCTTACGGTTTTTGCGCTACCATTCTTTGGTATGTACGGTGGCGTTATACCGTTTTGGTTGTACTTGTTGAGCCTCGTCAGTCACTCGTCGTCAGTTTCAGATCCTAACGAGTACTATTTTGACCAATGACCCAATGATACTTTCCTATCCTATGCTTAAGCAAAGAATTGATAAAAAAAAATGAAATCAATGTTTTGCTTGGATAAATACACTTCCCAAAATTGTCACTCGGCGATGTTGAGATACTGACTATAATTTGGCATTCTTAAATTGTGCTCTCAGGGGTTAAGCCAATATATCAAATTATCTATATGCTAATATTCCTGTCACCCGCAGGTTCCGCGCCATGCGTCGCGTCCCGGCGGTGGTGTGGCGCCACCGCGCAAACGGCGCCGTGATCGCGCGCTCGTCGCAACCCGAGGTGGGCTGGCTGGGCTGGCGCTCCAGCGAGGACGAGCGCCTGCTGGCGGCCTTCGTCAGCGCCTGCGACCAGGACCGGGGCGTGCAGCCGCCTAATAATAATAAGGTAAATGATTATAATAATTAATAATGATGATAATTGACCTGATAACATTTTGAGAAGTATGGCACAAAATGGTGGATGCCAATTGTCAATCTGATGCTATTATGTGTTATTTGTCTTCATTTTTTTCTTTTTACCACTTCCAAGTTATGCCACAAGTCCGCAACACACGGTTCGGCCAACAAGGTTGGCATTAGTGATTGCTAAAAGCCCACAGGTTAGCTCATTGGGCTAAAATCCCTAATGTTAATATTTCGCTATTTTAATGTTTGCTTGTTTGTTTGTTTGTTTGTTTTTTTTTGTTTTATGTTTGTTTGTTTGCTTCTTTGACAAAACGGTTTTCTATCACGTGTGTTTATACGACAAGGCTGTAATTAAATGATTTAAGTCTTGCTTTGCTCTTTGTATCATCAAAATCGGATAGATAAGAAGACTAAGATAAATGAGGCGCCGTTAAAAATCTAATAACTCAAATATATTCATGAAATTACACTAAAATTATGGTTACCTAGAACAATTTATAAGCTATTCCATGTAACTTCCTCGCGATAATACTTCCCTGGTACCATCAATATTAATCGCCTCATAATACAATAAGCAGTTCCGACAATATTTATAAATAGAAGTGTGATGTCAGGAAGTACTTGTGATATTTATAGCGTATATTACTTAGTCGTATTGCCCACTCAGTATCTGTTCGCAATACTTAAGATACGATACAGGAAACTTTATTGAACAAGTTTATAATGGCGCTATGTAAACCTAAGATTCAATTAACATAAGCCTTATCAATCAACTTTGGACCTTATAGAAGTCAAATAAGGTTTAAATTGTAATGGTTTAGTCATAGTCGAGTAATGCCTCAAATATAAGTTTATCATCATCATAATATCCTTTCCTTGTTTGTGATCTTCGCAAAGCTCGCTACAATGTGAATGTACTGTAGAAGGAAAAACCGAAGGAAGGCAGGCGTATTGTTGTTCACACAAAGTAATATTATAACTTTTGTCTTAACTTTTAACATTTCAGTGTAAACTACCCTATAAGTGATTCTTTCCATAGAATGGTCGCCTTGACAGGTATTGCTTTTTGCAAAAGACCGTTGATTTGATTTCCGAAATCAGATCTAAAGAGAATAAATCTAACTTGGAGAGATGTATTGATGATTCTTATTGTTAAAATTATCTAAATACATATTTGTTAAAGTCGCGAATCATGTTTTGATTAAGATACAACCTGACACTGACCTGCAAATTTCAAAAAACCCAATAAAATTTGAATTTTGTGGGCTACCACTGATCTAAGGGAATTCTTTCTTCATAAAGTACCTATCTTTGCCAAGTTTGGCGAGGACCAAAGTGACTTTTTCAATTCATATGTACTTTCTGAGTTTATCTTGGACATTACTGACATCGGTGAAGGAAAACATCGTGAGGAAACCTGGACTTACAGTTAATCGGTTCACGGACGGTAAACGAGAATCAATCTGCCTAGCCTTTTCCCAAGTATGTTGGGGTCGGCTTCCAGTCTAACCGGATGCAGCTGAATACCATTATTATACATGGAGCTACTGCCTATCTGACCTCCACAACCCATTAACTGGGTAATACGATACCCGTTGGTAAGGCTGATTGTCAGACTCGGGCTTCTGACGACCCGTAACGACTGTCAAAGATCGACGAATGACAGCCGGGACCAACGGCTTAACGTGCTTTCCGATGCACGGAGGAGTCTCGGTATGTAAAGATGGTCACCCATCCACGGACCAACCCCGGCAAGCGTAGCTTAACCTGATGGGTCGACCCGTGCGGCTGTTATTACTTAGCCACGAGCTCCTCCGACGGTAAACGAGATAATAGAAGTTTTATTGTACAGCATAGCAGCGACATAAAAAGAGTCGAATGCGCAGTTCAAACGCCAAAAGGTTCACCGGGGAAGCTGAACTTGAAGCAACATGGCGGCTTCGTTTAAAAAGAGCCCATCCATAATTATACGAGGGTCATTCAATAAATACTTAGCCTACAAAAAGTAAACGAAAATTTTGGAAAAGTGGCAATTTATTTTTCAACATAGTCTCCTTTTAGTTCGATACACTTAGCCCAGCGATGCTCCAACTTTTTTAACCCGTCCGAAAAATAGTTTTTGTCAAACTCTGCAAAATAGGCCTCCGTGGCGGCGATGACCTCCTCATTCGATCCATATCTATTCCCGGCGAGTGATTTGTTCAGATTAGGAAACAAAAAGAAGTCACAAGGGGCCAAATCTGGAGAATACGGTGGATGGGGCAGCAATTCGTAGCGTAATTCGACCAATTTGGCCATGGCAACAGCAGACGTGTGAACCGCTGCGTTGTCGTGGTGAAACAGCACTTTTTTCTTCGCCAGATGGGGTCGTTTTTTCTTTAATTCGGCGTCGAATCGGCCCAATAAATCGGCATAGTAAAGCCCTGTAATTGTTTTACCCTTCTCGAGGTAATCGATGTAGATCACACCTTGTGAATCCCAGAAAACGGTGGCCATAACTTTTCCGGCCGATTTTACAGTTTTCGCCTTCTTTGGAGCACGTTCCCCGGTCTGGATCCATTGTTTTGATTGCTCCTTGGTCTCTGGTGTGTACCAGTGGATCCAGGTTTCATCGACGGTCACAAAACGACGCAAAAACTCCGCTGGATTCCGCTTAAACAGCGCCAAACACGTCTCCGATGTGGTCTCACGGTTGCGCTTGTTTTCTGGTGTGAGTAAACGCGGCACCCATCGCGCCGACAGCTTTCTCATGCCGAGTTCCTCGTGAAGAATATGATGCACTGTTCCTTCTGAAATGCCTACAGTCTCAGCTAGCTCCCGAACCTTCAATCGGCGATCTGCCAATACGAGATCATGGATTTTTTTAATGTTTTCCTCCGTAGCAGCTGTTTTCGGTGCACCTGGACGTGGTTCATCAAAAACCGACGTACGGCCACGTGCAAACTCGTTGAACCAATTCTTGACGGTGGCCATCGATGGAGAAGAGTCACCGTACACAGCATCCAAGCGCTCTTTGATTTCGATGCGCGTTTTCCTTTCCAAAAATAGGAATCGAATCACCGAACGATATTGCTCTTTTTCCATTTTTGTAAAACCGATCGACGCATTCGCTTCCATAAGTTGTCAAATTAAAACAAATGAAGGGATTGGAATGAAAATTTGAAAAAAGAATTAAAAAAGAATGTGCTACACTGTGGTAAAACTCTTTTGAAACTACAGCGCCCTCTGGCGATGAGGCTAGGTACTTATTGAATGCACCTCGTATCACCCGTCTCTCTACTATTCCATTGCTTACTTTACGGTGCATACTGGATAGGCTCTGTCCTCTATCCTAATCCATATCCTAAGGGCACGTCTTCCCTACCATTATCGCGCTCCCGATCTACTCCTGGATATACAATGGTCTCTGTTGCACCATGTAACATGAGGCAACAAGGGCTTTGTGAATCTTTGGGTTCATTGAGTAATCGAGTCTGGTTAAACCACGCTGGCATCGATGCATTTAATTCATTCATATGACATCTATAGATGTCAAGCGCCCGCAATAGTGTTAATATAAGTCTGAAATCACCAACCCGGCTTGAGCAAGCGTGGTGATCAATGCTCGTGCCTTCTCTGTATGAGAAGAGGCGTTTGCCCTGCAGAGGGACAGTAATAGGCTGGTATTAAAAAGTATCTTCCTTTTGTTACAGCAACTAAAGCTGCTAATCGTAGACGCGCGTTCTTACGCGTCTGCGGTGACGAACCGCGCGCGCGGCGGTGGCTGCGAGTGCCAACAGTACTACCCCGCCGCTGATATACAGTTCATGTGCCTGCCCAACATACACCACGTGCGCAGGAGCTTCCAGCAGATGAGGGCGCTGGCAGCCGAGCCCAGCGACCAGACCAAGTGAGTAGAGTAGCGGTATTAGCTCAATATTCACAAAAATTTGTTTCTTGGATTGTCAAGTACGAGTATGACGTAACGAAATGAAACTATCAAACGCAAAAAATACAGTGGACACAGTAGGGTTTAAAGAAAAATGTTAACTGAATAGAATAGTAAAAAATAGTCTGATATTCCCTTCGATGATATTCCCAATAAAAATTTTGGAAGTTGCTCCACAAAAATAAACTTTGGCGTCGAACATCTCTGTATTTTCAGCGATAACGACATTCTTTTTTTTTAAGAATTTAATAGAATTAGCATTTTTTCCGGACAATTTAATTTATAGTGTATATTCTGAATAATCTAAAGAAAATCCGGAAAATAAATGCACTTTCGCAGCTTAGTCACATCTCGGCAACACAAATATTATTTTCAATTTTTAACCTTATTTCAAGCCAGCTAATGGTGACAATAGATTACGCGGTTGTGTGCCGTTTAAAATCGTAGTCAGTCCGCGCCAACAGAACTACTAGGCAAGTAGAATAGAGAGGAGTGCCAATCAAACGGTGATGGGTTGGTATACAGGCTGACAACGATCGATCTAATGAAAACCGCTGTCAGCAAATGTGCAATAATGAGTAATTTTGCCGAAGCGAAGACTTAAAACTTAAAAGTCAAATCTGAGCACAGTAACGCCCCGTACTTATAATAGGATGTTAGCGTGCAAAATGAATAATCCCTTTACTATACACAAGAAGAGGAAATAGAGTAAGTAATTATTGTATTACTTGTTTTATTTACTAACAAAATACTAACACCTTTTTATTTTTGTGTGTACTACTAATGCCCTCTTTGTAAAAATTTACGGACTTGTGTCTTAAATAAAGATAAATTAAATTAGAGAGGCTGAATAAACCCTCTAACACAACGAACAGTTGTCACACAACCCCTTTTGTACAAATAAATATACTGATTCAAAGCCAATGTGACCGAGTTGAACTTTTAGTTTTATCGATAGACATGTGTAATTCTGTACTATTAAAACTGTAATACAACAACGCTACTTCTGCTTGGTGACAAATATTCCTCCCACATCGTTATTCAATAAGTTAATGTCACGGCCTGATCAGCTCCGATAACAATATTTATTTAAAACTATAGGTACACAACGCCCACTTGTTCAGTTATCACAAGATACTGGTAATGGGGAACCTCATAACAAATACGTCACCAACCTAAAGCCGCGTCCTAATAGAAAGAGATCGTCGCGCGAGTACGCCATCGTCGCGTTCATAATTATGTAGCTTTTTGTTCGGTGAACCGGACCTCGTGGTCGTGCCGACAGAGGGCGCCTTTAGTTTTCCGAACAAAAAGTGACATATAGACGCGACGAACGCTTTCTATTAGAATTTTTTTCTGGGAGGGGGGGCACAAGGGGCGGACGGCAAAAAAATCAACAATAACTGTTAGGAATAAACTTGAAGTATCATACCTGAAATTTATTTCTACAAGTTCAACTGTGTATGGTATATGAAAGTGTCAAAACAATAGAAAAATTAAATGTTTAAAAAGACAGTTTTCTTTTATGTTTCCTGCTAATGATGTCCAGCACTTCATTAGCGTCCATTTTTGCCGCAACGTCTTGATGGATATGCATTAAAGCCAATCCATTCAAACGCTGTTATGTCATCTTGTTGCGAAGATATGACTTTAATCGGCGTAAGGTGGAGAAAGATCACTCGGCAGTGCTAGCAGTCACTGGAAACGTGCACAGCAATTGACAAAGAGTTCTAATATTTGGCAGCACCGTTGCTCTTTTGTAGGCATCTGCTGGAGATACTGGGATTTTTCTCTCATCTGTTGTCAAAGTTTTAACTCTCCCTTCAAAGCCGTACCGCTCTCGCAAACGCTGATTCTTGTCCAGCCAGAGTAGACAAGAGTTTCACTCATGTTCTTTCTGTTTTTATATTTATATATCTGAACAACTCTGACAATTTAATTCCAGTACACAAATGCTCCCGTGCACCCCCCCCCCCCCCCCCCCCGTAACGTAACGGCGTACGCCTACTCGGGCCACCTAGCCTGTTAAAGCTAATTGACAGTAATATTATTATAATTACTTATACGACGTCCCGTCGTGTCGTGTGTTTCACGATGCCGCACTGACACCACCGGTGATACCGACGTCGTAGCACGATGCGACGTCAGTCGTATCATGTTTATGTGTAAGAGCCCTTACGCAGTAGTTCATCGCAAATAACATCGATGCGAAAAATGATGTGGCGGGAACCGGGAGGCGAGCCATACTACTCAGCGCACTCAATGATAGTGCCTACAAGTTGGCAGCAGACTTAGCCCTGCCCAAAGACGTACGAGAGGTGCCATAATGAAGAACGAGGCAGTCTCCCTGCACTAAATAGGCAATGTTTACGTTACACGGACCTAGGTAGTATTACAGCGGATTTTTCGTGTCAGTTGGCATTGTGCCCGAATGAACTCATTGTTTTGAACCCCGCCTCGCAAATACTTGCAATATCTCTTCCGGAAATATTGCGCTGTCCGACGTGATCACGAGGCGTATTTTTAAAAGAAATGTATTTAAGACTGCACGTGATTTTGCAAGTAAAAGAAAATATTTTTGGTAAATTGAACAAAAAAAATGACAACAATATGACTTTACAGAAAAAAAATAACCGACTTCCAAAAAAATACTACAAATAGAAAAATAACTTTAATTTCGGAAGTCCGTGTCTTTGGATCTGTATTTTAGTTTTTTGCCACCAACTTCCGAAATTAAAGTTATTTTTCACTTTGTAGTATTTTTTGGAAGGCGGTTGTTTTTCTTTTTTTTTTTTTTTTTTTGTAAAAAAGATTTTTTATTTTTCACTTTTTAGTGTGTCAGTCTATAATTTATCTAAGTTACAATACTTAGCCCAATGTCAACTGCTTATCACCTTTTACAAAATATTGCTTTTCCCGATACAAGGACGTTAATTGTTGAGGAGTTCTCCCAGTAAGGAACCAGGAGAACTGGAACTGATGGTGAAGTCACCATCAGCTCCACATCAACATATGTACTGTGACTAGCATAAATTGCTTAGCAATAATCGAATCGCAACCCGTATTATTGAGTAGTTCCGATGGCTATCTGTGGTCTTCCTCATTAGTTCCACTTCACCAAATGGTGCTTTCCGGGAGCAAATGCACGAGTTACTATAAAAAATACCCAAATCGCTATAGGTACTTATGCCTATAAAATTTGAAGGTTCCCCTCGATTCCTCTGGGATGCCATCATCAAATCCTGGTTACCTTATCATAATACCACCCTTGGGATATCTCCTTTCCAACAAAAAAATAATCATCAAAATCGGTTCATAAACGACGAAGTTATCCGCGAACACACATAAAAAAAATATATTTAATAGGTACCTACGGTCGAATTGAGAAACCTCCTTTTTTTGAAGTCGGTTAAAAATGTCAATTTCCGCTATATAGGTATAGTATAACTTTGATCAAATGGTCGCATGTGAGTATGCTGAGGCCTGAGGCAAACTGTTATTGGATTTTCTCGTGAATAATTTCTCAGTAACAGCCTGAGTCCGGAATTGTGTCCGGTTGACGGCAATAGGCTCGCCCCCCTATAACTTAAAAACTGTCGAAATGTGAGTGATACCCTTCTGCCTACCCCTTGTTGAACACAGGCATAATGCTATGTAAATTCGATAGTATAATTAACCACAGCTGCAGACAGTGCCAGTTAATTTGTATCCCATATTTTAGTTAGGAACTGCAAAAAAGTATGCGAAGATTTGTCAATATTTATGTAATTATTTCTGTTGTCCTAGTTGGCACAGCAACCTAGAGCGCACACTATGGCTGCAGTACGTGTCGGGCGTGGTGCGCGCGTCGAGCGTGGTAGCACGCGCCGTGGCCGCGGGCCGGCCTGTGCTCGTGCACTGTTCCGATGGCTGGGACAGGACGCCACAGATCGTGGCCGCAGCGCAACTCATACTGGATCCATATTACAGAACTTTAGAGGTAAGTTGTCCATGGGAGTACTAGGATACCATATTGAGATGGTAGTGTACCGCTCCGATAGCTGAAAAATGGCGTCACTGCAGATCATGACCGCTTTTATGACGTGCTTCAGCCATCATTGTTTTGTCGCAAAAAGGCATGGTGCTTGTATAGCTTCATCAAACTCAAACTCAAACTCAAAGCATTTATTTCAAATAAACCAATTACAGGCACTTTTGAATTGTCAATGGGTCGGTCAGTCAGAAAGATGAAGCTAATTGCCCATTCCAAAGCGTAGTAGATCCCTATGGAGAAGAACGGGCAAGAAACTCCACGGACACTCTTTTAAATCATAATATTTTTACAAAATATTGGTTACATCGTTCAAGTTGAAAATATACATGTGAGAACAATGTAGAAAGACGTGCACGTTAAAAAGCGTCCGTAATAAAAAGATAATAACTAAAACAACTAAATTAAATATTAAAATTAAAAATAAGCCATGGCAGCTAAGAGACGACCAGTCCCAACTGACGGCGCCCGTTCACGAACATGACGCATGGATCAGCACCAATTAGCTCAACCATTTTGAAGGGAACTTAATGATCCAACACACACGCCACCATCAGCGAGACATTTGAGTGAGCATGACATACTCTCAACCGCCAGGGCACACTCAAGTCAACTTCATCTAACTCTTACACCAGGCACAATGATGTTTTTAACACGTCATAATACGGGCCCAGAACTGCGTGAGACTGAGATACTGCGTATTTAGCAGAACTACCAGGGCTGCTTAATTGAACGAGCGAGCGTAGCAAACGAAGCGTATGCTTCAAGTCAGACAAAATTTTCTTTCGTCTGTCAGTTTGTTGCTATTCCTCTACAGGTCGTATTTTACAACCGATCAGGACGAAACTTGGTATACGGATTTTTGATTGGAGGGGTACTTCCTCCAAAAAGGGAGCTACTGGAGGTCTCCGCTTTATGAGATCCGATTTATTTGTTTGTTTTTCTTATTTGAAAATTAGTTACTTTAAGTTGGTCTCTTAAAAATTTGGTGAAGATGTGATGAAAAAACAAACATGGTAAATATCCCGTTTTAGACCTCATATACGAGGGGGGATCAAAAAGTAGTGAGAATGAGATAGATTATAATGACTATTGATAACTTAATAATTTATTTTTCTACATAGTCTCCGAGTCTCTCTACACACCGAGTCCAGCGCTTTTCCAAGACTTCAATCCCTTTCAAAAAAAAAGTTTTGTCTTGGTCCTGCAAAAAGCTCTCCACGGCATCCATCACCTCGTTATCGTCTTCGTACCTCTTCCCCTTAAGTATTCTTTCAATTTGGGGAACAGATAAAAATCGCTAGGCGCCAGATCTGGTGAATAAGGGGGGTGGTCAACCAATTCGAAGCCAGCTTGCTGAATGGCAGCCATCGCAACTGCCGACCTGTGCGCGGGTGCGTTGTCGTGATGAAACAGCACGCCCCTTCGAAGTTTCCCTCTCCTTTTCTCTTTGATGGCATTCCTCAACTTAGGAATTAAAGCTGCTTAATATTGGCCTGTAATAGTGGTTTCACGCTCCAGGTAATCAATCAAAAATATCCCTTCTGAGTCCCAAAATATTGAGGCCATAACCTTGCCAGCCGATGCCACGGCACGAAACTTCTTCGGGGTCGGTGATGTTGGCCGTTTCCATTGCGAAGATTGCTGTTTTGTCTCGGGATCAAAATGATGGACCCATATTTCGTCCATTGTTACGAAACGAGACAAAAAGTTTTCAGAATCTTCTTCAAACTTGTCCAGCAATATCTTCAAAATGTCAAGTCGATTTTGTTTCTGACTGTCGGCTAACATTCTCGGCACCCATCTTGCGGAGACTTTTCTCATATTCAAAGATTGTTTCAATATGGATTGAATACTTCCATATGAAATGCCCGTTTCTTGAATTAAGTATCGGATGGTAACTCTTCGATCGCTCAATACAATTTTCTCGACTTTCGCAACATTTTCTTGGGTGACTGACGTCGATGGACGGCCGCAACGATGTTCGTATTCCGTGCTCGTTCTCCCTACTCGACATTGAGAAGCCCACCTTGCGACAGTGGAATAAGACGGAGCAGACTCTCCTAATGGTAGGACTAGGTAAACTTGCGCTCAGTTTAGTAAAATCTTATTTAAATGATAGACAGCAACAAGTTCAAATAAATGGTGTCAATTCACTCGGTCTAAAAGTACAAATGGGTGTTCCACAGGGTTCGATATTGGGTCCTTTCCTCTTTTTAGTATATATTAATGATCTACCCCATTTATTAAAAAACCAACCACAAATGGTGTTATTTGCTGACGACACATCCTTAATTTTTAAGATAAATAGACGTGCATCAAATCTTGACGACGTAAATAACGCCCTACTGCAGATCCATAATTGGTTCACTGCTAATAATTTAGTATTAAATGGGAAAAAGACTAAATGTGTAAGATTTGCTTTACCAAATGTTAAAAGTACTGATTGTGACATAGTATTGAATAAAGAGAAACTAGAATTCGTCGATAAAACTGTTTTCCTGGGGATCACGCTCGACTCAAGGCTGCAATGGGGTCCGCATTTAACATCTCTTGCAGGACGGCTAAGTTCAGCAGCATATGCGGTGAGAAAAATCCGTCAATTCACTGATGTAGACACCGCAAGGATGGTCTATTTCAGTTACTTTCATAGTATTATGTCTTACGGTATTTTACTATGGGGACGGGCTGCAGACATAGAGTCTATTTTTATTCTGCAGAAAAGAGCCATCAGAGCAATATATGGCCTCCGCAGGCGCGATTCTCTAAGGGAACTGTTTAAAGATATTAACATCATGACGGTACCTTGTCAATATATCTACGAAAACATCATGTACGTAAGGAAAAATCTAAATCTTTTCGGTAAAAGAGGTGAAGGACACAATTATAGGACTAGAAATAGGGACCAATTAGTTCAACCAGGTTTCAGACTGGCTAAAGTAGACTCATCCTTCATGGGGTACTGTTTAAAATGTTATAATAAAATACCTCCCCACATACTCCAGCTGAATGAAAGGAAATTTAAATCTTGTATAAAACGCACACTATGCAGCCAGGCATATTATAAGTTGGGGGATTACATCGCTGACAAAAATGCTTGGCTGAATGCTTGTCCTGCTCCACAAGGACGCATTAATTAATTGATTAGCATTCGGATATATTGTTGGACCTGCTGAAGATTAAGATGAGAGAAAACTTTCTTTGCATTGTTTAGATTCAATCTCTTAGTATTATATAATTGCATAGCACGTGTGAGCACTATGTAGCTACTATTAAGCTACCTTTTACTGGGTACGTCTTTCACTGACTTGAGTGTGCCCTGGCGGTTGAGAGTATGTCATGCTCACTCAAATGTCTCGCTGATGGTGGCGTGTGTGTTGGATCATTAAGTTCCCTTCAAAATGGTTGAGCTAAATGGTGCTGATCCATGCGTCATGTTCGTGAACGGGCGCCGTCAGTTGGGACTGGTCGTCTCTTAGCTGCCATGGCTTATTTTTAATTTTAATATTTAATTTAGTTGTTTTAGTTATTATCTTTTTATTACGGACGCTTTTTAACGTGCACGTCTTTCTACATTGTTCTCACATGTATATTTTCAACTTGAACGATGTAACCAATATTTTGTAAAAATATTATGATTTAAAAGAGTGTCCGTGGAGTTTCTTGCCCGTTCTTCTCCATAGGGATCTACTACGCTTTGGAATGGGCAACTAGCTTCATCTTTCTGACTGACCGACCCATTGACAATTCAAAAGTGCCTGTAATTGGTTTATTTGAAATAAATGCTTTGAGTTTGAGTTTGAGTTTGAATGTTGCCTCCAAATCGCAATGAATCTCTTGCGTCGTTAACTTTTTTAAACAGAGATATTTAATAACGGCTCACACTTCGTTTGTCTCCATTTTCGAGAACACGTTCCGACACGAAGCAAACAAAGGACTACATTCAGAAAAAAACAAAAGAGAATCGAAGATTTTTTTCTTTATTAATATTACAAATATGTATTTGAGCTATGCCTGCCAGTATTTATTTTTTTTCTTACCAAGGAGTATGTCGTTCTCACTACTTTTTGATCCCCCCTCGTATAAATTGTTGCGAAAAACTTTGTGCTCGCGACGTCTTCTGTGCGCAGAACTACTAGTTAAAATGCTGCATCCCAGTTGTTGTGGAGGCCTTCACTACGTTGTCTCCGTTAAGCCTTCAGTCGCAAAACACTCAAAAGTGAAAATTAAGGATGACTGAAACCATGGGAGCATGATGTGAAAATGGTGACCCTAATGCTGGTCAAACTTGGGATCGACGACATCCGTTAATGAATAATGTAAAAAGAAAGAAAAAAACCCGTAACCTACCTATGCCGTTTCGAACAAAAAAAATCGCTCAATTCTAATAATACTCGTACCAAGGCAGCACACAAATGCTGGAGTTTATCGAGAGCACTGCATAACACGCGCAGTAACATTTAATTATGTTTCTCAGGGCTTCCGTATACTAATCGAACGTGAATGGCTAGACTTCGGGCACAAGTTCGCCGACCGATGCGGCCATCAGTTCGGTCCAGAAGACCCTAACGAGCGGTCACCCATCTTCCTTCAATGGCTTGACGTTGTACACCAGATGATGCTGCAGTTTCCTTGCAGCTTCGAGTTCAATGAGGCTTACTTGGTAAGTGGGAACTGAAATCATCACTATCTTCCTCATGCCCTTTTAGTCCATTCATTTTATTACAATTCATCAAATATCCACAAATACAAATCAGCCGTTATGTCTGTGTTAACTACTTTTTGTCACTAGTCATCTCTATAAATCTCCAATCATAACTTTTTCTTCTGTCTTCAAGGTTTATGTAGTCTTCATTTTTCGCCTTTTCTATATGTTCAATCGAAAGTGAAAAGAAATAATCAAGGGGGTCTGTGAGCCCTTTTTTGTAAATATCGCTGGTGTTTTTACCGATCAATAATTGATTTCACAAGAGGGCGTCCTTCGTGCCAGCTTTTCGGTTACAAGTCAACCTCAATCCTCCATATCTCAAAATAATCAATGGATATCAAAAGGACACTGGAAACCATTGGGCATCCCTAAATCGCACCAAAAACTAAACCTCTGTCCCTATTCTCTGTAGATGGTGAGAATGTTATAAGACCGTGTAACATGTACGCAGATAAAGCTGGGCACACACGTACACTCGTGTATGTTCGGCACGTTCCTGTGCAACACGGGCCGCGAGCGCAGCGAGAGTCGGACCAGTGACGTCACGCCGCACGTGTGGCATCTGCTGCGCGCGCCGGCCTATAGGAACCATCTGTACTCGCCGCATCAACTTGAACAGGTAGGTTTAGTTATAAAGAAGATAATGGAAGAAGAACATACTACCCACCACAGCCTTGTTGGTCTAGTGGTCGCAAGCGCAGCTGTAGAGCATGGAGTCCTGAGTTCGATCCCCAGGTCGGGGAATCAAAGTTTTACTGGATTTTTTCATATGGAATTCGTCAGTAGGTACCAGCCCGCCGGAATCTGGATTGGTGCTTGGTTAATGGCAATAGACTTGCCCCGGAACTTTCATATACATAACTGACGAAAAGTGGACTGATTTATGCATTCCAACACGCACAAGTGCGCTTTCAAACTAAGAGAGAAAGTTGGCACCCATAGCTTTAAAATCGGCACACCGCACATGGCACGCCTGCAACACACAGTTCGAAACATTTACATATTGGTGCATGTTACGCCTAAACATCACGAAAGAGTTGTTTTTGTGATGTTAGGCGTCAAAGCGAAAGTGCTTATAGTATAACAACCTACAATGCGTCTATGAGATATAGCCAACATTTTGAGAGAAATTTCTGAGCGGGTTTTTAATTAAAGAAGAATATCAATCAAGCCATCTTTTTCTTAAAAGTTCAGACAACTCCAAGGACAAATCGGACTTAAAACTAACCTCCCATACTAATTTATCAGCAGGCGATCTGGCCGGAGTACTCAGTGCGAACGATGTGCGTTTGGAGCGGAATGTTCTGCGCGCAGAGTCCGCGAGACGAGCCGCGCTCTGAACACAAGCCTGACCTGCCTGCTCAACAGTTGCATAGCACACAAAATCATAACGGTAAGTCTATTTAAAAGTTCACAGCCTTACAATTTCTGAATACCAAGATAAAACTTAACAATAAAAGATTTATTTTAAAAAATGCAATTGAAAAGGTCATAAAAATATTAAAGTGTAAATCTCTAAGCTTTAAAGTTAGTTTTCCGAAAGCACATAAGAAATAGCAAAATTTAAAAAAATATATAGTTTTTATTTTGGTCAATCAATCAGAATTACTGATAACAGTGATACTGATAACTTTTCGTTGTGAAATCGCTGTTCCTCCAAAAGGATTGGTCTTGCCTGTCGTGGATCGTTCTTGCCAACAACTTAAAATAATGATGTCTGGTCTATTAGTTGCTCATTGCATTGGTTCATTTATTTCAGGCCTGATGACGAAGACGAGATCGTGTGATAACCTGCTGAGTGAGGGAGAGAAGCGAACGGCGCAGAGGAGGTGTAGTGACCCTAGTCTGGCGCCTGATGTTATGTAAGTGAACTTTTCTTATCATATTTATGCTGATTTTGTAATTTTGTGAATGATTTCAAAAGGACCAGTATTTTTTACTTTATTTTTCGGTGCTAATTACAAGCACGGGTCTTGGTAACTTTTATGAACATTGTTTTATGGTTTAATTTACAAAAATTGTTATGAAACACGAAAACTAAATGCATTATTTTTGTCATAAGATGAGAACAGAAGGCGTAGAGCTCTATTTTAATGGTCTCTGGATTTAAGGGATGGAAGTTCTATTTCTTTCTGATTTCTTAAAATGTCTTTGTGTGTGTGCTAATATTTACTTATTTATTCTGTTTATATTGCAGGAAACTATCAATGGTGGTGAACAGCGAGTGTGAGAACCGTCGCGAGTGTCGCGCCGCGCTCACCGACAGTTGTGTTGACGAGCTGCCCGTACTACCGCTCGCCAGCGACAACTGTTCTGACACGGTAAGTACTAGGGTAACATTTATAGATGTAGTAGTTAGCGAGTGTGAGAACCGTCGCAAGAGTCACGCCGCGTTCACCGAGTCTGTTGTGTGACGAGCTGCCCAACCACAAAGGCTCAAAGCCACTAATTAAGTTCAAATGCTCCGAAAAGTAACTTTAACTTCTTCCCCCAGGTCGACGGCCTCCACCCCGATCACTTCGAGAACAGCACTCATCTTCCCCGAGACCTCGCAAGCGGCTCCTCCTCTCTAGAACGAGAGCTAGGCGGCGAACTCACCGACAAACTCATACCCGACCAGGTTATCGACCACTCAGATGACCTGACCGCGTCGGACAACAGCCAGCTCAACGGCGCCGTGGCCGATAGTGTGGCCGACGTGGTCACCAGCGTGGCCTCCCCAGACGTGGACACGCCTGAAGAACCGCCTGTGTTCGTCTGTGACACTTATACTGATGTTATTGGGATGGCTGAGGTGAGAATACTCATTTTGTTTCGTGTTTGCCTGGTACTTGAAATCCAAATGAAATGGAAAAGTTTAATGTTTTTCAACTTTTTCGGATACCGGATAAAATTAATGCGTTTTTTGCTATATCTCAAATTATTATTTTTTCAAACAGGCCGCAAGAGAATCAGCCCGCACCCGCAACATCAGCATAACCTGGCGCTCCATATCAGAGTCAAGCAACCAATCTTCCACCGGATTCGAGATCAACGAGGGTCGGGCAGAACCACCGGCTTCCAGAAACACATCCCACGACTCCTCACCCCTCGACAACCACACCACAGAAGATAGGACCAACCACAATGTGGTCACCGATAACAACCATACAAGAGAGAATGGTGTGACTACTAATGGAACTATGAACGGGATCGATGATGTAACTACTAAGTTTCTTGAAGTCGATCTGAATGGTGAGATAGTTTTTCTATCGTACTTTTAAAAGCATACTTTTTCTCCAACTATTAACCAAAAATTGCTCAAGAATGTTGAAAAATACCGTATATTTTTGGGATTTTCGCATAATACCTGTTGAAAACTAGAATATAATCTTAATTATTTTCTTCTATGGTTCAGGAGGAGCAACATCAAGCAGTATAAGTTCCGAAAGCGAAGGCGAGGCACACACACAGCCGAGACGGACAGCTCACACTCACACTCGCACGCGCGTCGCGAGCCAACTCACATTATGTCCCACGTCACCACGTCGTATTGCCTGCTGCCACTGTTCTAGGAGAGCTAGCACTACTAGTGAGTACAACCTCTTCGTGATTTATGACTTCTAGAAAATAATAGGTGTTTACCTATGAAATTGCCGTTTTGTATGAAAAAATTTAAACGAATTTTTTTCATGCATTTTTTATTTGTATTAATCGAAGTAATCACCCATGCAATCAATGCATCTTTGCCAACGCAGTGGCAGTTTATTGATGCCCTTCTTAACTCTTAAAATGTCGATTGCACACCATGTGTACAGATAACAATAGAATTTCAATTGTGTCTGCTAATTAGCGCGCGACGGGTTAAAGAAATCAGCTGGATGGGAGGCAACAAATTCTTCAAAGGCATTTTGTACTGCCTCTCGGGTATTGAATTTTTTTCCCGCCAAGAAGTTATCCAAATTCTGGAAAAAGTAGTAGTCTGTAGGCGCAAAGTCTGGTGAGTAGGGCGGATGACGGAGAGCTTCCAACCCCAGTTCTTGCAACTTGGAGACCGTCTGCTGTGCAGTATGAAGTCGCGCGTTGTCGTGCAGGAGCAGCGGAGACGAGCGATTGACCAATGCTGGTTGGAGATGTGCCAGCTTCTCCATCATTGTGTTCAGTTCTTCACAGTACACATCTGAAGTAATGCTCACCCCGTTTGGTAAGAAGCTGTGATGAATCACACCGGCGCTAGACCACCAAACAGTGACCATCACTTTTCTAGGGGTAAGTTTTCGTTTAGGGCATTGTTTAGGTGCTGAACCAGGATCCAACCAACTTGCTGAGCGCTTGCGGTTATCAAACAGAATCCATTTTTCATCGCAGGTAACAATGCGGTTCAAAATTCCTTCATTTGTGTGTCTGTTGAGCAGTGCAAGGCACGTCTCGACGCGTACTTCGCGCTGGCGAT
Organism: Cosmia pyralina; assembly: GCA_946251885.1. NCBI lineage: Eukaryota > Metazoa > Arthropoda > Insecta > Lepidoptera > Noctuidae > Cosmia > Cosmia pyralina. Next base: position 20,382,433 of record OX276361.1, on the reverse strand, counting down.
CATTGAGTTCGTGGGGCACCCATTTGTCAAGCTTTTTTACCTTGCCAATTTGACGCAAATGGACCAATATTGTTTTGACGCTAACGTCGAAAGCTGCTGCTAATTCAGCCGTAGATTGTGTATCATCAGCTTCCACAATCGCCTTTAATTCGTCATTGTCGACCAAAGTCTTCGGACGACCGCGAGGTTCATTTTTCAGGTCGAAATTTCCAGAACGGAAGCGAGCAAACCAATAACAAGTGGTGCGTTGGTTTGTAGTGTTAGCTCCGTAAACGTCGTTGATGTTGCGTGCCGCTTGTGCCGCGTTGCTGCCACGACGGTACTCATATTCCATAATTACTCGAATTTTTAACGTATCCATGATGACGAAAAATATTGAAATGCGATGAAAATGTAACACTAATCAATAAACAAATGACTACTTTTGGAAAAAAAATCCATGTTTTTAAAATAAAATTAATTTGAAATTGGAATTCTTAGCCAAACAAAAATTATTTTGATTTGAAATGGCCAGTACTGCAGAACGGCAATTTCATAGGTAAAGACCTAATATCAATACTGATGTGTAGCGGGTGGCACTCTCGCAGCCATGGTAAATAATATAATTTGTCTCACTAAAGTTACCATAGCAAAATACACTGCGTCTCACTCACTATCGTTTCCTTTTTCTACATTTTGTACCTGTATAATATATTGTTCCTTGTTTTGTTTTTGTTTTCTTCCTATCATCCAGGAAATGTAGTATCCCGAATGTCGTATTAACCTCGGTGTCTTTTCCAGGTGGTATCGAAACTTCGGGAGAGTCAGGCGGCAGCTCAGAAGTGTGCTGGTGTGGAGTATGCGGGGGCGCGCTGGGCGGAGCCCGCGTGCGCTGCGTGTGTGGTGCGCCCGCGCCAGCCACGAGCGCACCCGCACCGCCCCGTGCCGACCCGCTCGACGGTCTGCCGCCCGCGCTCGACCCGCTGCAAGCACGGCTGCACCAAATCATACTCTACCAGAGGGTGAGCGCATCGCTTTGTATTTTATGCTAGCCTAGTACTTTCTGCTGCAGTAGACTGCAGATAAATGCAGTTCCTTGGTTCGAATGCATTGCCTGCGTAATAATTTTATTATTATCCATTCATAGCTTGAGCTTGAAATGCATTTTTTATTTAAATTAAAAAAATACACATTATCAATACGCTTAAAATAACAGATGTCGGTTTATGAGGATGTATGGAAGAAGAAAACAAGACCTACCCAAAAAAGTGGGTTAGAAGCGGGAGGATATCTCATCATAATCAAAATAACCACGTGTTTTGGCAATAAATACAAATGAAGAATTAATTTGTTTATTACAGAAAGTAGTTGAGGAGCTGAGCGGTCAGTTGCGCGAAGCACGCGAGGCCCTGCGCCTGTCGTCCCCGCCCGCGCCCGCCCCGCCCTCCGCCCCGCACGCAGCCACGCCCACGCAAGTACGACGACATACATACACACACCGCTACATGCCCTTCTCACGGCTCACCTCGCCCTGGTACATTTTAATACCCATAGAAATACTTGGTCCTTCGTTCCGCAAGTAAACTCCACTTAGATTTACCTTGATTGTAAAGGCCTGTATAAAAAGATAGACTTAGTTCAGAAATTGATGATATCTTCTCTCACGTGAAGGTGGTTTCTTTTCTTTATTCATAACATAATTTTGCTTGTTTTGTTTTCCAAAGCATTGCTCAGAACTTCTCTAAAAATCATATTCTCCTGGTACAGAAAACAAGCAGCGGCAGTGGGTCCGTGCGAGGTAGCGGTAGCAGCAGCGGCAGTGCCTCCGAAGTAGAGGTGGGCGAGGAGGCGCGCGGCGTTGTGTGGCTCCCGGACAGCGCTGCGCCGCGCTGTCAGTACTGCAGGAACCACTTCTGGCTGGCCAGGCGTAGGCACCACTGCAGGTAAGCACCATGACAACATAACTCACCGAAGATTAGTCGACAGGTTCCCCATAGCCAGTAAACCAACGGTAGACTGTCACAATTAAACAGCTGTTATTTTGTCGCAGACGGTGTGGCGGAATATTCTGCGGGTCGTGCTCGGAGATGAGCTCGTGGGGCGACTGCGGCACCATGCGCGTGTGTCGGCGCTGCCGCGCGCTGCGGTGACGTCACACGCGCCCGCCCGACGCCTGCGCGAGTGCGAAAACTGTTTAGACCGACCCCCGCTTCCCTACCGGCCGATCTTACTAGATTAGCGTTCCTATAAAGTTATAAAAGCAATAGTAAAGTATATAGTTACGTCTAAACAGTTTTACGTTTAAACTAGTCATACCGCTTCGATAACTAGCTTGTGGAAAGTTTTCAAAACGCTATTTATCTACGAATTATGTATGAGAATTCAAATTGATTGTCATCTTTATTTTCATTAATATCACCATGACATTATTGTTTCATTATTTTTGTCCAAACGTTAAATGTGCTAACGACATTGACCGATCGTACCGAACTGTTTGATACTGCAACATAACGTGTAACAGATGTGCGAACATTGGAGAGGATCTAGTCTTTCGTGGATTGTGGTGTGGCGTTGGACGTTGGATGGTCGCGGTAATGTAGTTAGGAAATGGTATAGTGAATTGTTACGCGAAGGCTGACTTTCTACGATTAATATTTAAACTTTTTTCTAAGACTGTTTTTTTCGGTCTCTATAAATAAATTCACTAAATGTATTTTTTTCGATTTCTTTTTCCTTTTGTTTTGTTAGTCGAGAGAGCGATGGTTGTCCCTGGCCCCAACTGCTGTGAATACTGACACGTACGTATCACTTTGTATAAACTTGTTTTTTTTTCTTTTTATTTTGTATTATAGTGTTTCATTTTGTTCTATTATTATTTTTGTACAGTAAGGTTTTGTTTCACACTTGGTCAGACACTGGGAAGTCTCCGGTCAGATGACTTCTCGCCGTCATCTGACCAAGAGACCGATAACCTTATATAAGACTTAATTTGTATATTCGACATTTTCCATTAATTTCAAATGTATAAAATACATTTCTTTGTACTACTAAATATTCGACTGAATTTGCTTATGGATAAGAATAGATGTCTATATTGGGCATATTGATTTATAAAATCCATACTAAGCTTTATAATTACGTTGATACATTTATATTGTGTACTAAATTTCCACACCGTAATAATTTCGTAGAGTAGAACGTCAGAGTTCTGTATTTTATTTGTGATATTGTGATGATAATTTTGTATAATGATTAAGAGTTTAATAACGTTGTTAGAAGTTAAATTTTACAGGTGATTATTTTAACCCTCGCGGTGCGTTGATTTAGCTGTTGTCGAATACACTAAAGTGAGCGCGCAAGTGCTAGTCACCGCCTGAGGTGAGGTGAGATGAGGGAAGTAGGAAAACGCCAAGCTAACTCTGTCTGCCAATCTTGTCAATCGCGCCCTCCCCCATCTCACCACTTACATACCTCAGGCGGTGACGAGCACTTGCGCGCGCACTAAAGGAGCAAATGTCCATGTGGTGTCAACTATTAGTATAGACCTGCTTCAAATGAGACAAGTGCCTAGCGCGGCCCGGCTTCCGTACAGCGACGTGCGGCATAGTGTACCGACAGACACATCAGCTCTATACTAGATAATATATTATTAGAAAAATGATTCTACTACCATAGGTGTTATTTTCTTAAAACATTTTTTTTTTTTTACATGGATATAATAATGTTAAACCCGCACTGTCGTTGAGGGCCGCGCGACAGCGTATCTGCTTCGTATATAATAAAAAAAAATGATTTTGTAATTTATTCGTAAACTGAGGGGATTGTTGTTAACTGCATATATTTTATATTGTAAACGAAAAGCTCGGAGTAACGTGTAAGTATTGTCGAAGTGCAAAACTTGTTTGTGACCAATGAATATTGACACGATGTGAAATAAAGCATATTTAGTTTTATGAATTATATCTTATTATTTTTCCTGATATCATCAGTCCCGATTCAAAAATAAAATGCCGTTTTTAAATAATGTAAACAGTAGTTTTTTTTGCAAATCATCCATAAAAAAAAAAAAACAACAATGAAACTACTAATGAATAACTTTCGTGACACAAATCCAGTTTTCTCTAATTTCGAACACATACGCAACGAATAGTGATCGACAAAGGCGTTTGGCCACCGCCGCCGTCATCGTGATGCCACCGAGAACGAGATGATGGCGCCGAAGTAGCGATACATACATTTACTATGGCCGCGTGTCTACCGCACGTCGCGTCGGCCACCCGAGTGCCGTCATCCCGGCCTCCGAAGTTTCGATTAGGCAAGGCCGCTAGAACTTGGCCCGAGATTGTGACGGGCCGATGTGCGTTTTGGTTTTGTCTATCATTAGGTACTGTTATATAGTGGCTGGACAGTGAGCGTCAAGATGACGGGATTAAGTCACCAATCTAAAATGTATCACATTAAAGTGTTTGTACTACATATGTACTATTTGTACCCTAAACAAGACATTTGTACCTCTAAAGGTAAAGGAAGTATGTCAATACGTCCCTGGTCCCGCCACTTTTACGTCAAAGTGGCGGGACTTTCTGGAAGCGCTACTCAGAGGCAGGTAATTCACACTCTAAGACTTAGTACTACATTATGTACAGGTAAATACTCAATTTTCAATACAATTGTAAGTGCCAAATTAAAGTTATGTGACTAAAACATTGGTCCCGCCAATTTGATGATTCATGCTATCGCTGAATTCATATGAAAACCGTTAGAGCTCGTGCAAAATCAAATGTGAAAACTTAATACGTCATAAGTACATGAACGTGTGTAATTTAAGTATCATATATTTTATTATCAAAGATCAAAAATTTTATTTTCAGAGAATTAGACGTGTGTACAGAAATGAAACAAACAATCTTAATGATTTTGATTTATATTTTGATCAGTGGGAACCCTAATTACTTTACGTAGTTTGTATTTGACGAGGTAATTATCTCATAACCGTGTTTTATAAGTTGTAAGAAAATATTGTTGAACTTGAGGGATGAAAGTTGATTGCGTTTCAACCAAAGGTACTGGTTTTTGCGACGGAATCGTGTCGTCATTCTGAATGCGCTTGATAATATCAGTTAACTGTAGTAATATTGCCCATTTACTATCCGTACTTTATAACCAGTTACGAAGAGGCAGGGCGCGGTCTGCGTACGGACGGCGCCCGCGCCGCGGCCGCCCAGGTGTTTAGGCATCTGCCTCGAATTTCGCGGGCAGCGGGGCGACAGCGGCGGCGGCGCGGGAGCGGCCGGATTTTATGCGTAAAAACAAATGGACAGGACCTCGAAATCAGCGGCGCGGAAGCGGGGCGGGACAATGCGAGACGCGCCGCCGCCGCTGCCGCCCCGCTGCCCGCAAAAATCGAGGCAGAGGCCTTGGAACACTAAAGGCAACATTTATAATTGGGGATGCATTTGAAAACATGCACCAAATCGAAATGGGAGATTGTACTCATCATTATGAACAACTTTTACTATGGGACCAAACCTGAAATCGTGAAAAAAAAAACCGGCTAAGTGCGAGTCGGGAGTCGCGCACGAAGGGTTCCGTACCATTATCTATAAAACGGCAAAAAAATCATGTTTGTTGTATGGGAGACCCCTTCAATATTTATTTTTTTCTGTTTTTTTTGTATTTATTTGTTGTTATAGCGGCAACAGAAATACATCATCTGTGAAAATTTCAACTGTCTAACTATCACTGTTCATGAGATACAACCTGGTGATAGACGGACGGACAGCGGAGTCTTAGTAATAGGGTCCCGTTTTACCCTTTGGGTACGGAACCCTAAAAATCAGCTGCTCCCTATATTTTGACGAATTTGATGTAGATAAATGTACCTACTGAATAACAGGTTTTTTTTTCGGGATTTCAGATTTGATTTCATAGTAAAAGTTGTTCATAATGATGAGTACAATCTCCCATTTCGATTTGGTGCATATTTTAAATTTATTTATTCAAATCTCCCTTACACTATCATTACAGGTGTATGTACCCAATGCGACAGTGCACACACACACATAATCAGCCTATAACGTTCCCACTGCTGGGACACAGGCCTCCTCTCTGTGAGAGGGAGTGGGCCGTAATCCACCACGCGGGCCCAGTGCGGGTTGGCAGATGTCACAAGTCTTCGAATTTTTGATTCTAGGACATGCCGGTTTCCTCACGATGTTTTCCTTCACCGTTTTGAGAGCAGTGGTGATGAAATAATTTACACAAAGAAAAACGCCTGCCTGGGTTCGAGCCCACGACCTACAACTCGTAAGTCGCGACCGTTACCACTGGGCCACCACTGCTCCTACACTGCTGCGACAGTGCGGTCATTTACAAAACTACTTATACTAACTTATTTAAAATTTAATTATAATATAACTAAAAACTTTTAACATAATACGAACTTTAACACAAAAAACATACCTACCACCTACATTAATCTATATTATAACACAACAAAATAAATAACAGTGTCCTTGCGAATTCACTCAAATGACACGTAAACACATCAATTTTGCAATGAAGTTCATTGATTACATGAATTCTCCGAGTCACTGGTGTTTTGGCGAGTAGGTTGGTTGTAGCTATCGGCAAGGCCAGCAGTGGCGGGCGCCGCCGCGCCGCCTCCACACATAGCGGTCCGGTACGCAAAAACTTTAACATATATTTATTTCAAAATTAGCATCGTTCGCCCTTTTCTATATTTGCTGATATTGAGTTTGTAAGCAGCAAAGCTGCATCTTCGGTGGATTTGCCTTTTCTAAAACCAAATTGTCTCTCAGAAATGAGATTATGTTTTTCAAGAAAATTTGCTAGTCGGGTATTTACTACTTTTTCCAGGATTTTTGATAAGATACTGAGAAGTGCTATTGGTCTGTAATTTTCTGGTTTATCTTTGGGACCACTTTTATGTATCGGGCTTACTGCTGTATGTGTCTGAGATGTGTCCATGTCCATTTCATTTGTGATAGCGATGAATGATAGATAACATCAGATGTTACCTAGGTTATGAATATGAAAATTACACACGTGCATATACTTATTACTTAGTAAGTTTCCACAATTGATTTTGCACTAGCTCTAACGGTTTTCATATGAATTCAGCGATAGCATTAATCATCAGTGGCGGGACCAATGTTTTAATCACATAACTTTAATTTGGCACTTACAATTGTATTGAAAATTGAGTATTTACCTGTACATATGTAGTACTAAGTCTTCCTTCTACCTGCTTCTGAGTAGTGCTTCCAGAAGGTCCCGCCACATTGACGTCAAAGTGGCGGGACCAGGGACGTATTGACATACTTCCTTTACCTTTAGAGGTACAAATGTCTTGTTTAGGGTACAAATAGTACATATGTAGTACAAACACTTTAATGTGTAACATTTTAGATTGGCGACTTGATCCCGTCATCTTGACGCTCACGCTGGACACACGATCGCTGTCACCGAGACGTCACGTTCGGTTCGAATAATCTCGTATCTCGGTGACGGCGGGCGGCGGTGTACAAACGCCTTAAGGGCTGATCTTTCCAACGTCTGATATATTTTATCCGCGGAATAAAATTGACGTCTGACAGTTTCTTTATGGAAAAACGGTCAAAAATTCATAGATGTCTCGAATAAAGATAACTGGCGTTGGAAACATCAGCCCTTTGGCCATAAACTATTTAAATCAAACTACATAGAATGTTATTGGAAAGTCATTTATTCTCAGCATCCATTAACATCAATCTCGGTAGTGCTTACAACTAATCAACATTGACAATAAATAAATGCAATAGTCTGCTAATCTACCATACAATAGGTACGTAGAGAGCTACAAGGATCTTTTGGCGCCGGAATGGCATTGACAAGGGGGCGTTGTTGGTAAACATTTGTGAAATGGGGTCATAGACTACTATTATTAGAATGGAGTTGTTTCCCTGAAGCTTCACCGCAAGAGCGCTGAGCGTTTGTCACTTGTCAAAGTCATCTTGAAGACAACGCGACAAATCGGCGACAAGAAAAAACAGCACCATCTCGCAAAAAAGTTTTCTTGAAAGAAACTTCATTGACAGTTGAATGAAAGTAACAAACACTTAGCGCCATCTACGCGGAACTAATTTGACAGTTTTTTGCCCCAATACAAGATGGCGGCGTTAGTTACAATTTTGGTCACGCGCAAAAAGAATTTTGTAACGCTGTAACCTACAGTACTTATGGCCAAAATATCTTGTGAAGTCTGAATATAGGTACTATGAACTTTCGTGCATGTTCACTCATACTCGCCTCAGTCACCATTTGGTGCCTAAAAAATGTTAGGTACTGCACAGCATTCTGCGCGAGGTTTGGACTTGCCAAGATAAATCGGCCGTACTGTAAGTATAGTATGCAGCATTGTCACATTTCTCATAAAATAATCATTTCAAAAAGGTTTATAATCTTTCTAACCATAGTATTTCACTTTAGCGTCCATGAAGTATTGCATTTTTTCGTCTATGGTTGCCTGTCAATAAATAAGAACTTCATATGTGTGCTTATGTCAAAAGTAAAAGAATGGTTGGAAAGAGTATAAAAAAGCAAATGATTTTCATTGGGAATGGCGTGTTGTGGATGATGTTAGCAAAGCAGAATGTACAGAATACTTTATACTAATTTATCTACACTCAATATCGTAAAGTTCTGATTATGAATTCAAAAATAGTACCCTAATGACAGACTTTATGCATGGGGCGCATGCGCGATTGACCAATGATAGCTCCGTAACCATAGTAACGTAATCCACGTCACGATGATTTTCTTTCACTTTTTCGTATCTCTAGTCTGTGATGGTTTCGGAGCTATTATTGTGTTTGTTTATTTTTTGCTAACTTTGGTTTTTACGGTTCCGTAGTCAATAAGGAACCCTTATTCTTCGCTATGTCCGTCCGTCTGTCTGTCCGTCCACAGCTTGGCTCCAGAGACTCTTAGTACCAAAAAACTATAATTTGGCATGTATAACAACATATTCATCACGCCGACAGTGGTAAAATAAAATCTGTACACGTAAAGTGGGGATGTTTTTTTTCTCGTCTACCCCATGGTGCGGGGTGTTGTTAATTGAGTCTTTCAAAAATATTGCGGGGTTGTTAAGACAATTTTTCGATTTAGGGATCCGTTTCTGAAATATTAAGCTTTAAAGTGCTTCTTTTTGTTAGAGTCAATGGATGGGTGAAAAATTCACGGTAGTAGTATATATATAACGAAGTTAAAAGGAAAGCTATCACAGCTAAGTAGGCTATTCAAGTTTACGAGTAATAGTCAACAAACTTAAATTTCAGTTGGAATGTATGAGAGAACATGTTTTTCAACTACAATGTTAAGTTTGTTCTTGGGATAAATTCATTCCAACTACGGAACCCTTCATTGTGTGTGCTCCGACACGCACTTGGCCGGTTTTTATTTATAAATATGTAACTACCTATTGCATGAGTGTAGATAAAGTAGTTGTATGAAACTGCACATAACTAGATATTAAAACACTCATTATGCAACAGTATCATGAACTACTATTACATATAAAATTGCTAATATGGAATAACATAGATATAGCTATAATGCTATGTAACATATTTTGACATACAATTAACATTAATCAGATCTTTGTTATCTATACATCAAACAATTTAATGGGTAAAAAACTGAATTAAAAAATTAAAATTTTGTTTTGATACTGGAAAAGTAAAAAAAAAAAAAACAACTCCAAATGAAAATTATAGTGCCACTCAGTCCTTCTTTCTAAAAACAAAATTGTTAGACATCTATGAATAAAAAAAAAATAGCTAATAAAATAAAGCTTTGTAAATCAGATCTAATAAAAAAATATTATTATGCATTACTTTTTTCATTTGTTTCTATATTCGATCTAACAACAATTTCTAAAACAATAGTAGATAGTTATAGTTCGCTTCAGTAAGTACTAGGACCTAATAAATTTATACAGTGCATATTTTAACCAAGTGCAATATATTAGGCTTTTTTTGAACTTTGAATGTGTATTCGTTGAATTTCTTTTGCTTTTAAAATTGCTAGGTATGTGCCCTTGCGGCCTTCGTGTGTATTATGCAAACCTAGTTGTATTTTATAATAACAACATAAGTACAGTGTTAACTTGACTAAAGTTTGACTAGAGAACTAAGTATTAATTATTTACTAATAAAAAATAAAAAGTTAGGCCTTAAATTAGGAACAATTAAGTATCTAGATAGAGCTAATAAAGTTATCCAATACATTACGGACTTATAATAATAAATAAATAATTTCTTTGGTACTGTTGAACAAGCTGAAAAAATGTTCGAAGTTTTGCAAATCTATATGGAACCCGTATAACAAAGTTATGTCTTAAAACATACAATATAATTTTATTAATCGTAAAGTCAACAGAATATAAAGCTTGGCAGTATAGATCCTCAATCATACATAACAGACACAATAAGCCCTTGGCGCCGAAAGTTGAAAATCCAACAGAGTGTTTTCTTGACGCGCTGGGATGCGCTCTGTTGGATTCTCAATGCTCGGCTCAATACCAAGAGTTGAAAATCCAGTGCGCGATAAAAAATACCCGAGTAAGTATTTAGAACTCAATAATAAGATCATCCACTTATTTAAGAGCCCATACTACCTCAGCTTTTTATCTCGCTCGCACGATACTGCTCGCGGACTGAGTGAGAGCGAGACTGAGTGCGGTGCTGGGCGCCGATAGTTTAGGAGATTTCTTTTTACGGTGAAAATAACAGTAATTTGAAAAAAAAAATAAGATCTGCTTTATAGTTAGTTCAGTTAGTGTGCAAAGTTTCATGATCTAATTTGAAGTATTTTTTGAATACCAGCGATTTATTGTTCGGTTTGGAGGTAACTTTGGATTTTTTTTTCTATCGAGAAAATTTTACGGAATCCTGTTTTCGTCAAACACAGTACTTAACATTAATCCTCAACTTTACCATACTCATATTTATTTCAAAATTAATGCTCCAGTATTTTCGACATAACGGAGGATCATGCTAAGCCATTTGAGGTAGTATAGGCTCTTAAACAAAGGCGTAAGACGTAACACGTTTACATTCAATGAATATCTTATGTAATATATGCAGTGTAACGATGACCGATTCGCAAACGTAATTTATGTATCGATACAACACAATGTCGATAATCTCGATATTTTTTTATCGATACTCTCATGTGCCTATCTTCTATTACAAACGCCGTAATATTGTAACAAATCTGTCGAATGATTTAGAAACGTAGATAGAGTTATCGATTTAGACAACATCGAATCGAACGATACGATACGGTCATTAAAGAACATCGGGCATTTTTATAGAAATGTGTAGCACACTGAATTATTTCATAGAGCATTGTAGACATCAATAACTTGATATAATGTAAATACACCCAATCACATCACAACACTTAGGTAAAGAATCAATACATTTGTACATTTAGTTAAACCTACCTTGGCTCCTTTTTTATTACTAACTACACAATTAACTAGAAAAGCTTCATAATTAAAGTTTGAGCCGTTTCATTAAACCAATTACAGAAAGGGACAACACAACATAATTATTTTACAGTTTCTTTGCACTTCATCTACATAAATCTGATCTATATTATAAAAATACTGATATTATACAGTTGTCATCTCAGTAATACACACAATTTGTAGAATACAGAAGATTTATTTAAAACTAGCTGACCCGCTAGACGTTGCAATTTCTTTTTTTTTCCTATTTTTTTTTTAAACCACTCCAGTAAATAGGAGAATAAAACAAAAAAAAAATCTAATCGGTCAAGCCGTTAAGCGGTCAAGTTATGGCGTGACCAAGTGAAATAGGGATTCATTACACATTAAGGTGAAAGCGTCAGGGTAGCCCGCGAAATTCAAATTTTCTTACGGTTTTTGCAATTTGCAGGTCAGTATCAGGTTGTATGTTGATCCGAATATGATTCGCGTCCATAACAAATCTGTATTTAAATAATTATAGTCATCAAAATCATCAATACAACTTTCTGAGTTCATATAATCCTAATGGATGACTCAATCTGCCTAGCCTTTTCCCAACTATGTTGGGGTCGGCTTCCAGTCTAACCGGATGCAGCTGAATACCATTATTTTACATGGAGCGACTGCCTATCTGACCTCCACAACCCATTAACTGGGTAATACGATACCCCTTGGTAAGACTGATTGTCAGACTTTCGGGCTTCTGACGACCCGTAACGACTGTCAAAGATCCACGAATGACAGCCGGGACCAACGGCTTAACGTGCTTTCCGAGTCACGGAGGAGTCTCGGTATGTAAGGATGGTCACCCATCCACGGACAACCCCGGCAAGCGTAGCTTAACCTGATGGATCGACCCGTGCAGCTGTTGTTACTTAGCCACGAGCTCCTACTCCTAATGGATGACTATTTCATGAAATATACTCAATACTCAATTAATCTCTTATTGCTTTCCACAATATTGACATTTGAGGATTATACCAACTTAAGGAGTTGTATTACTGATTTTAATGATTATAATTCTGTCAATATACATTTGTTACGGTGGCGAATCATACTTTAATGAACATACACCCAGACACTGAGCTGCAAATTGCAAAAATCGTAAGAAAATTTGAATTTCGCGGGCTACCTTAGCGCTTCCCCTTAAGCTCGTGAAGGGAACAAAAATGTTGCCACAAACCGCAAATGGTTGCCAGTAAAAAAATGTAAAAAGTGGCCATATAAAATAGTTCTGTTTAGATTTTACGCGGTTATAAACTATTTATTTTAGCTATTACTTAAGCCGTAAATTCAATTAACTATACTAACGGCTTTTTTAATCACAAATTAATTTATAACTTACGCCAGTTATGGGTGCGTTAGAAGTCATTAATCTCACTTGGAAAAAGAGGTCTCGGAACTTATTTGCAAACAAAAAAAACATGCCACGTGCACGCGTCAAGGACGCCTCTTATTGCGATACGTTCGTTTTGGTTGTGTTAGCGACACTGCCTTAACATTTTTAGGGTTCCGTATCTCAAAAGGAAAAAATGGAACCTTTATAGGATCACACGTGTGTCTGTCTGTCCGTCTGTCACAGCTAATTTTCTCCGAATCTAATGGACCGATTAAATTGATATTTGGTATACATATGAATTTCTGTGACCCAAACATGGACGGATAAAGTAAATAAATGATTTTTGAATAAGGGGTCACTTTTGGGGGGCAAATAAGAAAAAAAAAAAAACGTTTAGCAAACTATACCGTGTGACATATCAAATGAAAGGGCTTACTATGAGGGTCTCAAATATTTTTTTTTTTATAATTTTATAATAAATTGTTTTAAAGTTATTTAAGAAAATGGACGAAAATTGACCCTTCCCCCCCCTTATCTCCGAAACTACCGAGCCTACAATTTTGAAAAAAATACAGAAAATAGATCTTTACCTGTAGATTACAGGAAAACCTATAAGAAGTCGGTGGTCTTAAATTAACATGGTAAATCTCTCAATATTGTGAGTACAAACTTACATTTACAGTTAGAATCTATGGGAGAACATGTTTTTCATCTACAATATTAAGTTTGTTCTTTGGACAAATTCATCCCAACTTCATTGTGCGTGGTCCGACACGCACTTGGCCGGTTTTTTGTCGTATCGTTTTGAAGTATTGAAATACATTGGTAGAGAGCGTCAACAACTTTTATTGCACGGTTATCTGGCGGACGGTATAGTTCTGTTTTTTTTTTTTATCAATTATTGAACAGAAGCAAAAACTTGTCAGTGCACATTTAAGTTAGGAATCGCATTATAGCACTAATAAATCTTCTGCACCTATTTACTTCATGTCATATAAATAACTTCCTTACCCTACCGTCTGCGGTTCGTTATGTCTCTTCTTATAATCCATGACCATACTGAGCACTTTGTTCCTCACCTGATCCAGCGCTTTGTACATATCTGCTGTAAACGGCTCGAAGTCTTGGTGTTTTTTCTTTCGTCTGTAGATACCTTCTTTGTTAGCCATCGCGCAGTTCATGTCAGCCTGGTTAATAGAATAAATACATACAAATTTAGTAATTAATTTACATAAATTTAGTTATATAATTTCTAGTGAAAATGACAAAATTAGAAAATAAACCAAAAAAACTGAGAAGCTCCTCCTTTTTTTGAAGTTGGTTAAAAAACACGTGAGTCGCGGGATTCCTACACGTAACAAATATTCGCAACCGTTTGATAGCTGCTGCCATTATGTGAGATTTTTATTTCTCATACATTATGGATACAAAAATAATAGTATTCAGCTGCATCCTGTTAGACTGGAAGCCAATATAGTTGGGAAAAGGCTAGGCAGATTGATTTTTTATGGATACAAAAAGAAATGCTAGGGAGTTTTTTAACACGCTTTTTTTTTCTTCATAAAATATTCCAAGTAAAACAAACAGGGAAACCCCGAGGTGCTTTGTAGTGAATAAATAAACTAACCTCAGAAACATTATAACTCAAAAAGTCCAGCATTCCTTGCAGTGAATGCCTGGTGTCGCGTACCAGCACTTCATAGAACACGATGTGTAAAGGCCCAGGGAACCTAGTCAGCCACAACTCATGCAGGGTCTCCCACGCCGACAGCTGAGTCGATACGTAGGTTGCCCAATCTGAGATAAGAAGAAAGAACTATAAGACTATTACTATAAGAATATTTTATAATGTTTTAAAGAATGTATAAAACGTAGGTACACAATAATATGCGAAATAATACTATTGTGTTGTCATTTGAAACTATTTGAAGGATTTGAGCGGTAGGTACAAGCACAAACGCGGAAACATGGGCGGATGGGCCGCATTCCTCCCAGTTGTCTAAAGGCTAGCGCAGATTGGGGCGGGCCACGCCGCAACGCAACGCATCGCATTGTAAAAATCTTCCTTCATCACTTTCGTACATTTTATATGAAACAACGCACACTACTGGCACTTTTTGGAGTGAAAATTTCTTTAGGCACTTTGCGCTCTTTCTGAACAGTGATCGAAACTGAACCGTTAGTCCGTCACGCTAGGGTCGGTGACGCTGAATTAGGTATACTCGGCTCCAGTCGGTCGGTGACCTGAGTCGCGTATACTCGGCGGAGAATCCCGTATACCCAGCTCCAGTCGTAACCGCCCGGCCACGACCTGACCGCTACCAGTGGTAGCTTAACGCGGGGCGGCGAGCGGTAAGCACAAATTATACTAAAATGTATGAAGCACGCGACGAGGCGCCGCCCGCACGCAGCGGCTTCATACATTTCAGTATAATTTGTTCCTTACCGCTCGAAGACCCGCGCTAAGCTACCGCTCGCGCTGATAGCGGCAAGGTCATCCCAGGCCGTCACTTCTTTCACAAGCACACACCCTCTTTTTGTATAAAAATGCATTGCTCTGCGGCCCGTTGCGGTTGTAATGTGCGCTTAGCTTAAGAATCTGTCGGCTGAAGGTTCTTCAACCGCGTAATTCGCAATTTCTGTTTCGTGCAACATTATGTTTTGCGCGGTATAATAAAAACTCCGCTCCAGAAATCAGTTTTTAAACAATCATGATAAAAATAGCTCTTTTGGCCGTCAGTCAATTAACGGGGCTGAGCAGATGTGAGATGAGTCCAATATGGTTTACATTGCCTACATCACGCCTGTGTTTAATGGTAAAGCAGATGTGTACACCCATGTTTCGCCAGTTATGATATGCCGAATGTATTAGAAACACTTAGAAACAGATACAACCTGCATTTGATTTAACTATTGCCCCTGAACGTAAATTATTTGTATCATATTGATATTACTTCCTGGCATTGGAACACTAAACGCTAAATAAAATTATTTACAAACTTATTTACAATATCTTCCGTATTTTGTTTCATTGTGCTTTTTTCATAAAATCATTAAAATATTTTACGTATTATTAATTAAGTACCTACCTGATTTCTTATGTTCGTGAGATTTCTTTTTGAAAGCTGATTTTGGCGCTGTTCCTATGTGTCCTCTGTGAAGTCTATGGAAATCAGCCTGAAAGCATTTTAAATGATATTTTATTATTTATTATTAAATTGAACTTTTAAGCTTTACATTTTTTGAAAAAACAAACCAGAATTGATATGGTATTATAAAATAAGTGAACAATTATAATCGCATCAATGTATACATTGATGCGATTATAATTGTTCACTTATTTTTTCACTTTGTGCAATATACATATTGCACAAAGTAAAAAAATATGCAAAGGCAGTCAGAATGAATACTGTCCACATTAAGCAAATTACAGTGAAGCAAAACAATAATAATTACCATTACCAAGAACCTCTTCTGTGGCCCTGTCGCCCTGGTAGGTGGTAAGGGCACATGAAGCAATGTGTGAGTGAGTGTGAGTGCAAATAATATTGTTAAAAACAAGGCATTTCATTCAAACAGCCGCAAACACAAACTGAAAATGTACACAAAACATAAAAAAGCTTTAATAATTATTATCATGAATGGGGTAGTTTATGAATAAAATTAACAGAAATTATGTAAATTACTATGTTAGGTAGTTTTTAGAGACATATAAGAATATCAAAAAACTTATAGGTACAGACAACAGCACACCAGGTTATACCTGTCAAATTTTTCTAAATGATTTTAAACGTTAAAATTTTGATTGTTTAAGTTCAAAATCGAATGAGAAAATTTGACAATTTGTAGTAACTTGACCTGCTGCTGTGTGCATCAAGTGATACCACACCACTAGATAAAAGGAGACGAGACTGTTAAAGTGAATGCGCGCAGTGGTAGTCAGCCAAATTCTATTTTTTTTTTTTTGCGTTTTTTGCAATTTGCAGGTCAGAGTCAGGTGGTATCATAATTATCAATATGACTATAACAAATATCTGTTTACATAATTAAAACTTATAACCATAAGAATCATCAATACATTTGATTTTGATCAAAATACAAACTGACACCACAGTCGTCCGACGAAGCCCGAGCTGCATACGAAGTTTGGCGAACTACGCAAGCAGCTCGGGCTCTCGTCGGACGACTGTATGATGTATAGACTGTGCTGACCACAGACTACTTAGAGATACTACGGTGCTGACACTGACCTACAAATTGCAAAAAACGCAAAAAAAATATGAATTTCGCGGGCTGCCACTGCGGATCCACTTCCACATTATCCCTTTCAGCCATCAACCAATCACCACCATTCAAAACCTTTCACCAATGGGGAAGAAAACTGTCAAATTAGTTCCGCGTAGATGGCACTATGTGTTTGTTACTTAATTCAACTTTTGTTACTTTCATTCGGCTGTCAATGCAGTTCTACTTTACTCTTTGAGTTCCTTGCTGAAAACTTTGCCGCGAGATGGTCGCTTTGTCTTCAAGGTGATTTAGGGTGGGTTGCATTGCACCATCTTACTTTAACAATAACAAACAACTCGCTGCAGGTGCAGTTTTTTATTGTTATTGTAAGATAGTGCAACATACACTTGTTAAAGTACCTGTAGGTAGACAAACAATCGGTCGTTCCATTTCATAATTTGTTAGCTGACGTCATTAGTTTAACTGTAACCTTAACGCTCACGTTACGCTGGTTAATGTTATTGTTTAAAATCTGTTACTTCTGTCAGACGCGTCGAATATTATGTCCCTGTTTCGAACTCATTTGACATGGCAGTGGAACAACATGATGGTGTTACTGTTAAAATTAAGTTTGACGGAAACTATAACGTAGCTCTTGGTGCAACCCACCCTTAGACAATTAGTGACAAACACGCAGCACTCCCTTGCGGCGAAGCTTCCGGGAAACAACCCCATTACCATAACTCACTAATGTTCTCTAACATAACATCTTTAACCAATCACTTAACACTTTCCATCTGGCACACAGCCAACATTGAACCATTCATTACAAAACAAAAATATTTCAAAAACATCATCACTTTACTGTCATGTGACTGCAAATACCAAGATCAATCAATCTGCCTAGCCTTTTCCCAAATATGTTGAGGTCGGCTTCTAGTCTAACCGGATGCAGGTAAATACCAGTATTTTACATCGAGCGACTACCACTGCCTATCTGACCTTCACAATCCAATTACTGGGTAACACAATACCCCTTGGTAAGACTGGATGTCAGACTTTCGGGCTTCTGACTACCCGTAACAACAACTTCTCCACCATGACTTTACATGTGACTGCAAATACCATTTGTGATAAATCATGCCCCTACTTTTTAGTTTACCATTTTATAAAAAACAGAAAAGTTTCATAAAAACTTTTTCCAAAGTTTCAACCATTCTTGCATTCCATTCATGAGTAGCTAAATAATGGTATAGCAAATATACTCTTTTGTTTTTCACTTATTTTAATTTTCTTGTGTGTGCTTCCATGAAATGGTTTGTAATGTTGTAACTTTTGGTTCTTTGGCCCTTTCTGTTTTAAGGGTGCATCCAGATTATGTTATGTAACATATAAACATTTGTTATATAACACATCCACGTTGTTTAACATTGCTAAACATGTTACATAACTATGTTTTACATTGTGTTATGTTTATAGTGTGGATGCACCTTAATACACATCTACAAAAGTTCATAAAACTCATCATTCTTAAATCCCAACTATGTGTATTTTCAATATGATCCTCTACTCAATAACACCTTGAAATAAGGTCATAATAATTTACATATAAGTTTATATTACAACTTTATACAGTCAACTACAAGGCCTTAAATTATGTACAAATTAATAGAATTTGTCTAATTAATTTGGTAACAAAGTATTTTAAACCATAGGCTAGAATGGTGATTATAAACCTCTATACTTACCAATATAGCATCTCGTGGGTTCCGTATCAGCAGTATAGCAGATCGGAACTTGTCAGAATCCATTGGGACCGCATGAGTCTTAACCACAAGCACTGAACCATCCGTTACATTTTCCGCTGGGAAGCCATGTACTCTCAGACCATAGTCCATGTAAATAGAACCGGTTACTATGCCTGAAATTATTTAGCAAAAAACATTTAGCTTTACACACTAAAATGAATTGAAGCCATAAACAGTAGCTACAACAACAATATTATCCATGTAATTTTGAATAGCGAGTTAAAAAAGCAGGGAATTGTGTTTAGATAAACTATAGACTAAATAAACAGACAATTACCCACTTTTCAAATAATTATGTTGTGGCAATAAATAGCAGTGGGTAGAATTTGTTTACAAAAACAACTTGCTTGTCTGAATAAAGTATTTTGCAATCCCAGAAACAGATAAATTTATAGCAAAACTGTTTTTAATGCAATAAGTAAAGCAGGGTTGATTTGAAACAACAGACTTGTATATTGAGCCTAATCTATTTACAAAATATACTGAAGATAGTTAGATAAAATCTAATTTCAGACAGCAGGTGAAATTCTATAGTTTCTGCCTACCCCTGTGGGAAGAAGGCGTGAGTTTATGCGTCTAATTTCACTGTTGCTAGCTCACGTGATACAACTTCATGTAATATATACCTGTAACTTGTTGCAGCAGGTATCTGAGCCATGTGTTGCCACTGCCAGGGTACGACACCAACGCGACCACGTCCGGGGACGGTGGTGACCGCCACCTGAGCTCACTGCACCAATTCACAGGCGGGTCATGACGAAACGCGAAGTTATTCATATATCCGCCCCCGTAGTAACCACCTCTCGAGCCATGCAAAGGGCTCAACATAAACAGTATTATCGAGAAATATAACATCACCACCGCAGCCGCAAGAAAAAATATCGATCTTCGCGACATAGCTGCTAATTTTATCTCAATTCTTTTTAGAATAAACATTTTTTTGATTCATGATTTCACGATTATTGTGCACCTGCCCTCTTTGTGTTTTGATTTCGTTATCATGTTGTTCTTACAAGGATAGGTAGAAACTATCATTGATTTTTAATTTCCAGATTAGTTGGAGTACATATCTAGATTGTTTTCAGTTATTTTTTTGTATTTTAAACACCGTTTGTCACAATTTTAGCAAAATATAAATAAATCGTAACTTTTTATTGACAGCAAATTTTGACAGGAGTTATTTTTTTTAGCGTAAACGTAAAGAATGTTGCCGTAAGAAAATTATGAGTAAAATTAGTAGTTTATATTTTGTAGTACTGGTATGGTACGGGATAGCAGGGCTAATATTCCGAGGTTCTGCCCATACCTACATTTGGTTATAGGTATCGCCACTCATAAGTTTACTTTATCATAATATGTGAGGATGAATGAAACTGGTTCTTATCTATTTTCAAGTATTACCAGCGGTATTCTAGTACCTAGAAGCCAACAGGGTAATTGAGTAACACACGAACACAATGACAATTAATCGCATTTTTTTTTCATTTTGATAATTCAACCACGTTCACTGCGTTATTTACGTTGTTGAGCAGATGAATCTATTAAACATTTGAAGCAATTAATTCGAAATATCCTTCAAAACTCTCGGATTGAGATTGAAACTGTGTTACTCAATTAGTGTGCAGCTCAGCAGCAGCGTGAAGTCTGGATAGTGCCGAATTCATAGCAGTAGGCTCGCCCTCTTATTACATTTGACCTATGACTGGCGACATTTGGATGCATTTTCACCTCTGCCTAACCCTTTGTAGAACACAGGCGTAATGTTATTTTATGTAGCAGCTTAGCTCCTATTTTTTGGAGACTTCTATTTGGCTTTTGTTTCTTTTTAGACAGGTAAATTGAATACACGATTATTGGGATTTATGAACATAAAACCAGTTTTAGATTCAGTATATAAATATTTTATTATAAAATAAACAACTCATTGTGATAAGTTATTAAACCTAAGTTTTCTTAGTAACGTGTGACAGTTTTCTATATTTCCTGTACATATTTCTAAATACATTTGCAATGGCAACACTCTCGGCGAATTTATTTGCAAAAGTATTTTTCTGGCAGTGACTAAATCACCTCTCAAAATATGACAAACTGCTGCCTTTGCCCACACACTGACTGCTATCATATCTCTCATTTGATATGGCAACACTGACACAAGGTCATGAATCATTGGTGGGTGTAAATGCTCCACTGCATCTGCTGTTCGGTCCAAATTTATGAGAGCTTCTGCTGCATAAATGTGTGCCCATGCTTTGTGGCTACTTGATGCTTCAGTCTGACTTAACAATTCATTTGCACTCATCAAAGCAGACAATGGATCCTGTAGATGAAGTAACACATAACTCTGGAGAACAAATGTGGAGTTCTTCAGTTCACACCTCTGTTTCCAGTTGATTGGTGGGCCCGGAGGTGCTTGAATAATAGGTGCAGTAACATCAGCTGGTGCTTCCTGATTTGGCAGTAACGTGATTGCATTTCTTAAACATAATGCGGCAAATTCTAATGATAATGATGGGATGGCGAATGATTCTCCTGAAGTTGAATATTTGTCTTTCCCTTCTTTTGACAATAATATGCGAGTGTGTGGACCACTGCCGAGTTTCTTTACAGTGTATTGTTGTGCTTCTTCACTGCAACACTTTTTTACACAACATTCTGCTAAGTGCAGCCAAATGCGAGGGTTGTTGGGGTAGTGCCGCGCTGCCTCAACTAAACACTCAAAGGCACCTTCTGAATTGTTAGCTGCGAGTAACGCTAGCCCTAAGTTAAACACATACAGAGGTCTGTCTCTGCAAGCTATTAACTTTTCACTGTCCTCACATTCCATTGCCTTGAAGTGTTCTTTGACTGCATGTTGGAAATATTTTGATGCTAGAAATGGTTTCTTTATTGATAAATATATGACTCCAAGGTTATTATTAATGGCTGCCCATATGTCCTCTCCCTGAGTTTTCAAATCATAATTATACTTGAGTGTTTTGTATTGACCTAGTGTAGTTGCTGCATCTTTGACATCTGCATTGAGATATTGCTGTTGAGCTATAATAAATACATTTTCTATTGAGTCAGGCTTGAGATTTAACTTTACTTTCTGTCCTAATAACAACTGAGCCCTACTGACAAGTCTTTCAAAGAGCTCACTCACTTCATTGTTTGCTTTTAGAGGGTCACCATGTGTCTTTGCTATGTCCAATGTTTTCTCATAGGTTCTTCTGCACAGAGAAGCCTCTAGCAATAGCAGGACAATTTGCTGAAATAATTTACTGTCTTTGACATTCTTACAACCAAGTAATCTCTCTAGGAGCACAGTACATTGATAGTAGTATCTCGAATGGTACAATAACACTGCATAATTGTATAACAAGAAAGGTGAACTGAGGTCTTTTGTATCGATGTCCGGAAATGCGAGGCCCGTTAACTGTGCGATGGCTTTCTTTAACTTATCCACGTTTTTCATGTCACTGATCATAAACTCAACCACCGCTTTGTTGTGCTGCACTCGCTTATTGCTCGTGCCAACCAAAGTTTCCAATTCATTGAGGTGTTGTAATGCTCCTGTGAAATCCTTTTTTACATAACACTCGTGTGCGAGGATGACTGGCTCGTCCTTTGTGTTGGCCATTGCTTATTAATTTAAATAACCTGAAATACGTTTAGGGAAGTTGATTTTTATTTTTGTTTACGCGAATAGGTCGATTTTTCCACTATTCGTGATTCGTGAGCTGATTATTCGCCGAATGACAATTTAATTGACATTTCACATTGACACACGAACGGAAAGTTGTCAATTTGACATTTTAATTTTTTTTGTCGTGTTTGGAACCTGATTTTTTAACCGTTTACGCAGCGCACGCAACGGAAGCTCTCAAAAGGAATAAACCCCGTTTTTGCAACATTTTTCGTTGATACTCCACTTCTATTAATCGCCTTCATCATCGATAAATGGGCTATCTAACACTAGAAGAATAATTGAATTCACACCAGTAGTTCCTGAGATTCCTGAGGAGCTCGTGGCTAAGTAATAACAGCCGCACGGAACGATTCATCAGGTTAAGCAACGCTTGCCGGCGTTGGTCCGTGGATGGGTGATCTTTACATAACGAGACTCCTCCGTGCCTCGGAAAGCACGTTACACTCCTACCAACTTATCTGTGAAATGGCGAAAATTGGAACTACGGCCGTCATGTTGAAAGAACATCGGCCAAATTTCTATAGAAGCTGGACCTGAGTTTTATTTTCAGTGTACAGAAACAAATTATAGTGAGATTTTATTTTTTTATGTAGTAAACACCATCCCGTTTGAAAATAATATCTAAATAGCCAAGATATTTTAATAATGAAAAATACAAACACTTTTGAGGTTAGAATAAATAAATAAGTCGATTTAATGCTAGGCAGACGACACACAGTTTTTTACCAACAGCGGCGAAGCTAAGCGGTAGTTATCAGTCAATGCAAGGTCAAACAACAGAACGAAATCCAAAACAGTACAGTACGTATCACAATAGTCACACTAACAACAACAACAATGCGAAATTGCGAATGATCGCCGCCGGGTGTCAAATTGACACCCGTGTGATTGACACTGTCAATCAATGGTGCGCGTCGATGACATATTATGACGTTCCGTTGTATGTAATTGAATAAAATGCTGATACTTACTATGAACCAACATAATTATTTTTATGACAAGAATCCAATACATAATAAAAACAGCACTAGTTTATTAAATACAAAAGTATATAGAATTGAATTACTAATAACTATTCAAAAAAACGTGAATAATTATAATCTTTGAGTACTAAATCATTTCCTAGGCAAAATGAATCGTCAATAGGTGCGTTCTGAACATGATGTTATTCTAAATAATTTCCAAATTATGCTATAAACAAAAAAAAAATGCATATCTTTTTTTTCTGGCGACTTAAATATCTATTTCTTATGTTTTTTAAGACCTTAAACATAATGGATTTTTTCATATATATGGCATATCTGTACACCATCGCCTCGTCGTCAGGTACAATTTGGCCGTCCTTCTTTCATTCGATTGTGCCGACGCATCGACGGTGGCGTCCTCTTTCAGTCCACAGATAAGTCGGTAGGACTGTAAGCTGTTCGTCCCGGCTGTCATTCATGGATCTTTGACAGTCGTTACGGGTCCTTAGAAGCCCGAAGGTCTGACAACCAGTCTTACCAAGAGGTATCATGTTACCCAGTTACTGGGTTGTGGAGGTCAGATATGCAATCGCTCCATGTCAAATACTGGTATTCAGCTGCATCTGGTTAGACCGCAAGCCGACCCCAACATAGTTGGGAAAAGGCTAGGCAGGCAGATTGAGTTCCTGAGATTAACGCGTTCAACTAAACAAACAAACTAAATCTTCTGCTTTATAATAATATACTATAAGTATAGATTTGCTAATTCATTATTTGTCCCAGTTCGTAACAAGATAATAAATGCCAAGTGGAGAATTAGTAACCTTTGTGCGCTGTAGCTTCCGACGCGTGTTACCGGCGCCAAATCCGCGAGCGGGCGGCCGCCGCCGCGCCGCGCCGGACACTTCTTAGGCTCTTACTATTTTTAGGGTTCCGTACCTCAACAGGAAAAAACGGAGCCCTCATAGGATCACTTCGTTGTCCGTCTGTCTGTCAATAAGACCCTTTTCTCAGGCTGAAATTAATATCAAATATGTAGGTCTATGGTCCCTTGGAGCTTGAAAAAAATCATGTTTCTATGTCAACCATAGAAATATAAAAAACATATATCTATGATGTCAACGCAATAAAAAATACGGCCATATACGCGATTTTGATACTTGCAGTAAGTATGTACAGACGCCAGCAGGTCAAGCCACCCGAAACTGTAAAATTTTGCCAATCAACCTTGAACCTTATTAACTAAACACATTCAAAGTAAAATCCGTAGTAACAGAGTGGCTACTACAAAAGGACTACGCCTACACGGAGTCTTTGCTTACATACATCACCTAGTAATCCAACACCTAGGCAGTAGTAGTCTGACAGCTTTTATACTAAAAAAACACACACAGTTAGGCTCTTATATTCCCCAATCATAAACTCAAACGTAACACGACATTTCATTTAATTTCATTTAACACACACGTAAATAACACACACAAAACATACATAACTTTTCTTTTACTACACATAGCAAAATTACAGAAGCTTAATAGCACCAACACTATACCAACACTATATCTTGTATTTAATTGTTTAAAAATAATAATTTGGCCGAACACTGTCTTTTAGAATACAGGCTATCCTAGTCTAGGAGACAGGGTTTATATGCTTTTTATACAGATTTTGAAATTTTATGAACTGTAATGTACATTTTAAATGTGTTTCTGTATTTTTATCTTGTGAATAAACAATAAACCTTTATTATTATTATTTTATTTGTCTTCCCGGAAGATGGTCAAGATCCCTACAAGCACTTACTGGAATACTTCCTCCCTCCGAGCACGTTTGCTCTTGCGAATTTCCACTCATGCCGGCCAATAAAGGCAAGAATGAGGTAGGAGCTCTGTTCCCGTCAGTGTTCACTCCAGCCGGCCAGTAAAGGCAAGCCAGAGGTGAAGAACAAGACTTCTCCCGAGAAATAGGGTCCGTGGGGTCGCTACTGCCCAACAAATCGCCACACGCTGCCCTGCGGGATCACGTATCTCTCTTGGTCTGGCTCCTCACCCTAGACCTGTTTCGGCAAATTAAACTCCACCGGCACAGACCCAGAGTTCGCAGCGCGCAAGCCCCACCACGACGTCAACGTAGAGATACGGTGGTGGGGTTATTATTATTATTGTCTTTGGCTTATCTCGGGACCCTGGGGTCCCGGACCTTTGGAAGGCGTACGAGGGGCCGAAGCCAACTCGCAGAGGCCCCTTAGACAATTTTAAATGACGAGGAGGCACCAGCCGACGATTATCCCTGTATGCACTATGCAAGTGCACCCAAGGACAACCCCCGGTTGGTGCAGGACTATTGCAGAACATGGAAACAAAACACATTGGGCCTATGGGTTTGGGTGGCTACATGGATTGGGTACCTTGAACTATGGAAGAACTATGTCCCCTGCCTGACCAATGTTATATAATATACACAGATAAATTGGCAGGGGGTGACTTGCACACTCAATAATGGGCCCACGGAAACGGTCGCTAGCACATAGTGACGTAGCGATAAGGGGCAACATGTCCTGAGGAGCTTGAGGAGTGGAGAGGTATTCCACGGCTCTCAGAACAATCCCAGAGCCCGGAAGATGGTCAAGATCCCTACAAGCACTTACTGGAATACTTCCTTCCTCCGAGCACGTTTGCTCTTGCGAATCTCCACTCAAGCCGGCCAATAAAGGCAAGAATGAGGTGGGAGCTCTGTTCCCGTCATTATTCACTCCAGCCGGCCAATAAAGGCAAGCCAGAGGTGAAGAACAAGACTTCTCCCGGGAAATAGGGTCCGTGGGGTCGCTACTGCCCAACAGCTCGCCACATGCTGCCCTGCGGGTTCACGTATCTCTCTTGGTCTGGCTCCTCACCCTAGACCTGTTTCGGCAAAGTAAACTCCACCGGCACAGACCCAGAGTTCGGAGCGCTCAACCCCCACCACGACGTCAACGTAGAGATACGGCGGTGGGGTTATTATTATTATTATTATGCTTTAGCGGTAAAGATGAGAAATTTAACAGATTGTAGTTGCTTGATGTGCTGGCGTCTGTACAAGTCAAAACCTAATTTGGCAAGAAGCAAGGTTTCACAGCACAAGTAAAGGAAAATGTCCGGAAAACGTTAATTTGTAATTACAATACATAAAAAAAATTGGGATTACAAACTTAAATTTGCAGTTGGAGAATTGACCGTGACGTGAATCAATGTATGGGAGAAATTTTTTTCAACTACAATGTTAAGTTTGTTTTTGGGATAAATTCTTTTTAACTACGGAACCCTTCATTGTGCGTGGTCTAACACGCACTTGGCCGGTTTTTTGAATACAGACACGCGTGCGTGCACCCGTGCAAGTTTTAATGTTAGCCCTAAACAGAAATAATGCAATATTTTGTAGGTAATTGCTATAATAATAGGTCTTTACCTATGAAATTGCCGTTTTGTATGAAAAAATTTAAACTAATTTTTTTCATGCATTTTTTATTTGTATTAATCGAAGTAATCACCCATGCAATCAATGCATCTTTGCCAACGCAGTGGCAGTTTATTGATGCCCTTCTTAAAGAAATCAGCTGGACGGGAGGCAACAAATTCTTCAAAGGCATTTTGTACTGCCTCTCGGGTATTGAATTTTTTTCCCGCCAAGAAGTTATCCAAATTCTGGAAAAAGTAGTAGTCTGTAGGCGCAAGGTCTGGTGAGTAGGGCGGATGACGGAGAGCTTCCAACCCCAGTTCTTGCAACTTGGAGACCGTCTGCTGTGCAGTATGAGGTCGCGCGTTGTCGTGCAGGAGCAGCGGAGACGAGCGATTGACCAATGCTGGTTGGAGATGTGCCAGCTTCTCCATCATTGTGTTCAGTTCTTCACAGTACACATCTGAAGTAATGCTCACCCTGTTTGGTAAGAAGCTGTGATGAATCACACCGGCGCTAGACCACCAAACAGTGACCATCACTTTTCTAGGGGTAAGTTTTCGTTTAGGGCATTGTTTAGGTGCTGAACCAGGATCCAACCAACTTGCTGAGCGCTTGCGGTTATCAAACAGAATCCATTTTTCATCGCAGGTAACAATGCGGTTCAAAATTCCTTCATTTGTGTGTCTGTTGAGCAGTGCAAGGCACGCCTCGACGCGTACTTCGCGCTGGCGATCATTGAGTTCGTGGGGCACCCATTTGTCAAGCTTTTTTACCTTGCCAATTTGACGCAAATGGACCAATATTGTTTTGACGCTAACGTCGAAAGCTGCTGCTAATTCAGCCGTAGATTGTGTATCATCAGCTTCCACAATCGCCTTTAATTCGTCATTGTCGACCAAAGTCTTCGGACGACCACGAGGTTCTTTTTTCAGGTCGAAATTTCCAGAACGGAAACGAGCAAGCCAATAACAAGTGGTGCGTTGGTTTGTAGTGTTAGCTCCGTAAACGTAGTTGATGTTGCGTGCCGCTTGTGCCGCGTTGCTGCCACGACGACGGTACTCATATTCCATAATTACTCGAATTTTTAACGTATCCATGATGACGAAAAAGCTTGAAATGCGATGAAAATGTAACACTAATCAATAAACAAATGACTACTTTTGGAAAAAAAAAACATGTTTTTAAAATAAAATTAATTTGAAATTAGAATTCTTAGCCCAACAAAAATTATTTTGATTTGAAATGGCCAGTACTGCAGAACGGCAATTTCATAGGTAAAGACCTAATACTAATCCACACATAACAACAGCTGTTAAAATTCACTCAGCGAATTTTAAAATGGAAAACTATTGATATAGTTTGTGAACATTCTGATTTGTATTAATGATTTGTTAAAGAATACAGGGTTACGGGTAACTCGACGTATTCCTTGCAGGACGTCATAGTAGGGTTAAAATGCAACAAATTAAGCCACCAAATGTTCTACCGAAGTTCAGTAGTTAGGTAATGAGTTAGTTACATTTTCAGTTTTTTTATGAAAAATCCCAGATTAAGTCATTTGGAGCCAATTTAAAAATGATTTACAGCGCGACTGATCTTTAAGTTAATATCATATTTGATGGCGTAGCAAATCTTTTTCAATAATTAAAAGTTCAAAAATGCCTAAAACCGTGGCAAATATCACTAATCAAACATTTAATTTTTAGTAATTTTTGCTTTTGCTCCATATAAAATGTAGTCTAGTGCAAAAAAAATATACTACGCCTGATGTACAAATTACTAGGAAAATATCCTTGTCTTATCAGCTATTTAGAAAGGTATGATTGTCAATAATTTTGCATGTGTGACAGGGAAGGGAAGAGTTTTATGGCGAGCAGGTAAATTGTGAGACGGTCAACCTATTGTTTCGTATTCCTATTATTTGTAGTTTTTACCTGCGCTTGAACTCCAAACACTCGGCAAGCTTTGTGATTGGTCACTATTGTTCTCTCGGCATGACGCGGGGTGCGACTTTACAAAATACAAATACAGTTGTTACGGGTCGTCAGTAGCCCGAAAGTCTGACAACCAGTCTTACCAAGGGGTATCGTATTACCCAGTTACTGGGTTGTGAAGGTCAGATAGGCAGTCGCTCCATGTAAAATACTGGTATTCAGCTGCATCCGGTTAGACTGGAAGCCGACCCCAACATAGTTGGGAAAAGGGTAGGCAGATTGATGAGGTTGTAATAGGGTGTAAGTTAAGAATTAATAAAATTCTAAATAAAACAATTTTTTTTTATAAATCTGGATGATTATGTCCCTTTATTTTCTTAGTAGATCTCTCTGCAGGCCTTATACATAAATGTTTACCAAACAAAGTTACTTTACTTTTCCCTAAATACATTTCAAAGACACAATCTCTTTTAGGTATTGTAGTTGTTATATTGTCTTTAGATACAATCTTAAATGTGTTTCTTGTATCCATGATACAAATTCCACTTTTACCAACATAGCTCGGACATTTTGACCTGACTACATTTAAGATGCTTCCATGAAAATCGGCCTTGAATAGTGTTTGAGTAAAGGTTTCCCAGGCTTTGCTCATACAATCTGGTATGGGTTTATCTAATTCTAGAACACCACTGATATATTTTAGCCACATTTTGTTTAAAGGCAAGATATCATTGTATTTCACTCCTTTCCTTGGTAATGCATAAAAACCTAAAGATTTCTTCTCTACCTTTGTAAGACAGCGTACTTTCTTCTTCTTTGGCTTTCTTTTCTGTCCTTTACCCCTTTTCTTTGCAAGAACAAAATCTGTTTTCAATTCAGTGTCCATGTTTTGTTGTCCTGATTTTGATACGTTGGATTTTAGGAAACCAACTATTGCTTCAGCGGCGCCTTTGTTAAAAGTCTCTTCTGCTGACATTTTGGGTTTGTTTTTATTTTATGAATTAACATAAAAATCAATAAATTAATCTTTGTATTTCAAGCATGCGCTTTGTTGTTATTCTACCTACACACTACCCACACGTCAGTCAAATTGACAATTTGATTTTGACACGGATTTTTTTTTCTATTATTTATTCATAGTGTTGTAGTTGTGTTGTGATTTTTAGTCTATTAGGTTGGGGAAAAAGTCTTTTCGCATTATAGTATGTATGAACTTAAAATAAAATCTCTTTGGCTATACTATTTGTATCTGGCTGGTTTTGGTATCATTGACAGTTTAAATTTTAAAGAACATAATTCCAAATTCAAATTAGGAAAATGTGTGATTTTCATTTGTTTTTCGTACTGTCAAGATGAGTGATTCTAATGAAGAAATTCGATACATTTTAAAATTTTACTACAAAAAAGGTAAAAACGCAACGCAAGCTAGGAAAAAAATTTGCGATGTTTATGGACCCAGTGCAGTATCTGTGAGAGTAGCACAAGTTTGGTTTAAGCGTTTTCGATCTGGAAATTTTGATGTCAAAGATGCACGTCGCTCTGGTCGCCCTATTACGGATAAATGGATGCCATTTTTGAAAAAGTGGAGCAAGATCGGCATATCAGTAGTTACGACGTAGCTAAAGAACTGGGAATTAACCACAAACCAGTTTTGGCGCATTTGAAAAAAACTGGGTACATAAAAAAGCTCGATATTTGGGTACCTCACGAGCTCACTGAAAGAAACCTAATGAACCGTGTACTCATTTATGATTCTTTATTACGACGTAATGAAACCGAACCATTTTTGAAGAAGCTGATAACTGGTGATGAAAAGTGGATCACGTACGACAAGAACGTGCGAAAAAGGTCGTGGTCAAAGGCCGGTCAGGCTTCACAGACTGTGGCGAAACCCGGGTTAACTCGCAACAGGGTGATGCTGTGTGTGTGGTGGGATTGGAAGGGCATTATTCATTATGAGCTGTTACCACCAGGCAGGACCATCGATTCTGAACTCTACTGCGAACAAGTGATGAGATTAAAGCAAGAAGTTGAGAGAAAGCGGCCGGAATTAATCAACAGAAGGGATGTGGTTTTTCATCATGATAACGCTAGACCTCACACATCTTTAGCCACTCAGCAAAAATTAAGAGAGTTTGGCTGGGAGGTGTTAATGCATCTGCCGTATAGTCCTGACCTTGCACCTTCAGATTTCCACCGGTTTCGGTCTCTTCAGAATTCTTTAAGCAGTGTCAGGTTAATATCACGACAGGACTGCCAAAACCACTTGTCGCGGAATTTTGATCAGAAGTCCCAAAATTTCTATAGCAATGGGATCATGTCCCTAACTACAAGATGGCAAAAAGTTATCGAACAAAATGGTACCTACATACTTCAGCTAAATGTAAATAATGTATATTAAAAAAAGTTTTGAATTTTCTTAAAAAATGCGAAAATATTATCAAATTATTTATTTATCAAAACTGCATTGTAATTGTAGTACATGGTAACAATCTGCCTAGCCTTTTCCCAACTATGTTGGGGTCAGCTTCCAGTCGAACCGGATGCAGCTGAATACCAGTATTTTACATGGAGCGACTGCCTATCTGACCTCCACAACCCAGTATCTGGGTAATACGATACCCCTTGTTAAGACTGGTTGTCAGATTTTCGGGCTTCTGACGACCCGTAACGACTGTCAAAGATCCACGAATGACAGCCGGGACCAACGGCTTAACGTGCTTTCCGAGGCACATGTAAGTACATGGTAACATGTGACACTTTTGACATTGAGATTGTGTTAACATTCAAATCATCAAACAGAAACAGTCAATCGCACAGACTACTTAGGGATACTAGTCAATCAATCGTGAGTCAATCAGTGGCATCAGGCAGTCATCAGTTTACCCTTCATCAGAGTTTACCACCTTTGCCAGTTTGTCACAGAGTATTTTTTATAGGCAGTTTGTCTTTGTCCGTCCACTTGTTTTGGCTTGAGGCGGGAAAACGTGATAGGGTTAAGGCGCGCTTTTTTGATTTCAAAATATTTTATTTGTACACTGCATAATATCTCTGTAATTATTTATTAATAGTTAGTGTTAAGTTTATGAATTAGAATGGTTAAGAAGAGAAAAAGAAAGGAGGGGGAACCGCCTCCGGATCCCCAGCAGGTAGTAGCCACCGATTCTGACTCAGCGGAATCGGCGGTAACTTGCTTATCTTATAAGGATTCTACTGCTGACAAGGACCCGAAGGAAAAATATAAAATTTTTAAAGTAAAGGGATACACTCGCTACTACCCAGAAGATACCAGTCAAAAAGAGTTGGTTGTATTCTTAAACCACTTGGAAGAAAACAAACCATTTAGCGATAGGGATCGTATGGCTTTATCTAAAGGAATACGTGAGCATGGAGTCTCAGGTGTCATGCATTTGCGCTCCATCAATAAATACAAAGTCGGCATCACATTTGATTTGCCGAACAATGCAAATATGTTTATAAAAAATAAAAAAATATTGGAACAGTTAACATTAAGAGCATCCATCCCTGCCGCAGACACAGAGGTAACTGGGGTACTCACTTCAGTCCCTGTCGACATGGGCAATAAGGAAATTTTTTCATTAATTGGTAGCTCGAAAAATGTAATACAGGTCAGGCGCTTCATGCGCAGGGTAAAGGGTTTTGGCAGCGTTGAATTTATTCCAACACAGGCAGTTGCTGTTACCTTCGCTTCCACCATTCTTCCTCCTTATGTTTATCTAGACTCATGGCGCCACGAGGTAAGCAAATATGTCCCACCGGTAAAGCAATGTTTAAAGTGCCTTCGGTATGGACATATTGCCAAATTTTGTCGCAATAGCGAGGTTTGTTCAATTTGTACATTAAATCATAGTTTTAAGAATTGTCTCGTCAACCCAAAAGATGCTAAGTGTGCAAATTGCAAGGGCGATCACATAGCTATCTCCTCATCTTGTCCTATAAAAAAACTAAAAATTGAAGAAAATAAAATAAAGTCAAAAAGTGCCACATACTCTGATCTTTTTAATATTAATACTTTTCCAGCTTTAACAGCAAAAAATATAGATGTACAAATTAATAACTTAATGAAATCCGATAAATTTATAAATATATTAGTAGAGACAATTACCAAAATAGTTAGTAATAAAGATGTCCCTATAAACACATCATCAATTAAAGAGGTTTTAAAAAAAACTTTAAGTAATAAAATTCCTTCACCTCCATAATGGGTATATCAAATTTAAACATAATGCAATGGAATGCACAAAGTCTTAATAGCAACAAACATTTATTTACCAATTTCCTCTACACACACAATATTCACATTGCAATAATTAGTGAAACATGGTTTAAATCGAATCAAAATTTTAAAATAAAAAATTACAATATTGAAAGGAATGATTGTGGTAACAAACACAACGGAGTTGCCCTAATAATTCATAAAAGTATTGTTTATAATAAAATTAACACTTATTACGACAATTCTTTACAAAATATTTGTGTAAAAATCACAGTTAATAATAAGGAGATGAGTATAGTCAGTTTCTATAGTCCCTTAAATTCTAATCCAGCTTTCAGTAAGGATAACTTTGATTCATTGGTGAAGTCTATTCCTGGTCCTTTTATATTTGCTGGGGACTTAAATGCTCATCACACATCTTGGGGTTGTGGTTCTGGCTCTCCACGTGGTCGAAATGTCTTAGAAGTCATTGACGAAAATAATTTAATTTTGCTTAATAATGGTCAGGCAACAACTGTTGGCTCTCTAACATGGCGTCCTAATGCACTGGATTTGTCTTTGGTTTCTTCATCATTGGCACTTAATTGTGAATGGCAAGTACATGATAGTCCTCTTGGTAGTAGTTATCACATCCCTGTAATTATAAAAGTAGTGATTAGTAATAGTCAAAATAATGATTCCTGTGGAGATTGTTCAAGTACTGAACATTTGCCGACCTATCCAAATTACAAAATGGTAGATTGGCAAATGTATAGTAATAATGTGGATGAATTATTACTTGATTTCAAAACAGTTAATGTATGTCCTCTCGATTCATATCATCATTTTTGTACAATTTTACATACAGCTGCTGCTAATTCCATTCCAAATTGTAAGGTCAATAAAAATACCAGCAATCACTCATGTTCTACAAAAAGGATTAGTAGAACTGCCCTTCCTTGGTGGAATCAAAAGTGTACAGAGGCCGTGTCAAATTTCAAAACGGCTTACATAAATTTTAAAAATAATCCATCAGAAGAAACTTATATTCAATTTAAAAGACTACGAGCACTTAAAAAATTAATTATAAAAACAGAACGTCAAAAAAGTTGGATGTCTCTATGCGAAACTTTCAACAGATGCACGCCAATATCTATCATATGGAAATTCATGCGCAAATATAACAAAACATATCATTTTAACAATCATGAAAATGACACATGGATTTTTGATTTTTTGAAGAAATACACTAGATTTCGTGTCACATACCCCAAGTTCTTCGTTTGATGACAGTACTAACTCCAGCCATAGTTTTTTACTTAATCCTTTTACAATCAGTGAATTAATATCTGCCATCTCCTCCCGAAGAGACACTACTTATGGTCTTGATGGAATGCCATACATATTATTTAAAAAACTTAGCACTTCTGGTGTAAAAATATTCTTAGAAGTCCTGAATATTTTATGGGAACATAATATTATACCTCAAGAGTGGAAAGTGGATTGTCTTGTACCAATTTTAAAACCAGAAAAACCCAAATTATGTCCCGATTCTTACCGCCCCATAGCACTTACTTCTTGTGTTGGTAAATTATTTGAGCAACTGTTGAAGCAGCGGTTAGAGTTTTATGTTGAAAAAAATCATATTCTACCTTCTAATCAATTTGGTTTTCGTAGAAATCGGTCTGCTAGGGAAAGTGTCTGTCAATTGCAGCTGGATATACATAACTCTTTAGTGGCCAATAATAATTTGGTTGGAGTATTCTTCGATGTGGCTGGGGCTTTTAATAGTGTAAATATAGACATTTTATGCCATGAACTACAAATAGGGATTCCTGGAAAAATTATAATATGGATCAGAAATTTTCTGAGCAACAGAAAAGTATTCGTTAAATTTAATAGACATCTTTATGGTCCTAGACTTGCTTCGAAGGGAGTTTGTCAAGGAGGTATACTATCTCCTTTATTATTTATATTGTATATACGTAGATTAAATTTAATTTTAGGGTCTCAAGTTAAAAATTTACAATTTGCAGATGATTTAGTTGTTTATGCTTCTGGAACCAATATATCACAGGTTGTTCATATAGTCAATGATGCCTTGTCAAATCTGTGTAAATATTTCTCTTACCTTGATCTGAATGTCAATCCATCAAAGTCCAAAGTGGTTGTGTTTGGTAAACAGTGTCATAATATGCCTCCCGTACAATATAACAATTGTGCATTGCCCAATTCACATGAAGTCAAATTTTTAGGGGTCCTTTTTTCATATAATTTAACCTGGAATAATTATACCAAACATATAATTAATAAAGCAAATAAAGGTTTTAATATATTGAAATCATTATCTGGTACATACTGGGGTGCAGACCCAAAAAGTTTGCTATTGTTGTACAAATCTTTAGTTCATAGTCTCTTTGAATATGGTTTTTACTGTTTTGCTGTAGATACCAAAATTGTATATAGTCTAGATGTCCTGCAAAATAAATGCTTGCGTGTTATCACTGGGGCATTCAGAAGTACTCCTATAAATGCAATGCAGATTGAATGTAATGTTCCACCATTAAGAATCCGATTCGATTATTTAAAAGAAAGATTTATACTAAAACTTTTTAGTGTAACTAATAATAGTCTCTTGGACAATTTGTTGCATTCCAATTCTAGATTAGGTGTAAAGCCATTTTATATGTTACAGGATATTCATAGTTTCAAAAATT
Organism: Cosmia pyralina; assembly: GCA_946251885.1. NCBI lineage: Eukaryota > Metazoa > Arthropoda > Insecta > Lepidoptera > Noctuidae > Cosmia > Cosmia pyralina. The sequence continues at coordinate 20,346,565 of OX276361.1, read as the reverse complement.
TCATTAAAAATATACTTAAACATTTATCAATCATCTTATATTCTGCCTTGTTATCAAGGAGCTTATAATGCAAAATTTCCAGACATAAATATAATTATGAAAAATAAAAAGGACCTGTCCTCAAAAGAGGAAGTTAATGCACTGTTGTCAGAGTGGTCAGATCATAAATTTGTGTATAGTGATGGTTCCAAAAATGATAGTGCAGTGTCTTTCGCTATTTTTGAGCCAACCTCAAATATAGGTCTTGGTCGAAAAATTGATAAAAATGCCAGTATTTTTACAGCTGAAGCTGTTGCTATTTTGAGTGCTTTGAAACATATAAAAAATTGCAATTCAGGTCATAGCAAGTGGGTTGTAGTAAGTGACAGCATGAGTGTTCTGAAAAATCTAGCGAATAATAAATTACATGCTAACACTAACTACTTAATCTATCTAATAAAAGAACTATGGATCGAACTGTCTCAATTCAATATTGAAGTTAGTTTTGTTTGGGTGCCTTCACACATTGGCGTTGCAGGAAATGAAAAGGCTGATTATCTGGCCAAAAAGATTGTTGATCTGCTGATATGAATGTTTCCATACCGCATACACACGCTGTTAGTCTTTTAAGACAGCGTATGTGTCAATCGTGGGGGAGACATTCATACCAGTCCACACAGATTGAAAATAAAGGCACTTTGTATGCATTTCTAGATAAACAAATAAACTCCACACCTTGGTTTTGCAGAAATAGCAGTTTTATAAATAGAAAGTTTTATTCATTTATTTGTCGTATGCTTTTTGGTCACTGTCGTTTAAATTATCATCTTCATCGTCTTAAAATGGTTAACTCTCCATATTGTGAGTATTGTCAATCACAAAAAGTTCAATCTTTGCATCACATCTTCTTTGAGTGTTCGTCTTTCAACATTCAGCGCCTTGTGTTGTCTGATGAGCTTCTAAAAATTTATAAAAAACCTGATAGGGTCCCGCAATGCATTCAGGAGCTACTTATGAATGCCTCAACTTATATATATTTGTACAAATTTTTAACAGAGACTGTAAATGATATTTAGGTTACATTTCGTGTTTTTTAATGTATATTAATTGTATAATACATTTAATTTAAATTTAACCTTTATTAAAATTGTTGTTCATAGTATTTTGTAGGTTATGTTTTTTTTTTGAGGAGAAGTAGTTTCAATTTGACATTTAGGATGTATTTTATGTTCAAGTAGTTTGACTTGACAGAAATTTAAAATGACGTTTAGTTACCTTGGATTTGACAAAAATGGATATGACGAATTTTTCATGGACTTACTATAAACAGATTATGAAAACTAAATAAATAAATATGAAAAATACGAAAGACATTATTGTTAAAACTTATCACGAAAGAAAATACTTGGACGTAAGACTAAGTAATATGGTCGAAAGACTTCCCTTCGGGGTAAATTAAAAAAAAAAAAAAAAAAATTGTTTTGGCTTTTGATTGATGTAATTTTTGTTGAACTTTAACTTTTTTGATAAGATTGTGAAATAAACTTTTAACTTGCTTAGTTTTCAGAGGATATTTAATAAACTGTCTGTTCGTTACTGCTAAAAAATTATACATTTTATGCAAAAGATGGTGTCTAAAGTTCTATCAATTAAACTTTCGAGTGGTCGAGAAATGCCCATGGTTGGCCTTGGCACCTATGCTGTGAGTATTTATCGGTACTTCCCACTCATCATAATATCTGTTAGAAGGCATAACAAGTGCAAGGCACTTGAGTGGTATGTATGACTTCAACTCCCTAACTAAATGAATGGAAAAAAACTTATTTCAGAGAAAAGCCGACCCTGGAGAGTTCAGACAGGCAGTGGAATGGGGCATAGAAGCAGGATACAGACACATAGACACAGCATCTATCTACGGTAATGAGGAAGAAGTTGGAGAAGGAATCAACAACAAGATAAAAGCAGGATTAGTTACTAGAGATCAACTATTTGTAACAACTAAGGTACTTAATTTTTATTTTACTTAGGAACAGTTGACTCAACAAAACATCACACCTGTGTCGTCCAAAGATCTCAGATTAATACCCCCTCTCGATTGTGCTTGTTGAATTTTTTTTTTCTGATTCACGTTTGCCTAATTTTGAGGTGCAATGTGGGTTCAGGGAAAGAAACGTAGAATAGAATAGTATTTTATTTATTGTTGCTTCAGGTGGTTAACAAATAAAGTTTGTCAACATTAAGAAAAGTATCTCTACAACATAATTCTAGGGTGAACAATAATAATAAGAAAATAAATAAAAAGGATATTCTAATTCTAACATGGATAAATAGAAAACTAAACTATATTCATAATCATAAATCTTTATTTATCTCACCATCATACATCATACAGGCACTAGTTAATACTAGTACTTACTTAGTTCTGCAAACATTAGACCTCACAAGCACAAATAAAGTGCTGATGCCACTGGTAGATATCTAAAAGTGAGCAATTTACTGCATTTTGAGGAGCTATTATGCTCATCACGCCGAAGATCGTCATCAGATCTTCACCTAATAATAGGTCTTTACCTATGAAATTGCCGTTTTGTATGAAAAAATTTATACAAATTTTTTTCATGCATTTTTTATTTGTATTAATCGAAGTAATCACCCATGCAATCAATGCATCTTTGCCAACGCAGTGGCAGTTTATTGATGCCCTTCTTAAAGAAATCAGCTGGATGGGGCCTCCCAGAATTAGAAATTAAATTGAATTGATTTTTTTTTTTTTTTTTTCCTCAGAATTTGTTGCCTAACAAATTCTTCAAAGGCATTTTGTACTGCCTCTCGGGTATTGAATTTTTTTCCCGCCAAGAAGTTATCCCAATTCTGGAAAAAGTAGTAGTCTGTAGGCGCAAGGTCTGGTGAGTAGGGCGGATGACGGAGAGCTTCCAACCTCAGTTCTTGCAACTTGGAGACCGTCTGCTGTGCAGTATGAGGTCGCGCGTTGTCGTGACGGAGCAGCGGAGACGAGCGATTGACCAATGTTGGTTGGAGATGTGCCAGCTTCTCCATCATTGTGTTCAGTTCTTCACAGTACACATCTGAAGTAATGCTCACCCCGTTTGGTAAGAAGCTGTGATGAATCACACCGGCGCTAGACCACCAAACAGTGACCATCACTTTTCTAGGGGTAAGTTTTCGTTTAGGGCATTGTTTAGGTGCTGAACCAGGATCCAACCAACTTGCTGACCGCTTGCGGTTATCAAACAGAATCCATTTTTCATCGCAGGTAACAATGCGGTTCAAAATTCCTTCATTTGTGTGTCTGTTGAGCAGTGCAAGGCACGTCTCGACGCGTACTTCGCGCTGGCGATCATTGAGTTCGTGGGGCACCCATTTGTCAAGCTTTTACCTTGCCAATTTGACGCAAATGGACCAATATTGTTTTGACGCTAACGTCGAAAGCTGCTACTAATTCAGCCGTAGATTGTGTATCATCAGCTTCCACAATCGCCTTTAATTCGTCAATGTCGACCAAAGTCTTCGGACGACTGCGAGGTTCATTTTTCAGGTCGAAATTTCCAGAACGGAAGCGAGCAAACCAATAACAAGTGGTGCGTTGGTTTGTAGTGTTAGCTCCGTAAACGTCGTTGATGTTGCGTGTCGCTTGTGCCGCGTTGCTGCCACGACGGTACTCATATTCCATAATTACTCGAATTTTTAACGTATCCATGATGACGAAAAAGATTGAAATGCGATGAAAATGTAACACTAATCAATAAACAAATGACTACTTTAGGAAAAAAAAATCCATGTTTTTAAAATAAAATTAATTTGAAATTAGAATTCTTAGCCAAACAAAAATTATTTTGATTTGAAATGGCCAGTACTGCAGAACGGCAATTTCATAGGTAAAGACCTAATATTTATGAAAATTTTTTTTTTTCAATTAAAAAAGAATCCCCGAAGACAAAAAAATACTATAAAGTCGTTAAACCTGTATACCCAGTTTCGTCCAGATCGGTTATAAAATACGACCTGTAGAGGAGTAGCAACAAACTGACAAATTTTGCCAGACTTGAAGCAGAGAGCTTCACTCGCTCGGTCAATAAATAAAAGGAGGTAAGTAGATAAGTTACTTACCCAACATTCAATCTTCAAAAACGGCACAATATTAGATGACACATGGAAACAGGACGGCATTTGTTAATAATCGGGAGCGAAAAAGAGACAGAGGATACGTTAATTAGCCAATGACGTGCCACTTACGGATTGTGTGTACCTCTTTTTAAACGACTTCAAAAAAGTTGAAGGTTCTCAATTCGTCGCGTATATTTTTTTTTATATAATAATATCATTGCACTCAGCACATTTGTATAGCACTGTATATAATTTCCCTGATTATTTCATGTGAAATATATTTATTTTGGATGCGCTGTGGTAGCCCGCGAAATTCAAATTTTCTTACGTTTTTTTTAGACGTTTTGTCTATGTTTCTTCTGGGTTTGCCTGACTGGTTGTACTTAAAGTAACTATTATTTAAAAAATAAGCGTACCGAAACATGTAGCATTGATTTATATGTTTACCAATTAATTTTCCAGGTTTGGAATGATCGCCACGCAGAAGGGGAGGTAGTGTCATCATTAAAGGAGTCCTTAGCAAAGTTCAAGCTGGATTATGTTGATTTATACCTTGTTCATTGGCCATTCTCAGTTAATGTAAGATTCTTTTATTTCATTTATTTTTAGCCTATGTTGTCAGTGGGACAACAGGCAACAGGGCAGGGCAAAGGCCTCTCTTCCAGGAACAAAGAGAAGATTCTTCTATTATCGAAAAAAAAATTCTGTAGGTACAGAGGCCAGCAAATTTTCCCAATTGAATATGAACCTTATTCCTTTGTAAGTAAAGTTGAAAATCTATCAAAGAAAATTGACAGATTGGGGTAGCTTGTTGTGCTGGCATCTGTACTGTGAAACCTCAATGCTTCACAGTAGGAGATTAACTCAACTACAAAATAATACTAGAGAAACTATTTTAGAAGGGGGCTGAAACCCGCTGTATTTAAAGCTCAGAATAAATTATAATACACTCCTAATAGGGCCGAGCCCTGACCAGCTTCTCCTAGATCTTTCGTCCTATCAAGAAAAACAGGATTGTTTTTCTTGACAGAAGATATTTCATATTTGAATGATTGAATGTGAATGTCAGCCAGCATTATATCAACGAGGCTTGATCATAGCATCAATCCTTACATAGACCGCTTGATAGCCGTACGGGTCGATCCATCAGGTTAAGATACGCTTGCCGGGGTTGGTCCGTGGATGGGTGACCATCTTTACATAGCGAGACTCCTCCGTGCCTCGGAAAGCACGTTAAGCCGTTGGTCCCGGCTGTCATTCGTGGATCTTTGACTGTCGTTACGGGTCGTCAGAAGCCCGAAAGTCTGATAACCAGTCTTACCAAGGGGTATCGTATTACCCAGTCACTGGGTTGTGGAGGTCAGATAGGCAGTCGCTCCATATAAAATACTGGTATTCAGCTGCATCCGGTTAGACTGGAAGCCGATTCCAACATAGTTGGGAAAAGGCTAGGCAGATTGAGTCATGGTGTGGGCATGTGATGCGGAGGAATGAGGAAAATGTCATCAGAAAGTTTTGAGTATGAATGTGGGGGAAGACCAAAGAAACAATGGATGGACTGTGTGAAAGACGATATGGCTAGAAACGGAGTGACTGCCGAGATGAAGACAAATATAGAGAAGCATGGAAGAAGAAAAAGACATGTTGCGCTAACTCCAAATAAATTGGGATGAGGTCAAGAAACTGATGATGATGAAGTCCTCCCTAGATAAACATCATTATAAGTATTATTTCTAGGATAAAGGTGAGGAAGCTAACATAGATTACCTGGAGACCTGGAGAGGGATGGAACTGGCTGTGAAGCTTGGCCTGGCTAAGTCTATTGGAGTGTCAAACTTCAATGAGGAGCAGCTGGAGAGGTTGCTGAAGAATTCAACTATTAAACCTGTTATTAATCAGTTTGAGGTAACTAATTAGAACAAAGGACGAAATAAAATTATACAGGCTGCTTTTTTAGGGTTCCATACCCAAAGGGTAAAACGGGACCCTTTTTCTAAGACTCCGCTGTCCGTCCGTCTGTCACCAGGTTGTATCTGATGAACCGTGATAGACAGTTGAAATTTTCAGATGATGTATTTCTGTTGCCGCTATAACAACAAATGCTAAAAAACAGAATAAAATAAATATTTAAGGGGGCTCCCATACAACAAACGTGATTTTTTTGCCATTTTTATCCCTTTGGGGAATACAGGCATGATATTATGTTTATGTGTAAAAGACCTACCGTATTACCACAACACTGTGTTTATTTTTGTGTGTTAAGGCTAAACAACTGTTTAACGTGACATTTATGTATGGAGTTTGACGTAAAACTGACATTAAACACGAGTTAAACAAGTGCTAAGTTTTTGTGGCAAGACCCATAATATTTTTCTAGTTTCAACTTGCTATTTATCAGCGATGTCGATGTCGAGTGTCGCAAAAATGGCCACCTGAAATCTTGAAAACATAAGTATTATGTCTATTTCAAGTTGGCTATTTTGCTGCCGTGCGTTGTATGCTAAATGTGCGCATCTGAAGAAAACAAAATAAAGAAAAATAAGCTTACTAGACAATGCTATATTCATATGCGTATTTGTGTGTAGTACCTAAAGCTTATTTTTCTTTACTAATAAACTAAATTGACCCCGTTATGCATTCATTTGCTCTTAACAAACACCAGTATGCACTTATAAGCCATAAAACTATTTGCAGATAAACCCAACCCTAACCCAGCATAAGCTGGTGGAATTCTGCAAGCAACACTCGGTGGTGCCTGTAGCATACACTCCTCTGGGTCTCATATCTGAAGCGCGGCCGGAGTTTATCGGGAAGGATGGCATCAAAACGGACCCGAAACTTGGCGCTTTAGCTGAGAAGTATGGGAAGACTCGTGCGCAGATTGCTTTGAGATATTTGGTAAGGAAATATTTGCTGTAGTTTTTGTTCTTGAGATCTTGACTTTTACATCAAGGGCCATATCGAAATAGACTTTTTAGCCTGCATACCCTGGTAGCTACAGTTCTGTTCGACCGTTATTATAGCGTTACACTGAGTATAGAAACGAATTTAGTAGAATGTCGACGCCTCGTCACCCATCAGGATGGGCGACTGTCTCTCATAAAATATATCCTACAGCTGTACCCCGTTATTTCGTTTTCACTTTTTTACTTTTTCTGATTTTTTTTCTTTTTGCTCGTCTCATGAGGGCGTGATGTTAAATAATTCAAATCCGACTGGAAAGTTCCAGAGATTATCGCGTTCAAACATAAAAACCAGCCAAGTGCGTGTCGGATCACGCACAATGAAGGGTTCCGTACTTGGGATGGTTATCCCAAAACAAACTTAACATTGTAGTTGAAAAACATGTTCTCCCATACATTCCAACTGTAAATGTAAGTTTGTACTCACAATATTGAGAGATTTACCATATTATTTTAAGACCACAGACTTCTTATAGGTTTTCCTGTAATCTACTGGTAATGATCTATTTTCTGTTTTTTTTTCAAAACTAGGCTCCGTAGTTTCGGATTTTCTATAACTTTAAAAATTTATTTTAAAATTATTTTTGAGACCCTCATAGTAAGCCCTTTCATTGACACACACACACGGTATAGTTTGCAAAACTTTTTTTTAATATTTTTTATTTGCCCCCCATATTCAAAATTCATTTATATACTTTACCCGTCCGTATTTGGGTCACAGAAATTCATATGTGTACCAAATTTCAACTTAATCGGTCCATTAGATTCGGAGCAAATTGGCTGTGACAGACGTATAAGGACGGATAAGGGTTCCGTTTTTTCTTTTTGAGGTACGGAACCTTGAAAAACAAACTCTTCAGAATTATTTTTATAATCGATTTTTTGTCAATACTATGGCTGACTCATATGCTCTGACTATGACTCATGAGCTCGTGGCTAAGTAATAACAGCCGTACGGGATCCATCAGGTTAAGCTACGCTTGCCGGGGTTGGTCCGTGGATGGGTGACCATCTTTACATACCGAGACTCCTCCGTGCCTCGGTAAGCACGTTAAGCCGTTGGTCCCGGCTGTCATTCGTGGATCTTTGACAGTCGTTACGGGTCGTCAGAAGCCCGAAAGTCTGACAATCAGTCTTACCAAGGGGTATCGTATTACCCAGTTTTAATGGGTTGTGGAGGTCAGATAGGCAGTCGCTCCATGTAAAAATAATGGTATACAGCTGCATCCGGTTAGACTGGAAGCCGACCCGAACATAGTTGGGAAAAGGCTAGGCAGATTGATTGACAAGGCTGACTCATGATTAGTCATGATTGAATGACTAACAAAATATAATTTATTTTAATTTCAGGTTCAACGCGGCATCCCGGCGATCCCCAAATCGTTCACAAAGTCACGTATCGCAGAGAACCTAAATCTTTTCGACTTCAAACTCACAGACAATGAGATGGCATTAGTCGATAGTTTCAATATTGATCATAGGTGTGTTCCTGCCACTGCCTTCAAAGGATTGAAAAATTATCCTTTTAAAAATTAAAAACTTTTGTTATAATGTGACCAGTGTGTTTAGTGGTGGTATTCTGGGGTATTCTTTGATCAAGGTTTGGTAACTAAAATTGTGATATTAATACGTAAGGAATACATAATAATTTGTAATGCAATACGTACTGTATATTTCCTGTTGAATTAAATATTATATATTTTTTAGTTTTAATTGTGATTTTTTATTTTCCATCAGTGTGTTGCAACCAAAAATAAAAGAAATCTTCAAATTGTCTGATAATTTTACTAAATGAAAATATAAATAAATAGTCAACATCGATAAAACTGAAACAATACAAAATAATTAACAAATTCATTATTTAGCGTCAATGTGGAAGTTCTGGAATGTCTTTTTAAGATATCTTAAGGTTTCAAGTCAACGTAGGCCTAAGACCATACAGCCTACTCTAAAAGAGACCTTACATAGGATTCTTAAAAAGAGAAAAAGTGAAATGCATTATTTGGAACATAATCGTTAGATCACCCGATTCCTATACGTAAAAGCAGATCGTTATATTTTATATTACCGACAACAATAGGGATGATGTAAAAAAAAAAGAAATTCTATCTAGTCCATTAGTCGGATAATAAAAAAATTTTAGACACGTATTTTTTGCTTTATCATATTAATAAAAAATGACTTAGATAAAACGCATGAAAGTTGGGGAGCGTACGTCATGCCACATTTTAACTCATTGTATCGCCGTAATCTTTTGATTACGTATATTTAAAAAAAAATACGTGTCTAATATTTTTTTTAATAATCAAGATGGACAAAAAAAATTTTTACTCATCATCCCTATTGGTAAGATATAGAAATCGGGTATGAGGCAATAGTAATATTAATTTTACTTTCTAGTAATTACATGTAAGACTGTTTCGTTTTTATAAGCATCATGTAACTACGTGGAATACTTACGTGATAATAATCTATTCCGAAATAATAATTATACCAGTACACTTCATATAGAAAATTCATACAAACATTGGTTTAATCAGGTATATAAAAATATAGTAGAAAATCTAGTTTGTACAGTAACAATATATAAAAACGTTTTGGATATACTTCATAACAACTAGAATGAATCGGCCTTTGCAATAAATCGCATCAAAATATAATAAAAAAAAAACCATCCTTTAACAAAAAAAATAATAATAATACAGCCAGCCATATAAAACCCGGTAAATAATAAATCACATACATATTCCCTCTTTGCTGATAATTATTATAAATTTATAATATGATACATAAAAAAACCCTGGTTTGTGTCAACAAACTACACTATTTTTAATACTCCCCTAACGGGGGGAAAGCATTGGCACATTTGTATGTAGTAACAATAGTTCTTCCAACCCTGAACGAGCGTACCAAACTGTACTTTGGCAGTTTGGCAAGCATCGTTCGAGACCGTAGTGTAACTACTTGCACATATGCCATTGGTATAGCATGTGATACATCCACATTTAGTCAATTCATGATATTCAGGCTGATAGTGCCCAACCGGGAACAGAACCCAGGACCTCACGAAAGCTGCGCTTGCAATCTCTAACCAATACATTATTTATTTAACAACACAAAAACAATAGCTTACTTATGTAAGACCTACAAAATATATTTTTGATTTATTTAAAAGCCGTCACAGACAGCCATATATTTTTTTTTTATCCCAATTTAGTGCCTTTGAATGGCAAAGACCTCTTCTACTTCAGAGAAGAATACATTTTCTTTACAGAATTTTTTCCACTTTTCTTTTGTATAAAATTTTATTTAGATTAAGCAGATTAATATTTACTATAATAGCTAAGCCTGCGACGGCCTCGAGCTTAACACACTTAAAATAAAAGTTGCACTTAAAATTATACTAATATTGATCGCAGGCGCAGCTCCATATTTGTACATCTACATTAAATAAATGAGTCAATAACATAGGTTAAATGTGACGGTATGATCTAAACAGGTCCTATGATTTTTGGGATGCCATTTTGTACATCTTATTGGTTTCTTGTAATTTTTTGGTATACACAAAGCAGATTCGTAATAAACAAAAACACTTTGAATTAGTAGGAACGTTGTGTCCAAGAAGCAAAGGGATGTACGAATTAGCTGCGCTTACGCTGGCTGGTGACAAGCGCCCTAGTTTTTCGATTGGCCAAAATAACGTCAACTTCGATTGCTTTTTAATGCTCATTTAATGCTCAGTTAGTCAAATATGCGTATGACGTCACAAAGCCTGGCATTCTTTTAGATAATTAATTACTCATTATATAATGCGAGGTATACACGAGTTTGTACACAACACAACATTGGTTGGATACTATAGCACTACTTTGGTATTTCGAGCGAAGCAAAAAATTACTTAAGTATAGCTAACCTACCGCCACATAACCTATTACTATATTCTTACTAAGTCAGCCAGTTCTTACTAAGTCGTGACGAAGAAAATTGAATGGATTTAGTTGAGAGATTTTTTCGCGTGTATCTTATTTGCGCGCGAGATAATGCGACGACAAAATTTGGTCGCCTCTAGATGTTACGACATTTTTATCCTGCAAATTATCAAGTTAATCTGCCTTGTCGTAAACAGGCGCGGATCCAAGTTTTGGCTCAAGGAGGGGCAAATATTTCTCTCTGGGAGGACGGGGAACGGGGGGATTTCTCTTGAGAGCTCTTTTAAATAAAAAAACCTGCACCTAGTTTCTATTAACTCAACAATGTGCTCCCTTTTCGACGGTGACTATGACTTATCTACATCTTAATAATATACAGTACCTAAACAAAGTAAAAATACAGGTTTTAAAACTATGTTTATGTCTAATTTAAGAGTTTCAGGCTCGGTTTGGAGGAGGGGGGGCTACCGTTGCCCCCTGCCCCCCGTATCCGCGCCTAGTCGTAAGTTATACTATCATTCCCGAATTTCCTGCCACCACGACCTAATAAGAACCAACTCATTCAGAAATGAATGTCTACAAACAAAGATGGTTGACTCAATCTCTACTTCCACGCATAGTTAAAAAGGTCCATGATTGAGTCGTAAATAGTGAAAGTGATAGCTACATCAAATACTACTCGAGATAACCTGGGAACCGTTCCCTTGTAGAACGCGAAGGGACCTTCAGCCTTCCAGGTCTTGATGAAACAATCCCAGGTGTTCTTGTATTTGGCTGCTTCGAGACCTTGCATTCTAGTTTTGACCACGTCTATTGGTGTGTTGCCGAATACTGACGCAGCACCTGTAAGAGGGAATTGGAGAGGTTTTAAAAATGGACTGCCTCGTTGGTCGCAAGCGTTACTGCTGACCATGAGGTCCTGAGTTCGATTCCCGGGTCGGGCAAAGTGATATTGGGTCTTTCCATCTGGAATGCCTCGGTAGCAGCCCGGAGTCTAGATTTGTGCCGGGATGATGGCAATAGGCTCGCCCCCTATTACATGGGGCTTAAACATAACTGGCGAAACATGGGTGTGCTATAGGTACACCTCTGCCCAACCCTTCGGGGATTACAAGCGTAATGTTACATATAATGTCTACAAAAACTTAAATTGGTTATAACTGACTAGCACTTCCCGCGCGACTCGGAAATATCCCCCTAGAATGTACTACCGGGAATTCCTTCCTTATTCCCTGTCTATATTATAAAGGGAAAAAGTTAAGCTTCTAGGTCCAAGGGTTTGGGCTGGGCGTTGATGAGTCAGTCAGTCAGGACTTCTCTTTTTATTTATATAGAGTGTGGATTGATTTCAAAGTAATTAACATTCCAAATTGAATTACTAAGCTCTAAGCAGTCAGCTTATTTATTTATTCCTCTGCATTACAGACTAAGTTTGAATCATGCTAAAGTTTGCTCCAAAAATGTATTCCCGCTCTTAAGAGATTGCATGCAGAGTAATTGAGCGTCGTATATATGGATATTTTAAGATGATAATATGTTAATTCTAATCAAGCGAGTAACGGCTAAATTATTTAAGAAAACTCGCGGAAAGCTATAAAAAAATTAAGCTTAGGATCTTACCAGCCATGCCACCGAACAGCGCCACAATGTACTTGGGCACATGCTTGTCCCGGTCGCCTCCCTTATACCAGTCCCTCAGAGACTCCATCACGAAGAACCTGATGGCTTGGTTGCTGCCCTGCTTCATCACTGTTGCTGTTACACCCTTGTACAGGCCTCCGACACCTGGGAAATAGAATTATCTTTATTAGATTCCAGTTAACAAACTAATGAGAGGTTTCATGATAATTCACGCCACCAGTTGGCGCCACTTTGAAAAGAGGTCTTCTATTTCGACAATGAGTATAAAATATACGATGACGTTCATCATTCAGTCACGACTACAGAATGCCCCTACCTCGCGTCCCACTTCCCTACCTCTACCACCCGCTCAGTTCCGATGTACGGTGCTATCGGAACTGAGCGGGTGTTAGAGGTAGGGACATTCTCGAAGTGAACGGGTAGTAGGCGCTTTGACACTTGACAGGTGCCCGAACCTGACGTCTCAGTGCTGCCACCTAATAAACGTCATTTTAGTACCCTCCATGGCTTAGTAATCGGTTTTAACACTGCTATTTGTGGAGTACAGCAGAAATGCCTACTAAAAAGAAGTTGTTGGTTTCCAAATATTTAATAATGTTTAGAAGACCGACGGACCTGCTAGATGGATCATCTGATTGTGGATTACGGATTTTAGGTCCACAAGTCTGCCCTTCATTGGATACAGCTGAATAAAGTTACTATTACCGTCAGAATTTATAATCCCCCAAGACCTCCCCTAGACTTCTAGTTATTTCGGGCTAGTTCGAACTGCCATTTCTTGCACTGTACTCGTGAGGAAAAAAAAAACTCACCATCTTCCCTAACAATAGTCCTGACTCCATGGAAGAATCCTCTAAACCTCGGCTTCTCGAGCCTCAAGTCGTTGATGAACTTGACCTTGACGGTCTCCATGGGAGTGACCGCGAAGATAGCCTCGGAGACACCAGCGGCCAGACCGCAAGCCAGTTTGCCGGTCGTGGATAGTGTGCCATCTTCTGTCACCATGTACAGCCGAGCTTGTTCGAACACGCCGAATCTGTGGAAGGATAAGTAGGTAATAAAGCGCTAAGTAAGCTAGGGCTAAGCGTGGTTTAATTCGGTGTTTAAGTGAAATAGCGTTATGGCTGTCTAGTTTGACGCGCGAAATAGAAGACTCTCACGCGCGTATGACTGACACTGGCATGGCCACTATCAGGGATTTTAATAACACTATAAATTTGTCGCTAATTAGTCGAAATTTATCGCCAAATATCAGAATTTGTCGGTCACTGGTTCAAAAGTTGTAAGGGTAAATAGGTGGCCGTTCTGGGGAGCATCTCCCCAGCTTGGCCACATTTGAATCTCAAAAGCTAGGGCACTTAGCGAAGATCTGTTTTCTCCCTAATTAAGTCGCAATTTTGGTCGGGTCTTAGTTAAGAAGATATTTAAATGAGTTCAATTTTTAAGTTATAGTCCAAGAGCTAGATCAAAGAGTTAACCGTTAACTCTTCAATCTAGCTGTTGGACTGTAACTTAAAAATTTAAATCATTTTATCTTCTCAGCACAGAATTTAAACGCTTAACCAGCCTATAATGTTCCCACTGCTGGGACACAGGCCTCACCTCGGTGAGAGGGCCGTAATCCACCACGCGGGCCAGTGCGGGTTGGTAGATCTTCGAATATTCTACGACATGCCGGTTTCCTTACGATGTTTTCCTTCACTGTTTTGAGAGCAGTGGTGATGAAATAATTTATACAAAGTAAAGCGCCCGCCGGGGTTCGCACCTACGCCCTAGGAACTCGTAAGTCGTGGTCGTTACCACTGCACTGGGTGACCACTGCTCCACAATTTAGACGCGCTTCGTTTAATGATTATACCTAATAAATAGATAGATAGATAGATTTATTTATTTCTGAGTATATGGTACATTAAGATCTTAATATTAAACAGTTTCACATACAGTACCGTTGCCGGTGTAGAAATATTAAAAATAACTTACATAGTCAAAGTGGCCAAGTTCTAGGCCGCAACAAAATAATCATAGTACCTAGTTAGTTTGTCATCGAAACGCTAAGAAGAAGATATATTCCCCATTAATATAATTCATTCAAATGAAAATTGTTAATTTTTATACAATGTCAAGTTTTACAAGCACAACTTTATTATATTTATTATTTATGAATGAAAAAAAAAAATGTCAAAAACAAAAAAAAAAAAAACAGTAAGTAGGTACTAGTCGAGAAGCATACATACACACACACAAAGTAAGTATTAATAAATGTAAGTAATGTCAAAATTTATAATTTAAAAATTCATTAACTGAATAGAAACAGTTGTCTAAAAGCCAGGCAAATATTGTTCCTCTGAATTTATTTGTGGGCAACACTCTGATGCGTGAGGGTAAATTGTTAAAGATTTTGATGGCCATGCAATTAATAAGAATAAGTTTTTTTTTTAACATAATTTCCGCGCAATTTGCAAAAAAAGTAAGAAAATTTGACATTCGCATGGAAAACTCTGTCTGGGGAGAACGATTATGCTGGACTCTTACCAACTAAAACTACAAGGGTCCTCCTACGGCTCCTACCATGCGTCGGGAGCGAGGGACACACCCTCACGTTCACCTCACCAGTCTATTTCCTACGAATATAGAAGAATTATGAAGCTCTGTATAACTATTACACAGAGCTTCTTAATTCTTCGGTATGCCAGGATGCATGAAACCAACCTCCGCCAGTAACGATACAGTAGACGTCGTAGTAAGGTTGCAGAAAAGTCTGCATCACACACTACCAATTTAGCAGATTGGCTAATCTCATAAATACTGCAACAATTAACGGTGAAGATATTTCCTTATTGTAGCTTAGATATTTTAATACATTATGTCACGAATTTTGTCGACCGTGATGTCACACAAAATCCGGACTGCATAATATTTTTCCTCATTACAAAGTACACTGACCGCTACACTTAGCGCATTTGAATACTAGTGATAACGAGTACTGTGGCGTTCTCGTATAGGTGACGGGTTTCACACCTGTCAACCTGTGTAGTTCACGTCATGTAAGTTTGCCGCTATGAAGTAGGCTACAAATGGCTGCGCAGTAGTCAGTATACATACTAAAACTGCAACGCGCCATGCCATGCGCATTGGAAAGCCTGGTTTCAGAGCGGCAAACTTAGGTACTTACCTACATGATGCGAACTACATACATCGTTATCTCCGTTTTCTACAGTTTCGTGTCACAAGAAACTGCGACAATAACTCTTTGATAGATAGGTAATGATATCCATACTAAATATCAAGCCCGAAGCCCGAGCTGCATACGAAGTTCGGCGAACTAAGTAAGTAGGTCGGGTTCTCGTCGGACGATTGTATAATGTATAGACTGTGCTAATATACTGGATGACTTTTATTACCGTCTTGAAAAAAATAGGGTATATTCGGTGAACGGAGTAGAAGCCTATGGCATATAAAAAAATCAAAATTCAAATCATAATGCAGGTTGCATATGATTTGAATTTCGATATTTTTAAAGGATTTATTATTTTTCTTCAAAATTTATGTTTTTATTGTTCTAAAATGAAAAGTTTACAACGAATTTGTAGTATTTATTGATACTTAGACATTTTTTCTGACTAAGCTATTAAAAAAAAAAAAAAAAACTAGGTATGCCATACGCTTCTACTCCGTTCACTTTTTTTTTTTTGTGGATGGGAAATCATCAAATGACTTCTCCCGCTCTGGGCAGAGCGGGAGGGCGTGTCAGACTTTTACTGACTAAAACCCACCCATGTTCCTTCAGTTGCCCGTGCCAGGGCCACGGTATCTCTTTCGAACTACCCGCGACCCCGGCGGCTACTCCGTTCACCTAATAATAGGTCTTTACCTATGAAATTGCCGTTTTATATGAAAAAATTTAAACGAATTTTTTTCATGCATTTTTTATTTGTATTAATCGAAGTAATCACCCATGCAATCAATGCATCTTTGCCAACGCAGTGGCAGTTTATTGATGCCCTTCTTAAAGAAATCAGCTGGACGGGAGGCATCAAATTCTTCAAAGGCATTTTGTACTGCCTCTCGGGTATTGAATTTTTTTCCCGCCAAGAAGTTATCCAAATTCTGGAAAAAGTAGTAGTCTGTAGGCGCAAGGTCTGGTGAGTAGGGCGGATGACGGAGAGCTTCCAACCCCAGTTCTTGCAACTTGGAGACCGTCTGCTGTGCAGTATGAGGTCGCGCGTTGTCGTGCAGGAGCAGCGGAGACGAGCGATTGACCAACGCTGGTTGGAGATGTGCCAGCTTCTCCATCATTGTGTTCAGTTCTTCACAGTACACATCTGGAGTAATGCTCACCCCGTTTGGTAAGAAGCTGTGATGAATCACACCGGCGCTAGACCACCAAACAGTGACCATCACTTTTCTAGGGGTAAGTTTTCGTTTAGGGCATTGTTTAGGTGCTGAACCAGGATCCAACCAACTTGCTGAGCGCTTGCGGTTATCAAACAGAATCCATTTTTCATCGCAGGTAACAATGCGGTTCAAAATTCCTTCATTTGTGTGTCTGTTGAGCAGTGCAAGGCACGTCTCGACGCGTACTTCGCGCTGGCGATCATTGAGTTCGTGGGGCACCCATTTGTCAAGCTTTTTTAACTTGCCAATTTGACGCAAATGGACCAATATTGTTTTGACGCTAACGTCGAAAGCTGCTGCTAATTCAGCCGTAGATTGTGTATCATCAGCTTCCACAATCGCCTTTAATTCGTCATTGTCGACCAAAGTCTTCGGACGACCGCGAGGTTCATTTTTCAGGTCGAAATTTCCAGAACGGAAGCGAGCAAACCAATAACAAGTGGTGCGTTGGTTTGTAGTGTTAGCTCCGTAAACGTCGTTGATGTTGCGTGCCGCTTGTGCCGCGTTGCTGCCACGACGGTACTCATATTCCATAATTACTCGAATTTTTAACGTATCCATGATGACGAAAAAGATTGAAATGCGATGAAAATGTAACACTAATCAATAAACAAATGACTACTTTTGGAAAAAAAATCCATGTTTTTAAAATAAAATTAATTTGAAATTAGAATTCTTAGCCAAACAAAAATTATTTTGATTTGAAATGGCCAGTACTGCAGAACGGCAATTTCATAGGACCTAATATACACTATTTTTTTCGAGACGGTAAAAAAGTCATCCAGTATAATGTGCTATTATTACGCTAAAGTAACTCTGTCTGTCTTTACCTTTCCACGCCCAAACCACTGCACCGAACCTTATTTTTGACGGATAACCTGGGACCAGTAGAAGGACTTAGGCTACTTTTCATCCTGGATATATTCAATTCAATTCAATTAATTTATTCAATAACGATTTTTACATCGTGTCTGAATTTCTATAACTAAATAATAAGAATAATCATGCATGCAATACATATTTAAATCATTACAATAATCAAAATTACATTAAAATCAGAATAATCATAAGAATAATAGGAAAAAAAAGAAGATTAAAAAATATTAAAATGTCGCACACGAAGTGGCGGGTAACAGAGCTACTGGGTTACAATACACGAAAGATTCTAATTATCATACTAAAATGAAACAAGGAAGGTTATGCAACAGTTTAATTTAATTTGGGAAACCCTATAGATGGGAGCTCGAGCGTAGTTATTGAGGTCATATAGCTCCCTAAAATAGGGTGTGCTGCCCAATTGATGACTTGCTTATGCAATACATCGGTCGGTCGGTCGGGAAGGCTCGTAATGATGACATAACTCCACAAACTTAAATAAAATAATAACATAATAATTGACCTTGTATTTGTTTTGGCCCCCAGTTAGCACATTGACTTCAATCTATTTACATAATATTTTAGTGAAAAAATATGGTAGACGAAAGCTACCGTTCTTATTATAGTAGAGCCTACATCTATCTGAGATATGGTACCAGAATACCTATTTGATCATTTTTCCCAACGTTTTATCGGTAGCGTTTCACAATATTATACTGACTGTGGCAGTAGTCACTAATAATTTATGGTTGCCTAGTACTTTTGTGGAAAGTTTAATTCACTGCAGAGTTGGCGTGGCTTGCAGAGTTTGCAATTAATACTACAGTTTATAATATTTCTAATGACCACGCCCTCCTTCGCACGGATATTATATCTAAGTTAATATACCTACAAATAATCCTTTCGGAATAAATTCTCTAAATGATAGTGATAACCGCATCCAAAATCCATTGCGTAGTTTAGAAGAACAACGCGGCTACACAGACACACGAAAAGCAACTTTATTTTATAATAAGTATAGATGAATAAGTAATACAGTTATTATTTTAATTTATTACCATTATTTTATAGACACTTTTATGTGAAAGAAACGATTTGATGTATCTTCGAGTCATTTGTTTTAGAATATTCAGCATGTGACATCTCAAGAGCGCAGATACAAGAATCAGAAAACTAACCATTGATTAATTTGCTTACTCTCAAGAATGTTTGTGAGTATTTCCCTTTACAAACGGAGACAATATAGAGCGTTTTACTTTAGTGACCAACTAGCTAGACCAAGGCTGCCCAACTAATTTTGATTCAGTGTCAGCCGGCGGGCCATCTAGTAAATAAAACTCGCCTATCTACATTTGCCGTTAAGGTAGATATAGATACCTAGCTATTAAAATTAAACAAAACTTTAAGTTACTCATAATCTAAAAGAAGAAGTTTTGAAGTGAAGAGGTTTACAACTTATCAATATTTGGCGACAAATCTGAGGTCGATAGTAAAATCAAGTCTGAAAATATGTTTTATTGTTGGCTAATTGAAAATGAGTTCATAAGAAGCAAAATATTTTTTAGACCTGCACCCTAATTGCATAACACACTATAAATGGGAATCAGAATCATTTTGAAACAAATTGCAAATCCATTGCTTCATATGTTCGAAAAATTTGTCTGCTCGACAACGTAAATAACGCAATGAATGTAGTTGAACTGTCAAAATGAAACCGTTTCCGATTGATAGTATGTAGGTCCTGAATCTGTTCTCAAAAGACTATAGCCAGCTGATAGCTTTTGGTGTGCCAATACATTTCCCCCTGAAGCTCCGAGACTGTAAAAAAGTGTTTACCGAATTGCTTAAGTCCAGCACATACGATGATATTGAGTCTATTGTATCTACTCTTCAATAGTTTATTACTATAGACGTGTTACAGTTTATATGGTTAGTGGAAGGAGTTGTAATAGACTTCTTCCGATCCCAAGACTCCGTCGTAGGGCTAACTTAATCTTAAACTTAGACTTATATTTAAACTTAATACTTATACTAACACTTAATTTTATATCTATAGTTGTGCTAATACATCGTCACACTCATACACTCACACTTACTTGTTTACACCACACATACACGCGCATTGTTACCTTTTTCTTTGTAAAATGTTTGTGGCGAACGCAAAGCTCCACATTTGGTTTCTGTTGGCAACACCAACAGAATGGACTATGTAGAAGGTTGTCAAATTTATGACACAGATTGACTTTATTCCCGCCAAGTTCGAGAGGTGTTCTCTCGGTTTGAGAAAGAATCTTATTGTTTCTTGACAAAGTTTCTCCCCTGTTGTGAGTCGTGTATTATTAGTATGTAAGTGATACTCAATAAACTATATGAAGAACGAGTCGGTGATAGCGTATTATTAAACCTCCGACCCATCATGTTTATTAATTTAGATTTTTTATTTTTCTTTCTTGTTTATCATGTTTTCAATTGCAATTATACTTAGTTAAAATCCTAGCGGAAGAGCGGAGTCTCTTAACACAAGCAACTATTGCTTAAAAGGAGATCTCCAATACATTTATGACAAAGCACTTTGTAATTGAAATAAACATTTTTATTTTTTTTTAATACAAATGCGTTGGCGGGCCAGTTAGTGGCCCGCGGCCCTGGGGTTGAGAAGCCTTGAGCTAGGCCATTTTATTTTGGCGTCCAAGACAAGAGGCATGACCTATGAAGCAAGGATAATAATTTTACCCTGACACTTTTCGAATGCTCCGTGCCATGAATGGCAGATAGGACACTTGAGCAATTTGAGCATGGCATCACTCACTTTGAGTATCTATACATGCAAGCGACATCGACGTCTGAATATCTATCAGAAATTGCAAAGACGGAAAAACTCATGACAAAACGAAATCCGTGAAAATTCTCCTCGCAACGCAATGCCCTGAATGTCATTGAGTCTGTTTATCTGCATCAACCTTCGGCTAAGTGACACAATGAACTGTTGTTATCAGCCATTAATGCTCCACTTTGCGGTAACGTGAGATATACGTGTCGACTTTATACTTGGATAGATTAGAGAGAAATGCGAGAACTACTGTCGAGTTATGTAACCCTGGTGCTACTGGTCGTTAGTCTGATGGATTTAGGACACTTGTATTCGTTGTATGTATGAATGGATTGTCACTATGGTATTGCAAAACGGTCAAGGGCGTCAAGTTGCATGTTTTCATCGTGTTCTACAAAGAAAGTTGTTTTGTTTATTCTCTGATAAATAGTTATGGAATTATAATTGCTTACATTATTCCGTCAGGTACGTGTAGGGGCCGAGCCTTTTGCCGAAACCGGGCACAAATCGAGCCTCCAGAATTCTACTGAGAATTTATCTGAAGAAAACACTTTACTACACTTTTCCCAACACGGGAATCGAACCCAAGAAAGACCAGCAATTGCGACCACTAGACAAGACCAACGTGGGTTTTCGAGATATTTTGTTGCAGCGTCGTACTATTACTAAGGAAATATTAATTATTATCAATTGTGTCATAAATAGAGTACAAAGTAGCAGAGCCAACAAAAGGTCAAGGTGATAAAGTATCAATATCAGCGGCAATTTGATACCTAGTTGTTGCGTAGGTATACGAGTAGTACTATATTGTAACATTGTGAAAATCTCATGCTACATGATCCTGTTACAACGTACCCAGATAGGAACTATCTACCAGAAAATTAAAAAAAATAGGGTAAAAGTGGGATAGTTGCCCTAGAAGGATAGACGCGCCATAATTCAAATTGTGACTTGTAAACGTCATCGCAGTTAAGGGTATTAAGGGTGGCCCGTGTTCTTTGCTTATAAGCAATAATATTACAATACGGCCGATTTATCTTGGCAAGTCCGAACTTCACGCAGAAGGCTGCGCAGTAACATTTTTTAGGAACCAAGTTCATAGTTATATTATTTGTGATACCTAGTGCCTATGTTCAGGCCTGCCAAGATATTTCGGCCGTACTGTAACAGCGATGATAGTACGTTTACAAGTCATAATATGAATTGTGGGGCATCGATCCTTCTAGGGCAACTATCCCACTTTTACCCGAACAGAATTAGTTTATTTTATTTATTCGGGTTTAAAATTATTTGCCAGATAAGTTGTCCGCCACAAACAGGATAGGATATATGCTAGTATTTAGTGGATTCTTTCCGGTCTACTGCAAGCGAAATAGCATGATCCCGAGTTTGTATTGTACTTATACTTTTTCAGACCAAATTGTCTGATGCCACAGTACAACGTAAACAGTATACAAACAAACATGATAGACGTTGTCAGTTGCCGCATGCCGCTTTCAATTGCAATGATATGATTGACAGAAAAGCTTTAGCTTAATTTGATAAGGACGAAGAGAGACAAACCCTGTCTGGTCGTCTAATCTGTACCGTGAACCATATCGGCTCGGAGATTTCACGGTAACTATCTTTTCGAATTTAATCTGTTTTTATAGCTCATGGTCATGATAATTATAGATAGGTTGCAGCATGAACCTTCATAGCAGAATTCCTAATCAGAGACGAAAGAAATCAGCGATTCAGAATCCAATGTTCTGTAAGAGATTTTCTCTTCGAATGTCATCATCTTCCTGCCCTTGTTCCATATTCCATTCTCCCCTGTCAACCGTCACGCTATCATTCACTCCCTTCTCTTTCATATCATTCCTCACACAATCCATCCATCTTTTCTTTGGCCTTCCTCTCCCTCTCCATCCATCAACATTTATATTCATCACAACAACATTGAAATTCTCTCTTCGAATGTAGATGTCGTTCAATCCTAGGCGCGTAATCGTCAGTACCATTATCTATTCTGTGGTGTAATTACTAAAGCATTATTAAAACCTAATTTGCACTAACGGCATTTTATCATAGCGATACCTTCCAGCACAGTATTATAATGATACTGTAGATAAATACGTGTCCGTCCGTGCGGAACTGCCGCACGCTCGAACTAACATAACTGAGACTGACTGAGATTTCGAAGCGCGTCGTTGCGACCGTTTTCTATGAAGACACTGTACCTGTACTGTATCATTATGATCCTGTGCTCCCAGTGTTTGATGAAGACTCAAATGGTATTGGTCATTATTATTTGACAAGACATAACGGCATATATCTCTACATTTGATAAGATAACAAAAACATGACGCGGTTTCATCGAAAGTGTCTAATGTTTGTTTGAATATTAGAGTTTACTCCGAAATATTTCCATTGCCGCGTGGACCACTCGCCCTTTATTGATTTGACCTAAAACTTACCAATATGGTAATAACAAATGTGAATGGTTGGGTGATACCTATAAATTATGTAGGGTGATTTGGCCCGTCATAATTATGTGGATCATTTTGGATAAGGCCAATGTCTAAGTTTTTATTGATTCTTACAATTCTATTTGTAAGAATCAATAAAAAAAATAGAAATTGACCTTAATTTGCTTCAGTTGAAGATGCTGTTGTTATGGTGTATCTTTAAAACCAATGGCAATGATATTATAAGTTTTTACTTTTTTTTCCAGAGGGCTGGCTCGTTCTTTGGCCAAAGAATTAGCATTGCCATTCAACGGGGCAATGCTGCCAGTCTTCTGGGCACGTTTCCGGATGACATCGATGCGGACGAGTACTTCGACGCCTAAGTGTCCTTTTGTTATGTGTTATTTAACTATATTGTCCACTGCTGTACTAAAACCGAAACATTATTAGATACTTGACATTTTTTCCATAGAAGAAAATCCTAAGTAGCACCGTCTATTTTCTGTTTTATACGATTATACGTAAACAGTTCCTTATTTTCCAGTTTTTACTTATATTATCATTTTTTTAAGCATTATAATATGCACAACATGGGCTGTTATACCAAAACAACAATTGAAACAAATCACAACGCAATCAATTTAGGTTGTGAAATATCCTTAAAAAAGAAAATTCACGAATAACAAAAACAGAATGCTGTATGTAATCCAAGCGAATCTTATCTCCAGTGTTTGCTTGTCAAACAAGCGTATCTTACTATGTATTTCATAATCTTTGCGCATTTGTGTAAGTACCTAAATAATAAAACTGCATAGTCGATTTCTGGCATTTAGGGTGAGACATTTTTGTTAAGGCATAAACTTGGGAACATACTTGTGTGCCTACCACCTACCAAAATTATCATTATTTGTCGGTTTGGGACGCTTGGATCACGCCCCAAAAAAAGTATGGAATACAATTTATATTTTGATGCAATGAAGAGTTATCGCGTACAAAATCGCGCTTGAAAAGACAACTACACTCATTTCTTTTGCCGTGGTTACGCTGCTCTTATAAGTACTTTACTATGAGATTTTTTGTTGCTGTGCTAGTATTTTAATGAAACATTATTATAAAGCTTCATATTTTTCGTCAGTTGCTACCCAATGAACGGCCAAAGAAAGAGAGACCACTGAAAAGGTGGGATGACGACATACGACAATTTGCTGGAAAGACATGGAGCAGAGTGGCTAGAAAGAGACAAGAATGGAGAAGGCTGGCGGATGCCTTTGCCGACTGGCAAACGGACATACAAATAAACAAACGCCAAATACGTGACTGAAAACTACACTTTGTTTGTCCAAATAAAATAAAAAAATTAAATTAAAATAAAATTAAAAAAAAGTTGAGAGGTGTCAAGGGACACCCGGATGGAACGAAGTTCCTTTCGATTAATTAGTGAAGGAATTGTATTTTTTTTTTTTTTTTTTTGTTAAATCTGGCTTGCTTTCTATAAGAGAGAGAGAGAAACATGCGCACGTCGCACAGCTTACAATAGCTTACTATAGCAAAAAGTGTCGTTGCAACTTTTCGTGAGAAATTTTTCCGTCTAGCCCCCTTTCACAACGCGCGATAAGGAACTTCGTTCCAAAAATTGTCCGATTAATAGGCTAATAAAAAAAAAATATAAAGCTTAGTATGTCTATTGATTTCCTCATCATTATCATCATTTCAGCCGAAAAACGTTCACTGCTGGACATAGGCCTTCCCCAAGCACCGCCATTTCGACCAGCACCCTAATTGCGCAACACACTATCGATCGGAATTTAAATAATTTTGAAACAAACCCCTAATCCAAAAATTTGTCTGCTCGACAATGAATGTTGTTAAACTGTCAAAATGAAACCAACTCCGATTGATAACGTGTTACGCAATTAGGGTGCTGCATCCTAATTGCGTAACACATTATCAATCGGAGTTGGTTTCATTTTGAAACAAATTGCTAATCCATTGCTTGATATGTTCGAAAAATTTGTCTGCTCGACAACGTAAATAACGCAATTAATTTTGTTGAACTGTCATAATGAAACCAACTTCGATTGATATTGTGTTACGCAATTAGGGTGCAGTTCTGCGCTTCCCGCATCCAGCAGATTCCTGATTCCAATGATTTCCTACTGCTATAAATTATTGACACGCGCCCGTAAATCCTAACTCTACGGCCTAAAGAGTAGGACAGAGTTATGTTATATTTTATTGTGTTTGGGTGGCTTACAGCTATCAATACAGAAGTAACAGAGAGGTTATTCACGACAAGCCATTTACAAGCTTCCACAGATAGCAATAGAGTATTGTTGTACAAGTTTTGTAATTGATTAACTATTCATTAAACATATTATTATAGATTAATTATAGGGTCCCTGCTAGATATCCCCGCATTCGTATCACCCCTTTCTATCCCCCACGCCGAAGAACCGTGTACGGAGCTAATTCCCCGCTGCCAAGAATGTGTAGGCTCATGAACGAGTGCAGTGATCTAGTTGATGTACATAGGGACTCACTTGGTCGGTTCCGATCTATACTTCTTGATCATTTGTCTCGCAGGTGATTTTTAATTATTATTAAAATTTATTATCTTAATTTTTTTTTTTTAATTGTAGCGCGCTCATTATTATAATTTTTTTTTTCCATTTCATTATTTACTTTTTGTCAATTATTAAGGAGACGGTTGTATCCCTCTTTATTGTATACAATTAAAATTAGACTGTTTAAAATTTTAGGATTGTTCACCCAGTAGGTGATATAAGAAAATGCTGTATTTACCTATAATTGTTTGTTACATTTAGTTCTTTATTTTTAGTTGCTTCCTGTATTATTTTTAGTGTATACGAACGTTGGTAAATCTAAATAAATAAATAAAAAAAAAAAACATAACAATATCTTAGTAAAGCACTAAATTAATAATTACATTAAGTATCTGCATAGGCAAGAATACATGCGCAAATACTAGAATATAACATTTTAATAAAATTCCGTATTACTTAAAAGTATCACGTGTTATGATGAAATCATCTAAGTACATGCTACAATTAATTTTCCTAGGTAATTACCGTACTTAATAAGCTTAACAAATGCGTTACCTGACAGCGGATTTTGGAATCGATCCATAGACGAGAACACTGAGTCCTCTGTACAGACCGAACACTCCATGTGACTTGACGGTCTTCCTCACGCAGTCGCCAATTCCCGTGTACTTCTTGGCACCTCCTGGAAGATGAACGGGTTTTTCGTTAAGATATTATCAGTCTGTAAGGCTGCGTCCTATTTAAAGCGAACATCGTGCGAATACGCAATCGTCACGCGAATGAGATCATGTATTCGTTCGGTGTCAAAATGTTGTGTCCTACGAGGATGGATGGTCGCAATTCGCGTCAATGAGTCACAATTCTCAATATACGATAGAAACGCGCAGTTTTTTATTATCGGACAATATAATTTAGTTTGCTGAGCTAGATCGAGAAACGAACAGCGAAACACAAAGACGAGAGATGCACAGCCCCTGTGATGTTCGCGCGAATACAGGTTAGGCTTCCTGTTTGGTAACTGTATGTTTGAGCTAAGTTCACGCGAATTAGTAATCAAACCGCGCGAATGTCAATTGTTAAAATGTTAGCGTTTGATCGCTAGTTCGTACGTACAACGTTCGCGCGAACTTGCAATGGTCGCGTAGTCGGTTTCTATTAGGACGCGGGGTAAAGGTAGGTACCAATTGATGCAAGATTGCAACTTTGCAAGGCCAATTCCCATTCTAATACAGCGCAAGAACGAGCATTGATTTTATTTTATTTGGAACAACAAACAAACTTTTGGAACAATAAAAATGATCACCAAGAATATAAACGGTTCTGGGACCTGCGTTTGTGTTAATTAATGGGAGCTTAGCAAACACTCGCGCCTATTATGTGCAAATAGTTACTTTGGTTGTGAAAATGCATAAAATATTTTTGTTTTTAGAACTCTAGTGAGAAGCGTTTTAAAATAATTTCGCGTGGGAGGCCGATAGAAAACTTATGAGGTGCATATTTTTTATGTCCCGCTTTCTGTTTTTCCTTTTTCTGTTCCATGACGTAGGTACACTTGCACCGAGGTGATTTCGTAACCTACTAGGTAGTCCAGCAACCTAATTGCGTAACACTATCAATCGGAATTTTAATAATTTTAAAGCAAATTGCTAATCCATTGCTTCATATATTGTACGAAAAATTTGTCTGCTCGACAACATAAATAACGCAATGAATATTGTTGAACTGTCAAAATGAAACCGATTCCGATTGATAGTGAGTTGATAGTGTGAGTGTTACGCAATTAGGATACAGGTCCTACTACACTACGTACCTATTTCAGGATAAAGATAAAAATTGTAAGTAAAGTATTTTTAGATTCAGCAGGAATTAAAATATTGGTATTGGTATTGGTATTTTGTATTTTTTTATTATTATTTAATTATTTATTTTTTTTATATTTAATATTTATTATTATTAATATTTTTTTTAATATTTGTTTATTTTATATATTGTTATTTATATTGGTTTTTTTTTTTTTTTAATATTTATATTTATTACTTATTTAATTTAATTTTAATTATTGATGTATTTAATTCGACGCCTAAGTGTACCTACTTTTGTTTTTATTTGTATAATTAGTCAGTTAGTCATTTACTTTAGCACCTCCTAGTGTAGTGTTAACTTATTTAAGTATTTTAATAAAATTAAATTTAAAAATATATACTACTTAAATAAATATTTCATTAAGAATGAGACAATGAATAAATTATGTATTCACTATTGCTGCGCGACCCCCAGCCCAAGGTGTCCAACACGCATCAATAAGCTAAGCTATAAATAGGTATATTGTGATGTTATTTATTAAACACACGAAAGAAAACCATAATACGTGGTCGCATTGACCATGAATTTTATAGGTCAAGTTGTACCAGACCAACTAAGGTTATTAGCCTTAGTAACAATTAGCAAACAGTTAAATTGATCGCTCTCGATTTGTGATACTTAAGGGGAGTATAGTAGCACAGTAAATATATACGATTGTTTTTAAGAGCCTAATGTTTTTAAGTGAGCTTAAAGAATATTCCAGAAAATCTAATTATGAAACTTTTATAATACGTATATTGAAGATATTGAACATTTGAAAATTTTAAGCAACATTAAATACCACGTGAAAAAAATATTAAAAAATGAGGTTGTTTTCAACTTTAAATTCGCTAGTGCTTCTAAACTACAAGTGATATTTTCACGAATTAGCGCCGATAATATTGGTAAATCACTTATTTTACAACTGTGCTTAGTTAGTTAGTTTTGTATGGCATCTCGCAGTTGACCACTGAGGGTCGAGACTGCTCAACCGGGCGTTTCCTGTGGGTGCTTTAAGCGAACTTAAAGCCTCCGGCCAGGCTTAAAACTAAGGTAAAATATTAGTCGACTGAGCGTCGCTAATAATAGGACAGCCAGACGGGGCAGGCTGGATCATAATGGGGGGGATAAATGCTACAGGCTCAGCTGTGCCCCCAGCAGGCACAGCTTCACCGAGTAGGGGATGGGGGGGTTACGATTGCGACCTCGGCGGCGAGGTCGGAATGTATTCCTGGGTGGTTTACGTTTGTAAACCGTACTGGTGGCCTTGCTACTCTCCTGAAGGAGGGTTACGGGGTCATCAGGGTCAGTGAAAATTATGTTATTTTATAGGCATGAGGAACAGGGTGTAAAGTTCCTCATCCTCCATTGAAAAGGGAGGATCCTCCGACCAGACGGGTGTCGCGTCTGGTGGGCAACTGCCCCACTTATTTTACAACTGTGCATTACGCAACTTTAACTGCGGAGAAAAATATTAGCTAGCGGGCCCGTGCGACGACTGTATGAGACAACGGGTCGATGACTATACCTACTCAGCTTAATATTTTTATTCACGCACCTATTTAAAAGTTTTATGATGCTATTGGTTAATTTCTCTGAAAAAGCGTGATCGACAGTAAGGCACCTACTTATCTCACTAAACTGGACCCTAATTGCGTAACACAATATCAATCGGAGTTGGTTTCAATTTGACAGTTTAACAACATTCATTGCGTTATTTACCTACGTTGTCGAGCAAACAAATTTTTCGAACATATGAAGCAATGGATTAGCAATTTGTTTCAAAATAATTCAAATTCCGATCAATAATGTGTTACGCAATTAGGGTGCAGGTTCTTCTTCTGTAGGAAATTCAGCGACAAATGCCTTTTAAAAAACGGAACTCTGGTGCTAACTGCGGGTTAACTTATAACCTCCAGTTGATGACGGGTAAGCGTCACGATAACTGCGGGATAACATCAAGTTAAATCAGTCAAATCTACCTTATGGCTTATAGGCACATTTTCTCCGGCCTTTGCCTCCCTGGGTTAACGCAAACAAAGTAATTTATACCATGGATCATGTTATCAATCGATACCGGCGGCGGCGTTACATGACAACAACTGATAAGGATAACAAAATCTACCTACATATTTAGGTATTTGTATTGAAAACACCGCCAAAGTATCATAAACTATACTGAATATTTTTATTTAATTAACAAAGCTAGCAAAGCGTCTCTGTGCTTTCGTCTCTCAGTTTGTTGCTACTCCTCTAAAGCACCCTAATTACGTAACACACTATCAATCGGAATCTGAATTATTTTGAAGCAAATTGCTAATCCATTGCTTTATATGTTCGAAAAATTTGTCACATTACACTATCAATCGGAATCCGTTTCATTTTGACGGTTCAACAACATTCATTGCGTTATTTAAATAGCCGAGCAGACAAATTTTTCGAACATATGAAGCAATGGATTAGCAATTCGCTTCAAAATGTTTCAGATTCCGATTGATAGTGTGTTATGCAATTGAGGCAGAGATGCTAACTAAGATCATAGAAAATATGAAATTCACTTTGAATCAGCAATTGCAACCAATAAAAGTTCATATGGAGAATATGGAAAAATCTATGGCATTTATGAACCTTCAGTATGAAGATCTTTTAAAAGAGTACACAGCGTCCAAGGAGAGTATGAAGGATCTGCAAAGGGAAAATTCTGAGATGAAGGTGTCTATTATCGATTTGACTTCAATAAATAAGGTGCTGGTCGTATTTTACAATGGACGAAATTTGATATAACTACAGGTTTTACAATTTGATAGAATTTTTTTGTAGTCGGTGATTTTTGACTTAAGACCCGATATTGATGGTTCTTTTTTTATTTGAAAGGTAGTTTCTTTAAGTTGGTATGTCTTGATGAAAAAAAAAAACATAGTAAATATCCCATTTTAAATAACTTTTGTGGTATATTAATTGTTGCAAAAAAGTTTGTGCTTGCGAGGTCTACTGTTCGGAGAGCTACTAGTTTTATTATTCTTCTGTCTAAGACAACTTTTTGTTTTTCATAGTGATACTTAAAAATATCATCATCTGCTTAGCCTTTTCTCAACAATGTTGGGGTCGGCTCCCAGTCTAACCGGATGCAGCTGATAAGATACTTAAAAATATATACTTACAAAATGAATAAATCACTTTTCATTTTAATCTCAAATGATTTTAAGTGGCGACTGACATGTTTGCCTAGCCCTAAATATATTATGAGTTGTCATGCTGCATGAAGTTATGTGGTGTGGTGTGGTTGTGTTGTGTTGGTTATTCCACAGAGCCAAGAAAATTAACCAACTTGGTCCAGGCATTCTAAAGTGATGCACATAATCAGCATTTAATTTTTATCTATATAGATATACTTATTGAAAATTTACAGCTAGTCATGTACAGTCAGCAACAAAAGTCGATTAACTCTTGCAGTTTTTTAATCTTAATTATTAAGCGAAATATTTAATTCAAATCGGAACAGAAGTACTTAAAATTTTAAGAAACTCTTAAGAGTCGCGCGCCGTACACTGCGGAGCACGGTCGCGTGTTTTTAGCAGCCGGGTGACTCGTGCGTTTCAAGGGCGTTTCAAGGGCAATGGCCTCGTATACTGTGAAGTGTTCGAACTGTAATGTAGTGATTAATGAACTTTTAGCGTTTCTTTCGAACGTGCTTGATTATATGGATGAAGACAGCATACATCAGCTGGTAACATCGTCTTTCAACGTAGAAAGCATTTCACAGGCAAAATGTTTGCTGTTTGAATCCGTACCTAATGCAAGAAAAATGCCGGTGAGGCGTAAGGATGGGAAGAAGAGAATGTCTAGAGACCTGGATGACATAATTTGTCTCATGAAAGGAATGGATGCCGAAGTCTTCCCAGTGTTCGTGGCAAAGGACTTACATAAAGTGCCTAGTGTGAGTTTCGACCACATTGATTGCACTCGTTTGCTAAAAGACATATCGAAACTTCGGAATGAAGTCAGTTTGTTACAAGAAAACGTCGTAACAAAAGAGATGTTAGATGCGTTTAAAAAGGACATGAGGCACGCGTCAATTGTTGTTGATAACTGTCCATCTCAAGATCAATTTGTCAATAAAAGGAGAGGAGCGTGTCTGCAGGAGAGCTACTATGAAATGTGCAGCGGCCCTGTTGGCTTGCAGTATGTTCCTATAAAGGCTAATAATGCTTCGTTATCGTCGTCGTCCGGAGCAAAACATCACTCAACGCCTACAAAGACTGAATCATCACCCGCAAGCGCGCAGTCTATCTCTTTTCAATGCGAGCAATCGAACGAGATGAAGACTAAAGCTAGCAGACACGTGGAGGCCCGGACGGGGGTTTCGAATAACGTGAGCGGTGTGAGTGAAAGCAGTATTGGGTCCAGACCTAGGCGCGGCGGCGAGAGCGGGACAGCGACGGGCGGTGAGGCCCAGCCACGAGGTACCGCGGGTACGAATGCACCGGATAGTGAACTCGATTGCGCGCGCGCTTCGGTCAACAAATCGGTTGTATTGCACAGCGTAAATGCGAAAACAGCTGTTACTACTGTATTGCCTTCTTTGTTATTAAATAAAAACGACAGTCAGGTTGCTGAGAACGGCTCGCAAGTGACTAAAGAGAAGTCTGAATGGCAAGTTGTTCAGTCAAAAACTGCCAGAAGATATAAACTTATCGGTCAAAAAGGACGGGCTTCTATAGCGCCGGACAGCAAGTTTAAAGCTGCCGACATAAAAGTACCTTTGTTTATTTCTAACGTCTCTAAGGATACTTGTGAGCATGACATTGTTAGCTACATAAAAGATAGTACCGGTGAAGGTGTGTCATTAAAAATGATAAAAATGAAAACGAATCGAAAATATAACGCTTATAAGTTATTTGTTTCAAAGCGCAATTTGCATTTGTTTTTAAATGACGACTTTTGGCCTGATGGCATTACGTTTCGGCGTTTTGTGCACTTTATGTACGGGCCGAAGCAAGGAGATTGTAATGTTAAAGTTTAATTGTGTTACAGTATGAATAATAGTCACAAAATAACGTACAATAATTGTCAATTCATTAGTTTTAATTGTAAAAATTATAAAACTTCCATAGATGATGTGAGAAAATTATGTGAAACGGCGAATGTAGTTTGTCTCCAGGAGACGTGGTTACTTAATCACGACCTGCCACTGTTAGGGACTGTATCTCCTGATTTTGAGTACATGGGTAAGAGTTCAGTAGACAGCGGCGAATTACTGGTCGGTAGGCCATATGGCGGTGTGGCCATACTATGGCGAAAGGGCATTTTTGATAGTGTTTCTGTTATAAATTGCAACAGTGACAGACTGTTAGCTATCAAAGCTACTATAGGTGGTCGCTCTATACTAGTCTTTTGTGTATACATGCCAGTAAAAGCGAGAGAAAACTTACCTATTTTCACAGATATTCTGAGTGAAATCAGTTCAATTGAAGAAGGTAGTGATGTTCAAACTGTTATTATTTTAGGAGACTTAAATGCGCAACCTGGACAATTATTCTTTAGTGAGCTTAATAGCTTTTGCACGGACAGATCTTGGGTGTGCGCAGACATTGAATTTTTGGGGACTGAGTCGAACACGTTTACTTATTTTGACACGTTTCATCGTAGGGGCAGTTGGTTGGACCATTGTATTGTCTCACAAGCGGCCTGGCAATCAACAGTTAACGTTGGAATAATTGAGGATATTTTTGTTTCTGATCATCTGCCTATATTTATAGAGTGCAATTTGGGTTCAATTAGTCCTAGTGTCGCGATCCAAAATACATCGCGTTGTGATGTAATCTGGGGGGAAAGAGATGAGGCACAAGTGAGTAAATATCGAGATTTGTGTAATAAGGGCCTGCGAGACATTGACTTCCCCTCAGTATTTGAAACTTGTAGTTTTGGGTCTTGTAATTTATATGACCATAAGTTAGTTGTAGATAAAATGTATAAGGCATTCGTTGATGTGTTAAGTGATGCGTCTGTAAAATCAAAAAACAATGTGAGACGTAAACGACATAACAAGCGTGTGTGCGGCTGGAATGAGCATGTGAGGGAAGCGCATCAGGAGGCTAGGCTAAAATACCAAAACTGGATAGTTCTGGGTAGACCAAGTACTGGTCCCACTTACGACCAGATGTGCGTGTCCCGTAAAATTTTTAAAGGACGGCTAAAGTGGTGTCAGAAACACCAGGACCAAATTAGAATGGACGTAATAGCTAAACAAAGAGCCGATAAAGATTTCACAAAATTTTGGAAGTCCACTGGTAAGCTTGATGTTAAGCCTGGCCTCCCTGCGAATGTTGATGGCCGAAATGACCCAGAGGAGATAGCTAATTTGTTCATGGAGCACTTTACAGTGCGCTCTCCTCTGGGTCCTTCAACCAATATGCCAGATGGTGGGCCCACCGTGGCGGGAGAGGAACATTTACTTAAATTTACAGCGAAACAGCTTAAAAAAGTGATAAACAGTATGCGTAAAGGTAAATCTCCTGGCCACGATGGGCTCAGTATTGAACACTTAAAATATGCTGGCGTACACGTGCCGAGGATCCTGTCCATGTTCTTCAATATGTGCGTGAGTCATTCTTACTTACCGAAGGATTTGATGAAAACTACAGTGGTGCCCATAGTGAAGAACAAGACAGGGGACATAGCAAACAGGGAAAACTATCGCCCGATCTCTCTCGCGACAACTGTAGCAAAAGTGTTGGATAGTGTGCTTGAGTCTTGCCTGGATAAGTACATAAACATACATGACGCACAGTTCGGGTTTAGACCTGGACTGTCAACTGAAAGCGCGATTCTAGTTCTTAAGCACACTGTCCAATACTACACTGAACGGAAGACTCCGGTATACGCCTGTTTTTTGGATCTCTCCAAAGCCTTTGATCTCGTTTCGTATGAAGTGCTTTGGAGAAAGATGGAGGACAGGGGTATACCGGCGGAACTATTGAAAATATTTCAATACTGGTACTCCAATCAGACTAATTGTGTCAGGTGGTCAAACTGCCTATCAGAGTCATACAGGTTGGAGTGCGGAGTGAGACAGGGGGGGCTGTCCTCTCCAAAGCTGTTTAACTTTTATATTAATGACCTCTTAGTCGAGCTCAGCAGCATGCGGGTCGGTTGCCGGGTAGGGGGTGTTTGTGTGAACAGCGTCAGCTACGCGGACGATATGGTGTTGCTGGGCCCGACTGCGAGGTCAATCAGGGAAATGCTTAAGGTTTGTGAAAAATACGCCGCATCACATGGTCTTATATATAATGTACGAAAAACCGAGTTCATGGTCTTCAGGGCCGCCGGCAAGTGCCCAGACACCATTCCCTCAATTACATTGAACGGCGCTAATATAAAGCAGGTGACCAAATTTAAATATCTGGGCCATATACTTGTCGACGACCTTAAAGATGATGATGACGTGGAGAGGGAGCGCAGGGCGTTGGCGGTCCGCGGGAACATGTTGGCGCGCAGATTTTCTCGTTGTACTGATCAGGTCAAAATAACCTTGTTTAAAGCGTACTGTCAAGGCCTGTACACGGGAAGTCTGTGGTTCAGCTGTTCTCGTGGGACGCTAAATACACTGCGCGTCCAATATAATAATGTTTTCAGGATGATGTTGAAACTCCCTCGTTTCTGTAGTGCCTCGGGGATGTTTGCCCAATCGAGTACAGATGGTTTCCATGCTATCATCAGGAAAAAGGTGGCATCGCTTGTGGGGAGGATTCGAGGGAGTAGCAATAGCATCCTGAAAGTCGTGGCTGAGGACCCGAGAGCTCCTGTGCTGAGGCATCTCATGCGGATTCACTGTCCGCATGAAGTGCCTCCAAGGTACATGACTCACTAACTTGGTTTTTTATTTATAAGTTTGTTACTAATCCTAGTGTATAAGTATGATGTTTACTAACAAAAATGGTTCCTATGTTGTCCCTAATAAAATAATTTTGAATTTGAATTTGAATTAACAGTTAAACGAAAAAAAAAAGCAGTTTATCGAATCATTTTGTGTTAATTTAGTTAAATGATGTTAAAAAGTAGCAGTGTTAACAGACTTCTGTTGCTAACCATACCATTGTGGACGGTTCTTTTTTTTTCTTTTCTTTTCGAAAAGTGGTTCACCGCAAATGTGTTTGCATGTCGATGTCCCTGACACCA
Organism: Cosmia pyralina; assembly: GCA_946251885.1. Taxonomy (NCBI): domain Eukaryota; kingdom Metazoa; phylum Arthropoda; class Insecta; order Lepidoptera; family Noctuidae; genus Cosmia; species Cosmia pyralina. Next base: position 20,310,793 of record OX276361.1, on the reverse strand, counting down.
TCTTAGTACAGTAATAATTTGAATGCATTAATTATGTTGTTTCCTTATTGTTTATTATTGTTGCTAGGTAGACCTTGCCTGATTTGGACAGATGCTAACAGAATGCCAATAACTTTTGTAAACTTATGAATTTGACAAGTGAATGTTAATTTTCAATGATCACATCATGTTTGGAAAGTTTCTAGTTTTGTTTTTTATATTGTGTTTTAATATTCTTCTGCTAGCAACTGTTTTTCTATGAATAAACAAATACTAGACATAATAATGTAATTTAATAAGACTTATTAAATTACATTATTATGTCTAGTATTTGTTAATAATGTTAGTAATGTAATGTAAATGTATGCGTATTTTATCTTAAATAATTTGCACGCTTGCTTGCAGGCAGGATACAATGACTTAAGGCTGTAAGATCTTCCCTTGTAAACATGTATTTCTTGCAAATAAACGATTTGAATTTGAATTTGAATGTAATTAGTAATGTAATGTAATAAGTAATGTATTATGTCATGTAATGTAATGTATTAAGTAATGTAATGTAATAAGTAATGTAATGTAATAAGTAATGTATTAAGTAATGTAATGTAATATGTAATGAACGAGGAGCTCGTGGCTAATTAATAAAGGCCGTACGGGTCGATCCATCAGGTTAAGCTACGCTTGCCGGGGTTGGTCGTAGATGGGTGACCATCTTTACATACCGAGACTCCTCCGTGCCTCGGAAAGCACGTTAAGCCGTTGGTCCCGGCTGTCATTCGTGGATCTTTGACAGTCGTTACGGGTCGTCAGAAGCCCGAAAGTCTGACAACCAGTCTTACCAAGGGGTATCGTATTACCCAGTAATTGGGTTGTGGAGGTCAGATAGGCAGTCGCTCCATATAAAATACTGGTATTCGGCTGCATCCGGTTAGACTGGAAGCCGACCCCAACATAGTTGGGAAAAGGCTAGGCAGATTGATAATGTAATATGTAATGTAATAAGTAATGTTCATTTTAATGAATATTGCCCGACCCCATAACAAAAACAAATCATAAGAACATAAAATCATGAACAGTAGGTATGGAAGTAAGTACTTAAATCATGTAGAACATTATTGCGAGTTTATTCTATCAAATTCAATTTAAATATTTATATCAAAATGTTTTATTTCAGATAACTGATTTTGTTCTTTATTTCTGACATGATAAACACTATATTTGAATATCATGGAATTATTAGAATAACATGTTCTTGCACAATATTGAAAGCTAGGCAATTATTTTCTAATTAGGATATTGTACCTACTTATTTAGTTATTGTTAACATTTAAAACATTTTTTTTATAACAAAAACATGAATTAAGTAAGTACCTACTTTGTTTGTTTTTTTTTTTTTTTTTTTAACAATATTTGCTTGAATAAATGAGTAATTAAAGGTCGAGAGTCAACTGCGCAAATAAGATTTTATTAATTTATTGACATTTCAAATTTTCAGATTCTATTTTGTTTCAGTGCAACTGTAGGTAAGGGAGTAACTAAATAAAAGATAATAAAAGCGTAATTTGTCGATCTACAGATACAGAATAAATAGATTTCATACAATAAATGTTCATTAGTGGTCATTCACGTAAGATACTCGAGTGTCGCGCCGAAGGAAAAGGCCTTGAATAATATTTTTATTTGTTTGTTCTCTGACATAACAGTGGTACCAGACCAAAGTCCAATTATTATTCTTGTAGTCTGTTGTACAAAACATTTTCATCGCTTAGCTAAGAGATATCGAGCGAACGATGAGCGCTTCCCTAGACCCCAAGGTTAACTAACCTAGAATATTTATTATATTTTCAGTTCAATTAGAATCTAACTAGAGTATTCAAAAGAAAGTTTGCACCCAGAAACAAATTAATATCGAGCCGCTAAAAAATAAAAATAGTGAATGACGTCCGAGTAAGTACCAGTATTTTAGCGAATGGTATTTTTAGGTGCTATGTTTACAAAATAAGACAGGAAGCGACACAGAAATATCGATTGATGAATGAAACCGAGGTTATAGTTGAAAGAGGAGAAGAGTATACTAACCTTTTTCGTCTAATTGCAGCTGTGTTTTCACGTATTCCGTCGGGAATGTTATACAAATTTCAATGCCACCAGTTATTCCGCCGGCCACAACACCTTTTAAACCTTTAGCTTTCTCGCCAGCCGCAGCCGCTGCGCCAGTTTCCGACATCCATGGCCTAGAGAATGGATTTTTAAATGCTAATGGTCTGTTAGACATAACTATTTCTTTTTAGGCACTTGTCGTTTACGACAGCGGCTGCGTCGACTTCCACCTTTGACAATGATTTCGAAACTACTGTGGGAAAATGGGAAATTTCGAAATATCGTGGGAAAAAGGGTAACCAGACAAGAGTTGCCAGCGTCATCATAAAAAAATCCCATTAATTCAGCGCTGAGCCACAATGATTAGCAGACGATGGACGATGAATAATATGTCCGCGACTAAATCTATGCGCAAACAAACAAATAGGACAAATAGACTGCCTGGATTTCCGTACGTTCTATCGTCCCGTCGGAAAAAAATTTCCAACGTCTGCTCAGTGCTTAAGGCGAAAGCGCCAGGGTAGCCCGCGAAATTCAAAATTTCTTACGTTTTTTGCAATTTGCAAGTCAGTATTAGGTGTTATGTTGATCAAAATTTTATTCGCGACCGTAACAAGTATGTATTTACAGAATTATAATCATTAAAGTCATCAATACAACTCTTTAAGACCAGGTAATCCTGTTGAATGACTATTTCATGAAATCTTGACATTTGAGGATTGTACTAACTTAAAGAGTTGTATTACTGATTCTAATGATTATAATTCTGTAAATATGTACATATTTGTTACGGTAGCGAATCATACTTTAATCAACATACAACCTAAGACTGACTTACAAATTGCAAAAAACGTAAGAAATTTTGAATTTCGCGGGCTGTCCTAGTCGGCGGCTCGAACTCGTTGGTGACGTGGCTAATATATAGGTATGCTATTTAGTTACTTTATTTTTTTATTTAGTTTTACTTATTTAGTGGATTTACTCTAATTTTCTATTTAGTTTTTATTTAGTTATTTATATATATAGATTTTTATATATAGATTTCTATTTAGTTACTTTATTTATTTATTTAGTTTTACTTATTTAGTGGATTTACACTAATTAATATGTATTTGTTTAGTTTTTGATTTTTTCGTGAAATAGACAATGATTTATAACGAAAACGAGCGCATAAAATTTCATGAACCGACCTTTGGGCGTTTAAATAATAAAAAAAAAAAATTGTTACTTATTTGAATTTTTCAATAAATTATCTATACTTGTACGAACGGCAACAATTTTGCCATTTTCATACTCCGGGAGCTATTTATTTACGCTCAAAGATGCGTTAAAATTAGTGTTGAAATATGGAAGTTTCGACGCTCATAACTTCCAAACCAATTTTTTTATTCGGTTCTTCTTCCATACGGGGCTAGATAATGACGAGAAAAATTGAAATAATTTTTGTGTTGAACGTACCGTACGTATCAAACAAACGAGTAATCTTCAAACTACGTTTGTACGGAAGAATGAGCGACTAGCGTATTCTTAAGAATCGACTAAAACGAAATGAAATCGTCCAGCTATACATATTTTTGTTTGTGCCAACATTGAAATAGAAATAGGTTTTGACATCTTGTTTTGTCAACTTTGTCATTCAGACCTATTGAGACAGATTCATATAATCACATTCACTTTATTCAATCATTCATTCATTCAATGTCAGTCAACCTATCGATAACGTAGGTTTTAGCAGTTTTAGCAGAAATTAAATAGTAATATTAGTTTTTTTTTAGTTGGAAGTTAAGAAAAACAGAGAAAATGGCGTTAAGAACTTACGGCGATAAGCCGATAAGCTTCCAAATAGAAGAGGGAGGAGATTTTTACTGTGTCGGCTCCGAGGTTGGTGGCATTCATTTTGTTTATATTTGATGCTTACAAGAAGTCTACAAACAATTACTAAAATTTACGACTTCACTTGAGCTGAAGCTTAATCTTAAATACCACTTTTCTATGTCAGTAAATGTAATAACCTCATGATCACACAAAAAATCTGGATATCATGGTGCAGAAGTTCCTTACATTCATGACTATAAACTATCCAAATTGTACTATATCGTCATAACCCTATTTCCCATACAATGTGAGCATGAACAACACTATTTTTTACTAAGTAATCCTCTGAAATACAACATAACATTTTGCCATATCCAGGTTGGCAACTATCTACGGTTATTCCGTGGGTCTCTCTACAAGAAGTACCCTGGCATGGCCCGGCGTACCCTAACCAATGATGAGAGGAAACGACTCATCGACAACGGACTAGGAGCTCATGTGCTATCTAGTTCGGTATCACTCCTCAAGGCTTCTGAGGTGGAAGATATAATTGAGGGCAACGATGATAAGTATGTGTACGTTTTAAAATAATCATTTTTTATTTTAGGAATTTGGTTCTGAATGAGTATCTTGATGATGTTTGAGAAAACATTGGTAAGTGCTTATTGGAGACGGTCACCTATCATTATCATCATCATTCAAACTTGTCAAGATTTTCTACTTCAATCACTTGGGAAGCACTTTGGTACTACAGTGTTATGACCTGCTTTTTTCTTTAAAATGAAAATATTTTCTGTTTCATTATGTTTTAAACATATTCATAACAATACGTAAATGAGGCAAAAGTAGTATGTAAGGATCGTAGCAGGTGGCGTTCTGTAGTTTCTGCCTACCCGCATGGGAAAAAGGTGTGAGTTTATGTATGTATGTATATTCATCAAGGTTGTGGAACTTCATCATGTTTTCATTATTATGTCTTTTATTTATTTGGTGTTATTGGTTTTTTATTCACTAAAACATCTATCACATTAACCAAAGAAACTGGTCATAAAAACTTTTCAAAACAAAATATGCTCATATTGGTGTCTGTATCACAGTATGTCTACAGCTTTTGGTTACATTCAATCACCACTAACATTGCAACAACTACTAGAGCTGCTCAACTGACACAATGCCTTCACAATCAGGTATAAAGCGGTGTCAGTCAGCCAGGAGCTGGCAACACCGAGGGAGAGCAAGAGCAAGAAGCCTCACAACCAGTCATGGCTACCTGTTATGCCCAACTCTTCGCACTTGGATGCAGTACCGCAAGCCACACAGATTAGCAGGACTAGGGTGCATAATAAGAAGGTATTTGTGACTTAATCCTAATTTCTTACTCTCTTTTTGTAGTAGACCTCTGTTCTCTTTGAGTATTTTCGCACTGCCACAATCTAAATTTAAAAGACTGGTTTCACAATCTCTTGCAAGTCGCCAATAAGAAGGTTGCTTATGTCACCAGCTTTCTTCGATTCGTCAGTATAATTATAGAGTTTTTCTTCTAAATATGTAATTTTTATTATTTTCTTCTTATTTAGCATGTGTTCATTGTCATACTTTGACGTTATTTCATGGACAATAGTGTGGGTTATACGTTTTTTCGACTGTATAATAACTACTTTGTTAATGCTGTAATGTATAACTATTTTTTGTCCCAAATAAATAAAGTATAGACCCATATAATTTATTATGAAAAATACCAGTTGATAATACAAGTTGCAGTTTACTTATGATGTGATTAAGAGATTGTAAATCAATGTATTTACTACAGTTATTGCCAGCCTTTACTAGACGTAATCACTACTTTCAAGCACAATCAACAACATCAATCAATCAACTCAGCCTATCGCAGTATTCGCAGTCCACTGCTGGACATAGGCCTTTCCCAGGCTGCGCCACAACACCTTCTCCTCTGCCTTCTTTAGGTTGTTGGTCCATCTAGCGCAGGGGCATCCCACACTAAGCTTACCGATGCGGTCTCCACTCCAGGACTCGTGTGTTCCACAGGCCATCGGTCCTTTGACAAACATAGCCAGCCCACTGCCACTTCAGTTTTCTTACTCTGCAAGCTATGTTGGTTACTCCGGTTCTTTTCCGGATAACCCGGTACTTTACTTGAACAACAATTATTCTGACCTGGCATCAGACGACATGCACCGTTTGTGTCCTGCTGCAGGGCAAAGGCCTCCCTTCCCTCCTTCCACTAATCATGTCTACTGCTGTTTGTAGCCAACCTTTAAGAAGTTGAGTTCTGTCCCGTCACCCCTTCTCCCACCCCCTTGAATATAAATGAACCTTATTAATATTTTCTAGGTCCGCACATTCCCTCTATGTTTTGACGACACAGATATGACAGCAATGTTGGAGAACTCCTCACAGAAGCAGATCCTGGTGCCTATCAGACTCGACATGGAGATTGAAGGACAGAAACTGAGAGATACATTCACTTGGAACAAAAATGGTAACTTTTCTTTGGGTTTCCTTATTTTTCAGGTTGCGATTTAGGCAGATCTGATTTTAAACTATTGTTATGGTTTAAAATGTTCTGTCATCTAAAGAATTTTTTTGTCCGTCATGTAGAATATAAACAAAAACCGGCCAAGTGCGAGTCGGCCTCGCGCACGAAGGGTTCCGTACCATTATCTATAAAAACGGCAAAAAAAACACGTTTGTTGTATGGGAGCCCCCTTAAATATTTATTTTATTCTGTTTTTTAGTATTTGTTGTGATAGCGGCAAAAGAAATACATCATCTGTGAAAATTTCAACTGTCTAACTATCACGGTGCATGAGATACAGCTTGGTGACAGACGGACAGACAGGCAGACAGATGGACAGCAGAGTCTTAGTAATAGGGTCCCGTTTTACCCTTTGGGTACGGAACCCTAAAAATGTGACACATATTTTTTCTTTTTTACGTAATCAAAAGATTATGGCGATACAATGAATTAAAATGTGGCATGACGTCATGCCTTGCTGGATTTTATACGTAGTTGTGACGAGCGAGCCCTTACTCCCCAACTTTAATGCGTTTTATATAAGTTATTTTTTATTAATATGATAAAGTAAAAAATATGTTTCTAATATTTTTTTATTATCTGACAAAATACATTTATTTAGCACAGACTAGGTCAAAACATATTCTACAAAATAAAAAACAAACAAAAAAATTCGATGACCATAGTCGTTCTTTTAACTGTGCTTATATTAACATATCTTTACTATTATTTCAGAATCAATAATAACACCAGAGCAGTTTGCAGAAGTGTTATGTGATGATCTAGAGCTGAACACCAGTACATTCATCCCTGCTATTGCTTCGTCCATCAGGCAGCAAATAGACGCGTATCCCAGCGAACCACCCGCGATACTAGAGGAGCAGCCGGACCAAAGAGTTGTCATCAAACTCAATATACATGTGGGGAACACTTCACTTGTTGATCAGGTTAGTAAGATAGATGCATTCCTAGAGGAGGTACTAAGGAAGCAGCCAGACCACACAGTTATTATCAAATTCATACATGTGGGGAATTTTGCTTGTTTATCAGGTTCAAGAGTATGTAATAGATAGATAGGTACCAAAGAGTATGTCATCATGAGAATTCTTTTTTTATGGTGGGATAAAGTTGTGGATGCATCGATACGCCTTTTTGCCGATACGATCTCGATACCGATACCAATGCCGATACGCTTATTGAATTTAAATGAATATAAAATAAATAAAACACAAGATGGGTTATTTTCTTAAAATTAATATTAAAATTACAGAATTAGAATGAGATTATTAGATAGTAAAATTTAGAATAAAGTTAATAGTGTTAATAATTAAAATTAACATTAGTAAGACTTTTGTTTAAAAAACAAAGTATTCTCAAGCTTGGCGGAGTTAGGCGATTTCGCAAGAATGAGACATGCGGTGGAAAATAGTATCTCAGATTCGACAGAACTCATTTTGAAACTAAAAAGCACGAACTTTGAAAAGTATCGTTGTACCGGCAGTAAAAAAATCGCCGATGCCGATATATAAAATTAACATTAGTAAGACTTTTGTTTAAAAAACAGTATTCTCAAGCTTGGCGGAGTTAGGCGATTTCACAAGAATGAGACATGCGGTGGAAAATAGTATCTCAGATTCGACAGAACTCATTTTGAAACTAAAAAGCACGAACTTTGAAAAGTATCGTTGTACCGGCAGTAAAAAAATCGCCGATGCCGATATATCGGCAAACCCGAAGTATCGCTGCTATATCGGCAACGGTATCGGTATCGGATGCATCCCTAGTTAAAAAACCCTAGTTATTACCATAACTTGTGCTAATGCGCTTAATTTGCTCTGAAGTCTTGGTTTTTAAGATTGATGACACATTCAAATATGAACATGTTGAGGACTTTTTAATGATACATTAACAATATTATTTCCAGGTGGAATGGGACATGTCAGAAAAGGAGAACAATCCTGAACAGTTTGCGATGAAGCTGTGTGCTGAGCTTGGCTTAGGTGGCGAGTTCGTGACCGGCATCGCGTATAGTGTGCGAGGACAACTGAGCTGGCATCAGCGGACTTACGCTTTTAGTGAGGCGCCTCTGCCGGTTGTAGAGGTAAGAGGCTCTACGTTAACTGTATATATAATGTTAACAATAAATTATACAATTTTCTTCACACTTGGCAGAGAAGAAATATAACATTATGGCTACCATCAGTACTGTTAGACATTTCTTCTCTTTTACTGTACCTGATAGCAAAATGTAGAAGAGAAGAGGCTTTAAATTTGCCACCTATACTCCATCGGTTTAGGTAAAAGTTGCTAAATTGAAGAGTACAACTGTGTCGTAGCATGACAACTGAAGTGACAGGGATTACGTTTAGTCGGTTAACCAGACGCATGGTTTTTTTTTTGTTTACCTTTATTTAATTACCTAAACCGATGGAGTACGAGGGGGATCAAAAAGTAGTGAGAACGACATACTCCTTGGTAAGAAAAAAAATAAATACTGGCAGGCATAGCTCAGATACATATTTGTAATATTAATAAAGAAAAAAATCTTCGATTCTCTTTTGTTTTTTTCTGAATGTAGTAATTTGTTTGCTTCGTGTCGGAACGTGTTCTCGAAAATGGAGAAAAATTAAGTGCGAGCCGTTATTAAATACCTCTGTTTAAAAAAGTTAACGACGCAAGAGATTCATTGCGATTTGGAGGCAACATTAGGAGAATCTGCTCCGCCTTATTCCACTGTCGCAAGGTGGGCTTCTCAATTTCGAGTAGGGAGAACGAGCACGGAAGACGAACATCGTTGCGGCCGTCCATCGACGTCAGTCATCCAAGAAAATGTTGCGAAAGTCGAGAAAATTGTATTGAGCGATCGAAGAGTTACCATCCGATACTTAATTCAAGAAACGGGCATTTCATATGGAAGTATTCAATCCATATTGAAACAATCTTTGAATATGAGAAAAATCTCCGCAAGATGGGTGCCGAGAATGTTAACCGACAGTCAGAAACAAAATCGACTTGACATTTCGAAGATATTGTTGGACAAGTTTCAAGAAGATTCTGAAAACTTTTAGTCTCGTTTCATAACAATGGACGAAACATGGGTCCATCATTTTGATCCCGAGACAAAACAGCAATCTTCGCAATGGAAACGGCCATCATCACCGACCCCGAAGAAGTTTCGTGCCGTGGCATCGGCTGGCAAGGTTATGGCCTCAATATTTTGGGACTCAGAAGGGATATTGTTGATTGATTACCTGGAGCGTGGAACCACTATTACAGGCCAATATTATGCAGCTTTAATTCCTAAGTTGAGGAATGCCATCAAAGAGAAAAGGAGAGGGAAACTTCGAAGGGGCGTGCTGTTTCATCACGACAACGCACCCGCGCACAGGTCGGCAGTTGCGATGGCTGCCATTCAGCAAGCTGGCTTCGAATTGGTTGACCACCCCCCTTGTTCACCAGATCTGGCGCCTAGCGATTTTTATCTGTTCCCCAAATTGAAAGAATACTTAAGGGGAAACAGGTACGAAGACGATAACGAGGTGATGGATGCCGTGGAGAGCTTTTTGCAGGACCAAGGCAAAACTTTTTTTTTGAATGGGATTGAAGTCCTAGAAAAGCGCTGGACTCGGTGTGTAGAGAGACTCGGAGACTATGTAGAAAAATAAATTATTAAGTTATCAATAGTCATTATAATCTATTTCATTCTCACTACTTTTTGATCCCCCCTCGTATAGTATGAAAATTGTGGAACGCAAATTGTGCTTTTCGTAGTAACAAAGAATTGAGAAGTATTAGGTGCAATTTCTATGAAAAATTCTTACTAAGGCGCTAGTAAAAATTCCTATTTTCCGATTGGTTATCAAAACCGCAGTCAAAAGACCAGCTGTCATTTAGTTTAGCAAAAAACTATGTATTTATACAACCCCGTCAAGTAGCTTCATTAATAATATCTTCTTTGCCACAGACGCCATACCGCCAACCATCAGAAGCGGAACAATGGGCGCCGCACCTAGAGACCCTCACTAACGCCGAGATGGAGAAAAAGATCCGCGACCAGGACCGCAACACGCGCCGCATGCGACGACTCGCCAACACCACGCCCGGTTGGTAGACATGCACTCACTTATATACACGAATTATATTGTTTCATAGAAGGTTGTGTGACGTGAGTAGGTATCCAAGAGACCTTGAAAAATTTTGTACTGAATTATTGTTCAAAATGTACCATCGACAAACTCTAAGGCCTTTCCAATTTTGAAACGATTTTGCTTGCAAGCTGCAATTGTACTATGACAAAGTAAAACAAAGGACCATAGGAGCAGGGTTTTATCAATGAATCAGTGTATATAAACGGTAACTTTAAGGTGGAAAGGCGTCCGTTTTGTTGATAGTTCGTGTATTTTGTCGTATTCTAAAGATAAATTCATTCATTCATTCACTGACAGATAACGCGTGGGTATACCGCTGGGTCTGGAAGCATGAATTTGGCACAAGAGGTCCTCATATACCGGAAGTGAGCAACGACGAAAGATTTTTGAAAATTCATCCCCTAAAGTTCGTAATTTACCTAATTGCCGATGGGAAACCCCACTGGGCACGTGGCTTGTTTTAAATAAAAAACAAATAAAATCGGCCGAACATTGGTAACTAAAGTCCGGTCGCGAAGCAGATAGAATTTCGAACAATGACTTATCTATTGTTACCTCATTATTTATCTATTGCTCGCGCACAAAGTTAAATTTATTGCCGTCGCGCTCGCACATTAGATCAGAAGACTTTCTAAAAGGCAAGCGCGACAGCAATACATTTATGTCCGAACAATAGGTAATGAGGGGGTCATTGTTCGAAATTCTTTCTGCTTTGCGACCGGACTTTACATGATTTTCAATTTTCTGGAGAGGGCGCATTTTTCCATGTCGCGCGTTTGGATACGGCGAATAACTCGCATACTTCTGTCCAAGCAAATATTAAAACTCCTGACAATTTCAAACGAAATTAAAAAAAAAAACTGTTGCCTTTGTGTTTTCTGTTTCTGATGAAATATCTATTGTCTATCCCGATACACGCATTCACACTTGTTTGGGCATGGAAGTGAAGTTGAATTGTATCAAATACAGCACGATTGACACTTGGTCTTTGTTGGATATCTACTCAAGTAATTTTGGTGTGCAAATAACTTGGACGCACACTGTGCAGGCATGATTTAGGGTGCAGGGTCATTATACCAGCAGATATGTTCAATATGCTTATTATGGAACTGCAGCTCAGGCAAGTTACTTGCACAATCGAAACGCAACTTTGAAATCTAAATTATTTTTATTGTATTTCATGTAGACACATTGTGTGTCATCGTGAAATGCAATTCTTAGATACACAAGTATACTGCCCATTGAAGTCAGAAATACACTGTCCAGTATATCTTGACATATGGCGATGTAGAATACTAAAAATTAAAAGTACTGAATTTGATATTTGGTTGATATTAATTGTGTTTGCAAGCAGCGCTGTGAAGGACCAAAATATACTGGACGCCTTGTGATTGTTGCATTTCACGAATTTGAACCTTATATCGGTGTCGTAGGAGGTGTTATCGTGAAATGCAACAATTATAATCTGTGGGTAAGCATAGGTCTTCTGCATAGTTGTATGGAATGGGTAAATATGTTGGATAAGGGTCAATCCACAGAGATCAGGGTCAGGGCATTTCAGGCTCACAGTCTTGTCATGAATAGTTTGCTTGCAACCTTGATCACACATATCTGGGTCCTCAGTGGCCCAGGCATGCTCTGACGTCCACTATCACCGAGTTTTGATAAGATTTGACCTGGAAAGCTTTGACCCAGAACTTTGTGGAAGCTCCGTAGTATAAGTCAGTCATAGGTGATAGGAATGTATCACACACATACGGCATGCGATGATACTACACTCGGGTAGGTGGGTAAACAAACATACACGTACATAAAGTATACATTTATACATTAGGGTAAGGTGGATATTATGTCAGCTAAATGTTATACTTTTTATACATACATACATATGTTTTTTTGAATTTAAATGAATAAATAAACTTTATGTTTGTTTGTTTGTTGGATGATAGAAAATTGGCGCCTCTTTGGTATATCGAACTAGTCACAGTTTCAATGATTTGTAGTTGTTGAAATAAAAGAAATCACATGAAGAATGTTATAAATTGAGCCACAATTTCATATTTTCAGCCAACCCAACACAAAACACCCGTATTCTTATTTCTGGCATAATGATCCACACTTTCCCGTAACATTCTTTAAAGAATCTAGAAAATCTAAAAGTACATAAATATACACTTTTACATAAATCACATAACGGTGATGATGAGAATAGTTATATTAGTAACAAATTAGTAAAATATGTATGAAAATCACTATACATTATACATTTATACAAGTTTTGACGGGATTTCTGTTAGTTAGGTGTTGTTATTATTATTAAACAAATATTTTTGCGTGCGGTACTTAAATACATGGTATAGTTTGATTCAAACTTAATGGCGGCTCGGAAGTTAGCTGCGAGTGCAGTTAAAGTACTTACGATTCAAACTTAAAAGAGCTAAATCTTAAAAAAATCTTTATTCTTAAATGAATAAAACTTAATCGAGCTTAACTAAATGGAGCCAAAATGATTGTCGACTTGACTGTACCTGCACGGTCTGCACTCGCAGCTAACTTCCGAGCCGCCATTCAGTTTGAATCAAACTAAACAGTGGTGCCGATTCTGTTGTGCACAAACTAAACTTAATTTAGGCTATTGCTAACCTTTTCTCTCTATTATGACAAGAAAGGGACGGAAGTAAATTAGAGCTGTCAAATTAGTTAGAAATAATTTTTCCATAGACATTTAGACGACACGTAAAAACATGTCGACTAAAAAACACGGTGAAGCGCAAGGCGTGAACTAGTTTGACATCTCCAACTTAGTTCATAGCTATAGCCGTCCTTTTCTCGCGCTGCCTGTTAGTAAAAGATAGCGATTCTCTAATTTTAGTTTAGTGCGTTCACAAGAGAATCGGCACCAATGTTAAGTTAGAATTATCGTAAATTGCAGATTTTTTTTCGTACGATTTGTTTTATTGGCGCTGAGGCTTAATTATTTATTATAGGCCGAATTATACTCGGTGAATGTGCGTACTTCTTTGTTAAACAACTATCGACCGACAAAAATATCTGCAATTTGCAATGTTATGGTGCCTATAGATATGAGAAATTTTATAATTCGGAAGAGAGGCTCAATAATAAATCGTTAGTTCAATGACATATTCGATTTACAAAATCTATCAAGTCTGTAGGCACCTTTAGTGTTAAGGATCTTGATAAACAAAGCTGCCTCTATAGTAAAATTAATAAACAAATAAAACACTGGTCTTCCTAGAGAGATATATTTAGTATTGCCAGTGCGTTACCAATAATATGCGATGTTGTCATTACAAAGTAATTGATTCGAATTACCTAGTCGACTCAAAAAGCATCGGCAGCTGTTTTGCCGCCATTCATATAAATGGCTGCGTTAGTTAATTTTGTTAGCAGATGTTAATTACTTAGTATATTTAATAATAAAAAGACTAAAATAATTTATCACAGAATGTTGATATGATCAATTTTAATCATTATTAACTTTGAACTGACAATACGCTATTTTATTGACCGCATGCAACCGTATACAATTTAATAGCTAATCAAGCAGATTATTAATCGTTAAAAATAATATATTAGAGAAAATACGCGTTTTTGAGGCTAACTTTGTTTGCAAGTAACAGTTAAATCAGTTTTAAAATATTTAATTAATTATAAGTATTAATGTTACAAGTATGGACTGAGGTGTTAAATGTATTGACACGTGACTGCTTAAAAAGGCCATTCTAATATGACTGTTAGAAAGATACATTAAATTAGAACTTATTTCGTTGTCTTCCGCAAAATCAGAACTTACAAAGAATTATATCCTTAAGGACGCTGTTACAAATGGGTAGTCAAATCATTACATTTTTACACAAAAGCATGTTTATTAAATAAAATGCTTTACATTCTTAAAATGTTTTTTGGCCAAATTGTTGATAGATGTGCATGGTACGATTCTGAACTACAAATATAATTTTAGATAGGTACAGTTTCTCAATAAATGTACCGGAGTGAAAATTTTTACTTCGGTACATTTATTGAGAAAATGTACTTATTTAAAATTATATTTATAGTTCAGAATCGTACCATGCACATCTATCAATAATTTAACCAAAAAACATTTTAAGAATGTAAAGCATTTTATTTAATAAACATGCTTTTGTGTAAAAAAGTAATGATTTGACTACCCATTTGTAACAGCGTCCTTAATACAATGTGACTGCCTCGTTGATCGAGTGGTCACAAGCGTTACTGCTGAGCATGAGGTCCTGGGTTCGATTCCCTAGTCGGGCAATGTGTTATTGGGTTTTCCATCTGGAATTTCTCAGTAACAGCTCGGAGTCTGTATTTCTGCCCGGTTGATGACAATAGGCGCGCCCCCTATTACATGGGACTTAAATATAACTGGCGAAATGTGGGTGTACTATAGGTAGACCTCTGCCTATTCATTCGGGGAATATGGCGTGATGTTATGTTAAAATATCCTTATTTATTCAAAGAATTCTGATATTCATCACTTGTTCCATAGTTTAAGACTGACAGATGCTTTTTTTAAGCAGTCGAAGTGTTAATATGAAAATTAAAGTCATGGTGACAGTTTTATCTCAAGTATTTTCTAGTTAATTTTACAATTTACAATATTGTTCAATAAAATAATGAATGAAAACGTATTGATGCCTTTCATGAGTACAATTTCATAATAGATGCAATATAGTTAAGATTTATAGTAAAGTGTGCACGAAAAAATTGAGTACAACCAAATGTACAGTCACTGCCTAAAAACAAAGTGAATATTTAATTTAAATTATTTATTTGTGCGTTGATTTTTTCGTGCGGTTTTTACGTGTTCATGTAATGTATTAAGAAAGTAAGTGGACTGTTAAAATTCTATCACATTAAAGAGGAATTTTCCAAATAACTTTTGTTTCATTTTTAACCTCACTTTGATAACTAACCTAATATTTTGTTCGCAATGGGTGATTCAATTGACACAATCTGCTTACCATTACTATAATATTGGAATATGGCAACACTATGTGATGTAATAATTGCTTAGTATTTGACTGTAAATACTTCGAATACCTAAGTATTTTATGGGAAAATACTAAAAGTGACGTTTACAGTATTTAGTTTAATTGTATTTTCATACATTAGTTTTTGGTCGGTGGAACTTATTGTTACTTAGGTACTTATTTAATTCCTAAAATAATTATTGAAATTCTGTGCCTAAGCCATAAAATTTATCTCATTAAATTTTAAAATTAGAAACCAGCAATACCACATGCAAAAGGCCACGTCCTTTTAAAAAAAATTACAACACATGAAAACATGGTATTGCCATACTCAAAAACAAATAATATTAAATAGAAAATCGACTAAATGAGTTGTCATTTGTTTCTGGTGACAGATGTGTCGTTGAGTCGCGCTGTCAACCGGCTGATTCGCGCCGACGAAGCCCTCTTCCAAACTACCCCGGAAAAGAGAAGGAAAAAGATTTAATCGCCTTGCGTCCAAGGGAGAAACTGCTGTGTCCTCTAGCTGTATACAATAGTTATAGGTTTTTTTTTTTGTATTCGTTATAATAATACAGATTCTTATAGATGCGACAATTTTGAGCTTCTACTATATGTAATTTCTGCTTTGAATCAGTTTGATATGGCATTTGTAACTGTGAATTATGATTTATTATTATTTATTTTTGGTTGCTAAGTTTTACCATCTAGAGTGGTGCAGATAGAGCCAACAAAATGCTCGAGCATGTTCTTTGCTGTCAAGGTTTGATTTGGTCACTGACTTATAAACCTACGGACTTGCCTACAAAATTAGCATGCATAATTACAAAAATCGGGCACTTAACATGGCCTCCTTTCGTAGGGTTGTTATTGCGAGTGCAAGAGAGAGCAAGCAACCATTTGACAGCACAACTACCAATCATCTACCACAAATAACGCATAGACATGATTTTGACGTCACACAAAAGTGTTGCCAAATTTAGTTCTTGACAAACATTTAGATGTCTCTCTTTTCATTAGCAGCTCTTGATTAGTTAAAAAGAGACAAAACTCATTTTGACACGTGTGTGTCGATATGATAGATATTTGTACAACTATTATTCCTATAGCAGAATATGCCACATCCATAGGTTTATATTTTATATCTCAATGGATTTGGTAGAATAAATTGACATTACATAACATTATGACTAAAATGTCAAAATGACAGACAGCTGTCATTTTGGTTTATACTCCATTTGCAATAAGATTAGACATTTAAACAAACCTTTTTTACAGTCCGTTCAACCGATTTTGACTTCTATTGCGTTGGTGGCATGACAAATAGCAGCCGCAGTAAACAGTTGGTATTGTAACCACTTTTTTGCCTTTAATGCCATCCTTAAGCCTAGGGAATAGAAGTCAAAATCGATTGGAAAAAGGATTGTTTAAATATCTAATCTTATTGCAAATGGATTATAGCAAATTAAAAATCAGGGTTTACACACAACAGGGAATTATCTCTTGCACTCTGGTTTTAAATTCATTTTAGTTGTGATTTAGTTCATTATCAAGTTGTCAATGAAAAACTCCTCCAGCATTTTTCTACTTTGTCTGCGCTGACCTTAAGTCTTCAATTCCCGAGTGAATAATTAATTACATAAAGACAATTTTTGCTTAACATCAGGTGCGAGAGATATATAATAAAGATAAGGAAATAATTTAGTTTACAATCTCATAGTGTTAACCATTTTCTTAGTGAGATATAATCTTGCCAACATGACATTTGCTAGTGGGCACAGCTCTTTTAATATTTTTTTTTATTCCTTTTAAAACTTCATGTAATTGTAAGATTTCAATACGTAGGTAGTTATAGTAACGCGCATGAGTATAAAGCGCCTTGTCTTCGAGAGACTAGTGTTTCTCCCGTGTTTGACGACAAATCATCACCTGCCTCGCCTTTTCCGTATGTTGGGGTCGGCTTCCAGTCTAACCATGTGCAGCGAATACCAGTATTTTATTTACTTACATAGAGCGACTGTCTATCTAACCTCCAGAACCCAGTTACTGGGTTAATACACAAATATGGTACGACAATAGATATGGTGGATGATGCCTGTAATTATTTAGTTCGTCAATCAGATGATAAAAACATATTAGACACGTATTTTTTTGATTTATCAAATTAATAAAAATTGACTTAAGTATATAAAACGCATTAAAGTTGGGGAGTGGAGTCTCGCTACGTCACAGCTACGAATAAAATCTAGCAAGGCGTGACGTCATGCCATATTTTAACTCAATGTGTCGCCATAATCTTTTGATTACGTAAAAAAAGAAAAAAATACGTGTCCAATATTTTTTTTAATAATCCAAATGGACAAAAACAATTTTTTTTGTCACCCCTATTATGATTCTGTGCTAAGGGTCATAGGTAAGTGTAAGTGTCCACATTTAACTAAGTACCTGCCTACTTTTCTGTTGACTTATTTGGCACATCGCTCGAAAAGGTAAAAATTGCATTTGAAGTATAGAGTATACTTTTAAAGGCTGACACACATATAACAGCCGCATTGAGCCGCAAAGCATCGAATTACAATACAAAAAAACCGGCCAAGTGCGAGTCGGACTCGCACACGAAGGCTTCCGGACCCCCGTAAATATTTAACACTGCGTATTTAAAAAATACTTCATATTAAAAAAAAAAACGCGTTTCTTTTTGTTATAGCGCCAATAGAAATAAACAATCTGACTTTGAAATTGAGATTGTTAAGTAGTAGTATTTCAGCGCTGTAATAAGAATTCAGCCCTCATATCCATGCCTAGTTTGTATCTTGGGTTCCGTTCGGCACCCTTCGGGTACGGAACGCTAAAAAGCGTGGTGCCGTCCGCTCGTAGTGCGAGGGTTCATACAAACTGTACGAAAGCGATTTAGGAGGATTTTTGCAATGCGGTAGGGTTAAATGTGCGCTGCTCTTAAAGGTGCAGATAATATCCAATCTTTTAAGGGGTCGTAATTCTTTAACACTTTCACGGTTACATTTTTACACATTACATTTAATGAACTGAACACGTAGCTTTATACGTCCGTGCATGACATGTAATTCAAATTCAAATTCAAATTTTTATTTCAGACCATAGATCCATATAGTGTTAGTACAGCCTTAGCCTAAATGTTACTAATTATTTAAAACAAATTAATTGGTGACATGGACATCTGCGCGCACATGTCTACCCACCCAGTGCCTGATAAACGGCCCATCTATTTTGTCCGCCAGTGTAGCAAGGATGTTGTTAGGACTACCTCTGAACCGCCGCAGCATAGACGCACATCTCTTGCGCATGACGACATAGAAGTCGTCCAGCCTCGCTTCCGCAAACATATGTGACGCACTGCAAAATCGAGGCAGCCCCAACAACATCCTCAACGCATTGTTATACTGAACGCGCAGAGCGTTGTAAGCCTTCTGCGTATACCAATAATTCAGTTGATATGTAATAGTTATCTGAGAGTGATAGACGAATTTTCGCTAGATATCGTTGAATTAGTAAATGACCATAAAAAACATCAAGATGCAATATTATTATTGGACGTATGGTGATACGATTACCAATTACTTGGGACAGTAAGAGCCTGTTTCACCACCTACGATTAAGTTCCTGTTACCTTACTTGGCGGATAATTTCATACAAAATCTGTTCCATTTTTGAATTTATTCGGTAAGTAGTGGCTATTTGGACATCGTGAAATAGGCTCTAACTGTTCTATGTGCTGTACTATAACAAGTAGAACTCTTGTTGTCGCATGCAGCAGACGGTCATGTAAACCTGCATAGAACTATGGTTTATGTTAATGCTCGGATTCTGAAGAATTCTTAAACGGAGTTTAAACTCTTAATAACTATTTTTTCGACAAAATTATCATTCGAATTCCTTCCTTTCGCTCGGTTTTTGGGTTCTCGATAGTAATTCACTCGACTTAAGTATATTTTACCTGAACGAAGTGTTCATAAACGCGATATTGAACCAATAATCACTATTTAATGTATAAACTTCGTTTAAAAACCTCAGAAGCCGCCCGGCTTCAGCTACCTCCATAGCAAATTTTATCAAAATTGGTACAGCCGTTTCGAGCGTGAAGAAGTAACAAACAAACAAACACACACAATAAGTGAGTAGTAAGTTAACAGCATTCAAGTAAGTCAACAGAATAGAGTAGGAAATAAAAAGTAGGAGGAGGAACCGAAAATAACAGAAGAAATTCAATAAAACTATTTGAATTAAATAAGATTACAATATGCATTTATAGAGATTCCTTTTTAGTATATCTATGTTTTTAGTTGATTTAAACTTAGACTCTGGTTGTTAATAACTTTCTGTGATTAATGATTACATTATTTGCAGTAAGGCCTTGTTTAAAATAAGTTAGCTTAGGTTTTGCTATTTCTTGTTTGTGTCTTTACATTTAACTAGCTTTTTCCCGCGGCTTCGCCCGCGTGGATATCGGAAAATATCGTTTCATTTTGAGAGTTCAACAACATTCATTGCGTTATTTATGTTGTCGAGCAGACAAATTTTTCGAACATATTTTATAAAGATAGTGTGTTACGCAATTACTGGTTTTTTTTTCGTGCACTTGGTTTTCAACATTGGGTATTGAGCCGAGCATTGAGAATCCAACAGAGCGCATCCCAGCGCGTCAAGAATACTCACTGTTGGATTTTCAACTCTTGGCGCTAATCAGAGCGTTGAAAATCCAGAGCGCGAAAAAAATACGTCCGTGAGACCTGGGCTAAATGATAAATTTTCTCATATGACCGTGTAAGGGGCTAAATACACTTATTGAGCTAAATTCAGCCTTTGTCAGCTTTCCGCGTCTGAACGGATGCATACGCATTTCTATACAAAGCTGGATTGAGCTGAATTGAGCTGAATAAGAGTTAGTACCTAATAGAAGTTTTTAAAACAATTAGATCTGATTTATTTTTGTTTACTCAGTTTTAGTTACTCTCTATTTTAGAGCAATGTAACTATGTAACCCAATATTTTTTTGTACACAATTTTTTTACTATGTCAATGTGTCTAGGTGGTGTAATGCGCAATGTTGCATGATCTCAATTTTGGCTTTCGAACAAGAGAGCTTTTCAGGTTTTAAGGCGCAGTTGTATTGCTGCCCACGTCTAAGCTACGCACTTACCTTTGCTTTGTACAGTATTTTTATCTCACGAAGTGACACGGGCTTTACTCGTGGTAACCAAGTATACAAACACGCTGTGAATGTGTGTGTAAGCGCAAGTGCTCTCGGTTCGTCAGAGACAATGGCAAAGTCGGAAGTGTGTGTGTTATGTGCTGACGGTACTCGTCTTCACGCACACATTCACAGCGTGTTTGTACACTTGGTTAACACAAGTCAAGAGCGTGTCGCTTCGTGACATAAAAATACTATGTGAAAATGTAAGCGGGATCAGTTCTGCGACCCACGATATTGCTATTCCGCCTTCATTCCAAGGTCAAGTTAGGTTAAAAGAACTAACTACGGAGAGGGAGTTTTAAGTTTGCAATCATTGGAGTCATTGGGGGTTTCCCGCTAACGAAATTGCATGATTTATTGCCATGTTATCTACGCCTCAGTTAGCAGCTTTGACACGTAACAAAAATATTCAGGATCGATGTTCTATGAATTAGCAATAATATCTTGTTAAAAGGTAGTATTTTAGCGCTGTGATAAGAATTCAGCCGTCACATCTGCGCCTAGTTTGTATCTTTTAAATAATAAAGACATGCATATGAAACAGTTGTTTGGTTTTTCTCCCTATTAACTTCGCCTGTGGCTAAAAAGCTGAAGAGTTACCAATTGTGCTGGTCTTACTTGTATGGACCAGTGATGCTGAGCAAGGAGGAGCGTAAACGTTTAATACCTACCTAGTCCTGTTCCACACCAGGATAAAGGCCTCTTCTCACACAGAGAAGGCACGAGCATTGATCACCACTTTTGCTCAAGACGGTTGGATTACAGCATAATACGACAAGAAAATTAATTTTAATTTGCTAAACCAAAATGACAACTGCGATCTCCATAATGTACTCTGTGACCGATTTTTTGTGCCGAACGTGGTCACGGGGCGAGGGGCGGGAGGCAAGGCCCCAGGCCGTAAAAGATGAAGGGTTTGGAATTTGGAGATTCTATTTTTGGCGAGTGAACCAAATGGTCAGTCGCGAGATGAACTATTAGCTCATACACTATGTTTCCCGATGTTCCGAGCCCTGTGAATTCGTGAACGCCTTGTCACATTTAGACGTACCTAACTAAACCTTAGTGTGTGAATTCTTTAACGCATTAGGTGCGGCCAACGCGGCTGCGCGTTGTTCGTACTTATACCATGTGCTGGCACCACGTATGCGCGTCCATACAATTTAGATGACTTTCTTCGAGTGCGGTGCGCCGCACCTGGGCGTTCATTGTGCATCTCGTATTGTTTCGGAAACATCGTAAAACAAGGGTCGGTAAGGGGGTTTACACACAAGTTCAGTATTTCGATTGTTACAAACTTACGTTATTCGGTTACAACGTAAGTACCTACGTAACATGTTACGAGTATCAGGGTGGAATATTCGTTGGTGGTTTACCCACCACAACTCGCTTTCCGTCTCTAACTACGCAGCTATTATTGGTATTTATTTGTGAGCGTTCAATTAAAAATTAAACTTAATTTTAAATTTTATATTTTGTTTTTTTTCCCACGCCTTTGCCTTTGCAAATCAAAACGTGCTACTAGGGTTGTCATAAATACCGAATGAGCTTCAAGTTACTTTGGAAGCACAACTAACCCAAAATCGTAATCCATATTTACCCGAGCAATAACGAGTACTTATTTAAAAACAAAAAAAAGTCAATTTTTAAAAATCTTTTTCCATGTTTCAAAAAGAAAACAAAGCGCATCTGCAGGTGTTTTATTGAAGACAAATTTTTTTAAATCTTTTCCCTTGAAAAAGAAAACAAAACGCATAGATCTGCAGGTGTTTTATTGCGGTTTTTAATCCCTCGCTGATGGTTTAAAAATGAAAACAAAGGCGTCTCGGTTCGTTTTTATTGAGCTTATAGGTTTCTAATCCCTTGCTGACGATTTTGACGACGAACTTTAGCTACCATAATTCTGTTGTTATACAAATGCAATGGGCACCAGAGGGTTAAAAATCTGCATTGGCTGTATGAAGGTTTGACGTGTTTACAAAAGTTTTTGACTGTCAACTGTATCAAAGTTTGACGTTTTTAAAAGTTTTTGACAAGTAACAGGTTGCGACTCGTGTGTCAACACGAGCACGGTTACATTACACCGTGCAAAATGTTTTTTATTTTCTGGAGTGTGGTGAACATCATTTCCCAGTAAGTATTCTTTGTTGTCTTCTTATTTGTTACATCTCCGATAAAGTGCATAAAGCATAAAGTGTGGTATCGTATTCAATAGGAAATAAATTTCATACGGCCGCCGGCCGGTTTTCTTATAGACATTTACGTTATCATGAAACGTAAAATAAAAAGAAAAGTAAGTAGTCTTCTTCTAGAAGATATTAGTATTACCAGCAGTGTCATCGAAAAATATACCTACTACTTGTTTCCCTAACTCAATCGCTAATGAAATTTGAGTTTTAAGTTTCAATTTCCTATTTCAGAAACATACGAATGCGAAGAGAAGAACACCGGGTGGTGGTGTGTGTAAGAATTTAAATCATCTTATTTAATAAACATACTTTTGTGTAAAAAAGTAATGATTTGACTACCCATTTGTAACAGCGTCCTTAAAATACAATAATTGCAAACTATTGTTTTGTATAATTTAGAAGCATTTTTTTTTTCAATTTTGTGAATGTGAGTACAATGGAGCTGTTTATTATGTTATGATGTAGGTATGTTGACTAAGAAGAGCATGGCAGTTGCGAGTATGTCATGCTCACACATGTCTCGCTGATGGTGGCGCGTGTGTTGGATCATTCGGTTCCCTACAAAATGGTTGAGCTGGATGGTGCTGATCCACGCGTCATGTTCGTGAACGGACGCCGTCAGTTGAGACAGGTCATCTCTTGACTGCCAGAGCTTATTTTCAATCTTATTGAATTGTTTTTAATTTTTTTTTTTTTACATTGTTATCACATATAGAGGCAACAATAATAATGTACCCAGGATTTTGTAACAATCTTGATCAACTAACTTGTAAATAAATGTTTTGACTGTATATATTTAGTAGTTTTATTCTATGACTTACCTGCCACCAAAATAATTAATAAAATCTTATACGTAAACCACTAAATGGCAACACTCAAGTGTTCAATTTCATTCATTCATTCACTCATTCACAATGTTTACGTACATTGTATGTGTTGTGTGTTGTGTATTTGTATTGTGTCTCTATTATGACAAGAAAGGGACGGAAGTAAATTAGAGCTGTCAAATTAGTTAGAACTAATTTTTCCATAGACATTTAGACGACACGTAAAAACATGTCGACTAAAAAACACGGTGAAGTGCAAGGCGTGAACTATGTAGTTTGACATCTCCAACTTAGTTCATAGCTATAGCCGTCCTTTTCTCGGGCTGCCTGTTAGTAAAAGATAGCGATTCTCTAATTTTAGTTTAGTGCGTTCACAAGAGAATCGGCACCAATGACGAACAAAAGCAAATTCCAAAGAGAAAAAAAAATCACAGGTAACGTTTGATCCGTGAGGTTACATTACGGCCTAGTACTTGCAACTTGAGCAAAGCTTGTTACAAAAAGTACTTTTGTGTGTAGTGGTATTAGTTTTTGGTATTAGAACGGAATAAATCGTGTGAAACACCTTTTAGATGTGCCGGAATTTTGTTTTACGACTGTCATAAAACACCGGAATTTTGTTTTATGACTGTCATAAAACTGAAATTTTCAAACGCACATAAGCGTCGTGGCGCATTTGGACAAAGTATTGAACGCCGCACTAATGCGGCCAGCCGCACTGGGTAGACTTTTTCAACCGCGCATATGCGTTCATAGCACCACACGAAATATTTATTGAACGCGCATAAGCGTTTGCCGCACAGGGTTAGTGAGCTAGTAATATAGCGTTTTCAGCAAATTTGCTAATAATTCAGCAGGCGATGCGTTAAGCCTGTAAATTACAATTTTCCATCTTATTGGTGCGTGTTACTTTTGCCTACACAAGTGACAACCAGGAGCTAGACCACCACCTCTTAAAGCAGTATTATTTTAATCTTACATGAGTGTGGGAAAGAGATGGAGCTAGACGTCCTGTATAGCTCCATCTCTTTCTCACAATGAAGTAACATTAAAATAATACTGCTTTAAGAGGTGATGGTTGGCCCCCTGATCCCTGACAATGAAAACTCGTAGAAAACCGCTCAAGTCATCTGTCACTGATACATACTCGTAATATGCCATCATCATCTGCCTACCCTATTCCCAACTACGTTGGGGTCGGCTTCCAGTCTAATCGAATGCAGCAGAAGCCCAGTATTTTACACGGAGCGACTACCTATCTGACCTCCACAACCCAGTTATTGGCTAATACGATACGCCTTGGTAAGACTGGTTGTCAGACTTCCGGGCTTTTGAAGATCAGAAACGACTATCAAAGATCCATGAATGACAGCCGGGACCAATGGCTTAATATGCTTTCCGAGGCACGGAGGAGTCTTGGTATGTAAAGATGATCACCCATCCATGGACCAACCGCGGCAAGCGTTGCTTAACCTGATTTATCGACCCGTGCAGCTACTTAGCCCATATAAGTAGGTACATTTACATTATTGATTACAAACCCATACCATGACTAAGACATCACAAATCCATGTCTTATCTTCCAAATCCCGTGCGAAAGCAAATTCGCGCAGGATCCGAACACATCCACCTTTATGCGCTCCAATAAGCTGTCATCAATCACTTTACTCTAAGCGACGTATAATGGAGAAGAAATTATTATGAGCGGCGACATATTTGGGCTACAGGATCTTGCAAGATCACAATTATTTGGGTGAAAATAGATTTGGGACATTAAGCTTAATTTTGGCGTGGTTGGGATTTTATTTGGGATTTCTTTTAGTGAAAATGTAAGCAAAAGATCATTCGTAAGAACAAGATTTATTGTTAAAAAAGACATTGGATACGTAGGTATCTATAGGGTGTAATTTTAATCACGTTATCCTCTTAAGTACTCATCATTACAAATAACTTTTACTATAGGACCAAACCTGAAATTGCGAAAATATTATTAGTTGTTCCCTACATTATGTTCGCATAACTCGTCAAAATGTAGAGAACAGCAGATTTTTTTCGCGATAACAGGTTTGGTCCCATAGTAAAAGTTGTTCATAATGATGAGTATAATGACCCCATAGAAGGATAAAGGTGATTAATATTCAACCCAGTATATCTGTACATATTACGAGTATTATTGAATTCGCTTTTAGTGTCTGTCTGTGTAACCACGTTGTTCTTGTAAAGCCGTGTCTCCTGTGCGTGTTTTTTCGAAATATTACACAAAAACATTGAAACAAAGAGGCGTGGCTTTATACAATTTTGTGTATGCAACACGATGTTTTTGTTTTCCAAGCTGCATGGAAAACATTCCCCACGCGGGGAAAGAGGGGAAGGGTTTGTTTCATTTTCAACTGCCGCGCGAACTGTTGTCAAACTGATAGCACGTCTTCCTCGTTGGAACTCATTACGACATCTACACAAAATGTGTAACTAAAAATATTTGAATTCGCAGGAGACGGCTTGTGTATGAAAACTAACATTTATGTGTAAGGTTTAATGTTTCGCAAAAAGACGCGCAGGAGACACGGCTTAAACTACGCAACGGATGTTTTATAAAGTCGTAAAAACCGTGCGAAGCAGGGGTGCGTCGCTAGTAGCTACATAAACGTGGTTACTGTAGGTAATCTCTGCAATAAGCTCAAGATTGTATTTCTGAAACCAACAAATTGTGACTAAAAGCTTCACATACCTACGTACTACATAGTCAATATAACATGGCCGAAGGACAAAAGAAAAAAATCGAACTTCATTACCATCGTCATGATGATATCGACCTCTCTTTCGTGTCATGCTTGCCTGGTATGTGCGAATCTCAACCAGTAGTGCTATTCTGTAAACATCTCACCGTGATAACTTAGGTGAAGTGAGCGAGAAGTGAGCCGACATTCCACCTGATGCTAGGGGTTGACACTATTGACAGTTCACTTTAAGATCACTTCACCTAAGTTTTCACGGTGAGATTTTTACAGAATAGACCGGCTGGTCTTACCCGCAATCTTCTAAATTTTATCCATCCATCTGGATGTTGGTCTGCCAACACTTCTTCTACAGCACTATAAAATTAATAACAGAATATAATTAACTAGCTTCTGCCCGCGACTTCGTCCGCGTGAAATTTCTTGCTCCCCGACCCATCCCATCACCCGCCTGCCCGCGCTATTACCTACTTAATTTTTGCTAAGCATTATTTTTGACTTTTTTCCTTTTTGCTGGGCTCCTAAGGGACATAGCGTGATGTTAAATAGCCTACAGCCTTCCTCAAGAATTGGGCTATCAAATGTAAAAATAATTTTTCAAATCTGACTAGTAGTTCCAGAGATTAGCGCGTTCAAACATACAAACAAAGAAACAAACTCTTCAGCTTTATTAGGTATTTGTAGAGATTAGTATAAATAATAGAAAATTCCAAGTATAATTTTATTATTTCTGGTATTTAAAACTAAATTATTTCGTTTGCTGAATGATCAACTAGCCAAAGTTAGTGTAACCGCCAACGGACCATGCACACACGAGCGCTAGCTACTGGTGAATTTTCATACATTTAGAGGCGGGGTGGTTAATACTATAGCTGCAGTCGCGAATGGTCTGTGCCCCAGCCTTATTGGCTTGTTCTCTGGGACCACAATGTAGTACTTATACATTTTACAAAACAGTTACTTTCCTGTTTTTGAAATTCTGTTCAAATCCTCAAGTTTGCAAATGTCATACTAAATCAAACTGGCACGAAGTATACAAAACTATATATTTCCCGTTTCTTATTACAGTATGTAAATTCAGGACATAAATTCATGTTCTATGGACCATTTAGATATTTTTCTTTGTCCCGGATTCGAAGGAGCTGATAAACTAAGTGAATTATAATGTTCTGCCAGATCTGCGCTGCGTAGGCATTGGCTCGTAGACTACGTGCTACGCCGGGCCTACGCGGCTACGCAGCTACGAGATTTGAACTTTTGGGTCGTGGTCGTGCAGTTTTCAGCATCATTGAATACCTCTTATACTACGGCTAAATTGTCGCGATAAGACGAATTACACTTCGTGCGCTCTCTCTCGCACACCGCTCTACGTCTCGCTGTTAAACAGAGAGCGCGCGAAGTGTAGTTCGCTTTATCGTGACAAAAGTAGCCGTAGCGTTAATATTATTATTTAATGTTAATAAATATTCAATGGTATTCAGTTGCATCCGGTTAAGACAGGAAGCTTCGCCAACACCAGTGTAGTTGAGAAAAGGCAAGGCATATGATGAAGATTTAAAATTAATTAATTATTTTGTTGATATTTTAGTATAAATAAAACATTATTTTGAAAAGGAAGAAGAAAAATTACCAAGAAAATTAGTTATTTGTATTTTTTCGCAAAAGTAGCATTGTATAATAAAAACAATTTTCACGAGTTTAATAAGTGAGCTAGGCTAGCTAGCTACTATCTTATCTGCAATATTACAGAGTATTTACTTAATTGCCCGGGGCTACGCGCCGTAGCGGCTACGCCACGTGAAATAATGCTACGCGAAGCTGACACTATTAATTTACTAACTACAAAATACGGTGTTTAAACTAAGATTTAACAAGAACGGTTTTTATTCAGCATCATTTTTAATTAGGGATTAATTTTAAACAATTGTGTTAACTTGACACCTATCAACAAATGAGGTCATCATTATTTTTTATTTTGTTTAGATGTAGAAATTAGAACGATAAATTGTACAAATATAAATGTTTCGTAGAGTAATCGATAATGAGATTACAAATTACAATTCAAAGATTACTAATTATTAAATAATTATAAATAATCACAACAACACGTCAAATAACCCGCCCCTAACTGTTCCTGGCTCAAAGGTGCCCATAACACTTGCCGCGTTGCCACGTTGTATGGCAATGGCTAACCTTTGCACCAAGAACGAGCCGGAGCGGGAGTCAAATTTTAATTATTACAATCCAACTTCGGGGACACAAGACGTGATGTTATGTTACCTATACATTAAAAAATAAAAATACAAATACAAATACAAAATCTTTATTGCAACAACAAGTATTTACATTTCATGTGCAAGCCCTGTTTCCCAAACTAGCAAAAGAAAAAGAAAAAAAAAAAGAAAAAGTAAAAAAGAAAAATAAAAAAAAAAGAAAAAGAACACCTTAATTGCGTAACACATTACCAATCGGAGTTGGTTTCATTTTGAAACAAATTGCTAATCCATTGCTTCATATGTTCCAAAAATTTGTCTGCTCAACAACGTAAAGAACGCAATGAATGTTGTTGAACTGTCAAAATGAAACCAACTCCGATTAATAATGTGTTACGCAATTAGGGTGCCGGTATGTCCATTGCCATGTGTTTATCTAAATCAGGCACGTCCGCGATGACCAATCAGCGTAAAGTTCATACTTTCACACAGCCATCATGGTCTAAGATGGCTGCCATTTCCATGAGTTATCGGGAGGAAAGTCGGCAAGTAGAAAGCGACTTTTTTCAATGTCCATACTTTAAAGTATGATTTGATCTGTTTTTTTTAGATTAATCCGTTATTTTTATAGTATTTTCATTTCTATTTTATTAAACACAATTTCCTACACGAGTCATCGTTTAATAAAAAACCTCATAACTTAATAATCTGTAGCTAACAACATATATCTTTCATTTCCCACTTTTCACTTAGAGTGGACATACCGGGTTTTATATTTAACTACACAATTATACTTTAGGTATCAATCAGTAAACAGTAAGAGCTATCAATAACTACTTCCAAAGTATTAAAGAAATTTCTTTAAAAATCCCGTTAAAACTTTCTCCACTTAAAAAAATTTAATTGAAAACCAACGGCTATGTGAGGGACGTTCAACTCAAGCCAATTCAACGTATGTAGATGTTTACTAAAACCTGTAATACCTACTTGCAAATGGGCCGCTTCGTCTCATCCCTAAGATTTATAGGCCGAATACAGACGAACTGATATTCAAGTTGAGTTGAGAAAAACATGTAGGGCGCATGCGCGAACTCGACCAATGTTGTTCCCGTGCCATGGACAGTTCGTGACGGGCGCCCGAGATGCCTTAGGGAGGATCGTTGTCGATAATATCGAGTCGATGACTGATAAGATTATTTTTTTGTTGAGTGTTGTGTGGACTAACAATTTTTGTAACGGTTGTACCTAATGAGTGATTGTCCATAGGTACGGATAATTGATTGGACTGTATCTGGAAGGCAATTACTTAGATTTGTTGTACAATCTGGCAAAAAGGCTTTTATCAAGAAAGGACCTGTGACACGATAAGTTGATTGAATAAACAACTTAACGTAACACAGGCCCTTTCTTGACCGACCCGTGATGTTAAACTTCACTAAGTTTAACTCACGAGGCGTGACAATTTTTCTGCTAAGTACAACTTGTATAAGGGCTGATTGTTCAATAGGTTGATAACTTTTACCTGAAGAATAAATGTGACAGTTTGACATAATTTCTATAGAAAAGCTGTCAAACCGCCATATTTATTCCTCTTAGGGCTGATTGTTCAATAGTCAGATAATTTTTATCAGAGGAATAAATATGGCGGTTTGACAGCTTTCGTATGGAAAATATGTCAAACTGTCACATTTATTCTTCAGGTAAAAGTTATCAACCTATTGAACAATCAGCCCTAAATTGTATAAATAAATAAATAAGTAAAAAAACTTCAAAGAAAAATAATATATCTACTTAGGATGCATTTTCTGAAGATCTCAAATCTGTCGTTGTCGAGCCAAATCGCTCGCCAATTCATGACTAAAACATAAACCGCCTCCATAATAGCCCTTCCATTTTACTACACACTTTTTTAGCAATAAAAAACATTACCATCCGTAAAAAAGACTGCAAGGCGTTTATTGCAGTGTTTATTTGTTCCGCGAGAACGTAAGATATTGTTTTCGATAGCGAGCATTATTGCGAACAATAAAAGTCGAGATCTCGGTACGTCCCTAATGGCGGATTTCAACAATGTTCAGTGTGATAAAATGATCGGGACGGGCGGACTGAAGCGCGCGCTCCGCGACCCAAGCCCGCCAAAGGAAATTTCAAATTTCACTCTTTAAAAAAAAATTTAAACTGTGCCAGCAACAAAAACGTGTAATTTAAATTCGAAAATTAATTAAATATTTTTATTTTCTGTGAGAATAGGGCTGTGTAAGTTATACGAACAATTAAAAAAAAAAAACTGTTCGGTGATTGGTTGATTTTATTTTGTTGAGAAAACAAATTGAGTATGTGAAAGTTACTGTTATAGATCTGAGTTGTGTTTCATGGCCGTTATGGAAGTTTCTCATAAGGTAAGTGATATTTATTTTCAGGTTTGTCCTTCCTGCTATGGAAAAGTTATGAAACTTTTCGACTTCCTGCTTCTGAAATTGAATTTATATGGTTTTGATAGGTATTTGAAGGTTTCCTTTGAATGTTTTTGAACTTTAGGCACCTTCGTTATTATTATTTATCGATTTATAATAGTACGGAACCAGCAAGTATTTTTTTTAAATTATGATTTTTTTTTTGTCATTTAGGTATAACATATAGCGAAAAAATTTCTAAATGAAAAAAAAAAAAATAGATTTTCGTATAGAAACATAATCGAGATTTGGCTCTACGGGAGTTTTTACGCATAATACATTTCATATATAAAAATAATTTAAAAATTAAAGAAATCAAGCAATTTAAGCCGTCTAAGACGACCCACTGAGCTGACATCTTACGATCCTATTTAATCGAGCAATTTCCTATAAACGGCCCATAATTAAGTTTAATTTGTAAGCGAAAATAATTAATGAAACCTTTTAACAGTCACTTCATTTAAATTGTAGCTATTTGAAGACATTCCGCGCCATAATAGCCGGTTGATTGCGATTGATGACGGCTCTAATTTTGACAATATTCACTCTTAAATGGAGGAAGAATATTAAATGAATGAACAGTTTCGACTAAGCTGCTCCTTAAAGATCCTGGCGTCCTGGTATCTTACAAAGTCTAAAGCACGCGATTAAGCCTGGATTACGCTCTCATCTAAACGTTCGCCATGAAGCTTCATTAACATCTTATTTACATCAAGAAAGATTCTTATGTACCATCGTGGACATTTTTGGTGAACCACTATTCGACCTTATTGCTAAGTTAATAAGGTTGAACCACTTTTCAAAGTGGTTCACGGCAAATCTCCGCGTTGGTACATTCGATTTGATAAATCATAACCTTCCTTTTGGCTTTGCCGTAATCAATCTGCCTAGCCTTTTCCCAACTATGTTGGGGTCGGCTTCCAGTCTAACCGGATGCAGCTGAATACCATTATTTTACATGGAGCGACTGCCTATCTGGCCTCCACAACCCATTAACTGGGTAATACGATTGCTGAGACTGATTGTCAGACTTTCGGGCTTCTGACGACCCGTAACGACTGTCAAAGATCCACGAATGACAGCCGGGACCAACGGCTTAACGTGCTTTCCGAGGCACGGAGGAGTCTCGGTATGTAAAGATGGTCACCCATCCACGGACCAACCCCGGCAAGCGTAGCTTAACCTGATGGATCGACCCGTGCGGCTGTTATTACTTAGCCACGAGCTCCTCTCCCCTTTAGCTCTCCTCCTTTTGGCTTTGCCGTAGTCGGGTAAAAAAATACGTTGTTGGAGAACGACTCCAGGATGTTACGTCACACGTTACATTCATGAATGGAGGATTGAATGAACTTGCTATAATTGAATGCTTCGTTCGACAGTTTAAATTCTAGTAATAATTAAGAAGGCATTCACAGTGAAATAGACATTTAATAGGCACTATAAATGGGTAAATAATGAAATCAATGAGATTATAATAAATTAATATATTAAATAAATGCCTTTTTACCAAATATGCGAATTGTTAGCTAAAATAAGCTCAACATAAAAAAAAAAACATCAAATACATTTTGCCGAATTTGCGTAAGTCGTATAGTTAAATCAATATCAATAGGTATATTTGTGATTATGTCAAGCACAGAAAAATACTTTGCAGAACAGACGATGCTTACCTACCTACTTCTTTTCATCTTCTATATAAATAAAAAGAGAAGTCCTGACTGACTGACTGACTGATTGACTGACTTATCAACGCCCAGCCCAAACCCTTGGACTTAGAAAGCTGAAATTTTGCACAGAGGTTCCCTTTATAATGTAGACAAGGAATAAGGAAGGAATTCCTGGTAGTACGTTCCCGTAGGATATTTTTCGACACGCGGGCGAAGCCGCTGGCTAAAGCTAGTTTAACATAAAAACAACATTTATACAAATTATTCTTCACATTATTAAAAAAAAAGTAATAACAGCCGCACAGGTCGATCGATTAGGTTAAGCTACGCTTGCCGCGGTTGGTCTGTGGATGGGTGACCATCATTACATACCAAGACCCCGCCGTGCCTCGGAAAGCACGTTAAGCCGTTGGTACCGGCTGTCATTCGTGGATCTTTGACAGTCGGTCTTATCAAGGGGTATCGTATTACCCAGAAACTGGGTTGTGGAGGTCAGATAGGCAGTCGCTTCATGTAAAATACTGGTATTCAGCTGCATCCGGTTAGACTGGAAGCCGACCCCAACATAGTTAGGAAAAGGCTAGGCAGTTGATGATGTGAACAAACAACCTGTCAATCACTTGGTTCATAATAGACACAAACCTCAGTAACTGCATATTCCATACGCTCAAAACTTCGTTCAGTTCCCTAACAAGAAGTAAATACAAGTACTTCAGCTACTCGACTAGCATAACGTATAAGTTAACGGTACCCTAGGGGCAATACCAGCATTACCTATTACTGCTGTTCAAGTCAGGATCAGCGATTCTATAAGATTTTCAACTAAAGTCGAGTATCTAGTTGCGGAAGTTTTGCTATTCAAGACATCTGTAAGAATGATTAAGTTTTCACTTGAATTGTATATAAAACTTATTTTATTTTATTTCATAAGGGAAAACAACAGTAGTATATTAAAAATAACTTAGTGAAAAATAACTTTAATTTCGGAAGTCGGTGTCTGTGGTTTTGTGATTTCGTTTTTTGCCACCGACTTCCGAAATTAAGTTATTTTCATTTTGTAGTGTTTTTTTTTGGAAGTTGTTTGTTATTTTTTGTAAAAAAAATATTTTTCACTTTTTAGTTGTGGTTCTACGCCACACAAATTCGTATACCACCACCTGCAAAAGAAATTAGAACATCATCCACATAAAAAGGGGGGAAAAAAAAAGCTAACCCAAAAACTATCCAAGCAAAGTTGATACATTTTACATGGGACCAACTTCGAGGAACCCTCCCGAATAAAACAAGAATCTTTCAAATCGGACAATTCCGTAAAAAGTTATGCGTGGTCATACATTAAAAAAAATATGTACGTGTTGACTTGAGAACCTCCTCCTTTTTTTTTCGTTGGTTAAAAATAAACAGAAATAACTTAACATTTAACATAACAAACATACTACTCACTACATTTTCCACAGATTACAACTTATACGAGTATATATATAATAGGTTGGGGAAAAAATTTCTTCGCATTTTTTAAGAAAATTCAAAACATTTTTTAATATACATTATTAACATTTATCTAAAGTATGTAGGTACCATTTTGTTCGATAACTTTTTGCCATCTTGTAGGTAGGGACATGATCTCATTGCTATAGGAATTTTGGGACTTCTGATCAAAATACCGCGACAAGTGGTTTTGGCAGTCCTCTCGTGATGTTAACACTGCCTAAAGAATTCTGAAGAGACCGAAACAGGTGGAAATCTGAAGGTGCAAGGTCAGGACTATACGGCGGATGCATTAACACGACCCAGCCAAGCACTCTTAATTTTTGCTGAGTGGCTGATGTGTGAGGTCTAGCGTTATCATGATGAAAAACCACACCCCTTCTGTTGATTAATTCCGGCCGCTTTCTCTCAACTTCTTGCTTTAATCTCATCAGTTGTTCGCAGTAGAGTTCAGAATCGATTGTCCTGCCTGATGGTAACAGCTCATAATGAATAATGCCCTTCCAATCCCACCACACACACAGCATCACCTTGTTGCGAGTTAACCCGGGTTTTGCCACAGTCTGTGAAGCCTGACCGGCCTTTGACCACGACCTTTTTCGCACGTTCTTGTCGTACGTGATCCACTTTTCATCACCAGTTATCAGCTTCTTCAAAAATGGTTCAGTTTCATTACGTCGTAATAAAGAATCACAAATGTGTACACGGTTACATTAGGGTACATTAGGTTTCTTTCAGTAAGCTCGTGAGGTACCCAAATATCGAGCTTTTTTAATGTACCCAGTTTTTTTCAAATGCGCCAAAACTGTTTTGTGGTCAATTAACAAACATTAATAAACATTAATAAACATTTTTTTTTTATTATTATTATTTTTATTAATTCCCAGTTCTTCAGCTACGTCGTAACTACTGATATGCCGATGTTGCTCCACTTTTTCAAA
Organism: Cosmia pyralina; assembly: GCA_946251885.1. Classification (NCBI taxonomy): domain Eukaryota; kingdom Metazoa; phylum Arthropoda; class Insecta; order Lepidoptera; family Noctuidae; genus Cosmia; species Cosmia pyralina. The sequence goes on along the minus strand of OX276361.1, from coordinate 20,275,457 downwards.
AATAGCATCCATTTTATCCGTAATAGGGCGACCAGAGCGACGTGCATCTTTGACATCAAAATTTCCGGATTGAAAACGCTTAAACCAAATTTGTGCTACTCTCACAGATACTACACTGGGTCCATAAACATCGCAAATTTTTTTCGCGGCTTGCGTTGCATTTTTACCTTTTTTGTAGTAAAATTTTAAAATGTACCGAATTTCTTCATTAGATTCACTCATCTTGACAGTACGAAAAACAAATGAAAATCACACATTTTCCTAATTTGAATTTGGAATTATGTTCTTTAAAATTTAAACTTTGAATGATACCAAAACCAGCCAGATAAAAATAGTATAGCCAAAGAGATTTTATTTAAAGTTCATACATACTATAATGCGAAAAGACTTTTTCCCCAACCTAATACAAACTGATGGCAAACGTTATCAAAACATACGTGTCGAAATGAGAACCTCCTTTTTTTTCGTCGGTTAAAAATGATTTCACATGGAGCGAATGCCTATCTGACCAGTACTGTACCTAATACCCACAGGGGTAAACATACCCTTGGTAAGACTGGCTGGATAACTTTGGCTAGAACGTGACATTTAAATCACCACATATTATTATAAATCAGTCCCCCGTGCGTCTGTTTGTCTGTATGTATGTTCGCGATGATCTCAAAAACTACTGAACGGATTTTCATACGGTTTTCACCAATGGACGGAGTGATTCATGAGGAAGGTTTGGGTGTATAATTCAATGACAGATATGCTGAAACATGTCGATTATTGTTGAAGATGTCGGAAAAAATCGTGGCAACTGGAAGCGTTATTGGCGTGCGCGTTACGATAGTACGTTTCTGTGGGATTATTTTCGACCTCCACGCGGGCTAAGCCTCGCGGGCAAAAGCTAGTATATTATATATATATAAAAAAAGAAATAAGATTTTTTCAAAAATCTGATTACTATTAATAAATCCTGACCAAAATGACATCAAAACATTATTTAGTATTATGTCACAAAATTCATGATCACAAATAAGGGGGTGGAGACACTGCGTGGGTGTAGGCAATAGGAGTATAAGCGTAGCATTATATAATACCATTTTATTAGGTTGCAATGATAATATCGAGGATGCCAAGCTATGGGTGGGATAGGGAAATGTGGATGCGTAACGTGGTATTTTTACACGACTAAAAAAGGAAAAAGAAGGAAAAGCAGTGTAATGTTTTCAGGGTTCATGTATGTTTGTTTGTACGTATGTGAATTTTTTATTCCACCATTACTTTTAAACGCCAGTACAGATTTAGATGTATGGGGTATCGTTAGAATTCTTACATCATCCCGAGAGACACAAGCTATAATTTTTTTGAAAAAAAAAAGATGGCGGCAGTATGGCTCAATTTTTCAAATGTGAAAAAAAAAAACATGTGAATTTTTTTTTTACATTTTGTAATTTAATTAATTGGTAGACAAACTCACGATGTTCTTTCATTGCAAAGTGTTTAAGACCAACTTACTTTTATATTTTATTTTCAATTCTTCACGTGCCGATCGATCAGGTTAAGCTACGCTTGCCGCGGTTGTTCCGTGTATGGATGACCATTTTTACATTCCAAGGCCACTCCGTGCTTCAGAATTTGACAGTTGTTGGTCGTCAGAAGCCCGAAAGTCTGGCAACTAGTCTTATCAACGCACTCGCTCCATGTAAAATACTGGTACTCAGCTGCGCATGTAAAATACTGGTACTCAGCTGCGTCTAGTTAGACTGGAAGCCGACCTCAACATAATTGGGAAAAGCTAGGCAGATGATGAAAGACTCTTATTTTCTTTTTTTTTGTGTTTTCATAAAAGAACAAAAATTTTATACTTTTATTACGGAAGGACACTGGCTCCTGCAACACAGTCAGAAGCACCTGAGCTCGCTCAGAAGAGTGCCTGGGCAGAGCGGGAGAAGTCATTTGATGATTTCCCATCCACAAAAAAAAAAAGAAAAAAAAAGGGGTATCCGTATACGTTTTATACTCGAAAATGGCCGCCCGAACAATTCCTCTTGTTTTTTTTTCCGATACATTTCAATTTATTCGAATTTTCCTGAACACAGATGTTTTTGCTTATGTGAATTAAATTCTATGGGAGTAGTTGTTAGTTATATTATACCATAAAGTCAAAGGTAAGGAGAGAATTTTGGTGATAAAATTCGGTCTTAAATTTATTCTATGTTGATTTATAATCTGCCTATCAGGGCAGGCATACTTACACTATTAATTTAACAATATGAGAAATGAAAAGAAAGATAAAATGCTAGATTAGATGATTAAATTAAAATTCATTAGGTAGAAACTATTTTAGGGTTCCGTACCATCGTCCATCTGTCACAGCCGATTTGATCCCATTTTAATCACTCAATATTGTGCGTAGAAATTTATATTTGCAGTTGGTATGTATAGGGAACATGTTTTTAAACTATAATGTTAAATTTGTTCTTGGGTTGAATTCATCCCAATTAAGGAATTCTTCATTGCCAAATGCGTGGTCGGACACGCACTTGGCTGGTTTCTTAATACATTTTCAAAGCCATTAAACTTTTCAGCAACCACTAGGCGATCACTGAAGTTAAAATATTGATACGTAATACTTCGATAACTTTACAGATTTCAAACAATATTGAATGATGCCGAACTTGCCTTAATAAGTCAAAAATATAGATTCGAAACTTCCGAGTAACGAACTGAACTGAGAAACGAATGGAGAAACAGGAGGGTTTGCTTCGGGATCTGCTTACGATTACCTAACTAGACGTTGCTTATTTATTTATTTATAACGTTACACTAACAGAGTTCTGTAGTTTCTGCTTTCCCTGATGTGAAGAAGGCTTGACTTTATATTGTGTAATTATTTAATTAATTTAGATATAATATTAAAAAAATAAAATAAAAGAGTAATGGTTGAGTTTCTTGCCCATTCTGCTCCATACGCAACATATACGCAACTACCTTTTGGAAGGGACGACTAGAAGCAATTCAATTTTTTCGTAAATTTTGACGTTAAAAACTGCCTTTTATGTGCCTGTTTGAAATAAATGGTTTGAGTTTGCTCCTGTCCTTATATCCTACTTATATTATGAATGTGGTTGTTTGTATGTTTGGATATTACACGCAAAAACGGCTGAACGGATTTATAATACCTGGATAAAAATCCTATATCCTACATAGGATACTTTTTATCTTGGTAAATGATATAATAAATGGCTTAACGGGGGGTTATCCCACAAATTAGTGTATTAAGGTCCTGAAAAAAATATATGCCATAAATACATTCTTGCTTTAGGGAAATTAACGGTTCAAAACACGATAAGTTGTAATTTACTCGATGAAAAAAAAATTCGCAACATGGTCGATTTCAAAACCATTTTCCGTTTCAGTGCCTAATTACAGCATAAAATTATATGAAAATTGCATGTACCAAGAGGTAATCGTATTTCAGAGGAAATTTAACGGTTGGATTTATGAGTTTAATAGATTTTTTAAAAATAAACTCAAAATTAATAAATTTGGCTAAATCCGCTCGCGCTCAGAGTTCTGCGGGACGTCATCTCGGTTGGACCTGTGTCAAAATTTTTAAAAATTCGCTCTCCCTGCAGTTGTTCAAAAAAATTCAAATAAAAGAAGAACACATTAGATATGAAACTGTTAACTAACTAACTGTTATCAATTTATGTTTAAATTAGCTTCTGAATTTTTCATTTCTCTGGCAATTCTGAAGTCCACGCAGGCGAAGTCACGGGCAGAAGCTTGTAATACATTTATTATTATCTGAAGTGTTATAGGCAACGATAGCCTATGACAGACAGACAGGCCTAGGATTGACAGTCGCCAATTACAGGTAACAACTGCAGTGAAAACCGGCAACTAGTCACATTTTTTGAACAACTTATAAATTCTACGAACGAAACAATGAATTTTTTTCGCAGAATTTGTAACAATGTCAGGTATTGTTTCAGATTTCATGTGGTTATTATTAACCGACTTCAAAAAGGAGGAGGTTCTCAATTCGTCGGAACCTTTTTTTTTTTTTTTAATTTTTTTTTTTTTTTTATGTATGTTCGCCGATTACTCGGAGATGGCTGGACCGATTTGGATTTTTTTGTTTTATTCGAGAGGGTATACATCACAGTTGGTTCCATATTAAATTGATTAATTTTGCTTCGGTAGTTTTTGAGTTAGTTTCAATAATGCTTTTGTTTCCCCACTTTTATATGGATGATGTTCTAGTTTGTTTTGCAGATAGTGGTATTAGAATTTGTGTGGGGTAGGTACACAACTAAAAAGTGAAAAATAAAAACTTTTTTACAAAAAAATACAACCGACTTCCAAAAACAACACTACAAAGTGAAAAATAACTTTAATTTCGGAAGTCGGTGGCAAAAAACGAAAATACATTTAACTAGACACCGACTTCCGAAATTAAAGTTATTTTCACTTTGTAGTGTTGTTTTTGGAAGTCGGTTGTATTTTTTTATAAAAAAGCTTTTTTCGGAAAGCTTTCATCGAAATATCCTTTTAAATTTCATTCTTTTTAAATGGCGATGTGTTAGAGTAGAATAGGTTTTTTTAATGACTTTTAAATATACCTGACCTATTCATAACATTTGTAGCGAATTTCCTGTTTCTTTGTGTTAAAAACGAATTGCTGTGTTTTGTAATTCATCATTTAAACTGGGGTGTATTATATTTCTACATTCGAGTGGTATAAAGAAGTAAATACGCGATCATCAACATCATTTCAGCCGAGAGATGTCCACTGCTGGACAAAGGACGTTAACGGTGTTTGTGTAAACAACATAAGTTATGCTGACGATATGGTGCTGCTGAGCCCATCGATTAGTGCACTAAGAAAGCTGTTAAAATATGTAAGCTAGATGCTGCGGCTCATGGACTCAAGTATAAAGCATTCAAGAGCGAGTTGATGACATTTAAAGCCCCGAACCACATCCCGCATCCAGCGGAAATTACAAACTCAATTAAGTATTTAAAGTACTTATATCAAATACGCGATGATATACTTTAAATACTTGAGTTTCTTATTTGGGTAACATTCGTAGTAGACTTTAAAGAATAGAATAACCAGTTTCTAATAAACTGTCTAAAAACAATTACCTGTAAACGTTTCTAGAGAATTAAAAAGATTTTGTTGCCAGCTACGAAAACTAATTTCAGATTTGGCAAAGAAACTGATACGTGAGTTAAACTGACTCTTAAGAGATAGGTACTTAAGAATATAACTTCAATTTCTAGACTAGATTGCATAACGATTTATTAAAACTCTTACTGCTGCACTCAGAGACGTAACAAAAGTAATCAATACCTAATTAAGGTCAGGTTGTTCGGGCCTGTAGGCCTTTGAAACGCTACCTCCGCCTCCCCCAAATGCAGCGCGACGTGTTTATTTACGACGCGCCGCCGACGATTTCGCAGAAAATCCATGCCACAGTGTAAAATATTTGCAGTTGATCAACTTAATTAGTTTTTCTTAGGTCGATATTTATTCCTTAGGTTTACATTTTATGGTGTCTACGGTGGAGTGAACTAAGATGATTACATAAAATGTCGTGAATTTCTTTTCACATTATCAGATAACGATACCAACACGATTCGATAGCGATAGGTTCAATTATTACCGGCCCCATGATATTGTTGAATATCGATGACCATCGCGACTCAACAAACAAGCACACTACTAAGTATCGACGTCTCGAAGCCGGCAGTGCGAAAAATTTTGCTCAAGTGAAAGAATGCCCGCTACTCTCACCCCGCACTGTCTTCGCCGGTAGATATCGTGCCGATATCGGTGTCGGTGTATGTGGAAATCGGTTACAATGTTATGGCCATGTGATGCGGAGAATGAAGAAAATGTCGTCTGGAATGTTTTGATTATGAATCTGGATGGCTATACGAGTAAGGGAAGACCAAAGAAACGATGGATGATCTGTGTGAAAGATGATATGGCTAGAAAGGAAGTGACTACCGTGATGACAACTGAGTAATAGAGAAGTATGGAAGATAAAAACAAGTATCGACCCGAAAAAAAATTGGATAAGTGCAGGAGAATGTAGATGATCGGTGTCTGTCGTTGACTACGACGATATAGGTGACAATAAAACACAATGTAAAAGCGAATTATTTCATTACTTTACTGGGCGGAGCAGGAAACGAATATAGCAGATAGTTTCAGATTTAACCTTTAAATGATTATCATCGCGCTAAATCTTTATGGAGCTATGGCTTAGCGGATGGAAGGATGTCAATCGTGATATAATAATAACATAAGAACGGCTATTTTAGTCAACATTCATCCAAGCAAATAGCTTAGTGGTTCGACGACTTCTTTGCAAACCTGTGGTTAAAAGTTCGATTCTCAACTGTTGATATTTTTTTCGATTCTTTTTCTACATTTTGTTATACTGTCATTTGATAGTTCGTAGAACGTACACAGAATCCATGAACTTTATTCCTTTTATATCATCTACGGTTATAATAAAAATAAATATCAATGGTTAGCTGACAGTATTAATGAAAAATCCCATGTGTACAATCTACTGTTATATTTTTTAGCGATAGCCGGGTTCGTCAGGAATAATCTGTAAGAATCACTCAGTGTATCAGTGTTGTGCCATTATGTATTAAATGCAGGAACGGCACGAACAGGCGTTTACGAGTATTTATTCACTAAAAACGAAAAACTTTCCAAGCAATGGGAAATTGCTACTGAAGGCTGCGGGTTTCGACCTTAGGACGAGCTGCTTCTCAAACGGACGACTCTGTATATTTTGGCTGCTGAGACCACAACTACAAACGTACTGTACAGAAAAGTTTTATAAAATATGGCTGTTGTTTTAGTATATTGTGAAGTCGCGGGCGGAAGCTAGTTAGAGATAAACATGATTTTGAGGTAGTAAGGTGAAAGTTTCAAGTTGCAATGGTTCTACTGGGTATCAAAAAGTCACGCAAAAGTTATTGTTAATAGAAATTTAATTTTTTCGTAAAAAAAAGATCTATTTTACAAAATTTCATGCTTTTAACCCAGTGATTTAGGCTGTGGATTGTCTGTCAGTGAATATTTTATCAAGTAGACAAGCCGTGTGCCCGATGGTATTTCCCATCGACATAAATGGTGAATTTTCATCCCCTATTTAACCCCTTTAGTGACTGAATGAAAAAACAATAAGATTTTTATTAAGTACAGGCTAAAAATGGTCGTACTGCTTTGCTTCTGCTGTAACCATATTCTTTAGTTTTTGATGTCGACCACTGCTCATAAAGATAAGTAAATATTGACAACTACATATGAAGGAACAATTGCCGTACTTTATTGTCAAGGGACGTACCTACTGCTACAGCTATAATTTATCGAATCTACTATTCTAAGACATCAAAATTAATTTAGTGTATTTTTTAACCGGCCCCTCTCATGTCGGATTGCCATCCCTTAGGACTATTAGCCTTAAAAAATATTGTATGTATCAATATGTTAAAAGTTACAAACCAACAAACGTACGATAGGTACGTCATCGACTATCTTGCTTTGGAACATGGACACCGAGTGATAGGTACGGTTACCGCCTAACCAGGCTACGTTCACACGGCGCTATTTTTCAAGTGTATAGAATACGATATTTTATCGTATACAGTGACTTTTTGTACTCAAAACTGAAAGTTTGTTCCCACAGCTAAAACGATACAAGAAAATAATCTTTTCGATCGACAATTTATCGTGTTCATGTTAGTATAGCACTTTTGTTTGAAACAGCTCGACGAAATTCTCTGGCAGAAAATCGTCACGTAACGAAAAAACGTTTAAATGCCCCCTACATGCGACTTTGTCTCTTTCTATTATATTTTGAAAGAGACAAAGAGAGAGAGGACAAAACGACGACAGACGAGGACGGAGAGGGGGAAAATTTTCGAATTTTCATGGGTGTCGTTTTCATGGTTTTCGAGGTAGCCAAAGCCGGCAGTGAAGTTAAATTGAAAATTCAAGATGGCGGCTGTGAAAATTTTGTGTTTGTGTTTTAAATCATACGTTAGAAGGAACTTCATTCCTGACGGTGGTCCCCGACCGCACATTTTTATTTTTTTCTAATTTTCATTGTTGTTGCCAGAGTGAAAGTTGATTATATTAGTATCCAACCGACAACCGGATACATTGTATTTATACATATTATGTGTAATTAATATAGGATATGGTAGTAGCGAAGACAGTTCGATGGAGAGTGAAATAGTAATATGGATGAATCTGATGAAAAAATCTTAGAAAAATGTGTTTTAAAACTTCTTCATAAAGGACCACGATAAAAAATTATAAACTACTCGCGCTTGACTATAATTTTATCGATAATAATTTGCAATGTGTCTTAACACTATCGTAAGATGACAATTAAACGTCATCATACCACATATAAATAATCACATTTTCGAAAACGATATTATGAATTAAAACTATAATATAATTACGAGATATTTTTTCTGAGCTGTCGCAATTTCATATCTAATGTGTTCCTTTTTAATTTGAATTTTTTGAACAACTGCAGAGAGAGCGAATTTTTAAAAATTTTGACACAGGTCCAACCTCCATGACGTCCCGCAGGACTCTGATCGCGAGCGGATTTAGCCAAATTGACTAATTTTGAGTTTATTTTAAAAAAATCTATTAAACTCAAAAATCCAACCGTTAAATTCCCTCCGAAATACGATTACCTCATGATACATGCAATTTTCATATAATTTTATGCTGTAATTAGGAAATGAAACGGAAAATGGTTTTGAAATCGACCATGTTTCGAATTTTTTTTTCATCGAGGAAAGTACAACTTATCGTGTTTTGAACCGTTAATTTCCCTCAAGCAAGGATGTATCTATGGCATATATTTTTTTCAGGACCTTAATACACTAATTTGACCATTTAAAATTGATTCTGAAAACAGGAAAATTCGGATAACCTCCCGTTAACTTTATTTGACCAACAAACCTTATCGTATGTAAAAAAAACTCAATCTGTCGTATTTTTGACGTCCTGCGTTCCAATTATTTACTTGTGAATTAAATTTCTTCATTATTCTTTATTTGATTTTTTTTAATTAGGGACTTTTATAATTACAATGTATTTGACAGTCTCATCGTACCCTGAATAAATACACTCTGCTACGGATTATATTCGGGTGATGAACCTGAACAGACTCTTCGGTTTTGTTAAGCACCTGGTAGTTGTTGAAAGGCCTACATTGTGCACCTATTAATACTGTTATTTGAAAATATTGTAAAAGCCAATTATTTTTAAAAGTGTAACCATGGAGTTTCTTGCCGGCTCTTCTCCATAGGAAACGACCAATTTGGAACCGTGCACCTAGCTTCTGACGGTTCATAAGTGCCCATGTAAGTTTTATGTGAAATAAAATATTTTGATTTTTTTTAGTATCATCACAATCTAGTTGAGACAGAATTTTATGAAATGCGCTTAAATCAAGTCTGTTCTAACACCCCAAACAGATCATTTCAAACAGACTCGTATCGAACACAGTCGTAAATGATGTAATTAACGTTAATTATTCCAAGTTGGCTGTGAATCAGCACTTTTAAACGTCAAAATTATATAAGACACCACACCCTAGACCACCACTTTCTAGTGCTTTAGCTGGGAAGAAGAAGTGGCGCAAAAAACTCCCCAGGAGCACAGCTGTCTGTTCTGTGTCAGCTGTGTGATTCTAAACAATAGTATGCAAAGTAATTAACATTTTTGTTATTGATTTTATGAAGAGCATACCGACTTTAGACTAAAATTCAAACTGCTTAGAATAGAACACTGAACTTAGACTCCGCTTAAGGAATACCTACAATGTTCTATCAATCACTACATTAGGCCTCGTTTACGGACACGCGGGGCGTCGCGCGGCGCGTTGAGCGGCGCGTCCCACGCTAAATTCAAACATAGGGCGTTCTATGACAGCGTTTACGGAGACGCGATTTTACACGCGTTAGTTTGATTTGTAGCGTGGCATGTGGCGGGTGAAGCGACGGGCGACGCCGCGGCGGACGCGGTGGGTGACGCAGTGGGAGACGCGGCGGGTTTCTTTGGTTTAACTTCTTTATAAAATCGTGCGGCGCCGCGTGCGACATCGCGAGCGCCACCGCTTGCGCCGCTGCGTGCGTGCCATAAACGCACCGCGCAGTTTGACGCCCCGCGTGTCCGTAAACGAGGCCTTAGTGTGCTGTGAACTTTACCCCCCAGACCAGCCGTTTACTTGGAAGACGGTTCCCCAAGGAGATGCTACCAGAAACTAATAATAAGTTGGAATCGAACTTGAGTCTCCTTTGTCAGTTACCCATTATGCTGTAACAATCTGTTAGATTTGTTCAGTATTGCAGAATAGTTATTGGAATATAGTTATGTATTTTCATATTCTAGGAAATACCAGTCTGTTATATTATATATTAATATATATAGGTATATATTTATTTAAATAATGCACATTTACAATATTAAGCCTTAAACTAAAGTGGTAGATACATATAATAATGGGATCAACCTGAACTAGGATAAACCTGTACCTATCTCAGGTATCATAAGTGCAAATTAGCTTAATCGTTACATAAATATTTCCTAACATTGATGATCATACATAAATCAGTCTGCCTAGCCTTTTCCCAACTATGTTGGGGTCGGCTTCCAGTCTAACCGGATGCAGCTAAATACCAGTATTTTACATGGAGCGACTGCCTATCTGGTACCTCCACAACCCAGTAACTGGGTAATACGATACCCCTTGGTAAGACTGGTTGTCAGATTTTCGGGCTTCTGACGACCTGTAATGACTGTCAAAGATCCACGAATGACAGCCGGGACCAACGGCTTAAGGTGTTTTCTGAGGCACGGAGGAGTTTCGGTATGTAAAGATTACCGTAAAGATACCCATCCACGGACAACCCCGGCAAGCATAGCTTAACCTGATGGATCGACCCGTGCGGCTGTTATTACTTAGCCACGAGCTCCTCACGAGATTGATGATAATAATAATATTATATTATATCGAATGCCTCTTAATTATGATACCGGGAAGGTTCAAATATTGATCAATAAGCTGATTGCGTTTTGACGATTTCAGATAATTAAGTCCAAATTTTCTCACAATGTTTTCCTTCACAATAAATGTGTAGCTTAATTTACCATTATTTTTTTAATTAAATAGGCATTTAAATTGTTTTTAGACTCATAACCTTAAGAAGTTGGAAACTAAGTCAAAGAACAACAACAACTTTACGTAACCACTGAAACTGAACTAAATGGAAAATTTAATTTAAAAAATAATCTACCTCTTGTTTCCACTGTCTTTCACTTAGGGCTTATTTCACGATGTCCGAATAGCCACTACTTACCGAATAAATTCAAAAATGGAACAGAATTTGTATGAATTTATTTACCAAGTAAGTTAATAGGAACTTAATCGTAGGCGGTGAAACAGGCCCCTTAAATAAACAGTCGTAATTGACAAGTAGATCGATAGAACGACAGAAAATAGAAACAAGTTCATACTTTATTCATTTCACTGTCACGTGGTTGGCTAGTATTTCCTTCCCAGCAAAGTTTGCTTTCAGTTTCAGCAGTAGGTTGAATACTTCGACAAAAAATTATTTAAGGGCCCGATCACTTATACCATAACCATACCATACCATAGCGAAACCACGTGGACAAACGCTAATAAAAAAAAAAAAAGTTTATTTATGCTTCAGTTTATAATAGGTCTTTACCTATGAAATTGCCGTTTTGTATGAAAAAATTTAAACGAATTTTTTTCATGCATTTTTTATTTGTATTAATCGAAGTAATCACCCACGCAATCAATGCATCTTTGCCAACGCAGTGGCAGTTTATTGATGCCCTTCTTAAAGAAATCAGCTGGACGGGAGGCAACAAATTCTTCAAAGGCATTTTGTACTGCCTCTCGGGTATTGAATTTTTTTCCCGCCAAGAAGTTATCCAAATTCTGGAAAAAGTAGTAGTCTGTAGGCGCAAGGTCTGGTGAGTAGGGCGGATGACGGAGAGCTTCCAACCCCAGTTCTTGCAACTTGGAGACCGTCGGCTGTGCAGTATGAGGTCGCGCGTTGTCGTGCAGGAGCAGCGGAGACGAGCGATTGACCAATGCTGGTTGGAGATGTGCCAGCTTCTCCATCATTGTGTTCAGTTCTTCACAGTACACATCTGAAGTAATGCTCACCCCGTTTGGTAAGAAGCTGTGATGAATCACACCGGCGCTAGACCACCAAACAGTGACCATCACTTTTCTAGGGGTAAGTTTTCGTTTAGGGCATTGTTTAGGTGCTGAACCAGGATCCAACCAACTTGCTGAGCGCTTGCGGTTATCAAACAGAATCCATTTTTCATCGCAGGTAACAATGCGGTTCAAAATTCCTTCATTTGTGTGTCTGTTGAGCAGTGCAAGGCACGTCTCGACGCGTACTTCGCGCTGGCGATCATTGAGTTCGTAGGGCATCCATTTGTCAAGCTTTTTTACCTTGCCAATTTGACGCAAATGGACCAATATTGTTTTGACGCTAACGTCGAAAGCTGCTGCTAATTCAGCCGTAGATTGTGTATCATCAGCTTCCACAATCGCCTTTAATTCGTCATTGTCGACCAAAGTCTTCGGACGACCGCGAGGTTCATTTTTCAGGTCGAAATTTCCAGAACGGAAGCGAGCAAACCAATAACAAGTGGTGCGTTGGTTTGTAGTGTTAGCTCCGTAAACGTCGTTGATGTTGCGTGCCGCTTGTGCCGCGTTGCTGCCACGACGGTACTCATATTCCATAATTACTCGAATTTTTAACGTATCCATGATGACGAAAAAGATTGAAATGCGATGAAAATGTAACACTAATCAATAAACAAATGACTACTTTTGGAATAAAAATCCATGTTTTTAAAATAAAATTAATTTGAAATTAGAATTCTTAGCCAAACAAAAATTATTTTTCAAGATTTGAAATGGCCAGTACTGCAGAACGGCAATTTCATAGGTAAAGACCTAATATAACACAAGCTTTTGCCCGCGGATAAAAAAAATGTCCTATGTCCTAATCCAGATCATGGTCTACCCATGTGCCGAATTTCATCCAAATCGGTCCAGCCGCTTGAGCGTGAAGAAGTAACAAACATACACTCACACACACGCTCACAAACTTTCGCCTTTATATTATAATATTAGTGTGATTTTCATTTGGGTTAGTGTTTGGAGCCGCCTTTTAAGCAAACAAGGCCTGTGTAATTTGTATGAAAATTAATAGTTTATGTATACGGACCACATTTGGCCGTCAAAATCTACTGTGTGGGCTATACCGACCACATCAACGTGACGTCACAGCCACAATGCAAACACAACGATCTGTCTGTCTGCAAACAGTAGCCACAACGTAACCACATCGAAACTACTAACGACAACGCAACCGCAACGCAACTACAAAAAGTTGCGGCGACACTATTCACACATAACCACTCCTTGCCCACATTTTGTCGCTGCGATGACGGTGGTGCTGGTGTGGTTGTAGTACGCACGGCTACAGATTAAGATATACATTTCCAGTATAAGCTGATCTCGCATTTTATATGATTTCCTCACAATAAGAGGTCAGTGTAAACTGGAAGTATATAGCTTGATGTGTAGCCGTGCGTACGTGTGAACGGGCCCTAACTGTCTTTGTTCCATAATATTGTATCAATGTGTTACATATTACACATTGGGTACTTAATATTCTTCTTAGCAAATCGGCCCAGAATTTGGCTCTAGACATTAAATCAGTGTTATGGAATACAAATTGTAGACAATCTAATGAATTCTGGTGGATGTATACATCTTTTTGAGACTGCACATTTGTCAAATGTCCAACCGGTTTATAGTGGACTAGCTGCGCCCTACGGTTTCACCCGCGTAGACCTGGATAATAAGTAGCCTATGTGTTAATCCAGGGTATAAGCTATCTACATATCAAATTTCATCCAAATCGGTCCAGCCGTTTGAGCGTGAAGAAGTAACAAACATACAAATACACACACACACTCACAAACTTTCTTCTTTATAATATTAGAAAGAAAGAAAAGAAAAGAAAACACATTTATTTAGCACAGACTAAATTAAAGAGGCAAAACAAAAAAGTAAAAAATAATAATAAAATTTAAAAATCTACATTTGCGATGCAACAACAACAAAAAATAAAATAAAAAAATACAATGCAGGAAAGTGTGCCTCACGGCTGTGCCAAAAAGGCCCAGTTCAGCAAAAAAATGCCAGACAACTAGTGCCTGACGCTGGTTTTCAACTGGACCGAAGTGTGAGGTGACGGACGTAAATCAGTTTTATACTGCGTATTAGTGTGATATGATGTGATAGTGGGATAGCTAGGTATCTCAGGGGAACGTTGTCTCCAGCTTGTAAACGTCCACTGCTAAACATGGTAGCCAAAACAAAGCTGAAAAGAACACACGTGCGGGGAATGTTAACTCTTTAGATTAAGTTTTTCAGTCTCGTGTTGTATGAAAAAATGAAAAAAAAAAAATGTTGCTTTTAGTAAATATGTAGTTAAGCGTTCAAAACGGCTACATACGAATACAAGGCTGGGCATTTTATACTATACGAGTATTATGACAGATAAATGACACTAACATTATTCGCGCTGCGTTCGCGCATCTCTTGCTACGCCATACGCTACGCGTCGTGCTACGACGTAGCTTTCGCTGTGCTACGACGTAGCCTGCTCTGTGCTACGGCGTAGCTTGCGGTGTGCTACGACGGCTTGCGCTGTGCTACGAAGTAGCTTGCGCTTAGTGTTCGGTCATTCGTAACGGAGTGAGCTTTGTGTTATAGCGAAATTAGAATTAGTATTGAATCATTGATTTCATATATTATTATTTTATTAAGACCTCGTATTTTCCCACTGTAGGGCAAAGGCCTCTCTACTCTCTTTCCACTTCTCTCAATGTAAGGCGACTAGTTTATTGTCTTCAAATAAATAAACAGGTATTTTTAATAATAATAGTCATCAGTTCGTGTCACTATGAACCAGTTTTTGCTGAAGCAGCTAGCTCATCCCGCCGTCTCCTTAAAATTTTAAATAATTTAATACAATTTTAAAAACTTAGTTTTAATACAACATTCGGTCAGTAAACAAGGCGTTAATATTCACTCTAAAAAAAATTATACTTTGTATATTTTTAAACCTTGCCCGCAGAAATTGCGTTGCTGCATTCAGGACACTGCGTTTCGAATAAATTAGTTTACAAAGTGCCATGACACTGTCAAAGCGTCAAAGTCAAAACCCGTGATTCTGACAAAGAAAACAGCAAATATTTTTTCAAAATCAGCTACTATTCAAAGTGGGAAATGCAATATTCTACTCACAGACATGGTAATCAGTGCTCGTAACATGACATCCTGTGTCATTTTATGTCGAGAGAAAGTCGTTGTGATAACTCTTTGTACGTGTGTTCGTACTATGTGTTTGAAGTTAATGTTTTTGTTGAAAGGAATATATATTTTTGTATAATGTTTTGAGTTTCATGTGACTTGGAAAGCCCATGATGAGTTTTGTGGCTTTGATTTAAAATGTGTGTTGCTATGTCAGAAAGTTCGTAAGAAAATAGGAGTTGTTGACATACATAGAGGTTGTTGACTGTTTTATCTATTCTGTTGTCAGTAGCCTTAGTTCAGCAGTTCCTACAAAAAGCTAAAATTGTATTATTTTTAACCGACTTTAAAAAAGGAGGTGGTTCTATGTTCGTCTGTATTTTCATCAATTGTGGGCCGATTTTGAAAAATCTTTTATCATTTTGTAGAGGAAGCTTGCGCAGTGGTCCCATATAAAGTTGTTTGGGTAGTTTTTGATTTAGCTTCAATAATACGTATTTAATCCTCAAGCTCGTGGCTAAGTAATAACAGCCGCACAGGTCGATCCATCAGGTTAAGCTACGCATCGTCAGCGGTCGTTCCGTGGTTGGGTGACCATCTTTACATACCGAGACTCCTCCGTGCCTCGGAAAGCACTTTAAGCCGTTGGTCCCGGCTGTCATTCGTGGATCTTTGACAGTCGTTACGGGTCGTCAGAAGCCCGAAAGTCTGACAACCAGTCTTGCCAAGGGGTATTGTATTACCCAGTTAATGGGTTGTGGTGGTCAGATAGGCAGTCGCTCCATGTAAAATACTGGTATTCAGCTGCATCCGGTTAGACTGGAAGCCGACCCCAACATAGTTGGGAAAAGGCTTTTCAGATTGATTGATTGAATACATATTTAATCCACTTAGTTTAAGTTGATGATGTTATAATACTTCCTGTCAACTATTGTTTACATAGCAAGTAGTGGTATATGAATTGGAGTGGTAGGTACTACAACTAAAAAGTGAAAAATAAAAAATATTTTGGAAGGCGGTTGTTTTTTTTTGCAAAGAAGTTTTTTATTTTTCACTTTTTCATGTGGATCATTTGAACCATAGATAATGATTAACATAGGCAATCCTCCTTCATGTTTAAAGTCAATGAAAAAATATTAAATGCATTAAGGGCCTATTTCAAGATGTCCGAATAGCCACTACTCTCTAACTTAACCGACAACTGTGCTGCTGGGGAGTTTGTCGAGTCACTTCTTCCCAGCTAATGCACTAGGAAGTGGTGAAAGGCGAGCGTTTTTGTGGGGACTGTCTTATGTAATTTTGACGTTCAAAAATTGCTGACAATGTAATTTGAACAAATGACTTGAGTTTTTGGTGATGGTGATACATCTTACATACCAGCGTAACTTATTTACGTCTAACAGTCTGATTTACGTCAAACTGATGTTGATAAGATATTGAGAAGAATATTACTTGCGAGTTTGGGCTATAGTAGAGTAGTATTACAAGAGAGGTGAGCGGAGAGGATTAATTTGTTCTTGTTATTTTTGTTATAAAAGTATTCTTTTTCCACTTTTGTTTTGATTGCTTGTTGCATGTTTGTTTTCATTTCTCAGTGTCACAACACAGAGCAAAGGCAATGTAGAGTTGTCTTTGGTCTGATATCAGCCAATGGAAAAATGTTTGTTAACTTGGATATGAGGCTTCTGCTTGTTGCTTTCTGAGTGTACTTTGTAATTTTTATTTTTGTGCAGAATAAACAAGTTTTCTCTCTTTCTTTTCTTTTTTCTTTCTTTCTAGAGGTTTAAACTATATCATATTCTACTGCATTAAACCTTGACGTTAAACTTTGCGTTACAGAACTTATTAAAGGTCAATACATTATCATTACACGTTGTAATAAGCCCAATTAACTGCTTGGTCGGAATAATGGTGCAACTATAATTTGTAGGCAGAACAGCAGCTGTTTAACTTATTAACCGCATCGTATGCGCATTGTTATGGTAGCCTGGTACACAAACTAACACTAATTACAGTTTAAACTGCTAACTAATCATGATTCTGTAATCAAAAGTTGACAGAATCCTATTCTACCATTAGATTAATAGATTAGATTCCTATACCTATTATATTATTTGAAAGTTTAAATGTTTGTGCTATAAGATAGCCGTTGCCTGCGGCTTCGCCCGCGTGGATGTCGGAAATTATCCCACGAGAACCTACTACCGGGATAAAAAGTAACCTATAAATTAATTCAGGTTATAAACTATCTGTGTGCGAAATTTCATTCGAATCTGTTGAGCGGTTTTTGCGTGATTGAGCAACAAACATCTAAACATCTTCATAAACTTTCACATTTATAATATTAATAGGATACTAGGATTTAAGTAGAGCTAGCTGTTACTAATACAAATATCCAGGATGAAAAGTAAAGAAGTATAAGCCTATGTCCTTCTTCAGGTCCTTAATCCGATCCAGACTGAACCTTACTGTCCTCCCCTAGCGACGCCCTAAGCCGAGGCCCGTACACCTCAGGGTGTTATGTCCTGGCTGGAGGCCTTAATTTATTGCACCCACAGGAAAGTCTGGTTAAGCAGCCGACAACCTCCTAGCGTGATCTGCGAGATGCCATTCCCAAAAAAAAAAAACCTTTGGGTCCCAGGTTTGTTATTTGTTAGTGTGTTGTTGTTATCTTACAAATTTTATAACTATCGGTTAGGACCGAACCACCTAACCGTTAGGTGGCTTAGGCGTGAAAAGGCAACAGACAGACAGTTACTTTCGCATTTATTATACAACGTGTCGTTTTGTATCTTCGTCAAATTTAAGAATGTGGTATAGACAATCAAACCGAACAACTTTTTCCATGGCACCAACATCGTAATTGCGAAAAAATAATAATTGAAGTTTTCTATGGGATAGTTGAAAATTTTTTCGCGCGATGTTGGTCCGATGGAGAAAGTTGCTTGGTTTGATGTTCTGTATCACACCCTGAAATTTGACGAGGATGCAAAAAGCCACGTTGTATTACTATGTAAGTATGGATAATAAAAAAAAAAACAAAAGAAAGAAAGAAAATCTCGCGAAAACACAATAATGCATACTGTGCAACACAATTTTAACGTTTTTCGCGTTCTTGTATAAAACACTTATAATGAAAAAAAGAAAAATTAAGCGTAAAAAATAAATAGAATCCTTACATCTGACTTTAGTAAGACTGCGAATGTCTAAATTGTCACTAAAATGTATAAAATATAAAAAAAAAAAATTAAGGATCCTAACGATACCCCATACATCTAAATCTGTTCAGACATTTAAAAGTTATGGTGGAATAAAGAAACTCCCATACTCGTACATGGACCCTGAAAACATTACACTCCTTTTTTGGGCAGTCGTGTAAAAATCTCAGTGCTCCAACATTTCCCAGTTCACTCCACAATAATATATGTCGGAGGAGAATGTCAGCGTTCGCTGCCGGACTGGTCGTCTTCCATTGTTGTAACCGAAATAAGACTCATTATGCACTCTACAGTTGTAATTAGATCGATTTTACAAACAATCAGTTAAAAAGTAGCACACATGAATCGGATGGAACTGGATTCGTATCGGAACGCGGCGAGGTCGGGGCGAAGGTAGCGCATGTCCGGTGTCTAATCACCAAGTCCTCGTCAGGTACAGGAACCTTGAATGACAGCCGTCATCTGTCACCGTTATTTTCCCCCGCAAACTCAAAATGACATTGACAGCTCGCACAGTGATGCCAACCCCCACTTCCGAACACACCCAAGTCGGTACAACTTGACGTTCCGTTCAGAATCCACGACATATACGAGTATAAGGTACAACACGTAAATAATTTATTTGTATACCTACACGTAGCGAAAGTTTGATAAGGGAAAACATTATTATCATGTCGGCGCTAATTTGTGACGCCACTTATAACAAACACGATTTATTAATCTTAAAATATTTTTACGTACGCTTTAAGTACGCTATAAACTGCCATGTTGAATTTAATGTGACTTCATATAGTCCATAACCCGCGGAACAATATGATGCTTCTAACGATACCTTGTTTGTCAAAATACGATTATTAGTTTAGGAGTTATGACGTTACAGATGAACATACATACAGAGCTTGTTAAAATCATAACCCTCCTTTGGCTTTGCATAAGCCGGGTAAAAATGGCGAAGGATTTTTTGATACATGTTTATGTAGGTTTGAACACGTGTTTTGGTCGTTCATATCATGTTATAAAACATAATCGGCCTTATTACAAATCAAGGTTTATCTTTAGAGCCAGGTTGAAAGCATCTAATCATTTTTGAATTTCGAACTTTAGGAACAAAGTTCTAATTACAAAAACTGACGTTAGACAAGAGTCTTTGTATTAAGAACTTTACGATTATCGGCATTAAGTTTAAAATACAATAACTGGCTCCAAGGTTTGGGCTTGGATTAAAGTTAGAATTCGTTTTGTAATGAGACGGAATATGTATAATTTTGCCTTTCGGTGAAAAAAATCATCATAGTTGACAAATTCGAGATTCAATAGTTTATGGTTAGTTCGAAGTTATATTTAAGTTATATTTTGAGAAAGAAAGTTTTTGTTTCTTTATATAAATATCACAAACATAACATCACGCCTGTGTTCCACGAAAGGTTAAGCAGAGATGTAATTATAGTACACCCACATTTCGACACTTAAGTTTGATGCCCATGAAATAGAAGGTTAGCCTATATTCCCACCAACCGAGCACAATTCCAGACTCCAAGCTGCTACTGAGAAATTCCTGATGGAATAACCCAATAAACTTTATCTGAACCGGGACTCGAACCCAGGACCTCATGCTCAGCAGTAGCACTTGTGACCACTAGACCATCATCATCTGCTTAGCCTTTTCCCAACTATGTTGGGGTCGGCTTCCAGTCTAACCGGATGCAACTGAATACCAGTATTTTACATGGAGCGACTGCCTATCTGACCTCCACAACCCAGTTACTGGGTAATACGATACCCCTTGGTAAGACTGGTTGTCAGACTTTCGGGCTTCTGACGACCCGTAACGACTGTCAAAGATCCACGAATGACAGCCGGGACCAACGGCTTAACGTGCTTTCCGAGGAACGGAGGAGTCTCGGTATGTAAAGAATGGTCACCCATCCACTGACCAACCCCGGCAAGCGTAGCTTAACCTGATGGATCGACCCATGCGGCTGTTATTACTTAGCCACGAGCTCCTAGACCAACGATCATTATTTTTTTTTATGGCAACTGTTCTGTTGTTTACTACTCTGCCATACCTATTTTAACGGTCTGTAAGACTGATTGATCAATTTGTGTTAAATATTTTTTACCCGACTACGGCGAAGCAAAAAGGATGGTTATGATTTTGACCGGTATGTATGTATGTATGTTCATTTGTTCCCTCATAACTTCTAAACTGCTTTTCACAATTTCACAAATGACGTTCTTATGATAATAGATGGCGCCACGTGTCTTTCCAATCATGATTGAATTATATTATTACAAGCAGAGTACAACCCGAATTGATTATCAAATTCTTAATTAACGCGAGCGAAGCCGCGGGCAAAATCTAGTGTTAGCATAAATCGAACAGATTACGTTTGACTCCGGATTTTTAATTTGTCTGTCTTATTCTAATTTCAAATGAGAATATTTTTTTGTTAGAATTATTGTAATTGATCGCTATCACGTAATTGACTGCTGGAAACCTTCTCAAATAGCTCTGACATACATCGCAGCCATAACATGACGCGCATGGCCTCGTAGGATTAGGCAGCTCTGACATACAATCCCTTTTAATATACTTCTTACAAAGATACTTACAAAATCTTGGTCCATTCATCCGCAAACAGATAGTAAGTTGGATTAGAGTTCAAGAACTCTGCAACTTACTATGTTCATTCAATGGGCGAGTGTGTGAGGTATCGGAGTCTTAGCACGTACGATGTGGTATGATATGACGGTATCTATAAATGTATCTAATAAAAATGAATCCCTATTTCCCTTGGTCACGCCATAACTTGAGAACGTCTGGACCGATTTAGATGTTTTTTTTTGTTTTATTCTCCTCTTTACTGGGGTGCTTAAAAAGAAAAAAAAAATGGGAAAAAAGAAATTGAAATTTTGACAGGACGTCTGGCGGGTCAGCTAGGCGAGGAGCTCGTGGCTAAGTAATAACAGCCGCACGGGTCTATCCATCAGGTTAAGCTACGCTTGCCGGGGTCGGTCAGTGGATGGGTGACCATCTTTACATATCGAGACTCCTCCGTGCCTCGGAAAGCACGTTAAGCCGTTGGTCCCGGCTGCCATTTGTGGATCTGTGACAGTCGTTACGGGATGTCAGAAGCCCGAAAGTCTGACAATCAGTCTTACCAAGGGGTATCGTATTACCCAGTTAATGGGTTGTGGAGGTCAGATAGGCAGTCGCTCCATGTAAAATAATGGTATTCAGCTTCATCCGGTTAGACTGGAAGCCGACCCCAACATAGTTGGGAAAAGGCTAGGCAGATTGATTGTCTGGCGGGTCAGCTACTCTATATAAAAGGTTGGGGAAAAAGTTTCTTCGCATTTTTTAAGAAAATTCAAAACATTTTTTAATATACATTATTTACATTTATCTAAAGTATGTAGGTACCATTTTGTTCGGTAACTTTCTGCCATCTTGTAGGTAGGGACATGATCCCATTGCTATAGAAATTTTGGGACTTCTGATCAAAATACCGCGACAAGTGGTTTTGGCAGTCCTCTCGTGATGTTGACCTGACACTGCCTAAAGAATCTGAAGAGACCGAAACAGGTGGAAATCTGAAGGTGCAAGGTCAGGACTATACGGCGGATGCATCAACACCTCCCAGCCAAACTCTCTTAATTTTTGCTGAGTGGCTAAAGATGTGTGAGGTCTAGCGTTATCATGATGAAAAACCACACCCCTTCTGTTGATTAATTCCGGCAGCTTTCTCTCAACTTCTTGCTTTAATCTCATCAGTTGTTCGCAGTAGAGTTCAGAATCGATGGTCCTGCCTGGTGGTAACAGCTCATAATCAATAATGCCTTTCCAATCCCACCACACACACAGCATCACCTTGTTGCGAGTGAACCCGGGTTTCGCCACAGTCTGTGAAGCCTGACCGGCCTTTGACCACGACCTTTTTCACACGTTCTTGTCGTACGTGATCCACTTTTCATCTCCAGTTAGTAGCTTCTTCAAAAATGGTTCGGTTTCATTACGTCGTAATAAAGAATCACAAATGAGTACACGGTTCATTAGGTTTCTTTCAGTGAGCTCGTGAGGTACCCAAATATGGAGCTTTTTTGTGTACCTAGTTTTTTTCAAATGAGCCAAAACTGTTTTGTGGTCAATTCCCAGTCCTTCAGCTACGTTGTAACTACTGATATGCCGATCTTGCTCCACTTTTTCAAAAATGGCATCCATTTTATCCGTGATAGGGCGACCAGAGCGTCGTGCATCTTTGGCATCAAAATTTCCGGATTGAAAACGCTTAAAACAAATTTGTGCTACTCTCACAGACACTGCACTGGGTCCATAAACATCGCAAATTTTTTTCGCGGCTTGCGTTGCATTTTTACCTTTTTTGTAGTAAACTTTTAAAACGTATCGAATTTCTTCATTAGATTCACTCATCTTAACAGTACGAAAAACAAATGAAAATCACACTTTTTGCTAATTTGAATTTGGAATTATGTTCTTTAAAATTTAAACTTTCAATGTTACCAAAACCAGCCAGATACAAATAGTATAACCAAAGATATTTTATTTTAAGTTCATACATACTATAATGCGAAAAGACTTTTTCCCCAACCTAATATATAAAAATCAATTGCTGTTCGTTTGTTTCGGTAAAACTCGAGAACGGCTAGGCCGATTTGAATATTTTGTTTTTGTTTTATTCTCCTCTTTACTGGGGACCCGCCAGACGTTGTCCTGTCAAAATTTCAATATCTTTTTTTTTCCTATTTTTTTTCTTTTAAACCACCCCAGTATAGAGTAGAATAAAACAAAAAAAAATATTCAAATCGGCCCAGCCGTTCTCGAGTTTTAGCGAATTGCTGTTCGCAATTGATTTTTATATATATAGATTAATATCTTAAATGCGAAAATGAGTTTATGTTTATTACGCTTTTACGCTAAAACGGTTAAACAGATTTGGATGAACTTTAGCAGATGGGTAGGTTATGCCATGACCTGGAGAAGGACATAGGCGTGTCTGTCTGTGTGACCGCGTTGATCTTCTAAATTACGCAACGGATTTTGATGCGGGTTTCATTTTCAACATCATTTAGAGAATTTATTCTGGAAGTTTTATGTGTAGTATAATACTTACCTACATAAATTAATTTTTTGTCAATTTGTAATAACCGTGGGAAGCAGGGGCGGGTCGCTGGTATATTATATGATATGGATTACTTTATTATTACTTTTTGCTCGTGATTTTTTCAGATAACATTTCCCCTTATAAACTACAATGTTCAACTTAAACATAAACATCACGCCTTTTCCCGAAAAGGTATGTAGGTAGGTACAGGTGCACCTATAGTACACCCATATTTCGCCAGTTATGTTTAAGTCCATGTAATAGGGGGCGCGCCTATTGTCATCAACCGGGCACAAATCTAGACTCCGTGAAGTCTAGATTTGTGCCCGGTTGTAGAAAGTGATATTGGGTTTTCTCCGGGCTGCTACTGAGAGCAGCCCGGAGAAAACCCAATATCACTTTGTCCGACCCGGGAATCGAACCCAGGACCTCCTGCTCAGCAGTAGCGCTTGTTACCACTAGACCAAAGAGACAGTTAAAGCAATGTTTAACTATTAAGCACATCATATTTAAGTTTCAAGTTGGTACATGCACTTTCCAAACTTGCACGTTTTCACTGCAATTAGCTCTCTAGGGGCTGATTTAAAAATAAATTATGGACTCACTTTCCATCCCGTCTTTCCATTCCAGTCTACCGTGAGAGCAGTGGTGGCCCAGTGGTAACGGCCCCAAATTACGTATTATTATTAGGTCGTGGGTTCGAACCCAGGCAGGCAGTTTATTTTGTGTAAATAATTTCATCAGCCCTGCTCTCAAAACGGTGAAGGAAAACTTCGTGAGGAAACCGGCATGTCCTAGAACCAAATATTCGAAGACATTTGACATGCACCAACCCGTACTGGCCCCGCTTCCTTTCATAGAGAGGAGGCCTGTGTCCCAGCAGTGGGAACTATAGGCTGGTTATGCGTTCCAGTCTCCAAACACGAGGCGTCCAGTGTTTATCAGTCAGTCAGTCATGAAAGAAAACGTATGTTTATTGGGAGTCACACTGGAACTGTTGGTTACCAATACATACTTGACATGTATTTATATACCGCTAGATAGGTAACTGCCTCGAATTTCGCGGGCAGCGGGGCGGCGGCGGCGGCGGCGCGTCTCGCATTGTCCCGCCGCGCTACCGCGCCGCAGTTTTGGAGGTCCGGTCCATTTGTTTTTACGCATAAAATCCTGCCACTCCCGCTCCGCCGCCGCTGCCGCCCCGCTGCCCGCAAAATTCGAGGCAAAGGCCTAAGGGGAAGTCTGAAAATGACATCAGTTACTGACAGGTTACCGCGGTCAGTCCGTGGATGAGTGACCATCTTTACATACCAAGACCCCTCCGTGCCTTGGAAAGACGTCGGACTGGCTGTCATTCGTGGATCTTTGATAGTCCTTACGGGTCGTTAGAAGCCCGAAAGTCTGACAACTAGTCACACCAATGGGTATCGTATTACCCAGTAACTGGGTTGTGGAGGGCAGATAGGTAGTCACTCCATGTAAAATACTGGTATTTAGCTGCATCCAGTAAGACTTAGAAGCCGACCCCAAATATAGTTGGGAAAAGACTAGGCAAATGATCGATGTCTGACAAGTTGTGTGAAAATCGACTGTCATGGCGTGGACATGTAAAGCGGAGGAATGAAATAATATCGTGAGGAAAGTTTTGAGTATGAATGTGGATGAGTATAAAAGTAGGTGAAGACCAAAGAAACGATGGATGGACTGTGTGAAAGATGACATGGCTAGAAAGGGGGGAAAATCGAGATAACGACTAATAGAGAAGTATGGAAGAAAAAAGCATGTTATGACGTACCCAAATAAATTGGGAGAATTATGAAATAGGTAGGTAGCTCTAATAGTAAACAACATACTTCCAAGAAACCTCTTGATCCGTGACGCAAATATCAACATTACTTGGAATTATCTCTACATACATGTAGGCGGGCGTCGCTACTAATAACATCAAATGATTATTTGCATTTCCTATTGATTTTAACTAGATATTCAAATATTATGGTAAACATTTTGTAGGTTGTAGCTTCGAACCCAGACAGGCGCTTAATTTTGTGTAAATAATTTCATTACCGCTGCTTTAAAAACGGTGAAGGAAAACATCGTAATGAAATCGGCATATCCTAGAACCAAAAAATCGATGATATGTTGTGACATCTACCAACCTGCACTGGGCCCGCGCGGTAGATCACGCCCATTCCCTCTCGAAGAGAATATTATAGGCTGATATTGATGGTAAACATTAACAACTAGATATTTTATAAACGCTGTTTAGTTGCTCGAGTTGTTTATTTAGCCTTTGTCAGAATAAGTCAAATCAAATCAAAAGTAATTTACTCAAACTAGGTTGAGAATCAGCACTTAAATGAGCGTCAAAATTACATAAGACAGTTCCCCAAAACACCCGCCCTTTACCACTTCCTAGTGCTTTAGCTGGGAAGAAGAAGTGGCGCAAACTGCTCCCCAGCAGCACAGCTGTCTGTTCAGTTAGAAGAACTTGATTCTATACAATAGTACGCATACAGCCCAAGCTATACCTATTAAGTGTACCATATATGAAACCTATTACAAATTGAATAAAAACCGGCCAAGTGCGTGTCGGACCACGCACAATGAAGGATTCCGTAGTTGGTTGACTATTACTCGTAAACTTGAAAAGCCTACATAGATGTGATAGTTTTCCTTTTAACTTCGTTATACAGGGTGTCCCTGGAAGTATGGATCAAATCGAATAGGAGTGTAGGCACGGTCATTTCCAAACTTTTTAACCCTGAGAATGTTGGTGCAATTTTTTACGGTTCAAAAGTTATGACCAATTTTTGTTTTTCTCAATCACTTCGCATAGTGCTCAATGAAAAAAATCATAAAAAAAACTAGCAAAGCTATCAATAACTTTTTTTTTCAAAACGTTGTAGAAAAGTGGGCCTTTCTTTTGGTAATACTTATACGCATCTAGAAAACATGTGTTCAATAATAAAAAAAAAATACTGCAAAGTCTTCGGTCTGGCAGAAGTTTTACTCAATTTTCGAGCGATTTTTATGGGAAAAAGTTACACTAGCGAAAGTTGACCACGTATTACAAAAACTGGTCCCAAGTCATAGAGATTCTTTGGAGGTATGAATCACTGGAATATTCTTAATAGCTTAAAAGTTAGAGATTTTTATTAACAAGGAGGTCGTATTTTTAAAATTTTCTATGTTTCAAATTTTCATTTTTTTCAGCTTAACTAACGATTTAATTTCAGTCCCTAGGCATTTGTTACCTATCTGACACTACTGTTTGATGTAGTTTAGGTTTAAATAAAAAATAAAAATAATTTCGGTAAACTTTTTGTTATCTCATGAGTCATGTTATTTGCCCTAGCTACAACCCGGAAAAAACCTTCCCCTGACCTGAACCCCATAGATTTCTTTCTATGGGGTTATTACAAAGAGATGGTGTACAAGACAGAGAGCGGAACCGAGGAACAACTCCGTCAGAAAATCACATCTGCAACCTTATACATAAAAAATAATTCCCGTGCATTTAGACGAATAATACCAAATTTCATTCGGCGATGCCAGTTGTGTTTGAGAGTAAGAGGAAGGAATTTTGGACATCTATTGTAATTTCAATTTAGTAATACATATACATATTAATTTCATTGTTTTATTTTATTTTGCCACGTAGAAAATTTTAAAAATACGACCTCCTTGTTAATAAAATTCTCTAACTTTTAAACTATTAAGGATATTTTCAGTGATTCATACCTCCAAAGAATTTCTATGACTTGGAGCAGTTTTTGTAATACGTGGTAAACTTTCGCTAGTGTAAGTTTTTCCCATGAAAATCGCTCGAAAATTGAGTAAAATTTTTGCCAGAACAAAGCCTTTGCTGTAAATGTTTTTTCTTATTGAACGTATGTTTTCTAGCTCCGTAAAAGTATTACCACAGGAAAGGCCTACTTTTTTACAAAGTTCTGAAATAAAAAAATAATTGATAGCTTTGCTAGTTTTTTTTTTATGATTTTTTTCATTGCGATTCTATGCGAAGTGATTGAAAAAAACAAAAATTGGTCATAACTTTTGAACCGTAAAAAATTGCACCAACATTCTCAGGGTTAAAAAGTTTGGAAATGACCTTGCCTACACTCCTATTCGATTTGATCCATACTTCCAGGGACACCCTGTATATATTACTACCGTGATTTTTTTCACCCATCCAAAACTAACCGTTTAGCTGGTGGGGGGGACGACGACACTTGGCTCTAACAAAAATTTGCACTTTAAAGCTTAATATTTCAAACAACACCCCACATCATGGGGTAGACGAGAAAAAAAAGAAACATCACTTTACGTGTACAGAAGGTACCCTAAAAAAATATTTTTTTCATGATTTTATTTATCACCATGCCAAATTATAGCTTTCTAGTACACACAACGCTTCATTACCTACAGTTATATTTACCTATAAGTTGCCTCTCTTTCTATCGCGTAACTCTCTATTATACCTTCTGACTCGTTAGGGTCGTTTTCTTTTACGACGCGGCGCGTGAGTGAGTATCGAACTGACGTGCGAGCCGGCCGGTGCGCGGCAGATCACATTAATTGACCCAGTGATATGAGCCCGCCGCGTACTTGTAGCTTCATGCCTAAACTATAGTGTCCCATATGTATTAATCTGTGGTAATGGTGATAAATGGACGAGTTTGAATAAAATTTTAATTAATCGAAAGAAGCTTAGGGCATGTTTCACCACCTACGATTAAGTTTCTATTAACTTACTTGTCCGATAATTTCAAACAAATTCTGTTCCATTTTTGAATTTATTCGGCGAGTAGTGACTATTCGGACATCGTGAAAGAGATCCTCAAAGTATTAAAATTACCCTTTTATTTGAAACTTATTTGAAAACAATTCGAATCTAATTTAATTTGATTTGATTTGGAACTCACAGATGTCAGTGGCAAGCCCAGAAAGACGTTTATTTTTCCGCGCACTGGATTGTCAACGCTTGGGTTAGCACTGAAGAGTTGAAAATTCAACAGTGTGCTTTTCTAAAGCGCAAAGTATGCGATCTGCTGGATTCACAACGTTCGGTTCTTCGCCGAGAGTTGAAAATCCAGTACCTACGCGGTGGAAAAACTTCCCGTACGAAAGTGGACTAATAACTACTGAATGTATTCCTCCATAAACAAAAGTTCGCAGAAAATAATTGCGTGCAAAAAAATGTTGTTTGATATTTCTTCTATATTCACGAGAGATCCTCGATCCCCATGAGGTTTAATTTCACTTGACCTACATACAAACGTCTGTCAAGATAAGTATACTGCGGGCGAGACGGACTTCTGAGGTATTTAAATAAATGGTGCAGTTACTCAACAGTGGTTACAAGCTGTCCAGTAAATAATATACTGGGCAGTAAGTCAGCTTAACCTTTTTACTTTTTACAGGAAAACTTTCTTAAGAGACTGTCCATAATTTTCAATTCTCATAAACATACCAGGCAAACATATTTTCAATACACTTCCTAGAAAACTGGTTCATATAGCACTACGATTAGGTTGACAATGCAATGTATTTCACACGCGTGCGATTTTTCATTTTCCAACACGTGTGCGGGAATAAAAATTGCCACAGATAACTTATACCTATACTTAGTCTAAATTGGTTCAATGCCTCTATTCACACCGTCTCGCGCCAGTTTCATTTTGGCACTTGCCGGTGCCAAGTGCCAAAATGAAACTGGCGCGAGACGGTCCTCTCTATTCGGAGGTGAATGTTTTTTTTTGAATCTCGGCAAAGAGATATGCGTATTTACGGCGTTAATGTTTTTTGAATATTTAAATAATGTTTATAAATAGAATATCATCAAAAAACCTGATTATTACTATAAATAAAAACGTTTATGAATAAATTAACATTTATTTGTGTTCTAAACTCAAAAATATTTTAATTTTCTATTTTTCATATTAGGCTGTTTATCGGCTTTATACCTTTGCTTCTCCCTCAACCTGGCGAAAGCAAAGCGCGCAAAAAAAAAAAAAGAAAATTTAAATCATAGTTTCATAATAATTCATGACAAAAATATTTTTCGTTATTTTATTTTATTTCTTCAAAAGTGTATTAAAAAACGTCGTTTGACACACGTCGACATTTGTTATTGCAGTTCTGGGCTCCAAAACAACCTCGCCTACGGCTCGGGTGTTAATTCCGCCTCGAATGCAATAACAAACAATCTCCACTTGTATAAAAATGTACTATTCTGTTGTAGTCCTCCGCAGAACGTCCCATACATACAGGTTCACCCCCATGAGAAATACAGGGAGTATAGAAAGGTGTTGTACAAACCATCAAACCGAAAAACTTTCTCCATGGGATCAACATCGTAATCGCGAAAAAATTATCAGTTGTCCCGTACAAAACTTCAATACCTACTCATCCGAAACGTATGGGACATCTGATAATTTTTTTTTTGGTACCATGGAGAAAGTTGTTCAGTTTAATGGTTTGTACCACACCTTTAAATTTGACCACACCTTATTGATACACCCTGCAGAATAAACCGGCTTTAAATATTTGATCCTAATGAAGACTGCAATATTAATTCTTAGAAGTGAACATTTTATCTTTATACCTAGATCCTACTCACGTCAGACGTTACAAGTCGCGATTGTCATTACACGAAGCTGCAAAGACAAGACATCATCATTTTGTCTAGCCTTTTCCTAACTATGTTGGGGTCGACTTCCAGTCTAACCGGGTGCAGCTGAATACCAGTATTTTACATGGAGCGACTGCCTGTCTAACCATCTCAAACCAGTTACTGGGTAATACGATATCCCTTTGCAAGACTGGTTGTCAGACTTTCGGGCTTCTGACGACCCGTAATGACTGTCAAAGATCCACGAATGACAACCGGGACCAAGGCTTAACGTGCTTTCCGAGGCACGGAGGAGTCTCGGTATGTAAAGATGGTTACCCATTCACGGACCAACCACGGCAAGCGTAGCTTAACCGACCCGTGCGGCTGTTATTACTTAGCAACGTGCTCCTATTTTGCATAAATATGGTACATAAAAGGTCTTACATTATACTTACCTCGTCGCGCGCTAATTAGCAGACACAATAGAAATTTTATTCTTATTTGCACACATGGTGTGCAATCGACATTTTAAGAGTTACTCTTAAAATGTAGTTCCATATTATAGTTCCATATATTTTGCTTACTTATTTCAGCATGCAAAAGATACGTTATCATAACCTGCGTACTTAGACAAAGTTGTTTGTTTGTTTGTAAAGCTTTCACGCTGAAACTGCTAAACGACTTTGGGGCACACGGGTAGACCATGACCTGGAAAAAGACAAAGACTACTTTTTATCGACATACCACGCGGGCGAAGCCTAGGGCGGAAGCTAGTACGTAATACAAATAAAAACAAAAAGACTTCAAATAATACCACTGAGATAATGTGATCAAAAATACTTTAATATTTATAATAGCACTTCGCCTGCGACTTCGTCCGCGCAAATCTCAACAGCAGTGGGTCCAATATCCTATCCTTCAAGCTGAAACTATACATATTCAAAAAATATTATTGAAATCGGTTGGGTGGTTTCTGAGTTTAGCGTGTTTGAACATAATGACACGTTATTCATAAATGTATTGAAAATTATTCATGTTTAATTTCCGTTATTCAATAATCTTATGGCAATTTTTATTGTTTCGCGAACTGTTTCCCGCGCCCTCGTCTGTGTATTATGTATTTCATATTTTTTTAATACAAATATCTTGAATAAAAACTAGCCTATGTCCTTCTCCAGGTCCCAAGCTTCTTCATGCTATCTATATGTCGCAGAACTACTAAACAGTATCAAAGCAGTGTTTACCTAAGGACATATTGCATGCGTGGACTCTGTCAGTTTACTCATAAACTTTTGTAATGACATTTATTACCTCTCTCCTTTCAGTTTATGTATGCCTAGTACTTTATTGCTAACAACTCCCACGTAAGTGAAGTAGTAATCGCTGTTAGCTATCGTTGTTACGCTAATTGGTTCTTTGAAACGTCTGTGAAAGCACTACTTGGAAACGCATCTTAAAGATCGAAGGATGTGTCCTACTATCCTACATGTTTGAATGTTTGTTACTCTTCTATCACGCCAAAACGGCTGAGCGGATTTGGATGAAATTTGGCACACAGATAGTTTATAACCCGGATAAGATACTTTTTATCCCGGTAGTACGTTCCCGTGGGATGATTTCCAGCCTCCACGTGGGCGAAGCTGCGAGAAAAAGCTAGTACTTAGACCAAATAAGAAAAAAATCTCCAAAAATCTTCGGAATAATGAAACAAAAATATAGTTTATAGTCAAACATCTGCATTAAAAATTAATTCAAATGTCATTTATTCTTCTCTATTGTCATCGACCAAACAAAACTTGAATTCAAAATAGTTCGCGTGCTATAAGGGCATCATAAATCTAAACAACGTGCTGCATTTGAATTTCATCACAGAAACAAAACGTGGCATAAAGGAACTACAAAAATGTGGACACTTTTATGTGACAGTCACTCTGTTTTCTGTGACGTAGTATTTATATACCTAAAATAGTTACAAAGTCAGGTCGTATTAATTTCTATGTGTAACCACAGTTTCTAAAACACAAACGTCTATTTTGCTCTGTGCAACCCTGGTAGGAGATGGTCAGTTTAGTGTACTATCTATTATGATCTTTATTGTCCAGAAAATAAACTTCTTGTCAACCAAACTCAAACCATTTATTTCAATTAAACCAATTATATGCTTTTTTGAATTGTCAAGGGGCCGGTCACTCACAAAGACGAAGCTAGTTACCCATAATGTCCAATCCAAAGCGTAGTAGGTTCCTATGGAGAAGAACGGGCAAGAAATTCTCTTATAAAATATTGTAAAATAAAAGAAATGATAACAGCACTATAAACCTCGTATTTACCTGCATTTATTTGAATTCGTTAGGCATCTTTTTGAGTTTCTTGCTAAGAGAGCGTTTCTTGAAACTAGAGCATGGCACGGTTGGGGCTTCACTCATTTCTTTGACATTATACATATTTATGTATCATCTTAAGTGTATTACGATACTGTTTCCAACGAAAACTGTAATATTATTAAATTCTGAGTAACATTTTCAAGTGTTTAGTGGAAAATTATAATTATAAACTAGCTTTTGCCCGCGGCTTCGCCCGCGTAGATTTTGTAAAATATCCCACGGGAAGATACTACCAGGATTAAAAGTACCTTTGTGCAGCGGTGTATTGGGTGGTGTGTGGACTGGTAGCGTAGTCCAGGAAGAATAATAAAACGGCGGACAAGTTTTTCACGTCTGTATTGGACCAGTGACACAGTTGGAAGGGGCGTGTTGCCACAGATAACATTACAATTTACATTTGAACGTTGGTGTTGCAATAGTAGTTGCTAAAATACCCAACAACCCTATAGCACCCTGGTAAACACTGTCTTCTCGCACTGCTTATACATATAACATCCGAGGAGCGGCGCGCGGATTGATATATGATTGCTGGAGGATAAAAAATCCTAAAACCTAACAATAGTAACGGAAAATTTAACGGAACGGAAAATTATCAACTTGCATGACAAATTTTAAGGCAACTTTAAAGCAAAAATTGATAGTTTTTTAGTTCTAGTGTTTCCTTAGGTTCGTAGTCTCTTCCAAAAGGTAAACTATGTCCCAGGTATGCGTACCTAATGATCTGCCACCAATTGTCACAGTTGCTAGCACTCTGCTGGTGATGTTGGTCATCACCACCTGCCACCTTTAGAGAGGAATTATATAGATCTTGCAGCATTGAATAGAGATTATGCATTTGATGGCTAACAAGTATCAAATGATCAGCGAATCGTAGATGTGATAAGTAGACCCGTTGATGTTTACCCCAATTTTGTCCCAATCAAGCTTCTAAGACTGTAGTAAATAACTTGGGTGAAATGCTGTCCCCTTGCCAAACACCTCTTTTGATTGGAATTGGGCCAGTTAAAAAATGGAACCGCACCTGCATAGTCGCCGGACCTGTACAGCTCCCAGAGGACATCCACATACCGTGCGACACATCTGACAGCGATCCGAAGAACTACTTATTGGGCCAAATGTATTTGGAAAAAAATAAACTTAAAACAACTTATCTATTGTGAAAGTTGGTTTAACTTGACGGTCATCATAAAATTATAAGCAAGGGAATCTGAAAATTCAGGCGAATCCGCCATAGATACCTACCACGATCGCATAAGTAACACAGAGGTGAATAAAATGTTTGTTGTCGAAGATTTCCATTCTCTATCTCGGAAAATCATAGAATCATCCAAATACATTTACAATATATGTTTTTAAATTGGCTTAGCGCAAATAACAACAAATTGCATAATGATAAGTGCAAGTCAAAATCCAACGAAAGCCTACCCTCAAAATTAGCAAAATTCAGGCTTGCCAGAACAAATATATTGCTTACTTAGACTACAACTTTCGGATATCGTAAAATGTAGCCTTATTTCGCTTTTTTCTAAAGCAAAATCGCTATCATGCATGAGTATTTTTCCTAAGATTGTAGGTACGTATAGCCACAGAATAAAAAGCTTCAGTAGTTTATATGGGAAGTAACCTTGAATTAATTACCTACGGCCACTCAGCAGATAAAAACGTGTCTCTCCGTGCGTAACTGCCGCGCGCTCAAACTGTTGCGTACTGGTCAATACCAGTACGCAACCCCAGAAATCTCAAAAAAAAATTGAAATCTCAGTCAATACTGAGATTTCAAAGCGCGCCGATTCGGCCGTTTTCTATGAAGATAAACTACTGTATCATTATTATACTGTGAATATGAGATACGAGTGTCAAGCTATCTAGGATGAAACGGTTCACATCAGAAATATATCGGATTCCGGTAGCGAACACAAATTGTATCCTGTTTTATCGTATCACGCGAGCCGACGTGCGTTATTGGCTAGGCTCACATCTACTTGGTTTATGATATCCTGGTATCTCTATCCAAATTATTAACAGAAAACGACCTATGTGTCAGTTTTATAAAACTAAAAATAGGAAAATTAAGCCAGATTTTCAATAATAATCGTACTTAAATAATACATCCCATGCCGATTTCAGCTACGGTGTCCCGTTTGTTTCTTATGACTACATTATGTTACGAGCGTAGAAATATAAA
Source organism: Cosmia pyralina (assembly GCA_946251885.1). Taxonomy (NCBI): domain Eukaryota; kingdom Metazoa; phylum Arthropoda; class Insecta; order Lepidoptera; family Noctuidae; genus Cosmia; species Cosmia pyralina. Next base: position 20,240,500 of record OX276361.1, on the reverse strand, counting down.
AAACAGGTTACGAGCATGTGCTCTGGTGTAGCTAATGTATCCTATCTTCGTAGTATAGGTACTGTGAGGGCTCGAACCTCACAGTAGGAGATTTACTATACTAATAATGAAACGAGAGGGACTCTAGTTAAATGGGGCTGATGCCCTCTGTATTTTAAGCTTCAGATAAATTATAAATCACACTCTTAACTAAATTGGTTCTACACGGAGCCCTACCAGAATCTATCTGTCATCTTATTTTTTTCTAGAATACATTCCATATTTGAATGATTGAATGTCAGCCAGTATAATATTGTCGAGGCTTGATCAAAGCATCAAACCTCTACAGTACCTACGTGCACAGTGCGGACACCGTTATGGAAATGGTATTGTATGTTACTTAAGAGGGCTGTCGCATTTTGTCACCTATCTCGCTCACACGGAAACAAATTTCCAAGAATGTTAAATGAAAAGATGCTTTTTTTGAAAAATGTTTGACGACACGGTTGGCGCAGTGGTTGAGCGATTGACTGCTGCGCAGCATGTCGCGGGTTCGATTCCCGCACGGAACAAATATTTGTACGACCTACAAGTATTTGTTCCGAGTCTGGGTGTTTTTCTATCTATAATATGTATGTATTTACAAAAAAAAAAAAATGTATATAAGTAGTTTATCAGCCATCTCGTTACCATAACACAAGCATTAGGTTGCTTAGCTTGGGGCTAGAGGGCGTTGTGTGATATGTCCAAACATATTTAAAAAAAAAAAAAAAAAAAAAAATCCTGCATCGCGCAAGCAGAGTTACCGCGCGACTGGCAGATACTAATATAAAACATCCCAACATCAATCGTCGGGCAGTACACAACACCCGTCTGGTCGGCGGATCCTCCCTTTTCCTGTTCCTCGTACCTCTATATAAGTATAGAATTATCCTTCTGTATTTTTTTCAAAATTTTAGGCTCAATCGGAGATAAGGGGCGGAATGGTAAATTTTTCAAATATTTTCTTAAATAAATTATACTTGAAAAAAAATATACTTGAGACCCTCACAGTAAGCCCTTTCATTTGATATGTCACACGGTATACTGTGCAATACTTTTTATATTTTTCTTATTTGTTTCCCAAAAGTGACCCCATATTCAAAATTAATTTATTTACCTAAACCACGTCCATATGTTTGGGTCTCAGAAATTGATATGTACCAAATTTCAACTTAATCGGTCCATTAGATTCGGAGCAAATTGGCTGTGACAGACGAACGGACAGACATACGAGTGATCTTATAAGGCAGGGGTGTCAAACTGGATTCTCTATAGGGCCTTTTACAAAATTAAGTTCATACATGTCAAAATATTTTTTTTCCAAAAAGATTATTGAAAACAAAACATACGGCCCGCGACAAGATCTAAAGATTTTTTACTTACTTACGCCCGAAATTAATAATGTTGGTATCTCAATATAGATCCTAATCTTGATCCTGAAATAGTCTAAAGTGGCTCAATGACTAGATTCTAATATTGTTAAGTAGTAGACAATTTTGGGATCAAGATTAGGATCGAGATTGAGGTACCTACATTATTAATTTCGGAAGTAAGTAAGTAAAAATCTTTAGATCTTGTCGCGGGCCACGGGCCGCTTGATAAGGATTCGCGGGCCGGCCGTTGTTTGACATGACTGCTATGGGTTCCATTTTTCATTCGGAGATACAGAAGTCTAACAAAGGAATATTGGATTTATTCGCAACGACATTCGCAACAGCATTTCGGATTCATCAATTGATGGATTTCGGATTTCCGGGTAAGATGGAAATACGGATGCAATATTTAAATTCCTTAATAAATAGTTTTAAACTATATTAAATATTTCGTCGAAAACAATTTAGAATATTGAAATGGCACGAATTTATTGCCCTTGTTCAGATTCGAAGAAGGCATTTTAAATAACAATCAATTGCCAGCTGTACCCGTAAAGATTTATTTAAACCTAATGAAACTTGTGGAATAATTAAACTTTTTTTTAAACAGGCCGAAAATTTTACAAAGAAAAACAGAGTACGTTCTTCTTTTAAGTTTGTTTCAAAACTTTGTTATAACTAAAATTTGAATAAAATAATGAAGTTGAATATCCATTTACCTACTAGCTGAAATGGACTTCATGACTACCGACTGCTAATGCTATCATGATAAATCTTGTTAAATTATTTTTCAATACAATTCCTCGAAAACTGGTTCATATTGCACTACGATTAGGTTGACAATACAATGTATTTCACACGCGTGCGATTTTTCATTTTCAACACGTGTGCGGGAATAAAAATTGCCACAGATAACCTATACCTATTCTTAATCCAAATTGGTTCAATGCCTCTATTCACACCGTCTCCATTCGGAGGTGAATATTTTTTTTAAATCTCGGTAAAGAGATATGCGTCTTTACGGCGTTAATATTTTTGGAATATTTTATATATATGAATATGTTTATAAAAAAAAAACGTTTATGAACAAATATAAACATAACCTAAAAATAACAAAATTATATACTAACACAACTAAAACTATTAAAAAACTAAAATATGGCGTCGAAAAATTCCTCCGCATCGCTGTCGACTGGTAAAGTATCCAAGAGACTGGCGGCATTGCCACGTTGTATGGCAATGCTAAGCCGCTGGCCAAGGTAAAAGCCAGCCCTTGGGTCACGGGAAGTGTCAACCAGTCGTTTGGAGATTTCGTTGAACAAACTATGAGCACTCGGACCCCACGGCCCAAGGGAATCAACCCCAAACGGCTCGAAAATATAATTACCGATAAGGTTATTATACTTCCGCCGCTTGAGGTTTTCCGCAGCGGCAGCAGCAGTGCCAGCACAGCACGCAGAGCCAGGAAGATGGGATGGCGCAAGAGTATCGACACACGTTGCGTCCCACACTAAAGGCCTTCCCAACTTCCATGGAAATAAAGACATGCCGTCCGGTCTCTTGCCATCGTCGCGTGCCAAGCCATTGGGTTCTAATACAGCTGGAACGCCGACGGTGACAAGGGCTCGTCGGATGATGTCATTGATGTTCGCGTGCCGTGCTAAGCGACCCGCACTTCGACTGCAAGACAGGCCGTGGTGTCCGAGGCTGTTGACAACTGAACAAATTAACATTTATTTGTGTTCTAAACTCAAAAATATTTGAATTTTCTATTTTTCATATTAGGCTGTTTATCGGCTTTATACCTTTGCTTCTCCTTCAACCTGGCGAAAGCAAAGCGCGGAAAAAAAAGAAAATTTAAGTCATAGTTTCCTAATAATTCATGACAAAAACATTTTTCGTTATTTTATTTTATTTCTTCAAAAGTGTATTGAAAAAAGTCGTTTGATATACGTGGACACTTATTATTGCAGTTCTCGGCTCAAAAACAACCTCGCCTACGGCTCCGGTGTTAATTCCGCCTCGAATGCAATAACAAAAATTCTCCACTTGTATCAAAATGTACTTACTATACTTTTTGGTAGAATTCCGTATTTATCCTCCTATTGACAGCCACACCCGTAAGGCATTTTCGCAATTCTCGAAACAAAGAAATCTCTAAACTTAAAACCTACGTTTTGCTGAGTTTCCACCAATATATATTAAAACATTTATGAGATAGACACGAGATATTTTATATTTCCACAAGACTCGCGACATTTCATGTCTCTGAAATCTTACACGTGATGAAAGTTCGGGAAACAACTTTAGGGAAAATAAAAGTGCGTCGAAGCAATGTTTGGCTAGAGATAAGAAGACCTACCTACTCATGTTCTCCTGGTACTTCGGACCTCCTGAGTTTTATTTAGATTACTTTTCTGTTACGAGGCGACGGACGGTGCGCCAATGAATTACCAAGTTTCGAACTTTCAAGCTATCGTTGAATGGATGGATTTTCTTTGGTGCCACGAAGTATCTAGTGGTTACGGTTATCTTGAGCCTAAATCGGTTGTAAGTCTTGATCGGCTACATCTTAGATTTTTATGTTATCCTAGTAGTACCTTACTTCCTACCAAACGGATGACATACCCTTTCTGAATTATATCTTTCTGAATCATTTCATTCGTTGACACAAACAAAGTGGTTTTGTTACACTTCTTTTTCTTTTTATTGCAGAGGGGAATAAAATAATACTTTCTTTTATTTTTCCTAGTTTCATATCCAGAAAGCATTTTGATTTATGCCAATCACTCACCCTAAATACAAAATATCACCACTTTCAAAATCCCGTACCAGATCACCAAGTCTGCAATACGAAGAACAAGCTAAGGGTGCTTACATAAAGAAGCGGGTTTCAGGTAAAGACAACTCGGTACCGATCGTTGCGGGTGAAATAGTCCCGGGTAAACTTATGCGCTCACCCAAATGACAAATCTGAAATACAATATACAAACTATATATACAGGGTGACTGATACTCAAACACATGATTGTGCTCATGATAAAAAACAACTTTTGATAAGGAACCAAACCTGGAATCGCGAAAAAATCTGCTGCCCCATTCATGTTCGCATAACTCGGCAAAATGTAGGGAGCAGCTGATTTTTTTTTCGCGATTTCAGGGTTTGGTCCCATAGTAAAAGTTGTTTGTTATCATGAGCACAATCATGTGTTTAAGTATCGGTCACAAGTCACCCTATGTACAATTGCGTATACAAGTACATACTCGTATGTATAGGGCCAGTTAAAACATGTAACCATTTCTTTGATCTGTACCCATCGGAAGTCGGGCCCGAAAACCCACTTTGTTATGCAGGCACCCTAATGCCTAAGCTCAGACCAAATAAAAAACCAACACATAGCACTGCGAACAATACAGTGAAGCATGCGCATCGCATGACCGCGAGTCGGCAAACGTAAGGTAGGACGCCCTCGGGCTAGGTGCAGCGTCGATTTTCGCAGGGTGGCTGGTAGCAGCTGGATGAGAGGTGCCGAAAATTGAGTTGAAAGGCGTCCAATAGGAGAGGTCTATGTAAGTCCAGCAGTGGACTGCTGTATGCATCAAGCTAGGATCATCATAATCAGCCGAAGATGATGATCCTAGCTTTGAAAAACTCGTCTCGTTGTATCTCGGGCTTAAGACACGAAGCAGTGCATCCAAGCGCGTGATTCAATCCGACAGTCGTATTGCGGTTGTCAGACAATCCGTCGTGCCGACGGCTGCGGTATGGCTGAGCCGACTAACCACTGCTGCACCGACTTAGTTGCAGCTTATAGTGGTTGCAGCAGCCAGGAATTTACCGGTCGTAAGTCTTTGCAGTTGAGTCGATGTTTGCCTGTTTGCAGGCCAGCTAAAGGTAGCCTAATTTTCTCGGTTTGCTGTACATCCTTTTCAAAGATTCCAGATGTATCTCTTTTGAATGTATACAATTCGGTAGGTACTTACGTTTAACTAGGGGTGAATAATGACAACACAGTTGTGTTCTTGGAATCTAAAGTGTTTGAATTTTAGTGATTTGATTTTGAAGAAGGCCGCAGTGGAACCGGTCGAAGTGGCGATGCTTGGGGGAGGCCGAGGCTTTGGACGTCTTTCGACTGAAATGATGATGATGATCACTTGATTTTCATGAAGTAACCTGAAACTTGTAACACCTCTTTGGTTTCAGTTTCATATGATTTGCACAATTAGCCGATTTTTATGTCATGAAGTTTGCCTTTGAAGGATCTCGTGGCTAAGTAATATCAGCCGCACGGGTCGATCCATCAGGTTAAGCTATGCTTGCCGGGGTTGGTTCTTGGATGAGTGACCATCTTTACATACCGAGACTCCTCCGTGCCTCGGAAAGCACGTTAAGCCGTTGGTCCCGGCTGTCATTCGTGGATCTTTGACAGTCGTTACGGGTCGTCAGAAGCCCGAAAGTCTGACAAGGTCTTACCAAGGGTATCGTATTACCCAGTCACTGGGTTGTGGAGTTCAGATAGGCAATCGCTCCATGTATAATGCTGGTATTCAGCTGCATCCGGTTAGATTGGAAACCGACCCCAACATAGTTGGGAAAAGGCTAGGCAGATTGATTGAAGTTTGCCTTTCCACAGTGAAACAATTTGCTCTACTGTACACTTTCCTATCTAACCTACTTGCTTCCCAATCTATCCCCCCACTCTTGGGTCATAAAGGGGCTTAATTAAACCCGAACTACCTCGGGAGAAAATGTCCCGTACTAAATCAGACACTGATATAAAAATTAAGAATGTTTTTTTCTCTCGACCAATGATTTGTCTACGTATTGACTATAATAATTATGTTATAAAGATGTCTCTGGTTTGGAAAATGTTGTCCTTAAATTGGTCTTCTCTTGTTATAAAAGACACAGGAGACGTGGTCATAGATAATGGCTGCTCAATACATTTCGTCTCTTCGTAAAGATTTTTCTGCTGAATTGCTTGCTTTCATTTTAGAGAAAAGAATGTTCGAAACTATTAGAAAGATTATTATGTTGTTTCTCTTGTCATAACTCTTGTCATAGTCGTAGTGTTCCTGACGTTTATTTTTGTGATAAGACCTTTTTTCTATTTATTTACTTTAATTATATGTTTCTGTATGATTTTGACAGATGTTGTCAAATTGAAAAAATAACAACTGAATACATAGGTCTTTATATACATAAACTCACGCCTTCTCCCATGGGGGTAGCCAGAAACTACAGAACGCCACGCCGCGCCGTCCTGCTACGATCCTTAGACATACTCCTGAATCAATCTGCCTATAGCCTTTTCCCAACTAACTGGATGCAGCTGAATACCAGTATTTTACATGGAACGACTGCTTATCTGACCTCCACAACCCAGTAACTGGGTAATATGATACCCCTTGGTAAGACTGGTTGTCAGACTTTCGGGCTTCTGACGACCCGTAACGACTGTCAAAGATTTACGAATGACAGCCGGGACCAAAGGCATAACGTGCTTTCCGAGGAGTCTTGGTATAGATGGTCACCCATCCACGGACCAACCCCGGCAAGCGTAGCTTAACCTGATGGATCAACTCGTGCAGCTGTTATTACTTAGCCACGAGCCCCTCTTTCTCTCAACACATACTCCTGATTAACGCTGGAAAAATAGCATTATAATTTTTGCTCACAGAATTTACCGTTTTTATTACTAGGTATTTTATAAAATACTAACTGACCTCTAGAACATGAAGACTTATTATGCTAGGTATTCATACCTAGGTATTCTATTTTATCTGTTTTTAATCCTGAGTATAGATTTTGGTAGGTGAAGCATTCACTCGAGATTCACGATTGTTCCAGAATACGGGTCTTTTTGTGACAAATATTTTTACAGTACAAAAAACTTTTTTACAAAAAAAATACAACCGACTTCCAAAATCAACACTACAAAGTGAAAAATAACTTTAATTTCGGAAGTCGGTGTCTAGTTAAATGTATTTTCGTTTTTTGCCACCGACTTCCGAAATTAAAGTTATTTTTCACTTTGTAGTATTGATTTTGGAAGTCGGTTGTATTTTTTTGTAAAAAAGTTTATATTTTTCACTTTTTAGTTGTGGTACCTACCCCACACAAATTCTAATACCACTACCTGCAAAACAAACTAAAACATCATCCATATAAAAGTGGGGAAAAAATACGTATTATTGAAGCTAACTCAAAAACTACCAATGCAAAGTTAATCAATTTTATATGGTACCAACTGTGATGTATACTCTCTCGAATAAAACAAAAAAAAAATCCTAATCGGTCTAGCCATCTTCGAGTAATCGGGGAACATACATAAAAAAAAAGGTTCCGACGAATTGAGAACCTCCTCCTTTTTGAAGTCGGTTAAAAATGAGAAAAGTACGCTTTCTAATACTCCAAAAATCCCAAAAGGAGTAGGTAATGCCAATTTATACTTATACATAAAACTACAAAAGCAATATCTTGGTATTCGCGCCGTTTCGCCTTTTTATTTCCTCAGCCCATATTTTTTCTCTCGCGATTAGAATTTGTTTCGCAAGAGTTCTTTTCGGGGTCACACCTTTTCGGTTTTTATATATGGAATTATGCTGTCATGTTTTTACTTGGTTGGTTAATTTTTGATGTTATGCAGCCAGTGAAGTTATTTATAGTACTGTATGAAGCAGAACCATAATTGCTTTTTTTCATAAGGACCAAAAGAATAAATCTACATATTTTCTGCCTGTTTATTTTAAGAACATACCCCATTGATATATTAGAGGAAGATATGTTACGCGCTAACATCGCAATCACTAAACCTGGACTCGGCGCACGACTACATGCGCTGAAACTCACACATCTGTGATCACAGTCGCAAACCTACAGATACCGATAGACAACGACAGAGATAGGAGCCAGCACTGTCGTGCAAGCGAAATCGCGCTAGCCGCTGAATGTTGGCGGAATGTTTCCGATTATGAATGACATTGCATGTCTATCTCGCTCTCACAAACATAGCGAAGCAAACATCAAATCAAACTTCACACTAATATTATAAAGGCGAAAGTTTGTGAGTGTGTGTGTGTGTTTGTAAGTTTCTTTCTTCTTCACGGTCAAACGGCTAGACCGATTCAGATGAAATTTGGTATGTAGATAGCTTATACACTGGATTAACACTTAGGCTACTATTTATCTCGGTCTACGCGGGTGAAACTGCGGGGAGCAGCTAGTATTATTATAATTTTCAACAAATTAACATTTTTGGCTGTACTTACGAGTAAAAAGTAATCCCGTTGAACTTGTTTTTGTTTTTGAACTATTTGTGCACATTTTGAAAACACAGGAAGGCATTGTTGCTACTTATTTAGATGTTTACGGTAATTTTATTTATCGTACTACACACGTGTTACACAAACGCCAGTTTGATTGTGACTAAGGTCAATTGTGTCCGCGAGCATAATTTATGCGGTCCACGTTGAGGAGCGCGAACCATATCTTCCTAACTTATACATCAATGACATACACAGTTTTATTGACAATTATTTACCTACCTGTATATGAACTGTTTTCCCAATATTTTTTTAATCATCATCATAATTGCGTCGACCAAAACATGAATGTGCGGCTTTCAGCTGTTTGCAATTTCCAATAATTACCTACATGAAATTAATAATATTATGCAGATAAAAACAATAAGTATTTAACATCGACTGTGATTGTGAACGCGTCACAGTGTAGTCATAAACAGCGTAACCAATGTTGTTTTACAACCCTATATAATTCACCGTTCGTTTTCATAAACCACAGTGTAAAGAGAACAGAGGATTAATAATATGTATTAGGTCTTTACCTATGAAATTGCCGTTCTGCAGTACTGGCCATTTCAAATCAAAATAATTTTTGTTTGGCTAAGAATTCTAATTTCAAATTAATTTTATTATAAAAACATGGATTTTTTTTTCCAAAAGTAGTCATTTGTTTATTGATTAGTGTTACATTTTTATCGCATTTAAATCTTTTTCGTCATCATGGATACGTTAAAAATTCGAGTAATTATGGAATATGAGTACCGTCGTGGCAGCAACGCGGCACAAGCGGCACGCAACATCAACGACGTTTACGGAGCTAACACTACAAACCAACGCACCACTTGTTATTGGTTTGCTCGCTTCCGTTCTGGAAATTTCGACCTGAAAAATGAACCTCGCGGTCGTCCGAAGACTTTGGTCGACAATGACGAATTAAAGGCGATTGTGGAAGCTGAAGATACACAATCTACGGCTGAATTAGCAGCAGCTTTCGACGTTAGCGTCAAAACAATATTGGTCCATTTGCGTCAAATTGGCAAGGTAAAAAAGCTTGACAAATGGGTGCCCCACGAACTCAATGATCGCCAGCGCGAAGTACGTGTCGAGACGTGCCTTGCACTGCTCAACAGACACACAAATGAAGGAATTTTGAACCGCATTGTTACCTGCGATGAAAAATGGATTCTGTTTGATAACCGCAAGCGCTCAGCAAGTTGGTTGGATCCTGGTTCAGCACCTAAACAATGCCCTAAACGAAAACTTACCCCTAGAAAAGTGATGGTCACTGTTTGGTGGTCTAGCGCCGGTGTGATTCATCACAGCTTCTTACCAAACGGGGTGAGCATTACTTCAGATGTGTACTATGAAGAACTGAACACAATGATGGAGAAGCTGGCACATCTCCAACCAGCATTGGTCAATCGCTCGTCTCCGCTGCTCATGCACGACAACGCGCGACCTCATACTGCACAGCAGACGGTCTCCAAGTTGCAAGAACTGGGGTTGGAAGCTCTCCGTCATCCGCCTTACTCACCAGACCTTGCGCCTACAGACTACTACTTTTTCCAGAATTTGGATAACTTCTTGGCGGGAAAAAAATTCAATACCCGAGAGGCAGTACAAAATGCCTTTGAAGAATTTGTTGCCTCCCGTCCAGCTGATTTCTTTAAGAAGGGCATCAATAAACTGCCACTGCGTTGGCAAAGATGCATTGATTGCATGGGTGATTATTTGGTTCATTCGTGAAGTCGATGGAGGGTGTCACGGTACAATTCGCTCCAAGCTTTTTATTTTACTAATTGTTTGTAGACGCTTAAACTCTCATCAGTGATTAGAAATACAAAGTTGAAGTTTTCAGTGTACCATTACATTGTGATCCAATTTGGTGAAGTGTATAATTGCTGCAGAATTCGTAAATAACATATGCATTAAGTTACAAACTACCGGCGTTATCAATAAGTGAGAAGTGATTCAGCGTAACGCGTAAGCGACGATATATGCACGGCGCTTACGACCTTCTTCTCGCGACCGAGCACAAGCTAAGTCAAGAATACCTACGTTATAATTTCTTATTCGTCTGTTAACGTTGCCACATAAGGTAACAACACAACACAACACTATAATGACAGATTCTGTTATGTCGCCGAGTCCTGGAATGTTATGGGGATGTTGTGACCGAACGGCTGACAACGAAAAATATGCTAAATGCGTAATATGTCTTAAGGCGTATCATTATACATGTCTTTCCGTAGCTGATGACTACAAGGTACCTGCTAAGTGGCGTTGTACCGAGTGCCTAAATTCGGGCCTGAAACTTAGCAAATCCGATAATACGCCGTTGCGTAATGTCACAACTTCCAGAGGCAATAGGAGGCAAGTCATTGAATCTCCATCTCCGCCTCAGACACCTGTTGATATCTCGTTAGCACCCGACGCTATGCGTCAACTTATTCAGGAAGCTGTTAAAAAGGAACAGGCAGAGATGCTAACTAAGATTATAGAAAATATGAAATTCACTTTGAATCAGCAATTGCAACCAATAAAAGATCAAATGGAGAATATGGAAAAATCTATGGCATTTATGAACCTTCAGTATGAAGATCTTTTAAAAGAGTACACAGCGTCCAAGGAGAGTATGAAGGATCTGCAAAGGGAAAATTCTGAGATGAAGGTGTGTATTAACGATTTGACTTCACGCATAAATCAACTGGAACAGCAATCCCGTGCAAACAATGTGGAAATTCAGTGCCTGCCGGAAAAGAAGCAAGAAAATTTGATAGAGATTGTGTCACAACTATCTAAAGTAGTAGGGAGCGGTATTCAAGACAATGATATTAAACATTGCACAAGAGTCGCAAAACAAAATGCCAGCAATTCCCGCCCGCGCGCTGTGGTAGTTCAACTTGCTTCCCCCCGTAATCGTGACCAATTCCTTGCAGCTACTATAAAATTTAACAAATCGAATCCAGACAACAAATTGAATACAACACACTTGGGATACTCAGGACCTAAATCCCCGATATATATTACAGAACATCTGTCCACCACCAATAAGGCACTCCATGCTGCCGCTAGAATCAAAGCCAAGGAGATCGGATATCAGTTTGTCTGGGTACGAGGTGGTCGGATATTCATGCGGAAGGTACAGGAATCGGAACAAATTCTGGTTAGGAGTAAGGATACATTGAATAAGCTGGTTTAATTTTGTTTCACCTTATGGTTCTCTTTTTTCCTTCTTTTTTTCTGGTTTTTGGCAATGTAACAGTAAGTAAAATTCACTATCATTCTCGGATTTAAGGATATATTACCAAAACAGTAGAGGCTTACGCACTAAATGTCATAATTTTTATCGTCAGGTTTCATGCGAAAACTACGATATAATAATATTAACCGAGACATGGTTAAATGACTCTGTAATGAGCTCGGAGCTATTTGACGATAGATATGTAGTCTATAGGCGAGATAGGGATAACAGGAAAAAAGATGGTGGTGGTGTTCTGATTGCTGTTCTAAAGGGAATAAATTCAAAGCGCGTGACTGATTGGGAAAGCAATTGTGAGGATTTGTGGGTTATCATAGACATCTCGATTACAAAATCTGTTCGTCAACTAGCTCTCTGCGCAGTTTATTTGCCACCGCCTGTACTTCGTTCAACTCTAGAACACTTTTTGGACTCTTGTAATACCATATTTGAACAGTCTGGTTTGAAGTCATGTATAGTTGGTGACTTTAACTTAAGTAATATTAATTGGAGCCTGGTAAGTGAGTTGGATAGTGGTTATGTGGCTCCAGGTATTGGTCACTTGTTAACTGATTTTAGTTATATAAACAAATTATTTCAACTTAACAATATAGCAAATAAGTCAGGACGCGTATTGGACCTTGCGTTGACTAACTTGAATTCTGGTGTCGTATGTCCTGCTCTAAGTCCCCTAAGTATAATTGACCCTTTGCATCCCCCAATCGAAATTAATTTGAAATCGTACAAAGACTCAAGACTTCCTTATAATAGTAATAAAAGACTAAATTTTTACAAACTAGATTATGATATTATTTGTAAACAATTTAATGAGATCGATTGGAAACTTTTATTTGATGGCACTTACGATGTGAACGAAATGCTCAGTATATTCTACGGTAAAATTAATAATATTATAGAAATGCAGGATCCCTCTACCACACGAAAACATAAGACATACCCGCCTTGGTTCGATAAAAACTTAATAAGAACTTTGAGAGAAAAGGAAAAGATACGCCGGCGATACAAAACCTACAAAAACCCTATGGACGAGCTTGAATTGAAGCTGCTGAGTAAACGGTGTTCGGTTATGGCTGCCTCATGTTACAATAAATATGTTAGTGATCTAGAAACAGTAATAATCAAGGATCCGAAGCGATTTTGGGGTTATGTCAAGGACAAGCGAGGTGGCACCAGTTCTTATCCCTTAACAATGACTGACGGCATTGCATCGTCTTCGAATGGCATCAATATCTCAGAAATGTTCGCTACTCACTTCTCTTCCATGTACAGTCAACAAAATGTGACTCATCACTTACCTTCCTCGGAATACATGCAAGACATGTTGGCTTATAGTTTACCTTTGACAACACCCATGATTGAAAGTGATGCCTTGCTCAACAAATTGAAATCGCTGGATCGTCGAAAAGGTGCTGGGCCCGACGGAATCCCTCCTTTTTTTGTCGCCATGTGTGCTTTGCCTTTGGTAGCTCCCTTATTACAAATATTTAATCGATCACTTGCGTCCGGCATATTCCCAAATATTTGGAAGGTAGCAAAGGTGATTCCAATTCATAAATGCAGTGATCGTAGTTATGTGTATAACTATAGGCCAATTTCAATTTTATCTACCCTAGCCAAGGTCTTTGAATCCTTGATTTGTCCCTACATACAGTCTCATTTGAAACTTTACCTTAGTAATTCCCAGCATGGCTTTGTGAGGTCCAGATCTACATGCACAAACCTGGTGACCTTCATGGAGAACTTAACAAGCGCCATTGACTCTGGGAAACAAGTTGACGTGATATATACTGATTTTAGCAGGGCATTTGATCGCGTCCCCCATAATATACTTCTGCATAAATTAACTGCTTACGGCATCACTGGCTCCCTCCTTAGTTGGTTTAAATCCTATCTTGAAGGTCGTTCCTTCTTTGTTGCTATCAATGGCTACCAATCGAATACCTACAAGGTGACATCTGGCGTCCCACAGGGATCACATGTTGGCCCGGTTTTATATAACTTATTTAGTAATGATCTCGCCAATGAATTGAAATTCTCTGAGTGTTACATGTATGCTGACGATTTAAAATTTTGCAGAATAATTGAGTCAGACCTGGACATTGAGTTGCTACAGAGAGATATTGACATATTAGTAAAGTGGTGTGATGATAATGATATGAGCCTAAATATCAGTAAGTGCTACCAGGTGAAATTCACCAGAAAAACTAATTTAACTAGATCTGCTTATTGTATTAGTGGCAACTTAATTCAGGAAGTGGAACAGATAAGAGACTTGGGAGTTTTGTTCGATAGGCAGTTAACATTTGTACCCCACATAGAAAATGTAGTTAAAAAAGCCTCCAGAATGCTTGGGTTTGTCATAAGAAATATTACCTGTTTCCGTCGCTATAAGACTAAGATACTGCTTTATAATTGTTTGGTCCGCAGCTCTTTAGAATATTGCAGCACTGTATGGAGACCTCACTATGCCACTCACACACTAAGATTGGAAAGGGTTCAAAAACGATTTCTGTGGCATTTAGCATACTCTTCTGGAATAGCTAAAAAGAAACGATCGTATAAAGAGAGACTTTTGCATTTCAAGATGATATCCCTACAGAAGAGGAGAGATTTACTGGACTCGTCTTTTTTATTTAAAATTTTGAGACATAAAATTGACTGCCCCCAATTGTTGAGCTGGATCAAAATCCGTGTGCCCACGAAAAGCCCACGAGCTCCTATAACCCCCTTGTGTCCTCCTTTTCGCAGAACTGTCCTTGGTGCTAATTCTCCAATCCCCCGCCTATGTAAATTATTGAATAGCTGCAGTGATCTGGTCGATGTGCACTGTGACTCACTTAGTAGGTTCCGAAGTATTATGTACAAAAATTTGTAATTTCATTTTAGCGCTTATTTAATTTTAATTTTACCTAATTTTAATTTGTGTTTATTTTGATTTTAATTTTAGTGTTGATTTTTTAATTTATTTTTTAAGTTTAATAATGATTTTGTTTTTGATTTTGTCTATGATTCTGATTTTATTTTGATTTTTAATTTTGATTTTAATTGCAGTCCGATTTTAATTTGTAATTGTATCTTGATTTTAATTTTAACTTGTTTTTATGTAATCTTAATTTTGGCTTTATTTTGATTTTAATTTAGAATTTGGTCTCTAACATAATTTATGCTCGGTGTGTACCTAGGTGCCCATTATTTATCGTCATATAAGTAATGCATGTTGTGCTTACCTGTTAGAAGTTGGTACACTAGTCAATAATTATTTTGCATGTATCTCATATCTTTGTATCAGTGTATTCAATTGTTGGTGAGCCAAATAAATAAAATAAAAATAAAATAAAATTACTTCGATTAATACAAATAAAAAATGCATGAAAAAAATTCGTTTAAATTTTTTCATACAAAACGGCAATTTCATAGGTAAAGACCTATTATTTGCTGCTTTTTTTTTATAAATACTGCATGATCTTTTATATCGTTTTATGGAAAATATGAAACCATTTTCTGATGAAAAATGAATTAGCTTCACTATTCAAATACAATTGGAAACAAAATAAAATGTTTTCGATACAAAATGAACTTCTTTTCCTACTGTTCCTAGAAAATAAATATAAATATAAAAACTTATCCGCACTGGAATACCAATTAATGGTATTCCAGTGCGGATAGGATAAAGTTATTAGAACTTTGCAGGATAAGTTTCTCACTAATGAGCTCAGGAGCATATTATGAGAGTTTTCGTTTGGAACATACTAAATTAAAAACTGATTCAGCGTAATGACTAATTTTAAAAGAAAGCGAGAAAGCATTCTCTTCTTTTAAAAAAAACCTGCCAAGTGCGTGTCGGACCACGCACAATGAAGGGTTCTGTAGTTGGGATGAATTTATCCCAAGAACAAACTTAACACTGTAGTTGAAAAACATGGTCTCCTATACATTCCAACTGCAAATGTAAGTTGGTTGACAATTACTCGTAAACTTGGAAAGCCTACTTAGCTGTGATAGTTTTTCTTTTAACTTTGTTATATTTACTACTACCGTGAATTTTTTCACCCATCCAAAACTAACCGTTTAGCTGGAAGGGGACACACTTGACTCTAACAAAAATTAGCATTATAAAGCTTAATATTTCACAAACGGATCCCTAAATCGAAAAATTGTTTTAAAAAACCTACAATATTTTTGAAAGACCCATCTAACAACATCCCACAGTATGGGACAGACGAGAAAAAAAATATATCCACACTACGTGCACAGAAGGTACCCTAAAAATTTTTTTTCATAATTTTATTTTATCACTTTGTCGGCGTGATGAATATGTATATCCATGCCAAATTATAGCTTTCTAGTACTAAGAGTCTCTGAGCTAAGCTGCAGACGGACAGACGGACGGACGGACGGACATAGCGAAACTATAAGGATTCCTTGTTGACTACGGAACCCTAAAAAATAATGCCGCCGTACACCACCACAAACAACCAAATGCCACCGTACAATATTTTCTATAACGCCAAAAAAAACACGTTTCTTTTAAGGGGACCTTCTGTCATTTATTACTTTACTTTATTTTTATTATTTTTTGTTACAGCAGCCATAGTAGTACACACTCTAGGAAATTTTCAAGTGTCTATCTATTATGGTTCAAAAGATACAGCCCTGTGACAGACGGACGGACAGCGGAGCGTTAGTAATAGCGTCCCGTTGGCACCACCGTTGGACTATTTACTTACTGTATATTTTACACTGTGTAACAACATAATAGATATAACACTTGTCGGCCGAGATGGTTCGATTTTATTGAAAATGTTAATCAACTGTTTGATACAAAATGGCCTCTGGGCGATTCCGGGATGATTTTACGACGCCCATAAATAAGCCGATCTGTTTTTGTTAACAAGATAGGCTTAAAAAGTGTCTTGGCAATAGAAGTAGTGTCCATGAGTCTACTCTAGCTATTGTTGATTTATGAAGTAGTAAAAATGATTATGTGGATGTACTACTCGTAATGATACACCTCTGCCTTACTCTGGGGCGAATATAGGCTTGATATTATGTTATGCAAAATTATTATGTGTCCTCTGTAAAAATCAATCTGCCTAGCCTTTTCTCAACTTCCAGTCGAACCGGATGCAGCTGAATACCAGTATTTTACATGGAGCGACTGCCTATCTGACCTTCACAACCCATTAAATGGGTAATACGATACCCCCTTGGTAAGACTGGTTGTCAGACTTTCAGGCCTTTGACGACCCGTAACGACTGTCAATGATCCACGAATGATAGCCGGGACCAACGGCTTAACGTGGTTTCCGAGTCACGGAGGAGTCTCGGTATATAAATATGGTCACCCATCCACTGACCAACCCCGGCAAGCGTAGCTTAACCTGATGGATCGACCCGTGCGGCTGTTATTACTTAGCCACGAGCTCCTCTGTAAACATTTATGTCATTTATTTTAGGTTTATCAACGAATGGTACAGACAACAGCACATCAGGTTAATACTAAACTGTCAAATTTCTTCAAATGATTTTAATCCTTAAAATCTTGGTGGTTAAGTTCAAAATCGAATGAGAAAATTTGACAGTTTGTAGTAACTTGACCAGCTGGTGTGTGTACACGATAAAAAATCATGTTATTTAAAAAAATCACAACATGCACATTCAATATCATAGGCAGCCAAAGTTATCGACAAGATCCACTTTGATTTCTATATTTGCGGTGAAATAAGTGTCAGCACAGATAGAGTTAGTTTTTGTTAATGTAGCAGTAAAATCTTTGAAATAATCTATTTTAACCATAATATCGTCTGAAACCCTGGATTAGTCTACCTACCCTATTGTATCATGTATCCTTCTTTTGAAATAGAAAAATCCATGTATTCGTTTTTAGGGTTCCGTAAAAGGGTCTTGAACCCTTTTTCTCAGGAACGCGTGAAGGTATCAAGTTGAAATTATTTACCAGTACGTAGGTCTACGGCCCCTCGAAGCTCTAAAAGTATCAAGCATCTAAATCAACGTAATAAAAAAATACGGCCATTTATGCGACATATTTTGCAAATAAATCAAAACCTATAGGGTACTTCCCGTTGACTTAGAATCATGAAATTTGGCAAGAAGCCAGGTGTCACAGCACAAGTAAAGAAAAAAGTCCGAAAACCGTTAATTTGTAGTTTATTTATTTATTTATTTATTTAACCTTTTCGCACACAAAACGTACAAAGGCGGACTTAATGCCTTAGGCATTCTCTACCAGTCAACCAAGGGTGGTGAAGAGATTAGATAGAGTTTAATCACACTATTTTTTTTGTCATTACAAATTTACATTAAAAGCAGTTGGAGAATTGACCGTGAGATATATCGATGTATGGGAGAACATGTTTTGCAACTACAATGTTAAGTTTGTTTTTGGGATAAATACATCCCAACTACGGAACCTCGTGGTCTGAAACGCACTTGGCCGGTTGTTTTTCTATTTTTGTGTAACATTTATGTC
This sequence comes from Cosmia pyralina, assembly GCA_946251885.1. NCBI lineage: Eukaryota > Metazoa > Arthropoda > Insecta > Lepidoptera > Noctuidae > Cosmia > Cosmia pyralina. Next base: position 20,222,049 of record OX276361.1, on the reverse strand, counting down.
GCTACAGTGCCCTATGTTCTGTGTTATTGGGTTTTAAAGCCCTACGTTGTGTTAGGTACTAAAATCTTTTGCTGTTCAAGTATTTTTCTCAAAGATATTCATTTTAAGAAAATTGGTTCTGTATCTTGAAAGTTATAAAGATGAGACGTGACGTAGTCAGTTTATCTGGTTTTTAAAATGTAATATTTTGATACACAAGATACTTCGGGGGCCTTACGCTTTATAGTATAATTTGTTTTTTATTTATTTTTTTGTCTGACTATGGCAGAATCTGAGATACTAATAATTTGCAGATGATATTAAGATAGTGTAAGAATTAATAGAAATTTAAAAAAAAACAACCTCTAATTTTTTATGGTTACTTTATGTATCTTTGTGTTCGTAGCCAAAGGCCAAATAATTTTAATTTTCTATCTAATAATAAGCTTGCTTTAACTTTGAAAATATTTCATCGAGTAAATTAATTCGACGAAAACTATTGCAGAATTACAGCCCACACAATCCGCCTTACAAGAAACAAACATGAACCCATGATCAATAGTACAAACTCGTGTCTAAGGAACTCGCACCTGCCGATAATTGTCGCCATATACGGCTTCAACATAATCGTGTTACGTGTTACCACCAGACTGCGTCTACAAGCCTCTAATTACGACCATTCACCCAACGCAGCATGGGCCTGATAATCTGTTACACGGTGTTAGAGTTACTACAACCTCCTACGTAATATGTGCTCCTGGTGATTGAACGTGATTGCTGCACCCTAATTGCGTAACACACTGTCGATCGGAATCTGAATCATTTTGAAACAAATTGCTAATCCGTTGCTTCATATGTTCGAAAAATGTATCTGCTCGACAACGTAAATTACGCAATAAATGTTGTTGAACTGTCAAAATGAAACCAACTCCGATTGATAATGTGTTACGCAATTAGGGTGCAGGTCCTTGTTACGCTATTTGCAATTTGCAGGTGAAAGGAATGTTTGGGGACTTATTTTCAACAAAATATACTTATAATTTTATTGTATTTTATTGAAAAGAAGTTAGAAAGAAAGAGAAGAAAAAAAAATAAAGACCCGAGAAAATTAAGGGCCTATTTCACAATGTCCGAATAGCCACTACTTACCGAATAAATACAAAAAAACTCTTTTACAAAAAAATACAACCGACTTCCAAAAACAACACTACAAAGTGAAAAATAACTTTAATTTCGAAAGTCGGTGTCTAGTTAAATGTATTTTCGTTTTTTGCCACCAACTTCCGAAATTAAAGTTATTTTTCACTTTTTAGTTGTGTACCTAGCCCACACAAATTCTAATACCACCACCTGCAAAACAAACTAGACCATCATCCATACAAAAGTGAGGAAAAAATACGTATTATTGAAGCTAACTCAAAAACTACCAAAGCAAAGTTAATCAATTTTATATGGGACCAACTGTGATGTATATATACCCTCTCGAATAAAACAAAAAAAATCAAAATCGGTCCAAAAAAGTTTTTATTTTTCACTTTTTAGTTGTGGTACCTACCCCACACAAATTCTAATACCACCACCTGCAAAACAAACTAGACCATCATCCATACAAAAGTGAGGAAAAAATACGTATTATTGAAGCTAACTCAAAAACTACCAAAGCAAAGTTAATCAATTTTATATGGGACCAACTGTGATGTATATATACCCTCTCGAATAAAACAAAAAAAATCAAAATCGGTCCAGCCATCTTCGAGTAATCGGGGAACATACATAAAAAATAATAATAATAAAAAAAAAGGTTCCGACGAATTGAGAACCTCCTCCTTTTTGAAGTCGGTTAAAAATGGAACAGAATTAGTGTTTGAAATTATCAGATAAGTATGTTAAATAGGAACTTAATCGTAGGTGGTGAAATCCATTCTTGAATTTATTCGGTGAGTAGTGGGTATTCGGACATCATGAAATAGGCACAAGTTTTAACTGTAACAAGGGGCTGCAAGTACTGGAACCTCTTTTGTAATATACGGTCCTAGTAATTAAATGCATCGCCACACGTATTTGAACAATCTGTAAAAATAAGTCAAGAATCTGTTAAAGTTAAGTTAATATAAAACAACAGTTTAGTTTTATGACGGAGTTAAAATAAACCAAACTTTGTTCTATTTTATGATAAAATTGAAAAAGTTTAATAGGATTTGTAAAATTTGGAATTTTACGGGTAACCTCGTGACTTTGATACTGAAAGTAAATAGCTCCGATCCTACAGCCCGTGCCAAAGGACCATCTTCTTGAGAAAGGAGATCCTTTGAAATTATATTTTTTATAAGATTAGTTTCCAACTGCGTAGGTTATACACAGAAAAGTGAAGAGGTTGTCAAGTTATTTTTTTGCTCATGGAACTATGTCTTATACTAGCTATATACCTACATACAGGGTGACCGGAACATTGACGTCCAAAAATAAAATTTAGGTCCCTCGTATCGTGGGGTATCCGAATCACCCCCATGTATGTTCCGCGGCTTTTCATAGTTTTCGAGTTGTGAATTTTTTCTGATTTTTGAGAATTTTCGACCTGACCAATTTAAAGAAAAATCTAAAAAAAAAAGTAGAAGACTTAGTCGAGATTTTTTTTTTTGCAACTGAATTTTTATGAGTAGTACTTTTATGCATAAAATAATCAGTTTCGTAACTTTGATGAAAGTTATGAAAATGTTGGTTTAAAGAGAAAAATTTACGGTCGGTAAATTAGGACTTATATTTTCAACTTTGAATAAAAAATCTAAACGGGTGTCTTCATGGTTTCTAAGTAGGCCTCAACACTGCGCCAAAATATCAGTTTTAATAATCATTAAAAAAAAGTAGTACGTAATGGGCTACTTTGGCTAAAATCGGCCTTCAAAGACAGCGAGGTAAAAAAATTCATAAAATTAGCCATCTGATTAATACAATTTTTTGCCCATTTTCTCGTTCCTAAGGTTATTTTATTAAAATCTTTTGTAAATGTTAAAAATAAATTACTTTTTTTCACATTATCATGTGTGTTTTATTAACAAAACCACTTCTTACTTAAAACTTTTCTTAGCAACCTCTGATACCATTTGTTGGTTAGTTTTCAGTATTCTTATCATTAATTATTAACCTTAAGAACGAGAAAATGGGCAAAAAAATTAGATTAATCAGATGTCTAATTTTAAGAATTTTTTCACCTCGCTGTCTTTGAAGGCCGATTTTAGCCAAAGTAGCCCCATTACGTACTACTTTTTTTTAATGATTCGGGACCGGTGGTTATTTTTAAGCACATTATATTTCTGTTACCAAGTTTTGCTATAAAACAATCGTTACGGCTCGCCCGGCCAGGAGGTAAGTTATCCGTCAAAATAAAATTATGAAGATCTTTGGTTCAAAAGTTCTTTTCGTTTCGTTAGTATGAATATTTATTAAAACGACGGCCTCGATCCCTCAATGGTTAAGGTAAAACATTAGCCTCTTTTTGGGGCAGTCACGTGAAAAGGTATTGTATAGGTACACTCAAAATTGATTGAAAGCGTAAGTAATGCGCTAGCAATTACTAATTTACCGGAAAATCGTTGCTAGCTTTAGACACCACACTAAGGTCGACTAAGACACTGCTTGGATACCGGTCTTACAGCTATACCTATATAGCTAAACCTTTTAATTCTACTGGGCTTTTCACTACAAATGTACGAGTAGAACACCCATGTGTTAATTTTGAAATCTTGATTTTTTTTTTAGTTTCTGTGATCTATGATAAAAAGACAGAAATAAATTCGTAAAAAAAACTATACACAATTGAATGTCGATATTTTGTAAGTTTAAGAAGCAATTCTAGGCGCATATTATTTCGTTTTTATTAATCAGTACCACGGACTAGAAAAAAAAGAAGGACTCCGCGCCACGCATATCGAAAGTGAAGTAAGTATGCCGGGACCGTTTGTACAAACACGCCTCACGCACACATTTACATCATAGTATGCCGACCGGCCATTACGTGACACGATGGCGTCTGTCAAATCACGCACACAGATCGGTACGGTGCTTCACTTTCGATACGCGTGGCGCGGAGTCCTTCTTTTTTTCTAGTCCGTAATCAGTACCTATCGATAACAACATTCACAATAAAAAATGTTGTATCGAATTACGTATTTATTTTTTTATAATTTTTCTATGCCGAAGTAGAACCTCTGTATAGTATTTCTTTATTTAGTTTTTATGTATTTAGTGAAATAGACGATGATTAATATCGAAAACGAGCGCGTAAAATTTCATGAACAAACCTTTGGGCGTATAGATATTATGAAAAAACTACCGGATGTATTTATTAACCCGTCGCGCGCTAATTAGCAGACACAATTGAAATTCTATTGTTACTGTACACATGGTGTGCAATCGACATTTTAAGAGTTAAAAATAATAAATTATTTGAATTTTTGAATAAATTATCTACCCCTGTACGGTATCAATTTGGCCATTTTCACATGGAGTTATTTATTTACGTCAAAAAATGCGTTAAAATTAGTGTTGAAATATGGAAGTTTCGACGCTCATAACTTCCAAACCAATGTGTTTCCGATTCTACTTCCATACAGGGCTAGATAATGACGAGACAAATTGAAATAATTTTTAATTTTGAACGTACACCGTCAAACAGACGAGTAATCACCAAACTACGTTTGTATGGAAGAATGAGCGACTAGCGTATATAATATTTACTCATTATAAAGAGGATGTCACGTTTTTGGGGTATAAAACACACTAGGTGTTTTACTACTTTTAAATTTATAGTCAGTATGCGTCGCAGCGCACAACTTCAGTATTACACACTATTATTGAAACTGTAAAGTAGGAAGGTATAAATATGGATGAAGGGCGAACGGATTTTATTCACTGCTCATTAATAAATATAATTCGATTAAAATAAATTAGTTGTTCGAGCAGATAAATGGTGTGTAGTAACATAATTTTTGTATCAATTGAAAACTATGGCTAGAAAGGGATTGGGCTATCAGATACAAAAATATTTTTTCCAATCCGACTGGTAACTCTTCAGCTTTATTATATTAATTTTTATTTTACGTAGTGACTCGCGCTTGACTTGTGTTTACCAAGTATACAAACACGCTGTGAATGTGTGTGTAAGCGCAGGAGCTCTAGGCACAGATTAATACAGATGGGACACTCAGCAGTTTAGGTATAAAGCTACAAGTACCCCGCGGGCTCACCTCATTTGGTCAATTCAGTGTGGCCTGCCGCGCACCGGCCGCGGCCGGCTCGCACGTTAGTTCGATACTCACTCACGCGCCGCGTCGTAAAAGAAGACAACCCTAACGAGTCAGAAGGTTACGCGATAGAAAGAGAGGCAACTTATAAGTGAATATAACTGTACTGTACACTTTATTGTGTCGTAGCAAGAGTCGCTTTTTATTTAAATGATTTTGCAGTGTCCTATTCATCTGTGCTCTAGGTAGAAGATTGTGTGCGTGTGTGTGTTATGTGCTGACGCTACCCGTCTACACGCACACATTCACAGCGTGTTTATAAACGTGGTTCGTGAGAAAAAAAATACTATACAGGGAAATGTCATAACGAATTTGTAAACAGACTGAACATACCTTGGGAAATAAAACAACAGTGTATTTTAAGCCCGATGCAGAAAGTAAAGGTCCACGTGGACCAAATCCGAAACAAAACCTAGTACTTCGATATCATATTCATAAAACAGATTGCTCTGTTGTTTACGTACGTATATAAAACTTTGTTTATTTTCGGTCGGTCTCGCTATCCGATATGTCAGAGTTTTAGTTGAAGCCCGCACGTGGTGGAAATATACTTTGATTAATTTGCAGTTTTCAGATACGGTATAGCAAAAATGGATCGTATGAAAATGTTAGTAGGTTTTTGAAGTGAAAACTTTTTAGGCGCGTTGAGTGATTTTTGGTAGGGGGATACCAAACCATAGGGGTATACCAAACATAGGTTACCAAGGTAGGGGGTGCCCAATATAGGTAGGGGATACGAAATATAGGTTACCGAGGTAGGGGGTACCCAATATAGATAGTTCATCGAACGAACTAAATCTAACGAATCTGCACGAAATCTAACTTAGCGAGATGTATTGATGATTTTTATGGTTAAAATGATGTAAATACATATGTTTTATTCCCGCGTATCATATTTTGATCAAGATACAACCTGACTCGGACCTGCAAATTGCATAAAACGCAAGAAAATTTGAATTTCACGGGCTACCACAGCGCATCCTCCTCAAGTTCTTTCTTTAAAGTAGAAATCATAATTATAATTAATCATATTAATCATAATTTATTTTATTTTATTATGGCCCACTGAAAAGGAGTGTTATGGAAGGTACCCGACAAGTAAAAAAAGTCAATTTCACAATCAATCATTTGCTTTACCAATGGCGCACAGCCCGCAGTAGTTCGGTGATAGCTCGGTAGATTTCTCATTTTCCAATGTCCCCCTGAGATTGCCTCGACGACTGCACCACGGAAATAGATTATTTGCTATTGATTGAATTGACGACTTACTTCTCTCTTGACGTAAACAACCGACGAGTTTCGCCAGCTCTTAGAGATTTCTATTGCCCTAGTATCTAGTACCTACTTTAATTGTAGGTCTATTATTCTAAGTCGTCACATCAAAAGCAGCTTATGTCGTTTTCTGCGGATATAAGGTTTCATCTTGTAGTATTTTTCCATGTAACGCGATAAACAGATAATCACCCATTTTATAGCAAAAGGCATTACCCGGAAACGACCTTGAAAGGACATCTTCTACCAGGGCATAGGATATCATAATCATGAGGAGCAAATTAGCCCCTGATAAAATTTTTATTGCCTCTATCGGCGCATGTGAATGGTTTAATTTTGCTCGAAAACATCCATAGATGCGATATTATCTAGCTGTAGGTAATAGTAAACAGTTATATTACGTGAGGTTAAATGACCCGCCCTGTAGGGTTCCGTAATAGGATTTGTAACTTGTTTTAGTATGTTTTTATACAATGTAATAAAGTAAACGAGCGTGTGAGTGCCTCGAAGCGACGGTACATGATGTACGTTGTACGTACAGTACATGATGTATATGTTTATCTTGCGTTATATGTACTCTTGGTACATGCTATTCTTTACTACGTCAAAATGGAAGATGAATATTCTTGCTTTCTGGCACTTCGTAAAAAACTGTTTTGGCAGCAACCTTTTACTTGCTTTTACATAATGTATTCCGAGAAACTTTTTGTTTAAAGTGCATTGCTGTTGCAATTCCATGAGTTTTGTGCAAAAGCAAATTGATTGCTCGGTCACATAACTATCAGAGCTTTTATTTAGAAAAATACCAACAAGAAGGCGTGTTTTTAAGGCGCGGTATTAGCTCAATATTCACAAAAATTGGTTTCTTGCATTGTCGAGTATGACGTAACGCAATGAAACTATCCGACGCAAAAAATACAGTGGACAGAGAAGGGTTTAAAGAAAAATTTTAACCGAATAGAATAGTAAAAAATAGTTTGATATTCCCAATAAAAAAATTGGAAGTTGCTCCACAAAAATAAACTTTGGCGTCGAACATCTCTGTATTTCCAGCTATAACGACATTCTTTTTTTTAAGAATTTAATAGAATTAGCGTTTTTTTAAACTTTAACCGGACAATTACTTAATTTATTGTGTATATTCTGAATAATCTAAAGAAAACCCGGAAAATAAGCGCACGTTCGCAGCTTAGTCACATCTCGGCAACACAAATATTATTTTCAATATTCAACCTTATTTCAAGCAAGCTAATGGTGACAATAGATTACGCGGTTGTGTGCCGTTTAAAATCGTACTCAGGCCGCGCCTTAAGTAGAAAAACTATAATATCTCTGCAGTACACACATTTAAATATTGACAGTTTCTTGGCTTAACTTTCAGCGCTACGATAATCAGTAAATACAACAAAGTTCTGACTATAAACTCTCACTAAAAAGAAACAACAATGCATCGTGTTTAAAACATGACAGGAAAGTATAAATATTCCGAGTTCTTGGCAATGGAACCACCTGGATACATTGCTTTTGGTCGAGTACCATCACGTCTCGAGAAAGTTATGTGAATATCGGTGAGAAAGAAAAATCTTAAAAGAATTTCTTGAGGAACAGCGTTTTTGCGATTTTACAAATAATTTGGAGGAATTTCTGCAGTGGGTATATTTGTCTTTAATACATATTATAACACATCCAAAGCTAAATAACTTGTATCTTTATTTACTTACCTTAAAAACGGATAGTCTTTCGGCTGGTCCTTTGAATATACACTATTTAAGGTGCTATAAAAATATCTGCCACGGCTGCAATGGGAATGGGGGTATTGTGTAGAGATATTACGATAGTGAAAATAAATTTATTTATTTGTTTTTTTATTTATTTTACAATTTATATACACACAGAAAAATACATAGAGACACAACATAATTTATAACTGGAGTTTAAAGGTACTGCTTTTTTCTAAAGAAATTTCTTCCAGCAGACCTGCGAAAGGAGAAGTGGAAAAGAAATGTAGACAATATAGCGTGTGAGAATAAGAAGAGAAAAATATGAAATGTGAAGTCTTAAACTAAAATATTAAACATACCTACACGTATAATGCAAAAATTAACATATACTTAAATAAATACATAAAGCTAAAATATATAAACATACATATACTATGTATAGATACTCACATTTGAGAGGAAAGGCTCTTTTACTCGATATTTGAATAGAGACACAGTTTTTAACCGTCTTCAAAAAGGAGGAGGTTCTCAATTCGTCGGAAACTTTTTTTTTTATGTATGTTCCTCGATTACTCGAAGATGGCTGGACCGATTTGATTTTTTTTTTGTTTTATTCTATACATCACAGTTGGTCCCATATAAAATTGATTAACTTTGCTTTGGTAGTTTTTGAGTATTATTATTGAGTATTTTTTCCACACTTTTATATGGATGATGTTCTAGTTTGTCTTGCAGGTAGTGGTATTAGAATTTGTGTGGGGTAGGTACACAACTAAAAAGTGAAAAATAAAAACTTTTTTACAAAAAAATACAAGCGACTTCCAAAAACAACACTACAAAGTAAAAAATAACTTTAATTTCGGAAGTCGGTGGCAAAAAACGAAAATACATTTAACTAGACACCGACTTCCGAAATTAAAGTTATTTTTCACTTTGTAGTGTTGTTTTTGGAAGTCGGTTGTATTTTTTTAAATCACGAACGCTAGGCGGAAGCGAGTTCCACAACCTTACAGCATGGACAGAGAATGAATAAGAATAGTAGCTAGTTTTATGAGGATGAGATTTAAGGAGGGATCTAAGGTGTGATCTACACGGTGCGTCGCTATGGCGAGGGTAAAAAAACGCTCACGCAGGTAGGAAGGATAAGACGGGTTGTGTAAGATGTTGAAGAGGAGACATAAAATCCGAGTATTCCTGCGAAGGCGGATTGGGAGCCACTTGAGTTCCTTGCGAAGGTGAGAAACATGGTCATACTTTCGAAGACCGAAAACAAAGCGAATGCACAAGTTTTGCAAGCGCTTAAGCTTGTTCAATAGTTCCTCAGTAGCATCCAGGTAGCATGCGTCGGCATAATCTATTATCGGTTGAATAAATGTTTGTGCCAAAGAAATTTTAGTCTTCAAAGGCGAGACTTTGAAGGCTTTTCAGCGAGTGAAAGGAGAAATGTACCTTTCGACTGACCTCATTGACTTGAGCACGCCATAAAAGATTGGAATCAATGATTGATATAAATTATTGATAAAAAAAAATCGTACAAAAAAATGTGCGTATAAATTTGAATTGATTTGTTTGTATGAAATCGTCCCGTAGTAATAAGTGTTCATTCCCAGAACAGTTAGAAAGAGGTAGCAATTGTTTTCATTGACGAAGCGTCACATCGCGCGTAGTTTGTGAACCACGTTATGCAGAATAAAGTAAAAGTTTATTTAATTACTTTATTTTCTCAAATTGGTTTAACTATTCCGGGGTACGAAATTTTTTCACTTTTGTAATCTATATACTTAATACTATCTCCCATTGAAGCCGTGGCAGATATTTTTATAGCACCCTATATATTATTATATACCTACAAAAGCAAAAAAGCAAAGCCTTGCCTTGCTGCCTTTAAAGCAATTTAAATTCTTCTTAAGAGATGAATGCGAAGTTGCGTACCTAAGCTGACTTACACTCTAATATTATTAGAAATGTAGTTTTAATCTTCGACAGTTAGTAATAAATCACATCTGAATAAAACTAGACAATAAAAATTAAACTGTTCTGGTGATTAAAATTTACGAGGTTTACTCCAAGCGATTAGAGAGTGTCCAAAAGCGATTCCTTTACCATCTGAGCTACGGAGAATGCTTAGCTAAACCACTCACTAGCTACATTGACAGGTTTTACACTACATCGTCCTTCAGAAAATATTGAATGGAACGGTAGATTGCAGTAAACTTTGAGCTCATTAAAGATTAAAATTCGGATTCGAGACTCGCATTTCCAGGCATAACACATACAATTTATTTTATATCCGTGGCTCAAAAACATGTTAGCTAAAACTACGAATTTAGACGAGTCTCTGTCTAAATATAAGAAATGAATGAATTTAAGTAAATATCTCTAAATAAGTTATATTTTCTCCTTTTTTTATGTCCTTTAATTTATTAACTTTTCCAAAGACCTAATTAATATTTTAACTTTGTTAGCTAAGGAGATGGTGGCTAAGTAATAACAGCCGCATGGGTTGATCCATCAGGTTAAGCTATGCTTGCCGCGGTCGGTCCGTGGATAGGTGACCATCTTTACATACCGAGACTCCTCCGTGCCTCGGAAAGCACGTTAGGCCGTTGGTCCCGGCTGTCATTCGTGGATCTTTGACAGTCGTTACGGGTCGTCAGAAGCCCGAAAGTCTGACAACCAGTCTTACCAAGGGGTATCGGATTACCTAGTTACTGGGTTGTGGACGTCAGGTAGGCAGTCGCTCCATGTAAAATACTGGTATTCAGCTGCATCTGGTTAGACTGGAAGCCGACCCCAACATATTAGGGAAAAGGCTAGGCAGATTGTTAGCTAAGGTAGTTGTTTATTTTATTGTGCATGCTATGGTCTCATATAAGTGAAGGAGTACACCAACTTAATACCTGATGTGGCCCTTTATTTATGAGTCATGTATTGTGTACATCTTTTATTGGAGATCCTAAATCAATAAATAAATTAAAGTTCCCCCACTAACTAGATAGATGATATTCAATATATTCCACTCCTGATCACGTGTTCACCAAGACGACATGACTATCGAGAGCTATCTATATGAAGGTCCATCCCTTATAAGTGTGATGTAAGAATTCGCGAGTCGTCACGTTCGCACGATAAATTACAGAAGTTCTCGACTTGGCCCATTACTCATCGCCCCATCCGGCGGCACATACTTCGTATCGGCGTTTAATTACTAAACTGATTATCTCGTACCACTGGGACTCGGATAAATTTTATTAAGAAAGGTAATTAAATGATAAATAACATCACGCCTCTAATTTCCAAGGGTTACGCAGATGTGTATCCATATTACACCCACATTTCGCGAATTATGTTTAAATCCCATGTAATAGGGGGCGCGCCTATTGTCATCAACCGGGCACGAATCTAGACTCCGGGCTACTACTGAGAAAATCCAGATAGAAAAATTAACAACACCTTGCCCGACTTCGGAATTGAACCCAGGACCTCATGCTCAGCAGTAGCGCTTCCGACCACTAGACCAACGAGGCAGTCAATGGGTGAAATGAGGGTAAAACTCATTAAACATAATGACTTACTGTTAAAAATAACGTTATATGGAATATACGGGATGAAATTTAAATATGTGCCAAATTGAAATGGAAGATTGTGCTCATCATTATGAACAACTTCTACTATGGGACCAAACCTGAAATCGTGAAAAAAAAAATCAGCTGTTCAGTACATTTTGACGAGTTTGATGTAGATAAATGTACTGTACAGCTGATTTTTTTCTCGCGATTTCAGGTTTGGTCCCATAGTAAAAGTTGTTCATAATGATGAGCACAATCTCCCTTTTCAATTTGGCACATGTTTTGAATTTCATCCCGTATAATAATTACGGATAAAATTATATTTGATAACGTATTGTTTGACAAACAATTCATTTTTCAATTATGTTGTCAACTGTGTTTTGGTGAAACATTAGTAAACAGTCAGTGTTTTATAGAGCTTACTTCTAATTGCGTACATACAGAAATTGGAGAAAATTAAATTAAATAACTCTTCAAAAAAGGAAAGAGAACTGTAAGTTGAATCACGTAACTCCGTGTCCTTCATAAGCTGATTATGAGGGAAATGGGCTGCCACGCTGCGCTGTATAAATAGACTAGCGATCTCCCGATTTAAGCGATGTGAATCTGTAACCTCGATAAGTTTATGCGGTCCTGGTACCAAATATTGGAAGAAAAGATTATCAAAAATGCCAGAAACACGGGAAAAATTCCCGGAAGTTGCAAAGTTAAAAGTAAATTCATGGACTTTTCCATAAATTCTGGTGTATTCCCGTTCGTCCCCTCGACCTCGTCCCCCTCGGGGGACGAACGGGAATTCACAAAAATAATATTTAATTTGTTCCCGATCGTCCCATTACTAATTCAAGAGGGGACGAATGGGAATATGTTCTTCGATTAGTGCCATTCGTCCCACTAAAAAGATTTGTGCATAATGTGTTTATTCGTTGTTTCGTAGTTTACTTTTAAATTAGTTACTTAGTTAGATTTAATCATTATTTTACAAAATTCTTCTCTACTTTTTTATGAATTATAAAAACGTATCCTAAGTTTATCATTGTTTCATTTAAAATGTTTACTTACACTAAATGTAACAGCTCTGGCGGGATGCGCCGGCGATGCCGGTACTTAACAAAAGAGTGCCGATAACATTGTGTTATTTGCGTAAACCCTATTGGTTTACCTGACATTCGCTCCCTTTCCTATCCTTAAATTAGACCGGTCGGGTTAGTGTTGACAAAACAATGAAAGTGCACGGGTGTTATTGTAATAATATATTTGACACGAATTCTGCTGAAAACTACTGATGTAAGTACCTACATTTTGTGTAACATGTTCCGATTTCTTATACAATATGTAACACAAAAATGTGACACCGTACCTACATAAGCAAATGTGACTTTATAAAAATTAGGACTTTGTAAGAATTAGTTGATTCTGTGATTTTTATTCCTTAATAAATGACTGATTTTATTTCAAATTTGTTTTTTTACCACTTAAAACCACCAGTCTTATATTATTTGGTGGGAGCAATAGAACTATAAAAAGAATTAATAAATTATTCCCGTTCGTCCCCCCAAAAAAATTAGGGGGACCATCGGGAAAATAAATAACGCATTCCCGTTCGTCCCCCGAGAGGGACGAAGTCGAGGGGACGAACGGGAATATGGGGATTATTAATTTCCGTCGGAATTTTTCCTGTTGTGTTACAATATTGTCCCCTGCCAAGTGGTTAAGACAAATTGTTAAATAATTAGGCCCGGTTTCATTCTTCTGAGAAGAAGTTGACGTGCCCGTCGAAAGGCGAGGGAAGGCAATCATTATTTAATTTTATTAACTTTTAGCCTAGTTTATTAATGTTGCTAACCGTGCTCTGGCTGTCGACAGCCAGAGCGCGGAAAGTTTGCAATAATAATTATGTCTTTAATGACATCATTATTATTGCAAGTTTTCTGCCAAACAAATCAATCTGCCTAGCCATTTCCCAACTATGTTGGGGTCGGCTTCCAGTCTAACCGGATGCACTGAATACCAGTATTTTACATAGAGCGACTGCCTACCTGATCTCCACAACCTATTAACTGGGTAATACGATACCCCTTGATAAGACTGGTTGTCAGACTTTCGGGCTTCTGACGACGCGTAACGACTGTCAAAGATCCACGAATGACAGCCGTGCTTTTCGAGGCACGGAGGAGTCTCGGTACATTCCTACCAACTTATCTGTGAACTGAAAGAGAACGGCACCGTCGATGCGTCGACACAATCGAATGACATGCGTCGGCAGTCGGCACAATCGAAGACATTTCAACATGACGGCCGTAGTTCCAATTTTCGCCATTTCACAGATAAGTTGGTAGGAGGCTATGTAAAGATGGTCACCCATCCACGCACCGACCCAGGCAGGCGTAGTTTAACATGATGTATCAAACCGTGCGGCTGTTATTACTTAGCCACGAGCTCCTCCTGCAAGTTTTCTGCCAAACCTGCTGATTTAAAATTTAATGAGAGTTTATTGTAGAAATGTCAAAGTCAAACCATGTATTTCAAATAGGCACATGAGAGGCACTTTTGAACGCCAATATTTACAAAAAAAAAACTTACGTGTCGAATTGAGAACCTCGTCCTTTGTTTTTCGCATGGTGGCAAACGGAGGGCACACGTATGTCAAACGTAATATGAAAATATTGTAACATACGTTGAACCCAGCAAGAATGGATAAAGTGAGAAATGAGTATATAAGAGGAAGTTTGAAAGTGGCGCCAGTGACAGAAAAGTTGCAAGGAAATCGTTTGTCTTGGTATGGGCATGTAATGAGGAGAGACGAAACGCATGTGACTAAAAGAGTGATGAATATAGATGTTGATGGATGGAGAGGCAGAGGAAGGCCAAAGAAAAGATGGATGGATTGTGTGAGGAATGATATGAAAGAGAAGGGAGTGAATGATAGCGTGACGGTTGACAGGGGAGAATGGAAGAAGAAAACGTGTTGCGCCGACCCCAAGTAATATGGGATAAGGGCAGGAAGATGATGATGACGTTGAACCCAGCATGCCGCCCGAGCAGTGCAATATGTAATATAACACATGTTGAAACAAATTCGCCTGGTTGTGTTACATTTCATGATGGAAACTTGTGAAGTAAAATCGTAAGATTTTTCATAAACGTTACTACTTATGTTTTGATAATAACTATGAAAAGTATGAAATAAGAAAATATTCTCATCCGAAATATGAAAAAGACAGACAAATTAAAAATCCGGAGTCACACGGGCATAAATAGAACAGATTACGTGTGACTCAGGATTTAATCGTCGGGTTTTAATTTTAAAACTTACTTTTTAATTAAATTATTTTAGGGTTTTGTTGTATTGGGTATTGTTTGCAGAGCCATTCAATATTATTATATAATATTATATTATGTATTTTGACTAGACCTTTGGAAATAAATGTTTGGCTCCTAATTATCTGAGGCGTGATTTTGCAAAGCCGCGAGCAATAGCTAACAATATAAACATTTTTGAAATGTGCTAACTAAGCCCTTTCATATGATACCCAACACGGCATCATTAATTTTTTTTTTTAGTTCATGACTTTATGTCCTCTAGAGGGCGCCATATTCAATTTAATGTGACGTCACATAGCCTATAACCAGCGGACGATCACAGCGCTACCAACGATACCTCATATGTCAAATTATGATTAGTAATTTAGAAGTTATGAGGGAACAGATGAATATACATACATACATACCGGTTAAAATCATAACCCTCCTTTTTGCTTCGCCTACCTATCAGGCAAATATAATACAGCCTGCTGCCAATTTGATAGACACTGGTCTCTCCATGTTGTCTAATTATACCTAAATTAATTATTGAACGCAATTAAAGTGATGATTTGCAAGAAGCTAGGTTGTTTCGAAAAGAGAATACCTCAAATAACTTTACCATTCTCATAGAAAATGTGAGATATCTATACTCTGATCTGAGTCTATAAAGATGCTATCATAAAATGGTAAAAACTTCGATCGTTCTGCTCAATGGGACAAACGAACAAACAGTTTCTGGAATGCTTATAGCTTATTTTTACCGCGATCGTAAAATTTCCTTTTTGTCAAGGAATGTTTGGTTGTATATTGTTTTATAGGTGCAATTTTATGGTATTGTGAACAATTTGCGGGATTGATCATTATTCATGAATAGGTAAGTACTGTAGAGGCTTGATGCTTTAATCAAGCATCGACAATATTATACTGGCTGACATTCAATCATTCAAATATGGAATGTACTCTATGAAGAAAAACGATCCTCGTTTTTCTCATAGGATGACAGGTTGAATCTGGAGAGGGCTCCGCGTAGAACCAATTTAGTTAAGGAGTGTGAATTATAATTTATCTGAAGCTTAAAATACAGAGGGCATCAACACCATATAACTAGAGTCCCTCTCGTATTATTAGTAATTCAGTAGATCTCCTACTGTGAGGTTCGAGCCCTCACAGTACCTACAATAGGCTAGTTGACGGTAAGAAAAATACCTTATGAATTTTATTATGTAGTATAGTTGTGAGCTAAAAGTATCAAAATTCAACTTAGTTTTGTAAATGATTGATTAATTAATATTTTTGAGAAATAATTGCGTAAAAATATTGCCATTGGTCACGTGACATTGAACGCTGATCAGAACGCGATACGTCTCATTTTTCAGACGTCACTTTGACAAAATAACATTTTTTCGGGATTCCCACCTCGAGATATTTTCCCCTTAATTTAGGGGTTTTTTCTAGAAAAAGTAAATAGAATTCGCATGTTTATTTAAGGAGTCAGAAAAATATGATTCAAATGTATGATTTTAAGAAAAATCAAAACAAAAACGTCACGTTTGGAATAACGAGCTATTGTCCGTTCCGCTTGCGTTTTAGATCTTTAGATCTAGCTCCGGACGCGGATAGCGGACGGATCTAAAGGTCACTGTCATCACTTTTTTATTTAAAATCACAATTAATCGATTTGATTCGGCAGTAATCATCGATAATATCCATCGTTTAATTATTTTTAAAATCCTTAATTGTAAAAAAAAAACTTACAAATAAATAATCGACAGCACTAGTATTATGGCGATAGCGATCCGTACACGACGCAACTAATCACTAACTAGTTAATTACGTGTGGCGACATCTACATCGCTACATGCAAACTACGCATCATGCTGACGTCACGCAAAATTCTGCATCGCGCAAGCAGAAATTACAACGCGACTAGCATAAAAAATCATCTGTTCATTATATTTACTTACATAAAACTCGTCAAAATGTAGGGAGCAGCTGATTTTTGTTTCGCGATTTCAGGTTTGGTCCCACAGTATAAGTTGTTCATAATGATGAGTTCAATGACCTATGATGAAATGATTAAAATTTCACTCTGTAAATGTTGTGGCCAGATCTTAGAATTGATCATTTCATGAAGTGTTCGGTCATTTCATGAAATGATCAATTCTAAGATATGGCTTCATGAAATGGCCAGCTAAAATTGACCATATTGTTTAAACGTCAACATTTAATGATAATATGTCAGTCGACGTTTGGCCGTATCATGAAACAACCATAGATATAAAAAAAACCATTTCATTAAATACCATTAACCATATGAATGAACCATTTCATTAAATGACCGAACACTTCATGAAATGGTCATCATAGAAATGACCATATTGCCATATCGTGACGAAAATAACCTATTCATCGACATTCCCAGCTGACCACTGGGCATATCGCAAAGTACTCGTAGTTGCATTTCACGCCGCTAGGGGCACCCCGATCAAATGGGTTAGCTTAGGTTAGAACTGTGACCTGCCGGCCTCGCTACCGTCGAGGCGATCTGACCAGTGCTCGGCGAATGGGTCGGGAAGAGGCACGGCTCCCTGTCGTTTCAGGCGACCCAGGTGGTCACGGGGCATGATTGCTTCGGGAAGTACCTGTGTCGCATAAACAGGGAGCCGGGCGCTCGGTACCATCACTGCGTCCACTGTCACTGTATTAGGACACGGCGTGGCATACACAGGCAGAGTGTGCCGCATGGGAGGACCCGCGTCGTGCCCTCGTAGCAGAGGTCGGAGCTGACCTGTCGCTGCCGGCTGTCGCTCGTTCGATGGTCGGGAGCGTCGAGTCGTGGGATGCAGTGATATCCTTCTGTGAAACCGTAATTTCGCAGAGGAAGGCTGCGGAAAGGGAGAGGGAATCGAGACGACTCTCCCGATCCGCAGAAGGCGGACTGGGCGGCGGTGGAGGGCGGAGAACGCCCTCTTCCAGCCCCCGTAAACAGGTCCGGAGGGACGGCGGACTCGGGGACGTCCGCCGGCCCCCATCCAGCTCGACCCGAGGCAGCGGCGCGTAGTGTTCCGCGCGCGCCCCTATTGAACGTCGCGGGGGAGTCCTACACCTCTCTCCCCTCGCGGGCCTGAGGAGGCCCGGAAAGGCGGGCCTGCACTAGCCGGGGATCGTGGAAGGCGCACGAGTTCCCATGATCCTCGGTACAGGTGTGCGAAGGGAACACCGGGGTGGTTTTTACTCAGTAAGAGTCTGACAGACTCCTCACCCCAGGGCGGGGAAAAAAAAAAAAAAAAAAAAAGTTTAGAACTGTGACCAACTGCGCGCGAGCCAAGCGAGCGCTACATCCATGTTGGTTGCAGTTATTTGGCTATTTAATATTTTTAGGACTGATGCACAACAAAAACAAAGCGACCGCAACGCCTCTACCGGTGGATAATCTTACTATTTTAGTCTATTTTGTCTATTTTAGAGATCGTGGCCTTCCTTGGCGACGAACAAAGCCGCCAGTCTCTAGGTACCTCCGATAAACATTTCGGACCGCAGATCGACTTAAATTAAGTTGAGCACTCACGTTTCTTTGGCTGTGTCCGGCCTGAATAAGTGCCACAGCTTGGGCGGCGACTTCAGGTGAAGTATCCATAGATTATTGATAGAACCTCACCTTAATGTTAAGAATAAGTAATGTTTGTTGCAAAACCAAAGATATCAATCACTTTTTCAAGAATTAAATCCAAGTAAACCAATAAAACCAAGTTTTCTTAGTATTTGATTGTTTGATATCAACAAACAGGCTCCAAATTGTCTTTTGTTTCTTTAAATTCTGTGTTCGAAATTCAAAAAAAGACTATTAAATGAAATTGTGAATGTGCCAGGTTCAAAACTGCATAAAAACTTTTTGCTCGACCTAATATAAAATTTTAGCTAGGACCACTCGAAACTGAAAATACAAGGTGGGCCAAAAGATGTGTCCAGAAGTGTAGTATTTTACATGGAGCGACTGCCTATCTGACCTTCACAGCCCTGTAACTGGGTAAAACGATACCCCTTGGTAATACTGGTTGTCAGACTTTCGGGCTTGTGACGACCCGTAACGACTGTCAAAGATCCACAAATGACAGCCGGGACCAACGGCTTAACGTGCTTTCCGAGGCACGGAGGAGTCTCGATATGTAAAGATGGTCACCCATCTACGGACCAACCCCGATAAGCGTAGCTTAACTTGGTCGATCGACCCGTGCGGCTGTTATTACTCAGCCACAAGCTCCTCTGCGCGCGCACGGCGCAGCAGGTTTACCTGAATAAAAATAAATAAAAGCTTGTGAAAAGGCCCATGTACAGTCAGCAACAAAAGTCGATTAACACTTCAGCTTTTTAAATCTTAATTATTGAGCAAGATATTCATTTAAAATCAGAACAGAAATAAAATTTAAAGATCTACTAGACTCTTAGGTGTTTTAGGAAAAATGGAGATAATCAAATCATTTTGTATTTTACATGATGTGTAAAAAAGTTACAGTGTTAATCGACTTATGTTGCTGACTGTACCACGGAACTGAACAGTTACGTAGGTATAGTATACATTGGTTAAATACCCTAATCCAGTAGAACAAGCTTGTGTCGCGTTTTGCATGACAATCAACCGCGAACGATGACTTCTGACCTGAATCCGTAAAAGTGACCATATTATACTTTGTGACATACGGGTAAGTGGGCTAACAATCTTTCGCAAAGAGTTGAGAGAATACAAAGAGCACTCACAAAACATATAGCCTTTATATCCAGGAAAATTAGCCATCGTTGTCCGTATGAACAGCGCTTACACTTTTTCAATATAAAGACACTGCGAGACCGTCGCCGTTCACGTGATCTAATTTTCCTCTACAAAGTTACAAATGGATTTGTAAAATGTAGCGATCTTGTTGAGCGTATCCAATATTCAGTCCCTTCAAAACCTCCCAGACATCCCATCACCAGATTGCTTCATATTCCTTTCTGCAAATCCAATCTTGGTCTCAACGCTCCCTTGGTCCGAATGTGCAGAAATTACAACCGCTTTTGTAAATCGTCAGAAACCAACTTACACGGTGTAGAAGATCAGTCTCTGAGGAACGGGAGTGCATAAACTAACCAATGAATTATTATTATTTATTGTCATTCATGTTGATATTAAATCTTAGTTAAACCCACACTCATACCCTTTCACCTTCCGTATCGACATTTTATACTGTTCTTTTTTTTTAATGTAAATATTTTGAACTACTATTTTGAATTTTCAATACTAATTGTATTATATTTTATGTGTTCATAAGTTTTTAAAAAAAAGTTGTTGTGAATGCTATGTATACCTGTAATAGGCATACATACCAGTAACTGTGCTATCTTATTACTCTGTATTATTTTATTTGTATGTACTGCTGTTGGGGTACCTAATAAATAAATAAACAATATTGATGGGTATTTTTCTTTGGCAGCAATCTTCCGGTGTTGACAGGGTTCGCCAATAACGAGGAGGATATCTTCATCAATATTCTTGTACAATTCATAAATTAACCAAAGTTTTAGGCCTATAGTGCATAATGTCATGTACCTACTCAAAAGTAACGTGTTACAAACACACATGATTAACGAGAATGTCACGGTACTAGTATTTCAATGGCGATTCGTATACGATGCAACCAATCACAAACTACATAGTTAAAAAAGCGATACTAAAGCTTTGGTTTCATAAGAGAGCGGTGCCGTCATATTATAATGGCTGTATGGCTGTCATGAAAATCCACAAAGTTAATCACCCTTTTATTATTTTGCCCTCACCGTACTTAATCACAAAAAAAAAATCCTTATTGGGAAGAGTGGCTCACACCATCGATCGATAAAGCTCTTTATGCGATGCTTTTAAGTGAACTTTTGCAAAAGATTGTGTATCTAGTTCTTTATTAGTGATCAATGGCTCACACATAATTAAATAGCGTTTCCATGACAATCAAGTGAAGTTACTGCATCATTGTGTGTCAGAGGTGTCAAAACGAAACAGAAATGCGACTATTTTTTCACGCGAATCTAACGATTTAAATCTTTGCCGCTGCTATCATTTTCATGACAGCCGTCACTGTGGCCGTTTGTGGTAGCCACCGCTCTTCTAGGTAACCGTAGTACTATGGACTACCATAGATTATAAACATATAGTAGACCACCATTTGAAATACTAGTGCTGTGACATTCTGACATGTGTGACATTTGAGTTTGTCACGCGTTACTTAGAAGTAGCGCGAGTAGTGTTGTGACCTTACATATTCCAAGAGTTCCATGTAGTTCTTTCTTGAAACCCTCAAAATCTCAGTAGTTAGGTACTATGGGAGTACCTATTACATGATTAATATGACGTTAGCATAGATAGTGATAGCGTGGTGTATTATTTCGACGTTTCCGAGGACGGTTACGCGACTCCGTGCAGCGAAGCACGTCGCTGACAACATAACGTGTATAGTTTTAGTTATATGTATTAGTTTACAATTATTGTTTATATTATTTTGTGTATTCTTTTCTATGGGCTTTCAGTTGCCTGATAATAAAATGATTGATTGATTGATAGAACAATAAACATTTAAACCTTTCACTAAAAAAAACTGTGTCATTTGTAGCATGAGCATTATAATCATTAAATCCTATTCAATGGTTCTCTTATTTTCATTAAGTATATTTCCAACAAATCCTCCACAAAGTTCGTAGAACTGTGCGCACGTGTATATCCTACACGTTCCTTAGTTAAATCCGAGTCGACGCTGCCACGAGATGCGGCGATATTGCTCCTACAACTACAAATAACACGATATAACTATCATAATAATAACAGTTGATAACTTAAACATAGTTCGGCCGTCGACGGAATGCTTTTTTCACACCTGTCAGTTTAGTTTTATACTAACAAATATGTGTTTTGCGAATTTTATCCTTATTACTACTAGAATTTGTCCTATTGGATTAGCATTATGCTTCAAAATCATTCAGATTGTGAGTGTGCTACGCAATTAGGGCTGGCTACGGCTGGCTTAGCTACAGCGTAATCCTCTGGGGAAATAGTACAGATGCACTGACACTCTTTACCCTACAAAAGAAACTAGTAAGAATCTTGGTAAATATTGATCAAACTGACAGTTGCAAACCCTATTTTCTAAAACATAATATTCTAACCCTCCCCAGTATTTACATTCTAGAAATATATAAATTTGTCCGTAAACATCAAGAGTTCTACACTAAACGCGAAGACATCCAATCACAGTACACACTTAGGCGCCGATCTAGATTAAACATACCAGCATCCAAGCTAAAAATGCATTCTACAAGTCCCTACGTAATGTCTATAAAAATATACAACAGACTGCCAGACATCATAAAGAAAGAAGACAAGTTCAATATATTTATAAATAAACTTAAAAAATTACTAATAAACAAATGCTATTATTCCTTAGATGAATATTTAAAAGATAAACATAAATAAGAGAAGAAATGTTGCACATGTTCAGGAAATTACTAATGTAATAAAAAAATAATAATATAAGAATAATAATTGATAACAAAAGTAAATGATAATCACGCAATTTATAGGTATATTTAAAATATATTAATGATCTGGTAATTATTAATAAATAATATAACAAAAATAATAATTAAATGAAATAGCAATAATATTAGAATAAATAATATAGCAATAATAATTATTAATAATCTCCTAAAACAGGGCTTCCTCTCTCCTACCCTTTTGCTGTGCCCTACAGGGTCCATAATGATCTCAATTATATAATTATCACCTAAGTACACATTATGGTAAAGCAATAAAGATATTGAGTATTGAGTATAGGGTGCTGGTTTGACTTAATTGGGATTTAAATTTCAGAGCCGCCATATATAAAATAAATTTAACTTCCATCAATCCGCATCTTCATAAATCAGCACCTAAAATATTACAATATTTTTTTCTCGTTTCAGTTGGTGTCCAATCTAATCGACACCGGTACAAACCGTTTGATCACAAAGAAACCGTTGCAATCAGCGTCCTATACAATGCTTTCAATAAACCAGCAGATCTATCGCAGGTCTCCGAGGTATTACAATGACTAATAAATTGTAGCCACTACCGAAGCTTAAGGAAGATGCGGTGTGGTAGCCCGCGAAATTCATTTTTTTTTTGGGTTTTTTGCAACTTGGAAGTCCGTGTCAGGTTGTATCTTGATCAATATATGATACGCGGGAATAAAACATATGCATTTACATAATTTTAACCATAAAAATCATCAATAAAATTATGGCACAATCTAAATTTGCATGCTGAATTTAGTAAGCGGAATATGAAGTACTATGTATTGTATTATGAGATCTGTAAGCACCATATTTCATGCAAATAAATGATATTATTATTAATACATCTTTCTAAGTTAGAATTCGTGCAGCTTCGTTAGATTTCGTTCGTTCTACGAATCTGCACGAAATCGAACTTGGAAAGATGTATTGATGATTTTGATGGTTAAAATTATGTAAATAATAGGTCTTTACCTATGAAATTGCCATTTTGTATGAAAAAATTTAAACGAATTTTTTTCATGCATTTTTTATTTGTATTAATCGAAGTAATCACCCATGCAATCAATGCATTTTTGCCAACGCAGTGGCAGTTTATTGATCCCCTTCTTAAAGAAATCAGCTGGACGGGAGGCAACAAATTCTTCAAAGGCATTTTGTACTGCCTCTCGGGTATTGAATTTTTTTCCCGCCAAGAAGTTATCCAAATTCTGGAAAAAGTAGTAGTCTGTAGGCGCAAGGTCTGGTGAGTAGGGCGGATGACGGAGAGCTTCCAACCCCAGTTCTTGCAACTTGGAGACCGTCTGCTGTGCAGTATGAGGTCGCGCGTTGTCGTGCAGGAGCAGCGGAGACGAGCGATTGACCACTGCTGGTTGGAGATGTGCCAGCTTCTCCATCATTGTGTTCAGTTCTTCACAGTACACATCTGAAGTAATGCTCACCCCGTTTGGTAAGAAGCTGTGATGAATCACACCGGCGCTAGACCACCAAACAGTGACCATCACTTTTCTAGGGGTAAGTTTTCGTTTAGGGCATTGTTTAGGTGCTGAACCAGGATCCAACCAACTTGCTGAGCGCTTGCGGTTATCAAACAGAATCCATTTTTCATCGCAGGTAACAATGCGGTTCAAAATTCCTTCATTTGTGTGTCTGTTGAGCAGTGCAAGGCACGTCTCGACGCGTACTTCGCGCTGGCGATCATTGAGTTCGTGGGGCACCCATTTGTCAAGCTTTTTTACCTTGCCAATTTGACGCAAATGGACCAATATTGTTTTGACGCTAACGTCGAAAGCTGCTGCTAATTCAGCCGTAGATTGTGTATCATCAGCTTCCACAATCGCCTTTAATTCGTCATTGTCGACCAAAGTCTTCGGACGACCGCGAGGTTCATTTTTCAGGTCGAAATTTCCAGAACGGAAGCGAGCAAACCAATGACAAGTGGTGCGTTGGTTTGTAGTGTTAGCTCCGTAAACGTCGTTAATGTTGCGTGCCGCTTGTGCCGCGTTGCTGCCACGACGGTACTCATATTCCATAATTACTCGAATTTTTAACGTATCCATGATGACGAAAAAGATTAAAATGCGATGAAAATGTAACACTAATCAATAAACAAATGACTACTTTTGGAAAAAAAAACCATGTTTTTAAAATAAAATTAATTTGAAATTAGAATTCTTAGCCAAACAAAAATTATTTTGATTTGAAATGGCCAGTACTGCAGAACGGCAATTTCATAGGTAAAGACCTAATACATATGTTTTATTGCCGCGTATCATATTTTGATCAAGATACTACCTGACACGGACCTGCAAATTGCATAAAACGCAAGAAAATTTGAATTTCGCGGGCTATCACAGCGCATCCCCCATAACAAAAGTGAACGTTTAAAGCTGGTTTAATGTTTACTGCTTTAAAAATATTTAGCAGTATTGGGGATGCAGAATGAATAAATGGTGAACGATGTGTTGTAACAATATTATCGACTTTTAATTGATTAAATGGATTAAAAAATGCAAGTAATGAATTGACATTAGTTTGACAGTTCACATAAAATGATCGGCGCAGAAACCAGTGTTGCCTCTTTGAATGCAATGTATTTGTCATATTTATGAATCACTAGCTTTTGCCGCGGCTTCTATCCCATGGGAACGTACATGTGTCGAACATAGGGCCGTCTGATATAACTATGCAAACTCAAATCGCTACGATATATCGTTGCCGTTTATGGTGGGCTTAAATTTCCCAGTCGGCATGATTTTTTACGACATCTTCGACAATCATAGTAATATTTCAGTCAATTTACACAAAACCTTAATGAATTATACATTGAATCACTCCTTCCATTAATGAAAACCGCATGAAAATCCGTTCGGTAGTTTTTGAGTTTATAACGTTCAAAAAGACAGACAGACGCGGCGGGGCGGGGGGACTTTGTTTAGTTAAAATTTATTATCCCAGTCACGCTCTATTTTCTAATCTATTCTACACAAAAGCTTATGTATAGAAATGTCTTTATTGATTTTGACATGTAAAATAATAACAATGTTCATAAGTTGTAATAAGAATTTTTAAAACTATGCATAGCATGTGGGGCGTCGCCGCGTCGTGGTATCGTAGTGACGCCAACCCGTAAGGTACCAAAAATTACTTAGTAATAAAAATTAAAGCGCATAAACAAAACTATGTTTTTTTTTTCTTTTGTATTCGCACGGTTTGTGAAAACTATGCTTATCATTCGCGGTGTCTCGCGGTGACGCGAAAATTGTTTAAAAAGTTTTGATGTTTTGAAGTTTTGAATTATAAGAACTGACTTTCCACCTGTGACAAACAATAAATGAGTTTGAGTTTGACTTAAATCGCTCCACGCGCCTAAAGAAGTTTTCACTTCAAAAAAGTAATTTGTTCTCTAGTAATATTCGTAAAGATAAATTAACTTTTTATTACCTACGTTTGGTTTGACATAATTTGGGATAAAATTAAGAAAAGAGTTTTGCTTTTCATCCAATAGGAAACCTAACAAATGGAAGGCGAAAATTAAAAATAGAACTAAATAAATGCTGCTATTACACTTCTGGACACATCTTTTGGCCCACCTTGTATTTTCAGTTTCGTTTGGTCCTAGCTAAAATTTTATATTAGGTCGAGCAAAAAGTTTTTATGCAGTTTTGAACCTTGCACATTCACAATTTCATTCAATAGTCTTTTTTTGAATTTCGAACACAGAATTTAAAGAAACAAAAGACAATTTGGAGCCTGTTTGTTGATATCAAACAATCGAATACTAAGAAAACTTGGTTTTATTGGTTTACTCGGATTTAATTCTTGAAAAAGTGATTGATATCTTTGGTTTTGCAACAAACATTACTTATTCTTAACATTAAGGTGAGGTTCTATCAATAATCTATGGATACTTCACCTGAAGTCGCCGCCCAAGCTGTGGCACTTATTCAGGCCGGACACAGCCAAAGAAACGTGAGTACTCAACTTAATTTAAGTCGATCTGCGGTCCGAAATGTTTATCGGAGGTACCTAGAGACTGGCGGCTTTGTTCGTCGCCAAGGAAGGCCACGATCACGGGTCACAACTGAAAGGCAGGATCGATTCATCGTGACGACCAGCTTGAGAAATCGTCACCTTACCTCCATTGAGATACAAAACCAACTTCGCGACTTCCACGGAGTATCTGTGAGCGCTCGAACTGTTCGGAGAAGGTTAAAAGAACGCGATATGGTACCACACAAGCCAGCTAATGGCCCCAAACTAACGCGAGCCCACCGAACAGCGCGCCTTCATTTCGCACGCAGTCATTTAAATTGGACACAGCAAGATTGGAGCCGTGTACTCTTTTCTGATGAGTCTAAAATTGTGTTACATGGCAATGATGGAAGGAAGAAGGTCTACCGACGTAAGGGAGAGCGTTTCGCACAATGCTGCTTTGAAGAGAGGGTTGCTTATGGCGGTGGCTCATGGACTGTCTGGGGCGGTATATCCGCGAGCGGCAAAACTCAACTTGAGGTTGTTACAGGACCACGGCTGCCAACATTAAATGCTGAAAGGTACATTCGTGAGTGCTTAGAACCTCGCGTGATACCATGCGTGGACTATGTGGGCCCAAATTTCCTTTTTATGCATGATAATGCAAGAGCCCATGTGGCCGGCATCGTCAGGGAATATCTTCGGGATGTGAACATTACAGTTATGGACTGGCCAGCCAGAAGCCCAGACATGAACCCCATTGAGCACATGTGGGACGAGCTAAAAAGACGTGTTAGGGCTCGTCAGCCAGTTGCCCAGACGATGCAGGAGTTGAAAACTGCCATAGAAGAGGAATGGGAGATGATCCCTCAAAATTTCATAGAGCGGTTGATAAACTCTATGCCTAATCGTATGAGAGCTGTGGTAGATGCCCATGGAGGCAACACGCGTTATTAAATTAAACCTTTATTTGATAAAACATGTTTTTTATTCAAAAACCAATTGCCTTTAACAAGGCGCATATCCGACTTGTTAGGCGTAGCTCCATGTCGTATGGTATTCTGAATTCAAATTTAAAACAATACGATCGAAAAAGATGGTAAAATGTATCAGGTTTAAAACTGCATCAACAGTTTTTGTTCAATCTAGCAATCATATTTCGGTAGGGGCCATCGAAACCTAAACTCTAAGGTGGGCCAATAGATGTGTCCAGAAGTGTATTAAATACGGCTTCATTTTAATTTCCTGTTAACATTCGTTTAAAATATCAAAGAGGTACTAGGATCACATAAAGGCAGATGAGTTATTGATAAATTAAAAATGAAACCATACAAAAATCAAATTCGAACTGAAGAATATTTCAAATAGGTGTACCGTCATTCATAGTCAACATCATCATTTTATTATAGGTGACAATTTCACATTGACTGCGCCTATAAGCCGCAGCAGAAAGGGCGATATTCGTCCACTGATGTGCGGTTAAATGAACCAGGATCGCACAAACTTCAAAGAATAAGAGGTAAAAAAAAATGGAATGCCATTTAAAAATATGTTACGTGGAACTGCATGGAGCCATAAATACTGGCCAAGTGCGAGTCGGACTCGCGCACGAGGGTTTCTGTACCATTATCTATAAAAACGGCAAAAAAATCACGTTTGTTGTATGGGAGCCCCCTTAAATGTTTATTGTATTCTATTTTTTAGTATTTGTTCTTATAGTGGCAACGAAAATACATCATCTGTGAAAATTTCAACTGTCTAACTATCATGGTTCATGAGATACAGCCTGGTGACAGAGGGACGGACAGGGTTTTACTAAGGGTCCCGTTTTGTTCTTTGGATACGGAACCTTAAAAGGCGCGGGCATCGGTAACGGTAGGGTATCTCCGATCAGTATTGTGGCGGGATGACGGGACGCTATTGTGAGGCATACAAAGCGTCCATATAATGAAATACTTTAGTGGACTACTACCTCTGATGTAGTAAACGGTTGAAAAGTTGGCGCTTTAAAACTTAAACACGTGTAATATTTTAGTAGGTGGAAATTATTATGAATAGATATAGGCACTTTAAAGTCTCAAATTCAAACCATTTATTACAAATAAACCAATTATAGGCACTTTTGAATTGTCAATGGGTCTGTCAGTCAGAAAAATGAAGCTAGTTGCACATTCCAAAGCGTAGTAGATCCCTATGGAGAAGAACGGGCAAGAAACTCCACGGACACTCTTTTAAATCATAATATTTTCACAAAATATTGGTTACATCGTTCATGTTGAAAATATACATGTGAGAACAATTTAGAAAGACGTGCACGTTAGAAAGCGTCCGTAATAAAAAGATAAAAACTAAAACAACTAAATCAAATATTAAAATTAAAAATAAGCCATGGCAGCTAAGAGACGACCAGTCCCAACTGACGGCGCCCGTTCACGAACATGACGCATGGAGCAACACCAATCAGCTCAACCATTTTGAAGGGAACTCAATGATCCAACACACACGCCACCACCAGCGAGACATTTGAGTGAGCATGACATACTCTCAACCGCCAGGGCACATTCAAGTCAGTGAAAGACGTACCCAGTAAAAGGTAGCTTAGAATAGAATAGAATAGAATAGAATACTCTTTATTATGCACACCATTTAAATTACAAGTTACAATGTTACAATGTTTTACATAGAGTGACACAATGGGCGGTCTTATCGCTAAAAGCGATCTTTTACAGACAACCTTTGGATGGAGTATGGGGACAAGGAGAGACAATTCTGTAGGTAGTCCGTGGTGTACCATATACATATACAACATATACATACATTATAAATTATATATATATATATATATATATATATATATATATATATATATATATATATATTACTTATTCAATAATAAACGTGAAACAAGAGCAAGGAACTATACATGTAATAATGACGTTTAAAGAGAGAGGAAGTGTTTTTTTACCAGAATTTTAAAAGTGGCCAAAGTTTGAGCTCGCCTTATCAACACGGGCAAGGCATTCCATAATCATACTGCTAGCGTAGCTTAATAGTAGCTACATAGTGCTCACACATTGCTATGCAATTATATAATACTAACAGATTGAATTTAAACAATGCAAAGAAAGGCATTAAGTATGAGGAGTGGTGGTCCAGTAGCCCAGTATTACATAAGATAACATCATGCCTGCAATTTCCGAAGGGTAAGGCAGAGGTGCATCTATAGTACACCAATATTTTGCCAGTTATGTTTATGTGTCATGTAATAAAGGGCGAGCCTATTGCCACAGATTAATACAGATGGGACACTCCGCAGTTTAGGTATGAAGCTACAAGTACGCGGCGGGCTCATCTCACTGGGTCAATTAGTGTGGGCTGCCGCGCACCGGCCGGCTCGCACGTTAGTTCGATACTCACTCAGGCGCCGCGTCGTAAAAGAAGACAACCCTAACGAGTCAGAAGGTATAAGAGTTGCGTGATAGAAAGAGAGGCAACTTATAGGTGAAATAACTGTAGGTAATGAAGAGTTGTGCGACCTGAATTGCACTTTATTGTGTCGTAGCAAGAGTCACTTTTTATTTGAATGATTTTGCGGAGTGTCCCATCTGTATTAATCTGTGCTATTAACATCAATCGGGCACCAATTGCTACTGAGAAATTGCTGATGGAAGAAGCCATAACACTTCCCGCCCTGAGAAGGCTAGCGCTTGCGACCACTGGATGACTTGACCAACAATCTGCCTAGCCTTTTCCCAACTATGTTGGGGTCGGCTTCCAGTATAATCGTATACATCTGAATACAAGTGTTTTACATGAAGTGACTGCCTAACTGATCTCCACAACCTGGGTAGTACTAGCTGAGTAGGTACTATGAGTACCCCTTGGTACGACAGGTTGTCAGACTTTCGGGGTTTTGATGACCCGTAACGACTGTCAAAGATCCAAGAATGACAGCCGAGACCAACGGCTTAATGTGCTCGCAAGCACTTTTCATACTTTTTGCCATATCAGCTCGAACCATCGCAGATAAGTTAGTCCCTGATAAGTCGGCGCCGATTCGCACTGATTGAAAACTGCCTGCGTCGACCAGCGTAGGCACCCAGAGCTGGTCGGCGCCGCGAATCGCTGGCATATCGGTGTCAGCGTTCTACACGAATACACTCTTAGTTTGTAACATCGCTTGGCGAAAGCTTTTTGGAATTGAAAATCATGACAGTTTTCCCAGCTAAGATTTCTCCCACCTAATTCACGAGTGTCGACTACCATTTAAGAAGCATCAATTTATAAAGTCCTAGTACAACGATCTCTGCATAATGTTATGTTGAGCCTTTGCACAAATAGATCTAAGGCGTCTGCCGCCGGGGTCGCGGGTATTTCGAAAGAGATACCGTGGCCCTGGCACGGACAACTGAAGGAACACGGGTGGGTTTTAGTCAATAAAAGTCTGAAACGCCCTTCCGTTCTGTCCAGAGCGGGAGAAGTCATTTGATGATTTACCATCCACAAAAAAAAAGGGTTTTTTGTAACAAGGACTGAAAGGGGGGTCTTAAAAATTCGAAATAAGCTACTAAGGCATGTGGGGTATCATATGAAAGAACGCTGTTTGCAAATTCTCAAACATTTTTTGAATTTATTTTTAGCCCGTATATTTTTCAACTTTTGATGAAAAATGTAAAAAAAAATACCGTTCTCCCCCTTATCTCCGAAGTTTGCATAGAAAAAATCTGAAATTATTCTATGTGATAGAAGTTTATGTAAAGATTACAGGAAAAATAAAACGATGTCTCTATATAGCTCACTTTTTCACAAATTGAAACGGAACCCTCGGTGCGCGAGTCCGACTCGCTCTTGACCGGTTTTTTTATAATTATAACATGCACATATTATTATTATTTTAAGTCTGTTAGCTTATTATTACGTAAATATTATATTCTAAATAAATAAAGTAAAAACAAGGAGGCGCTATTCGATACCATTTAAGGACGCTGTTACAAATGGGTAGTCAAATCATTACTTTTTTACACAAAAGTATGTTTATTAAATAAAATGCTTCGCATTCTTAAAATGTTTTTTGGCAGAATTGTTGATAGATGTGCAAGGTACGATTCGACTACCCATTTGTAACAGCGTCCTTAAAATGAAATAAAGTAAAAGGGCATTTAAAACCAGCCAATAAAAGAATCAACATACTTAGTTTAAATTTAGAACAGAATGTGTGACGTGTTTCGTCACAAAGTACATGTTTAGGAGATGAGAAAGGAGATTAGAATCTGAGATACGTCAAAGTTACCATTTGGATGGTAATGGGCAGGGCAACTGTCGAAATGACGCTGTCGTAGCTAGTTCCCATCATAAGCTATTATTACAAGGCGTGAGGTGGTTTTATAAATAAATAAAATAAAATAAATAATAATTTTACTATCAGGCAACTAGGACTTTATTTTTCCGAAAATGACGCGTTGTTGTGTACCAAAATACTCCGAAATTGGAGTCCACCAATTCCCGTGACACTCTAAAAGCTATTCGCAAAAATTAAAAAAAAAATTAAACATAGTTCGAAACATCTATGTTCTATGTTAAAGGATTTGGTTTCATCATGTGGACCATTGTGCGTGGGCCATGGCGGCTGCCGCTCGGGGGTTATTCCAACCAGCCCACCATCCAGAAGTTAATCAAATCTCCGGGTCTGGTCGAAACATTTTGAAGAAAGTGATTACGAGGAAATATTTAAGGATTTAAATTCTGACACTTTCCATGTCAAATACTTGATTGAAAATATTGAAATAACCGAAAATAACGAAATAATGCAATATATTTTTTATTAATTTTTGTTTTTTTTTTAAAAAAAAAAACCAAACTAATGAATGAACGAAATGTCAAAATTATAGGCCTCAGGGACCTAGCTATGACCACGCCATCTACAATTAGCTTTATTCGACCTGCGCCATGTGTATAATACTTCTACCTAAATACAATTTTCAGGGAGTGAGATGTGCGTGGGAAATTGGAGAATTTGACGTGGCAACACGCGCATTTGTCTAATGTAGTTGAGAATGCTGTCAAAAATGTTACCAAAACCGAAAAGATTTTTTCGTTTTCACAACATAATGAAAAGAAAGCGGCCAGGTGCGAGGTGGACTCGCACACGAAGCGTTCCGTGCCACCGTAGAATATTGAACAGTAAATATTTATTTAAACACTTAAGTAAAAAAAATAAATAAATTATAAGTAGTTTAAAAAACTAAACAACACGCTTTAATACCAGTAAACTGAACTAAAAATTAAAAAATATTTTTTCATTATAAGAATAAAGTGAATTAACGAGAAAATTGATATCATTGTAAAAAAAGCGTGGGGTGCTTTGTACGACATTCTTACCCTAACTCCGTAATTCGAAAGCACCCCACGCTTTTTTTTTACAATGGAATAAATTTTCTCGTTAATCACTTTATTCTTATATTGAAAAAAATATTTTATACTTTTTAGTTCAGTTTTATGGTAAATACGCGTGTTTTTTAGTTTTTTAAACTATAATTTATTTTTCAATTTTTTTGAGATAAGTCGTTAATCCGGATAATCCTGATCAGGATAATGGGACAAAATTTTTAAATTATTGTATTGTCATCGGGCCCTGTTGTGTGTGCTAAATTTCGAATTAGTCTGACCATTTAAAGTGGGTAAAAATCGAGTTCAAAGATTCCGTTACATACAAACATACATACAAACATACATACAGGTGAAGCTAATAAAAGCGTGTTAAAAACACGTTTCTTGTATAGGGACCCCTTTAATTTTTTACTTCAATTTATTTTTGTGTTGTTATAGCGACAGTAGCAGTTCAAAAGATACAGCCCTGTGACAGACGGACGGACAGCGGATCCTTAGTAATAGGGTCCCGTTGGCATCATTTGGGTACGGAACCTAATACAAACAAGATTTGTACTGTAATTCGGGAACGTTCGGCATTCAAAATCGAAAACAAATAAACTAACGAAGTCACACGTTATTATAAAGTATAGTCAACGTTTAAAAAATCAATGCTGAAATGAATTGTTAATTACCCTTCAGCCTTCAAACTAAGTTCAGTTTAAATAATTAATTCCGTCCCCGATATGTTTTCAACTTCCAACTTGTTCGACATTTGACATAGGTCACAAAAAACTCCATCAAATGTGAGTTGGTTGCTTTTTGTGAGCGACTTTTAGTTTTTAATTTAGATTCATCAGAGTCGTCATCTCTTATCTGCCAGGGCTTATTTTTAATTTTATATTTTGACTTGTTTTTATTATTATTATTTTTTTACATTGTTCTCACATGTAGAAATTAAGCAACAAAAATAATGTATCCAGGATGTTGTATATCTTGATTTAAAAGAGTGTCCGTGGAGTTTCTTGCCCGTTCTTCTCCATAGAGATCTACGTTTTGGAATGGGCTAAATAGCTTCAACTTTCTGACTAACTGACCGACTCTTTGACATTTCAAAAATGCCTGTAATTGGTTTAATTGAAATAAATGCATAGAGTTTGTCGAGTCTGATACCGATCTTTGGTAAAGTACTCACAAGTGTTACTGCTGAGCATGAGATCCTGGGTTCGATTCCCGGGTCGGGCAAAGTGATATTGGGTTTTTCCATCTGGAATTCCTCAGTAGCAGCCCGGAGGAGGATATGTGCCCGGTTGATGGCAATAGGCTCGCCCCCTATTACATGACTTAAACATAACTGGCGAAATGAGGGCCTACACCTCTGCTTAACCTATCGGTGATTACGGGCGTGAAGTTATGCTAACTATGTTTGATCGATTCCTTGGTCTGGTGGTCGTAAACGCGATCACTGAGCATGTGCGGGCAAAGTCTTATTGAAGTTTGGAGGCATGAGGAACAGGGTGTAAAGTTCACTCATCTTTCATTGAAAAGGGAGGATCATCCAACTAGACGGGTGTTGTGTCTGGTGGGCAACTGCCCGAAGATTGGTGTCGGGACCTCGTATATGCTAGTCGCGCAGTAAATTCTAATTGGGCGATGGAGGATTTTGCATGACATCATTGTGATGCGTAGTTCGCATGTGGCGATGTAGATGGGGTATCTCTCGGTAGCAGCTTGGAGTCAGGATTTGTGCCAGACTAAAGGCTTAAAAGCTCGCCCCCTATTACCTAAATCTGACTTAACATAAATAGCGAAATGTGGGTGCAACAAATATTAAACTCCTTTGCGTTACTCTTTGAGGAATACAATCATAGTCATGATGTTATGTGTGTATACGTCTCTTAGCTGCCACGGCTTATTTTTAACCGACTTCAAAAAGGAGAAGGTTCTCAATTCGTCGGAACCTTTTTTATTTTTTTAAATTTTTTTTTATGTATGTTCCCCGATTACTCAAAGATGGCTGGACCGATTTGGATTTTTTTTATTTTGTTCGAGAGTGGTCACAGTTGGTCCCATATAAAATTGATTAACTTTGCTTCGGTAGTTTTTGAGTTAGCTTCAATAATACGTATTTTTTCCCCACTTTTTAACCGACTTCAAAAAGGAGGAGATTATCAATTCGTCGGAGCCTTTTTAACCGACTTCAAAAAGGAGGAGGTTATCAATTCGTCGGAACCTTTTTTTTTTATGTATGTTCCCCGATTACTCGAAGATCCCCGACCGATTGGACCGATTTGGATTGTTTTTGTTCTATTCGAGAGGGTATACATCACAGTTGGTCCCATATAAAATTGATTAACTTTGCTTTGGTAGTTTTTGAGTTAGCTTCAATAATACGTATTTTTTCCCCACTTTTATATGGATGATGTTCTAGTTTGTTTTGCAGGTAGTGGTATTAGAATTTGTGTGGGGTAGGTTCCACAACTAAAAAGTGAAAAATAAAAACTTTTTTACAAAAAAATACAACCGACTTCCAAAAACAACTACAAAGTGAAAAATAACCTTAATTTCGGAAGTCGGTGGCAAAAAACGAAAATACATTTAACTAGACACCGACTTACGAAATTAAAGTTACTTTTCACTTTGTAGTTATTATGTTATTATTTATGTTCCCTAAGACTGTTGGATTTTAATGTATGTAAATAAAATCCAGTCTTTGTAGTTGTTTTTGGAAGTCGGTTGTATTTTTTTGTTTATGGATGATGTTCTAGTTTGTTTTGCAGGTAGTGGTATTTGAATTTGTGTGGGGTAGGTACACAACTAAAAAGTGAAAAATAAAAACTTTTTTATTAATTTTTAGTTTTTATCTTTTTATTACGGACGCTTTTTAACGTGCACGTCTTTCTACATTGTTCTCACATGTATATTTCCAACATGAAACATGTGACCAATATTTTGTAAAAAAAAAAAATGATTTAAAAGAGTTTCTTGCCCGTTCTTCTCCATAGGGACCTACTACGCTTTGGAATGGGAAACTAGCTTCATCTTTCTGACTGACCGATCCATTGAAAATTCAAAAGTGCCTGTAATTGGTTTATTTGAAATAAATGCTTTGAATTTGAGTTTGATGTTATGTGTCTAAACAATGTGCAAATTCCATTGTATTCCGTTCCAAATGGTTCTTCAGCCGTTTAGCTCCTTTCTACGTGTTTACATAGGCTTGCCTCTGAAGGGGTATGTACGGTTTATCCCTTGAACTCTGACTGGTACGAGTAGTCTGAGTTTACCTACTTTAGTAGCTTACGGCATTGACCCACTGACATACAATGCTTTCCCGTTATTTGGTACTCAATCTGCCTAGCCTTTTTCCAACTATGTTCGGGTCGGCTTCCAGTCTAACCAACGGCTTAAGGCGATACTAAAAAAAAACTTTTTTACAAAAAAATACAACCGACTTCCAAAAACAACACTACAGAGTGAAAAATAACTTTAATTTCAAAAAGGAGGAGGTTCTCAATTCGTCGGAACCTTTTTTTTTTTTTATTTTTTTTTTATGTATGTTCCCCGATTACTCGAAGATGGCTGGACCGATTTGGATTTTTTTTGTTTTATTCGAGAGGGTTATACATCACAGTTGGTCCTATATAAAATTGATTAACTTTGCTTAGGTAGTTTTTGAGTTAGCTTCAATAATACGTATTTTTTCCCCACTTTTATATGGATGATGTTCTGGTTTGTTTTGCAGATAGTGGTATTAGAATTTGTGTGGGGTAGGTACACAACTAAAAAGTGAAAAATAAAAACTTTTTTACAAAAAAATACAACCGACTTCCAAAAACAACACTACAAAGTGAAAAATAACTTTAATTTTGGAAGTCGGTGGCAAAAAACGAAAATACATTTAACTAGACACCGACTTCCAAAATTAAAGTTATTTTTCACTTTGTAGTGTTGTTTTTGGAAGTCGGTTGTATTTTTTTGTAAAAAAGTTTTTTCACTTTGTAGTGTTGTTTTTGGAAGTCGGTTGTATTTTTTTGTAAAAAAGTTTTTATTTTTCACTTTTTAGTTGTGGTACCTACCTCACACAAATTCTAATACCACTACCTGCAAAAAAAATAGAATATCATCCATATAAAAGTGGGGAAAAAATACGTATTATAGAAGCTAACTCATTAACTACCGAAGCAAAGTAAATGAATTTTATATGGGATCAACTGTGACCCTCTCGAATAAAACAAAAAAAATCCAAATCGGTCCAGCCATCTTGGAGTAATCGGGGAACATACATGAATAAAAAAAAAAAAAAAAGATTCCGACGAATTGAGAACCTCCTCCTTTTAGAAGTCGGATAATAAATTGGGGAATTTTTCGTAACCATTTATTTCACTATTGCAGCATGTATGGATTTCATTTTTGGATATATGTTTAATAACTACACACATCAAAAGTGTCTAGGGATCAACATATATTTTTGCAATAACTTTTCTCCTGATTGATATTAATTAAAATTTTCTTTAAGGATTCATCAAATAAAGTGTTTTCGTTTGTCACAGTAACGATAAACCAAGTCACCTTTGCATTAATAAAGAAATTTGCCATTTTCCTAATAAAGGGATTTTTGACATTTGAACCACTAACATTAAAGTTCGAAAAAAAGACTGAAATAACAGTTTTCTTTAAAATTTTATTGGGTAACTTAAACAATTAATAATCCGTGTTTCTACCGCGAACACTAACAACACAAGAACATCGGTTTGGCATACTCAAAATGAGTTCATCCAAATCACGCTGTGGAATGGCCGCCCATGTTCGTTGCAACAACAAAAAAAGGTCTTCTTGCGACTGGATACCCTCCATATTCGGCAGAGCTCTTCTCTGTAGCATATCCCATGCATGCTCAATCGGGTTCAAGTCTGGCGACTGAGCAGGCCAGGGCAGGACATTGATGTTAGCTGCGGCGAGAGTCTGTCTTACAACTCTTGCGGTGTGCGGTCGTGCATTATCATGCATTAACTGAAATAAGGGACCGATTTGCACTTGTAGAGGAACGATGACGTCTGATACAATCGTCTCAGCATAAATTTGAGCGTTGAGGTTGCCTCTGATCCAAATCAACTCAGTTCTTCCGCCGATCCAAATACCCGCCCATACCATGATGGTTCCACCACTATAAGGATGGACTTCCTGGCAGGATTTTAATCGCTGTTGGCGTCCAGGGGTTCTCCAGTGTCGTATACGTCTTGTATCCGGTCTCATACCAAAACGAGACTCATCAGAAAAGCACACGAAACGCCATTGTTCTTCTGCCCAATTTCTGTGTTCAAGAGCCCATTGATATCGAATCCTACGATTGTGCATTGCTATAGGTGGTACCCGTAGCGGTCTTCGGGAATGAAGGTTCACTTCATGCAAGCGGTTTCTGACTGTTTGGTCGCTAATTAAGTTCCCTGAAGAGTGATGAAGCCTCACGGCTAACATCATGGCGGTTATAGTTGGAGCTCTTCGAGTTAAGATTTGAATGTATCGGTCTTGTCTCCGTGTGGTGCAGCGATACCGTCCTCCATGGCGCTCAGCCACGGTACCAGTGCTTCGGTAACGTGTCCAAAGTCGACTGATAACACTCTGACTTGTATTCAGAGCTAAAGCCACAGTACGTTGCCGGGAACCAGCTTCTATCATTCCCACGGCTCTGAGCATTTCTTCCCTGCTTAAATGACGTCGCCGCTCCATAATAACGTTGGTTTTAATCAGTAGTAGGAAAACAGTAGCACTAATAATGTCTTCAATGCGTTGTATGTTTTTATAGGGAAAATATTGACAGCTGATTTTCATCTTTTACTCGAATTTGATTCACAGTTCCTGATTCAAATTATGAAATGCACCAAAAAGGATCCATATAAATTTATAAAATCATAAATTTATTACAAAGCCACATCTCAATCTCAAGAAATCCGCATAAAAATGCTTGATCCCTAGACACTTTTGATGTGTGTATTTGATTAATACTCAGACTGAAGGAAAACGCAATTGGGTTGAATTTCCTCGGTAGAATTTAATTCCGAAAAGACCTCTACTTTATTATGTTTTGTTTCTGTAATTCTAAAATCCTAAGTAATTTTATTGCATAATTGCATTCTACATGTGCGGACAATTGAAAACTCTGGCTGAACATATTTTTGATAGACAGCTTAATTTATTTTATTTTTAAACAATTTTTATTTGATTTGGCGCTTTTTTTGGTTCCAGCGCATTGTTGCGCTCTCTTTTTTTCGCATGTGGAAGTAATTGACATCTGACACTTTCTTATTCCCGCCCAGTTTGCTTTTTACATTAATCACCTTAACGTGTTTTCCAAGGCAAGGAGGGATCTTGGTATGTAATGATAATCACCCATCCACGGACATACCGTGGCAAGCGTAGCTTAACCTAATTGATCAATCTGTGCGGCTGTTATTTTACTTAGCCATTAGCCCCTTACTGTGTGAGTACTAATGAGAAGTGTGAATGGGGATACAATTTAATTTGTATGTAGGTATTTAATAATCATGAATATAAGAGCCCGCTACCACCCGCCTACCCGTTTACCATTTATTTATTAAAAATTATAGTTTACAAAACTAAAAAACACGCTTTAATTCCACTAAACTCAACTAGAAAGTAAAAAATATTTTTTTCAATATAAGAATAAAGTGATTTACGAGAAAATTAATGTCATTGTAAAATTTATTTTTTACTTTTTAGTTGAGTTTAGTGGCATTAAAGCTTGTTTTTTAATTTTCTAAACTATAATTTATTTTTAAATTCTTTAGAGATAAATGGTTAATCCTGATGATCCTGATCAGGATAATGGTATAAAATTTTTAAATTATTATGTTGTCATCGAGCCTTGTTATGTCTGCAAAATTTCGAATTAATCTGACCATTTAAAGTGGGTAAAAATCGAGTTCAAAGATTCCGTTACATACAAACATACATACAGGTGAAGCTAATAAATCGTGTTAAAAAGAGCCCAAGCTCCTTCAAAGAAAAGCAAGCTTTTATTTTCAATAGGATAAACACTTAACTTGGGGGTATGCATACATTCTGAGTTATGAGCATTGTAGGTTGAAACATCAAAATTTTCCGTGTACTTTCATTGTAAAATATCAAATCCACACTTTAACAATAAATTAAAATATTCCAAGTTAATTCGTTATTTCTGGCGTCTCGATATAATTCTAAGTCTTCAGCATAAGTTTTTCTATTTCCAATGTAGTTATTTAACTTTGCCAATCATCGAGATATCCAAGCTTTCATATTCGTAGAGTATGAATGAGAAATAGACGGCTAAATAAAATAGACGGAAATACTCTATTAGGGACGTTTGATAGTTATACTCCTAAATACTTACAACAATCTGCCTACCTTTGCCAAACATGTTGAGGTCGGCTTCCAGTCTAACCGGATGCAGGACTGCCTATCTGACATCCACAACCCAGTTACACGGGTAACATGATACCTCTTGATAAGACTGGTTGTCTGACATTTGGGCTTCTGAGTACCCGTAACGACTGTCAATGAGCTATTAATGGTAGCTGGGACCAACGGCTTAACGTGCTTTCCGAGTTACGGAGGGGTCTCGATATGAATGGACCCATCCACGAACCGACCGCGGCAAGCGTAGCTTAAACTTCAATCGACCCATGCGGCTGATTTTGCCACGAGCCTTCTAAATGCCTACATGTTTGCAATAAACACCCTTGCAAAAAGATTTTAAATTTATTCTCAAAAAAAAAAAAAAAAAACTCAAAACTCAAAGCATTTATTTCAATTAAACCAATTACAGGCACTTTTGAATTGTCAAGGGGTCGGTCAGTCAGAAAGATGAAGCTAGCGCCCATTCCAAAGCATAGTAGGTACCTATGGAGAAGAACGGGCAAGAAACTCCACGGACACTCTTTTAAATCAAGATATGGTTACAAAATAATGGTTACATCATTCATGTTGAAATTTAACACGTGAGAACGATGCAGAACGTTAAAAGCGTCCTTAAAAAAAAACAATTCAAATATTTTTTGGTTCAGCGGTAGAACATTCGAGTAGGTACGTCTACTCTCATTTTTGAAGTCGTTTGTTGTGCAGTTTTGTGTTTAGTCTATCACCTTATTTTTCGTTTCACCCATCGCTGCTCTGAGCTATTTTATTACAGTGTGCACAAAAACTTTTTTACAAAAAAATACAACCGACTTCCAAAAACAACACTATAAAGTGAAAAATAACTTTAATTTCGGAAGTCGGTGTCTGATTAAATGTATTTTCGTTTTTGCCACCGACTTCCGAAATTAAAGTTATTTTTCACTTTATAGTGTTGTTTTTGGAAGTCGGTTGTATTTTTTTGTAAAAAAGTTTTTATTTTTCACTTTTTAGTGGTACATGTGCTTACCCCTTCACAGCGTACTGGCGTGATGTTATGTTATGAACTGGTGTGAACAACAAACAGACATGAGATTTCAGCAATCCCAGTCCATTTGCTATCATTTATTGAGGAGTTCCGTTGCCTATCTCAGAAGTTCTTCATCAGATCTTCACCAAATTGAAATGGGACCACTCCAAGAAAGTACTCTTCCAAAAACTATCCAAATCGCTTCAAGTGTGCCTATAAAATTGGAAGAGTTCTCTCTATTTCTCCAGGATCCCATCATCAGATCCTGACTTGATGATCATGGGACCACCTGGGAAGTATACCCTTTCAAACAAAAAAAAAATAATCCAAATCGGTCCAGCCATCTTCGAGTAATCGGGGAACATACATAAAAAAAAAAAAAAAAAAAAAAAAAAAAAAAAATAAAAAAAAAAGGTTCCGACGAATTGATAACCTCCTCCTTTTTGAAGTCGGTTAAAAATAGTGATCTGTGAAAAATTGACGATAATGAATATACCGTAGGAATTGAAAATATCAAAATATAATAGCATTTTCATAGTCTCTTGGCAACACAGTGTTTGAAACTTGGCAATACTTGATAACTTTTAATAACATGGCTTATTCATAACGTTAGGTACTGAATGTGATAGACTTTGTTTAATTATTACCTTTGATTATTTCCTTTGAATTAATCCTACTAATATTATAAATGTGAAAGTTTGTATGTTTGGATGTTTGTTACTCAATCACGCAAAAACGGCTGAACGGATTTGGATGAAATTTGGTATACAGATAGTTTATAACCTGGATTAAGACATAGGATACTTTTCATCCCGGTAGAAGGTTCCCGTGGGATAATTTCCGACATACACGCGGGCGAAGCCGCGGGCAACAGCTAGTATAAAATATAATTGCTTAATTGTTTATTTTTTATAGGGAGCATGTGTTTTTAATTAATATCTCTGTAATTATTTTCAAACAAGGTAATGTTTACATAATACATGCTAACAGTCATACAATAATAATGTGTACATAAATATTTAAAAAAACCGGTCAAGTACGTGTCAGACCACGCACAATGAAGGGTTCCGTAGTTGGGATGAATTTATCCCAAAAACAAACTTAACATTGTAGTTGAAAAATATATTCTCCCGTACATCGATACACCTACGCCACGGTCAATTCTCCGAATTCAAATAATAAGTTTGTAATAGCAAATTTTTTTTAATGTTTTTATATTTCTACACGTTCCTGAGAAAAAGGGTTTTGACATACTGACAGACCGACAGACGGACAACGAAGTGATCCTATAAGGGTTCCGTTTTCCCTTTTGAGGTACGGAACCCTAAAAAAGAGGCGAAATAATCATAGAGCAACAGAAACAGGTCTTATACGATAATTCATCTTCTGCCTAGCCTTTTCCCAACTATGTTGGGGTCGGCTTCCAGTCCAACCGGATGCAGCTGAATATATCAGTATTTTACATGGAGCGACTGCCTATCTGATGGTCTTATACGATAATTGCTTCAATAATATTACCATTTTATTACGGTTTCAGAAATATGTGTTACTTATGAAGTTATGAGTTACGAAACAAACCTTACGAGTATCTCATCAATTCAATGCTTAGACAAGGATGAAATGTATAACAAAAGTACCTTTCTCATTCTGACAAACTTCATGAATAAAATATTCACTTTTTAAAACA
Source organism: Cosmia pyralina (assembly GCA_946251885.1). Taxonomy (NCBI): domain Eukaryota; kingdom Metazoa; phylum Arthropoda; class Insecta; order Lepidoptera; family Noctuidae; genus Cosmia; species Cosmia pyralina. The sequence goes on along the minus strand of OX276361.1, from coordinate 20,178,883 downwards.
AAATAATTACTTAACGCTCACGTATAAAATGTTTGTTTATAAAACAATTTAAACCTTCTCTTCCTAATTGACTTTTACGCCAAAAATAATAGCAATAAATTATTTCCAGTACACTTGATGTCAGCTTAATTAGGACACGACGTTTAGATCGTTACCCGTTACTGGTGCTATAAATTTTGTAATGAGTGTATGGGTGTTACTGATGGCGACATTCAACTGTTTTTAAGTTAATTTTATATGCACGATGTGTATTATGTCGCTTACTGACAAAGTTTTTTGCTTCTAATCAATGAAATGTAATGAAATTGTTTATTCTGGAATCACTTTTACATGTCATATAAAAATAATCTATTAGTTATTAGCATTAATGCGAAAGTGAGTTTCTTTGTATATTTGTTACGCTTTCACGCTAAAACGGCTGAACGGATTTAGATGAAATATAGCACATGTGTAGACTATGACCTGGATTTGGACATAGGATACTTTTTTATCCCGTTTGTACGTTCCCGTAGGATAACTGCCGACCGCTACGCGGGCGAAGCCCGGGCAAAAGCTAGTAAACTAATAAAATGGAGTCGGTATTTCATACCCGATAAGAAAAGGCGAAATAAACCCAGGGGTCAAAGTCTCTTTTAAAGTCCAGACATAATCTTGATCAGATCATGTGAGGAGTGAGGACCATGTAGAAATAGTTTTTGAGGAAAAAACCACACAGGTTTGAGAGGACCTGTTCAGTCAGTGCACGCACTTGTCAGTAATAGTGCAGCTCAACAGCTCAACGACTCGACGAACTATTGTTCGTCGAGTCGTTGAGCAAAGAATCAGTTCATCCGCTCAGCTTCAGTTTATCCATGATAAAATATCGGGAACTCGAATTTAACAGTAAACATGGTAAATATCCCGTTTGTGTTAATAATAATACCAAAGAACGTTTGGATAAGCCGCAATGACCGCTAACGCTTGAATGTCGAACGAAATAATACTTTGTCCTAACTAATATTATAAATGCGAAGTAAGTTTGTTTGTTTGTTACCTTTTCACGCCTAAACCACTGAACCGATCATCCTGAAATTTTGCATATACGTTATCAAGTGTACAGAAACGGACATAGGGTACCTTTCATCCCCAAAAAAAGTACTGTTCCCGAGCAAAACAATAATAACGTTCTTATGATAATAGATGGCACCACGTGTTTCTAATCATGATTGAATTATATTATTACAAGCGGAGTACAACCCAAATTGATTGTCAAATTCTAAATTAACGCGAGCGAAACTGCGGGCAAAAGCTAGTTCATTATAAACCAATGTCCCGCTAGAAGGCACGTTTTGCTTGTTTTACGTCTATGACCCATTGATGACAATGTTGAAGTCATGAAGATGCCCCATTGGTATGCCCCGAAATAATATCTCAATGTTAGAAATGTATGGAGGCCATGTCGAACCCACATACACACGCACAGACGTGCTAACACACACACACACACCCCCCACACGTTTACATACACACACACACACCCTCATACATACATACACACACTCACATGCATACTAACATGCCCACACAATCGCACTCACTTACCTTTTTAACCGACTTCAAAAAGGAGGAGGTTCTCAATTCGTCGGAACCTTTTTTTTTATTTTTTTTTTATGTATGTTCCCCGATTACTCGAAGATGGCTGGACCGATTTGGATTTTTTTTGTTTCATTCGAGAGGGTATACATTACAGTTGGTCCCATATAAAATTGATTAACTTTGCTTTGGTAGTTTTTGAGTTAGCTTCAATAATACGTATTTTTTCCCCACTTTTATATGGATGATGTTCTAGTTTGTTTTGCAGATAGTGGTATTAGAATTTGTGTGGGGTAGGTACACAACTAAAAAGTGAAAAATAAAAACTTTTTTACAAATAAATACAACCGACTTCCAAAAACAACACTACAAAGTGAAAAATAACTTTAATTTCGGAAGTCGGTGGCAAAAAACGAAAATACATTTAACACCGACACCGACACCGACTTCCGAAATTAAAGTTAATTTTCACTTTGTAGTGTTGTTTTTGGAAGTCGGTTGTATTTTTAGCAAAATATTTTTTTTATCTTTTTATTATTATTATGTAATTTTTCCTCTATGTCACCAATAATAATAAAATTGTTGTAGAAGACTAGTGTTAAGCCACGTACTGTGTACAATTGAATTATAATACCCAATGGGGACTGGCACTGTACTCCCTTATACAGGTTATTCTATAACCTAGCTGGGTATGCAGCACCTCACCACCATTTCAGTTGTAGTTAGTACACTAATTTGTCAACCCTTTAAATTACCATGTACCTGTTTTGATAAATCATCAATTTGATTTGATTTGATTTGATGTCCATAAATGGTAGGTGTAAATGGCCAATCTCAATGTACTTAGCAATATTTATATAATAATAGGTCTTTACCTATGAAATTGCCGTTTTGTATGAAAAAATTGAAACTAATTTTTTTCATGCATTTTTTATTTGTATTAACTTTTAAAATGTCGATTGTACACCATGTGTACAGATAACAATAGAATTTCAATTGTGTCTGCTAATTGGCGCGCGACGGGTTAATCGAAGTAATCACCCATGCAATCAATGCATCTTTGACAACGCAGTGGCAGTTTATTGATGCCCTTCTTAAAGAAATCAGCTGGACGGGAGGCAACAAATTCTTCAAAGGCATTTTGTACTGCCTCTCGGGTATTGATTTTTTTTCCCGCCAAGAAGTTATCCAAATTCTGGAAAAAGTAGTAGTCTGTAGGCGCAAGGTCTGGTGAGTAGGGCGGATGACGGAGAGCTTCCAACCCCAGTTCTTGCAACTTGGAGACCGTCTGCTGTGCAGTATGAGGTCGCGCGTTGTCGTGCAGGAGCAGCGGAGACGAGCGATTGACCAATGCTGGTTGGAGATGTGCCAGCTTCTCCATCATTGTGTTCAGTTCTTCACAGTACACATCTGAAGTAATGCTCACCCCGTTTGGTAAGAAGCTGTGATGAATCACACCGGCGCTAGACCACCAAACAGTGACCATCACTTTTCTAGGGGTAAGTTTTCGTTTAGGGCATTGTTTAGGTGCTGAACCAGGATCCAACAATCTTGCTGAGCGCTTGCGGTTATCAAACAGAATCCATTTTTCATCGCAGGTTGATGCGGTTCAAAATTCCTTCATTTGTGTGTCTGTTGAGCAGTGCAAGGCACGTCTCGACGCGTACTTCGCGCTGGCGATCATTGAGTTCGTGGGGCACCCATTTGTCAAGCTTTTTTACCTTGCCAATTTGACGCAAATGGACCAATATTGTTTTGACGCTAACGTCGAAAGCTGCTGCTAATTCAGCTGTAGATTATGTATCATCAGCTTCCACAATCGCCTTTAATTCGTCATTGTCGACCAAAGTCTTCGGACGACCGCGAGCTTCATTTTTCAGGTCGAAATTTCCAGAACGGAAGCGAGCAAACCAGTGCGTTGGTTTGTAGTGTTAGCTCCGTAAACGTCGTTGATGTTGCGTGCCGCTTGTGCCGCGTTGCTGCCACGACGGTACTCATATTCCATAATTACTCGAATTTTTAACGTATCCATGATGACGAAAAAGATTGAAATGCGATGAAAATGTAACACTAATCAATAAACAAATGACTACTTTTGGAAAAAAAAATCCATGTTTTTAAAATAAAATTAATTTGAAATTAGAATTCTTAGCCAAACAAAAATTATTTTGATTTGAAATGGCCAGTACTGCAGAACGGCAATTTCATAGGTAAAGACCAATAGTAATTCCATGGCAATATTATATTGGAGAACCACAGACTCTTAATGACATATTCCTGTAAGTATAAAGCCTCGTGCCAATTGGGGTAGATAATAATATAGATTTTTTCGTCCCGGAAAGAGAGGTTTAATTTGGTCCCCGCATTCATTTCGTGGTCGTGTCGCTCCTAAATTGAGTATGTGCCCTAATACCGCTCCACTTTGAGGGCCCGTTATTTGTGACTCAATATAAAAAAAGAGTATTACGTTTACCACCATCGTTTGTTGTGCGCCTGGTACAAAATTTGAAAAGGGGAAAATCATTATTATGAAGATATGACATGAATGAAGAAAAGAAGGACTTTATTGATGTTTCCTGTTTCGTTTTTGTTAATAATGATAATGTTATTCGTACAATTTTATAACTTAAATATTATTTTATTTTATTAACCAAACCATCGCCCATGCTAATGAAATTCAAGTACCTACTATTTTCTGTACCCTTATTATCTATGTATATTTACATAATTTAAATATTTGGTATGATAGATAATTTTGACCTTTTTCACTTTAATTTGCCAGCCTCCACATTCATTAGCTCTCATTTAAATTGGGTATTTTCCTAATGAAGGCTTCGTTTGTTTTCGGCGCTTTGGTTATAACTACAATGTTTGAAAAGTTTTATATTTTAATAAAAAGTAACGTCATTTGCCTGGTCATGTAGATAGATAGATCTATCTATCTATCTATTATTTGCCTGGTCATGTGGACGGATCTTATATATTATTATTTTTTCAGTCTGAAAATGTTCAGTAATGATTGGTGACTAAAGTACCCAATATAAGAGCAAATGTTGGCTTTGCAAGTCATCAGAGAGCTCACTAAAGGAAAGAAAATCAATCTGTCGCCGGATATGGTGTGCAGGATTACCAGAAAGGAGTGGTTAACTTTAAGGGTATGGTAAAGTCCATCAAACTGAACAACTTTCTCCATGGGACCAACATCGCAATCGAGAAAAAATTATCAGCTGTCCCGTACAAAGCTTCAATACCTACTCGACCCAAATGTTGGGGTAGCTGGTAATTTTTTCTCGATTACTATGTTGGTCCCATGGAGAAAGTTGTTCAATATGAAGGTCTGTACCACACCATTTAGTTTAACCACACCTTTTTGATACACCCTGTATAATAATAAAAGAGCAAAAGGCATTCCTTTTTTTAATTAAGAGATGAGAGGAGTATAGGCCGCTTTGTATTAATTACCTACCAAAGGAGATAGGTACTGTGAGGGCTCCAACCTCACAGTAGGAGATTTACTAAATCCTACTAATCCTACTAATATTATATATGTGAAAGTTTGTATGTTTGGTTGTTTGTTACTCAATCACGCAAAAACGGCTGAACAGATTTAGATGAAATCTGGTATACAGATAGTTTATAACCTGGATTAAGACATAGGATACTTTTCATCCCGGTAGAAGGTTCCCGTGGGATAATTTCCGATATACACGCGGGCGAAGCCGCTGGCAAAAGCTAGTAAATAATAAAACTACAGGGACTCTATTTAAATGGGGCTGAAACTCTCTATATTTTAAGCTTCATTTAAATTATAATTCACACTCCTACTAAATTAGTTCTACGCGGAGCCCTCACCAGATTCTATATCTCATCCTAGTATTTATAGGATACATTCCATATTTGAATGATTGAATGTCAGCCAGTACAAGCTTGTATAGCTTGATTAAACCATCAAACCTCTACAGTATTTAGTTACACACGAAGAGATAAGGTAGTGTTTATCAAGCCCTTATAAAGATTGTGAAAAGTTGAGAAAATATCCTGAAAAGCTTCAAAGAAAGTTTTTCATTCTCTGATTAATTCTACACCAATAAATCTTCATTGAAAATGAGCCGAAACCTTTTATAAGCAGGTGATATACGACTAGAATAGTCGGACAGGTATAAATTGTACGATATTTCGGCAACACCTAAGTTCGGCACATAGCCGTAACAAAATTAATTGCCGTAGGGCTGGTTCTGAAGCAAGTACCTAATTTAGTGATGCGTAAAAATCTCCGGAGGGGATTGCTTAAAAATTCCGGAGATACGGTCCGTAAATTGGACGTGAGGGATACTTTGATGTATGTCCAATGTAGTCGCTGCCTGGTTAAAAGCACATTTGAATAGGGGATCATTTTACAGATAGTCCGATTTTTGTTCCATTGATTTACCATATACTTACAGGATAATTTTTTAAGCAAAATTTTCACAGGGTGTTATACCAATGAATATGAACAACTTTCACTATGGGAATAGCTCTGAAATTGCGAAAAATAAATCAGCTGTTCAGTACATTTATACAGTATGGAACTGGCACCATGTGACAGAATTTAATCTACTAGCAATACTAGTCCACAGAAGTATAGCAAAATTAAATGTTAAATTAAAAACCATAAATTAAAAAGTTAATTTTTCAAACAAAATAAATATCAAAATAAATTCAGCAAAAGTAATCACACTGTTTAGACAACCGAGCTGGCCACCTGCGGTGCACCACAGTGCCCATTCCATTGTTCACCAAACAGGGATTTTTTGTTTGCACATATGTTCAAGGATTCAAGTTCATTGACTCATAGACCTAGTTATCGAATCTACAGAGTGTTCAAATTTACTCAAAATTAAAACTCTACTTTTTGACCTAATTACTGGACCGATTTTGTTAATTTTTTGTATATCGTCAGCAAAGGTGATATCAAGTATGTGGTTGGATTTATTGCATATATGTGAGCTCCATACTGTATGTATCTACACCAAACTCGTCAAAATGTAGGTAGCAGCTGATTTTTTTTCGCGATTTCAGGTTTGGTCCCATAGTCAAAATTGTTAATATTTATGGGTAGAACACCCTGTGAAAATTTGCGCATTGCTCTTCTGACGCGCCAATTACACCCCATGTGTGCATAAGGAAAATCCTTTAAAATCCTTTACATAATAGGTATATAAGCTTATATATTATATATATAAACGTAAAAAAACATCATCCGATGGGAAAAAATCATCATCAGTAGTTGTGAACCTATGGGGTTCGCAACTAACCCCCCCTCCCCTCCCCCTGGGGTTTTGGGTGCATACATAAGTACATATGTTCCTATGAAGGTTTAAAAACTTATCCTGTATACACGTACATACATACATAAACTCTTCCCATGGGGGTAGGCAGAAACTACAGAACGCCACCTACAACGATCCTTACAATTTATCTTTTTGCTTCGTTAACGTTCATACATCTGGTCTTACACGCACGCCGGTTGCGAGTACTACGCACCTGACCTTTTGAAGAACATCCCTAATAAGTTCACAATATGTCTTCCTAGGGCGTCCTCTCCCGGCGTTTCCACTCACATCTGCCTTGTTACCTTTTTTTAGTCACCTTTCATTCGTCCTTTCAACATGACCAAAACATCTAAGCATACTCTTTTCAATTTTGGTCACTACATCTTCTTTTAAACCGCAACATTGCCTTATCACATCATTCCTCATCATTCATAGTCACAGCATATGCCTGGTAAGGAGCACATTTCCACAGCATTTTATTTATTTATTTATTCATAACAATTTTTACATTGTGTCGAATATTAGAAACAATTTTATAACTTACAAAAATACAAAAACAAAAAAAAAAAGAATAAAATAAAATACATGGCACTTAATTACAATGAGGAAGAGTAATAATAATAATAATAAATAAATGTAATTTAAGTAACTAGAATAATAATGCCACAAATAATTAAATATAGGTAATGTCAGATATCCAATGTCAATTACTTACATAAATATCGTGAATGTAAATGAACAATAAAAGATTTTTAGACTAATAGTAACAGAAATAATAATCATAGTAAATTTCTAGTATAATATGTATGTTTACAATTTAAATGTCATTAATAGAATAATAGCAGCCTTCCAGTAGGTAACGCTTCAATTTAGTTTTGAAGTCCCTTTTGTAAAGTGATAATTTTATATCAACGGGAAGTTTATTGAAGATTTTCACTGACATGTGGCAGGTACCGTGTTCGACTATATTAAGTTTAGGAATATTAGTGTTTTTTAAATCTTTTCTTCTCGTCCTCTCTCTAAGCTTTCTTTCCTCTTCAGTCTCATATTGATGTACATATTTAGAAAAATGTGTTAGGAGCACCATTACGTATAGGGAAGGTACAGTGAGAATATTCAAATTTACAAAATGTCTCTTACAAGATTCCTGCTGACGAATGCAAACCATGGTGCGAATGGCCCTTTTTTGTAAAACAAAATTACATTTATTGTAGTCTTCGTTTTTCTTTTTTTTATTCTCTCTTTATTCTTCTCTCTCTCTCTTCTTTTGTCTCACCCAACATTCACTTCCATACATATACCCATTGATTTATTTGTTGAAGATAGTTTCTGACCATATTCTATAGATCTGTATCTGTAGTGATAGTGTTATGAATTATGCACCGTGAAAGAGTGGTTTAGACATGGTGTAGGTAATTTTAATCACTGTTAATCCTCTCAAGGGGTCATTGTAATCAAAACACTTTTACTATGGGACCAAACCTGAAATCGCAAAAAAAAACTATTAGCTGTTAGTTGCATTTTAACGTGTGCGATCATAATTGTAGACAGACGGACAAACGGACAACGAAGTAATCTTATAAGGGTTCTATTTTTTCCTTTTGAGGTACGGAACCCTAAAAATGTTTATGATGAATTTTGATTAGCCAAGGGACCATTTGATGGACAATGGATGTTGATTCGAATCTGAAGAACAAATTGTTAGCTTCTAAAAAACACGGTATATTTTTCTTCTTCTCGTTCGTATCGCTGGCTAGACAGTATTTTAAATCTTGTTGGTTCAAAACTTCGCCACTTCCACGACATTCTCGGTACTTAGTATATTAATAGACGCTGTATTAAAACTGTAATATTTATTTAGATTTAACATTTTCATAATTTTGTAATTAATGTTATATTATGATAATTTTCTTATGGAATTTTGTGGAAAGCCAAACGTTATAATGTTTATTTATATCACTCATACGCATCAATAATAACTTGGTGGAATATCCTGATAAATTAGCTAATGAAAAATAAAATGTAGTTTTAAAAGAGCCCTTTGAATGTGTATAAAATAAATGCTTATTTTAAACGAATACTAGCATTTTAAAATATGCATTTTTTTATCTCAGCATAAAAAATCAAAGTTTTTTTTTATATGAATCAAATAAAATTAATGTTTCCCAACGACAAATGTTTTTACTCTAAAAACAATAGACTTACAAAAATCTGGGCTGTGTCAGCCGCAGACACGATGACGACGACGTATTTTGACGTGTCATCCATCACATACATTCAACAACAGCAGCGGGTATCTCAACAAGCTAATCTGTATGAAATAGGTAAGACATACAAGTTATGTTTAGATTAGAATTTACTGCTTTTATAATAGTGCTATACAGTATATCAGGTAAAAGGCAAAAGGAAAAGGAAAAAGTAAAGTAGGAAAAGGTAAAAGGAGCTCGTGGCTAAATAATAACAGCCACACGGGTTGATCCATCAGGTTAAGCTACGCTGGCCGGGGTTGGTCCGTAGATGGGTGACCATCTTTACATACAGAGACTCCTCCGTGCCTCGGAAAGCACGATAAGCCGTTGGTTCCGGCAGTCATTCGTGGATCTTTGACAGTCGTTACGAGTCGTCAGAAGCCCGAAAGTCTGACAACCAGTCTTACCAAGGGGTATCGTATTACCTAGTAACTTGGTTGTGGAGGTCAGATAGGTAGTCGCTCCATGTAAAATACTGGTATTCAGCTGCATCTGGTTAGACTGGAAGCCGACCCCAACATAGTTGGAAAGAGGCTAGGTCCTATCGCAGGTATGCTGGAAGCCCCCCCCCGGAGGGTTCCCGCATTGTCGAGGCGGGGGGGCTCAGTAGCCGTGGCTTGGTCACCCACGGTGAAGCGAAGAGGAACCCATGCGGGGGCCGCTCGTCAGGGCTTTTGCCGATAAGCCGACGACGTAGCGGCCAGCGGGTAGGTTGCGGTGGCCGTATGGGCGACACCGCAACTGAGGCGGGCCGCGGTGTCTTATGGGAGGCATCGCGGCTGAGGATTGGAGGCCGCGGCGGGAGAGGAGTGCCGGTATTGCGGTGCGCCGCTCTCCCTACCTTCCGCGGCCTTGACGGGGCCGCCACCGTTTGATGGCGGACGCGGTGGGGCCGCAGGGGAAGAGGAGTGTCGGTATGACGTCGGCCGCTCTCCCTATCCTCTGCGGCCGAAATGGCGGCGGAGCGCGCGCGGGAGGACGAAGGAAGGCGGAGGAGGGGTCGGAGCAGACGACTCCTCCCAGGTGGGGGCCAGCAGGCAACGGGTGTGGGGGCATCCTAGCCTGTATTGCACAGGCCCCCACCAGTGTCGGATGGGAATGGCCAGGTGTTCCCGGTCATTCCCGTAGCCCCCCATCTGGGGGGGCACGTGGGGCCCGCCAGCTAGGCGGGCATGCGCCGGGAGGGTTGTGGACGTAAAGGTTGAGCCGGCTTCCCATGGCCCTCCCATCACGGCGATGTGGGAGGGAACACTGCTGAGTTTTAGTGGGTATACTGTCATTCCGACAGGAGTCCCACATACCCCGTCTCGTCCCCCACGAGCGGGGATGCATAAAGCATTTCTCAGCGTCAAAAAAAAAAAAAAAAAAAAAAAAAAAAAAAAAAAAAAGGTATGCTGGAAGAGATTTCTTTTGAAATAAGCATCACCTTTGTACGTATTTTTCTGTTCCTTTCTGTTTGTCTGTTTATTTGTGTGTACATAAATGGTTAAATAAATAAATAATAAATAAATAAATTGATTGACAGTATATCAGGTAAAATAAGAGTTTATGGGATTGAAAATGGACAACTTTTAGGTACTAAGAGCACAAACTCCAAAATACTTAGGTATGAAAAAAAAGTTTGCTGTTCCATACAAAAGCAAAATGTCTGAAACAGCACATTTTTTTAGTTCCGAATTAATTATGCCGTTGCTGTGGTGACACACAATATCACACAAAATATCAATCAGGCAGTTTTGATCAAACACCTACTTCCTTGAGTATAAAATATACTCTCCAATATAAATATCCGCTCCAGCGCTGTAAAATACTCGTTTAGTTCTTGATCGAAGATAAAGCATTCCGCTTGGCTTGCTAGATTGTTACGGTGCTACTATGTCTTGGGACTACGTACTAGGGATACATATGTTCAGAAAACGTACGTATATCAGTGTAGGTGATGACAATAAAGCAACTAGACTAATAGGTTGAACACTAGGATAAATTCGGCACGCGGCCATTCGAATCACAAGTTCGGTTTTGTAAAGAAAAGAGAAAAAACAGGGCACCGGTGTGGGCGCGTTCCCTGAGGCAGCGACCGGCCCGCCGGTTGAACGCGTCCCAGAGGGTCATGGCCATCCGGCTAGTCTGGGGATACCGCACGGTCTCCTGTGAGGCGGCGAGCCTCCTTGCCGGATTACCGCCATGGGATCTGGAGGCAAAAGTCCTCGCGCACGTGTGGGAGTGGCGCGAGGAGGTGAAACGCCGGGGCGTAACTCCGCTGCCGAGAAATCACGGTACAGTGGACAGAGCTCCGGCGGGATCTCATGGCGACATGGAGAGTGTGATTGTCGCAACCCAGCACTGGGCACGCCACAATTGTGGCGATAAGTCCCCTCTTTGAGGAGTGGTTGGAGAGGCGCCACGGCGTCCTCACCTTCCGCCTGACGCAGGTCCTCACCGGACACGGTTGTTTCGGGAGGTTCCTGTTTCAGATAAGGCGGGAGGAAACGCCCGGGTGTCATCATTGTGTGGATCACCCGGAGGACACGGTGGAGCATACAGTGGAGGTCTGCCCGACTTGGGCGGAGCACCGCCGTTGTCTCACGGAGGCGATCGGCGGCGGCAATCTCTCGCGTCCAAACCTGGTCCAGGCCATGGTGAGGAGCGAGAGTGCATGGGAGGCCGTCACCTCCTTCTGCGAAGCAGTAATGCTCGCGAAGGAGGAAGCGGAACGCGTGAGGGAGAGGCAACAGCCGCGTCTTCGCACCCCTAGCCGCCGTAGGAGACGCACTGGGCGGCGGGAATCGATCGCCGATTCCCGGCCACCGCAGGCGTGGGCTTGCGGACGACGAGTAATGGGCAGCTCGCCGTCCGGTAAGGACCAGGCCCGGGTCGGCGGCGCGTTGTGTTCCACGCGCGCCTCAAAGAGATGTCAGCAGTGACGGGGTCAATTGGGCCGATGCCGCCGGGGTCGCGGGTAGTTCGAAAGAGATACCGTGGCCCTGGCACGGGCAACTGAAGGAACACGGGTGGGTTTTAGTCAGTAAAAGTCTGACACGCCCTCCCGCTCTGCCCAGAGCGAGAGAAGTCATTTGATGATTTCCCATCCACAAAAAAAAAGGTACTGGGTAGCACGGTACTCCTTGTTAAGACTGGTTGTCAGACTATTGGGTTTCTGACTACACTTAACGACTGTCGAAGATCTATGAAAGACCAACTCAAGGGCTTAATATACTTTCCGAGGCACAGAGGGGCCTCAATATGTAATGGACCCATCCACGAACCGACCGTGGCAAGTGTAGCTCAACCTGTGCGACTGTTATTATTTAGCTAAGATTCCCTCTCAATTTGTACCTACATAATAATTATATTTCATACGCACACACACGTTTTGGCAATTGACGTGTGCGCCAGTAATCGCCGTTCAGATCAATCGTTCTCGCATGTCGGCACTTGACAGCTAACATCGATGGTAATGACGCGGAATATTGCGCACGAAAAATGTCTACATACATTATTATGACTTACGACTATTCAACACAGCGTTATGACCTTATGAATTTGATGTGTTTGTCTGGAAGAAATTTGAACGAATCCTATGTCAATTGCCCGTGTTGTTGCTATAGAAAAATAACCTCTACGACAAAGCTTTTGAAACTCTGCTGAATACATCGAGGACAACCGCTTATCATTTCCAGCTGAATTCTTAAATTATAAATAAAAAAATAAAATACAAGATATAAATTACTTAATTCGGTTGACAGCGCTAAACCGAACTGCAGCAGCGCTGCAGCGCTACAAATAACGCTGGGTAGGTGCCAGCGATCGCGATTGCCAATATGAACACAAACTATGACCTCCTCATACCTATGCAAAACGGGTGGTAAGACTACGGTACTTGCAATTGCAAATAAATGGAGCCGAAGACAATTCACTAATGTTTTCTACAATTTACCGACTCAATTTTTGCTGGACGTAGTTCAATGGATTTGCATGCTGTCTGGATTTTATGACCTCTTTCAATTTATGTGCCACTGGTACTTTAAAAAATATCCAAGAGGAAGTTATTAAATGAACTAAAGAATTTCAGAGAAGACTTCTTTAAAAAGTTTTTCGATTGGCTTCTCAGTTGAGATTCATGAAAGTAGGAACTTGTTTTAAGTGGTCCATGCGCCATGCTTATCATTTACTGGGGTTGCCAATAATAACTATAGACGAACTACAGTTTTCTTTTTCTTCCATTCATTTTATTATTTCATTTATTAAAATATCTTATTAATGAGTTTTGAGATTTCATTAGTAACATTTAAATATTGACTTCATGTGATACCTAATCCATACTACTTAAATATATAATATTATAAATTCGAAAGTAACTCTGTCTGTTTGTCTGTCTGTTACCTTTTCACGCCTAAACCGCTGAACGGATTTCGATAACATTTGGCAAGGATCTAGATGGTACCCCGGGGACGGACATTGGGTTTTCTTAAAAATAACCCTCCAGGGGGTGATATAGGGGCTGAAAGTTTGTAAAGGGAATGACTTCTGAAGTTAGGCATATGAAAATTTAAATTTAAGTTAGATATAAAGAGTTACATGTTTCAGCGTTTTTGTTAAATCACCCCTTAAAATAGGGAATGATTTTAAAATTCACATGTAGTAGGTAAGTAATATTGATCTTTTTGTGGACCACTTTTTTTAGAGATTTAAGGGATTATAAATACTGTCAGAGTCTTGTATCTTGATGTAACATTTAGTCTTGTCTTGTTTTATTACATTGGGGCCACTCGGTCAAAAGTAATTATAATTTAAAGTCACAAAATAACTTAGCTGACACGTTCACATACATTGCGTGGTCAAAGGCGGCGCTAGAGTATTTCAAATTGATGCTGATAATATTAAAATCTCTGCCTAGCCTTTTCTCAACTATGTTGGGGTCGGCTTCCAGTCTAACTGGATGCCGCTGAATACCAGTATTTTACATGGAGCGACATTTTTACTTGTGACCTCCACAACCCAGTAACTGGGTAACACGATACCCCTTGGTAAGACTGGTTGTCAGACTGTTGGGTTTCTGACGACCCGTAATGACTGTCAAAGATCCACGAATGACAGCCGGGACCAAAGGCTTAACGTGCTTTCCGAGGCACGGAGGAGTCTCGGTATGTAAAGATGGTCACTCATCCACAGACCGACCCCGGCAAGCATAGCTTAACCTGATGGACCCGTGCAGCTATTATTACTTAGCCACGAGAAATAAAAAACAAATAAAAAGTGTAAAGTGCGACGCAGGAATGAGTGTAAATGATAACGAATGGGTACGTATGCACAAAAAGGAACTGCTGAAAATAAAATCACGCAACTTTATAAACGTGACTGCAGGTATAATGCTATAAAAAAAAGCAAAAATATACGAACCAGTCCGTGAGAAAATAAGTACATCTTTTATTCAATTCTCATGTATCACGTCGCGAGAAATACATATTATCATGCCACTTAGCGACGTTTCTCAGTGGAGGACGCACGCCTCACCGTCTTTACGCTAAAATGTGTCTCCCTATAAAGAGATCCAATTACTCTTATTTGTCAATATCCTTTCCACAGATTGCATCTAAGTATTCTCGCGGCAACCCTATTTTTACCCAACTACGGCGAAGCTTTTGCTTCCATAACCCTCCTTTGCCGGTATGTATGAATGTTCATCTGTTCCCTCATAGCTCCTAAACTCCTTATCATAATTTGATAAATGAGGTATCGTTGGAAGCGTCTTGATAGTTATAGGCTATGTGACGTCACATTAAATGAATATGGCGCCCTCTAGAGGACATAAAGTCATGACTAAAAAAAAATGTTTTTAATGATGCCATGTTGGGTATCAAATGAAAGAAATGCTCGCGGCTTTGCTTGCATGCACCCGATAATTGAGAATAATTTCTAAAATCACGCCTCAGTTGTGAGCCAAACATATTTTCTCTCCAAACCTACCCAAAATACATACCTATATAATAATTATTCTTCTTTAAAAAGTGTAAAGCAACTCTGCAAATACTCGTACTTTATCAGAAATGAAGGCTCGTGTAGACAGGCGCGACACGCGATGCGACACAAGCACCGCGTGTTATCACTTAATTTAGAATGATAATGTTAGGGCATAAATCGAACCTCACCTTCCGCCTGACGCAGGTCCTCACCGGACACGGTTGTTTCGGGAGGTTCCTGTTTCGGACAAGGCGGGAGGAAACGCCCGGGTGTCACCATTCTATGGATCGCCCGGAGGACACTGTGGAGCGTACAGTGGGGGTCTGCCCGGCTTGGGCGGAGCACCGCCGTGTTCTCACGGAGGCGATCGGCGGCGACAATCTCTCGCGTCCAAACCTGGTCCAGGCCATGGTGAGGAGCGAGAGTGCATGGGAGGCCGTCACCTCCTTCTGCGAAGCAGTAATGCTCGCGAAGGAGGAAGCGGAACGCGTGAGGGAGAGGCAACAGCCGCGTCTTCGCACCCCTAGCCGCCGTAGGAGACGCACTGGGCGGCGGGAATCGATCGCCGATTCCCGGCCACCGCAGGCGTGGGCTTGCGGACGACGAGTAATGGGCAGCTCGCCGTCCGGTAAGGACCAGGCCCGGGTCGGCGGCGCGTTGTGTTCCACGCGCGCCTCAAAGAGATGTCAGCAGTGACGGGGTCAATTGGGCCGATGCCGCCGGGGTCGCGGGTAGTTCGAAAGAGATACCGTGGCCCTGGCACGGGCAACTGAAGGAACACGGGTGGGTTTTTAGTCAGTAAAAGTCTGACACGTCCTCCCGCTCTGCCCAGAGCGGGAGAAGTCATTTGATGATTTCCCATCCACAAAAAAAAAAGGGCATAAATCGAGACCTACGTGTGACTCTGGATTTTTAATTAGTCTTTCTTTTTAAAATTTCAGATGAGAATATTTTCTTGTTTTATACTTTTTAGAGCGTTATTTATCAGTATTCGGGTTTTAGTTTTTTTACCGCTTCAGGAAACGTTTTCGTCCCTCTCACATTTACGGAAATTTTCTGTCTGTCTCATTCATTACTGCACGACTCTTTTATTGTACAGCCTTTACATCTTCACTTGGATGTAACTAGACGAGATGCTTTTAGCTATAAATAGAACTCGATTTCAAAGACATTCATTAATAAAAAAAAAATAAAAATAAAAATCGTTTATTTTCAGGCGTCGACGGCCCATAGCGTGTTAGTAATCAGTACAAACTTAAAAAACTATGTTAGTAGTAACACTTAAACACACATGAGTACAACATTAAAAACACAAATACACACTAAAAATACGAGTACAGCCAAGATAAGAGGAGGAAGATTTATCAAGTCCCATGTCTGACATGCAGTTTGATAAATCTATCCATTGTTGGCCCTTCTAGCCTTTCTGCAAACACCTTCAGAATGCTATTGCTGCTTCCCCTCAATCTACGTATCACTGATGCCACTTTTTTGCGCATAATCGCGAAATAATCATCAGTGTGCGCATCCGCGAACATCCCTGACGCACTACAGTAAGGTGGAAGCCTCAACAGCGCCCTGAAGGCTTTATTATATTGAATGCGCAGTGCGCTGTCCGCTTTTTGGGTATGATTAGCCCACAGACTGCTGGTGTAAAATATTTGACAAAACGCCTTAAAAAGTGTTATTTTAACCGGTGCTGAACAACCAGCAAACCTGCGTGCCAGCATGTTTCCCCTCACAGCCAGCGCCCTGCGCTCCCTTTCCATGTCTAAGTCATCTTTTAGATCCTCGGTAACAATATGGCCCAAATATTTAAATTGTGACACCCTGTTCAAGGGTAAACCATTCAGTTCTACGGGTGGGACATTTGAGGGACATTTATTTCTTCCTCTAAAAACCAATAACTCACTTTTCGTGGGATTATACCTTAGCCCATGCTGCTCTGCGTATCTTTCACAGATAGTGAGTAACTTTCTGATTCCCCCGATTGTGGGGCTCAGCAGCACCATATCGTCTGCGTAACTTAAATTATTTAAACTAACTCCGTCTACATGGCAACCGACATGAGTGCTGCTGAGCTCAACAAGCAAGTTGTTAACATAAATATTAAATATTCTCGGGGAAGTCAGACCCCCCTGCCTCACACCACATTTCAGTTTATATGGGTCTGATAGTGCATTGGCCCATTTTACAAAGTTCCTCTGCTTTTCATACCAGATAGATAATATTGACACCAATGCAGCCGGGACTCCCGCCCTCCGAAGCTTCTCCCACAACACCTTATATGAAACCAGGTCGAACGCCTTGGAAAGGTCTAGGAAACAAGCGTACACTGGTGTCTTCCTATCCGTATAATATTTGACAGTGTGCTTCAACGCAAGTATTGCACTCTCTGTAGACAGCCCGGCACGAAAACCGAACTGTGTGTCGTGTAGTTTTGTAAAGATACTTAAGTGCGTGTCAAGCACACTGTCAAACACTTTGGCTATCACGGTTGCCAATGATATTGGCCTATAGTTCCCTCTGTCAGCTATGTCTCCCGTCCGATTCTTTACAATAGGTACAACTAAAGTATCGAGCATCTCCTGTGGAAGGTAAGAATGGCCCACACAAAGATTTAAAAACATGGTTATTACTCTTGGTAAGTGCACACCAGCATTTTGGAGATGCTCAATGCTGAGTCCATCATGGCCAGGAGACTTTCCCCCCTTCATACATTTAATGACTGCTTTTATTTCTGTACATGTAAACTTAAAGGGTGTTCCTGATTGATAAGACTCAGCATCATTCACCCTTCCCACAGACTCAAGAGGTGAGCTCACAATAAACTGTTCTTTAAATAAATTAGCTATCCCCGTGTGGTCACTCTCACCCTCTACTCTAACTGGTAAGCTTGGAGAGACATTGAGCTTTTTAGTACCTTTCCAGAATGACGAGAAACATTTCTTAGAATGGAGCGAGGCCAATATATCCATTGCAGATTTTTCTTGGTTCTTAATGACCCATTTCAATTTTGATTTAAATACTTTACGACTTAATATCATGTCCTCATAGATAGGCCCGCTACTGGGTTCCCCATACCACATCCACAATTTAAACTTAGACCTTGCCCGAGTATGAAAATCCTTGACATGCTTGTTCCAGCCTTTTATAACTTTCTTTCTAATAATGGCTTTAGACACTCTGTTTACACTAGTTGATTCACTTAATATAGATACTAAGTCTTTATACATCGAATCCAACAATAATCTATGATTGGGATCATCACAAAAAATATCAGCGCATAGCTCAAATTCCTCAGGAAAATCTAAGTTTTTCAACTTGTTGTTGCACAAGTACGCGTACTCCTTAATTTCATCAGGGCTTCTCTCACCCCATCGAACACCATTAAGCGATGATTCAATTACACTAGTTTTTAATCTAATAACATTTACATTACATTCTATTTTTAAGGGAAAGTGATCTGACCAAAACGTATCATAAATAACCTCAATGTTTAAAATTGTTTTTCCCGCCGCTTGTGTGACAAGACAGTGGTCGAGCCAGCGCTTACACCCGTGTGAGTCACTAATGAACGTGTATGTTTGCGATAATATGCCTAAGTAATCTAGATCCGCGCATACTAATTCCTGCTCACTACAAAAACTTATAAGTTCATCACAAAATGACTCACCCGGGTGCGCGTTGAAATCTCCCAACACATACACTGCTTCAGCGTTATTGTTTTGTATAATAGAATACATCTCGCTAAGACACTCCGTAAAAAGTGGTAGATTTTCACGACAATCCGTCGGCATATACATGTTTATAACCAAAAAACACCTGTTGTTCACCACTATATTCACTGCACATATACGGTCACTGATACATTGTACCTCACTCACGTAGCTAAATGCAGTTTTACGCCATAGTATGGCGAGCCCTCCGTAGGGTCTCCCTTTACACATGCCAGCTGACGTATCCACTGAAGACTTGCCCGTATAACTGAATTCCTGATCAACACTATCAAGAAAGGTTAAATCATGTGGGTATAACCACGTTTCTTGTAGCAAAATAATATCAGCTGTTTTGCACAGTGAACGCACACAGTTCACCGACCTTTTGATATTTTTGCAATTGAATGTTATTACGTTCATTTTTGAAATACTATCCATTATTTGATTTTGTTATTGCCTCGCTCCCAAAAATGGAATTATTTTTGTCTTCCCTTCTATTCTTAAAATGAATAAAGCGCCTAAAAGTCACGCCGTCAGGCCATATCTGGTCATCTAGAAAAACGTCCAGTTTGTTTTTGTTAACTAGGACTTTAAAGGCCTTGTATGGCTTTTCCCTCTTCATCGTTATTTTCTCAAGCGAAACAATCTCCGTAGTTTTATTTTTGATATATTTGCATATGTCATCCACCGTTACCTCCTTGTTTACATTGGATATAAACAAAGGGATTGTAACATCCGCTGCTTTAAATTTCTCCGACACGTCTGTGGTCGCTCTGCCCATTTTACCCGTAAAACGATTTTTAGACCGCCGCTTTTGCACTACAGTCCACTTATCCGTTGGTTTCTTGGGCGTTTTCCATTCACCATTCCTTGTTACCTCCGCCATAGTAGGTCTTTTTAATTGACTGTTTTCTGTACGACAAACAGCTGACTCAGACAACACTTCGCACATTTCGTTTTCCAATAGTGTTGAGTTAATCGGTGCAGGCGCACCCGTTATGATCGCCTCAGTGTGTGTACAAGCGAGAGAGCGATACTTTGGTGACTCAGTGCGATCGCGCTCTGCACTCGCACACCTCGCGATCGAGTCACCGTCGTCGCCGTACACAGGCGCCGCCGGTGATAATCCTACCGGCCCACTGTCAAGCAAATACCCTCCTCTTTTCTTCGCATTAATATTGCGCGCTAACAATGGTACTGGGAGCATGTTTGATTCCAAATCTAGCTTCAGTTCATCCAGTTGAGTGACTGTTGCATATTTACTTTTTATTTCATTGATTTCTCCACGTACAATCAACAAATCTTTTAATAATTTGGTCACATCCACATGATCAAATGTAACTGGCGGTAATTTTTGCAAGTCACGCGCCACGAAGATAGGTATAAGATCTGGCTCTGTCACTTTGAATACACATATAATATCCTCCAAGTCTCTCAATAATTACACCATTACGTAGTTGAAACTATTTTCGAATAATTAATTCGAAACTATTCTTGAACTCATTCCAAACCAGAAGAATTTTAAAAATGGAACCATTTATTTCTCTTTGCTCTCAGCAACACTGGCAACTTACTCGATCGTTTATTGCTGTGAATTTCGAATTAATGGCAAAAAAAGTAAATGACGATTTTTAATAACTGTTTGGCAAAGTAAACGTCGTCTCTGTCACCCTCTGTCATTCATATGTATGTTCTGTGCTCATACCTATGCTACAGTCTCGGTAAAATACACATATATTGGGTAGTTATTTTAGTTATTCATTAATCACGATATAGTTTTAAAATAGCGGTTGACAATGGATATTTATCCAAAGTAGCCGATCAATCTGCCTAGCCTTTTCCCAACTATGTTGGGGTCGGCTTCCAGTCTAACCGGATGCAGCTGAATACCAGTATTTTACATGGAGCGACTGCCTATCTGACCTCCACAACCCAGTGATTAGGTAATACGATACCCCCTCGTAAGACTGGTTGTCAGACTTTCGGGCTTCTGACGACCCGTAACGACTGTCAAAGATCCACGAATGACAGTCGGGACCAACGGCTTAACGTGCTTTCCGAGGCACGGAGGAGTATCGGTATGTAAAGATGGTCACCCATCCACTGACCAACCCCGGCAAGCGTAGCTTAACCTGGTGGATCGACCCGTGCGGCTGTTATTACTTAGCCACGAGCTCCTCCAGTAGCCGTTAAAACCTATAAACAACGTGTGTCTACAAGTCATTTTAGATTTGAAAATTTGCATTCATTCATTTCAATTTTACGAATGTATTTGGTTATATGACTTTACAAGTTATTGCGTTTACGTACAGATCATTTTCGCCTAAAGCAGTAATAAAGATTGGTAATTTTGAAGGCGCACTCAGTTCAGATCGTGATCAGTTTTACGAATTTTGCCGATTCTAAGTTGTGTCGTACTGTACAGTATTGTAGAAGGTCCATTGTCTATTTATTATGCCCCCTTATGGCATCCGCGTCGGTTCATTGTGTGCGCGAAGCCCGCATGTGCCAAAACAAAGATAAACTCTATAAATGTGATGCTATCAGAGTCAGTTGCTCGGGTCTTTCTTGCTGGGGATTGTCATCAGACTACTGAAAATTATTTACAACACCACTTCTAATCTCGGAAGTATCAAGTTTTATTAGATAGTGTCTTCCAATAATAACTGTAGTGGCTTTGTAGGTATTTCAGTTTACAAGAAAATACAAGAAAGGAATTTTTGGCCTGCCTGATTTTTAGGGAACTAGCTATTCCGTAAGCCCTGGTACGTTTTCGTTTCGTTATTCAATTGGTTATGTTATCCCAGCCTATCCTTTTCTTAACTACGTTGGAATCGGCTTCCAGTCTAACCGGATGCAGCTGAATAACAGTATTATACATGGAGCGTCTGCCTATCTGACCTCCATAACCCAGTACTGGGTAATACGATACCCCTTGATCAGACTGGTTGTCAGACTGTCGGGCTTCTGACGACCCGTAACGACTGTCAAAGATCCACGAATGACAGCCGGGACCAACGGCTTAACGTGCTTTCCGAGGCACGTAGGAGTCTCGGTATGTAAAGATGGTCACCCATCGACGTACCAACCACGGCAAGCGTAGCTTAAACTGATCGATCGACCCGTCCGGCTGTTATTACTAAGCCACGAGCCCCTCGTGTTAAACTTGACATCAGTACAGAAATTCAAAACACTCCAATATAAACTATTCAGTAATAAGTTAAGCCAACTTTAAACAAACTGTTTTATCTTTTACCCATCAAGTAAGATGTGCGGCGAAGTTCCGCCACTTTTGTTTGACTTTCATTCACATATAGCTTCCCGGAGTAAACTTCAAGTTTACCTTATAAGAATATACGCTGAACAAGAAGGGAACTTGCATCGTCGTATCGAGTTATTGTAAGTTTATTATGATGTGCTGCTCATCTTATGAAACCCTGGTACCGTACAGGCATGAACGAATTAACCACATTCGTACAGGAATTGATCAAAAACTCAATATGAGTACCACTCTAATCTTCGTTGCCACCGGGAAATGTTTTAAAGCGACGATACCCGACTTTTAATTATTTTTCAATACACTTCCTCGAAAACTGGTTCATATCGCACTACGATTAGGTTCACAATGCAATATATTTCACACGCGTGCGATTTTTCATTTTCCAACACGTGTGCGGGAATAAAAATTGCCACAGATAACTTATACCTATTCTTAGTCCAAATTGGTTCAATACCTCTATTCACACCGTCTCTATGCGGAGGTGAATGTTTTTTTTTTAATCTGGGCAAAGGAATATACGTCTTTACAGCGTTAATATTTTTTGAATATTTAAATAATGTTTATAAATAGAATATCATCAAAAACCATGATTATTACAATAAAAAAACGTTTAGAAACTCAAAAATATTAGAATTTTATATTTTTCATATTAGGCTGTTTATCGGCTTTATACCTTTGCTTCTCATTCAACCTGGTGAAAGCAAAGCGTGGAAAAAAATAAAATTTAAATCATAGTTACCTAATCATTCATGACAAAAATATTTTTCGTTATTTTACTTTATTTCTTCAAAAGTGTATTGAAAAACGTCGTTAGATATACGTGGACATTTATTATTGCAGTTCTCGGCTCAAAAACAACCTCGCCTACGGCTCGGGTGTTAATTCCGCCTCGAATGCAATAACAAAAATTCTCCACTTGTATCAAAATGTACTATTATCTACTCTCATATCGTAAAATTCGAATTGTAAAAATAGAATCATATTATAACACTTTTTCTATAACAAGATAATGTTATGAAACATTTTTTTTCCATTACGATTCAGGGCAAATCCAAGAAGTTAATATCACCTAGAAGTTTCCATAATTTTTTATTTCTTATGGAACGCCATGGTACGCATGGTATTATTATATGCTGGGCGCGCCAAAAAAGTTTTGATTCCAATCTGTCTGTGGCAGCGCCCACTTTAGCGCATGCGCGGTGATGTGCTGGGTTTTGGCGCCATTCATACGTTTTGTTGTAAGTACTGAATTTCGTGGGACATTTTTTAATTAGGTTCAATCCCAATGTATGAGAATAGATAAAGTAGTGTATGAAACTGCACATAACTAGGTATTAAAACACTTGTGTGATACTATTAAAAACCTCGCCTACACACTCGTGTTTTGAGACCCCTCATTATGCAACTGTTTCATAAACTATTATTAAACTGAAGATGACGTCTAAATGAGGAGCGACATTGTCCTGTCAATATTTTTTTTCTTTTAAACCACCCCAGTAAAGAGGAGAATAAAACAAAAAAAAAAAACCAAATCGGTCAAGCTGTTTTTGAGTTTAAGCGAGACCAAAGGACAGCAATTGATTTTTATTGATCTTTGATTATAACTTCATATGTGAATATTTTAGAATTGTGTATATTACAAAGTGTAATTAGTTTGTAAAGTTATGTCTAACGCGGATAAAAACTGACTTGCGCGTTAACTGCTAATTCTTCGTACCTAGGGGGTTTAGGCCCATATTACAGAACGTCTCTCAATACTCAAGCATACTTAAAACTAGATTCTAGCCATTTGATTGGTTGAAACTAGTTTTAAGTAATGCTTGAGGATTGAGTGACGTTCTGTAATACGGGAAGTGTTGATTTTTTTACCTCACCTGACCTACCTCATCTGACTAAAAATATGACCTTAGGAAACCATATCGATTTTTTCTTAATGCTGGCGCTAGTTGGCATTACTACTCGCCTTAATATAATAGGTACCTACCTTTTGTTTTATGTTTATAAGTTAATAATGCGTCTAATTTGGGACAGCGCTTCATGATGGGTGAGTTTAAGAGTTTAAAAGCTGAAAATACTCAAAGGTAACCAAAGAACACACTTACATACTAAGTACACATCTGCCAGACTCTTCGGGGAATCACAAGCGTGTAACTAAAAAAAAAAACTTATTCATCGAATGGCTTTTTCAATGAAAAAGTGTCCTAACCTCCCACTTGCCAGACAGATTGACGCCACACCATTGCATGGCGGGAATAATTCATGTGTACCACACACCACCGACGAAGAATTTATTGCGAGATGCATCATGCATGCATGCATGGTGTAGTTATGTAGTAGATTGATTTACGCGTTTATATTTATATATTAGTCGGTATTCGCATGGACGTAAAAATATCGCGGCGAGATTTTATCGCGCATTGGATTTTCAACTCTCGGTGTTGAGCCGTGCATCGAGAATCCAACCTAACAACAGCAGAGTGCAACACACTGTTGGATTTTCAACTCTCCTTCTCTTTTCTTTCAAATCCAGTGCGCGAAAAAAAATCGCCGCGATATTTTTACGTCCGTGCGAACGTCGGCTTAATTCCACGATCTACGCCTACCGATACGCTTAAGGTTTCATTCCACTCAATATTTCTTCTTTTCAAATAATTTAGTTCATTTTCGATTTTTATAAGCTCTTTGCTGGAGGTTATTACATAGTAGGTAAGGCTTCAATCGCGCGGGTATTGATCTGCGTTCTTGCTAATATCGTAGAACCCACTTTAAACGTAAACTCGTGCTTACTTGAAAGAAATCTACTAATAATTGATATTATTTTTCATGAAAATAATAATAACAACTAAATCAATTTCGACCTTTCATAAATAGCGAAAATTCTTTCCCTTTTGTCTTTTTGAGTCCCTTTTGTCTAAAAACCATTATTCAAACAGAAATCGGTCAGCGTAATCCAATACGGGTACCAGGATAACAGAAAAGAGAAGTTATGTGATTACGCACTACGTCGGGATCAGTCCCGGATTACGAGATGACATAGTACATCACTCAAACGGATAGGGATGGGACTCGGAAGTCATTTGTAGAACGTATACGGTTCGTTTAATATTATTTAGAGGGATGCAATCGGTTTCTTGTTATTGCAGCGAAATGTGAATCTTGCAGGAGTTTCTGGTTCTAGATTTTCATCTGCCTAGCCTTATCCCAGCTAAGTTAGGGTCGGCTACCAGTCTAACCGGATGCAGCTGAATACCAGTATTTTACATGGAGCGACTGCCTATCTGACCTCCACAACCCAGTACTGAGTAATACGATACCCCTTGATCAGACTGGTTGCCAGACTTTCGGGCTTCTGACGACCCGTAACGACTGTCAAAGATCCAAGAATGGCAGCCGGGACCAACGGCTTAACGTGCTTTCCGAGGCACGGAGGGGTCTTGGTATGTAAAGGTGGTCACCCATCCACGGCCCAACCACGGCAAGCGCAGGTTAACCTGATGGATCGACCCGTGCGGCTGTTAATACTTAGCCACGAGCTCCTCCTCCTAGTATACATATAATAAAAATACTTGAATAATGAATTGGTAATATTGTTATATAACTGTATTGCCAGTGTGGGAGCAGTGGTAGCCCAGTGGTGATGGCCGGCCCCGACTTAAGAGTCGAGTCGTGTGCTCAGATGTTTACAGAATAGCACTACTGGCTCGCGAGCCGCTTGCAAACTGCGCGCGTATTGCTCGCGTGCGGTTACAGCCTACGTTTGGTGCGCCGCTATAGTGCAACTCCGGCAAGGCTCATGCTCACATAGCTTCTTTCGCGTTTGAACTACGAGCCTCAGTTGTCGCGCACGTCCTGCGTCGCTCGAGTACGGCGCGGACGGCGCAGAGGCTGCCTACGAACATGAAATGCATGCGCGCAATTCGCAAGTGGCTCGCGAGCGGCGTATTCGCCAGGTCTGGACACACCTTAACCCATGCATGCGCATTACTTTGTGGAATTTATTACATCACCGCTGCTCTCAAAACGGTAAAGAAAAACATAGTGAGGAAACCGGCATGTCCTAGAACCAAAAATTCGAAGACATGTGACATCTACCAATCCGCACTGGGCCCGCGTGGTGGATTACGGCCCACTCGAAGAGAGGAGGCCTGTGTCCCAGCAGTGGAAACATTATAGTACATTGACCGCATTGAAAACATCCAAAGACGTTTCGTGAGATATCTTTGTTTCCATCAAAAGATTAAAAAAAAAAATCATCAATAAAAAAAAATCAAAACAAAAAATCATCAAAAAAAAAATCAAAAAAATCATTAAAAAAAAAAAAATCAATCAATCAATCGATTATCTCCGACTCTGTAAGAAATATCATTTGTTACCACTCGATGATCGACGTGAGATTGCTAACTATTTATTTCTGTTAAAAATCTTTAACAATAATATTGACAGCCCCGACTTATTATCAAAATTTTATTTTAATGTTCCAAGTAAAACATTTCGATTTAATCCATTACGTGTCCCTCATACATCTACGAATTATAGGCAGAACAGTAATTATATTGTGCGTGCAAGCGAAATTTGTAATGAAATAATGTAAGCGACATAGTTTGGATTTGTTTACGACTAGTGTGCCCTCAGCCAGAAGGTGCTTATGCCTCAAGTTTTTCAAATGACTGTGAATGAATTATGTATTCCTTTTAATATTTTTTTTTTCTTTTTATTAGTGTCAAACCAAATGGTTATTTAAATAGTTTTAACTATTATAATTTGTGTAATATGTTTCTACTTGTATGCTCACAATATAAATTCTAATAGAAGGCTGAACGCGAAGACTTGTAACTGGCTTTCTGTTGACTATTGTTTCCGTTTTTGTTGTTAAGTTTTTTTTAGCTGTAAGTCTTCCATGTTGAAATAAATAAATACATATAGGCTGACTAGGCTAGTTATCTGAGCCACACTTAATGTTATGTTAGTATTGATGGAGCCGCACATGACGGAGTCACGATGACTGAATTGTGTGATTATTAGTTAGTTACGCACAAACGTACCTTTGCTGTATGAGCATTATGGCTCGTACACACACTGATAGAGGCTTTTTTATTGAGCCTGTCTGAGCCAGGTCTATCTTACACCCCTGTCAATATTTTACAAATAGCTTCTGTAATTTTCTGATTTTATTATAATAATTAATTAATAATAACAATGTGTCGTTTTGCATGCTCGTCAAATTTAAGGGGTATAGAATGTCAAACAGAACAACTTTCTCCATGGCACCAAAATCGTCATCGCGAAAAAATAATCAGCCGTCTCATACATTTGCGTCGAGTAGGTATTGAAGTTTTTTAGGGGACAGTTGAAATTTTTTTCGCGATTACAATGTTGGTCCCATGGAGAAAGTTGTTCGGTTTGATGTTCTGTACCACACCCTGTTTGACGAGGATGCAAAACGACACGTTGTATATTTTTTTTATTATACTTACTTAATTTTAACTAGCCCATACATTTGTGTTAACTATTTTAGGCCATGCAGTGTTCTGTGTGTCTATAAGCTATCTATAATATGTAAGTTATGTTGTATTGCCCGATTTGTGAACCTATTAAAAAAAAAAAGTAATAATAACTTTTCTGAAACCCCTTCGAATGATAACTAGAAACATTATTCAAATTCGTGCAAAAACATGGGCCAGTCCTGCTTCCCTGAACATAACGCCTACTTAACATTCTACTGACCGAATGCCTCCAAAATCGTTGTTCTCTATTTTTATAGTTTTGTATAGTTTTTTGCTTGCCCTAAATGCTATAAAGGCGTTTGAAAGAAAAAAGAAAGAAAATACGTTTATTTGCGGTAAACATGACGCAAAGGTCAACAAAAAAAAAAAAATGTATATATATAATAATACCTAGGTCTTTACCTATGAAATTGCCGTTTTGTATGAAAAAATTTAAACGAATTTTTTTCATGCATTTTTTATTTGTATTAATCGAAGTAATCACCCATGCAATCAATGCATCTTTACCAACGCAGTGGCAGTTTATTGATGCCCTTCTTAAAGAAATCAGCCGGACGGGAGGCAACAAATTCTTCAAAGGCATTTTGTACTAACTAAACCAACGTCTTGTGCTGCATGACAATCAGTTCGGGTTTCGGCCAGGACTTTCTACAGAAAGTGCAATTCTGTGTCTCAAGCAGGCCGTCAGGTACTACACAGAAAGAAAGACACCTGTTTTTGCTTGCTTCCTTGATCTGTCCAGGGCTTTTGATCTGGTTTCCTACGATATATTGTGGAAGAAACTTGAGGCTATAAGCTTGCCTATCGAGCTTATAAGTATCTTCAAGCATTGGTATGGAGGCCAGATCAACAATGTTCGGTGGGCGGGTGTGCTGTCGGAGCCGTATCAATTGGAGTGTGGAGTGAGACAGGGGGGATTGACCTCCCCTCACCTCTTCAATTTGTATATGAATGCCCTGATTGAGGCGCTCAGCAGTCATCATGTCGGTTGTCATATTGACGGTGTCTGTGTCAATAATTTAAGTTACGCGGACGACATGGTGCTGCTGAGCGCGTCAGTCGGCGGTATTAGGACACTATTGGCTACATGTGAACGTTATGCAACTGAACATGGGTTATTGTATAACGTTCTGAATAGTCAGTACATTGTTTTTGAGGCGGGGGGGACCAGGTACCATCTCGATGTGCCTCCCATACGGTTAAATGGTGTTCCTCTTGAGCGAGTGGAACAATTTAAGTACCTAGGTCATTTGGTCACCCCTGGCCTTAGGGACAATGCTGATATAGAAAGGGAACGGAGGGCTCTTTCCGTGCGTGCGAATATGATGGCCCGCAGGTTTGCACGTTGTACTGCAGACGTAAAGGTGACGCTTTTTAGAGCATTCTGTACAACATTCTACACGTGCAGCTTGTGGGAGAAGTATTCGCGGGCGTCGTACGGAGCCCTTCGTGTCCAATTTAATAACGCGTTCAGAAAACTGTTGGGGTTGCCATGGCGTTGTAGTGCGTCAGGGATGTTTGCGGCGGCGCGTGTAGATTGTTTTTACACAATAATGCGCAAGCGCGCAGCATCCATGGTAGCTCGAGTCATGGCTAGCCCTAACAGGGTTCTGAAAATGATTGCTGACAGAGTGGACTGTCCGTATATAATCCACTGCTGTCAGTTACATGTGCCATCGTTTCGTGTTGTTTACTAACACTTAGTTTTAAGGAACAATGTTACTAACCCTATATGAGTCTTTGCTCGAAATAAAATTTTTGAATTTGAATTTGAATTTGTACTGCCTCTCGGGAATTGGATTTTTTTCCCGCCAAGAAGTTATCCAAATTCTGGAAAAAGTAGTAGTCTGGTGAGTAGGGCGGATGACGGAGAGCTTCCAACCCCAGTTCTTGCAACTTGGAGACCGTCTGCTGTGCAGTATGAGGTCGCGCGTTGTCGTGCAGGAGCAGCGGAGACGAGCGATTGACTAATGCTGGTTGGAGATGTGCCAGCTTCTCCATCATTGTGTTCAGTTCTTCACAGTACACATCTGAAGTAATGCTCACCCCGTTTGGTAAGAAGCTGTGATGAATCACACCGGCGCTAGACCACCAAACAGTGACCATCACTTTTCTAGGGGTAAGTTTTCGTTTAGGGCATTGTTTAGGTGCTGAACCAGGATCCAACCAACTTGCTGAGCGCTTGCGGTTATCAAACAGAATCCATTTTTCATCGCAGGTAACAATGCGGTTCAAAATTCCTTCATTTGTGTGTCTGTTGAGCAGTGCAAGGCACGTCTCGACGCGTACTTCGCGCTGGCGATCATTGAGTTCGTGGGGCACCCATTTGTCAAGCTTATTTACCTTGCCAATTTGACGCAAATGGACCAATATTGTTTTGACGCTAACGTCGAAAGCTGCCGCTAATTCAGCCGTAGATTGTGTATCATCAGCTTCCACAATCGCCTTTAATTCGTCATTGTCGACCAAAGTCTTCGGACGACCGCGAGGTTCATTTTTCAGGTCGAAATTTCCAGAACGGAAGCGAGCAAACCAATAACAAGTGGTGCGTTGGTTTGTAGTGTTAGCTCCGTAAACGTCGTTGATGTTGCGTGCCGCTTGTGCCGCGTTGCTGCCACGACGGTACTCATATTCCATAATTACTCGAATTTTTAACGTATCCATGATGACGAAAAAGATTGAAATGCGATGAAAATGTAACACTAATCAATAAACAAATGACTAATTTTGGAAAAAAAAATCCATGTTTTTAAAATAATATTAATTTGAAATTAGAATTCTTAGCCAAACAAAAATTATTTTGATTTGAAATGGCCAGTACTGCAGAACGGCAATTTCATAGGTAAAGACCTACTCGTAATATATAACAAACACAAAACACAACAACAACAATATTTTGCGATTGTTACTGCGTGCGATATAGGAAAGCTTGAGTAGTGATACTTGCTATGTATGTGTGTAGTAGGTATTTGTGTTTGATGTACACAGTAGTTTAGTTGGTAACTGAACAGACAGTTGTGGTGCTGGGGAGTTTGTTACACCACTCCTACTTCCCAGCTAAAGCACTAGGAAGTGGTGAAGGGCAAGCATTTTGTGGGGACTGTCTATGTAATTTTGACGTTCAGAAAGTGCTAATTCTCAGCCTAGTTTGAATAAATAAATTTTGATCTTGTTTTGTTTATAAATGGAAATTAGAAAACAATAATGAATCTTAGTTTGTGGAACAATGAATAAGCTTGAAGAATGAATTAAAAACTTGCTGTGTTGCTTTTTGCAGGCTAAACAAAAAGGAACCCGGTTTTTGAATTGAGAATTTGAAGTTGACAAGTTGTTAAACTCTTACTTAAGGTGATTCCTAAAATGGAGCCCGCGAAATTCAGAAATTCTTTGCAAAAACACAAAAAAAAAAAAAAATATTTTGCAGGCTAATTTGAAAAAATCTCAGTTCAGAAATCGAGTGTAAGCAATTTTCAAAATACAAGAAGTTGAACTAATGTTTGTATTCAAAAACTAGCTGACCCGGCAGACATTGTCCTGTCCAAATTGAAAAAAAATCATACGACCTTCCCATAGAAAATGCACTTTCAGTTTTCCCGTATTTCACAATTTTCCCGGCAACCTATCCAATTCTTCTTTTCATAAGAACCTTCCTCGAATATCAATTAATTTTTGAAAAAAAAAATTGTCGAGTTTTGTACTTAGCAAGACATTTAGCCATTCATTTTTATTTATGTAGCACACGATAAAAATTGCTGTTAAGATGCTTAACTTTTTCATTGTCCGACTGTACAAGTCCATAACAAGTTCTTTTAAAGTTACTCTAAACCTAAACTTAATAGTTTGTTATACATCAGTTTTAGTACTTATATGCGAAACCCGAAACACGTGTCTAGTATTTTTATGTAAAGAATCTATGTACAAAATTTCATAACTGTATCATGAAAAATCACAAAGTTATGTTACCTAGTTGTCCGTACAAAAACATGATCACCACGCGGCGCCCGCTGTGCGCCCGTGCCTAGTGTCGCTATGACCTGCAGTGACTTGTGTTCGTCGCTCGGTGTTCATATTGTAACATTTGTTAATGATTTTGGGGCAAAATATAACACGGTAAAATTATTGGAATCGATTCAGTTATTTCGGCCAAAAATCATCCATAATTGTGTTAGTGAGTACCTACTTAAGATCTATGTTAGTATATCACAAAATAAAAACACATTAAGTTACACACAGATTTTAGATACACGAAGTGCGACCCAGTGCCTATGAAAATGACCGTCTAACCGTACCGCTATTGTTTTCAGAATGCTGTTGGAGCTTGCTCGGAAACGGTGCAATATGGAGGCCGCTCTCTTTCTCATGATGGCATGAAAGCCATCAATATGAGCCTCCATAAAAATGCCAGATGCACTACAGCAACTCGGCGGCCCCAACAACATCCTAAAAGCATTATTATACTGCACACGAAGGGTATTGAGTGTCCGCTTAGTACAGCTGACCCACAGTGCACGAATAAAATGATTGGCAGTATGCCCTGCATTGTGCACTTTACCTCATTTTTCTCTCTTTTTATAAAACAAGTTTTCCAAACATCAACGCAGTTTCCACTCACTCACAGATTGAATTACGTGTTACAACTTGATCTATAACTGAATTGTGCTACAGTAATTATAATTAAGTAATTACGTTTCAGGTAATCACGTCAGCATGCACCATGACAGCTCATGTTATCTCTGACAGTTAAACAAGGTAACATAGATATAATTATTTAACATTATGATACATGATCGCTAGATACAACAAACATGTTTATAAGAAACATTGACAAAATCGACGGATAAAGACACTTCCGGCCATGCTCCTTGCATAATTCCTTACTTCTATTTTCTATAGAGGGTATCCTTCGGTTTCTGCCAGCCTGGTATGTCTGATTAGTAAATCTGCAAATTCCATGTTATCTGTTGTGTGACTGATGACGTAAGTTTATAATAAAACCGTTAATGAGTTGATTTGTCAAGTACATGTAGGGGTTTACATAAAACGTTGCTTAAGAGGGCTTCTGACGACCCGTAACGACTGTCGAAGATCCACGAATGACAGCCGGGACCAACGGCTTAACGTGCTTTCCGAGACACGGAGGAGTCTCGGTGTATAAAGATCGTCACCCACCTATTAAATTAATATTATTTACTAGTCCGCTAATTGATTACATTTTTCAAAAAAGCATCTTTTTAATCAATCAATCAATTTCTTTTCAATTCTTAAAAATTTGGTCCCGTGTGAGTGAGAAAGGTAACAAAACGCAACAGCCCTCTTAAAGTTAGTTATGTAATGATTAACGTCATTTGTTGATGATTAAGTTTCTCTTAACTTTAAGCAACGTTTATACAGAAAACATTTAATATCTACAATAAAATTGGCCTAGAATATAGGATACGGATAGTACTGTGAAAGTACTGCCTATCCACTCTAAGGCCTTTGCCTCGAATTTCGCGGGCAGCGGGGCAGCGGGGCGGCGGCGGCGGCGGCGCGTCTCGCATTGTCCCGCCCCGCTACCGCGCCGCTGTTTTGGAGGTCCGGTCCATTTGTTTTTACGCATAAAATCCTGCCGCTCCCGCTCCGCCGCCGCTGCCGCCCCGCTGCCCGCAAAATTCGAGGCAGAGGCCTTACGCCTCGGGGCGTCGCGCGTCGCGTTGAGCGAGAGTAGCGCGGCCCGCACTAAATTCAAACATAGGGCGTTCTATG
Source organism: Cosmia pyralina (assembly GCA_946251885.1). Classification (NCBI taxonomy): domain Eukaryota; kingdom Metazoa; phylum Arthropoda; class Insecta; order Lepidoptera; family Noctuidae; genus Cosmia; species Cosmia pyralina. The sequence goes on along the minus strand of OX276361.1, from coordinate 20,145,541 downwards.
AGAGCGTTTACGGAGAAGCGATTTACACGCGTTTGTCTGAATTGTAGCGTCGCATGTGGCGGGTGAAGCGACGGGCGACGCCGCGGCGGACGCGGCGGGTGACGCAGCGGGAGACGCGGCGGGTTTCTTCAGCTTAACTTCTTTATAACATACTTAATGACACCGCGTGCGCCGTTTGAGCGCCACCGCTTGCGCTGCCGCGTGCGTACCATAAACGGAGAAAACGCTTGACACCCCGCAGCCCGTTCCGCGCACCGCGCCGCCTGACTCCCCGCATCTCCGTAAACGAGGCCTTGGTAGGTCTGTGTAGAAAACGAATTTTTATAAAAAAAACTCTAAAACGAGTATTAGGCTGCCACCAGAGATGTGCTGAGCTGCGAAGCGATGAACATGTATGATTATCAGTAGGATTGCTTGATTTTCATCTTGAACGAGTATGCAAAAATCTACCATCATTTCCACCAAAATTAAGCTAAACTATGAAATTCAAAGTCAGCCTAATCGTCATTCATAGCCCGGTAACATCGACCTAGTCCAAAATGATCCTTAAGACGATTCCATTCCGTGGACCGAGCTTGCAATATATATTACTTCGTTCTAATTCTATCACGGTCTATGGTGAAATGGGCTAGATAATGTGAGCTATCAGCCTGACCTACATCGCCGCTAGTATATCTTGAGGGCACGACTCATATTGATTGCAAAGTTAACGATTTCTTCGAATCTGAGTATTGGGATGCAAGGATGTGTTTCGTTTAGGATGTAAAAAGCTTGAATTTCATTGATGCTTATTATGTATTTTCAAACTAGCTACCTTTTATATGAGTAAAGTTCTTGTAAGATAACTTTCCAACACCAAAAAGGACCATTCCAGACTGCATAGTTGGTTTTCATATATTTAAATAAATATTAATAAAATTTCTGTCTTGCGTGTTGGTTAGATAATCAGTACTTCTACATTCTATAGCCTATACTAGAAAGGTTCCTATTATCATCATGCCTCCTTCTATCCTCTCCTGCCTCCCTGGTATGTGCGAGTTTCAAACTTCTTCTTAAAAGTAAATAATTCTAATATCGCTCATTTTTATACGGCTATAAATAATATCAATCCACCATCAAGTTGTACCAGCATCTTGAAAACGCTTTTAAGATGTTTCTCTAGTATATCATGAGAGGTACTTAAGTGACACTTAGTATATTGCAAGAGGTTCGCAAAATATTGCAGGGTTTTTTCACAAAATCGAGCTTGAATATAGAAATGGTGAGAAGAGAACGCTTGGAAGTACAGAAATGGAGTTATGTCAATTTCTAGATTAGTATTTTGAATTTTCAGGACACTGAGTATAAAATTGTCGTTCAGTTTCTGGACAGATTGAAAGCAGTAACAAGTCTTAAGAACGTTGATCGCACGCGGGCTGGCAACTTCGCATTTCTAGAGGTTCTTCGTGATTATTTCATTAAATTCAAATCAAAGGACAATTTCCTCTGACTAATTCTGAGATCGTTGGTATTTAAATAAGTATGTATGCTATTTTTTGACGGTTATTTTGGAATTTACTATTACAAATTGACATATTGTCAATTATTTTTTATTTTCTAAGAGTAATTACCAAAATAACTGTCACAAAATAGAACACATACTTATAAATACCAACGATCAGATCGATCAATTTGTCAGATTAAATTGTCCTTTGATTTAAATTTAATGAAATAATCATGAAAAACCTCTAGAAATACGACGATGCCAGCCCGCGCCCCACCTACCGATCTGCTTGCTTTTTGTCGCGTAATTTCGGCGGCTGATGAGAATAAAGTATTTACCTATATCTATAAAAATCGATGTGTGTGTATATGTATGTTCCCTATGGACTCCAATACGGCTTGAGTGATTTTGATGAAATTTTCAAGCAATCTTCAGATTAGCCCAGCGGGTGATCCTGTGAAGTTTGGTAGCGATCGGATTTTATTTTGGCTTTTTGCTAATTTTGTGTCATATTTTTTGCTGAGCAAAACTAACCAAATGTACTAGGCTTGCATGAATTCAAAATAGTATTTTTATCACATCGATTCAAAAAGAGCTAGTTTATTCTTCGTAAATAGGGATTAAAGAGCTAGGGGACTAAAAGTGATTTGAATTTGGAATGTGGAAATATCCACATGGACATGGACATGGTGTGTGTACTTTTACTAACAATAGTTACCTACTAAAAGTTCCAATCACCAAAGAGATCAATCACGAACATTGTATGAACGAGTAACAGGCTGTATGATAAAGTAAATCGCGCGCGAGCCAAATAAATGATCCACCATAATATGTCATCTGGGCCATCTGGCTGTAAATAATTAGTGCTACCCGTGCGAAGCTGGGCTGGGTCGCTATTAGGCTAATAATATTTCGAGTTATGACATGAAAAGTTTATCTTACAATAACTTTTTTAATAACATCCACAAACCACCTTCCGTACAAAATCAGCATTCACTAATATTATTAGGTACCAATTCCATGAATATCAAACAATAATTTTACCTAAATCACAGAGATCTATTTCAAAACTGGCCTTCAACCTTTTAGCTATATTAAATTTGTTACAAAAGGTCCTATTCGTATGGTTCAACACACGAATCATATTGTTGGCATAACTTTCAACAAGTTTAGGTAGTCCCAATATTTATTGGGACTATTGGATTGGCGATAATGACGTACGGGTCACTTGTGGCTAGAGGTGGTCTGTATCACGTACTCGTAAAATTAGAAACCTGTTTCACCTGTTCCAGTTCCAGGGAAATAACAGTTCCAAAATCCTGTTCCAAAATAACAGCCTCTTACATTGCAACCAAAGACTCTATGGTTGTAACAGATTACAATCTTTATTAAGTTCTATTTTTTTTAAGAGCTTCCAGAGAACTCTATCTCTTTCTATTAGAATAAGTTGGAAGAGAAAAGAGCTTGTTCCAAACTGTTCCAGGTCAGTTTCTTTTGTATCTCTCTCTTTCTAACAAAGTAAACATTAATAAGCAAGATAGATAAGTGCTTGTTATATTACACAGATACACACACCAGTTACGGCAATGTCTGTTGTAGTTTGTGGAACAGGCGAAACAGGCAGGAACTGTTTTTTTGGTTCTGAGATATCTGTTTCATATTGTTACTTTTAAAAACCTGTTTTTTTAGCTGTTTCGATAAATACGCCTCACTCCTACTTGTAGCATTAAATTGTTATTGTTCCTTGTTTCACAGAAGCATATGGTTTAGTTTTCTGGTGATTCATCACCAGAAAACTAAACCATATGCCTAGCTTAGCTTAGCCTGACTAACAGGTTATAAGTACTATTCTATTCATAGAATAGTACTTATAACCTGTTAGTCAGGCTTAAATATTCAATCCATCTGCCTAGTCTTTTCCCAACAATATTGGGGTCGGCTTCCAGTCTAACTTTGTCTAACTTTCGGGCTTCTCACGACCCGTAACGACTGTCAAAGATCCACGAATGATAGCCGGGACCAACGGCTTAACGTGCTTTCCGAGGCTCGGAGAGGTATTGGCTGTGGTCTTGGTATGTAAAGATGGTCACCCATCCACGAACGAACCGCGGCAAGCGTAGCTTTACCTGATCGATCGACCCGTATGGCGGTTATTAGCTAGCCGCAAGCCGTAATGCCAAACATAATTTCATAGTGTAGTGAGTACTGTAAGTATTTTATTGAATTGGACATCGTAGAATGAAATAAAATTAAATGTAATGTTTATTTACAAGAATTTTTTATTTTATTTTATTTTATTCAGAAAGGAACTCCAACAAAGGATACACATTACATACATTATTATACAAAGTACTTTGAAGATTTGTGCTCCTTCAGTTATAGGAGAACACATCATGCATACATCATCATTTTAAACATAGTTTAAAATTGTATGAGTTTAAGTAGTTAAACACAATAAAATTTAAAACAAAGAAAAATTAAACAATATTAAATTAAACAACAATTAATTAATAAAATAAAATTAAACATTTGAAATTAAAACACGGGTTAAATAGTAAACAATTGAAGAGTAAAATTAAAAAAAAAAAAATTAAAACATTAAGATATTCTAAAACACAAATAATACAATGAAAGAGGCAACAATGAATAGGAACTATAAAGAGCAATTATTAACAATATAATATGATAAATGTGTGTGACCTGTCGATACGTCAACATAAAACAGGGTCTGAAAATCGTGCGTAGGGTCTAAAAGTACGTTACACATGATCTAGTTTTTTTACAGTTTCTAAAACCATTCGCTAAAACTAGCATGCAAAATTATTGAATACATTAATTTAATAAGTGAAGCGAATTTAATTGGTACTTATATCATAATTATTATAATATTATGAATGTCAAGCATTTATCAATTATTAATAGTAAAATATCAATGTGAATTTTTAAAGTTTTTTTTACTCATACACAAAATAAAACGATTTGCCTATAAGCCATTTTAATATAGCTCTATTAAAATAGCTTTAAAACGATTGATTGTCAATTCTCTATATGATATTGGTTGTTTATTACATGTCCATAAAACCACTGGAAAGTAGCTTCTGTGATATACCCAAAGTGGCATTTCGTTGGTGACTTTTCGTTTATATTTATAGTGTTCTATTTATGATACTTGTGCTGCATAATATTTGAAGGCACCTTTGAAAAACAGCAATAAATGTTTATTTCCTTTATTTCATCTATCATAACTAATAAATTATAAATGCGAAAGTGAGTTTGTTTGTTTGTAAAGCTTTTACGCTAAAACGGCTGAACGAATTTGGATGAAATTTGGCACATGGGTAGAACATGACCTGCGTTAGGACATAGAATACTTTTTTTTATCTCGGTAGTATGTTCCCGTGGTATAATTTCCGACATCCACGCGGGTGAAGCCGCAGGCAAAATACATATAATTTACATTTTTAAATCATTTTAAAAAAAACATAAAATAACAAAAAAATGTTTATTATTATTATAATAGCTATTATATTGACTACTTAGTGCCACAACTGTGACATGTGCTATTTCATGAATATGTATGTACCGGTTTCTCTATAGACAACCTTTCCATAATTTCCCCACACTGTACTCGATTATGCTCTCAATCGCTATTGTTGGCACTGATATCGACTTTCACAACATATTGCCTATCATCCTTGTGTAAAGGTATGGGTTTCCTGCGGGGTTCCATTATGGGAACCATTAAAACAAGACAAACATTGTGGAATTACTTCCTTGGCTTTGTTCCTTAGTCATTGAGACTTTTGACAGCGTGCTTTGTGTAGTGGCTGGGCGCTTTACTGCTGCACTACATACAGCGCTACAAGGTTACTTTGGCGCGTGGTCAAAATTGGAAGTAATGCCGTCATCTTGGTTTTTGTTTACATTTAAGTCACATTTCACAAAAAAAATGCACAAATGCTTGCTAACAGCGCACCCCTGTCAACGTTATTCGAGCGCCACAAGTTCCTTGTATCAGTATTAATAAACTAGGTTCTGCCCGCGACTTTGTTCGCGTGAAATTTCTTGTCGCCCCGACCCACCCCGTCGCATCTCATCGCCTACCCTCGCTATTTCTTCGGTTTTTTCTGACTTTTTTTCTTTTTGCTTGGTTCCTAATGGTACTAGCGTGATGTTAGCCTATAGCTTTCCTCAAGAATTGGGCTATCAAATGCAAAAAAATATATATTCGACTGGTAGTTCCAGAGATTAATACGTTCAAACAAACAAAAAACATAGCTTACATGTTTTTCCTGCGAAGAATAAATATTATGTTTGGCGTAAAGAAAGTTGTTTGTGAAAGAGAGATTAGTGTTTAGAAGTGCACGTATTTGAACAAAAATGCAACAATAATGAACCAATGATGACCCAATTTGTTCGAAAATAATTTAGTATGATTTTCGTGCTTGTTTTAATGCAACAATGTTTGTTACTGCTTAGTGCAACATTTTCAGAGACAGTACCAGTAGTGCTATTCTGTAAATATCTCACCGTGAAAACATGAGTGAAGTGATCTTAAAGTGAGCTGTCAATAGTGTCAACCCCTAGCATCAGGTGGGATGACGGCTCACTGCACGCTCACTTCACCTGAGTTATCACGGTGAGATGTTTTCAGAATAGCACTACTGTATTTGCATTAAGCGCACACCGAGAAGTACTAGGGTACTATAACTCTCTGGCGCAAAATATGTACACAAGCATAGTACGAGTATAGTACTCAGTTTCACGTAAATTACTGTGGACTGTAGTCGTTTCTGTGAAGTCAAAGTCATCCTAGCTAGATCACAACTAAGTTAGTGTTCACTTCCAGTCTAATCTATGCAGCTTGCCCAGTCCATTTAGTACATCCATAGTTCGCTAGTTTTATATTACCTATGTCCCTTGAAATAGAGGGCGAGCCTATTGCCATTAGCTGGGCATAAATCCAAACTCAGGGCAATTACACTGAAATTCCTACTGAAAAACTCCATAACAATTCGCTCGATTGAAAATGCATTATTATCAGATTCGGTCAACACATTATCCTATTAACCAATTTAAAAAAACTCTGTTATCAAAAATATAAAAAATGTGTTTCCCAAACACGTAGAAACTAATTTAACACGATCAAAGAATTAAAATATTCAGTTTCACATTTCGCCATCGCGATGCGGAGCCTCCTTCAAAGTTCGTTATTAAAAATTCAATATAAAAGTTGGATTGAGTTCGTGTATCGTTGGAGTCGACACTCGGAAAGTGACGATTGACGCTTTACCGCTCGTTTTCACTAACACTAGGCATCTCTTAAATTTAATTAAAGCGAGCTAAATGGCCACCTACTATGCCTATGCTCATGCATGGCTTAGCTACGGCGTAATAATGTGGGGAAATAGCACCGGTGGTGTTCACGACTCAAAAAAAGTTACTTCGGATTTTAGTTAATTTAAAACAAACGGATAGCTGCAAACCCCATTTCATAAAACTTAACATAATGACTCTTCCTTCCATATACATACTGGAAATCTGTAAATTCGCACACACACACCAAGACTTTTACACTAAACGAGAAGACATACAAACTAGATACACGCTACGACACAAAACACGATTAAACCTACCGACATCCCGTTTTAAAAATGCACTCATCTAGTCCACTGGTTATGTCGATAAAAATGTACAACAAACTACCAGAGGTGAAAAAAATTGCTATTTTTACAAATAAATTAAAAAAAAAACACTACTAAATAAATGTTATTATAGTATAAATGAATATTTAATTGACAAATCCATAGAACTGACAAAATAATATAAATGAATAATGAAATTTTTAGATTAAATTAATAATAAATAAAATGTTGCCATAACTTTTACTTATAAAGTTTTGCATGTATAAATAAGTCCTCTTCCTTGAAACTTTTCTTTTGCTGTGCCCGACAGGGTCCACGATTGTTACAACAAATGTCTACTTACCACCTAAGAATATACATCGTGGAATGCAATAAATGATTGAGTATTGAGTATTAAATAAACTGATGCATTCGTTTCGTTCTGTACTAAAAGTGTACTTCTTAATAAAAACATAGTAAGTAAGTGTTCTTAACGTATCGATGGCAAATAAGGTTGTGAAAATTCAATTATTATGTTTGCCCAAAATTCTGTCACTCGAACTCCGTTCACTGACGCACGCAGTCATAAGATCCTCAAATGAACAGGTGACATATGCGGCGCAAAATGGAATGTGGGCTATTGTCTGTGGAGAAACGCCGGTCCGAGTTGTTCATAAACCCCCATCTCAGGAGATTCTCTTTGCTACGGCCGACTTGGATTCGTAGTCTATTTAGGGCTTTCCAAGTCGGCCACGGTAACGCCCGCTGTATTCAGGTGGAAGGCTCTCAGATGGCTGATAAAACTGTCATGGGGATTAAACAGCTCCCACCAGAGATCACGTCTTGCTGTGGAGGCGTTGTCATTAGCTGGACCCACGCCCCGAGAAAACTTTTTCGGCTTTTAAGCCTCCAAGGCATTGAGACATAGTTGGGAATTGGGTGGCGTGGGTCAGTTTGTAGCTTTGCCCTTTCAATGCGGCTGGCTATGGTCTACGAATTTCTGGAAGCGCAAAATATAAGTATTTAGTTAAAGTTCAAGATTTTGTAATACGGGTGGCAGTTCTGAAATGGAGTTGGACAGGCTACTAGACGTAGTAAAAAGTAGTGCTTTTAAATGATTAGATTCCATCAGAAGCACGAAAGTCTGAAAACTGATCTTACCGCGTAGTATCTTGTTACCCAGTAACTGGGTTGTGGAGGTCAGATAGGCAGTAGTTCCATCTAAAGTACTGGTCTTCAGCTGCATCCAGTCAGAGTGGAAGCTGATCCCGACATAGTCGGTAAAAGGCTTGACAGATCATATTCTGTTTGTCATACGATCTGCTAGTGATCCATATTTTATGTTTCTGAGAATGATTTCTTATTGATTTTATAAGATACCAAACTTCACACGCATAATTTGGACAGATTTCATCAAAGCCATCGAATAATATAATTAGTTTTTTTGAATTATAATAATAGCAGGAACATTTGCAATTCGAATGCAGTCCACTCGTCACCTGTACAATCCTTTAGATGTATGGTGTTATTAGACTCTTCTAGTATTATTTGTACATCGTCCTTTTTGCCACTTTCCTCACTAAGTGCAACTTGACACAAGAATTTTAAAGTTTCCATAGTACCAATGACTGTTTTGTCCTTCTGCCACTCACGGAATTGTCTGGAGTGCTCCAATAAGTTAATTCTAAGTATCCAAATTGTTGGATCCTGTTTTTTCGTTTTAAGAGAAACGTTGGTGAGCAGAGTCGACTTTCCCACTCCGGGATCCCCAAGGATCAGTAAAATGTCATTTTCTATATCGTTTACCGATGAGATATACTCACTAACCCTGTCTTCATCTTCTTCGTCTGATTCAGGGGGAGGGCGTTGGTTTGTTTCCTCTCTTTCATATTGAATTACAGTCTTTTGGCAGTGTAATTTTTCTTTATAATTTAAATGACTTACCGGTTTTCCAATTGTATTTTTATTACATTGCATAATTTTATTTAACACATCGCCTCCAATGAATCTAATTGATTTGTCGTCTAAGACTTGGTCTAGAATTAATTCGTCACCTTGAAATATAATTTTTAAATTCTGTAAGATACTTTTTTGCGATTCTTCATTCATGTCAATTAAATTATTTCTTTTGTCCTTTACTACGTTATCTTTTAGTGGTAAATATTTTTTTGCGTTTTCAACGGAGTTCTGGTCTGTAATAATAATAACAGTTTTGTCCTTTATAGAGTTTGCAATATTTTCCAATTTATTGCTAGAAATTGTGGTAATTAGTGCTTTGTCAAAGACAACGATAACTGTTTTTATTGCGTTTGTATTCGTCAGATCTCTGCGTAATGTTTTGTCGTCTCTTGCAGATAAATTAAAAATATATTTCAAATCTAACACGGCACAGTCTTTATTTATTAAATATTTTGATAGCTTAGCAATAGTAAGTGTGCTATTCTTTGTAACGATAACAGTTCCTGTAGGCAGGTCTTCTACCTTAATTGAATTTATAGCATCTTCACTGAAAGTGTAATTTTTAATCTTTATCCTTTGCATCATATTTAAAACACTGATTAATGGCTGACTAGAAGTATGTGTTACAGCACTTTTATATTTACTGCCTTCTTTGGTAAGATATTCTCCCACTTTAGGCTCCATCCACCATTTTTGCATCTCATCATGATACTTGAGAAATATCGCGTCGGATTTAATTTCTCCATTTTGTACGTCATCACATAGACTATTATTAATTTCATATATTAAAGTTGTCTCCACTTTATCCTCATTGGATTGGGATGTGTAAACTAGTAACATTTTGGAAAAGTCGCTCAAAATATTTTCGGTATACTCGTCAGTGGTGAATGTGAGTTTTGGAAATATTTTTACTTTCATATTAAATTTATATTCATACAAGTTTACGATTTCACTATTCAGTTTATCAAATAACTTTTTTGCAAGCTTTCCCAGTGATTCGTAGTTATCATTGAACTTCATCAGCTTAGATACGTTATCAAAAAGTAATAAATTACCAACAGCAGAAGCTATGCCACCACTGAGCTGTAGAAATCCTTGTCCCATAGATTCATCTATAATGACAATATTATCGGGCCATGGTTGTTTTATCAATCTTACAATTTTAGATGACAAATCTTTTAATTTTCTTTCGATTTTTTGTTCACCTCCTTTTATCGTTAAATCTTTATTGCCGAACGAAATCGGAACTTTAAATTCTAGTGATAGAAAACACGCCTTTACTGCCAGCTCAACTGTTTTTTCTATGGTCTCTTGTGATTCATTAATTTTGTCCAGCAAAAGCTTATGATGTTCTGATGTTGTTTTATCAAGGAAATCAAATTTTCTGTTTTTAAATGTGCATGCAATTTCTTTATTAACATTTTCATTATCAGTAACATCACTGGCAGCTAAATCAAATTGATTCAGTAAATGGCCCAAAATAACTGAATTCAGCTTTCGTCTTTTAAAAATCTCTGCGCACAGTTCATCTTTAAATAACCGCAGAAATTTTTCGTTGATATCAAAAAATTCTGGTCTAAAGCTTGCGACACGATGTCCTTCACATTGATTCTCGGAAACATCGAAAACTTGTTGTGCTAAAATTACGTGGTAGCGTAACACGAGCTCATCCTGCATCAACATTTGGATATCATTAAATTCTCCAAATACACACTTCGCCATCGGACGAGCCAGTGCCGTGATTTGTTCTTCCAAAACTAGTTCATAGAGATCTTCATTGATAAAACCATGCATTGGCTGTGAATCAGGTTCCCCTGTTTTTATCAGAGCATTCAAATGTTCAGAAAAGATACCTTTGTATTTTTCTGTAAGTTGGTCAACTTTGGCGGTTGTGTAAATAACGAATAGACATTCTGTTTCACAAAATGTCCCATCGAAAAGCACGTCTTTATTTTTGGGTTTGAATTTGCGTCTAATTTCCAAATAACTGTTGAAATATGTGGCCAAATCACTTTTAAGATTGAGCGCTGAAACTGCATTATTTTCCCTGTGTTTTGCTTGTAAGAACACTGTAAGGGGCTTATCGATCCCCCTCACTTTAGCTCTAAAACAAATGTCGTCGAACGAACCCAACTTGTCTACATTTGTGGCTAAATGAAACTCTTCAATTCTATCATTGTGTATAGCTCTGAAATATATTAAACTAAGAAGTTTGGTCTCGTACAGATGTCCTCGTATCCCGGATGTTCCAGAACGCTTTGGATATTTTTTAGGGATGGCTTTTGTAGAGCTAGCCATCTTGTTGCGGCAATAGCAGGAACATGCGACAACACTTACAGTCGCAGGAGCTCTCTGTTAGCAGCCTCAGGCACCGCTAAACCACCACGCGAGAAGCACCTCGAAGATTCACCTTCTCGTGACTTTATGAATTAGATCTGAAAATCAAAACGTTTGTGTTACCTGTGTTCAAACAGTTTTGCACAAATAACACACGAGCCGCATCAAGCAGGGCCTATACAACTGTTGAGACTGCTCCTCTCAGCATCGCCGCGCGCTGGCGGCGGTGAACGAGGGATGTGGGACAGCGGCGAGGCAGCCGGCCGAGCGACCGCAGCGTGGCCCCCGCGCCACGTACCAGCACCAGTCAGCTGTTGCACGCCTCCACGCACGGCTGCGCTTACGCGTTTTCTTAGCATCATAATTGTTATCTTGTTTGCTTTTAACCGACACCAACCGTTGTATTTACTTACTTCAACCATTATACATGTTATACAGTCCGCTTCATTTCATTTTAATTCTACCACGACCTATTGACACCAACAACGGTTGGTGTCGGTCACCTTGTAGGGTGAATTTAAAGAAAAAAAAGGTATTTTTACGGCATAAAGAACACAATATATTATTTCATAGGATATAAAACACAGAAAATACTTAAAAGGTTAAATTGAGAGTGACAATCGAAACAGTAAAAATAATCGTGGCGTTTGCAAGCGTGATGCAGGCCGGACTGAAGGGCCGGACAGAGAAGGATGCGGGCGACCGCGCAACGCGGGGCGTGGGAGGCGCGGGCGCCTGGATGCACGTTTCATTTTATGTACCTACTCTTCCTACAACCTTATTTTATGGTATTATTGTTGGCCGCTAAGCATTTATTTTACATTCTTCCTTGACATTATACACTTCTGGACACATCTATTGGCCCACCTTAGAGTTTAGGTTTCGATGGCCCCTACCAAAATATGATTGCTAGATTGAACAAAAACTGTTGATGCAGTTTTAAACCTGATACATTTTACCATCTTTTTCGATCGTATTGTTTTAAATTTGAATTCAGAATACCATACGACATGGAGCTACGCCTGACAAGTCGGATATGCGCCTTGTTAAAGGCAATTGATTTTTGTATAAAAAACATGTTTTATCAAATAAAGGTTTAATTTAATAACGCGTGTTGCCTCCATGGGCATCTACCACAGCTCTCATACGATTAGGCATAGAGTTTATCAACCGCTCTATGAAATTTTGAGGGATCATCTCCCATTCCTCTTCTATGGCAGTTTTCAACTCCTGCATCGTCTGGGCAACTGGCTGACGAGCCCTAACACGTCTTTTTAGCTTGTCACACATGTGCTCAATGGGGTTCATGTCTGGGCTTCTGGCTGGCCAGTCCATAACTGTGATGTTCACATCCCGAAGATATTCCCTGACGATGCCGGCCGCATGGGCTCTTGCATTATCATGCATAAAAAGGAAATTTGGGCCCACATAGTCCGCGTATGGTATCACGTGAGGTTCTAAGCACTCACGAATGTACCTTTCAGCATTTAATGTTGGCAGCCGTGGTCCTGTAACAACGTCAAGTTGAGTTTTGCCGCTCGCGGATATACCGCCCCAGACAGTCCATGAGCCACCGCCATAAGCAACCCTCTCTTCAAAGCAGCATTGTGCGAAACGCTCTCCCTTACGTCGGTAGACCTTCTTCCTTCCATCATTGCCATGTAATACAATTTTAGACTCATCAGAAAAGAGTACACGGCTCCAATCTTGCTGTGTCCAATTTAAATGACTGCGTGCGAAATGAAGGCGCGCTGTTCGGTGGGCTCGCGTTAGTTTGGGGCCATTAGCTGGCTTGTGTGGTACCATATCGCGTTCTTTTAACCTTCTCCGAACAGTTCGAGCGCTCACAGATACTCCGTGGAAGTCGCGAAGTTGGTTTTGTATCTCAATGGAGGTAAGGTGACGATTTCTCAAGCTGGTCGTCACGATGAATCGATCCTGCCTTTCAGTTGTGACCCGAGATCGTGGCCTTCCTTGGCGACGAACAAAGCCGCCAGTCTCTTGGTACCTCCGATAAACATTTCGGACCGCAGATCGACTTAAATTAAGTTGAGCACTCACGTTTCTTTGGCTGTGTCCGGCCTGAATAAGTGCCACAGCTTGGGCGGCGACTTCAGGTGAAGTATCCATAGATTATTGATAGAACCTCACCTTAATGTTAAGAATAAGTAATGTTTGTTGCAAAACCAAAGATATCAATCACTTTTTCAAGAATTAAATCCAAGTAAACCAATAAAACCAAGTTTTCTTAGTATTCGATTGTTTGATATCAACAAACAGGCTCCAAATTGTCTTTTGTTTCTTTAAATTCTGTGTTCGAAATTCAAAAAAAGACTATTGAATGAAATTGTGAATGTGCCAGGTTCAAAACTGCATAAAAACTTTTTGCTCGACCTAATATAAAATTTTAGCTAGGACCAAACGAAACTGAAAGTACAAGGTGGGCCAAAAGATGTGTCCAGAAGTGTATACCTACAACTCCAATTTTAACTGTTTATTATTGGCTTTTGTGAACATGATATTTGTTCAGATTTGTTAGTGTACGAGTACTTGTAATGGCAATCATGTAGTTTGTGTCATGTCACAGTCATGCGAACTTGTTCCTTTGATTATTTTATTTTGTGTGTTCTTTGCGTCATGTTTACCGCAAATAAACGTATTTTCTTTTTTTCTTTTCGTGTCATAGGTTTTAATTCTTTTATATAATTTATTATATATAAATTTTAAAGGCAACACTGCTCATTTTGGTCATTGTCTTTTAAGGCGGACTGACCTGCAAATTGCAAAAAACGTAAAAAAAAAATAATTTCGCGGGGTAACTTAGCGCATTCACTTTAAGTAGAGATTTAGCCTGCTTGGCGTTTTCATGCAACCTTCACGAGTATTTATAGAATGATAGCATAATAAAATTATATTATGAGGGATACACTATTTCATATTTAGAAGATTAGAAAATAATGGAGACTCAGCTTGAAGAGCTGACATCATGTGAAATCTAAATTAATTTGATTTCATTTAAATAATAACGATTGTTATAGTGATACGACCCGTTACACTTATCTCGAAATGAACAAACAGTATCAGGAAATAAATACATTTTAAATCTATGCATATTATAAAATTAAAGTCGTATTTCGTGTCTGTCTGAGTGACTGCGTTGTTCATCTAAAATAAGCAACGGACTTTAATGCGGTTTTCAACATCATTTAATTAATTAAATTAACAGAATTTAATCTAACTCGTATACAATAATATTAAACGGGAAATTATTAATCGCAAACCAGAACAATATTCTTATATCAAATACTAATAATTTACATGTACACCAGATCAATGATTAACTAATTGAATATCAAAACTTGTACACATTATAATTATTGGGCACCCCGAGGTTTGCTTTGGTTAGGTTCCTTTAAACCCTGCAGACAGAAATAGGAGGCCCGCGCAGCGGGGCTCCGTCGACCTTTTGTTTTTTTTTTTGTGGATGGGTAATCATCAAAAGACTTCTCCCGCTCTGGGCAGAGCGGGAGGGCGTGTCAGACTTTTACTGACTAAAACCCACCCGTGTTCCTTCAGCTGCCCGTGCCAGGGCCACGCTATCTCTTTCGAACTACCCGCGACCCCGGCGGCATCGGCCCTATTGGCCCTATTGACCGTCGACCTGACGTTAACTTTAATATATTTAGACATGCTAATTTTGATGTGCAAATAGTATTTTTGATGTATGTATTCTTTTGGGAAAAATTGGTAATTTTTGATCTGTGTTTAAATACTATCCATATTAAACTTACATTAAGTATAAGGAAAAACTCTCGGCGTTTTGTCAAATCGTAAAAACCGTGCGAAGCAGGGGCTGGTCGCTAGCTTTGAAGGTCACTGTACGGCTATAGCAGTAATAACAATAAAACTTCTATTGTGTCTCATTAGTGTCTTTCAAAGCGTTAGTAAATTAGTCTTTTAATTGATAGGGAAGGAAAACATGAAACCATGTTATGCATACTATTTCTAAAATTAGACAGATAATATGTAGAATATACTTTGTAATACACTTATAAACGAAGGTCAACGCAGCCGACGCCTAAAAGTAATGCAACCACTAGACGATAATTAAAGTTACGACACCGATTCACCGATGCTTAATGCTTTGGCAACTCTTACGGGTTGCCTAGCAACATATTTCTAACAGTGTTGACAGACACCTGCATACAGAAACTTGCATTAAAAAATCACCAGATCCCTTATTGCGTAACACACGTTTAATAACTATCTGTATGATTTTTAAGGATTATTGCTGATCCATTGCTTCATATGTTCGAAAAATTTGTCTGCGCTACCATGTAAATAACGCAATGAATGTTGTTGAACTGTCAAAATGAAAGCCACTGCTACTGTGAGAGTGTCAAGTACTGTGAGCTCTCGGACCTCGCTGACGAGTGTAAAAACTGGCCATGTGCGAGCCGGACTCGCGCACGAAGGGTTCCGTCTATCTATAAAAACGGCAAAAAATCACCCCTTAAATATTTGTTTTATTTTAATTTAATTATTTAGTATATTCGGTGAATGGAGTAGAAGCGTATGGCATATCTAATTTTTTTTCTTTTTTTTTAATTAAAAAAAATCAAAATTCAAATCATTACGCAGGTTGCATATGATTTGAATTTCGATATTTTTAAAGGATTTATTATTTTTCTTCAAAATTTATGTTTTTATTGTTCTAAAATGAAAAGTTTACAACGAATTTGTAGTATTTATTTATACTTAGATATTTTTTTCTACTCCGTTCACCTAATATACCCTATTTTTTTCAAGACGGTAAAAAAAGTCATCCGGTATAACTAAATATTCTGTGAATATTTCAAGCGTCTACCTGTTGCCGTTATCAATATCGAGCAAAAACGAACAAAAAAAAATCACGTTTGTTGTATGGGAGCCCCCTTAAATATTTATTTTATTCTGTTTTTTAGTATTTGTTGTTATAGCGGCAATAGAAATACATCATCTGTGAAAATTTTAACTGTCTAACTATCACGGTTCATGAGATACAGCCTGGTGACAGACGGACAGATAGACGGACGGGCAGCGTTTTACCTTTTCGGTCCGCAACCATAAAAATGCAGATTTTGAAGCGTACGAGTTGCCTACTGAAACAGTGAAAGAGTGGTTGCTTGGGGATCTGTTTACGTTTGTCACTAGGCGTTGCTAAACATCACACTATCACACTGCACACTAATATTACAAAGGCATAAATGCCTTTACACACACACACACACACACACGTAGTATGGACATGGATTCTGAAGTACTTACTTTGGTACAGGTAGCTTCTTTATTCCAGAATCACTCACAAAAAGGCTATGGTGTGATGGTGTAACTCGCTGCTAGTGGTATGTCACCGGGACACTGAACAAATAACAATTGATTGCAAAGAAATGACTCATTACAACAAACACATCGAGTCAACCCGCAACCGCAACATCATGCCACAAAATAGTGCAGAACTCAGAAGGTCGGTTCCATGAGAGGACTTAATGTGAGCAATTGTTTTTTTTTCTCTCAGTTTTAGTTTAGTTTATTTATTTATTAATAATTATCAAAAATTACATGTCAATCAGTCATATAAATTACAAAATAGAGCATAGACCACAAATTATCACACATAATAAAGATTAATTGAGAAAAAAATAATCAATAAAATAATACCTATAATAATCGTTTGTCAAAAAAAAGAACAAACAAATAATAATTAAATCAATTACCTAAAACCATTATTTTAGGTTATATAATACCTGGTCGGTTAGCCAGCCTTTAAGTTTAGCTTTGAAAGCATTGTCGGACGTTGCGCCTAAAACTTCATCTGGTAGCCGATTGTATACCGATGGACCCATGATATGAATCAACCTTCCAGATTTAGACAGGGTGTGTGAGTAGCCAGCTAATTTGTCTTTACCACGAGTACAGTAGTTATGCCTATCTCCGCGTCTATTGAATTCGTTTAAATTCTGCCTAACGTATACCGGCCACCTGTAATATCACCGTTGCGGGAACAGTCAATATTTTTAATGCTTTAAAAACTGGTCTCGCGGTTGCATCCCATTGTGATCGTGTAATGGCCCTCACGGCACGCTTCTGCATCCTGAAGGCTCGCTCCCAACCGGCAGCTCGGCCCCAGAACTCAACGCCATACTGAAGAATATGTTATTTAGAAAAAAATAATCCTTATCCTTGCCTTTCGATCGGTATGATAAAGCTACAGGGTGATTATTTTTCTCACGTAACGGGTTCGATTTCCGGTTCAACCGTGTAATTATTTAAATATCTATGAATGCAGTTTAAATTGTTTTTTAAATTCAAATAATGTCTTCTTTCAGTAAAATGTTCCATCTACAATATTCAAGGTGGGTACTTTCCCTCCATGTGGCATATCCGTGGGACGCCCTGTATATAGGTACAAATGAAAACCATACAGACGCCCCGCACCGCCACCGCACACGAGCCACGCCGGAGCCGCGCCGGAGCCGCGCAGGAGCCGCGCAAGAGCCGCGCCGGAACCGCATGTACACCGTATAGATGCCGAGTTAAATAGTAAAGTAACGATCACAGTTCAGTTAGTAGCAGTAGCAGTACCACCCACTGCTCGATTTTTGCGACCAATTTTATAGGTACCGGATAAATTTCATTTCTATTAGTTTTAATATTCATTAAGGATGCATGTGAGAGTCAGCCGCTGCATCCAAGGGGGAATTTAAAGTTACAGCATGTCAAAGTTGTACAAAAAAAAAAATAAAAATAAAAAAAAGTAATTTTATACCGCGCCAAACCTTGTTGTTTTGTTTTGGTTATGGTTCAAATCCTAGTCATAGTTATCAATATCAAAATGAAAAGCAGACGTCTTTACAGTTTCGTTAGCAATGCTTTACTGAACTGTGTGTGACTGTTGCTTTACTATTTAACTCGCGACCAATTCGGAGTACCTACACGCTGTTCCGGCGCGGCTTTGGCGAGGCTCCGGTGCGGCGCCTGTGCGGTTTTCATTCGTATACACAATCATGCGGTCCGGCGAGACGGAGCGGCTGCGGCGTCGTTATGTCAAATTTTCCCAATTGAATATGAACCTTATTCCTTTATAGTAAAGTTGAAAATCTATCAAAGAAATTTGACGGATTGGGGTAGCTTGATGTACTGGCCTCCGTACATGAAGCCTCTACTATGGACGCGCTAGTAAACTGGATTTTAAAATAAAAATTGCAAGTAAAATTTATGAACTTATATTGGTAATTAAAATAATACATTTTACATTATAATGTTTTCCTTAAACAACACACAATTCGCTAGCCATAGTCTTGACGATGTAACGTTATTATTTCTTCAGTAAAAAAAGGGTCCAAAATACAAATTGTCAATAAAATTATGCCTATGTACAGTTTAGTACAAGTGATTATCAACCATAAAGTCTGAGGAATATGGGTATTTTTCGCTTGACAAACTCCTGGAGATTGGATCATTTGAATCGGCGACGGGATTAGACCTAGACTGAGTTTCTTTAACATCCTGGCCGAGAGTATAGACCTGGAAAGAAAGATGAGAAAAATTCAAATAGGGATAACGCCTGGGTAAAAAAAAGAAATTCTATTTAGTCCGTCAGGCAGATAATAAAAAAATTATAGACTAAAAATTACTTAGAAAAAACGCATTAATGTTGGGGAGTGGGGGCTCACTACGTCACAGCTATAATAAACTACAATAAAATCTAGCAACGAGTGACGTCATGCCACATTTTAACTCAATGTATCGCCGTATATTTTGATTACGTGAAAAAAAGAAAATATACGGGTGCAATATTTTTTAATAATCTAACGGACAAAAAATTTTTAGTCATCATCCCTATATATTCTTAGCACGAAAATACTAAAATAAATGCTAGGTCAGTTTCCTTGTGGGTGATAACGCGAGTGCGCGCCAAAAGCGTAAACACGAGATTGATTTAGATCGATTTTCGCTAATAATTCAGTTTCATACGCTTAGCCGACGTTCGCACGGACGTAAAAATATCGCGGCGGGATTTTATTGCGCACTGGATTTTCAACTCACGTTGGTGACGGAGCTTCGTGCGTGAAGCTCCGCTATCCTAACGCGTCGAAAAAACACACTGTTGGATTTTCAACTCTCGGCGCTAAATAGAGCGTTGAAAATCCAGTGTGCAAAAAAAAAATCGCTGCGATACTTTTACGTCCGTGCAAACGTCGGTTTAATCTGTCATCATGGCTTCTACTAGTATGTACAAGTAATAAGAGAAAACATAAGGGGGATAAGAAGAGCTGCTGTGAACCTGCAGACAGGGGTTCGAAACAGCTAGGCCCAGCTAGGGACACGTGTGACAAGGATGGCTTCGTAAATGTGGAGAGGATAGCAGAGGAAGAAGCCTCTTAGTCGAAACCAGTGCGGGACCGCGCTGGTAGGACCCAATATGCTGCGTCCGGCAATACCTACGACGCAGCTCTATGTGTCCCGATTACATTACACCACGAAGGTTGAGGAGATCGTGGAGTATGTTTGAGCAAAGACCAGCTGGATCTTAAGGGTCGAGAAGTTGCCGTCACGCCACAATACGAATTTCACGTCGTTCGAGGTGCGAGTTCCGACTCAATACATTGAGACCGTCCTCAAGGAAGAGTTTTGGCCGAAGGGTATCGTGTATCGGCTAACTAATATTAATACCGTTAACTAATATGTTGTGGTTTTTATAAATATGTATGATAGTCTGTAAGGTATTTATGTTATGGGTCATTGTTACCCGAAATAAATGATATAATAATAATCGGCCCCTCGTACGCCTTCCAAAGGTCCGGGACCCCAGGGTCCCGAGATATCTCAAAGACAAATAATAATAATAAGACTTTGACCTTGGATAAGAAGATGGACATTTTAAAGAAGTTAGAAAAAGGTGGTGTAACGAAGGAATACGATGTTATTTCCCTTAATGCACTGATTCGAATGTTCCAGTAATCCGGTACCCATGTACTATGTCTGTATTAGTTCCGGATCAGCGAGACTGTCAATCAAACCTTAAAGGAGATTCGCAGTAGTACCGCGAAATTCAAAATTTCTTGTTTATGCAATTTGCAGGTCAGTATCAGGTTGGAAGTTGATAAAAATATGATACGCGGCTTTAACAAATATGTATTTACATAATTTTACCCAATGATATTATATGTAGGAAGAGGTAGATAGGTTACACACGCTCCGCAAGTGGCACGTCAAAATCTGGCTAATTAGCCACATTTTCGTCGTCTTGTCTCTTTTTCGCTCCGGATAATTAAGACATGCCGTCCTACTTTCACATGTCATCTAATCGTACGAAATTGTGCCGTTTTTGAACACCGATTGTTGGGTCGGTAACCTATCTACATCTTTTTACATATAATATCATTGATTTTACCCATAAGAATCATCAATACATCTCTCAAGATAGCTTTGTTCTCATTTCGGAAATCATGACATTTTGGAACAAATGTAACTTATCACAGCCCTTTCGCTCTACCCAGAGCGGGAGAAGTCATTTAATGATTTCCTAACAAAAAAAAGGGTAACAAGATACCACTTTGGTATGACTGGTTGTTAGACTTTCGGGCTTCTGACGACCCGTAACGACTGTCAAAGATCTAGAATAGCTAATCGCAATTACGTGACTGTTTGTAATTCGGTCTCCGCGCCCGCTCAGCATCTCATCCCAAGTATTGTAGTTAACCTCTAAGTTACCTTGAAGACTTCCGGCCCCCTCTTCTTCCTCAGGTAGTTGAAGCAGCACGCTCGGAAGCGCCGCGTACCACACGCGCGTGCGCACTCACTGCCGCACGAGTCGCATGCAGACCACACCGAGCTTACTGCAAGAATACAGGGTGTGGCGATAAATTAGGGAGTTAACAATAAATAGCCATTATTAGGTATTAAATTCGAGATTTTGCGTTAAGAATTTTAGGGACCAAAACAAAAAGAAAAATGTATCCAAGTGAATACATATTTAAGGGCTGATAACTTTTACCTGAAGAATAAATGTGACAGTTTGACATATTTTCTATACAAAAGCTGTCAAACCACCACATTTATTCCTCTGATAAAAATTATCTGACTATTGAACAATCAGCTCTAAATTAAAATAGGAAACACATATTAAATAAATAATAATATAAGTAGGAAGAAACAAGGCAACTAAATTAACAAAGTAACTACAAATGACTACAATGCATTTCTGAAGAGGTAGGACTGATTTTTAGGGTTCCGTACCTCAAAAGGAAAAAACGGAACCCTTATAGGATCACTCGTGTGTCTGTCTGTCTGTCTGTCCGTCTGTCACAGCCAATTTGCTCCGAATGTGAGTTTCTTGATTGGCATTCTAAAATCTCGTTTGATAATTCGAATTTACACTAGTGCTACCTTTGCGAGCGTGTCAGCGAGTTGAACTAAATTGACAGTAAGATTTTGACAAGATAAAGTATGAGATGACGTTAGAAGTTGCATTCAGTAAGGTCACGTCGACGCTCACTTCGCACTCGAACCCGATTCAAAGTGTCAAACTAAAAAGCATCTATTTTACGAGTGAAAGTGAATAGCGATGTCAGATGCGATGTTGTTCGAATTTTACAGAATCGACGTACTGAGTCGTTTCTGCCAACTTCTTACGATTCACGTTACTTCACTTTCAAAGATAACCGACTGGTTGCCGTCCTGATGTTCAGAAGGAGCGCATTCCAAAGAATGTAATGTAATGAATGAACGTTTTTACTTACCGATAAACATAAGACTAATAATTACTGTGATCTTCAACATTTTGTAAAATAATATTCTTGGAGAGATGACACGATTTCCGAAGCCAATGTTGGAATGTCTTGGAAAGGTTGGCATTCCCTTTATATACGAGTTAAAGTTTACTTATGCGTAGGCGCTGCGAGACAAAGCTTTTAGATTAAGTCTATATGATTCCTTATTTGTTTTGACGTGATAAAGTGCCATGTAACCGTATGCCAGCATGTTTAAAAAACCGACCAAGTGCGAGTCAGACTCACACACGAATTGTTCCGTACCTACCACACACTACATATTAAAAAAATACTTCAGTTTAAAAACACGTTTCTTGTATGGGGTCCCCTTTAATTTTTAACATTACTTTATTTTTATTAGTTGTTGTTAAAGCGGCAATAGAAATACACAATCTATGAAAATTTCATCTGTCTAACTATTACGGTTCATTATATACAGCCTTTGACAGACAGACATAAGGACGGACAGCGGAGGTTTAGAAGTAGGGTTCCGTTTGGTAAAGAACCTTAAAAATTGCGTCATGTCAACCATCCACTGCAATGTTGGATGTGCACGGAGACGATTGCCAAGTTAGCTGCACAGGTCATTTGTTTGCCAGCAGCGTAGAGTGGGCGTAGACTCGCAGAAGATTTCGCCTATATTTTAATTCAACTTAGCCTTTACTGCTGTGGAGCGGCAGTTTTAGGCTTGACTCCCCTATAAACGTCATCGGCTGAATACGGTTACTCTTCCTATGGTCCCGGGATTTAAATGCCAGGTCATACAGCTTTGTTGGAATTTCCATTAGTTTCTCAGTTGCAGCCCTGAGTCTGGGTTTGTGCCAAGCGCCAAAACAGCCTATTGCTGCTATTGGTGGTGATGTCAGCTAAGGATATTAAAAATATTTTTTCGCGTACACTAATATCATGTAAATAAATGAATGCAATTCGTTTCTTGTTCCTTTGTTTTACACATAAAAACAACTCGAAGCATTTATTTCAAATAAAACAATTACCTACAGACATAGTTTGGCGAAATGGGGCAATATAGATTCGTCGAGAGCGGCTCGTGGCTAAGTAATAACAGCCGCAGGGAATGATCGATCTGTTGCCGCAGCCGGTCCGTAGATGGGTGACCATCTTTACCCCTTCGTGCCTCAAAAAGCACGTTAAGCCGTTGGTCCCAGCTGTCATTCTTGGACTTTTAACAGTCGTTACGGGAAGTCTAACAACCAGTCTTACCAGTATTACCCAGTAACTGTGTTGTGGAGGTCAGATAGGCAGTCGCTCCATGTAAAATACTTGTATTCAGCTGCAATCGGTTAGACTGGAAGCCGCCGTCCCCAATATAGTTGGGAAAAGGCTCGATAGATGATGATGATAGATGTACCATCAAAAAGAAAAGAAGAAGAAGATCCTTTTCTTGTATTAATGTAAGTATTGATTGTTGGTAACACGATTTTAAAATTGAAAATACTTGTTTCGCACATAATATGACTAAGTTTTAAAATTTTATTCACATTTTATATTTTTAATAATATTTTTTTGTCGCAAAAATTTAAATTAAAGTTTTATATGACAGTTATATTTTCGATTCAAAAATCGTTCGAATTAACCATAGTATAATACGCTTACGTTACTCGTTTATTGCTAGAGCCGAAGGACTGCGCGTCGAACGAGGTCGAAGTGGATTCTTCTCCTTCTAATTTTACGGAACGTGGGACTAGGGGCGTTTGACAGCCAACAAGCCCTAGTTTTTCGTCTGTTTTATTGGATCTGACAAAGGACTACACATTCTGAAGAGCCTGTTAAGCCATTGCATGGCAATAAGGTCAAAGTTCATAGGTAGGTAGGTAATTTGACTACTAACTACTATTAACTAGAAATGTATTGAAAGCTAGTTTTCGCTTAGCGTTCTTTCTGTCTTTTTTTCCTTTTTGCTCGACTCCTAAGGGTCATAGCGTGATGTTAAATAGCCTATCCTACCTTCCTCAAGAATTGAGCTACCAAAGACAAAAATATTTTTTCAAATCCTACTGGTAGTTCCAGCGATTAGCAGAGGAGCTCGTGGCTGAGTAATAACAGCCGCACGGGTCGATCGACCAGGTTAAGCTACGCTTGCCAGGGTTGGTCCGTGGATGGGTGACCATCTTTACATATCGGAACTCCTCTGTGCCTCGAAAAGCACGTTAAGCCGTTGGTCCCAGCTGTCATTCTTGGATTTTTGACAGTCGTTACGGGTAGGGGTAAGACCGAAAGTCTAACAACCAGTCTTACCAGTTACTGGATTGTGGAGGTCAGATAGGCAGTCGCTCTTTGTAAAATACTGGTATTCAGCTGCATCCGGTTTGACTGGAAGCCGACTCCAACATAGTTAGGAAAAGGCAAGGCAGATAAGTTCCAGCGATTAGCGCGTCCAAACAAATAAACTCATCAGCTTTATTATAACATTACATGTCTAGGGGCCTGTTTCACCACCTACGATTAAGTTCATAATAACTTACTTGGCAGATAATTACATACAAATTCTGTTCCATCTTTTAATTTATTCGGTAAGTAGTGGCTCTTTGGACACCGTGAACTAGCCCATAAACATTACTAGTCCCGGATCGTGACCCGAGTACTATTTAGTACATATTCACTTCATTCCCATTCAAGCTAGTTCATTAACGGGCTAAAAACAAATGCATTCGAATTCTCTTACATTGTCGAGCTCACTAAAACAGAGGTAACAACCTCTGTTTTAGTATGCTCGTTTTGTACTAGTTTAAAGGTAATGTCGGATGTTCAGCGATAAACGACTATACTGTTGGGAGTAACAAAGAGTTATTTGGACTTTAGAGATCTGTTAGAGAGACTTAACATTAATGTAGATACTTTCTTTTTTTTTTTTGTGGATGAGAAATATTCAAATGACTTCTCCACGCTCTGGGCGGAGCGGGAGGGCGTGTCAGACTTTTACTGACTAATACCCACCCGTGTTCCTTCAGTTGCCCGTGCTGGGGCCACGGTATCTCTTTCGAACAACCCGCGACCCCGGCGGCATCGGCCCTATCGGGCCCTATCACTGCTGACATCTCTTTGAGGCGCGCGTGGAACAACTACTTCAAAGCTGTTCTAATAAATAGCATCTAAATAACAAAATGTTTAAAGACATCATCGCGATGGTAGAAAGTGAGCAATATTACGCTAAATATACTTTTCATGGATTACTTAAAATAAAATGGAATAGAAAACCTACTCTTTATTATTTACACCATATAAATTATAGATATAATTATGATAATTCTTGGACCTTTGACAGTCGTTACTGGTCGTCAGAAGCACGAAAGTCTGAGCACCAGTCCTACTAAGGGGTACGTATTACCCATTACCCAGTAACTGGGTTGTGGAGGTCAGATAGGCAGTCACTCCGTGTAAAATACTGGTATTCAGCTGCATCCGGTTAGACTGGAAGGCGTATATATAGTTGGGATAGCGGATGGGGGTATAGCATTGTTGGGAAAAGGGTAGGCAGATGATGATAAATTACAGATATATGAAATGACACACCTTTTTCATTGCATTAATTCTGTATTTTATCTCCTTGCACACATACAAACTTGGTATAAGATAGCCATATTTAACAAACTTTAACTAGGCACTCAATAAATATCAGTATAGACTACATTTCTAGACAACCTTTAGGATCTGAGGCTCGAAGCGAACTAACTTAGAAAACTAGGCGACGCTCCAAATATCATGTTTTCATTACGTAGGTAATGGTAATTCTCTAGAAAAAAACCAGTACTTTTGGCGGCAACTGTCAAATGAGATACTTTTTAACTTCACGAATACACAGATATAAAATCATTTGAGTCAAATCACATACTTTCAACTTTATATTTAGTATTTTACATCCACAAAACTTATTGTTGTTTGGAAATCATGACATATAAAAGTAGAAATTTTACATAGTGTGATTGATACAATGGGTGGTCTTATCGCTAAAAGCGATCTTTTAAAGACAAGCTTTGGATGAATTTTAAAGGGAGGAGATATAATAATGCAGGTAGTCTGTGGCATATAAACATAAAAATATATATAAAAATAGAAAAAAATGCAGTAAACAGTTCCCCAATACGACGTTTAAGCTATGGACTAGTTTTTATGATACGTAAGGGTTTAGTTAAATTAAGTTAAAAATGTTTCTGAAGTCTAACCACAGGTCTAACCAAAAAGAATCTTGTGTTAGTGAGAATTATAAGAAAGCCTTAAGAGCGTTGGCTCCGTACGGCATTTCATACAAACTTTCAAGTCCTTTTTTAACCGACTTTGAAAAGGAGGAGGTTCTCAATTCGTCGGAACCTTTTTTTTTTATTTTTTTTTTTATGTATGTTCCCCGAAGACGTATTTTTGCCTCACTTTTATATGGATGATGTTCTAGTGTGTTTTGCAGGTAGTGTATTAGAATTTGTGTGGGGTAGGTACCACAACTAAAAAGTGAAAAATAAAATCTTTTTTACAAAAAATACAACGACTTCCAAAAACAACACTAAAAAGTGAAAAATAACTACAAATTTCGGAAGTCGGTGAAAAAAAAACCAAAATACATTTAACTAGACACCGACTTCCGGAATTAAAGTTATTTTTCACTTTGTAGTGTTGTTTTTGGAAGTCGGTTGTATTTTTTTGTACAAAAAGTTTTTTTATCGAAATTAATGAACCGAATTCAATGAAACTTCATACGCATAAACAGGATACATAGGTCTAAAAAGTTAATTAAGAACATTTTCGAAATGTCTTATTTAAAAAAAGGTAATTGAAAATCTCTGTTTCTACGGAATATTTAAAATCGGTCGTATTTAGCTGCAACACTATTTTTCGAAAATGTTCCTTATTAACTTTTTAGACCTATGTATCCTGCTTATGCGTATGAAGTTTCATTAAAATCGGTTCATTCATTTCGATAAAAAAGGACTTGAAAGTTTGTATGAAATGCCGTACGGAGCCAACGCTCTTCAATAAAAAAAATAAAAAAAAATGTAAAAAAAATGTAAATTAAAATGTTTTAAATCTACCTACTCATCTACTTGGTTTTCCCAATATGAAGCTGCTTAAAACAAGCCCATAATAATATATCGAGTCAATAATTCACTAAATTAAATTGAGCCACTTCCTAGTATAATGTACGCACGGCTACAGATCAAGCTATAAATTTCCAGTATAGGCTGATCTCGCATTGTATAGGATTCCCTTACAATGAGAGGTCAGTGTAAACTAGTAATCTTGATGTGTAGCCGTGTGTATACACTTACCAGCTAATATTTTAGGAAAAATTCAGCAAATAAACATTTTCAATATAATATAGTTACTACCGGTATACAGGGTGTTTCAAAAAGGTGTGGTCTTTAATGGTGTGGTACAGACCATCAATTTGAACAACTTTCTTCATGGGACCAACATCGTAATCGAGAAAAAATTATCAGTTGTCTCGTACAAAGCTTCAATACCTACTCGACCCAAATGTATGGGACGGCTGATAATTTTTTATCGGTTATGATGTTGGTCCCATGGAGAAAGTTGTTCAGTTTGATGGTCTGTACCACACCCTTAAATTTGACCACACGTTTCTGATACAGCCTGTATAGCGGCCATCTAATAAACTTTTTATTGATGTATTCCGTAGAAATTACGTTTATTAGAATGCCTAAAAGTGATTTGCCCTCGGCGCTTACACTTTCAGCCTAGATGAGACTTTTAGGGATATTCTGTGATAGTTCTCGTCCTTCGTTTTGAGTTATTGCTGAGATGGACGGAGCGAATATCAATGTAGGCCAAGCCCATTTACTATGAAGCCCCGTTTTGCCGAAATAAGCGACTACTTCACGCTTGATGTCAATTTAGTTTCATGTTGTGTCAGTGTAGTTTCAGCTTTTAAATGTCGTTTCTTTTAACGTGTGTCTAGATTATCTTACTCATCCACACCAAATATTTTTTTTTAATGTTTTTTCCCATTTTGTTGCACTTTATTAATATTTCTGTTATTCCTCGGGCTTCATGTTTTAAACTCAAGTTCTGTCGTTCGTAAGTCTGACGGCCCATCCTTTAGGCTGTTGCCGCTTAATTGACTGTAAATTGAATATAGTTAATTTGCAGCCACTCAAGTGAGTTTACTCGTACATACTTACCATCTTCACTACGATAATAAATAGCCGTAACATCTAGAGGCGGTCTAAACAATGACTAGGAGTTACGAAACTTCGGGAGATATATTTTAATCCAAACTTTTCGGCAGCGCAGCGGTAACAGTTCTGGAGTGTGTTCCGCTTGAGGAACAAAATGCAATTTGGCACAGCTTTAAATAGTCTTTTAAATCTGTTTTACTTTCTGTATATTCGTCTTCATCTTAACTTTAATTATGATCAAGCATTGCAATAAAGTGTTTTATAAACGTTGGCAATGTTGGCATGGCAACAAAAAATCCGAATTATGTTAAAATCTCCGTCAAACATCCTAAGGACAGTTTATCCAATTTCGTTGCCGAATATTAGGGCGTCATATGTCCTTGACACTGCGATCGGGTCTCGGTAGACATTATCAATATTTTTTCGGCGGGAAACCCGGCGAGTGCTGTCCTCATCATGATGGATGTGTTGTACGACGGCCTTATGTAATGTTCCCTTAGGTTGCGTACACACGTATGTGTGCCGAAGGTCTTATAGGCTTTAGCGGAAAATTCACACAGTTTTTAGGGGACAAAATTTGCAAAGCATTGGCATTTTCAAATTAGCTTATATTCTGTTAAAATATGGGTAGTATTTAAACGCACATCAAAAATTACCAATTTTATCTAATAGAATACGTACCAACGGCAAACTTTCCGGTGAACCACTTTTCGACCTTATTACTAACGCAATAAGGTTGAAAAGTGGTTCACCGGAAAGTTTGCTGATGGTACATCAAAAATACTCTTTGTGTATCAAAATTTGCATGTCTAAATAAATTAAACTTAACGTCAGATCGACGGAGTCCCGCTGCACGGGGCTCCTATATTTGATGTAAGAATATTTTTCTGGTGTGCGATTAACAATTTCCCTTCATAGATTACGAAACACGCTCGCTAACAAGATATAATGTGATAATTATCCAGTGACTTTGAGGATTCCTAGATTGTAATTATCGGGAAACACAGATCTCAGTAAGGAGCTACTTTGATTGAAGTACCTACGTGTAATAAACGTGGAAGTAAAACGCTTCGTGTGACTGTGCTGCAATGAATGATACGCGTGCTGAATTACCCGCGAGACTAGAGCGCCAGGGAGTGCATTTAATGTATTACTTACATATGTGGCGGTATCTACAATGACACATGGGAACTACTCATCAAAGACCTGACGTCACACAAATCCTGCATCGCGCAAGCAGAGTTTACCGCGCGGCTGGCAATATATAACGTGTCATTTTGCATCCTCGTCAAATTTAAGGGTGTGGTATAATAGACCATCAAACCAAACAACTTTTTCCATGGCACCAACATCGTAACCGCGAAAAAATAGTTGAAAATTTTTTCGCGATTACGATGATGGTCCCATGGAGAAAGTTGCTCCGTTTGATGTTCTGTACCACACCCTGAAATTTGATAAGGATGCAAAATGACACGTTGTATACAACATCCCGACATCAACCGCTAGGCAGTTGTTCACCAGAAACAACACCCGTCTAGTCGCAGAATCCTCCCTTTTCTAATAAAGGATGAGTAAACTTTACACCGTGTTCCTCATACCTCTAAACATATATACATACGTTTTTCATTGAAGAGTCGTGGAAAAGTCGCATGTAACCCGCGCGTTTTTCGCGTCTTGACAGATTTGTCTGTAGCCTTAGGGAGTCCTTAAATGGCTCCGATTCTTAATGTCCAGCACATTCTTTAACGTCAAAAGGACATGATTATTCCCTAGGGAATAAAATGAAAGGAATTAACTTCACTTGGATTATTTGAATCATTGGTCTTTAGTTCTTTTTATGGCGCTCTTCGTAACGGCTAAAACTTTTATTGTTACGTCATTCATAAATGTGATTTGTTAAGAATAATGGCGAGAGATTTCTCATTCGTGTCAGTTTGGAAAAATACTCTCCCGTTTTAGCTCTTAGGAAGTTCGCGTTATTGGGTAGCGTTTGATGTCAGAAATATTATTTATGGTCCAGAAGTAGGCCTGGGTCCTTTCAAAAGGATTGCGCTGATTTATTAGGTTGTATGAATTTGTCACAATTTTCATGTAAAACGTAGAAATATCTAATGATAAACTTATCGCTAAAAATATTAGTTTGTAAACACGACGTAGTGAGCAAATTGAAATCATGGGTATTCTTTAAGTTAAGGGGTCATTGTACTCATCATTATGAACAACTTTTACTATGGGACCAGACCTGAAATCGCGAACAAAAATCAGCCGTTCCCTATATTTATGTTCGCATAACTCGTCAAAATGTAGGGAACAGCTTTTTTTTTCCACGATTTCAGGTTTGGTCCTATGGTAAAAGTTGTTCCTAATGATGAGTACAATGATCCCTTGAAAGGATTTTTTAAAGCTGAAGAATTTGTTTATTTGAACGCGCTAATGTCTGGAACTATCAGTTGGATTTTAAAGATTCTTTTTGCATTTGATAGCCCAGTTCTTGAGGAAGGTTATGGACTATTTAACATCACGCTACGACCCTTAGGAGCCGAGCAAAAGAAAATAAGTCTGAAAGAACACCAAGCGAAAACGAAGTAATAATGCGGGCGGGCGGTGGGCTGGTCACGCGGACGAAGTCGCGATATAAGAACAACTGACTAGAATATTTAGATACTCGTAGAGTAAATGCTTGGTTTTATTTTGGAGATAACAGTTCGATTACTATTTACTACTCAATTAAAACTTGAGAGCAGAGGTGGCCTAGTGGTAACGGCCGCGACTTACGAGTTAGGTCGTAGGTTAGAACCCCGACAGGCGCTTTACTTTGTGTAAATTATTTCATCACCACTGCTCTCTAAACGACGAAGGAAAACATCATGAAGTAACCGGCATGTCGTAGAACTAAAAATTCGACGACATGAGTTACTTACCAACCCGCCCGCTCCGTCTCACCGACAGGAGGCCTGTGTCCCAGCAGTGGGAACATTATAGGCTGATTATGTAAAGCTTGACATACAGCATTTCATGCGCATATACAGGGTGTCAGGGACAGCCCTCCGCAAACTAACAGGGTACATTCAGCTCCTTAATTTAAATCATATTCCATCGGAATATTTCTCAGGATTTTTTTTTTTTTTATCATTTTCTCAGTTACTATTCCTTTATTTCAATGTAAAATTACATTCTCTGTACGCAGCACTCCATTTATGTAAATAAAACAGCTACGACGCGCTGCGCTGCCGTTCACTACGTGCGTTTTGCCGCGGTAACGATACATTGCGTGTGAGGTAATAAAACAAATCAGGTTTACTGGATTCCCATAACGTTCCTGAAATAATTTCATGTACTGGTCATCTTAGTATGATATACTGAATTCACCCCATCAGTCTGCGGAGGGCTGTCCCTTACACCCTGTATAAATCTCACATACTCGTAACTACCGTTAACCAGAATCACTAATTAGCGGCAAGTAACAAATGAGCCCTAATATACGACACGGGTGAATGACAAATAGTCGAAAAACATTGTAATTCCGGTAGCAACAGTAGGAGCATTGCCAAGAGGACGGAGATTAAGCCCCTCATTAGGTAGCAGGGACAATCAAGTTGGCATTGTGGTCTCATCTAACAGAGAGATACAGAAGACCAATAGAAAGTAGTCATTGAGATTGTAGTCATGGTTACAGCATAATCAGCCTATAATGTTCCCACTGCTGCTCTTCGAGAGGGAGTGGGCTGTAATCTACCACGCAGGCCCAGTGCGGGTTGGTAGATGTAACTTGTCTTCGAATTTTTGCTTCTAGAACATGCCGGTTTCCTCATGATGTTTTCTTTCACCGTTTTGAGAGAAGTGGTGATGAAATTATTTACAAAAAAACTTTTTTACAAAAAAATACAACCGACTTCCAAAAACAACACTACAAAGTGAAAAATAACTTTAATTTCGAAAGTCGGTGTCTCGTTAAATGTATTTTCGTTTTTTGCCACCGACTTCCGAAATTAAAGTTATTTTTCACTTTTTAGTTGTGTACCTACCCCACACAAATTCTAATACCACTATCTGCAAAACAAACTAGAACATTATCCATATAAAAGTGGGGAAAAAATACGTATTATTGAAGCTAACTCAAAAACTACCTAAGCAAAGTTAATCAATTTTATATGGGACCAACTGTGATGTATACCCTCTCGAATAAAATAAAAAAATCCAAATCGGTCTAGCCATCTTCGAGTAATCGGGGAACATACATAAAAAAAAAAAAAAAAAAAAAGGTTCCGATGAATTGAGAACCTCCTCCTTTTTGAAGTCGCTTAAAAAGTAAAGCGCACGACCTTTCTACAACTCGTAAGTCGGGGCCGCGGCCGTTACCACTGGGTTCAATGGTTACAGCGGAAATGATAATATCTATTGGGTTTGTCAGTTCGTGAAATCAAGTCATGCTTGCTGGATGTGTGTCCTTTTATGCGTATTGATGGAGGCTGACTGAAAATTGTTTGTTTTTGTGTTTGAAGGTTTTTCTTTGGTAATATTAAAAATAATACAGTGTCAATCTTTTAATAGTTATTTTAAACGTTTTAACTTAAATTACACGAAACTCTATCTCCATAGTGTACATTTCTCAAAGACATAATTATAAATAATCGAACAATCTGATATTATATGTGAGTAAAAGCAATTTTTTCTGCATTTTCTCAGTAAGTGCGTAGTAAAGTTGTTGTAAACTATCGATCGTCTCCTAATAAATGAATTGAAAGTATTGATTTGCATTTTTTTTTCGGCCTCGCATTTTTTCACCTCTCTCGCTCACAAGGGATCAAATTTTCAAGAATTTTAAATGAAAAGATGCTTTTTTGAATAATGTAATCAAATGGCGAACTAATAAATAATATTCATTTAAGTAATAGGTAATTATTAAAAACACATTTCTACTGCGTTATCTAATAAACTCAGCTCAATATGTAATAGGATCTGCTTTTGAGATGAGTTAAATAAATGCCACCACCCATTAAATTCACATTACTTCTTAGTTCGCCAATTGATTACTCGTACATTAAAAAAAAAATCTTTTCATATAGCATTTTTAAAAATTTGGTCCCGTGTGAGCTAGGGAGGTGACAACAGCCCTCTTAACGTTGACATTCTGACTTATCTCTTTACTGGCATTGTGCTACATGGTACATGCCGCCTTAATAGGATTGGGAATGTAATTTAATAGTGTTTGGAAAAAAATGTCCCGCTGAAGATTGCGGTGTCAGCAGAGAGAGTAATGCCTCTCGAGCAATGTAAGACTTTGTCAGTTTATTTGTAAGATGTTTGAAACTTCTGTTCTATTGGCAACTAGAAGTACACAATATGCTAAAATAACAGTCACATGTTTATACAACTCCCTCGGCCGCCGACCCACCGCGTCGCATCGCCCGTCCGCGTTGTTACTTTGTTTTCGCTTAGCGCTTAGCGTTCTTTCTGACTTTTTTTCTTTTTACTCGGCTCCTAAGGGTCGTATCGTGATATTTAATAGAATATAACTTTCCTCAAGAAGTAGTAGAAGTAGTTCTGGAACTACATCTGTTACCTAATAATGCTAATCTCTGGAGATTCAAACAAACAAACTCTTTAGATTTATTATATTATGTATAGATAATAATAAGTTAGAAAACTGTATTTCTAGAAACCGAAGCCACATTCCTCCTTTTTTAGGGTTCCATATATCATAAGAAAAACGGAATATTATAGGATCACTTCGTCGTCCGTCTGTCTGTCAGTCTGTGAGGACCCTTTTTCTCATGAACGGTAGAGGTATCAAGTTGAAATTAATATCATATACGTAGAGCTATAATGGTCCCTTGGAGCTCTTAAAAAAATCTAGCTTCTAAGTCAATGCAATAAAAAAAAATACGGCTATGGCGACATAATATATTTTGTTTGGTCCCGGCTGTCATTCGTAGATCTTTGACAGTCGTTACGGGTCGTCAGAAGCCCGAAAGTCTGACAACCAGTCTTACCAGGGGGTACCTATCGTATTACCCAGTCACTGGGTTGTGGAGGTCAGATAGGCAGTCGCTCTATATAAAATACTGGTATTCAGCTGCATCCGGTTAGACTGGAAGCCGACCCCAACATAGTTGGGAAAAGGCTAGGCAGATTGATTGTATAGTTGTTTAGTATTCAATTTTCATTCGACAATTTCAAATGGGGTTGATTTGTATGTAAAAGAGTCAGATAATTTAATTGTGGTTGTGACTGTTGCTAACGAATGTTTGTTGTTTTTTTTAACCGACCAAAAAAAAAGGAGGAGGTTCTCAATTCGACACGTATATTTTTTAATTAAAAAAAAAATATATTTTTTATGTATGACCACGCATAACTTCTTACAGTGTCGTCCGATTTGAAAAAAAAATGTTTTATTCGACAGGATATACATCAAAGTTGGTCCCATATAAAATTGATTAACTTTGCTTTGGTAGTTTTTGAGTTAGCTTCAATAATACGTATTTTTTCCCCACTTTTATATGGATGATGTTCTAGTTTGTTTTACAGGTAGTGGTATTAGAATTTGTGTGGGGTAGGCACAACTAAAAAGTGAAAAAAAAAAAAACTATTTTACAAAAAATACAACCGACTTCCAAAAGCAACACTACAAAGTGAAAAATAACTTTAATTTCGGAAGTCGGTGTCTGGATAAATGTATTTTCGTTTTTTGCCACCGACTTCCGAAATTAAAGTTATTTTTTACTATGCAGTGTTGTTTTTGGAAGTCGGTTGTATTTTTTTGTAAAAAAGTTTTTATCGTTGATTTAGTGGGTAGGTCAGTGAATACAGAAATATGAAAAAATCTCTACCTACTCTATTTTTTTCATAGGTAGGCTAATTTTGAATCTATACTGGTATTGCTGTTTTGGAATTGGTGTTTGTATTATAAATACAATTATCGAACTATTAGAGCCAATTCTGCAATCTTCAGATTTTATCGTTAAAAGTCAATTGACCATTGAAAAATCTGCCCATAAAATACACTTCAGTACAACTATTTCTTCATGTCCCTCGGCAAACTTCGTGTTTCATCAGTCGTCGGATTTTTATCAGTTGCCCTTTGCAAGTTAAAAGAGTGTTAACAACTTACCATGTGGCATACCTTAGCGGCCACGGCTTATTTTAATTTAATTTAAATATTTGAATTGTTTTTTTTTTTAAGGACGCTTTTAACGTTCTGCATCGTTCTCACATGTGAAATTTCAACATGAATGATGTAACCATTATTTTGTAACCATATCTTGATTTAAAAGAGTGTCCGTGGAGTTTCTTGCCCGTTCTTCTCCATAGGTACCTACTATGCTTTGGAATGGGCGCCTAGCTTCATCTTTCTGACTGACCGACCCCTTGACAATTCAAAAGTGCCTGTAATTGGTTTAATTGAAATAAATGCTTTGAGTTGAGTTGAGTTGAACTCTATATACTTCCAAGTCGATTCAGAGCGTCCGGTCTGCACCAAGTGCAAGCAACTGATAGAAATCCGACGACTGACGAAACACGAAGTTTGCCGAGGGACATTAAGAAAATAGTTGTACTGTCAATTAATCAATCAACTCAGCCAATCGCAGTCCACTGCTGGACATAGGCCTCTCCAAGGTTGCGCCACAACACCCTGTCCTCCGCCTTCCGCATCCAGTCTGCCCCAGCCACTTTCTTCAGGTCATCAGTCCATCTAGCTGGGGGCGTCCCACACTACGCTACTTGTACTGTAGGTATAAGTAATTATTAAGAAACTACAGACCAGAAACATGAACGTGCTGGGTTTTATTTAAAACCTTTCCGTCTTTCAGAACAAGCCATATTTTTACACTGCGTAAAGTTTTTTTTAAATCTATTTAGTTAGAGGAGCTCGTGGCCAAGTAATAACAGCCGCACGAGTCGATCCATCAGGTTAAGCTACGCTTGCCGGGGTCGGTCCGTGGATGGGTGACCATCTTTACATACCGAGAGTCCGAGACTCCTAGGTGTCACGGAAAGCACGTTAAGCCGTTGGTCCCGGCTGTCATTAGTGGATCTTTGACAGTCGTTACGGGTCGTCATAAGCCCGAAAGTCTGACAACCAGTCTTACCAAGGGGTATCGTATTACCCAGTTACTGGGTTGTGGAGGTCAGATAGGCAGTCGCTCCATGTTAAATACTGGTAATCAGCTGCATCCGGTTAGACTGGAAGCCGACCCCAACATAGTTGGAAAAAGGCTAGGCAGATTGATTTTTTTTAGTTAGACACTTTCACTTAGGTACTGTAGCTATTTCTGCTCTATGAAAGTGCTCAAGTTTCTAGTACATTGCCTACAAGCATTAAACTACAATTGAGTAAGATAGTAGTATTAGATGCTTCTAGCAAAATTTTGGTAGTTCCTTAAAGAAAAATTTAGCTGATCTGATAGTTAAACAGTTTCCCAACTAGTGCAATAATAACAACATTTTAGAGCTACGACACGAATGCTAATTTGTAGGTTAAATCATACTGTAGAGCATTTTATTTATGTTCTAAAGAGGCCCCTGGAGCATGCGTAGTTCACACAAACGAAATCCAACACATTCTTAAGGTATTGTGTATTTATTCCGATCGGATTACAGATTATCTAGGTTCCCAAATATATATTTTGAAAGGACACTGATTTAAAGACGAGATATGGGAAATTTCAAATTTTTATAGAAAACTTATTTTTCTTATATTTTATGTTAAAATCAGTGTTCTTATGTCCTACACACATACTTAAATTACTAAGAAACATAATTTTATTATACTCAAGACGTATTTAAATTTATTAAATTCAAAAAGCACATTTGTAATTCCTATCTCATGGTAATTCACAATCCCTTTGCGAACTTTTTGCCTACCCCACGCCCCACATACGTCTGGCGGGTATTATCCAAAGATTTAGCGGCAGTCGGGTAGTATGCTACTAGGGAAGCAGGCGACGCAAGAGATAAATGTGTTTGATCCTGGGTTAAACAATGGGCAAGAAAGAGCATTGTGGACGTGTTAAGCTACTGTAACAGTTACAGTAACGATTATGTTTCGGAACTGTTTTGTTCGAAGATGTTTATCACGCAGATATATGCCAACGGTCTTGAGTGGTTAGCTTGCGTGTCCTGTGCTGAGCTCACGCAACGCGTCGTATGTCCACCCAGTAATAGGACTCACCCATCAAGGAACGCACATTATTAATTTATTATACATAAAAAAAAGGATAGTATCAATCAATCTGCCTAACCTTTTCCCAACTATGTTGGGGTCGGCTTGAAGTCTAACCGGATGCAGCTGAATACCAGTATTTTACATGGAGCGACTGCCTATCTGACCTCCACAACCCAGTAACTGGGTAATACGATACCCCTTGGTAAGACTGGTTGTCAGACTTTCGGGCTTCTGACGACCCGAAACGCTTCAAAGATCCACGAATGACAGCCGGGACCAACGGCTTCACGTGCTTTCCGAGACACGGAGGAGTCTCGGCATGTAAAAATCGTCACCCATCCACGAACCAACCACGGCAATTGTAGCTTAACCTAAGGGATCGACCCTTGCGGCTGTTATTACTTAGCCACGAGCTCCTCCAAAAAAAAGTTAGTATATTATATTAAAAAAAGATATACTAAAAGATAAATAATAAAAACATCTTTAAAATGGTGAAGGTTTCATAAAAATACGCTTGATAGTTTTTGCGTTATTCTCAGTTTTTATCCGCGTTAGACATAACTTTGCAAAAAGTGTAATTAACACTATGTAATATAAACGTAATCTAAAATATTCACATATTAAGATATTAAAAAACGCTGTAATTTAACATTAGTACAAGTGGAGAATTTTTATTATTGCATTCGAGGCGGAATGAACACCCGAGCCGTAGGCGAGGTTGGTTTTGAGCCGAGAACTGCAATAACAAATATCCACGTGTATCAAACGACGTTTTTCAATACACTTTTGAAGAAATAAAATAAAATATAGAAAAATATTTTTGTCATGAATATTATTAGAAAAATATGATTTAAATTATCTTTTTTTACCGCGCTTTGCTTTCGCCAGGTTGAAGGAGAAGCAATGGTATATAACCGATAAACAGCCTAATATGATAAATAGAAAATTCAAATATGTTTGAGTTTAGAATATAAATAAATGTTAATTATTTAATTAACATTTATTTATGTTCTAAACTCAAACATATTTGAATTTTCTGATTTCATAAACGTTTTTTTTTTATTGTAATA
This sequence comes from Cosmia pyralina, assembly GCA_946251885.1. NCBI lineage: Eukaryota > Metazoa > Arthropoda > Insecta > Lepidoptera > Noctuidae > Cosmia > Cosmia pyralina. Next base: position 20,106,942 of record OX276361.1, on the reverse strand, counting down.
ATCATGGTTTTTGATGATATTCTATTTATAAACATTATTTAAATGTTCAAAAAATATTAACGCCGTAAAGACGCATATCTCTTTGCCGAGATTAAAAAAAAACATTCACCTCCGAATAGAGACGGTGTGAATAGAGGCATTGAACCAATTTGGACTAAGTATAGGTATAAGTTATCTGTGGCATTTTTTATTCCCGCACACGTGTTGGAAAATGAAAATCGCACTCGTGTGAAATATATTGCATTGTGAATCTAATCGTAGTGCGATATGAACCAGTTTTCGAGGAAGTGTATTGAAAAATATATTTTTTCAAAATCATTAACACTACTCGTTTAGACGTGATCTTCAGTTTAAAATCATTAAAATTCGGATATCGTCGCCTTAAGTTATGCTAGTGAACCACGTTTTAGTATGTACTTCGACCACGTAAAGATATTTGTTTCTAGTCAAGAATTAAAGTCTACGTGTAGTTTGAGATAAACAATTCACGGATATCGTCGCCTTAAGTAATGCTAGTGAACCACGTTTTAGTATGTACTTCGACCACGTAAAGATATTTGTTTCTAGTCAAGAATTAAAGTCTACGTGTAGTTTGAGATAAACATTTCACGGATATCGTCGCCTTAAGTAATGCTAGTGAACCACGTTTTAGTATGTACTTCGACCACGTAAAGATATTTGTTTCTAGTGAAGAATTAAAGTCTACGTGTAGTTTGAGATAAACAATTCACGGATATCGTCGCCTTAAGTAATGCTAGTGAACCACGTTTTAGTATGTACTTCGACCACGTAAAGATATTTGTTTCTAGTCAAGAATTAAAGTCTACGTGTAGTTTGAGATAAACAATTCACGGATATCGTCGCCTTAAGTAATGCTAGTGAACCACGTTTTAGTATGTACTTCGACCACGTAAAGATATTTGTTTCTAGTCAAGAATTAAAGTCTACGTGTAGTTTGAGATAAACAATTCACGGATATCGTCGCCTTAAGTAATGCTAGTGAACCACGTTTTAGTATGTACTTCGACCACGTAAAGATATTTGTTTCTAGTCAAGAATTAAAGTCTACGTGTAGTTTGAGATAAACAATTCACGGATATCGTCGCCTTAAGTAATGCTAGTGAACCACGTTTTAGTATGTACTTCGACCACGTAAAGATATTTGTTTCTAGTCAAGAATTAAAGTCTACGTGTAGTTTGAGATAAACAATTCACGGATATCGTCGCCTTAAGTAATGCTAGTGAACCACGTTTTAGTATGTACTTCGACCACGTAAAGATATTTGTTTCTAGTCAAGAATTAAAGTCTACGTGTAGTTTGAGATAAACAATTCACGGATATCGTCGCCTTAAGTAATGCTAGTGAACCACGTTTTAGTATGTACTTCGACCACGTAAAGATATTTGTTTCTAGTCAAGAATTAAAGTCTACGTGTAGTTTGAGATAAACAATTCACGGATATCGTCGCCTTAAGTAATGCTAGTGAACCACGTTTTAGTATGTACTTCGACCACGTAAAGATATTTGTTTCTAGTCAAGAATTAAAGTCTACGTGTAGTTTGAGATAAACAATTCACGGATATCGTCGCCTTAAGTAATGCTAGTGAACCACGTTTTATTATGTACTTCGACCACGTAAAGATATTTGTTTCTAGTCAAGAATTAAAGTCTACGTGTAGTTTGAGATAAACAATTCACGGATATCGTCGCCTTAAGTAATGCTAGTGAACCACGTTTTAGTATGTACTTCGACCACGTAAAGATATTTGTTTCTAGTCAAGAATTAAAGTCTACGTGTAGTTTGAGATCAACAATTCACGGAAGTGAAATAAAAACGGGGCAGAAAGCTAATGTATTTCCGCGTCCCGTAGAGAATAGTGACACTCCTGAAAATTAAAAGTTTGTCGACCAATATGAGCTACGTTTTCGGTAAGTTGAACATCTGTTTCACACTGGTTCTTGCCTGAATCGGAATGATAACTAAAAATTTATATTTGTCCGTCATGTGGATTGGATACGTATTTTTTTCTTTTTTTACGTAATCAAAAGATTACGGCGACACAATCATTGAGTTAAACTGTGGCATGACGTCACTCCTTGATAGATTTTATGAGTAGTTATACAACGTGTCGTTTTGCATCCTCGTCAAATTAAAGGCTATTGCGGTATAGACAATCAAACCGAACAACTTTGTCCATGGCACCAACATCGTAATCGCGAAAAAATAATCAGTCGTCCCATACATTTGCGTCGAGTAGGTATTGAAGTTTTCTTGGGATAGTTGAAAATTTTTTCGCGATTACGATGTTGGTCCCATGGAGAAAGTTGTTCAGTTTCAAGTTCTGTATCACACCCTGAAATTTGACGAGGATGCAAAACGACACGTTGTATTAGTCGTGAGTCACAACTAATACAACGTGTCGTTTTGCATCACAACTAGTGACGTAGAGAGCTCCCACTTCCCAACTTTATTGCGCTTTATCTAAGTATTTTTTTTATTAATATGATAAAACTAAAAATACGTGTCTAATAATATAATTGTTTCATTACCTGACTGACAGACTAAATAGTTTTTTTTTTACCCAGGCTTCATCTCTATTCGAGGCCTTAACCTGATGCCTATAACATCAAACCCTCCAAGAAACTTACTCGTATTAACAAAAGAAGTAAGATAAACTAAATTGTAGTATTATCAATCTGCCTAGCCTTTTGGGAAAAGGCATCCGGTTAGACTGGAAGCCGACCCCAACATAGTTGGGAACTATGTTGGGGTCGGCTTCCAGTCTAACCGGATGCAGCTGAATACCAGTATTTTACATGGAGCGACTGCCTATCTGACCTCCACAACCCATTAACTGGGTAATACGATACCCCTTGGTAAGACTGATTGTCAGACTTTCGGGCTTCTGACGACCCGTAACGACTGTCAAAGATCCACGAATGACAGCCGGGACCAACGGCTTAACGTGCTTTCCGAAGCACGGAGGAGTCTCGGTATGTAAAGATGGTCACCCATCCACGGACCAACCCCGGCAAGCGTAGCTTAACCTGATGGATCGACCCGTGCGGCTGTTATTACTTAGCCATGAGCTCCTCGATTTTGTAGTATTATCATACAATGTTTTTTCTCTTTTTCCTCTATGCATAGATACACGTTGTCGGCTGCTGACAGTGAATTACCTCGACGACAGCGCTGAGTCTTTCTTATGTTATAGGTAGGTGGCAATTTTGTACAACAAGAATGTTGATCTAATATTTTGTGGCTTGAATTTTATTAGCATGGAGCCTGTACAATACTTGGTAAGCTGAGATAATAATATATTCCAGTAAGATGCTGGTAGGGATCTTGGCCATCTTCCAGGCTCTGAGATTCTACTAATAAAGAAAAGAAAGAAAGAAAAAGTATTTATTGTGACTAGCACAGGAAGATCACCAACTAAACTAAAAACACAGTAATAAAAGTTAGCCGTTAGTTATAGCCGTGGAATACCTCTCCACTCCTCAAGCATCTCAGGACATGCCGCCCCCTTGTCGATACGTCACTATGTGATATCGACAGTTTTTGGGCGCCCATTATTGATTGTGAAAGTCGCCCCCTGCCATTTTATTCATGTGTGTTACATAAAACATTGGTCAGGTAGGGGCCATAGTCTTTCTCAAGTCCTAGATATAAAATAATTTGATTTTTTTAGATAACCAGTTCACTTGAACCACCCAAACCCATAATGCATTTTTTTTCCATATCCTGCAATAGTCCTACACCAACCGGGGGTTGTCTTTGGGTGCACTTGCATAGAGCGAACAGGGATAATCGTCAGTTGGTGCCTCATTTAATTTTAAATTAATCTGCAAGTTGGCTTTGGCCCCTCGTACTCCTTCCAAAGGTCCGGGACCCCAGGGTCCCGAGATGTGTCAAAGTCATTTAATAGCAATTATAATAATAAATCGTTTATTCACCAAATAGTGTTCTTAGTGGTAAACTGAGACGATCGATAGCATAAGCATAAGCATAATCAGCCTATAATATTCCCACTGCTGGGACACAGGCTTCCTCTCTGTGAGAAGGAGTGGGCTGTACAATCTACCACACGGGCCCAGTGCGGTTGGTAGATGTCACACATCGTCGAAGTTTTGGTTTGTTTTGGTTGGAAGTTTGGCTAGGACATGCCGGTACTCTCACGATGTTTTCCTTCACCGTTTTGAGAACACAAAATAAAGCGCCTGCCTCGGTTCGAACCCACAACCCAACTCGTAAGTTGGGACCGTTACTGGGCCACCACTGCTCTCCATGTTATCGATAAATTATTATTAACTAGCTGCGCCTCGCAGTTTCACCCGCGTAGACCGGGATAAAAAGTAGCCTATGTGTCAATCCAGGGTATCTACATACTAAATTTCATCCAAATTGGTCTAGCCGTTTGAGCGTGAAGAAGTAATAAACATACAAACACACACACACACACTCACAAACTTTCGCCTTTATATTATTAGTGTGATAGCGGAACGATAGATTACGTCGAAAAAGTTTATAATAGATAAATCAATTACTGATTTGAGAGGTCCCTCATAATGTCCTCGTTTTATACAATCTTTTAAGTAGATACTGATTTTATCTAGTCAAATTTAGGAAATTTAATACGATAGCTGTTTGAAATTTTTTAGACCTTTACTTTTTTATGACCGTCAAGAAGAGATCGCTAGACGCCCTGCGTATTCAATATAATAACTGCTTCAGGATGCTGTTGGGACTGCCGCGCTATTGTAGTGCGTCCGGTATGTTCGCTTTTGCGCATACCGATGATTTTTACACCACAATGCGCAAAAAAGCGTATTCCATCCTAACAAGAGCGCGGTCTAGTTCAAATGGCATCCTAGGTATGTTCATTGAAAAGTGCGACGCACCTTGGTTGTCGCACGCTGTGGAGACTCAGAAGTCCCCGCAGCTAACCCTACAGTTTTTTCTTTTTGTGTTTGTTTATGTGTGTTACTAACAATAGTTTTTAAGAACAATGTTACTAACAATTGGGCCTAGTTGCCATTAATAAACAAATATTTAATTTAATTTTATTTAATTTAAGTAATAAGTCCCATAATAATAGAAGAGTTAGTACTCGTAAAGTAAAAAAAAAATATAAACCTTTTTAGGGATCAATAAGCTTTAGCCATGTGACCGTAGGCGTCACGTCGTTATTAGTTTATCAAGGGTTTCGTAGTTACGTGACGTGCCGTGGGCGGAACCCATGTGTGTGTAGGGTTGTGTCAATTACAAAATTAAATAAGCTATATGCATTGAGTCGAATTGGGTATATTTTGGAGTAAGTAAGTTTTGCAATAGAGTCGGCAAACTTATCGTTCGAACTACTAATATTGGGATTTTTGTAAAATTATGGGTAGTTCAAAATAACACCATTTTCATTTTAACTAGTAAGAGTTTATTATAAGCATAAAATGCTTATTTATTTCATTTGGGAAAACAAACAGTAGTATACTAAGCATAATTAGTGTTGTCTTAAAATTAAAACTTTACAAATATAGGTACTACCCACAACATTTTCCACAGATTACTACATTATATAATAAACACAAGCTATTAGCAAACGCTAACTGTAGAAGGGCTACCTTAGTGAAAAAAAAGTTCTCAAAGATGTAACAAACAAAAAATTCATGCGTGATACAACACATGATGTTACAATACATGATGTTGTCCATCTTTGCTACAAATCACGAGGCACTCGTTCAAAAAAGTTCAGTTTTTTGCCTTCCCTAGAAAAATACACGCTTACTTCCCTTTTTAACCAACGAAACAGTTGAAAAGGAATATTCAAATTCAAATTCAAATTATTTATTTCAGACACGAGTCCATAGTGTTAGTATAACAAAATTACTTAAAGACTAGTGTTAGTAAGTATAATACAAAATTATAAAAAAATTACCAATATATTATCCTCAACTGGTGTGGATCCTTACCCAGTGACGCAGCAGAGGGGAGTCCCACCGATCACGAAACACACTCAGGACACTATTAGTGGCGGTGCGCAGCCGGCCGGCCATGGATGCTGTCCTTTTTCTTATTATGGCGTAAAAATCATCTGTGTGCGCCTCCGCAAACATACCGGACGCACTACAACGCCACGACAGCCCCAACAGTATCCTGAACGCGTTATTGTTAATAGAAAAAGCTGTATGACGAAACCCACAAACAATTCTTCATTATGTAAGTAACTCTATCCTAACAATTTTCGCTTCACCAAATTGAAAAATTATTTTCTCAGTGGTGTAGCAATGTTGAAGGCATAATTTTCTGAGGTCGAGGGCTTGACTGACCGTAACAAAGCTAATTACCACCAATTAACTTTACGGACTTCATAATTTTACAGGGACTTGAGTTTTAGAAGAAATTCGCTACGTTGTAATGGTGGACATGATTTTTTTTTCTGAGCTTAAAAGTTAATGTTAGCGTAAAATGTAGTTGTTTGATGTTCCGTTTTAAAAGTGTTTTCATGAAAATATACTAAACTATTTATTTTAAATTATTTTCTTTCTCAAACAGCATAAAAAAAACCAGCCAAGTGCATGTCAGACCACGCACAATGAAGGGTTCCGTGGTTGGGATGAATTTATCCCAAGAACTAAGTTAACTTTGTAGTTTAAAAACTGTTCTCCTATTCATCGTTATATGTGTCAATTATTAACTGCAAAAAAATCACGAAAAAAATGTGATAAAACTACGAACTAAACATTTTCAGACTTTTTAATTTACTTCTGTTGTGAGTGCTTGCTTCTTGGTAAATTTCATGATTCTAGGTCAACGGGAAGTACCCTATAGGTTTTGATTTATTTGCGAGTATCAAAATATGTCGCATAAATGGCAGTATTTTTTATTACGTTGACTTAGAAGGTTGATTTTTTTAGAGCTGTGAGGGACCGTAAACTTACTTATTTGATACTATACTATTATTTTCAACTTGATACCTCCACGCGTTCCTGAGACAACGGATCTTGATAGACTTACAGACAGACGGACAACGAAGTGATCCTGTAAGGGTTCCGTTTTTTCCTTTTGAGATGCGGAACCCTAAAAATATTAAAGTTTGCCACGTATATGTTAACTTTATAATATAATATCGAAATATTGATCGGTTTAATTTGGTGACTGTAGTAATTAATCACTTGCTTACACAATTGAACGTGAAAGTCAATTGGTCATTATCTTATACCACCTTCCTTCCATGAAAGGACCCATCATCCCATTCATGTATGAAAAAGGGTTTCCTGTTATGCGTTCATTGTATGGAAGACATTGTCATAACTCTTGACCTGATTTGTGTCTTAGAGAGCGTAAAGCCTAAAGTAATGAAACGTCTGAACGTTTCCCTTGTTACTAGGAGAACATTTTGATAAAGAGCTTAGTAATCTGCCTGACTGTAGCTTTTAAGTACTACTTTTTAGTCAACTTAAAATAGAGCTGCGATAGCATAATTTTTTGAAGTGGAAACTTCTTTTGGCGCGTTGAGCGATTTTAGGTAGGCGGAAACCATATGGGTTTTATGTTTAAGTTTTCACTTCTGTCGGCAATCCCCATGACTGCCTATGTTTTGAGGGTTCCGTAGCCAAATGGCAAAAAACGGAACCCTTATGGATTCCTAATGTCTGTCCGTTCGTATGTCACAGCCACTTTTTTCCGAAACTATAAGAATTATACTGTTGAAACTTGGTATATGTAAGTAGATGTATTCTGTGAACCGCATTAAGATTTTCACACAAAAATAGAAAAAAAAAACAATAAATTTTGGGGTTCATATTTAGAACTGAAACTCAAAAATTTTTTTTTCAAACCCATGTGTGTGGGATGTTTATGGATAGGTCTTCAAAAATGATATTGAGGTTTCTAATATAATTTTTTCTAAACTGAACAGTTTGCGCGAGAGACACTTCCCAAGTGGTAAAATGTGTCCGTCCCCCTGTAACTTCTAAAATAAGAGAATAATAAAACTAAAAAAAATATATGATGTACTACATTACCATGTAAACTTCCACCGACAATTATTTTGAACGAGATCTATCTGGTAAGTAGTTTTTTTTTTAATACGTCATAAATCGTACATCGCAATTTACCTTTCATTCAACCAAACGAACTACAAGAACTTTTATATTATGTATCTTGCTGCTACGGAACCCTTCATGGGCGAGTCCGACTCGCACTTGGCCGCTTTTTTCAAGTAAAGAAAGTGAAAACGCATTTTGTTTTCTCCAAGTCAAATTGCGTATTTTACGTACTATTTCCTGGTAAAAAGAAGGGTTAATTTTGCAGTTCATGAAGACATTAATTAAATTTAAAAAAAAAACACGTCTCCTAAAAGCACGGTGCATAAATCACCGCTTAATTCCCATCTCCGTGCGAAAGTACTCGGAGTCCATACGCGCGGAGAGCTCTCAAGACGGTGCTCAGGGAACAACTGAAGGATGCAATTATAGAGCGCGCAGAAAACAAAGAGATGCCACGTCGTGTGTAGCTACTTGTCTTGTACACCGCCGGCCAGAAAATAGTACCAGGCAAGCAGAATTTATGAGATCTAATACTTAAATACTTGGAAGTGTTGGAAATTCTGTAAATTACACACTTTCCAGGCGTGAAAGTGTAATTTAAACGTTTCTTAAATGAAGAAAATGAGGTGAGCCTTTAATTTTAAGAATGATTAATTTGAGGGTTTAAAAGCCACGGTTTTATTTATTTATCCGCTCACGCGAGCGTGGTGTGGATCGGGTCCGTGGAATCATTTTACCATTTTTTCATTTTTTTTATTCTTAACGTTGTTCCATCACTATTTTCAAATGCCCATGACAAAACACGACGTCACCGTGGTATCTACGTAGAATTATATAAGTTAAAAAGAGTTAGAAAAGAGTAAAGCTGCTTACCGATAGAAACATATACAGTACGATTTATAGCTCAGTACTGTAGCAGTCTTTCCCAGATCTTTTCACAATTAGTTTTTAACCCCCGACGCAAAAACGACGGAGTGTTATAAGTTTGACGTGTCTGTGTGTGTAAGTGTGTATGTGTCTGTCTGTGGCATCGTAGCTCCCAAACGGATGATCCGATTTTAATGCGGTTTTTTTGTTTGAAAGGTATATCAGTCGAGAGTGTTCTTAGCTATGTTTGGTGGAAATCGGTTCAGGTCTTCAAGGTCATCAGGTCGTTTGTTAGGTGTGATAGGAATGTTACACGCTCAGTTTGCTTGCAAACAAATGTGGGATCTGACATTTGAAACACTAATGTCTTCTGAAACCACTGAGCTGGTCTGCTGTTAGGGCTCGAAGATAGGAGACGTAACCCTGGACTGCCTTTTAGTAAACCCATCGAGTTTGGGCTCGTTGGATTTGTCTTAACTAGTTCTCTTTATGTTTCTAATTGACGAGGACCTGATGCTGGAAATCTGGAACCTCTGAGCTGGTCTGATGATAGGGCTCGAAGGTAGGAGACGTAACCCTGGTCTACCTTTTAGTAAACCCATCGAGTTTGGGCTCGTTGAATTTATCTTGACTGGTTCTCTTCATGTTTCTAATTAAGGAGGACCTGATGCTGGAAATGGGATGTGGTGTTTTGCTTTTTATAGGGTTTAGCATTTTTAACCTTTTGTCATAATAATTGCGTACCTACTTTTTTTTGGTCGGGGGTTTTTTTAAATTTAAAATTTAATCTTTACTTACGATAAAATATAATAAATATAATTATATATAAATATATTTTTTTTGAACAAATCCAGATTGCAAAATAAAAGAATAACAATCTTAATTTGCCCTCAAGTGTAACCTATATACCTATACTACGAGCTGCCTCGAAGCATGCCTCTCTCTAGATAAGGCGCCAGAATTAATTACGGGCGTATTATCCGCGCTTCAATTAAAAGAAAACTGTTTTAAAACTAGTTTTAAAGCGCCGCTGTTTCTTATTTACCAGGGTATTATGAAGAGGTGGGGTTTAAAGAGGTGGGTGCACTGTGGGACGTGATCCGTTGGTGTATGGATTTAGTTACAAAGAGCACGGGCTCAAGAAAAGTAGTAGTATTGTATTTTAAAGAGCAGCCGTTTCAGCAATAGACATGTCTCACGAATTTTATTAAATCTTGCATTGTTCTCGCACAAAACACACCATAATTTGAAAAAAAGCAGAGAATCAATAATCAAAAATTTCGGTAAATATTGTTCTGTAACCTAATTAATAAGATTAATTTTAATAACTTTTAAGGTCAGCATTCTTTTGTAAAGTTGTTTTTGTTCACTGTTATTTCAAGCTGAATTTCGATTTAGATATTTTATCGTAGTAAATAAACACAATGTTTATCTGTTTCCGATAGGTACGTAATCGTATGTGGAAAAGTTTGATTGCAGTCACTCACAACTTTTTCACCCTATGTAGAAAGTTTTGGCTTTCCCCCGTACGAGCATTTATCACTACTTTATCTCTTTTTGGAGGTTGGCATATATCTAAGGGATGCCGAAAAAACATCTGTATTAAATGTCGTACGACATGAGTAATAAAAAGTTTATTTACCTTCGAGAAACATTTTTTTTCGATTGTCCAACACGCGGCTTTCTATTGCATGGTGGGTGCGTTTACAGAGGTACTCGTAAAGCTTCATGTTAAGGCTAGTGCAGATTAGGGCGGGCCGCATCGCAACGCACCGCATTGCAAAAATTTCTTTCATCACTTTCGCACAATCCTAACTTTAATATTATAAATGCGAAAATGAGTTAGTTTCTTTGTTACGCTTTCACGATAAAACGGTTGAACAAATTTGGATGAAATTGGCACGTTAGCAGACCATAACGTGGAGGACATAGGATACTTTTTATCCCGGTAGTACGTTCCCGTAGGATAATTCCCGAACTCCACGCGGGTGAAGCCGCGGGCAAAATAGTTTTCTATGAACCAATGAACATTACAGACGGGTCGCACCGGAATTTTTTGTATACACATGCGTTGTACTCCGTCCCGTTGTGGCGCTAATGTGCATAACGAAACAACTTAAATGCAATTTGACAGTTGAGCATTGAAATGTCAACTTTATATCGCATGACGTACTGTGACATTTCCAATATTAGGTGGTAGTAGTTGTTGACGGTCGGGCAAAGTTTTAATGGGTTTTCGATCAGAAATTTCTCAGCCCGGAGGCTGGATTTGTGCCCGGTTGATAGGCTCGCCCCCTTTTACATGGGAGTGACTTAAAACATAACCGGTGAAATGTACTTTACAATGCATACACCTCTGCTAACCTTTCGGGAATTACAGGCATGAAGTAAGTAAGTAAGGGCCTGTTTCACCACATACGATTAAGTTCCTATTAACTTACTTGACAGATAATTTAATTCAAAATCTGTTCCATTTTTGAATTTATTCGGTAAGTAGTGGCTATTCGGACATCGTGAAGTAGGCCCTTAGTGTAGTAAAAGTGTATGTGTATATAAATAGCTTTGTCTAAAAATAAAAACAAATGAATTCGCTTTCGAATCGAGTACGGTTATTGGAGTACAATTTGAGTAAGATTTAAGCTGAGCGTTTACTGGTCCACGTCCACGCACGGCACGCAACGGATTTTGGTTTGTTTGTATGAAGAAATGACAATGCGGGCGGTACCGGTAAGGGACACAGTGCTATATGAATAGAAATCAAATAGCAAATAGAAATCTGTTGCGTACCGTGCGTGCGTCGCGGCCGGTGCGGACCAGTGGACGCTCACCTTTAAAGTGAACTTCACAGAATAACATTTGTGGAACAACTCATTTTAAGTCACATAAATATTCATTACGCGATAAGTAACCGTAGCTATCAATAAAAACTTTCATCGCGGTACTCTAGCCTATTAAACTTAAATAAAGAAAGAAAGAAAATGCGTTTAATTCCCATACTAAAAAAAAAACCAAACCAACCAACCAACCAAAAATACCAATTAAACTACCAGATTATTACAAATAGATTCAATTTATTAATACTAGCTGCGCCCCGCGGTTTCACCCGCGTAGACCGGGATAAAAAGTAGCATATGTGTTAATCCAGGGCATAAGCTATCTACATACAAAATTTCATCCAAATAAGTCCAGCCATTTGAGCGTGAAAAAGTAACAAACATACTCACAAACTTTCGCTTTTATAAAATTAGTGTGATTTCAGAACAAGTTACAGCAACACTAATGAACTTGTTCTAAACTGTTTCGGTAACTTGTTTTAAACGTTTTACTACCAAAACAAACCATTTGGAAATGTAGACAGGTCAATTTAATTATGTTGAACTCAGTTGTTTCAATTCTGGAGTAATGGAAATGTGATTTGTTAAATTTTTCGAAATATTATTTGATTTATCATCATCAGCATTGTTAACCTTGTTCCACCCACTGCTGAGAATAGGGTCTTCTGTGCTATGCTTCCCTGGTCCGTGCTAGTCTCATCCAGGTCTTCCCCGTGATCTTCGTATTTGTTTATTAGATTTTCTAAAAGACGAATCTTAAATTGGCACTACAATTAGATGAAGTGTTTAAAGCAGAAAATCTTGCCTTTTTTATACATCTAGATATTAAATGAATAAGAAATTTATTTTAACTGTAAACATAACCTAAAAATAACAAAATTGTATACTAACATAACTAAAACTATTAAAAGACTAAAATATGGCGTCGAAAAATTCCCCCTTATCGCTGTCGACTGCTAAAGTACCCAAGAGACTGGCGGTATTGCCACGTTGTATGGCAATGCTAAGCCTCTGGTCATGGCAAGGTAATAGTCAGCCCTTGGGTCACGGGAAGTGTCAACCAGCCATTTGGAGATTTCGTTGAACAAACTATGAGCACTCGGACCCCACGGCCCAAGAGTTTCAACCCCAAACGGCTCGAAAATTGAATTACCGATAAGGTTATTATACTTCCGCCGCTTGAGGTTTTCCGCAGCGGCAGCAGCAGTGCCAGCACAGCACGCAGAGCCAGGAAGATGGGATGGCACAAGAGTATCGACACACGTTGCGTCCCACACTAAAGGCCTTCCCAACTTCCATGGAAATAAAGACATGCAGTCCGGTCTCTTGCCATCGTCGCGTGCCAAGCCATTGGGTTCTAATACAGCTGGAACGCCGATGGTGATAAGGGCTCGTCGGATGATGTCATTGATGTTCACGTGCCGTGCTAAGCAACCCGCTCTTCGGTTCCATACAGGCCGTGGTGTTCACTGTTGCGAATTTGTCAACAGCCTCGGGGCTGTTGACAAATTCGCAACAGTGACAGCGATGAGGAGAACAAGAAGGAGCTCCTAGTTGCAGGGAAGCAGCGAGGCGGAAAGTAGTGTCGTCGACGACGACGGTAGTGCATGAAGCCACAGACCCGACTCCCACTTACCCACAGCCAGCAGACGCGCACGCTCCGCAGTAGTAGCAGACGTGTCAAGTAAATTGTTCTGAACTACTCTGCAAAGCGGCTCATCCCACCGTTCGGGCAAGCGAGTCTCCAGGCATCTATAACCTCGGTGAAACAAGGCACATCCAAATTAACCAGTGTGGAGGCTAGGATTTTTCTGATTAATTTATCTGTGCCGTGGACCGAGGATATGAATGCTGGTAAACTAATACTAGAAATTTTGAATGTTGGCTTGTATATCGTATATTTATTCACTGTAAATAATCGTCGTTACGGGTCGTCAGAAGCCTGAAAGTCTGACAACCGGCCTTACCAAGGGTATCGTGTTACCCAGTAAATGGGTTGTGGAGGTCAGATAGGCAGTCACTACATCCGGTTAGACTGGAAGCTGAACCCAACATAGTTGAGAAAAGGCTAGGTAGATTAATTCACTGTAAATAATTTAAGGCAGATAAATAGGACACTGGCGATAAACATTGTAAATATGTAACTGAATAATAGCATTAAAAAATGCATCAAAACTAACTTTCACAATAGGAAAATGAACTAAATAGACAAATTGCAATGACCGCGTAGCAAGCGTAGCCACCGCTACGCCGTAGCATGTTCGTAGCAGATATTCTTAGCCGATGTATGCAAACGTCCCTGATTATAAAAGGACACACATTGTCATTCAAAAGCAGCTACTATAAAATTTGTATAACAACGTAGAGGTTTCCATAAAAAAACCCTCAGTCCTCCATTCATCATCATTTATATTTGGCAAACAACCCAGGATGGAGAGTTTATTATGTAGATATATTTTTCAAAATTAAAATCTTTGCATGGTTATGTGACCCTGGTCGACCTTTGAGTCCGCTGCGGCACGATATGAGATGACAAATGGCGTAAAGGTGAAAGCGACGCGTGACAAAATGTTTACCTCTGCTGTTTATTTTTTGAGCGGGAATTGAATCGTTTTACGTATTATTTTGAGTTGTTTGGTTTATATGTGTGAAATAATTATTAGACTGTTTGCTCTAACTGATTTGACTGTTAACTCTGATAAGTGTTTTAGCTGGCTTTTACGAGTAATATCAGTCTTAACTTATTTAAATACTTTCTCATTCTTGAAATGTATATTTTAAATCCCAAATTTAAGTTGATTTAATTTAAATAATTACGTGTTCCAATTTAAATAATACTGTTCTCAAAATCTTATATCTACACACATACATAAACTAAAGCCTTTTTCCCATGGGGGTAGGCAGAAACTACAGAACGCCACCTGCTACGATCCTTTTGCCTCGTTTAAGTTCATACATTTGGTCATAGCACACGCCGGTTGCGAGTACAATACACCTGACCTTTCTGAAGAACATCACCAATAAGGTGGCCTCCTAAAGATTCCCCTTTGATAAAAAAAAGCGTTTAATAACTGCCCGCTACCTCTTTTAAATTATACCAAACACAGCGGCTATATCGACGGATCCCTTATGGATGGACTCTTGATGTGGCCTCACATGAACAGATTAAATTATTAATCAGAGTTTGACATAATTACACACGTGGCCTTGGCGTTTGTCTCAAAGTATTTGATAAAAACCATTATTATTTGGATACTAAAGATTTTTTACTCTAGTCTGTTAGACTTACCTATTAACTAACTTTAGGTTATGTAGGGTAGTGTATGAAATGAAAGAGGGAATCAAAATCAAAAGTAATTTATTCAAACTAGGCTGAGAATTAGCACTTTTCGTACGTCAAAATTACTTAAGACAGTTCCCCAAAATGCGTGCCCTTCGCCACTTCCTAGTGCTTTAGCTGGGAAGAAGAAGTGGCGCAACAAACTCCCCAGCAGCACAGCTCTGTCTGTTTAGTTACAAGAACTTGATTCCATACAATTATCTCACAAGCATTTATTGAAAACCAAAACACTTTATTCAACAGGATATTATTAACACCAGCAATGACATTATACATCTCAGGCTTAGAGTACCAACGTTAGACGGCTGGTTCTATTAAGTAGGTTGTATCAACAACCAATAGCACTCAAATATTCAAATATTAAAGATGTTGTGTAGCTGACCTGTAGTGCTATTCCGTAAATATCTCACCGTGACAACTTAGGTGAAGTGATCTTAAAGTGAGCTGTCAATAGTGTCAATCCCTAGCATCAGGTGGCATGACGACTCACCTCACGCTCACTTCACCTAAGTTATCACGGTGAGATGTTTACTGATTAGCACTACTGGTGTTACTCCAACGGCTAGTAATATATACCCAGAGTAACACATTATTACCTTATGGTCTTTACACTTCGGCGTCGCAGCCAGGACTGAGCTGCGCACGGCCGTCTACATTTTTGCAATAATATAGCGACGCCTCACCGCGTCACGTCCGTCCCCCGCCGACCGTTTACATGATTCGAACAAGAAGGCGGAAGTTGATAGAAATAAATGCGTTTATCTTGAAGGTAAAGCGCACCCAATATATCCGCTAGGTACAATTGTGTACTGAGTTTATTAAAATCCTAACAAGTCTTTTAAATAAGCAAGCGAAATACTGTTTGTACACAGCGCTGGGAACGGTAAGTCTACGAGAAAACAGATGACAGCGCCGCAGTAGCGACAGTACATTTACTATGGCGCCGTCATCTGTTTTCTCGTTGACGTCCCATTCTCGGTGCGGTGGACAACCAGCGTTACTTCTGACGTTTACGTGAAAAAGAGAGACATTGAATACCACTTTTGAACAACGATAATAATCTTTCTCAAGTGAATTAGTACGAGCTATAAGTACGCAAAAAGTTTAATAAGTTTCTTTCAGTATTCTTAAAAAAAACCGTTGGCTATAAAATGAAATAGTCATTCAGATTTAAACAATCTGCTAAAACGTTGCCTCGCAGAAGTAGAAACGAATCAAATACCTACCATTTATTGTTTACACCTTGAATATTACAGATTTAAATGTAGAAATTATACATAGTGTAACACAATGGGCAGTTTTATCGCTAAAAGTGATCTTTTAAAAACAATCATCGGATGGATTAAAGGGAGAAGAAGAGACAATACTCAAATTATGTGACTGATTAAACATCATGACCCTAAACAATAAAAGTGAAGTGAATACAGTGTAATTATTTGAATAAAGTCATTAGCAACGATACGCCTGTGACAGCGAGTGTACCTTCTCGGAATATTGAGTAGGAAAGAACATGTTAGGTATGTGTGCTCGGCAGTGCAGGGTTGTTGGAAAAGAGCTTCACGATTTTGGCTGATTGTGGTGGTGAATATACCGTAATGATTTGTAAGTAAAGTTAAAAAATTACAATTTTTTCGTAAAAATTAAAAGTTTTAGTTTTATTATTCAATTTCTGAGTATCGTTAAAATAATGTTGAGAATATGCAAATATTTTCAAATTCCCTGTCTATCAAAGTTTCAAAAACTATTAATGATATCGGACAAAAAAGTTGAGACGGGCGGTGTAATAGACACCTTAGATATCATCACTTTTAATTATATCAGCTCCCTTGTATCTTTTATACAGAACTAGCTGCGCCCCGCGGTTCCACCAGCGTAGTCCGGGATAAAAGTAACCTATGTGTTAATCCATGACATAAGCTATCGACATACCAAATTTGAGCGTGAAGAAGTAACAAACATACACACACACACACCCCCACAAACTTTCGCCTTTATAATATTAGCACGAATAGTTAATTAATTAAATTAATTAATTAATTATTATCTAATTAATTAGTGTATCTATTATTAAGTAACACTTCCCACTTGGGGAGTTTTAAATTAAAAGTCGGCAACCTAACACACTCTTTATATGATTGTTTCAAGAAGAGCGACCATTCAAATTAGTATTTTATTGTTTTATTTCGGCTAAACTGTGCACAAGGCGTACACATCACAGAAGCTCCATGAAATATACATCATCTTTCTCCTGCCCTTATCTCAATATTTTAGGGTCGGGTGCGGTTTAGTCCCTAAACTCCCTTCACTCGTGACTCCCTTTCTAGCCATAACAACTTACACAGTCCATGCATCGTTTCATTGGCCTTCCCCTACATATAGCCATCGACATCCATACTCAAAAATTTCCTCATGACATTTTCCTTATTCCTCCGCATCACTTGCCCATACCATGACAACCGATATCCGCACAACCTTTCAGTCACCGGTGGCACTTTCAAACTTCCTCTTATGTACTTTTCTTATTCTATCCAATCGTGTAACACCACACATCCCTCTTAGCTTTCTCATCTCAGCTGCATGCAATTGCCTTTCATTCATCCCTTTTGTGGCCCAACATCCATACAACTGATCTAACCATTAAATATACACACAAACAAGACATGAATAATTCACGGCATCAAAAGTTTAATCTCATACGAAACTCGACAAATCGCGACACATTGGTGCCGATTCTGTTGTGCACAAACTAAACTTAATTTAGGCTATTGCTAACTTTTTCTCTCTATTATGACAAAAAAGGGACGGAAGGAAATTAGAGCCGTCAAATTAGTTAGAACTAATTTTTCCATAGACATTTAGACGACACGTAAAAACATGTCGACTAAAAAACACGGTGAAGCGCAAGGTGTGAACTACGAGTAGCTTGACATCTCCAACTTAGTTCATAGCTATAGCCGTCCTTTTCTCGCGCTGCCTATTAGTAAAAGATAGCGATTCTCTAATTTTAGTTTAGTGCGTTCACAAAAGAATCGGCACCATTGTCACTTGTCAGTGTTGCCAAAAGTCATAGTTTGGTTTCGCTTAGAACATTCTGGGAGCTACTACTAACATACTCAAGCTTGTGGTTGTACTCTCACTGAATAATAAGCAGACTAGAATGTTCTATAGCAGTAATCATACATTTGGGGCTACTGTTTGCGCAATTGAGGGATTTCTTGAGTATTGGCGGCTTGATGGGCTTATAATAAAAACCGGCCAAGTGCGTGTCAGGCCACGCGCAGTAATAGGGTTCCCTAGTTGCACAATAATGCGAACTAAGAAGAGGGCTTTTTGTTGTTTCATGAATATTTGACTATTACTCGTAAACTTGAAAAGCCTACTTGGCTGTGATAGTTTTCCTTTTATCTTTGTTATACAAGGTTGATATGAGCGAGAGGCATTGAATTAAACCACATATTTCAAAATTTCTGTCGCGTCAAAAATTCTGTCGTTTTAAGGTGTATGGACCCTAGATAATAATGCGTAGGTACCTATACTTAGTCAGCTGTTAGGGCAGATACGTCGTATTTCAACAAAGAAAAAACTAAAAAAAAAAATCCTGTGACTAAACTATTGCTTCTATTTATCTGATTTTTAGTAAAGAGGCTGAAAATAATACAAAGTTAATGTGGTTTAATTTAATGCCTCTCGCTCATATCAACCTTGTTTATACTACTACCGTGATTTTTTTTGACCAATCCAAAATTAACCGTTTAGCTGGCGAGGACGACGACGACGACGACACTTGACTCTAACGAAAATTAGCACTTTAAAGCTTAATATTGCAGAAACGGATCCCTAAATCGAAAAATTGTTTTCTCAAACCCGCAATATTTTTGAAAGACCCATCCAACAACACCCCACACCATGGGGTAGACGAGAAAAAAAAACATCCCCACTTTATATGTACAGAAGGTACCCTAAAAAAAATATGTAATGAATATGTATATCCATGTCAAATTATAGCTTTCTAGTAGTATTAAGAGTCTCTGAGCGATGGTGCGGACGGACAGACAGACATAGCGAAACTACAAGGGTTCCTTGTTGACTACGGAACCCTAAAAAAGATGATATAGCTGGGAAGGAAGTGAGCTATAGGATATAAGGAAAAAAAATATGTAGGAACTGCACCGTTCCCTGATATAGGTAAAAGGGTAAGCAGGATGTTGAAATCATTTACGGTACGATTTGTCCGATGCAGGGACGTTACATACACGAAAAAAAATCTATTACCTACTCACCTGCCTTAAAGGGTTCTGCTTATCTAAGTACTAGGGTGCCATCAAGACAAATATGTCTTTTTATATGTGCTAACTGCCTCGTAAGTGTAGTGTTGTTCAGCGTTACTATTGAGCGTGGAGTCTTGGATATGATCTTCGCACCGGAAAACGAGTTATTGTTATATTTACAAGGTGTAATTTAAATAACTGAAAACCTCAGGGATCATTGTACTCATCATTATGAACAACTTTTATTAGAGATCAAACCTGAAATCGAAAAATCTGCTGGTTCCTATATTTATATTCGCATAACTCAACAAAGTGGGGGAACAGCTGATTTTTTTTCACGATTTCAGGCTTGGCCTCACAGTAAGTTTTCATAAAGATGAGTACAATGACCCCTTAAGAGGTTGTCAAATATTTAAATTACACCTTGTACCTTTGGCTTCTTTTAAGGATTATATACGTGATGTTACATTATACAAAATTTTACAAAGATGTAAAGTAATCTAAGCTTCAATAAACACGATGCGTCAATCTGAATACAGAGCAGGCTAGAAAATGTTATGATAGTAATAACCCGGGTGCGTGGGACGGGTGCTTATCAAACCAGAGCTATCTGCTCCTCGTCCTAGATTAAATTATAACTTTTACTACACTATAGCAAGTCTAAAGAGATGTCTTTTATGCGTCAAGCTGTCAGGATACTCTGCATTTATTCAGGAGGATATGTCTATATTTTTAAGTTTTAAGGCGCGGACTGACTACCATTTTAAACGGCACAACCGCGTTGTCTATTGTTACCATTAGCTGGCTTCAAATAAGATAAAAAATTGAAAATAATATTTGTGTTGCCGAGATGTCGACTAAGCTGCGAATGTGCATTTATTTTCCGAGTTTTCTTTAGATTATTCAGAATATACACAATAAATTAAATAATTGTCCGGTTAAAGTTTTAAAAAAAATGCTAATTCTATTAAATTCTTAAAAAAAAGAATGCCGTTATCGCTAAAAATACAGAGATGTTCGACGCCAAAGTTTATTTTTGTGGAGCAACTTCCAATTTTTTAATTCGGAATATCAAACTATGTTTTACTATTCTATTCGGTTAAAATTTTTCTTTAAATTAAAATTCCATAAAATTTTTCTCTGTCCACTGTATTTTTTGGTCGAATAGTTTCATTACGTCATACTCGACAATCCAAGAAACCAATTTTTGTTAATATTGAACTATATTCTAAACTAATATTAAAGAGGTACAATAATTGTTTGTTATGTTTGAGCCGTTTGGGGTTGAAACACTAGGGGCCATGGAGTCCGAGTGCTCATCGAGTATTTCGGGACATCGCCAAGCGGTTGGTCGACACTCCATGTGACCAGAGGGCTGGCCAATTTTTAGGTCAAAGAATCAGCATCGCCATCCAACGAGTCGACGCTGCCAGCATTTTGGGCACTATTTCCTTTGTCAGCGATGTGAACGAATTTTTTGATGCTCAAGGAGCTCTCCCCCTTTTTTTCCTTTATAAACTTGTACATAATATATATCTTCGCAATATCTTCTCGTCTCACATACCGCAGTGTTTCAAGACAAAAGTCTTTGACCAGTGCGTGTTACCAGTGATGACCTACGGCACTGAAACGTGGTCGCTTTCAAAAGGCCTCATTAGAAGACTAAAAGTCACCCAAAGGGCAATGTAGAGGGCTATGCTTGGAGTTTCCCTACGTGATCGAATCAGAAATGAGATCCGCAGGAGAATCAAGATAACCGACATAGTCCGAAGAATTGGCAAACTTAAGCGGCAGTGGGCAGGGCACATTGCTCGCAGAACAGATGGCCGATGGGGCTGAAAGGTCCTGGAGTGGCGACCGTGTACCGGAAGCCGTAACGTTGGAAGGCCTGCCATAAGGTGGACCGATGACTTGGAAAGGCCACAGGAATCCGCTGGATGAGGGAAGCACAGAACCGGTTGAAGTGGCGATGCTTGGGGGAGGCCTATGTCCAGCAGTGGACGTCTTTCGGCTGAAATGATGATGATGATGATGATATAATATACAGGGTGTTTGGCAGAACGTTGAACATACGAAAATGGTGGATAGGTGGGATCATCTGCTACTTACTCAGCCCTAATTTATTTGGCCCTGGCCCCCTGGATATTAAAAAAAAAAATGTTTTTACTATCTTCTAGTTTCACCACTTTCGTAACTTTAAAGTGTATTTTTTTATTAAAAATGAGTAAAATAGGCAATATTTTGCTTTTTTTTAAAATCTTTAATGTTGGCAGATTCTTTTAAAATTATTGCTATATTCAGAAGTTAGCTAGAA
The DNA here is from genome assembly GCA_946251885.1 of Cosmia pyralina. NCBI lineage: Eukaryota > Metazoa > Arthropoda > Insecta > Lepidoptera > Noctuidae > Cosmia > Cosmia pyralina. The sequence continues at coordinate 20,085,272 of OX276361.1, read as the reverse complement.
AAAAAGTTATGAGTCCTCAAACTTACAGAAAGATGTAAAAAATACTTAAATCTTAATTACAACTTGCATTAAAAAAAAAAAACAAAAAATGATTGAGGAGTTCCAATTCTAGCAAAACATCCCTAGTGTGTGACCGTTCTAATGGTATGTAATTTGCTTTTATATAAAAAAAAAAAACTTTAAGAGTTATTTCATAATTTTATCAAGTAGGAAATTTTTGACGAAACTCTACCTTTACGGAAAGTGAAATGTTTTGCGAAATTTAATACTGCTAGGTTGGTAAAAATTAAATGATCGATTGAAATTATGTAAGTTGTCATTTTTAATAAAAATTACACTTTAAAGTTAAGAAAGTGGTGAAACTAGAAGAAAGCAAAAATTTTTTTTTTTTAATATCCAGGGGGCCAGGGCCAAATAAATTAGGGCTTAGTAAGTAGCAGATGACCCCACCTATCCACCATTTTCGTATGTTCAACGTTCTGCCAAACACCCTGTATATATTTTTGTGTTAGATTGTATATTGTATTTAAGATTTGTGTATCAAATTAATAATTAAAAATAAATGTGAAGAAATTAGATATCGATACGTTTGTGAATGGTAATCTCTGGAATCACTAATCTGAATGAGAAAACTACACTATTGCGGAGTATCTTACGGATATATTTTAGATAAAATCATTCTTGAATCTAGCATTGCCATACAACGTGGCAATGCTGCCAGCCTTTTGGACACTTTTCCTGTCGACAGCGATGCGGACGAATTTTTTGATGCCCTATGATTATTTCCCCTCCTTTTTTATACACTTGTACATATATATATTTTTTTTTAAGATTATTAGATTTTAAATCATTCTTGTTTTATCCATACTAATAATATATTATAAATTCGAATGTAACTCTGCCTATCTGTCTGTTACCTTTTCACGCCTTTAGGTGTGAAAGGCTATAGATGGCTTGCTGGGGAAGGATAGCTACTTTTTGTCCCAAAAATAATACTACAGGGTAGGGGGTGTTAAAGGCGATGAAACTTTGTATGGGAACCCAGCATTTCTTAAGTTATTGATATGAAAATTCAAATTTATTCTTTTGGTAGGAAATAGAGAAATATGTGAAAAATCATCCCCTGAGAGGGTAAAATAGGGGTTGATTTTAAATTTATAAATAATATTAAATATTTTGTGTACCTCATTTTAGGAGATTTAAAGTTTTATTTATTTTAAATATTTATTGGAATTGTAGTCGTAGTTCGTTTCTTGAGGTAACAGTTACCTAAATAAAATAAATTAATACATAGGGCACTTTTAATCCCTGTAGCGTTCCCGTGGGATATTTTCCGACGTCCAGGTGGGCGAAGCCGCGGGCAAAAGCTAGTCATAAAATATTTTCACGCGGACGAAGTCATGGGCAAAAGCTAGTACTAAATATTTCCATGTTTTTACTGTAATTATGCACAGCTGTGGCGCAGCTTGATGTCAAAATATCTCTTCTATAATTTTAAGTTCGCTCTTTCTAAAATCTTAAGTAAAACGAAAACCAACTTCGTTCATACATCAAGCATAAATCTCATCCTATTACCTGTTCCAAAGAACGTAGCTACGAAAAACCAAAATTCCCCAATTTCTCCATATTCACCACATTCTTCTCCACAGTTCTCCGGTGTCCTCGATGTTCTCTGAAGCGCTGACGCGAATGTTTTGATATATTGAGTTTCACAACTTTAAGTTATTTTCTTTTGTTGTGTCCTCTTTTTTTATAAGTTATTTTCTTTGTGAAATTTTATAGTGCCGAGATCTTTATCAATTTAGTATTCGAGGAAGAGAAAAATCTTGTAATGTGTTTCTTTAGAAACCATTGTTTATGATAGGATAAAGTTATTTTTTGCTTCTTCTTGTAGTTCTTTTTATCTATTTAAACTTTGATTCTTGGTTGTTGTTGTATGCTTTGTTTATATAATATATATTTATCAAGAAGGTGTGGTACAGACCATCAAAGTGAACAACTTTCTCCATGGGACCAACATCGTAATAAATTTAGGTCGAGTAAGTATTGAAGTTTTGCACGGGACAGCTGATAATTTTTTCTCGGTTACGATGTTGGCCCCCATAGAGAAAGTTGTTCAGTTTGATGGTCTGTATCACACCCTTAATTTTGACCACACCTTTGTGATACACCCTGTAGAGTATCGCGCTGCAAAAGAACTAAAACCAACCGGCCAATTTTGTTATACTAGTGTGCGTGACAGCTGACGTTTTACACTCACGCCAGTCATTGTTCTTGCATTGTGCTTTTCTAGTGTGCGTGCAAATTGCGGCGAACAGTTAGACGCTATTTTTTTCGAAGAGTTCACTGCTTTGACTGTCTATATAGACATATTTATATCTTTAGTTGTATGTTCAAAGTTAATGTTTACAAGGTTTATTATCCTCAATCCGATTTATTCACTGGTGAAACTCGAGCTAGCCAGACGTTTTTTTCTACTACTTTAAGTTTTGTATATAAACTTATCCAAATCCATGATTCCCTGGTACCGACCCTAAATTCATACATCTAAAATGATAAATATTAGGTTGGGGAAAAAGTCTTTTCGCATTATAGTATGTATGAACCTAAAATAAAATCTCTTTGGCTATAGTATTTGTATCTGGCTGGTTTTGGTATCATTGAAAGTTTAAATTTTAAAGAACATAATCCCAAATTCAAATTAGGAAACTGTGTGATTTTCATTTGTTTTTCGTACTGTCAAGATGAGTGAATCTAATGAAGAAATTCGATACATTTTAAAATTTTACTACAAAAAAGGTAAAAATGCAACGCAAGCCGCGAAAAAAATTTGCGATGTTTATGGACCCAGTGCAGTGTCTGTAAGAGTAGCACAAATTTGGTTTAAGCGTTTTCAATCCGGAAATTTTGATGTCAAAGATGCACGTCGCTCGTCGTCGCAAAATGGATGCCATTTTTGAAAAAGTGGAGCAAGATCGGCATATCAGTAGTTACGACGTAGCTGAAGAACTAGGAATTGACCACAAAACAGTTTTGGCGCATTTGAAAAAACTGGGTTCACAAAAAAGCTCTATATTTGGGTACCTCACGAGCTCACTGAAAGAAACCTAATGAACCGTGTACTCATTTGTGATTTTTTATTACGACATAATGAAACCGAACCATTTTTGAAGAAGCTGATAACTGGTGATGAAAAGTGGATCACGTACGACAAGAACGTGCGAAAAAAGTCGTGGTCAAAGGCCGGTCAGGCTTCACAGACTGTGGCAAAACCCGGGTTAACTCGCAACAAGGTGATGCTGTGTGTGTGGTGGGATTGGAAGGGCATTATTCATTATGAGCTGTTATCACCAGGCAGGACCATCGATTCTGAACTCTACTGCGAACAACTGATGAGATTAAAGCAAGAAGTTGAGAGAAAGCGGCCGGAATTAATCAACAGAAGGGGTGTGGTTTTTCATCATGATAACGCTAGACCTCACACATCTTTCGCCACTCAGCAAAAATTAAGAGAGTTTGGCTGGGAGGTGTTAATGCATCCGCCGTATAGTCCTGACCGTGCACCTTCAGATTTCCACCTGTTTCGGTCTCTTCAGATTTTTTTAGGCAGTGTCAGGTTAACATCACGAGAGGACTACCAAAACCACTTGTCGCGGTATTTTGACCAGAAGTCCCAAAATTTCTATAGCAATGGGATCATGTCCCTACCTACAAGATGGCAAAAAGTTATCGAACAAAATGGTACCTACATACTTTAGATAAATGTGAATAATGTATATTAAAAAATGTTTTGAATTTTCTTAAAAAACGCGAAGAAACTTTTTCCCCAACCTATTATATAAATTTCAAACAATATATATTTTATTATGTTATCATAAATATCATACACACTTCGATAAATTAGTCAAATCGTATTTCAATTACGCCATATGAGGACACTTGAATTTTCAAGGAATCGGTCAGTTAGAAAATTAACGCTAGTATGAGTATCGACCCATAGTATGTGTACTGCTGATACCAATATCTTTCTAAACTTTTATTTTACTTTAGCGTCTATGAAGTATTTTATTTTGTCATCTATGCCTGCCTGTCAATAAATAAGGAACTTCATAGGCGTGCTTATGCCAAAAGGAAAATAAATGTATGGAAAGGGTATAAAGTCAAAGATTATCATCAGCTTTAAGCATGCAATACTGATCATAAGCCACCAACTTATAGCAAAATTGGAAAAGTCGTGATGTTGAAATCAAATACAACAAAATTAATTGAAATCGGAATGAAGCCAAGTTTAGTAAAGATTTGGGAAGTTTTGAGCACGAGTTGGAAATTTTCACTTTAATGTTTTCCGTTCAGAAACCATCTGTTAATTAGTGGTGATAACAGCTTCAAATAAGTACCTTCTTGTTTCAAGTATTTGAGTTGTTTGATGGCGGGATGAGCTGGCCTCCTTCTTAAAGGGTTGGCCCGCAATCGCAGAAACCGGGAAAAGTGGAAAGAGGGAAGGGAGGCTTTTGCCCTGCAGTGCACAGGCTTATAGAATAGAATAGAATAGAATAGATAAGTTTATTTCCATCACTAAATGTTACAAATGTCTCTTAGTCTAAGGATAATGTGACAACAATGGGTGACATTAAACAAGAGAATACGTTGACGACCGCAGTAGTATGAACTGTGTCACAGCCGTCAGCGCCTTCCACTCTGTACATAAACTTCATATCTTTACATTGTAGATCAAATGTTAAAAAAAAAAAAAAAAAAAAAAATGTTAATGTTAAATGTTAAATGTTAATGTTGTTGTTTATGTTTGTTATAATAATAACTAGCTTCTGCCCGCGACTTCGTCCGCGTGAAATTTCTTGTTCCCGACCCACCCCATCGCATCGCATCGCCTGCCCGCGCTATTACTAACTTCATTTTTGCTTAGCGTTCTTTCTAACTTTTTTCTTTTTGCTCGGCTTCTAAGGGTTCTAGCGTAATGATAAATAGCCTATAGCCTTCCTCAAGAATTGGGCTATCAAATGCAAAAAGGGAAATTTTTAATCGCACACCAGAAAAATATTCATACATCAAATACTTTACATATAATAATCTACAAAATGCTCGGGTCATGGGGCCCGAGTGCGCGTCTACTTTTTAAGGAAATTTCTCACCGACTGGTCGAGACTTCACGTGACCAGAGGTCTGGCTCGTTCTTTGGCCAAAGAATTAGCATTGCCGTTCAACGTGGCAATGCTGCCAGTCTTCTGGGCACGTTTCCGGATGACAGTGATGCGGACGAGTACTTCGACGCCTAAGTGTCCTTTTTTGTATTTATTTGTATAGTTAGTTAGTTAGTCATTTACTTTAGTACCTAGTGTAAATAGTGTTAACTTGTATATTGTTTATAAACCACAAAAATAAGTATAATCTACATGTAGGTACACCAAATCAATGATTGCACTACTAATTAACTAATTGAATATCAAAACGTGTACAAATAATAATAATCATTTATACAACATAATTTTTTGTCCAAAGTCAAGACAAAAATATTAATTATGTATCAAAATTACTAACTGTTCCTCAAAAATAACAAATGCGCATCTAATAAACTTATTAATGCACTATTGGTTAACTAATTTTATATCAAAACTTTTATAAATTATAATTATTGGGCACCCCGAGGTTCCGTTTGGTTAGGTTCCTTTAAATCCTGCAGACAGAAATAGGAGCCCCGTCGACCTGACGTTAAGTTTAATTTTTTTAAACATGCAAATTTTGATGTGCAAACAGTATTTTTGAGGTACGTATTCTTTTGGGAAAAATTGGTAATTTTTGATGTGCGTTTAAATACTACCCATGCGAGGAGGAGCTCGTGGCTAAGTAATAACAGCCGCACGGGTCGATCCATCAGGTTAAGCTACGCTTGCCGGGGTTGGTCTGTGGATGGGTGACCATCTTTACATACCGAGACTCCTCCGTGCCTCGGAAAGCACGTTAAGCCGTTGGTCCCGGCTGTCATTCGTGGATCTTTGACAGTCATTACGGGTCGTCAGAAGCCCGAAAGTCTGACAATCAGTCTTACCAAGGGGTATCGTATTACCCAGTTAATGGCTTGTGGAGGTCAGATAGGCAGTCGCTCCATGTAAAATAATGGTATTCAGCTGCATCCGGTTAGACTGGAAGCCGACCCCAACATAGTTGGGAAAAGGCTAGGCAGATTGATTGATTGTTTAAATACTACCCAAGCAAAAAGAATTTTTCAAATCCGACTGGTACTTCAAGAGGTTAGCGCGCTCAAACATAAAAACAAAAAAAAAAAAAACTCTTCAGCTTGATTATTAGTATAGCAGATAAATAACTTGAGGAGAAATCGACGTGTGATGTAGCTTATTCTAAAATGAAAGAAATACATTGGACAAAACCTCCGACTTCTTTTATTAAAAGTAATACACTGCATGACCTGGGAATCAAACATTACTGTAATTACTGCACCGATTAATATATCCAGTGATAAGGCTATCAGGTGAACTTTATGATTAATTACTAATTGTTGCTTGCGACTTCACTCGCGTTGAGGCTGGAAATCATTTCACGGGGACATATACCTACTTTACAGATACTTTTTATCCCGGTAGTTCCCTACGGGGATGAAAAGTATAGTGTGTCCTAGCCCAGATCGTCTGCCTGTGTGCTTTCATCGAAATCAGTTCAGTCGTTAAGGTGTGAAAAAGTAAAAAAGGGGCAATTCCCGTATTTTTAACAACGGTCTGTCAAAAATTGCATAGCGTTTACCTACATTTTCGACATTTGGTTGTAGCTGGCATGACATTGTAGCTGGCATGACATTGTAGCTGGCATGACATTGTAGCTGGCATGACATTGTAGCTGGCATGACATTGTAGCTGGCATGACATTGTAGCTGGCATGACATTGTAGCTGGCATGACATTGTAGCTGGCATGACATTGTAGCTGGCATGACATTGTAGCTGGCATGACATTGTAGCTGGCATGACATTGTAGCTGGCATGACATTGTAGCTGGCATGACATTGTAGCTGGCATGACATTGTAGCTGGCATGACATTGTAGCTGGCATGACATTGTAGCTGGCATGACATTGTAGCTGGCATGACATTGTAGCTGGCATGACATTGTAGCTGGCATGACATTGTAGCTGGCATGACATTGTAGCTGGCATGACATTGTAGCTGGCATGACATTGTAGCTGGCATGACATTGTAGCTGGCATGACATTGTAGCTGGCATGACATTGTAGCTGGCATGACATTGTAGCTGGCATGACATTGTAGCTGGCATGACATTGTAGCTGGCATGACATTGCGGCTTGAATTTGAACGTTTTAAGGTACGAGAATCGGCCTTCTGACATACAGAAGAAGTTACATTTGCATTGTCCGTTTTGCGTAGATGTGACGCATATTTTCCCCAAAACTTGCTTTTTACATTGTTTATTTTATTTTGTTGTCCTTTGCGTCATGTTTACCGCAAAAAAACGGATTTTCTTTCTTTCTTTCTTTCATAATATTATAAAGTATGGATTTATGCAACACGCGAAATGTGGGTCTACTATAGGTGCACTGCTGCCTAACCCCTCGGAGAGAATAGGCGTCATGTTATATTATTTATGTACTTGGTAAAACTACTCATAAGTTCACTAGAGTTTGTTCCTCATACCAGTTTTAACATCTAGTGTAAATCTTGAAATATCCTCCAAAGGAAAAGTGTAACCTTTAAAGTACACTCGAGAGCAATGAATTAGGGTCACATTAAAAGATACCCACCTGCAAGTCTCGGAAACTAAAATGCTAGCTTAATGAAATAAATTGTGTTTATTAGACTGTTAAATGTTCTAAATATTACCTCAAGATACTATGACTACATTTCCAATCCCTTAAATCTCTTAAAAGGGGTAGGAACACAAACATTTTAAAATTTTCATTTTGTTTCAATTTTTCAAAAACCCTAATTCTTTATTTCCTACGAAAAGCATGAATTTTCATATCCCTAAGTTAAGAAATGCTGGATTTCCCATACAAACTTTCATCCCCTATATCACTCGCTGTAGGATTATTTTTGAGAAAAAAAAGTAGCCTATGTCCTTCTCCAGGATGCCATACAAACAATTTATTTAATTAAGCTAGCATTCTCAGTTTCCGACACACTTTCAGGTATCTTTATGTGACCCTAATTCATTGCTCTCTAGTGTATCTTCAACTCTCTTTATTAAACCAGCTGTATCTATGTGAACGGTCAACGGCTCCAAATTCACACAATACTCGTATTTAATTATATAGCAACAATGTCTACAATAGCTTGCAGTTTGGACTAGAATTTTGAAATCGAATAAAGTCCAATATTTTATAGGTCAGTGAACTGATGAATGAATGAAGTGAACATTATTGCTGTGTGATCGAATGAACGATAGTTTTTTTTTGTTGTAGAATTCAATTTTGGGCAGAAATAACCACAAGAAAACATTTTGAATTACTTCTTTGGCAGTTTCTAAACATTCGCATTGTTTGCTGAAAACGAAGGAGGTGTTATTCCCGCATAGAACATAAATATTGGTTGGGCTTAATTTTTTTAGTTGGTAACCCAATTCACATTGTTTAGGTACTTATTTATCAAGTAGCTATGTACCCGGGTTCACTCAAGTGGACTTTTATGTACCATCGCGGACATTTGTGGTGCACTACTTTTGTACCTTATAACCAATAGGTCTAAAAGTGGTTCACCGCAAATGTCCGCGATGGTACGTGCCTACTAAAATCTAACCATATAATTATATTTAAATTGACGTGAATCGACTACAGTACGACAACAATATTCAAAGGTTCCATATTTTTTTTTTACGTTAGCCTACACTATCCCACTGCGCACTGCTTCAAATCAAATCAAACCAAACATAATACAGGTAGGTATAAACAGATGTTACAAATAAATATAAAGTACTCTGTATGTACCTTATAAGGTGTGCAAAGATTTATATTATTGTTAATATAATCATGATCTAATTATTAAAATTACAGAATTGTTAAAAAACATAATACTATAAATGTCAAAGGTATAAAAATAAAAATTGTCAGATGAATTATAAGACATGACTTAATAATCAAATAAATTAAATTAAAACATTGGTCCAACTTAAAATAAAATTTTACACAGGTCAAATTAAATTATTATAGCATGTCACACTATTTCATCATCATTTGCCTAGCCTTTTCCCAACTATGTTGGGGTCGGCTTCCAGTCTAACGGGATGCAGCTGAATACCAGTATTTTACATGGAGCGACTGCCTATCTGACCTCCACAACCCAGTAACTGGGTAATACGAGACCCCTTGGTAAGACTGGTTGTCAGACTTTCGGGCTTCTGACGACCCGTAACGACTGTCAAAGATCCACGAATGACAGCCGGGACCAACGGCTTAACGTGCTTTCCGAGGCACGGAGGAGTCTCGGTATGTAAAGATGGTCACCCATCCACGGACCAACCCCGGCAAGCGTAGCTTAACCTGGTCGATCGACCCATGCGGCTGTTATTACTTAGCCACTGTCACACTATTTGTATTCTCTTAATATTCAATGTCAATAAATAATCCAGCTAAATTACACTTCTGGACACATCTATTGGCCCACCTTAGAGTTTAGGTTTCGATGGCCCCTACCGAAATATGATTGCTAGATTGAACAAAAACTGTTGATGCAGTTTTAAACCTGATACATTTTACCATCTTTTTCGATCGTATTGTTTTAAATTTGAATTCAGAATACCATACGACATGGAGCTACGCCTAACAAGTCGGATATGCGCCTTGTTAAAGGCAATTGATTTTTGAATAAAAAACATGTTTTATCAAATAAAGGTTTAATTTAATAACGCGTGTTGCCTCCATGGGCATCTACCACAGCTCTCATACGATTAGGCATAGAGTTTATCAACCGCTCTATGAAATTTTGAGGGATCATCTCCCATTCCTCTTCTATGGCAGTTTTCAACTCCTGCATCGTCTGGGCAACTGGCTGACGAGCCCTAACACGTCTTTTTAGCTCGTCCCACATGTGCTCAATGGGGTTCATGTCTGGGCTTCTGGCTGGCCAGTCCATAACTGTGATGTTCACATCCCGAAGATATTCCCTGACGATGCCGGCCGCATGGGCTCTTGCATTATCATGCATAAAAAGGAAATTTGGGCCCACATAGTCCGCGTATGGTATCACGTGAGGTTCTAAGTACTCACGAATGTACCTTTCAGCATTTAATGTTGGCAGCCGTGGTCCTGTAACAACCTCAAGTTGAGTTTTGCCGCTCGCGGATATACCGCCCCAGACAGTCCATGAGCCACCGCCATAAGCAACCCTCTCTTCGAAGCAGCATTGTGCGAAACGCTCTCCCTTACGTCGGTAGACCTTCTTCCTTCCATCATTGCCATGTAACACAATTTTAGACTCATCAGAAAAGAGTACACGGCTCCAATCTTGCTGTGTCCAATTTAAATGACTGCGTGCTAAATGAAGGCGCGCTGTTCGGTGGGCTCGCGTTAGTTTGGGGCCATTAGCTGGCTTGTGTGGTACCATATCGCGTTCTTTTAACCTTCTCCGAACAGTTCGAGCGCTCACAGATACTCCGTGGAAATCGCGAAGTTGGTTTTGTATCTCAATGGAGGTAAGGTGACGATTTCTCAAGCTGGTCGTCACGATGAATCGATCCTGCCTTTCAGTTGTGACCCGAGATCGTGGCCTTCCTTGGCGACGAACAAAGCCGCCAGTCTCTAGGTACCTCCGATAAACATTTCGGACCGCAGATCGACTTAAATTAAGTTGAGCACTCACGTTTCTTTGGCTGTGTCCGGCCTGAATAAGTGCCACAGCTTGGGCGGCGACTTCAGGTGAAGTATCCATAGATTATTGATAGAACCTCACCATAATGTTAAGAATAAGTAATGTTTGTTGCAAAACCAAAGATATCAATCACTTTTTCAAGAATTAAATCCAAGTAAACCAATAAAACCAAGTTTTCTTAGTATTCGATTGTTTGATATCAACAAACAGGCTCCAAATTGTCTTTTGTTTCTTTAAATTCTGTGTTCGAAATTCAAAGAAAGACTATTGAATGAAATTGTGAATGTGCCAGGTTCAAAACTGCATAAAAACTTTTTGCTCGACCTAATATAAAATTTTAGCAAGGACCAAACGAAACTGAAAATACAAGGTGGGCCAAAAGATGTGTCCAGAAGTGTATTATAATAGATTTACGCACTATTACCGTCACTCCTTTATTTGATCAATCACATTTAATTCGGCAAAGTTCGGTTTTACCGAAAATAAACGATGGAACCTTAGAAGTTTGTCGTACTGTACTTAGTTCTCATGTTATAAGTGAAGTGCACTTTACCACAGATAGACAGAGAGATGTTGCCTTTTATGATGTGATACTTCACCATAATATTACCTCATATCAAAGCTTAAAACTGTTTCGTTGATCTAGTGGTCCTGGGGTCGATTCCCGGGTTGGGCAAAGTATAATTGGGATTTTCCATCTAGAATTCCTTAGTAGCAGCCCGGAGTCTGGATTTGTGCCCGTTTGATGGTCGTCCCTTATCCACTTACGCGATGAATGCCCCAAATTCACCCGGAACGAAAAAATAAGATTGTACAGACGCCAGCAGGTCAAGCTACCCGAAATTGTCAAATTTTCCCAAGCAACCTTGAACCTATTGCTTCAGCGATAAAGATGAAAATCAATTTAAGAAATTTGACAGATTGTAGTAGCTTGATGTGCTGGCGTCTGTACATTGTCCCCAAACATACCCGGAACGAACGGGTGACAGCGGGCGCGTTCCGGGTCTTACTTTTAATTTTTTTAAATTTTATGTGTGGACCCACCCCTTGCGTTTTAGGTTCTTTGGAAAGGTGGTTAGGTGTAGTATATTTTTGCTAAAAGCCATGAGGTTGTATCGGCATTACGAACAAAGTTAGTCTGTGGTTGAAAATCACTTTACGGTGCGGGAGGCGCGTTCGGGGGGTCGTTGTTTTACCGAGATGATTGTTCTTATTTCAAAACTTTGGAAGGACAAAGGTAAATATTATGATGTCATTTGATGTAGACTGACTTAGACTACATGGGACTTAGACATAACTACGAAATGTGGGTGTACTATACTAGGTACACCTCTGCCGAACCCTCCGAGGATTACAGGCATAATGTTATGTTATCAAAGCTTGAAATCAAATCATAATGTTGTTTGTATAACTCACATAACATTGTGCGATGGCAACAAAGTTTAATGAGATTTATCTCACACGTACATACATGTCAGTAACATCGTGGCGGTGTATTAGCACACCATGTATGAGTGAGAATTTATAGACAACTTACTGCCTGTTGCCCACGACTTTGTTTGCGTGTTCTTCCATTATTTTTAGGGTTCCGTAACTCAAAAGGAAAAAAACAACCAATACCGTTTTTCGCAAGAACGCGTAGAGGTATAAAATTGAAATTAATTATTATCAAATACGTAGGTCTATGGTCCCTTGGAGCTCTAAAAAAATCAAGCTTTTAAGTCAACGCAGTAAAAAAATACGGCCATTTATGCGATATAATAGGTAAATAAAAAGACAAGTCCTGACTGACTGACTCATCAACGCCCAGCCCAAACATTTGGACCTAGATAGTTGAAATTTTGCACAGAGCTTCCCTTTAAATGCAGACAACGAATAAGGAAGGATTTCCCGGTAGTACGTTCCCGTCGGATATTTTCCGACATCCACGCGGGCGAAGCCGCTGGCAAAAGCTATTGCAACATAATTTAACCTAGCTCTGGTGCCAGGGTCTCAAATTTCGCTATAACCTATTTATGGCAATAAAGAATTTATTTATTTAATTTGATACTCGCAAGTAAATCAAAACACACGATCAGTAGTTACGCTTTTAAACACTACACCAACGAGGTTGTCGAACTATACACAAACTATTCATAGTATTCATGCTATTTAGCTCAAAACATTTGGACATGCAAATAGCAATATCACAGAAATAGCAATAAGTAAATCACTTCCTATATTATCATACTGGCAGCATTAGGCTGCCCTCAAAATGTTTCCATAAATTGCCTCCACAGCTTAAAGCGCAGGCCACACCGCCAGCTAGCGGGCGGGCGGGCTAGGCGGGCGAACATCGTTTCACCTCTTTACATACTTCGGTTCACACCGCGAGCTACCGACTAACCTAACGCGCTAAGCTAACGAAATATCCGACGATTCCAGCGAAGCTACTCGTTCACCTCGTTGGCGCGCCCGCGCTTCGCTAGCTTAGCTCGCCCGCCAGCCCGCTCGCCCGGTTCGTTCGCCCGTCCTCCCCGTTTCGAGTAGACTAGTCGACGCTCGTCTTTCGAATAGCAGTGTAGTGTTTACGTTTGTGCTTCGCCCGCTCCGCCCGTCGCTCGTCTGTCCGTAGTTTTCGGTGTGAACCCCATAGTTTAGCTCGCCAATATTTCGCGTAGTTTGTATAGTTTCCTTCGTTCGCTTCGCCCACCCGCCTAGCCCGCCCGCCCGCTAGCTGGCGGTGTGGCCTGCGCTTAAGCGAGATGATAGGCAGATAAAAATTCGTTATATCCTTTATGATGTTCTGTGAACGTAACTATGTATACTGATAGAATATTTATGATGTTCTGTGAACGTAACTATGTATACTGATAGAATATTTATGATGTTCTGTGAACGTAACTATGTATACTGATAGAATATTTATGATGTTCTGTGAACGTAACTATGTATACTGATAGAATATTTTGAAGTCAGGCAATGCTGGCATAAAAAAATTGTAATTGTCCTAAGTCCTGTCTAGGTATTATCATCTCACTAATGTTAGTACTCTTGATTATTATTTTTTTTTTTGTTAAATATTGTACGACGAGCTCGTGGCTAAGTGGCCGCACGGATCGATTCATTCGGTTAAATTTTCTTGCCGGGGTTGGTGCGTGGACGGGTGACCATTTTTAACCGACTTCTAAAAAAGGAGGAGGTTCTCAATTCGGATGTTTCTATTTTTTTTTTTTTTTTTTTTTTTTTATGTTTGTTCGCGCATAACTCCGTCGCATGCCAACCGATTTGAAAAATTATTTTTTTGTTGGAAAGGGTATACTTCCCAAATGGTCCCATTTTTGTCAAAATCCAGTTCTGATGATGGGATCCTGGAGAAATCGAAAAAACTCTTCAAATATTATAGGCACACCTATAGTGATTTGGGTATTTTTTATAGTAGCTCGTGTATTTGCTCTCGGAAAGCACCACTTGGTGAAGTGGAACTGATGATGAAGTCCACAGATGGCTACCGGAATTACTCAATGATAAATATTTCACGGGTTGCGATTCGATTTACTTTAATATGGTTGCTAAGCAATTTCCACTCGTCACACAATGCGTGTGGTGAGTAGTTGTTGAGGAGTTCTCCTGGTTCTTACCAGCAGAACTCCTCAACAATTAACGTCCCAGCATCGGGAAAAGCAATATTTTGTAACATTTGATGAGCAATTGACATTGGACTATTGTAACTTATACAAATTATAAACAGACCCACTAAAAAGTGAAAAATAAAAACTTTTTTACAAAAAAATACAACCGACTTCCAAAAACAACACTACAAAGTGAAAAATAACTTTAATTTCGGAAGTCGGTGGCAAAAACAAAAATACATTTAATCAGACACCGACTTCCGAAATTAAAGTTATTTTTCACTTTGTAGTGTTGTTTTTGGAAGTCGGTTGTATTTTTTTGTAAAAAAGTTTTTTACATACCGAGACTCCTCCGTGCCTTCGGAAAGTCATTCGTGGATCTTCGACAGTCGTTACGGGTCGTCAGAAGCCCGAAAGTCTGACAACCAGTCTTACCAAGGGGTATCGTATTACCCCGTTACCGGGTTGTGCCTATCTGACATAGGCAGTCGTTCCATGTAAAATACTGGTATTCAGCTGCATCCTGTTAGGCTGGAAGATGACCCCAATATAGTTAGGAAAAGGCTAGGCAGATTGCAGATTATTGTACGGTACTACCGTATTCTTCGTATGCAAGTCCGACTCGGACGTGGCCTCAATTTTTAACCGACTTCAAAGAGGTGGAGGTTCTCAATTCGTCAGAACCTTTTTTTTTTTTTTTTTTGTATGTTCCCCGATTACTCGAAGATGGCTGGACCGATTTGGATTTTTTTTATTTTATTCGAGAGGGTATACATCAAAGTTGGTACCATATAAAATTGATTAACTTTGCTTGGGTTGTTTTTGAGTTACGAGTAGCTTCAATACTACGTATTTTTCCCTACTTTTATATGGATGATGTTCTAGTTTGTTTTGCAGATAGTGGTATTAGAATTTGTGTGGGGTAGGTACACGACTAAAAAGTGAAAAATAAAAACTTTTTTACAAAAAAATACAACCGACTTCCAAAAACAACACTACAAAGTGAAAAATAACTTTAATTTCGGAAGTCGGTGGCAAAAAACGAAAATACATTTAACTAGACACCGACTTCCGAAATTAAAGTTATTTTTCACTTTGTAGTGTTGTTTTTGGAAGTCGGTTGTATTTTTTTGTAAAAAAGTTTTATCTGCTTTTTTTTTGATCGAGTGGGGTGCCGAGTATGTATGTACTCGATGATATCAGCTTTGCAGTACCAGTGATGTTTTGACGGACTTTAAAAAAACCTAAAAGTTGTATGTTGCACGCTCCAAGTGACCTCGGACATTAGCCGCTGTTAACGCTCTCCTGAACTCAAACACAGATTTTGATGACTGAATGGAAGATGAAACTGTCAGAATGTTTGAATTTTTGTGAGAAGAATGCATGACTGTGTTAAAAATTATATAGTATGTTTAAATAGTGTAATTGGTTTCGGCCGTTCTATTTAAAATAAATAAATGTTCCCACTATATCTTGGTGATTTTTTTCGACGATAGGCAACTGTCATTTTATGCTGTATTTAAAAGGATCGTGGCGACAGAAAACAAACTGAAAAATAGCAATAACATACGAATCGCACTGTATAATTATCGGAGACAGCAATTAATTATGCGGTGGTATGCAAACACACACAGGCCACAATTCCTTTCACCTACCCCGCATCCTCTAACAAAACCTATTGTTCAGTCAGCTCCAAAAAGATGTAGGATATGATAGATAAGACAGTCATTTATTTTCTCAAACATGAGTATAAAACATACAACACGAATTTTTAGCAGCCAAGAGATGTTAAATGTAGAGTACCTATAAATGGACAAAAATGAATTTTATAGTTTACAATCATCGTTAGATAATACTGTATCAATATGTAGCAAGAAAACATATTACACATCATTCTGTACCCACTGCTTATTTATTTATTATTATTTATTTATTTATTTATTCAGTAGTACACTTACATCTTATACATCTTTATGTTGGCGCAAACAAAAACTCATTAGAGTTTTACCGTGCACCAAAATCATCGACCATATAATTTAGATAACTAAAACCAGCTTATAATCATAGTTAAAAAAAAACAACAACTAAAATAAAAATGAGGGTATTAAGTGAAACATTTATCTAATACTAACAAACGAGCGAACATCGGTAACCGATCTGACCGTCTTTAAAACAAAAAGTGGTGGAGGAATGTGATTTCGATTGATACAGGTTGTTCCTAAAAGTATGTTTTTAGTAATAGTTAATTTTCCTATATTTTGGTTTGTTAAGATATTGTTAATTAAGTATTATGCTTCTTTTTTTTCTACTTGATACATTATTATGAAACAAATACTGTACTCGTAGATTTAAATGAATCTTAGTCCGTGTGTGACAAATGAACTGTTTTCGCAGGCACTGACATTTGGCCGAATGTTGAGCTGGATTTACAGCTAGATTTGCAATTTGATGTAAAAATAGCCTGAGCCTTTGGACGAGAATCTGATTGAACATGCAGTTAGATGTGAAAATAGCTCAGTGGACTAGTCCAATGGCTCAGTTATTTTCACAATAAATTGCAAATCTAGCTACAAATCCACCTCAACATTCGGCCAAATGTCAACCAGCTCCACACCCACCTGGAACAGCCCGTGGAATATCTGGCTGAAGAGCTGGTCCAGCTTGCGACTGAGCAGTATTATAAGAAATTGTACGAGGTGTGGTTAATAACCTAATATCCTCATGAGATACAAGTCCCTTAACAGATCAGCGTGGTTTATATACGAGTATTTATTTTCTTGAAGGAGATGTAAAGCTTTGATTCTAAAAGTAAAGTTTACTGACGTCTCTTTGCCTTAAATTTATAAGCGTAGGTAAATATTTATCACCAGCGGTTAAGAAACTGGGGTGGAAGTTTCCTGTGTGTTTCTTAAGAAGTTTTAAGGGGTAGGTATGTAATGTGTGCTAATATTTATTTGTACTTACAACAACTCAAAACGACTGTTATACGTAAATTAAATGTATCATTAAAGGTATTGAATAACCATTCTTAACATCAAGAAACAATTTGTTAAGACATTTTTATTTGATAAATAAAAAATACATTAATTTGAACTAAACGAAAGAAAGGCAAGCATAATCTCCTTCTCATTTCTATTTCCCTGGTATTATCTGCCATACTCTTGGAATCACTTTGTGTTCTCAGTTCTAAGACACAGACAATCGGATTTAACTATTCGTAGGTACTTTGACATCTTTATATTGCTGAAACCAATGTGTAGAAAGGGATTTTTATAGGATTACACATTTTATCTTTTTTGCAACACTTGATATTAGACGACAAAATAAAAGGTTCCTTTTGTTGAAACTGCAGGGCTAAGCTAAATAAAATAATTTTCTGAAACTTAAACTACTTCTTGTATTATAACTACACCTCTGCTTAACCCATCGGGGAATAAGGCGTAATCTATAAATATGTTATGTTAAAAAAAAAAACTTCGATTTTTTTACTATTCCGTTGTTATTTAATTTGATCTAATACCGATTAAATATGAAATATTAACGGCAATAGGGATGATGCCTGGGTAAAACAAAAAGAAATTCTATTCAGTCCGTCAGTCAAATAATAAAAAAATATTAGACACGTATTTTTTGCTTTATCATTTTATTAAAAAAAATACTTAGATATCACGTATTAAAGTTAGGGAGTGGGGGGGCTCGATACGTAACTTCTACAAATCTAGCTAGGTAACTCAATGTATCGCCGTAATCTTATATTTACATAAAAAAATAAAAACACGTGTTCAATATTTTTTAATAATCCACAAAACAGACAAAAAAAAATTTTGTCATCACCCATAATATCAACTGAGACTATTGAGAAATAGATCGAAGACAATATCAAAGGCGAAATTTAATTGCTTCTGTACTGTTTTGTTATATCACCTATAATTCTGCAGTATCGGCTGCCTGCTTACACACCGCAAACACGTCCGTCCCGGCCAGTGGCCATCAGTAAAGTGTCTGAGAGACGGGGTTGTCAGCCGCTCCTCGCCCCACCACAGCATGCGGCGTGTCCGCATGAGACGACAGAATCATCATTATTATTCACATATACTACAGCTTCAAAGTAAAGAAACCAAAAACATATTCGTAAACTAAAGTATCAGTCGTTTTCCTACATTAGCATTTTAAGTACCAACATAACGACGAAAAAGCTCACAAATACAAAAAAAAAATCACAGATAAAAAATTCACAATAGAGCATTATAAGAGAGCGCCCCAGCTCTAAATAATTTATGGTCGCCATTACCGAAAGAGAGTGAATATTAAAAGTCAAGTGGTAGGAGAAACGGATAATTATGATAAGCCGATGTTTTGTTTTCGTATAATGAGGGTACGAAACGGTTTTTTTTTGTTTATGTACTCAACCTCATTCGGGTTATGGGTCAGTGATTCAATGAAATGGGCGTTTAGTAATTGTAATTTTATGTTCGCTTCAAATGGGAGATAAGTAGGTAGATAATGAAATAGCAGGGTTTGGAAGTTATGTGGTCCCATCAGTTTTTATTGCGTCAAGTTTGGATCTATGCAGAGTGGTGATTAGGTTATCACATTAATCGAAACCAAGTACATGATTCTGGACCCCATTGCATTGGAAATTTTTCCTTGGTTATTATAAAAAAAAACCGGCCAAGAACGTGTCGGACCACGCACAAGAAAGGTTCCGTGGTTGAAAAAAATTTATCCCAAAAACCAACTTAACACTGTAATCCCAACATATTTTTTTTTATGGGACTAAATTACAAATTTAAAGTTTTCGGAATTTTTCCTTTACTTGTGCTGTGAGACCTTGCTTCTTGTCAAATTTCATGATTCTGGGGCAACGGGAAGTACTCTATAGGTTTTGCTTTACTTGCGAGTCTCAAAAGAGGTCGCATAAATGGCCGTATTTTACAAGCTTTTATTTAGTTTCACCTGTCCCGTTGTCTGTCTGTCTGTCGTTCTGTAATCAAATCTTGCAAGTTAAATTTGATGCACTTCCCGGTTTCCGATTGAGCTGAAATTTTGCATGCATTTATAAATCGGATGACAATGCAATATTATTATGACGTGGAGCTGATCTGATGATGGAGCTGGAAGGTGGCCATAGGAACTCGGTAATTACACGACTCAACCCCATCGAGTTTGGGCTCATTTGATTCGTCTTGACGAGTACTTTGATACTATATGGTAACCAGGGTCTGATGATGGAGCTGGAAGGTGGCCATAGGAACTCGGTAATTAAACGACTCAGCCCCATCGAGTTTGGGCTCATTTGATTCGTCTTGACGAGTACTTTGATACTATATAGTAACCAGGGTCTGATGATGGAGTTGGAAGGTGGCCATAGGAACTCGGTAATTAAACGACTCAACCCCATCGAGTTTGGGCTCATTTAATTCGTCTTGACGAGTACTTTGATACTATATAGTAGGTAACCAGGGTCTGATGATGGAGTTGGAAGGTGGCCATAGAAACTCGGTAATTAAACGACTCAACCCTATCGAGTTTGGGCTCATTTGATTCGTCTTGACGAGTACTTTGATACTATATGGTAACCAGGGTCTGATGATGGAGCTGGAAGGTGGCCATAGAAACTCCGTAATTAAACGACGCAACCCCTTCAAGTTTGGGCACATTTGATGCGTCTTGACGAGTACTTTGATACTATACTAGGCTCCAAATTATTTGCTGCTGGTCAAGCTTATGTGGCTTTAAGCCGAGTTAGGTCTTTAGCAGGTCTTCGAATCGAAGAACTTGACTGCTCCAAATTGACTTCGAAGAAACCTTGTAATGTTGTTGCATTAGAAGAAATGGACAGAATGAGAAACGTTACAAATAAGTAATTACATAACTAATTGAAACATTATTTTACCCTATTAAACATATAAACAAAATACTAAACTGTAAGTGCTCAAAGCAGCACATATTATGTGAAAATGCTACGACTACATAACGAAAAAACGCTGCTACGCGCTACGAACTACGTCGTAGTAAACCTCGAATTGTAAATACTAAAAAGTTAAAAATAAAATTAAAGAAAAAAAAACCTTTTTAAAAACAAGCTTTTATTATTTGTAATAATATGAACTAAAAAGTTAAAAATAAATTATCTTTTATAACAAATTAACACTTTATAAGTTCAGTGTAACCTTTAACGATAAATTAAGCTTCTTTGTCTATGACAGAATAATTCCATACCGTACATAATTATTTATTTTTAACACTAAAACTTTACACTTTAATTATTATATTTTCCCGTTTTTATCTCAGTCCCAATTTTATAAATAAAAGCGTGTTACATTATGATAGCAAGAGCTATGATAACAGGTGCCAAATGTTCTTAATTATACCATACAAATGTAACACGCTTTTACTTATAAAATTGGGACTGAGATAAAAACGGGAAAATATAATAATTAAAGTGTAAAGTTTTAGTGTTAAAAATAAATAATTATGTACGGTATGGAATTATTCTGTCATAGACAAAGAAGCTTAATTTATCGTTAAAGGTTACACTGAACTTATAAAGTGTTAATTTGTTATAAAAGATAATTTATTTTTAACTTTTTAGTTCATATTATTACAAATAATAAAAGCTTGTTTTTAAAAAGGTTTTTTTTTCTTTAATTTTATTTTTATTGCGTTGACTTAGAAGCTTGCATTTTTTAGAACTCTAAGGGACCTACGTATTTGATACTAATTTCAACTTGATAGCTCGCCGCACGTTCCTGAGAAAAAGGGTCTTGACAGACTGGAAAATAACAAATTAACAATTTTCGTACTTTTTCCTTTACTTGTACTGCAAGACCTTGCTTCTTGCCAAATTTTATGATTATAGGACAACGGGAAATACCCTATAGGTTTTGATTTACTTGCGAGTGTCAAAATATGTCGTACAAATGACCGTATTTTTTTATTGCGTTGACTTAGAAGCTTAATTTTTTTAGGACTCTAAGTAACTTTAGACTTACGTATTTGATAATAATTTCAACTTGATATCTCCCACGCGTTCCTGACAAAAAGTGGTCTTGACAGACTGACAGACAGACGTTCAACAAAGTAATTCTATACGGGTTCTGTTTTTTTCTTTTAGAGGTGCGGAACCTTAAAAAATCAGCTGTTTCCTACAAAAGTGCAAAATTACATTATTTCCATACATTTTGACAAAAAGAAATGTATGGAAATGTATGGTTTTGTAGTAGTACTTACACAGTCTGTGGTTCAAAAGCACGGTGACAGACAGACGGACAGCGGAGCCTTAGTAATAGGCTCCCAATAGCATCCTTTGTATACGGAGCCCTAAAAAACTACTACAATCAATTTTATACAGAAGATCTTGTCTTTTGTCTCGGTGCTATCGTACTCAGTGACGGGATCGTTGGAATGACAAACGATGTGACATTTACAAACTTTATTCCCATAGATACGGGTTTTTGTGTTCTATTACATACCGTTATTTATCATAACGTTATGATATGTATATCGGTATTTTTGATTGTGTGAGCACTTCCTTGTTGACATTTATAACGTGACTAAAATAAATTCCTGGATGAGGCTCGCACTGACCAGGGAAGCATGACACGAAAGGAAGGAGGCTTATACTCAGCAATGATGGATGGAACAAGGTTGCCAATGATGATGATGATGAAAAGAAATTCTGTGCTGATGTCGGGATTTACGGTTGAATATGCTTGAGGAGCTCGTGGCTAAGTAATAACAGCCGCACGGGTCTATCAGGTTAAGCTACGCTTGCCGGGGTTGGTCCGTGGATGGGAGATCATCTTTACATACCGAGAATCCTCCGTGCTTCGGAAATCATCATTTCAGCAGAAAAACGTCCACTGCTGGACATAGGCCTCCCCCAAGCACCGCCATTTCGACCGGTTCTGTGCTTCCCGCATCCAGCGGATTCCTACGGCCTTCACAAGGATAAATCATCAATCTGCCTAGCCTTTTCTCAACTATGTTGCGGTCGGCTTTCAGTCTAACCAGATGCCAGTATTTTACATGGATCGACTGCCTATCTGACCTCCACAGCACAGAGCTCAAATCAAATCATATCAAATTAAATTGTTTATTTAACAAAGAGCATTGTAGTACATGGTAAATTAATGGTTGGAAAATTAAAAAAATTGTGTACTAAAAAAAAAGGTAGGTAATGACTGTCAAAGATCCACGAATGACAGCCGGGACTAACGGCTTATCGTGCTTTCCGAGGCACGGAGGAGTCTCGGTATGTAAAGAAGGTCACGCATCCACGGACCAACCCCGGCAAGCGTAGCTTAACCTAATCGATCGACCCGTGCGGCTGTTATTACTGAGCCACGAGCTCCTCCTATTGCCTATTGCCATCTACCGGGCACAAATCCAGACTCCGGGCTGCCAATGACAAATCCGAGAAGGAAAAACCCAATAACAGTTTGTTCGACCCGGGAATCAAACCCAGGACCTCATGATCAGCAGCTATCTCTTGCGGCCACGGCTACGAGACAGTTTTACTAAGTTTGATTGTTTATTTACAAATAGTAGAGTATTTTTGTCGGCCTTGTAAGTTATTTATTTTAAGTGGACTAGAAAAACAATAGCGAATTTCGAAAAACAATCAATAGCAAAATAAATACAAACACAATAGTAATAGGAATTCGTACGCCATGATGTTTTGATAAAAACAATTTGAAATTCTATTTTGTGTTCGATTGTCGTTAGTATACAATCGTATTCGTTTGGTTGTTGGAGGAACTCATGAGGCTTTTGAGGAGATCGTGGCTAAGTAATAACAGCCGCACGGATCGATCCATCAGGTTAAGCTACGCTTGCCGGGTTTGAGACTTCTCCGTGCCTCGGAAAGCACGAAAGCTGTTGGTCCCGGCTGTCATTCGTGGATCATTGACAGTCGTTACGGGTCGTCAGAAGTCCGAAAGTCTGACAACCAGTCTTACCAAATTACCCAGTAATTGGGTTGTGGAGGTCAGATAGGCAGTCGCTCCATATAAAATACTGGTATTCAGCTGCATCCGGTTAGACTGGAAGCCGACCCCAACATAGTTGGGAAAAGGCTAGGCAGATTGATTTGAGTATTCGTTTGTTTTTTTAAGTAGTGAAAATAAAAGATTTATTTTCTGATAGATTTTGACGCAAAAGCGTGCAAAAATTATCAATTGAATGTTCCAATTTGAATCTCCAATAAGTTATATTTATAAACTGACTAGCTTTTGCTCGCGGCTTTGCCCGTGTGGATGTCGTAAAATGTCCCACGAGAACGTACTACCGGGAAATCCTTCCCTTGACTACATTATAAAGGGAAAATTTCAGATTTCTGTGCAAAACTTCAGATTTCTGGTTCAAGGGTTTGCACTGGGCGTTGATGAGTCAGTCGGTCAGTCAGGACTTCTCTTTTTATCTATACACCACTAATTTTTAATTAAGGGCTTATTAGAGAAGGTCTTGTTATTATCTAAGTAAATTCTCAATAAATAATATTCATAAACAGCAAAGTTATTAGCGTTTGTTTATAACCCAAAATGTCACTCAGTTTATGGATATATTGTACAGGCTACTTAGTACACTTCTGGACACATCTTTTGGCCCACCTTGTATTTTCAGTTTCGTTTGGTCCTAGCTAAAATTTTATATTAGGTCGAGCAAAAAGTTTTTATGCAGTTTTGAACCTGGCACATTCACAATTTCATTCAATAGTCTTTTTTTGAATTTCGAACACAGAATTTAAAGAAACAAAAGACATTTTGGAGCCTGTTTGTTGATATCAAACAATCAAATACTAAGAAAACTTGGTTTTATTGGTTTACTTGGATTTAATTCTTGAAAAAGTGATTGATATCTTTGGTTTTGCAACAAACATTACTTATTCTTAACATTAAGGTGAGGTTCTATCAATAATCTATGGATACTTCACCTGAAGTCGCCGCCCAAGCTGTGGCACTTATTCAGGCCGGACACAGCCAAAGAAACGTGAGTGCTCAACTTAATTTAAGTCGATCTGCGGTCCGAAATGTTTATCGGAGGTACCTAGAGACTGGCGGCTTTGTTCGTCGCCAAGGAAGGCCACGATCTCGGGTCACAACTGAAAGGCAGGATCAATTCATCGTGACGACCAGCTTGAGAAATCGTCACCTTACCTCCATTGAGATACAAAACCAACTTCGCGACTTCCACGGAGTATCTGTGAGCGCTCGAACTGTTCGGAGAAGGTTAAAAGAACGCGATATGGTACCACACAAGCCAGCTAATGGCCCCAAACTAACGCGAGCCCACCGAACAGCGCGCCTTCATTTCACACGCAGTCATTTAAATTGGACACAGCAAGATTGGAGCCGTGTACTCTTTTCTGATGAGTCTAAAATTGTGTTACATGGCAATGATGGAAGGAAGAAGGTCTACCGACGTAAGGGAGAGCGTTTCGCACAATGCTGCTTTGAAGAGAGGGTTGCTTATGGCGGTGGCTCATGGACTGTCTGGGGCGGTATATCCGCGAGCGGCAAAACTCAACTTGAGGTTGTTACAGGACCACGGCTGCCAACATTAAATGCTGAAAGGTACATTCGTGAGTGCTTAGAACCTCACGTGATACCATACGCGGACTATGTGGGCCCAAATTTCCTTTTTATGCATGATAATGCAAGAGCCCATGCGGCCGGCATCGTCAGGGAATATCTTCGGGATGTAAACATCACAGTTATGGACTGGCCAGCCAGAAGCCCAGACATGAACCCCATTGAGCACATGTGGGACGAGCTAAAAAGATGTGTTAGGGCTCGTCAGCCAGTTGCCCAGACGATGCAGGAGTTGAAAACTGCCATAGAAGAGGAATGCGAGATGATCCCTCAAAATTTCATAGAGCGGTTGATAAACTCTATGCCTAATCGTATGAGAGCTGTGGTAGATGCCCATGGAGGCAACACGCGTTATTAAATTAAACCTATATTTGATAAAACATGTTTTTTATTCAAAAATCAATTGCCTTTAACAAGGCGCATATCCGACTTGTTAGGCGTAGCTCCATGTCGTATGGTATTCTGAATTCAAATTTAAAACAATACGATCGAAAAAGATGGTAAAATGTATCAGGTTTAAAACTGCATCAACAGTTTTTGTTCAATCTAGCAATCATATTTCGGTAGGGGCCATCGAAACCTAAACTCTAAGGTGGGCCAATAGATGTGTCCAGAAGTGTAGTATTCATTAAACATGGAAAAGCACTGCGCGTAGTTCTAGAAGCAATTGTTATGAGTGATTGATTCAATTTTCAAAATTATGAATTAACCAATTATGACAAATTTTCGTGGACAATTTTGGGATTTAATTTTTTTAATTTTTGACTACACAAATATGATCAGTAACGGGTACGGATAGAGCCCCATTTTTTTTTGTACTAATTAAAAAATAGTAGTGTATAGATGACCTAATTATGATACTAAATTTAAAAAATGTCAGTATCTACGCAAAGGCGCTTTCTACGTGATAAATTAAAAAATCAGACATCATTTGTTTGCAGTAATTTCTTTCTTAAATAATCTAGAAATTATAAATCAGTAGGTGGTAGGTGAATCATCAAGTGCTCTTTACACATAACATAACCTTAAGTTCCCCAAAGAGTTACGCGGACGTGTACAGTCAGCGTCAAAACTATCGAGACAAACAGACTGCTCAAAATGATCTCAACAACTAAGAAAATTAAACTTTATCTCAGTTGCATAAAGTTCTTGTCAGAATGACAGTTGTCGTGTCAGTGTCTTCATTCTGAAACATTCCTTGTGTCATTGAGTTAATATTTCATTTTCATAGTTGTTTAGATAGTTTTGAACAGTTTGTTCGTCCTGATATTATTGACGCTGACGGTACGTTCAGTACAACCAAATTTCGCCAATGATGTTCAAGTCCCATGTAACGGGGACGCGCTCTTTACCTGGCAGTATATTGTGTATTATCTTGAAATTTTACTCTTACTACTATCATAAATGCGAAAGTTTGGAATAATGGATGGACGGATGTTTGTTTATTTATTTATTTATTGACACACCAACGACTTATTCACTAAATCATAACATTAAATTATATTCTATAACAACAGCTTTGCGGTGAATTTGTCACTTATAGGTGTGCACAGCACTTGTTACTCAATCATGCCAGAACGGAACGGATCTGGATGAAATTTGTCACTTATAGGTGTGCACAGCACTTGTTACTCAATCATGCCAGAACGGAACGGATCTGGATGAAATTTGTCACTTATAGGTGTGCACAGCACTTGTTACTCAATCATGCCAGAACGGAACGGATCTGGATGAAATTTGTCACTTATAGGTGTGCACAGCACTTGTTACTCAATCATGCCAGAACGGAACGGATCTGGATGAAATTTGTCACTTATAGGTGTGCACAGCACTTGTTACTCAATCATGCCAGAACGGAACGGATCTGGATGAAATTTGTCACTTATAGGTGTGCACAGCACTTGTTACTCAATCACGCCAGAACGGAACGGATCTGGATGAAATTTGTCACTTATAGGTGTGCACAGCACTTGTTACTCAATCACGCCAGAACGGAACGGATCTGGATGAAATTTGTCACTTATAGGTGTGCACAGCACTTGTTACTCAATCATGCCAGAACGGAACGGATCTGGATGAAATTTGTCACTTATAGGTGTGCACAGCACTTGTTACTCAATCACGCCAGAACGGAACGGATCTGGATGAAATTTGTCACTTATAGGTGTGCACAGCACTTGTTACTCAATCACGCCAGAACGGAACGGATCTGGATGAAATTTGTCACTTATAGGTGTGCACAGCACTTGTTACTCAATCACGCCAGAACGGAACGGATCTGGATGAAATTTGTCACTTATAGGTGTGCACAGCACTTGTTACTCAATCATGCCAGAACGGAACGGATCTGGATGAAATTTGTCACTTATAGGTGTGCACAGCACTTGTTACTCAATCACGCCAGAACGGAACGGATCTGGATGAAATTTGTCACTTATAGGTGTGCACAGCACTTGTTACTCAATCATGCCAGAACGGAACGGATCTGGATGAAATTTGTCACTTATAGGTGTGCACAGCACTTGTTACTCAATCACGCCAGAACGGAACGGATCTGGATGAAATTTGCCACAGAGATAGATTATAGTCTAGAATAGCACATAGGCTACTTTTTATCTCGGAAAAGTGTACGGTTCCCGTAGGATAATTTCCGACCTCTGCGCATCTGGCAAAAGCAAGTATTTCATACTCCCCAATTCGTTCGTAAAGTTACGTCATAAAACACGATATAAAGTAAATAAACAACTAATTTTTCTCATTTCACGCAAGTTCGTAATATCTCTTGACGTTTTTTGTGATAAAATTATACTACCGGTGCAAAATTGACCTAATAAAACTTTTATTCAAATCGAGATGTCTAAGATAGTTGAATACGATTATTTCGATATTTTTTGACAGGTATGATGGCAGGAAGACAGGTGAAAATGTGACGTCTCTTATTTACGCCAATCAATCAATCTGCCTAGCCTTTTCCCAACTATGTTGGGGTCGGCTTCCAGTCTAACCGGATGCAGCTGAATACCAGTATTTTACGTGGAGCGACTGCCTATCTGACCTCCACAACCCATTAACTGGGTAATACGATACCCCTTGGTAAGACTTATAAGTCTTATTTACGCCAAAGTTATAAAAATACGGCGGTGCTTTTTGCAGGTTTCTAGTGATATTCAATTTTTTTTTTAATAATCAAGGTTTGTCCTCAATTCGATTCTTTCACTGACTGGTGAAACTATTGAGCTAGCCTGATATTTTTTCTACTACTTTAAGTTTTCTGTATAAACTTATCCAAACCCCTTAACACGATTTCCTAGTGCCGACCCTTAACAGTGGGATTATAAACGAACGAACTTACACATCACATCATGTACTCCCCGTTGGGAAAGCGTCAGGGTACTTACTGTTGCCATGCCATGTGATATTATGCTGAGCCGAGGCCCTTTCGGCATACTTAAGTATTTTTATAACCGACGAAAAAAAGGATGAGGTTCTCAAGTCGACACGTATTTTTTTTTTTTTTATGTATGGCCACGCATAACTTTTAACAGAGTCGTCCGATTTGAAAGATTCTTGTTTTATTCAAGAAAGCTGACCTTGATATTGGTCCCATGTAAAATTTATTAACTTTGCTTGAGTAGTTTTTGTGTTAGCTTCAATAATACTATTTTTTTCCCACTTTTTATGTCGATGATGTTCTCATTTCCGTTGTAGATAGTAGTATTCGAATTTGTGTGGGGTAGACCTACTGCAACTAAAAAGTGAAAAATATAAGCTTTTTTACAAAAAAATACAACCCAAAACAACTGTACAAAGTGAAAAATAGCTTTAATTTCGGAAGTCGTGGCAAAAAACGAAAATACAAAACCAAAGACACCGACTTCCGAAAATAAAGTTATTTTTCACTTTGTAGTGTTTTTTTGGAAGTCGGTTGTTTGTATAAACATATTCTCTTCCTTTAATAAAGCCTAGTGCAGACACCGAGTCCTTCCAACAAACTACCTTAGTAGGTACTCAAAATTATAATTACGCGTCTCTATGTATTTTTCTGTTTGTAAACAGGGTGAAATTTTAATCGTTTTTATCCTCTTAAGTAGTCTTTGTGAACAACTTTTACTATGGGACCAAACCTGCAATCGTGAAAAAAAAAATCAGCTACCTACTCCTTACAACATTTTGACAAGTTTGATGTAGATAAATGTATTGAACAGCAGATTTTTTTTCGCAATTTCAGGCTTGGTCCCACAGTAAAAGTTGTTCATAACGATAAGTATAAGAGGATAAAAACTATTAAAATTCCACCCTGTATACATAATAAAATAAATCAAACAAATAAATAAACAAATTCCTACGAATTTAAACGACAAATAAAACCGTGTGATACTATAAATCATAATTTGAAAACGTTTCAATATTGGCAGTCGGTAATAATTTCTCATACCAGACGCAGACGGCCGATATGAGATCGTCGCCGTGACTACGGAATATAAACTGAATTTCGGCGTCAACGTCGTATTTAGGTGACGCTAAGTATTGCGATTGGAATATCTAGGTATACTGAGAATATCTGGGTTTACTTGGATGTGATTGTGAATGATATTATCTCTCGGGCCCGTATTTTAAAATATGCTCATGAACTTTAAAAACTGAGCAATTTTATATTAATCTGCACTAAAATCTAAATAAAAAGTCATATACGGGCCTGAAAGTAAGTGGCTTGTGGCTAAGTAATAACAGCCGCACGGGTCGATCTATCAGGCTCAGCTAAGCTTGCTGCCAGTTACGCTTGTTGATCCGTGGATGGGTGACCATCTTTATATACCAAAAGCCCTCCGTGCCTCGAAAAGCACGTAAAGCCGTTGGTCCCGGCTGTTACTCGTGGATACCTTTGACAGTCGTTACAGGTCGCCAGAAGCCCAAAAGTCTGACAACCAGTCATACCAAAAGTAGGTATCGTATTACCCAATAACTGGGTTATGGAGGTCAGATATATCGGCGGTCGCTCCATGTAAAATACTGGTTTTTAGCTGTAAATTCCCTTGGGACATTTCCCGTTCTCCACGCGGGTGAAGCCGCGGGAAAAGCTAGTCCTACTTCCTACTAATATTATAAATGTGAAAGTTTGTATGTTTGGATGTTTGTTACTCAATCACGCAAAAACGGCTGAACGGATTTGGTTGAAATTTGGCACACAAATAGTGTATAACCTGGATTAACACATAAGATACTTTTCATCCCGGTACTACGTTTCTGTCGAATCATTTCGGACCTCCACGCAGGCGAATCCGAGGGCAAAAACTGTGTAAACATGTTTTATTTCGAATGGTCAAGATGTACTGCAGCGAAATACTTTTGTATATTGTCAAGGATTCACTTATTGGTGCGTAAAGAACCCAAAAGTGTCAACACAAGATCAATTGCGTTGCGCGGCTTGAGAAAAATAATGGTGGGTTGATCCCCTCCTTCGTAGAAAAATTTCACTGAAAACCGCTCGAAGTAGCTTCACTCGGTGTTACCAACAATTCTTTAAGTGATATTGAGTTGAGTTGACGAATTTATTTATTTATTAACTTTAATTGACACGTTTAAAAACTAATTGCAGTAATTAAAGTTAAAGTCACATACGCATAAAAAAGAAAAAAAAACTTTACAATAAAATACAACCGACTTCCAAAAACGACACTACAAAGTGAAAAATAACATTAATTTCGGAAGTCGGTGTCTGGTTAATTGATTAACTTTGCTTCGGTAGTTTTTGAGTTAGCTTCAATAATACGTGTTTTTTCCCCACTTTTATATGGATGATGTTCTAGTTTGTTTTGCAGATAGTGGTATTAGAATTTGTGTGGGGTAGGTACACAACTAAAAAGTGAAAAAAAAAACTTTTTCACAAAAAATACAACCGACTTCCAAAAAACAACACTACAAAGTGAATAATAACTTTAATTTCGGAAGTCGGTGGCAAAAAACGAAAATACATTTAACTAGACACCGACTTCCGAAATTAAAGTTATTATTCACTTTGTAGTGTTGTTTTTGGAAGTCGGTTGTATTTTTTGTGAAAAAGTTTTTATCGTCGGTTAAAAATAAGGTTCAGGTTAAAAAAAAAAAAACAAATATGTAATTAACAACACTTTCATGATACTTCTGATATGCCAATGAAATCTTCGTTCATTCAAACAGATCATTTGTTGGATTAGAATCCAAGAGTTCCGAGTGAGTGGAATGTTTAAAGAAACGGCTAATGGCAGAATATATTATTATGTAACTCCTTAGAAAAAAACCCCAGACATAAACAAAAGCCTCTAAAAAGTAAAAAAAAATGTGTATAAATGGGCCCTCTATGTTGTAGGTAATATTCCGACGTTCGAGTTTCCTTATTTATCCTACTTATTTGATTTTGTATGGAGCGTGAAGAATACTTGTGTTATATTGTTGTTCTTAGATGTTAGTAATGAACTACCTACATGGTATGTAGGTGTTTTTGTAGAATATTTTTGTTAATGATTGGCGGAATTTAGCAGATGGCGTTCTGTAGTTTCTGCCTACCCCCATGGAAAGAAGCGTGAAAAAAAATCAAAATCATAATATTTTATTTCACATAAACATACATGGGCACTTATGATACGTCAGAAGCTAGGTGCACGGTTCCAATTGTCGTTTCCTATGGAGGAGAGCCGGCAAGAAACTCCATGGTTACTGATTTAAAAATATTTCCAAACACTGTTAATAGGTATGGGAGGACAATGTAGGCCTTTAAAAACTACCAGGTACTTAACAAAATAGAAAACAGTCAACAAATGTACAGTCTACTAGGCCTGCAACGTTCTCACATTCACAAAATAGAAAATAATATTTAGAAGATTAATAATAAAATAAAAACCTATGACACAAATGACATGATTACGACTACAGTAAATTTGAATAAATATCATATTCGCGTGAGTTTCTGTATATAAGTACGATTGGTGATTATATGTATACACAACTGTACGTTTTTTTTTATTGTTCAATACTATTGTTGTACTATGTTAAACATACCAAAAATATAATATATCAAAACTAAATTGAAGCGAATAAACTTGTTGATAATTACAACGGGTTACAGCTAATGACGCTGTCGTATCTTACGATGAATTAAACATGTGCTATAGTTACGTTAAAACCATAAAATCTATTTCTATTATAGATATTGCTAATTAACAAATAAATTGTGATACTACTCGAGTTGTTTTCAAGGACATCTCAGCTGTACGGCTCAGCTGTACAATTCAATTGTCTTTTATGTCCTGAACAAGTTTTCCCAATTACTTTGTTAATAGTTAGGCGTAAGGTAGTATCAGTATCTATTCTCTGCTAGTAAACAATTACTTTAAATTCAATTTACAAAGAAAAGGTTGCTAAAGAAGCTTTAATGGTTGTTCATGTGGCTTTAAAAACAGATTTGCAGAAAGTTCTTAAGTTTACAAGCAGTAATACACGCGCACCTCTCTACTCAACTTATGGCGTAGCCTGCTCTGCTACGACGTAGCTCATATTACGCTACGGTAAGTTGGCACTATGCTAGCTTCATCAATTTTAGAATTTTGTTTTCATTGATAATTTATAGTCAATACATTGAAATTGTAGCTTGTAGGATTAATTACAATACCAGCCTTTTATTGACGTCCAAACGCTGCTACTGGTTGGGACGGTATTTCACCTACAATACTAAAGAAATTCTCCACCACTCTGGTGCCTATTTTATGCCATATATTCAATATTTGTTTTGAAACAGCTGTTTTTCCAACTTCTATTAAAAAGGCAATAATCTATCCAATCTTCAAGGGAGGTGACAGAACCTTGCCGAATGACTATCGTCCTATAGCTGTTTTAACCACCTTATCTAAAGTACTTGAACGCTTGATAAACAAAAGATTGGTTAGTTACCTGGAGCATTGCAAGATAATCTCGTAACAACAATATGGCTTTCGCAAAAATAAGTCATCCTGTGACGCAGTTCATGACCTAATCAGCTTTGTCATAGATCATCGAAATAAAAATAAAAAGGTCCTTACTATATTCCTAGATCTCGCGAAAGCGTTCGACACTGTTCCCATTTCCACACTCTTAATCAAACTTGAGAAAACAGGCGTCAGGGGGCAAATCACGGTACAGCGGACAGAGCTCCGGCGGGATCTCATGGCGGCATGGAGAGTGCGATTGTCGCAACCCAGCGCTGGGCACGCCACAATTGCGGCGATAAGTCCCCTCTTTGAGGAGTGGTTGGAGAGGCGCCACGGCGTCCTCACCTTCCGCCTGACGCAGGTCCTCACCGGACACGGTTGTTTCGGGAGGTTCCTGTTTCGGATAAGGCGGGAGGAAACGCCCGGGTGTCACCATTGTGTGGATCGCCCGGAGGACACGGTGGAGCATACAGTGGAGGTCTGCCCGGCTTGGGCGGAGCACCGCCGTGTTCTCACGGAGGCGATCGGCGGCGGCGATCTCTCGCGTCCAAACCTGGTCCAGGCCATGGTGCGGAGCGAGAGTGCATGGGAGGCTGTCACCTCCTTCTGCGAAGCAGTAATGCTCGCGAAGGAGGAAGCGGAACGCGTGAGGGAGAGGCAACAGCCGCGCCCTCGCGCCCCTAGCCGCCGTAGGAGACGCCCTGGGCGGCGGGAATCGATAGCCGATTCCCGGCCACCGTAGGCGCGGGCTTGCGGACGACGAGTAATGGGCAGCTCGCCGTTCGGTAAGGACCAGGCCCGGGTCGACGGCGCGTTGTGTTCCACGCGCGCCTCAAAGAGATGTCAGCAGTGACGGGGTCAATTGGGCCGATGCCGCCGGGGTCGCGGGTAGTTCGAAAGAGATACCGTGGCCCTGGCACGGGCAGCTGAAGGAACATGGGTGGGTTTTAGTCAGTAAAAGTCTGACACGCCCTCCCGCTCTGCCCAGAGCGGGAGAAGTCATTTGATGATTTCCCATCCACAAAAAAAAAAAAAAAAAAGGGGGCTACAGCTGGATCTTTTCCAAAGCTACCTGTCTAATCGTTCGCAAAAAGTCAAGATCGATGGCCATAGCAGCGACGAGCTATCAATTCACTATGGGGTACCGCAAGGAAGCATTTTGGGCCCCACTCTTTTCTTAATCTTTGTTAATGACCTGTGTGATCTCAATATCGTTAATGCCAAGGTAATATCCTTTGCAGATGACACAGCAATAACCTTCGCTGCGGATTCCTGGTCTCAATTGGAGCATCAAGCACAGCTTGGCTTTGACATGGCATTAAATTGGCTTAATTCCCACACTCTAATCCTTAATGCCTCCAAAACCAAATTTCTGACTTATTCTAACAGCTCGGTCTCTCAACCAAAGACTCCAATTTTGATCAAAGTTCACACTGGTCATCCACTACTACAGGGTTCAAGCTGTCAATGCCCTCTTTTAACCTCTGTTGAAAGCATCAGATACCTGGGAATAGTCTTGGACAGGAATCTCAATTTTAAGTCTCATATCGGTCTGCTAACTGGACGGGTTCGCAAACTGATGTACATCTTTAAAAGTCTCCGGCAGGTTGCCAATCCCATTATAATACGTAATGTCTATTTTGCGCTTTGCCTATCCATCGTAACATACTGCATATCTTGTTGGGGCAGCGCAGCTAAAACCACTCTCAAGCCGCTAGAAGTAGCAAATAGGGCCATATTAAAAGTAGCTACTTTTCGTCCGATTCTGTTTCCAACCGATCAACTTTACAATGACTGCAAAGTGCTAAATGTTCGGCAACACTTCATACTACAGACAGTCATTCTGCAACACCGCAACACCCCATACCGAAAAATAGAAAATAAAAAACGTAGTAAACGCCGAAAGGATGGGATATGCACCCTGCCGCGTGTACACTCATCTTTTGTCAAGAGATTTTTTCATTTTCTTGGTCCGTTCCTTTACAACATAATTAACGAAGAATGCCAAATCTACGGTTTACCGTATTACAAATGCAAAAGGGTTGTACAAACGTACCTGCAAAATAAGTCACATGACGACACTGAAAGGAACTTAACATAGGTGGTGAACATACACCTTCTCACACCCACACCAAACACCCACACCACACACCCAATCACACACACACCCCCCCACACCACACACCCAATCACACACACACACCCTCACACACATATTATATATCTATCTTAAATTATTTTACTTTAATGTCTAACTCAATTCTCCGAAATTAACAATAACATCAGAACCATTATATAATTTTACGTCATTGGACCTTAGGGGACCGGACTGCTTCTCCTTAACACAGGTTTCCATAACCTAGCTAGGAGAGCAGTGCTCACCCACACGTTTTGAGAAATGTAATAGTGCTTATTTTGTAAAACTGTATTTTTAACGTGTACCTATTGCAATCCTTTATTTTCAGTAAATAAATAAATAAAATAAAATAAAAATTCTTCCAATCACTGCAGGACAAAAGCCTCATCTCATACAGAGAAGGCATGATGGCGATTTCAGACTTATACAGCGTGTACCAGAAATGCGTGGTCATATTTAAGGATGTTGTACAGACCATCAAACTGAATAACTTTGTCCATGGGACCAATATCGTAATCGCAAAAAAATAATCAGTTGTATGTACCACAGATATTTGGGTCTAGTAGGTATTCGAGATTTGTAAAGGACAGCTGATTATCTGCTTGATGGTCTATACCACATCCTTTAATATGACCACAATTTTCCTCATCACCATCATCGAATCATCATTGATTGATTAATCATCATCATTAATCATTAAATAAATAAAAATTAAGTGTCTGTTTGTAATGTCAAAATAACAGCTTTTTACTAAATGCCTATGAAAGTTTAAACGGTACCAAAATCAAAACAAAATTTAAAATAAATTTGTCTTTTTGTCGCTCTGTTCTGGCTAATCTCCGAAACTGGTGAACTGATTTTGACGAGACTTTCACTGGGAGATTGCTGATGTTATAAAGAGCAACTTAAGCTACTTTTATTATAGAAAAAGATTAAGGGTTCGCGCAAAAAAATTAAAACCCTTGATATTGTGAACTAAAACCGATTCAAATAGGGAATGTTGACATCCACGTAGGCGAAGCCGCGGCCAACAGCTAGTTCATTATAAGTCCAGGTTTCCTCCCGATGATTTCCATCACCTATGTTTGTGATGTCCAAGATAAACTTCGGAATAACCAAGATAAAATATTTTTCACGAAATAAAATGTTAGCTGCTTCCATAATAAAATTATCTCCCTGCATTTTTCTTCCCCAGCAATGGAATTTCTACTGGAATGAAAAAGGGGAAAAAGTAAACGGTTAAAGACTGCTATGCTGCTTATAGCGATACACTTTATGTAAAGGTAAAGTTGTTCATCTTACGTAAATTATGTAAAATATTCAACTATTCGTATTTACAATTCAATGCATCGCTTTCTTTCAACCGTGTAACTGTACTTTGTTTTATGAGAGGTATTGGAACTGACTTCTTTTTTTTTTATCACTGTTTGAATTTAGAGTTTCTTCTAGAGTGGCTTTCGGATAAGTATGATGATTCCCGGTTTTAAAAATGCGATCGGTCTCTTCAAGGGTGCATCTTTGTTGATGTCTACAACGTGTCGTTTTGCATCCTCGTCAAATTTAAGGGTGTGTTATAGACCATCAAACCGAACAACTTTCTCCATGGCACCAACATCGTAATTGTGAAAAAATAATCAGCCGTCCCATAAATTTGCGTCTAGTAGGTATTGATGTTTTCTATGGGACAGTTGAAATTTTTTTCGCGAATACGATGTTGGTCTCATGGAGAAAGTTGTTCGGTTTGATGTTCTGTATCACACCCTGAAAACTGAAAAACGACACGTTGTATACTAATATTAATAAGAGGTTTGGATTCAGAGTTTGTATGTAGGGTGTAATCTTCGGAACTACTGATCCGATTCAAAAAATTATTTCTTACTATTGGGAAGCTACAGTATTGCCGAGTTTCATAGGATATATTTTATGTCAAAACAAGAAATTTCACGCTGACGAAGTTGCGGGTAGAAAGTAGTTATTTATATGGTAAGCATGTATTAAGCCCTAGTGTTGAACTTGAATTATAACCAACTCTATTTCTTTCTTAAAAGTGCACTGACTTATACAGGGTGAATTTTTCAAGAGAGCGTGAATGGCCAAATTTTAAATTAAGAGGAATATTGTAATGCTGAATGCAGTACAAACCTTGAGACGTCAAATCCAGCTTTGTATTGAAAACAATGGTCATCATATTTAACAATTTATCAGTCAAGGTTTAATAGGTAGGTAACATAAGAATAGAATAGAATACTCTTTATTATGCACACCATTTAAATTACTGGTTACAATTTTACAATGTTGAAATTTTACATACGAGTGACACAATGGGCGGTCTTATCGCTAAAAGCGATCTTTTACAGAGAACCTTTGGATGGAGTATGGGGACAAGGAGAGACAATTCTGTAGGTAGTCCGTGGTGTACCATATACATATACAACATATACATACATTTATAAACTTATATATATATATATACTTATACAATAATAAACATGAAACAAGAGCAAGGAACTATATATGTTATAATGACGTTTAAAGAGAGAGGAGTAAGTGTAGTGTGTGTGTGTGTGTATAAGAAAAATAAAAAAAACATTTTGTTAAAAATGAGCTCTTTCCTTTCTTTTGCCGAATGTTATTACTTCCTAGAATTCGATCCTTACTATCGACACTATCAACAAAATCAACGGGTTCGATACCTGGCTAGAAATATAGAATTTTCAAAAATCCAATGATGCAGTTTTAGTTT
Organism: Cosmia pyralina; assembly: GCA_946251885.1. Taxonomy (NCBI): domain Eukaryota; kingdom Metazoa; phylum Arthropoda; class Insecta; order Lepidoptera; family Noctuidae; genus Cosmia; species Cosmia pyralina. The sequence goes on along the minus strand of OX276361.1, from coordinate 20,047,402 downwards.
TCATAAAAATCGAGCCCAAGGCTCCTTTGAGTACTTTTCGCTATTCCTCATAGTTTCGGATTTGGCCATACACGCCCATTTGGAAAACTCACCCTGTATGATTATGGTCATCTTTTTTACCACATTTGATCTCAAAGCAAAGTATTTACCAAACTAAATCCAGATAAAAGTTACAATAACTCCACCAGCCGGACTAAATCATAATTTGTTCAAATTCCAACTCGACTAAATTGCATGAAACCAATTTAGATTACAGCCATTTATTCGTCCATGTTAGTTCCAAATTCTTCCAATAGCGGTAGACAAATGGTACAATTTGTTCGAGGGAATCAAAATATGTCGGCATCGCTGTAAGGTACAGCGACGATCATTTGCTGCGGCGGCAAAAAGCTAATGTTGATTCACTGCCGCCATTAAGATGTCGAATTTTCTTATCGATTGAGCTGGGTTTTTGGTGTAATAAATCAGGTTTATTAGATTACATGAGGTCGTTTTGTAGATTTTAAAGGCGGAAACTAACAATCCTATTGTTGATGGATTTCGTTTTACAGTCTAATGTTAAATTTACTTTTTTTTAATTTTTTTTTTTTATACTTTAAACTCCTCCACGCCTCGAAAATCACGTTAAGTCGTTGATCCCGGCTGTCATTCGTGGATCTTTGAGAGTCGTTACGGGTCGTCAGAAGCCCGAAAGTCTGACAAATACTCTTACCACGGGGTATCGTATTACTTACCCAGGTACTGGGTTGTGGAGGTCAGATAGGTAGTCGCTCCATGTAAAATACTGGTATTCAGCTGCATCCGGTGAGACTGGAAGCCGACCCCAACATAGTTGGGAAAAGGCTAGGCAGATTGATTGATTGATTGATCGACCATAATTTTTTTTAAACAACTTTCTATTGAACTGGTCCTGTCCGAATTTTCCTTAAACAGTTTTGATTTTAGATTATTAAATGCCTTTAAATTAAAACTTAATGTAGCATTGTTCGATAATCTGTTAACAAAAACCACAATATCCGATTCCCGATAGTAATGAATTCTACCAACCGACAAAAGACATAAAATTACTATGGAAACAGAATTCAATTCGTTCGGAGCGTAGTTCACAAAGTTTCCGACTTCATTGTTCGGTAGATGCATAATGAATGTCTCAATTGGACATCGTTTTACGATGTAAAATAACGTATTATAGTGAAAACAATATTTGGCTTGGATGGAGTCCAAGTGATTGGGAGAAATTATATGGATATTTTTGTTCATAGTATGTTGTTGAAAATGGTAGGTATTAAGATTATTGGACAACTTCCTTTGTGGATAATAAATACAATGTTGGAGCGTCAACACTCATCCGGAAACGTCAAGTAGAGTACTTACTTGAGTGTGGTCAATATAGGAAGTGGCAACACTGGGTTGAAAGCGGCAACACTAAGTTGACGGTTGTCAATTATTGTTGGTTGATATTTGGTATTTTTGAAGTTTGACAAAGAAAAGTTTAGACATCATAGGGTCGCGCGGTTCATAAAAAACTAAAAAACTTTATAAATCTATTTTAGTTATATAATTGTTTTGTCTTCTTCTTTCAAACTCAAATCATAATTCGAAAGAAAATGACAAAACACTTCTATAACTGAAATAGCTTTATAGAGCGTTTTAGTTAGTCACATTGGGTTACACAACTATTCTGATAGATAAGAAATCCAAATGTCTTCGTTAAACATAATGATAAAGAATCAGTTAGATACCTACAATCATGATTCAATCAATCTGCCTAGCCTTTTCCCAACTATGTTGGGGTCGGCTTCCAGTCTAACCGGATGCAGCTGAATACCATTATTTTACATGGAGCGACTGCCTATTTGACCTCCACAACCCATTAACTGGGTAATACAATACCCCTTGGTAAGACTGATTGTCAGACTTTCGGGCTTCTGACGACCCGTAACGACTGTCAAAGATCCACGAATGACAGCCGGGACCAACGGCTTAACGTGCTTTCCGAGGCACGGAGGAGTCTTGGTATGTAAAGATGGTCACCCATCCACGGACTAACCCCGGCAAGCGTAGCTTAACCTGATGGATCGACCCGTGCGGCTGTTATTACTTAGCCACGAGCTCCTCAGCCTACAATCATGATTAAAGTGTAGAAATATATTGAAATATATTTTATTTAGAACTTTAAATCTTTAAACAGGGTGGGGGCATCAATATGACAATAACAATAACTTTGTTAGTAAAAAGACGATCTGTTTTGTGAGTAAGATAGTTATTTTGGAAACTAGGGTGTGCCAAGTGCAGAAGAGGTTTTTGACTTTATCAATTTTAAGTTTTGTAAGCACCATTGTTCCCTGGATAGAAGAAAGATTTGGACTAACTAATTTAGTTAATTTCCTAATTGACTAAATAGGTTACCTACCTAACATTCGATGTTCAAAAACGGCACAATTTCAAACTATTAGATGACACGTGGAAGTAGGATGTAATTATCGGGAGCGAAAAAGAGACAAGACGACGAAAATGTGGCTAATCAGCCAGATTTTGACGTGCTACTTGGGGAATGTGTATAACCTAACCTCTATTTACTAATAATAACATTGGGCGTATGTCTAATGTCTAGAGCAGTGGTGGCCCAGTGGCAACATCCGTGATTTACGAGTTGTAGGTCGTAGGTTCGAGCCCAGACAGGCGCTTTACTTTGTGTAAATTATTTCGTCGCCATTGCTCTCAGAACGGTGAAGGAAAACATTGTGAGGAAGCCGGCATGTCAAAAATTCGAAGACATGTGACATCTACCAACTCGCACTTGGCTCGCGTGGTGGATTACAGTCCACTCGCTCTCACCGATAGGGGGCCTGTGTCCCAGCATAGGTTGATTATGCTATGTCTAATTTATGACGTTCCCAGTTTACAAATCGATGTTTGTTTTAAAATATTTCTATGCCAACCTTTTCTTTACCAATGCTTTCAATATTATTGCCGTATACTCGTAGTCGTTCCCACATGGTTTAATTTACATAAATATAAGATTATCTTGAATTATAATTTGATAGGGCAAACTTCCTTTCTGAATTACAAACACGGCTACATGAGTACACGGTACTATTTGCCAAACGTTTTATGTATGGACCCTTAAAGAGGGAGTAAAATTGGTAGAGAACACAATAAAGGAACAGGTCAATGACAGGCACGTGACCGAAATAAGGCACGTTTACAATGGTTTGCAATGACGTAACACATGTTGGGCCAAATGTTTTTACAGAATTAGCCAAAGTTTCGTAAAGTGAAGTTTTTGAATTGAATTGGCTTAGTAATAACAGCCGCACGGGTCAATCGATCAGGTTAAGCTACGTTTGCTGCGGTTGGTCCGTAGGTGGATGACCATATTTTCATACCAAGACCCCCCGTGCCTCGGAAAGCACGTTAAGCCGTTGGTCTCGTCTGTCAGTCTGCTGTGGGTGCTGCCAGTCGTTTAGCGCCGTCAGAAGCCCGAAAGTCGGATAACTACTCTTATCAAAATGGGTAAGTCGCTCCATGTAAAATACTGGTATTCAGCTGCATCCGGTTCGACTGGAAGCCGACCCCAACATCGTTGGGAAAAGGCTAGGCAGATGATGATTCCTATCGACGCTTGCCAAAGGTGGGAGAAGAACTCGGTGTATTTGATCAGAGAAACCTGAATTCTTTTTATTGGAGATCTGAGTCGGTTGGGGAAAGCAAACTTAAGAAGTGATAATAACTCTCTCTCTCTTCTTCAATCCGCATCCATCCAATGCATGCTGGGTAGACCTTCTCCATCGCACGCCACTACTGGGTCTTGAGCCTCCCGCATATAACTCTTGGTTGCTGCTTTATCCAGGTCATCGGTCCACCAGGCTCGTGGCCTGCCAGAGCTTCTATGGCCAGTTCGGGGTCTCCAATACCTTCTTACCCCATCTACCATTCGGTCTGCAACATATGTGGCCTGTCCATATCCACTTTTGTTCGGAGAGTTTCGTTAGCTTCGTTTGTCTTCAGATCTTTGTATTTCTGATATGATCATGAAGAGAAATCCTCAACATTGCCCTTTCCATAGCTCTTCGAGTGACTAAGAGTTTGGTGATTGCTTATTTATTAATTGTCCATGTACACCATAACGGGGACGACACATTGTTCAAAAGTGTGAAGCTTCAGATTCAGTGGTATGTTGCCCTTGAGTACATTAGACTGTTGGTCCAGTTGTATTCGTCTGTGTTTCTTTAGAGATGTGAGAAATTGTTTTCCAATTCATTTTGTCTATTTTTCGCAAGGGTAAACTTGCCTTTACGGACGTATAATAAGACTGCCTCGTTGGTCTAGTGGTCGCAAGCGCTACTGCTGAGCATGAGGTCCTGGGTTCGATTCCCGGGTCGGGCAAAGTGATATTGGGTTTTCCATCTGGATTTTTTCAGTAGCAGCCCGGAGTCTGGATTTGTGCCCGGTTGATGACAATCGGCGCGCCCCCTATTACATGGGACTTAAATATAACTGGCGAAATGTACACGTTCGCGAACTATAGTAACACCTCTGCCTAACCCTTCGTCGATTACAAGCGCGATGTTATGTTTTGTAATAAGTTCATGAAGCGGTGTTTGTAAAGAAAATACATTATAATAGGTACCTATGAAATTGCCGTTTTGTATGAAAAAATTTAAACGATTTTTTTTCATGCATTTTTTATTTGTATTAATCAAAGTAATCACCCATGCAATCAATGCATCTTTGCCAACGCAGTGGCAGTTTATTGATACCCTTCTTAAAGAAATCAGCTGGACGGGAGGCAACAAATTCTTCAAAGGCATTTTGTACTGCCTCTCGGGTATTGAATTTTTTTCCCGCCAAGAAGTTATCCAAATTCTGGAAAAAGTAGTAGTCTGTAGGCGCAAGGTCTGGTGAGTAGGGCGGATGACGGAGAGCTTCTAACCCCAGTTCTTGCAACTTGGAGACCGTCTGCTGTGCAGTATGAGGTCGCGCGTTGTCGTGCAGGAGCAGCGGAGACGAGCGATTGACCAATGCTGGTTGGAGATGTGCCAGCTTCTCCATCATTGTGTTCAGTTCTTCACAGTACACATCTGAAGTAATGCTCATCCTGTTTGGTAAGAAGCTGTGATGAATCACACCGGCGCTAGACCACCAAACAGTGACCATCACTTTTCTAGGGGTAAGTTTTCGTTTAGGGCATTGTTTAGGTGCTGAACCAGGATCCAACCAACTTGCTGAGCGCTTGCGGTTATCAAACAGAATCCATTTTTCATCGCAGGTAACAATGCGGTTCAAAATTCCTTCATTTGTGTGTCTGTTGAGAAGTGCAAGGCACGTCTCGACGCGTACTTCGTGCTGGCGATCATTGAGTTCGTGGGGCACCCATTTGTCAAGCTTTTTTACCTTGCCAATTTGACGCAAATGGACCAATATTGTTTTGACGCTAACGTCGAAAGCTGCTGCTAATTCAGCCGTAGATTGTGTATCATCAGCTTCCACAATCGCCTTTAATTCGTCATTGTCGACCAAAGTCTTCGGACGACCGCGAGGTTCATTTTTCAGGTCGAAATTTCCAGAACGGAAGCGAGCAAACCAATAACAAGTGGTGCGTTGGTTTGTAGTGTTAGCTCCGTAAACGTCGTTGATGTTGCGTGCCGCTTGTGCCGCGTTGCTGCCACGACGGTACTCATATTCCATAATTACTCGAATTTTTAACGTATCCATAATGACGAAAAAGATTGAAATGCGATGAAAATGTAACACTAATCAATAAACAAATGACTACTTGTGGAAAAAAAATCCATGTTTTTAAAATAAAATTAATTTGAAATTAGAATTCTTAGCCAAACAAAAATTATTTTGATTTGAAATGGCCAGTACTGCATAACGGCAATTTCATAGGTAAAGACCTAATATCACATGGTTACTACTGCCTTCAGAAAAATCCCATCCTAGAAATATTTCAGTGTCTGGTAATGGTACCAGACACTGAAATATTTCTTGGATGGCTTGAACGATTTTTGATGACTATAATTTACCGCTTAGGACAAGAAGGGAGGCAGCTTATGATGCGAGTTAGAGTTTACTTGAAGAATGTATATAACGAGTGTTTTGACACTCGTGCGTGTTTAGGTTATTGTGGTCTATTTATACCCGTTTACACTACACTAGGCAGAATTTAAATGTAAAGAGTAAAACATTAAGCAGTTACCAAAAGCTTGGGTTTCTTATGAGCGGTGGTCGCCACATAACGGCTACAGTGACAGCCGCCATGAAAATGATGGCCACGGAAAAAACGCTCTCTAGGGAAACACCAACTTACTTTCGTGACGTCATTCGAAGGTAAATGATGGCGGCCACCGCAATAGCTTTAGCGCAAAAAAGCTCATCAGCAACCTTAAGTGAAGGACTAAAGATACGAACTGTTAACTGGTTGCCTAGTAACAGATTTCTAATAATATTGACAGGGATCGAACTTGACTTAAAAATAAACCACATACAAGTGTAAAAAAAAATAAGTTCAAAAACCCGACTACTGAAAAACCACGCTCGCCGCGGTCGGTCTGTTACCAAAATATATAGGGTGACTGGTAATTAGTGACCGATACTTAAATACATGATTATACTCATGATAACAAACAACTTTTACTATGGGACCAAACCTGAAATCGCGAAAAAAAAATCAGGTGCCCCATACATTCATGTTCGCATAACTCGGCAAAGGTAGGGAATAGCAGATTTTTTTTCGCAATTTCAGGTTTGGTCCCATAGTAAAAGTTGTTTATTATCATGAGCACAACCATGTGTTTAAGTATCGGTCACTAATTACCAGTCACCCTCTATATTTACCTACACTTTTACTTATTGTTAACAATTTAAACATATTTATTTACTTAAAGAATATGACATATACATATTTACAATGTGTTCGTCAAGACCTTTCTTTTGACACCAAGGATCTTATTATTATCTCAATTAAATTTTTTTCGTGGTCAGAAATTTACGTGTAAAAGTACACCATATTAAATTTAGGGAGAATTTATATAGCCCTTGTCACCCGGACCATTATTACGAATCTATTGATACCTCATTCATTAAAATCGGTTCAGTAATTTAGGTGCTACGGTGGAACATACGTAAATACATACTTATATACATACATACTTACATACCCACCAAAAAACCACCGCAGCAGATAATACAAAACATAAGCAGATTCCTAAGAAACCACTCCTGTTTCACGGGTAAAAATTAAGATTTGTATGCTTACGAGTGGCCTGCTAAAAAACGAATGGTGAAACAGGAGTGGTTTCTTAGGAATCTGCTTATGTTTTGCAATATCATTTTGGCATCTAAATGTTGTCATTGTTGTCTAATTCTTGAGGAAGGCTATTACTATTTAACATCACGCTAGAAAACATGTTCTCCAAACATCATGTCATGTGTCATGTTCTTCATATACGTCACGGTCAATTCTCCAAATGCAAAAAGTTTGTAATGCCAAAAAAGTTTTTTTTTATGTGATAAAATTACAAATTAGTTAGATTTTTAATTTTTTTTATTTTTCATAAAAAACGAAAAATCTAACTAACCCAAAAGCTATTGAATTTCGGCAGAACATTTGGTGGCTTAATTTGTTGCCCTGCAAGGAACAAGTCGAGCTACCAGTAACCCACTATAGATTACCAATGAGCACAAATAATTGAATCATTTATAAACTAATGTTTTTTCTTTGATTTCAGGTACTGTAATTTTACCATAACAAATACTTACCTGGAAAGAGTAATAAGGTACCGAAGAACTATTTGAAGGTTAAATTAGTATCTTAAATATCTTTTTCCAGCATACTGAATGTGTTTAGGTGTGTACAGGATATTACCGATGATAAATTCTAAGATATTCTATTTCTATTTTAATAAGCATTGGAGGCGTTATCTGTAACGTATCAGTAATTCCTTGTTAACTTGTTATTCACACCTACGTGTTTTTGATGCTCAGTTGCATTTAGGACGACGATTATTGTGAATATTTTCTTATGTGGGTGTAGCAAAAGGGCAAATCGATTTTATGTTATTAATTATCGACCTAAGTAACTTTGTGGCTATAATAACAGCCGCACGGATCGATCGATCAGGTTAAGCTACGCTTGCCGCGGTTGGTGCGTAGATGGGTGACCATCTTTATATGCCAAGACCCCTCCGTGCCTCGGAAAGCACGTGCCGGCTGTGATTCATGGATCGTTGACAGTCGATACGGATCATCAGAAGCTCGAAAGTCTGATAACCAGTCTTATGAAGGGGTATCGTATTACCCAGTAAGTGGGTTGTGGAGGTCATCCACGGATCGCGACAAGCATAGCTTAACCACATCGATCGACCCGTGCGGCTTTTATTACTTAACCACAAGCCCCTCAAACATAAAAACACACCAACAATTCGAAACCTATTGACAAAAGTTGGCCAAACCGATCTCGAACATCGATAGGAACTTCGCACGAAGTCGCACGACATCAGATGTATAAATAGTCCCAATTAATTAGAATCGGGGACTCTTTGAGAGTTGTAACTAAGTCCGGAATACTTCGGATTAGCGATATTGTATTTATACGGATTAAATGGTGGGAGTTTTTAAGAAGTTAAGAATAGGGCTGTCGGTTCGTGTTAGAGTGAAAAGGTTTTTGAAGTGAAAACTAAGTACTAGGCGCGTTGAGTGATTCTTGGTAGGGGGAAATCTTACGGGTTCAACACTTCGACACCTCGGCACCGCGACATGCTATGCTATGTTTTACGCTAAAGTTTTCACTTCTGTAGGCTAAAACATTGGGAGTCTTGGGGATACCCAAGACTCCCAATTTTTTTACTGGCCCTTTATCTATCTTGGCATTCTAGCAGTGGATGTTACAGGATAGGAAAGGAATCTAAACCAAATCATTATATTGATTTAATTCATGATGATTTTTACGCTTACTACCTAATTGGATCTGTGTAACTAATTTGTTAACCTTCTATTGGTCTCCTAGACAGTGGCGGATTGGCCGTTATGCCCAGTAGACCCGGGCCTAATGCGGCCAGATATTAGAGGTGGCCAATCTGACAAAAAAATCACTGATGATAACAAGAAATAACTGAAAATACCTAAATATTATAAAGGCTCGCGCACATTATGGCGGGCCGCACTGCAACACATCGTATAACAATAATCTTCCTAAATCATTTTCTTACATCTAAATATACAGGTTTACTGGGTATTTATCAATATCTTCTTAAGGGGTCACAGTACTCATCAGTAACTACCTAGCAGATATTAAAGTTATCTAAATTTGTTAATCGATTTCGATAAAAGTTTTATAGTTAATTCGTTATGTTGTCTATATGATGGGTGCTGAGAAAGGGGCGGATAAGCGCGGGGTGGGGCGGCTAGGGTGGCCAAGACTCGGCGGTGGTGATCTCTCGCGTCCAACTTGGTCCAGGCCATGGTACGGAGCAAGAGTGCATGGGAGGCCGTCACCTCCTTCTGCGAAGCAGTTATGCTCGCAAAGGAGGAGGCGGAACGCGTGAGGGAGAGGCAACTGTCACCGCAGGAGATGCCCTGGGCGGCGGGAATCAGTAGTCAATTCCCGGCCACCGTAGGCGCGGGCTTGCGGACGGCGAGCAATGGGTAGTTCGCCGTCCGGTAAGGACCAGGCCCGAGTCGACGGCGCGTTGTGTTCCACGCGCACCTCAAAGAGATGTCAGCAGTAATGAGGTCCGATAGGCCCGAAGCCGCCGGGGTCGCGGGTTGTTCGAAAGAGATACCGTAGCCCTGGCACAGGCAACTGAAGGAACACGGGTGGGTTTTAATCAGCCAAGATTGCAAATCCGCCACTGCTCCTAGATACTTAAATTAATTTTGAACACATTTTGTTCCCTATATTTCGGTTTTTTCGAAGATCAACGATGGAACCGTTGAATGTTGTCGTACTGTACGTGCTACGAATTTCCATACACATCTAAACCTACGCGCATCAATTCAGTGTGCAAGTACTGACTTCATGCGCACCTGATATTTCTCTCTCCACCAATGGATCCGCTTGAATCTACATCAAATATCAATATTATTCGTACAGACATCTTCAAAACGCATCTATTTCTGTTTGCATCAGCATATGAAGTATGATATGAAGTGAAGCTGCAATACTTGTTGTGTTTATTGAGATTGTTTCCGATGTTAGACTCAAAGACAGACACGTTTCTGGTATCTAAAATGGCGGGTGGTGTCATGTTTCTAAGTTAGTTTAAGGTTTAGATTTCTTGCTGTAACATGAAATCTAGAAGATTAAAAAAAAAGAAAGTATTTATTGTTATAGAAAATCGCGGTTTTTTGAAGACTGTTATCTTCACCTCTTCATAACATAGTAGGAAAGAGGTTTAAAGGCTGTATTTAATTGAATTTATTTTTTACTCGTGGACGTTTGTGTGCTGATATTAAGGGGACTACAGGATCTAAACGCAACTAAACGCAAGTTTTATAATGCCTAAAAGTATACCTATTTAGTATTTAAAACGTGTTTTTATTTTTTAAATTAAGCATTTGCTAAGAACATAATAATAGGGATTAGGAAACCTAGTAGTTACCTATGACGTAATAATATATGGTTAAATAAACGTCAAATTTCCTATGAAATCGACTTTTTATTCATTCATGTTATGCAATAAGGTACATTTGTTCCCCTTTGCTCAAATCTATCAAAACAAAAAATCAAACCAAACTCAAATCAACAATCAAATCAACCAAATCAATCTCTCAAATTTCAACATTGTAGCATTGTAACCTGTAATTTAAATGGTGTGCATAATAAAGAGTATTCTATTCTATTCTATTCTATTCTATTCTATCCCATACCATGGTCATGTGTCCCAGAACACGGGACACTTGATCCTTTTGTATTCTTTAGGGAAAACAAAACAGGTTAACACGGATATATTTCATGATTGAATGATGCAAAAAGGTAGAGGGATACATTTTCTAGGCCATCATAAAAAAATATTCTGCAAATCTTTATTATTTTTAGATATGAATGAAAAACAAAATGGGGATCAACTGTCCCCAGCCTGCTGCAGTAAACAAAATCAGAAAAATATATGATATTCTTTAGGATCCAATGCGACGCATCATACGTCAGATGTGTGACCGCCCTAAACCGATTATTGTACCCCTTTTTGTAAACAACAAAATTATTGTGAAGAGTTTGTTGCTTCGTTATTTCACTCCAAATAAATCAGTCCAAATAAACAAGTTCAGTCGTCTTTTCACTTACTTTTTATTTTTTATACATGTAGGCGGTGTGTGGATGACCGAAATAAAATCTTCACTTCTTAAAACTTCTATAACATATTACGTCTTAACTTGTCTTTCAGCTCGCTCCAACACATACTCTCTCATTCACTCATCGCTGCATTCATACTTCCAGTAATTTTTTAAAATTATGATGCGTTCCGAATTAACATCCTACATACATATGAATTTTTATTTGTTCGAAAGATCAAACAATTACACACTAAACAGGGTCTTTGGGTGCCGGGTGCAGAGCCATAAGAGGATGCTATTTGACACCAGCCATTCATGTCTTAGACGAAGTACTTATGTTTTTTAGGGTTCCGTACCTCAATAGGAAAAAACGGAACCCTTATAGGATCACTCGTGTGTCTGTCTGTCTGTCTGTCCGTCTGTCACAGCCAATTTGCTCCGAATCTAATGGACCGATTAAGTTGAAATTTGGTACACATATGAATTTCTGTGACCAAAACACGGACGGATAAAGTAAATAAATGAAATTTGAAGATAGAGGTCACTTTTGGGAGGCAAATAAGAAAATTAAAAAAAAAGTTTTCCAAACTACACCATGTGGCATGTCAAATGAAAGGGCTTACTATGAGGGTCACAAATATTTTTTTTTATAATTTTAAAATAAATTATTTTAAAGTTATTTAAGAAAATAGACAAAAATTGACCATTCCCCCCCCCCCTTATCTCCGAAAGTACTGAGCCTAAAATTTGGAAAAAATGCAGAAAATAGATCTATACCTGTAGATTATAGGAAAACCTATAAGAAGTCTGTGGTCTTAAAATAACATGGTAAATCTATCAATATTGTGAGTACAAACTTACATTTACAGTTGGAATGCATGGGAGAACATGTTTTTCAACTACAATATTAAGTTTGTTCTTAAGATAAATTCATTCCAACTACGGAACCCTTCATTGTGCGTGGTCCGACACGCACTTGGCCGGTTTTTTTTATTTTAGCCCCAGGGAAAGTTGGTATTTTATTTTATACTAAAATTTATGGCTCAAAATGTTCTAAATCGTGTCAGCTCTCACCCCCTTAAGGCTTTGCACCCAGCTTCCAAACACCCTGTGTGTTAGGTACTTAAATAAATGAACTTAAGACTTATACAAATTTGCAACCAACAACGTTCTCCACAGATACAACAACTTTCTCCACAGATACAAAATGTTCTCCACAGATACACAACGCTGTCCACAGATAAAAATTTTCCTTTTGCTCGAGTATTACGGCAGTTGTTATGCCAATTATTTTTCTTATGTTCTTAGAAGCTCTATCTATAAGATACTTGGAAGAAGTTCCACTGAAATAATATAATATTCTACTAACATTTTAATTTTCTAAGAAACTGCCTGATTTTATTCTGCAAAGAAATATTTTTCAGGTCAGTTGATTCACTTCTCATTATTCGGTAAACTTGAGAACTAAGCCGAAAAGTCTTGTAAGGGAAATTCCATATCTAAAATCATATTTTGTACACATTTTTTTATTGAAATTTTGGTTCAAATTCAGGGCCTGTTTCATCAGGGACCGAATGAAGGAACTTAATCATAGGTATGATTAAGTTTCTATTAACTTACTTGTCCGATAATTTCATACAAATTCTGTTCCATTTTTAAATTTATTCGGTGAGTGATGGCTATTCGGACATCGTGAAATAGGCCCTTTGTATTATATTTATTTACTCATGGGTAGTGTCCGAAACTTCGGAAGGTTTGTTTTAATGTATGTTTTTGAAGGCGAAGAGGTAAAGTTTCGTAATTATTCTTTGGCCAAAGAACACAACAACTGTTTAGGTTTACTGAGGGACAGTCCACCAAAATGGCACCCCCGGGATACAACAGCTGAGCTAGGCTCCTGAAATAATGAATGAAAACGGGTTTTCAAAGAAGAAATCCTATTTGCAAAAAAATAAGATGTGGTACTTAATAAAAGTAATTTTGTTCCCATTTGGACTGGTTGAATTGAACATTGTAAGTCGTTCAAAATAATGGAAATCAATCACACTATGGTGAACTCTGCGTATTATAGCCCAAACTTTCGCCCAGTGTAGGAAAAAGGGAATATGCATTTAACACAAAACTCTTTCATTATTTAAAATACACATTGTTTATTATGAGTTAAGAAACAAATTGCATTTTTTTACATTTTTTTAACGCATTACTTATTTTACAATACATTATTTTATGTTATGTTTTTTTGTTGAAACGGAACGCAAAACGAAATACGTCGTCTTCGAAAATGTCGTCTTTAAATAATCTCTTCTTAGCAAACTATTTGTATTCTCACTGAGGTGAATTAGTAAGTTCGATTTCTGCTTGAATCAAATACAAAACATAATTTAATTTATATGATTTGTGGCTAAAAAATAGATGTAAACAAATCAGTTTCGTGAATTATGACGTCACATTATGACCGCGATAATAACGGATGTTTGAACTGTAGTAGAACATTGTTGGTTTCATCATTGTTATGAGCAACAAACAGTAGTAAAATTTGACTTTTTATAATTTTCTTTGGTTTATAAAAATTATAACTGTGCTTTATTGATTAAGAGAAAAAAAGTTACATGCATGTTCCCTATTTGGACATTCCAATATTATTACAAAGCATTTTTATTGATTCAGATGTTGTTCATATAAACATACCCTTTATACTAGGGATGTATGGAAATAATAAAATCCCAATGAAAACACGTAGTGTGGTGTCACGTTTTGTTTCCAATTTACAAAGCGCTATTGTTTGTAGGTACCGCGTCGATGCTGCATCGATACCAGCAAACAATTACATGCAAGCTGGTTGTTTTTATGTAAGCCTGGTACCTGAACGCTTTGTTGTGGTTATAACGAGTCCAAAATACCTACGTGATATTCTTAAACAAGCATTTTTTTAATAATGCTCGGTGGGTTTTTTTTTTTTTTTACGCCTAATTTGTACGCCTTGCAAGGCAGAACATAGTGACACAACGCAAATTTTATACTGTACTGGACGGGCGTGATCGTCGGACACGGTGTGTTGAAGGAGTGTGTAATGCCTATCCAGGTGTATCCCTGCTTGAGGTTAGGCCTCCTAGTCCAAACGGCGCTGACGTCCTGTACCTATAGGCTCAGGATAACTGCAGACTGGCGACCAGTAGCTATATGTGAAGTCTTGACGGGGAAGGGTTTCTTGATGATGAAATAATAACAGCGATTTTGATAAGTCTTCAGGAGATTTCAGGAGACGATTTGCGTAACTCTTCAGGAACAGAACGATGAATAGGTACCATGCCGATGGCTACGATTCTATGTTTTCGCTTGCGCGCTAAGGTACCTCGAAACTTTACCTTAACGAGAACCGCGAACCGTCTCCTGGTTTAGAGTTTATTTTTATTTCAAAAATTTTACAAAAGTGCTTATTAGCAGCTGAAAAATGGCTATAATAACATCATATTATACACCGTTACAATCGTCATTAGATTGTCCAGCGATTGAGACACCTGCATTTCCTGTAACTATATTCGCTGAAAAGATTTCAGCGAGTAAATACAAAAATGTTAATTGTTTTGATTTTAAATTATTTTTCAAACTATTTTATTCGATAACCAAAGAAGATATTTCAACGGGGTAAGCAGGTATCTCAAGCTGGTCTAATGACCTAAAAAACTATGAAAAATTCATTATTACATCTATATTTTTCAGGGCGTGACAGGCCCTGAAAACCTAAATTGCTAAAACGAGTCACCAAAAAACAGCAAATTAAAGTTTCCGACCCCTATAAATCCAATCAAGTAGGCTTTTCAGGACTATAATGGTACGTCCAGGGCTAGGTCTCGGTCTAGGGTACCTGGACGCACCAATTAAACTATAATTTCGGCTATGTAGCCCACTTAATTGGAGTTTATAGGGGTGGTACTCACGTTTTCCTTAGGAAACACTATTTTTCACTGTTTTCTAACTATAAAACACTATTTGAACTGATTTTACTGTTATTCTTAATAAATTAAACTATAAACAACTGTTTGGTGACGCATCGTAGCGAACAAAAACGTAGCTCATTCGCGACTCGGTACGTTATACGATGGCGGTCCCTCCGCTACTTGCGCTAGCGTGCGCCAGATAGGGTCTCGCAGCTGACACTATGGAAACGCCTAACTTTTCATGTTTTTGATGATGCGTCGTCGCGAACATCTCTCCCGCCGTGCAGCGCTGTGACGACTCGTAGCGGCGTCGGCGCGGCGCTGCATCTTCTCCGGTGAGCGACGACTGTAGCCACGGCGCTCGCTGCTGCGACGCCCGCCGCCACGACGCTCTGCCGTCGCGACGCTCGCCGCCACGACGCTCGCCGCCACGACGCTCTGCCGTCGCGACGCTCGCCGTCGCGGCGCTATGCCGTCGCGACGCTATGCTGCTACTTCGGTAATGGGACGAGTTTCTTCACCGGACGCTTCAAGGTGCCGCCGGCAGTGCGCACCTCAGCGATCCGGACTTCTCCGTCGGCCCCGGGGAATATGGTGACTATGCGGCCTCGCGGCCACGTGTTACGAGGCAGCTGGCCGTCTGCGATGAGCACGGGGTCGCCCACCTGTAGTCCGGGTCCGCGGCTATGCGGCTCCCGCCGGTTTTGAAGCTCCGGCAGGTATTCTCTGACCCAGCGACGCCAGAACATGTCGGCGAGTATCTGTGTTCGACGCCATAGCCTCTTATTGTTTACGTCTTCCTCGGAGAACACGCCGGGTGATGGTAATCGCGCCGACCCACCAAGTAGAAAGTGGTTCGGTGTGATTGACTCGTCGTCTTCGCTGTCCACGGATACGTGCGTCAGCGGTCGGCTGTTTACTGTGTACTCTGCCTCACACAACAGTGTGGACAGCACCTCTTCGTGTGGGTGCTTTTCTGTGAGCACAGTATATAGTGCGGACTTCACACAGCGCACTAGACGCTCCCAGGCGCCTCCCATGAATGGCGCCGATGGCGTTATAAAGCGCCACACGATGCCTCGACGACTGGCCTCCTCTCGGAAGGCGTCTCGGCGCTCCTTGTCTATGACGCCTTTTGGTAGGCGGGCGAATGTCAGGTTGAAGCCCAACGTATCTTCTCTCGGTCGCCATATCAGGCCGAGTATCTTCTCTGTATCTATATTTCCGATGCTGACGACTTCAGTTCGGATCTGTGTGGAATCTATATTTTCTATAAGTTGCGTGCTGTTTGATACCCATTTTCTTAGTTCAAACTTCGCCTGTTGGTGAATTTTCTTCACCGCTGTTGCGATACGTGTCGCTTCTTCTACTGACTTGTAGCTATCGAGGTTGTCATCGTTATAATGACTCTGTATATTGGCTTCCTGTGCTTCTGGATGCTCTTCTGTATGCCTTCTCGCGTTCCAATTATTCGCGAGAATGGCCGTGCACGGCGAGCTTGCCGCGCCGAATATTATGGACGTCATGCGGTACTCTTCGGGTGCCTTCTCATCGTATCTCTTTTGGATGAGTGAGTCCATCTGTTCTGTGTATCTGTCTCGAAGAGCCGGTTTGCTATCGAGCTTCTTTTCTATTGAGACAAGCCTTTTGTGTGCTGTCCCGTAACTATCTGGCATTTCTATGTTTTCATTTTTCCACAGCGTGGCTGTTTCTATGTGTCCATCTTCTATTTGTTGAGTGTGACGAGTCAAGATATCTTCTGCTTTCTTCTCGGGATCGGAGTCTGGTCGTCTCGGATTGATAACCAGCGATTCTATAGCGAAGAATTCACGATGCTGTTCATTGAGATCTTCATCGCTAGCTGTAAGTCGGTTGACGTAATGCACCTGCTGACCCGATATTCTGGTGTGCGCGCCGTGAAGTGTCCAGCCCAGTGTGGTTAGCGACGCAACAGGCTGGTGATTCGGTCCTCTTCGAATCTCACTGGCCAATAATAAGTGCCAGTTATCTTGACCAATGATTATCTTCGGTGCGCCTGTGTCGTAAATCAGCTGTTGCCTCAGGTCATCAAAATGTTTGCAATGTGCAACGTCCTCTTCGCTGACTGTCTGCGGTGCGAGGTTGAGCTTCGGTATGGTGCGCGCTCTGAATGGCACCCTATTCTTCAGCTGGCTTGCGAGAGTTACGGTGATTCTTCGAGAACAAGGAGTGTCGATTGTGGTGTTTCCGATCGCACCTATCTTCAGAGGGTCGATATGGCCCTCCGCTCCGACTTGCTTCGATATTTCTTCGTCGATCAAGGAAACGGTAGATCCATCATCGAGAAGTGCGAAAGTAGAAGCTTCTCCCGCCGGTCCTATGACTCGAACCGGTACTATTTTGAGGTAGGCGTGACTTGATGTTGTTCTTGAGCTGGCTACCGTTTCCTGAGCCTCCTTCTTCTGTTCCGAAGCGTCGGGCTTCTCGACATCCGTCGCTGCTAGCTTCTTGTTGTAGTGAAGAAGCCGATGATGCGTGGCTATACATCCCTTGACGTCACACTTCTTCGCTTTGCATGTGTGACCATTGCGACGGCTTCGCAGGCATCGGAAACAGAGATTGAGTTTCTTCGCGAGTTCCCATCTCTCGTCACTGGATCCCTCTTTGAACTTCTTGCAATCAGAAGCATAGTGTCCCTCCTTATCGCAGATACGGCATTTATTGGCTGTGTTGTCTGTAGCTGCGTGAGTTCTCTGTATGACACGCTTGGAGGACGTTGCTTCAACAGGGCTGATGTTCTCTGGCGGGGCGAAGGCGCTGCAGAAACGAGCTTGCTCGGTGATGAAGTCGCTGAAGAGTGAGAGATCTGGAAGCGACTGGTACTTCTCGGTATATGTTCGGTACCACTGTACACGCAGGGAGTTCGGCATCTTCTCTGTCAGTAATCGCATCAGCTCAGCGTTGATCAAGTAATGTTCTTTCTTCAGTGCGCGCAGAGTGACTACGCCGCTTCTGACTCGACTTGCGAAGTTGCAGATATCTTTTGGTGATTCGCTGCAGCGCGGCAACCCACGTAGCCTGTCTGTTTCAGCTTGAGCGATTGAGTCTGGACGGCCGAATTGCAGCTCGAGTTCCCTCATGATGTCATCAGGTCTGGCATTTCCAATGAGTTCTGAGCTCACTGTTTCCAACGCACGTCCACGCAGGCTTCTTCGGAGTCTTGCTGTGTTCTCAACATCATTGAAGTATGTTCTTGTTGTTTCATAGATGGCACGAAATGAAAGCCATTCTGTATGTGCTCCGCTGAAGTTCGGTAAGGTCATGATGGCCTTTGACGCCGAGGGCTGGTTCGATGTCCACTGTTCTGTTTTCCTGTCGGCGAGCGACGCTATAGCGGACGTCAACTCCGTTATGAAAGGACGGAGTGAGTCTTTCCCCTTGGTGTCTTCTATTGCTTCTTTGGAGGGCACTGTGTTGTTTCTCACTTCATTTACTGTAGGATTCGATTGCGTCTGGAGGCCCGCTATAGCATCGGCGACCACAGGGGGGGGCTGTTGCTCACGGCTTCTATTTCTGTAGTCCCCCTCGGCGGCGTTGTCCCCTTTCGGCGGCGCTGGTTCTGGTGCCTCTTCAAGCCAGGAACGCACGTACTCATTGTTTGAGCTTCTATCATCCATATATTCGCCGTCGGAGTCTTCTTCCTCGGCTTTTTGAAGTGCTATTTGAGCAAGTTCCAACTTAATCTTCAATAAGTCTTCACGTGCTTTTGAAATTTTTCTGTTTGACCGCGTCGTTCTATTCGTAGTCGACGGCGGCTTGTTCTGTTCGGTACGGGCGTCACCCCGGGTAGTCATCGGCATGGTTCGGCGGTGTTCCTGTTCTGAATCTTTTTCTATTCTTGGCTGTACTGTTCTGTTTATTGTTTCGTCTGAAGTTCCCTCCGACTGGGTTCCCTCTCCAGAAATGTACGGCTGCTTTTCAGACTGTGCTCGTACAGGCAGATCTTCTCCCTCCCGGGGGGCGGGGCGCTGCTCGGTTCCTTCGACGGTGGACGGTGATCGCGGTGGTTGCTCATGACGGATGCCCGTAGTACTGCGTTCTCTGCCCACCTCCATCGTCGAGGATTCTGGTGCTCTGCCTTGTGATCTTGTAAACCTCATTATGGATCTTCAGTCTTCGCAACGAATCTTCAAACTTGAATTGTGTGATAAGGTTTCAGTGATAAATCTTCAGTCTTCGAGCTTGACTCTTCAATCTTGAATCTTCTATAATAAATCTTCAGAGCATATCTTCAGTCTTGAATCTTCTATAATAAATCTTCAGGAATCTTCAGAGATCTATCTTCATTCTTCACAGGAACAGATGATCCCAGCCGCAGCGATCCGGCTCGCAAGGACCAGAAAATGTACTGAGCGGGCCGGGGTCGTAGCTGGTCCCAGTTGCTATCCGGCTCGTAAGGACCAGAAAATGTACGGAGCGGGCCGGGGTCGTAGCTGGTCCCAGTTGCTATCCGGCTCGTAAGGACCAGAAAATGTACTGGACGGGCGTGATCGTCGGACACGGTGTGTTGAAGGAGTGTGTAATGCCTATCCAGGTGTATCCCTGCTTGAGGTTAGGCCTCCTAGTCCAAACGGCGCTGACGTCCTGTACCTATAGGCTCAGGATAACTGCAGACTGGCGACCAGTAGCTATATGTGAAGTCTTGACGGGGAAGGGTTTCTTGATGATGAAATAATAACAGCGATTTTGATAAGTCTTCAGGAGATTTCAGGAGACGATTTGCGTAACTCTTCAGGAACAGAACGATGAATAGGTACCATGCCGATGGCTACGATTCTATGTTTTCGCTTGCGCGCTAAGGTACCTCGAAACTTTACCTTAACGAGAACCGCGAACCGTCTCCTGGTTTAGAGTTTATTTTTATTTCAAAAATTTTACAAAAGTGCTTATTAGCAGCTGAAAAATGGCTATAATAACATCATATTATACACCGTTACAATCGTCATTAGATTGTCCAGCGATTGAGACACCTGCATTTCCTGTAACTATATTCGCTGAAAAGATTTCAGCGTGTAAATACAAAAATGTTAATTGTTTTGATTTTAAATTATTTTTCAAACTATTTTATTCGATAACCAAAGAAGATATTTCAACGGGGTAAGCAGGTATCTCAAGCTGGTCTAATGACCTAAAAAACTATGAAAAATTCATTATTACATCTATATTTTTCAGGGCGTGACAGGCCCTGAAAACCTAAATTGCTAAAACGAGTCACCAAAAAACAGCAAATTAAAGTTTCCGACCCCTATAAATCCAATCAAGTAGGCTTTTCAGGACTATAATGGTACGTCCAGGGCTAGGTCTCGGTCTAGGGTACCTGGACGCACCAATTAAACTATAATTTCGGCTATGTAGCCCACTTAATTGGAGTTTATAGGGGTGGTACTCACGTTTTCCTTAGGAAACACTATTTTTCACTGTTTTCTAACTATAAAACACTATTTGAACTGATTTTACTGTTATTCTTAATAAATTAAACTATAAACAACTGTTTGGTGACGCATCGTAGCGAACAAAAACGTAGCTCATTCGCGACTCGGTACGTTATACGATGGCGGTCCCTCCGCTACTTGCGCTAGCGTGCGCCAGATAGGGTCTCGCAGCTGACACTATGGAAACGCCTAACTTTTCATGTTTTTGATGATGCGTCGTCGCGAACATATACCATGTACCATATTACCTATGTTCAACAAATAAAATACTTTGACTTTGGGTACTATTTATTATGAACAATAATGTTATAATTAATTTAATTTGGTTACACGTAATTAATTATTACAAAATTGGTTTTGTAACACGTGGACACTGAAAGACTTATAATAATAATAATAAGACTTATGTATTATATAATTTAGAAGATTCTGAGAAGATACTGAACAACCGTTTGCTTAAATACATTAATGCGCACAAACTTCTCTCCGGAAACCAATATGGCTTCAGAGCCGGACTTGCAACAGAGGATGCAGTTATTGCACTCTCTGAAAAAGTGACGCACCTCATGGATAAGAAGCAGCGGTGTATTGGTTTATTTCTAGATATCTCGAAAGCTTTTGACACTGTCTCTGCGCCCATACTTCTGTCGAAACTGGAACGCATGGGTATTCGTGGTCCTGCACTTGACATCTTTTCAAGTTATCTGAGAATCGTTTCCAACATGTTCAATTGGATGAGGTAATAAGCGATAAAGCTAGAATAGAATACGGCGTCCCACAAGGCAGCATTCTAGGTCCATCCTTGTTCCTCATCTATATTAATGATCTGTGTTCACTTTCATTAACTAACTGCTTCATATTCTCCTACGCTGATGATACAGCCCTACTTGTTCATGGGAATGATTGGAGTGAAACAGAAAAATATGCTCAGATGGTGTTGGACATTGTCATGAACTGGTTTAGCAATAATTTGTTGACCCTGAATGCAGAAAAAACGAAGCTTGTTTCTTTTTCTTTGAGTAATAAGACTCAGCCTAACATAACGCCTATTGTTAAGGTACATAGTTGTTCTCCAAACTCCTGCTGTACCTGTCCCACTCTGGCAACCACATCTTGTATAAAACACTTGGGCGTGCAAATTGACAAACACCTGAACTGGTATAGTCATATTGATAACCTAGTCATCCGAACGCGTAAACTCATTTCCATCTTTAAGAAACTCCGTTGTTCAGCTGACTCGGAAACACTTATGATGGTCTATTATTCACTCTGTCAGTGTCTTTTCCTATATTGTTTACCGGCTTGGGGTGGCGCTTGCAAAACATACTTTCTGAAATTAGAGAGAGCCCAGAGAGCAGTTCTCAAAGTTATGTTCTGCAAGCCCTATAGATACCCTACTTTGGAACTTTTTAGGGAAAGCAAGGTTCTGACAGTGAGAGGCTTATATGTGCTACAATGTGTATTAAGGAAACATCGGCTGCCGTTCACAGCAAGTACAAAACGTCGCGCAGACATTGCCCTTCCACCAGTTAGACACAAAACCACCTTCGCAGAACACCAGTTCACCTACCTCAGCTATATTCTATATAATAAAATCAATATATTTCTCCATATCCACAGTTTAAATCCTTATCAATGCAAAAGCACAGTTAAAGAATGGCTAATTGAGAAATCATATGACGAGGCCGAAAAACTTCTCTCCCCACATGCTTAAGACAGATCTCCTCTTATTCAAGTATTTTCACACACAAACACTAGTACACTCCCCCCACTTTCACACTTACTAACACATCCACCATTACTACACCTACCAGGACACATTCGAACCATACACAAACCGCACCTTCACATTACTTACACATACACAACATACCTACTACACCTACCAGGACCAATCCACTCTCACTCAAACACTTACAAACAGTTTTATTATTAATTATTTTTACTTTTTCTTCTTTCTATATCAATCTGCCTAGCCTTTTCCCAATTATGTTGGGGTCGGCTTCCAGTCTAACCGGATGCAGCTGAATACCAGTATTTTATATGGAGCGACTGCCTATCTGACCTCCACAACCCAGTAACTGGGTAATACGATACCCCTTGGTAAGACTGGCTGTCAGACTTTCGGGCTTCTGACGACCCGTAACTTTTTGTTCTTTCTATACACATAAATAATGTTTATATTGTTATGTTAACCATGTTACTGGTGAAAACAGTTTTATTGAAACTTTTTGATCATCTATCTACCCTCATGGAATCACTGGTGCCCAAGTCACCGGCTATAAACCTAGTTTGGGTGCCAGGAGATAATACTGAATGCACTTTATGTTGTATCATAAAACTAATATGTTGTACTTGTAACCTTGTTCATTTTACTGGAAATAAACATTATTTATAAAAAAAAAAAAATTGTTGTTGACAACTTTTAGAATGCACGCTCTTAAACTTTAAAAATGTATGGTTACTCTATCGTTAAACTTGACTTAACTTAACTTTTTAACCAACTTCAAAAAAGGGGGAGGTTCTATGTTCATATGTATTTTTTTAAATGTACCTATGTTTATTCAAATTCTTATTTCATTTGGAAGAAAAAGCTTGCGCGGTAGTTCCATATAACTTTCTGTCACTATTATTTACATAGCAGGTAGTGGTATTCGAATTTGTGTGGCGTATGTACCGTAACTAAAATGTGAAGAATAAAAACTTTATTACATAAAAAAAACTGCAGACTCCCAAAAAAAAAAACACTACAAAGTGAAAATAACTTTAATTTCGGAAGTCGGTGGCAAAAAACTAAAATACAAAACAAAACCAAAGACTTTCGAAATTAAAGTTATTTTTCACTTTGTAGTGTTTTTTTTGAAGTCGATTGTTTTTTTTATATAAAAAAGTTTTTTATCTAATATATCCGTTAGTTACCTATAGAAACATAGGTATATAAGTCTTATAACAGGTTTGATACCCGTGGAAGACTTCGCGTTGACATGTAAATCAGATAGGGTTTCGCATACCGACGGAGTCAAGCAGACCGGACCCGACTTCATATGTCAAGTGGTACCCGAATCATTTATATACATTAAGGGGGAGATGTATGGTGGGAAGGACGAAGTTTGTCGAGTGGTAGTTGTAAATATATACCATCGCGGACATTTGCGATGAACCACTTTTGAACCATAGTACTATATAATAAGGCCGAAAAGTTGTTCACCGCAAATGTCCGCCATGGTACATACCATATAGCATAATCAGCCTATAATGTTACCACTGCTGGGCCACAGGCCTCCTCTCGGTGAGAGGGAGTGACTGTGTCACTATATAATTTGACAATTCAGTTTTTTCGATGCTCACTTAGAAATAACAAGGATGGTGCTATCTTTTAACACCATACAGGTGTAAGTGTAAACACTGTTTTCTTTTAAGGGGCCATTGAACTCATCATTATGAACAACTTTTACTATGACACCAAACCTGAAATGGCGAAAATAAATCAGCTGTTCCCTACATTTATGCTCGCATAACTCGTCAAGATGTAGGAAACAGCTGATTTTTATTCGCGATTTCAGGTTTGGTATCGTCTTTCATTCGTTCTCTCAACATGAACAAACCATTGAAAGCAAAAGACAGAGATCACTAGAATTAATATAACCACTAAAAAGGAAGAGATATACTTATCAGACGAACGTCGAAACTACTTTTGGTGTTCCACAAGGTAGTGTATTAGGACCTCCACTTTTTAGACTATACATTAATGACTTTGCAAAATCAGTTTCACACCCTATGACTTTATTTGCAGATGATAGCACGGTGGCAATTTCTAGTAATAACAAAGACATGATCCAATATAAACTTGACATTCACAATACCTTGACATCTATAATAAAGTTAAACAATAATAATTTAAAGATTAATTTAGATAAAACTAAAATCACTTATTTTGGCCAACGATTGACTATAGAAAATATGGACATAAATATAGATACTAAAATTATTGAAATCGTAAATACTACAAAATTCCTTGGATTAATAATTGACAAAAGACTTGACTGGAAATCACAAATCGAGAACCTTTGCAAAAAAGTTTGTAGGTTGTGCATTTGCATTGCACTCTCTAGCTGCAGTTGTAAATGTAGATACATTGATAGCGGCCTACCATGGCTTAGCTGCGTCTCACCTAAGATACGGCATCATATTTTGGGGAAATTCTACCGACGCTAACACGGCATATTCAAGGCCCAAAAGAGATGCATTAGATCTATGTTTGGGCTAAAAACGGTTGGTACATGTAAACCATATTTTAAGAGGTACAAGATATTATTAACTATTCCTTGTATGTATATCCTTTTAGAGGCACGAGGAACAGGGTGTAAAGTTCACTCATCCTCTATTGAAAAGGGAGGATCCTCCAACCGGACGGGTGTTGTGTCTGGTGGGCAACTGCCCAACGGTTGATGTCTGGACGTTGTATATATGCTAGTCGCGCGGTAAACTCTGATTGCGCGATGCAGGATTGCGTGACGTCAGTGTGACGCGTAGTTCGTATGTGGTGATGTAGATTCCGCCACATCACTCCCCTCCGGAGTCCGGAGGTCGATAGTGGGCTGAGTCATGTATCTTGCGATGCTTGCCAGTGCCAGTTGTGGTTCCAGTGAGTCGGAACCGGGTGCCGCATAGTTCACGGTGAGTCGCAATTGTCTGCGGAGATACCCCAGTGAGACGGAGTGTACAGCGCAGGGTTGAGGTTGAGGCCGAAGGTGATGACCAGGAATGCGCGTCGGCTGCATGCTGGTGGTCAGGATACCCGTTGAAGCCGTGGATGCTGGCTGGCTGTGTGACTCGCCGCTCGAAAGCTTGAGGAAGTGATGCTGATGACGTCACGCTGAAGGAGTTGCACGAAGGCTGCGCTGACGTTCATGCTCGGGGTCACCAGTTTAGAGCCATGAGGAACAGGGTGTAAAGTTCACTCATCCTCCATAGAAAAGGGTGGATCCTCCGACAAGACGGATGTCGTGTCTTGTGGGCAACTGCCCGACGGTTGATGTCGGGACGTTGTATATATGCTAGTCGCGCGGTAAACTCTGATTGCGCGATGCAGGATTGCGTGACGTCAGTGTGACGCGTAGTTCGTATGTGGCGATGTAGATTCCGCCACATCCTCGAAACCGCAATGTTTGTTAAAACAAACCCCAATCTGTTTCCACGTCTACAGGACGTTGTACCGCGTAACAGACGGGATATGATCATTCTTCGCGTCTATCCAGCCAAAACGGCACTCATGCGCAAAAGTATCGTCTGCATGGTGCCGACTATATTTATCGTATTGCCTAAACGTTGGAAGGAGCTAAATAGTAATGCATTCAAGCGTCAATTAAAAATGTTTCTTTCGCAAAAAGCTTATTATAGTATCTCCGAATTTCTAGCTGAAAACGTTTTTGATTAAATAATTTTATCTTTTTCCTGACATAATTTTGCTGTAAAGTTGTAATTTTTGACAATGATCTTGTAATTTAGACATCAATCTAGTAAATTTGACACTTAAAATCTTTTAAATTTGACATATATCTAGTAACTTTGACATTATTCTTGTATTTGATTGGCATTATAGTAAAAGTAAATTCTAATTTAAACAGTTTATATGCTTTAATTTTAAGAGCAAAACATGTATGATCTCATATTCTACAAAAATAACACCAATGTATACCATGTTTTACGCAAATAAAAATTATTTTATCTTATCCATCTAAGCATAATCTTTAATAGTTTGTCATACATAAAATTAATTTTAATACAACATGAGTTAAATTAAACTTTAACTTTCACTGTTCTAATTTACCCCCAATATCTCACAGCCTACACTAATCAATAGTAGCGCATCTGCCTAGATATGGCAATAAATCAGAACTTGCCAACTTGCTATGTGTCACATCTGGCACAGATGGCACTGTCGCCGCGTTCCACCACTGTGATGACTTACGAGCCTAGTTCTCTATTACGTTGGAGGCCGTTTACTATTTAATTTTGAGGTTTTTGAAAGAGGATTATCTTTATAGAACACTAGATTCTGCCCGCGAGTTCGTCCGCGTGAAATTTCTTGTTCCCACCTTGTTAAAGGTATTCTATTAAAACACGTAAATTAAAATTAATTAATTTAAAAAAATAAAAAATATAAATTTCAAAAAAATAATTAATTTAGGTACTTAATTGTACTTTTGTGTGTTGTGCTATATCTTTTGTGTGCACCAAATAAATGTTTTATCTATCTATCTCAATCTGCCTAGCCTTTTCCCAACTATGTTGGGGTCGGCTTCCAGTCTAACCGGATGCAGCTGAATACCATTATTTTACATGGAGCGACTGCCTATCTGACCTACATAACCCATTAACTGGGTAATACGGTACCCCTTGGTAAGACTGATTGTCAGAGTTTCGGCCTTCTGACGACCCGTAACGACTGTCAAAGATCCACGAATGACAGCCGGGACCAACGGCTTAACGTGCTTTCCGAGGCACGGAGGAGTCTCGGTATGTAAAAATGGTCACCCATCCGCGGATCAACCCCGGCAAGCGTAGCTTAACCTGATGGATGGACCCGTGCGGCTGTTATTACTTAGCCGCGAGCTCTTCCCTCCACGAGTTTTGTCTATCTATCTAAAAGATAAATAATTTTAATTAAATTATATTTAAAATGGTGAAGGTCTCATGAAAATACGCTTGATAGTTTTTGCGTGATTCTCAGTTTATTATGCGCTTTAGATATTTAATTTAACATATATTTTTTTCCAAATCACTAACACAACTCGTTTAGATATGATCTTCAGCTTAAAATCATTAAAAGTCTCTTATCGTCGCCTTAACTTATAAAATACTTGTAATAATCCAAACTTACAATTATCTACTTTACCACAAAACATTTGTGGACACACGAACAAAACAAAGAACCAAAACAAAGAACTTTTCACCCGTTTGTAAGACTTAAACTTTTTGGGGTAACGTAACTAATTGTTGTTCTACAGTTTGTGTTTACTTGTTATAAAAGAAAATCATTTCACCTTGCCTTTGCCGCAACGATGATGAACAAAATTACGTTACTGGCTACTAATGTATTCTAACGGGTGGCGCATAAGTAACTTTTAATTAACATTTAATTAGTGAATACATTTTTTTTAAAAGTTTTTTTTCAGAATTAACTTTGAAAAACTCGGGAAATTTATGATGGGCAGACTCAGCACAGAACAAAGAACCAAAGTTGTTCAATTTTATTTTGAAAGTCAGCATTCGATTATTCAGACACCAAGATCACATATCAAAATTCTCGTTTTTCTGATTTTAAACGGCCACTGCGTTCGCCCGATTTAATGCGAGTAGTGCTGCCAACTAGCGCCACTATTGAGAAAAACATCACAAGTCTGGAGATATAGAAGATTTTGAAAATCGGCCGTTTTTGGCGTTAACTGCTAAGGCTTTGAGCCTAGGAGGTTTAGTGTTGATTCTTTTAATACAACACATTCTACCTTATCTGAAAAAAAATTTGAGCATGGGCACAATGTTCCGTATCTCCAGACTTATTATTTTTTTCTCAATGGTGGCGCTAGTTGGCGCCTTAACGGCTCCCGATTTTTTTTTTTTGGGGCTACCTAAAGGGTAAGGTGTATGTCAATAAGCCAAGAACCATCCAACAGCTTAAGGCCAATATCCAAGAAGAATTGACCTAAATTGACCTGCTAATTGACGCTGGGACCTGAAAGTCTAAAAAAAGTTATGGAAAATGCTCTGGAAAGAGCACGTCAGGTCAAAGCAAACAGTTGGCCCCATTTGAAAGATATTATCTTCAAAACATAATGTGAACATATTTCCAAACTATAATCTAAATTTAAATAGATCATCTGCTTAGCCTTTTCCCAACTATGTTGGGGTCGGCTTCCAGTCTAACCGGATGCAGCTGAATACCAGTATTTTACATGGAGCGACTGCCTATCTGACCTCCACAACCCAGTTACTGGGTAATACGATACCCCTTGGTAAGACTGGTTGTCAGACTTTCGGGCTTCTGACGACCCGTAACGACTGTCAAAGATCCACGAATGACAGCCGGGACCAACGGCTTAACGTGCTTTCCGAGGCACGGAGGAGTCTCGGTATGTAAAGAATGGTCACCCATCCACTGACCAACCCCGGCAAGCGTAGCTTAACCTGATGGATCGACCCGTGCGGCTGTTATTACTTAGCCACGAGCTCCTCCCTAAATTTAAATAGATGCCAACGTTAAATAAAATCAGAAAGAAAAAAGTTATTCATTAAATTAAACATAACGTTACTTATGCGCCACCCTGTATATGAAAAGTGGCGACCACAAAATGGTCCATAATATGGAAAACTCTTCTGGATATTGATCTAAAATGAAATCGAACAAAACCTTTCCATCTAATAAATCATCAAATTAGGTATAATATTAAACTATGTACAATCGCGTTACTGCCCAGTGATACAGTTTTAAAACAAAATGCTTTGAATGACTCTACCCTGCATAATTGCGCGTGTGTGTCGGGGGATGAGGGAGTTTTATTAAAATGTGGCTGTGATTTTAGTATACCGTGTATCATACTACTTCCACGCAAACGTCGAGGGGCACAGCTAGTTATTAATATTATGCTACTTTATCATCATAAATATATTTTCTTGTGAACACTACGCGCGCACACTGATTCTCAAACAGAAATAGAAATTAACTCAAATAGAGTAAATTTCTTATCGAGATTTCAACTAACGCGCATTATGTTTTACAATTGAATGAATGAATACTTTATTTGCCAGAATATAGGTACATTGATTATGGTAAAGTTACATATGGTTTCACTATATTCGACTTTCTAGTCGTGCAAATTTTAAGTGACATTGTAAGTTACAATGTCAATACAATTAGTAACAATAATCAAATCAAAATTACAGTCTTCTTTCATTATTAGAATACAAATATTAGGTACATTATTAATAAATTTTCATTCAAAATTTTGATTATACTGTTATACATAATTATGTTTATACAATATCCCTACGCATGACGCAAAAAAAAAATATAATAATAAACTATAATCACATGTCAAATACAGCACATATAATGTCAAAAGGTTTATTAAATTTATAAAGTAAAAAAATCCAGTAAAACCCAATTTCAATGGGGCGGGGCGAGATCTGCGTACGGACGCCGCCTGCACCGGCTGGGTGCAAGCGATTTTAGCCTTATGGGTGATCGAGCGGAAATTACCGCCACTGTATCTAAATACGGTACCTAATAACCTATAACAAAAATAATTTTTACATTTTTGTCTGTTTCTTCCGGCTAATCTCCAAAATGTCTAGACCTATTTTGACGGGACTTTCACTGGCAGATAGCTGATGTTATAAGGAGTAACTTAAGCTACTCTTATTTAAAAAAAAAACAATTAGGGTTCCGCGCAAAAAGTAATAGTCATGAAATTGTGAACGAAATCCGATTCAAATAGAAGAAGTATTGAAATTCACGCGGACGAAACCGCGGGCAATAGCTATTATTGAATATATTTTTTGGTATGTGGAAAGGTTTAATTTTTTTACTATTTATTTCTAGGACAATATCAATGACCCTTACTCAAAGCATTTATTTCAATTAAACCAATTAAAGAAAAGAAAGAAAGAAAACACATTTATTTAGCACAGACTAAATTAAAGAGGCAAAACAAAAAAGTAAAAAATAATAATAAAATTTAAAAAACTACATTTGTGATGCAACAACAACAAAAAATAAAAAAATACAATGCAGGAAAGTGTGCCTCACGGCTGTGCCAAAAAGGCCCAGTTCAGCAAAAAACTGCCAGACAACTAGTGCCAGACGCTGGTTTTCAACTGGACCGAAGTGTGAGGTGACGGACGTAAATCAGTTTTATACTGCAACGTGTGATGTATACTTACTTTAAATAAAAAAAATAAGTTTGTGTCAAATAAACGTACATAAATAATGTGATATTGTGTCAGAACAAAAAACCTGTTTAAACGATGCCAGACTTCCGCGCGCTAACACATCGTGGTTAGCAATGCAGTAAGTTGGAGATTGAGATAAACGTTTATTATAATGTGTTGTATTGTAATCATTATATAGGTCTCACATACGCGAATGGGACGAAGCGATGCCGCGGATATCAATTACAGGCACTTTTGAATTGTCAAGGGGTCGGTCAGTCACCCCCCGGTGGGTTCCCGCATTGTCGCGGCGGGGGGCACAGCAGCCGTGGCTTGGTCACCCTCGGTGAAGCGAAGAGGTACCCGAGGAGGGTCGCCCGTTAGGGCCCAGGGGTCAGTACGCTGACGACGTAGCGGCAAACAAGTAGGTTGCGGTGTTGCTTAGGCGACATCGCAACTGAGGCGGGCCGCGATGTCGTATGGGAGGCATCGCGGATGAGGGTTGGAGGCAGCGGTAGGAGAGGAGTGGCGGTATTGCGGTGCGCCGCTCTCCCTATCTTCCGCGGCCTTGACGGGGTCGCCACCGTCTGATGGCGGACGCGGTGGGGCCGTAGGGGATGAATAGAGTCGGTATGACGTTGGTCGCTCTCCCTATCCTCTGCGGCCGAAAAATGGCAGGCGGCGGGGCGATGACCTGACCCGTCGCAGGGGGACCAAGGGTGCCCAGACACGGGGTCGTCTGGCGCACATGGTTTGGTCCCTGGGGTGGTGACGGCGTGCAATGCCGTCACCGTGTTCTGGTAGTGCGGTGATGGACAGCTGCGGCGGGTTCACGGATGAATGCGTGCCCGGGTTCCGCTGTAAACGGCAGAGGAGGACACCGTGGAGTTTTAGTAGGTGAGAGTCTCACATAACTGCATTATCTCCCCGTCGTAGTGAAGTATGCATGAGCGTTTCTCCACAATAAAAAAAAAGAAAAAAAGGGGGTCGGTCAGTCACAAACATGAAGCTAGTTGAATATAATGTATACTATACGAGTATAATAAATCAAGTGAAGTCTTACTTTGGCAGAACGGAAACTCGAAAACCGAAATTACCATTCGGTAAAGGAAACATAACCGCCTGTATTGGTTTATTAACCGACATTCGTTTGAGCGATTTTCGGAACTAATACCGGTAAAAGGGCTTACTTAAGTGTTGCCTTGACCGAGAATTTTAGCCGAGTTGATCTTGTTGAGAGGATTTAACTTTTTCATTAAATCCTCTGAACAAGATCAACTCGGCTAAATAGTACCTAATTTGTGAAAGATGTTCTTAGAAATGTAAATATGTCTATTCTATTGAACAAAATCAAGCAGATGTTTAACGTACGGCAACAGAATTCGGTTAAAACTGCTACTTTTTGACATCATCTAAATTAACACAAAATGATTTGATAAACTGCTTATTTTAAGTACTTCTGTTCCGATTTGAATTAAATATTTCGCTTAATAAATAAGATTAAAAAACTGCAAGTGTTAATCGACTTTTGTTGCTGACTGTACCTACTGACAAAGCTGGTAGAAAAAGGTTTGCAAATAATAAAGCAAATACCGGTCCAGCTAAGTGCGTGTCGGACCACGCACAATGAAGGGTTCCGTAGTTGAAAATAATTTATCACAAAAACAAACTTAACATTGTAGTTGTAAAACTAGAAATCCCAAAAAAATATATTTTTGCGATATAATTACAAATTAACGATTTTCGGACTTTTTCCTTTACTTGTGCTGTGAGACGTTGCTTCATGCCTCATTTCATGATTCTAGGTATAAAAAATCAAGCTTCTTAGGGCTCATTACGCACTGTCGACTGGTCGCCGGCGACTCGATCGACAGCGACTGTGACTTTCAATAGTTCAAATAGGTGTTTACGTACTTGGTCGCCGGTCGCTCGTGCGACTCGACGACTGGCGCACGCGGTGGCGACGCACAAGCCACTGCCAGTCGCTGGCGACCAGTCGACAGTGCGTAATGGCTCTAAGAAGCTTGATTTTTTTAGAATATTAAGGGACCATAGACCTAGGTATTTGCTATTAATTTCAACTTGATACCTCCACGCGTTCCTAAGAAAAAAGGGTCTTGACAGACAGACAGACAGACGGACAAGAAGTGATCCAATAAGGGTTCCGTTTTTTCCTTTTGAACGAAACCCTAAAAAACGGAAAATAGTGGCTATCCTTGCTTTCAGTGAATACACTTTCTTTGCTAAGTACATAAGTGCAATGTATTTTATCTACGTGTACGTAAGTACGAACATACGCAAGGAAATACAAAGTGAATTTTAAACGTCACCTACAGCACAAAACAGGCACTTTCACCTTAACACTTTAAATTCAGCAGAAGTTTTCCTAACTGTGGTCCGCGGCCGGACAGCAACCCGTGCGGACACCCCAACACCCGGACACTACCCCCCGGACGGTCGGACACCCGATAGTCCGCTCCCTCGCCGAATTCGTGCTCGGTATACTTGCTAAGCTTTTAACCGTCTTTTTTTTCTTTTTGCCCGGATTTAGGATCCTGATATCCGGCGTCGAGTGAACTGTGGTGTGATTTGGAAGTTCCTACAATGTTATTATTCCGAAATGTTTATAAATTGTAGTTGGTTGTTGTAGTTGTAGTTGGTTTTTGAAAGAAAAGTTTTGATGAATTAGAATTTGTGGAAGAGTTTGCATTGAGGAGCTCGTGGCTAAGTAATAACAGCCGCACGGGTCGATCCATCAGGTTAAGCGACGCTTGCCGGGGTTGGTCCGTGGATGACCATCTTTATACCGAGGCTCCTCCGTGCCTCGGACAGCACGTTAAACCGTTGGTCCCGACTGTCATTCGTGGATTTTTGACAGTCGTTACGGGTCGTCAGAAGCCTGAAAGTCTGACAACCAGTATTACTCAGTTAGATCAGATAGGCAGTCACTCCATGTAAAATACTGGTATTCAGCTGCATCCGGTTAGTCTGGAAGCCGACCCCAACATATTTGGGAAAAGGCTAGGCAGATTGATATAGAAGAGTTTGCATTGAATAATTTTTCCCCGTTTAATGTAGCGACTATGTTAGTTCCATAATAAGTATACCCTTTTTTTTTTTTTTTTTTTTTGTGGATGGGAAATCATCAAATGACTTCTCCCGCTCTGGGCAGAGCGGGAGGGCGTGTCAGACTTTTACTGACTAAAACCCACCCGTGTTCCTTCAGTTGCCCGTGCCAGGGCCACGGTATCTCTTTCGATCTACCCGCGACCCCGGCGGCATCGGCCCAATGGACCCCGTCACTGCTGACATCTCTTTGAGGCGCGCGTGGAACACAACGCGCCGTCGACCCGGGCCTGGTCCTTACCGGACGGCGAGCATAAACCCTGTCTCCTAGACTAGGATAGCCTGTATTCTAAAAGACAGTGTTCGGCCAAATAATTATTTTTAAACAATTAAATACAAGATATGAACTGTGTTGATGCTATTAAGCTTCTGTAATTTTGCTATGTGTAGTGAAAGAAAAGTTATGTATGTTTGGTGCGTGTTATGTACGTGTGTGTTAAATGAAATTAAATGAAGTGTCGTGTTACGTTTGAGTTTATGATTGGGGAATATAAGAGCTTAACTGTGTGTGTGTTTTTTTAGTATAAAAGCTGTCAGACTATTACTGCCTAGGTGTTGGATTACTAGGTGATGTATGTAAGCAAAGACTCCGTGTAGGCGTAGTCCTTTTGTAGTAGCCACTCTGTTACTACGGATTTTACTTTGAATGTGTTTAATTTTCAAATATTTTTACAGAATTTACATTTTGATATATTGAAATGTCAAGATTTCATGAAATAGTCATTCAACAGGATTACCTGGTCTTAAAAAGTTATATTAATGACATTAATGATTGTAATTCTGTAAATACATACTTTTTACGATCACCAAACATACTTTAATCGACATACAGCCTAATACTGATTTGCAAAGTGCAAAAAAAACCTATGAAAATTTTAATTTCCTTAAAACCGCAGATATAGAAAAATCTGGCTTTGAACATCTCGCTTATTCATGGATACTTTTTCTTTACTGTATCAGTAAGAATGGTAAATTACCGTCATTAAGAATGTTCATAATGAAAATGTACAGTGCTATTTTCCTATTTTGAACCCTATTGCATAGTTCTTAACGTTGTTATCACCATGAACACGAAGCAAGAAAAAGAAAAAGCCGGGTGTACACATAATAATTCTTATAATAATTGATATCCTTTTCCTCCTCACCACGCACGTCGAGGGAGTGAATGACATGTGCCTTCACACGTCAATTCTTGTTATTATTTCACAGCTCACCGGTTTGCTCCTGTCTGTTCCCTTATACTTGGGATAAATGTATTATAAATACATTTTGTTATATTGGTCCTGTGTTGGTTGGACCTACATGATAATATTTCAAAGCTGCTTGCGAAATGTGATTTGGGTGTGCTCTAAAAAAAATGCAAGTAACTAGTCAATTGTTTTAATTTTATTAAAAGGCACTAAGGAATTACGCGAGTTTGATTTTTCTTTTTATCCGACGAAAAAAAAAGGAGGAGGTTCGCATAACTTTTTACATAGTTATCCGATTTGAAAGATTCTTATTTTATTTGGAAGGGCACGACGAAAGTACGTTAAGCTGTTGGTCTCGGCTGTTATTCTTGGATCTTTAATAGTTGGTAAGGGTCGTCAGAAGCCCGAAAGTTTGAAAACCCGTCTTACCAAGGGGTATCGTGTAACCTGGTAACTGGGTTGTAGAGGTCAGATTGGCAGTCGCTCCATGTAAAATACTGTTATTCAGCTGCATTCGGTTAGACTGGAATCTAACCCCAACATGGTTGGGAAAAGGCTAGGCAGATTAATTATAGCAAAATACCCCGTGTGCACCCGTGTGTGATTTTCATCCCCTATTTAATCTTTTTGGGGGATGAATTTTCAAAAATCCTGTCTTAGTGCTTCCCTCTCTTTAGTTAGTATAGTGTAAAAAGTGTAGGAATAAAAATGACTTTATATATATAGTCCTCTTCACCGTATCCGGCGACAGCGACCCAGACTATGTCTCTTTCCTTTCGTGAGCTCTCTGATGACTGGCAAAACCAAATTTGGTCTTGAATATAATTAAAAATGACAGTAACACACATACAACACAATGATCAAAGTGTTTTTTATCATTAATATCTAATTCTAAGAAAGTGGTACGGACGTGTTAAAGGCTAGATTGTAATTAATTACTAAGACCTTCGTTCTTTTTAATAAAGCATAAAAAACCTAACTTATATAAAGTATGTACTCATGTGCAAAATCTCATGCTTCTAGACCCAGCGGTTTAGGATGTGTGTTGTCTTTCAGTACATATAAGATTCATATTAAGTAGAAGATACCGGCTGACGATTCTATTTATATCAATATCACACTAATATTATAAAGGCGAAAATTTTTGAGTGTCATTGTGTTTGTATGTTTGTTACTTCTTCACGCTCAAACGGCTGGCTGGATTTGGATGAAATTTGATATGTAAATAGCTTATACCTTGGATTAACATATAGGTTACTTTTTATTCCGGTTTACACGAGTAAAACCGCGGGGTGCAGCTAGTGAAACAATAAATACAAAACATTACAGTACAGACAAAGAAACGTGATAACTAGGTAAGTATTTGACAAACATCACTCACTGATGCCCGGGGGCTTTTAATGCAATTTGTGATGCTTCCCGTCGTCGTGTAGTTGTGCTAACTCCATTACAAAGTTCTGCCGGCTTACCCCAAGTTTTAATACGCCCAGTGCTTGCCTGATTGTTTTTTTTTAATCGATAACGTGAGTATTATTGTTTTAAAGTTGGTGTTTAAAAGACGATAGTTTAATGAATAGGGAGGTGGTTTCTTTTGCAGGTGTAAGCACTTTATTTTGTTTTTACATTTACTCACATAACCTGTCTATAATTTTCCTACTGGTAGGATTCAGGCCTCCTCTATAAGGCATGGTTTGGTCATCATTCTCCTTATCCCAATCTATTTGGGGTCGGCGAAACATGTTCTTTTTTCCATACTTCTCTATTAGCCGTCATCTCGGTAGTCACCCCCTTTCTAGCCATGTCGTCTAAATTACATTATTTGGTAGGTCTGGAACATTATTACAATGACGAATATAAAGTTAATGTTAAAAACAAGTACAGTACACGTAGGGTTAGAGAGAACAAACTGGTTCAACCACAGATAACAAATTATTACGGTAAGAGAACATATATGTATTTGGTACCTAAAGTGTTTAACAAAATAGATTTATTAAGAGAAGAAGTAAAAATTAGTAAAGGATCACTTAAAACAAAATTAAAAAACATTGTACAGGACAGTAAACAGAACTAAAACATTGTATTGATTAAGCTATAAAAGGATAATTATATAAGTAGTAGGTATGTACAGACAGCGGCACATCGGGTTGTGCCGAGCTGTCGAATTTCTCTAAATGATTTTAAACCTTAAAATGTTGATAGTTAAATTCAAAGTCGAATGAAAAAATTTGATAGTTTGTAGTAGCTTGACCTGCTGCTGTGTGTAGGTACGTAAGGTGGTTCATTGTTTTTTTTTTTATTAATGTAAAAGAGCGCGTCTCGCCATCAAACGTAAAAGTTTGGCGAGTTTCTATTTAAGAAACATCGCTGTATTGTTATTTCAGTAAATAAATTTAAAAAAAAAAAATCTTTCGCACAGTCCATCCATCGTTTCTTTGGTTTTCCCCTATTCTTATAGCCATCGACATTCATACTCAAAACTTTCCTCACGACATTTTCCTTAATCCTCCGCATCACATGCCCATACCATGACAACCGATATCTGCACAAATTTTCAGTCACCGGTGCCACTTTCAAACTTCCTCTTATGTACTCATTTCTTAATCTATCCATTCGTGTAACACCACACATCCCTCTTAGCATTCTCATCTCAGCTGCATGCAATCGCTTTTCATTCATCCCTTTTGTGACCTAACATTCTGATCCATACAAGACAGCAGGTCTAACCATTGTTTTATATATCTTACCCGTAAGTTTAAGGGGAAAATATTTTGGAAAATAAAATAAATAATTTAATTTTAAAAAACTCACAGTGTTGTTACACACATGACATTATATTACAACATACAGAAGTGATGTCTTAAACATATAGTTCCCCTATGACTTGGAAGTCAGTGATCTTCCAATAAAAAAAGGTATGTCGTTGGTTATTAAAAATGTTGCGACAAAGAAAAACAAAACGCACAATTTTTAAACAAAACAAATTCAATCATGAAATCTATGTTAGGTATGATGGAGTGTTGTGAGAGTGTGGAGAGGGGGTGTGTGTGTGTTTCTGGATTTGGAAGAGTATGTAAAAATATGAGGTGTTTGTGTTGGACTATTGAGTAGGAGAGAATAGAAGGTCGTGGATGTCATATGTCTTCGAATTTTTAGTTTTAGGACGCGCCGGTTTCCTCACGATGTTTCCTTCACAGATTTTAGAGCCTGCGTTTAATTTTAAGCTGAATAATTTAAAACAACATTTAATTACAAAGTTGAACACATCTATTTTTAACTTTAAATCATGAAACACTTGCCCATTCATGAACAGATTATCTCTGCCCGAACTAAGTACACCCGCAACTTTACTAACTCTACATACTAAAAATGTACGTGACCGAAATATATTTAGAACTTTTAATGCCAGTTTATTTATTTAGTAAAAATTAAAAGCGGTAAAACCCAGCTTTAAAGTTCGTAACTCGTTTATTCTAGTGGGTAGTTAGTTTGACGATAGTTTTATGGCACATGAGATAATGCAGCTTTGTCTCTGGATGGCAACGGTCTTGCGTTAACTTCGATGCCGGAGCCGCACCGGAGCGTGTACAGCGTAATAGTATCGAGTTAAACAGTAAAGCAACGATCACAGTTCAGTAATAATAGGGGAGGTACTGCTCGATTTTTGCGACCAATTTTATAGGTACCGAATAAATTTAATTTCTAGTAGTTTTAATATTAATTAGTCATGCATGTGAGATTGCAGCCGCACGGGTCGATCCATTAGGTTAAGCTACGCTTGCCGGGGTTGTCCGTGGATGGGTGATCATCTTTACATATCGAGACTCCTGCCGTTAGTCCCGGCTGTCATTCGTGGATCTTTGGCAGTCGTTACGGGTCGTAGTCAGAAGCCCGAGTCTGACAACCAGTCTTATCAAGAGGTATCGTATTACCCAGTTAATGGGTTGTGGAGGTCAGATAGGCAGTCGCTCCATGTAAAATACTGGTATTCAGCTGCATCTGGTTAGACTAGAAGCCGACCCCAACATAGTTGGGAAAAGGCTAGACAGATTGCAGTCATGCATGTGAGAGGCAGCCGCTGCAACTAAGGGAATCCAAAGTCCATGTCAAAAATGTCAAAATCCATGTCAAAGTTGTAAAAAAAACTTATAAAATGGTAATTTCACACCGCGCCAAAACCTTGTTTTGTTATGATTATATATAGTTAAAATTATATTCATATTTATCAAAATTAAAATAAACAGCAGACGTCTTTACAGTTTCGTTGGCAATGCTTTACTGAACTGTGACTGATGCTTTACTATTTTCTCAGCATCAAAATAAAAACGTTTATTTGGACACACTTCGTGAAACACAAAAACAAAAAAAAAAAAAATGAAAATAATGTTTTAAAACAATAGTGTGTGCCTCATGGCTGCGTCAAAAAGGTTCATTTCAGCTTTATTGGCAGACAGATGCTGCCTGACGCTGGTTTTCTAATGAACCTGTAGGGACATCAGAAAACATCCGGCGACATCGAGGATGACACAGGAGAAGATGGCGGGACGAGCTTGACGCATATAGACAGGAGTCCACATTAGCTGAAGACAAAGAGGAGTGGAAAGGAGAAAGCGAAGAGTTAAACCCCTGCAGGGTTTGGAGCAACATAGGCTAAAGATAAATAAAATAAATAATTTGGTGATAATCTTTAAAAAACCAGGCAGGGGCGTGTTGGACCACTCATAATGGCCAGGCTGTACAACGCCTTAGATTTATTTAAATCTGTTATGTTGTATACGTATATCTTAAATAAATAAATAATTAAAGGTTCTGTAGTTGAAAAGAATTTATCCCGAAAACAAACTTAACATTATAATTAAAAACATGTTAAGCTCCTATACATTGATACTCGTATACATACGTCACGGTCAATTCTCCAACGTTTGTAATCCCATTTTTTTTAATGTGATAAAATAAAAAAAATACGATTTTTGGATTTTTTCCTTTACTTGTGCTGAGAGACCTTGCTTCTTGGCAAATGTCATGATTCTAGGACAACGAGAAGTACCAAGGTTTTGATTTACTTGCGAGTATCGAAATATGTCACATAAATGGCACTGCGTTGACATAGAAGCTTGATCTTTTTAAAGCTCTAAGAGACCACAGACCTACGTATTTGCTATTAATTTCAACCTTATACCTCCACTCGTTCCTGAGAAAAATTGTCTTGACAGATTGACAGACAGACGGACATCAGACGGACAACGAAGTGATCGTATAAGGGTTCCGTTTTTTCCTTTTGAGGTACCGAACCCTAATAATAAGGGTTTTGATTAGGAATACACTGTTAACCAACCATTAGGTAAATAAAGGGCGTACCACATGAAGGACGGAGATATTATACAGGTTGAATAGCATCTCAATTTACGAAATTAAACGAAGGTATTGTAGGGTTGACAGAAATAGGAGATAACTTTGGCATTGTATAAAGGGCAATCTCAAGAGACAGAATGTATTATGGTTTGAATGGGGTATTATGTAAATTCAAATATTATTAAAATCATCTCAAAAAGTTTCAGGTTCTTTTTAGAGTTTGTTATAATAATATTTTGACAAGAACGCTAACAATGATAGTTTTAAGTTTCGAGACTTGTTAAAAAGTTTTATTATGTTTATAGTTAGTTGGTTTGGAAAAATAACGGTTTTTATAAATAACAAGCTGCGGCTTCGCACAGGTGTACTAATAAAGAAAAAAAATGAGATCAAATCTTCCCTTTACAGTACGACCGACGATAAAATGACAATTAAATAATTTCACAACGATAACACACTGAATTCTATAAACTACTATTGCTGGTATTTAAAAAAAATAACAGGTATTAATAAATTCTACAACTTTTTTCACAACCAACCAAAACAAAAAAATGTTTTCGGATGTTACACAAATTAAACATTTTAAGAAACTGAACAACTAACCACCAATATATGTCAATTCTGTCAATATTTTTGAAGATCTCCCTACTATCTTCTGTCTCACTCACAAATTTTTTTATCTGGAGATTTTTTAACTAAAATTTTTCACTTTTCCGTACAATTTTTTATACATTTTCTTTCTTTCATTACATTTTTTTTCCTTATAATTACAAACACAACAAAAAAAAGAATGAGCCAAATAGGTGCGACCGTTCTGAAGTGATGCGCTTACATACATTCGGCAATTGATTTTTATATAAATAGATAAATAGGTATTTATAGTCTTCACCACGCAAGTTGGCTACTGTGCAAGGCAGATGTGAGTGGAAACGCCGCGAGGAACGCACTAGGAGGACATACAGTGACCTCATTGCTGATGTCTTCTAAAAGGTCAGGTGCGTAGTACTCGTAACCGGCGTGCGTGTATAACCAGATATATGAACGTAAACGAGGCAAAAGGAGTGTGTAAGAATCGTAGCAGGTGGAGCTGTAGTTTCTGCCTACCCCCATGGGAAGTAGTCGTGAGAATATGTATGTATGTAGATTTTTTTTAAATAGAAATTGTAGCTGATTGAGAAGTCAATTTGCATTCATCATTATTTAAAAAACTTTTTTACAAAAAAATACAACCGACTTCCAAAAACAACACTACAAAGTGAAAAATAACTTTAATTTCGGAAGTCGGTGTCTAGTTAAATGTATTTTCGTTTTTTGCCACCGACTTCCGAAATTAAAGTTATTTTTCACTTTGTAGTGTTGTTTTTGGAAGTCGGTTGTATTTTTTTGTAAAAAAGTTTTTATTTTTCACTTTTTAGTTGTGTACCTACACCACACAAATTCAAATACCACTGCCTGCAAAACAAAGTAGAACATCATCCATATAAAAGTGGGGAAAAAATACGTATTATTGAAGCTAACTCAAAAACTACCCAAGCAAAGTTAATCAATTTTATATGGGACCAACTGTGATGTATACCCTCTCGAACAAAACAAAAAAAAAACCAAATCGGTCCAGCCATCTTCGAGTAATCGGGCAACATACAAAAAAAAAAA
Source organism: Cosmia pyralina (assembly GCA_946251885.1). Lineage (NCBI taxonomy): Eukaryota > Metazoa > Arthropoda > Insecta > Lepidoptera > Noctuidae > Cosmia > Cosmia pyralina. The sequence goes on along the minus strand of OX276361.1, from coordinate 20,005,465 downwards.
AAAAAAAAAGGTTCCGACGAATTGAGAACCTCCTCCTTTTTGAAGTCGGTTAAAAATAAACGGCACAACAAGCTTTCTTTAATTCAATATACACAAACCTGTATATTTTATTACGGAATTCCTAACTTATAAATCAAACAACAGTTTTTCCTTGGCATTACTAAAATGTCAAGACGGCAACCCTAGACACTAGATATGGTGACACTCCTGACACTTGTGCCACTCGTGACACACGACACTGAAGCCAGTTTTGGGTTTAATAATGTACTGGCCTACTGAATCTCACTCAGATGTCTGTCTGTTAAATGTCTTGTGATTTTTATAGTTCGTCTGTTAGCCGACGTTCGTTTCGCGGCGGGATTTTATCGCGCACTGGATTTTCAACTCTCGTTGTTGAGCCGAGCATTGAGAATCCAACTTAAAAATAACAGAGTACATTCTAGCGCATCGAAAAAACACACTGTTGTATTTTGAACTCTCGGCGCTAAGCAGAGCGTTGAAAATCCAGTGTGCGAAAAAAAATCGCCGCGATATTTACTGTCTGTGCGAACGTCGACCTAGAACTTTGAACAATAAGGGCTGATTTAAAAAGGTTTGTTCTTCGTTCTACGAAATCTGAAAAGTAGTTGAGAAATTATTTTTTTTTATCGACTACTGGGCATTGGCTTTACAAAATGGCGTCATTACCCGGTTCTTCGCGTCACGTATGGAAATGCCTTCGCCAACTATTACGCCGTTGCTACAAATAAACGATTGGTTTTTACTATTTTTACTGTTGCTGTAAACGGCTGGTTGTTGCTATTTACGCCGTTGCTGTAAACGACTGGTTGTTGCTATTTTCACCGTTGCTGTAAACAACTAGTTTTTGCTATTTTCGCCGTTGCTGTAAACGACGGGTTGTTGCTATTTACGCCATTGCTGTAAAGACTGGTCGTTGTTATTTACGCCGTTGCTGTAAACGACTGGTTGTTGCTATTTTCGCCGTTGCAGTAAACAACTAGTTGTTGCTATTTTCGCCGTTGCTATAAACGACTGCTTGTTGCTGTTTTTGATATTGCTATATACGACTGGTTAACGAATAGTTGTTGCTAGTTTCGCCGTTGCTAGAAACAAAAATTGAAATTCAACAACGATATTTACGAACTATGTAGGTATTACATTAATTACACCTATGTATATCGAGATCCGTGGGCCTAGCACGAGCGGAACGAAGTAAACTTAAAGTAATTCCAAATTATTAAATAAAATTAAATTCATGTTATGCTCTTATGAATTACCTACTTACTTAATTTTAAAACTTATTCATAATGTATTATGGGTGATATTAATAGAACTTGTCCCAAAAATTTAAACCAAAGTGATACATAATTCTAAAGTTTGTTTTTTCGATAAAAAAAACCGAAATTACAAACTATTAAATAATCGTTCGAATACATTACTTTTACGTCGCGCGATCGTGCTAGGGCCTCCGTCAATGGTAACTACTATGTGGTACATAAATATCATCTCAGCGTTATGCGGCCCTAGTACCTTGACACCCGACACGCCTGTCAGCCCGTGTTACTCGATATCCGGATCCGTCTTTGATAATTTGATAATGTACCACGTTTCCTGAATATCGGATATTACTGCGTAATAAAAGAACTCCACTGGAGACGTAGTTTTTTCTTATAACTAAAATTTCCGCGACTTCAGTTGGTTTCCTGAGTTTCCCATACAACATCTGTCACTTTTTTGCAGCCCATGAACAATATCTATGCAAAAATCTGCCCAAAAACATTCGTCAACATGTTGCCATGTTGCTTTTTGCAAGAAGGACAAACCAATAAACACACTTTCGCATTTATAGGATAGGACGTGTAGAACATTTTGTTTGGTACAAATTCAGAAATGGTCTATCCTTCTATTGTCGGTGTATTGCCCAGTAATTAGGTTCTCTCTGTCGTTTCATGTATTATACTGATTTTCAGTAGGCGCTCGTGGCTAAGTAATAACAGCCGCACGGGTCGATCCATCAGGTTATGCTACGCTTGCCGGGGTTGGTCCGTGGATGGCTGAACATTTTTACATACCGAGACTCCTCCGTGCCTCAGAAAGCACGTTAAGCTGTTGGTCCTGGCTGTCATTCGTGGATCTTTGACAGTCGTTACGGCTCGTCAGAAACCCGAAAATGGCAACCAGTCTTACCAAGGAGTATCGTATTACCCAGTAACTGGGTTGTGGAGGTCAGATAGGTAGTCACTCCATGTAAAATACTGGTATTCGGCTGCATTCGGTTAGACTGGAAGCCGATGCCAACAAAGTTGGGAAAAGGCTAGGCAGATTGATACTGATTTTCAGTAGAGACTGGTTTGACTAAAAGCCCATCTCAATCCAGTTAGGAAAATATGGCTAGTCGAATCTCATAGTTTCACGTTTCAATTTTCAGTGAGTGCGTTGTCTGTGAGTCAATCAGGTATTAAACTGTTTTATAATAATACCAGCCTATTACTGTCCCTCTGCAGGGCAAACGCCTCTTCTCATACAGAGAAGGCACGAGCATTGATCACCACGCTTGCTCAAGCCGGGTTTGCGATTTCAGACTTAAATTAGGTAACTATAAGGACTACTTCTAGTACTTCCATAACTATTAGGTTTCTCACGATATTTTTACTTTATCAGTGTCAGTAATAAACATAACATTACACCTTTATTCCCCTAGGGGTCAGGCAGAGGCCCACATTTCGACAGTTATGTTTAAGACGCAGATTATATGTCAATGACTTTGGGTGGTTAGCTTGGAGCCCATCAAGGAGCGCTGTCGCAAATTAAGCGCATTATTAATTTATCTATGTAAATAAAAAGAGAAGTCCTGACTGACTGACTGACTTACTGATTCATCAACGCCCAGCCCAAAACCATGGACCTAGAAAGCTGAAATTTTGCATAGAGGTTCCCTTTATAATGTAGACAAGGAATAAGAAAGGAATTCCCGGTAGTACGTTCCCGTGGAATATTTTCCGACATCCACGTGGGCTAAGCCGCTGGCAATAGCTAGTTATAAACATAAAACAAAAGGTATTATGTTAAAACACGCATATTAAAAGATAAATAATTAAATTATCTTTAAAATTGTGCAGGTTTCATAAAAATACGCTTTATAATTTTTGCGTGATTCTCAGTTTTTTATCCGCGCTAGACATAATTTTACAAATTAATTTCACTATGTAATATAAACATAATCAAAAATATTCACATATAAAATTATAAAGAAAATGCTCTTATTTAACATAATATATATTTTTTTCAAATCATTAACACAATTTGTTTAGACGTCATCTTTGGTTTAAAATCATTGAAAGGCGGTCGTCGTCGTCGTCGTTAATGTCCAAGAGAAACTTAAAGTTTTTATTTCAGTGAAGCCGATGTCTACACGGACGTAAAAATACCGCGGCGATTTTTTTTCGCGCACTGGATTTTCAACGCTATGCTTAGCGCCGAGAGTTGAAAATCCAACAGTGTTTTTCGACGCGCTGGATGCACTCTGTTCTTGTTAGGTTGGATTCTCGAAGCTCGGCTCAACACCGAGAGTTGAGAATCCAGTGCGCGATAAAATCCCGCCGCGATATTTTTGCGAACGTCGGCTAACCAAACGGCCAATTTTAAAACTTAATAATATTGTACCTTCTATTATAAAATTATAATACATAGTTAACAAACTAATACGCTTGTATAAACACACAGCTAGGGAGCGCGTAATATCAGCACTATCAGTGCCAGCCTCCAATGCGATAGCTTCCTATGCAGCGCACGTTCCAGATTAACAATCGATATAATTAGAGCATCTACTAGTTTGTTGCTGGGGTGTTCCAAGCTTTTGTGCCAAGCGAGGTTTATAGAACAGTGCTGCATTTAGAATAATAACGGCTATGTTGCTGTTCTCGAGGACTTTATTGTTTTGTTTATTGCATTAAGGGCTGATTTTTCAATAGTCAGATAACTCTTATCTGAAGAATAAATATAATAATAATAATAAATAATAAATATGTTTGGACATATCACACAACGCCATCTAGCCCCAAGCTAAGCAACCTAATGCTTGTGTTATGGTAACGAGATGGCTGATAAACTACTTATATACATTTTTTTTTGTAAATACATACATATTATAGATAGAAAAACACCCAGACTCGGAACAAATACTTGTAGGTCGTACAAATATTTGTTCCGTGCGGGAATCGAACCCGCGACATGCTGCGCAGCAGTCAATCGCACAACCACTGCGCCAACCGTGTCGTCAAATGATAGTTTGATATATTTTCTATACAAAAGCTGTCAAATTGAAATATTTATTATTCAGCTATGAGTTATCTGACTTTTAAAAAATTTGCCCTTAGTAACAAGTATCTAACGGGAGGTTTAAATAAATAAAAAAAAACAAAGTTGCACCGTCTATTATTTTAGGTGACCACGGATGCCCCTCAAGTTAAAGGGAAAATTTACAAGTCCGTGGTAAGGCCTGTCGTACTTTATGGATCGAAATGCTGGGCAGTGAAGAAGACGGATGAAAAAAAGTTGCATGCAGCGGAGATGAGAATGTTGAGATGGATGTGTGGAGTGACGGGAATGGATAAAGTAAGAAATGAGTATATAACTTATGTTTTAAATAAATAAATAAAAATAATAAATAAATAAGAGGAAGTTTGAAAGTGGTGCCAGTGACAGAAAAGTTGAAAGGAAATCGTTTGTCTTGGTATGAGCATGTGATGAGGAGGGACGAAACGCATGTGACTAAAAGAGTGATGAATATACATGTTGATGGGTGGAGAGGCAGAGGAAGGCCAAAGAAAACATGAAGATTGTGTGAGGAATGATATGAAAGAGAAGAGAGTGAATGTTAGCGTGACAGTTGACAGGGGAGAATGGAAGAAGAAAACGTGTTGCGCCGACCCCAAGTAATATGGGATAAGGGCAGGAAGATGATGATTAGGTGACACACAGCTAGGTACAGCGAGAGTGCTTCGGCGATCTCTTGACCAACAAACAAAAGAAAACCCCACCGTTGCTTATTCCGGAAGATTTATGTGTATTATTCATTCTTACGGCCGAACCCAATAACCTACTGTCAGTAAAAGACAGATCGCTACTGATGATATATAATATACTTTTGAATTGTCAAGGATATAACACAGTGAGTCGGACGCCGAGGGCGGCTCCAATATAATACGAGCGGCCAGGTTCGAGGAGGTCGTGGTGGCGGCAATCGAGGGTGTGGCCTTGAAGAGGACTCAGTCCTCTAAAGACAAGGCCATACCCGCAGCCAAGGCTTCCATCATGGCGGCAGCGGAGGCATTGCTACAGGGGCCTCCGACGGACGGCATGTCCGAGATGCGGGCGGAGGTCGCCCGCTTGACAGCCGCCATGGAGCTTCTCCGAAAGGAGAACGAGGAGCTCCGAGCGGACCTGGCCGGGCTCCGAGGAGCCGGCCCCCGGGATGGTTCACAGGGCGGGTCGCAGCAGGGGCAGGGTGGGCCCGAGCCTGCTGAGGACCGGGTGCTGGCCCTGGTGCGGAAGGAACTGGCTGCCCTCAACAGGCGTTTCTCAGTCCTGGAGGGCATTGTCCTGCGGCCCCCGCTAGTGGCAAGCCGGCCGGCCTCGGGCCAGCCAAAGGCGGCTACGTATGCCGCCATGGCTGCCACGGCCAAACCAGGATCGGCGGGGCCAGCGAAGAGTGTAACTGTGCCCGAAAAGGCACCTACGAATGCCCCAGCCGAGGCCGTGGCGGCGACGCGGCTGCCCTCGCCTCCTAAATCTCTTCCGGCTGACGCCGAATGGCAGGTAGCCGGGGAGAAGAAGAAGGCGGGTAAGGCAGCAAGGGCGGCCAAACGAAAAGAGAGGCGGCGGCGGCGCAAAGAGCGAAACGTCGCGGCGAGGTTACATGCCCCGAAGTCCGCAGCTGTAGTGATCACACTACAGCCGGAAGCGGAGAAGAAGGGCGTGTCCTACCGCGACGTGCTCACCAAGGCGAGGGCGGCGGTGAACCTGGAGGAGCTCGGGGTAGTCGATGGCATTCGAGTAAAGGTCACTGCGACCGGGGCTCGGATGCTGGAGATTCCCGGTGCGGCCAGTGGCCCGACCGCTGACGCTCTAGCCGAAAGGCTTAGAGCGTCCTTAGATGCGGACATGGCCCGAGTGTCCAGACCCGCCAAGTGCGCTGACATGCGCATCCTGGGTCTGGACGACTCAGTGACGGAGGGAGAGGTGGTGGCCGCCGTGGTCAAGACTGGGGGGTGCGCCTTCGAACAGGTGAGGGTAGGCACCATCCGTCTTGACTCCACGGGGATGCGAGCCGTTACGGTGAGCTGCCCCGTGTCGGCGGCCCAAAAGATAGCTGGGGAGGGCCGAAGGTTCCGGGTGGGCTGGGATTCCACGCGGGTGAAATTGCTGGAACCCAGACCTCTGAGGTGCTTCCGTTGCCAAGTGGGCAATCACGTCGGAGTCAAATGCACCTCGGAGGTGGACCGCAGCAGTCATTGCTTCCGTTGTGGTCAGCCCGGTCACAAGGCCGGCTCGTGCAATGCCACGCCGCACTGCTATTTATGTGCGGCTGCTGGCAAGCCGGCCGATCACCGGGCTGGAAGCAAGGGCTGTGGTCCATCCACTAAAGCCCGGAGCAGGGGCAAGCCCTCTGCCACCGCCGTCACTGCCGCAGCCGCCGCCACAGCCGTCGCCGTTGCCGCCTCCACTGCCGTCGTCGCCGTACCCACTGCGGCAGGACCCACACAGGGGGCTCAGGGAGGGGGTGAAATGGATTGTCAGTAATGGCTCCATTACGCCTCCTCCAGGCGAACATCAACCACTGCGCCTCAGCTCAGGATCTGTTGCTCCAGAGCATGGCGCAGTGGTCGATTAACATCGCCGTGGTCGCTGAGCCGTACTTTGTCCCGCCCAGTGATTACTGGGTGGAGGACCTGAGCGGCTCAGTGACCCTCATTTCGTCGGCCGCCGCCGGTACCCTGTCGCTCGAAGCTACTAAGAGAGGACAGGGTTGCGTTGCAGCACGGTTCGGGGAGATTGTCGTGGTAGGGGTATACTTCTCCCCGAACCGAACTCTCGCCGAGTTCCACAACTCCCTTGCGGAGTTGAAAACCGTCGTTGTCGGGATCCGTTCCCTTCCCGTGCTCGTCCTCGGGGACTTCAACGCCAAGAATGTGGCTTGGGGTTCCCGGTATACGGACACACGGGGCAGGATGGTTGAGGACTGGGCTCTGGAGACAGGCCTGGTCGTCCTAAACCGGGGTTCTGTCCCCACATGTGTGCGGATGCGGGGCGCATCAGTGGTGGACATCTCGTTTGCCAGCCCCGCTCTGGTGCCGCATGTTGTTGACTGGCGCGTCATGGAGGGGGTGGAGACCTATTCCGATCACCGGTACATCCGGTTTGATGTCTCCGCCCAGACCTCGAGCGCGCCGGTCCGACAGGCCCCGAGTGGTCCGCGGTGGGCGCTGAAGCAGCTGGACCGGGAGCTCCTCCTGGAAGCCTCGATCGTGCAGGCCTGGGTGTCACCACCGGACAGGCCTGCTGACATCAACGGCGAGGCGGAGTGGTTCCGGGAGGCCATGTCCGAAATATGTGACGTGGCAATGCCCCGGGTCCAGCCCGGACGCGCTTGGCGCCAGGTGTACTGGTGGTCGCCGGAGCTGACGGCTCTGCGCGAGGCATGCGTTGCTGCGCGGCACCGGTACACCAGGCACCGCAGGCTCCGTATCCGCCCACCGGATACGGAAGCCATTCAGGCGGAGCTGTACGAGGGGTACAGAGCGGCGAAAACCGCCCTCCGAGCGGAGATCTCGCGGGCCAAGGATCTGGCTCGCGAGGAGTCGCTGGGGACTCTGAACAGAGACCCGTGGGGACGCCCCTATAAAATGGTGCGGGATAAACTCCGCCCATGGGCTCCCCCGCTGACGCAGAGTCTCCGGCCGCAGCTCGTGGAGGACGTGGTGAGCGCTCTGTTCCCTTCGCGAGGGGAACATACTCCCCCGCCCATGGCTCCGCCTCCTGCGGTGCCCGATGCGGACCACATCACCGACGACGACGACGACGATGCTCCGGAAGTGACCGAGGTAGAGCTGAGAGCGGCGGTACGTAGGCTGAGTGCCAAAAATACCGCCCCAGGACCCGACAGCTTGCCAGGAAGAGCTTGGGTTCTGGCCTTTGGGGCTCTCGGGCCTCGACTAGGGGGGCTCCTAAGCGCATGCTTGGAGAGGGGCCAGTTCCCACTTCGTTGGAAGACAGGGAAACTGGTCCTCATTAAGAAGCCGGGGCGCCCTGCGGACTCTCCGTCCGCTTACCGGCCCATCGTGCTGCTCGACGAGGTGGGCAAGCTCTTTGAAAGAGTCATTGCAGACCGCCTCGTCGGGTGGCTGGTGCAGGAGGGGCCGGATTTGGCGGAGAGCCAGTTTGGTTTCCGCAGGGGGCGCTCTACGGTGGACGCCATCATGCGCGTGCGAGCCCTCACGACGGGGGATGCTGTGGCCCGGGGTGGGGTCGTCTTGGCGGTGTCTCTAGACATCGCCAACGCCTTCAATACCCTGCCCTGGAGTTGCATCAGGGAGGCACTCCGGTATCACCGGGTGCCAACCTACCTCCGTCGAGTGGTCGAGGCCTATTTGACGGACAGGGCCGTCATCTACCCCGGTCATCAGGGGGAGTGGAACCGGCGAGAGATGTCGTGCGGTGTCCCACAGGGATCGGTCCTGGGGCCATATCTGTGGGACATCGGGTACAACTGGGTGCTGCGCGCCGACCTCCCTAGCGGCGTCAGCGTTGTATGTTACGCAGACGACACGCTGGTCCTGGCGCAGGGGAGGTCGCACCAGGCGGCGGCTGAACTAGCGACACGCGGGGTTGCGACAATCGTAGAGAGGATCCGGCAGTTGGGACTCGAGGTGGCCCTGCACAAGTCCGAGGTCATGTGTTTTCATGGTCCTCGGAACGCGCCACCGTCGGGTTCCCAAATAACTGTAGGAGGGGTTCACATCGGAGTCGAGTCGACGATGAAGTACCTGGGACTCGTCCTCGACAGCCGGTGGAACTTCGTGGAGCATTTCCGACGTTTGGCTCCCAGACTGGAGCGGGCCGGGGCTGCCTTGAAGCGGCTCCTGCCCAATCTGGGGGGTCCAAACGCCTCCTGCCGGAGGCTTTACGCGGGGGTCGTGCGGTCCATGGCCCTTTACGGGGCACCGGTGTGGGCGCGTTCCCTGAGGCTGCGACCAGCCCGCCGGTTGAACGCGTCCCAGAAGGTCATGGCCATCCGGCTAGTCCGGGGATACCGCACGGTCTCCTGTGAGGCGGCGTGCCTCCTTGCCGGATTACCGCCATGGGATCTGGAGGCAAAAGTCCTCGCGCACGTGTGGGAGTGGCGCGAGGAGGTGAAACGCCGGGGCGTAACTCCGCTGCCGCGAGAAATCACGGTACAGCGGACAGAGCTCCGGCGGGATCTCATGGCGACATGGAGAGTGCGATTGTCGCAACCCAGCGCTGGGCACGCCACAATTGCGGCGATAAGTCCCCTCTTTGAGGAGTGGTTGGAGAGGCGCCACGGCGTCCTCACCTTCCGCCTGACGCAGGTCCTCACCGGACACGGTTGTTTCGGGAGGTTCCTGTTTCGGATAAGGCGGGAGGAAACGCCCGGGTGTCACCATTGTGTGGATCGCCCGGAGGACACGGTGGAGCATACAGTGGAGGTCTGCCCGGCTTGGGCCAAGCACCGCCGTGTTCTCACGGAGGCGATCGGCGGCGGCGATCTCTCGCGTCCAAACCTGGTCCAGGCCATGGTGCGGAGCGAGAGTGCATGGGAAGCCGTCACCTCCTTCTGCGAAGCAGTAATGCTCGCGAAGGAGGAAGCGGAACGCGTGAGGGAGAGGCAACAGCCGCGCCCTCGCGCCCCTAGCCGCCGTAGGAGACGCCCTGGGCGGCGGGAATCGATTGCCGATTCCCGGCCACCGTAGGCGCGGGCTTGCGGACGACGAGTAATGGGCAGCTCGCCGTCCGGTAAGGACCAGGCCCGGGTCGACGGCGCGTTGTGTTCCACGCGCGCCTCAAAGAGATGTCAGCAGTGACGGGGTCAATTGGGCCGATGCCGCCGGGGTCGCGGGTAGTTCGAAAGAGATACCGTGGCCCTGGCACGGGCAGCTGAAGGAACATGGGTGGGTTTTAGTCAGTAAAAGTCTGACACGCCCTCCCGCTCTGCCCAGAGCGGGAGAAGTCATTTGATGATTTCCCATCCACAAAAAAAAAAAAAAAAAAAAAAAAAAAAGGATATAACACAGAAAATCTCGATGTTTTGACATGACATTATCAGACTGATGGACTAAATAGAATTTCTTTTTTTTAACCAAGAAACATCCCTAATGAAGCAATAAATGACTTGCATGGTGCTACTTTTATTGTCCCTATGGTGACCTACCCACACCGTGACCTCCACGGTCACGGTGTGGGGGTAGTAATCAGGCTTTACAGAAAGTTTATATCACACTAGAATCTAGATTTCAAAGTACCATAATTGTGCCATATTAGGACATCCGGGCCGTTGGAGCTGAAGGCCTCGGGAAATAAAAATTTAGACCCTACTCAAGTCTAGGGGACGAGGTATAAACATAGAATATTATATCTTCTTCATATTTCGGGTGTTATTGTACGAGTATATGCCGGAAATTGACGCCATTTTATTGAAGACGTGATTTGGTTTTTTAGGACTTAGGCCGTTAGTTTTCTACCGGAGGCTCTACGCGGGGTCGCGCGTTACGGGGCACCGGTGTAAGTACATTCCTTGAGGGGGCGACCAGCCCGTCTGTTGAACACGTCCCAGAGGGTCATGGCCATCAACTAGTCCGGAGATACCGCACGGTCTTCGGTGAGGCGGCGAGCCTCCTTGCCGGATTGCCGCCATGGGAGCTGGAGACAAAAGTCCTCACACATACGTGCGATGTTTTGAATTTTTCGCATTTTTTTTTTCAAGAAACGGATTGAACTGAAATTTATGTCTGTTGTTTTAATTTTATGAACAAGAGTACTAAGTAGCCGAAATCAAAAGCAATTCTTTGCCAATTTTCTCTAAAATTTGATTAAGTAATTTTTTTTTTCTCAAAAATTTTATATGTAATTGGTAAAAAGTGATTCCATTGTATAGATTACTTTCACAAAAATACATTGTAATTTTTCCATACCCTTTAGACGTCAAAACGATTCGTAAATATGTAATATTCTAAACCAAACACAAACAGCAAAAATTCACGAAACAGTCGCCGGTTTAGGTAGATTAATCAAAATTAAATATTAAACATAAAGAAGTAGCTCATACATAAGATCATAATTGAAATGATCTTTCATGTTGCGCATTAAAACTTATAGAAATACAGTATTATAACTGTAAAATCACATAAATCAGCGAAATCGGAAAAAAATCATGTACGGCCTCTAAACAAAAGCCAAGTTAAAATTCTCACCTGTAAAGTTGTACCTAAGTAAACGCTGTATAATCATCACCCGTCTTTTATCATCCATATAAAAAAAAAAAACGACTGTCAATATAATCTCTTTTTGTCATTCTCTTGAAGTTCGAACAAAAGTTTGAGCGGGCCGTCCGTCACTGCAGCCGTCGACTGCTTAATTAAGATAAGCCGTACAGAATAACGACCTAATTGCCGCCGAGGGGTGTTCCGGGCCCTTAGCCCTTCACTACAACGTAGGTACTCGTATAAAAGTACATCAAAATAATTTAAATTTGCTATGCCTATATCTCGCACATACCAGGGAAGTATGACACAAAAGGGGGAGGGCTATACTTAGCAGTGGGTGGAACAAGTTTGCCAATGATGATGATGATGTGTATGTAGCAGTGGTGGCCCAGTGGAAACGGCCGCAACTTACGATTTGTAGGTCATAGCTTCGAACACAGGTAGGCACTTTGTTCCCACTGCTGGGACACAGGCCTCCTCTCTTCGAGAGGGAATGGGCTGTAATCCACCACGCGGGTCCAGTGTGAGTTGGTAGATGTGACATGTCTTTGAGTTTTTGGTTCTAGGACATGCCGGTTACCTCACGATGTTTTCCTTCACCGTTTTGAGAGCAGTGGTCATGAAATTATTTACCCAAAGATAGTCATCATTCTCCTGCTCTTATCCCAATATATTTGTGGTCAGCGCAACACATCTTTCTTCCATACTTCTCTATAAGTTGTCATCTTGGTAGTCACTCCGTTTCTAGCCATATCGTCTTGCACACAGTCCATGATACTTAAAATACCTAAGTGCGGTCAGAAATGGGGAATCAATTGTTTTGTGGATAATATGAACCTTTTAACCGCCTGACTTCATATCAGTTGTTGTGCCCCCAGCGCCCGGCGCAGTAAATTGAAAAATCTTTTTGATAGATTATAGCATAATGAAATATAAAATAAATTTATAACGACCTCATTTACTTCTTAAAAGTAAATGAGGTCGTTATAATAATAATATTGTGATTGTGTTCGCTTACACAAGGCGCCCTGCTTGTGGCATGTTTAATAAAAGCGATAATAGCGAAGAAAATAAATAATGGGTTAACTAATGACTTTTACTAACCTGTTAATTAACTAACAGGTCAGTAAATGTCATACCTAAGCCCAAAGAAACCATGGATGGACTGTGTGAGGGATGATATGGCTAGAAAGGAGGACTACTGAGATGACGACTAATAGAGAAGTATAGTGTACGGAGCAGTTTATGTGTACCTAAGATTTTTTATGAAATGTTTCACAAAAAGTTGCGCAGGAGTCACAGCTTAATAAATAAATAATAATAATACCTAATACATTTATACAAATGTTTTTCTCACTTCTTGTCAAGTACTATTTTACTCTAGACTAGCTGTCGCCCGCGACTTCACCTGCGTGGATGTCGGAACTTATCCCACGGGAAACCGAATGTAGCATCGCCCTACCCATCTTTTAATTTAGGTTATAAACTATCCAGTGTGCCAAATTTCATCCAAATCCGTTCAGCCATTTTGCGCCAATCCGGAACATACATCCAGACAAACAGACAAAGGGACAAAAATTCTAGAACTATATTTTTGGCATCGGTATCGTTCCCACACCTCGTAGCATAACCGACTTCAATAAGGAGGAGGTTCTCAATTTGTCGGAACCTTTTTTTTTTTATTTTTTTTTATGTATGCTCCCCGATTACTCGAAGATGGCTGGCGGTCCAGCCATCTTCGAGTAATCGGGAAAAAATTTAGATTTTTTTTTTTTTGTTTGAAAGGGTATACTTCCCAGGTGGTCCCATGATCATCAAATCAGGATCTGATGATGGGATCCTGGAGAAATAGAGAGAACTCTTCCAATTTTATAGGCACACTTGAAGCGATTTAGGTAGTTTTAGGAAGAGTACTTTCTCGGAGTGGTCATATTTCAATTTGGTGAAGATCTGATGAAGAACTTCTGAGATAGGCAACGGAACTCCTCAATAAATGATAGCAAATGGACTGGGATTGCTGAAATCTCATGTCTGTCTATTGTTTACACCAGTTCATAATATAACATCACGCCAGAACGCTTTGAAGGGGTAAGCACATGTGAACCACTAAAAAGTGAAAAATAAAAATTTTTTTAGAAAAAAATACAACCGACTTCCAAAAACAACACTACAAAGTGAAAAATAACTTTAATTTCGGAAGTCGGTGGCAAAAACGACACACAATACGAAAACAAACACACAAACACACGAAACACACAATACATTAAACACGAAACACACGGAACACGAATACATTTAATCAGACACCGACTTCCGAAATTAAAGTTATTTTTCACTTTGTAGTGCTGTTTTTGGAAGTCGGTTGTATTTTTTTGAAAAACAGATTTTTCAATAACATTCAATGTAGTTTTGACTTCGTTACTATTCTATCATACTTCTGTGTTTAGATTGCTGCGTAGTTACTGAGTAGAAAACAACACGTAACCATATTATTATTTTGCACAAAAATATTTTCGTGTCTTCTTTCTCAGAATGTGTACCAATAATTTGTTTATTCCAGTAGACTGTTTGAAACGCCGAAGTGATTTTATACCTCCTTTAGATTATTAGGTGATCATAATAAAATCATTTCCTTTGAGAATTTGTCTAGTGGCCTTTGCCATCCGACCTCCACGGATGCTTCTTAGTTGCTGGCATGTGTCTTCGTTCCCGTGGAAGTCGTAAAATAAAATACAAAAGCCACATTTTATAAAAACTCCCTCGGTCCCCGACCCACCGCGACGCATCGCAACGCCCGCCCGCGCTATTAATTAGTTTTCACTTAGCGTTCTTTCTGACTTTTTTCTTTTTGCTCGGCTCCTAAGGATCGCAGCGTAATGTTAAATAGCTTATAGCCTTTGTCAAGAACTGGGCTACCAAATACAAAAAGATTTTTTCAAATCCGGGCGGTAGTTCCAGAGATCAGCGCGTTTAAACAAACAAAAAAACAAACTCTTCGGCTATATTATATTAACTATCTGTGGCTCGCGATTACACCCGCCTCGCTCGGCTCCTAAAGGTCGTAGCATGATATTAAATAGTGTATAGCCTTCGTTAAGAATTGAGCCATCAAATGCAAAAAAATATTTCAAATCCAGCTGGTAGTTCCAGAGATTAGCGCGTTCAAACAAACAAACTTTTCAGCCTTATTACATTAGTCAAACTCAAAGCATTTATTTCAAATAAACCAATTACAGGCACTTTTGAATTGTCAATGGGTCGGTCAGTCAGAAAGATGAAGCTAGTTGCCCATTCCAAAGCGTAGTAGATCCCTATGGAGAAGAACGGGCAAGAAACTCCACGGACACTCTTTTAAATCATAATATTTTTACAAAATATTGGTTACATCGTTCAAGTTGAAAATATACATGTGAGAACAATGTAGAAAGACGTGCACGTTAAAAAGCGTCCGTAATAAAAAGATAATAACTAAAACAACTAAATTAAATATTAAAATTAAAAATAAGCCATGGCAGCTAAGAGACGACCAGTCCCAACTGACGGCACCCGTTCACGAACATAAGTATAGATATAAGTATACACTAAATATAATTATAGTAGTAACAATAAATTAAATGTATTGTTAAAATAACTTGAAGAATTGTAGTGCCTAAGTATAAGTCCTAAGTACTTATATTGTACTTAAGTCTTATTCAATCTGCCTAGCCTTTTCCCAACTATGTTGGGGTCGGCTTCCAGTCTAACCGGATGCAGCTGAATACCAGTATTTAACATGGAACAACTGCCTATCTGACCTCCACAACCCAGTAACTGGGTAATACGATACCCCTTGGTAAGACTGGTTGTCAGACTTTTGGGCTTCTGAGGACCCGTAACGACTTTCAAACGATCCACGAATGACAGCCGGGACCAACGAGCTTTCCGAGGCACGGAGGAGTCTCGGTATGTAAAGAATGGTCACCCATCGACGTACCAACCACGGCAAGCGTAGCTTAACCTGATGGATCGACCCGTGCAGCTGTTATTACTTATCCACGAGCTCCTCTACTACTACTTAGTCTTATTACTATCACCTAAAACTGAAATAACATATTATCAGTTTTCCGCATGCATGCTCATTCCTAAGACGAAATACGTCCTAGATTTCTCCGTCTAATAACGATCATTACTCCTAAGCCTATGTCTTAGACGAAAAGGAAGAAAAATACTTGCTAATAAATCATAATGGATGCTGATTGCTTTATCGATAATATTGTTCTAGAATTTTCGTCACGGAACACCGTTTAATATCTTCGATTCTCGCCAATAATCTCCTTGGGGACCCGAATAATGTCATGGTCAATAAGTATAGAGGACATGGAGTGTTAAGCTGCTTCGCAATGAAGTAATTTGTTTCACAACCACAATAGTTTTATCTTTACTGTTCAACAATGTTAATAATTGATTTTAATTGTTCATATATTCCGATTCTTTTCTCAAAGGAAATGTGATAACGAGATTAAATAGTGTTTCAGGAAATTAAGATTTTCATCACCTGTCTAGTTTACTTCCATTTAAGTTGAGCTTAGCTTCCAGTCTAATCGGATGCTGTTGAATACCAGTATTTTGCATGGTGCAACTGCCTATCTGACTGGAGGTCAGATAGGCAGTTGCACCCAGTGATTAGGTAATAATATGATGCCTCTTGGTGTCAGGAAATTGAGATCAATGGTTAAATTAAAAATTGCTGTCGAAATTGTATGTTTTTCGAGTTTCAAAGCTTTTACTCATTATTGTAGCATCAACATATGAGAAATCGGAGAATTTACGTATGCAGCAGAGTTACAATTAGGATCATTGGCATTCTGTTCACTAATTACGATATTAAAGGGGTTCATTAGCCGTAATTACTCCATTTGCTTAATAATCTGTGGTTCTGAACTTGTAATTATCATAGGTATTATTAAGCATCATTCTTATTAGAATAATATGAATATTATATTAGAATAATGATGCTTTCATATTTTATTTTATTATACCTTGCCTATTGAAGATCGTATTATTTAAATAGGAACTAAAATAAAGGCGAACTCATGTAAACAAGTACTTAGTTATTTTAGTTACTCGTACATAGTAGGTTGGTGACCATCTTTACATAACAAGACTCCTCCGTGCCTCGGAAAGCACGTTAAGCTGTTATTAGTCATGGCAGTCATTTGTGGATATTTGACAGTCGTTACTGGTCGTAAGAAGCCCGAAGGTCTGACAACCAGTCTTACCAAGGGGTATCGTACTAACCAGTAAATGGGTTGTGGAGGTCAGATAGGCAGTCACTTCATGTAAAGAACTAGTATTCAGCAGCATCCGGTTAGACTGGAAGCCGACCCCAACATAGTTGGGAAAAGGCTAGGCAGGTGCTGTGCGAATTCTGTAGTAGTTTAATTACTACAGACTAAGCATTTTATTTTAAAAGCTACTAAAGAAATTCTAACTAAAAATATCCTAGCTTATACTTAAACACAAAAAAGTTCTAGAACCGATCGAGTATTAAGGAAAATTCAAACTTTATAACCGACGCTCCGTCGCGAAAATGCAATCTTTTTATCCGACGAAAAAAAAAGGAGGAGGTTCTCAATTCGACACGTATGTTTTAGGACGCGCGGGCTCGCGAATGGTGCTTCGCGCAAGGAGTGGGACAGCGCAAGCTAACAAAACAACAACAAAAAAATGCCAGAATGTTGCAGATTCATTTAACAAAGTATCCAAAGCTCATCAGATTATTTTCTTATCCTCAAGTTACACAGGTTTCCATTCCCAAGAATATTTCAGTCTACTTGAGCAAAGAAAATCGAAAGCAGTGAGTCCAACCGATTGGAATAAATATTGAAGATGTTGGTATCGAAAATATTCGCCTCCCAGCGAAAAACTGATTTTAAACTGAGCGTCTGATATTGACTTTTATACTCCTTGCTCTGGAACTGGTGTTATGTCACTGTCATGTGAGCAAACTTTTAGTTTAAGAGAAAAACAATATGGCTGTGCGCTATAGTTTTGAAAAAGGAACAGCGGTAGTCGAAACTACACAACGTGTTCTTTGTTTTTCTGAGGCCTTAGTGTGAGTTTTGACACTTTCTTGATCATGTTAACGTAAACTTCAATTTGTGCTGAGGGCTTAATGCGAGTTTTTATACTTACTCTATCGCGTTTACGTTAACGTTACCTTACGTCAGTTTGTATGGAATAGTTATTTTTCACCAGATGGCGCTTATTCAGTTTCAGTACAAATTGAAGTTTACTTAAATGTGATCGAGTGAGTATAAAAACCGGCCAAGTGCGTGTCGGGCCATGCGCAGTAATAGGTTTCCGTAGTTGCACAATAATGCGGCCTAAATATTATTAATTTAGAAATCAATATTAATAAGGATGTTATTATATGATTTTATCTTTGTGTATTTTTACATGGTTTATAAATTTATATTTACTACCTGTTTTACTCAACTAACACCGTTATATTAGTAATTTTTAATGGAATTTGTACGAAATGTTTACTTTTCCAAGTACATTTTATTAGTTGGTTGACTGGTTGGTTGTTTGTTGGTTGGTTGGTTGGTTGGCTGGTTGGTTGACTCGTAGACTTGAAAAGCCTATTTAGCTGTGATACTTTTCCTTTTAACTTCGTTATTATACTACTCGTACTTCTATGAATTTTTTTACCCATCCAAAACTAATCGTTAAGCTGGCGGGGGAGCACTTGACTCTAACAAATATTAGCACTTTAAAGCTTAATATTTCAAAAACGGATCCCTAAATCGAAAAATTGTTTTCACAAACCTGCAATATTTTTGAAAGATCCATCCAACAACACCCCACACCATGGGGGTAGACGAGAAAAATAAACATCCCCATTTTACCTACGTGTACAGAAGGTACCCTAAAAAAATTTTGTTTTTTCATGATTTTATTTTACCACTTTGTTGGCGTGATGAATATGTATATCCATGCCAAATTATGGCTTTCTAGTACTAAGAGTCTTTGAGCTAAGCTGCGGACGGACGGACATAGCGATAAGGGTTCCTTGTTGACTACGGAACCCCAATAACTAGCACTAAGGCCACAGTTGACAATATCATTTGAGATATCACTTTATCATTCTAGTTTACACATCAAAATCCGTTCTTTTTTTTGTGTTTTTAATAACAAATGAATCAAAATCATCTTAAAAAATGAATTGAAATAAGTAAATGGTTTTGAATTTGAATTTAACTTTATTGATTAATCATTTTTTTTTGGAACAAAGTTCCTTATCGCAGCTTGCGGTTAGGGGTGTGACGTAACTCCCTCCATGCGACATTCGCTCTCTCGTTTCTTTCTATTATAATTATACGAGTGTGTGTGTGCGTGCGGGCATCACGCAAGGAACTTCGTTCCTTACCCGACCGCACAAGTTTTTTTTTTACTGTGAACAATTTAGCATCCATTCTTCTCTAGGAGTTACATAACACGGCTTATGTGTTGTCTAACTCTGTCGTGGGAACCCCAGTTGAAACGAAGTTCCATTCGCTGTAGGTATACATAATTAGCCTCTATTATTCCCACTGCTGGGACACAAGATACTAGGAAGGCATACTGATTGTGGAGCCACCTCTCAGTGAGAGGAAATGGGCTGTAATAATCCACCACACGACCTAGTGCGGGTTGGTAGATGTCGCATGTCTTCGAATTTTTGGTTCTAGGACATGCCGGTTTCGTCACGATGTTTTTCTTCACCGATCAGTGGTGATGAAATTATTTACATAAAGTAAAGCGTCTGGCTGGGTTCGAACCCACGACCTACAACTTGTAAGTCGGGACCGTTGCCACTGAGCCACCACTGCTCTATATTCATTCGCTGTATATTATGTATTTAATAAATAACACGAATAAATGAATAAATTAACAAAGTTTGACAGTAAAAGAATATTTATAAACAAAAGTGTCGTGACGCAATATTACTCTTTTTTCGGTCTAGCCAAGGAACTTCTTTCCAAATAAGTTTTCCTGTACGTACCCGGATAATCTAATTCTTTCACAAATAACAATTAGGGAAAGAAGATTCTCAGAAATAGTGACAAATTGAGCACGTGTCGAGATACATACCTACATATATGTATCTTGTATATACACCTGCTAACATCACCTATGTGTAGGAGGTACCCTAGAGACAGCGAGGGTGCGAGCAGGTTAATGAGTTTAGCGCTATATTTTTTCTGTATATCATCTGGGTTTTTCTAGAACTAACTGTACACCGCGACTTCATTCGCGAACTTCGTTTCAAAAATGATCTATCAGTTCAGGAAAGTTTTCGGAAAATGAATCAGGCAAGTATTATGATAAAATTTAAAACGGGACATTACAGTTTTTAGCCTCAAAAAATATGCTTAATTATTCAATTATGTGAAAACATGACGCTGAACGGAAATTGAGTACTTAAAAGTAAAAGGCCTGTCAAACACAGTCACATGTCAGTCACAGTCAGAGCCAAAAGAGGCATTAAATTCATGATCTATTAGAGAGTAAGTTTGTTTGTTGTTCAAGATTTACGCCCACTTTATTATCCTTGTGACGCGAGTGTAACCGTGGACAAAAACTTGTATGGTATGGTAGCTGCTACATTATTCTCCACAATCAGTATGTCTTCCTAGTATCTCACACGGGGACTTTACATAAGATACGACCCAAGCATATTCGATGAGATGATCCATAACAACATTAAAACAATTGTGACCCTTCCATGAATATGCTCCCCTGGTACTTCAAATTAGCTCAATACAACAGTTTATCAGAATCATATCTGGCAATGACACAGTGACAAAAGCCGGTATCAGTACATCTTTACCGATTAATTCTGTAGGCAATTAATCAGGGTCGTTGCCTGTCTACGCACCAACAAGATTGATGGTACCACTTCAGTCGAAAAGTTTCTCGCTGTAAAGTATTTATGAATGTAATATTAAAATGGTCGTTCTTTTTTTTTCAGGTACTAGTGTTTTCTTTATTTTGGAGGAAAATTATGTGAGTTTACTTATTTCGTTATGACACTTATGTACAAGGGTTTACTAAATAATGATCAGTGCCTGTGAGTTGAAAACGGAACTAACCAATTTTTACCTCTTGCCTTCACGACAAAGGGAATAAAAGCTATTCATCATTCTCCTGCCCTTATCCCAATCTATTTGGGGTCGGCGCAACATGTCCTTTTTTTCCATACTTCTCTATTATTCGTCATCTCGGTAGTCACCCCCTTTCTAGCCATGTCATCTTTCACACAATCCATCCATCGTTTCTTTGGTCTTCCCCTACTCTTATAGCCATCGACATTCATACTCAAAACTTTCCTCACGACATTTTCCTCACTCCTCCGCATCACATGCCCATACCATGACAGCCGATTTCCGCACAACTTTTCAGTCACCGGTGCCACTTTTAGACTTCCTCTTATGTACTCATTAAAAAAAAAACAAATAAAAACTATTTTATATATTTTTATTTTTTTTTATTTATTTATTTATTTTTTTTTGAATAAAAGCTATTCAAAAAAAAAAAAAAAAAATTATAGGCAAATTCACAGAATAAAACACAGAACACACGTTCACATAAAGCTTGTCCTAATAAAAAGCCGAGTACACACTGAAGAAAAAAAACATCCTTAGCCCACAAAATCGTCACATAAGCAAAGCAGCCACTCTTATGAAGCGTTCTCGGTGGCTTCGTGGCAGGGTTCATTAGTGTTAAGGCACCTGAAAAGGCTCGACTCGTCTCTAGAGTATCTCTTGTACCCGCGGCCTAGCGTCGGTGTAAACAAACCTTTAAAGTTGGCTTCTTATGACGTCTGTTTTTTTTGTAGTGTAGATGTAGCCTTATAAATATGGTGTTGTAAATAGATGATTAACTGCTGCACATTGAAAATCATTTAAAAATAATCAATAATTATCTTTAATTGACCAGCTTAGTTATCATGCATGTCAACAAAATTGGAGAGTTCTCAATTTCTCGAATTTTTTTGACTGATTATTTATTTGTGACGTCTATAAAATTATATATGACTAGCTTTTGCCCGCGGCTTCGCTCGCGTGTAACTCGGAAATTATCCCCGGGGAACGTACTGCCGGAATAAAAATTATCCTATGCTCGTACCCAGGTCAAGGCCTATCTATCCGTTAAGGTGTGAAAAGGTAACAAATAGACAGACAGACAAATAATAAATTCAAATAATCTTTTTTATACATAAAACAGGTTTGTATGATTCCAAGGCCCGCTTGCACCAAAAACCATAAATACAGTTAGCGCTGAACATTTTTAAAACATCATTCCATCCCTGACAACTTCAAAATTAACAGAAATAGAACAATGTTTTCAATTCGTTTAGCGCTCAACGTATTTTGTGATTTGTGGTGCTAGTGGGCCTAAATGTTTAACATAAGAATAATACTTATTCATTTTAATATGATCACCATTAATTTTTGTGATTGACTACCACTGACCCCGTAGCCCGTAAGTGAATGACACAGTCATTCATCACGCGTACAACGTGTTAACAAAGTTTTTTTTGTGACAATTTATAAATTGTAATAACTTTGACCGAGTAGACCAATTTTAATATGACTATTACTGTATTTATAACCTTTAAATCTCTTAAAAATAAGTACACAAAAATATCAATATTACATGTGAATTTTAAAATCATTCCCTGTTTTACCCCCTTGAAAAAACGCTGAAACGCGTAATTCTTTATGCCTAACTTAACCCAAAAAAAAAACCCAAATGCTAGGTTTCCCTTACAAACTTTTATCCCCTGTATCACCCCCTCTAGGATTATTTTTAAAACAAAAATTAGCCTATGTCTTTTCCTAGGATGCCATCTATCTTTTTGGCAAATTTTATTGAAATCCGCTCAATGGTTTAGGCGTGAAAAGGTAACTTAAGACAGAGTTACTTTCGAATTGAATTTATCAAAATCCTATTTAAGCGGACGTCTTCATCATAGTAGCTCCAATCTTTAATTTCAGTTCAATCACTCGAAAATCTAAGAAGATTTATACAAACTTTCATCCCCTATTTTATCCCCTTGGGGGTAGAATTTATCAAAATCCTTTCTTAGGGGATGCTTACGTCATAGTAGCTATATGCATGCCAAGTCCCAGCCCGATCGGTTTAAAATTTACAAACTTTCATACAAAGTTTCATCCCCTTGGGGGTAGAATTTATCAAAATCCTTTCTGAGCGGATGCCTACGTTATAACATCTACCTGCATGCCAAATTTCAGCTCGATCGGTTTAAAATTGACAAAGCTTCATACAAACTTTCATCCCCTATTTTATCCCCTTGGGGGTAGAAATTAACAAAATCCATTCTTAGTGGATGCCTACGTCATAACATCTACCTGCATGCCAAATTTCAGCCCGATCGGTTTAAAATTGACAAAGCTTCATACAAACTTTCATCCCCTATTTTATCCCCTTGGGGGTAGAAATTAACAAAATCCATTCTTAGTGGATGCCTACGTCATAACATCTACCTGCATGCCAAATTTCATCCCGATCGGTTTAAAATTGACAAAGCTTCATACAAACTTTCATCCCCTATTTTATCCCCTTGGGGGTAGAACTTATTAAAATCCTTTCTTAGCGGATGCCTACGTCATAACATCTACCTGCATGGCAAATTTCAGCCCGATCCCTCCAGTGGTTTGGGATGTGCGTTGATAGATCACTATGTCAGTCAGTCACCTTTGAGTTTTATATATTTAGAAGACTAGAAGAAAGATAGAAGATAGAAGATAGATTTTATTTCTTTAAGTAGATTTTTATAAACACTTTTACACGTCAATCATATTTTAAAAACCAGATGAGGTCGGCGTTTCCTATCTGACTACTCTGAGGAGAAAGGCCGAAACAAACTCAGAGGTCACAGTCTCTTTTAAAGTCTAGACATAATCTTGGTCAGATCATGTGAAGGCCATGTAGATTGGTGTCTGAAATGGTCTTTTGAGGAAAGAACCACAGATTGAGTGGACCTGTCCAGTCAGCAAGTGTAAAGTGTAAGTTAGGGATGGTTTTGCTATCGTCTGATATCTTTATTGTGGAAGTTATTGTATACCAACAAAAACCGTTAAACGTCAATTAAACTGTGTTCCTCGGATAAATGTATTGTTAGGAATAATCTTGTGACGATTTCTAAACTGGTATAAAAGGAGCGCGCGCGCCATGACTTTTTCTCTTTCGTCGGGTGTCACTCGTGGCGGCGGCATCGCTCAAAGGGTAGTAAGACTTATATTTGCTCGTATTGTTTTATTCGATTGTCAAACTAGATAAATAGATGTTAATTCTACTAGATAATATCAGTGGTGATTTATGTTCGTTTTAGTGGTTACCTATAATTTAGTTCCTTGTGTAAATAACAGTTGTGTGTATTAAAATAAATCGATTACACTTGTGAATTCGCGTGCTGAGTTGTTTTTTTTTAATATCTCCCCTTCTGATTGCTAAAAATATCTATTGGAAAAAGACAGTTCTTGAAGTTTTACAGCACCTATTTTGATAAAGTAATAAGTAATAGTAGTAGTAGTAGTATCTAGTAGTGAGGTAATTTCATGAACGTTTCCCCCATAGCGATAGGGAAAATAGAGGAATTTTATAATTACGTTCTCCACTTTAGGAGGCGTGAAAAATAACATCTGTTGCATATTAAGGCTCCCGTAGACAGGCGTCACTTATCGCACGACGTAACGCATAAATTATTGCAGAATCGCGTCGCACTGTCTCGCCGTGCCTCCCTGCGGGCGCCTTTATATGTAGAATCATATTTATGTTCTGTATAGATTTATTTTGAGAAACATGTAATGAATGTAATTAGATGATTAAGTTTTATTTATTTATTCATTTGCTCTCATGCACATCACACATTTTACAATATTACTGTCGGTTTTTGTACATGAACCCTGTCAGGGCGCTGCAAAACACAATGTTGGTTTGCTGTTGAGTTTGTAGATATTATATTAATTAATTAACATAAAAATTAAATAAGATAACATAAAATTAGTAACATTAATTAAAATAATTTCGAAAAATATTTTGTTAGGTCTGGATGTCGTTAAGATGTCCATATAATAATAAAAACAAAATAAAATACAATAACACACAATAGCACAGATACAGTCTTTAAGTCAGCTGGTATTAATTTAATAAGTAGGTGGTCAAATTAACAATAATAATAGTTGATAGTTACAATCATGTCATGTCAATATTCGTTGTAAGTAATAAAATTGAATTATGGTATGTCATTTGCAATACAAAATAAAATAAAAACATAAGTACCTATTACCTCGAATAAACAATATTTATTAAATGTCTTTGTTCAGGCCGGATCATACAAAAATAAAAAATGGAAAAATATATAAAAGTTATGAGTTAAGTACCTACAAACTACATTAGAGTTTTTCTATTAAAAGTGATCGTAGTTTGCCACAGAATGAATTTGTGCTCTCTTCATCTTTCACATAATTTGATAATTTATTATAAATTGTTGCGATTCTATAGTTTGATAAAAATGATAAAAATGAAATTGCGAAAAATAATCAGCTGTTCCATACATTATGCTCGCATAACTCGTCAAAATGTAGGGAACAGTTGATTTTTTTTCACGATTTCAGGTTTTTTCCCATAGTAAAAGTTGTTCATAATTATGAGTACAATGACCTTTAAATATTGCCCATGAATTGAATTTCACCCTGTATTCTTGACATTTCATTAAGCCAAATTCCCACTCACTTCAAACAGACAACTTGGCAACAAAACTAGGTAGGTACTACATACATGTCATACATACAAATAAATTAATATTGTGTACAAAATAACGCACTATAGCAATAAATCCCCCACTGCACCACAGTAATGCTGTATGAGATTTATTTATGACCAGCCCACAGACACGAAATAGATGTGCACAAAAGATCAATTCCATACAAAGAGCCAAAATGCAGCACACATAGACACGTTTCACATACAGCTAGTGTAAGCGCACTTAGGAAAAGTAAAAGTAATCAAAGTATGATTACTTTGTCGTAGTAACGTCAGAACTATGACGTAGAGTGCAACAAAGATCTTTTGGCGTTTGAATATCAGTGACTGGGTTGAAATGTTTGTTGGTAAACATTTGTGTGAAATTATATTGAAAAAGCAAGAAGGTGGCGTTAAATTAATTAATTAGTGATGAAACGAACTTACCTGTAAGTGAAGTTCTATTATTTTATCGTTTCAAAATGGCGGAGCACTAAAATGTGAATGAAGTATTGACGGTGAACGACAGTGAGATTATGGCATCCACCATAAGGAAAATTTTAAAGTGCATAGATGCGAGTGATGCGACATTAATGTGGTACTCAATCTGCCAATCAAACTGCCTAGCCTTTCCCAACTATGTTGGTGTCGGCTTCCAGTCTACTTGGTACTACTTGTGATAATTCTGTTTTTTCCCCACGCACCTTGATCCGTAGTAGTAGTTGTACGTATTACATTATATCATAATCATCTGCTTAGCCTTTTCTCAACTATGTTGGGGTCGGCGTCCAGTCTAACCGGATGCAGCTGAATACCAGTATTTTACATGGAGCGACTGCCTATCTGACCTTCATAACTGCTTGGTAAGACTGGTTGTCAGACTTTCAGGCTTCTGACGACCCGTAACGACTGTCAAAAATTCACGAATGACAGCCGGGGACCAACAGCTCAACGTGCTTTCCGAGGCACGGAGGGCTTTTGGTAATTACAGATGACCACCCATCCACGGACCAACCGCGGCAAGCGTAGCTTAACCTGATCGATCGACCCGTGCGGCTGTTATTACTTAACCACAAATCAACAGTTTCGTAAGGTATGAGTGCGTGCACCTGTTTTCGTCCATTGTAAGGAAATGACCTTCTGCAGCTGTCTATTTTTTGCCAACTGACAAGGCATAGTAACCACGTATGGTCGAGTTTCCTTATCTGGGCATTCTTCAATAGAGCAGAAATGATTTAAGACGGGATGAAGAATTAGCTGAAAGTGGATATTTTCTTAAGGATTCGGGATTTTCAAGGCGATTTTTTTAGTAATGGTAAGGTTTGATAGTATACAGGGTCAAATTAAATTAGCTAGCGAAATTTGGTATCTCAACACAATAAAACAGATTCTATCAACTTACCCCAATAAAAAAAATCGTCAAAATCTTTTATTTTGTCGTGTTTAGTTAGCGATACCCATCACGTCTGCGAAGTTTCACTAGCTGGTTTAATTTGACCCTGTGTATAAGTATTCCTTATAATCCCATAACAAACCCGGACTTCAGGCAATATCATATACTAATTTATAAACCCAAAACCCGGGGATAGGGGGGCGGGGGGGTAGTTGCGAACCCCATAACCCCACAACTACTGATGATGATTTTTTTTTAATCGGATGATGGTTTTTTACGTTTATATATATATATATATTATATAAGCTTATGTACCTAATATGTAAAGGATTTTTCCTTATGCACTCATGGGGTGCAGTTGGCCTCTAAGGAGTTAAGAAAATTAAGGAATAGGTGTTAGCGCGGGGAGCAATAAAAGAGTGGACTGTATAAAATAATGCTTGGTATATATTGCCTTCTGATCATACAAATAACTTCCCGAACAAACAGTTTAGAACAAATTAGAGAGGAGTATCGCCCGTCGAGGTAGAGTCCATGGAAGCGAGTGGTCATCGGGCCGAGCCGTGTCGCGACAGCGAGCGCCGCGCCTCAGCTTGCCAGTGACGCGCTGGTCACGCTGCCTGCGCGTGCAGACCGCATGCAAAGTATTGTGTTGGGTTCGATTCCCAACAGTAGGAATAAGGGAAAGAAGATTATGTAGATAATTAAAAAAAACATCGGAAGGGCTATATAATATACTTCCATCAGACTGACACTGATATTCAGCTGTAACCCAAGACTTATTATATCTATTGAGATAATCATGTAAACCCCAAACTTGAACCCATTAGTCATGCCTATCAAAACAGTGTTTATTTTCAAAAAACATCTCAATATCTCATCAATCCATCAACACAATATCTAATAAATAATTAATGACTTCTAAAACTATTCTGAAGACTCATTTTTCATTCTTCAAAAAAAGAAAGAATATTTGAAGTACCCGCGAATCGTGCACTGCCATAAATCTTGTGAAGTCAGTGCACACAATGAGGCTACTGTCAGAGTGACGTCAATTTATTGCGTCAATATATCGACGTGGACGGCAGATAATGGGTGCTCCTACCCTAGGAATGAGCTCTTGAAGATTTTTAAAAGTGAAATGCGAAAGTACTTAGATAAGTGGTTTTTAGAGGGAAATTATGGTTTCATTTTATGATGAACTACGGTATGACAAAAGTTGACATTATTTTATTGTTAACATTTATACATAACAAGGAGGAGCTCGTGGCTAAGTAATAACAGCCACACGGGTCGATCCATCAGGTTAAGCTACGCTTGCCGGGGTTGGTCCGTGGATGGGTCTCGGTATGTAAAGATGGTCTCTTTACATACCGAGACTCCTCCGTGCCTCGGAAAGCACGTTAAGCCGTTGGTCCCGGCTGTCATTCGTGGATCTTTGACAGTCGTTACGGGTCGTCAGTAGCCCGAAAGTCTGACAATCAGTCTTACCAAGGGGTATCGTATTACCCAGTTAATGGGTTGCGGAGGTCAGATAGGCAGTCGCTCTATGTAAAATACTGGTATTCAGCTGCATCCGGTTAGACTAGAAGCCGACCCCAACATAGTTGGGAAAGGCTAGGCAGATTGATTTATACATAACAAGGGAGGGAGGGAGGAGCTCGTGGCTAAGTAATAACAGCCGCACGGGTCGATCCATCAGGTTAAGCTACGCTTGCCGGGGTTGTCCGTGGATGGGTGACCATCTTTACAAATCGAGACTCCTGCCGTTGGTCCCGGCTGTCATTCGTGGATCTTTGACAGTCGTTACGGGTCGTCAGAAGACCGAAAGTCTGACAACCAGTCTTACCAAGAGGTATCGTATTACCCAGTTAATGGGTTATAGAGGTCAGATAGGCAGTCGCTCCATGTAAAATACTGGTATTCAGCTGCATCCGGTTAGACTGGAAGCCGACCCCAACATAGTTGGGAAAAAGCTAGGCAGATTGACTTATACATAACAAAACATCACGGCTGTATTCCCCGAAGGATAAGGCAGAGGTGTACTAATAGTACACCCATTTTGCTAGTTACATTCAAGTCCCATGTAATAGGGGGCGAGCCTCTTGCCAACAGCTGGACACAAATCCAGACGGTTGTTAACACATTACCTGTACTTGTCATGTTTCTTGTGCTTATCCATTTGACGTAACAGCGATAAATAATAGGTAGTCTATAATAAAAACCGGCCAATTGCGTGTCGGACTACGCACAATGAAGGGTTCCGTAGTTGGGATGAATTTATCACAAAAACAAACTTAACACTGTAGTTGAAATACATGGTCTTCCAAACATTCCAACTGCAAATGTAAGTTGGTTGGTTACTCGCAAAACTTGAAAAGCCTACTTAGCTGTGATAGTTTTCCTTTTAACTTCGTTATATATACTACTACCTTGAATTTTTTCACACATTCAAAACTAACCGTTTAGCTGGCAGGGGGCACAGACGCGACTCCAAAAATTAGCACTTTAGAGCTTAATATTTTAGAAACGGATCCCTAAATCGAAAAATTGTTTTAACAAACCCACAATATTTTTGAATGACCCATCTAACAACACCCCACAGCATAGGGTAGACGAGAAGAAAAAAACATCCCCACTTTACGTAAGTATACAGAATATACCCCAAAAAAATTTTTTTTTCATGATTTTATTTTACCACTTTGTCGGCGTGATAAATATGTATATCCATACTAAATTATAGCTTTCTAGCACTAAGAGTATCTGAGCTAAGCTGCGGACGGACAGACGGACGGACATAGCGAAACTATAAGGGTTTCTTGTTGACTACGGAACCCTAATAAAAAACCTTACGAAAATAAAACAGTAATGATATGACGTCATTTATTTTACAAAACAAATAAACCAACAGCATTTACGTTCAACACAAGAACTAAAAATATCCCATTGTTTGGACACCACAGCTGACATACCTCCATAGGTGAGGTGTTCCATCGAATGCTGTCAATTTATACCGACGCCATATTGACACAGCGGTCACAGATAATAGCAGTGACGCCCGCGCGGATTCCGCGCGTTTCTATGTGGACGTTCACATTCTTTGGTAGGTAGGAATTGTGTGGGAGTAATGAGGCGTTTTGAGTTTTGTTATAAAATACTAGCGACACACCCCTGCTTCTCACGGTTTTTACGATTTGATGAAATACGAGATTTCTTTATTACATGTTAGTATAATAATTAATGTATCATTTTCAGATTTTATTATATAGTATAGTAGTAATAGTACAAACGGCATCAAATCCGTTGCGCAGTTTAGAAAAACAACGCGGTAACGCAGGAAGACACGAAAGGGCGATTTTAATTTATAATAATTATAGATTATTGTTTTTTACTGGCTAGACGTTGTCCTGTCAAAATTTCAATTTCTGATTTTAAAACCTCAAGCGGCGAAAGTATAATAACCTTATCGGTGATTTTATTTTCGGGCCGTTTGGGGTTGAAACCCTTGGGCCGTGGGGTCCGAGTGCTCATGGTTTATTCAACTAAATCTCCAAGCGGCTGGTTGACACTTCCCATGACCCAAGGGCTGGATTTTACCTTGGCCAGATGCTTAGCATTCCGATGCCGCCAGTCTCTTGGGTACTTTACCAGTCGACAACGATGCGGAGGAATTTTTCGATGCCATATTTTAGTGTTTTAATAGTTTTAGTTATGTTAGGATATAGTTTTGTTATTTTTAGGTTATGTTTATATTTCATTTAAATAAACAAGATTTCTGACTTTATTTCCTGTTTTTTTTTCTTATAAACCACCCCAGTAAAGAGGAGAATAAAACAAAAAAAAAATCAAATTGGACACTAATTGATTTTTATATACAGGCTATAATTTTAATCGTCTTTATCCTCTAAAGGAGTCATTGTACTCATCATTATGAACAACTTTTACCAACCTGAAATGGCGAAAAAAAAAAAAATCAGCTGTTCAGTAGGTACATTTATCTACATGAAACTCGTCAAAATGTAGGGAACAGCTGATTTTTTTTTCGCGATTTCAGGTTTAGTCCTGTAGTAAAAAGAGGATAAAGACAAGAGATTCTCGAAGCATTCTCGCTGTACCTGTCACCTAAATTAATAAAAAAATATTTTGTTGTAAAATAAAGCAATATGTAAGTCATGTCATACATAACTTAGACGAAAATACAGAAATTGATATTATCTCTCTCTTATTACTTATAATTGTCAGATTTTATGCTTGCAACCTAAATCTTATAGGTAGACTTTAGGTTGGTAGGTAGACTTGGTTGGCTTTGTAGAGTTCCGTACTACCTCGAACAATCCTTAATCCCATTCTAACGCCGCGTTTACGTACCCATATACAAGTTGTGATATAGTAAGGGGCTCGTGGCTAAGTAATAACAGCCGCACGGGTCGATCGATCACGTTAAGCTGCGCTTGCCGCGGTTAGTCCGTGGATGGGTGACCATCTTTACATACTAAGACCGCTCTGTGCATCGGAAAGCACGTTAAGCCGTTGGTCCCGGCTGTCATTTGTATATTTTTGACAAATGTTACGGGTAGTCGGAAGCCCGAAAGTCTGACAACCATTCTTACAAAGCGATATCGTGTTACCCAGTAACTGGGTTGTGGAGGTCTCATAGGCAGTCACTCCGTCCGGTTAGACTGGAAGCCACCCCAACATAATTGGGAAAAGGCTAGGCAGATGATGATACAAGTTGTGATATAGTGTGCGCGCAAGTGCTAGTCACCGCCTGAGTACACCTTTTTGACATTTTTGTCTATACTACTTCTTTTAGGTTTAAACGTTAAACAAAAACAGAGAACACAACATTTAGAATACATGTTTTAAGGGTACCTTTGTGTAAACGCTGGGTAATATCCCTAGCAAACTTTACACGATCCAACATACCTCTACTACTCAAGCATAATATTCATACAAGTAGGTATAGCAGACTATAGAATCTTTGCTCTAAGGAGATGCAGGTAATACAAGTAGGTAGGTAATATACCGTCGGGTAAGCAATCTTCGTG
The DNA here is from genome assembly GCA_946251885.1 of Cosmia pyralina. Classification (NCBI taxonomy): domain Eukaryota; kingdom Metazoa; phylum Arthropoda; class Insecta; order Lepidoptera; family Noctuidae; genus Cosmia; species Cosmia pyralina. The sequence goes on along the minus strand of OX276361.1, from coordinate 19,973,732 downwards.
TCTAATAACTTGCGTAAGTATCTTCTAGCTCAATAGCTGGCGTATTTTAATCTCATCCTTTACGTCATTATCCAGTCTTGTATTAAGCTTTGGCCACACCTGAGCTCTGAGCGACGAAAGCGACTGCAAAGCAGGAGCGTCAGTCGCGCGGCGGACGCTGCCCGTGTTATCTTATAGCGCACATGCACAACAATGTATCAAAGAATGTCAATAATAATTATTAAACTGTCAAGATGTCACACATAGGGTCATTCAAAAAATCACCTAACGAATAATAACATTTCCGTATCAAAAAAACCTTAAGTTTATTTTTAAATTGCTGTAGGGTGTAATTTTTTATGCTGTCCGGTAATTTATTAAATATTATTGGACCCATGCAGAAAACAACCAACAACAACAAACAACAACAACAAAAGTAGTGCTGTTTTATAGCCACCGATAATTAAGAGATTTTTATATTGGCTTCGCACGGGACCTTTCTTGGTGTCCGAGACCTTAGCAAACAATTTTCCATTTCTTTTTACAAAAAGTGCCATTTCCAGAATATATAATGACGGAAAAGTAAGAATTTTCAAAGACTTGAACAGAGATTCACAACTATCTCTAGGTTTAAGACTACACATAGCTCTAACACAACGCTTTTGGACTTTAAATATGTTATCTCTTAAACTGCAGTTACCCCAAAAAATTATTCCAAACCTCAAAACCGATGCGACCAAACCATGGTATGCTACTAAAGACGTCTCTATATAAACTTTTTTTGCCAAGTTGGGTGTTAAACTAAGCTATAGACGTGCGTCACTAAAAGTGAGGTTCGCGGTTCGCGCTGTAGTCGCGCAGTAGTGCACGTAAAAGTTTTGCGTTGTAGATACTCCGGGTTCGCCTCCCGCGTCCCGCTACTTGACGCTCAGGTCTGGCCGTAGCATTATTTTGAATATAGAAACTGGTTCGGATCCAAACTCTGGGGTCACGTAACTGTGAATCTCTAGAACTGTACTCTATGCTGCATTAGTGGGGAGAGATGGGAAAGTAATGAGAACTATATTTAGTATGAGTTAGTCGACGTTCTCACGGACGTAAAATATCGCGGCGATTTTATTTCGCGCACTGGATTTTCAACACTCTGCTTAGCGTCGAGAGTAGGAAGAGCTCGTGGCTAAGTAGTAACAGCCGCACGGCTCGATCCATCAAGTTAAGCTACGCTTGGCGGGGTCGGTCCGTGGATGGGTGACCATATTTACATACCGAAACTCCTCCGTGCCTCGGAAAGCACGTTAAGCCGTTGGTCCCGGCTGTCATTCGTGGATCTTTGACAGTCATTACGGGTCGTCAGAAGCCCGAAAGTCTGACAACCAGTCTTACCAACGGGTATCGTATTACCCAGTTAATGGGTTGTGGAGATCAGATAGGCAGTCGCTCCATGTAAATTCAGCTGCATTCGGTTAGACTGGAAGCCGACCCCAACTTAGTTGGGAAAAGGCTAGGCAGGTTGATTGCTTAGCGCTGAGAGTTGAAAATCCGACAGTGTGATTTTTCGACGCGCTAGAATGCACTCTGTTGTTTTTAAGTTGGATTCTCAACGCTCGGCTCAACAACGAGAGTTGAAAATCCAGTGCGCGATAAAATCTCGCCGCGATATTTTTACGTCCGTGGGAACGTCGGCTTAATACTTACTTTTTTGAAGGAATGTGTAGACATTTCATTAACTTTTGTAATAACAACCGCACGGGTCGATCGATCAGGTTAAGCTGCTGCTGTTGGTAGGTTGGCGCGGTTGGTCCGTGGATGGGTGACCATCTTGACATAAATATGACGTAGAAGTAAATGTGGAATCTGGAAGTTAGATAGGCAGTCGCTCCATGTAAAATTCAGCTGCAATCGGTTAGACTGGAAGCAGACCCTAACGTAGTTGGGAAAAGGCTAGGCAGATTGATATATTGCTAAGGATTGACACTATTGACAGCTCACTTCAAACTCACTTCAAGTAAGTTTTCACGGTGAGTTTTTACAGAATAGATCGGCTGATGACTACAAGACCATAAACTACTTAATTCTTAAATAAAGAAAAATAAATCCGGAATATTTGTAAAACGGGATGTTTATAAATAATAAAGCAATCAGGCTCTGTTTCAGTTTCAGCGTTTGATAAATAGATCAGCTAGAGATAATGCCCCGCCTTCAGCTATGGACGTATCGGATTCCATTGGAGAATCTCTTATTATTTAAAGCCGCTGTTGTTTTTTTTAGGGTTCCGTACCTCAAAAGGAAAAGACGGAACCCTTATAGGATCTCTTTTGTCTGTCTGTCAAGACCCTTTTCTCAGGAACTCATGGAGGTATAGAGTTGAAATTAATATCAAATACGTACGTTTAAGGTCCCAGAGTTTAAAAAAAAATAAGCTTCTAAATTAATATTGTAGTTTCTGTTGTCTTTAAGATATATAGATCATCTAGATAAGTAGAATATTTTTTGTAACTGCTTTTTTTTTACTCCTATATGTTATGCTTGCCGTGGCAGCCTTTAATTAAGGCTACACTATGATATGTGATAATAACATGGCTATTTTAACATGTATTTTTTTTAGTGTATGCTTTGTTGGTTGTCCAATAAATAAATAAATAAACGCAATATAAAATACTATTTTTGTGACATATTTTGATACTCGCAAGAAAATCAAAACCTAGGGTACTTCCCCTTGACCTAGAATCATGAAATTTGACAAAAAGCAAGGTCTCACAGCAAAGGGCAGGCACAACAAAGCGAAAAGTCCGTAAATTTTTAATTTGTAGCTTTATCACATAACAAATAGTTTTATTACAAACTTAAATTGCAGTTAAGTTTGTTTTTGGGATAAATTCTTTTCAACTACGGAACCCTTCATTGTGCGTGTTCCGACACGCTTTTGGCCGGTTTTTTAAACGTCATTGTTTGTTTTTATAAAGTTTGCTCTTGCAAAGTACCTAGGTACCTTCTATAATAAAATAATTGCAGTTAGGCAGATCATTTTACTAAATTGGTAATGAAAAAGGTATCTGAAAAGGTACAAAAATAGAAAGTTGAGGCTATAAAGAAGAAAATTAATGGGATTACCTGTTTGAGCATCATTATGCATGAAAGCTTACATAACTTTAGACTATATTCCTTTGGCCCATTACCCATAAGTATTTCGACAGACGTCTTAAATATTTCAGCTAAGTAGGCTTTAAAAAGAAATGTCTCAATATTCTATGTTTCATGTTCCTGAACTTTTTGTAATCTTACCTCCGTGTTTAAAGTTTCGTGGGCCGTTACTACTCAAATAAAAAAAGGAAATATTTGAGTGATCAAAACTTTTTGGGCTTCTAATGATGCATACTTTTTTCAATCAATTTATTTTTAAAAATCCGGCCAAGTGCGGGTTCCGTAGTTGGGATGAATTTTTCCCAAAAACCAACTTAACATTGTATTTGGAAAACATGTTCTTCCATACATTGATATACGTCACGGTCAATTGTGAAACAGCAAAATAAATGTAACTTTCTAATAGAAAAAAAAATGTGATATAATTACAAATTAACTATTTTCGTACTTTTTCCTTTACTTGTGCTGACCTTGCTTCTTGCCAAATTTCATGATTCTAGGTCAACGAGGAAGTACCCTATAGGTTTTGATTTTATTTGCGATTATCAAAATATGTCGCATAAATGTCGGTATTTTTTTATTGCGTTGACATAGAAGCTTAATTTTTTTAGAGTTCCAAGGGGCCACAGGGGTCTTGACATACATACAAACTGACAGACGGACAATGAAGTGATCCTATAAGATTTCCATTTTTTCCTTTTGAGGTACGGAACCCTAAAAAAGGAAATATTTAAGTGATCCTCTAAAGACTTTTTGGACTTTTAATGATGCACACTGTTTTCAATAAAATATAAAAAAGTGTGCATCATTAGAAGCACAAAATGAGCCTCGTTGGTCGCAGTTACTAAGCTAGGGTACCCCGACTAAATGTGTTGGGTAAGGTAAGAACTACGAGCATAACCAAACCCACGAGCTGAGGTAGCGAAGCGAGCGGTGCCGCGGTAGCGGCCAGCGAGTGCTAGATCCAAGTTGGTCGCAGTTACTTGTCTATTTAGTATTTTTAGGACCCCAAAATAGGAATTATATGAGGTGTACAAAACAGAGACGCATTCATTATAATAGGTCTTTACCTATGAAATTGCCGTTTTGTATGAAAAAATTTAAACGAATTTTTTTCATGCATTTTTTATTTGTATTAATCGTAGTAATCACCCATGCAATCAATGCATCTTTGCCAACGCAGTGGCAGTTTATTGATGCCCTTCTTAAAGAAATCAGCTGGACGGGAGGCAACAAATTCTTCAAAGGCATTTTGTACTGCCTCTCGGGTATTGAATTTTTTTCCCGCCAAGAAGTTATCCGAATTCTGGAAAAAGTTGTAGTCTGTAGGCGCAAGGTCTGGTGAGTAGGGCGGATGACGGAGAGCTTCCAACCCCAGTTCTTGCAACTTGGAGACCGTCTGCTGTGCAGTATGAGGTCGTGGGTTGTCGTGCAGGAGAAGCGGAGACGAGCGATTGACCAATGCTGGTTGGAGATGTGCCAGCTTCTCCATCATTGTGTTCAGTTCTTCACAGTACACATCTGAAGTAATGCTCACCCCGTTTGGTAAGAAGCTGTGATGAATCACACCGGCGCTGGACCACCAAACAGTGACCATCACTTTTCTAGGGGTAAGTTTTCGTTTAGGGCATTGTTTAGGTGCTGAACCAGGATCCAACCAACTTGCTGAGCGCTTACGGTTATCAAACAGAATCCATTTTTCATCGCAGGTAACAATGCGGTTCAAAATTCCTTCATTTGTGTGTCTGTTGAGCAGTGCAAGGCACGTCTCGACGCGTACTTCGCGCTGGCGATCATTGAGTTCGTGGGGCACCCATTTGTCAAGCTTTTTTACCTTGCCAATTGGACGCAAATGGACCAATATTGTTTTGACGCTAACGTCGAAAGCTGCTGCTAATTCAGCCGTAGATTGTGTATCATCAGCTTCCACAATCGCCTTTAATTCGTCATTGTCGACCAAAGTCTTCGGACGACCGCGAGGTTCATTTTTCAGGTCGAAATTTCCAGAACGGAAGCGAGCAAACCAATAACAAGTGGTGCGTTGGTTTGTAGTGTTAGCTCCGTAAACGTCGTTGATGTTGCGTGCCGCTTGTGCCGCGTTGCTGCCACGACGGTACTCATATTCCATAATTACTCGAATTTTTAACGTATCCATGATGACGAAAAAGATTGAAATGCGATGAAAATGTAACACTAATCAATAAACAAATGACTACTTTTGGAAAAAAAATCCATGTTTTTAAAATAAAATTAATTTGAAATTAGAATTCTTAGCCAAACAAAAATTATTTTGATTTGAAATGGCCAGTACTGCAGAACGGCAATTTCATAGGTAAAGACCTAATATTAGAATGTTCAACAATATTTTTAGGATATCAAAATGGGACATATTTGAGTTTCGATGAAATATGTATGTATACCAATAAAAAATCTTTTAAGGGTTCTTGTAAAAGGCGAGTTCAGTAGTGTCATAGCAAGGTTCTAGGAATCTGTCCTGACACAACCTAGATTGCCATCGACAAGTTATAGAGCAGAAGAAGTTAGGGCGAAGCGCCAGGTAGCCCGTGAAATTAAAATTTTCTTACGTTTTTTTGCAATTTGCAAGTCAGTATTAGAATCAACATACAATAATATTACACGGTTCACGACCGTAACAAAATATGTATTTACTTTACAGAATTATAATCATTAAAAATGTAAGAAAATTTGAAATTCGCGCGTGCTTGTCGGAAAAGATGTTTGAACGTGGACGAAGCAAAAAGAGTAGGTCTGCAAAAATCGTAGCATAGTCCGGCCGCTGTCGAGAGAATCATTCTTGACACCTGTCAGTTTCATACTAACGAATAAATGTGTTTTGCGAATTTGATCCTTATTACTACTACAAATTGTCCAACTGACAGGTGTCAGGAACGCATTCTTTCAACGGCCGGACTGTAGGTGGCATATCGTAGTATTCTATTCATAAAGTGTCTGTGTAACTACTGCCTAAAAGGGCGTGCGTATATACCAGAGTAAAAAAAAGTTCAATACCAGAATTTATTCATCATAAAATGTTCAAAACCAATTCAATGCACATATATTTTCGTTCCGGAAGCAACCAATTGTGTGGCAGATCGATTTTAAAGCCGTATGTGTCTAACATTCAACGTCGACATTACTTTGCTCTTTTTGAAATCACCGACGTTAGAACGAGATAGAAGGATGGCAAATCGATATGGACGATCAGATTTAAGACAGGAGGATTTATGTTAAATCTGTTGACATTTTGTTCCATGACTGAGGTTTTCGAAGAAAGTTTTACTAAACTGTTTTTCTGACATTTATCTGTGTTTAGGGTTCCGTTCCCAAAGGCTGACTGGACCTTATTAGTAAAGCTCCGCTGTTCGTCCGTCCGTCTGGCACAGGGCTGTATCTTTTGAACTGTAATAGAACACTTGAAATTTTTACAGAGTTTGTACTACTATGACCGCTATAACAAAAAAATAATAAAAATACAGTATATCCATACAAAAAACGAAGATTTTTCGGCGTTTTTTTCTCGATCTTAATAAAGGCTCAAATTGTTCGGTAGTACGGAACCCTTATCTACCGGTTTATACCCAATTTCTTCTGGTTTGAATAAATCGAATGTGATTCGAATTAGTGTCAATTTGACACTTATTTGGAACGACAAATTAATGGGCTCTCGGTACAAGGAGGGATTCGTTTTGTTTTGATCCTATTCTATACGCGGATCTTTCAGATTGAACAATCAAGGAGGTTCCAATTTAGCTTCACTTATCCAGATTTTTTTTTTTTTTTTCTTCCAGAAAATTGTCCGTTGGATGCGGACAGCGCAGGGTCAGTTGTTGTGGCAAAGGCTTATGACTAGCAATGGTCGACTTTGAGCTGACATGATGACGTTCATTTACAGAAATGTGACATTATTTTATAAGCAACCTAACATTTTATTGTTGTAAGGAAGTCCAGTTCATTTATTTTAAACCAGTAAGCACAAAGGATCTTCCGGTTACAATGTCGACAAATCGAATAACCAACAACTCGATTATTAATTGTTTACAGTCTGCATTGTGCGATTCACGGTTGACTCGTCTCGATCTTGCTCCGAAGCTAATGAGGCGCGAAGCTAAGCCCTGTGATGCGGTAATCGAGTACTCTCAACGATTCCATATCGATTGTTGTATAAGCGAATTTCGAACATTAAGCCTTTATTTTTGAGTAGTTAAAGGTCATTGTTGTGAAGCAGAGATATTGTTTTTCAAGGTTTGTTGAATGAAATGCTTGAATGGGCGTGGGGTTGATTTGCATTTAGATTTTTTAAATTCTATTCTGTGAATATATTACAGATTTTTGTGGCTTTAATTATATTTTAACGTGACCAAATGGCTGGCCTATTTTTAGGCCATGAATGAGCATTGCCATCTAACGTGGTAATGCTGGGCCTTTTGGGCACTTTTGCCATTGACAGCGTTGCAGACAATTTTTTTTATGCCGAATTAACTCTTCTTTTATACAGGGTTAGTTTTCAATGACCAGCCAAATTTTTACAGGGCGTTCTACCCGTGAATATGAACAACTTTTACTATGGGACCAACTTTAAAATCACGAAAAATAAAACAGCTGTTTCATACAAAAGTTCAATACCTACTCGACCAAAATGTATGAAATAGCAGATTTTTTTTCGTGATTTCAAAGTTGGTCCCATAGTGAAAGTTGTTCATAATCATTGGTAGAACACCCTGAGAAAATTTGGCTGGTCATTGAAAACTAACCCTGTATACGTACTTGTACATAACATACATATACATTTCAGTGTTAGCGTGTATTGTATTTAAGATTTCTCAAAATAACTTGACTATTGATAGAGTAGAAAAGAAAAAAAAGTAATATTTAAAATTTCCTATGTTGAGATTTGATTTTAAATCGTGAAAGGTCACCATTTGTAATAGACAATTCATGTTGCACGAAACAAATCTTGTTTCGGCTCTTCGGCGCTAGATTCTAAAGTGCCAACAAGTGTCTGAAATGGAATAAACATGTTGCCCGTCCATCCGCGACTTGCCTTTAGACTTTAGGTGTCTAAAATATATAGGGATAAACCATTCTAAAAATGAACGCCCCTCCATAAGGCCTCTGCCTCAAATTTCGCGGGCAGCGGGGAGGCGGCGGCGGCGGCGTGTCTTGCATTGTCCATTTGTTTTTACGCATAAAATCCTGCCGCTCCCGCGCCGCTCCGCTCCGCCGCGCAGCCGCTGCCGCCCCGCTGCCCGTAAAATTCGAGGCAGAGGCCTTAAATCGTAATTATTTCAATGTGTGAGTGTGTGAGAGGACCTATTGCAATACTTTACTTGTGTGCGTGCGGCAACTTTACTGTAAACATGGACTCGTCGCCACACTTAGAGGTCGTGCGATCTGTCCAGGTACTAGCATTATACGGCGGGGAGCGTGCACTTTGTATGGAACGACACGTTCGCTCTATCGCGCGTTCATGTCATTTATACACTAGTTGGCTGACAATTCAGCCGTTCGGCATTTGGGCAAGTCGGTTATGTGCCGTTTGCAAAAAAAGTATCAGTGCTAGACGACGTTCGCACGGACGTAAAAATATCGCGCACTGGATTTTCAAGTCTCGGAGTCGAGCCGAGCTTCGAGAATCCAAACTAACAACAACAGAGTGCATCCTAGCGCGTCGAAAAAACACACTGTTGGATTTTCAACTCTCGGTGCTAAGCAGAGCGTTGAAAATCCAGTGCGCGAAAAAAATCGCCGCGATATATTTACGTCCGTGCGAACGTCGGCTTATTGTATATATTTTCATGTCTGTAAGGTATTTATTTAGTTTAGTTGTTGACCGTACTTTTGCGGTGAAATTTACGCGTGGTCCCACTTTCATGTCTCGCCGGTGACTGAGCAACCAATGACAAAGACCAATTATGTGTATTGCGTCTATAAACCTTCTTGCATGTGAGCGTAACCGCTGTGTAGGGGCGTTCATTTCTATAATGGTTTATCCAGTGAACCTTCTCAATAGTCAGATCAAGGCCCTATTTAAGAAAACTGACAGTGTCAAAAAATAATTGTCACATTTTCATAAAATCATATAGCCTTTTTCCTAAGTATGCTGGGGTCGGCTTCCAGTCTAACTGAATACCAGTATTGTACATGGAGCGACTCCCTATCTGACCTCCACAACCCAGTTACTGGGTTCTGACGACCCATAACGACTGTCAAAGATCCACAAATGACAGCCGGGAGCAATGGCTTAACGTGCTTCCCGAGGCACGGAGGGGTCTTGATATGCAAAGATGGTCACCTATCCACGGGCCAACCGCGGTAAGCGTACTTAACCTGATCAATCGACCCATGCGGCTGTGATGACTCAGCCACAAGCCCATTTTCATGACAGATGCTGTTAAATAAAGCAGATAACTATGAAAAAGTTACAATACTTATTATCATATTCTCGTCTGTCTCCTCTCCCACCACTACTCTCAATCTCTCCTGAGAGCAGTGGTGGCCCAGTGGTAACGACCTCGACTTACGAGTTGTAGGTCGTAGGTTCGAACCCTGACAAACGCTTTACTTGCCAGGACTTTGCTTGCCAGTAGGCAGATCAGTAAAACATCTGCTGCGTTATATAATAAAATTAATAAATACAAAAAAAAAAAAAAACACAATGACAATAATAAAAATTGTGAAGACCAAGTGAGGGTAGATGCCAATACCCGCACTTTACGAAGACGTCGCTGAGCTGTCATCAGTCCTCCCGTGACCACGATCGCTGCAAGGCGGTTGAAACGTCGGGAGACAAGTAGGTACCTACCTGTTTTCCTCGTAAAAAGGAATATCGCGAGAAGACCCGTTCTCAGTTTTGTTTAATAATACATCTACATTTATCCCAAAAACTACTATGATAGTAAAACATATAATGGAATGGATACAAACCCTTACCAATAATGATACCGAAACATTTCTGGCACCTTGACACATACACACCCTCACACTCATGTACTCTCAATCACACCTACAGACTACACTTTCACTCACATATACTCACACACATACCTACCCGTACACACATTTGATTTATTTTAAATTAATGTTAATTTATGTAGTTTTAGCATAAAAATTAAACGTTTTCGTTTCTGTATTAACACGTCTTGTTATGGAAGAGCGGACTCTCCTATACTCCATTTACAATAAGATTAGACATTTAAACAAACCTTTTTTACAGTCCATGCAGCCGATTTTGACTTCTATTGCCTTGGTGGCATGACAAATGGCAGCTGCAGTTAACAGTTTGTATTGTAACCACTTTTTTGCTTTTAATGCCATCCTTAAGCCTACGGAATAGAAGTCAAAATCGGTTCAACGGACTGTAAAAAGATTTGTTTCAATGTCTAATGTTATTGTAAATGGAGTATAATACAGGCACTAACTGCCTAAAAGGAGGATCCAATCAAAAATGTTGTTTATACCTAAATTTGTTTTAACAAAAACTATATATTTTTTTTAATACTTTATTTAAATTATTTCATTAACACTGCTCTCAAAACGGTGAAGGCAAACATCGTGAGGAAACCGGCATGTCCTAGAACCAAAAATTCGAAGACGTGACAATTACCAACCCGCACTGGTCCCGCGTGGTGGATTACAGCCCATTCCCTCTCACAGAGAGGAGACCTGTGTCACAGCAGTGGGAACATTATAGGCTGATTATGCATGTTTCCTGTCACCGTCTGTTTTACATAATAGGCCCCTGCTATTATCACTATGATAAGATCTATGTTTTGTCGGCTTAGAAAAAAAATAAAACTCGTGGGAAATAATCGTTTGGAAAGAAAATATTACGTTCTGAACTCAGACCTTCACGATCGGTAGCCGAGTAACCGCTAGATCAATTAACTGGCTCAGCTAGTAAAACAGCCAGCGGTTAAAGTAATAATGTGCGTTTAACTAGCACTTAGTCCCTCGTTTGTATAACGGACGCTTTGATGTTGCTACTTGTGATAATGATACAAAATGGTTTTATGTTCTTGTATGAAAGCTGATCAATCTGCCTAGCCTTTTCCCAACTATGTTAGGGGCATGTGTTCCTCTGTGGCCGGACCACAGTTTAGTACTCAGATGGTATAGTTCGAAATAATACCTACCTAAAGTCTACTTTCATCATATATTTAATACCTAAAGAGATATCTTTTTAATTAACAATTTATCTGGCCGCGCCACCTCAAATTAAATAGAGTATAATGAACTATTAATAAATCAATATCCCGAAAAAAACTACTTAAAGAGTACCTTGCATACGACAAATATGGTCCGATAAACCCCTTTAGTTAAGTAGTTATTGGTCGTAGGGTGTGTGCCGGCTGGAAGGTATACTCTGCAGCAAGTCAATTTTGCAATATTAACTATCCATAAATCAGTTTATATACCCAGTAACTGGGTAATACGATACCCCTTGATAAGACTGGTTGTCAGACCTTCGGGCTTCTGACGAACCGTAACGACTGTCAAAGGTCCACGAATCCAATGCAATGACAGCCGGTACCAACGGCTTAACGTGCTTTCCGAGGCACGGAGGAGTCTCGGTATGTAAAGATGATCACCCATCCACGGACAATCCCGGCAAGCGTAGCTTAACCTGATGGATCGACTCGTGGCTGTTATTACTTAACCACGAGCTCCTCCTTGTATGAAAGCTGATGTAGAAGTTTAAATGTGATAGTGATATCCAAAACAAAGAATACAAAAACCGCGTGAAACCGTAGGCAAAAGTTATTTATTTTTGCCCGCGGATTCACTCGTATCTTAGAGGAACTACTTCATACATGCATACATAAATTCACGCCTTTTTCTCACGGGGCCCGGGGGTAGGCAGAAACTACAGAACGCCACTTGCTACGATCCTTATAATACGAGTATGCTCCTTTTGCCTCGTTTACGTTCATACATCTGGTCATACACGCACGCCGGTTGCGAGTACTACGTACCTGACCTTTCTGAAAAACAAAAATAAAAATCCGGTTGGAAACGAAAGTATGAAAAAATAACTTTGTCTATAAAATAGGGATACAATATTTGTATTTGCAGCTGCTCTGTTTGTTAAAAACTAAAATCCAATTTTGAAATATGTCGGAAGTCTGCTACACAGTTCAACTAAGTGGATTATTTAAAAAAAACTACGCTATTTGACATGGGTGCCCTAGGGCAGTGGTCGGCAAACTCATTAGTACTACAACGACTAAGATTTCTTATGAGAGCCAATCCTTCCTGTGGGTCAAAACTGTCTTAATACCTTTTCTTAGCCGACATTCGCCCGGACGTAAAATATCGCGGCGGGATTTTATCGCGCACTGGACTTTCAACTCTCGTTGTTGAGCCGAGCGTTGAGAATCCAACTTAACAACAACAGAGTGCATTCTAGCGCGTCGAAGAAACACTGTTGGATTTTCAACTCTCGGCACAAAGCAGAGCGTTGAAAATCCGCGAAAATTAAATAAAATCGCCGCGATATTTTTACGTCCGCGCGTACGTCGACTTAATCTTTCACTCCACAACGCTTCCTAAAATAAATTTGCTAAGAAGTAGGATGCCTTCATAGCTTCATCATCATTATCAAATCGGCTGATAATATGATGAAGGCATCTTATTTAATAACCAGTTCACCTTGAGAATGGTACAGTTACTGATTAATTTTCGACATCCTTAACAGGACATACAGACACACATATTACAGATTATTACAGATACAGACAGACAAATAGATTACAGATTATTTTCCGTTGTATTTTCATCAAAGGGTTTAATAATCTTTGAAGTATAGTTTGAATCTATCTATATAAATGAATTCAATTGCCGAATGTATGTACGCGCAACACTTCAGAACAGTTCAGAATTCTTTTTTGTTGTGTTTGTAGGTAATTGTCAGGCCAAGGTTTGCATGAAAGAAAATGTTTGAAAAGTTGCCGGGAAAATTTGAAAATTCTGGAAAACTGAAAGTGCATTTTCTATGGGAATTTTGTATGAATTATTGAAATTTTGACAAGACAACGTTTGTTGGGTCAGCTAGTTTTAAAACTTGATATCTTGCTTACTGATAAATTATTTATTAAGTAACATAAATAATGACTGAAACCCCGACCCCCGCGCGTAGCTACGCTCGAAAATTTGTACAGAGTGGTACTTTAGAGGCCAAAGAGCCGCATGCGCGACAGTGGTCGGAATTCCGACTTTTCAAAGTAAAAACCACAATAAACGAAGGATAACCCATTTTACGAGTATACCTTACCTACCGTATTTATTATTATTTTGAGTTAATTTGCGATATACGTAGATCACCATCATCCTCCTGCTCTTATCCCAATTTACTTGGGGGCGACGCAACATGTCTTTTTCTTCCATACTTCTCTTAACTAACACTAGGCTATGAGCATTGTTACTAACTTTATGGACAAAGTCTGAAATAAATTAAATTTCCTTTATTTCATTTCACTTTATAAATATTAGAATAAAAAGAATATAAAAATATTAAAAAATATAAAACATGTAGCCCACCGATATCGGGAACAGGGTCCAAATTATTATTACAACTCGCTTTTTTTTTTCGCAATTTCAGTTGTGGTCCCATAATAAAAGTTGTTCATAATGATGAGTACAATGACCCCTTAAAAAGATGCCTATGAATTCAATTTCATCCTTTAACGTCCAAAATTAAATTAACTCTAGCTGTCTGCCGCATGTTAGATGAGCTGTGGGCTAATAGAATCTTTTATTTTCCATAAATGGCATCTCGCAGATCAACCTAGGAGGTTGACGTCTGCTTAACCGATCTTGCCTGTGGGTGTGCCTCAATAAGTTAAGGCCTCCAGCCAGGGCATAAAAATTTAAAAAACTAAGCGGCTAGGGCCCACCCTGTGGGGTATGGTCTTAGGGCGTCGCTGGGGGAGGACAGCAGGGGACAGGCTGGATCGGATTATTTTGGGAGCTAACAGAACCACCGATTGGGTCCTATTAAATACTAGACGACATCGCAGCAGACCAAGACTGACTGAAAGGACTAGCCCGCAATGGCAATGAACACGCGTGTGGCAAAGAAAAGGGGAAGCCTCTGCCCAGTAGTGGAACAATAAGGCTGTCAATGATGATGATTATGATTCCTGAGAGGATGATTCTTACATAATCTTCATCATCTGTTATTATTGATTACGGAAACCGTTAACTTACACAATACTATCTTTTGAAGTAAAACAAAACCTTCAGGGATTCCTTTGAATTACTTTGAAGACTCACGTAATCAGTGCCGGCGGATAAATGGACGTTAGATACGAGAAGTAACAGTTGGTTGTCATGACAACGGTCTATTTCTGCAACGATGCGTTTTTATTTAGTTGTTGTTTTGTATCGATTGTGAGCTTACGATTTGGATTTTAGGAATTGTAACAAAGCTAGCTGCTGTTTGAAGAGCATTTTTGCTGTGCAAATTTTTGTGCGTTAAAACGCAGTTGAAATAGATACAGAATTTATTTTTCTCAAACATGCATGGAAATATTGTCATTATTTTCGAAAAAAGAACATGTGAAGTATCGAATTTACGGTCAAAGAAAATCAAATCCATTGCAAGAGCGTTTTTTGAATTTGGAACATTACAACGTTCCAGCAATGTTGTATGAAACGGCGTGCTGGGGTTATTAAAAACTCTGATTCTCTTTTATCATTCTTGGCATACCAAAATAAGTCTCTTTGCTTAGTACAAATTGCGATCACCCGGCTGTATAGCCATAAATGCGTTTGCCTTTCGGCACACATGATAAATAAAAAATTGGCGGCAAAGCTGAAAATTCGTCTTGATTTGATATTTACATACATAATAAAATATTATTATCTTCGTCCAGCGAACACAACATTAGATAGGTTTATTCTTAACTTTCAGAAAAGGAAGAGCACGAAGCAGGTCATTGAAAGACAAAATAGCTAAAATACCTAAAGAAATAGCAACTTATTTAAACTTGACAAATCCTGAATGTTACACTGGACATTATTTCCGTAGGTCTTCAGCCACTCTTCTGGCTGATTCTGGAGCGAATTTGACGACTCGGAAAAGACACGGAGGCTGGAAGTCCAATAAAGTGGCTGAAGGCTACATTGAGGACTCAATTGAAAAAAAAAACTGATATATATATAATAAAATAAATCAAAACATCACATTGCACCTAATTCGGAAACAGAATCTCACCCGCTGGCCACGTGCCAACATATAAGTCCACAGCCATCCACCTCAAAACAGCATATTCAGCCATCTACCACTACATCCAATGCCCACCTGCAAACCTCACCAGAAGTTCAACAAACAAACATAAATGTACCGTGGAAATCAATAACATTTTCTTTTAATTGCCCCAATATGACTAATGTAACTTTTAATATTTTTTTATTTTATTTATTTAAACCAATTACATTTAATATAAACATAACCTAAAAATAACAAAATTATATCCTAACATAATTAAAACTATTAAAAAACTAAAATATGGCATCGGAAAATTTCTCCGCATCGTCGTCGACTGGTAAAGTACCCAAGAGACTGGCGGCATTGCCACGTTGTATGGCAATGCTAAGCCTCTGGCCAAGGTAAAAGCCAGTCCTTGGGTCAAAGGAAGTGTCACCCAGCCGCTTGGAGATTTCGTTGAATAAACCATGAGCACATGGACCCCACGGCCCAAGGGTTTAAAATATTAATTACCGATAAGGTTATTATACTTTCGCCGCTTGAAGTTTTCCGCAGCCGCAGCAGCAGTGCCAGCACAGCACGCTGAGCCAGGAAGATGGGATGGCGCAAGAGTATCGACGCACGTTGCGTCCCACACTAAAAGCCTTCCCACCTTCCATGGAAATAAAGACATGCCGTCCGGTCTCTTGCCATCGTTGCGTGCCAAGCCATTGGATTCTAAAACAGCTGGAACGCCGACGGTGACAAGGGCTCGTCGGATGATGTCATTGATGTTCGCGTGCCGCGCAAAACGACCCGCACTTCGGCTGCAAGACAGGCCGTGGTGTCCGAGGCTGTTGACAACTTCACCACAGTGACAGCGATGAGGAGAACAAGAAGGAGCTCCTAGTCGCAGTGAAGCAGCGAGGCGGAAAGTAGTGTCGTCGAACAAAGTGCCTATGTTCGACGACGGCAGTGCATGAAGCCACAGACCCGACTCCCACTTACCCACAGCCAGCAGGCGCGCACGCTCCGCAGTAGTAGCAGACGTATCAAGTAAATTGTTCTGTACTACTCTGCAGAGCGGCTCATCCCACCAAAACAGGAAATTAATTTTCATATATTGGAGACCCAAGGAGGCGAAGAGAGTTCTTTTCAATAATTTTGATTTCTGGGGCTATTGCGTTAAATTTGGGAAGTGTTAGATGTCTGTTAGTATCGTCCGCTAAGAATAGTTTACATTTCGAAAGGTTGAGATGGTTGAGGTTGCCAATGGAATGAAGTTCATTTTTTAAGAATTGAAGGTCATTTAAAACAGTTTCTACATCGCCTCCCAAGGTACCATCATCAAGATACCAAACATTAAATTTGGAATTTAGTTATCGAATAATTGGGTGAATGGCTAAACTAAAAATCACTGGCCCGAGGGGGTCACCTTGTTGAAAGCCAACAGCAGATTCCAGAAGGTTGTCCCGATACAGTAATTTAGAAGGGTGTCTGTAACATTGCCAAAGGAAACTATAAATTTGGGGTATTTCTTTTCTAGTTTCTGCCAGCAAGGTGTTCCTATTAACAGAATTGAAGGCATTCTTTATGTCAAACTTCAGGATGACCTCACCTTTACCAGAATTTAGGTAGGTCGATAAGGCGTGTACGGCAGCTTCACAGCCCCCTTTGGAGCCGTAACCCAGCTGCAGGGGCTGCAATTTTTCCGAAACAACCTCACCATAAAGTTTACAGCAAATCTTGGCTGTCATACGAAGGTAAGTAGTTCCCACGGCAATGGGACGGATGCCGCCATACCTTTTACGCAGGGCACATAGATTGGCCCCGTATAGAACGTCGATGACGGCCTCTTCACCTTGCCGGAGAGCATGAGGTTAGTCAGAGCCGTAAGCTCCTTCAAGAGCAACTCACCAGCTGCCCCGGCGGCGCCTGAACAGATAAGGTCCTTAAGGTGCTGAGGACTCAGGTCGTCGAGGCCGCCAGCGGACCCGCTCCGGAAGGAGCAAACGGCTGTGACCAACTCTCGACCTGTAATGGTGAGGGAGTGATTATCCAGATCAGGGGGGTCGGGAAAAGAAAGACCATCCGCTGGGGAAGGGTGTTTGCTCTCCAGAGCTGCGAGTGTTTCTGGAGAACACGATGCTACCACTAAAAAGAATCCTGGCTGCTCCGCTAATGTCACCTTCCCCTAACTTGGATTCTACCAGATGGGATATACCTCTTAAAGAGGTATATCTCTGTGTCAGTAATTTGGAATCTAAATTATGAGCCGAAATATTACAGTTTTCTTTAATTTGTGCAGTTAAAGTCTTTTTGGTTGCCAAATTCTTTTGTACATGTAGAATTCTGTAAGGGAAGGTGAGCAGCTGTTCCTAAGCACTTTGCGAACTCTCCCGGGCGGCAAGACAAACGCAACCTGCTAAGTGTTGTGCCACTAGAGGTCTAGCGCCGTGGGGAACTCGCTTCAAAACAGGAATAGAGTTTTTGAATTTTGAAAGAGTTTTCCAAAACGGGTCAAAAGTGGAAGTACCTGGTGTTGAAGGTGTAGCTGTTGAGACAGGGTCTGATTTGAGTGTATTATGTGGTCTGTGCACCTTTCCAATATGCACATTCAGACCCCGCTTACCTTTAGAAAACCGTGCCTGGGTACATAGCGGACATC
This sequence comes from Cosmia pyralina, assembly GCA_946251885.1. Classification (NCBI taxonomy): domain Eukaryota; kingdom Metazoa; phylum Arthropoda; class Insecta; order Lepidoptera; family Noctuidae; genus Cosmia; species Cosmia pyralina. The sequence goes on along the minus strand of OX276361.1, from coordinate 19,955,736 downwards.
TCTCCAGGATGCTCAGTGATGTCGAAGGTTGACTAGCACTAACACTAACATCCACCACATCGATGCTGCCACTAAACATAAATTTATATAAAGTTTAAACTTATAAATTAACTTAAATAAAATTAACAACAATAAAAACACGTAAAACACACTAAACGTCTATGTGACACCGCTGACAAATGTGACGGGAGCGTCGCAGTCGCGCAGGCGGCCAGTGGCGGCCTAGGGCGCCGCGCCGCCGACACATTTCATGATTAGTAGTAGTAGTTTTTGAGTTAGCTTCAATAATACGTATTTTTTCTTCACCTTTATATGGATGATGTACTAGTTTCTTTTGCAGGTAGTGGTATTAGAATTTGTGTGGGGTAAGTACCTCAATTGTCCGTCGTATGTCACACAGGTTTTACAGCCAAACGGTTGGAGCTACAGGCTTCAAATTCTTCAAATTTTCAAGTAAAGCATCTTGTTGATGCAAAGCCATAAAAATTTACAAAAAATATTTTTAAATGTTTTTCAGGGGGCTCTTAAACTCCGTCAGTTTTCAACATATTTTATTTATTGAATGCCCACATCTTAACGTAATTTAAAAACACAGGTCCAATAATACGTAGGTAATATTCATTACCACTACTCAATTTAAAAATCACTCGTAAAATAGATGCTTTTCATGAAAGACTATTTTATTTTATATTATATTTTATACTAATTTGTTTTTTTGTTTGAATGCGCTAATATCTGAATCCAGTTGTTTTAATCAAATTGAAAATTGAAATTGAAAAAGAACGAGTGTTTTGTCATGTTTTGCTTCGGCTGTCAATGTCAATAATGATTAATGATGTCATTTATAAAAAAAAAAAGAAAAAAAAATAAATTAAATGTATAATATAAAAAATATAAAGTGATATAGGTAATAAAAATCCTACGTGGATACATCTCCGAAAATAATCTACCAGGGTGGCAGAAACATTTGGAACTCTCCCGAGAACGTATGGCGACACTAATCTTCCCGGTAACACTGAGGTTACACCACAGCGTGTCACTTCTCTAACTATCACGCATCTATCAGAGGAACATTTCCTACCCTCTTATCCGTAAAGCAGGTTTCTGGGAATCACCTTCAATTTACGACAACACTCACAGGATGTTTGCTTAATACAAGTACAAGATACATTTGAGTGAGGTGATTTGGGTTTATTGTCCCCAACATTTAAAAGAATTATGTATGTCTGGTGCCTTTAATATACAAACACGGTAAAATAAACCCTTTGTTTGAAATATTTCATCACGCCTGCAATCCCCGAAGGGTTGGGCAGAGGTGTACCTACAGAACACCCGATGTAATAGGGGGCGAGCCTATTGCCATAAATTGGGCACGAATCCAGACTCCGGTTAGCTACTAAGAAATTCCTGAAGAAAAAAACCAATAACACTTTGCAAGACCTGGGAATCGAACCCAGGACCTCATGCTCAGCAGTAGCGCTTGCAACCACTAGACCAACGAGACAGTCATATAAATCAGAAATGATATAACATAGTCAGAAATATTTTTTTAAGCTATAACCTATTAAATCCATAATAAAGAGACAATAGAGAACCTTTCTGCCAATTGCTGCCGCTAGGGGGCACCCTTGCAATAGCTCAAAAAAAGGTTATTTATAAAGATTAAAGTTCATAATTTTAATATTAAATGCATGTTATAAGACTGTACCGCATCGCATTAGGTTATGAAACCTGTAATGCTAGTTTTATGGGCGATAAATAAATAAATAACGTTTTATAGGCATGAGGAACAGGGTGTAAAGTTCACTCATCCTCCATAGAACCACCCTTGGTTGACTGGTAGAGAATGCCTAAGGCATTAAGTCCGCCTTTGTACATTTTTAGTGCGAAAAGTTTAAATAAATAAATAATAAATAAACAGAAAAGGGAGGGGCCTCCGACCAGATGCTTGTCGTGTCTGGTGGTGGTGGGCGATTGCCCGACGATTGATGTCGGGACTTTGTTAACCGACGAAAAAAAAGGAGGAGGTTCTCAATTCGACACGTATGTTTTTTTTTATGTATACGCATAACTTTTTACAGAGTCGTCCGATTTGAAAAAAAATTGTTTTATGCGAGAGGGTCTACCTCAAAGTTGGTCCCATATAAAATTGATTAACTTTGCTTGGGTAGTTTTTGAGTTAGTTTCAATAATACGTATTTTTCCCCACTTTTATATGGATGATGTTCTAGTTTCTTTTGCAGGTAGCGGTATTAGAATTTGTGTGGGGTAGGTACTACAACTAAAAAGTGAAAAATAAAAACTTAATTACAATAAAATACAACCGACTTCTAAAAACAACACTACAAAGTGAAAAATAACTTTAATTTCGGAAGTCGGTGGCAAAATACGAAAATACATGTAACCAGACACAGACTTCCGAAATTAAAGTTACTCGTATTATAAACAAAACTAAAAACGGGTCTTCTCGCGATATTCCTTTTTACGAGGTAAACAGGTACCTACTTGTTTCCCGACGTTTCGACCGCCTGGCAGCGATCGTGGTCACGGGAGGACTGATGACAGCTCAGCGATCAGTGGTTAGTTGATTAGTTGTCTGTTAATGAGAAATCCGGTGTATTTACAAACTACTGATACAATTATTTTAGTTATAGCCGCTCGTCAGGAATAATCTGTAATAATGCATCAGTCTGTGAATCAGTGTTGTGCCATTAGGTAGTATATGCAGGAACGAAGGCGTTCATTATTTCGATAATACTCGTAATAAACTTTTTACAAAAAAAAAAAAAAACCACTGACTTCCAAAAAAAATACTACAAATTGAAAAATTACTTTAATTTCGGAAGTCGGTGTCTTTGGATCTGTATTTTAGCTTGTTGCAGCCTACTTCCGAAATTAAAGTTATTTTTCACTTTGTACCTAGTATTTTTTTTGAAGTCGGTTGTTTTTTTTTTTTTTAATTTTTTTTTTTCACTTTTTATTGGGTCCATCTATAATTTATCTAAGTTACAATAGCCTAATGTCAACTGCTCATCACCTTTTACAAAATAGTTTTTCCCGATACAAGGACGTTAATTTTTGAGGAGTTCTCCCAGTAAGGAACCAGGGGAACTGGAACTGATGGTGAAGTCAGCATCAGCTCCACTACAACATATGAATTGTGAGGAGCATAAATGGCTTAGCAATAATCGAATCGCAACCCGTGAAATACTTATTATTGAGTAGTTCCGATGGCAATCTGTGGTCTTCGTCATTAGTTCCACTTCACTAAATGGTGCTTTCCGGGAGCAAATGCACGAGTTACTATAAAAAATATCCAAATCGCTATAGGTGTGCCTATAAAATTTGAAGGATGCGGATCAATTTTTTGACGCCATGAGTTTGTGAATAGATTTAGTTATGTTAAAAAATGTATACTGCATTAGAAGGTCAACAATTTTTTAAAGGATCAATTAAATACTTCCCCTAATAAAAACACACCCTATACATCAAAGAACTCTCAACGAAGACATGTTATTTAGCGTGGAGTATAACAAACTTATTTGCATGTAAAATCCGTCACATATGCTACTGAATTAGTCATGGCATTAGCTTATTCAAGTGTTATTCATGCGATGTGAACTAATGTTAACTGTTCCTCTAGAGTTTAGAGTAGAATGAATGGCATTAATTTAAAATAAAGTTGGTTTGTGGTAGGTAAAAGTTTGATCTATGTTTACGAATTGGTATTATTAAAAGGGTAATAATTTGAGAGGTTATGTTTAAGATGTTGTTGTTGTTGTTGTTGTTATTTGTGATGTTGTTTGTTATGTTGTTGTTGTGTTTGTTTGTTTTGTTGTTGTATGTTGTTGTGTTGTTAGATGTTATGAAAAATTACTGTTACTGTGTATTATTGTTATTGTTATGACAAATTGAAAAATTACTTTAATTTCGGAAGTCGGTGTCTTTGGATCTGTATTTTAGCTTGTTGCAGCCGACTTCCGAAATTAAAGTTATTTTTCACTTTGTACCTAGTATTTTTTTTGAAGTCGGTTGTTTTTTTTTTTTTAATTTTTATTTTTCACTTTTTATTGGGTCCATCTATAATTTATCTAAGTTACAATAGCCTAATGTCAACTGCTCATCACCTTTTACAAAATAGTTTTTCCCGATACAAGGACGTTAATTTTTGAGGAGTTCTCCCAGTAAGGAACCAGGGGAACTGGAACTGATGGTGAAGTCAGCATCAGCTCCACTTCAACATATGAATTGTGAGGAGCATAAATGGCTTAGCAATAATCGAATCGCAACCCGTGAAATACTTATTATTGAGTAGTTCCGATGGCAATCTGTGGTCTTCGTCATTAGTTCCACTTCACTAAATGGTGCTTTCCGGGAGCAAATGCACGAGTTACTATAAAAAATATCCAAATCGCTATAGGTGTGCCTATAAAATTTGAAGGTTTCCCCTCGATTTCCCTGGGATTCCATCATAAGATTCTGGTTTCCTCATCATGGTACCACCCTTGGAATAACTCATATCCAAAAAAAAAAAAGAATCATCAAAATCGGTTCATAAACGACGAAGTTATCCGCAAACACACATAAAAAAAATATATATTCGGTCGAATTGAGAAACCTCCTTTTTTTGAAGTCGGTTAAAAACGAATAATTTCGCAAGCAATGATAAATTGCAACGTTGCAAGCATTTTACAATCACAAAACATATCAGGCTGTGTTCTAATCATTTTAGAGCTGGAGACTTTATAGTCTCCAGCTCTAAAATGATTATACTCTGACCCGTAAAACTCCTTCATTCTTATGAATGAAGGAGTTTTACGGGTCAGAGTATAAACCTAATGTAAAACACAATATTTTTAGTGCTACGAGTATTTACTTGAATGTAACGTTAAAAGAATATTGTAAAAAAGTAGTTCAATATCACAAAAACAAAATATGTTTGAAATTCTTATTATGCATGTATTTGACCCTTTGGTATTATTTTAACCTAAAATTATAGTAACAAGGATGAAATAAACCTGAAATAATAATGAAAAACGTCGAAAAACTTTGCCGTGCACAAATGTCAGTTTGCTTTGTTTACGTCGTCGCGTCAAAGTGGCGCCATCTGCTGTCCGAGTTCTGCGTTGTATAATATTTTCTATTGATTATCTATTGTTCTCACCCAATATTGCAACCTCGGGACTCAAAGGTTTAAAAGATCTTGTATTCCAGACACTGATCATCGTTTTAATAGAAACAAAATGAGTTAGCTAGGAGTGCAACTCGTTCAAAGCACTCGTGTGTATAACAGCTAGGCAGCTAAATACGGAACTAACAATATTAGCTATCGTCGCTCTAACCTAACTGTGCTGTGGTCGGTTCCGGTCAAACCAGATGCCGTTAAATATCAATATTTTGTAACACGGAAAAGCCATCTGACCTCGGTTACCCAATTACTAAGGCAATGCCGATATTCTAAGGTTAAATCTATCAGAGTTTGAAGCTTTCTGATTAACCATACCTATAATACCAGCCTTTACTGTCCCGCTGCAGAGCATAAGCCTCTTCTCATACAGAGTAGGCATGAGCATTGATCAAGACGGGTTGGCGATTTCAAATACTCGTCCAAAGTCAAATTGGTACTTGGCCAGTTTTGAAAGAAAGAAAGCAAAAGTATTTATTGGAACTCGCACAAAAAGATCAGATAGTATAAATATAAAAAAAAAAACGTAATTTAAAAAAAGTGTCGCAGCGATTGGATCCCACACTCTTGTGCATGAGAGGCGAAGCGTTAACCACTGGGTCATCACGACATTTACCGTTGGTACTTACTGATTCTCAAATGTTACCAACAAGAGGGACAAGTTGAATTCCAAGCTTTATTTTGATGTGTAAAGAATGAACCTTCATCCATGTACCTGCAGAAGGCAAGCGTGGTAAATGATGCAATTCTCTTCTTCATTTCTCTGACTCCTGAGTCACAGGATCACCTAGTTTAGGAGTCAGGGTTTACCTTATCTGTTTGACCTTTGTTAACCAAGTTATCTATCCTAGTCTTAAGTAATGTCAAAGGTATTTTATCATTAAAGATTTTTAGTATTATTATTAATTATTTATTCCTTAAATACACGAGAGGATACCATTCAAAGAAATCTATAGATTGTTCATCCTACTTCCTATTATAATCTTCCTATTATTGGGGACATTACCAGTCGACAGCGATGTGGATCAATTTTTTGACGCCATGAGTTTGTGAATAGTTTTAGTTATGTTAAAAAATGTATACTGCATTAGAAGGTCAACAATTTTTTAGAGGATCAATTAAATACTTCCCCTAATAAAAACACACCCTATACATCAAAGAACTCGCAACGAAGACATGTTATTTAGCGTGGAGTATAACAAACTTATTTGCATGTAAAATCCGTCACATATGCTACTGAATTAGTCATGGCATTAGCTTATTCAAGTGTTATTCATGCGATGTGAAATAATGTAAACTATTCCTCTAGAGGTTGGAGTAGAATGAATGGCATTAATTTAAAATAAAGTTGGTTTGTTGTAGGTAAAAGTTTGATCTATGTTTACGAATTGGTATTATTAAAAGGGTAATAATTTAAGATGTTATGTTTAAGATGTTGTTGTTGTTGTTATTTGTGATGTTGTTGTTGTGTTTGTTTGTTTTTGTTGTTGTGTGTTGTTGTGTTGTTTTGTTGTTGTTGTTGTTGTCGTTGTTGTTGTTGTGTTGTTGTTGTTGTGTATGTTGTTTGTTGTTGTTGTTTGTGTTGTTGTGTTGTTGTTGTTGTGTTTGTTATAACGTATATACGTTAGGGAGGTTGTTATGATCAGTTGAAAAAATTAACGGGTATTAATTTATTTTTTCGGCGGTTGGTAAATTAGTGTGAAAAGAAAATTGTTTGGTTATCTAGACACGCGGCAGCGTGCAAAGCCAAGTTCAAGAAATAGGTACTGGCGAGACGCAGCAGCCATGTGTTATATTACACGAACCATTTGGAGCCCCTTTTGACCCCTTTATAACTCAAAATATCTGGTTTATTTACTAAAACCCCTTAGTAAGAACTATTAATAAGAATACCAAATTTCATAAATACAGCTTAAACAGTTATTGAGATATTAACGTCTGAAACTGGCCAAGCGCGTGTCGGACCACACACAATGAAGTTGAAAAGAATTTATCCCAAAAACAAACTTAACATTGTAGTTGAAAAACATGTTCTCCCATACATTGATATACGTCACTGTCAATTTAAGATTGTAATCACAAAAAAAAAATTATGTGATAAAATTAAAATTATCAATTTTCGGACTTTTTCCTTTATTTGTGCTGCGAGACCTTGCTTCTTGCCAAATTTCATGATTCTAGGTCAACGGTAAGTACCCTAGAGGTTTTGATTTAGTTGCGAGTATCAAAATATGTCGCATAAATATCCATATTTTTTTATTGCGTTGACTTAGAAGCTTGAGTTTTTTAGAGCTCCAAGGGACCATAGACTTACGTATATGATAATAATTTCAACTTGATACCTCCACGCGTTCCTGAGACAAAAAGTCTTGACAGACTGACAGACAGACAGACGGACAACGAAGTGATCCTATAAGGGTTCCGTTTTTAGGGTTCCGTACAAAAATGGTAAAAAGGAACCCAGGAAAAAGGAAATGGTGCGACTTTGTCTGTCACAGCTGGATATCTCAAGAACTACTAATGCTATCAACTTGAAATTTGAAATTTGGAACAGTTTTAGATGACGTTTGCGCAACTATTTTGCAAATAAGATTTCTTGTTTTTGCAACATGGGCTGAAAGCGGTCTTAAAAATTCGAAGTGGGGCTACTAGGGCATGTGGGGGGGCTTCATATGAAAAAGCGCTGTTTGCACATTCTCAAACATTTTTTCTTTTTTTATATTTTCATAGTTTTCGACTTTTGATGAAAAATGTAAAAAAAGAATCTCCGAAGTTTGCATAGAAAAAAAAATTGTAATTATTCTATGTGATAGCAGTTTATGTAAAGATTACAGGAAAAATAAAACGATTTCTCTAAATATCACACTTTTTCAGAAATTGGAACGGAACCCTCGGTGCGCATGACTGACTCGCTCTTGTCCAGTTTTTCCTTTTTAGGTACGGAATCCTAAAAATCAGCATTTTTATCACTAACTCACTGATATAATTATAGATCAAAAACCTGACCCACTTCCAGATGACCTCGAATATTGAAATTTGGCGTCCAGCTGGGTAATTGTGTGTATTGTATATGTCGCAGGGAAATGAAGATACCAGAGATTTTATGAAATCCCTAGGGATACCAGGAAATCACGGTAGTTATCGAATATTCTTGTTTATTACATCTTCTTACTAAACATGTTTAGTGATATGACAAAATGCTAATATAACGTCAGTGAATGTAGTTTCACTAAACTAAAATAAAATGAGAAAAATGTTGATTGATAAAATAATAAAACAAAATTACAAACAAAGTGTGCATTTTTATTAGATATTAAAGTTTCAATCAACTTAACATATTCTGACAATGATATTGTACCTTTTTCTATACAAGTAAAAGTAATTTACACAAATTAAACGAACTTCAAATGTATGCGTGGTTCGATTAATACTAAAGACGACGACTAACTCCTTTTTTTAAGTTGGTTATATTAGGTGACTGGTAATTAGACCGATACTTAAACACATGATTGTGCTCATGATAACAAACAACTTTTAATATGGGACCAAACTTGAAATCGCAAAAAAAAAATCAGGAAAACCTCCCTTATTCCTTGTCTACATTATAAAGAGAACCTCTGTGTAAAATTTCAGTTTTCTAGGTTCAAGGGTTTGGGCTGGGCGTTGATGAGTCAATCAGGACTTCTCTTTTCAATTATATTGGTAGATATAAATTACTGTACCTACTATCTTACTTACGAATCTTAGTTGGTAGACTGACAAGGATAACATAAAAATAGCGGCGATAGCCTTCCTGCAAAAATTTAATGTATCAGACACAATAGGAGAAATGAATTGAAACGTACGATAATACCCTTCGCCGGTCTCTTGGAATCCGTATAAGAACATCTCTTCGGATGCGTAGAGATTCTATTTGATTCTGATCTTATTATATTTGATAGTGGAAATCAGTCATCTATTCGTAAAGAATTTGCTTCATTAGCTTGTTCAAGTTACTTGCATGTGGCTATTTATTGTTTTTCTATTTTAGTTAGTTATTTGTTTTAGTAATAGTTGGTTGTACATGTAGTTTTACACATATTTTTATTTTTATCTAAACTCCGATGTTTTTTTGTTTTCTTATCGAGAATATTACTATCATCGTGTAGGTATGTCAAGTTTAAATATAAATTTTATGGATTTGTAAATAGGAATTCTATGTCATCGATAAATTCAAGCGCAGTACATAAATTAACACTGTTATTAGCATTATACTATATTTCTTAACTATAGTAAAACGGAAGACCTATTAAAATCACAATATTATACAATGATAACTTTCTACACTCACACACACACCCCCACACATGCACTCACCACACTAGAATAAGCACATTATTGTTTCCTTAAAAATAAGTGAAGTAGTACTTATTTACTAGTGAAGGGAAACTTGCACGAAAGATACTTGCGTGAAAACACATTTCCGCGACTGGACATTTGCGCGAATGGACTTTTGCGCGCAAAAGTCCACTCGCGGACATGTCTTTTCGCGCAAGTGTCCCACTTCCTTGGTTTTGAATCGCTGAACAGCTCATGATGTTCCTTATTTTATCTTTTTTCTACAAAACAAATGATTACGAGTACCTACTACAATAGACATACCTACTACAATGTTACTAGAAAAAACTGTAGGCCATATGTTACCGAAACGCTTCCCCAACTTCATTGTCCACAAGCATTACGTAAACAACTGAATAAAACAATACTGCGGTGGCTATCTCACTCCGAATTCCTCGGAAACTTCAAACTTTAGCGTTCCATTACTCCGTTTCTAGCACTGTTATTTTAACGTTCTTTCTTGTCGCTATACAGACGGAGCAATGGACTGTCAAATAGGGCTGTAGATTGTTGTTGGGGCACAATTTTCTTTAGATACGTGAACAGATAAAGAATTGGGAAGGCCACAAATATGTACAGCTTGTTTCGAATAAAACTAGGAGAGAATCTGCCTCGTGTCCGTGTTAGTATCAGTTTCCATCGAACGAAAACTCACTGAATAAGTGCCTAACTGTATCAATATTGACATACATGTATAAAATTCGACACAGACATCAAGCGTCTGTCTGCGTTGAATTTTATACTTAATATCAATAAGTATACAGTTACTTATTCAGTGAAATTTAAAAGGTAGGTACTCGAGTTTCTGCGATGATTTTTCCGTTTGATGGAAACCGACCCTTAGGGAGTGTCAGTAGAGTTACAAACATTTTCAGTACCGGTGTTAATACTTCTGGGAACGATTATTTAGACTTTAGACTGCCTGACCTAATTCGTTTCTGGTACTGGAATTGTTTGGCAGTCGGTTCGTATATTATATATTATCTTTTATCTTGTCTATACAAAAGCTGTCGAATCGCAATTCTCATTTCTCAGTTAAAAGTTATCTGAAGTTTGAAAAATCGGTCCCTATACGGATTGTGTAATGTACTCACAATTGCAGCAGCATTCATTTTGACAGTTAAGTAAGACAGTTATATCTATCGAGAGCAGTGGCGGCTCAGTGGTAACGGCCCCGATTTACGAGTTGTAGGTTCGAACCCAGACAGGCGCTTTACTTTGTGTAAATAATTTCATCACCACTGATTTCAAAACGTTGAAGGAAAACATTGTGAGGAAATCGGCATGTCCTAGAACTAAAAATTCGAAGGCATGTGACATCTACCAACCCGCACTGGGCCCGTGTGGTGCATTACTGCCCACTTCCTCTCAAAGAATCGATTTTCATATAGGACCCTCGGTATGGAAATTTTATGAGGAGTAAAATTAATACAAGCGTTAACTCAAAAGCGTTAGGTACGTTTTTCTGCGCAACATACCTTGCGCACCTTTCACTTTGAAATCATGTACACTTGTTTTATTTATTTTCGGCCAGTCTTCACGTAGCGGTCAATCTATTCATTATATTTAAAGATAAGGAGGATGTAATATATATGTACTTAAGGAGTAAACTCCCGTCGTGTGTCGGAGCTAACACACACATATTTTTTTTTTATTTTTCTCTTTACAACACCCGCGTATAGACAGATAAAACGACAACGACTTTTTGCTAATTGTCTTATGATCACCAGTCCAGTAGTAATCATGGAAATATTTCTAACATCTAAACTATGTAATGGTCAACAAAAACCTTTAAAATCAATTAATACCAGAAAGAAAGTTCAAAAAGTCATACTCATCATCATTATTGTCAGCCTTGTTCCACCCACTGCTGAGTATGTACAGACCTCCTCCCTTTTGTGCCATGCTTCCCTGGTATGTGCGAGTCTCATTCAGGTCTTCCTCGCGATCTTCTGTCGGTAAGAAGTCTACTATTGTCATTAACCTCAAGTTTTCATCACATCTAGGTGTCGGTAGTTAGTGTGGGTTGGCTGAGGGTCCCGATCCCGGAGCTACACGTCCCGGAGAGCCACGGTACCAAATTTTTTGTGAAGATTTTACCCCCAACTAGTGCCAGGATTTGAAATAATAATGTTGTTCTCTTAAATAACACAAACAGTTTATAAAATATGATTTTGTATTATTGTTATATTTAATTTGATAGCTACGAGTACGTACGATTTGTTTAAATTATAATTATTGAAATTATTATTCTATGTTTATCATTGAAATCAAATGATTTTCGTCCCTATTTCCACGTATTTTCCTTATTTGGACCAACTTTATGCCGGCAGAAACAAACACATTATCATACCTTGAAGCACTTTTTAAAAACACTTTTTTTTTTTTTTTTTTTTTTTTTTTTTTTTTTAAGCACTTTTTATGTCGACGGCACAAGTTGAAAACATTAGAAAAAATTATCAACGATTTTTTTTATCAAATTCATTGAAATCGTGGCCCTCCGGGACGTGTACCTCCGGGATTGGAGCCCTTAGCCACTAACCCGTTAGCTTTTACGGTCACCATCGATCGTTACACCAATCTGTTACAGTAACCGACTACTTTTTCTCGGAATTTAGTCGACTTACCACACTTAATTTTAGTCTGAATAAAGCTTAGTCGATTTTGAATGAATGAGTCTTTCAGTTTTCCTTATTTCGGCATTGTTCTTCAATGGGTGAAGGATTATAATAAACGTTCATCATCACCTTACTTTATTACTACTAAACTATCAATCAATTAATTAGATTGAACTGTTTGCTGGCTGTTCGGCTTTGGAGCTTAAGACACCATAATGTCTTCGTAATCCCCTAAGATTATCTGGTCTATGAGCGTAGTTATTAATACTAAGATGCAGAATTAGGTAAGTACCATGGACATAACAGAGTATATCTTGGTACTCCTTGGTACACAGACTTCAAAATAAACCTGAACGTCGCATAAAATCTGCCTTTGTACCTTTTATGTTGCATAAAGTTTATTATATTATGCAATACGTCTTTATCAGAAGAGGTCGTTTCATCTCATAATTACGGTATGCGGGCGAGGAGATGTAAGTAAATGGAAGTCAATAATATTCTGAATAATCACTTATCTATCCTTAAACACAAGTCTCCGATTACATTAGAGAATGAACAATAATGTAAACGACGTTCCACCGAGTACGTGAGGCGCGAGCGCAAGTCATTCAACTCACTGCACTGCAAGTCACAATGATCACCAAGATCACAGTCAAAATAAATCAATGCCAGCTTTTCGTTTGATCTCCTCGATCTTCATTTGTTTTCCATTTTTGGCGGCCCGCACCGCCTTAGTACGGGTTACGTCAAGTTGACAGCTGTCAAATTCTTTCCAAAATACATATAAATAGTTCAAAGCCCTCATTGCCTTTCTTGTAAATAATAATAAATAATTAATGTTTCGCCTATTTTACCTATATAAATTGTAGGTTACTTAGCATTAGGTATCAATGCAAACAGAATTATATTTTTTTTTTTATACCGGGATATGCAATTGATTAAATTCTTAACCATTTAAAACAATAATTACATTGTTTTATGAACGCTTAAGGAAGTGTAAAGTATCAGTATTGAAAAAAAAACGAAAAAAAAAGAGTAAAAGAGGTAAAGAGTGACCAGTACTTACTTGTTAATGAGCATTACAAAGGATTTTTATTCAATACATAACAGCTAAAGTGAATTCTCATCAGGCTACCCATTTTGGCTCCATACGGCATTTCATACAAACTTTCAAGTCCTTTTTTATCGAAATGAATGAACCAATTTTAATGAAACTTCATACGCATAAGCAGGATACATAGGTCTAACTAATTAAGAACATTTTCGAAAAATAGTGTTGCAGCTAAATTCGACCGATTTTAAATATTCCATAGAAACAGAGATAGCCAATTATCTTTGTTCAAATAAGACTTTTCGAAAATGTTCTTAACTAACTTTTTAGACCTATGTATCCTAATTATGCGTATGAAGTTTCTTTAAAATCGGTTCATTCATTTCGATAAAAAGGACTTGAAAATTTGTATGAAATGCCGTACAGAGCCAACGCTCTTGAGGCTCCTTGCTAAACAGCAAGGAGGCTATCCTATGCCTTATATCGAAACAAATCTCTCTTAAAGAAACCTTTAAGAGAGAATTGTTTCGATATAAGGCATAGGATAGTAGACAATAAAAAAAAACCGACTTCCAAAAAAAAAGCACTACAAAGTTAAAAATAACTTAAATTTCAGAAGTTTTTTTTTGAAAATTGGTTTTTTTTTTGTAAAAAGTTTTTTTTATTTTTCACTTTTTAGTTATGGTACCCCACACTAATTCGTATACCACTACGTGCTATGTAAACAACAGTGACAGGAAGTATTAGAACATCAACAAGATACACAATGTGGATTAAATACGTATCATCAAAGCTAACTCAAAAACTACCCAAGTAAAGTTAATTTAATTTACATGGGACCACCTCTGAAGTATGACCTACCAAAAAAAAAAAAAGAATCGTCAAAATCAATTCATAATTGGCGGAGTAATCGCGCAACAAACATACAAAAAAAAAACATTATCGAATAAAGTCGAATTGAGAACCTCCTCATTTGTTTGAAGTCGGTTAAAAAAGGAAATAAGTATAAGTTTAAAAGTATTTATTTCTCAGTATAACATTTAGATCTTACAATATACATTGTTTCACATATACTACCATTGCTGATGTAAATATGTTAAATAATAAGGTAGGCATGCAAATCAGAACAAGGTGTACTATAAGAATATTAGGTACCTATTTAAAGTTAAAAATACATCAAAATATTATAAAAATAGTTAAGTCTAAAATATAAATCATAATGTCAAAAAATAAGTCATAATGTCAAAGAACAAATTACAATGTCCAAGAATTATTATTATTTATTATAATTTTTAATATTTGAGAATTATTGTCATTATTAAGATCTTAATTACAATATCAAAAAGTATGATTTAAAAATTCATTGACGGAATGAAAACACATGTCTAAGAGCCAAGCAAACAATTTACATTTAAACTTATTAATTGATAACATTCTCAGGGCAGGTGGTAATTTATTATAAATTTTAATTGTCATACAACTGACATTTCTACTGTATAATTGCAATCTCTGAGCAGGTACTAGTAATTTCCCGGCATTTTTTTTGTTCAGTCTTTCGGAGACTTGTTCATTTAATAGAAATGTATGAAATGAATGTATGAATGAATGAATGTATGAAATGTATGTTATGCTATACATTAATGTCGATACTATACTTTTTGCTGTGTTATATAGTATGTCTGAGAAAGTTGGAGTCACATTTAAGAACAAACCCTATATGACAACACCTTTCTAAAAAAAAAAATCAACTGTCTCCCAAATGTAGACGCCTATTTATTTTTTCGCGATTACGATGTTGTTTCCATGGAGAAAGTTGTTCAGTTTGATGGTCTGTACCATATCCTTCAATATGACGACACCTTTCTGATACATGCTGTATACTTACTTCATTATGCTTTTTTCCCCTGTTTTAAAACAGCAAAGGACGAGGACTTATATTAATAATATTCAGGCCCTTACCTCCGCCGTGAAACCATAGTGAAACCGCAGTTGCTTATTTCAATTGACTCGCATGATGTGATCCGCTACTCGAGTAGCGGAACATCATGCGGTTTCACTGTTTTGCGGTTTCGCGGCGGAGATGTGCTAAGGCCCTCAACTTTTGTTCACGACAGAGGAACGAGCAAATTAAAGATGACTGTTTTTAACTATTAATAACGGGAAATATTTAATGCTCCGACTTTCGGTACCTCGGGTCGCCTGTCCAAGGGGATGGCGAAGTAGACCGAGACATAACGCACCGGATCAACTCAGGATGGATGAAATGGCGACAGGTTACAGGAAAAACTTGCGACCCACGGACGCCCCTCAAGTTAAAGGGGAATATTTACAAGTCCGTGATAAGGCCTGTCGTACTTTATGGATCGGAATGCTGGGCAGTGAAGAAGACGGATGAAAAAAATTGCATGCAGCGGAGATGAGAATGTTGAGATGGATGTGTGGAGTGACGAGAATGGATAAAGTAAGAAATGAGTATAAAAGAGGAAGTTTGAAAGTGGCGCCAGTGACAGAAAAGTTGAAAGGAAATCGTTTGTCTTGGTATGAGAGACGAAACGCATGTGACTAAAAGAGTGATGAATATACATGTTGATGGATGGAGAGGCAGAGGAAGGCCAAAGAAAAGATGGATGGATTGTGTGAGGAATGATATGAATGAGAAGGGAGTGAATGATAGCGTGACGGTTGACAGGGGAGAATGGAAGAGGAAAACGTGTTGCGCTGATCCCAAGTAATATGGGATAAGAGCAGGAAGATGATGAAGGGGAAAACCAAACCCTAAAAACTTATTGAACTTCAAATGATGTATGCCTTTTTTAATTTAAGAACTTAAAAAAAAAAATTGGGCTTTTAAATTATTGAGCCTCTTTGTAAATTTTTGGCTTTTTTACAAGCTTTAATTTTTCTCTCAGTTGGTCGCAGTAACTGAGCTAGGGCACGCCGACCAAATCGAAGTTGGTCGCAATTACTTGTATAGTCAGTATTTTTAGGTTTGGCGTTAGTGTTAAGTAGGAATTATTTAAGATTCACAAAAAGAGGCGCATTCATTTTATTAGAGTGCTCAATAATATTTTAAGGATCGCAAAATGGGAATTATTTGAGGTTTGATCAAATATTATATGCCATTAGCTGTCCCGACAAATGCTGTCCTGTCAAAATTTCAATCGTTCATACAAAATTCCCATAGGAAATGCACTTTCAGTTTTCCCGAATCTTTCAATTTTCCCGGCAACTTTTCAAACATTTTATTTCATGCAAACCTTGTCCTGGCAATTACAAACAACAAAAAAAGAATTAGCCAAACAGGGCAACCGTTCTGAAGTGATGTGCGTACA
Organism: Cosmia pyralina; assembly: GCA_946251885.1. Lineage (NCBI taxonomy): Eukaryota > Metazoa > Arthropoda > Insecta > Lepidoptera > Noctuidae > Cosmia > Cosmia pyralina. The sequence goes on along the minus strand of OX276361.1, from coordinate 19,939,173 downwards.
TACATTTGGCAATTGATTTTTATTTATGTAGATTTATAAGTACCTATAAAATGAGGAGTTCGTGGCTAAGTAATAACAGCCGCACAGTTCGATCCATCAGGTTAAGCTACGCTTGCCGGGGTTGGTCCGTGGATGGGTGACCATCTTTACATATCGAGACTCCTCCGTGCCTCGGAAAGCTCGTTAAGCCGTTGGTCCCGGCTGTCATTTGTGGATCTTTGAAAGTCGTTACAGGTCGTCAGAAGCCCGAAAGTCTGACAACTAGTCTTACTAAGGGGTATCGTATTACCCAGTTACTGGGTCGTGAAGGTCTGATAGGCAGTCGCTCCATATAAATTCTGGTATTCAGCTGCATCCGGTTAGACTGGATGCCGACCCCAACATAGTTGGGAAATGACTAGGCAGATTGAAGTACCTATAATCAAACAAATTTTCATTATTGCTTTTATTATTGGTGCTGCTGGGTCCGTCTGCGGGGGCAATCAGAGAGTTGCTTAAGGCTTGTGAAGCCTACGTTGCCGCACATGGATTAATTTACAATGTGAAGAAATGTAAATACATGGTCTTTGAGGTCGGCGGCAAGTGCCGTGAAGTGGGACCCGAGCTAATTATAGGCGGGTCAGTAGTTGAAAGGGTATCCGTTTTTAAATACTTAGGTCACGTTCTTTCCGACGACCTTAGGGACCATGTAGATATAGAGAGGGAGCGCAGGGCACTCGCAGTCCGGTGTAACATGTTGACCCGTAGATTTGCTCGGTGTACGGACCTAGTAAAGATCACCATTTTTAAGGCTTACTGCCAGAGTTTGTACACGGGTAATCTATGGGTCAGTTACACCAAAAAATCTTTGGATGTCCTGCGCGTCCAGTACAACAATGGGTTCAGGATGCTGTTGGGACTTCCTCGCTACTGCAGCGCGTCAGATATGTTTGCCCAAGCTCGTGTCGACGGGTTTCACGCGATTGTGCGAAAAAAAACAGCTTCGCTGCTGAGGAGAGTTCGAGACAGTCGTAACAGCATCTTGAGAACTGTAGCGGAGAACTTCAGTTCTCCAATTATAAAACAGTTTGTGCGGAGGGTGATTGGTACTAACACTAGATAGTAAGTTGTTTTAATATTATGTTACTAACACTCTATGGAGTACTTATTCCGAAATAAAAATCATTTAATTTAATTTTTTAATTTAATTTAATAGGTTTTTAGTTGTCTTGTGTAGAGTCTAGAATGTAATGACGCTTATATTATTTACTAGTACTACCTTTGAAACATGAAACCATGGCTGTTTTAGATTGTACTATATGCCTTGTCAATGGAGGTGTTAGCTCCGGGATTAATTCAAAGTATTATGTCGGCACTGTCCATTTCTATACGTATCTATCAAGATAATCGATTTATATACTTGTGTATTATATAGGCCAACGATAAATTCATCCAGGCAGCTTATTATTTCAGTCAGGCACTCTTTACCTGAAGTAGAATTTGTGCCTATACGACTAAGATTTTTTCCATGAAAGTTAGTCGTAAAAAAACACTATGTATAGTCACTTGTAGACCCATTATGATAAAAACTTACTGTTTTGACGAAATCCAATGGATTCCAAATATTTTATTCCATTTTCCGTATCAAAACTGAACTGTATTACCATGTAGTACCTAAAGTTACATAATATTATACTCAATGGATCAACGCACCCCATCAGGTTTGCGGCGACTTAAATTGACTGGCAGCAAGCCAGACTACCAGGCAACCAGACATTTAAAAGCGGTTACGTTTCACTTCAATTCTTTGTTATGATGACCAATTACCTATTTGATACTTTGCTAATAAAATTATATTGTTCGGTCAAGAATCATCATTGTTATTATTAAGTAGAAAACTGGATTAAATGTAGCATTTTATTATACAACATTTTCCATAGGAGCATTGAACGAACTTCCACACAGCAAGCAGATTATCAAGCTCTGGTAATAACCTTAAAATTAAGCTCAGTGAAATAATTGACAGCCGGATATCAATACCAGCCAATGGAAAAGCTAAAGAAATCAGTTCCAAGATTTTCAGCTATTTCTATTTGAAGCAATAGTAAAACTACTTTGCCACTTCCAATGGCAGTCTGTTATATCTTGTTTTCTTAATGCCTGGTTTCTGAGGTATTTAAACGTAGTTTATCCATTCGATAGTGATTATTGGTTCGATATTGTGTTTCTGAAGGAAGAATTTAGCATAAAAGTCGAGTGAATTACTATCGAGGGTATATTTGCGGACCTCAAACAAAAACCGAGCATAATAAGGAAAGAATTCGCTTAAATAGATAATTTTGTCGAATCAATAGCTATTGAGAGTTTAAACTCCGTTTAAGAATTCTTCAAAAACCGGGCATAAATCTCGTAATTTACAGGGAAATTGAAAATAATTTATTCAATATACAACCTTTTGTACCAAACATTGCCACTCTCCGTTTTCATTTATAACAATAGTCAGCTAAATATAACAATGTAGAATGTGTTTCTATACATTTGAAATGAGAAGAAAATGTTTGTTTAGTAATTGTTAAGTAGGTACTACGCGGTTATGTGAGCCTAGTACTTGAAAGCAATATATTTTAATTTCTATATTTTTGTAGGATCATTTTTATAATAATTAAAAGTAGATTTATGGTGTTTTTTTTACCAAAACCGGCCAAGTGTGTCTTTGACCACGCACAATGAAGAGTTCCGTAGTTGGGATGCATTTATCCTAAGAACAAACATAACATTGCACTTGAAAAACATGTTCTCCCATACATTTCAAATGCAAATGTAAAGGAGAATGGGCATTTTGGTACTCGCTCCAATAGCAATCATTGTGGTGTCATTGGATAGGTCTTTTAATCAGGAAAAATATTTACTATGGCGACATGTCCCAAATCCTTGTCTGAAAACCACGGCAAGCCCCCAAAGTTCCAGTTTTAGTTAATATCATAATTGCAAGTACGATAATATTACATACCTATCATGGTTGAAATACGAAAAAAACAATGTAAAACAACATTATTTAAAACGAGAAATGTATTGTGTTACTCATAGACTCATAAAAAAAGGAGGACTCCGCGCCACGCATATCGAAAGTGAAGCACAGTAAGTATGCCAGGACCGTTTGTACAAACACGCCTCACGCACACATTTACATCATAGTATGCCAACCGGACGCCATTACGTGACACAAGCGACGGCGTCTTTGCAGGTACTCATATCACGCACACATAGATCGGTACGGTGCTTCACTTTCGATATGCGTGGCGCGGAGTCCTTCTTTTTTTATACGTCTATTGTGTTACTATTCATGCATTATATCGTGATATGATATGATAATGGTGAACACTTTTGAAAATATGTTTTTTTACATAAAAAAGTAGTATTATCTTTAACATTTCTGTTTTTTGTTACAACGGTGACTCTCGGGGATAGGGAACCAGCCGCGGGGTGGGGTAGGTGGTGCGCTGTGCCAGTGGACAGCCTTTTGTGCCGCGACATTCACTAGTCGTTGTATCGTTCTGTGCGTGAAACGACGTTCCGCAGCTGTTTATTCTACCTAGTACTTTGTTATACCGTTTTCATCACTGACCCCGGCGCCCCTTTTGGACATTGTTACCCGCTACAAACGTTTATCTTGGCTAGTGTTGTGGACTATTGTAGTGCTTATCGATTTGGAACATCGTTATGGAAGAAAATCGCAACTGTGTGATGTGTCGGCGAGGCCTACATCATGCTAGATACCAACAGCATGTTTTAACTGATGATCTTCCAAGAATGCACCCCGAGTTTGTGGCTTACATACGAGAACATGCCATTTTGGAGGTTAGTACATACTTCATTAAACTATTTCGAACTTCACCAGCTTCAGTTTTTCTTTTTAGAAGCGGTTTGTTTATATTATTATTGTCTGTTATATTTTTATACCTGAGCCATTACAAACGTGCGAATTGAGCCCTAAATCATTTTAATCGGATCTCTTGCTCGCACTTACAGGTCTTATTGAACTACTCTAGTGTTGTGTGTAAAAGTGCGTTTCCGAACCGAGCTGCAAACTACCAACTGCACGTGTTTATTTTCTATGTAGCGCGGCTGTATGGTCCGTAGCTAAGGGTGTTCGCTTCATAGAAAAAAAAAACACGTGCAGTACTAGCTACCTGCTTCCGAGCGGCATCCCTTTATATCAGTAATGACTTGTGCAGCTTTCTCACAATCCTTTAATCCTTTTATGACTCAGTTCGCACGTTTATAGTTCTTCTTATTAAAACACTTCTCTGACCACCTATTGTGTGTTTGCTATTGTTATCTATTCACTAAGCCGTCACATCGGCTATACATAAGATATATTTTTACTTGCATTACTTAAAATATGAAAACAATACAAGTATGCCATGACTTTAGACCTGAACACCTACATACCGCATTGTTTTAAATGTTTTCATAAAAATACAACATAACATCAGCAAGATCGTATTCTACCATTTTCAGGTAGAGTTCGACAACACACGACGTGTGTGTCACCGATGTTGGCAGAGAATTGACAACGTTGTAGGAAGACCACCTGTCATACCAGAAGTAGAACAGAATGTACGAGAGCTTCAGGTTCCAGACTACACTCGAGCTCCAAACACTCCAGGGCATTGTATCTTTAACACTTGCCAAAACGCAACCCGCCATCGAATACCAGAGACGATCAAGATTCACATTTTCTGTGAATATAAGTTATATATTCCTGACGGTGCTAGAGTATGTGGACAACACCTTGAGAGCAATGCTTGGGAAGAGCTGCCTCAATTCTGCAATGTCACACATAACTTCAATGCGCAACAGTTTAGCGACGTTTGTGACATGTTGAGAATGGCTTTAAATCGTGGACCTAGGCTAGATTTCAACACAAGAGGTGCTTTAAGCAACGAGGATATGTACTTTTGGACAGGACACAAATGCGAACAGTTTGATTCCATATTAGAACAAACACCCTCACTAAGTGGGAGGTGCAAGGAGCCTCGAACTGCGTTAGGCATATATCTGACGAAACTACGTACCGGAGACTCAGATGAAAGACTAGCGACGTTATTTAATATGTCACGAAGAAAGCTGGAACGTTTACTAACTATTGTGCGCGAATGCCTCATGAATGAATATGTAATATTACACTTGGGAGTGGACCATATGAATAGAAACGACGTTTTAGAAAAGAACCTCACTATACCAAGAGGGTTATTTGGCAATGAAGAAAACAATAAAGCTATCGTTATATGCGATGGGACTTATATATATATCAATAAAAGCTCGAACTTTTTGTTCCAGCGTCTATCTTATAGCCTGCATAAGTTCCAGAACTTGCTGAAGCCGTTTTTAATTGTGTGTTCCAATGGCTATATAATCGATGTTTTGGGACCATACGCTGCCACTAAGACTGATGCGAACATCATGAGCGATATAATGAATGATGGAGAAAACCCATTGCATTGCTTTCTTCAACCGAACGATGTCTTCATATTAGATCGCGGCTTCCGGGACAGCTTAGATGCTATCGAAGCATGGGGATATGAATCCTACGTTCCACCATCTAAAGACAGATGGGAGACACAGCTAACTACTGAGCAAGGTAATGAAGCTCGATCAGTTACACTATGCCGGTGGGTAGTGGAAGTGGTGAACGGGAGGTTCAAACGAGATTTCAAGCTTTTGCGGCAAAAATATTTTAATAAAACACTACCAAAAATGTTCATTGATTTTAAAATCGCCGCAGCTATGTTTAATAACTTCCACATACCCATCGATGACAACATTCACGCAGAGGCCTTCCTAAACATAATCAGGGAGAAAATAGATTCCCCGAATCTACTTTATGATTATGTTGAAAGAAAACATTTGAATAACCGAAGAGCGGATTTTCAAAGAATAGAAAGTCACGAAATACAGAACTTCCCACTACTGACGGAAGAACAGATTATTTTACTTTCATTGGGCACCTATCAACTGAAGCTAGCCCGATCCTACTGCAGCGAGCATTTATCAAATGGACTATACATTCTACAAGTATATAGAGAAAGCGCACTCCAAGATTTAAATGAATATGGTATAAACGAAGATGCCTGGCTTTTACGCGGACGCATACAGTCGCGTCACGTACGGTCAAGAACTTATTATTGTTATGTATTAGTAAAAAACAATGTTAATGAAAACGAAACCAATATCCATAACATTTTATGCAATTATTACTGCACGTGTTTGACCGGACGACGAACAATCGGCACTTGTGCTCATATAGTTTCAATCGTTTGGTATCTAGGATATGCCAGACATGTAGGCTTCACTGCTCCTGCAGCGTTCCTCAACGATGTCATTATTGTTGATAATAATGTTTAAAAAAATAAATAACGTTTCTTACTTTTTCAATTTTTTTTTTTATTCCTGAGTGTTTATTCATTTTAGTATCTATTAATCAACAAACACAGGATTCTATAGAAGAAAATTATATAATATCACCATTATCTTAACAAAATGAAACAAAAACAAAAAAAAAAATACTTAACACAAAATAACTCCGTTCCGACAGCAAATGGAGACAAGCGACTCGGTTATCATTCGACGGTTGCAAGGCTAATTGACCTATGCGACATTTTGCAAAACTTGCAGGAGGACGGATCAAAGTTTTTTTTTTGGAAAAAAAAATCATAAAAAATCAACTATTTGATAGACTTAATTTTTTTTAATACAGTATATTCCTAATTTAATAAGGAAGTTTTTTAAGTTATAACTGTTGTAAATTTTGTATTATTTAAGAAAATTTATGTTGGTTAGCCCAAAATGCATCAACTTTAGTTATTTTTTGAGAAAGGCAAAATGGTTCAAATACCTACCGTAAATAAAATAGTTGAAAGTTAACTGGCTCAAGCATCGGTCTAGAATAAACGAATACGAGAGAAAATGAATTTAGCGCCAAGTCAACTGACAGTTGAATATGCCCAATGACCCTAAGCAACATGATGGTGTTGCACCAGAGTGAAGTAATTTGATATAGATGCCCATAAGAGGGACTGCAGGATGAAACAAAATGAGCCCTTGAGCTAGATTATAGTAGATATTGATGCTTAGGCCATCATAATTCAGCAACGTCCATAAGATATTTTTGAGGTTGGTATGCCACTTTATACAATTTTAGACAGTGTCTTGTATATTTTTAATATAAAAAAAAATGTGAAGAGGAATCATTCAAGATGTTGATTCAATGTGTCTTGGAACAAGGTATTAGATAATATGGTATATCACCCTAAGCCTATGTAGTAGTATCACCACTGTACTTTAGCATTACTTTATAAATAAAACAACAAATAAATTGCTATTAATTATAATTTATTCAAAATCAGTCTTCGACATGGACGTACCTAATTAAAATCAGTCAAACATTAATGTTATAAAAAAAAAACTTCAAAAAAACTCTTTTCAGTAGGTAACTTGTGATAAATCAGAAGTAGAAAAAAATAACAATTTCGTCAGAAAACAAATAAAAGTTAACATTCTCTATCAAAAACAATACAATATCGACATTCTTAATAAGAAAAAAAAAACAAACAAATATAGATACAGTATCTATCATCAAAAACCAAAAAGAAAGAAAATGTAACATTCTTTATAGCTAAAAAAAAAATATGTTGACGATGACAAAGAAAGAACCTTAAGCTACTATCTCATCTTCAATATCTGTATCTATCAGAACATCTTTACCAACGCGGTGCGGAAAGTTAGTGTATTCTAGGTGAAAAATTTTGGGAATAACCCCTGTATCACACAGCTTCTTAAGATCTTTGTATTTGGCCGTAGTTATAGGCACAGATGTTTTATACTTCGGCTGCACTACCTTTGGTCTTGAAATTATCGCTATAGAATCGGTCTCAGCATCTTTATCCATGCTGTATTTGACAGTCATGGCATTGGGTGACGACTTTTTGAATGTCGCCACCCGAATCTTACTGATCTTTCCGCTTAAATTGCCTTTGAAATACTTTTCTGAGAACTCTTCGTAATTCATGAAATCGTTGTGCGTAAGACTTTCTACGTAATATGGGCCGGGATCTTTACGAGCCAACTGAAAAACAGTTGGCCACTGCGATGGTGCCCATATTATAGTATTTCTAACAGAATTTTCAATTGTGGCATGGATGCTATCGACAGTCATTTCGGTATGCCCTGGAAGCAGATAATTCATTTGTATGGTTTCAATGTGTTTTGTTTCAAGCAGTGCGCTATGTATGGCGGCTAAAACTATTTTGTTTTTATTCTGCCCTGGGCATGAGTCTGAATAAAGAATTAAATTTGTTACAGACCCACGGGAATCAACTTCAGCAATATATTTTTGTAAGATTGTAGCTATTTCGTTGCCTCCTCTTTTTCCTTCGGTTTCTCCCCACGTATAACAAAATCCATTTCTGGTACCACTTTCGTAAAAACAAAGGTTGTACACTGTATATTTTCTAGAATAAAATAGCAGCATACTCTCCCCATGTGGGGTGTTCAGTACCTTTTGTAGATCAAAAGAAGTACAAAGCATTGCGTTTTTTTTCTTGCTTAGTTCACAGTGAAAAGATAATCTATCTTTTGATGCCTTTTTTTCCTTTAAATGATTTAACATTTCAGGATTTTCTTTTTCATTCTGGCCTTCAAAACGTAAACATTTGGCACATTTATCCTTCTTTGGAACGTGGAAACCAATATTGAAATCTTTGTTAAAAATGTCACGAAATATTTTTTCACCAACAACATCTACACCCTCTGATGTTTTTGACTGTTTATAAATCCTGTATAGGTTTTTTATGTTTTTAAATTCAGTGGGGAGATATAATCTGGTACTGTCTTTACGACAGTAATGGGATGGTAGTGCTGGTAAACTTTTAATAAAATTAATGGCTGACTCCTTTACTGAGTGAGGTGTTTTATTCTTAGGAACAGTTTTACCTCTGCTCTCCTCTTTTGCCAACCCAGACGATGCATTGGCTAAGGTATAAGTAACATATTTTGGGCTAACACCCAAAGTGTCCACTAGAAATTTTTTACAAACCTTACGTCGGCCTTCACCATCATTAATATAGTAGAAATATGTATTGTGCCTCACACCAGAGTCCTTTGACCTCTTTCGTTTTATGTCAGTTTTAGCAGTCATGCCAACTAGCCAATCTTTTTTTCTTTGGGATGGTAGTCCCCAAAAATAATCAAAGATATGTTTTCTTTTTTCTTCAGAAACATTATCGCAGGCGTTGCCACAGTTTTTTCCTAGGCATGGATTAGGCTTAAGTGATCTTCCACTTACAATACTTCCGTCTTTTTTCACATACTCTTTTCCTTTTTCTCGCAAGTTTTTTGCTTCTTTGCGTTTATTCTTTTTTTTCTTTCTCAATCCCGCTTCACTCACCTTGCCGTCTTCTGATGTTACTTTTTTTTTCTTTTTCTGAGGTTCATTGCTTTCATTTGATGAAGATTCGTCCCCAGTTTCTTTCCAAGAAGAGGAATCCCATACGAAGTCTTCTTCCTCAGATAGAAAATCGACATAACTTTTATTAATTTTGGTTCTCTTGTTCCTTTTCTTGGATTTGACTTGATCATCATTTGTATCATTATTTTTCTCTGCTTCTATGTCATCTTCATCTGCTTCAAGAGACTTTCTCAGCAACTCCATCTCACTCTCAGCAATTACTTCCGTTAATGTAGAAATAAGTTCAGGTTCTTTTTCGTTCTCATTTTTTTCATTTTTAGATATCAGTTCGTCATCATAGCTTTCTTTTTGTGGAAATATATCACTCGAGTTTTCCTTATTCCACACTTCTTCAGTATTCTCAGTCTAAAAAATAAAATAAATCAGAAATGCTATTTCCACACGGATGAAATCGTAGGTAAAAGCTAGTATTATAATTAATTACATACCGACTCAAATTCAATATCTATTTGTATATGTTCTATATTTTCTGTATAACTATTTTCTTTGGTTAGGTATTTGTTAGTAATATCTTCTAATAGAGCTTTGGTGGTACTGTCATCCTATAAGAAAAAAAATAACTTAAATCAACGAGAACTCATGATAGAATAATAAAATTAGTATGGCTTTAAAGCTTTATTTACCTGTGACTCTTTTTCCATATTGCTGTTATCTGGGTTTGAAGGAATCGTTTTCACACATGAAATTTTTTGGATTTGGTCATAGTAGGATTGACTTCCTAATAGTGTGAGATCACAATCTTCATCAGCTTCATTATTTTCACTATTTTCATTTTCGGCAGTTTCAGGTACTTCAGTCTTCTGTTCAGACAACTCTTTCACTATCTGTTTCTTAAAATACAACCGGCGTTGTAATTCCATAATAAAATTGCTGAAATTAAATTAAAACCGATTTAAGAACATTTTATATTGATAAGTAATTATAGAAATAAACTGGGGATGAATCTGAACTGAAAGCAATGAACCTCAAAAAAAAAGAATAAACACAGTGGTTATTCCCAAGATTATTCACCTAGAATACACTAACTTTCCGCACCGAATGCAGACGAAGTACAAAACATCTGTTAAAAAAATTAATTACCTAACTACTCGTATCAGTTTACCTATTCAAGTATCGTTGCAGTAAGTACCTACTTAGTTTTGGGTTAAATACCTATTTAACCCTAAACTAGGTAGGTATTAGTACTGCAAAGTACTTTCACTATTCACTATTCTCACATACAGATTTTCTAATTACGAGTAGGTAGATAAATAATTATTTTTTTCACTCATCTAGATACATACCGTCGTTAAGAATATTACTATTACACAGTTACCTACAAAAGTTATTTCGTGAACAAGTCACGACACGAACCTAGCTTGAATTTAATTGTACCTATTGTAAATCAAAACAATGTCTTCCTTGTTCTATATTCCTATCGTATTTACAGATCGCTTCATTTATTATCACTTAGATAAAACAAAATGTTTTGTACTTACCAGAAAATCAACCGTCTGTCTTCACAGCTCACTCGCACACAACGCACTTCCCTTAGTGTTGGCGGATGACTGACGCGCCCGCGCGGGTGGGTGAGGTACTCGTAACGGACACTTACACAGAGCGCGAAATAAATTGAACTTAGTTTCAAGCGACTAAGGAGCAGCAATCTCATTAATTTGTTGGATAGCCTATGTGTTAAAACCGATTTGATAAAATGATGGAAATGCCAATTTAACAAATACTGATCTTAATCAAAACGTTTTAACCGCCATAATACTAATGAGATAGTTAGGTCAAATTAGCCGAAGTGGCATTACTCATTATCTTCAATAGAGGCTAAACGGGTCAAGAGACATAGACAATTATTATAACTTAATGCGAAATGGTTCAAGCGACACGGTATTTTAATGTAGTTGAGTGCAAAATGAGCTAAACGACATAACTTATTGTTTTAGTTTAATGCAAAATAAGCCAAACGACAAAACCACAACCATGGCGAAAAAGCTAAATGCCTTAATCGACACACGTTACAAAAGTACAAAAAATCAAATTGGTTTAAGTCATCGAGTCCTCAAATTTGTCTAATTTTGTGTCGTATAGATCAATGGGCTTAGAAATGAGGCCTGTTTTGCTGTGGGGGCTAAGCGCCAAAAAAGTAGTCAAAAAAAATTGAAACCTGATTCAAACGACGGAGAAAAATTTGCTGATTCCGAATATGTATATAACTCAATATCACAAAAAATGTCGCTTAGACCAATTAGACTTATAACCGTCGCATTAATCCTTGTAAAAAGACCTTTCCAATGATATATATATTATGGCTATTGGACCGAGTACCAGGCTTCATATATTTTTGCCCATGACCCTTTGTAAGCGCAATAGAGAGATTTAATCCATATTTTAAGACCACAGACTTCTTAAATATAGGTTTTCATGTAATCTAAAGTAAAGAACTATATTCTAAATTAAAGAAAAAAATAGGAGCATTACTTTCAGAGATAAATAGATGACCATTTGAAAATTTTCATCTATTTTTTTTAAATAATATTAAAACACAATCCGCTGCGCCGCCCGAGAAATTCCAGATGGAATACCCAATAACACTGCCCGACCCGGGAATCGAACCCAGGGCCTCATGAAGAACAGCAATGCACTTGCGACCAATAGTAGACCAGCCAGTAAAGTAATTCAAAGTAATTTTTAAAAATATTTTTATATAATATTTATGTTACACCATGATTGGCTTAAGAATGTACGAGCAACGTTGCAAGATTAAAGTAGCAGAGATTGTTTATTATGCAGCTTTTCATAAGTACTGTTTACGGAACCATGCATCGTAGCAGATAAACCTCTTGACAGACAAGGAATGGACTGAAATATAAATAGTTTTGTAAAATGTTGCAGTCCCCCATTTTATAACGTACTATATTATTTGAGCTTCAGGGCTATGTATGAAAAGGTGGGCTATAAAAACGTTATCGCAACTGCCGACCTGTGCGCGGGTGCGTTGACGTGATGAAACAGCACGCCCCTTCGAAGTTTCCCTCTCCTTTTCTCTTTGATGGCATTCCTTAACTTAGGAATTAAAGCTGCATAATATTGGCCTGTAATAGTGGTTCCACGCTCCAGGTAATCAATCAACAATATACCTTCTGAGTCCCAAAATAATGAGGCCCTTGCCAGCCGATGCCACGGCACGAAACTTCTTCGGGGTCGTTGATGATGGCCGTTTCCATTGCTGTTTTGTCTCGGGATCAAAATGATGGACCCATGTTTCGTCCATTGTTACGAAACGAGACAAAAACTTTTCAGAATCTTCTTGAAACTTGTCCAACAATATCTTCGAAATGTCAAGTCAATTTTGCTTCTGACTGTCGGTTAACATTCTCGACACCCATCTTGCGGAGACTTTTCTCATATTCAAAGATTGTTTCAATATGGATTGAATACTTCCATATGAAATGCCCGTTTCTTGAATTAAGTATCGGATGGTAACTCTTCGATCGCTCAATACAATTTTCTCGACTTTCGCAACATTTTCTTGGGTCACTGACGTCGATGGACGGCCGCAACGGTGTTCGTCTTCCGTGCTCGTTCTCCCTACTCATAATTGAGAAGCCCACCTTGTGACAGTGGAATAAGGCAAGCAGACTCTCCTAACGTGCCTCCAAATCGCAATGAATCTCTTGCGTCAATAACTTTTTTAAACAGAGGTATTTAATAACGACTCGCACTTCGTTTTTCTCCATTTTCGAGAACACGTTCCGACACGAAGCAAACAAATGACTACATTCAGAAAAAAACAAAAGAGATCGAAGATTTTTTTCTTTATTAATATTACAAATATTATATGTATCTGAGCTATGCCTGCCAGTATTTCTTTTCTTACCAAGAAGTATGTCGTTCTCACTACTTTTTGATCCCCCCTCGTAATAGTATTTTTTCTTATGTTGTTAATTTAATAGTTTTGCGTTGTTAGTGACGTGCTGTTTGAGTATAGCTTTAAATATGTTAAAAGAGGATGTGCTCCTGATGTCTGCCGGTAAATTATTATAAAGTTGTACACCTTCGTATTTTATATTTTTCCTGCCATAATGCGTCCGCGGGGGGTGCGTCTGTATTTGGTTTAGGTTTCTTTGGCTATATTTAGATGTTTTTATGTTATAGGATAATTGCGTGTGTATGGTTTTGTTAAGAATTTTCCTAATGAGAATGCAGGAATTTAATGTGTAAAGTTGATGAATGCTAATTAGTTTGGTGTATTTGTATAGTTCGGAAGTAGGTCTATTATAGTCGTAGTTGAATAGAAGTTTAATTATTTTGTTTTGTGCTATTTGTAGATCTTTAATCGTCTCCACTCCAGAACCCGTCTGCTCCACCGGCCATCGGTCCTTCGACAAACATGGCCAGCCCACTGCCACTTCAGCTTGCTTACTCTGCAAGCTATGTCGGTAACTTCGGTTCTTTTCCGGATAATTTCATTTCTGATTAGAAATTGTTTTAATTATTTTTAAATTAAAAATAATTTTGTTTAAATTATTAAATTATAAATTGTTTTATTGTACTTAGGGCTGATTTTTATGGTTCCGTATCAAAATCGTAAAAAGGAACCCTTATGGTGCGACTCAGTCTCTGTCTGTCCATCTGTCACAGCTAGATATCTCAAGAACTACTAATACTATCAACTTGAAATTTGGAATTGTTTTAGATTACGTTTGCCCAACTATTTTACAAATAAGATTTTTTTTTTTTTTTGCAACATGGAATGAAAGTGGGTCTTAAAAATTCGAAGTGGGGCTACTAGGGCACTACTTGCACATTCTTATTTTTTTTTTTTAGGCCGCATGGTTTTCGACTTTTGATGAAAAATGTAAAAACAAAATACCGTTCGTACCGATTTTTCTTTTCAGAAATAAGGGGGCTTTATTTCTGAAGTTTGCATAGAAAAAAATCTGAAATTATTCTATGTGATAGAAGTTTATGTAAAAATTGCAGGAAAAATAAAACGATGCCTCTGAATAGCACCCTTTTTCAGAAATCGGAAAGGAACCCTCAGGCGCGAGTCCTACTCGCTTTTGACCGGTTTTTTTCATTAGTTTGACATGATTTCTATATTAAAGCTGTCAAATTGAAATATTTATTCTTCAAATAAGAGTTATCTGACTATTGAAAAATTAGCCCTTAATAGTAATATTATATTAACTCTATCTAACAGAATCCTGCCTCGTTTTTCAGTAAAGGGGATACATACGAAGCCTTGTATCAGTTAATTAAATTTTAAGAAAGCAAAAACTATGAGTGTAATTTTTAAAACCACTGAAACTTCTTTGTCAATACAACATAATATTACCGGAACCGGACCGGAATTTAGTACGACAGACGGATTAGGTTTTTCTATTAAATCCTATGACTTTTTGCTATATTATCCCTTCAGTTTTTGCTGCCTCATGAGCCGATGTAAAGCCAGAAGGCTTGTCAGTTTTGTTGACATAAGTAATGTGTTTCTGGCTGTGTTCTACATTAAATAATAAAAGATAAATGATTTTATTTCTGTAAATAGGTTTGCACAAACACTTTTACATGTCAATCATATTTAAAAAAAACCGGTAAAGAGCGAGTCGGACTCGTGCATCGAGGGTTCCGATACCATCATACATCGATATGTAACCGTTCGATTACATATCATCAACAAAAATTACATATATCGATGTAATTTTTGTTGATGATTTCTGAATATGTGTGAATAGGGACATAGTTTTATTTTTCCTGTAATCTTGACATTAAACTTCTATCATATAGAATAACTTCATATTTTTTTATATGCAAACTTCGGAGATAAAGGGGGCGGGAAAGGTATTTTCTTTTTACATTTTTCATCAAAAGTCGAATATTATGCTGACGAAAAAATAATAATTTGATAATGAGCAAACAGCGTTCTTTCATATTATATGACACACTTCACACATACACACACAGACACATTTTTTAAAATAAATAAGCTTTTTCTCATAGTTGGTCGCAGTAAGTAAGCTATGGGTACCCCGACCAAATGAGTTAGGTTAGAACTGTGACCAACCACGCGCGAGCCGTATTGATTGCAGTAACTAAGCTAGGGCACACCGACCAAATGGGTTCGGTTAGGTTAGAACTATAAACAACCCCGCGCGAGCCGAGCGAGCGATGCGAGCCATGCTGCGGCTGCGTCCGTCGAGCTCTATATCTAAGTTACTTGGCTATTTAGTATTTTTAGGAACCCAAGATAGGAATTATTTGAGGTTCACAAAAAGAGGCACAATCATTATATAAGAGTGTTCAATAATACTTTTAGAAAAGCGAAATGATTTTTAGGAACATAACATAGGAATTATTTGAGGTTCACAAAAAGAGGCACAATCATTATATAAGAGTGTTCAAAAATACTTTTAGAAAAGCAAAATGGGAATTATTTGAGGTTCACAAAAAGAGTCACAATCATTATGTAAAAGTGTTCAATAATACTTTTAGAAAAGCAAAATGGGTATTATTTGAGGTTCACAAAAAGAGGCACAATCATTATATTAGAGTGTTTAATAATACTTTTAGGAAAAAAAAATTGACATTATTTGAGGTTCGATGAAATACATGCCATTTGCAAGTATTCCGAACGGTCAAGCAGTAATTCAATAACCTTGAATACAAAATACAAAATCTTGAAGAGCAGTAACGGAATATCCGTGTTGTATATCACATATTCGAAACTAGCAATCGTATTTTACAACCCCATTTAGCATAGCGTCAAGTTTTACAACCACACTCTCCACGATACAGGGAATCCTAGCGTGGAGGCTAGTGCTATTTGAATTTGTACTGCTTTCTTGAACAATAAACTGTTTATTATTATTATTACTTATAGTGACGTCATCGTCTTCATTTGTTATCATTTCACATCCAGTAACATCCATGATTCATACACTGTAGATGACTTTATGACGTAGCTATATTGTTTAAAATCTCGGCTTTAGAAGCGATTTTATTGCTGGAAGGTTCTATAAAACGGGGAATGATATCTGAAAAGAATGTAAGTTGTAGTTTTAGTTATATGTGATGTTTAGAGTGGGCTCTAGTTGTGGAGTTGATCTTTTTCTGTACAATTTTTGTGTGCTAGGTAGATTTAAGTAGACACTTCTTCTACATGTCGATAGCACGACAGTGTATTTAATTGTGTTGGCTCAAAACTTTGCCACTTCCACGGTGACGTCGGTGGCAGCGCAAACGTCACCTAGGCTGCATTTTTGGGGCACAGAGAGCAGAGTAATAGGTAGGTACGAAAATTATCAAAAGTTGGGCAAAAAATTTAAGTGACGATTTAACGGCATTTCTTCAGCCGACAGGTATCTACTTTTCAGTGAGAGGTTTTTTAACTTTTGTATTGTATTTTAGGGTTCCGTACCTAAAAAAGAAAAACGGAACCCTTATAGGTTCACTTCGTTGTCCGTCCGTCTGCCTGTCAGTCTGTCAAGAACCTTTTTCTCAGGAACACGTAAAGATATCAAGTTAAAATTAATATCAAATACGTAGGTCTATAGTCCCTTGGAGTTTTAAAAAAATCAAGCTTCTACCTCAACGCAATAACAAAATATGGGCATTTTTGCGACATATAAAATTTGGCAAGAAGCAAGGTATCACTCAGCACAAGTAAGGAAAAAGTCAGAAAATTGTAAATTTGTAATCATATCACATAAAAATTTTTTTTTTTTGGGATTACTATGTTACTTAAGTTTGTTTTTGGGATAAATTCTTTTAAACTATGGATCCCTTCATTGTGCGTGGTTGCACTCACATGCATTTGGCCGGTTTTTTACAGCTCTGCGCCTCAAGCCAAGTTATTTCATTCGTAAGCCACTTTTATCTTTTGCCAAAAGATGAATAGGTACTGAAAATGCGAATCTAAGCGTTGTGGCCCAATTTCGTACCTAAAGATAATGGGGCCCAGGGATTTGGATAAGCCATGCAAAGAGCTAATTTTCTAAATTAATTATTTCTTAGATCCTCGACAAAAAAATTTTTCGTAATTATCTGCTACATTTCATTCTAAGGCTCTCCACCTCTGAATAAGTACCGCTAAAGCCATTTTGCAGACTTTTTCATACTAATTCTGTTCTTCAGTTTAATTTATCTGAATGATAGTGTCTATCGGGATCCTGTGAAATAGTCTCGTACCTTCTTTACCAAGTTTTTACATTTCATGTAATCTACAAAGGCTACAGAAATCTATGTCTTTGTAACATATTACAGATATCATGTCACAAATGCTAACCAAATATAATCTGGCATTTGTATCTAAGATTCCACTTAGTAATTCGTACCCGAACTTTATGATTACCATATAATATCGTAAAGTTTATCCTCTAACTTTGCTGAGTATATATAACCCCAGATTGTAACTGTAACAATTTGTGAGAGGCTTTTACAACCCTTTGAGATTTACTAACTGGTATGGGACGCGTTTAAAGTGGTGCTTCTCACCTTCTCGTGTCTTAATCTACATATATGGTAATGTAATAATAGGTCTTTACCTATGAAATTGCCGTTTTGTATGAAAAAATTTAAACGAATTTTTTTCATGCATTTTTTATTTGTATTAATCGAAGTAATCACCCATGCAATCAATGCATCTTTGCCAACGCAGTGGCAGTTTATTGATGCCCTTCTTAAAAAAATCAGCTGGACGGGAGGCAACAAATTCTTCAAAGGCATTTTGTACTGCCTCTCGGGTATTGAATTTTTTTCCCGCCAAGAAGTTATACAAATTCTGGAAAAAGTAGTAGTCTGTAGGCGCAAGGTCTGGTGAGTAGGGCGGATGACGGAAAGCTTCCAACCCCAGTTCTTGCAGCTTGGAGACTGTCTGCTGTGCAGTATGAGGTCGCGCGTTGTCGTGCAGGAGCAGCGGAGACGAGCGATTGACTAATGCTGGTTGGAGATGTGCCAGCTTCTCCATCATTGTGTTCAGTTCTTCACAGTACACATCTGAAGTAATGCTTACCCCGTTTGGTAAGAAGCTGTGATGAATCACACCGGCGCTAGACCACCAAACAGTGACCATCACTTTTCTAGGGGTAAGTTTTCGTTTAGGGCATTGTTTAGGTGCTGAACCAGGATCCAACCAACTTGCTGAGCGCTTGCGGTTATCAAACAGAATCCATTTTTCATTGCAGGTAACAATGCGGTTCAAAATTCCTTCATTTGTGTGTCTGTTGAGCAGTGCAAGGCACGTCTCGACGCGTACTTCGCGCTGGCGATCATTGAGTTCGTGGGGCACCCATTTGTCAAGCTTTTTTACCTTGCCAATTTGACGCAAATGGACCAATATTGTTTTGACGCTAACGTCGAAAGCTGCTGCTAATTCAGCCGTAGATTGTGTATCATCAGCTTCCACAATCGCCTTTAATTAGTCATTGTCGACCAAAGTCTTCGGACGACCGCGAGGTTCATTTTTCAGGTCGAAATTTCCAGAACGGAAGCGAGCAAACCAATAACAAGTGGTGCGTTGGTTTGTAGTGTTAGCTCCGTAAACGTCGTTGATGTTGCGTGCCGCTTGTGCCGCGTTGCTGCCACGACGGTACTCATTCCATAATTACTCGAATTTTTAACGTATCCATGATGACGAAAAAGATTGAAATGCGATGAAAATGTAACACTAATCAATAAACAAATGACTACTTTTGGGAAAAAAAATCCATGTTTTTAAAATAAAATTAATTTGAAATTAGAATTCTTAGCCAAACAAAAATTATTTTGATTTGAAATGGCCAGTACTGCAGAACGGCAATTTCATAGGTAAAGACCTAATATTTTTCTTAGCTTAGGTTATACGTTTTTGATTTCTGGGTTTTATGAATAGGTCCTTTTGGCATAATTTGTTAAAGATACTATTCTTTTATTTGATATTCAGTGTCAATCTCTATATAATTAAAATTAAATGCTGTCGAGAGACTGGTAATAGCTCAGTAGTAACGGCCGCGACTTACGAGTTGTAGGTCGTAGGTTCGAACCCTGAGAGGCGCTTTACTTTGTGTAAACTATTTCATCACCACTGCTCTCAAAACGGTGAAGGAAACTCGTGAAGAAATATCCTAGAACCAAAAATTTGAAGACATGTGACATCTACCAACCTGAACTGGATTTTGGCCCACTCCCTCTCACAGACAGGAGGCCTGTGTTCCAGCAGTGGAAACATTATAGGCTGATTATGCTGTTCATTGATAAGCGCATCACTTGAGAACTGCGGGACCGATTTGCCTATTTTTTGTTTGGAAATGCTCGTAATAGTCCGAATCAGATTTTTATGGAAAGAAAAATTAAAAAAAATTATAATAGGCCTCCAAACCGACTTTTGGCCATGGCGGCGAATCTCAGTGGAGACATAGCCTTCTGCTCGGGAGATATTATAGTGCATAAGTGCATATAATAGATATTATAGTGTTTATAGTGTTAGTGTACTAGTGCATGTCAATAAAAGACAACAATATAATCAAATTATACACCATTATTATATTGATAGCTACTAATAATTTTATCCTATAAAAAAAACTTTTAGCAACTTTTTAATTAGCTTTACTGTTTACATTGGATTAACTTTATCATCACCATCATCTGCCTAGCCGTTTACCAAACTATGTTGGGATCGGCTTTCAGACAACTTTATCATCATATAATTATTCATTGTTTTTAATAAATAAAGATAACTACAATTCAACTTCTAAAAGACATCAAGAGACATCTTCTTAAGCTCGAGATCTGAGGATTGAGCGCAACCGCTCTATCTTTAACATCCGTTCAAAACATATAACTGCGTAGCGTAGTCTAACTACTAGGATCCCCCAAATTGTAAGGAGGTTTTAGAAAAAGTCTTTCTGTACATATTCAAGCTGTTTAAAGTAGTGGTGGGGTTAAATATGACATTATTATAATTACGTCTTTATTAGGCGTAGTATAATGTTGTTTAAGGGGGATGCTCTAAGGTAGCCCGCGAAATTAAAATTTTCTTTCGTTTTTTGCAATTTGCATGTCAGTATCAGGTTGTATGTTAATTAAAATATGAGACGCGGCCGTGGCTAATATGGCTTTACACAATTATACATTACAATTATACAACTCCATAAGTTAGAATTGACCTCAAATCTAGCGATTTCATGAAATCATTAGGTTTGAGGTAAATTCTACCTTATGGAGTAGTATTGCTTATAATTCTATAAAGCCATATTAGCTACGGCCACGTCTCATATTTTAATCAACATACAACCTGACACTGACCTGCAAATTGCAAAAAAACGTAAGAATATTTGAATTTCGCGGGCTACCTTAGCGCATCCTCCTTAATAATATTAAAACATGAATATCAATCAATCTGCCTAGCCTTTTCCCAACTATGTTGGGGTCGGCTTCCAGTCTAACCGGATGCAGCTGAATACCATTATTTTACATGGAGCGACTGCCTATCTGACCTCCACAACCCATTAACTATGTAATACGATACCCCTTGGTAACACAAAACTGGTAACTTAAAACATAATTATAATAAATATATATTGTGCGAGATCTTAACCCTTTAGGGAAAACACAGATGCAAATAAATTAAACAACCAGTCTTTTACAAGACAATTAAAATCGTTACTCTCAATTCCGCAGCCATTTACAAGCGTTTATTTTAATAATTCGAGTTCTCTTTACATTACATTGTGCATTCAAAACTCCGCAACTCGTTCCCTAATTAGCATTGTTTAGTTAATTCACCCACCGGGCTGTTCTATATAATTGTTTTAGTTCATGTTACATCTCTTCTGCGGTACTGTTGCCCTGATACATTTTGGAGTTGTAATTTTAATTGCTACGTCGCGTAGTAAGATTAATTAATATTGTATGGTAATTTATTTTGTATATCAAGTTCTTTACCTACCAAGGGAACATAAAATAAAACGGCAACTATAGAATGAAGTCTCTTTTATGTAGACCCTCAAAAGAACTGTGACCAACATTTTTCAATCAGTTAGATGCCGCAACACTTTGCTAGATTTAGCAATTTCATCAAGGAGCTTATGATTTGCAGACACCGTAGATTTTCTTAGAAAAATTTATCGCTTGTCTTTTCATTATTTATTTATTTATTTATTCATATAACAATTCGCATTGTGTTTGAAATAGTACATTAATTAATTATTAGTAGCGGTAGTCAATAATATCTCCCTAAATATACAGGTTCACTGGTTTGCTTTATAAAATCACTTTCTTTTCATGCTAATCGTTTAAAAGGTCAAAAATTAACCTAAACAGAATACTGTGCGGTCCTCTGATATAAATGAATCTAAACTTTTTGAGTATCATGAATTCATCCTAATCAATCTACCTAGCCTTTTCCCAACTATGTTGGGGTCGGCTTCCAGTCTAACCGGATGCAGCTGAATACCAGCATTTTACATGGTTACCCCTTGGTAAGACTGGTTCTCAGACTTTCGGGCTTCTGACGACTCGTAACGACTGTCAAAGATCCACTAATGACAGCCGGGACCAACGGCTTAACGTGCTTTCCGAGGCACGAGGAGTCTCGGTATGTAAAGATGGTCACCCATCCACGGGCCGACCCCGGCAAGCGTAGCTTATCCTGATGGATCGACCCGTGCGTCTGTTATTACTTAGCAACGAGCTCCTTCCGATGAATTCATGCTTAAGTGACTGGGATTTGAATAAACTTTTGTTTCTCCTGAAATTTTATTACCAATTGTTCTTCAAACTTCTTACAAAGCCTCATCTTTTCACTTTCCATTGCGTTTAATAACCGTAAATAAATCGGGCTCTATTCTATATAATGTGAAAATTGCCCTCGAAACCGGCTATGTAATAAAAAATAATGGTGTTTTTATTTAAACACGGTGAAACTCAAGTGGGATGGAATTTTTCGCGCCTACAATTTGTTCTGTCAGCGGGCCGTTTGCACTTTATTTTGTCAAGATTTAGGGGTAATGGAAACGGTAGCAGTACGCGGAATGTAGGTAGGGAAAGAGGTTAAATTATCTTGTAAGGTCATGTTGGTATGTTGGCGGTAAGACGTCGAGTTATTGACTATGTTGAATTTAAACCGTAGAAACTTAACGTACAAAGAAGTAGGGTTTCAGTGGTCTGAAGTTTAGGTTTGTAATTCGATTTCCAGGTTTAAATAACAATATTCAAAATGGCAGAATTCTAAGAGCCTCTTTTACCAAAGACATAATTATACAAAGCTTTGTTTTTTAATTTTTTTTCTTTATTATTCGAGTTAACTGATCTTTTTGTATGCACGAGTTTTCCTGACAAATACGAGTAAACCTCTTTTCTTTCTTTATCTCTTTGAAAAACACAAGTTTACTTGTGCTATACTATTATCTTCTAACAATAATATCTGTTAAAACCCATCCAGTAACGGTATTATTATATGCTCGTTATTTTGTTTGTGAGCGCCTTCATTCGGTGAGTGTATGTTTTATTCAGGAGTCTCTTCCGCTGATGTTTCTAGATGGAGCGCTTACTATTTGCAACTGACTACAAAGTTATGACTAAATACATACATATTTTTTGTGTTTGATTAAGAGCTATTTGAATCTAAAATAATTTGATTATTGTTTGATTAGTGTCGCTTGTAAAATAATCTTTTGAGGTTGTAGAATCAATGAGAAAATTTGTTTTTTTTTTTTATTTAACTGACTCAGCCGTTTTTGCGCCAATCCGGAAAAAAATCAGCTGTTCAGTAAATTTAACTATACTAAACTCGTCAAAATGTAGGGAGCAGCTGATTTTTTTTCGCAATTTCAGGTTTATCCCCATAGTAAAAGTGGTTCAAATTCATACAGAAAAAAAAAATAAAAAAAAATTGCGCACTGTATAGATCACGGATACATAAAAATGATAGAAAATATTCCCGTATCCCGGTCAGCGAAAGTGTTTGTATATCTGACTAGTATTATCGTTATCTAGAGAAGGGTTGGCAACATGCCACGACATGTAATCTAAGGCTTTACACCTGACATGTTGCTATCTTTAGGTGCTTAAACACAGGAACGAAAATAAAGTAAAAAACTGTATTTATTCACTTTGGGATTGTGTAATTCAAATTCAAATTCTTTATTGCGAACTAAGTGTAGAATTTTGAAGATGTTAACAATAGATAGGTTCTTAGAACTTAGTTGCCTGTTAAGGCATTGCAATTTAAATTGTTATAAATAAAACATAGGTATATGTAGGTACTCAATTTTACAGATGTACAATTTACATTATATTATATTAATTATCATTATTCATATTTTTTTTATTATATCAGACTATTCTTACAATTTACATCACATTATATTATATATCAACAATCTTTTAATATTAAATAATTATTTTTCTTCAAGGAATTCTTTTACAGAGTAATTAATCAGGAAATCTTTTAGCTTCCTTTTAAAAATACCAATTGAATGTAGGTTCTTAATGTCTATGGGTAACTTATTGGACATTTTTATGCCCATACAAAAAATGCTATTGCAATATACTGCAGTGTGGGATGTTTTATTGCGTAATGTATTTTTGAGTCTTGATGTTTAATTTAACTCAAATTGAGGCCGCGTAGATATACAGAGTAGGGAGGGTTAATATCTTGAGATTTACGAAATGAAGTTTACATGAATTTGTTTGGTAATATAATGGTGTAATACTACTATTCGAAAAAGAAATTGACTTATAGGTACTACTACTATAATATAATTTCTACCTAGCTAATTAGAAGTCCGAGATTGTGTTGGTGCAAAAATATTTGAAATAAAATTTATCGATTATAATTATAACTGAATTGTTAAATTTATAATTGATTAATTGGAATCTAAAATGCATATAAAAAATACTGTTAATATAAATAATCATTAATGTTCCCACTGCTGGGACACAGGCTGGGAGTGGGCCGTTATCCACCACGTGGGCCCAGTGGTTCTAGAACTGGCTGGTTTCCTTACGATGTTTTCCTTCACCGTGTTGAGAGCAGTGGTGAGAAATAATAGTCAGTGGGTCATCTTAGGTTTACACAAAGTAAACCGCCTATCTGGGTTCGAACCTACGACCGTAAGTCGCGGCCGTTACCCCTGAGCCACCACTGTTCTCTGAAAATATACACAGACTATAGTAGAATTTCAAAACACCGACTAAAAATTGCTCATTTTATGTATTTTTAGGGTTCCGTACCTCAAAAGGAAAAAACGGAACCCTTATAGGATCACTCGTGTGTCTGTCTGTCCGTCAATTTGCTCCGACTCTAATGGACGGATTTAATTGAAATATGGTACACATATGAATTTCTGTGACCCAAACACGGACGGGTAAAGTAAATAAATGAATTTTGAATAGGGGGTCACTTTTATTTATTATGGAAACATACATAAAAAAAAAGAAAAAAAAGAGGTTCCGACGAATTGAGAACCTCCTCCTTTTTGAAGTCGGTTAAAAAAAAAGTTTTGCAAATTATACCGTGTGACATATCAAACAAAAGGGTCTATGAGGGTCTCAAATATTTTTTTTTTTTTATAATTTTTAAATGGTTTGAAAGTTATTTAAGAAAATAGACTAAAATTGACCACCCCCGAACAGCAGATTCGTCGAACGGACGAAATCTGTGCACCAATTCTAACTTATAGAGATGTATTAATGATTTTCATGGTTAAAATTATATAAATACACTCTTTTGCAAAAAGAGCGGGCACTTTAGATTTTTTTTCTCTACTTCAATGAAGAAGAACAAGAGAGAGGTTTTATTAATTTGACATGTTATTTGAAGCATCCTGGCATGATTCTTTATGTCCCAAATTTAAATTTTGAAATTAACAAAATAAAAATAATGATTATTGTAAAATTGCTTTACTAATGGCGCGAATTGCTGAAACGATTTTTTTACTTATTACTAAAATTTTAAAACTTTTTGGACATTTTCTGCAAATTAAACAATTTAATCTTTCTTTTTACATTAAATATTACTTTTTGATATGAGTGATAAAGCGATAAGGGCCGGTAAAATTATAGCCCTACTTGAAGAAGGTTGTTCGCAATCTTACGTGTCTCAGCGGCTAAATGTGAGTCGTTCAACTGTCCAGAGGACTTGGCAACGGTATCAAGAGACCAGTTCGGTCAAAAGAAGACCCGGTTCGGGAAGAAATCGATGCACAGAACCAAGAGATGACCGCTTGTTGGTAAGTCGGGCGTTGCGGAATCGTAACGCGTCAAGCGTGGACCAGAAGAAGAGCCTTGAAGAAGTAAGAGGAGTAGAAGTTAGCTTGTGGACGGTCAGGAGGAGGCTTCTGGCTGCCAATATCAGGAGTAACCACCCGGCTCGGGGCCCTAAAATACTCCGTAAGCACCGTGTTGCTCGACTTCAGTTTGCTCGAAACTTTGCTTCATGGACTCTGGAGGACTGGAATAAAGTATTGTTTTCTGATGAAGCTAGAATATCTTTGTATGGAGAGGACCGATGCCAGCGAGTGCTGCGCCACGGGAACGCTATACGGAAGTGTGTTTCGAAGAAATCACTCCTTATGGCGGAGGCTCCGTTGTGTTTTGGGCAGCAATTAATTTGACGGAGCGTACGGAGTTAGTTTTCATAGAAAATGGAACATTAAATGCACAACGATACATAATGGAAGTCCTAATTCCATATACACAGCCCACATTGACTGCACTTGGGGAAAATTCCATTTTTATGGACGACAATGCTCGCCTGCACCGTTCTGGCGACGTGGAAGCGTTCATGCAAGAAGTTGTAATCCGTCGTTTAGATTGGCCAGCTCGAAGTCCTGACCTCAATCCAATTGAGCATGTCTGGGATGTTCTAAAGAGACAGATAAGACCAGTGCAACCTGCTCCACAAAACATCAGGGAGCTAAAAAGAGTCATTGCAGAAGAGTGGGAACGTATTCCTCAAAACGTTATTAATAACATCGTGGAAAGCATGCCCAGAATGATACAAGCTGTGATTTTGGCAAGAGGAGGTCACACTCATTATTAGGTTTTTACATTTGTAACTTTATTTAATTAAAAAAGTAAAAAAATGTTCATGTCTTTATTGCAGACCACTTTTTATTGTTCGGCCGAGTACACCGGTTTTAAAGAATTCATCGAAAATTAAAAAAAAAAGTGTCAGAATTCACGTCACGCGTATTAATTTACACGATTATAAGTATACAGACTACCTCAAACAATTAAATTTAATTTAATTAACCTAAATTTCCTTAGGTGCCCGTTTTTATTTGCAAAAGAGTGTACCTACATATGTTTTATTTCCGCGTATCATATTTTGATCAAGATACAACCTGACACGGACCTCCAAACTGCATAAAACGCAAGAAAATTTGAATTTCGCGGGCTACCACAGCGCATCCTCCTTAAAGAAAAATTTCGTCTCATTTTCTTCATTAGTACACCCGTGCGAAGCCGGGGCGGGCAACTAGTAATAAATAAATACTAAGAACTACATAACAAGCATAGATATTTTCGAACTTGAAGAATACCAAAAAAGAGAAATACGTCTCAAGAACTGGAGTACGTCCTTCCCACGCAGGAAACCTTCAACATCAGACGCCATCTTTCTTTGGAGATTTAAAATAGGTTGTGTTAGTAAGGACTTTGGTGAAAACGAAAATAATACACTTCTGGACACATCTTTTGGCCCACCTTGTATTTTCAGTTTCGTTTGGTCCTAGCTAAAATTTTATATTAGGTCGAGCAAAAAGTTTTTATGCAGTTTTGAACCTGGCACATTCACAATTTCATTCAATAGTCTTTTTTTGAATTTCGAACACAGAATTTAAAGAAACAAAAGACAATTTGGAGCCTGTTTGTTGATATCAAACAATCGAATACTAAGAAAACTTGGTTTTATTGGTTTACTTGGATTTAATTCTTGAAAAAGTGACTGATATCTTTGGTTTTGCAACAAACATTACTTATTCTTAACATTAAGGTGAGGTTCTATCAATAATCTATGGATACTTCACCTGAAGTCGCCGCCCAAGCTGTGGCAATAATTCAGGCCGGACACAGCCAAAGAAACGTGTGTGCTCAACTTAATTTAAGTCGATCTGCGGTCCGAAATGTTTATCGGAGGTACCTAGAGACTGGCGGCTTTGTTCGTCGCCAAGGAAGGCCACGATCTCGGGTCACAACTGAAAGGCAGGATCGATTCATCGTGACGACCAGCTTGAGAAATCGTCACCTTACCTCCATTGAGATACAAAACCAACTTCGCGACTTCCACGGAGTATCTGTGAGCGCTCGAACTGTTCGGAGAAGGTTAAAAGAACGCGATATGGTACCACACAAGCCAGCTAATGGCCCCAAACTAACGCGAGCCCACCGAACAGCGCGCCTTCATTTCGCACGCAGTCATTTAAATTGGACACAGCAAGATTGGAGCCGTGTACTCTTTTCTGATGAGTCTAAAATTGTGTTACATGGCAATGATGGAAGGAAGAAGGTCTACCGACGTAAGGGAGAGCGTTTCGCACAATGCTGCTTTGAAGAGAGGGTTGCTTATGGCGGTGGCTCATGGACTGTCTGGGACGGTATATCCGCGAGCGGCAAAACTCAACTTGAGGTTGTTACAGGACCACGGCTGCCAACATTAAATGCTGAAAGGTACATTCGTGAGTGCTTAGAACCTCACGTGATACCATACGCGGACTATGTGGGCCCAAATTTCCTTTTTATGCATGATAATGCAAGAGCCCATGCGGCCGGCATCGTCAGGGAATATCTTCGGGATGTGAACATCACAGTTATGGACTGGCCAGCCAGAAGCCCAGACATGAACCCCATTGAGCACATGTGGGACGAGCTAAAAAGACGTGTTAGGGCTCGTCAGCCAGTTGCCCAGACGATGCAGGAGTTGAAAACTGCCATAGAAGAGGAATGGGAGATGATCCCTCAAAATTTCATAGAGCGGTTGATAAACTCTATGCCTAATCGTATGAGAGCTGTGGTAGATGTCCATGGAGGCAACACGCGTTATTAAATTAAACCTTTATTTGATAAAAACATGTTTTTTATTCAGAAATCAATTGCCTTTAACAAGGCGCATATCCGACTTGTTAGGCGTAGCTCCATGTCGTATGGTATTCTGAATTCAAATTTAAAACAATACGATCGAAAAAGATGGTACAATGTATCAGGTTTAAAACTGCATCAACAGTTTTTGTTCAATCTAGCAATCATATTTCGGTAGGGGCCATCGAAACCTAAACTCTAAGGTGGGCCAATAGATGTGTCCAGAAGTGTATATTATGCAACAGTTTTTTTTCCAAGAAGTAACACATTGAAGTGACACTCGTAAAATGTTTTGGCTTTTAATGTACGGAAAATAAAATGTTTTGAGAAGAAATAAAATTACGAGGGTTATGAAGTATATTTAATAGCTTCGGACGATGATGATTTTATTTTAAAACTAGCTTTTGCCAGCGGCTTCGCCCGCGTGAATGTCGGAAAATATCCCACGGGAACGTACTACCGGGAAGTCCTTTATTCCTTGTAATAATATAATTCAATCATGATTCGAAAGACACGTGGCGCCATCTATTATCATAAGAACGTTATTGTTGTTTTCCTCGGGAACGGTACTTTTTTTCGAGTTGAAAGCTACCCTATGTCCAATTCTGTACATCTGACAACGTATATGTAAAATTTCAGGATGATCAGTTCAGTGGTTTAGGCGTGAAAAGGTAACAAACAAACTTATTTTCGCATTTATAATAAGACTAGCTTTTGCCAGCGGCTTCGCCCGCGTTTATGTCGGAAATTATCCCACGGGAACCTTCTACCTTCTTCTTTTTCTTCATTCTTCTTTTCTTCCTTTTTCTTTTTCTTTTCTTTCTTTTATGTTTACCGCAAATAAACGTATTTTCTTTCTTTTTCTTTTTTTCTTTCTTTTTACCGGTGTGAAAAGTATCCTATGTCTTAATCCAGGTTATAAACTATCTGTATATCAAATTTCATACAAATCCGTATAGCCATTTTTGCATGATTGAATAACAAACATCCAAATATCCAAACATACAAACTTTCACATTTATAATACACTTCTGGACACATCTTTTGGCCCACCTTGTATTTTCAGTTTCGTTTGGTCCTAGCTAAAATTTTATATTAGGTCGAGCAAAAAGTTTTTATGCAGTTTTGAACCTGGCACATTCACAATTTCATTCAATAGTCTTTTTTTGAATTTCGAACACAGAATTTAAAGAAACAAAAGACAATTTGGAGCCTGTTTGTTGATATCAAACAATCGAATACTAAGAAAACTTGGTTTTATTGGTTTACTTGGATTTAATTCTTGAAAAAGTGATTGATATCTTTGGTTTTGCAACAAACATTACTTATTCTTAACATTAAGGTGAGGTTCTATCAATAATCTATGGATACTTCACCTGAAGTCGCCGCCCAAGCTGTGGCACTTATTCAGGCCGGACACAGCCAAAGAAACGTGAGTGCTCAACTTAATTTAAGTCGATCTGCGGTCCGAAATGTTTATCGGAGGTACCTAGAGACTGGCGGCTTTGTTCGTCGCCAAGGAAGGCCACGATCTCGGGTCACAACTGAAAGGCAGGATCGATTCATCGTGACGACCAGCTTGAGAAATCGTCACCTTACCTCCATTGAGATACAAAACCAACTTCGCGACTTCCACGGAGTATCTGTGAGCGCTCGAACTGTTCGGAGAAGGTTAAAAGAACGCGATATGGTACCACACAAGCCAGCTAATGGCCCCAAACTAACGCGAGCCCACCGAACAGCGCGCCTTCATTTCGCACGCAGTCATTTAAATTGGACACAGCAAGATTGGAGCCGTGTACTCTTTTCTGATGAGTCTAAAATTGTGTTACATGGCAATGATGGAAGGAAAAAGGTCTACCGACGTAAGGGAGAGCGTTTCGCACAATGCTGCTTTGAAGAGAGGGTTGCTTATGGCGGTGGCTCATGGACTGTCTGGGGCGGTATATCCGCGAGCGGCAAAACTCAACTTGAGGTTGTTACAGGACCACGGCTGCCAACATTAATGCTGAAAGGTACATTCGCGAGTGCTTAGAACCTCACGTGATACCATACGCGGACTATGTGGGCCCAAATTTCCTTTTTATGCATGATAATGCAAGAGCCCATGCGGCCGGCATCGTCAGGAAATATCTTCGGGATGTGATCATCACAGTTATGGACTGGCCAGCCAGAAGCCCAGACATGAACCCCATTGAGCACATGTGGGACGAGCTAAAAAGACGTGTTAGGGCTCGTCAGCCAGTTGCCCAGACGATGCAGGAGTTGAAAACTGCCATAGAAGAGGAATGGGAGATGATCCCTCAAAATTTCATAGAGCGGTTGATAAACTCTATGCCTAATCGTATGAGAGCTGTGGTAGATGCCCATGGAGGCAACACGCGTTATTAAATTAAACCTTTATTTGATAAAACATGTTTTTTATTCAAAAATCAATTGCCTTTAACAAGGCGCATATCCGACTTGTTAGGCGTAGCTCCATGTCGTATGGTATTCTGAATTCAAATTTAAAACAATACGATCGAAAAAGATGGTAAAATGTATCAGGTTTAAAACTGCATCAACAGTTTTTGTTCAATCTAGCAATCATATTTCGGTAGGGGCCATCGAAACCTAAACTCTAAGGTGGGCCAATAGATGTGTCCAGAAGTGTATTAGTAGGATGAGTAGCTAGGGTTGTAGCTTCAAGTGAGTTGCAATTTTATTGGCAAAGGACTTCCTTCGAGGAACCCAGAAACAAGGTGTTACATACATCCATTCTTAATCATTATTAAAACGAAATTAACTTCTGTACCACTGATCCGATTGTTATGAAATTGACAGATAGGTAGCCTTTTTTTTTTTTTTTTTTTTTTGTGGATGGAAAATCATCAAATGACTTCTCCCGCTCTGGGCAGAGCGGGAGGGCGTGTCAGACTTTTACTGACTAAAACCCACCCATGTTCCTTCAGCTGCCCGTGCCAGGGCCACGGTATCTCTTTCGAACTACCCGCGACCCCGGCGGAAAGACTAACGGTGGCAGAAGGAAGTGACTTCCTCCTGCCTGCCCGGCGGCAGGGTTAGTGCACACCGAGCCCGCTCTTACTCCGCCGCTGTGCGTCTCTGCTTAAGCAGAGGGACACACGTTGGAGCGTACCTCCGACAGGATATTGGCATACGGACAACGGGACCCCTTAGGCATATAGCGCCTAATGGGGAGCCATTGCCCGTACCCCAGGGTGCACCGTCCCGGAGACTGGCCTTCCCCCCCGGACGTATCCGTAAGGGAACTCCAGCCCCCGGGCACTCGGGGAGGTTTCCTGTCCACGCACCCCACAGATAGGTAGCCTGGGACCTGGAGAAGGATATAGGCTACTTTTCATACTGGATATTTTTATTTTAAACTAGCTGCGCTCCGCGGTTTCACCCGCGTAATCCAGGATAAAAAGTAGCCTGTATGTTAATATAGGGTATCACCTATCTAATATATATACCAAATTTCATCCAAATCGATCCAACTGTTTGAGCGTGAAGAAGTAACAAACATACAAACACACACACACACTCACAAACTTTCGCCTAAATATTTGTGGATTATATTATATAGTGTTATAATGAGGAGCTCGTGGCTAAGTAATAACAGCCGTACGGGTCGATCCATCAGGTTGAGCTACGCTTACCGAGGTTGGTCCATGGATAGGTGACCATCTTTTTAGAGCGAGACTCCTCCGAGCCTCGGAAAGTACGTAAAACCGTTGGTCCCGGCTGTCATTCATGGATCTTTGACAGTCGGTAGGGGTCGTCAGAAATCGGAAAGTCTGACCACCAGTCTTATCAAGGGGTATCGTATTACCCAGTTGCTATTGTTGAGGTCAGATAGGCAGTCACCCCACATGGGGTAAAATACTGGTATTCAGATGCATTCGGTTAGACTGGAAGCCGATCCCAACATAGTTAGGAAAAGGGTAGGCAGACTGATTGATATTAGTATTTTATATAATGAAATAGCTGAAACACAAAAACACGCAAGTTGCAGGCAACAGATGGTTTATTTATCTCTTGGTTGTTTTATGTCCTGTCCTGATACAATTACATAGCTCGAGTGAATTGTTAAAACAAGAACGTTGAAATCCTCCACAAAATGAATTTTAAAATGCCAATAACCCGAACAAGCGAATTCCTTAGAACGCAAGCATTTCAATATAGTGTTAACTTATCTTAAAACTGCAGATCATACTGTAAACTACTCCATTTTATTAATGGTTTTCTAGAAACTTCGTCAGTCGAAAAGCTAGGACATTGCATTGTGAAAAGACGAGTTCTTTGCACGATATATCCTTGTACGTTGTGACCAAAGGATTTCCGAGAACTCTTCTTTAGGAATAGGAAAAATGTCAATGGAATAGAAATAAAATTAGGGAGAAACCACAAAAGCCTGTTAGCTGTATATAACTATGCAAGTAGCTGGCATGCTATTGTGTCATTGACCAATCAGAAGTTGTTATGGCATGCAAGCTGCTTGCATAGTTTTGTATCAGCTACAGGCATGTGTATCTAAGCCCTAAGTGCAATACTTTGCTTTCCTCGACTGCCTCTTCTGCTGAGCACGTGATCCTGGGTTCAATTCCCAGCACACGTAGCATGACCACCATAGAAACGGGTTTTGTCGACGGAAGAATAGTCAAAATGACAGATTGTAGAAAGGATTCTATTGGATAACTGGCGAAATGTGGGTGTACTATAGGTACACCTCTGCCTAACCCTTTGGGAAAACAAGGTGTATAAAAAAAATATTATACAAAAACCTTCAACAATGCTTAAAAACTAGGTCGCATGAATTTCATGAATAAAGGTGATACAGATAGAGTAAACCCTGACTCCCAAACTAGGAGATCATGTATCTTAGGAGCCAGTGTTCTGCTGTCACTACGATACCAAATGTACTATGTATGTGTATTATAACATTATATACTTACATAGTCTATTTATAATTAATTAAGTTAAATTTTTAGTGTTCTTTTTATAATTATTATTCTCAAACTAAGCACCTGACATCAATCTCTTCACCACCCTTGGTTGACTGGTAGAGAATGGGCATTAAGTAAAAAAACATAAATAAAAAGAAAAGTCCTGACTGACTGACTGACTCATCATCGCCCAGCCCACACCCTTGGACCTAGAAAGATGAAATTTTGCACAGAGGTTCCCTTTATAATGTAGACAAGGAATAAGGAAGGAATTCCTGGTAGTACGTTCCCGTGGGATATTTTCCGACATTCACGCGGGAAGTGCTAGTCGTATACAAAAACATGGCAAAAAACAGGTTTGAAATTAGAATGAAATTATTTCAAAAGATTAAACTTAGTAAAGGAATCATTAGGGGGTGTGATGTTAAATTAGGTTATATGTTAATTAGGTACATTGTTGTCCTAGACTATCATTAGCTATCAACAACGTTACATGGGGTAAGTTATGCTAGAACCTGGCTAAGAACATCTCAAGTTGATTCAATACCTACTCAATCGTTTATTGCACTTCACAATGTGCTTTATGTTATGATGCAGCGTGATCGACCGGAACGTGACGGTTCAGAGGGCATAGACAAAGTAGCATTTGATTAGCGAAGGCGCTAGTAGAAAAACCAAAAATGTATGGGGTTGACATAAGCTATCGAAATGTCACGTGATCATGTCAATGTCACTTTGAAGCTGTAGCGATTGTAGAAATATAATCTCTTAGAGGCGAATGTCATTTGTCTAGGCCCTGTTTGTTCACCGTTCAGAAATAGCGCAAAATGCGCCAAAAGAAGTTTTGACTTCAAAAATGTTGGAAATATGTATTTTTGATACAATGTATAAATAATTGGCACTCATATCGATTCTGTGAAACTATCAACATTTAATATATCCTTGATATCGGTTTATAAAGGACACGTGTTTCTTAAGTCTAGACGAAATTCCCCGAATGTTCCATTGAACATTTGTATCCCAATAAAAAAATATTTCTGTATTGTGATACAAAAATCAGAAACCTGACTTCAATACAAATAATTCATAGATACTTATAAAACATATTATATACATGAACTAATTCTAGATTATGATCATGTCTTTGTAAAACCTACCACCTAAGTTCACACTGTGGAATTCAAATAAATATTGACAATAGAGATTTACGTACGAACACTTAATAAAACACGTTAAAAAAACCGGCCAAGAGCGTGCGTGATTCGACACGCTCTTCGCCGGTTTTTGAAGGGTTCCGTAGTTGAGATGAATTTATCCCAAAAACAAAGTTAACACTGTAGTTGAAAACCATGTTCTCCAACGATATACGATCAATCTGCTTAGCCTTTTCCCAAATATGTTGGGGTCGGCTTCCAGTCTAACCGGATGCAACTGAATACCAGTATCTAACAGTATCGAACTTCCACAACCCATTAACTGGTAATACGGTACCCCTTGGTAAGACTAGTTGTCAGACTTTCATGCTTCTGACGACCCGTAACGACTGTCAACGATCCACGAATGACAGCCGGGACCAACGACTTAACGTGCTTTCCTAGGCACGGAGTAGTCTCGGTATGTAAAGATGTTCACGCATCCATGGACCGACCCCGGCAAGCGTAGCTTAACCTGATGGATCGACCCGTGCGGCTGTTATTACTTAGCCACGAGCTCCTCGGTCGTCACGGTCAATTCTTCAACTGCAAATGTAAGTTTGTAATCGCAAAACAATATTTTTCTGTGATAAAACTACAAATTAACAATTTTCGGACTTTTTCCTTTACTTGTGCCATGAGATCTTGCTTCTTGCCAAATTTCTTGATTCTAGGTCAATGTCTACTTTATACGTTTTGATTTAGTCGCGAGTATCAAAATATGTCGCTTAAATAGCCGTATTTTTTTATTGCGCTGACTTAGAAGATTGATTTTTTAGAGCTCCAAGGGGCCGTAGACTTACGTATTTGATATTAATTGCAACTTGATTCCTCCACGCGTTCCTAAGAAAAAGCGTCTTGACAGACTGACTGACAGATGGACAACGAAGTGAACCTATTAGGGTTCCGTTTTTAGGGTTCCGTACCTCAAAAAGAAAAAACGGAAGCCTTATAGGATCACTCGTGTGTCTGTCTGTCTGTCCGTCTGTCACAGCCGATTTGCTCCGAATCGAATGGACCGATTAAGTAGAAATTTGGTACACTTATGAATTTCTGTGACCCGAATACGGACGGGTAAACCAAATAAATGAATTTTGAATATGGGGGTCACTTTTGGGGGGCAAATAAGAAAATTAAATAAAAAAGTTTTACAAACTATATCGTGTGACATATCAAATGAAAGGGCTTACTATGAAGGTTTTAAATATATATATTTTTTTATAATTTTAAAACAAACTGTTTTTAAGTTATTTAAGAAAATAGACAAAAATTGACCAATCCCCCCTTATCTCCGAAACTACTGAGCCAAAAATGTTGAAAAAAAAAAAATACAGAAAATAGATCTTTACCTGTAAATTACAGGAAAACCTATAAGATGTCTGTGGTCTTCAAATAACATGGTAAATCTCTCAATATTGTGAGTACAAACTTACATTTATAGTTGGAATGTATGGGAGAACATGTTTTTCAACTACAAAGTTAAGTTTGTTCTTGGGATAAATTCATCCCAATTACGTAACCCTGTGCGTGGTCCAACACGCACTTGGCCGGTTTTTTTCTTTTGAGGTACGGAACCCTAAAAAATTAAAACTCGGTCACTTTCGTTTTAAAAAATCCTGCTTTTTTAGCGGCTGCTCCACTACTGCATTATGTACTCTGTCGTAATTATAACAATAAATAATACTGCAAACACGTAAAAAAGTACAATAAACTTGATTTTTCATGCGAATACACTCACGTAAAAAGTTGAATTTATTGCTTTCCTGGGACATTTATGTAGGATATGGCAACCCGTTGTTTTTCCGTCTATCTGTAAGAATCTGGACGAAAAATATTATATTTGAAACTAAGCAGGTTTGAATTTTAAAAGGATTTCGCTGTGATTGCTACGGCGTAGACACGTAGCTGAAGATTATGACGTCACGGCTACGCTACTACGACGTAGCAGATAGTCGTGTTACTAGTTTGTGTGTGATCTCTTGGAATGAATTGGAAACTATATTTGTTGACAGAGAAAGAAATAAAGAAAATACATTTATTTAGTCATAGACTAAAAGGCAGACAACATATTCTGCGAAATACTTATTAAAAATGTGTATAAAACTTCTTAGGTGGCGATTCGATAATTGGACGAGGATTTACAGTGAAATTTCAAGGGCGTGACACATTTAGGCACATGTCGTTACATGAGAGAGAAGAAAGCTTTCTCTGTCACACACACTAAATCTCTCTTATTCTTTATTTTCATTAAGAAGTTTTACTTCTGTCACGTGTGGCACCCACACGCGCAATTTATTTCTGTGAGTTGATTTTGAAACAATTAGCTGCATACTCATTTGCTCTTCATATGAAACATAGCTTGTACTCGTAGGTACTAAATATCACTACTTAGCTCGTCTAGCGTGGTGATTATGACAGGAAATACTGATAACAGAACTGTTCATTAGAAGGACTTAATTTTTCACTATTTTATTCATTTAATTAGTAATTCAAATATCACAGCTGGGCTATGAGGCTAAGAGGAGCTCGTGGCTAAGTAATAACAGTCGCACGGATCGATCCATCAGGTTAAGCTACGCTTACTGGGGTTGGTCCGTAGATGGGTGACCATCTTTACATACCGAGACTCCTCCATGCCTCGGAAAGCACGTTAAGCCGTTGGTCCCGGCTGTCATTCGTGGATCTTTGATAGTCGTTACGGGTCGTCAGAAGCCCGAAAGTCTGACAATCAGTCTTATCAAGGGGTATCGCATTACCCAGTAATAGGGTTGTGGAGGGCCGATAGGCACTCGCTCCATGTAAAATCAGTATTTTACATGGAGCGACTGCCTATCCAGTGTATTCAGCTGCATCCGGTTAGACTGG
Organism: Cosmia pyralina; assembly: GCA_946251885.1. Lineage (NCBI taxonomy): Eukaryota > Metazoa > Arthropoda > Insecta > Lepidoptera > Noctuidae > Cosmia > Cosmia pyralina. Next base: position 19,901,614 of record OX276361.1, on the reverse strand, counting down.
AAGCCGACCCTAACATATTTGGCAAAAGGCTAAGCAATTGATTGAGCTGGGCTATGATACCTCTTACTTCCGAGTAAATGACTATGAATTTATATGAAACTTCAAAGAAAGTTGACCCAGTCCGGTGTCATAATTCCCCCAATCTTATAAGTAGGCACTTACCTCAACTATTTTCCTGGTACCTTCCATGGAAATTGAAGACAATTACGTAAATAAACCAATTTTCTGGATTGCTTTTATGGTTAGGGATGCCCGAGTTTGGTGGATAATACTTTTGTATTTATTTATTTTTTATCCAGTATGCATCAGGGGCTCGTGGCAAAATAAGAGCCGCATATTTCAATCGATCAAGGATAAGCTACACTTGCCGCGGTCGGTCCATGGATGGCCGTCCCTTCGAGACTCCTCCGTGCCTCGGAAAGCATGTTAAGCCGTTGGTCCCGGCTGTCATCAGCATCGGCAACTTTGACAGTCGTTACGGGTAGTCAGATGACCCAAAAGTCTGACAGCCAGTCTTATCAAGCGGTACCCACCCAGTAACCGGATTGTGGAGGTCAGATAGGCAGTCGGTCCATTTTAAAATACTGGTATTCAGCTACATTTGGTTAGACTGGAAGCCTAGCCGACCCCAATATATTATAGTTGGGAAGGTAACGATGCATCAGCATAACACATGGAGACGTCAGTCATATCAAAAAATAAAAAAAATCGGTGATTATTTCTACTTCTACACCTCACTTTTTTGAGTACCTTTTATTTAAATGCGTTTTTTACTAAACTACAACCTCTTTTTTTGTCCTTTGCAAGTTATCATGATCGTCATCATTGGCAGCCTTGTTCTACTCACTGCTGACTATTATAGGCCTCTTCCCTTTCGTGCCATGATACCCTTGTCTATGCGAGTCTCATAGCAAAAGCAAGTCGTGCAAATACCTTTTCGAAATTCTGTGTGATTCTAGAAACGATACTTAGGTGTCACGGGGCGTAAACAAAATCCCTTTTCTGTAAGCGTTAACGCCAACGGAAAGATCAAATTGTATGGAGTTGACAGCAGCAGTCACGTGACATCTCTGAAGCTGATGTCAACTCCATACAATTTACTTTTTTTGAAAGATCAACTTGTATGGCGTTGTTGGCATTGTAGGGATTTCATCTAGGCCCCCTAGTCTGTGTGCTTTATGCCAATGGTCATCCAAGTTCTTCCATAACAAACAAATTAAAATGAACGTGAACATTTTTATGCACCCCTGGTCACTAAAAAAATTATACTCGTTACCTTTACCAAAATAAAATGATAACAGTATTCGTTTTTTTTTGTACCACAAAGGACTACGTTCACAATGTTTAACAAAAAATATTTTATATTTTATAATGCATTTTGCTTGTAAGGACCTTAGTACACCTCCGCTGTGATAGCAGCGAAAGCGCAGTTGTTCAATTCAACTGACTCGCATGATGTTTCGCTACTCGAGTAGCGGACATCATGCATGTGCTTTCACGGCAGAGGTGTGTTAATACCCTAAAAGCCAACACAAGTTGAATCTATTTAGGTTTTTATTTCTCAAAAAACAAGCTGAAATTATTCGCTATTTCCCCATTTTTTAAATATTTTTTTACCCATCACTGCAGTTTCTGTATGGAGCTTAAAGCTTTATCAATAGAAGGCAATCAGGAAATATCAGGCTTTGTATAGAACATGACTCGCCTTACTTTTTATGAAGAAACTGATCGATGATTGATGAAGCGTATGGTTTTATTTGAAAATTCTCTTACCCTTAAGAGCGTTCATCTCGCGCAATCTGGCAACGTCGCATTTCAAGAGGTTTTTGAGATTATTTTGTTAAATTTAAATCAAAGCACTATTTTTTTTAGTCAAGTAATTAGATCGTTGGTATTTATAAGTATGTATGCTATTTTTTGACAATTATTTTGGTATTTACTCGTAAAAATTGACATTATTGTCAATTATTTTCTATTTGCAGTATAACGATTAAATATAAACTAAAAATAATTATAAAATACAACGATCTAGTTAATTGACTGAAAAAAAAATAGTAAGTACTGTGAATTAAATATGAAATAATCACAAAACCTCTAGAAATGCGATGTTGCCAGCCCGCTGGGGATGAAAGCTCTCAAACCGACAAACGCTGACTATTCCAAAACTATCCCATGCCGAAACGTTGGGATTCATCTGTTTCAAACAAATTGACCCGCAGCATTCTAGAATACTTCTCATTGATCAAATGGTTTCAAACGCAAAAAAAAATTGTAATTTTACGATCATTTCAGCAGATAGATGAAATTTTTCCCCAAGCATTGCCCAATGTACGTTCCAAAATACGAACCAACTAACAACACAAACACAAAATTCCCAAAAAAATCAAGGTTCAAAATATCAAATTGCAATATCGCTTTCACTGGAGTACCAGGGTATAAGCAACGTGAGAATGTCTGTTGAAATTCCCGGAATAACGGTGTAAAATAAAAACGCTCTATTTACTTTTATTTTTCCCTCTATTTCGGGGTCCCGAACAATTTCAGGCAGTTCATTTTTGTGGGCTATCAGTTACTCGAGGTAATTTAGACAAGCCGTATTTTTGTCGGATTTCGGGTAAAATTATATACGTCTGCTTGAAAGTGATCAGTCTTTATTGATTACTTGTCAATTAGAGGTACAGTAATTAACTTTAAGCGGTAATATACTAACAACTAATGTGTCGGAATAGACAGCCAGGTACAAGTAGATATTTACACACCCCATCCATAAGATCCATTGTAAATACTATTTTGGTTGGGAAAGCATTTCTTTTACATCATGTTTATATAGTTTAATTAAAGAGGTTAAAAGGAATGCTAGCAATCTGCTTAAAGTTCTAGGAGTATCCATTTAATGTTTTTTTTTAATTTATTTATTTTTCTTTTGTGTTAATATTGTGTGTATGTAAGTGCCAAATAAAACATATTTTCTTTCTTTCTTAGGTAAAAATGCAACCATAATTTTGCCTAACGCTTTTTGTTTGGAGAAACGAATAGTCTGAGTCTCATTACATTCATGAGTAACTTTCCTGTAGAAATTGGTCATAGTCCATAACTACGTATATTGTTCAGCTCTTTTGTCTCCAAAAGAACGCACGAGTACACCTCCTTTACTACATGAGCTCCTAATACTCTTCGTGGACAAACTCCGCTTAAAGAAACTTCTATTGAATTCGTATGAAAAAGTCTGAATAAAATAAAATATCATTACAGTTTTATATTTCAGTAGCCATGCGTTCTGAAGCTCCTGAATTAGGCTGAATGTGTTTATTGAAGAGAGAACAAATCCCACGAATAAAACCGCTGAAGCGAATGTCTTTGGAGTTATTTACTTACTGAAATGATGTATCTTGTAAACTACGTATGCGGATAAATATATAGTGTTGGTCTTTGTGTAATGTAGAATAAAAAGTTTAGAAATTATTTTAACATTTTTATTTTTGGAAATAAGTACTTTATCGGGGCTTGTGGTAGGTACCAGTAAACTAGCAGAAATTGTGACGTAACGAAAAAGCGATAAGCTGTCAGATTCAAGTGTCAAAAGTTGTTGTTTCTGTTTTATAAAACAGAGCCAAAAACTTTTGACACGTGAAACTTGAGTCCATATAGATGGCTCTGTATTTATCTATATAAATAAACAAAGGAGTCCGACTGACTGATTGACTGACTCCTCAACACCCAGCCAAAACCCTTAAACCTAGAAAGCTGAAATTTTGCTCCGAGATTCCCTTTATAATGTAGACAAGGAATAAGGAAGGATTTCCCGGTAGGATGTTCCCGTGGGATATTCCGACATCTACGCGGGTGAAGCCGCGAGCACAAGCTAGTACTTACACAGCGAAAAGAACTTCGTTCCAACCGGGTATCCCACAACACCTCCTGACTTTTTCATTGCTGAGCGTGAGGTCCTGGGTTCAATTCCCACGGCGGACAACGTTTTTAACCGACTTCTAAAAAAGGAGGAGGTTCTCAATTCGGATGTTTGTATTTTTTTTTTTTTTATGTTTGTTCGCGCATAACTCCGTCGCTTGCCAACCGATTTGAAAAAATATTTTTTTGTTGGAAAGGGTATACTTCCCAAATGGTCCCATTTTTGTCAAAATCCAGTTCTGATGATGGGATCTTGGAGAAATCGAAGGAACTCTTCAAATATTATAGGCACACCTATAGCGATTTGGGTATTTTTTATAGTACCTCGTGCATTTGCTCTCGGAAAGCACCACTTGGTGAAGTGGAACTGATGATGAAGACCGTAGATGGCTACCGGAACTACTCAATGATAAATATTTCACGGGTTGCGATTCGATTACTTTAATATGGTTGCTAAGCAATTTCCGCTCGTCACACAATGCGTGTGATGAGTGGTTGTTGAGGAGTTCTCCTGGTTCTTACCAGCAGAACTCCTCAACAATTAACGTCCCAGCATCGGGAAAAGCAATATTTTGTAACATGTGATGAGCAATTGACATTAGACTATTGTAACTTATACAAATTATAAACAGACCCACTAAAAAGTGAACAGTAAAAACTTTTTTACAAAACATACAACCGACTTCCAAATACTATAGAGTGAAAAATAACTTTAATTTCGGAAGTCGGTGGCAAAAACGAAAATACATTTAATCAGACACCGACTTCCGAAATTAAAGTTATTTTTCACTTTGTAGTGTTGTTTTTGGAAGTCGGTTGTATTTTTTTGTAAAAAAGTTTTTTATTGGGTTCCATCAGGTATTTCTCAATAGTAGCCCAGAGTCTGAATTTGTGCCTGGTTGATAGCAGTAGGCTCGCTCGACGGCAATGTGTTTTATAGTGTCCATAGAGATTTTTACTCGTTCTTCTCCATAGGAACCTACCACACTAGGTAAGCCAGAAAGATGGAGCTATTGCCCATTTCAAAGTGTAGAGGTGACCTTGATACTTTAAAACTCAAACTCAAAGGATTAAATCATTTTTAATCCTTTGAGTTTGAGTTTTGTTTTTGTGATAAACTGTTGCAGATTTCACTTCGAGTTTGCAGTCATTTAAATTGAGCAATTTATGTTGTAATGGCAGCAGATCACGTTACTCGTAGTTCGTAATAAAAAAAGCATCCTGATTGATCATACCGCGAGCGTTTATTGTGGTTAGTTAGCGGATGGATAGTCTAACAAAAAAAAAAAAAAAAAATTGAATTATGATACGTGATACCCCGGATTCCAATTTCATAAGAATTGTTACGACTGTATTTTCCAATGGAAAAAGTAGGGTACAAGACAAGTATCTAATTTATTTTCAAACTATTAGGTTGCCCGCGACTTCTTCTGCGTGTATTTTATATTTTACCATTTTTGGATACAAATATCTAGGATGAAAAGTAGCCTATGTCGTTCTTTAGGTCTCAGGCTACCTTTTGTCAAATTTCTCGATTAGTGCAGTGGTTTAGGCGATAAAAGGTAACAGATATACAGACAAAGTTACTTTCGCATTTGTAATTTAAGTATGAATTATGATGCTTTTGTTTCGTGGGTGGTGGTATTCATTTCAGTCAGATCTTTGACAGTCGTTACGGTTAGTCAGAAGCCAAATAGTCTGACAACCAATCTTGTGTTACCCAGTAACTGGATTGCGGAAGCAGATAGGCAATCGCTCCATGTAAAATACTGGTATTCAGCTGCATCCGGTTAGACTGGAAGCCGACCCCAACGTAGCTGGGAAAAGGCTAGACAGGATGAGTAGTACAGTCAGCAACAAAAGTGGATTAACACTTGCAGTTTTTTAATCTTAATTATAAAGCGAAATATTTAATTCATTTAATTCAAATCGGAACAGAAGAAGTACTTAAAATTTTAAGAACATTAACTCTTATCAGTTAAACGAAAAAAAAGTAGTTTATCGAATCATTTTGTGTTCATTTAGATGATGTCAAAAAGTAGTAGTGTTAACCGACTTCTGTTGAGAACCGTCCAAAGATATACTTCTGCCAACCCCATTAAATCTTCTGTCCTGCTCGTAACTGTTACTTCATTACATAATTTCTACACTAAGCTGGGTTTAGACAACCTCACATACATACATAGGTACATATCTCAAACATAAAGTTAAATTCGCAGAGATTAACTGCCCCGACTATGTCCACTCGTTAGTTCGTTACGCAAGCCTTTTGTTAGTATAGGAGGCCATTCTATTGTATGACAAAAAAGAGTTAGATAAGTATTAACGTGGACTCAATATAGGACGAACGTGTTATTAAAATGTTCAGGGTTTTATGATGATGTCCTTCAAAAACTTCAGGTGTTTGGGTACGTAGTAACAGGCGCTCATGTATTGCTGGATGTATGAATGTGAACGAAGGAAGAGTGGTATGTATGAATCGTAGCACGTGGCGTTCTGTATTTTCTGCTAACACACGTGGGAAAAAGGATTAAGTTTATGAATGTAATGTATTTTTATTAAAAAAGTTCAAGAAAAAAAAAATGGTCGTTACGGGAACCCATAAGATTTTCCTTTACCAAAAATTGAATTTTCAACGCTCGGTTTAGCGATAAAGACTTGAAAATCCAACAGTGCGCTTTTATTAGTGTTAGTTAGTACCGCCTAGTGTTAGTGAAACGGACAACTTTTTAGCATGTTTTTGAAATGACGCCCTAGACTCAGCTCGCGGAGCACAATCTAATCGAAGATTGTACGCTTACTTGTCATCCATGGTGAGACGCGAAAGCGAACCGAGATTGACACGAATGGTTTGGACCAGCCTGCGGTTCTGCCTTCTATGTGGGTACCAACTATAGGCGAGGCTAATTTCTGGACCTTTTTTAATGTTCTAGCTAGGGAGTAACGTCAAAAGGGTAATTCATCAATCAATCAACTCAGCCAATTGCAGTCCACTGCTGGACATAGGCCTCTCCAAGTTTGCGCCACAACACCCTGTCCTCCGCCTTCCGCATCCAGTCTGTCCCAGCCACTTTCTTCATGTCGTCGGTCCATCTAGCTGGGGGGCGTCCTACACTACGCTTACCGATACGCGGTCTCCACTCCAAATTCAATATTCACAAAGGGTAATTCATAAAATCAAATTCAAAATTCAAATTCAAATTCAAATTCTTTATTGCATTCATGTGTACATTCAGTTGTTACATATATGTAAGTAAGTTCCAACATGAAACCTGGTTAGGGCACGGCAACATAATAGATTTTAACAAAACAAGCATCCAGTCAGTAGGTATACTGGATTGCGAGTTTGTTAAGCAAATATAATATAAGTAATATAATTAGTAAGGTTATTAAAATATTTTATTTACGTGTATTAATTATTATATTTTATTAATTTGTATCAGTTATTAAAATTAAATAAATAATATCGTTAATTTGTATGAATATTTATTAATTTATATTCTCTATTAAATTTATAGTTTATTAATTTGTATGAATTACTATATTTTATTCATTTATATTCTCTTTCTCTATTTTTTTTTTTGTTATTATCTATCTATCATTTTCACTATTTTATTCTAAGTATTCTGCGACCGAGTAAAAGCATTTTTGTGTTAGATATTCTTTTAATTTTCTGTTAAATGTATTGAATTTGGGTTCTTCTTTAATTTGTTCCGGTAATTTGTTGAAAATTTTTACTGCCATGTAGTATGGGCTATGGTAAAGCATTTTAATCCGAGATTGTGGAAGATATAATCTATTTTTATGGCGTGTGTTTACGTTATGCAAGTGTTTAGTTTTGGGGAAAATGTTGCTATTTTTAAATACAAATAAGCAAAGGTCCTGTATGTATATAGAAGGTAAAGTTAGGAGTTTTCTCTAAAAGAGGGCACGAGGCTGCCCAAGCTCATGACCCCACGCTCCGAGGCTGTAGTAATAACACTGCAGCCTGAGGCGTCAAGCAGGGGTGTGACTTATAAGTCGGTCCTTGCGGAGATCAAGGAGAAGCTGAAGTTCAGCGAATTTGGCACCCCAGATGGCTTTGTTTTTAGAACGGCAGCTACGGGTGCCAAGGTATTTGAGGTGTCAGGTGCTGCAAGGCAGGAGAGGGCGGACGTTCTGGCCGCCAAACTTCGAGAGGTCCTCAAGCCAGAGGATGCCCGGGTGTCCAGGCCCACTAAAACAGCTGAATTGCGCATAGATGGGCTGGACGACACCGCGACCCCGGAGGCAGTAGTGGCGGCCATTGCCGAAAATGGCGGATGTCCACCCGAAAATGTGAAGGCGGGTGAAATTCGCTGCAGCGCGGCCGGGCTGGGCACGATTTGGGTGCAGTGCCCAGTAGCAGCTGCAAACAAGGTTGCAGACGGTAGACGGTTCCGGGTGGGATGGGTTTCTGTCAGGGCGAAACTCCTGCCAACAAGGGCTTTGCAGTGCTTCAGGTGCCTGGAAAAGGGGCATGTCCGGGCACAATGCACTGCACAAATCGATCGCAGTGATTTGTGCTATCGCTGCAGTCAACCCGGCCACAAGGCGGCCAAGTGCTCCGCGGCACCGAATTGCAGTCTTTGCGCAACTGCAGGAAAGCCCGCGGAGCACAGACTTGGCGGGAAAGCTTGCAAGGCGCCCAAAAATGTTGGCAGGAAGACAAGGGCTGTCGGAGGACCCCCCCACAGCCCACAGCCTGGCAACCCATCAGCTGACTCCCGACCCAGGGAAGAAGGAGATGCCGAGGAAATGCAATGTCAGTGATGGCGCAATTTCATTTCCTTCAGGCGAATATCAATCACTCTGCTAGAGCTCAGGATCTATTACTCCAGAGCATGGCGGAGTGGTCGATCCACGTGGCTGTGGTCGCTGAGCCGTATTTTGTCCCCCCCCGCGATAACTGGGCAGGTGACCTAGACGGTTTAGTGGCCATCATTGGCGGGACTCTTGTCAGTCCCTCCCGAGGACACGGCTGGGTGGCCGCCCTCTCGGAGGGAATTGTTACGATTGGGGCGTACTTCTCACCCAACAAGAGTCTTGCTGACTTCGAGAGGTTCCTTGTCGAGGTGGGTGCCGTCGCAGGCCGATTCCACCCTCGCCCAGTGCTGTTGCTCGGGGATCTCAACGCCAAGTCTGCAGCATGGGGATCCCCGGTAACCGATCCTAAAGGCGAGGTGTTGGAGGAATGGGCGATCGCGACTGGCCTGACCATCCTGAATCGGGGCTCGGTCTACACGTGCGTGCGGCAGCGGGGTGGGTCTATAGTGGACATCTCGTTTGCTAGCTCCGCTGTTGCGGGCCGTGTCCACGGCTGGCGAGTTGCCGTAGAGGTGGAGACGTTGTCGGATCATCGGTACATTCGTTTCGATGTCTCCACCCAGACTGCGGGTGGCGGCCGCCCGTCGGCCCCGCAAATGGATGGTCCTCGCTGGTCGCATAAGCGAATCGACAGGGAGCTACTCGAGGAAGCCGCCATAATCCAAGCCTGGGTCCGGGAGTCACCGACGAACGAACCCGTTGACGTCGAAGTAGAGGCGCAGTGGTTCCGTGGGGCGATGACGCAAATCTGCGACGCGTCCATGCCCCGTGTCCGCGCACAGCCCACACGGCGCCAGTTGTACTGGTGGTCCGCCGAAATCGCGCAGTTGCGCGTGACCTGCGTGGATGTAAGGCGCCAGTACACCCGATATCGGAGGAGACGTCGGCGGGTTCCGGAAGAAGAAGCCGCGCTGTATGAAGTGTACCGCGCGGCAAAGAAAGCTCTGTGGCTGGCCGTCAGCGAGGCGAAGACTCGAGCCAGGGAAGAGATGTTGGCAACCCTAGATGGAGATCCGTGGGGGCGCCCTTATCGTGCGGTCCGAGGGAAACTTCGTGCCTGGGCGCCCCCACTCACTGAGAGTCTGGAGCCTCAGTTGCTGGACGAGGTGGTCGCAGCCCTCTTCCCTGCTAGACGGGAGCATGTGCCGCCGCCGATGGCTTTGCCCACAGCCGCAGAGCCTGAGGAGAGTGAGGAGGTCCCTGAGGTGACACAGCCGGAGATGACTGCGGCCGTAACGCGGCTCCGGGCCAAAACCGTTGCCCCGGGGCCCGATGGTGTTCCCGGCCGCGCGCTTGTTCTGGCTCTGAGAGAGCTGGAGCCCCAGCTGAGAGGACTCTACTCAGCTTGCCTTGAGCAGGGCCGGTTCCCTACTCAGTGGAAAACAGGTCGTCTGGTCCTGCTCAGGAAAGTGGGGCGCCCAGCAGACTCGCCGTCCGCATACCGGCCTATAGTGCTGTTAGACGAGGTGGGTAAGCTTTTCGAGCGGATAATTGCAGCCCGCCTCGTCGGCCACTTGTGCAGAGAGGGGCCGGATCTGGACGACAGCCAATTCGGCTTTCGGCATGGGCGCTCCACTGTCGACGCGATTATGCGGGTAAGAGTCCTGGCGGAGGAAGCGGTGTCCCGGGGCGGGGTGATGCTGGCGGTGTCCTTAGACATCTCCAACGCGTTCAATACCCTGCCCTGGAGTTGTATTCGGGAGGCACTGCGTTATCACAGGGTGCCTGCCTACCTCCAAGACATCGTTGGGGCTTACTTGGCGGAAAGAAGTGTCACCTACAGGGGACGCGACGATGGGGGCCAGCGCGATATGTCGTGCGGTGTTCCACAGGGATCGGTTGTGGGTCCTCTACTGTGGAACATCGGATACGACTGGGTGCTGAGGGGCGACCTCCAACCGGGAGTGGACCTGACGTGTTACGCGGACGACACGCTGGTCACTGCCCGGGGGAGCTCGTACAGGGAGGCAGCGTTGCTGGCTACGGCTGCGGTCTCACAGGTCGTGAGTCGCATCCGGCGCCTGGGCCTGGAAGTGGCCCTCAACAAGTCGGAGGCCATTGCATTTCATGGCCCCCGACGAGCGCCGCCGCCGGGATTGCATATTGTGGTCGGAGGGGCTCGAATTGCTGTCGAGTCAACCATGAAGTACTTGGGACTGGTGCTCGACAGCCGGTGGGACTTCGGCCCTCACTTTCGGCGGCTGACGCCCAAGTTGATGGGTGCGGCGGGCGCGCTCGCAACGCTGCTTCCCAATCTGGGGGGGCCAAGCACCGCCTGTAGGCGGTTGTACTTGGGGATCGTGCGATCCATGGCCCTGTACGGAGCCCCGGTGTGGGCTTCTGACCTTACGGCTGGCAGCATCGCAATACTGCGAAAACCGCAGAGGGCGATGGCCGTCAGAGCTATCAGGGGGTATCGCACGATCTCCTACGAGGCGGCTTGCGCACTGGCCGGATCCCCGCCCTGGGACCTAGAGGCGAGAGCCCTCGCGTCACTGTACCGATGGCGTGAGGAGGCGCGGGCGCGGGGCGGTGAACCGATGCAGCGCGAGGTCGAGCATCGCCGGTCACAGCTCCGCGAGGTCCTGTTGACGGAATGGCGCGACAGGCTTCTGCGCCCTACTGCCGGCCTCGCCACCGTCGAGGCGATCCGACCAGTGCTCGGCGAATGGGTCGGAAGGAGGCACGGCTCCCTGTCGTTTCGAGCGACCCAGGTGCTCTCGGGGCATGGTTGCTTCGGGAAGTACCTGTGTCGCATAAACAGGGAGCTGGACGCTCGGTGTCATCACTGCGTCCACTGTCGGGAGGACACGGCGTGGCATACAGTGGCAGAGTGTGCCGCATGGGAGGGGCCGCGCCGTGCCCTCGTGGCAGAGGTCGGAGCCGACCTGTCGCTGCCGGCCGTCGCTCGTTCGATGGTCGGGAGCGCCGAGTCGTGGGATGCGGTGATCTCCTTCTGTGAAACCGTCATTTCGCGGAAGGAGGCTGCGGAAAGGGAGAGGGAGATCGAGACAACTCTCCCGACCCGCAGAAGGCGGCCCGGGCGTCGGCGGAGGGCGGACAACGCCCTCTTCCAGCCCCCGTAAACAGGTCCGGAGGGACGGTGGACTCGGGGACGTCCGCCGGCCCCCATCCAGCTGGACCCGAGGCGGCGGCGCGTAGTGTTCCGCGCGCGCCCCTATTGGACGTTGCGGGGGGAGTCCTGCACCTCACTCCCCTCGCAGGCCTGAGGAGGCCCGCAAATGCGGGCCGGCACTAGCCGGGGATCGTGGAAGGCGCCCAAGTTCCCATGATCCCCGGTCCAGGTGTGGGAAGGGAACACCGGGGTGGTTTTTAGTCAGTAAGAGTCTGACAGACCCCTCCGCTCACCCCAGGGCGGGGGACATCCATGAGGATTTTCCACCCCGGCAACAAAAAAAAAAAAAAAAAAAAAAAAAGGAGTTTTAATTTAACAAAATATGGCCTACAGCTTTCAGCATTGTCAATGTGGGCCAGTATTCTAACACATTTTTTTTGGATTATAAATACTTCGCTTGCGTTTACGCTGTTACCCCATAACATCACCCCATATCTTAGCCACGAGTTTGCGTAAGCGTAGTATGCCGATAATGCCGTTTCTGTATTTGTGCTATGTTTAAGTTGAAACAAGGCGTACGTAAATTTAGATAATTTAGATTTAAATCATAATATTACCAGCTAATTTTGACGACACGGTTGGCGCAGTGGTTGAGCGATTGACTGCTGCGCAGCATGTCGCGGGTTCGATTCCCGCACGGAACAAATATTTGTACGACCTACAAGTATTTGTTCCGAGTCTGGGTGTTTTTCTATCTATAATATGTATGTATTTACAAAAAAAAAAAAAAAAAAAAAAAAAAAAATGTATATAAGTAGTATATCAGCCATCTCGTTACCATAACACAAGCATTAGGTTGCTTAGCTTGGGGCTAGATGGCGTTGTGTGATATGTCCAAAAAAAAAAAAAAAAAAAAATGACAGTGAAGGGATCAAGGTATTCATAATTATGATTTATTTGATAGAAATACAACATCGATTTGAGAAATGATAAACTATGCTAAAAATAAATACGAGAAAGTATTCAATTAAAATACTTGAGAATTTTATTCAATGATCCCAATAATGATATTTATTTTACATTCCTGTCTTTTTTATTTTTTTCAGGTAAATAATATGAACGTAGGTATGGCAGCATCTTCAAGAATTGAGAGAAGGTAATACAAGAAAACTAACCAAGACTGTTGCCAAGACGGACAATCTATCTTGTACCACAATCAAGTACCAGGACATCATAAAACACAGAGACATCAACACTACGTCCGTCGCCGGCCCGCAAGATTTCTCTCAACCTCAATTGGGTCAAGCCACAGTCCCACAATCCCTTCAACTAAGGATGCGTACAGTCCGAACATTTTAACTGATTTACACATCTTGCTTGGCGTGTCACGTAACTAAAACTGGATTAATTAACTGGAACTGGATTTCGGGTAGATAAGGGTAATTTTATTATTTTAGGAGTACTAAAAGCCACTGCAAGGGCTTAACAAGCCACACTTTGACCTCTATTCTCTCTTTTTGCCTTACTTTGCAGTCCCACCTCAGAAATTTATACTACATTACTATAAACTAATTTTGGTAAATTTGTTTCTCAAGCCATTTAGGATGAATTCGATCAAGCAAATGGTATATGGCTGTTGGTATATTTATTATACAAATAAATAAACTTTTATACTTTTTGTAAACTTTTATCCTTCAAATGAATTTTCAATTTTAACAGACAGAAAATTTTGACACAGAGAGAGTATCAATTTTATTACACGGATAAAAGATAACTTTGACTGACTTCGATAAAATCAGCGCTTAGGTAATGAAAAATTAGTATAAACAAGTTTTATTAGCCCGTAGTCGATATCTGTCTTTTTTATGACGTCAGCAATTCTTGGGAGAAATCCCATCGAGTTTTGTATTGCAAAACATAATACATCATCGCCCATGATGTACTAGGGTAACATAAACTCAAGGAACATCAATCACTGGTCCTGCAAGTGGCGCGTCCCCACATAATAGATAGTGTGGTGAGCCGGTGACACGTCATAATATCCTATGTCGTTGATCGACCGGTCTAACACCTAACTGCATTGTTGGTACTTGGATTGGTACTTGGTATCACTTGCGAGTTCCTGCAGTATAAACATTTTAGGTACATTTTAAGTATAGGTTTGTTGAATATCAACCTAACACGCATTATGTGGGGCTCATGGCTAAGTAATAACAGCCGCACGGGTCAATCAATTAGGTTAAGCTGCGCTTGCCGGGGTTGGTCCGTTAATGGGTGACAATCTTTACATACCGAGACTCGTACTTGCCTTAGAAAGCACGTTTTAAGACGTTGGTCGCGGCGACAGTCGTTACGGGTCGTCGAAAGTCCGAAAGTTTGACAACCAGTCTTTCCAAGGAGTATCACCCAGTTACTGGGTTGTGGAGGTCAGATAGGCAGTCGCTCCACGTAAAGTACTAGTATTCAGCTGCATCCGGTTAGACTAGAAGTCGACTCCAACATAGTTGGGCAAGGCTAGGCAGGTCGATTGACGCAGTATGTGGAAGTGATAATTATCATGTAGTATCAGAGTCGATCTAATGATGGTTTAATGCTTAAGCAATCAATGTATTATTATTATTATCTAGGTAATTATTCGACCAGTAAATTAGCTCTGATGTAGACAAAGTGTAATGTCTAAGTTCAATGCTATGGAACTCAATCCCTTTGGTGGACCTATTGTGGTCAACTAGATTGTGACAGATGGATCACTAGACATACCAGACGTGCTTAGTCACTAGATGAGTAACATTATTAGGTACTAGCTTTTGCCTGCGGATTTTCCCGCGTGGATATCGTAAATTATCCCACGGGAACGTACCTACTCTGTGCAAAATTTCAGCTTTATAAGTTCAAGGGTTTGGGCTGGGCGTTGATGAGTCAGTCGGTCAGGACTTCTCTTTTTATTTAGATAGATTTATCAATACGCACCAAGGCATACAGCAAGATAAGCTATCAATATGATTTATTAAGGTTTTAATACCAACTGTGTTAATAAAAAAAAAAAACAATTTAAAAATAGAATTATTATCAAAACTAATTTCTAAAATGCATAACAGCCAGAAGAATTTGTGCGTTTGAAAAAAGAACAAGTTTGAATTTAAATTATGAGCACAAATTAAGATAATATTTCCTCTGAGGATCAAACTATAAAGCCGCTGTTTCACTACCCTGCCGAGCGAACATTTGTTCCAAGCAAATATTTACTATTCTGACGGCGTAGGCTCAAAGCAGAAAACATCTATTTTCACTACAACGAGAAAACGAATGGTCGCTGACGTCGTTTACACTGAAAAAATGAGCGAGCGAGCATAAGTTCGTCAAGTCCAACCGATGTTCACTTGCTCAAGTGTTTTCATTTACCGCGCGAACAAACGCTTGTTCGCACAAAACTGTTCAGAACGCTAAGTGAAAACGCAGCTTTAAATTGGAAATCTGTTCTTTAGAAAGAGAGAGCTATACAAAATAGTCTCCCATCTCTAATAGAAATACTAGGATAGCATAACCTCTAGAGGGAGCCTCTAAAAAGCCGCAGTGAGTTTTGATGCTAACTTTGTGAACAGAACGTCAGGAACAGAGAAATTATGTAGAGATCCCTCCAGGCGTTACTTTGTGGCTACTGACCGCTTTTTATTTTTGAAAAGTTTTTAATCATAAGGTTGTCTTTAGTAACAAAGAGTACCTAATCAGCTTAAAAGTTGAGCTTCCTCTATAACAAATTGAGGTTATAAAAACTTTTTTACAAAAAAATACAACCGACTTCCAAAAACAACAGTATAGAGTGTAAAATAACTTTAATTTCGGAAGTCGGTTAAATGTATTTTCGTTTCTTGCCACCGACTTCCGAAATTAAAGTTATTTTTCACTCTATAGTGTTGTATTTGGAAGTCGGTTGTATGTTTTGTAAAAAAGTTTTTACTGTTCACTTTTTAGTTGTGGTACCTACCCCACACGACTTCTAATACCACTACCTGCAAAAGAAACTAGAACATCATCTATATAAAAGTGGGGAAAAATACGTATTATTGAAGTTAACTCAAAAACTACCATAGCAAACTTAATCAATTTTATATGGGACCAACTTTGATGTATAACCTCTCGAACAAAACAAAATTTTTTTAAATCGCACGACTCTGTAAAAAGTTATGCGTAGTCATAAATAAAAAAAAAAACAAAAAAAAACAGGTGTCGAATTGAGAACCTCCTTTTTGTCGTCGGTTAAAAATTATCCACAATAAATTATTGTCAATGGAAAAGGTAATTTAAAATTAGAATTTCGGGCTGAAGTACTCAAATAATCAAAACAAAGCACTGATTTTGTAAGTGGCATTATATTTTTTTTTTATTGATAACTGGGCTGGGACCTCGATCACGCCTGATGGAAAGCGATGAATGAGGTCTATGATGGAACAAGCGTGTCCAGAAGATGCCTTGCTTAGAAGGCAGATGGGTTAAGGGACGGGTAGAAGGGAAAACAGACGCTGGCAGAGAGTTACAAACTTTGGCTGTGCATAATATTAGCAATTAGCATGCAAAGGCATGTTTCCGTTCATCCTTTTGTTTACGTTTTAATCAGATGCTTTTCGGACAGACTATACTTAACTTACCCTTATTTCGCCTGTATATCGCATAAAGTGAAATAAAAGCCTCTTTCTTAATTTTTATATCTACCAAAAAAAAAGTACAATTCATATCCTGTCACAATTCACTTCAGAGCCAAAAATACGTACTTATGAAAACGCTTGAAAAATGAGTGGTCCAGAGCGGGTCCGTCGACTTCTCATCATTTTTAGGCAAATCTCAAGCACTACTTGTGTATTTTATTCGTGGATCGTTCTCGCGCCCTTATTGAGATTGGGAGCTCCTACTATGTGAATATAGTGGTGAAATAAAAAGTTTATTAGATGTGCATTTCGAGGGTGTACCGCGAAAACCTGCTAACCAGCATTTTTGACAAAAATTAGATAAATGCATTTAAATTCTCATCTTGTTGAGCTTTTTATACGGGTAAAACCGGCTAAGCGCTACGTTAAACGGTTTAGAAGATACTTCATGGATTTACTAAAATTATAGTATTTTAATTAGTTATAGACTTTTAAAACGCAGTAACTCTTAACTGACTTGACTGCACTTAGTTGGTTTTCGCAGTAAACCCTCGATTTGTTATTTTTGATGAACAGTTAGTATTTTTGATATATAATAAATATTTTACACTGTCTTTGCAACTCTGCAACTCGACGCCAGGGTGTACGGAGCTTTGAACAAAATACATAATCGCATTTCGCATAATGTTGGAGGTGGTTTAATACTTAAGGCGACGATAAACAACTTTTAATGATTTTCAATTGAAGATCACGACTAATTGAGAAGTGTTAATGATTTGGAAAAAATACATGTAGGTGAATATTTATATTACATAGTGTAACTCATTTAATTTTGTAAAGTTATGTCTAACGCGGATATTAAAATATACTAAGAATCACGCAAAAACTATCAAGCGTATTTTTATGAAACCTTCACCATTTTAAAGATAATTTAATTATTTATCTTTTATTGATGTGTTTTAATACCTTTTGTTTTATGAATAATAAATTAATAATGCGTCTAATTTGAGATAGTGCTCCTTGGCAGGCGAGTACTATTAATGGGTGGACGACTGGACGTACGACGCGTTGCGTGTGCTCAGCACAGAACACGCAATCTAAACAATCAAGGTCGTTGGCATATATCTGCGTCTTAAGACAGTCACTAGAGTTTGGCCAATGATATCCTTTATATTCGATATTCTATCGAGAACCAATGTTTGGGGTGTCCCGAGAACTTTTCGGCATTAATCATTTTCACCAAAATAAAGCATCTGAATTCAGCTGTAGGTATCACATAAATACATATTTCTTATTCAGATTTTTACGATGGTTCTCAAGATATACATATACCTTAAGGAATATTTTACCAATTTCCTTGATTACATCGAAATATGATGAAATATGTTTTTGTAGAGTTAGAATAAAATTAACGTTATTTTATTTTGACAAATCTTAAATTCAATATAAAAGCTTATATATTGTGAACAAGTATAGAAAAAAAGTTTTCATTGGGCATTGAAAAATTCATCCGCAGCGCTGTCAATGGGGTAAAAAGTGTCCAAAAGTCTGGCAGCATTGCCTCATTGGATGGCAATGCTGATTCTTTGGCCTAAAAATAGGCCAGCCCTCTGACCAGAGGATCGACCAACCGCTTGGCGATGTCCCGAAATTGAAACCCATGGAAGATATTAAACAGAAAAAATATGAAAATGTTTGTCTTGTTTTTAGTGTCGTTCTAAAGTGGCCGACTTTGTATTTAATTACAAGAACAATGATTTTTTATACATATTGCATATAAACTACATACCTGAAAAATTTAAAATAGAAAAAGTGGCCAAGTGCGAGTCGGACTTGCATACGTAGGGTTCCCGTTCATGTTGTGTAAAAACTCATACTTTAGTAAAAAAAAACACGTTTCTTTTATTTTTAATTACTTAATTTTTATTATTGTTATTAGTGGCCATAGGTACACACTCTGTGAAAATTTTAAGTGTCTATCTATTACGGTTTAACAGATACAGCCATGTGACAGACTGACGGACGGATGGACAGCGGAGCTTTAGTAATAGAATTCCGTCGGCACCCTTTGGGTAAGGAACCCCAAAAAATATACAGAATAAGTAGCTACCTCATTACTTGTTCTTTTGAGGGTAAAGGATAAGTTTTATGTGCTCTTACGAGTACTCTTACTATGTTATTTTCTCGGTAAGTAATCAAGATGTTTAGAAAGTGATGTCTCCTCTACTCTTACAGCAATTGAAGGTTAGCTTTGTCGAACTGTTGAAGTAATCCGTCTAGATATTTGTAATCTATATAATATATATTGTATATATTATAATACAGCTGAAGAGTTTGTTCGTTTGTTTGAACGCGTTAATCTCTGAAACTACCAGTCAGATTTGAAAAAATATTTTTGCATTTGGTAGCCCAATTGTTGAGAAAGGCTATAGGCTACTTAACATCACGCTAAAACCATTAGAAGCCGATAAAAAGGAAAATAAAAGTCAGAAAGAACGCTAAGCGAAAACGAAGTAATAGCGTCGGAGTCGGGGGCTGATATTTCACTCGGACGAAGTCGCGGGCAGAAGCTAGAACAACAACATAAACAACATATTTTTGACTTTTACGATTCAGGGAACGGCCATAAAAGCGTCTCCTTTTCCTGATACCCTTATAATCGCGTTACACCCATCCATCCTTGCGTATTACGATGCTAGCTTTTTTTTTTCTAAATTATCATCGTAAGCTAGATATTCCGTGGACTTGCTCACTTGAAAACTTGGAATACAATATTTTATGTATATTTCCGTAAGTCAAAAAAAGTTTGTGATCACTAGTAAAAGCTGATATATTTTAAAAATTTAACTTTATCAAGAAAAAGTCTTGTTGTTTTTATTGTATCACTGTACTTTTATTTCTATACACTGTATTTCTATTTAAATTAAAAAAAGATATAAGGTGCTATAAAAATATCTGCCACGGCTGCAATGGGGGACAGTATTGTGTATATAGATTACAATAGTGAAGATAAATTATTAATTTTATGTCTTAATTTTTTCATACAAAAAACTGTGCGTATTTCATTTATTTGTATGAAACCGTCCCGTAGTAATTAGTGTTCATTCTCCTAACAGTTAGAAAGAGTTAGCAATTGTTTTCATTGACGAAGCGACACATCGCGTGTAGTTTGTGAACCACGTCATGCAGAATAAAAAAATGTTTATTAAATTACTTTATTTTCTCAAAATTATTTTTTAACTATTCCGGGCTACGAAATTTCTTCACTAATGTATTCTATATACACAATACTATCTCCCATTGAAGCCGTGGCAGATATTTTTATAGCACCCTATAATAATGTAAACACTTTTTCTTGATAAAGTTAAATTTTAAAAATGTATCTATCAGCATTTGCTAGTAATCACCAACGTTTTACCAATTTCTTTAAGTTCATAACAACTAATGGTCGTGATTTGAAAAAAGAATCTAGAATCTTTACAGATTATTATTAAGCCTCGTTCAATGTACACAGACATAACAAATATAAAATGATAATGGTTAGAGAGAGACATTCCCTTGAGAAATTACTAGGTGTGCCCTAAAATTGTGTCTGAAACGGCCGCTCGTTTATAAGATTAGGTACTAGGCTGACAGAATAGATAGGTGCCTTGTTGACCGTGGACTGACGTGAATGGACGCTATCATTCTAGTCGTTATATCGTGATAAAATATCTATGGGCTAATTTATTTTGATTAGGTTTGTTAATATAATTAAGGCATTTTTATACAAAGGTAATAATAGGCTGACGGAAATGTACAGGCGTGCGCAAAAGTCATCGCGCAGTAAATTAATTGTCATAAACAAAAGAAAGTACAGATGTTCTATCTCACGAAGATGGGTGATCAATACATGTAGTTGTGATGTTTATAGACACGCACTCTTGTGTTCGTATCTGCAGTCACTATCATCTTGACATCATCTACTATCATCGTGAAACAGCACACGAGGCTGAAGAGATGTGACATCCCCAGTCTCAGCGATAGATTCGCATAGAGATGAGAGCCAAGCCCCACAAATGGAAGCTCACTCATAAAATAAATAAATAAAACAATAGACTCGAAGTTGGTCAACACAGTGGCTTATTGTTCTAGGACAGATCCCGAAAGAAAAAAAAAAACTATCATCTTGCATGTCAATTCAAATTCGGTATCAAAATATTTGCATGGATTATTAGAAAAGTGGTTCAGTATGACGAGTAGGATCATCCTCTTAACAAAAACACAGGTGACTAAACCAACAGTCTCGTTGGTCTAGTGCTCGCAAGCACTACTGCTGAGCATGAGGTCCTGGGTTCGATTCCCGGGTCGGGCAACATAATATTGGATTTTCCATCTGGAATTTTTCAGTAGAAGCACGGAATCTGCATTTGTGTCCGGTTAGTGGTAAAGGGCTTACCCCCTAATTACATGGGACTTGAGAGGATTTATCAAAGCGTGGTTTAGCTCAGTGTGTAAGTGAAGTGGCGTTATGGCTGACAAGTTTGACGCGCGAGGGCGAGATAGAAGACTCACGCGCACCGGAATTTAAACGCGCTTCGTTTAAATGTAGATTTTTGACAAAATGCTACTCTTAAATAAATTTTTAGCTTAGTAAGTTCTTAACATATTTACCTTCGATTTAAAGCAAATTTTACTGCACAATATACGTATAATTGTGTAAAATAGTAAATAGATGGTGCTACTTTGGATTTTTTTTCTATTGGATAAATTTTAAGTAATCATGCTTCGCTTTTAGGAGATCGCCAAGCAGTTGGTCGACTTTATACGTGACCAAAGGGCTGGCCTATTTTTTGGCCAAAAAATTAGCATTGCATACAACGTGGCAGTTTTTGGCACTTTTCCTGTCGACAGCGATGCGGACGAATTTTTTGATGCCTTATGATTATTTCCCCTTCTTTTTTTATATATTTGTACCTACATATATTTTTTTAAGACTGTTTGATTTTAAATTATGTAAATAAATAGAGTACAGCAGTAGACACAGAAATGTAAATAATAAGGCACTTTCTGTGGCAGTAGACAATATAGTCAAATAACACATCATCATCTGTCTAGCCTTTTCCCAACTATATTGGGGTCGGCTTCCAGTCTCACCGGATGCAGCTGAATACCAGTATTTTACATGGAGCGACTGCCTATCTGACCTCCACAACCCAGTTACTGGGTAATACGATACCCCTTGGTAAGACTGGTTGTCAGACTTTCGGGCTTCTGACGACCTGTAACGACTGTCAAAGATTCACAAATGACAGCCGGGACTAACGGCTTAACGTGCTTTCCGAGGCACGTAGGAGTCTCGATATGTAAAGATGGTCACCCATCCACGGACCAATCCGAATAGTCAAATAACACATATGGAATATTTAACCACATACATTTGGTTTTATAGGTATTTTAAAAACACATAATTATCGATGTGTCCCCTTAAACGTAACTGGCGAAATGTGGGTGTACTATTAGGTACAGTCAGCAACAAAAGTCGATTAACACTTGCAGTTTTTTAATCTTAATTATTAAGCAAAATATTTAATTCAAATCGGAACAGAAGTACTTAGAATTTTAAGAACATTAACTCTTATCAGTTAAACGAAAAAACAGTAGTTTATCGAATAATTTTGTGTTAATTTAGATGATGTCAAAAAGTAGTAGTGTTAACCGACTTCTGTTGATAACCGTACAAAGATATACTTCTGCCAACCCCATTGAATCTTCTTTTTTTTTTCGTTTCTGTTAGAAACGAAAAAAAAAATCAGTTTATCAAATCATTTTGTGTTAATTTAGATGATTTGAAATAAATAAATGAAATGCAGCCAGTGTTCTTGGCACCATGCCTCATGGACAACCACTTTTGTTAGATTTTTAAGGTTTAGTTTTAGTTTTGTATTTAATTTTACCCTACATTTATTTAAATAAAAACCCTTATAACTAAAAAAAATAAATAAAGCCGATGATGTCAAAAAGTAGCAGTGTTAACTGACTTCTGTTGCTGACCGTACACCTCTGCCTAACCCATCGAATAATACAGGCGTAATGTTCTGTTGATATATTCTAACAGATCCTGGATATGGCTCTGGTAGCTACAACAGGAGACAACGTATCTTTTATTCCGGGAAATCGAGCCAATTTTGCAGTAAATATTCGAGGAACTAGCGAACTTTGGCAGTTTTCATTTCTGAATGCCAACATTTGAGCTATGGCAGTGCCAAACAAGTTCGATAGGAAATAAGCTAGTGCTCGTTGCATTTACTTGAACTTTTTAAACGTAAACTGTACGTTCACTTAACTGATGAGTTTTCTTAGCCATCACCTGAAAAGATTCACTCAGCACACAGCGCCTGTTGGGTACTTCTTAAATTTTATCAAATTTTTTTCTTCTTAGATTATCTTCATTTTTAGGGTTCTGTAGTCAACAAGGAACCCTTATAGTTTTGCTATGTCCATCCGTCTGTTCGTCCGCAGCTTAGCTCAGAGACTCTTAGTACTAGAAAGCTATAAATTAGCATGGATATACATATTCATCACGCCGAAAAAAAAAATCAAAATAAAATCATGAAAAAAGATTTTTTTTAGGGTAACTTCTGTACACGTAAAGTGGGGATGTTTTTTTTTCTCATCCACCCTATGCTGTGGGGTGTTGTTGGATGGGTCTTTTAAAAATATTGTGGGTTTGTTTAAACAATTTTTCGATTTAGGGATCCATTTCTGAAATATTAAGCTTTAAACTGCAAATTTTTGTTAGAGTCAAGTGTGTCCCCCCCTGCCAGCTAAACGGTTAGTTTTGGATGGGTGAAAAAATTCACGGTAGTAGTATATATAACGAAATTAAAAGGAAAACTATCACAGCTAAGAAAGTTTTTCAAGTTCACGAGTAATAGTCAACCAACTTACATTTGCAGTTGGAATGTATGGGAGACCATGTTTTTTCAACTACAGGGATAAATTCATCCCAACTACGGAACCCTTGATTGCGCGTAGTCCGACACGCACTTGGCCGGTTTTTAGTTTTAGGAAGCTCTAGGAAGTTTTAGGAAGTTTTTAAGACATTTGAGATTGAGAAAATCTTTTTGAAAAAATGTGTTTCCTTTTATTTTTTTCAGCTGAATACCTACCAGTATTTTACATGAACCGACTGCCTATCTGACTTCTACAAGCCACTGGGTTATACGATACCCCTTGGTAAGACTGGTTGACAGACTTTCAGGCTTCTGACAACCCGTAACGAATGTCAAAGATCCACGAATAACTCAATTCTCAATCATTTATTGCATTTCTCAATGTATGTTCTTAGGTGGTAAGTAGACATTTGTTGTAACAATCGTGGACTCTGTCGGGCACAGCAAAAGAAAAGTTTCAAGGAAGAGGACTTAATTATACATGCAAAACTAACTTATTCTATGTAAAAGCTATGGCAACATTTTATTAATTATTAATTTAATCTAAAAATTTTATTATTCATGTATATTATTATGTCAGTTCTATGGATTTGTCAATACAAATCCATAGAACTGACATAATAATATACATGAATAATAAAAATTTTACAATTAAATAAATATTTAATTGTAAATATTTATTTATACTATAATAACATTTATTTAGTAATATATTTTTAATTTATTTGTAAAAATAGCAATTTTTTTCTCATTTCTGAGTACCTCTGGTAGTTTGTTGTACATTTTTATCGACATAACCAGTGAACTAGATGAGTGCATTTTAACATCCAGGACTAACAATTTAACGAGCTTTCCGAGGCACAGAGTAATCTCGGTATGTAAAGACTGTCACCCATGGTAAGAATCATGTTTCCGTATGGTTCCACAATCCATACGGACACAAAATTCTCACCACAAATTAAATTTTGTTTAGTGTACAAGACATAACAAACCTACCATTCTCCCAAAAAACTGAGCTTACGCGGCAACATTAATTTTTCACTCATATTACATTATCCTGGTCACAATGGCGGGCGGTATATTAATTCGCATACGTCGCCTGGCTTGGGGCCAAATCTTTAGTCCAGCCCG
Organism: Cosmia pyralina; assembly: GCA_946251885.1. Lineage (NCBI taxonomy): Eukaryota > Metazoa > Arthropoda > Insecta > Lepidoptera > Noctuidae > Cosmia > Cosmia pyralina. The sequence goes on along the minus strand of OX276361.1, from coordinate 19,877,075 downwards.
CATGGGTCAACCATGATAAAATGTTATGATTCATGACTTCTAACTGAGTTATGTAAGCAAGTTCGGTGTTAGATTTTGTTACTTTGAAAGAATACTTATGAGAGTAAAAAGGTTTTAGATTATTTTCCTTTATTTCACTAAAACACATATAATTACATTTTTAAATGTTAGAATATAAAATATATAGAAACAAAAAATATAAAATGAATTATGGTGCCTCGGAAAGCACGTTAAGCCGTTGGTCCCGGCTGTCATTCGTGGATCTTTGACAGTCGTTACGGTTCGTCAGAAGCCCGAAAGTCTGACAACCAGTCTTACCAAAGGGTATCGAATTACCCAGTAACTGGGTTGTAGAGGTCAGATAGGCTGGTATTCAGCTGTATCCAGTTAGACTGGAAGCCGTCCCCTACATAGTTGGGAAAAGTTAAGGCAGATGTCTGTGTTAGCGTGATGGCCCAGTAGTTAAGGTATGCACGAGGTTGTAGGTTCAAATCCGGGCAAGTACCATTGTGACTGATGTAGTACATATTCAAAGTTGAGCCCGTAGTAGTAAAAGTTATACAGTATCGATGGTCTAAAGCACTCCTATAAGTTTGTAAAGTAATTTTTTAAACACCTCATACATTAGAATTATAGTAGACAGGCAGAAGAATGAAGTATTATGACACGATCCTTTCCATCATGTGATAAAGTAGCGCTACCAACGGACAGTGCTGCTTTCTCACATATTGAACAGTAGCGTGTAACTAAACCCTAATCCGGGCTTCAAAGAGGTAACCTAATTGAATTGAAAAAGTAAAACCATGTAATTATGTTATACTCCTCTACATCCTATGGGAACATCCTAAAGAGTTTGTTTGTTTGAATGCAGTAATCTCTGGAACTACCAGTCGACTTTTAAAAATTCTTTTGCATTTGATAGTCCAGTTCTTGAGGAAGGCTACAGGCTACTTAACATCACGCTAGGACCCTTAGGAGCCGAGCAAAAAGGTAAAAAGGCAGAAAGAACGCTAAGTGAAAACGAAGATATATTAGCGCGGGCAAGCGATGCGATGCGACGGGGTGGGTCGGGGGACAAGAAATTACACGCGGACGAAGTCGCGGTTAGAAGTTGGTTTAAAATAACACCGAAGTAACATTTACGTGAAGTGAAAGCGTCGACGGTCTACTATCTATCTCGCTCTACTACAGAATACATAATAGTACAAGTACAGAAGATTTACTTCGCAAAATCAGTTAAATAAATAGCGACTCTTACTACGACACAATAAAGTGCGATTCAGGTCGCTCAGCGTTACCTACAGTTATATTCACCTAGAATTTGCCTCTCTTTCTATCGCGTAAGTCTTATACTTTTTGACTCGTTAGGGTTGTCTTCTTTTACGACCGTGCGAGCCGACCGGTGAGCGGTAGCCCACACTGAATTAGCCCGACAAGTCGAGCCCGCCGCGTACTTGTAGCTTCATACCTAAAATGTGGAGTGCGCCTGGCCTGGATCTACCTTGATCAAGGGCTAGGGCCGGCGCTGCTTAAAAATGGATAGTAATTAAATTAATTTTTTCATTAGAAAAATATATGCATCCCTGATGTTGCGTGTCCGCAGCGGCACAAATAGTCTTCTCAGTGAGTTCACAGATCGGTGGGATTCCCTGATTGAACGGAGGTGGATGAAGCTCCACGCTTAATTTTAATTTTAGTTTATTTTTTGATGACCCTTCGTTTGTGGCGCTAACCCGAACGGCGCGCGTGAAATATATCTTAATCTGTGTAAAAGCCGGAGCGGCTCGATTGTCACTGTCTGAACATACATTACAATTACTAATACATTACAAGTCAAAACACTAATCGATACATAATTTGTTAGCTAATTTAATAAAGATTCCAACGACATAACTTGTAGGGAGCTACCTATCGCAACTTTAGAGTTATCGTCGTTTTAATCAGACGCGCCGTAATCGCGCGGGACCACCCAGAAGTGCCGACTCAGATGCGGCGTTTCGCGCAATATACGCGCCACAGATGATGGGTTAATCTGTGCCTGTACTTAGTAACACTAGATATTAAGTAAAATTATTACTAACCCTGACTCTGATTGAAACAAAAGTATTGTATTGTATTATTGTAAAGCTTCGGGTCGGTTTTTTTCTCCAACAAATACTGCCAAATCAAATGTGCTGGCACCTTATCAAGTGTGAAGCACCCCAGTCAGCCTTACATTTGTGTACAAGATAATCTAATACAATTTTACCTCACACAAAGTACCCATAAACGTAGTGTATCCTACATGGCTGCCTTTTATCCAACCTACTAGAAAATTCATAAAGGAACATAACCTCTTATAAACTTAACGTTGCACAAAGGTATAGATTTTATTTACCATTACCTACGCGACTTTGTTGGAGAAAACTTAAGTAGATTACGTAGGTACCCATAAAAAGACTATAAGTCTTATGAGAAAAGAATGTATGATAAATATGAAATCCAGACATTGATAACACGTCGTCGCTATAGGCTTTCTTTTATCTGTGTTCTCTACTGATTAGTTTTGATTATACTGTTGAAGTGAAAGGCTTATTTTACCCTTTACCTTGCGACCCCCCCAGCTTGGCACTGGTAGCACTAATTAAGTAATTATCTATAGCCAGGATGACTTGTGGTGGATGATTTTATAGTTCAATCTATAATTGTAATGGCAATCATTGGTCATTTGTGTCATGTTATTAGGTTTTATTTTGATTCTTTTATTAATCTTTTAAATAAATTATTTTCTATTTTGTGAATGTGAGAACATAGCAGGCCTAGTAGACTGTACATTTGTTAACTATTTTCTATTTTGTTAAGTACCTGGTACTTGTTGAAAGGTCTACATTGTCCTCCCATACCTATTAACACTGTTATTTGAAAATATTGTAAAAGCCAATTATTATATAAACCGTGGAGTTTCTTGCCGGCTCTTTTTCATGGGAAACGACAATTGGAACCGTGCACCTAGCTTCTGACGTTCCATAAGTGCCCATGTAAGGTATATGTCAAATAAAATATTTTGGTTTTGATTTAAATACTATCTTGAATTCATGCAAGCCTAGTACTTTTTTACTGCTCAGAAAAAAAAGTAATGATACAAAATTACCAAAAAAACTTCTTCAAACTTCACAGGATCACCTACTGGGCTAATTTGAAGATTGCCTGAAAATTTAATTAAAATCGCTCCAGCCGTTTTGGAGTCCATAAAACATACATACATACATAATCGATTTTTTGTTGCAGGATATTTTATCTAAGGATAATCCACAATTTTCGTTTTTCTCACGGAAGAAGGCAGATTCAAAAATACCGAACGCATAGTGGTGCTCTTATTTTTTCATGCTTCTTTTGCTTTTAACACGTTTTATTCTCGCGCCCGCCTGTTGTGAGTGCTACGCGTCTGGTGTTTTAAAACACATAAGTAATGTCAGGTATCTATCAGCTTAGGGTTGCGTTTCCGATTCGATGTATGTGAAACCTAGCAACAGGATCACTGCATCAGAACTAAGATGAAGATAAAACAATCGAATGTGCACTTTTGTAATTTCTAACTTAACGATAATATTATTACTACCTATAGTGGATGTCCACGTCCATAAAATGTATCGAAATAATTCAATCAATCTGCCCAGCCTTTTCCCAACTATGTTGGGGTCGGCTTCCAGTCTAACCGGATGCAGCTGAATACCATAATTTTACATGGAGCGACTGCCTATCTGACCTCCACAACCCATTAACTGGGTAATACGATACCCCTTGGTAAGACTGATTGTCAGACTTTCGGGCTTCTGACGACCCGTAACGACTGTCAAAGATCCACGAATGACAGCCGCGACCAACGGCTTAACGTGCTTTCCGAGGCACGGAGGAGTCTCGGTATGTAAAGATGGTCACCCATCCACGGATCAACCCCGGCAAGCGTAGCTTAACCTGATGGATCGACCCGTGCGGCTGTTATTACTTAGCCACGAGCTCCACAGTATCCTCCAATGTATCGAAATAATTATGTGCACATTATAAAGTCATCGTGGACGGAAAAAATGGCTTCATTTAAAAGCGTCGTCATAAATATTTCCATACATTTTACATACTTCCCTGTGTTAAGCTTCGGCCACACGTGAGCGACCAAAGTGACTCCGAAGCGGCAGAGTCAGTTGCGCGGCGGACGCTGTCCGTGTTATCTTATTACGCCTTGTACACCTGCGCGACTGCGATGCAGGAAGACCACGTTTGCAAAGCGAGAGGCAGTCGGACTCACACGTCTTGTGTAGAGCTTGTTTACTTTGAACAAAGCGAGAATTTTATGAATGTTGGCTATAATTTTTACCATTTGTGACGTTAATAGCGCTTTACATTGTAAAGCAAAATTGTGTGATATTTGAGGATTGACATTGGTCAATCCTCAAATATCACACAATTTCGTAGGTAATTAAAATACCCGGATTTGCAAAACAATAAAAACTTTTTTACAAAAAAATACAACCGACTTCCAAAAACAACACTACAAAGTGAAAAATAACTTTAATTTCGGAAGTCAGTGTCTGGTTAAATGTATTTTCGTTTTTTGCCACCGACTTCCGAAATTAAAGTTGTTTTTCACTTTGTAGTGTTTTTTTGGAAGTCGGTTGTATTTTTTTGTAAAAAAGTTTTTATTTTTCACTTTTTAGTTGTGCCTACCCCACACAAATTCTAATACCATTACCTGCAAAACAAACTAGAACATCATATATATAAAAGTGGGGAAAAAATACGTATTATTGAAGCTAACTCAAAAACTACCCAAGCAAAGTTAATCCTTTGATGTATACCCTCTCGAATAAAACAAACATTTTTCAAATCGGACGACTTTGAAAAAGTTATGCATGGTTACCATAAAAAAAAATAAAGAAAAAAAACGTGTCGAATTGAGATCCTCCTCCATTTTTTTTTCGTCGGTTAAAAAGTGTGTCTGTCCGATACACGACTGACGAAAACAAAGGGCCTACAGTCCTTTCGTCAGGTGACTTTCTATTGTTGGACAACAATTTAGGTCTAAGACTAAACTATAGACGTGCGGCTTCAGAGACTATTCACTAAAAATGAGGTTCGCGGTTCGCGCTACAGTCGCGCAGGTGAGCACGTAAAAGTTCGCGCTGTAGACGCTCCGAGTTCGCGTCCCGCGTCCCGCTACTTGACGCTCAGGTCTGGCCATAGCATTATAGTGACGTCGTGACGAGGACATCCTCGATAATATCGTCACGTTAGAAATTATAAAAGCGCACATTAGGTTCTACATAGTAAAACCAACCATATCATAAACAAATCATAAAAAACAAAATGTTTATTGCATCAGCTTAATACCTACATTACAATTTACCACACAATTTACATTACCTAATTACAATAATTTATTCTAGTTACAATATGGGGAGAATCCTTTTAAGCAAATAGTTTGCTTGTGTTAGGATGCTCCGCCCTTCCCCAGGTTATGTAATTGCTATTAAGTTATTGTAATTAAACTTATATAAATAAAAACAAAAAAAGAACGACACACATAAGTATAATATGCTTTTGGTAATACAGATTTTATTAATACCTACATTTCGTGTAAAAAGGAAAAGCAAAATGAAGTTTATCTTTACGCGTTCGGTGCAAATATTTATGAAGGAAAATGGATTATTTACAGCTACCTAACCCATGGTCATATCACCGTAAAATGTCTACGATACGAGCCACGAATATGACACTATTTTCCCTAAATACGGTAACAATATCATATCTTTTTCCGTGTAGCTGGAGAAAATACGGTTGACGATATTTAAGTACCGATATTTTAATTTCACAAAAACTGAAAATCTCATAATACTTGACATTGTATATTTTAATATTGGTTTTTGTATCTTATTTATTTTATTTATGATTTTCATAATTTTTTCTAGTTTATAAAGAGCTATAATAATTAGAATTAGGTTTTTTCAAAAAGTACAGCTCGTGTGTCTGCCGCACGGGTCGATCCAGCACGTTAAGCTACGCTTGGGTGACCATCTTTACATACCGAGCCGTTGGTCCCGGCTGTCATTCGTGGATCTTTGACAGTCATTACGGGTAGTCAGAAGCCCGAAAGTCTGACAACCAGTCTTACCAAGGGGTATCGTGTTATCCATTTACTGGGTTCTGGAGGTCAGATAGGCAGTTGCTCCAAGTAAAATACTGGTATTCAGCTGCATCCGGTTAGACTGGAAGCCAACCCCAACATAGTTGGTAAAAGGCTAGGCAGATTGAGTTGGTATTATTAATTAACTAGTATTACACTTGCTAGGATAACATAAATATTTCGTACTTATTCCAGAACGTCGAAGTTGTCAAAAAAGTCATCATTATCATCTCCATTAGCAGCCTTGTTCCACCCACTGCTGAGTAAGGCCTCCTCCCTTTTGAGCCATACTTCCCTGGTATGTTCAAGTCTCATCCAAAAAAGTCAAAAGACTACCAAGAATAGTACCTACCACGAATACCTACATTTTTTATACATTACATCAAACGTGCTCTCCCGACAGCGTGTGCCAAACTTTCCGTGTCATTTCCTCGTTATATTATTTCCGAAGCGCATCGAAAGAAATGTTTAGAATCACTAATTTGTTCGTTGAGTGGTACGGAGGCGTTGTGCCAAGTAACACGAATCGGGTCATGCATGCCAAGGAGATTGAGTGAGAGTGTAGGGCTGTGCTGACTCGGGAACATAAAAAGTACCGGGATTTGACGAAGGATTTGAATTTGAAGAGGCATTACAGAATTTTAAGTGGAGTCGTAAATAGTGTAGTACATTTGCTCATTTAATAAAATTAAGGATCCTTGTCTAATTTTGATAAAAGTACTTACTAATTCTCAAAACTACAAGACATGCACAATTGCAAATGAGGTATTTCATTGTAAACAGAATCGAACTTAGAACTGTACGTATCCTGCCATTAGACAATAATACTTTACAGCTGATAGAAGTTACGAGACTCACTATTAGAAATTTAAAAAAAAAAAGTCCACATTCTCTATTAAGTAACCTGACACTTTACAAATCGGCTACCATGCAAGCTTCGATAATGGTTCACACATAGAAGACACATTTTACCGTCCCAGGTGGCCGGACGACGGGACATAAATCCCAGGAAATTGGGACGTCCCGCAGACTCTTAACATCACTAGTTGGCAGTATCGAACGTCAAAAAGGATTGAAGGAGACCAAATGGGGCGATACAGTCGTGTTCAAACTTGTTTTCTTACTGTTTTACGATTGTTTGTTTTGAGATAGAAAACGATTTGATACTCGTCTTTAGTGATGTACGAGTATTGAGCTTGGGGGAATGTGTTGTAGTTTTTTGTCAGTTTTATTTCGTTGAGATTACAAATGTACCGATTTGGAAATGTTTGGGGTATTTCTGGTTCCTGAAGTGAAAGGATTATCTGACTCTTTTCGTATGAGTGAGTTTCGTACAGTTGTTTAGAGGTCAAACAAGGGTATTTAAGAAAAGATAGATCAACAATTTTCTTGATTTTACAAACCAAATAGTATGAGAGGCTGTTTAGTGACGGACTTTTTTAGGTACCTAAAGTCTTATTTGTTGTTTTGTCAGTGATAAATTAGCAGTAATTAACCTATGTAGGTACAGTGTCATCGTGCCAGGATCTTAATTATGATGAGATAACCTTTGTGAATTTTCCCTTCTTGGTCCTTTCTTTGGTTTAGAAGACGTGTCATCTTTACTTAGAGCAGTGGACCGAAACTAACTGATAGTGTGCGATGAATTAATGAATGATGAATGAACGTAGTGCGGTCGTTATTCTTGAGAAGTCTTCGATTCAATGGTGTGTGTTGCTTGCACTTTTATGTTCATTGAACTATAGTCTGTTTTTTGTTAACAAACGAGTACCGAAAATTTTTACTGCACGTAATCAACATAAAGTCTGTTCCACACAAACCAAACGCTGTAGTTACATGTACATTCAGTTCAGTCATCGACTACCTGCGCGTCGCACTTGTTTTAGTGAGTGAACCAGACGATATTGTTTGTGCGTGAGTCATGGCGGACATGTCTCCTGTACAGTAAATTTTAAAAGTATCCAATATGAACGTGCCTTAACAAATTAAAAAAAAAAAACAAAGGCATTGGCCCCATCCCCGACCAATGACCCATCTCACTCTGTCAATATCGGAAATGTGCGAGAGACATAACTCAGTACTCGTTTGTTAAAAAAACAGACTATAGTGAACTAGAAGCCAGAAAGATGGGCATTTGAAAGAATGTGGGTACAATGTACAGTTAGATGAACTAATTGTTAAACAAATTTAAACCCTACGTCAATTTTCAGTGTTAGAGGTGCTACACGCACACTTCGGGTCAGCATGATTCGGCAGCAAAATTGAATATATACAGTGTTATTTTAAATTGGCTAGCTAAACTCCGCAGACGCGATAGGTCACGATATCTAAACGTGATAAAACAAAAAATAAATTAATTAGTTGCTTATAGTGTTCCGTACCTCAAAAGGAAATAACGGAATACTTATAGGATGACGTCTTTGTCCGTCTGACTGTCTATCAAGACCCTTTTTCTCAGAAACCCGTGGAGGTATCAAGTTGAAATTAATATCAAATACATAGGTCTACGGTCCCTTAAATTTCTAAAAAAATTAAGCTTCTAATTCAACGCAATAAAAAAATACGGGCATTTATGCGACATATTATGATATTCGCAAGTAAGTCAAAACCTAAGTAAGTATAGGGTACTTCCCGTTGACCTACAATAAAGAAATTTGGCAAAAAACAAGGTCTCACAGCAAAAGTAAAGGAAAAAGTCCAAAACATTGTTAATTTGTAATTTTATCACGTAAAAAAATTTTTTTTGGGATTACAATGTTAAGTTTGTATTTGGGATAAATTCTTTTCAACTACGGAACCCTTCATTGTGCGTGGTCCGACACGCACTTGGCCGGTTTTCTTATTGTGAGTTTATTACAGTCGCTCCACGTAGTATTAATATGTGTCGGATCCGGTCAATAGTACGGACGCGTAACGAATCGCAGGCGCGCCATAGGCGACATCACATGAGGTGCCCACGCCTACAGCGCGCTTCTACAGAGTCGTGATGTTTTAACCTGATGGCGAGAAGGACAGTCTAGTGTCGGATCGCATCGGAGCAACATCGCTCAATCTATGTGAAGACACAATATATCGAGGCGTTATCCAGAGCAGATGTCTTTCACTTACCACGATACTTCTAAGTAGTCACTTGAGTAAAAGTTAAAAAAAAAAAAAAAATTACAAAAAAAAACAACCGACTTCCAAAAAAATACTACAAAGACAAAAATAACTTTAATTTCGGAAGTTGGTGTCTTTAGATCTGTATTTTAGCTTTTTGCCACCGACTTCCGAAATTAAAGTTATTTTTCACTTTGTAGTATTTTTTTGAAAGTCGGTTGTTTTTTTTTTTAAAGTTTTTTATTTTTCACTTTTTTGTGGGTCAGTCTGTAATTTATCTAAGTTACAATAGCCTAATGTCAACTGCTCATCACCTTTTACAAAATATTGCTTTTCCCGATACAAGGACGTTAATTCTTGAGGAGTTCTCCCAGTAAGGATCCAGGAGAACTGTAACTGGTGGTGAAGGACGAGTATGTTGTGACGAGCATAAATTGCTTAGCAATGTGGCAATAATCGAATCGCAACCCGTGAAATACGTATTATTGAGTAGTTCCGATGGCCATCTGTGGTCTTCCTCATCAGTTCCACTTCACCAAATGGTGCATTTCAGGAGCAAATGCACGAGTTACTATAAAAAATACCCAAATCGCTATAGGTGTGCCTATAAAATTTTAAGGTTCCCCTCGATTTCTCTGGGACGCCATCATTAGATCCTAGTTTCCTTATCATGGTACTACCTTTGGGATATCTCCTTTCCAACAAAAAAAGAATCATCAAAATCGGTTCATAAACAACGCGAAAAAATATATATATATACGGTCGAATTGAGAAACCTGCTTTTTTTGAAGTCGGCTTAAAAATCAGTTTTTTGTTTGTGTAAACTTCACAGATGTGATGGCTATCTATCTAAACATGATAGAAAATGAAGAAATGTTTTTCTTATATTACAACTAACAACCATTTCAAAATCTTCTAAAATCTCCAAAAAATTGGGGCAACTTGTCGGCAATTTCCATTCAACAAGGGTTTAACGGTACCCGTATACCTAAATATGTTAGTTTCTGGTCAAGTAGCCACGTAACCTAAATCCTTCCATTACAACTAGCTTTTACAACAGGCAGACAAACAGGGGATTACATTTACATTTTATTATGAGACCGTTTGGCGAATTTCTGCCAGATTTTATACAATCAATCTGCCTATCCTTTTCCCAACTATGTTGGGGTCTAACCGGATGCAGTACTTTACATGGAGCGACTGCCTATCTGACCTCCACAACCCATTAACTGGGTAATACGATACCCCTTGGTAAGACTGGTTGTCAGACTTTCGGGCTTCTGACGACCCGTAACGACTGTCAAAGATCCACGAATGACAGCCGGACCAACGGCTTAACGTGCTTTCCGAAGCACGGAAGAGTCTCGGTATGTAAAGATGCGACACACATCCACGAAGCGACCGCGGCATGCCGGGATCGGTCTGTGGATGCTTGCAAGCAAAGCTCCGTGTCCTATGAGAAACACTACATAGGAGAAAAAATAAGAAGGTAATTTTGAAGTTTCACCTTGAATTTTAAGTTTCATTCTTCATACATTGTTGAAATTGTCAAAATTGTTCCCGTTTTCGATAAATTAATTCTGTCTTTCATGAACAAAGAAATTATCCCAAAAACAAACAACATTGTGATCAAAAAAAATTTTTTTAATTTGATAAAATTACAAATTAACAATTTTCGGACTTTTTCATTTACTTGTGCTGTGAGAGCTTGCTTCTTGGCAAATTTCATGATCTAGGACAACGAGAAGTACCCTATAGGTTTAGATTTACTTGCGAGTATCAAAATATGACGCATAAATGGCCGTATTTTTTTTTTATTGCAATGACTAAGAAGCCTGATTTTTTTAGAACTCTTTTGATATTAATTTCAACTTGCTACCTCTATGCGTTCCTGAGAAAAAGGATCTTGACAGACTGACAGACAGACAGACGGACAACGAAGTGTTCCTATAAGTGTTCCGTTTTTCTTTTTGAGGTACGGAACCCTAAAAACAAACAAAACCGTTAAAGTAAGATGCAAGTCCTCAGTGATTCATAGTATTTCAATCATCCGCTACAAGTCATCTGGCTATTAGTGCTAGCTGTGGGAAGCCGGGGCGGATCGCTATTTCCTTATAAAAATTGCATCACTCATCAGCCTCTAAACAGCAGTTCATTACACGGGTCTCATGGGGTAAATTAACGTTATCGCAGCAAGAGTCCCTAATGATGTGACCGGCCATCTTACGGGAAGTCAAGCGAGGCTGCGAACGTTAGCGGAATGGTGGCAAAGTTTGGAGATAAAAAGGTGGAAAAGTTACACGGTTGAGTGATTAAAGGGTATTTTTTTAAGGGGGATGCGCTGTGGTAGCCCGCGAAATTCTATTTTTTTTTTTGGGTTTTTTGCAATTCGCAGGTCCGTGATCCGTGACAGGTTGTATCTTGTCGAACGAACGAAATCTAACGACTCTGCACGAATTCTAACTTATAGAGATGTATTGATGATTTGCATGGTTAAAATTATATTAGGTTGGGGAAAAAGTCTTTTCGCATTATAGTATGTATGAACTTAAAATAAAATCTCTTTGGCTATACTATTTGTATCTGGCTGGTTTTGGTATCATTGAAAGTTTACATTATAAAGAACATAATTCCTAATTCAAATTAGGAAAATGTATGATTTTCATTTGTTTTTCTTAATGTTAAGATGAGTGAATCTAATGAAGAAATTCGATACATTTTAAAATTTTACTACAAAAAAGGTAAAAATGCAACGCAAGCCGCGAAAAAAATTTGCGATATTAATGGACCCAGTGCAGTGTCTGTGAGAGTAGCACAAATTTGGTTTAAGCGTTTTCAATCCGGAAATTTTGATGTCAAAGATGCACGTCGCTCTGGTCGCCCTATTACGGATAAAATGGATGCCATTTTTTAAAAAGTGGAGCAAGATCGGCATATCAGTAGTTACGACGTAGCTGAAGAACTGGGAATTGACCACAAAACAGTTTTGGCGCATTTGAATAAAACTGGGTACACAAAAAAGCTCGATATTTGGGTACCTCACGAGCTCACTGAAAGAAACCTAATGAACCGTGTACTCATTTGTGATTCTTTATTACAACGTAATGAAACCGAACCATTTTTGAAGAAGCTGATAACTGGTGATGAAAAGTGAATCACGTACGACAAGAACGTGCGAAAAAGGTCGTGGTCAAAGGCCGGTCAGGCTTCACAGACTGTGGCGAAACCCGGGTTAACTCGCAACAAGGTGATGCTGTGTGAGTGGTGTGATTGGAAGGGCATTATTCATTATGAGCTGTTACCACCAGGCAGGACCATCGATTCTGAACTCTACTGCGAACAACTGATGAGATTAAAACAAGAAGTTGAGAGAAAACGGCCGGAATTAATCAACAGAAGGAGTGTGGTTTTTCATCATGATAACGCTAGACCTCACACACCTTTAGCCACTCAGCAAAAATTAAGAGAGTTTGGCTGGGAGGTGTTAATGCATCCGCCGTATAGTTCTGACCTTGCACCTTCAGATTTCTACCAGTTTCGGTCTCTTCAGAATTCTTTAGGCAGTGTCAGGTTAACATCACGAGAGGACTGCCAAAACCACTTGTCGCAGTATTTTGATCAGAAGTCCCAAAATTTCTATAGCAATGGGATCATGTCCCTACCTACAAGATGGCAAAAAGTTATCGAACAAAATGGTACCTACATACTTTAGATAAATGTAAATAATGTATATTAAAAAATGTTTTGAATTTTCTTAAAAAATGCGAAGAAACTTTTTATTATAAATAGATATGCATTAGTCCCGCGTATCATATTTTGATCAAAATACAACCAGACGCGGACCTGCAAATTGCATAAAACGCAAGAAAATTTTAATTTCGAGGGCTACCACAGCTCCTTAAAGACAACTTTCCTTTTAACCGACGAAAAACAAGGAGGAGGTTCTCAAGTAGATACGTGCTTTTTTATGTATGACCACGCATAACTTGACTGGGGTTGTACCACAACGAAAAAGTGAAAAATAATAACTTTTTTACAAAAAAAAAAAAATACCAACCGACTTCCAAAAACAACATTACAAATTGAAAAATAACTTTAATTTCGAAAGTTTGGTGGCAAAAACCGAAAATACAAAACCAAAGACACCGACTTCCGAAATTAAAGTTATTTTTCAATTTGTAATGTTGTTTTTGGAAGTCGGTTGTATTTTTTTGTAAAAATGTTTTTATTTTTCACTTTTTAGTTGTGATACCTACCCCACACAAATTCTTATACCACTACCTGCAAAAGAAACTAGAACATCATCCATATAAAAGTGGGGAAAAAATACATATTATTGAAGCTAACTCAAAAACTACATAAGCAAAGTTAACCAATTTTATACGGGACCAACTTTGAAGTATACCCTCTCGAATAAAACAAAAAAAAAAAAACAAATCGAACGACTCTGTAAAATGTTATGCGTGGTAGTACATAAAAAAAATAGTACGTTTCGAATTGAGAACCTCCTCTTTCGTCTGTTAAAAAGCCAAAGTTGGTATGTTTACGTTGTCTTTACCATTCGTTATAAGATGGAACGTTCAGAAACAAGAGTAGATTAACACTTGTAGGTACACAGTAATAATAAAATTGTAGTAGTAGACTAGTGTTAAGCCACGTACTGTGTACAATTTAATTATAATACCCAATGGGGACTGGCACTGTACTCCCTTATACAGGTTATTCTATATCCTAGCTAGTTGTAGTTTTAATACACTAAATTGTCAACCCTTTAAATTACCATGTACTACAATGCTGTTATGATGAATAAACAACTTGAATTATGATAAACACATCACCTAAATTGACACAAAATTATCTGATACATTGCATTTCAGCATTTCTCTTAGTAGCTAACAGTCGCAAGCAATCAATCTGCCTAGCCTTTTCCCAACTATGTTGGGTTCGGCTTCCAGTCTAACCGGATGCAGCTGAATACCAGTATTTTAGATGGAGCGACTGCCTATCTGACCTCCACAACTCCACAACCCATTAACTGGTAAGACTGGTTATCAGACTTTCGGGTTTCTGACGACCCGTAACGACTGTCTAAGATTCACGAATGACAGCCGGGACCAGCGGCTTAACGTGCTTTCCGAGGCACGGAGGAGTTTGGTATGTAAAGATGGTCACCCATCAAGGACAAATCCCGGCAAGCGTAGCTTCACCTGATGAATCGACCCGTGCGGCTGTTATTACTTAGCCACGAGCTCCTCAGTCGCAGGCAATTCGTTTAATTTTACATCTGTTTTCATTTGATTTGATTTAGATAAAGTATAAGTAAGATGAAAAAAAAGTCAGTTGTTAATCGACTTTTATCGCTGACGGTAATGAAAAAAGTGTGAACTCATAAAGATCAACAACTACGAGTATTATGATTAAAAGTCATATCAGAGATTTTGAAAAAGCGAGCTTTATTCTGTAAATCAACTACCTAATCTATGAAAACATTCCTAAAAAATAAAATCCTGCTACCAAAATCTTTGCCCTTGACATAAGTATGGGCTATTCATCCTGTTTCAGAATAAACACTGTAATAAACATAAAAAATAAGGCTGTAAACAAGCGATAAACTGTTTTCTCAAAGCGTTATGCTGTACGTAAACGTTTTACCGATAATAAAAATAAAAAACTGGGTACTTTCTTTTCTTTCATGTAAAATAATTTTCCACTTTTTCAGTTTAAGGGACCGTTTTTACTCTTTCTAAAAAAGATAAAAACGTGACAAAGTTTTTTTTTTTTGTATTTCACTCCTCATATTTTTTCCATACCGGGGGGCCATAGATGAAAATTGATTCTTAAGGAGTAAATAAAAAAAAATCTTTTCATAGACTTTATATTTTTTTTTATCGCGCACTGGATTTTCAACTCTCGGTGGTGAGCAGAGAATCCAACCTAACAACAACAGAGTGCATTCTAGCGCGTCGAAAAAACACACTGTTAGATTTTCAACTCTCGGCGCTATGTAGAGCGTTGAAAATTCAGTGCGCGAAAAAAAAAATCGCCGCGATATCTTTACGTCCGTGCGAACTTCGGCTTATAGTATGAGATAAAAACTGAATTGAACTGATGAATAAATACTTTTTCTTTCATTCTTTATTTTAGATACGTGCTTCACCTACCTACCATCTACTAAATGAGTACTCTGCTTTTGACACTGAACTCATAAGAAAGTTTTATACAGATAAAAATCTGCTTAGCCTTTTCCCAACTATGTTGGGGTCGGCTTCCAGTCTAACCGGATGCAGCTGAATACCAGTATTTTACATGGAGCGACTGCCTATCTGACCTCCACAACCCAGTAAGAAAGTTTTATACAGATACTGACCATAAAAGTCCCCTAAACTAAACTTAAAAATCAAGCCTTTAAAGAAAATCTCAATTCCTCCAATCTTTTCCAGCAGCTGGAAGACCCATAAAAAATACACCAATAAAGGAACAGTAAATATTTCCTTAAGACTCCACATTTTAGATGAATGGTTAGTATTGATTCAAGCCTCAAGGCCCAAACTGTGCCCCTCTTGAATATTCACGAGCAAATCGTTTTGGCAGCTGCACTGCGAATATGGGTAAAATTAATGAGTCTCTCGGTTTTTTTTTTAGTTCATCAGTATTGTATTTTTGTTCTGGAGTGGCGATTGGTAAATGAGTAAATTATAATATTCATTTCTGTAAGTATAGACAAACATTTTTAAACGTGAATATTATTTAAAAATACTTTTTTTAAAGTTATTTTTCACTTCGTAGTGTTTTTTTTGGAAGTCGGTTGTTTTCTTTTTTGTCTAAAAAAGTATTTATTTTTCACTTTTTAGTTGTGGTATCTACCCAAATTCGAACAACATCCACATAAACTAAGTGGGAAAAATACGTATTATTGAAGCTAAAAAAACTACCCAAGCAAAATTAATCAATTTTACATGAGACGAACTTCTAGGTATACCCTCCCGAATAAACAAGTATCTTTTAAATCAAAATAGTCCGTAAACAGTTATACGAGGTCAAACATAAAAAAATACGTTTCGTCAAAAAAAAAATCCTCCTTTTTTTTCGTCGGTTAAAACAATTTTTACTAATATTTTTTTAAATTTTTATTGTATACCTTATGTTTATATTAGTAGGTATATTTATGCATTCATCCCGCGTCCAGCCAAAATATAGTAATTATAATATATTACATACTTAATTAAATAAATGTTCGTTTAATTCTACAGAAGTGGCGAAAAATCGATTCTGGGCTCATCTCTCATAAACACAAGGTTTGTTTTTAAGTATGGAAGAAAAGGCATGTTGCACCGACCCCAAATAAACTGGGATAAGGGCAAGAAATGATAATCATACTGAGCTCATGAATTTGCCGCCAATATGGCAAGGAAAGAAAAAACAAAGGTATAACTTAAAAAAAGACATACTTACTCTAGCAGGTATTAGTTATAAATTAAAGAGATATTTTTTTTTTATTAAAATACTTCAATAAATTAAATATAAGAAGAAGAAAAACAGTTAATAAAATAAAAATACAATTACCAGAATAAATAAATAAAATAAACAAAAATTGTACAAAAAAAAAAAAAACAAAGGAAAACAAAAAAAAAACAATACAAATTAAATTAAACGCTCTACTTCCTCTTACCTACTATGCTGTGCCCGACAGGGTTCATAATTGTGTCATTAATTTTAAGCCTGCCAACTGTTTTAACATTATGGAATGCAATATAGAACTGAGAATTAAATTCTTCGAATGTTTTACTACTACATATAGTATTTAAACGATCACTACATATTTTCCTCTATAGCTTTTTATGTTCTACATACTCATCCATTAATAAAATAGCTTCGCCATTCAAAAAAATATCTTACTACAAAAATGCTAAGTCACTATCATATCTTCTGTAATAACATACTATTGCTGCCTCGCTCCCTCTTAAATCCAACGACATCCTATACTAGCTATCTCGTTCGCTCTTACACCATTGACGACATTCAATACGTCTTTATCAGCAATGATTAATGAGAACTATGAGTTCAGGATCACTGATTCCGAATATGCACGAATATTTCCGAAGACCCCCGAATGTTTGACTTGCCAAAATTATTTTAATTGATGCCTGAATTTAAATTCAGCTGAGGCATTTGTAATTAATTTCATAGTGAATTATAATTTGGTACGGTTTAGTTGATTTGAATATTATTATTATTATTGAAGGGTATGTAGGTTTATTTATGTATATAGGTTTTGTAATATGAAAACTGTGTATCGTGGCAATGCGTTGGTCATATTTTGTTTAGGAAAATATTATGATCTCCAAATCAATATGCAGGATATATAAATTGTCAATGCCTTATTTATTGTACTAACCCAAAAGCTTTATGTTACGGCCAAACCCTGGGCGTCAAGTAGCGGGACGAGGGACGCGAACTGAGTGTGTTGGCTCCGTACGGCTTTTCATACAAAATTTCAGGTCCTTTTTTTATCGAAATGAATGAGCCGATTTTAATGAAACTTTATACGCATAAGCAGGATACATAGGTCTAAATAGTTAGTTAAGAACATTTTCGAAAAATAGTGTTGCAGCTAAATTCGGCCGATTTTAAATATTCCATAGAAACAGAGATTTCCAAATATAAATAAGACATTTCGAAAATGTTCTTAACTAACTTTTTAGACCTATGTATCCTGCTTATGGGTATGAAGTTTCATTAAAATCGGTTTATTCATTTCGGAGTGCTCTAAAAAGTTTCACGTTGTTAAGAGAACAACGTGAAACTTTTCCGAGCACTCTTGCGCGACTACAGTTTGAACTACATTTTTTTTTAGTGAATAGTTACTGAAGCCGCACGTCTTAAACTTAGTTTAACACCTAAAGTGTTGTGTTATGTCTCATATTTCGTCTCTCAATCGTTTCGATTGCGAGACGTTATGAAGTCTCTATCACGCATAAACAATTTTGTTAACCCCCGACGCAAAAAGAGGGGTGTTATTAGTTTGACCACTATGTGTGTGTGTCTGTGTATTTCTGTGGCACCGTAGCTTTTAAACGGGTGAACCGATTTGGATGCGGTTTTTTTTATTTGAAAGCTGGTTATCTAGCGGTAGTTCATAGATATGTTTTAACAAAATCGGTTCAGCCGATTCAAGGTCATCCGCTCTTTTAATAGCTGCGCTAGGGATCTTACACGCATAATGGGTATTTACTTTACTTTCAAACATATGTGTGACTGACACTCCCGCTTCGCAGTCTTTTTGGTCGCTCAGGTTTAGGCGAAGCTTTAAACTCCGTTTATAGCACGTTTGTACTCATAAATGTGAACTTTACGTTGAGTCATGGAAATTAATTGTTAAGTATATTGCCACCCTACGTCAATTTGCCGTATGTCAAAGATTGACAGTTGTGTTATGAATATACGGATAACGTGAGAGTAAATACATAAAATAAAAATAACATCACGCCTCATTTCCCCAAAAGGTCGGGCAGAGGTGTACCTATAATACACCCACAATTCACCAGTTATGTTTAAGTCCCATGTAATAGGGGGCGCGCCTATTGTCATCAACCGGGCACAAATCTAGACTGCGGGCTGCTACTGAGAAAATCCAGATAGAAAAATTAACAACACCTTGCCCGACTTCGGAATTGGACCCAGGATCTCATGCTCAGCAGTTGTGCTTGTGACCACTTGACCAACGAAGGAGTCATGCCATGCGTAAATGGGAACTTTATAAACGTTTTAAGCCTAAGATCATATTAAGTAAGATAATCTTCTCATTGAAAAGTAACATAACTTAAGTACAATCTAGTGTCGGCAAGCTTCGTCCGAGCATAATGTTGAGCTTAAGGTCGGCGCACTGGGATTGTAAGCGGATTAGTTGTACGACTCCAAAGTGAGCGATTTAAGTCATAACAGTTATTTAAAACAAGAGCTTCCTCACTCAATCTTCTGTAATTTTAAGAATGCAATAGAACCTATTCAATTAGAGCTAAGGTTTTCTCTTAAACTTAATCTTTTGTAATGTAAAGAATTTAATACGACGACACGGTTGGCGCAGTGGTTGAGCGATTGACTGCTGCGCAGCATGTCGCGGGTTCGATTCCCGCACGGAACAAATATTTGTACGACCTACAAGTATTTGTTCCGAGTCTGGGTGTTTTTCTATCTATAATATGTATGTATTTACAAAAAAAAAAAATGTATATAAGTAGTTTATCAGCCATCTCGTTACCATAACACAAGCATTAGGTTGCTTAGCTTGGGGCTAGATGGCGTTGTGTGATATGTCCAAAACATATTTATTTTATTATTTATTTATTATTTAATAGAATACAATGAGTCTAGTTTTAGGTATAATTATACCTAAAACTAGACTTGAAATAAATAATTACAAATAAAAAATGAATACAATGAGAACAATACAATGAGTACAATAAGTCTAGGGAATACAATCAAAAAATTATTATTATTATTATTTTTTATTTTTATTGTTATTATTTTTTTTTATTATTTTTTATTTTTTGCAATTCTTTACATTACAAAAAGATTAAGTTTAAGAGAAAGCCTTAGCTCTAATTGAATAGGTTCTATTGCATTCTTAAAATTGATACAATTGATTGCTAGATAAAAAAGCAATCAGATTTCGGTCATATTTGAGCTTTGTAGAAATTTTTTAATTTTATCGGTTTTTTAATCGCTTTTTGGGGGAGAATACACACGCACATTCACCATTCAGAAGCTGTTATGGCACACGGCCTGCAAGCTACTTGCATGTTTTAGATGTGGTTAGGGTAATAAATTGTTGATCAAATTGACACACTACAACAATTTGCCTTATTTGTTTCCAATTTGCCACTGTCAAAGAATGACAGTTGTGATTTTAACATAAAGACGGTTTAAGTTCGTAGTATATTTGCTTTACAGTTAATTTCTCTGACCTAAAAAAAACCAGCCAAGTGCGTGTCGGACCACGCACAATGAAGGGTTCTGCAGTTAAAATAATTTAAACCAAAAACAACCTTCAAATGGTAATCCCAAAAAAAGAATGATGTGATAAAATTACAAATTAACAATTTTGGGACTTTTTCCTTTAATTGTGCTATAAGACCTTGCTTTTTGCCAAATTTCATGATTCTAGGTCAACGGGAAGTACCCTGTAGGTTTTAATTTACTTGCGAGTATCAAAATGTCTGTATTTTTTAATTGCGTTGACTTAGAAGTTTGATTTTTTTAGAACTCCATGGGACCATAAACCGTATTTGAAATTAATTTCAACTTGATACCGATACCGTTCCAGAGAAATAGACCCTTGACAGACAGACAGACAGACATATACATACGGACAACGAAGTGATCCTATAAGGGTTCCGTTTTTTCATTATGACGTACGGAACCCTAAAAAAGCAATCAGAGTCGACCATTTTCGAGCTTTGTGGAATATACAGGGTGTTTGGTGCATCGTTTGCCAAATTGAATTGGCCGAAAGAAGAGGTCATTTGCTATCGCTTCAGGCTCAAGTACTCATTTTTGGCCACACCGGTTTTTTTATTACAACTTTCTAATTTTTATTTTGAAAAAATCCAAAACTCAGCATTAAAGCTTAAATTAAAAAAAAGTTTTAAGTGTAGTCGTCAAATTTCATTTTTATTTACATATGTACTGTTGTATGGCTCTATCAAATTTAAAATTACTTGCCAGTTACATCTAGTTTTTTTTTAATAAATCACAAAGTTTTTGGAAAAATAAAAAATGAACTTAAAACTCAACTTTAAATAGCTATAAAAAAAAAACTAAAAGCGATCGGGATCTTCGAATTATTTTAAAAAGTTCTCTAGTCTATCCCCTTTCCAACGGTATGTAATGTGTTAAAAAACTCTTTTAATATCTTTAATAATTAGCTAAATGTGTAGTCGAGACACATCAGGCTGATATTGGATATTACGTTTAAAACACTAGTTTTCGCATAAATTACATGCTATTAGTAGATAGATACTGTTATCTCACGTCTTACGTAGTCTCTTATCTCGTTCTTACATAGGGAACTTTCCTCGAAATTGAAAAAAAAATACATTATTACAAAAATAATCATTTATTAATAAGTAATTTAATTACATACTAATCTTACAAGAATTAGAATTTCTGCAAACAGAGTTGCCCTTATTATTAGCTGATTTGCCAATTTTCAGTGAAGACAGGTCTTTTGTTTTCCAACATGACGGTTGTCCCGCTCATTGGAGAATAACCGTCAGGGAGTACTTGAATGATGCATTCCCGGACTCATGGATTGGGAGGGATGGCCCTATTCCTTGGCCTCCACGTTCTCCAGACTTAACTCCGTTGGATTTTTACGTCTGGGGACGGGCCAAAGAACTCGTCTACGCCACGGAAGTTGAGACAAGAGATGATTTAGTCCAACGCATTGAGGCGGCTTTCATGACGATCAAAGCAGAAATGCGTTTACGCACCACTACAGTTGAGATAAGACGAAGATGTCGCGCGTGCATACGCAATAGTGGTAGACAGTTTGAACAAGACAAATGATTATTTTTGTAATAATGTATTTTTTTTTCAATTTCGAGGAAAGTTCCCTATGTAAGAACGAGATAAGAGACTACGTAAGACGTGAGATAACAGTATCTATCTACTAATAGCATGTAATTTATGCGAAAACTAGTGTTTTAAACGTAATATCCAATATCAGCCTGATGTGTCTCGACTACACATTTAGCTAATTATTAAAGACATTAAAAGAGTTTTTTAACACATTGCATACCGTTGGAAAGGGGATAGACTAGAGAACTTTTTAAAATAATTCGAAGATCCCGATCGCTTTTAGTTTTTTTTTTTATAGCTATTTAAAGTTGAGTTTTAAGTTCATTTTTTATTTTTCCAAAAACTTTGTGATTTATTAAAAAAAAACTAGATGTAACTGGCAAGTAATTTTAAATTTGATAGAGCCATACAACAGTACATATGTAAATAAAAATGAAATTTGACGACTACACTTAAAACTTTTTTTTAATTTAAGCTTTAATGCTGAGTTTTGGATTTTTTCAAAATAAAAATTAGAAAGTTGTAATAAAAAAACCGGTGTGGCCAAAAATGAGTACTTGAGCCTGAAGCGATAGCAAATGACCTCTTCTTTCGGCCAATTCAATTTGGCAAACGATGCACCAAACACCCTGTATTTCATTTCATTTGATTCTGTATTAATTTTAAAGTTTTTTTTTTATAAACGACCAAGTTCACACATTTTCAGTTCACAATTTTTTTTTGCATTCATCTTTTCAATCTCAAACTTTGTAACCCAACCTTATAACCACCTGAAAATGTATGCATATTATATAGGTTTTCCGCAATTGATGACAGGTGCGTCCCTGACCCGATTCCAGTGAATCCAGCCGGAAATGAAATGGGTAGACAGATGCTGAGTTTTTTCCAATTGACCTCGCTACTTATCTCCGGCATCAATATTTTTGGGTATTGCCTCCACTACACCACTGACGCGGAAGACATCGAGACGTTGTACGTGCGCCAAAGGTTGAAGTACGCGCCGAGAGTATAGCTGCTCGCATCGCAACGTCAACTTGAAGGCGTTTGTGCCAACATGCTACCTGCATCTGGTGATGGAAGAAAGCTTTTGGCCGCAGGATGTGGTTTACCGCTGCTTTCGCGGACAAGTGCCACCGGAACGCACAAAGACCTAGTGCTACTAAGGGATACTAACTTAGTTATTAAGTTTTATTTACTAACAAAATTGTTACTATATTAATGTATACTTAGGTTAAGGTATGTATCTATGGGTCTTTGTTACCTGAAAAAATAAAGGTTTATTTATTTATTTTATTGCTATGGCTCTATTGCATTTAATAGGTCCAGGCAGGTCGCATACTTATGTATTAAGATACTGAATTTTTACCAATTGTTATTGACCACGCTACTTATCTCGTATTATCGATAGTATTGGGTATTGTCAGGGCTCTAACGCATTTATGAGGTCCTGGTAAGTTAGCATCATGGATGCTGAGTTCTTACCAATAAAATTGACCTCTCTACTTATCTCTGGCATCAATAATTTTGGGTATGGCTTTTAGCTCTAACGCATTTATATATGGGGTCCTGGTAGGTCAGTATAATTGGAGAATATTAATTATTATGCTTTTTATACTCATTTTATTGCTTGTTTGAAGACCGATTAACATTATTTTGTTTTAATATCAGTTTCGTAGACAACTTAGCGTAGAGATCTTTCTCTCAAAGCGGCAGTTCACACGGCGCTGTACTGTACGGTATTTTACGGTAAAAAGTTGTGGTGGGTTCATATGTTAAAAAAACAAATGCAGTATGAAACTGCAGACACAACATGTGATTCCAGAGGGCCTAGACATGGCCCAGCCAAATGGCATTCGCTTAGGAGCAATTATTACAATATTATTATTGTATTACTACAATCGTTTCAGCTTCAAAGTGACATTGACATGATCACGTGACATTTCGATACATTTTTTGGTTTTTGTACGAGCGTCATCGCTAATCGAATGTTACTTTGTCTAGACCCTCAGACTAATCAAGCTCTTTGCGAATCGGGCCTGATGACATATGGGTCGTGTATATACGTCAAAGATCTCGATAATTATTTTAATGGACTATATGGATCACACAGGAATTCATAAATCAGATAAACACCACCTATAATCCGAAACACAAAAATAATTAACCAATTAATATGCGTCCCATTAAAAAATATGAAACGAAACTCATTCGATACTCGTATATAGACCATTCTCGATTTTATCCGTTTGCAGGTTAAAAAGCCACTCCATTGTTAATCTCGTTAAAATACAGCCGGTGCCGAGTGGAAGTCGCGAGCCGACTCGACTCCAATCGTTTATTTGTCTCGATAAAACTCGATGCATATCGAAGCATTTTATAATAACGTCAGATTAGTTATGATTTCTCCGAGATATTAAAACATAATAATGGTGTTTCTGCTGAGGATATTTAAGGAAGATAAGTAGGCACTACTTGATAGAAATGAAGTACTTACATAACTGGTCTTTGACCTGTATTTTGTACCAGCAAAATAGTAATTTATTAACGTTTACACTACGCCACTAATAGACATCTATAATAAATAAATAAAAAGAGAAGTCCTGACTGGCTGACTGACTGACTCATTAACACCCAGCCCAAACCCATGGACCTAGAAAGCTGAAATTTTGCACAGAGATTCCCTTTATAATGTAGACAAGGAATAAGGAAGGAATTCCGGTAGTACGTTCCCGTGTGATATTATACAACATACACGCGGGCGAAGCCGCTGGAAAAAGCTAGTAATTGTAATATCATTGTTTGCATGTCACCTCTAAAACATATAATTACATGTCTTAACCATATTTACCTCAAACAAGAATAGATTTCTACTTACATCAACCAATTAATTCAAGTACCTATACTTGAAATGTGGCAAAACGAATTACCATCGTCATAGGGCAAACTTAACTTTGCGTTTCGAAAACCGATTACTGGATTTCCCTCATTGGATTTAACGCCTTACATTTAAAGTTTTAAAGCTTACATAGGATTTATGAAAGTGTGATTGCGACGGTAGATCATTTTGTTATGTTTATTCGACGAAACGATGTCATTTTCATTTGTTGGTGCAATGGAAATTGAACGGCAATAGTGCCAATGTTTCATACTGCGGTTACACAGATATTATGAACGTTGCAAACGCGTGTCATTTGATGTTAAGTGGTTATTATCGTAGCATTAGCAGACGCAAGTTGAATTATTTAATCTATACTTAATCTTCTATAGGTACTGTCAATACTAATATTGCAAAGAGAGAGAGAGCGAATTTTGTGAGTTTGTGTATAATTTGATGGTAATCTCCGGAACGAAAGCCTAAACCTGAGCGTCTACTGGTCCGCGCCGGCCGCAACGCACGCACGATAAGCAACGCATTTCGGTTGCTTTGTACCGCCCGTATTTTCATTTCTTCATACAAACAAACCGTTGCGTGCATTGCGGCCGGCGCGGACCAGTGGACGCTCAGCTTTATGGTGCATTATTCCAGATGGACATACACATAAGCTTTATATTATGTAAATGTATATCTATCTTTATATCTATCTTGAACTCATGAAAGCCTAGTACATTTTATTAGGTTACTGCTCAGAATTTGTAAACAACCTGTCGTGAACAAAATACCGTCTTCACATGTAAATGGCACCCGCAAGCCGATGCGGGTTGCTAGTTACTAATAAATTAATAAATAATCATTTTAATAATGTGATCCATTACATTAATTAAAAAAGAGGAGCTCGTGGCTAAGTAATAACAGCCGCACGGGTCGATCCATCAGGTTAAGCTACGCTTGCCGGGGTTGTCCGTGGATGGGTGACCATCTTTACATATCGAGACTCCTCCGTGCCTCGGAAAGCACGTTAAGCCGTTGGTCCCGGCTGTCATTCGTAGATCTTTGACAGTCGTTACGGGTCGTCAGAAGTCCGAAAGTCTGACAATCAGTCTTACCAAGGGCTATCGTATTACCCAGTTAATGGGTTGTGGAGGTCAGATAGGCAGTCGCTCCATGTAAAATACTGATATTCAGCTGCATCCGGTTAGACTGGAAGCCGACCCCAACATAGTTGGGAAAAGGCTAGGCAGATTGGTTTATACATTAATTAAAAAATTGAATAGGATGTCAAGGTTGGTGGTTAGTTGTTAGTGGTTGGTTGGTAGCCGTGTTTGGTGGTGTCATTAGATTTAAATTAAAATAAAATAACGTTAGCAAATCCTAAAGTGATTACAGCTGAAGACCTAAAATATTTATAATGTGACATAAAAAGCTTAATGATAAATTTTGTGTTATTTGTAAGTTGTATGACGAATTGATGCACGAAGTCTAAGCAAAAATAAATAAATCATGATACATTTCTAGACATGAAACGACATACTCGTACATATATAATTACGTTATAAGGTTCCGTAATAGTCAACTGTCTGTCCGTCCGTCCGCAGTTTAGCTCAGAGACTCCTATACTAGAAAGCTATAATTTGGCATAGATGTACATATTCATCACGCCAACAAAGTGGTAAAATAAAATCATGAAAAAAAATTTTTAGGGTGGGTAGGTACGTTCTGTACACGTAAAATTGGGATGTTTTTTTTTCTGGTCTACCCCATGGTGTGGGGTGTTGTTGAATGGGTCTTTCAAAAATATTGCGGGTTTGTGAACACAATTTTTCGATTTAGGGATCCGTTTATGAAATAAAGCTAATTAAAAATTTCGGCCGCAGAGGATAGGGAGAGCGGCCAACGTGATACCGACACTCCACCTCCCCGTTCTCCCCCTCCCCCTGCCAGCTAAACGGTTAGTTTTGGATGGGTGAAAAAATTCACGGTAGTAGTATATATTAGGTCTTAACCTATGAAATTGCCGTCCTGCAGTACTGGCCATTTCAAATCAAAATAATTTTTGTTTGGCTAAGAATTCTAATTTCAAATAAATTTTATTTTAAAAACATGGATTTTTTTTTCCAAAAGTAGTCATTTGTTTATTGATTAGTGTTACATTTTCATCGCATTTCAATCTTTTTCGTCATCATGGATACGTTAAAAATTCGAGTAATTATGGAATATGAGTACCGTCGTGGCAGGAACGCGCCACAAGCGGCACGCAACATCAACGACGTTTACGGAGCTAACACTACAAACCAACGCACCACTTGTTATTGGTTTGCTCGCTTCCGTTCTGGAAATTTCGACCTGAAAAATGAACCTCGCGGTCGTCCGAAGACTTTGGTCGACAATGACGAATTAAAGGCGATTGTGGAAGCTGATGATACACAATCTACGGCTGAATTAGCAGCAGTTTTCGACGTTAGCGTCAAAACAATATTGGTCCATTTGCGTCAAATTGGCAAGGTAAAAAAGCTTGAGAAATGGGTGCCCCACGAACTCAATGATCGCAAAGTACGCGACGAGACGTGGCTTGCACTGCTCAACAGACACACAAATGAAGGAATTTTGAACCGCATTGTTACCTGCGATGAAAAATGGATTCTGTTTGATAACCGCAAGCGCTCAGCAAGTTGGTTGGATCCTGGTTCAGCACCTAAACAATGCCCTAAACGAAAACTTACCCCTAGAAAAGTGATGGTCACTGTTTGGTGGTCTAGCGCCGGTGTGATTCATCACAGCTTCTTACCAAACGGGGTGAGCATTACTTCAGATGTGTACTGTGAAGAACTGAACACAATGATGGAGAAGCTGGCACATCTCCAACCAGCATTGGTCAATCGCTCGTCTCCGCTGCTCCTGCACGACAACGCGCGACCTCATACTGCACAGCAGACGGTCTCCAAGTTGCAAGAACTGGGGTTGGAAGCTCTCCGTCATCCGCCCTACTCACCAGACCTTGCGCCTACAGACTACTACTTTTTCTAGAATTTGGATAACTTCTTGGCGGGAAAAAAATTCAATACCCGAGAGGCAGTACAAAATGCCTTTGAAGAATTTGTGTTGCCTCCCGTCCAGCTGATTTCTTTAAGAAGGGCATCAATAAACTGCCACTGCGTTGGCAAAGATGCATTGATTGCATGGGTGATTACTTCGATTAATACAATTAAAAAATGCATGGAAAAAATTCGTTCAAATTTTTTCATACAAAACGGCAATTTCATAGGTAAAGACCTATTATAACGAAGTTAAAAGGAAAACTATCACAGCTAAGTAGACTTTCCAAGTTTACGAGTAATAGTCAAATATTCATGAAACAACAAAAAGCCCTCTTCTTAGTCCGCATTATTGTGCAACTACGGAACCCTATTACTGCGCGGGCCCGACATGCACTTGGCCGCTTTTTATTTAAATATGTAGATTATTTGTTGGTGACAACGTGGCAGATTACGACCCACTTCCTCTCACCGAGAGGAGGCCTGTGTCCCGGCAGTGGGAACATTAGGCTGATTGATTTATTATAAGATATGTTGGTGATAAAAGCAAGAGGTAAGGCCGAACCTGAGCTCGTACCTACTCAAGATCTAATTCGGTTACCTAACCACGGCCGTTTCATTTCCGAGAAAACTCGACAATATTGTTAAAGTACTAAGTAACAACCGAGGCGTAAGCTCTAGAACTTTGTTAAAAAGAAAAAGTAAAAATCGAGACCAAAGGTTGAAAGAATTGTTTCGTCAGAGAAATAAAATATAAAAAGAAGACTTTGTACCTACTTATTGCTTATTAGTTCGCGATGATTTGGAAATTGGGTCGGTTTTGTGTTATTATTTTGTGATTTGGTTAATCTATTTATCTACTTATCTATGTTTTGTTCACTATTTTGTTCACCTTTTCGATATTTTTTACAAGTTTTCCATACAACTAGTGTTTATATATAAAAAAAAAAAATGGTTTATTATTTTTACAAGTAATATCTTAACAAATACACACATCAAAAGTGTCTAGGGATCAACATATATTTTTGCAATAACTTTTCTCCTGATTGATATTAATTAAAATTTTCTTTAAGGATTCATCAAATAAAGTGTTTTCATTTGTCACAGTAACGATAAACCAAGTCACCTTTGCATTAATAAAGAAATTTGCCATTTTCCTAATAAAGGGATTTTTGACATTTGAACCACTAACATTAAAGTTCGAAAAAAAGACTGAAATAACAGTTTTCTTTAAAATTTTATTGGGTAACTTAAACAATTAATAATCCGTGTTTCTACCGCGAACACTAACAACACAAGAACATCGGTTTGGCATACTCAAAATGAGTTCATCCAAATCACGCTGTGGAATGGCCGCCCATGTTCGTTGCAACAACAAAAAAAGGTCTTCTTGCGACTGGATACCCTCCATATTCGGCAGAGCTCTTCTCTGTAGCATATCCCATGCATGCTCAATCGGGTTCAAGTCTGGCGACTGAGCAGGCCAGGGCAGGACATTGATGTTAGCTGCGGCGAGAGTCTGTCTTACAACTCTTGCGGTGTGCGGTCGTGCATTATCATGCATTAACTGAAATAAGGGACCGATTTGCACTTGTAGAGGAACGATGACGTCTGATACAATCGTCTCAGCATAAATTTGAGCGTTGAGGTTGCCTCTGATCCAAATCAACTCAGTTCTTCCGCCGATCCAAATACCCGCCCATACCATGATGGTTCCACCACTATAAGGATGGACTTCCTGGCAGGATTTTAATCGCTGTTGGCGTCCAGGGGTTCTCCAGTGTCGTATACGTCTTGTATCCGGTCTCATACCAAAACGAGACTCATCAGAAAAGCACACGAAACGCCATTGTTCTTCTGCCCAATTTCTGTGTTCAAGAGCCCATTGATATCGAATCCTACGATTGTGCATTGCTATAGGTGGTACCCGTAGCGGTCTTCGGGAATGAAGGTTCACTTCATGCAAGCGGTTTCTGACTGTTTGGTCGCTAATTAAGTTCCCTGAAGAGTGATGAAGCCTCACGGCTAACATCATGGCGGTTATAGTTGGAGCTCTTCGAGTTAAGATTTGAATGTATCGGTCTTGTCTCCGTGTGGTGCAGCGATACCGTCCTCCATGGCGCTCAGCCACGGTACCAGTGCTTCGGTAACGTGTCCAAAGTCGACTGATAACACTCTGACTTGTATTCAGAGCTAAAGCCACAGTACGTTGCCGGGAACCAGCTTCTATCATTCCCACGGCCCTGAGCATTTCTTCCCTGCTTAAATGACGTCGCCGCTCCATAATAACGTTGGTTTTAATCAGTAGTAGGGAAACAGTAGCACTAATAATGTCTTCAATGCGTTGTATGTTTTTATAGGGAAAATATTGACAGCTGATTTTCATCTTTTACTCGAATTTGATTCACAGTTCCTGATTCAAATTATGAAATGCACCAAAAAGGATCCATATAAATTTATAAAATCATAAATTTATTACAAAGCCACATCTCAATCTCAAGAAATCCGCATAAAAATGCTTGATCCCTAGACACTTTTGATGTGTGTAGTTAGTGATTGGAGCCTCCTTTTAAGCAAATAAGGCTGTATTAAGAGACTGCGCTCTTCCAAATCAATTAGTTTAATTTACATGTTTTCTAAAGTAAAAAAAAAAAATCTTTTAGTTTTAGATGTAAACGATACAGTAGACCTTGCTGTTAACGTTCCCCACGTTAACAGCAAGGTCTACTGTATCGTTTATCGTATCCTACTCTGAGTATTACAATTATTTGATTCTCTCTGGAATGCTTAAGTTTGAGTAGATTCGGGCACGGAACTTATGTGCGAATTATAAATAATTATTTATTTTGTGTCACCTACATCGCCACATGCGATGCATCTCATTACACTGACGTCACTCAAAATCCTGCATCGCGCAAGCAGAGTTTACCGCGCGACTAGCATCTCTACAACGTCCCGACATCAACCGTCCGTCGGGCAATTGCTCACCAGACACTACACCCGTCTGGTCGGAGGGTTCTTCCGTTTTCTATGGAGGATGTGTGAACTATACACCTTTTTTTTTGTGGATGGGAAATCCTCAAATGACTTCTCCCACTCTGGGCGGAGCGGGAGGGCGTGTCAGACTTTTACTGACTAAAACTCACCCATGTTCCTTCAGTTGCCTGTGCCACGGTATCTCTTTCGAACAACCCGCGACCCCGTTCCTCATACCTCTATAAGTTACATTATTAATGACATGGTGTACACACAAATTGTTGGGTGAAACGCTGCTGTCCTAGCTAGATCACTGAGTAATCTGTATTTGGTACAGACACGTTATACTTAAGTTTTTGCTTGTTACACATGAATATCGTTTGAGCTCCGGGAACATAATAATGTATTGTCAGATTATAGTAATACTTTTTATTATATTATTCAGTTTACTGATAAATCTACAAATCCAATTTATCAGCGCCAATAAGTAGGTACTGTGAGGGCTCGATCGTGACAGTAGGAGATTTACTGAATTACTAATAAAACGAGAGAGACTAGTTATATGGTGGGGCTGATGCCCTCTGTATTTTAAGCTACAGATAAATTATAATTCACACTCCTTAACTAAATTAGTTCTACGCGGAGCCCTCACTAGCTTCAATCTGTCATCCACATTCCATATTTGAATGATTGAATGTCAGCCAGTATAATATTGTCGAGGCTTGATCAAAGCATCAAACCTCTACAGCACCTACGTGCACAGTGCGGACACCGTTATGGTAATGGCATTATATGTTACTTAAGAGAGCTGTCGCATTTTGTTACCTTACATTATTATTTTATACATTATATTTGTCGCATTATGGGACGTAACTTTAGCACTATAACTAACTAACCAATCGGAATAGCTCATGGCATTTTTGATTTCTATTGTTATCCACTTTCCATCAAAGAGGTTCCATTACCGCAATATTAGCCAGTCAATTACAAGTAATCTCGTCTGTTAACCAGTCTTATACCAAGGGGTATGGTGTACCCAGTAACTCGGTTGTGGAGGTCAGATAGGCAGTTGCTCCGTGTAAAATACTGATATTCAGCGGCATCCGGTTAGACTGTTCCAGTCTTTATAATAAAAATAAAAGTTATTAAATATATATTATTATTAATTAAAAAATTAATAATAATTCATTTAGGAAAAAATCCTACGAAAGGGGGTAAACCTTCTAAAGAAAGGAAATTAATAATTAAATTAATTTTAATGAAAAAAATTATATTATTAATAAATAATTGATTAATAAAATATATATTTAAAATATAAAATAAAAAACATATAATTCTAATTATAAATCAGTTGGGAACAGGCTGGGCAGATTGATTGAATTACAAAAATCTAGACAATGCTTCAGTTGTCTTACAATAATAATTGTTCCATGAAAAACAATAAAAAATGAACAACAAAAAATATTGTAAGTATAGCCTAAAATTAAAAAAAAACCGGCCAAGTGTATGTCGGACCACGCGCAATGAAGGGTTCTGTAGTTAGGATGTAGTTGAAAAAATATTCTCCCATAAATCAATATACGTCAGGGTCTTTTCTCCAAATGCCAATGAACAGATGTGATAAAACTACAAATTAACAATTTTCGGACTTTCTCCTATACTTGTGCTGTGATGCCTTGCTTCTTGCCAAATTTCATGATTCTAGATCAACCGGAAGTACCCTGTAAGTTCTGATTTATTTGCGAGTGTCAAAATATGTCGCATAAATGTCCGTATTTTCTTATTGCGTTGACTTAGAAGCTTGATTTTTTTTAGAGCTCCAAGGGACAAGACAGATATTTGATATTAATTTTAACTTGATACCTCCACGGTTCCTGAGAAAAAGGGTATTGACAGACTTGCAGACAGACGGACGGACAACGAAGTGACCTATAAGGTTTCCGTTTTCCTTTTGAGGTACGGAACCCTAAAAACAACAAACAAATAATTTTTCCACGGACAAGATACCGCTATTAATTGAATTCCTGCTAATAAATGTAAAAGCTTTCCTAAAACAACCTCTAATGGCCCAAATGTGTTTGTGAGAGCTCAATTTCAACAAATCTATCACTATTAAGGGTCTAAATTGTTTTCTTTGAAATATATACTTTGAGGAAGCTGTTTATCGGGATCTCATTAACAATTAATCAATTAAATGAATGTTAAACAACTTAAAAAAAAAATCAGAATGGTTTATTATTTTCACAAGTAATATCTTGGCAACTAATGATTGGAGCCTCCTTTTAAGCAAATAAGCCTGTGTTAGGAGACTCCGCTCTTCCAATATCAATAAGTTTATTTTACTTGTTTTCTATGAGTAATAATATAAAGAAAATTAAAATTAAATCTAAAAAAAACTATAGTATAGTTAAAATCTCGCTGCAGACTTGGTCATAAATCATAATCGGAGTAGGGATGTGTGCTAGTTGCGCGCGCTCAAGCCCATTATCGATAACAGAATCATTAAGATTATGATGACGATGACTCAGACGAAGAATTTTAATTTTCTATTTTTAGTTTTATATATACGTTCTTTTGTTTATATATTTAATATGCTTTGTAGTAAATTTGGTAATACAATAAAAAAAAATGTGTATTTATTTCTATCACACATTTATAAATATATAAAACTATCGATATCACTCATCGACTGCAGTAATGCACAGGACTACGTGTGGGCGTGGCCTGCCCATAAGGCCCGTGAGTGGGAAAGAGAGCGAAACACTCGAATGATTTATGACCGAGTCTGCAGCGAGATTTTAACTATACTATAACACAAAAAAAAAAAAAAAAAAACGCAGCGCAGCCTGTATGCAGGCATGCGAGTGTGTGAGTGAGAGTAAGAGTGTGTGAATAATGCGAGAGTGAGTGAGTGTGAGTGATGTATGTGTGTGTGTGCGTGAGTTTATGGATGGTGCAGGGATCAGATGTGTAGGGTTATATTTTATTCCAACAGCGTCTCCGTTTCGTCATAGGTTAGTGGTTTTATCCAATTAGTTACAATTTTTTTTACATTCATTATGTTTCTTATCGTATACGTAAATCTCTTTGTTATGTCTATTGTATAGCTGAGCTGAGCGTTTTTTTTTTTTGTACACGGGCGAACTTGGTTTTAGATTGAGGAACTTCCGCTATTAAATATTTTCTTCTTTTCAAGGTTCAGCTGGAGTCAAAAGGAAGAGTTTTGTGTTTCTTTAGAACAGTCTTAATTACATACAATTTTCGCTCCGAGAGCAAATCGGTTATTTGGTCAAGACTTTGTGTTGGATATCTAAGGTTTTTAAAGTACATCAGTTTTATTAAAGCCTGCCTGCCTGCCTGCCTGACTGACTTCGCCGCACCCCCCCAAATGGGGTTACAGTACACTAAAACGGACTGTACTAAAGCTACGTATATTTCGTTGAGTAGGTTTCTGGGGGTATTTGTGCTGGTGGGTACTTTTTTTGGTACAATATACCTCAGCTCACTTTTCCCGAAAGCTTTGATAGTGGTGTATCTAC
Organism: Cosmia pyralina; assembly: GCA_946251885.1. Taxonomy (NCBI): domain Eukaryota; kingdom Metazoa; phylum Arthropoda; class Insecta; order Lepidoptera; family Noctuidae; genus Cosmia; species Cosmia pyralina. Next base: position 19,842,815 of record OX276361.1, on the reverse strand, counting down.
AGATGCACAAAACACAATAGTTTACAAACTTTAAGTCCACTGGGTGCTATAGGTACATTCCATCAATCAATCTGCATAGCCTTTTCCCAACTACGTTGGGGTCGGCTTCCAGTCTAACCGGATGCAGCTGAATACCATTATTTTACATGGAGCGACTGCCTATCTGACCTCCACAACCCAGTAACTGGGTAATACGATACCCCATGGTAAGACTGGTTGTCAGACTTTCGGGCTTCTGACGACCCGTAACGACTGTCAAAGATCCACGAATGACAACCGGGACCAACGACTTAACGTGCTTCCCCAGGCACAGAGGAGTCTCGGTATGTAAAGATGGTCACCCATCCACTGACCGACCCCGGCAAGCGTAGCTTAACCTGATGGATCGACCCGTGCGGCTGTTATTACTTAGCCACGAGCTCCTCTATAGGTACATTCCATGTGGTTATAAAAACTGGTACCATTAATAGAATCATCGTTAAGGGGAAAGCGTCATGGTAGCCCGCAAAATTCAAAATTTCTTACGTTTTTTTTTACAATTGCAGGTCTGTATCAGGTTGCTTGTTAATCTGAATATGATTCGCGACCGTAACAAATATGTATTTATAGAATTCATCATTCTCCTGCCCTTATCCCAATCTATTTGGGGTCGGCGCAACATGTCCTTTTTTTCCATACTTCTCTATTATTCGTCATCTCGGTAGTCACCCCCTTTCTAGCCATGTCATCTTTCACACAATCCATCCATCGTTTCTTTGGTCTTCCCCTACTCTTATAGCCATCGACATTCATACTCAAAACTTTCCTAACGACATTTTCCTCACTCCTCCGCATCACATGCCCATACCATGACAGCCGATTTCCGCACAACTTTTCAGTCACCGGTGCCACTTTTAGACTTCCTCTTATGTATGTAGAATTATAATAATTAATTAATTATATAACCTTTAATCAAGTAGTCAATCAACTCAGCCTGTTGTAGTCCACTGCTTAACAAAGGCTATTCTCTAGTTTCCACAACACCCGGCTCTTCACAAGCTTTTATGGTGAAGTTTAAATTTAAACCCATTCAAAACGTTAGGCAAAATTTCCGCTGAATTAAACCCGCTTTTATTTGCAAAGTTTTTTCGTAGAGTGCCATAATTCACAAGGGAAACGTGACTCTGACAACTGAACGTTGCATATAACACCATGTGTGACTCGATAATTAATTATCTATCTTCTATATATAAAAATTAATTGCTGTTCGTTAGTCTCGCTAAAACTCGAGAACGGCTGAACGGATTTATCTTATCTTAGTCTTGAAATGTTCGTGGAGGTCTAGGGAAGGTTTAAAAGGCGAAAAAAAATCGAATAATTGCCGGGAAAACCCTAAAAACAGCCCTTTTCTATTTCCCATACAAACGTTTTCTAAATAAAATGTAGAGTCAATTTGAACTTTATTGCTATTCAATAAAGTTCATTTGTGGGTTAAGTATAGAGATGACATGTCTGAGGATGTTTTGCATCGTGTGCGCCGTGAAACTTTGAATCCTACACTACAAATGACTGAAGAAATTTACAATGAGACATTGATCATGATAGAAGATATGTGTTTATTGATAGCAAATAAAGTATTGTCGTGTTTGGGAATGACAGCACCCAATCGTCATATTATGCACGATGCATTAAACCAAAAAAAAAGTTAAAGTAAAAAGTTAAAGTTGCAAAGGGAACAATAGTACGACATTGAAGCATTGGCCGAAACAGTTCGCACAAATGTTCCACAGTTAAATCAATAACAAAGAATTGCGTACGACACTTTGATAGAAGCTGTGAACAGTGGATCTGGTGGAATTTATTTCCTTGATGCTCCCGGAGGAACCGGAAAAACGTTCTTACTTTCATTGCTTTTGGCGAGGATCAGATCGCGAAATGATGTTGCTCTAGCGTTGGCTTCATCTGGAATAGCCGCGACTCTGCTAGAAGGCGGGCGAACTGCGCATTCTGCCTTGAAATTACCATTAAACATGCAAATCACCGAAACACAAATTTGCAACATCGCCAAAAATAGCGCTATGGCCAAGATCCTACAGGTATGCAAATTAATTGTTTGGGATGAATGCACAATGGCCCATAAGAGGTCACTGGAGGCACTGGACAGAACATTGAAAGATCTTCGTGACAACCAAAATATTTTTGGTGGGGCCATGATTCTGTTGTCAGGTGATTTTCGTCAGACTCTTCCAGTTATTCCCCGATCAACTGTTGCTGATGAACTAAATGCATGTCTAAAATCATCGAATTTGTGGCAGTCGTAAAGACACTCCAATTAACAACTAACATGCGAGTATTTTTGCAACATGATGAAACTGCAAATGTGTTTGCGAAGCAGTTGTTAGACATTGGAAATAAATTATAATAATAAATTGCAATGGACACCTCGACCGGATTCATCACATTACCCACAGATTTCTGTCACATCACAGATTTAAAAAAGGAGCTTATTCAGCGTGTTTTCCCAGATAGCGCAAAAGATCAATAACCATAATTAGCTGGGAGAACGAGCAATATTGGCAGCGAAAAATAAAGATGTCGAGGATCTCAATGCGACCATTCAGAATTTTCTTCCAGGACAGTTGGTTTCCTTCAAATCAGTCGACACCGTTATGAACCAGGATGACGTAGTCAACCATCCCACGGAGTTTTTAAATTCACTGGAATTGCCTGGATTACCACCTCACAATTTGTAGTTAAAAGTAGGATCAGTTGTAATCATGCTGCGTAACATTAATCAACCTCGACTATGCAATGGAACAAGACTGGCTGTGAAAAAGCTGATGAATAACGTCATTGAGGCAACAATCATAAAAGGAAAATACAAAGGAGAGGATGTCTTGATCCCGCGAATACCGATGATTCCAACGGATTTACCATGCGATTTTAAACGCTTACAATTTCCAGTACGTCTGGCCTTTGCGATGACAATAAATAAATCGCAAGGACAGTCTCTAGAAGTTTGCGGAATCAACTTGGAGTTTCCCTGTTTCGCGCATTGACAATTATACGTCGCGTGTTCGCGCGTCGGAAAACCGTCTTCTTTGTTTATTTACGCACCACAAAACAAAACAAAAAATATAGTTTATGAGAAAGCTTTAAATTTATTAACAAACTGTATCATAACAGTGTGTGTCTGTTAATATCAAATTTAAACCTTATAAATAGCCTGTATTTCAGGTAAACTCTGTTTTTTTAAGTAAGCAACATGTGTCGAAAATAATAATAAAACTTCATGCTTCATTACAAAAATGCTTTTTTATTCAATACGTTTTGTTTGTTTTAAAATTAATTTATACAAAAGTTTAGGTCTTTCATTTATCGATTGAGGCAGTACGAAGTCTGCCGGGTCAGCTAGTTATGAATAAAAGTCATATCAGAGATCTTGAAACAGCGAGCTTTATTTTTTAAATCAACTACCTAATCTATGAAAACATTCCTAAAAAATAAAATCCTGCTACAAAAATCTTTGCCCTTGACATAAGTACGGGCTATTCATCCTGTTTCAGAATAAACACCGTAATAAACATAAAAAATAAGGCTGTAAACAAGCGATAAACTGTTTTCTCAAAGCGTTATGCTGTACGTAAACGTTTTACCGATGATAAAAATAAAGAACTGGGTACTTTCTTTTGTTTCATGTAAAATAATTTTCCACTTTTTCAGTTTAAGGGACCGTTTTTACTCTTTCTAAAAAAGATAAAAACGTGACAAAGTTTTTTTTTTGTATTTCACTCCTCATACTTTTTCCATACCATGGCCCCCGGGCCATAGATGAAAATTGAATCCTAAGGAGTAAATAAAAAAAAATCTTTTCATAGACATAATATATTAGTTCCATTGCTAGTGTTAATCCCATAAATATATTTTTAATCTGTTAAAAACAGGGAAAGATAATTGTACTGAATTTCATTCATCCTCTAGGGGGAGAATGTGATTTAAATTTGGAATACTTACCGAAATTTATACTGAACTACATCTGTGTTTACACCATTGAGTTTGTATATAAAGCATTATACATCTTTTTGAAATAGGAATACTTACGCATTTATTATGCAGTTATGATTATTAAATAAAATTACGAAAACCGACGAGGCCGTATGAGCTTGATACCTTTGCTTTTCCGACAAAAAAATATTAGTCTAGGAATTTGCCGCGTTTTTGTTTTCTTCAAATACATAAACGTTAAGTTTATTTTAATTTATTTTTATAAATAAGTTAATGTTCTAAAAATACGTTACGATGTTAAATCAAAGCGACAGTGACAGTGAATTGTCGGATTCCATCAGTGCAAATGCTGCCGCAATTATAAATAATTTGCTTCCAACAAAATCCAAGAAAAATTATTTAAAAACTTATGAAGAATTTTCAACGTGGAGAAGTGCGAAAGGCCTATCAATTTCAGAATCAGTACTTCTTGTCTATTTTGATTATTTATCCAAGACAAAGAATCCGAATACACTTTGATGCATATACTCAAAACTGAAAGCTACAATAAGCATCAAACACAGCATTGAAATAAATAGATTCACGAAATTACTGGCTTTTTTAAAAAGAAAATCAGAAGGGCATTGCGCAAAGAAGTTTAAAATTTTTACGACTCAAAATGTGGAAAAAATTTTTAATGAAGCTCCTGACGAAATTTTTCTGGCCACAAAAGTAAGTATACATGATTTAACTATGAATATTTCGTATCTTAGTAATGGTAATTATTCTATATATTTATCTGTTCTTTATCTTTGTTATAGGTGGCCTTAATTTTTGAACTCAATGGTGCTTGCCGCGGATATGAACTTGTAAACTTAAAGGTGGAGGACGTTGAAAATCATTCCAATGAGTTACTGCTGATTAATGTAAAGGAAACTAAGACAAAGAAAAATCGGTCATTCATTGTACAAGGACAATATACTTACTAAAATCATTCATAAATACCAAGCATTACGTCCCACCAACATTGAAAACAATAGATTTTTTATAAACTATCGGAATGGGAAATGTACTCGACAAGCCATCGGCAAAAATAAAATTAGCAATATGCCAAAGGAAATTGCTAAATATTTAAAACTTAAAGATGTTGAACTCTACACCGGTCACTGCTTTAGAAGAACTTCTGCGACTTTCTTGGCGGATTCAGGGGCAAATATTACGTCAATAAAAAGACACGGTGGTTGGAGCTCTGATAGAGTAGCTGAGGGTTATATCGAAAGCTCAATGGCGAATAAAACCATATTAAGCAGTCAAATTAACAAAAATATAAAACTTAATCCATCAGAGGCACAACCATCAACTTCTGGCATCATATCTTCGTCCGTAACTCACGATGCACCACCACCACTATCTCCGACGTATACTATCTTCAATGAAACGCAAGTTCCTCAGATGCAAGAACAGAGAAATACTCAAATCAACTCATCAACAATAAATGTACCAAACAAAAATGTAACTCTCTCTATGAATAATTGGACCAATGTTTCGAATGTTAACTTTTACTTTTAATTGTCATTATTTTTAATAAATGCTTATCTCATATTATTATTGTGTTAATTTTTTCGCAAATGGTACGAAAAGTAGAGTATTTTCCTAGGTGATAAAGCTGTCTTAGTCTTGGGTGAACTTAAATCCCTCGCTACACTCAGGACTCGTCTTAAATCCCTCGCTTCGCTCGTGATTTAAGTTTTTAACACCCTCGCTACGCTCGGGAGTAAACCTCGAGTCCTTCGTTACGCTCGCGATTTAAATCGTCACCCGCGACAGAAGACACTGCTTTATCCCCTTGGTTAATAATCTACTATTTATTTCTATGGTCAATCTTTTAGAACATCAATGACCTAAAGCAGGGTACTCACGTAAATGTGTAGTGTAGCACGTAAAGAACTATCTGACAATGTAGCAAGTGAGTAGGCGCGAGCCTGCTGCAACGAGTCGTACACACTTGTAGAATAAGCCGACGTCCGCACGAACGTATAAATATTGCAGCGGGATTTTATCGCGCACTGGATTTTCAACTCTCGGTGTTGAGCCGAGCTTCGAGAATCCAACCTAAGAACAACAGAGTGCATTTTAGCGCGTCGAAGAAACTGTTGATGCTGATTTTAAACTCTCGGTGCTAAGCAGGGCGTTGAAAATTCAGTGCGCGAAAAAAAAAATCGCTGCGATATTTTTACCTCCGTGCGAATGTCGGCTTATAGTATGAGATAAAAACTGAACTGAACTGATGAATAAATACTTGTTCTTTCATTATTTATTTTAAATACGTGCTTTACCTACCTACCATCTACTAAGTCAGTGCCTGCTTTTGACACTGAACTCATAAGAAAGTTTTATACAGATACTGACCATAAAAGTCCCCTAAACTAAAGTTAAAAATCAAGCCTTTAAAGAAAATCTCAATTTCTCCAATCTTTTCCAGCAGCTGGAAGACCCATAAAAATACACCAATAAAGGAACAGTAAATATTTCCTTAAGACTCCATATTTTAGATGAATGGTTAGTATTGATTCAAGCCCCAAGGCCCAAACTGTGCCCCTCTTGAATATTCACGAGTAAATGGTTTTGGCATCTGCACTGCGAATATGGGTAAAATTAATGAGTCTCTCGCTTTTTTTTTAGTTCATCAGTATTGTATTTTTGTTCTGGAGTGGCGTTTGGTAAATGAGTAAATTATAATATTCATTTCTAGTAGGTACAGACAAACATTTTTAAAAGTGAATATTATTTAAAAATACTTTTTTTAAAGTTATTTTTCACTTCGTAGTGTTTTTTTTTTTGGAAGTCGGTTGTTTTCTTTTTTGTCTAAAAAAGTGTTTATTTTTCACTTTTTAGTTGTGGTATCTACCCAAATTCGAACAACATCCACATAAACTAAGTGGGAAAAATACGTATTATTGAAGCTAAAAAAACTACCCAAGCAAAATTAATCAATTTTACATGAGACGAACTTCTAGGTATACCCTCCCGAATAAACAAGTATCTTTTAAATCAAAATAGTCCGTAAACAGTTATACGAGGTCAAACATAAAAAAATACGTTTCTACTTAAAAAACTCCTCCTTTTTTTTCGTCGGTTAAAACAATTTTTACTAATATTTTTTAAAAATTTTATTGTATACCTTATGTTTGTATTAACCCGTCGCGCGCTAATTAGCAGACACAATTGAAATTCTATTGTTATCTGTACACATGGTGTGCAATCGACATTTTAAGAGTTAATAGGTATATTTATGCATTCATCCCGCGTCCAGCCAAAATATAGTAATTATATATATTACATACTTAATTAAATTAATGTTCGTTTAATTCTACAGAAGTGGCGAAAAATCGATTCTGGGCTCATCTCTCATAAACACAAGGTTTGTTTATAAGTATGGAAGAAAAGGCATGTTGCACCGACCCCAAATAAACTGGGATAAGGGCAAGAAATGATAATCATACTGAGCTCATGAATTTGCCGCCAATATGGCAAGGAAAGAAAAAACAAAGGTATAACTTAAAAAAAGATACTTATTCTAGCAGGTATTAGTTATAAATTAAAGAGATATTTTTTTTTTATTAAAATTCTTCAATAAATTAAATATAAGAAGAAGAAGAAAAACAGTTAATAAAATAAAAATACAATTACCAGAATAAATAAATAATATAAACACAAATAAATAAATTCTACAAAAAAAAAAAAACAAAGGAAAACAAAAAAACAATACAAATTAAATTAAACGCTCTTCTTCCTCTTGCCTACTATGCTGTGCCCGACAGGGTTCATAATTGTGTCATTAATTTTAAGCCTGCCAACTGTTTTAACATTATGGAATGCAATATAGAATTGAGAATTAAATTCTTCGAATGTTTTATTACTACATATAGTATTTAAACGATCACTACAATTTCGCTCTATAGCTTTTTATGTTTTACATCCTCATCCATCAATAAAATAGCTTCGCCATTCAAAAAAATATCTTACTACAAAAATGCTAAGTCACTATCATATCTTTTGTAATAACATACTATTGCTATCTCGCTCCCTCTTAAATACAACGACATCCTATACTAGCTATCTCGTTCGCTCTTACACCATTGACGACATTCAATACGTCTTTATCAGCAATGATTAATGAGAACTATGAGTTCAGGATCACTGATTCCGAATATGCACGAATATTTCCGAGGACCCCCGAATGTTTGACTTGCCAAAATTATTGTAATTGATGCCTGAATTTAAATTCAGTTGAGGCATTTGTAATTAAGGCTAGGTTGTTCGGGCCTGTAGGCCTTTGAAACGCTACCTCCGCCTCCCCCAAATGTAGCGCGACGTGTTTATTTACGACGCGCTGCCGACGATTTCGCGGAAAATCTATGCTACAGTGTAAAATATTTGCAGTTGATCAACTTAATTAGTTTTTCTTAGGTCGATTTTTTTTCCTTAGGTTTACATTTTGTGGTGTCTACGGTAGAGTGAACTAAGATTATTACATAAAATGTCGTTTTGTTTTCACATTATCAGATAACTATACCAACACGATTCGATAACAATAGGTACAATTATTATCGGCCCCATGACATTGGTGAATATCGATGACCATCGCGACACGACAAACAACCACACTACTAAGTCGGCGGCAGTTTGAAAAAGTTTGCTCAATTGAAAGAATGCCCGCTACTCTCACCCCGCACTGTCTTCGCCAGTAGATATCGTGCCGATATCGGTATCGGTGTGTGTGGAAATCGGTTATCATGGTATGGGCATGTGATGCGGAGAAATGAAGAGAATGTCGTCTGGAATATTTTGATTATGAATCTGGATGACTATGTAATACCAAAGAAACGATGGGTGATCTGTGTGAAAGATGATGTGGCTAGAAAGGGAATGACTATCGAGATGACGACTAATAGAGAAGTATGGAAGATAAAAACAAGTTGCATCGACCCCAGAAAAAATTGGGATAAGGGCAGGTGAATGCTGATAATCGCTATCGGTCGTTGTCTACGACGATATAAGTGATATTAAAACACAATATAAAAGCGAATTATTCCATTACTTCATTGGGCTGAGTAGGAAACGAATATAGCAGATAGTTACAGATTGAACCTTTAAACGGCAATTTTAGTAAACTTTCATCAAACCAAATAGCTTAACGGTTCGACGACTGCTTTGCAAACCCGTGGTTAAAAGTTTGATTCTCAACTGTTATATTTTTTCGATTCTTTTTTTTATATTTTGTTATATACCTACTGTTATTTGATAGTTCGCATAACGTACACAGAAAACCTGAAGTTTAGGCCTATTATACCATTTCTATTTATAATAAAAATAAATATTAATGGTTAGTTGACAGTTAATGGGTAATCCCGTGTGTATAATCTACTATTATATTTTTTAGCGATAGCCGGGTTCGTCAGAAATAATCTGTAAGAATCACTCAGTGTATTCGTGTTATGCCATTAGGTATTACGCCTGTTCGTGTCGTTGCTGCATAGGAACGACACGAACAGGCGTTTGTTTATTTATCCACTAAAAACGAAAAACTTCGCAAGCAGTGGGAAATTGCTACTGAAGGCTGCGCGTTTCGACCTCAGGACAAGCTGCTTCGTCGTCGGTCGCTTGCTCCCGCGTCACCAGTCCTAACTCTCTGTGTATTTTGGCTGCTGAGAGATCACAACTACAAACGTACTGTAATGCAAAGTTTTATAAAATGTGGCTGTTGTATATTGTGTGTCTAACTTGCATCCCCTATAACCCCATTAGTGACTGAATAAAAAAATTTTTTTTTTAGAATGGGGTAAAAATGTCGTACTGTTTTACTTATGCTGCAAACATATTCTTTTGTTTTTGATGTTGACCACTGCTCATGAAGATCAGTAATGATTGACAACTACATATGAAGGAACAATTGCCGTACTTTATTATCAAGGGATGTACCTACTGCTACAGTTATAATTTATCGAATCTACTATTCTAAGACATCAAAATTAATTTAGTATATTGTCTAACCGGCCCCGCTCATGTGGGATTGCCGTCCCATAGGACTATTTACCTAAACAAAAGTGCAAGTATCAATATGTTAAAAGTTACAAACCAACAATAGGATACGTCATCGACGAACTTGCTTTAGAACATGGGCACTGAGTGATACGATTACCGCCTAACCATGGCTACGTTCACAAAGCGCTATTTTTCGAATGTATAGAACACGATATTTTATCGTATACTGTGACTTTTTGTACTCAAAACTGATCATGGGGTGTCGTTTTTATGGTTTTCGAGGGAGCCAAAGCCGGTAGTGAAGTCAAAATGAAAATTCAAGATGGCGGATGTGAAAATTTTGTGTTTGTATTTTAAATCATACGTTATAAGGAACTTCATTCCTGACGGTCGTCCCCGACCGCACATTTTTATTTTTTTCTAATTTTCACTGTTGTTGCCAGAGTGAAAGTTGATTATTATTAGTATCCAACCGACAACCGGACACCTTGTATTTATATTATGTGTAATTTATGTAGGATATGGTAGTAGACTAGTAGTGAAGACAGTTCGATGGAGAGTGAAAATACTAATGTGGATGAATCTGATGAAAAATCTTAGAAAAATGTGTTATAAAACTTCTTCATAAAGGACCACGATAAAAAATTATAAACTACTCGCGCTTGACTATAACTTTATCGATAATAATTTGCAATGTGTCTTAACACTATCGTAAGATGACAATTAAACGTCATCATACCACATATAAATAATCACATTTTCGAAAACGATATTATGAATTAAAACTATAATATAATTACCAGATATTTTTTCTGAGCTGTCGCAATTTCATATCTAATGTGTTCGTCTTTTGTTTGAATTTTTTTGAACAACTGCAGGGAGAGCGAATTTTCAAAAATTTTGACACAGGTCCAACCTTGATGACGTCCCGCAGGACTCTGAGCGCGAGCGGATTTAGCCAAATTTACTAATTTTGAGTTTATTTTAAAAAAATCTATTAAACTCAAAAATCCAACCGTTAAATTCCCTCTGAAATACGATTACCTAATGGTACATGCAATTTTCATATAATTTTATGCTGTAATTAGGAAATGAAATGGAAAATGGTTTTGAAATCGACCATGTTTCGGATTTTTTTTTCATCGAGGAAATTACAACTTATCTATCGTGTTTTGAACCGTTAATTTCCCTAAAGCAAGCATGTATCTCTGCCATATATTTTTTTCAGGACCTTAATACAATAATTTGACCACTTAAAATTGATTCTAAAACAGGTAAAATTCGGATAACCCCCCGTTAATTTCATAGTGAATTATAATTTGGTACGGTTTAGTTGATTTGAATATTATTATTATTGAAGGGTATGTAGGTTTATTTATGTATATAGGTTTTGTAATATGAAAACTGTGTATCGTGGCAATGCGTTGGTCATATTTTGTTTAGGAAAATATTATGATCTCCAAATCAATATGCAGGATATATAAATTGTCAATGCCTTATTTATTGTACTAACCCAAAAGCTTTATGTTATGGCCAAACCCTGGGCGTCAAGTAGCGGGACGAGGGACGCGAACTGAGTGTGTTGGATCCGTACGGCTTTTCATACAAAATTTCAGGTCCTTTTTTTATCGAAATGAATGAGCCGATTTTAATGAAACTTTATACGCATAAGCAGGATGCATAGGTCTAAATAGTTAGTTAAGAACATTTTCGAAAAATAGTGTTGCAGCTAAATTCGGCCGATTTTAAATATTCCATAGAAACAGAGATTTCCAAATATAAATAAGACATTTCGAAAATGTTCTTAACTAACTTTTTAGACCTATGTATCCTGCTTATGGGTATGAAGTTTCATTAAAATCGGTTTATTCATTTCGGAGTGCTCTAAAAAGTTTCACGTAGTTAAGAGAACAACGTGAAACTTTTCCGAGCACTCTTGCGCGACTTCAGTTTGAACTACATTTTTTTTTAGTGAATGGTTACTGAAGCCGCACGTCTTAAACTTAGTTTAACACCTAAAGTGTTGTGTTATGTCTCATATTTCGTCTCTCAATCGTTTCGATTGCGAGACGTTATGAAGTCTCTATCACGCATAAACAATTTTGTTAACCCCCGACGCAAAAAGAGGGGTGTTATTAGTTTGACCACTATGTGTGTGTGTCTGTGTATTTCTGTGGCACCGTAGCTTTTAAACGGGTGAACCGATTTGGATGCGGTTTTTTTTATTTGAAAGCTGGTTATCTAGCGGTAGTTCATAGATATGTTTTAACAAAATCGGTTCAGCCGATTCAAGGTCATGCGCTCTTTTTAACCGACTTCAAAAAGGAGGAGGTTCTCAATTCGTCAGAACCTTTTTTTATTTTTATTTTTGTTTTTATTTTTTAAGTATGTTCCCCGATTACTCGAAGATTGCTAGACCGATTTGGATTATTTTTTTTTTTTTTGTTTGAAAGGGTATACTTCCCAGGTGGTCCCATGATCATCAAGTCAGGATCTGATGATGGGATCCTGGAGAAATAGAGAGAACTCTTCCAATTTTATAGGCACACTTGAAGCGATTTGGATAGTTTTTGGAAGAGTACTTTCTTGGAGTGGTCCCATTTCAATTTGGTGAAGATCTGATGAAGAACTTCTGAGATAGGCAACGGAACTCCTCAATAAATGATAGCAAATGGACTGGGATTGCTGAAATCTCATGTCTGTTTGTTGTTCACACCAGTTCATAACATAACATCACGCCAGTACGCTGTGAAGGGGTAAGCACAACCACTAAAAAGTGAAAAATAAAAACCTTTTTACAAAAAAATTCAACCGACTTCCAAAAACAACACTACAAAGTGAAAAATAACTTTAATTTCGGAAGTCGGTGGCAAAAACGAAAATACATTTAATCAGACACCGACTTTCGTAATTAAAGTTATTTTTCACTTTGTAGTGTTGTTTTTGGAAGTCGGTTGAATTTTTTTGTAAAAAAGTTTTTTAATAGCTGCGCTCGGGATCTTACACGCATAATGGGTATTTACTTTACTTTCAAACATACGAGTATGTGTGACTGACGCTCCCGCTTCGCAGTCTTTTTGGTCGCTCAGGTTTAGGCGAAGCTTTAAACTCCGTTTATAGCACGTTTGTACTCATAAATGTGAACTTTACGTTGAGTCATGGAAATTAATTGTTAAGTATATTGCCACCCTACGTCAATTTGCCGTATGTCAAAGATTGACAGTTGTGTTATGAATATACGGATAACGTGAGAGTAAATACATAAAATAAAAATAACATCACGCCTCATTTCCCCAAAAGGTCGGGCAGAGGTGTACCTATAATACACCCACAATTCACCAGTTATGTTTAAGTCCCATGTAATAGGGGGCGCGCCTATTGTCATCAACCGGGCACAAATCTAGACTGCGGGCTGCTACTGAGAAAATCCAGATAGAAAAATTAACAACACCTTGCCCGACTTCGGAATTGGACCCAGGATCTCATGCTCAGCAGTTGTGCTTGTGACCACTTGACCAACGAAGGAGTCATGCCATGCGTAAATGGGAACTTTATAAACGTTTTAAGCCTAAGATCATATTAAGTAAGATAATCTTCTCATTGAAAAGTAACATAACTTAAGTACAATCTAGTGTCGGCAAGCTTCGTCCGAGCATAATGTTGAGCTTAAGGTCGGCGCACTGGGATTGTAAGCGGATTAGTTGTACGACTCCAAAGTGAGCGATTTAAGTCATAACAGTTATTTAAAACAAGAGCTTCCTCACTCAATCTTCTGTAATTTTAAGAATGCAATAGAACCTATTCAATTAGAGCTAAGGTTTTCTCTTAAACTTAATCTTTTGTAATGTAAAGAATTTAATACGACGACACGGTTGGCGCAGTGGTTGAGCGATTGACTGCTGCGCAGCATGTCGCGGGTTCGATTCCCGCACGGAACAAATATTTGTACGACCTACAAGTATTTGTTCCGAGTCTGGGTGTTTTTCTATCTATAATATGTATGTATTTACAAAAAAAAAAAATGTATATAAGTAGTTTATCAGCCATCTCGTTACCATAACACAAGCATTAGGTTGCTTAGCTTGGGGCTAGATGGCGTTGTGTGATATGTCCAAAACATATTTATTTTATTATTTATTTATTATTTAATAGAATACAATGAGTCTAGTTTTAGGTATAATTATACCTAAAACTAGACTTGAAATAAATAATTACAAATAAAAAATGAATACAATGAGAACAATACAATGAGTACAATAAGTCTAGGGAATACAATCAAAAAATTATTATTATTATTATTTTTTATTTTTATTGTTATTATTTTTTTTTATTATTTTTTATTTTTTGCAATTCTTTACATTACAAAATGATTAAGTTTAAGAGAAAGCCTTAGCTCTAATTGAATAGGTTCTATTGCATTCTTAAAATTGATACAATTGATTGCTAGATAAAAAAGCAATCAGATTTCGGTCATATTTGAGCTTTGTAGAAATTTTTTAATTTTATCGGTTTTTTAATCGCTTTTTGGGGGAGAATACACACGCACATTCACCATTCAGAAGCTGTTATGGCACACGGCCTGCAAGCTACTTGCATGTTTTAGATGTGGTTAGGGTAATAAATTGTTGATCAAATTGACACACTACAACAATTTGCCTTATTTGTTTCCAATTTGCCACTGTCAAAGAATGACAGTTGTGATTTTAACATAAAGACGGTTTAAGTTCGTAGTATATTTGCTTTACAGTTAATTTCTCTGACCTAAAAAAAACCAGCCAAGTGCGTGTCGGACCACGCACAATGAAGGGTTCTGCAGTTAAAATAATTTAAACCAAAAACAACCTTCAAATGGTAATCCCAAAAAAAGAATGATGTGATAAAATTACAAATTAACAATTTTGGGACTTTTTCCTTTAATTGTGCTATAAGACCTTGCTTTTTGCCAAATTTCATGATTCTAGGTCAACGGGAAGTACCCTGTAGGTTTTAATTTACTTGCGAGTATCAAAATGTCTGTATTTTTTAATTGCGTTGACTTAGAAGTTTGATTTTTTTAGAACTCCATGGGACCATAAACCGTATTTGAAATTAATTTCAACTTGATACCGATACCGTTCCAGAGAAATAGACCCTTGACAGACAGACAGACAGACATATACATACGGACAACGAAGTGATCCTATAAGGGTTCCGTTTTTTCATTATGACGTACGGAACCCTAAAAAAGCAATCAGAGTCGACCATTTTCGAGCTTTGTGGAATATATTTCATTTCATTTGATTCTGTATTAATTTTAAAGTTTTTTTTTTATAAACGACCAAGTTCACACATTTTCAGTTCACAATTTTTTTTTGCATTCATCTTTTCAATCTCAAACTTTGTAACCCAACCTTATAACCACCTGAAAATGTATGCATATTATATAGGTTTTCCGCAATTGATGACAGGTGCGTCCCTGACCCGATTCCAGTGAATCCAGCCGGAAATGAAATGGGTAGACAGATGCTGAGTTTTTACCAATTGACCTCGCTACTTATCTCCGGCATCAATATTTTTGGGTATTGCCTCCACTACACCACTGACGCGGAAGACATCGAGACGTTGTACGTGCGCCAAAGGTTGAAGTACGCGCCGAGAGTATAGCTGCTCGCATCGCAACGTCAACTTGAAGGCGTTTGTGCCAACATGCTACCTGCATCTGGTGATGGAAGAAAGCTTTTGGCCGCAGGATGTGGTTTACCGCTGCTTTCGCGGACAAGTGCCACCGGAACGCACAAAGACCTAGTGCTACTAAGGGATACTAACTTAGTTATTAAGTTTTATTTACTAACAAAATTGTTACTATATTAATGTATACTTAGGTTAAGGTATGTATCTATGGGTCTTTGTTACCTGAAAAAATAAAGGTTTATTTATTTATTTTATTGCTATGGCTCTATTGCATTTAATAGGTCCAGGCAGGTCGCATACTTATGTATTAAGATACTGAATTTTTACCAATTGTTATTGACCACGCTACTTATCTCGTATTATCGATAGTATTGGGTATTGTCAGGGCTCTAACGCATTTATGAGGTCCTGGTAAGTTAGCATCATGGATGCTGAGTTCTTACCAATAAAATTGACCTCTCTACTTATCTCTGGCATCAATAATTTTGGGTATGGCTTTTAGCTCTAACGCATTTATATATGGGGTCCTGGTAGGTCAGTATAATTGGAGAATATTAATTATTATGCTTTTTATACTCATTTTATTGCTTGTTTGAAGACCGATTAACATTATTTTGTTTTAATATCAGTTTCGTAGACAACTTAGCGTAGAGATCTTTCTCTCAAAGCGGCAGTTCACACGGCGCTGTACTGTACGGTATTTTACGGTAAAAAGTTGTGGTGGGTTCATATGTTAAAAAAACAAATGCAGTATGAAACTGCAGACACAACATGTGATTCCAGAGGGCCTAGACATGGCCCAGCCAAATGGCATTCGCTTAGGAGCAATTATTACAATATTATTATTGTATTACTACAATCGTTTCAGCTTCAAAGTGACATTGACATGATCACGTGACATTTCGATACATTTTTTGGTTTTTGTACGAGCGTCATCGCTAATCGAATGTTACTTTGTCTAGACCCTCAGACTAATCAAGCTCTTTGCGAATCGGGCCTGATGACATATGGGTCGTGTATATACGTCAAAGATCTCGATAATTATTTTAATGGACTATATGGATCACACAGGAATTCATAAATCAGATAAACACCACCTATAATCCGAAACACAAAAATAATTAACCAATTAATATGCGTCCCATTAAAAAATATGAAACGAAACTCATTCGATACTCGTATATAGACCATTCTCGATTTTATCCGTTTGCAGGTTAAAAAGCCACTCCATTGTTAATCTCGTTAAAATACAGCCGGTGCCGAGTGGAAGTCGCGAGCCGACTCGACTCCAATCGTTTATTTGTCTCGATAAAACTCGATGCATATCGAAGCATTTTATAATAACGTCAGATTAGTTATGATTTCTCCGAGATATTAAAACATAATAATGGTGTTTCTGCTGAGGATATTTAAGGAAGATAAGTAGGCACTACTTGATAGAAATGAAGTACTTACATAACTGGTCTTTGACCTGTATTTTGTACCAGCAAAATAGTAATTTATTAACGTTTACACTACGCCACTAATAGACATCTATAATAAATAAATAAAAAGAGAAGTCCTGACTGGCTGACTGACTGACTCATTAACACCCAGCCCAAACCCATGGACCTAGAAAGCTGAAATTTTGCACAGAGATTCCCTTTATAATGTAGACAAGGAATAAGGAAGGAATTCCGGTAGTACGTTCCCGTGTGATATTATACAACATACACGCGGGCGAAGCCGCTGGAAAAAGCTAGTAATTGTAATATCATTGTTTGCATGTCACCTCTAAAACATATAATTACATGTCTTAACCATATTTACCTCAAACAAGAATAGATTTCTACTTACATCAACCAATTAATTCAAGTACCTATACTTGAAATGTGGCAAAACGAATTACCATCGTCATAGGGCAAACTTAACTTTGCGTTTCGAAAACCGATTACTGGATTTCCCTCATTGGATTTAACGCCTTACATTTAAAGTTTTAAAGCTTACATAGGATTTATGAAAGTGTGATTGCGACGGTAGATCATTTTGTTATGTTTATTCGACGAAACGATGTCATTTTCATTTGTTGGTGCAATGGAAATTGAACGGCAATAGTGCCAATGTTTCATACTGCGGTTACACAGATATTATGAACGTTGCAAACGCGTGTCATTTGATGTTAAGTGGTTATTATCGTAGCATTAGCAGACGCAAGTTGAATTATTTAATCTATACTTAATCTTCTATAGGTACTGTCAATACTAATATTGCAAAGAGAGAGAGAGCGAATTTTGTGAGTTTGTGTATAATTTGATGGTAATCTCCGGAACGAAAGCCTAAACCTGAGCGTCTACTGGTCCGCGCCGGCCGCAACGCACGCACGATAAGCAACGCATTTCGGTTGCTTTGTACCGCCCGTATTTTCATTTCTTCATACAAACAAACCGTTGCGTGCATTGCGGCCGGCGCGGACCAGTGGACGCTCAGCTTTATGGTGCATTATTCCAGATGGACATACACATAAGCTTTATATTATGTAAATGTATATCTATCTTTATATCTATCTTGAACTCATGAAAGCCTAGTACTTTTTATTAGGTTACTGCTCAGAATTTGTAAACAACCTGTCGTGAACAAAATACCGTCTTCACATGTAAATGGCACCCGCAAGCCGATGCGGGTTGCTAGTTACTAATAAATTAATAAATAATCATTTTAATAATGTGATCCATTACATTAATTAAAAAAGAGGAGCTCGTGGCTAAGTAATAACAGCCGCACGGGTCGATCCATCAGGTTAAGCTACGCTTGCCGGGGTTGTCCGTGGATGGGTGACCATCTTTACATATCGAGACTCCTCCGTGCCTCGGAAAGCACGTTAAGCCGTTGGTCCCGGCTGTCATTCGTAGATCTTTGACAGTCGTTACGGGTCGTCAGAAGTCCGAAAGTCTGACAATCAGTCTTACCAAGGGCTATCGTATTACCCAGTTAATGGGTTGTGGAGGTCAGATAGGCAGTCGCTCCATGTAAAATACTGATATTCAGCTGCATCCGGTTAGACTGGAAGCCGACCCCAACATAGTTGGGAAAAGGCTAGGCAGATTGGTTTATACATTAATTAAAAAATTGAATAGGATGTCAAGGTTGGTGGTTAGTTGTTAGTGGTTGGTTGGTAGCCGTGTTTGGTGGTGTCATTAGATTTAAATTAAAATAAAATAACGTTAGCAAATCCTAAAGTGATTACAGCTGAAGACCTAAAATATTTATAATGTGACATAAAAAGCTTAATGATAAATTTTGTGTTATTTGTAAGTTGTATGACGAATTGATGCACGAAGTCTAAGCAAAAATAAATAAATCATGATACATTTCTAGACATGAAACGACATACTCGTACATATATAATTACGTTATAAGGTTCCGTAATAGTCAACTGTCTGTCCGTCCGTCCGCAGTTTAGCTCAGAGACTCCTATACTAGAAAGCTATAATTTGGCATAGATGTACATATTCATCACGCCAACAAAGTGGTAAAATAAAATCATGAAAAAAAATTTTTAGGGTGGGTAGGTACGTTCTGTACACGTAAAATTGGGATGTTTTTTTTTCTGGTCTACCCCATGGTGTGGGGTGTTGTTGAATGGGTCTTTCAAAAATATTGCGGGTTTGTGAACACAATTTTTCGATTTAGGGATCCGTTTATGAAATAAAGCTAATTAAAAATTTCGGCCGCAGAGGATAGGGAGAGCGGCCAACGTGATACCGACACTCCACCTCCCCGTTCTCCCCCTCCCCCTGCCAGCTAAACGGTTAGTTTTGGATGGGTGAAAAAATTCACGGTAGTAGTATATATTAGGTCTTAACCTATGAAATTGCCGTCCTGCAGTACTGGCCATTTCAAATCAAAATAATTTTTGTTTGGCTAAGAATTCTAATTTCAAATAAATTTTATTTTAAAAACATGGATTTTTTTTTCCAAAAGTAGTCATTTGTTTATTGATTAGTGTTACATTTTCATCGCATTTCAATCTTTTTCGTCATCATGGATACGTTAAAAATTCGAGTAATTATGGAATATGAGTACCGTCGTGGCAGGAACGCGCCACAAGCGGCACGCAACATCAACGACGTTTACGGAGCTAACACTACAAACCAACGCACCACTTGTTATTGGTTTGCTCGCTTCCGTTCTGGAAATTTCGACCTGAAAAATGAACCTCGCGGTCGTCCGAAGACTTTGGTCGACAATGACGAATTAAAGGCGATTGTGGAAGCTGATGATACACAATCTACGGCTGAATTAGCAGCAGTTTTCGACGTTAGCGTCAAAACAATATTGGTCCATTTGCGTCAAATTGGCAAGGTAAAAAAGCTTGAGAAATGGGTGCCCCACGAACTCAATGATCGCAAAGTACGCGACGAGACGTGGCTTGCACTGCTCAACAGACACACAAATGAAGGAATTTTGAACCGCATTGTTACCTGCGATGAAAAATGGATTCTGTTTGATAACCGCAAGCGCTCAGCAAGTTGGTTGGATCCTGGTTCAGCACCTAAACAATGCCCTAAACGAAAACTTACCCCTAGAAAAGTGATGGTCACTGTTTGGTGGTCTAGCGCCGGTGTGATTCATCACAGCTTCTTACCAAACGGGGTGAGCATTACTTCAGATGTGTACTGTGAAGAACTGAACACAATGATGGAGAAGCTGGCACATCTCCAACCAGCATTGGTCAATCGCTCGTCTCCGCTGCTCCTGCACGACAACGCGCGACCTCATACTGCACAGCAGACGGTCTCCAAGTTGCAAGAACTGGGGTTGGAAGCTCTCCGTCATCCGCCCTACTCACCAGACCTTGCGCCTACAGACTACTACTTTTTCTAGAATTTGGATAACTTCTTGGCGGGAAAAAAATTCAATACCCGAGAGGCAGTACAAAATGCCTTTGAAGAATTTGTTGCCTCCCGTCCAGCTGATTTCTTTAAGAAGGGCATCAATAAACTGCCACTGCGTTGGCAAAGATGCATTGATTGCATGGGTGATTACTTCGATTAATACAATTAAAAAATGCATGGAAAAAATTCGTTCAAATTTTTTCATACAAAACGGCAATTTCATAGGTAAAGACCTATTATAACGAAGTTAAAAGGAAAACTATCACAGCTAAGTAGACTTTCCAAGTTTACGAGTAATAGTCAAATATTCATGAAACAACAAAAAGCCCTCTTCTTAGTCCGCATTATTGTGCAACTACGGAACCCTATTACTGCGCGGGCCCGACATGCACTTGGCCGCTTTTTATTTAAATATGTAGATTATTTGTTGGTGACAACGTGGCAGATTACGACCCACTTCCTCTCACCGAGAGGAGGCCTGTGTCCCGGCAGTGGGAACATTAGGCTGATTGATTTATTATAAGATATGTTGGTGATAAAAGCAAGAGGTAAGGCCGAACCTGAGCTCGTACCTACTCAAGATCTAATTCGGTTACCTAACCACGGCCGTTTCATTTCCGAGAAAACTCGACAATATTGTTAAAGTACTAAGTAACAACCGAGGCGTAAGCTCTAGAACTTTGTTAAAAAGAAAAAGTAAAAATCGAGACCAAAGGTTGAAAGAATTGTTTCGTCAGAGAAATAAAATATAAAAAGAAGACTTTGTACCTACTTATTGCTTATTAGTTCGCGATGATTTGGAAATTGGGTCGGTTTTGTGTTATTATTTTGTGATTTGGTTAATCTATTTATCTACTTATCTATGTTTTGTTCACTATTTTGTTCACCTTTTCGATATTTTTTACAAGTTTTCCATACAACTAGTGTTTATATATAAAAAAAAAAATGGTTTATTATTTTTACAAGTAATATCTTAACAAATACACACATCAAAAGTGTCTAGGGATCAACATATATTTTTGCAATAACTTTTCTCCTGATTGATATTAATTAAAATTTTCTTTAAGGATTCATCAAATAAAGTGTTTTCATTTGTCACAGTAACGATAAACCAAGTCACCTTTGCATTAATAAAGAAATTTGCCATTTTCCTAATAAAGGGATTTTTGACATTTGAACCACTAACATTAAAGTTCGAAAAAAAGACTGAAATAACAGTTTTCTTTAAAATTTTATTGGGTAACTTAAACAATTAATAATCCGTGTTTCTACCGCGAACACTAACAACACAAGAACATCGGTTTGGCATACTCAAAATGAGTTCATCCAAATCACGCTGTGGAATGGCCGCCCATGTTCGTTGCAACAACAAAAAAAGGTCTTCTTGCGACTGGATACCCTCCATATTCGGCAGAGCTCTTCTCTGTAGCATATCCCATGCATGCTCAATCGGGTTCAAGTCTGGCGACTGAGCAGGCCAGGGCAGGACATTGATGTTAGCTGCGGCGAGAGTCTGTCTTACAACTCTTGCGGTGTGCGGTCGTGCATTATCATGCATTAACTGAAATAAGGGACCGATTTGCACTTGTAGAGGAACGATGACGTCTGATACAATCGTCTCAGCATAAATTTGAGCGTTGAGGTTGCCTCTGATCCAAATCAACTCAGTTCTTCCGCCGATCCAAATACCCGCCCATACCATGATGGTTCCACCACTATAAGGATGGACTTCCTGGCAGGATTTTAATCGCTGTTGGCGTCCAGGGGTTCTCCAGTGTCGTATACGTCTTGTATCCGGTCTCATACCAAAACGAGACTCATCAGAAAAGCACACGAAACGCCATTGTTCTTCTGCCCAATTTCTGTGTTCAAGAGCCCATTGATATCGAATCCTACGATTGTGCATTGCTATAGGTGGTACCCGTAGCGGTCTTCGGGAATGAAGGTTCACTTCATGCAAGCGGTTTCTGACTGTTTGGTCGCTAATTAAGTTCCCTGAAGAGTGATGAAGCCTCACGGCTAACATCATGGCGGTTATAGTTGGAGCTCTTCGAGTTAAGATTTGAATGTATCGGTCTTGTCTCCGTGTGGTGCAGCGATACCGTCCTCCATGGCGCTCAGCCACGGTACCAGTGCTTCGGTAACGTGTCCAAAGTCGACTGATAACACTCTGACTTGTATTCAGAGCTAAAGCCACAGTACGTTGCCGGGAACCAGCTTCTATCATTCCCACGGCCCTGAGCATTTCTTCCCTGCTTAAATGACGTCGCCGCTCCATAATAACGTTGGTTTTAATCAGTAGTAGGGAAACAGTAGCACTAATAATGTCTTCAATGCGTTGTATGTTTTTATAGGGAAAATATTGACAGCTGATTTTCATCTTTTACTCGAATTTGATTCACAGTTCCTGATTCAAATTATGAAATGCACCAAAAAGGATCCATATAAATTTATAAAATCATAAATTTATTACAAAGCCACATCTCAATCTCAAGAAATCCGCATAAAAATGCTTGATCCCTAGACACTTTTGATGTGTGTAGTTAGTGATTGGAGCCTCCTTTTAAGCAAATAAGGCTGTATTAAGAGACTGCGCTCTTCCAAATCAATTAGTTTAATTTACATGTTTTCTAAAGTAAAAAAAAAAAATCTTTTAGTTTTAGATGTAAACGATACAGTAGACCTTGCTGTTAACGTTCCCCACGTTAACAGCAAGGTCTACTGTATCGTTTATCGTATCCTACTCTGAGTATTACAATTATTTGATTCTCTCTGGAATGCTTAAGTTTGAGTAGATTCGGGCACGGAACTTATGTGCGAATTATAAATAATTATTTATTTTGTGTCACCTACATCGCCACATGCGATGCATCTCATTACACTGACGTCACTCAAAATCCTGCATCGCGCAAGCAGAGTTTACCGCGCGACTAGCATCTCTACAACGTCCCGACATCAACCGTCCGTCGGGCAATTGCTCACCAGACACTACACCCGTCTGGTCGGAGGGTTCTTCCGTTTTCTATGGAGGATGTGTGAACTATACACCTTTTTTTTTGTGGATGGGAAATCCTCAAATGACTTCTCCCACTCTGGGCGGAGCGGGAGGGCGTGTCAGACTTTTACTGACTAAAACTCACCCATGTTCCTTCAGTTGCCTGTGCCACGGTATCTCTTTCGAACAACCCGCGACCCCGTTCCTCATACCTCTATAAGTTACATTATTAATGACATGGTGTACACACAAATTGTTGGGTGAAACGCTGCTGTCCTAGCTAGATCACTGAGTAATCTGTATTTGGTACAGACACGTTATACTTAAGTTTTTGCTTGTTACACATGAATATCGTTTGAGCTCCGGGAACATAATAATGTATTGTCAGATTATAGTAATACTTTTTATTATATTATTCAGTTTACTGATAAATCTACAAATCCAATTTATCAGCGCCAATAAGTAGGTACTGTGAGGGCTCGATCGTGACAGTAGGAGATTTACTGAATTACTAATAAAACGAGAGAGACTAGTTATATGGTGGGGCTGATGCCCTCTGTATTTTAAGCTACAGATAAATTATAATTCACACTCCTTAACTAAATTAGTTCTACGCGGAGCCCTCACTAGCTTCAATCTGTCATCCACATTCCATATTTGAATGATTGAATGTCAGCCAGTATAATATTGTCGAGGCTTGATCAAAGCATCAAACCTCTACAGCACCTACGTGCACAGTGCGGACACCGTTATGGTAATGGCATTATATGTTACTTAAGAGAGCTGTCGCATTTTGTTACCTTACATTATTATTTTATACATTATATTTGTCGCATTATGGGACGTAACTTTAGCACTATAACTAACTAACCAATCGGAATAGCTCATGGCATTTTTGATTTCTATTGTTATCCACTTTCCATCAAAGAGGTTCCATTACCGCAATATTAGCCAGTCAGTTACAAGTAATCTCGTCTGTTAACCAGTCTTATACCAAGGGGTATGGTGTACCCAGTAACTCGGTTGTGGAGGTTAGATAGGCAGTTGCTCCGTGTAAAATACTGATATTCAGCGGCATCCGGTTAGACTGTTCCAGTCTTTATAATAAAAATAAAAGTTATTAAATATATATTATTATTAATTAAAAAAATAATAATAATTCATTTAGGAAAAAATCCTACGAAAGGGGGTAAACCTCCTAAAGAAAGGAAATTAATTAATAAATTAATTTTAATGAAAAAAATTATATTATTAATAAATAATTGATTAATAAAATGTATATTTAAAATATAAAATAAAAAACATATAATTCTAATTATAAATCAGTTGGGAACAGGCTGGGCAGATTGATTGAATTACAAAAATCTAGACAATGCTTCAGTTGTCTTACAATAATAATTGTTCCATGAAAAACAATAAAAAATGAACAACAAAAAATATTGTAAGTATAGCCTAAAATTAAAAAAAAACCGGCCAAGTGTATGTCGGACCACGCGCAATGAAGGGTTCTGTAGTTAGGATGTAGTTGAAAAAATATTCTCCCATACATCAATATACGTCAGGGTCTTTTCTCCAAATGCCAATGAACAGATGTGATAAAACTACAAATTAACAATTTTCGGACTTTCTCCTATACTTGTGCTGTGATGCCTTGCTTCTTGCCAAATTTCATGATTCTAGATCAACCGGAAGTACCCTGTAAGTTCTGATTTATTTGCGAGTGTCAAAATATGTCGCATAAATGTCCGTATTTTCTTATTGCGTTGACTTAGAAGCTTGATTTTTTTTATAGCTCCAAGGGACAAGACAGATATTTGATATTAATTTTAACTTGATACCTCCACGGTTCCTGAGAAAAAGGGTGTTGACAGACTTGCAGACAGACGGACGGACAACGAAGTGACCTATAAGGTTTCCGTTTTCCTTTTGAGGTACGGAACCCTAAAAACTACAAACAAATAATTTTTCCACGGACAAGATACCGCTATTAATTGAATTCCTGCTAATAAATGTAAAAGCTTTCCCAAAACAACCTCTAATGGCCCAAATGTGTTTGTGAGAGCTCAATTTCAACAAATCTATCACTATTAAGGGTCTAAATTGTTTTCTTTAAACAATTCTGAGATATTCTTTGAAATATACAGGGTTACAGGAAAAGTCGACCTAGATCCGTTAAGGGCGTGTAGTACACATCATTTCTGAATGATTTTACTATGGAACCCCCCATCCTAAACTTAACCGTTTTCGAGATATTCGAGTTTTAATTTTTTTTATGAAAATGCCCAATTTTTCGGCTATTGAATTGAATATTTTGTATTTATTTGACTCTTATGATTATTTTTTTGATTTTTTACATGAAGAATGAGATGCTTAATGACCTCAATGACTAAAATTGCACGTAAGTTAACTAAATAGGTCATTGTAGACGATCGAAACTTAAGAAAAAAAGTAAAAATTATAAAAACATATTTTTCTTTTCTGGATATCTCAAAAAATAATTATCGCACTTGCTCTGCAGGTGTGCTTAAAAACATCTACATTTTATCAGCTATCCAACGAGGTATAACAACCTAGGGTTGTATTTAAACTCATATAAAAAAACATAGTTGAAAAGGTTCAGGTAGTAGGTCTAACGGGTCCCTCGGCTATTGTCCTTCAAGTTAATCCGGTGCGTGTGAGCGAGACAACTTACGATTTATGCAGGTGAGAGTGAGAAAAATAATGTGCAAAAACAAGTTTGGGGATACAACATGCCCATTGTTTTGTATTTGGTCGTTGGTTTGCTTGCCATCCATTTTAGTCTGCTCATGCGATTCGTCCATGGTAGATGCGAATTATTGTGCTTTCGGATTCCCACACGGCTTGGCTTTGTTTCTGGACTGATTTTTCTAACTGTGACTACTGTGCTTGTTTACTGGACTCTGATTTGTGCTTGTGATACTGGACTATTGAAAATGGCAACATACTCGAACGAAGAATATGCGGATATGCTTATCTGCTACGGATACTGCAATTGCGTGTCCGCACAAGCTCGGACTGAGTACATACGACGCTATCCCGACCGTCGAGTACCTGATGTGAGCGTTTTCGACGGAGTTTACCGACGACTTCGTGAAACTGGCTCTGTTTCGCGACGACGTTCGGACTTAGGAAGACCACGTGTCATTGATGACGACGAGGAACAAGACAACGAAATCGTAGAACGGTTCAGAAGAGACCCAACCACTTCGACCAATATTGTTGCCCGTGAACTGGGTCTAACTCAGTGGAAAGTGTGGTTTACGGTTCATACGGCAGGCCTGTATCCATACCACTACACGCCGGTACATGTAATTGAAGAAGGAGATCCCGCGAGACGCATGGACTTCTGCAGATTCATGCTCAATGCAGATATCGAGGACCCGAATTTCCTAAAATTAATATTGTGGACAGATGAATCCAAATTCGATAAGGACGGGATTACTAATTACCATAACGCACACTATTGGGCTCCTAAAGAACTAGGCAATCCAAATAAGAAAAGAGTAAAGGGGTCACAACGACGATTTAGTGTAAATGTGTGGATGGGCATCATTTCCAACCATTTGATTGGGCCTTACTTTCTTCCAGACAACCTCAATGGTGAAACTTATGAAAATTTCTTAAGAGGTGACTTAGGTGACCTACTAGATGATCTCCCATTAGAATTACTGCGGGACATGTGGTTTCAACATGATGGCTGCCCTGCTCATTTCAGAAGAAGCGTTAGGGAATGGTTGGACATTAACTATCCTAACAAATGGATTGGACGAGGTGGGCCTTTACCCTGGCCAGCCAGATGTCCTGACCTGACCCCCATGGATTTTTATGTATGGGGGCACATGAAGAGCCTCGTTTACAGTGAGCCCAACCCCATATCGTCAGTGGAAGTTCTCAAAGAAAGGATAATTAATGCTGCTAACGACATAAGAAGAACATTAACCACTGGTGTAGTGAAAAGTGGACTACGTGAAAGAATGAGAAAATGTGTGCGAAAAAGAGGTGGACACGTAGAACATGAACTATAAAATGTTATTCAAAAACATTAGGTGAATAAATGTTATTTTGAACTGATTTATTGTTTCATTTAGCTTACTACAATCACCGACGATCTGTACGCCAACTATGAGATTTGAACTATGAGATGATTTATTCTGACTGCCATGTAGCCTTAGAAACTAAGTTTCACCTTTGAGGTTAATAAATACCCTAGAGTGTTATACCTCGTTGGATAGCTGATAAAATGTAGATGTTTTTAAGCACATCTGCAGAGCAAGTGCGATAATTATTTTTTGAGATATCCAGAAAAGAAAAATATGTTTTTATAATTTTTACTTTTTTTCTTAAGTTTCGATCGTCTACAATGACCTATTTAGTTAACTTACGTGCAATTTTAGTCATTGAGGTCATTAAGCATCTCATTCTTCATGTAAAAAACCAAAAAAATAATCATAAGAGTCAAATAAATACAAAATATTCAATTCAATAGCCGAAAAATTGGGCATTTTCATAAAAAAAATTAAAACTCGAATATCTCGAAAACGGTTAAGTTTAGGATGGGGGGTTCCATAGTAAAATCATTCAGAAATGATGTGTACTACACGCCCTTAACGGATCTAGGTCGACTTTTCCTGTAACCCTGTATACTTTGAAGAAGCTGTTTATCGGGATCTCATTAACAATTAATCAATTAAATGAATGTTAAACAACTAAAAAAAAAAGAAAAATGGTTTATTATTTTCACAACTAATGATTGGAGCCTCCTTTTAAGCAAATAAGCCTGTATTAGGAGACTCCGCTCTTCCAAATCAATTAGTTTATTTTACTTGTTTTCTATGAGTAATAATATAAAGAAAATTAAAATTAAATCTAAAAAAAACTATAGTATAGTTAAAATCTCGCTGCAGACTTGGTCATAAATGATAATCGGAGTAGGGATGTGCGCTAGTTGCGCGCGCTCAAGGCCATTATCGATAACAGAATCATTAAGATTATGATGACGATGACTCAGACGAAGAATTTTAATTTTCTATTTTTAGTTTTATATATACGTTCTTTTGTTTATATATTTAATATGCTTTGTAGTAAATTTGGTAATACAATAAAGAAAAATGTGTATTTATTTCTATCACACATTTATAAATACATAAAACTATCGATATCACTCATCGACTGCAGTAATGCACAGGACTACGTGTGGGCGTGGCCTGCCCATAAGGCCCGTGAGTGGGAAAGAGAGCGAAACACTCGAATGATTTATGACCGAGTCTGCAGCGAGATTTTAACTATACTATAACACAAAAAAAAAAAAAAAACGCAGCGCAGCCTGTATGCAGGCATGCGAGTGTGTGAGTGAGAGTAAGAGTGTGTGAATAGTGCGAGTGTGAGTGAGTGTGAGTGATGTATGTGTGTGTGTGCGTGAGTTTATGGATGGTGCAGGGATCAGATGTGTAGGGTTATATTTTATTCCAACAGCGTCTCCGTTTCGTCATAGGTTAGTGGTTTTATCCAATTAGTTACAATTTTTTTTACATTCATTTTGTTTCTTATCGTATACGTAAATCTGTTTGTTAAGTCTATTGTATAGCTGAGCTGAGCGTTTTTTTTTTTTTTTGTATACGGGCGAACTTGGTTTTAGATTGAGGAACTTCCGCTATTAAATATTTTCTTCTTTTCAAGGTTAAGCTGGAGTCAAAAGGAAGAGTTTTGTGTTTCTTTAGAACAGTCTTAATTATATACAATTTTCGCTCCGAGAGCAAATCGGTTATTTGGGCAAGACTTTGTGTTGGATATCTAAGGTTTTTAAAGTACTTACATAAGTTTTATTAAAGCCCGTTGTCCTGACTGACTTCGCCGCACCCCCCCAAATGGGGTTGCAGTACACTAAAACGGACTGTACTAAAGCTACGTAATATACACTTCTGGACACATCTATTGGCCCACCTTAGAGTTTAGGTTTCGATGGCCCCTACCGAAATATGATTGCTAGATTGAACAAAAACTGTTGATGTAGTTTTAAACCTGATACATTTTACCATCTTTTTCGATCGTATTGTTTTAAATTTGAATTCAGAATACCATACGACATGGAGCTACGCCTAACAAGTCGGATATGCGCCTTGTTAAAGGCAATTGATTTTTGAATAAAAAACATGTTTTATCAAATAAAGGTTTAATTTAATAACGCGTGTTGCCTCCATGGGCATCTACCACAGCTCTCATACGATTAGGCATAGAGTTTATCAACCGCTCTATGAAATTTTGAGGGATCATCTCCCATTCCTCTTCTATGGCAGTTTTCAACTCCTGCATCGTCTGGGCAACTGGCTGACGAGCCCTAACACGTCTTTTTAGCTCGTCCCACATGTGCTCAATGGGGTTCATGTCTGGGCTTCTGGCTGGCCAGTCCATAACTGTGATGTTCACATTCCGAAGATATTCCCTGACGATGCCGGCCGCATGGGTTCTTGCATTATCATGCATAAAAAGGAAATTTGGGCCCACATAGTCCGCGTATGGTATCACGTGAGGTTCTAAGCACTCACGAATGTACCTTTCAGCATTTAATGTTGGCAGCCGTGGTCCTGTAACAACCTCAAGTTGAGTTTTGCCGCTCGCGGATATACCGCCCCAGACAGTCCATGAGCCACCGCCATAAGCAACCCTCTCTTCAAAGCAGCATTGTGCGAAACGCTCTCCCTTACGTCGGTAGACCTTCTTCCTTCCATCATTGCCATGTAACACAATTTTAGACTCATCAGAAAAGAGTACACGGCTCCAATCTTGCTGTGTCCAATTTAAATGACTGCGTGCGAAATGAAGGCGCGCTGTTCGGTGGGCTCGCGTTAGTTTGGGGCCATTAGCTGGCTTGTGTGGTACCATATCGCGTTCTTTTAACCTTCTCCGAACAGTTCGAGCGCTCACAGATACTCCGTGGAAGTCGCGAAGTTGGTTTTGTATCTCAATGGAGGTAAGGTGACGATTTCTCAAGCTGGTCGTCACGATGAATCGATCCTGCCTTTCAGTTGTGACCCGAGATCGTGGCCTTCCTTGGCGACGAACAAAGCCGCCAGTCTCTAGGTACCTCCGATAAACATTTCGGACCGCAGATCGACTTAAATTAAGTTGAGCACTCACGTTTCTTTGGCTGTGTCCGGCCTGAATAAGTGCCACAGCTTGGGCGGCGACTTCAGGTGAAGTATCCATAGATTATTGATAGAACCTCGCCTTAATGTTAAGAATAAGTAATGTTTGTTGCAAAACCAAAGATATCAATCACTTTTTCAAGAATTAAATCCAAGTAAACCAATAAAACCAAGTTTTCTTAGTATTCGATTGTTTGATATCAACAAACAGGCTCCAAATTGTCTTTTGTTTCTTTAAATTCTGTGTTCGAAATTCAAAAAAAGACTATTGAATGAAATTGTGAATGTGCCAGGTTCAAAAGTGCATAAAAACTTTTTGCTCGACCTAATATAAAATTTTAGCTAGGACCAAACGTAACTGAAAATACAAGGTGGGCCAAAAGATGTGTCCAGAAGTGTATTTCGTTGAGTAGGTTTCTGGGAATATTTGTGCTGGTGGGTACTTTTTTTAGTACAATATACCTCAGCTCACTTTTCCCGAAAGCTTTGATTGTGGTGTATCTACAGATGCACAAAATACAATAGTTTACAAACTTTAAGTCCACTGGGTGCTATAGGTACATTCCATGTAGTTATAAAAAATGGTACCATTAATAGAATCATCGTTACGGGGACAGCGCCAGGGTAGCCCGCGAAATTCAAAATTTCTTACGTTTTTTTTACAATTGCAGGTCTGTATCAGGTTGCTCATGGTCATGCTCACTCAAATGTCTCGCTGGTGGTGGCGTGTGTGTTGGATCATTAAGTTCCCTTCAAAATGGTTGAGCTAATTGGTGCTGATCCATGCGTCATGTTCTTGAACGGGCGCCGTCAGTTGGGACTGGTCGTCTCTTAGCTGCCATGGCTTATTTTTAATTTTAATATTTAATTTAGTTGTTTTAGTTTTTATCTTTTTATTACGGACGCTTTTTAACGTGCACGTCTTTCTTCATTGTTCTCACATATATACTTTCAACATGAACGATGTAACCAATATTTTGTAAAAATATTATGATTTAAAAGAGTGTCCGTGGAGTTTCTTGCCCGTTCTTCTCCATAGGGATCTACTACGCTTTGGAATGGGCAACTAGCTTCATCTTTCTGACTGACCGACCCATTGACAATTCAAAAGTGCCTGTAATTGGTTTATTTGAAATAAATGCTTTGAGTTTGAGTTGCTTATTAATCTGAATATGATTCGCGACCGTAACAAATATGTATTTATAGAATTATAATGATTAATTAATTATATAACCTTTAATCAAGTAGTCAATCAACTCAGCCTGTTGTAGTCTACTGCTGAACAAAGGCTATTCTCTAGTTTCCACAACACCCGGCTCTTCACAAGCTTTTAAGGTGAAGTTTAAATTTAAACCCATTCAAAACGTTAGGCAAAATTTCCGCTGAATTAAACCCGCTTTTATTTGTTTTTTCGTAGAGTGCCATAATTCACAAGGGAAACGTGACTCTGACAACTGAACGTTGCATATAACACCATATGTGACTCGATAATTAATTATTTTAAATAATTAAAGCTTTTATTGCTATAGCAATATTGTTAAAGTGGTAAACACCAGTAAATATGAAAAATATCAACTGTAGAAATTAACATGAATAAATTTGCAGTACATCCTTCCGAATTAAGCTCCGGCACGGGCAACTGAAGGAACACGGGTGGGTTTTAGTCAGTAAAAGTCTGACACGCCCTCCCGCTCCGCCCAGAGCGGGAGAAGTCATTTGATGATTTCCCATCCACAAAAAAAAAGGTATCCCGAGAAATTAAAATTTTTAATTTAAGTTTTTTGTAATTTGTAGATCTGTACTATCAGTTGTATGTTGATTTGAATATGATTCGCGATCGTAACAAATTTGTATTTATAGAATTTTTCATTTCATTATTTTCATTCATTAAAATCATCAATCATCATATACTCCTAATGAATTACTATTTCATGAAATCTTGACATTTAGGATTATACTAACTTAAGGAGTTGTATTACTGATTTTAGTGATTTTAAATTTGTAAGTTCGCGAATTATACTTTAATCAACATACAACCTAATACTGACTTGCAAATTGCAAAAAACGTAAGAAAATTGGAATTTCGCGGTCTACCTGGAGCTTCCCCCATAAACGTTGTTTATAAAAAAAACAACCGACTTCCAAAAAAGACTACAAAGTGAAAAATAACTTTAATTTCGGAAGTCGGTGTCTTTGGATCTGTGTTTCTTGCCACTAACATATCCGAAATTAAAGTTATTTTTCAAATGTAGTTTTTTTTTAAGTCGGTTTTTTTTCTAAAAAAGCTTTTATTTTTCACTATTTAGTCACCTCACACCAATTCGTATACCACTACTTGCTATTTAAACAACAGTGATAGGAAGTATTAGAACATCATCCATAGATACACAAAGTGGATGAAATACATATCATCGAAGCTAACTCAAAAACTTCCCAAGCAAAGTAAATTCAATTTATATTATTACTAGCTGACCCGGCAGACTTCGTACTGCCTCAATCGATAAATGAAAGACCTAAACTTTTGTATAAATTAATTTTAAAACAAACAAAACGTATTGAATAAAAAAGCATTTTTGTAATGAAGCATGAAGTTTTATTATTATTTTCGACACATGTTGCTTACTTAAAAAAACAGAGTTTACCTGAAATACAGGCTATTTATAAGGTTTAAATTTGATATTAACAGACACACACTGTTATGATACAGTTTGTTAATAAATTTAAAGCTTTCTCATAAACTATATTTTTTGTTTTGTTTTGTGGTGCGTAAATAAACAAAGAAGACGGTTTTCCGACGCGCGAACACGCGACGTATAATTGTCAATGCGCGAAACAGGGAAACTCCAAGTTGATTCCGCAAACTTCTAGAGACTGTCCTTGCGATTTATTTACTGTCATCGCAAAGGCCAGACGTACTGGAAATTGTAAGCGTTTAAAATCGAATGGTAAATCCGTTGGAATCATCGGTATTCGCGGGATCAAGACATCCTCTCCTTTGTATTTTCCTTTTATGATTGTTGCCTCAATGACGTTATTCATCAGCTTTTTCACAGCCAGTCTTGTTCCATTGCATAGTCGAGGTTGATTAATGTTACGCAGCATGATGACAACTGATCCTACTTTTAACTACAAATTGTGAGGTGGTAATCCAGGCAATTCCAGTGAATTTAAAAACTCCGTGGGATGGTTGACTACGTCATCCTGGTTCATAACGGTGTCGACTGATTTGAAGGAAACCAACTGTCCTGGAAGAAAATTCTGAATGGTCGCATTGAGATCCTCGACATCTTTATTTTTCGCTGCCAATATTGCTCGTTCTCCCAGCTAATTATGGTTATTGATCTTTTGCGCTATCTGGGAAAACACGCTGAATAAGCTCCTCTTTTAAATCTGTGATGTGACAGAAATCTGTGGGTAATGTGATGAATCCGGTCGAGGTGTCCATTGCAATTTATTATTATAATTTATTTCCAATGTCTAACAACTGCTTCGCAAACACATTTGCAGTTTCATCATGTTGCAAAAATACTCGCATGTTAGTTGTTAATTGGAGTGTCTTTACGTACTGCCACAAATTCGATGATTTTAGACATGCATTTAGTTCATCAGCAACAGTTGATCGGGGAATAACTGGAAGAGTCTGATGAAAATCACCTGACAACAGAATCATGGCCCCACCAAAAATATTTTGGTTGTCACGAAGATCTTTCAATGTTCTGTCCAGTGCCTCCAGTGACCTCTTATGGGCCATTGTGCATTCATCCCAAACAATTAATTTGCATACCTGTAGGATCTTGGCCATAGCGCTATTTTTGGCGATGTTGCAAATTGGTGTTTCGGTGATTTGCATGTTTAATGGTAATTTCAAGGCAGAATGCGCAGTTCGCCCGCCTTCTAGCAGAGTCGCGGCTATTCCAGATGAAGCCAACGCTAGAGCAACATCATTTCGCGATCTGATCCTCGCCAAAAGCAATGAAAGTAAGAACGTTTTTCCGGTTCCTCCGGGAGCATCAAGGAAATAAATTCCACCAGATCCACTGTTCACAGCTTCTATCAAAGTGTCGTACGCAATTCTTTGTTATTGATTTAACTGTGGAACATTTGTGCGAACTGTTTCGGCCAATGCTTCAATGTCGTACTGTTGTTCCCTTTGCAACTCGTGGTTTAATGCATCGTGCATAATATGACGATTGGGTGCTGTCATTCCCAAACACGACAATACTTTATTTGCTATCAATAAACACATATCTTCTATCATGATCAATGTCTCATTGTAAATTTCTTCAGTCATTTGTAGTGTAGGATTCAAAGTTTCACGGCGCACACGATGCAAAACATCCTCAGACATGTCATCTCTATACTTAACCCACAAATGAACTTTATTGAATAGCAATAAAGTTCAAATTGACTCTACATTTTATTTAGAAAACGTTTGTATGGGAAATAGAAAAGGGCTGTTTTTAGGGTTTTCCCGGCAATTATTCGATTTTTTCTCGCCTTTTAAACCTTCCCTAGACCTCCACGAACATTTCAAGACTAAGATAAGATAAATCCGTTCAGCCGTTCTCGAGTTTTAGCGAGACTAACGAACAGCAATTCATTTTTATATATATAGATTATTTATTTTATTTATACCTCTGAAGTATGACCTACCAAACAAAAAAGAATCATCAAAATCAATCCATAATTGGCGGAGTAATCGCGTAAAAAACACACACAAAAAAAAAATGAAGTCGAATTGAGAAACTCCTCCTTTTTGGAAGTTGGTTAAAAAATCATACACGTGCGTTTGGGAGCGATTAGGCCCAACTTCAGCTAGTTCGTTAGCTGTTGCCTGACATAATACAAAAACAAGTTTTACAAGAGCCTGTTGCTTTGGTCTTTCTTATTTCCAAAGATACGATGTACGATATTGGCTCTAATCACTTTATTGCAATACATTTCCAAAGCGAAAGGAGCTCGTGGCTAAGTAATAACAGCCGCACGGGTCGATCCATCAGGTTAAGCTACGCTTGCCGGGGTTGGTCCATGGATGGGTGACCATCTTTACATACCGAGACTCCTCCGTGCCTCGGAAAGCACGTTAAGCCGTTGGTCCCGGCTGTCATTCGCGGATCTTTGACAGTCGTTACGGGTAGTCAGAAGCCCGAAAGTCTGACAATCAGTCTTACCAAAGGGGTATCTTATTACCCAGTTACTGGGTTGTGGAGGTCAGATAGGCAGTCGCTCCAAGTAAAATACTGGTATTCAGCTGCATGGGAAAAGGCTAGGCAGATTGATTGAAACATTTCCAAAGCGATTGACTTATATATAATATTACTGAAATCATTGCCAACAGCCCTTAAAATTGTGTTTATTTAAAACGATATTTTTTTCATATAGCGATATTATTACCGAACAAAAACATACGACAAAGTCACAAGGGTGTATCCATAGACGAATAAAAAAGGTGTATCTACACTTCTTTATTATTATTTCGAAGGGGCTCGTGGCTAAGTAATAACAGCCGCACGGGTCGAGTTGTGAGTGGATCTTTACGTACCGAGATCCCTCCGTGCCTCGGAAAGGACGTTAAACAGTTGGTCCCGGCTGCATCGATGTCAATAATGTCATTCTTGGATCTTTGATAGTCGTTACGGGTCGTCAGAAGCCCGAAAGTCTGACAATAACGTGTTACCCAGTACTTGGGTTGTGGAGGTCAGATAGGCAGTCACTCCATGTAAAATGCTGGTATTCAGCTGCATCCGGTTAGACTAGAAGCCGACCCCAACATAGAAAATTGAGGAAGAGGTTTGTGAAATGAAAAACGTGACTTGTTCTAGAACTAATCAAAGGTGCTCATTTTCACTGACAGTAGTGACAGATAAATTGACACTACACAGTGTTGTTAGACAAAATATATTAAATAGAATGTTGCAAATGCCAACAATATTATTCCGTCACTTTATTAGTCATCCGGCCAAAGCCATAAAATTCAAATAGGTACGAGTACGTACTTACATACAAAAAATGTACAATGTTTGCTCTACAAAATTGATAGCTTCATAGTTGTCAACTAAATTGTACCTCACCAAGTTTGTAACAAATAATAAAGTTGTAGTATAAAAAAATATTACTTAGCACAAAATGTAACTTTTTAAATTCAATAAGCAATAGGTATCACTCGTGTCTTAGGTATTATAAAGAAATAACCTATACTCCATTTAAAATAAGATAAGACATTGAAACAAACCTTTTTGACAGTCCGTTCAACCGATTTTGAGTTCTATTGCGTTGGTGGCATGGCAAATGGCCGCTAAAATATCGTTTTAAATAAACACAATTTTAAGGGCTGTTGGCAATGATTTCAGTAATATATAAGTCAATCGCTTTGGAAATGTTTCAATCAATCTGCCTAGCCTTTTCCCAACTATGTTGGGGTCAGCTTCCAGTCTAACCGGATGCAGCTGAATACCAGCATTTTACATGGAGTGACTGCCTATCTGACCTCCACAACCTATGTACTGGGTAACATGTTATTGTCAGACTTTCGGGCTTCTGACGACCCGTAACGACTATCAATGATCCAAGAAGGCCATTATTGACATCGATGCAGCCGGGACCAACGGTTTAACGTGCTTTCCGAGGCACGGAGGGATCTCGGTACGTAAAGATCCATCCACAACTCGACCCGTGCGGGCGTTCCAAGTGCCATCAGTTATCTTTGTGATGGAAGGGATGGTCGTATTCCTAACTTGGTCCGTTGCATAGCCCTCTGACAAACACCGAGCGCGGACTTCTGCTGATTTGTCTAGCCTTAATTTTTTTGAATTTGTTGGTTTTTTTCTGATATCTTTAGATTTACACCAATATAAACTCCATTGGTTTAGGTAATTAAATAAAGGTAAACAAAAAAACCACATGTCTGGTTAACCCACTAAACGTAATACCTGTCACTTCACTTGTCATGCCACGACACAGTAGTGCTATTCTGTAAATATCTCACCGTGAAAACATGAGTGAAGTGATCGTAAAGTCAATAGTGTCAACCCAGGTGGAATGACGGCTCACTTCACGCTCACTTCACCTGAGTTATCACGGTGAGATGTTTACAGAATAGCACTACTGTTGTACTCTTCAATTTAGCAACTTTATAGTTCGTTGTATAACGTTGCTAAATTGAAGAGTACAACTGGGTTGTAGCATGACGACTGAAGTGACAGGTATTACGTTTAGTCGGTTAACCAGACACGTGGTTTTTTTTTGTTTACCTTTAATATGACTTGAAACCAATGCAGGATTTTTTTTGTAGATACCTACTAATCACACAAATATTATAAAGGCGAAACTTTGTGAGTGTGTGTGTGTGTTTGTATGTTTGGTACTTCTTCATGCTTAAACCGCTGGACCGATTTGGATGAAATTTGGTATGTAGATAGCTTATGCTCTGGATTAGCACATAGGCTACTTTTTATCCTGGTTTACGCGGGTGAAACCGCGCGGCGCAGCAAGTAAACAACTAAAAAGAAATCACCAAACAAACTAATACCAACGTTTAGCTCCAGTTCGTATTGGTGTCGTATTCCGGGCGCGTACCGCCTCGGGTGTTAGTCGCACATAATATTATTTATGACGCACCTACCGATACTCGATAGATTGCCAGAAAGTTGCTGCTATTGATTACGGGTTTTCTTTGAGTTTTTATGAAGGAAAATAAAGTTTATTTTCATGTTGAAGTTATTAATATATCTACACATATTTGAGGATAAAGCGAATAAACGTATACTAGTGTGGTGTGTAGTAATAATAAAGAGGTGTGCATCTTCGTTAAAAACCAGTGAATTTGCTTTTCGATCTACATATTACACCGTTTGTCCCCTATTAGATGGGGCTTAAACATAATTGGCGAAATGTGGGTATTACTAAAGGTACACCTCTGTCTAACCCGTACAATACAAGCGTGATGTTATGTTATGTGTTACACCGTTTGTCAACGGGACGTCAACGAGGAACGAGATTATTCGAACCGAGCGTGACGTCCCGACGCCGACGACGACAGCGTGCAGTGGACACGTGATCATAGTAAATGTATGGTATCGCTACTTCGGCGCCGTCATCTCGTTCTCGTTGACGTCCCGTTGACGTGGCGGTGGACAAACAGCCTTAGAGTCGATAATTTTGTTCGGATTGTTCTTCCCTGAACAGTCCTACTTACTGTTCTTGTTCCGCTTCAAAGTTAAAACCAGTCCATTCTATCTTGCTTAGATTGAAAAAAACACCTCGTTGGTACCTACTTTCTTTCAAGTCAAAGTAATACAGTTCACTACAAAGACTGGGCGATGTATTTACTTTTGAAACTACTCTTTCCAAGTACGGTTTTATGTTGGCGACAAACAATCCGCTTGTAAAAGGGATGAATGATGATGAAAATATTCTAAGGAGGATTCTTTCGTCGTGATTTAGGTTGAATTAATTTTGTGATGTTGATTGTAAACGTTTTAGTATAAGGTGAGGCATATTAGGGACACGGAGATATTGTGGTGTGACAAAGTATTTAAACTAAATACATTGTATTATTTTATTTTAGTTGAAAGTCAATGAATATGTTATTTTTATCCGATTACCTGCCCTAAAACAAATTATCTAGTCTCTTGTATTTTGCTCTATGGCAATTCAGCCAATGTCAGAGAAAAAGTGCAAGATAAAAAAACTAGTTCCAATACAAGTTAGTTAAAACAAATGATCGGTCTTACCACAAAAGCTTTGACACTTTTTTCAACGCGTTGTCTAATGTCATTCTTCCGTCAAATTCATACATATATGTCATGTTCAACATTGTTTAGTTTAAACAACAGATAAACCTGTTTTTTTGGCAGTGAAGGACGAGTTTAACAACAAAATGGGCCTGTAAAATGGGCTTTCTAACAAAACTGTGGAAATGTGGGTGTGCCTTATTAACTTCTTCGTAGACATTGTACGCTGGAGTAGAGATAGGAATCACTGATCGTGTTTTATCTTTCCATCGTTCATGAACGTGTGCCTACTTTGATTAGCGCTTAGACTTTGTCAAAGAAACTCATTATAATAAGCCATTATTTTTAATTGAGGGCTGATTTTTCAACTATCACTTATCTTTTATTCTTTGTTATCAAAAGGAGGTTTTTATCCAAACCGATATGCCATCACTATCGTACCTTATTAACTACTAGCGATCCGCCCCGGCTTCGCACGGGTAACACTAATAGCCATGATGATTTGTGGTGGATGATTTAAATACTATCTTGAATACATGCAAGCTTAGTACTTTTTGTTAGGTAAGTGTGCCAAATTTCATCCAAATTCTATTCGTGAGATACACTAACGCCTTTTCTTAGGTTACTGCT
This sequence comes from Cosmia pyralina, assembly GCA_946251885.1. Classification (NCBI taxonomy): domain Eukaryota; kingdom Metazoa; phylum Arthropoda; class Insecta; order Lepidoptera; family Noctuidae; genus Cosmia; species Cosmia pyralina. Next base: position 19,802,743 of record OX276361.1, on the reverse strand, counting down.
CAGAAAAAAATATAACACAAAATCACCAAAAACCCAAAAACAAAATTCTGTTGATCCAATCACTACGAAACTTCCCAGAATCACCCGCGGGGCTAATCTGTAGTCTGCCTGAAAATTTCATTAAAATCGCTCCCGCCTTTTTTGAGTCCAGATCCCGGGAACATACATACATACATCGATTTTTATAGGTATAGATTTAACTTTAATTGAAATACTACATACTATGTAGCAGAAATAGAATAATTGACTAGGCACCTTCACCAGGCCATAGAACCTCTTTGCAATTGCCGATCTAGGATTAGCTAAAATGTTTTGAATTAGCACACATGTCCAAATTGTTCAATTTTAATCCTCTAATCAATGCTTCCCTTTCATTCTTGGTCTTAACAAACTTTTTCATATGAATAGAAATGGCGGTTTGACTGCATTTGTAAAGAAAATATGTCAATCCGCCAGATTTATTCTTCAGATAGGTAAAAATTAACTGACTATTGAAAAATCAGCCTTAAGAAGAATTGCTTTTTAATATTCACTGCTTCTATTTCTCTATTATATTTTATTTCCTGTATTAATAATATCAAAATCCTAATAAATTGATGAAAGGTCTGGTAATTTTTGCAGGACGTAAAAAAGGAGTTTATGTTGTGGTTTTTTTTGCGAATGGTCGTGTCATGTTGAAGTTCGAATTTTGAATTTCACGCAGAGCGACGGCCATTTTATTTTGCGGTATGGGGTAACCGAATTTTGGTGGCATATTTTGTCATGTTGGCACAGGCTATGGTACGATATTTCATTTTGTGGTAAAAAGATTGGCTGGCCAGCGAAATTGGTAGTGAGGTTGACCACTCAGGGTGTGACTGTGCATGGGCTCTAAATAGAAATCTTTTATAATGTGAGAGTGTTTAAAGACATGTATTGACCTCTCCACATTACACCAGATTGGGAACTTGTATTCTACCTGTTTTGTCTACTGTTTTTATTTGTTGTTTACACCTAAAACAAGTTATTAGAATAGAATAGAATAATATTTATTTACTTAAAAACTTGGTATAAAAATATGGTAAAATACAAAAAAGAATAACGAGACCATGTTTTTGCTTAACTCCTTGAAGGCTTTCTGCACCCCATGTGTGCATAAGGAAAAACGCTTTACATAATAGGTATATAAGCTATATATTATATTTATAAACGTAATGAAAACATCATCCGATGGAAAAAAAATCATCCTTAGTAGTTGTGAACCTATGGGGTTCGCAACTAAACCTGGGGTTTTTGGGTTTATAAATTAGTAGGTATATTGTATCACCAGAAGAGTTCAGCGATAAGCGTACAAATTAAGACTAGATGTATACAATACTTATAGGAAACTTGTTAAAAAGGTGAACAAACTACATATCAAGACATGGCTGAAGAAACGTCAATACATGTGTCATAACTTGTAACAGGGGTATAAACGCGGGGTTAGAAGTTATCTTGCCGTTCTTAATTTGTATATCTGTAATTACAAGTTCTCCAACTGCATTTGCACAATGCAAGATTCTACTAGGTTAAGTTAGGTAGGTATAACACTATACTGTAGACTTTTTTTTTTGTCAAAATAGATTTATTTTGCTATGTACTTTTATTTTTACGTTGTTTAACTTAAAAATGGACTCCGAGATTTATCCAATTTGTAATTGATTTATTTATTTCTATACTATAGATAATTGAAACGGTACAACACTAATTACATTAAGGGCTGATTGTTCAATAGTCAGATAATTTTTATTATAGGAATAAATATGGCGGTGTGACAGCTTTTGTATAGAAAATATGTCAAATTGTCACATTTATTCTTCAGATAAAAGATATCAACCTATTGAAAAATCAGCCTTAATTAACATAGAAACTTATAAGTAGATAATTAATCAATAATCATACACCGAAGGCAAAAATAATTAATGGTTAAACAAACTTACCTCAAGTGAAGTTTGACCGCAATTACACGAGTCGCTGCTTATAGACTTAGCGAAGCCTAGTGTGCACGCCATCGTGTGCACCAACTTTAGGGGTTGAAGAACCGTACCGTACCGCGTGCGACAACGCGCGGCACACCACTATACCGGCAGCGGGGGGTGCGGTGCGCGGGCCGCTCGGCGCTCGCGACGGTTCACCGCGCTGCCACGACACTACGCATCCGGCCGCGTAAGCGACCACTGGACTAGTCAAAACTCCCGCGCATAAATGTACGCGTCTCAATACCCAAAATTAAAAGTAATGTAAATGCAAGCTTTATTAAAACATTGATACAAGAAGAGGATGTTCATATTTCAAGCCGTACCCTTCACCTAGTTAGTACATTCAGGAATATAGATACTACCTAGTGAATCACATAAATGTCGAGGATGCAGCGACGAAGTGTAAATAATTTTTCATTGTGTTCTTATGAAATGCGAAATAAACATAATTATAAGCTTTGCTTCCTACGCTACCTGTAAAGGTCAAACAGCTTACAGATTATTTATAAAATATGTTCTCGTGTTCTTAAAAATATCACGCCTGTCTTGTTGCTATATTTGGGTATCACAAGGGGCTTATCAGAATCAACAGTACTGTGTAGGTATTTGGTATCAGTTAGCGTTTATTATTTTGCCGGTTCATTGCTGGACATAGGTCTCTTCAAGTTGCACCGTAAAGCTACGGTATCCTAGAAGAGCAGTGGCCGCCATATAGCGTCTGCGATTTAGCGGTGAATAACGTCACTGAAACTTTATATAAAATTAAGTTGGTGTGTTTTCCTCGAGAGCATTTTTTGACATTGTAAAATCAAGCCCCGCTGCCATCATTTACATGACAGACGTCACTGCGGCCGTTTTGTGGCGGCCACCGTTCTTTAAGCCTTCAGACGGATTACCGCCTTTCACATAGATACCAACGCAGACATTTGCGGTTGTACAGTCAGCAACTAAAGTCGATTAACTCTTAGGTTAAGGACTCTTAGGTATTTTAGGAAAAAAGGAGATAATCAAATCATTTTGTATTAATTTATATGATGTGGAAAAAAAATAGTAGTGTTAATCGACTTATGTTGCTGACCGTACATACAGTTCCTGTCAAGGTGTACGGATCGATCTAGCTGGGTGTCATCCCACGCGTTTATGTTAGGTACTACTCATTTATTTTTATGTAAGGTCAACAACCCAACGTGGCAAGAAGAGACGTAGGTAATATACACATTTATAAACGAGGACAAATCCCTTGTCCATGCTTTAAAAATTATTTCGTTTGTGGTAAAAAGTTGATAAAGTTTCTTGTGACCCAACAAAATTGACACTATCAATACAAATCAATCCGCCTAGCCTTTTTCCAAGTCGGCTTTCAGTCTAAGCGGATGCAGCTAAATAGCAGTATTTGACATGGAGGACCTATCTAAACTCCACAACCCAGGTAACACGACATCCCTTCGTAAAACTGATTGTCAGAATTTTTGGGATTCTGACGCCCCGTAACGACTATCAAAGATCTACGAATGACTGCCGAACCAACGACTTAACGTGATTTCCGAGGCACGGAGGGGTCACAATATGCAATGGATGGTCACTCATCCACGAACCGACCGCGGCAAGCGTAGTTTAACATTCGACCACCCGTGCGACACTATCAATAAATGGTAGGTACTTAATTTTCACATACATTATGTATACTGTCCCCAAATTCTAATTTCACACTCTCCTAGCCACAATCAAAGCCAAGCATTGCACTCTCTTCATGATTAGTATTCTCTCGTCGTACTAACGACACACAAGCTTGTCACGTTGTCATGTAACTGTAAAGCTGTGTCCTAACATAAGCGATCATCGCGTCAATACGTTACGGTCGCGTTCATTTTGGTCGGCGATCCCAAATCAGTGATCGCGTCGCGTCGACAGAGGGCGAGTGAGAATGAGTGAAAATACCTACTAGTTTTAGCAAGGACAAACAAATATTAAAAAAGTCTTTATTAGTCAGTCCTCTGCCGTATGAAACACATTTTCCTTTTACTTTAAATCTGTGTTTACTTGGCTGGCGATTAGCTGATAATGACTTTTTTGATCTTTCATATGTTATAATACTTTTAAGGTCATTTTTGTCCGCTTATAAACATTTCATGTTAATCTAGTTTCTCAGTAAGTGAATTGTTAATAATTCATAATGAGGAATAATAAAGTTCTTAAATCGTGAATGGCATGTTACCGCGACAATTCGCGCGACATCGTTCATATTAGGACAAAGGGCAAGAGTAGAATAATATGTATTTTATCATTATGATGTATTCTAAAAGTATTGCTGTTTATTTCAAGAGGAAATGTGTTATGTAAAAATCTTTTATGATACTTTCGGGGTGAGGTACAGGTAAAACGGGGCGAGGAAAAGCTTGGAGAGGCTATAGGTACTGACGTGTTTTATTTTATACTTTGTTGTTCGTGAGAATTAAGATTCGAAATTCGTGTTGGATCATTAAGTTCCCTTCAAAATGGTTGAGCTAATTGGTGCTGATCCATGCGTCATGTTCGTGAACGGGCGCCGTCAGTTGGGACTGGTCGTCTCTTAGCTGCCATGGCTTATTTTTAATTTTAATATTTAATTTAGTTGTTTTAGTTTTTATCTTTTTATTACGGACGCTTTTTAACGTGCACGTCTTTCTACATTGTTCTCACATGTATATTTTCAACATGAATGATGTAAACAATATTATGTAAAAATATTTTGATTTTAAAGAGTGTCCGTGGAGTTTCTTGCCCGTTCTTCTCCATAGGGATCTACTACGCTTTGGAATGGGCAACTAGCTTCATCTTTCTGACTGACCGACCCCTTGACAATTCAAAAGTGCCTGTAATTGGTTTGTTTGAAATAAATGCTTTGAGTTTGAGTTGAATTTGAAAACATGTGACATCCACCAACCCGCACTGGGCTGGTGAAAGAAAGAAAGAAAGAAAGAAAAGAAAGAAAAATGCGTTTAATGCGTTTGGTGGGTTACAGACTTACGGACCACAGAAGGGAGGTATGTGTCCCGCAGTGGGAACATTATAGGCTGATTATGCTTGCTGTCCTTAGGTTTAAGGGTAGTTTGCCTTAGTAACTGCCTCGTTTGTATAGGGTTTGACCGGACCGCTCTGTACCGCGCCTAGGAATGCGGGACTAGAGTTCACTTTTTTTAAAGTAAAATTATTTTTCCATTTTTAGTTGAATATACATATGTCGGAACGTCATGATTTACTCAGTTAGATTTAGACAGACACGTGGGCAGAAGATGGGTTTCGTGCAATGAGAACACACTGGGTGTGATACACGGTGTTTAACACATTCACTGCGTTACGGCAAGTATTTGGCCGTATTTGACTCTCAGCCAGTGCGGTAGCTCGTTGTCCTTGTTTTGCGTACTGTGCGGAGGCGATTTATCTAAGTTCCCTTGCGCGTAGGAATGAGATAGTGATATTTTCAATATTGTTGCTTTTAATATAATAATATTATACACTAACAATATACGGCAAAATAGTTGCCGTAACGCACAGTAAGATAATTATTTTCATTCAGTGCGGTACGGCGAATATCTTGCCGTACCCCCCCAACCCCGCACCACACTGCATGCGTCCGCGCGGCGGTTCAGTGTGCGCTAGTGCTGGCCGTAAGCAAGACGTAACAATATTTTTTGTGAAAAATATTACGCGGTTCTGCTACAATGAGACGTTCACGTAAAAAACTGGATATGAGTAGAGGGGTTAAATATGAAGGTGCACAAGCAAGAAACAAAGTTCTGCAGTGTAGTAGTAGCTCGGGTGAGACACATAATTTTCAAAAATCGAGTCTGAATAATGAAGAATGTCAAAAGGCTATGTGTTTAAATTGCTACAATGAAAATCACGATAAATAAATTAAAAATCTGTTAATTTTTACTAGTTTTGCTATTTATGTAAGTTTTATGTCTGATATAATTCTTGATGCCAAAGATGTCAAGTGTGAAAATAATTCAGTGGAATAACTACCTATTTACTAAGTTTCATACACGTCCTTTAATAGTTTTTAGTTTTTTAAATTTATTTGTCCGTTGGCGTAGTGGTTGTGGGTTCAATTCCCACACAAATCAAACATTCTTTGTCTGGTTGTCTTGGTCTGGGTCATTTCCTAGCGGAAGTCCTTGTCCCAGTGCTATGGCAAAGAAGGAATGGGCTCGATTTTTTAGTCAGTAAGCGTCTGACACCGTCTCCCCGCTCCGCCCATGGACGGGGATTCGTCATTGGATGATTTTTTACGAGCATAAAAAAGTTGTGATCTCATGTTGATTAGTAATTATAATAATTAGGTTACATAATTACGTTGATTTATATAATAATATAACACTGTTAAATATGAATATTTTTTCTACAATAAAAAATATTTTTAAACTATCGACTATCATTTCAGAAGTAAACCCCATCTCTAGCATTTTTTCACTTCTACGCTGTACGGCATATATATTGCCGCGAATGAAAGATTTTGAAAAATCTCTGTATCTTTCAAAGTATAATAGAGAACCCAGGGCGACTGCAGCTAGGTATATACAAGGATATAGTCTATCGAATTGTTGATAAAAACAATTGATATAGGCGGTTTCCACGTCTGTATAGGCTTTGAAAGTCAGGTTCTGGTACGGCAAAATAGAAGCCGTAACGCATATCAGGAAACATAGATACGGGCAGCATTTGTCTCGTATCGCACTAGTAGAAAGTTTAGATTTAACGCTGCCGCAGTGAAAGTGTTAAAATCACAATCTAACACAATCACTAAGCACAACGAATCGAATACAGTTCCGTGGCGTACCAACCCCGATGTTGCCCCGATGCGATCCAACACTAGACTGTTCTGCTCGCCATCAGGTTAAAACACCATGACTCTGTAGAAGCGCGCTGTAGGCGTGGGCACCTCACGTGATGTCGCCAGTGGCGCGCTTGCGATTCGTTACGCGTCCGTACTATTGACCGGATCCGACACATATTACATAAGCCCAAGACATCTGCTTAGAAATGCTAGAGATACATTACATTTATGCATAAAACTACGTACGTACATAAGAATAACTACCTAATGTATTACATACTAAAACCTTCCTCAAAATAAGTAGATCACGTTAGTGAAAGAATCATCAGGTTCATTAGTTTTTGAGAAAATGGCGGACATACAAACATACATACATACGAGTGAAATACAGAACCTTCTTTTTTGAAGTCAGTTAAAAAGCACGATTTTAAAAAGTTACTTCAAGTGTAGAGTCCACTGCCGTCACTAGATATTACAGTACATTCGATATTTTAGTTCAAAAGTATCAGATTTGAGTAGGTACGCGAGCTCACGTTCCTATTTTGAATACGTCCATACGAATTAGATGGTGCGCTAGGCACGGACGAACTGAGTTCCATCAACATTGCGAATGGCTTTAAATATAAATATTAGAGCAGCTATATAAAATACTATACATTACTTGCTGGGAATGTTGTGGAAAAGCCACTGAAAAGAGTCAGTATTGAGTAGTTCGTAGGTTCTAAATAAAGATTAGGTGCTTTCATGACGGACTGTATCTCTCTAAAATACTTAGAATGGACCTTTATTAAAATCGGCATCGATTGGCAAAAATACGAGAATGCTTAAAGTGACGGTTTGGAAGCTTAAAACTCAAACTCAAAGCATTTTATTTCAAAACCAATTACAGGCACTTTCTCAACTCGCCGTCCGGTAAGGACCAGGCCCAGGTCGACAGCGCGTTGTGTTCCACGCGCGCCTCAAAGAGATGTCAGCAGTGACGGGGTCCAATAGGGCCGATGCCGCCGGGGTCGCGGGTTGTTCGAAAGAGATACCGTGGCCCTGGCACAGGCAACTGAAGGAATACGGGTGGGTTTTAGTAAGTAAAAGTTTGACACGCCCTGCCGCTCCACCCAGAGCGGGAGAAGTCATGTGACGATTGATGATCCACAAAAAAAAAAAATCACTTTTGAATTGTTAAGGGGTCGGCCAGTCAGAAAAATGAAGCTAGTTGCCTATTCAAAAACGTAGTACGTTCCTACGGAGAAGAACGAGCAAGAAACTCCACGGACACTCTTAAATCAAAATATTGTTACAAAATATTGGTTACATCATTCATGTTGAAAATATACTATACATGTGAGAACAATGTAGAAAGACGTGCACTTTAAAAGCGTCCGTAATAAAAAGATAAAAACTAAAAACAACTAAATTAAAAATAAGCCGTGGCAGCTAAGAGACGACCAGTCCCAACTGACGGCGCCCGCTCACAAACATGACGTTGACATGACGAAGACAGTATGAACTAAATTTTGACCTAGTTTTAAGTAATTACATAAATAGAAAAAAATCCTTAAAAATAATAACGAAACGATGGACGTTGCTGACGTTCTTATTTTGAAATTTAGATATAGATATAAAAAGTATCTTAAAAACCAAAAAGTACACCCAAGCGGATAAAAAAGAGTAATTTGTTCTTTACAACTACATTTTCACAGTATTTTCATATCTTAAAACTCATGTACGTACAGCATCGATACCTGTATACCTGTGCACTCTGAGGTATACTTTTAGGTACTTTTATATAGCAAATGGAGCGAACTGCGGTTTGAGCACTTCTCGAGCCGTGTGTACCTACTGTGTGTAATGTACTCGTAGAACCGTGTGTACCTCTACTCTACCTAATGTATATATAGGTATACGTACTATGGTACGTGCTTCAAGCGTTAGTGTTAGTATTACGTAGATTTTCATTCAGTTTCCATACTGATTTTACAGGAGGAACACAACGTACGGTAGAATAGGGTTAGTACGAGGGGGGATCAAAAAGTAGTGAGAACGACATACTCCTTGGTAAGAAAAAAAAATAAATACTGGCAGGCATAGCTCAGATACATATTTGTAATATTAATAAAGAAAAAAATCTTCGATTCTCTTTTGTTTTTTTCTGAATGTAGTCATTTGTTTGCTTCGTGTCGGAACGTGTTCTCGAAAATGGAGAAAAACGAAGTGCGAGCCATTATTAAATACCTCTGTTTAAAAAAGTTAACGACGCAAGAGATTCATTGCGATTTGGAGGCAACATTAGGAGAGTCTGCTCCGCCTTGTTCCACTGTCGCAAGGTGGGCTTCTCAATTTCAAATAGGGAGAACGAGCACGGAAGACGAACATCGTTGCGGCCGTCCATCGACGTCAGTCACCCAAGAAAATGTTGCGAAAGTCGAGAAAATTGTATTGAGCGATCGAAGAGTTACCAACCGATACTTAATTCAAGAAACGGGCATTTCATATGGAAGTATTCAATCCATATTGAAACAATCTTTGAATATGAGAAAAGTCTCCGCAAGATGGGTGCCGAGAATGTTAACCGACAGTCAGAAACAAAATCGACTTGACATTTCGAAGATATTGTTGGACAAGTTTCAAGCAGATTCCGAAAACTTTTTGTCTCGTTTCGTAACAATGGACGAAACATGGGTCCATCATTTTGATCCCGAGACAAAACAACAATCTTCGCAATGGAAACGGCCATCATCACCGTTCTCGAAGAAGTTTCATGCCGTGGCATCGGCGGGTAAGGTTATGGCCTCAATATTTTGGGACTCAGAAGGGATATTGTTGATTGATTACCTGGAGCGTGAAACCACTATTACAGGCCAATATTATGCAGCTTTAATTCCTAAGTTGAGGAATGCCATCAAAGAGAAAAGGAGAGGGAAACTTCGAAGGGGCGTGCTGTTTCATCACGACAACGCACCCGCGCACAGGTCGGCAGTTGCGATGGCTGCGATTCAGCAAGCTGGCTTCGAATTGGTTGACCACCCCCCTTATTCACCAGATCTGGCGCCTAGCGATTTTTATCTGTTCCCCAAATTGAAAGAATACTTAAGGGGAAACAGGTACGAAGACGATAACGAGGTGATAGATGCCGTGGAGAGCTTTTTGCAGGACCAAGACAAAACTGTTTTTTTGAAAGGGATTGAAGTATTGGAAAAGCGCTGGACTCGGTGTGTAGAGAGACTCGGAGACTATGTAGAAAAATAAATTATTAAGTTATCAATAGTCATTATAATCTATCTCATTCTCACTACTTTTTGATCGCCCCTCGTATGATACCACGGGGTTACTTTGATAACGATTTCCGACTTACGAAAAACTAATTTTATTCGGTGTGTGAATAAGGTTTTGTTGGTGTACCGGATAGTAGACATTTTTAAGGTAAGAAAAAGTTTTGATGCCTCCAAAATTTTTTTCATATGTCGAATGTTGTAATCAAAGTAACCCCGTAGTATTAAAGCAACCCCATTCTACCGTAGGTAAACACGGAGCGAACGCTTTTTTTACTAAGGGGGTAGGTAGAAACTAAAAAAGCTATGCTAAGAACCTAATATTTCCTTAATCTTTCTGTTCTCTCTTTCTTTTCTTTTTTATTTATTTTCTTTTCTTAGATAATCGATTTGTCTTTGAAAAAAATATCGGGTTGTTTGGTTTTTACTTATAATTCTTTTTCAAAAAAGGTTGCTAGATATCTTAAGAGCCCATTAGCGAAATACTTTCTGAACAAAAACAAATAAAAAAAAATCAAAAAATTAAGAAGACACATTAAAGGCTATTGTTTTTTTTTATATAATGACCCTTGATTCAAACCTTGACCTACTTTCGGGGTGTAAGCGAACACTCCTGAACTCTAGTGTAAGAGTCTTATGCCCGTTTTCACGAACCCTAAGTGACACTTAAATGAATCCTTAAATATTATTGCACTGTTAGATTTTCAACTCTCAGCGCTGTTTAAGCCCAGCGTTGAAAATCCAACAGTGCACTTTTATTTAGAGATTCATTTAAGTGTCACTTAGGGTTGGTGAAAACAGGCATTAAATACATAAATAAATATTGAAAAGACCTGAAGCACTTCAGTCAGTTTACAATTGTCCTTTAGTGATGTGAATACGTGTTGTGTTACTTTGTTATCGATATTTACATCACTTAGGTATTTTATTCAATACGCAAATGCACGTGATATGTTAAATGCCAATGCCATAACCTAACCTAACCTAACCTATTTGACATAGTAAAAGTCTATTTTGAGAAGTAACTACTTGACAGGTCCGGTTGAGAAACAGCGTCAGGCACTGGTTGTGGGGCAATTTGCTGACTTGCCTATTTAGCACAGCCGTAAGACATACAATACTGTTGTTTTAAAATTAAAGGTTTCTACCTCGTATCCTGCCCATTGTGCCTCAAAAAATGCAGCCAAAATAACCTCTGCGCTGCTGCCATCGACGCTCCGTGGGAGTGGCGAAGTTTTGGGCTAACAAAATTCAATCAACTGTCGTGCCATCGACACGACGAAGAAGAAGTAAACTGTGCGCTTTTGTCTGGATCGAACCAACCTATTTTATTTCCTTATACCTACATGTTACTGCGACTTTCTTTTCATGAAATCTAAATTATTAAAAAAGAAAAAAAAAACCGGCCAAGTGCGTGTCGGATCACACGTACAATGAAGGGTTCCGTAATTGAAAATAATTTATCCCAAAAACAAACTTAACATTGTAATTGAAAATCATGTTCTCCTATACATTGATACGTCACGGTCAATTCTCAATAATAAGATTTTTTGTTGTCCTGACCTTGCTTCTTGCCAAATTTCATGATTCTAGGTCAACGGTAAGTACCGTATAAGTTTTTATTTAGTTGCGAGTATCAAAATATGTCACATAAATGGGTGTATTTTTTCTAGACTTACGTATTTGATATTAATTTCAACTTGATACCTCCACGCGTTCCTGAGAAAAGAACTAATCCCCTACGGGTAATTTTTTTTCCTTTTGAGGTACCGTCAGCAACAGAAGTCGGTTAACACTGCTACTTTTTGACATCATCTAAAATTCTAAATTAACACAAAATGATTCGATAAACTGCTTTTTTTCATGTAACTGTTAAGAGTTAATGTCCTTAAAATTTTAAGTACCTCTGTACCGATTTGAATTAAATATTACGCTTAGTAATTAAGATTAAAAAACTGCAAGTGTTAATCGACTTTTGTTGCTGACTGTACCTAAAAATAATATTCCATCTCATTAACCCACAAGTGCAGGTGTTGATAAATGGGTCAGTGTAGGCAGAACATCAATCAGCGATCACATGGAGATTATTAAATCATAATTTCTTCAGCTGTCATATAAAGCCCATGTATATTCAGTACACTTTATCTATTATGTTGCAAATTGTAGGTGTAAAAAAGTCACAGTGTCAACAAATCACACATCTAAACATCGATACACCGCCACCAACGTAGGTAACATCCCTAGCTGGCGCCAACTCGTCGACAGGCGCCTCAGACGGCGGACGAGCGACCCCTACTCAACGGGGAAGACAGTATTGATCACAACGTGTCCCGTCATTGCTTTAATTTGGTTTGTTTTTGTTTTGTTAACGATACATTGTTTTTGAGAATAACAGAGAGGAAAAATGAGAATGATTTTGTAAAGTAACCAGCCGGTCTATTCTGTAAATATCTCACCGTGAAAACTTAAGTGAAATGATCTTAAAGTGAGCTGTCAATAGTGTCAACCCCTAGCATCAGGTGGAATGACGGCTCACTTCACGCTCACTTCACAGATGATTACAGAATAGCACTACTGTACCTAGAGATGTTTACAGAATAGCACTACTGTACCTAACTTAACAATGGTATTAGTGTATTAACCTCTTATTTTATTGTCAAAATTACAAGGATTCATCAATAGAGATAAGTGAGGAGCTCGTGGCTAAGTAATAACAGCCGCACGGGTCGATTCATCAGGTTAAGCTACGCTTTCCGGGGTTGTCCGTGGATGGGTGACCATCTTTAAATAACGAGACTCCACCGTGCCTCGGAAAGCACGTTAAGCCCTTGGTCCCGGCTGTCATTCGTGGATCTTTGACAGTCGTTACGGGTCGTCAGAAGCCCAAAAGTCTGACAACCAGTCTTACCAAGGGGTATCGTATTATCTAGTAAGTGGGTTGTGGAGGTCAGATAGGCGGTCGCTCCATGTAAAATACTAGTATTTAGTTGCATCTGGTTAGACTGAAAGCCGACCCTAACATAGTTGTAAAAAGGCTAGGCAGATTGATTGATTGATTAATAGAGACAAGTTTTATTTGTGCCCCATTGATGGCAATAGGCTCGCTGCCTATTACATGGGACTTAACAGAACTGGTGAAATCTGGGTGTACTATAGGTACACCTCTGCAAATTCCATTAATAAGGGGAGCATTTAAAAAGATAGGAGTTTAAGATGAATAGGCAATTTAGGTCTTTTCAAAGGTTAAAACATGGGCTAAAACGGGTTAAGGGACATCTCGCCCACGCAAAAACTGGCCCGCGGGCCAGATGTCCACTTTTTAAAATGTGCATGGGTAGATTCGCCCGGACCAGTTTAGTAGAACGGGTCAGATGTCTTCTATTAATAAATAAGGGGATATCTCGGCAAAATCGTATATTTTTTAATCAAATATGTATTTGTTAAATGTGTAAGTCATAGCATCAAATGACAATTGTTTTAACAAAAAAAAAAAAAAAAATACAGAGTAAAGTAACCATCATATTATCAAACATAATACTAATAACATAATACCAACTATACACCATACATGTAGGCTTAAATAGTACCGATGATAGCAATAGTATTCTACCCGCTGTAAATGAGCGAATACCTAAATAAGACACACCAGATTCTAAAATACAAGGCTGTTCCTTTCATTTTAGTGGTTGTTTGTGGAGAAAGGCGGAGAAATTAGAGCTAGATGTTAGAGCTTGTCCACTCTGAATTGACGCGCCCCCCTGCCGTGTTTACCGTAGTGTACGTATACACATTTAAGTAGCGGGGCGCGTCATTTCAAAGTGGACAAGCTCTGCAGCGATACAACGACCCCCAATATATGACGCCATAACCCAGGAGAGCAGTAAAAAAATAAAAAACTTTTTTACAAAAAAATACAACCGGCTTCCAAAAACAACACTACAAAGTGAAACATGACTTTAATTTCGGAAGTCGGTGTCTAGTTAAATGTATTTTCGTTTTTTGCCACCGACTTCCGAAATTAAAGTTATTTTTCACTTTGTAGTGTTGTTTCTGGAAGTCGGTTGTATTTTTTTGTAAAAAAGTTTTTATTTTTCACTTTTTAGTTGTGGTACCTACCCCACACAAATTCTAATACCACTACCTGCAAAACAAACTAGAACATCATCCATACAAAAGTGGGGAAAAAGTACGTATTATTGAAGCTAACTCAAAAAATACCAAAACAACGTTAATCAATTTTATATGGGACCAACTGTGATGTATACCCTCTCGAATAAAACAAAAAAAATCGAGTAATCGGGGAACATACATAAAAAAAAGGTTCCTACGAATTGAGAACCTCCTCCTTTTTGAAGTCGGTTAAAAATAAATAAAGATTTATTGAACAAAATGGTTGAATAATCAAACACTTACAAACAACACCATGCCACCACCACCATACCATAGCCATGCCACCATGCTTACCATGGTAGTAAGACTACCAGTACAGAAAATCCACAAAAAAAAAGAAAAAAAAAACTACATTCCGACCTCGCCATCGAGACCCCTCGCGACGACCCCAACGTAATTGTCCTCCCCGTCCAGTCCCTTGCTCGGTGAAGAAGTGCCAGCTGGTGACGTAGCTGAGTCAGTAGCTTTAAATTCACCTTTTATTATCCTAATATGATCCAGCCCAGCTCTTTGCTGTCCTCCCCCCAGCGATGCCCTAAGCCGAGGTTCATACCCCACAGGGTGTGCCCTTAGCTTGCAGTCGTTTAGTTTATAAAATCAAAATCAAAATATTTTATTTAACATAAACCTACATGGGCACTTATGAAACGTCAGAAACTAGGTGCACGGTTCCAAATTGGTATGGAGGAGAGCCGGCAAGAAACTCCATGGTTATTCTTTTAAAAATAATGGTCTTTTACAATATTTTCAAATAACAGTGTTAATAGGAATGGGGGGACAATGTAGGCCTTTCAACAACTACCAGGTAATAAGTAACTATAAGTTATAAAACTTGATAAAACCCTGGCTGGAGGCTTTGAGTTCGCTTAAGACTACGAGATGTCCTACAAAAAAAAAAAGTATTCCGCACCGGGATGCATAATTGTTTTGAATCATGCAGGTAATCCGGGAAAATTATTTCCTATTGCACTGAGATTGCAGGCTTCAGACTAGGTAGATTCTAATAACACATTTTTTTTTTATTTAATAGTATAGAAAATAGTTTTCATTCATGTGATGTTCTTGGCCTTGGCAACTCCCTACCAGGCGCCGAGAAGTCGACAAGAGGTCTTGACGGGTGAGATCCCGAGTCAACAGTAACGTGACATTATTGATCTTGCTAATGTTACTTACTCGGGCCCTTCGCAGCTTAAAGTTATGAGTGTATTTTTATCTCAAAGTGGGATATAAAAAAGAGGAAGGAAAATAATCTTGGGTAGGCCTTTGCATAACAGTGGGATAGCAAAATAATAATTTTAACGAAGCGTAGATTATTATGCAGAAGGACAGCTAAAAAATAAAAATAAAAAATAAATAAATATGTTTGGACATATCACACAACGCCATCTAGCCCCAAGCTAAGCAACCTAATGCTTGTGTTATGGTAACGAGATGGCTGATAAACTACTTATGTACATTTTATTTTTTTGTAAATACATACATATTATAGATAGAAAAACACCCAGACTCGGAACAAATACTTGTAGGTCGTACAAATATTTGTTCCGTGCGGGAATCGAACCCGCGACATGCTGCGCAGCAGTCAATCGCTCAACCACTGCGCCAACCGTGTCGTCAAAAACATCGTTCCATCAAGTATAAATTATAATAATATTTATTAATATTTTAAAAGAAAAGTTTTTGCGGCAAAAAGAAGTACAGGTGAATACAATGTAAGACTTTGAATAGATAGGATTCAAGATTTTACATAGAAGTCTCAATGAATCCAAACCTAAATTTACGCTATGATGAAACATACACTTATCATCATATCTTTTTGTTATCGTAAAATTGTAATTTATAATGTTTTATAATGTTTGTCTAATAGTCTAATTGTAATCTTCTAATTAATTCTTAATGTTACCTAATATTTTTAATTTCACATGTAAGCATAAATATGGACTGGTTCCGAAATAAATCTAAATCTCTTATTAAAATTAAATTAATATTTTAATTTAAATAAGAGATTTAGATTTATTTCGGAACCAGTCCATATATGCTTACATGTGAAATTAAAAAATTTGAAATTGAAATTAAATTAATATTTTAATTTAATTTATTTTTAATAAGAGATAAACAGTCTCAATTGACAAGTCAGCCCAGACGTATTTAGAATCACTTAAGAGTAACAACTTTATGGTCAATAAAAAAGCAATTTAAAATCACTAAATGGAACAAGTATTGACCAAATTGTACAACATATTTTAATCATCTACTAGGACAGGTTAATTCAATTAATACATTATAATTAGTGAATGAATACCTCTGTCATAGATTTAAGCCAACTGGAATGTGAATTCCAGTTGTAGAATGTGAAGCATTCTCCAAGACAAATTACAAGGGTACCCAACTACAGACATTCAATTAACCAAATGTCTCTTTTTGCCATTACATACTAGTGTTTGGCCCCTACGGATAATAATCATTTTAAAATCCTTTGTGTCATTATTTTGGAAGGTAACATAACATCATGCCTATATTCCCCGAAGGAAGGGTTAGGCAGAGATGTACCTAATACTCAGCATTATGTTCACTCTCATGTAGGGGCAAGTCTTTTGCCATTCATTTTCATTAAGGTTATATATATATAAAGGGAACTGGGCGGGAATAAGAAAGTGACACTGTCAATTACTTCCACATGCGAAAAAAAAAAGAGCGCAATAATGCGCTGGAACTGAAATAAAAGCGCCAAACCAAATATTTTTTTTTTTTAAATATTCTAAGCTATCTATCAAAAATATTTTCAGCCAGAGTTATCAATTACCGAATGCACACATTTTGCAATAAAATTACTTAGGATTTTAGAATTACAGGAAAACATATAACAAATTAGAGGTCTTTTCGGAATTAAATTCTATCGAGGAAATTCAACCCAATTGCGTTTTCCTTCAGTCAGAGTATTAATCAAATAGTCAATAAACATATATCCAAAACCTAAATCCATACACGCTGTAATAGTGTATAATGGTTATGAAAAAGCCCTCAATTTATTTTGGTATCGCCTTAATAAGATTAATTTATCGGGCACAAATACATACTCCAGGATGCTGTTGAGTTTCCAAATATTCCAGTTCCTTGAACCTTCCAGCTTCAAAATATTTTGATGCTATTCATCTTGATCAATACACCTCATAAGATGCTCTTCCTTTTTGTTATTTTTATTTACTTTGCCTTCCTGCACAATGTGGCGTTGCGGTTTTAACCTAACCTCAATTCGCCATTTCAACAACTCAGCAAGTTTTACAAAATCTTTCGAGGTATATATGCCTGGGTCCATAACCTGTTGCGATTAAATAAAAGATGCTGATAATAGTGAACTTCCAAAAAGTTTATTTGCACGTTCGTATACTACACGCTAGGATAGGAATACCTAGACCCGAAGAATACTTAATAATGAAGAAATATGGCTATGGAATAAGAAACGACAGAGGTGAAAAATTAATAGAGTTTGCTTACGAACATAAATTGTCAATCCTGAATACCTATTTTAAAAAGAAATCGAGAGATAAATGGACTTGGAAGTCACCCGATGGAAATACTAAAACAGAGATTGATTTTTTCTTATCAAACTTTCCGAAGAGTTTTGAAAACATCGAAGTCCTAAACATAAAATTTCCATCAGACCATAGACCTGTAAGAGCTAAAATAAAAATTCAAATGCCCAAAAGAAGCCGTTCAGGCTATAACAAAAATCCAACATGTTCACTGAAATCTGAAGAGCAAATATCAATCTATTTAGTAAGTCTTCATGAAAACTTACTAATGCTCCTAGAAGACCGCTCAAACTACACAGTACAGGAATATTATGATAAATTGATCAACATAATTGAAATCAGTCTAAGGAAAGCACAGTCTTCGTCTAATACTGAAAGTAAAGCTACTACAATAATATCAGAAAACACTAAGCGATTAATAAGGCGTAGGCACGAACTTCAAAATGCAAAACCGAAAACTAGAAGCATGAAAAACGAGCTTAAAGCGCTGTACAAGCTAATAAGTAAATATATCAAAAAAGACTACGAAAATTATAGAGCACGCACAATAGAGAGACACATGAACGCCACCGGCAGCTTAAAAAGGGCCTATAAAGAATTACGCACACATAAGTCTTGGATAGAAGGGCTGAAGAGCCAACAGAAAATATGTAACAATAGAGTCGAGATACTAGACATTGCAACGACGTATTACAAAAATTTATATAGTAGCTCTACTCAGGACCATTCACTAAACTATGGAAATATAACTAAAAAAGGAAATCATGAAGAGATAGAACAAATTACAGAAAAAGAGGTAATTAAACAAATAAAGAAGATGAAAGACGAAAAAAGCCCTGGCCCTGACAAAATCACTAACGAAGCTATAAAAATTGGCCACCCATTACTTGTGACACCTTTAACGAAGTTGTTTAACCACATAATTTCAACTGCATCTACTCCCCAACAGTGGTCTGAATCGAATATTATATTACTCTACAAAAAAGGAGACCCAAAAGACATTTCTAACTATCGTCCTATCAGTCTATTACCATCTTTATATAAGTTATTCTCTTCCGTCATTGAGAAAAGAATTGGTCAAATACTAGATGATAGTCAACCCATAGAGCAAGCAGGTTTTCGAAGCGGTTTCAGTACAATAGACCACATCCACACATTGGAACAAATAGTTGAAAAATACCAAGAATTTCGAAGACCACTCTACATAGCGTTCATAGATTATCAAAAAGCTTTTGATACTATATCACACTTATCTATCTGGCAAACACTATTGGCTCAAAACGTGAACATAACCTACATCAATGTACTGAAGAACCTCTATGAAAAAAGTCAAAGCCGTATACGACTGGAGAACACAGGACCACCAATAGAAATTAAAAGAGGAGCAAGGCAAGGCGATCCGCTGTCACCGAGACTTTTTATAGCGGTGTTAGAGTCAGTTATAAGCAAACTAGACTGGTCAAATTCTGGCATACACATCAACAACAAACGCCTCTCACATCTCAGATTTGCTGACGACATTGTTCTCCTGTCCGATACACACAAAGACCTGGAACACATGATTAGTACTCTACATAGATCTAGTAAGAAAGTCGGCCTAGAAGTCAACCAAAGCAAGACCAAAATTATGACGAACAATGAGAAAACACCTGTAAAATTAGGCGATACCCAACTGCAATATGTGGACAGCTATATATACCTAGGGAAACAAATATCATTTCAGGCTTCTAATAATGATCAAGAAGTGGAAAGAAGAGTTCAAAAAACGTGGAATAAATTTTGGTGTTACAAGGAAGTGCTCAAAGGTAAATATCCTACAAAAATTAAGCAAAGACTAATGAACTCATGTCTTCTACCTTGTCTGACATACGCGAGTCAAACCTGGAAATTTACACACAAAATAAAAAACAAAATTAGAACTTGCCAGAGAGGTATGGAACGAAGTTTCATGAAAATAAAAAAAGTACAGAGAATACCACATAGTACAATCCGTGAGAAGACTAAAGTGATAGATGCTGTGACCTACGCACAGAAACAAAAATGGAAATGGGCTGGCCACGTAGCCAGAACAGCAGACCAAAGGTGGACACTACATGCGACAGTTTGGCCGGGACCAGCAGGACAGAGGAGGATAGGCAGACCACTTGCACGCTGGGTAGACGACATCACTCGCATAGCCGGACGAGACTGGACGACAGTAGCAAGGGATAGGGACAATTGGCAATCTCTGGAGGAGGCCTTCACCTGAGAGGGGTTCTTGCAAAATAATAAATTAGATATAAGAATTCCGTAATTATATATTTTAATTAAATTAGATGTTAATATTTATTTGTAATAATTGTAATAGAAGTGATTTAATGAGAACAACTCTAATTTGTACCTAATAATAATAATATTTTTTGATAGATATTTAATTGGAAATGTATTCTAAGGCAAACTGCAAGAAATAAAAGGCTTTTTTATTTTTATTTTTTTATTTTTTTTTATTTTATTTTTATTTTATTTATACTACACGCTTGAGAAAAGACAAACGGAAGCGGAACATGGAAACAGAGCCGCCAACAAACATAATTAAATTAGTATTGTCAACTAAACTTACATTGCCAGTTTACAATAAAATTCCATTATGGAAAACCTAATAACACTTTGCTCGACCCGGGAATCGAACCCAGGACCCCATCATGCTTACCACTAGCGCTGATAGCGCTGGTAATAAATTATTTTAAAACAGCTACCCACTTCCAGATTTTATAAAATCCTGAAGCTTACTTGTTCAACTAAATAGGGACCAAGAATATTATGCCTTGTAATGGGTAGTTTGCTGTCACTGCCTAACATATTGCCTATAAAGATTGTCCTAAGTTATTACTAAGTGGTTATTTATGGCTGTTAAGATAGCTAGTATTCTTTAGGTCCTGTACCAGACAGGATAAAAAAAAACACGTGTCGAATTGAGAACCTCCTCCTTTTTTTTTCGGCAGTTAAAAATAGAAGAAGAAGTAGAAAAATAGAAGACGACACAAAACGTCAACAATGTCGTAGAAACAACGTCATCATCATCTTCCTAGCCTTTTCCAACTATGTAGGCATGCCTGTTGCAATCAACGGGGCACAAATAAAACTTGTCTCTATTAATCAATCTATCAATCTGCCTAGCCTTTTGCCAACTATGTTGGGGTCGGTTTCCAGTCTAGCTGGATGCAGCTGGATACCAGTATATTACATGGAGCGACTGCCTATCTGACCTCCACAACCCACTTACCAGGTAATACGTTACCCCTTGATAAGACTGGTTGTCCGACTTTCGGGCTTTCGGGGTGATGATTGTCAAAGATCCACGAATGGCAGCCGGGACAACAGCCTAACGTGCTTTCCGAGCCACGTAGGAGTCTTGGTATGTAAAGATGGTCGCCCATCTACGGACCAACCGCGGCACGCGTAGCTTAACATGATCAATCGACCCGTGCAGCTGTTATTAATTAGCCACATGTCCCCTGAAAACAACGTAACGTCTAAAACAAAGTATGATATGTTATGATAAGTTTTATACGCCAGATGTTTTTCATAAATCTTTTATAAGACTTGTTGAAAACAAGTATCCCCTCAGCTGTCGCCGTCATTTTGCGCAAATTAGCGCGTCTGTCGCGCCTATTCTGGGTGACGTCACGAATTATCGGCGATTAAAATGACGATATCTCTAAAATTTTGTATGGCAGCTGTATATAAAACATGTCGTTGGAATCGTTATGATACAAAACTTGTATATGCACTTATATAGGTACTATATAACCGCAGGGTTATAAAACTATGCATGAATGTGGAAAAACCAAAAACAGATGCGCATGGTCACACTTGAAATGCTATCGTTTTTAAAATAAGGATTTGTCATGGTAGAAAGGTATTTGCCGTGGACACTCTCATTGATAGGTTAGGGGAAAGTGGGTTTTGTAATGTATGCCCCAAAGAAACAGTTGGCCTTACCCACGTATATCTTTTCCATTTAAGGACGGCACTTCAAGTGATTCTTATGTCATTGACGTAAGGTTAAATTTAGAAAACCCATAGCGGCTTTAGGCACATTAAATGTTATAGAATTTATGATTAAGATCTTGGGTTTTTTAAGTTGTTTTCCTTAACCTTTTGGAATGTAAGGAAGATCCGCTTAGTAATAAATTATTGACTTATGTTGCCGTTAGAGGTTGTTCCAGGTGTTTGTGCTAATGTCTTATAAGATTTTTGTAGACCAATTTGTGCATAGAAATAAATAAAAATTATTGTTGTTATTAGTTTCACTTAGCAATTAATAGTAAAGAACGATGTTACTATATTTTTAAAAGCTATATTCAATATATTTTTTTTTAATAGCAGGAAGCATGTGACATGTGGGCGAGATTAACAATGTTTGCCTTTATTTAGATTTTATTTGATTCATAATTTACTTGCATCGTCAAATTTCGAAAGCGATTCCTAAAATTAAGAAATAAACACCCAATTTCACCCTTTTACAAAACTTCGACGATAATGTAATTAAAATTATGAAGAGATTTTCACAAAGATCCCATTCGAAGATTACCTACTGGCAATCCCTAATACACATAAATTATCAACAGTAAGTAGGTATAAGACATAAACGCAATTAACATCAGGCACAAGATTTAAGCTCTTAATTAAATTCTGAATTAATTTATTTCCGCGTTAAGCGTTTAACGCTCTTATAATTTCGGACATTAAATTTTATGCAGAGTTGTCAGTGGCAATGACCTTTAAGTTTCGGTGCTACAATAAGATGAGTCTTTTCTCGATTAGTTTGAATTCATCATCATCTTCCTGCCTATGTTCCATGTTACTTGGTGTTGGAGCAACACGTTTTCTTCTTTCATTTTCCGCTGGCAGCCATCACGCTATCATTCACTCTCGCCTCACTTTATAGTTATAACTTTATTTTAATTAACTTACACATATCATTTACATTTTTAAATATTTTTATCATCATTCTCCTGCCCTTATCCCAATCTATTTGGGGTCGGCGCAACATGTCCTTTTTTCCATACTTCTCTATTATTCGTCATCTCGGTAGTCACCCCCTTTCTAGCCATGTCATCTTTCACACAATCCATCCATCGTTTCTTTGGTCTTCCCCTACTCTTATAGCCAACGACATTCATACTCAAAACTTTCCTCACGACATTTTCCTCACTCCTCCGCATCACATGCCCATACCATGACAGCCGATTTCCGCACCACTTTTCAGTCACCGGTGCCACTTTTAGACTTCCTCTTATGTACTCATTTCTTATTCTATCCATTCGTGTAACACCACACATCCCTCTTAGCATTCTCATCTCAGCTGCATGCAACTGCTTTTCATTCATCCCTTTTGTGGCCCAACATTCTGATCCATACAAGACAGCAGGTCTAACGATTGTTTTATATATCTTCCTCTTAAGTTTAAGGGGAATGCGGGAGTCGCAGATTGTCCCCGTGACCTGCCGCCATTTCATCCATCTAGTGTTAATCCTATGCTTAACCGTCCTTATTTTTTTTTTTCCTTAATTTTTAAATATTTTTATAAAAACATAAAATAAAAAAATAAAAACATTTAAAAATATAAAAATAGTAGCCAATCAATTTCGGGAACAGGGTCCAAGCTACCGGTGGTCAGGGCTCTAGAAAGAGAAACCTCCTATACGTGCCGTGTCCAAGAGTACTGCTTTCTGAATCAAGCCGCGCAGTGAGAGCCTCCTGAGGTGTTGGTCGAGGCTCTCCGCTATTATGCCATTAACCGTACTGATTATCGGTACAATGATTGCAGATTCCACGTCCCACATGTCGACAACCTCGTATGCTAAGTCAAGATACATGATTTTTTTTTATCTTTTTCAGCTTTCACGAGCTTTCGTCATGAGGGACAGGGATATCAACAATCATTGCACTACGCTTTCGTCGTCATTTCAGTCACTACTTATTGTACTACTTTATTGTTGTCTTCTATGACACAATGTCATTAAGGCCGAAAGTCTGACAACCAGTCTTATCAAGGTTTTTCGGTGTTACTGACTGGGTTGTAGTTGCTAGTCAGATTAGCAGTCGCTCCATATAAAATAGTGGTATTCAGCTACAGTTAGTTAGACTGGAAGCCGACTCTAACATAGTCCGGAAATATTAATTAGGCACGGTTTATTCTAGATACTTGTTAATTTCATTAACTGAAATCTCTCAATATTAGTGATGCTTCTGCGCTACTCGCATCTGGCGGTTTCCCGAGATTACACTGAAGTAATCACACTTAAACAATCTAGTATATTTTCCACCAAGGTCAAACAAAATGAGAAAGGCTACAGTTCGATTTTTCAAACAAATCTTGCAGTTGGCTATCAACAAACGCGATGAGATAGCATAGCAGACTAGAGTAACCAAGTGAAAATAAAATAGAACCACGGAGTTGAGTCGAGATGTACACTTCATACAATCACTATACCACAATAAAGATAGGGTATGTGCAGAAGGTCAGCTCTAAAAACAAGAAGTGAAAACGGGCGCACGCACGTATCTTATAAAAATAATTTGTTTTGTGTTGTTTATAGAAAAATATGATTAGTTTTTTTTTATGTTTTGTTTAAAAGTAAAATTTGGAATTCGGAAATTAACCCATGGAAACGTACGACCGGAATAAAAAGTAGCTTAAGTGCTAATCCAGACTATGTTAAATATCTTTATGTCAAATTTCATTCAAACCCGTTCAGCCGTTCTAGCGTGATTGAGTAACAAACATTCATTTATTCAAACTTTCGCATTTATAATAATAAGTAGAAAGTAGGATAGTGGGATTTCACACACATACACCCGTATTACGCAGGAGCTTGTGGATAAGTAATAACAGCCGCACGGGTCGATCCATCAGGTTAAGCTACGCTTGCCGGGGTCGGTCACTGGATGGGTGACCATCTTTACATACCGAGACTCCTCCGTGCCTCGGAAAGCACGTTAAGCCGTTGGTCCCGGCTGTCATTCATGGATCTTTGACAGTCGTTACGACTTGTCAGAAGCCCGAAAGTCTGACAACCAGTCTTACCAAGGGGTACCGTATTACCCAGCTACTGGGTTGTGGAGGTCAGATAGGCAGTTGCTCCAAGTAAAATACTGGTATTCAGCTGCATCCGCTTAGACTGGAAGCCGACCCCAACATAGTTGGGAAAAGGCTAGGCAGATTGATTGACACCCGTATATCACAAGCCTTTCATCATGAGTCAATCAGGAAAATTGCGGTATATCTTGAAGTGTGTCCATGTGTGCGTGCATGTTCACTCGTTCTGTAGAGCCAACCTTCTGGAGCTATATCTATTATATGACTCGAGTGAGAAAGCCGAGAGAAATGAGTGAACAAAATAAAGTAGATTGGCGCTGCTCGGCTGATTGTAAAGCATTGGGTTGCATGCTGCAAATGTTTGTATTTGTTTAGCAAGTAGATTGGCTGAGGAGGTTCTGTTAATCGTGAGAGAAGCTGTTGTTTCTTGATGGATTGTAGGAATTATCTGTTTTTCACTGGAATAGGGATGATGCCTGAGTAAAAAAAAAAAGAAACGCTATTTAGTCCGTCAGTTAGATAATAAAAAAAATATCAGACACGTATTTTTTGTTTTATCATATTAATAAAAAAATATTTGGATAAAACGCATTAAAGTTGGGGAGTGGGGGCTCGCTACGTCACAACTCTATCAAACTACGTATAAAATATAGCAAGGAGTGACGTCAAGCCACATTTTAATTCAATGTATCGCCGTAATCTTTTAATTATATAAAAATAGAAAAAATAGGTGTCCAATATTTTTAAATAAAAAAAACGGACAAAATAAAATTTGAGTCATCTCTACTGAATGGACTGGTTACTGGTTTTCAACTTTACTGATTTTCCTGTTAATCTTTGCAAGTAGGTTAGTTTGACTAGGATTACGTTCAAGTCATAAGTGGGTACAACGGGTGGGGGTCAAACTCACGACCTCGCGTTCGCTAGTCAGAACTTTAATTTTTGGGGCATCGTCATCACCCAATAGTTATAATGCCTTTAAAGTTATTGCGAGGGGGATAAATCTCGGAACCCACGTAGAAAGCGATAGTCACTCTAGTACGTTTGATGCGGTCTTAGGACAAAACTTTTTTTTTTTTGTAAGTCTACATTGTATCCCAATCAATCTGCCTAGCCTTTTCCCAACTATGTTGGGGTCGGCTTCCAGTCTAACCGGATGCAGCTGAATACCAGTATGTTACATGGAGCGACTGCCTATCTGACCTCCATAACCCAGTAACTGGGTAATACGATACCCCTTGGTAAGACTGGTTGTCAGACTTTCCGGCTTCGGTCGACCCGTAACGATTGTCGAAGATCCACGATTGACAGCCAGAACCAACGGCTTAACGTGCTTTCCGAGGCACGGAGGAGTCTCGATGTGTAAGAATGGTCACCCATCTAAAAAATTAAAAATCTTAATGATCCAAAATTACCTATAAACCTAAAATGAAATAAACCATATACACAGTGTGACAAAAAGACATTTCATCACACTCATTTCTCGCTCATCTTCCAACAGAACCCTAACAGTAAATTCGGTGATTAGCTGCAATTGAGCTCCCGGCATTAGGGTCAACTGAGACCCAAATGTCAGTCATTATAGCGATGAGTCCTGGATAGGAGAACGACAGGAATAAAAAATTTTATTACTCGGGATTCCCGTTCTAAAAGTAATAAAAACTCCGTTTCATGATGGCCAATCGTTGACCCGACTTTTCGGGTTTTATAGCAGGCTAGGGATTATGTCAGGATGATTGGCTGTAAAATTGGAATTGAAAATTTAGGTTTTCAGGATGAAAATTTAAAAAGTAAAGTGTTACGATCAGCCCTATGACAGTCCTCATCTGATTCGCCTATATTCTAGATTAAGTTGAGAAAAACTCCGACAAACATGTGGTTTATGCTAATAGAAAGAAATAAATTCATCTGTTCTGATCTGATCTGTTTGTAAGCGTGGTTTTCTTGTCTACCTTAGTAGTGGATTTCATAAATAACAAGTTAAAATTTAAATTTAAAAAACCCCGACACAAATTAACCCTCATTTTTATTTGCTACTCCATCATCAGACCCTGATTGCCATCAAAATCAAAATTAAAATATTTTATTTCACATAATCCTACATGGGCACTTATGAAACGTCAGAAGTTAGTTGCACGGTTCCAATTGTCGTTTCCTAAGAAGAGCCGGCAAGAAACTCCATGGTTACTCTTTTAAAAATAACTGGCTTTTACAATATTTTCAAATAACAGTGTTAATAGGTATGGGAGGACAATGTAGGCCTTTCAACAAGTACCAGGTCCTTAACAAAATAGAAAACAGTCAACAAATGCCCAATGCCAATGGTCTACTAGGACTGCAACGTTCTCACATTCACAAAATAGAAAATAATCTTTTTAAACATTAATAAAAGAATACAAATAAAAACATCTATCTATAACCTATTCATAGAGACCATTCCAATGAGCCCAAACACGATACCTCTGCTGTGAGTTGGCGAGGAAGTTGGGTATCCCGCAAATTCCAGGTAACGCTGCAGCATCAGTTCAAGGTTACTATGTTATTCTAATACCATTGAAGTTACAGAATACCAAATTTTGACTTAATCCTGACCTGTGGAAGATGCTCACATCCATTCATCAACTAGAAAAGCGCTGATAATCTTCAAACGCCTGAATAGATTTTATTGAATTATAGCTAAAACACTCGCGATCAAGCCACCTTTCAAACAAAACAAAAAAAAAAAATCTAAATCTGTTCAGTCGTTTGGAAGCTACGATGCCACAGACAGAGATATTTCCGTCGCGGGTTAAATAATGGTCTGATTGATACCGGCTTTTGCAAAAAGAATCTCATAAAGTGCAATTTTTATGAAACGTAGAATAAAATTATAGCTTTTAGGTTATCTAACTAAATCATTGTTTTCTCTTGTTACAGATGGGAACATGGGCCAATTTAAAGCATCGGTTGTGTGTAGAGATTCATATTAAAAATATATATTCGTTTTACAATAGAACGTGCAAGTGACTGTGTTCCAATAATTTTAGTATCAACACAAGTGCTTATATCGAAACAAAAAATATTAATAAAAGTTATCTTATTAGAAAATACAATTTAAAATTAACCCAAAAATCAAAGTGCTAAAGTTTAAAATTGTCTGTATGAAACGTGATAATGAAATTGAGTGTGAGCGCATACCGCGCTCATGCGTCTGCGCATAAGAAGATCCTGACGTCATCGTATCAGCAACACTATGGCAGCACAGCGGCGCCACCTATCTGCAATCCTCTGCAACCAACCAACTTTACACCACAGGTTAGTGAATAGTTTAGTTTTTTTTTTTTTCGTTTTTGAATGCTACTTACTTAGTAATAAAATAGACGTAATATTTTGAAGAAAGCTTTAAAAATATATTTTTGCGGAATAGTTAATAGATGCCGAGTGATTTATGAAAATACTTACGCTCTATATTCAAAACGTCACTACATATAATATTATGGTTACTATTTAAATTGTCTTACGTTACCTAATAAACTTTGCTACTGATTATCAATCAATCAATCTGCCTAGCCTTTTCCCAACTATGTAGGGGTCAGCTTCCAGTCTAACCGGATGCAGCTGAATACCAGTATTTTACATGGAGCGACTGCCTATCTGAACTCCACAACCCATTAACTGGGTAATACGATACCTCTTGGTAAGACTGGTTGTCAGACTTTCGGGCTTCTGACGACCCGTAACGACTGTCAAAGATCCACGAATGACAGCCGGGTCCAACGGCTTAACGTGCTTTCCGAGGCACGGAGGAGTCTCGATATGTAAAGATGGTCACCCATCCACGGACAACCCCGGCAAGCGTAGTTTAACCTGATGGATGGATTGCTACTGATTATAATCTATAGAATAATTTCTGTGTAGTAGTTCTGAGTAAGGATTTGAATAAAACTTACCGCTAAACTTTCGGCCACTGCCTCGTCCTTCTACCAGGACCATGGACCGGAAGGACCATTTCCTTTTAGAAAAATGTTTATATCGCGCAGAGCACTTTATTCGAATATGTTTTGACTCGTAGTTCAGTGAAAAAATACGCGGAAGCGTGGCGCTACTGTGCTCATCCGTAGACCAATCGGATTGCACAGCGAATGGGCGATGAGCAAGTCGATAACTTAATCAAATCAAAACCTTGATTACTCGTTTTGGGGTGAAAAAGACTATCCTAAAAATCCCTAAGATTTAATGCTAAAGTAATACCTACGTTAAAGAGAACGGTACGTAACATTTTCTATTCGGAACGCAAAAATATTTCTTAAATATCAATTAATTCGAATACAACAAAAATCACCAACATTAAATTTATTTACAAACCATATTTTTATAACACCACTGAATAAATCAGAACCATTTTATAAATCAGAAATCTTCCACTATTTAGCAGCTCAATATGGCGGAAGGCTTCCATTTGAATATTTAATTTAAAACGTCACTAGTTTCTCCGAGGAAAAGCGAGATTTTTCTTCTCTAATTTCATTTCCTATTCCGTCTGGAAGCGTGCGAATGACACTACATCTCTAGTGCGGACTAATAATATAAAGTGACAAAAAATTTGTACATTTAGATGAAAAAGGTTGTGTCCGTATACAAGGGGGTGTTCCGTGTAAGGTGTCGGTAAAATTTGAGAACCCCGAAAATCTATGTTCTTATGTTATCTTGGTCCAAATACTTAGGTTTCGTGTTCCATAGGAACACGAAACCTAAGTATTTGGCCAGCCACTGAACATGTGGTCTATATTTATTTTTTTACTTCAAAAACTTTTATTTACAGTGACATAGTTAAGTACGTTAAAGATGCTAACACTATTAATATTTTTATTTCTTTGCTTTTATTGATGTTCTTGTATTTATTCTTTAATTTCTTTAATCATGCCTCGGAAAGCACGTTAAGAGCGTTGGCTCCGTACGGCATTTCATACAAACTTTCAAGTCCTTTTTTATCGAAATGAATGAACAGATTTTAATGAAACTTCATACGCATAAGCAGGATACATAGGTTTAAAAATTAGTTAAGAACATTTTCGGAATGTCTTATTTAATAAATGATAATTAGATATCTCTGTTTCTATGGAATATTTAAAATCGGTCAAATTTAGCTGCAACACTAATTTTCGTAAATATTCTTAAGTAACGTTTTAGACCTATGACTTTTTTTTTGATCCTGCTTATGCGTATGAAGTTTCATTAAAATCGGTTCATTCATTTTGATAATAAAGGATTTGAAAATTTGTATGAAATGCCGTACGGAGCCAACGCTCTTAAGCCGTTGGTCCCGGCTGTCATCGTGGATCTTTGACAGTCGTTACGGGTCATCAGAAGCCCGAAAGTCTGACAAACAGTCTTACCAAGGGGTATCGTATTACCCAGTTATCGGGATGTGAAGGTCAGATAGGCAGTTGCTTCATATAAAATACTGGTATTTCAGCTGCATTTGGTTAGACTGGAAGCCGAACCCAAATAGTTGGGAAAAGGCTACGCAGATTGATATTTTTTATTTAATCTTTAATTTGAGAAAAGTGAAACTAAGTAACTGCAATAAACCTATTACGTAAAGGCACTTTTTGAGTTACAGATAGCTTTTAACAGGAGACTTCACCCTACTAAAAAAAAGAACAAAAAAAAACTTAAAAACTACCAACTCCTTCACTATTTCATATTCTACTTTGTCAATATTGATAGTGAAAAGTTACCAGGCTCACAGTAAAGTTGTTAAGTGATTCGACTAGAAACTTGGAACATGGGCCTGAATTTTGCCTGTCTTGTTCTTGAGTGAACTACATCGTGCGATATTGAATTTCCTTACGTATTGTGTAATACTGTAACAGATTTGAGCTACTATTTGTTCTCAGTTATGAGGTAGGTGATGTATGGGTGAGTTAGGAACCTTTGCTTTTGAATGTTTAGCAACCCTAATAAGAAGATCCTAACTATCAAGACGTTTATCAACACTTCTTCATAATTTAAGATGTTCTGAGGGAACTGAGGGTGACGTTTCTACATAAACCCCATTTTCATCAGGTTAAACCTTATTTAATTATTTACTACAGGGTTATTTTCAATTGACTAGTTAAACTTCACAGATACGACAGGTATCGAAAATATCGTTGCCCAACGACTGTCAAAAAATATGTTTTCGAAATTCAAAATTGAGAAAATGATTTTTTGCGTTCTTAATTATTTGTCAAGCAGCCAGTACTTTTGCTTTTGACGTTTGAAATACAGCTAATTTAAGATAAAATAGCTTTTGCCAGCGGCTTCGCCGGCATGGGTGTCGTGAAATATCCCACGGGAACTACTACCAGGGATTCCTTCCTTATTCCTTGTCTAAATTATAAAGGAAACCTTTGTGCACAATTTCAGCTTTCTAGGTCCAAGGGTTTAGTCTGGGCATTCATGAGTCAGTCAGGAGTTCTCTTTTTATTTATATAAGGTCCCATTAAAATAGATGGACAAATTTTCACTGGGTATTCTACCCATGAATATGAACAACTTTCACTATGGGACTAACTCTGAAATCACGAAAAAAAAATCAGCTGTTCAGTACATTTATCTACACCAAACTGGGCAAAATGTAGGTAGCAGCTGATTATTTTTTCGCGATTTCAGGTTTGGTCCCATAGTAAAAGTTGTTCATATTCATTGGTAGAATACCCTGTGAGAATTTGTCTATTTATTTTAATGGGAGCTTGTATAGACTAATTTTACAGAGAAGTGCAATTATTTTGAATATTGAGTATGAATCATTAAAACTTACTAGTAAAGTAGTAGTTCAGTAGTAGTCGTATTACCTCATCATAACTTCTAAGAATAATATTACTTACTATCACTACAAAAGGATCTTAAAATTATTTTTATCAATATGTTAGCCCAAATATCATAATTATCTATAAAATACAATATTTGGCTAACATATTGATAAAAAAATAATTTAAATTATATAAATTAAAAGTAACCTTAATACACTAAACTAGTAAAAAACTCTATGAGAGAAAATTAGGAAGAAAAAGTAATGATAGTTTGACAGCCTGACATAAGTGTCATAACAATGAAAGTTAAAGAAAACAAATCGTTTTAGGCCGATTCGCAAAATATTAATGCAAAATCATAGAAGTATGATATATGTATGTATTAATGAATGTAAAGTGTAAGTATATGATGTTAAATGTCTGTAGTATGTAAATACTATAATGTCCATACAGAATCTCATGTTTCTATCTCATTGTCACATCAGAAGCTCATTTATTTTTTTTAAAAGAAAAAGCAAAACTACCTTGAGCTATTTATTTTTAAATAACAGATTACGAAATCAACACAATTATGAAAAACCCTTAGACACTGAAATAATTCAAAGCAATAAACATCCTTCGCATCCGAGCTCCCGAGCAAAAGTGACCGACGAGCGAGAGCGGGGCCTCTCACGATGTGTCGCCCCTTCCACTCACTGCGTCACGTGTTGTATGCCGTCTTATTTGAAAAATCCTCTAAGAATATACCTACTTATATATTTTCATAATAATACATATTTTAGAGGATGAAAATTTAATGGTTATTTTCCTCTTAAAGGGTCATTGTACTCATCATTATGAATAACTTTACCATGGGACCAAACCTGAAATCGAGAAAAAAAATCAGCTGCTCTGTATTTATCTACATCAAACCCGTCAAAATGTAGTGAACAGCTGATTTTTTTGGCGTGATTTCAGGTTTGGTCCCATAGTAAAAGTTGTTCATAATAATTTATTTGACTGATCTTTGACAATGAATTTATAATTTTAATCTTTAAAGTTGTTTTGTATTTTCATTTCTATTGTATTTGATCATTTAAATAATTAAATTTTGTTAATTTTTATATCTGAATGCTGACTATTTTTATTACTATTAATTATGCTTTATGGATTGTTTTCTGAAATAAATGTTTTATTATTATTATAATGATGAGTACAGTGACCCTTTAGGAGGAAAACAACAATTAAAACACCCTGTATTATTAATACTTTTCAAATTTCTACAACAACTTTCAACATGGTTGACAGATTTTCGCTAGCTTATGTCAATCCCATAAATTTTTGATTTTTCCATCACCGTTATCACTGATAGAATCTCACTTTGTACCTTCAGTACGGGCTAGATCTAATTATTTATTGGTATAATCCTGAAGTAGTGTTTGCCGGTTTCAGCTAAACAATAATCATTCTATGCACACAAAGACTCAGAATCTCCTCAGAAATATTTTAAACTATAGTAGTGACTGTCCGAGATCATGCAATATCGCACGATTCAGTGCGGTTTTTTCGGTCATATTATAGTCATGCCAAACGGCCGAGTTATTAATCTATATATATAGAATTGTATATAATGAATCCCTATTTCCCTTGGTCACGCTATAACTTGAGAACGGCTTTACCGATAGCATTCATCTTTTTTTTTAAGTTTCCTAATACTTTGTAGAAGATTCTTACGGAAATAAAAATTAAGAACTTTAGCGCGTTTACATTAGAATATTCATAGCTAAGACAGGACAACGTATGTCCAGTCAGCTAGTCCTATATATAAAATTCTCGTGTCACAATGTTCGTTCCCGTACTCCTCCGAAACGGCTTGACAGATTCTCATGACATTTTGTGAGCATATTGAGTAGGTCTGAGAATCGGCTAACATCTATTTTTCATACCGCTACTTTTTATCCCGGTCTACGCGGGTGAAACCGCGGGGCGCAGCTAGTTTATTATAAATTGTTAAATGTAATATGTTTGACATTTTTGTGTAACGTGGTACACCACATAAACACCACACCACAAAACCACATACATATATTTAAAACTAGTATACAATAGGCGGTTGCCTTATGAAAAATAGCTTTCACGTAATAATACAAACTCATTGACGACCAAAGAATATTTCAATGAGAAAGCAAAGTAATCTCATCGTATTGAATGGTAGGCTTTCAGGTTTTCAGTCATCTTTCAGCGAAGCACTTAGGCTCAAGAGTTTGATAGATCGCTAGGACTCAAATTTCCTTTGGAACACTTAACGTGTCTTTTGCTAAGAGTAACTTAATAATGTTTGTAATTATTCTGTTTTTCTTTTTGTGTTTCATTTTGTTCATGTTTTGTCTGGAGTTGACGAAAGTGTTGATGATTGTTCTTTTGTTACGTATTAAAATTATCTGTAAACTATAATTTTATATTTTATAAGTCATAGATAAAGAAAAGTATCTAGAACGTTTTTTTGTAGCTTTTATGATAAAAAAAACTTTATCTTCTCTTTATTGCACAGTAGCAACATTATAATTTATTTATTTATTAAAATTAAAATAAAAGCTAACAACAGTAGAAAAACTTAAAATTAGTACTGTAATTGGTAAGTGCGTTATTTTAAAACTAAAACTTAGACCTAATACGTACATAAAAAGCAAAAACAGCGTACACATAAAATAAAATAAAAGTTAAAAAAAAAAGAAGAAAACTAGTAACCTGTTTTCGATGAAAAACAAACAACATACCGATGTGTCGTTTTGTAACACTTTTTCCTACGATCATGATACCAGGCGGTGATAAATCTTATATAAGTGGCAAGATAAATTTCATTGCTCCATAAATCACTTTGTAAACAAAACCACTTTCAGATTACATCCCAGGTGACTTTAAATAGAAAGTTAGTAAGGCAGGTGAAAAAGGGTTATTTTTATTTAAGGCGAATGCTGTGAAAAGGATTAAAACGGACTGCTAGTAAAATTATTAATTTAATGCAAGCGTAGCACAGTGCTACGACGCCGGCTACGCCGTAGCACTATGCTACGACTGCTACGAGATCGTAGCAAATTGAGTCGTTTAATTTTACGCGACAGCTCTATGAAGCTACTTTTATATTATTTATATTTTATGTATGCATTGTTTTCAGCTCATATGGAACTGCACACTTCATACAAAATTGTTAGCACCTTTTAGGAAAGAAAAAAAGACAACATAAAATACAACACTGGCTGATGAAAAACTAGGTTAAACTGAAAAATACTTTAAAAAAAACAAGTAAGATTGAAGACCTAGGAATGCTAGTCTAGCAACGAGCGTTGACTCGAAACAAAGCAATCTGACGGCTTTTCGAAGGAAAAACGAGTGCATTTTATAAAATGACGCTAAATTGCTCCAATTTCGTGCGAGTTCAAAGCGCAGAGTGAGCTTCAGCCACCAACTGGTACTTTTTTAGTCCTTTTCTTTGGCATTTGGTTCGTTTAATTTGAAAACTGATGCTATCACGAAATCTCTTGAGGTTGGAGCTTGAATGTTGTTAAATTTTTTCCTTAGTTTGATGAGAAATGCTGCAAAACATGACGATAATTGAATCAACATGAACTGGGGAAAAATGTCTTTTCCCAACTATGTTGGGGTCGGCTTCCAGTCTAACCGGATGCAGCTGAATACCAGTATTTTACATGGAGCGACTGCCTATCTGACCTCCACAACCCAGTAACTGGGTAATACGATACTCCTTAGTAAAACTGGTTGTCAGACTTTCGGGCTTCTGACGACCCGTAACGACTGTCAAAGATCCACGAATGACAGCCGGGACCAACAGCTTAACTGAACAAAAATATCCTGTGAATTTTTGTGTCCAATAAAACATTCATCATCAGCACAGAATCATCATCATCCACAGCCTGACTTCACCCACTGCTGGCCATAGGCCTCTCTTTCCTTCCAATCCCCACGCTCCTGTGTCAGCCTCATCCAGATTTTGCTCGACACTTCGTCTTCCAGTCCTTGGACGCCACTCTGTCACAGCCGTACTCCAGTTGTCATCACTGCGCCTTGCCAGTATCTAAATCTTCATCTGCTAATGGTAATCCACAGCTGGACGTATAATTGCCTGGTAACACGTTAATGAAGTAATACTCGGTCTATCTCATTTATGAAATATTATATCGTATTTTGCAGATTGATTTAAAAAAAAAACCGGTCAAGAGCAAGTCGGACTCGCGCAACGACGGTTCCATACCATATAATTATGTAAGTTTTGTTGATGATTTCTGAAAAAGTGAAATATAATCTTTACATAAACATGTATCACATGGAATAATTTCAGATTTTTCTCTATGCAAACTTTGGAGATGGGGGGGGGGATTGTATTTTTTTTACATTTTTCATCAAAATTCAAAAATTCGAGAATGTGCAAAGAGCGAACATGGCGCCCCACTTTTAAGACTTTTAATTTTTAAGACTCCATTTCAGTCAAAAAATAAAAATATTTTTATTTCTTTCTTATTTACAAAATGTTGGGCAAACGTCATCTAAAACTGTTCCAAATTTCAAGTTGATAGCATTAGTACTTCTTAAGATATCCAGCTGTGACAGACGGACAGACAGACAGACTGAGTCGCACCATAAGGGTTCCTTTTTACCATATTGGTATGGAACCCTAAAATACCCAAAAAAATCTGGACAAACAAAATCAATATTCATACTGACCTTTATGTTAAATTCTTGTCACTATAAATATTTGTTGACTAGAAAAGCCATTTAATATAAATGGTAAAACCGAGTACGTGTCGAGTTAGGCCGCTTTATCCGTTTGACGAAGGGTCAAAAATATCGAAAAAGGTAAATCTACTCTAAAATATAATAATATTTTAGAGTAGATTTAACTTTTTCTATATTTCTATATATTTTTTTTATTATATTTTTTTTATACTTTTTATATATTCTTTTATTTTTATTTTTTTAAATTTTAAATATTGAAAAAGGTAAATCTACTCTAACATATTCAATATTTTTGACCCTTATAAAGAGGTTAAAGTTTGTAAGTTTGGATGTCTGAGGAAGGAATCTCTTTTTAAGTGCCAATCTGATCGACAATTCTTTCACTGGCAGAAAGCTACGTTTTCTAGTGCCATAATAAAATTAGCTTTTGGCCGTGGCTTCACCCGCGTGGAGGTTGGTAAAAATCCCACGGGAACGTACTACCAGGATAAAAAGTATTCGATGTCCTGACTCAGATCATGGTCTACCCATGTGCCAATTGGCACTCAAATCCGTTCAGCCGTTTTAGCGTGAAAGCATAACTAACAAACAAACTCACTTTCGTATTTATAATATTAGTTAGGGTACACTGCAACGCGTGCGAAGTCGCGGGTAGAAGTTATTTCTAAGAGAACTTTTTTCTGTCCACTTTGAAAGGCTATTTTTAGTGACAAAGCACAACTGTGTAACTTCGTTTAAAAGTTAAAAAGTTGATAAAATGCACAACGTTGGTTAGAAGACTGAAGAACCAACTCGCTACTCTTTTTGTGTCCCTTTATGTGCCACTGATGTTTAAATCAGGCTTAAAAATCCTGCAAACATTCGTACGGTAGAAAGTTGGATAGAAAAAATAAATGCTAAGTTTATACAACGTGTTGTTTTGCATCCTCGTCAAATTTAAGGATGTGATATAGACGCGAAAAAATAAACATACCATACATTTGCGTCGAGTAGGTATTATAGTTTAATATGGGACAGTTTAAAATTTTTTCGCGATTACGATGTTGGTCCCACGGAGAAAGTTGTTCGGTTTGATGTTCTGTTTGTTCGGTTTGATGTTCTGTATCACACCCTGAAATTTGACGAGGATGCGAAACGACACGTTGTATAAGATGTTGAAAAAATAATTCTAAATCTTTAAGGAGTGCTTTAGACCATCGAATTGAATAACTTTTACTATGGGACCAACTATGAAATCGCGAAAAAAAAATCAATTGTTCCGTTCATTTTGACGAGTTATGCGAATATAAATGTGGGCAATAGCAGATTTTTTGAAGCACTCATTAAAGCTTTAGAGATATTTTTTTAATTTTTACACCTTATATTATATAATAATATATCTTATTTATAGCAATTAATTAAAAAAAAATTAAATTAATTGCTATAAATAAGATATATTATAATAAATAAATTTAAAAAAAAATGAGGAGCTCGTGGCTAAGTAATAACAGCCGCACGGGTCGATCCATCAGGTTAAGTTACGCTTGCCGGGGTAGGTCAGTGGATGGGTGACCATTCTTTACATACCGAGACTCCTCCGTGCCTCGAAAAGCACGTTAAGCCGTTGGTCCCGGCTGTCATTCGTGGATCTTTGACAGTCGTAACGGGTCGTCAGAAGCCCGAAAGTCTGACAACCAGTCTTACCAAAGTGTATCGTATTACCCAGTTACTGGGTTGTGGAGGTCAGATAGGCAGTCGCTCTATGTAAAATACTAGTATTCAGCTGCATCCGGATAGACTGGGAGCCGACCCCAACATAGTTGGGAAAAGGCCAGGCAGATTGAATTTAAAAAAAAATATTATTTTCCTCAAAACGTAAAACGGATTTGTGGAAGACAAATTCGTTCAATAAATCGAGTAATGCTCTAATAATGTAATTTTCCGATTTGCTCTATCAATCGAAAATGGGAAAAATATTTAAAACAGGTTTTTAAATTGCTATTCCCCGAGGAGACATTTACCCAATGAATGATAGCTTAGACTGAGTTTTGGAGATAAACGATCACTTTATTCAGAGAAAACAATAGATGTTCAACGATGCTTTGGAACGAATTCAGGAAGATTTCAGTTCATAGAAATGTTTTCAGTCCTTTTTACAGTAAGTAACCTTTAATCTTTTTTTCCCCGGTATCCAATTTAGATTTTTTTAGGTAGGAAAATTATTCAATTAATTGTGTTTAATAAGTCAAAAACATTAAATTCATGACTTGGGAGGGCTGAAATAAAATAAAATATTCAGTTAACATTGGCCATACAAGATAGATGGATAGAATATACTTTATTATAATATGTAAAGTAATAACAGCCTGATGGGTCGACCCGTGTGGTCAATCCATCAGGTTAAGGCTTGCCGGGGTTGGTCCATGGAAGGGTGACCATTTTTACATACCGAGACTCCTCCGTGCCTCGGAAAGCACGTTAAGCCATTGGTACCGGCTGTCATTCGTGAGCCTTTGACAGTCGTTACGGGTCGTCAGAAGCCCGAGAGTCTGAAAACCAGTCTTACCAAGGGGTATCTTATTATCCAGTTACTGGGTTGTGGAGGTCAGATAGGCAGTCGCTCTAAGTAAAATACTGGTATTCAGCTGCAACTGGTTAGACTGGAAGCCGACCCCAACATCGTGGGAAAAGGCTAGGCAGAATTATTATAATATGTACACTATAAAAATCACAGATATAAGTGTAGAAATTATATAATACCAAGGTGTAATTGAAATAACTGAAAACCTGAAAAGGTTGAAATTGTAAACCTGAAATTGTACTCATCATTATTATTAAACAACTTTTAGTGGATACGGGAACAATCGTGATATCGCGACAGAAAAACCAGGTGTTACCTACATTTGTTTGAGTAATGTGAACATTGGGGCAGCTGATTTATGGTCCGATAGTAAACAGTTTGTTTATAATGATGAATACAATTAACCCTTTTGAGGTTTTTAGCAATTTCATTACACCCTGTTCCTCGTGCCTTTATAGAACTGCCCCGTTTCTGTAGCGCATCGGAGATGTTGTCTCAGAACCGAACTGATGGCTTTTATGCAGTGATTCGCAAAAAAGTCGCATCACTGATATGTAGAACGTGGGTCAATGACAATAGCATCCTGAAAACAGTAGTAGAGAGTCCTTACTCCCCTTTTCTGAGGCACTATGTGGGGAGAATGGTCCGGTAGCTTATTCCCTGCTTTATCGTTCTCTGCACATTCTGCCTCAGTCACCTACTGTTCTTCTCCTTGTTCGTGTACTACTAACACTACTTATAAGATATTTTACTAACAAAATGGACTATATTGTTGCCCGAAGTAAATAAATTTT
The DNA here is from genome assembly GCA_946251885.1 of Cosmia pyralina. Taxonomy (NCBI): domain Eukaryota; kingdom Metazoa; phylum Arthropoda; class Insecta; order Lepidoptera; family Noctuidae; genus Cosmia; species Cosmia pyralina. The sequence goes on along the minus strand of OX276361.1, from coordinate 19,763,016 downwards.
TTTAATTAAATAGCGATTTGATTGGCAACGGGTTCATTGGTTTGAACCCTGTGCATTTCGGCCGTCCTTTTGACTTCTTTGAATTCACAATGAAGAAAGCATAATGAGGGTTATTTGGAATAGTTTAAATATTGAGAGAGCCAATCTTTCTCAATATTTTAAACTATTCCAATTTCGAGCTCTGGTCCCACTGAAGTGAATTCCACGCGGAGTGCGGGACACAATTGCGCACGTCGATTTTTTTAATGATTATTGTCTTAATGATTTAAATAGGTATCTGATACATAGATAAACTGTGAACCATGAATTATAATAATTACAATCATAGTGACGTCGATATGGAAATTGTCCAGGTTACTCTCTCGGCCGAATCAGTAAAATGCCGTCTGTTATTTTACTGGAATGTTTGCCTTTTACATAATTGCCACCTTATTCTAGCACACAGTCGTCAGCTGAAACTGATATCTGATAATAAAGCAGATGAGTTTGTTTATTTATTGTTTGTTTGAACGCGCTAATTTCTGGAACCACCAGATGGATTTGAAAAATTCTTTTTGCGTTTGATGGCCCAGTTCTTGAGGAAGGCTGTATGCTATTTAACATCACGCTATATTACCTTTAGGAGCCGAGTAAAAAACAGAATGCTAAGCGAAAACAAAGTAATAGATATGATACTAAAATATTTTACTTAGAAACTTGCCCACAAAATGACAAATTTGAGCAAAATATATTGAATTACTCTATAAATCCGGTATCCTTTTCAGCGCCATATTGTTTTTAATTCAATTTTCCTTCAAACCTTTGTGCTGGGATTCCGGGAAAGCTTTTGATAGCGACCAGCACTGAGGTTTATGTAACAAGATCAAACTGAGTACGCAGGTATGTTGGAACAGTCTAATTTTTAGGGTTCCATACATCAAAAAGAAAAAAACGGAACCCTTATAGGATCACTTTGTTGTCCGTCTGTCTGCCTGTCAGTCTGTTAAGACATTGTTTCTCAGGAACGCGTGGAGGTATCAAGCTGAAATTAATATCAAATACGTAGATCTACAACCCCTTTTTTTTTTTTTTAGAGTTTTACAACCCCTTGGAACTCAAAAAAAAAGTTTCTCAGTCAACGCAGTAAAAAATATGGGCATTTAAGCGACATACTTTAATACTTGCAAGTAAATCTCACAAAGAAGCAAGGTGTCACAGCACAAGTAAAGGAAAAAGTACGGAAATAATTAATTTGTAATTTTATCACAAGAAACAAAATTTTTGGCGATTAGTTTTTAGATTTGCAGTTGGATAATTGAAACTATTTTAAACAGATTGGGACTGAGATTACAAAGGTAATGTTTTTAAAAATACAGGAAACACCCCTCACGTGTAAGCTATATAATACCTTTTTTTTTTTTTTTTTTTTTTTTTTTTTGTGGATGGGAAATCATCAAATGACTTCTCCCGCTCTGGGCAGAGGCGGGAGGGCGTGTCAGACTTTTACTGACTAAAACCCACCCATGTTCCTTCAGCTGCCCGTGCCAGGGCCACGGTATCTCTTTCGAACTACCCGCGACCCCGGCGGCATCGGCCCAATTGACCCCGTCACTGCTGACATCTCTTTGAGGCGCGCGTGGAACACAACGCGCCGTCGACCCGGGCCTGGTCCTTACCGGACGGCGAGCTGCCCATTACTCGTCGTCCGCAAGCCCGCGCCTACGGTGGCCGGGAATCGGCAATCGATTCCCGCCGCCCAGGGCGTCTCCTACGGCGGCTAGGAGCGCGAGGGCGCGGCTGTTGCCTCTCCCTCACGCGTTCCGCTTCCTCCTTCGCGAGCATTACTGCTTCGCAGAAGGAGGTGACGGCTTCCCATGCACTCTCGCTCCGCACCATGGCCTGGACCAGGTTTGGACGCGAGAGATCGCCGCCGCCGATCGCCTCCGTGAGAACACGGCGGTGCTCCGCCCAAGCCGGGCAGACCTCCACGGTATGCTCCACCGTGTCCTCCGGGCGATCCACACAATGGTGACACCCGGGCGTTTCCTCCCGCCTTATCCGAAACAGGAACCTCCCGAAACAACCGTGTCCGGTGAGGACCTGCGTCAGGCGGAAGGTGAGGACGCCGTGGCGCCTCTCCAACCACTCCTCAAAGAGGGGACTTATCGCCGCAATTGTGGCGTGCCCAGCGCTGGGTTGCGACAATCGCACTCTCCATGTCGCCATGAGATCCCGCCGGAGCTCTGTCCGCTGTACCGTGATTTCTCGCGGCAGCGGAGTTACGCCCCGGCGTTTCACCTCCTCGCGCCACTCCCACACGTGCGCGAGGACTTTTGCCTCCAGATCCCATGGCGGTAATCCGGCAAGGAGGCACGCCGCCTCACAGGAGACCGTGCGGTATCCCCGGACTAGCCGGATGGCCATGACCCTCTGGGACGCGTTCAACCGGCGGGCTGGTCGCAGCCTCAGGGAACGCGCCCACACCGGTGCCCCGTAAAGGGCCATGGACCGCACGACCCCCGCGTAAAGCCTCCGGCAGGAGGCGTTTGGACCCCCCGATTGGGCAGGAGCCGCTTCAAGGCAGCCCCGGCCCGCTCCAGTCTGGGAGCCAAACGTCGGAAGTGCTCCACGAAGTTCCACCGGCTGTCGAGGACGAGTCCCAGGTACTTCATCGTCGACTCAACCCCGATGTGAACCCCTCCTACCGTTATTTGGGAACCCGACGGTGGCGCGTTCCGAGGACCATGAAAACACATGACCTCGGACTTGTGCAGGGCCACCTCGAGTCCCAACTGCCGGATCCTCTCTACGATTGTCGCAACTCCGCGTGTCGCTAGTTCAGCCGCCGCCTGGTGCGACCTCCCCTGCGCCAGGACCAGCGTGTCGTCAGCGTAACATACAACGCTGACGCCGCTAGGGAGGTCGGCGCGCAGCACCCAGTCGTACCCGATGTCCCACAGATGTGGCCCCAGGACCGATCCCTGTGGGACACCGCACGACATCTCTCGCCGGTTCCACTCTCCCTGATGACCGGGGTAGATGACGGCCCTGTCCGTCAAATAGGCCTCGACCACTCGACGGAGGTGGGTTGGCACCCGGTGATACCGGAGTGCCTCCCTGATGCAACTCCAGGGCAGGGTATTGAAGGCGTTGGCGATGTCTAGAGACACCGCCAAGACGACCCCACCCCGGGCCACAGCATCCCCCGTCGTGAGGGCTCGCACGCGCATGATGGCGTCCACCGTAGAGCGCCCCCTGCGGAAACCAAACTGGCTCTCCGCCAAATCCGGCCCCTCCTGCACCAGCCACCCGACGAGGCGGTCTGCAATGACTCTTTCAAAGAGCAAGAGAAAGAAAAAGAAGAAAGAAGAAGAAAAAGAAGAAGAAGAAGAGAGAGAGAGAGAGGAAGAGAAAGAGCAAGAGAAGAGAGGTTTTTTTAATATGGGTATTAGCTATATAATACCTAATACCCATATTAAAAAAACCTTCAAAGTGCGTGTCTTCGGGCCACGCACAGTGAAAGGTTCCATAGTTAGCATGAAATTATCCTAAAAACAAACCTAACATTGTAAATAAAAAATATGTTCTCCAATGCATCGATATACGTCACAGTCAATTCTCCATCTGCAAATGTAAGTTTGTAGCCGCAAAAAAAAAATGTATGTGATAGAATTACATATTAGGTCTTTACCTATGAAATTGCCGTTCTGCAGTACTGGCCATTTCAAATCAAAATAATTTTTGTTTGGCTAAGAATTCTAATTTCAAATTAATTTTATTTTAAAAACATGGATTTTTTTTCCATTAGTAGTCATTTGTTTATTGATTAGTGTTACATTTTCATCGCATTTCAATCTTTTTCGTCATCATAGATACGTTAAAAATTCGAGTAATTATGGAATATGAGTACCATCGTGGCAGCAACGCGGCACAAGCGGCACGCAACATCAACGACGTTTACGGAGCTAACACTACAAACCAACGCACCACTTGTTATTGGTTTGCTCGCTTCCGTTCTGGAAATTTCGACCTGAAAAATGAACCTCGCGGTCGTCCGAAGACTTTGGTCGACAATGACGAATTAAAGGCGATTGTGGAAGCTGATGATACACAATCTACGGCTGAATTAGCAGCAGCTTTCGACGTTAGCGTCAAAACAATATTGGTCCATTTGCGTCAAATTGGCAAGGTAAAAAAGCTTGACAAATGGGTGCCCCACGAACTCAATGATCGCCAGCGCGAAGTACGCGTCGAGACGTGCCTTGCACTGCTCAACAGACACACAAATGAAGGAATTTTCAACCGCATTCTTACCTGCGATGAAAAATGGATTCTGTTTGATAACCGCAAGCGCTCAGCAAGTTGGTTGGATCCTGGTTCAGCACCTAAACAATGCCCTAAACGAAAACTTACCCCTAGAAAAGTGATGGTCACTGTTTGGTGGTCTAGCGCCGGTGTGATTCATCACAGCTTCTTACCAAACGGGGTGAGCATTACTTCAGATGTGTACTGTGAAGAACTGAACACAATGATGGAGAAGCTGGCACATCTCCAACCAGCATTGGTCAATCGCTCGTCTCCGCTGCTCCTGCACGACAACGCGCGACCTCATACTGCACAGCAGACGGTCTCCAAGTTGCAAGAACTGGGGTTGGAAGCTCTCCGTCATCCGCCCTACTCACCAGACCTTGCGCCTACAGACTACTACTTTTTCCAGAATTTGGATAACTTCTTGGCGGGAAAAAAATTCAATACCCGAGAGGCAGTACAAAATGCCTTTGAAGAATTTGTTGCCTCCCGTCCAGCTGATTTCTTTAAGAAGTGCATCAATAAACTGCCACTGCGTTGGCAAAGATGCATTGATTGCATGGGTGATTACTTCGATTAATACAAATAAAAAATGCATGAAAAAAATTCGTTTAAATTTTTTCATACAAAACGGCAATTTCATAGGTAAAGACCTATTATTAACGATTTTCTGTAAGTACCCAAAAGGTTTTGATTTACTTGCGAGTATCAAAATATGTTGCATAAATGGCCGTATTTTTTTACTGGGTTGATTTAGAAGCTTAATTTTTTTAGAGCTCCAATGGTTCATAGATCTACATATTTTATATTAATTTCAACTTGACACCTTCAAAGTTCCAGAGAAAAAGGGTCTGGACTAGACCGAGGTGCAGACAAACGGACAACGAAGTGATCTTGTAAGGGTTCCGGTTTTCTTTTTGAGGTACGGAACCCTAAAAATAAAAAGGTTACATAATATGGCTTGCTCGATACATAATTAAATATACATTTTATATGCGTCAAGCAAACTAATAACGAAGTTTTTCAATTGTATTGAGTTTCACGAAAATATATTTGTTTTAAAATGTATCATGAGAGCCTGGTATTAAGCTGTATCCAGTTAGACTGGAAGCCGACCCCAACATAGTTAGGAAAAGGCTAGACAGATTGATTTTATCGTGAGAGCCTCCGACGGTCGACTTGCTTGACTTCCTATTACAATTCCAAAAGGATTATGGGACTAACTACACTCTCTTATTCAGGTCAATTCGCATCTTTGCGAGAAAAACGTGTTATTTCGAAAAATGCAATTTTACAGGAAGCGATACGTAAACTTTAAAAAAATTATGACAATTACATTAATGTGTTTTTACGTTAAATAAGTTATCCTAATAAACTTAAAAAAAAATACACAAAACGATGCTACAATCGAATATTTAAATGTCGAATAATAAAAAAAAATCTCTTTTTCCGAAATGTCACGTTTTTTTCGCAAATAGGTGAATTCAGGTCTTGTCCATAGAAAACACCAGTTTTGTGTGGAGATGCCTTCAGCTTTGGGCAGAGGTGCCTTACCCTTCCGGGTGAGGTGGTAGAGTCTGCCTAACCTTGTGGAGATTACAGGAGTGATGTTATGTTCAATCTGCCTAGCCTTTTCCCAACTATGTTGGAGTCGTCTCCCAGTCTAACCGGATGCAGCTGAATACTAGTATTTTACATGGAGCGACTGCCTATTTGACCTCCACAACCCCGAAACTGGGTAATACGTTACCCCTTGGTAAGAGACTGGTTGCCGGGATCAACGGCTTAACGTGTCTTTCCAAGGCACGGAGGAGTCTCGGTATGTATGATGGTCACCCATCCATGGTCAAACGTTGATGTTATGTTATGTGTGTTTATTACCTGACACTGACCTGCAGATTGCAAAAATCATAAGATTTGAATTATGCAGGCCCCTTAAATATGCCGCCGGCGTCGCGGGTTGTTCGAAAGAGATACCGTGGCCCTGACACAGGCAACTGAAGGAACACGGGTGGGTTTTAGTCAGCAAAAGTCTGACACGCCCTCCCGCTCCGCCTAGAGCGGGAGAAGTCATTTGAAGATTTCCCATCCACAAAAAAAAGGTCCTTTAAATATAATTAGATCACATTACAGTAGCGCCACCTAGTGTCAATGGTATTTGGTGTTTGAAGCTTAGCCGTTGGATAGGCTGTCCGTGACAACGCATAATGAACTTAGTTCACTAACTTAATAATTAGTGAAATGTTTAATTACTAACTTAACTTGGCAGATTGAGGGCCTGGGCCGGCAGTCTCGACATTCGCTACGTTCTCATAGCGACTTGAAATCGCTCGCTAAGTCCTAATTACATGCTCTGTGGTCCTAATGTGCTCCCCTAGACGGGCAAATGGTAATAGTTCGGTTTTATCAAAGACAATTATTGGCCACTTCAAAATCTTCTTTAATAACGAGGAAAATTGGAGATCATGATTTAATAAAAATAATTGTTTTTCTTGAAAATTGGAAATTCATTACGTAAACCTTATCTTGAAAACATTATTTTTCATGGAAATTCATAGGAAGCCATAGTAACTTGTCAAATATCTATGGACATAAAAATTTGCCTCCTTGCAACACTAAGTCGGTGTCATAGACAACCAATAAGTACCTACTCGTATATCTACCCGATTTAAATTAGGTACTTTCAATACTATCTTTGATCCACTTCGCGTTCAAAATATTGTTTTGTTTTGTTCTTCAATAAGTAGGTACTATTTCTTATAAAATAAAATGACTGGAGGAAGAGAAGCAGATGCAGCTGCAGGCCCGGGTCCGAGCGGCGTCAAGTAAGTACCCGACCTCAAACTACAACACCTTTTTTCTAATCTAATTTGTCGGTTCATTATTGATCGCTTTTTCTATTGACTATTCTAGTCAAACCATAGCCAGTTGAACTCAATGAGTCAAATAATGTTAAGATTTTGAAAAATTGGTTCTAGTTTATTTAAATATTTCAGGCGTAAGCGTTCACCGCGTGTTACGAGTGGCCAAACAGATGCGCTCTTATCCGTTTTAGAGGCCCGGCCATACCCGCAAATTTATCGACCTGCAGGGCCGGGATAATTTTGACGCGGGCTGGAAGGAGGTTGTGTGCAGCCGTGTGTACCTATTATTTCAATATTATAATTATAGCTTAATTCATTGTTTTAGTTTAAAAAGTGAGCTTTTATGTTATATTGCCGAGTTAGTTGTTGTTGTAATTTATTGTATTTTTTGTCAGTTTAAAGATATAATCTATATATATTACTTAAAGTAACATTTCTGCCGATTTCTATTTTTTTATTAGAGATTTAAATGGTGATAAAAAACATCGAAAAAATCGATATATCGTTCATATTCTCAATTTCGATGTTTTTAAAATCGATGTTTTACTTTTGAAAATATTGATGAGTAGGGATGCACATTGCTCATGAAAAACATCGATATTAGTATCGATGTTTTTTATGAGCGATGTTCATCCCTACTCGACACGGCACCCGCGACAGAGCACCGCGACAGAGCACCGCGACTATCGCTTTGTGGCCTCGTCAATGCGCTTGTCTGTGTGGGTGTGCCGTTTCGACCCTTTGTACGTAGTTTCCCTACTATCCATATTTATATTGTGATGGTACCTACGAGAAACATTAATTTAAACCAAAACTGAGAGGTACTACGAATAGTTATTCATAAGTTTAGGCAATTTTTTTTTCAGTATTATCCAACATTGAATTGTAACAATGTAACATTTTTCTTCAATTATAAATTTATAATATAAAACACAACTTTTTTTAACCTTTTTTTACTTAATTAGTTTTAAAATTATTTCTTTTATTGTCAAACGAGTATTTATTTATGAAAACGTCATATAGTCATGTGGTTTATCTTTCATTCCGAGGTTAACCATATTTAAGTTGATGTAGTAACTGAAGTTGGTTGGATAAATAAATAAATTCATTTATATCAGGTTAATAATACCCATTGCCAAACACACATGCATTAAAAATCATATAAAATAAAAAAGATGAAATAAAATTAAATATTAATTAAATAAAAGCCCTACATGTAGTCTTGGCCTTATTGTGATATAATGGTCACGGAGCAAAATGTTATCAAACGGACGTGACCGATCTTCCCATTTTATATTCAAAATTAAATTTTGACGTACTTACGGCTACAGATCAAGCTATACATTTCCATTATAAGCTGATCTCACATTGTGTAGGATTTCCTTATAATGAGAGGTCTGTGTAAACTGGAAAGTTTAGCTTGATGTGTAGTCGTGTGTACACATTTACCTACGTTTATTATCAAATGTATATAACGTTCATCATCTGAAATTAGTTAAATTATGAAAATTAACCTGAACTAGATTTTTTATGTGGCGATCGGTGTACGTAAAGCATGCTGTAACCATTTCAAAAACTAAAATAGTCTTTGTAGATAATGAAATGGCAGTTTTAGTCGTGGCCAAACCGACATTTCCGGCTGGCACCTTGTAAATCAAATTATAATGAAATGAGCATAAAACTTTCCTAAATTATTTATTCAACAAACTTATCAAACAGTAGAAATATTTTTTAACGTAAATGACTAACTAACTAACTATACAAATAAATACAAAACAAAAGGACACTTAGGCGTCGAAGTACTCGTCCGCATAAAACTTGAATTAAAAACTACCTGCGACGATCGGCGACTAGAGTATTTCAAACGATGACAAAAAACCCATGCTACCCTAGTACAAAAAATTTTCAAAATCGCTTGAAACATCGAGTAAATTAAGTGGGGCCAAAAACTGCCACCTTGTAGTTAAAAATGGTATATCGTTTGAATCAAACACAGGGGACACTGGGACAGCCCAAAAGTGAAGGGTAAACTTATGTTTGAAAACGCTCAAATACATATTCTGATTGCCGCGTATCATATTATTATCAACATACAACATACTGACCTGCAAATTGCAAAAAACGGAAGAAAATTTGAATTTCGCGGGCTACTACTGCTCAATCACCTTAAAATTTGAGAACTTTATAATTAATAATAAAATTAATTATTGTTTTTCTTGAAAATTATAGTGAATATGTAAACCTTATCTTGGAAACACTATTTTTCATGGTTCAAGGTTCAAACTAATAAGTAGCAATAACTTTAAATTGTTAAATATCTAAGGATTTAGAAATTTGCCTCCTTGCAACATTACTATTCTAATAGCAAGCAAGTATCACAGTCAATATGTCAAGATGAAATCTATAGTTTGATTAGTTGTCTTTGGAAACTCAATATTTTGAATAGTATTATTTTCGTATTTTCCTAATAATTGTTTCATTAGTAACAAATAACTAGTCAGCAAATTATATTGCTCGGCTAACACATTTCTGGCTTAAGCGGCGACCTCACTGCATTTATAGTTTCTCATTATAGTACATAATAGCTGCGTAATGATACTTGGGGATTTGTATGGATTGGGATTCTACAGAAAGTAATTATCCCTAACAAGGGTGTCTGAAGACTGGGAGGCAGCATGAAGTAAGAAGCGGTCCACACCTCAGAAGGCCACATAGCTTGGAGGAGATGTAATATATTGAAGGCACGACGTAGAAGAAAACATGTTGAAATAAATGAATAGTGAAAGTTTAAAATTTCATGTGAAAGATTTTTCAATAGGTATGCAACATGCCTCGTGTAAAGTGTCTAGAATGTGTAAACTAGGAGATGATTGTGATAATGGAGATTTAATAAAGTTGAAAACATGATTTGTGGCTGTCATTTATTTTTCAATAAAATAGAATACAATATTTATTTACATTTGAAACTGAAATCAGTTTTTACAGTTGTGAGGAATCCATGTACATTCTAGCTAATATAGCATGCAAATTTAGTACATTTAAACAAATTACAAAAACTAAATTTCAATTAAGTTAACTTATCCGCTATGAAATCTTGTACAGAATAATAAAAACTGTTAGCTGTTTTCTAAATTCCTACAAGGTAGGTCTTTATTATTGTTAGGTATTTTATTATAAATTACAGGTGCCATACAGATACCTAACTAATATTTTTTCTTGAGTATAGAAGTTGAGAATACCGTGCACAAAAATTTCTGATATTGAGATCTCAAACAAAACTACTAAACAATGAAACTAGACAATGTGGTACAGAACCACATTGTCTAGTTTAATTTGAGGTAGAAAATTAAAATGTTTATAGGTTTTACAAATGCGGCTACTTCCAGGTTGTAAACTATCAAACAATGGTACCTAGGCATAAGGCAACCAATATTGCCGGCAGATTTACTCTTTTTGATAAATTATGCAGCTTATAAAAGAATAAATAAGTATAACAATTGTATGAAAAGTTAAGTAGGTAAGTATCAAATTATATTGACAGTAGTAAGTCTAAACAAAACATTAGAGATGTGAGCACACTTAAATGTTATGAATGGCTTGAACCGCTATGTACCTACTTACACTTTTACAATAATGTCCTCTGGCTGTGACTTCCACATTAACTGGGTGTTAATTAAGATCCCTAAAAATTAACATTCACTTTTTCTACTTGACTAGTGTACTTAATTTACATTAATTACTCATGGATACCCGTTGGCAAGTGCATGATTTTGGTTTTTGGAGATTTATAATTAAATTATTACTTTCAATCCACTTTATTAAACTCCTGAGTGCATTGTTATTTTCATGTGGATAGGTATGCAACATGTGTCGTATAAACAGTGCCTAGATCTAGATTATTAGAATGTGTGAACTTAGGAGATGATTGTCATACTTTATAGAGATTAAATAAAGTTAAAACATGATTTAGGTACGGTTGTGTGTTATTTATTTATACACGAAAAATAGCACGATTCTCACCCTTTAAAGAGATTAATATAATAAATGAACGAATGCTATGAATATCGGCGACGCTTTCGCACTTAGTATGTTGAGTATATTCCGAACCTATAAGTGGACGTAAAAGCCTCATCGGTACAAACCCATCTTCGAAAGTACTCTGTGTTCGAGCCCGATCCGTATAATTTATGTTTGTATTGACTTAAAAACCAAAACATTTGGTAAGTATAGTTTACAATTCGCTACCAACCGAATCACTTAGCGGGCTCTCAAAATTGGTCGCTAACTGTAGTCGTACACATTACGAAAATCATAGAGATTCGGTTAAATATAGATGACAATCGATAACTTTGAGTTTCAAGGCTACCAAATATCGTTACATCCGGATCGTTAGGACTTTGCTACTAACACGTGATTTTTGTGGTGGGTCGTAGTCAATTATTTTGACGACGAAACGCTGCAGTTTTCCATAAAACGAAAATCAGTCGTCAAAACGGTCCTCGTCGCAACTGCTTTGATACTGAAAATGATTGTTTCATGCTTGTCAAACCATTTTGGCTATCTAGGGACCCCATTACGACTTAGCGAGCGATTTCAGTCGTTCAGGGGTCTCTACGAATGTCGAGACTACCGGCCCTGATGTGGATTAAAGCTTTTTACTGCGCGGGATTATTAATGGAGTGTACGTTTGAATTTAGAATTGATAGCATAGAATTAAATTAACTTCGGCCCTGAAAGGGACTGGGTCCCGGCTATGGGAACATTGTAGGTTGATTATGTACGTATTAAAAAACATACCTATCAAGATTTCCACAACAAACAATGTTGAACCATTTCAGTGAACTTAACCGTACCAATAATTCTTCATCATCATCATCATCATCATTCTCCTGCCCTTATCCCAATTAAACTTTTTAAACTTTCGCGATTTGCACACATTATAAACAAAACTGAGAACGGGTCTTCTCGCGATATTCCTTTTTACGAGGTAAACAGGTACCTACTTGTTTCCCGATGTTAGCTCAATTTATTTAGGGTCGGCACAACATGCTTTTTTCCATAATAAAATTCTCTATTGGTTGTCAACCATTGCATTTCATGCTTGGATGAGTTTTAAAAATTTGCCATAGTTTTACTTTAAAACACTAGAACAGCAGCTCAAGAAAACAAAAGTTTTCTTTCTTATGTTATTGTAGTTTGTAGGTTTTAATTTTATTTTTATTTATTTCATTTTGTGTTTGGGTATAGCATGGTTTGTAATAGGTAATAGTTATTTAAGCTACAAGTGCGGTAAGTTGGTGATTTCCGACGACTATATAAGTCAATTCGAGTTGGAAATCATCTTATGCACGTGTATCATACAACGTTTTACTATACATGGTACGAGGAAATAAAAAAATATATATTGAAAAATTATTTTGCTTCTGATTTAGCCGGTAAGAGGCTGTTGTTGGCATTTTGTGCTTCTTGAATAACTTTTTCTGGGGATAAATTAATTGATTCGTCACTTTGAACCCGACACTTTTAGCAGATTTACACAGATCGACTCCAAACTAAGCAAAAAATTTGTAAAATGGCGGGCTTATTTTAAATACATGCGCGCTCAGCATATCTACTACTGCGCATGTGCAAATAGCTACCACGTTATATCGCATGATCAATGAATATTTAAAATTAATTTATTGATCAAAATTAAATCTAGAGTAATTAATAACGCATTTAATGAAGTATTAGTTTTACTGTACCTTTTATATGAATGATAATCTGTACTTGTCTTATTTGTAAAACTGTCTCAAATAATAAAAACTCTTTGCGTCGGGCTGACGACAGAATTAAAAATTAAAAAAAAAACTGACAAGTAAAAAGCACTAGTGTGAAAAATTGGCACTTTCCGCACAATTTGGCTTCTTGGAAAACGCTCTGTTCGAGCACATGTATTGTAAAGATTATGTTTATGTGTATTCCGTGGTTAAAGGTACCGACCAGTTCACGAAACAGTTCTGTGGTTTTTAACATGGAACGAGGATCGGTTCTTCGACAGCTGAGGGGATATCTTTTGTATTTCTTCTTACAATATGTAATGCGTCAGTTTGTTTTCATTAATAAATAAAATAAAATAAAATAAAACCTTATCATTAATATTTACACCTAATTTTCTCTTTCCGCCATCATTAATAACATAATTCCAAATCTCAACTACATCCAGCTTGCTAATCGCTTAATATCTCTACTAAATTCAACACAGACGTACAACCACTTAGCAGTACATACAAGTGTATCCCAAAGTGGAATTACTAGGGATAGTCAAACACATTGAGAAAAGCCTCTTATGCCTGTTTTCACTAACATTAGGTGACACCTAAATGTATGCGTAAAAGACAACGTGCTATTGGATTTATATCGTTCGGCTGGGCCCGGTAAGTTGAAAATCCAACAGCCCTCTAAGCCGTGGGTGAGACATAGGGCAGTTGATGTATTGGCACTAGAGATCCACTCAGACTTTGTTCTTATCAGGCTAGTGTAGACTATTCTTATGATAAAGGGTTCTTTTCGAAACCACTAGGTATATTTTTAACTTTTCTAACAAAATTAAAAAAAATACTTCGTAATTTTTGTGCTTGGCATTTGTTTCTATAATTTACATATGACTTCTCATGTAAGGAAAACCAAAATAGTTATGTTAAGATAACATAATGTTTATTTGCCAAAAACAATGATTTACATTTCCTTATAGTCTACATATTATCTTGGCTTACATTAAAAAAATACAAAACTAAGACGCGAAGGAAGCATTTTACTTGTGGACTCCACACTAGGTCGAGCCTGTCTCGTGGAGTCCATAATGAAATATGTCGGCGTGAGCAAATTGCAACGTGAAACGAAACGCAACGTTTAGTGACATCATCGCCCCACTCAGTGAATCAGGCGAGTTGTGGAAGGGATCGGCCTTTATAAGACGGACCACGTGGTAAAACATAGGTCTCCTTCAACAATGCTTCAATCTGGCATTCTCATGCCGAAAAATATGTGTGTATATATATATATATATGGTTTAAGAACTTTATTATTCCTCATTAAGAATTAACAATAATTCACTTACTGAGAAACTATGTTTACATAAAATATTAACGAGCGTACAAAAATGACGTTAAAAGTAAATTTATAATAATATATAGGAAGGTAGAAAAGTACTTAAGAATCAATTAATCACCAACCGAGCAAACACGCATCTAAAGTAAAAGTAAATGTGTTACTAGATGTGGCATACATGGCAGCGTAGATACTCACAATTTTATTTTTTTTAAATTTTTTATTTTTGTTGCTTAAGTTAGTATGTTTATGTTATTATTGTTATTGACACATTATATACGATTTAAGTTGGTTTTTAAAACAAGCCATACTTTTCGCTTCTTTTATTTCCATGGGTATTTTATTGTACATGTTAACACCTTCAAATTCAATATTTCTTCTCCCGTAATTTACTGTTCTGGGGGGACGTGTTACTAAGTAATTGGATGGTATGCTCTCAATACTTTCTTTTATTCGCGAACCAGCATACAATTCGATAAATGCGTAGGGTCGCTGCGCCGGTTTTCGGCCTTTTAGTGGAGTTGGCAACTTTAAGGCACTAGAAAAAAATATTGCCATTATTTTAGCCTAGTGCTATTGCGGTTAATTTATAGCCTACATAATGTAGTTTTCGTTTATAAAACTCATTGGTTTCTACAAATAAACCTCTTTTTTATATTAATTTTTAATGTGAAAAATAGGTAAAACGCTGGTTTTCGGCCACAAATTTCAGATTTCGGCCTACAAGAATTTGGTTTTCGGCCAGTGGATTAGATAGATTAGAAAGGTAATAGAAAGTAAATAAAATAACAATTAAATGTATTTATTCCTGTATTTTTTACTTACAGTAACATTAATCAAATTATTATTAATCAGGTATCATCATAATTGGCAACAATGCAAGTATATTATCACTTATCAGTCTTCTCTTATTTATTCATAATAGTTATAATTTAAGTAATTAACAGTCGAAAAAAAAATTGCTCATAAAGTTATTCTAATCATTAAAACATAAAATCTTATAATAATCTTTGATTAATAAAATATTTGGTAAGTTAGATAATATCAACAAATGCTTCGTTTTCATACAAAATAATAACTATACCTTATCAATACTTATCATAATCAACATTTTTCTATCAATAAAAATCTGAAATCAAAATTTTAAATATGGCAGCTTTTGGCAAAATAATCTGCAATCAAATATGTTTAATTATAATTGTAATTCTGATTACGAATGCAAGCATGGCATTTGAAGGGCTTGTCTTGTACTTGTTCATACTTTAGTCCAACGAAGTCTGTGCATCTTAAATGATACCATCTGGTGCAAAAATCACATCCAATATTTCTTTCAGGATCTTCTTCTGTATCACTTATTAAAATATCTTCACACAGGGCGCAATCTACTTTAACTCTTTCGTTTTCCTTCATGGGTTTCTTGGACTTAGCGATTTTTCGTTTCGTCACTTTAGCATTCTTTAACTGTTCTTTTTCTATTCTTTTTTTTATCAAAATTTCTTGTCGTTGTTTTTTCAATTCTAACTTCTCTATTTTAACTTTTTCTTTATCTTCATAAAATTTTCGATACTCCGCCGATGAAATTGCCGCAGATAAAGGTGTACGTGTAATGTTAGTGGCAGATTTTTTCGCAGGTTGCGGTTTAAATAAATGTTTTTCTAAAATATCTGTTTCCTTTGTAGTTTGTTTAGGTGTACTAGTCTGTTTTATTGGAATATCAGCCAGCACATTGCGTCGCGTTATGGCATTTGCCAATGATTCAGAGGTCTTGTTTGATATCATGGGTGTTTGTGGCAGTAATAATGTGGAATTGGTGGTTATTGTGCAACATTGAGTGGTTATTATGGCATCGTGGCAATCTTTTAAGCTTTCAGACATTGGCAGTGCTGTTGTTGTTGGCAGACTTATTTGAGTTGGTATTAGAAGAACATCATCCAATGATACTAAAGAACCAACATCCAAATAACTTCCTGACAAGTGCAATGTGGAAATGTCGTTATCAATCAACGATTCTGATGCTCCGATAGATGAATCCTTATCTGAGTGAGTTACTAGAACAGTATGACTTACTGGAACACTTTTATCTTGGCCTATGTTGCACAGACTTTCTGGAGTTTTGAAAGGGCTAAGCGGTCTTATATTGCTCAATTGAAGAGGCAAGTCTTCGTCAGCCTGGCTTTGTGCAATGGTTTCAAAGGACACCATTTCGGTCATGTTGATGTCATCTAATTGGCTGGTCATATTATTATCTTCTTCGACTATTTGAGATGTTGTAATATTGACTGTTGAGTTCGTCAGGTCTTCAGAGCATGTTTCGTATAAAACGTCAGGAAATTGTATCTGAGAAGACTTTCTTTTCAGTTTCTTCATCTCCTTCAATATAACAGCCACCTTTATGTTTCTTTCGGCCAGAGTCGATTTTAAATGTTTCAAAACCTTTCTTGTGGAAACTAGGTCTGCGTTGGTTATTTCTTTAGAATTTCGTTCGGGTGACTTGGAATTGTTGTTCAATCTTTCCAGGGTATTCTGGACACATTTCGTGTAATCCACTGCATCAGGGTCAAATGGATAAAGTCCGCATTTTCTGAAGCCATTAATTATATTTCGGAGCATATTTGTGTTTTCCAGGCAGTCTTTGAAAAGAGCGCAAAAATTAGTCTTGGTGACAGAAGAGTTTATGTTTTCTGGCTTTGTCAAAAAATTTCTCACTATTTTTTTCCATTCTGATTTCAAAGGCCCAAAAACACTGACATCTGCAGGTTGTAGTATATGCGTGGTGTTAGGTGGCAGAGCGTAAAGAATTATTTCCAATCGCTCGCACATCGCGCTCAACTCAATTGACATATGGGATTTGTGTCCATCTACCAGTAAGAGAATGGGTCTTTTAATTTCGTTACTCACAACCCAATTATTAAAGTCATTCGTAATGTATTCAAAAAATACATCAGTTCGCATCCAACCACTCTCAGACCTTCCGAGGACCCAATGTGGTGGCATGCTATCTGCTATTTGTTTTGGCGGGCGAATATACGGAAAAACTATTAGCGGCGGGCATACTTGACCGTTAGCATTGAATGTCACCAAAACAGTTAAATTATCTTTTTCGCTGCCATTTTTGATTTGGTAAAGATTACGGTACCCTCGAGGACCAAGTACCTTTCCTGTTTTAGGGCAAAGGGCAAACCCACTCTCATCTCCATTGAATATGCGTTCCGGAGATTCCAATATATCACGATGGTTTGATTCTACCAGAAACGCTTCAAGTTCTCGAAACCAAACCTTGATTGACTCCTTCGTTACCGTAGCTCTCGCCTTGTTTATTCCTTCAGCGGATCTCTGTGAAATTTCCGGATGCCTTTTCAAGAATTTCAAAAACCAGGTTTGTCCAGGACGGTCGTCCTTGAAAGGGGTCTTCATGGCTAAGTCTTTTATAATTTTCTGAACAGTGTCTAGCAGTTCTGATTTTTTTACAGGAAAACCACACTTAGCGATTGCAATTAGCCATTCCACTATTTTCATTTCGATTTCATGGGTAAGTATAGGATCAGGACCTCGAGTTTTAATCGAATCACTACTTCTTCCAGATATTCGATCTTGTAACGTAGCCCTAGGAACTCCATAATTTCGACAAACTTCTCTAATGGAAAGCTTTTTTTCGCGAATATCTCTAAGTGCCTGGTTAATGGTATCTTGAGTATACGGTGCATTTCTTTTTCTCTTATTCTTTGGAGGAGCCATCTGAAGCAAAAAAAATCTTATAGATCTTCCTAAAACTGCATCGTGAAATACTTTATATTTCATGAAATGGCTGAAAATTAGAGCGGCGTTCGGTTTTCGGCCACCCCATTTTTCATACAATTTTAAGTTGGCCGAAAACTGAATAATAATTATAGACTTACTCTAGTTTTCGGCCACTACCGAAATGTGTATTTCAATTTCATCAATAACCGTTAAAATTGCAGCATTATGATGGCCGAAAACTGAAAACTAGTGTATTCACAAGAATACGGTTCATTATAAACGAAGAGAAATCTACTTTCGTATAACCAATTAAATGAAAGAGACAAAAATATTTAGGCTGAACGCTCTAGTTTTCGGCCGCATGGCCGACAACCAAACATTTAGAGAATTTATGTAGTCACTTTCCGGCCACCTAATTTAACAACTATTTCTATAAAATATTGCACTAGTTCATGTGAAAATACAATAATAAGTAATATATACAGAGGAATATATGCACATTGTTAAATAATCATAGTAAAAATAACACAAAACTTACTTTTGAGTAGAACACGTGCCACTATATTTTTTGCTCGTTCCCACACGTCTTGACAGCTCCTGCACTAGCGTCGTACTAAACAATTTATTATAAGTCGCGTGTTGTGTTTACCCGACCAAGTGATGTTGCCTGATATAATGCAACTCTGTGCAAATGTATCTAAATTCATTTCGTGTGATAATATTTATTTTGATCCTTATTAAATCAAATTTACTGCATCACCTAGTGCCAAAGGCCGAATACTAGACCCGGCCGGCAAACCGGCGCAACGACCCTAGGCACTATAGTTTCGTACTAAGGTTTCCTATTTATGCATGTGTGTGTGAGCAATAAACATGTCTAAAACGAGTAAGCTGGGGTTTACGGATATTACGTACTTTTGTTTACACTCTGCTATCGACTACAGAGGGTGAAGACGGAGCCAGACACTCTCAACACTGACACAAACATATTCATATGGTTTGTATTGAAACTGTCAAGGAAAGTCTGGTCTTACAAAGTTTAAAACACTTCAATTTAAAATGCCGTTTTGGTATATTTCACGATCAAGATATTTTATTTCACATAAATCTACTTTATGAAACGTCACTTTTGAAACCTGCACTAATTGATCGTTTGCTGTGGAGATGAGTGGGCAAGAAACTCCATAGTTGTTATAGTGGCCTTATTAGTACATACTCTCTGATGTGAAATTTCGAGTGCCTACAGTCCGCGAGGCTTAAGGCGAGGACTGACTACGATTTTAAACGGCACACAACCGCGTAATGCATTGTCACCTAGCTGGCTTGAAATAAGGTTGAATATTGAAAATAATATTTGTGTTGCCGAGATGTGACTAAGCTGCGAATGTGCATTTATTTTCCGGGTTTTCTTTAGATTATTTAGAATATATATTTAATAAATTAAATAATTGTCCGGTTAAAGTTTAAAAAAAATACTAATTCTATTAAATTCTTAAAAAAAAAGAATGTCGTTATCGCTGAAAATACAGAGATGCTCGACGCCAAAGTTTATTTTTGTGGAGCAACTTCCAAATTTTTTATTGGGAATATCAAACTATTTTTTACTATTCTATTCGGTTAATTTGTTTTAAACCCTTCTCTGTCCACTGTATTTTTTGCGTCGGATAGTTTCATTGCGTTACGTCGTACTCAACAATCCAACAAACCAATTTTTGTCAATATTTAGCTAATACCGCGCCTTATGCTGAGCTTTGCATTTATTTGTGATCAGAAAAATAAAAAATAAAATAAAAAGAAGTGGAGTTGCATCGCACGAGGGATGCACCGCGCCTCAGGCCAATTACCAAAAAGGTAAAAAAAGTATAAACCGGTTTTAAACCAAGCAAAGGATGCGTCGCGCTCAAGGCCGGACGTCACACCTACACTATTTATGTGCACTCACACAAATGCAAAGCTCAGCTTAGGCCTCGCGGACTGTACCTAGAATGGTTCAAAAGATACAGCCCTGTGACAGACGGACGGACAGCGGAGCCTTAGTAATAAGGTCTCGTTGGCACCCTCTGGGTACGAAACACTAAAAACAACATTCACATAAAACCACATACAATTGCATCATCAACAATTTCAAACTGCCGTACAAATAAACCGGTGAATCCCCGCCCTTAAGTAACATTCATGTCAGCGAAATGCCTCATTGTGTCCGCAATTAAAACTCAGTCTACAAAGTTTCACGCAACGCTCGTCTACTTTCGACTTTATGAACTATTTCGTGAGATTGAATTTATTTTGGGGTTATGTTTCAAGTTTTATTAAAAGTTTCAAGTAATTATAGAATTTTGTTTGGCATAGACTAATCTAAACTTGGGACAATTGCCATCCTGAGTACACTACGGTCGACGTATCTTGGCGATGCAAAACATAAGCTCTCTGAATTTTGCGCATGTTATCTCACTCACACTCGTCTCATGTTACCATTTGGTTCCTAAAAAATGTTACTGCGCAGCTCGCCAAGATACGTCAGCAGTATTGTAATATAAGCTCGTCTGTGATCCCCTAAAGCGGTAGGCAGAAGTTTATATGTAGGCGCAAAATACATAATAGCACAACTACAGAAGATTCACTCCGCAAAATCATTTAAATAAATAACGACTCTTGCTATAACACGTTACAATAAATTGTAATTTAGGTCGCATAGTGTATTATATTCACCTACAAGTGGCCTCTCTTTCTATCGCGTAACTCTTGTACCTTCTGACTCGTTAGGGTTGTCTTCTTTTACGACGCGGCGCGTGAGTGGGTATCGAAATAACGTGCGAGCCGGCCGGTGCGCGGCAGCCCACACTGAATTAGCTCGACAACTCGAGCCCGCCGCGTATCTGTAGCTTCATACCTAAAATGCGGAGTGAGACTGGCCTAGTATAGGGTAAAAGTGGGATAGTTGCCCTAGGATATGACGTCCCGTAATTCAAATTGTGACTTGTGAACGTACTATCATCGCAATTTATATTAAAAAAAGATCACGCCCCACCCTTAGTACCACCCTTAAATAAATAAATAATAATTTGTTTCGGATCAACAATTACAAGATCCATATATTGTTAGTAACGTTCTTAACTTAATGTTAGTAAAAACCACACTATATACAAAAATTTAAACGACTGACACTTACGTGTGAGCCTACCTTAACTGCGATGATATTACGTTTGCAAGCCACAAATTAACTTATGGGGCGTCTACGCCAGTTGGGCATAAATGACTCCGGGCTGTGATATGGATATTTTTCATGGAAAGAACCCTAATAAAACTTTCCCGACCTGGCAATCGAACCCAGGACCCACTCGGCGTAGTCACTCATGCATCTACTAACCAGTCAATCAGTCATTATTAATTACTTGTAACAAAGAAATGAGACAGAAAGAAGAAAATTACTACCGTCAGCTAAAACTTTCATACTTGTTTAGACACCTTATAATAGGGATATTCAGAAAGCAACTTGTAAACTGTCTGAAGTTTACCTTGTTAACTAATTTGATAGGTCTAAAACTTCGTTACCTCTTCAATGTTTAGCTTGTTAGCAAAATATACTACTATAAGATAATAGCAGCAATATAAGACTAGTATGAAGAATAGAGATTAATCGGAGTAGAACAGATTACTGAAATTATTTAAAGGTCTTTCAATCAACATCATCACCTTCCTGCCCTTGCCCCATATTACTTGGGGTCGGCGCAACACGTTTTCTCTTTCCATTCTCCCCTGTCAACCGTCACGCTATCATTCACTCCCTTCTCTGTCATATCATTCCTCACACAATCCATCCATCTTTTCATTGACCTTCCTCTCCCTCTCCATCCATCAACATTTTTATATTCATCACTGTATGCGTTTCCTCCCTCCGCATCACATGCCCATACCAAAGGATTTCCTTTCAACTTTCCTGTCAGTGGCGCCACTTTCAAAGTTCTCCTCATTTCTTACTTTATCCATTTTCGTCACTCCACACATATCCATCTCGCATGGAATCTTTTTTCATCAGTCTTCTTCAGGGCCCAGCATTCTAATCCATACAGGCAGGACAGGCCTTATCACGAATTTGTAATTTTCCCCCTTTAACTTGAGGGGCATCTGTGGGTTGCAAGTTATTCCTGTGACCTGTAGCCATCCATCCTGAGTTGATCCGGTGCGTTACGTCTCGGTCTACTTCGCCATCCCCTTGGACAAGCGACCCGAGGCACCAAAAATCGGAGCAAATCGGTAAGGGCGTTCCGTCGAGAGATATGGGCACAGGACTGGAGAGACCCCCAATCGATCAAAGAAGAAGAAGAAAGAAGGGGAGGAGGAACTATAGAAATTAACTTTAGACCAGCGGGGTAATTACGTAACACAAATAACATGGAAATCGATCACAATGACATTAATTTTGACAATTTAGCCATGTTCATTGCGTATTTACGTTGTTGAGCAGTCGAATTCTTCAAACTCCTGTTTGTGATTGACAGTGTGTTACGCAATAATTAACTAAATTTATTTCAAACTAAATTAATGTCCATATTTATACTCGTATGTTATTTTAGTTACCAAAGGTCTTAAAAACTATGTTAGTATTGCACCATTCATAGAAAAATACGTGGTGAAATAAAAAAAAAAAAACAAAACAAAATACAAATAGTAAAATCACCCGTGTCAAAAATAATTATCTCTTATGGTGCTGCATAAAAACAACTGAAAAAACAAACAATGAGTTAGGCAACTGTCAAAATGGCGCTGTCGTAGCTAGTTCCTAAAACAAGCTAATAATACAAGGCGTGCGGTGGTTTTATTTTATTTTTGCGAAAATTTTGCGTTGTTGTGTTCCTAAATACTCCGAAATTGGAGTCCCTAAGATGAGAAGACTGTAGATTAAAGCTTATTCGTAGAGATTAAAAAAAAAAAATAAGCAAGTTTGACACATTTTGAAGAAAGTGATTACGAGGAAATATTTAAAGTTTTAAATTCCGACACTTTCCATGTCAAAATATTGATATAAACTATAATAAAAAAATAACGAAATGGTGAAATAAAACCAAACTGATGAAGAACGAAATGTCAAAATTGATGATAAATTTTACATTTCGTTCATTCATGATGACGCCATCTACAATTAGCTTTGCCCGGCCTTCCCCATTGCTAGGATAAAAAACTTAAAGGCAAAACAAAACGCAAAGTACCGCTTATGTTATGCAACGCTCTCTCAGAGAGAATTAATTTGTATTATTAAAATATACGCGATATTTTGTATCTCATAACTACAGTTTTTTACTGCGAGAATAAGGCCTTGTCTTTTGTTACGTAAACTTATTCGTACAGAATAGAGCTAAATACAGCCTTATATAATAATGAATTACGAAATATTTGGAGAACTTTTCACTTTATTCCATATTTAGAAGGTAGGTACTTTAAGGGCTCCAGTCCCTTATATTACCGGAATTATCATATAAAAAGCATTTTTAACAGTAATATGATAATTATTTCCATCAGTTACCTCTTATTTTACATCTCGACGCGCGCTGTCACTTATACAAGCTAGTCCTCAATTTTTTTAATCTTCTAAATTTGAAATAGTGCTTATCTCATCAAACATGGCCAGCCATCAAATAATAAAATATTCGGGTAAGGTTGCCTGATAAAGCTATGTAGGCTAAAACCTCTACAGAACTACAGCCTGGTTTCAAAAACGAAAATGAACACAAACATTAGCTAACAAATAATAGTCAAACGCATGTCCCTTGTGATTGGTTGGCTGAATTTATAATCAACCAATCGGCTCGACTTCTATGCAAAATTTTTATTCGCTGTCAAAGTCACAGAATCACCAGGATTTTTCACAACAATTTGTGACGATTTAGTTTTACAACTAAAAGATTCCGCCCAAGCTAACAGGCTTAGATCCATGCTTCAAGTTTGAGACCAGTCTAAATAATTTGACAAATCGTATTTTGTTCCATTCTTGTAAAGTTGAAACCAAACCTGAGATCGTGATTTTGACAAGTTATGCGAATATAAATGTAGGGAACAGCCGTTTTTTTTTCACAATTTCAGGTTTGATCCTATAGTAAAAGTTGTTCATAATGATGAGTACAACACTATCGTGGCAGCTCTCTAGCCAATAAAAAACAGCGTGTATACTCGGTGTTTGAGACAAAGGACTTTCGACAGGCTTTTAAAAAGTTGTCCTCAACTTTCGATCACTATCATCATCTTTTAAGAAGGTCCCATTGGTTCTTACTTAGAACCTATTTCACAAACTTATGACAGACCTCGACCCAAACCAAACTTAGTACACTTGAACGTGTCAGAATATTTATTATGTATAATTATTTATTTTTGATAAAATTAAAATAGTAAGAGGTAAATCCTATCCAATCCTTATTTCCACAACTTCTGTAACATTTTCTTTCTAAACACTTGCAGTAATTGGCACAAAGGGAGCTCTTCTTCATATTAAATAGTTGCCATGGAAATAAAGCCTAACAAAGTATACTTGAACCACTGATACCGTAGTTAAAAAGTAAAAAATTTGATCGAAGCACTAGCGTTAGCTGTTAATTTGTTAATTAAAGTAGTATTTTGTGTAAAAATGTAAGAAAAGTTAATGCATGAAATGAAATATGAGAAAGACTGGCACTGAGGAGCTCGTGGCTAAGTAATACACACGCACGGGTGGATCTATCAGGTTAAGCTACGCTTGATGGGGTTGGTCCGTGGATGGGTGACCACGAGACTCCTCTCCGTGCCTCGGAAAACACGTTAAGCCGTTAGTCCCAGTTGTAATTCGTGGATCTTTGACAGTCGTTACGGGTCGTCAGAAGCCCGAAAGTCTGACAACCAGTCTTACCAAGAGGTATCGTATTACCCAGTAACTGGGTTGAGGAGGTTACATAGGCAATCGCTCCATGTAAAATACTGGTATTCAGCTGCATCTGGTTAGACTGGAAGCTGACCCCAACATAGTTGGAAAAAGGCCAGACAGGTTGATGACTGGTATTCTCGTATTGTGCCTAGTCAATTTTTTTTAAGTAAAGGGTACATTCAAGCTTTATGTTTGTTTTCTTTAAATTGGTCAGTTGCCTCACTCTTCTGTGGTCAGTCATCGTTGGTCTAGTGGCCCCGAGCGTGACTGCTAACAATTTGGCCCTGGGATCGATTCCCAGGTCGGCGCAAAGCAATTTTTCAATTACAGCCCAGAGTCCGGATTCATGTCTCATAATATACTCGCCCCTTATTAGAATCATCTGACAAGCCTTTTCCTAACTATGTTGGGGTCGACTTCCAGTCTAACCAGACGCAGCTGAATACCAGAATTTTACATGCAGCGACTGCCTAACTGACCTCCACAACCCAGCTACTGGATAATACGATGTCCCTTGGTAAGACTGGTTGTCAGACTTTGATCCGTAACGACTGTGAAAGACCCATGAATGACAGCCGAGACCAACAGCTTAACGTGTTGTCCAAGGCACAGAGAGCTCATGGTATGTAAAGACGGTCACCCATTCACGGACCAACCGCGGCAAGCGTAGCTTAACCTGAACGATCAATCCGTGTGGCTGTTATTACTTAGCCATGAGTCCCTTATTACATGTGACTTAAAACATAACTGGAAGAATATAGGAGTACCTATTGTACAGCTCTGCCTAACTAACTGTCAAAAATCAATCTGCCTAGCCTTTTCCCAACTATGTTTACTATGTTGGGGTCGGCTTCCAGTCTCACCGGATGCAGCTGAATTCCAGTATTTTACATGGAGCGACTGCCTATCTGACCTCCACAATCCACTAACTGGGTAACACGATACCCCTTGGTAAGACTGATTTTCAGACTTTCGGCCTTCTGACGACCCGTAATGACTGTCTAAGATCCACGAATGACAGCCGGGACCAACGGCTTAACGTGCTTTCCGAGGCACGGAGGAGTCTCGGTATGTAAAGATGGTCACCCATCCACGGACCAACCCCGGCAAGCGTAGCTTAACCTAATGAATCGACCCGTGCGGCTGTTATTACTTAGCCACGAGCTCCTCTCTTCCTCGAGGTCATGGTCTACCTACGTGCCGAATTTCATGCAAATCCGTTTAGCCGTTTCGCGAAAGCGTAAACAAATAAACTCACTTTCGCATTTATAATATTAGTTAGGATAATTGGAATTGTTTACATTATTATTTTAGTTCCTTGTAAAACACCTATAAATAAATTCTTCTTCACTTTTCCTTCCGTTAATAATAGGCTTTCCACAAGTTCTACAGCTGACAAAAAATTCTAAAATCTATAGCGACACAAATACCCCGAAAATAAAACCTTCACTATGAAAGGGTTAATCGCTCGCTGTATTGAATGTACGCAGACTTAACACCCCTATCGCTGTCGGTCCAGTTAGCTTAATCCTTGGGGGTCTTATTGACCTCCTAGCTCCCTAAGTTATTGAGTTGTGTACCCCACGGGTATGGCCGGAGGATAAGGAATGCTTTGAATATGTTTTATCTGATGGATTATTTCGTTTAAATAACTTCGTCATTGCTTTTTAAGTTAGCTTGTGTTTTGTTTGTGAGGTTATTAAAGCCATTAATATCTTTTAAGAGGTTTGTGGGTAAATAATAGGATTGTGGTTATATGGATCTATTAGGTTAAACTTTTGCGGTCAGTCTGTGGATGGGTGACTATTTGTCACACATCGAGACTCCGTGTCTATTAGAATACATTTTTTATGACGTGTAGGTATCCCAGTTGACATATAATAAAAATCGGCCCAGTGCGTGTTGGACCACGCATAATGAGGGTTCCGTGGTTGAGATGAATTTATCCCAAGAACAAACATAACAATAAAAAATTTTTCTCCCATACATTCCAACTGTAAATGTAAGTTTGTACTCAAAATATCGAGACATTTACCATGTGATTTTAAGACCACCGATTTCTTATTTTAAGACCACAGATTTCTTATAGGTTTTCCTGTAATCTACAGGTAAAGAACTATTTTCTGCATTTTTTTGAAAATTTTAGGCTTAGTAGTTTCGAAGATAAGGGGGGAATTGTCAATTTTCGTGTATTTTCTTAAATAACTTTAACAATTTATTTGAAAATTATAAAACAATATATATTTGAGACCCTCATAGTAAGTCCTTTAATTTTATATGTCACACGGTATAATTTGCAAAACTTTTTTTTCTTATTTGCCCCTCAAAAGTGACCCCCATATTCAAAATAAATTTATTTACTTTACCCGCCCGTGTTCGGGTCACAGAAGTTCATATGTGTACCAAATTTCAACTTAATCGGTCTATTAGATTCGGAGCAAATCAGCTGTGACAGACTGACAGACAGACGAGTAATCTTATAAGGGTTCCGTTTTTCCTTTTGAGGTACGGAACCCTAAAAATTACCTATTTATATAGGCACATGATTTTGAATGTTAATAACTGTAAGCATATTAAATTCACAAGAAAAAGACACCCAACTAACGCAAATTACTCAATTAACCGTATAACCCTGGAAGAGGTGTCCTGGATTCGCAACTTACGCAGAATTATGGATTCCCAACTTAAGTTTAAACACCATATAATATAAAACTCAAAGCATTTATTTCAATTAAACCAATTACAGGCACTTTTGAATTGTCAAGGGGTCGGTCAGTCAGAAAGATGAAGCTAGGTGCCCATTCCAAAGCATAGTAGGTACCTATGGAGAAGAACGGGCAAGAAACTCCACGGACACTCTTTTAAATCAAGATATGGTTACAAAATAATGGTTACATCATTCATGTTGAAATTTTACATGTGAGAACGATGCAGAACGTTAAAAGCGTCCTTAAAAAAAAAAACAATTCAAATATTTAAATTAAATTAAAATAAGCCGTGGCCGCTAAGGTATGACCAGCCTTCACTGACAGCGCTTGTTCACGAACCTGACGCATGGATTAGCTAAATGATCCAATACGCGCCACCATCAGCGAGACATTAGAGTGAGCGTCACATACTCTCAGCCGCCAGGGCACATTCAAGTCAAACAAAGACGTACCCAGTAAATGGTAGCTTTAGAGTATGTACATAGTACTCACACATGTGCTATGCAATTATATAATACATATACATATAGCTCGGAAAGCCTCGCGTCTGTTGGGTATTGTAGCGCGGCAACTCAAGAACTTTAGAGATCCAAAACTTACAATATACCAGTTTTAAATGCATCGTTCGCAGTGTGCTGGAGTATCGGCGGCGATCTCTCGCGTCCAAACCTGGTCCAGGCCATGGTGCGGAGCGAGAGTGCATAGGAAGCCGTCACCTCCTTCTGCGAAGCAGTAATGCTCGCGAAGGAGGAAGCAGAACGCTTGAGGGAGAGGCAACAGCCGCGCCCTCGCGCCCCTAGCCGCCGTAGGAGACGCCCTGGGCGGCGGGAATCGATTGCCGATTCCTGGCCACCGTAGGCGCGGGTTTGCGGACGACGAGTAATGGGCAGCTCGCCGTCCGGTAAGGACCAGGCCCGGGTCGACGGCGCGTTGTGTTCCACGCGCGCTTCAAAGAGATGTCAGCAGTGACGGGGTCAATTGGGCCGATGCCGCCGGGGTCGCGGGTAGTTCGAAAGAGATACCGTGGCCCTGGCACGGGCAACTGAAGGAACATGGGTGGGTTTTAGTCAGTAAAAGTCTGACACGCCCTCCCGCTCTGCCCAGAGCGGGAGAAGTCATTTGATGATTTCCCATCCCCAAAAAAAAAAAAAAAAAAGTGTGCTGGAGTATGGAAATCAAGTATGGAATCCTACGAAAGATGTCCACTCTATTAAATTAGAGCGAGTTCAAAAACATTTTCTGTGTTAACTATCCTAAGTTAATAACCAATGTACTCGTAGAAACCTCAAATCCTATAAATCAAGATTAAAATTTCAATTTTTTCTTTAGAATTGTATGTACACACATGTTTGAGCAAATAAAGTAAGCTGAATTTGAATACTTCAGTATGACCACTTTATGTTCTCGAAGGAAAGCTGTCGTGTACTTCTTTAAGTTAATCAATGCCCACGTAGATTGTGAAGGTTTGCTGGAGAGAATTCAACTTGCTGTTCCACGCCAGAGCATTCGCATTGCAGAACAAATCTATAACAATATTTTATAGAATATTTTCAAGCCACAATGCTGTGAGGCAGCATTTTGATATTTTCTGCGGGACCTTATCATCAGCCAAAATTAAAATTAAGAAGAGCCTGAGCAGCAATTTGACTTTTAATAATAATTAGTCCAATAGCAGCATATTATTTATAAACTTATCTACTTATAATTAATTATAAATAGCTCATACAATTGTGCATGCTGTGTTCATTAATTTATATATATATACTGTGTTATGTGTATCATTAACTTATCTAGTATGTAAGTTACAATTCGTGCCACGAAAGATGAGACTTGACACACCAGGTAGTTTGACTTGCGAAGTGGATTATAAATCTCTGATTCTGATTATTCTGATTTATAAGTCTATTTAGCGGTATGAGGTCTCAGACGGGAAGGGACCGGGCATCATCGGAAAGGTGGAAAGAGCGCGGGAGGTGCGATACTGCGCTCATCGAGTCTCATCTTTCATGGCACGCACTGTATGTTGTATTGCCCGATTTGTGAACCTATTAAATAAAAAAAAACTATGTTTTACTGATAGTGCCTTCTTATTATACTCAGCTTCATACAACGAAGCTTTTCTTAAACAAAGGAGCTTATAATTATTAAATATACACGGTATGGATTCTCTAAAGCTGCATTAAAGTCCTTTGAGTTTTAAAACTCATAGCAAAATAAATTTAATCTCCCTTTTAAATTTATTACACGTTAGAAGAGAATCCATTATTTATTAACGCTGTGTACTTTATAACTCACCGCAAAATTGCTGGATTTAAATAAATATTATTATATGAAAGCACAGCACTTTATTTTTTCATTAATTATTAAAAGTTAATCTCCTCATGTAAGGACGACACATGATGATGAATTAAAACTGTAACATATTATTAACACATAGGTAACATATTTAATCTTATTACGGTTTGAACAATGGCGAACACTGAATTATCCAAACTTTACCATTTCCATTAAATTATATTAATATTTAGCTGTTATTTTGAAAAATGTATGATTATTAAGGTTAATAATAAATATCTTTATTTTATTTTTCTTTGAATTTAAATACCACATAATTTATTATTTAACCCTCACATCTTTGTAAGATACATTACGCCCCAATAATAGTGATTGGCGCTTTAATGGAGACTATTTTTATTTACAAAATAATTATGCTTAGCAGGTTTAATTAACGGCCTTAATAATATTTCTTCAAATCATTTTATTTTCCTGCTTTAACCTTATACATACAGGATGAATTTTAAAATAAATCTCGTACATGATTCACCCTGTATGTTTTGGAAAAGCCTGATTATTTCCGGCCCCTCACGTAGTACTTACGAGCTATTCACAGTCGATCATACTTATGTGTTGGCTTGCAACCTACCCACATAACAAACATTAATATTTTCCACAATGGACTCCCTTAGTTGTACCAATCAATTTCAATACTAGAGCAATTATTCCCAATCAACTCGAGCCCTAAGCAATTACTAAAATAAATCTCTTGGCTGCCATTCAATAATCGAATCGCAGGAATCGAATCGGATACGATACAAATAAACATCGATGTTATCGGTACGCCCCTTGGAATTGCGTTTATATTTGGAACGCGTAGAGCTGCGCCTTCACATTAATATTGGTTAGTGTTGCGTAGTTTTAGCGTAGTCGGTGGAACGATAGTGTTTTGCAAGTAATCGGAATCGTTTTGGCCATATTAAAATAAAATATAACTTTAATATTGAGGAGAAGTTAACAGGGTTATTAAAACTGTGAAAAGCTTGTTAAAGTTTCCCAAATCCGTCAAACTTTTGAACCCTAATTACGTAAAATAATATCAAACGGAATCTGTTTAAAGTTCACAGTTCAACAACATTCATTGCGTTATTTATGGTGTTGAGAAGACTTTTTGAAACATATGAAGCAATGGATTAGCAATTTGCTTCAAGATGATTCCGATCGATGGTGTGTTACGCAATTAGGGTGTAGATCTAAATAGATTTTTAGGGCTTTAGTTAATCTTTAATACTCGTAGCCTTGCTTTTTCTAATTATTAAATTAATAACACCGACCGATAGCTATAAATAGATTTTGGAATATCAAGTAACATTTTATACAAAATATTTGTGGAGCATCCAAGCTCTTACAAAAATTTTATTAATTTAAAAAGCACGTTTCCAGAATATTTTGACCAACAAACTATGTTGATCACCAATTAGTCAACAATAAAAACTCGACGAATTAACAACAAAATTACTAGTGACATTGCACTACAAAATGTTTTAACCAAATTACTTTACATCTACAGCCGGCTCTCACAATTCCCGAATTTCAAAATAAACCCGTCGGCAAACAGACAACGGCTTAATGAATCGAGTAATTGTATAATTACAGTCCACTAGCCTCTATAAGTGCTGTATAAATAACACGAATTACAACATTGTTTTGGCTGAAAGGTGGATTGCAGACGACCAATCAAAATATAACTTTTCAAGTCGTCTAGATTAAATTTTATTTATTTATTTAAGGATTACCAACGAGATACATTACAATTATCTTCTACAATAATAAAACTTGCGTAATAAATACGTTAGCCAGTAAATGCATGCTCAATTACAGATAACTACAGCTTACATATTATCGAGTAATTTTACATGCTCTGAATCATTCCATTTTCTTTTACCTTTTATTATTCTTATAATAACTATAATTCATTTACTATTAAACATTAACATTTATTTAAATATAAATACATAAAAAAGACTATATACATACATGATATTATAATGATTTACATACTAATAAAAAAAATATAATTTTAAAAAATTTAAAAAATTATAAAAAAAATATAATTTTCTCATTTTTTTTTATTTTCTAGTGATCTATTGAAAGGATGGGGGACCTATTTATTTAGATTTATTAGAGACTTCCGCCCGCGTGTTATGTCGATATAAAGTAGCATAATTATGTCCTTCCCCAGGGTTCAAAATATTCCGTACCAAATTTCATCAAAATCGGCTTAGCTGTTTTGCTGTGAAAGTGTAACAAACAAACATACAAAAATCAAATCTATTCTCTTTATAATATTAGTTTAGATTAAATTCCCCATAAACATCACCGTAAGAAAGAAATCCTACTTTCACTGACCGCGAACCACTCACAACAAACGCAACGAATCAAATGTGACTACATTTGATTCACAGGAGATGACATACACACATACAGGACAGGGAAAGGATGATCCTGATGAATCTTGTGCCACTCTAAATGTTCTCTCTTCCATTAACTCGTATTTTTAACCGACTTCAAAAAGGAGGAGGTTCTCAATTCGTCGGAACCTTTTTTTTTTTTAATTTTTTTTTTTTTTTTATGTATGTTCCCCGATTACTCGAAGATGGCTGGACCGATTCGTATTTTTTTTTGTTTTATTCGAGAGGGTATACATCACAGTTGGTCCCATATAAAATTGATTAACTTTGCTTTGGTGGTTTTTGAGTTAGCTTCAATAATACGTATTTTTTCCCCAATTTTACATGGATGATGTTCTAGTTTGTTTTGCAGGTAGTGGTATTAGAATTTTTGTGGGGTAGGTATACAACTAAAAAGTGAAAAATAAAAACTTTTTTACAAAAAAATACAACCGACTTCCAAAAACAACACTACAAAGTGAAAAAAAACTTTAATTTCGGAAGTCGGTGGCAAAAAACGAAAATACATTTAACAAGACACCGACTTCCGAAATTAAAGTTATTTTTCACTTTGTAGTGTTGTTTTTGGAAGTCGGTTGTATTTTATTGTAAAAAAGTTTTTATTATAGTGACAACTATGTCAGGGTCGGCGTCTAATCGGATGCAGCTGAATACCAGAATTCTTACATGGAGTGACTGCCTATGTGAGCTCCACAATCCAGCTACTGGATAATACGATATCCCTTGGTAAGACTGGTTGTCCGAATTTGACCTGTAAAGACTGTAAAAGAGCCATGAATGACAGTCGAGACCAACGGCTTAACGTGCGTTCCGAGGCACAGAGGGCTCTTAGTATGTAAAGATGGTCATCCATCCAAGGACCAACCGCGGCAAGCGTAGCTTACCTGATCGATCAACCGGTGTGGCTGTTATTACTTCACCATGAGCCCTTTATTACATGTGATTTAAACCAACTATGTTGAGGTCGGCTTCCAGTCTCACCGGATGCAGCTGAATACCAGTATTTTACATGGAGTGACTACCTATCTGACCTCCACAACCCAGTAACTGGGTAATACGATAAGACTGGTTGTCAGACTTTCGGGCTTCTGTCGAAGATCCACGAATGATAGCCGGGACCAACGGCTTAGCGTGCTTTCTGAGACACGGAGGAGTCTCGGTATTTAAAGATGGTCACCCGTCCAACCCCGGCGGACACTCAAATTTTTTTTTTATACATCAATAACGCAGATCACCGACAAAAAGACGATAATCGTCAATACAAAATCAGTATCGTCTGTTCCTACCCTTGCATTGAAGAACAGTCCATTTATTTTGTTGGCCGAATATTAGGGAGACCGTTCAAAGGGTTAATAGATACGGTATTTGAACATTGTAATCACTGTTCCCAAATTGTTCGGTTTACAGACGTCGCGTTGGAACGAAATCTTGAGGCTTTTTGGTGAATAAGTTTTTGATTGAAAATGTTTTGCTGGGACAGGGATTTAGAGTTGGTAATTTATTTTTTGTCATTCGTCAGTATTGACATTAATTTCAGAAGGGTTAGGGCACGATAGTGATTAATTTAAATACCATAATTGTTAAATTACGATTTTAACAGTTATGGTTGCTACAATTTCGGAGGAGCTCGTGGCTAAGTAATAACAGCCGCACGGGTCAATCTATCAGGTTAAGCTACGCTTGCAGGGGTCGGTCCGAGGATGGGTGATCTTTACATACCGAGACTCCTCCGTGCCTCGGAAAGCACGTTAAGCTGTTGGTCCCGGCTGTCATTCATGGATCTTTGACAGTCGTTACGGGTCGTCAGAAGCCCGAAAGTCTGACAACCAGTCTTACTAAGGGGTATCGTATTACCCAGTTAATGGGTCGTGGAGATCAGATAGGCAGTCGCTCCGTGTAAAATACTGGTATTCAGCTGCATCCAGTTAGACTGGAAGCCGACCCCAACTTAGTTGGGAAAAGGCTAAGCAGATTGACTGGTTGATACAGTTTTGTTGTGCTTGGGTGATTCTCTATGGAATTTGTTGACAGCATCCTTATCACTGACGGTCTCGATGACGATAGGAAATCAATAATTCAAAACAGCACGCGTACTAACCTACATAGAACAGGTTTTGTCGACGGAAGAATAGACAAAATGACAGATTGTAGAAAGATTTCTACCGTCTAAGCATGGCGATGTGTCATTTTGTCTATTCTTCCGTCGACAAAACCCGTTTCTACAGTGGTCATTCTACACGTGCTGGTGCAATAGATGGCATGTATGTATGGTGGCAATTCTAACGTTTCGGTTCGGTTTCGGTATCAGTCATCAAGTTCGCGTTGCATTTGAACAAAATATCATCCGTTTCTACTAAGTTTTTTAAGTGGCACAAATAAATAATATTGAATGGAAATGGATAATATTACTATGGGAAATTAAATGCAATTATGAGGTAGGTATTAAGTGACATGTATTTTTTTTTCGTTGACATTGTTTTAAATTTTGATTTTTTATGAATGTAAATAATATTAATTTAGGTAGGTGATGAGATTGTGTTGAGCTAATTTAATTCTTTGTCTAACTTGTTATCATTTTAATAATATGCGTAGATATCTTTGTAAAACCTTCAGACACAATTGTAAATTGTTATTGAATAAATGAAATGAAATGAATCTCTGAGCAGTCGGCTGTTATCTGCTAGTGCGGACGGAGCTAATTCCTAACTCGGTATCTTATGCAATAATCTAGTGGCTAGCAGAATCCTTCCGCTTTACAGACGCCCTTTCTACATCTGTACAGGTCACAGTATAAAAATATTCAGTAGCTCAATTAGGTAATGACAGCCAAAAAATTCAGAAACGATAGGTATACACGATTTATCAGTCGGCTTATGTCACAACACTCACGATATCCGGGCTGTCTACAGGTCAAAAATCCGCTAACATTTATATCATCCTTAGTAGATAAATATATCCTTATCCACTTATTCATAAAAAACTAAAATGCTCAGATATATACAGAGCTGAGTTATATTTTAGTTATAGAAGTGTTTTGTCTTCTTCTTTCAAACTCAAATCATAATTCGTTCGTTCGTTCAAGGTCGTGCCGGTTTCCTCAGGATGTTTTCCTTCACCGTTTTGAGAGCAGTGGTGATGAAATAAATTACATAAAGCAAAGCGCCTACTTGGGTTCGAACCCACGACTGTAACTCGAATTCATAGTTCCCTTAACAAAATGTGTTAAGCTACGCTTGCTGGGGTTGGTCCGTGGATGGGTAACCATCTTTACATACTGAGACTCCTCCGTGCCTCGGGTAGCACGTTAAGTCATTGGTGAGGCTGTCATTCGTGGATCTTTGACATTCGTTACGGGTCGTCAGAAGCCCGAAAGTCTAACAACCAGTCTTACCAAGGGGTATCGTATTACCCAGTTA
This sequence comes from Cosmia pyralina, assembly GCA_946251885.1. Lineage (NCBI taxonomy): Eukaryota > Metazoa > Arthropoda > Insecta > Lepidoptera > Noctuidae > Cosmia > Cosmia pyralina. Next base: position 19,727,280 of record OX276361.1, on the reverse strand, counting down.
GTGGATTGTGGAGGTCAGATAGGCAGTCGCTCCATGTAAAATACTGGAATTCAGCTGCATCCGGTGAGACTGGAAGCCGACCCCAACATAGTTGGGAAAAGGCTAGGCAGATTGATTGCTTTAACTTAATATTCTCGAGCCGGTCTCTAAAATAGAGTTCATTAGTCCATCTTCCAATTTAGTGGCTAGCGAGATGCTTCCGTTGTCAGACACTACATCTATCTATAGCCGTAACGGTCTAACCGTGTTTAGTGGATTAATTTGAATTTACAATTTCTGTGCTCGAGAGATGAAATTGAAGATGACTGTTTGTGAGATTCAGTGTGACTTTTGAGTGGTGTTTGCTTGGCATGGTATGTGATTATTGGTATACAAAATGTATTTTTTTGTTGCTTCCTTTAAAACTTTGTACAAAAGTTTATCCATGTTCGTATTTCACTGTGTTTCACCCTGAAGCCGCATCTGACGGTTTTATTTATTTATTAAAGGCTTACCAACTAAACACATACATAGCATTAACCCAGCGTCTTAGTTATAATATAGATCTCGCATGTATCTAAATTATAGGAAAGCACGACACTATCAATTAGCGTACTAACACGTTATACGAAAAATAAAAAATTAAACACTAAAACAAATTAAAACAATTAAAAAATTATTTGAATACTTACTATGAAAACTAAACGAGACAAAATAATTAAAAAAAAAATGATTAAAAATAAAATTGCTATAAAAATATCTACCACGGCTTCAATATGAGATAGTATTGTGTATATTGTGTAGAGGGTGTAAGAGTTAACAGTAGCAATCTTTTAAGAGGTAATTGTACTCATCATTATGAACAACTTTTACTATGCGACCAAACCAGAAATCGCGAAAAAAAAATCTGCTGTTCCCTACATTTTGACGAATTATGCGAACATAAATGTACTAATCATAATTATAATCATTTTAATATCAGGCAAGGCCCATACATAAAATACACAAAATTATCTTAAAAAACAATAATAAACTAATACATAATAATAAATCTTATTATAACTACAATTATACACGGAACGTCGGCGTCGGCGTCGTACTGAACAGCTGATTTTTTTTTCGCGATTTCAGGTTTGGTCCCTTAAAGTTGTTCATAATGATGCACGAAGTATCTGGAAATTGAAATGGCCTACAAAGCTGAGCTCAATGCTCCGCAATTATTATCCGCAAAAAATTCACTAACTCCCTTTTTACCACAGTGATTAATTTTCCCAACCGCACTCCACTTTCACGAGCCACGCGAAGTTGTCCTACTGTAACATTTAATCTGTGGCACCGGATGAGAGGCGTTGGCGGAAACGAGCATTGGCAACCGCTCGCAGTTAGTTGCTTCTACGTTTAACATGCAGCTGGAAACTACGAGTATTGCGGCTGATGGCTTATGTTTTATCTTATTTATGCTTATTTTATACACCTATGCCTAGGGAAATGAATGGTGTAAGGTGTAATTTTATTTATTTATTTATTTATCACACACGTTTCCTTTGCCAATTTATACATCTATACAAATAAATAAAATTGAAGTGTCTGTTTGTAATGTCAAAATAACAGCTTTTTACTTAATGCATAGGAAAGTATACGGCACTCATAACAAAAAACAGTTTTTAAAATTTTTGTCTGTCTGTCTGTTTGTTCCGGCTAATCTCCGAAACAGCTAAACCGATTTTAATAAGATTTTAATGGCAATTTCAAAATAAAAGTAACCTAAGTTACTCCTTGTAACATCAGCTAATGTTATAAGGAGTAACTTGGTTACTTTTATTTTGGAAAAAGAATTACGATTCCGTGCAAAAAAAAAACCATGCAATTGTGAACAAAGTCAGATTTGAAAAATTCTTTTTGCATTTGGTAGTCCAATTCTCGAGGATGGTTATGGGCTATTTAACATCACGCTATAACTCTTAGGAGCAGAGCAAAAAGCGTAAACGAAGCAATAGCGCTGGCGGGCGATGCAACGCGGCGGGTCGGGGGACGAATGTGGCTGTTATTCTTACGACTTCCACGCGAACGAAGTCGCGGGACACAGCTAGTATTATTTAAATAAATCCACAAGTACGAGGCAAGAATACTTCTAAAATACTCGCGCTAAACCTAACTCTTCTTTGAGTCGGGTGAAAAGTTTTATTATATGTGTGCAACCTTTTTGGTTCAGCAAAGTCTATTGTGTTCTAAAGTTCAGTTGATTCTGTAGTTTTACTCCTCAAATATTTCAATTATGATAAAATGAACTGCTGGGCTCCAGTGTCACCTAATAATAAAAAAAATAAAAAGCTAATCAACTACATAGTTATATCTACCAACTTTACTTAGGGTATGAACAATAGATTGTTCAAAAATTAATATCACTTGTCTCAAAATACTTTTACCATACGTTTTAGTTTGAAATTGGAATGTTCGGCAAACTTCGTGGATATCTGCATACCTGGGCCACGGTAGATACTTCGAGATAGTTCAAAGATATTCGATGGCAGCTATGTAAACTTAAAAGCTGCTGAAGAGAATTATTAGATTGAACAGATTTATTGAATCTAATGATTCGAGGTGCATTTATTATATAGCCTAGATGAATGGCGATGTAACGCAACAAAACGATCAGTCTTAAATTAATTTGAATGCACTTTAATCAAAGCCATTTCAAAATTAGAACATTCACTATATTTCAAATCAAAAATATCCAATTCTACATTAGTCTGTCTCCACCAGCCATATGAGACAGTCGTCACAAGCGGCGTATGTAGGTATAAGACATTCGTCACAAGTCACAAAAAAGAGATGTGAATACGCCTCGTGTCTCATACACGGTACGTTTTGTTTCAGGCTAAGTAATAAGCGATAGGAGACCAGGAGATCTAGACAAAATTCCTTTTCTATAAGTGTTTAACGCCAACGGAAAGATCAAATTGTATGGAGTTGACACCAGCAGTCAAGTGACGTATCAAGTTGAAATTAATATCAAATACGTAGATCTACGGTCCCTTGGAGTTCTAAAAAAATCAATCTTCTAAGTCAACGCAATAAAAAAATACGGCCATTTTATGTGACATATTTTTTACTCGCAAGTAAAACCTAGGGTACTTCCCGTTGACCTAGAATCATGAAATTTGGCAAGAAGCAAGCTCTCACAACACAAGTGAAAAAAGTCCGTAATACGTTAATTTGTAATTTTATCAATATTTTTTTTTTGGAATTATATTAACTTAAAGCAATTGGAGAATTGACGAATTGGAGAACATGTTTTTCAAATACAATGTTGTGTTGGTTTTGGGGTTAAATTCTTTTCAAATACAGAACCCATCATTATGCGTGGTCCGACAAGCACTTGGCAGGTTTTTTTCGGGCTCTCTTGGCTAATTTTGGGCACAGTTCTGTTCTGACGGCACTCCACTTTGGCACTCACTAGTCCAGCATTGTTTTGTATCCAATTTTCTTAGCTATACATACCTACATACAGATAATAATAGCTGCCAAAAGCAGCATTCATACATACACACATATTGTGTCCCAGATATGAAACTCCGTCGCGCCTCGTCTCACGACACGGTACGTTTAATTTCACGCAGACTTACTGATGCCAGACAACCAGATGTAAGTTACAATGTAGGTAGGTATATATTATCAGATTTGTTACATTTACAGCCCAGGAAAGAGTGAAATTCCAAGTTTTATAACGTGATTAATATTAATAATTAAGTGGTTATAAAATTGTACTGTTTATTAACTTCGTTTATTTCTAGGGTTCCATTTTGCCTAAGCCTCCGGTGTCCTTCTGTCTTTTATCGGGCTGTATCTCGTGAGCCGTAACAGGTACACAATTGAAATTTTCACAGATTATGTATTTCTATTGCCGCTATAACAAGCAATAATAAAAATAATTTAAAGTTAAAAATTAAAGGGGGTCCCGATACAAGAAACGTGTTTTTTTAAACTGTAGTAGGTACCTATTCTTTTCATAATATGTAGTGTTAAACAGTGTACGGAGGAGCGAGTATTGCGAGTCCGACTCGCACTTGGCCGGTTTTTTTATTAACAAGGATACTTCACGATTATTTTTACTTACAACGATATTTTTTACTTAAATGCACGCCCACAGCATCCTGTGCAGTCGCCTCTCTACCGTCAGCTGCCTTGCTGTTGCTGTCTGACTGGCTGTTTTACTAAGGCTGCATGACCTATGCTTTGTAGCTTGTACTGTTAAGAAATGTTCGAGAGAATAAGAGAAACAAACAGTACTGTGCCCCTGGTCACTGAATAAGTTGTATTAGCTACAGTAAATCGCACATCAGTGGTAAGTAACACTTGCACGACAAAAACGCCCTTATTTCTACGACATAAAGACGCTGTCAATACCTAATTGTTACCACTGATGTGGGGTTGGCTGTGTGTACAGTACACGTACACTCAACTAAGTTCAAGTTTCCAAAGCATTCGTGATAGGTAGGTAATGGAGATTCCCACGTTCATCTTCGGAAAAACCATAATTTGGCGAATTAAATGTGACTGGTCAATTAAGGGATTGACGGAAGAAGTGCGTCAGTCTATAACAATGTAGGTGGGAATATAAATCAATTTCTATTGGTCGATAGTCACGTTTTATTCGGTATATTTCGGTTTTTTTTTCCGACTATAAACGATGTAACTTGAGTGAACCAGAATAAAACCTTTCTCATGATAATTCCAAAGTAATTCCATATTTAAAACAACACTGTCACCAATTAAAACACAATGAAATTCGAAATTAAATTTAAATCCATCCAATTACAAAGAGTCTAGCAGAGGCGGGGCGGAAGTGACAAATTGCAGGAAACGCAAGTACGTCCCCGCCATTGTTGAGCCTGCGATGAGAGCCGTGAATGTGTCGGAATAACGTGCATCTTGGATTTTAGTTGATTAAAAAAGTTTTATTCTGTAATTTGTGTGTAGGATAAAATGGATTATTTTACGTAAGCATTTATGGAAGTTAGTTCAGAAAGATGTATTGGGAAATTTTAAAAAGGATACACATCTCAAGGTGAAACATTTAGAGGAGGCAGCAACCCAAACCGTTGCTTTGGAGCTGTTGATGTTAAAAAGAAACGTTATAACAAGCTGAAAAATTGTTAATTATAATTACAGAATGATTACAGAAGAGGAGCTCGTGGAGTAATAACAGCCGCACGGGTCAATCCATCAGGTTAAGCTACGCTTGCCGGAGTTGGTCCTTGGACCGGTGACCATCTTTACATACCGAGAGTAATAGGAGTCACAGACAGTTCGCTGTGCAGGGCCTGCATGGAGGACGACGAGACAACAGCTCCTGTGCTTCTAAACTGCCCGGTGGTCGCCGCATAAAGGGCAAAGTACTTCGGTAACCCAGGTATCCTCCGTGAGGTTGTCAGTAACATCAAGGCGCTTTTGGCCTTCTTTGTGGTGCTGGGGTGGAACGAATAATCGATTTTCCCACCCTTGAGCAAAATACGTGCATTGTCGTGGAGTTGCGGATACCAGCCCGTATTACCTATTACCTATTATACCGAGACTCCTCCGTGTCTCGGAAAGTTCGTTAAGCCGTTGGTCCCAGCTGTCATTCGTGGATCTTTCTCTGGGTAATTAGCCACATTTTCGTGGTCTTGTCTCTTTTTAACCGACTTCAAATAGGAGGACGTTCTCAATTCGTCGGAATCTTTTTTTTTTTTATGTATGTTCCCCGATTACTCGAAGATGGCTAGACCGATTTGGATTTTTTTTTTTGTTTTATTCGAGTGGGTGGTCCTTAATAAAATTGATTACCTTTGCTTTGGTAGTTTTTGAGTTAGCTGCAATAATACGTATTTATTCCCCACTTTTATATGGATGATGTTCTAGTTTGTTTTGCAGGTAGTGGTATTAGAATTTGTGTGGGGTAGATAGCAAAACTAAAAAGTGAAAAATAAAAACTTTTTTACAAAAAAATACAACCGACTTCCAAAAACAACACTACAAAGTGAAAAATAACTTTAATTTCGGAAGTCGGTGGCAAAAAACGAAAATACATTTAACTAGACACCGACTTCCGAAATTAAAGATATTTTTCACTTTGTAGTGTTGTTTTTGGAAGTCGGTTGTATTTTTATGTAAAAATTTTTTTTGGCTCCCAATAATTACGACATGCCGTCCTATTTCCACTGCTTATCTGATAGTTCGACATTGTGCCATTTTTGAACATCGAACGCTGGGTGGGTAAACCTATCTACGTCTTTTTACTTATAATATCATTGGTTTGAATTATGACTCGCTTACAAAGTTAACCACGAATTTGTAGTGCTATTCTGTAAATATCTCACCGTGAAAACATGAGTGAAGTGATCTTAAAGTGAGCTGTCAATACTGTCAACCACCTAGCATCAGGTGGAATGACGGCTCACTTCACGCTCACTTCACCTGAGTTATCACGGTTCATGTTTACAGAATAGCACTACTGATCTATTACAATTTAAATTACCAAATCAGAACAATCTACATCTCTTGTGGCACAACTAGAAAGCTGGCACACAAGCCACAGCATAAATGCTTCAGTTAGACAAAACTTATACTCTGCAAAATTTATTACCCACCGCTGTTTTTTGGCCAACTTTAATTAGTCTGTGTGCTTTGAATTCAAAACGTGTTGGGAATAACTTTGTATACTCGCTAGTTAATTAAATTTTGAATTATTTATGTGTTTAAACTGTCAAGAGAAAATATTGCCTTATTTTATTTAATTACGTTTGTTAATTAGATGACTATTGTAACTGCTTCTCTGTTCTGTTCTCTGTTTATCTATAGTGAAGATCTATTGTAATATTGTAATTAGTAATTTTGTATTGAAGTCCTTTCCAGGTATTATGTAGCATTATGTTAGTAGATAGATATAATAAAACTTTTTTACAAAAAAATACAACCGACTTCCAAAAACAACACTACAAAGTGAATAATAACTTTAATTTCGGAAGTCGGTGTCTAGTTAAATGTATTTTCGTTTTTTGCCACCGACTTCCCAAAAAAAAAAAATATTTTTCACTTTGTAATGTTGTTTTTGGAAGTCGGTTGTATTTTTTTATAAAAAAGTTTTTATTTTTCACTTTTTAGTTGTGGTACCTACCCCACACAAATTCTAATACCACTACCTGCAAAACAAACTAGAACATCATCCAAATAAAAGTGGGGAATAAATACGTATTATTGAAGCTAACTCAAAAACTAGCAAAGCAAAGTTAATCAATTTTATATGGGACCAATTTTGATGTATACCTTCTCGAATAAAACAAACATTTTTCAAATCGGACGACTCTGTAAAAAGTCATACATAAAAAAAAAATATGTTCCTGTCGTTGTATTTTTTTGTAAAAAAAAAATTAAATCTCCTAATAAATATATTCTATTTATTAAGCAAATGAGCATATCAATATTATCACAATATGTTAGCATACGCTTAGTACGAGTATGTTGCCACTAATGCATTTTGTTTGTTCCGTTCGTCTGAGGGCAACCACTAAACGGATTTTAACGGGATATTAAACTCGGTATTAATTCTAAGCCTAAAGAGGATTTAGGTTGCAGTGTTTTGGACTATTTCAAATATTCAAATTAAAATTAATTTATTAAACTTACACATAAACTGGGAAGAGGACGCGTGGGCTCACGAATGATGGAAGGAGTGAAGGAGGGAGGCCTTTGCCCAGGAGTGCGACAGAGTTTGGCTAGTAAAAAAAAAAAAATAACACATAGTTCACAAACATACAATTAACATATATGCAGAACCAACAGAAAACTTTGACAGATTTAACAGCAGGTCCTGTGACTAAAAGAGTGATGAATATAGATGTTGATGGATGGAGAGGCAGAGGAAGGCCAAAGAAAAGATGGATGGATTGTGTGAGGAATGATATGAAAGAGAAGGGAGTGAATGATAGCGTGACGGTTGACAGGGGAGAATGGAAGAAGAAAACGTGTTGCGCCGACCCCAAGTAATATGGGATAAGGGCAGGAAGATGATGAACAGCAGGTCCCATACCATGCCTGGCAACCTGTATTTTGGTGACCCAAACACTACTGAAAATTAATAATTTAATACTTTCTGCTAGCGCAATATATTGATTACTAGCTGCGCCCCGCGGTTTCACCCACGTAGACCGGGATAAAAGTAGCCTATGTTTTAATCCAGGGTATAAGCTATCAACATACCAAATTTTATCCAAATCGGTCCAGCCGTTTGAGCGTGAAGAAGTAACAAACATACCAACTCACACAAACTCACAAACTTTCACCTTTGTAATATTAGTGTGATTGATATTGGCTGGATTGTTTTGATTTGTTTTTAAAGAAAGCAAAATAGTTTTTATCAACCGACTTCAAATAACAAATTTTCTCGATCCCCTGATTAATAGATTATTCTGTGAATCTTCCAATCCTATTGTTCAATCCATTTTCTGTTTGCACTATTTTGACTAATTTGGTTTTGTCGCTGAATTTGGTTTTGACAATTGGTTGACAGAATTTTTTTATCAGTATCTGTAAGCATTATAAATTAAACAGAGTCCCCAAAATTTTTTTTGAAATTTTATTCAATTTTGCATCAAATTTTTATTAAACAATATACACATCATTTAAATTTAACTGTAAACATAACCTAAAAATAACAAAATTATATACTAACATAACTAAAACTACTAAAAAACTAAAATATGGCGTCGAAAAATTCCTCCGCATCGCTGTCGACTGGTAAAGTACCCAAGAGACTGGCGGCATTGCCATGTTGTATGGCAATGCTAAGCCGCTGGCCAAGGTAAAAGCCAGCCCTTGGGTCACGGGAAGTGTCAACCAGCCGATTAGTGATTTCGTTGAACAAACTATGAGCACTCGGACCCCACGGCCCAAGGGTTTCAACCCCAAACGGCTCGAAAATATAATTACCGATAAGGTTATTATACTTCCGCCGCTTGACATTTTGCATCTATTTATGAAATTTTCCAAATTAATTTTGTAAAGTTTTGTCTTTGAAAGTAAGCAATTATGATATAGCCTTGGTACGCAAAACAACCGGCGTACTGAACACCATATTGCACTCCACATTGATTGCATTCCCGAAAGCTCTCAACTATAATGCACTACAGCTGATTTAATTTAATAGATAGTATTAACTTCTCCTCTCAGTAGAATCTCTGGACAATATCAAAATTGTCTGACAAAATGGTAAAACTGGTGCCATCTAAATGATTTTGACCGGTTTTTGTCAATCTTTGTTTGGAGGCAACAGAGCAACCCCTAACTCCGTTGCCTCTCAACTTTTCCCCGGGGAACAACATCATAATCATAAAAAAATAGTCGTCCCTTACATTTGGTCAAGTACGAGTAGGTATTAAAATTTTGTATCGGATGCCTGATTTTTTTTCCACGATTACGAAGTTGGTCTCTGGGAGAAAGTTGTTCAGTTTGATGGTTTGTACCATATCCTTAAGTTTGAGCATATCTTTCTGGGACACCCGTATAGGGTGACTGGTAATTAGTGACCGATACTTAAACACATGATTGTACTCCTAATAACATACAACTTTTACTAAGGGACAAAACCTGAAATCGCCAAAATAAAAATCAGCTGTTCCCTATATTTTGACGAGTTATGCGAAAATAAATGTAGGGAACAGCTGATTATTTCTTCGTGGCAAAACTAGTGTCACATAAATGGTCATATTTTTTATTGCCTTGACTTAGAAGCTTGATTTTTTTTAGAGCTCCAAGGGACCATAGACTAACGTATTTGATATTAATTTCAACTTGACACCTCCACGCGTTCCTGAGAAAAACTGTCTTGACAGACTGACAGACGGACAGACAGACAGACGGACAACAAAGTAATCCTATAAGAGTTCCGTTTTTTCCTTTTGAGGTACGGAACCCTAAAAATTATGTTAAGGGCAAAAATACATGTATTTTATTAGTATTTTTTGATTAATTGATTATTTTGTGAATCTTCTATCCCTATATCTCAATCCCGGCTTTACAAGAAAAGGCACCCTTAACATAAAAAAAACCGCTTGAAAAATGTCGTCGCTATTTACATAATAATGATAAAAGGAAGCATATTTCTATAGGCACCTACCCTCGAAAAAGGGAAACGGGGAAAAAAGATGGCAATTGCCCCTGTCACCGTCATTTCGTTCACATCGTCTTCCTTGATTAATATTTCCATACATGTTTTTAGGAGCTGCGAGGCTTACAAAATAATTTGTATCGTTTCTTCTTCTCTGTGTCTCTTAGAGCGTTTTCTTGGAAATGAATTGCGGTTTCCCTGGAATACAATTTTAAGTGTGAGTTAGGGCCGGATAGGGGTTTTCTTTGACTTTCAAGTATTTTTGTGAGATAAAGTAGACGTGTTTCGATAGTAAAGCATTTGCTACACCTGCCATGTGAAGTATTTTGATATAATATTTTGTTTCAGCCGCCAAACTGGGGAAAATCTTTTTTTTTTTCCTCTCTTTATTTATTATTATGGACTTTTGTACAGTTGTACATGCCAGTCCCATCGCAGCTTATAATGTAAAACGTAACAACACAAACTTAATTAAACTATAAGCAGCTCCGGAGTTAGGTGACGACAAAATATGATGGAACATGCAAACATCGTACATATTTATCTTAAGCTCTTTAAGTAAATCTTCTCTTGCAGACTGAAATCTGACACACTCCATCAATAAATGTATAACATCCTCCAGTGTGCCACATACCTCACAATTAGGTGAATCATTTTTTTTCATTAAAAATCCAAAATTATTGAGCGGCATGTGTCCAGATCTCAGTTTGTGAGCCGTAACTATAATTTTTCTGCTAAACCTAGTATTACCAAACCACGGTACATAAGAAACCGAAACTATAGACCTACGAGTATACCATATTCCTTTTTCTTTAGATCTTTGATTAAAATATTCTTTCCAAACTTCATGACATTTATTTTATCATGCCTTCTTTTAATGACACATGTTTTTAACAACATAATTATCTACCACTTCATAATACTGTATTATCTTAAATCCACATCTCTATGTCACTTTAAATAATATTTTTCACAACAAGCTTAAATTCGTCCGTGTGAAATTTCATCGCATCGCCCGTCCGCGCTATATATATGTACTTCGTTTTCACTTAGCCTTCTTTCAGACTTTTTAGGGTTCCGTACCTCAAAAGGAAAAAACGGAACCCTTATAGGATCACTCGTGTGTCTGTCTGTCTGTCCGTCTGTCACAGCCAATTTGCTCCGAATCTAATGGACCGAATGAATTTAGAGGTCACTTTTGGGGGGCAACTAAGAAAATTTAAAAAAAAAGTTTTAGAAACTACACCATGTGGTATGTCAAATGAAAGGGCTTACTATGAGGGTCTCAAAAATATTTTTTTTATTATTTTAAAATAAATTGTTTTAAAGTTATTTAAGAAAATAGATGAAAATTGACCATTCCCCCCCCCCCTCTTATCTCTGAAACTACTGAGCCTAAAATTTTGAAATAAATAGAGAAAATAGATCTTTACCTGTAGATTACAGGAAAACCTATAAGAAGTGATCTTAAAATAACATGGTAAATCTATCAATATTGTGAGTACAAACTTACATTTACAGTTGGAATGTATGGGAGAACATGTTTTTCAACTACAATGTTAAGTTTGTTCTTAAAATAAATTCATCCCAACTACGGAACCCTTCATTGTGCGTGGTCCGACACGCACTTGGCCGGTTTTTCTGTTTGCTCGGCTCCTAAGGATTCTAGCGTGATGTTGAGTAGCCTTCCTCGAGAAATGAAAAGAAAGAAAAAAGAAAAAAAACCTGTTTATTCTGCACAAATAAAACGCACATTATAAAAAATGAAATAAAAAATTACAATATACACTCAAAAAAAAAGTATTGGTTGGTTGGTTGGTTGGTGGTTGGTATTGGTTGGTTAGTTTGTTGGTTGGTATTGTTGGTTGGTTGGTTGGTAAATTGATTCTAATTGGTCTATCTAATTCAAAAATAAATTTTCAAATCCGCTTGGTAGTTCCAGAGATTAGCGCGTTGAATCAAACAAACAAACGAACTCTTCAGCTTTATTATTACTTTAGATTTGATTACCATTAAAAAAGTTATAGTGAGCCAACCTTAAAAGATAGACATATGCTATCGCGGACTTTTTTTTGAACTTCTTAAGAGGAACAATTCCGTCATACATGATTGTTGCGTAACTTTAACCGTTTACCGCAGCGCACGCAACGGATGCTCTCAAAAAGAATAAATTTTCCCCGTTTTTACAACATTTTTCATTTATGCTCCGTACCTATTGGTCGTAGCGTGATGTCATATAACCTATAGCCTTCCTCGATTAATGGCCTATCCAAAACTAAATAGAGTTTTTCAATTTGAACTAGCAGTATCTGTGATTTGCGCGTTCAACCAAACAAACAAACTATTCAGCTTTATAATATTAGTATAGATAGAGTACATATAGAAGATAGATAAAATAGAAGACATAGATTTATGTAAAAAAATATATATGTATGTATGTATATGTATGTTTGTGTGTGTTTTTGTGTTTTGTGTGATTTTTGTGTTTGTGTATGTATTAAAATTTTAATACAACTGGGGTACCCAATTGATGCAGCCCACTGTACGCAACAAAATTGGTTTTTGATTGTACAGTCAGCAACAAAAGTCGATTAACACTCGCAGTTTTTTAATCTTAATTATTAAGCGAAATATTTAATTCAAATCGGAACAGAAGTACTTAAAATTTTAAGTACATTAACTCTTAACAGTTAAACGAAAAAAAAGCAGTTTATCGAATCATTTTGTGTCAATTTAGATGATGTCAGAAAGTAGCAGTGTTAACCGACTTTTGTTGCTGACCATACCTACCTACCTAATAATTTATCTTCTACGTTTCACGTCTGCCTTGTATAAGTGTAGGTACTGGATTACTGTAAGTTGCTACAGTCACGTCGACACGACATCGCGTTACAGTACGACGAGCTTACCCCGTGAGACAATTACTCACTGTGATAGATGTTCCGATCTCCACACATCTACTAAACGTAGAGATTTTCCTGCTTACTATATTTTGTTAGGTACTAAGTTTCTTAGAATATCCGAAAAAGCCTTGCCTAACATTATTCGGTTTAAAGAACTTGATTATCATTAAGACAATCGCCACTTACATGAGAACATTAAGGGCGCTTTCAATTTAGACGTTTCGTGTCGCACCGCTGCGGTGCCGAAGCGGTGCGTTCATCGTATTGCGCACGGACGGTCGTTTGTTTTCATACACGTGGAGTTTGCGACGTTGCCGTCCTGTTGTCGAGCGTTCGCGATATCAACGCCGCACTGCTGCCGCACCGCGCGCTTTGTATGAAAACAAACGACCGCCCGTGCGCAATACGACAAACGCACCGCTTCGGCACCGCAGCCGTACGATACGAAACGTCTAAATTGAAAGGGCCCTTAATCTTATTAAGATTTTTTTTCTTATTGAGATTTTTTTTTTCTTTCTTCTTCATCATCTGTCTAGCCTTTTCCCAACTATGTTGGGGTCGCCTATCTGACCTCCACAACCCATAACTGGGTAATACGATACCCCTTGGTAAGACTGGTTGTCAGACTGTCGGGCTTCTCACGACCCGTAACGACTGTCAAAGATCCATGAATGACTTTTGGATTTTTTAGGGTTCCGTGCCTCAATAGGAAAAAACGGAACCCTTATAGGATCACTCGTGTGTCTGTCTGTCTGTCTGTCCGTCTGTCACAGCCAATTTGCTCCGAATCTGATGGACCGGTTAAGTTGAAATTTGGTAGACAATCATATGAATATCTGTGAACCAAACTCGGACGGGTAAAGTAAATAAACGAATTTTGAATATAGAGGTCACTTTTGGGGGGCCAATAAGAAAATTAAAAAAAAGTTTTGGTAACTACACCATGTGGCATGTCAAATGAAAGGGCTTACTATGAGGGTCTCAAATATTTTTTTTTATAATTTTAAAATATTTTGTTTTAAAGTCATTTAAGAAAATAGACGAAAATTGACCATTCCCCCCCTTATCTCCGAAACTACTGAGCCTAAAATTATGAAAAAAATACAGAAAATAGCTCTTTACCTGTAGATTACAGGAAAACCTATAAGAAGTCTGTGGTCTTCAAATAACATGGTAAATCTATCAATATTGTGAGTACAAACTTACATTTACAGTTGGAATGCATGGGAGAACATGTTTTTCAACTACAATGTTAAGTTTGTTCTTAAGATAAATTTATTCCAACTACGGAACCCTTCATTGTGCGTGGTCCGACACGCACTTGACCGGATTTTTTCTTTCTTCTTCTCATTATTAAATAACATTATGATGCCTGTTTTCCTGAAGGGGTAGGCCGAGACGTATAAAACACTCTCATTTAGCCAGTAAAGAGCCAATTGCACGATGTCCGAGTAGCAACTACCTACTTACACACTATCGTGTCTGTCTGTGTGTCAGTTTGATGGACTGTACGATGTGCGGTACAGACCATCAAACTGAACAACATTCTCCCGGGGACCAACATCTTAATTAATCGCGAAAAAAATATCAGACGTCCCATAGATTTGGTCGAGTAGGTAATAAAGTTTTGTGTGGCACGACAGCTTTTTTAACCGACTTCTAAAAAAGGAGGAGGTTCTCAATTAGGATGTTTCTATTTTTTTTTTTTTTTTTTTTTATGTTTGTTCACGCATAACTCCGTCGCTTGCCAACCGATTTGAAAAAATATTTTTTTGTTGGAAAGGGTATACTTACCAAATGGTCCCATTTTTGTCAAAATCCAGTTCTGATGATGGGATCCTGGAGAAATCGAAGGAACTCTTCAAATATTATAGGCACACCTATAGCGATTTGGGTATTTTTTTATAGTAGCTCGTGCATTTGCTCTCGGAAAGCACCACTTGGTGAAGTGGAACTGATGGTGAAGACCACAGATGGCTACCGGAACTACTCAATGATAAATATTTCACGGGTTGCGATTCGATTACTTTAATATGGTTGCTAAGCAATTTCCGCTCGTCACACAATGCGTGTGGTGAGTGGTTGTTGAGGAGTTCTCCTGGTTCTTACCAGCAGAACTCCTCAACAATTAACGTCCCAGCATCCGGAAAAGCAATACCTATTTTGTAACATGTGATGAGCAATTGACATTAGACTATTGTAACTTATACAAATTATAAACAAACCCACTAAAAAGTGAAAAATAAAATTTTTTTTACAAAAAAATACAACCGACTTCCAAAAACAACACTACAAAGTGAAAAATAACTTTAATTTCGGAAGTCGGTGGCAAAAACGAAAATACATTTAATCAGACACCGACTTCCGAAATTAAAGTTATTTTTCACTTTGTAGTGTTGTTTTTGGAAGTCGGTTGTATTTTTTTGTAAAAAAAAATTTTTTTTTCACGATTACGATGTTGGTCCCCGGGAGAAAGTTGTTCAGTTTGATAGTGTGTACCACACCCTTAATTTTCCGACACCCTTTCTCAGACTTCTTGTATACATATAGGTGACGTGGGCGAAAATCATACTCGGAAATACGATTAAGGAAAACCCTATAATACCTGTTGTGGTATCGAGCCCAGGATCTGATGCTTAGCAGCGACACTTGCGACCACTACACTTTACCAACGAAAAAGTCGTTTAAAAAATAAAACTTTCTCAAAAATTTGCAAAATGTTTAATAGTAAGTCGTTTAAAAATTGATAGTTAGCCATTCATGCCGCACAAGAAATTAATGAGATCCTCGTTTCCGAACGATTAAATGAACTAAGTCAATTACGATCCTGACTGTAAAGTCTGCAAATATTTGAAGAAACGTCCATTTTATTTCAGAATGAACTCTGAATTAAAAATCGAAATTCATTTTTAATTACAATTAGGTTAGGTATATTGTGCTGACCAAATTATATCTGACTAGCATTTGCCAGCGGCTTCGCGCTCGTGGATGTCGGAAAATAAGCCACGGGAACATATTACCGGGAATTGATTGCTTATTCCTTGTCTACATTCTAAAGGAGTTCAGTGCGATGCGCGCTCGAATACGGACGTGTTGTCACAGTTGTACGCATAGTGCGCGGCGTTAGCTGCTGCCTGATATTTCGCAATGAGTTCGCAGCAACTTAACGCAAACGAGCTGTTGGCATTCATACAGAATGCCATCGATACTATGGACGAGGTGAGCATCGTGCAGATCTGCAAATCGAGCTTGAAAGAGGACGAGATAAGCAAAGGCAAGATGTTACTCTTCCAGACGACTGGGAAGCTCGATCAAATGCCATCTCGGAGGAGAGATGGTACAGAGAAGAGCGTGCAAGACATCATCACCTTTCTAAAGGTGACCGACCCTGACGACGTGCCGACTTTCGTAGCGAAGGAGCTACATAAGTTACCGCCCGTCACTTTCGATCACGTAGATGTCACCAGGCTGCTAAAGGATATTACATCTCTAAAATCAAGCCTGGCCGACGTGCAGTGCAAGTTGGAAAAGTCAGAAAATACCATCCATGAACTACGTGCCGAGATAGTGTTGCTACGTAGTGCTGTTTTGGAAAGTAGGACAAACGACGAAGCCAACGTAAACACGCGTCGTGGGGCGCAAAATGCATCAGTCAGCAGTTTTGCATCGGCACTATTGCATTCGTCGTCGATTGCAAACATCGAGGGCGATGCACCGTACCCCGCCGTCTCCTGCCCCTCTGCTCCGGCAGAGAATACGACACGCGTAGCTACGTCGACCCCCGAACAAGCTTACGCCGCAATTGCTGCCGCAAACAAACCAGCTGCGTCACGAACTAAGCAGCAGAAAGGGGGAAAGCAGAACCGTCGCTATGAAACCCTTCCGAGGGAACCGATACAGCACTGTCCTGCAAAGCAAGAGTGTGATGAGGATGGCTTCACCAAAGTTCAGAAGAAGAAGAAGAAGCCTACTTGTCGCAATCAATGCGGAACAGGACTGATAGGACCAAATATGCTGCTACGTCCAGCGATACCTACGACGTTGCTGTATGTGTCCCAACTGCATCACTCCACGAAGGTTGAGGAGATCGTGGAGTACATGAAGGTGAAGACCAACTGGACCTTGAGGGTCGAGAAGTTGGAGCCCCGTCACAACACCAACTTCAAGTCGTTTGTGGTGCGGGTTCCGACACAGGATCTCGACACGTTCCTAAAGGAAGAGTTTTGGCCGAAGGGTGTAGTCTACCGACGTTTTCGCGGCAGGCTATGCGACACCGCGCAGCGAAACACGACGCCGTCACCTCGTGTATCGTAGTTTGTTTTATAAGTTGTATTTTATATGTATTAGTATATCATTTTTGTTATGTTGTAATATTTTTTGTTTGTATTTGTGTATTGTATTTTGTATGGGCCACAGCTGCCTGAAATAAAGGAAATTAAATTAAAATTAAATTAAATTAAAGGGAACCTCTGTGCAAAATTTCAGCTTTCTAGGTCCGTGGGTTTGGGCTGGGCGTTGATGAGTCAGTCAATCAGTCAGAACTTCTTTTTTATTTATGTAGATCAGGGATGCACAGACTTATTGAGACCATGGGCCACTTGGGAAATGATGAACTAATGGCGGGCCACCAGCACAAATTAAAAACATAAAAATAGCGAAAAATTTTATTTAAAAAATAATTTACTAGTTTGAAGCGTGGCACAGCATTGTGCTTACAATATTTTTAACATTTGGCTCAAATTGACTTATACACGTAAAATTGCTTCCAAACTTTCACTTGCAAGGCGGTTTCGATTTATTGTTTTCATTCAATACCGAAACAGTTTGTTCACATATTAAATAGGGTGACTGGTAATTAGTGACCGATACTTAAACACATGATTGTACTCATAATAATAAACAACTTTTACTAAGGGACCAAACCTGAAATTGCGAAAAAAAAGTTAGCTGCTCCCTACATTTTGACGAGTTATGCGAACATGAATGTTTGGGACAGCTGATTTTTTTTCGCGATTTCAGGTTTGGTCCCATAGTAAAAGTTGTTTGTTATCATGAGTATCATCATGTGTCACTAATTACCAGTCACCCTATATAAGTAGAACCAAATAAGCTGGCGCATTTCAGGGCATTCGTGCGCAACTCTTTGTAAAACCTCAGCAATATTTTTCCTTCAAATGTACGAGGGAACATTTTTGCTGGCGGGCCACTGGCATAGTGCTGTAGGGCCGCATGCGGCCCGCGGGCCGCGGTCTGTGCATCCCTGATGTAGATAGATAACATTAAACAGCCAAATACTCCATGCATGCCTGTTACTTATTCACCATTTGTTGTAATTGTTTGCTTTGAAAGTAAACATCCATTAATTCGAGTACTTAAAATTAAACAATCACATCAAACATTATTACAGGGCTTCACAAGAATCCATAAATAATCGCTCGCTCAATTCTTGAGTCACGTCTCTTAAAGTAACGAAAACGAGATTGTACGAGAGGGATAACCCTGAATCTTAAGCTTAAGGTTGATTAGCGAATTATGCGGAAAACACCCTTAAAAGGGGCAAAGGGGGGATAAAGGGGGGTGTTATTAGGCCATTTCTTCTGGGTCTCACATGAGGCCGTATATCGGAGATTTCTTAAATGTATAGGATAAGACACCCACTCGTTTCGGAATGGGGTGTTCTGCCCAAGATTTATGAGTAAGGCAACGAGTTTATGCTGTAAAAAGTTATCAAGCTTATCCTCTGTTTGAGAAAGAGGGTTAAGTAAGCAGTTGTAGGTTTTTGATGAATCTTTTTCTTTACAGCGTCATCCCACATTTTCTTGTTAGTAGATGTTTATGAACTTCCTGGTTGGTCTAGTGTTCGTTAGCGTTACTGCTGAGCTTGAGGTCCTTGGGTTCGATTCCCGGGTCGGGTTCTTCCATCTAGAATTTCTCAGTAGCAGTCCGGAGACTGGATTTGATCCAGTTGGTGGCTAAAGCCCCCCCAATTACATGGGATTTATACATAACTGCGAAATATGGGTGTACTATAGGTACACCTCTGCCTAACCTTATGTTATGTAGATGTTTGTGAAACTAGCTTTTGTCCGTGGCTTCGCTCGCATGAGTGTCGGAAATTATCCCACTGGAACGTACTACCGGGATAAAAGCATCATATACAGGGTGTTTGGCAAAACGTTGAACATACGATAATGGTGGATAGGTGGGGTCATCTGCTACTTACTCAGCCCTAATTTATTTGGCCCTGGCCCCCTGGATATTAATTTTTTTTTTTTTGCTTTCTTTTAGTTTCACCACTTTCTTAACTTTAAAGTGTTTTTTTTTTTTAAATGAGAACAACAGGCAATATTTTGTTTTTTATATTTTTTTATGCTGGCAGATTCTTATAAAATTATTGCTTTATTCAGATGTTAGCTAGAAAAAAAGTTATGAGTCCTTAAACTTACAGAAAAATGTAAAAAATACTTAAATCTTAATTTCAACTTGCATTAAAAAAAAAAAACAAAAAATTATTGAGGAGTTCAAATTGTAGCAACACATCCCTAGTGTGTGACCGTTCTAATGGTACCTATGTAATTTGCTTTTATAGAAAAAAAACTTTAAGAGTTATTTCATAATTCTATCAAGTAGGAAATTTTTGACGAAACTCTACCTTTACGGAATGTGAAATGTTTTGCAAAATTTGATACTATAAGGTTGGTAAAAATTAAATGATCGACGGCTTGCCAGTAGCAGTGGTGCAAACTGACATTCACTATTCCCTTGGGATAGTTACACAAAGCAGGTAGAAATTTTGTTTCACTCTTGCGCAGTCATACCGTATTTTTTCTCTCTTTCACTCTCGTGGCACCATAACGCCTCAGAATGAATTCTTTTCTTTTATTCAGTCGAGACTTAAAGTCTTAAGTCGAGAAAGGTTTTATTGTTATCACTAGTTTTGTAACCTGTTGTCTAGTCTTGTGCCAGATCGTGGTCTATCCTTGTACCTACCAAATTCCACCCAAATCCATTCAGCTGTTGAGGCGCGAAAAGGTAATAGACAGTCAGAGATACAAACAGAGTTACTTTCGTTAAGTGCTTAAGGGTATTTTACTTGCACTAACTAGAGTATTCGTCCTATTTTAGGTGTCTTACAGTAGTCCACGAGGGGTTCATTTTCAATGATAAAACCAATTTAACAAGAAGTTCTGTGAACAGTTGTAGACCTCGCCTCGCGGGCATAAACTTTTTGCAACACAGCGCCATCTAGCGGTGCACATTACTGCCATCTAGTGATCTTATTGTAAAACTAACATTAATATTGGTTTTAAAGCCTCGTTTTAGAGAATTTTGATAATTATTTTCAGAATTCTCTAGTTTTGTGATGAGATGGTGGTCCCATAGATGCTCCATGAATACCATTACTACTCTAGAAATCGAAAAGTGAGCAATTTATTGCATTTTGAGGAGATATTCTGCTCATCATGTCTAAGATCCTTATCAGATCTTTATCAAATTTGTATGAAACGAATTTAAAGTTACTACCTTTACAAATAAAAAAAAAAACCATCGAAATCAGATCTCATAAGGCGGAGATATCCAGTAGCCCCTTTTTGCCCTTTTTGGGGGAAGAAATCCAAAATTCCCGTCCAATCGAAAATCTCCGACGACAAAAAAATTCGTAAAATCTGTATACCAAGTTTCGTCCAGATCGAATGTAAAATACGACCTGTAGAGGAGTAGCATCAAACTGAAAGACGAAACCAAATTTTGCCAGACTTGAAGCAGTGACGCTTCGCTCGCTCGGTCAGTTAAATCATCAATGAACATTGAGTAAAATTATTGCCACGGATAATTCAGCCATGGATTCAAAAACACATTGTGATAAACCTATCGCCACGGATAATTCAGCCATGGAAAAAAACACATTATGATAAACCTATCTATAGACCACTTTCTTATGCCATCCTTTAATAACCAGGCAATCATAAAATTGATCGAGTTCATATTGCTAGCCAAAATTTAATGGTAGCCATAAATTAATAAAGCTACATTGCCAGTATTGGCACCGTGCCATTTGACTACGATTTGATGTAAGATTATTCTAATGACCACGTCTCACTTTTATATTGTCTATGATTCATGTTTTCCTGGTGAATACTTTAGAGCCTTAATCTAAACTTCTGATATTGTGCTTTAATTTCTGTAGCAAGCTTGCAAATAACGGGTGTTATGTGACCCTCGAAGCCGAGAGTCACTTGCTTTCCGTTATTATGTTTTTTTTTCTACTGGACCGTACTTGGGAACTATCTGGTTACGGAAATAAATTGAAGGTCAAAGTTCCTTCTTAGATATTTTTTTACAAAAACCAGTTTTAAATGTTATAACTTAACTTTAAATACTCCCACGATTCGTGTACATGTTGCATGCCTATAAGCACAGTGTAAACATCGAGGTTTTTCAACAAAAATAAAAGTCGAGACCTAGCAATTACTTTTTGCACAACTTTATTTAGTTGTTTAGTTGTTGTTGATCTTTTTACTGCTTGTATAATATTATGTAGTATACCAGTCACAATTATTTTAAAATATGTCCATCTAAAACTCATCCATTTAAAATGTGTCCTCATCACGAACACAATAGAGCTGATAGAGCTGAGGATCCCGGAGCAGTGGTGCTCTGCTCCTCAGGCCATGCAGGCGAAGGAATATGTGCATCCCACCGTGTACTCTCTCGCCTCCATGACCTGAGGAACCGAGCAGATTCATCTGAAGAGCCAGCCGGTGAAGATGATGCTGATGGTAAGGTTTATACTAAAACATCAAACTTCAAAGCTCTAGCCTCACTTAGGCGAATCCCGCGTCTCGTTTGTCTATGGTTTTTATGATTTGTAAGACACACCAGTTTTAATTAAACAACTCTATAAAAGGTAGCTGACCCAATCGGCGCGAGGGAATTTCATCCCGTATCTCGCGGTGGTTCACTATAGTTTGGCCAGGGCTTGTGGGGGATCTGTCAAGGTTGCCCGCAAAAACCTTTTGCTATTGATGATTCGGGACAGTGACGAATATTGTATGTACTAGCAGCGTCCCGTAGTTACCCGCGTAAGTCTCGAACCCGTAAGAATATCGGGATAAAAAGTATGCTATGTGTTAATCCAGGTTATAAACTATCTGTGTGCCAAATTTCATCAAAATCCGTTCAGTAACAAACATCCATCCATCAACCCTCACAAACTTTCGCGTTTATAATATTAGTAGGATAGGATTTAGAAAAAAAATAATAATAAAAAATAATCATTAAAATTATCAAAACAACTCTCTAAGTTACATTTAAAGTTTTATTGGTGATTTTAATGATTATTATTCTGTAAACAAATATTGCATATTCGTATATTCGTTAATGTCACGAATCACATTTTGATCAACATACTATCTGATATTCTACTGAACTGCAAATCGGGCTACCTTTTAGTTGTTTCATAACGTAATTTAAGATTATTAATAAGTATACGAGTATATACTTTATCATGTGAAAACCGTATTTTCCATGTACATAATAACACTGAAAGTAAATGCATGGCTTGAATTTAAGTTTTAATAATCTTACCGGTAATATTGTTAATCTCAGTTCAAAATAAACTTAACGCTGACTTCAATTTTGACTTCGGTTACGACATTAAACTTTAAATTGAGTAACTGGATCGTTCGGTTACTTTGTGAGCAACTGGATCGTTCGGTTACTTTGTCAAAATTGTGTGGCTATACTGAATGGGGTTCTCAAAGATTTGGTATTTGTTGGTTCATATGTAATTTACCAATTTCCTTCAAAGGGAGGATGATTTTTATGTTGTGCAAATAAATCTTAGTAGGTACAATATCCACTTCTGAACATGGATTTTTCAATAGAATGAATTAAGCAAATTAAATAAATGGCTTGGCGAAAGTATTGATAATCAGTTTTTAGGAGGCAGGACAATTTTTTTGCCAATAACAATACTTGCTACAGCCTTAATATTTTCCATAACTTAAAATCAGTCGACATTATTTTGACATAATCTCTAAATCACACATCAGACGGCAGTCACATGCGACAGGTTTGCGTCAGTCTTGCTGTGAGCGTTGGGTAAAGTGCACGTGTGTTTGTAAAGCACTTTCGCTTTGCATGATAGCAACTAAGGCTACTGCAACCAGAGGCTTCACATCTCTCACAAGGCGAACGCCTCTCTCAAGTACTCAAAGGACATGATCGCTTTCCTACACAACATCTATCGCAGTCGTAAACGACAAATCTGCGTTTTGTTGCAGTTGACAAGACGCAGTTTACGCTGACACTTAGTTCAGCAGTGCTTAATGCCACGTCAAGACAAAATAAAACAGTTGTATTATAACCGTGCCCACGCGCAACGTCCAAAAGTTACCAGTACCGTAAACAGCAGAACGCCCGAACGTCCGAGAGTTACCAGATAAAAAAGGGGCGTGGCGTGCGCTTTCCGCGCCGTTTTTTATATTTTGGAATTTTGTGTATGGACCCACTCCTTGCGTTTAAAGTTCTTTGGAAAGGTAGTTGGGTGTAGTATATTTTTGCCAAAAGCCGTGAGGCTGTATCGGCATTACGAACAAAGTTAGTCTGTGGTTGAAAATCAGTTTGCGGAACGAGAGGCGCGCGCGGGGGGCATTTGTTTACCGAGATTAGTGTTCGTATTTCAAAACTTTGGAAGAACAAAGGTTAGGTTAGGTTAGAACAAAGGTTAGGTTATATTATGATGTCATTTGATTAATTTGACACAACAGATCTCTTGTTTATTTACAACGTTGTCATCGTCGCTTGGTTTGTTTACAAACTAGCTCATCTTACAAGGTCTGTAGACAGGTATTCTTTCAGGCGATAAAAGCGCAGTTACTGAATAACCGAATAGACTTTATTACATCTTATCTCAGAAGATGTTCATGTGCGCTGACTCAGACCTGCATCACATTGAACAGGGTACTTTAAAAGTATGGTGAGAAGGTTCACTTTACTAAATGGTAATCTAAAAAGATTTACTCATAACTGACACTAGGACGACACCAAAAACTGTAATTTTTTATTTTTATTGAAAATAAAATACGCGACATTATACTTTTTCTGCGGCCAACAATCGTTTGTAGTGCCGTTATTCTTAAAAGAAAAATTTTACTTCACTGCATCATCATTTTCAGACTCAAATTAAGCTATTTATGTGTTGATCCCAAGCGCTGTGCAGTGAACTCTTTAATGTGAGAGCCTCTCAAAAAGTCGCATTCAATGTAAAACGATGGCTCAGGGCATATGCACACGATGCGATGCTGCGACGCACCGCAAAACTTTCGCCGCATTGGCGGTTACACGAGCGTTGCGGCGCCGTAACCTTGTTACGCCGCAGCGGCGCTGCACCGCAAAAATTTATTTCCCTTTCTTCTGCCGCACAAACAACTGAGCGTTGCAACGTGTACACGTACAGCCCTCCCCACCTCGCCTTGTCTCGCGGGTTGCAAGTCTAGTGTACCTACGTGCGGTGCGACGCCGTTACGCATCTTGTGGCATAACATGGATATTTGTATGTAAGACGCCGCAGCGACACCAGCGCCGCGCCGCCGCCGCAATGCATCGTGCGCATGGGCCCTAAGATCCGTCGTCCACGACGCTACTCAAAAGTAACGTTTTACAAACTCAAATCACCAATGAGTACCCAGAATGTCACAGCACTAGTATTTCAATGGTGGCAGTTCATACATGACGCAACCACAAACTAGTTAATAACGCGTAAGTCGCATCGTGTTAGGGATCACCATTGAAATACCTAGTAATGCTGCGAAACCCTGGCTTGAGCAGTTTTATTCCGTACTAGCTGCACCCCGCGGATTCACCCACGTAGACCGGGATAAAAAGTATGTGGTGATCCAGCGTGTCACCTACCTCCATACCAAATTTTATCAAAATTGGTCCAGCTGTTTGAGCGTGAAGAAGTAACAAACATACAAACACTCACACACTCACAAACTTTCGCCTGTATACTAATAGTGTGATAAAACTTTAAACTACTAAACAGTTGTTAATAATAGAGACTCCTATATGTTTTAGTGTGAAGTGGGCCCACGTTCCTAACCTAGCAGGTGGCACACAAGTTCACAAAATTCGTTGCCGTAATTGTTCAACTCGTAAAAATAGTTGGTGTGTGCGACTATCGTAAAAACGTCCTTTGTTGCAAGTTATGGACGGAAGCGGTTCTATTTTTACGGTACACGAGTTTCATGTGTAAACTTTTATTAAAAGTTTTAATGTGACAGTTAAGTTTATAAAGCTGAGCGAATGGCTTTATTTTATAAGGGGACTTCATTTTTATTTATTTTGATATTTTCAAAATTGACGATGTGAAATTCTTGTCCTTGGCTTTAGTAATTACAAAGTTTTGTATATAAAGAAAAAAAAAGAAAGAAAGAAAACATGTATATTTGCAGTAAATATGACGCACAAACACAAAAAGAACAAATTGGGGGAAAATATGCGTCACATACACGCAAAACGGCCAGCGCTCAGCATAATGCTGCGACATATTAAGAGGGTACCGAACGATTATAATAAAACTTAACAACATAAAGCTACAATCTTATATAAAAGAAAGTCGTGTTACTCGTAGTTACACCACTTATAACTCAAGAACGGCAGAACAGATTTGGCTGAAAATTGGTAGGGAGGTAGGTTAGAGCCAGGAGACGGACATAAGATACTTTTTATCCCGTTCGACAGCGTTCCCGTGTGATTATTATTATGAAATTTTTTAATTTTTTAATTAATTATTTAATTTTTTTGTATTTTTTCCAATAAAAAAAAAAAACAATCTGCTTATTTATTGCCATTAAGGCGGAACAAAGTTCGCCGGGTCAGCTAGTATTATAATAAATTGTAATAATAAACTTGCAGAAAATGCTTTCAACCTAGGTTTCTTGGTTTCATATGACTAGGTCACGTGCCCAACAACTTGAATATTCCGTGTTAATATTCCTGGAATATTATACTACGTTGAACTCGAGCAAAATTTCAGAAATGTATTAAGTATATAACGATGTTTATCCAGAATTATTATTATAGTGAGCACTGATTTGCATAATTTTATACCAAGGCTTTACAAAAGCCGAGTTCATTTAAAAGGGGCTAAATAAAAAATTCCTCTCTTCAATGCTGTGCTCCTGGTAACTCGGTCAAGTTTACAGGATTCTTATTGTACTTAAACTTGTCTTTATTAACCCGCGTTTACACCAAGCTATAAAACATTGTATTTTCTATATTTTGTGTCTACTGCTTGCTTTTATCGTTCACATCTAAAAACAAGTTCAAGTACAGTCAGCAATAAAAGTCGATTCACACTTGCAGTTTTTTAACATTGATTATTAAGCGAAATATTGAATTCAAATCTTAACAGAAGTACTTAAAATTTTAAGAATATTAACTCTTAACAGTTAAACGAAAAAAAAGCAGGTTATTGAATCATTTTGTGTTAATTTAGATGATCTCAAAAAGTAGCAGTGCTAACCGACTTCTGCTGCTGACCGTACCTCATCAACTTGTCTGTCCTGTAAACGCTGTATGGTCTCTCTATCTCTATTACAGTATGCTCTTCTAAGGACATGGTCTGCATGGTATCCAAGGTTGTAAAAAGCCTCCTTGTGCTTGAAGATGACGTTTCAAGACGGGCCAATGCACAGACTTTTCTGCCAATAGGTATGATGCCTGGGTAAAAAAAAAAACTATTTAGTCCCTCAGTCAGATAATAAAAAAAAATATTAGATACGTATTTTTTGCTTTAACATTTATTACTTATATAGATAAAAAAGGACTTAGATAAAACACATTAAAGTTGGAAAGTGAAGGCTTGCTACGTCAGAATTATAACAAACTACGTATAAAATCAAGCAGGGAGTGACGTCGTGCCCCATTTTAACTCAATGTACTTACGGCGGTACATTGTTTTGATTATGTAAAAAAAGAAAAAATACGTGTGCAATATTTTTTATTAATCTACATGATGAATATAAAAAAATTTGTCGTCATTCCTATTGTATTTTGAAGTTTATTCGGACTCAAAAAGTTATTAATACAAAGTTGACAATTTAAACTCAAGTTTAAAATTAGTTTTTATATTTAGAAATACAACATGTTGGAATAAAGTTCAAAACACAAAAACTGGCTCGAAGTTGTAAGCGTTGAATAAGTTAGAAGGCCTTTTGTAATGAGACGATTCAAGTTTTGCTAAGCAAATAACAATATGACCAACAAACTTAACTCAAGTGGCAGTCAAGGAAGGACATGTTATGTACACGCAGCAGCACGTCAAATTACTATAAACTGTAAAATTTTCTCATTCGATTTTGAACTTAACCGTCAACATTTTAAGGTTTAAAATCATTTGTAGAAATTTTACAGTTTGGTATAACCTGATGTACTGTCGTTTGTACTTACTAACTGAACAAGTGAACATAATCCTGAGAAATCTTCTTTGAAAGTCGAACCTTCTTGATAACTTCGCATTTACCCGCAAACCACAGGAAGTTGGTTATAGACCACTGCGTTTACCCTAATTTGGCCATTTCCTCTCCGAGCCCACTTGATTTATTTAGCCGGAAACGTTCGGTAAACCACTACAGTGCATTTCGGGTAAACCAATTTGTCATCATTCTATGATATCATAAGGTACATACACCACTAATTTTTAATTAG
Organism: Cosmia pyralina; assembly: GCA_946251885.1. Lineage (NCBI taxonomy): Eukaryota > Metazoa > Arthropoda > Insecta > Lepidoptera > Noctuidae > Cosmia > Cosmia pyralina. The sequence goes on along the minus strand of OX276361.1, from coordinate 19,699,539 downwards.
TACAAATACTTAAAGGGCTTGTGATTTGTGAAATTGGATTGTGTGAAAGATGACATGGCTAGAAAGGGGGTCACTACCGAGATGACGAATAATAGAGAAGTATGGAAAAAAAGGACATGTTGCGCCGACCCCAAATAGATTGGGATAAGGGCAGGAGAATGATGACAAATACTTAAAGGGCTTATTAGAGAAGGTCTTGTTATTATATATGTAAAGTCTCAATAAATAATATTCATAATCAGCAAAGTTATTAGCGTTTGTTTATATCCCAAAACATCACTCAGTTTATGGAAATATTGTACAGGCTACATAGTAGTATTCATTAATCATGGAAAAGCACTGCGCGTAGTATTTTGTAGTAGCAATTGTTATGAACGATTGATTCAATTATGAATTTACCAATTATGACAAATTTTCGTGGTCAATTTTGGGATTTCATTTTTTTGACTTTTGACTACACAAATATAATCAGTAACGGGTACGGATAGGGCCCCATTTTTTTTGTACTAATTACAAAATAGTAGTGTATACAACGTGTCGTTTTGTATCCTTGTCAAATTTCAGGGTGTAATACAGAACATCAAACCGAACAACTTTCTCCATGGGACCAACATCGTAATCGCGAAAAAAAAATGTAACTGTCCCATAGAAAACTTCAATACCTACTCGACAGAAATGTATGGGACGGCTGATTATTTTTTCGCGATTACGATGTTGGTCCCATGGAGAAAGTTGTTGGGTTTGATGGTCTATACCACACCCTTAAATTTGACGAGGATGCAAAACGACACATTGTATAAACCTGCTTTGCACGTCAACTACGTTCCGAACATAGTAATACTCGTACTTACAGAATGTTGCTATTCGTGTGAATTTACGGGTACATCATGCAGGTTGTTTAGGTATGACTCAGCCTGTCGCAGTCCACTGCTGTGCATAGGCCTCTCCCAGGCTGCGCCACAACACCCTGTCGTCCGCCTTCCGCATCCAGTCTGTCTCAGCCACGTTTATGGTCGTCGGTCTATCTAGTTGAGGGGTGTTCCATACTACGCTTGCCGATACGCGGTCTCCACCCTAGGACTCGTCTGCTCCACCGGCCATCGGTCCTTCGACAAACATGGCCAGCCCACTGCCACTTTAGTTTTAGGTATGTTGTATAACGAGTACTTACATGTGCTCTCCAACAAATCTAAAAATATGCTTGAGCCAGGAGTGGGTTCAGGACAATAGTGAAACTGCTCAATGCGGAAATCGCGCCCCTCTCACTGCACTAAGATTTGGACTGGTTGATCAACCCTGACAAATTCTTCCATAAACTAATAAAATCAGATACAGATTACTAATAACACACACAATCAAACAAAACAACATATCACACACAACAACAATATACAACACCACAAAACACAATCAATCAATGGGTGTTTAGAAAAATGATAGACGTTACTGCAGCAGCGGCGCGGCTGCAGCTGCGGCTGTTATTTTGTCAACGCGAGAGTCGACTGAAGGGCTTAGAATTAATAAGATGGCATCTCGGCTTGTTTTGCAACTATATGCAATCACCATTGATCTGTTTCCCAAGCATTGATTATACCAACGCACACACCCATCACATACTACCCCGCGTCCTAATAGAACGCAATCGTTGCGCGAATACGCGTTCATACGAGATGTCACTTTTTGTTCGGAAAAATGAAAAGAGCGCTCTGTCGGCGCGACCACGCGTTCCAGTTCACCGAACAAAAAGTGAAATAATATGAATGCGACGATCGCATATTCGCGTGACGATAGCTTTCTTTTAGGACGTCGCTTTAGATGCGAAAGGGTGGTTAAAATATCATGTAGTTTCACATAAACTAAAAAAAAAAGTAATAAAGGGCGCACTCACTCACACAAACATTAGTTATTTCATTCACTCACACAACCTCACCAGAGTTCCTACAAAGATAATATTTTCAGAAGCTTTTTCAGAGCTGCAAATTGGTTGATACTGCATAAACAATCTATAATATATTTTGTCGAAGTAATTTCAGTTTCAGTACCGTTATGAGGTATTTGCATTTATAGGACGTCGGAATGAATGACGGGACCAATTTATTGAGAATTCGGTGGGTAATTTTAATAAATTATGCATAATAGCCATAATTTTTCGTGGAATATAGTCTTGTTTCATTGAATTAAAGCATAATTTACTTTGGCATAACTTTTTTTCAGGATACATATTTTCTTACAAAAATATTGGCAAAATAATCGCTCGTTGACTTATAAATTTATAATCAATCAAATCCTATTGGTTATTTGAGTGTGCCCGGTCCTTTAAAATTTTTCTTCGCTCCGTACCTACGGACGTATCCATAGTCAGCCCTAATAATATTATAGAGGCATGAGGAACAGGGTGTAAGGTTCACTCATCCTCCAAAGCAAAGGGAGGATCCTCCGACCAGACGGGTGTTGTGTCTGGTGGGCAACTGCCCGACGGCTGATGTCGTTGACGTTGTATATGTGCTAATGGCGCGGTAAACTCTAATTGCGCGATGCAGGATTGCGTGACGTCATGGCATTGGATGCGTAGTTCGTATGTGGAGATGTAGATGCCGCGACAATATTATTATGATAGCGGCTATATTAATATAGCAAATGATTCTTACTTCTCGTGTCAATGACTCATATTTTGTCCGACCGGTATCTACGTAGCGCTGTGGGTAGCGCCGACAGCTCTGTCGTTTGCCTCATTTCTTATGTTCTTCCTACCGTTCTATCGCATACAATGTGTAAACAACAATACGAAAGTAAATAAAAACACTACCAATACCAATGCCTTAGAGTATTTTGAAACTATCAAATAAATCCAAATATAATTATCTAACTATCAATAATATTTATTTGATTTATTTATCCTAGCATCGAAATTAGAAAAAAATATTTTTTCTAAACAAACAAAATAGTAATAATGGGCCGACTATGACTACGACTATTTTATCTAGTAAAATCTAGCTAGCTATATTGAGTAAACTATTGAATATATTCGATTGACTTTTTTTATGCATACTGTGAACGTCAATAAATCTAAGTCGTTTAATAATTTATTGTTGTCATAAGTCATCTATTTCATAACAAAACACATTGTGTTGAAAATATAACAGTGATGTGAAGTTAAAAAAAATAATAACAAAAAAAACACTGCATTTTAATTTAAAATTAATTATCTAGTATACAAAAAAATATACTGTCGTCTCCACCTTGTATACTACAAAATGGTGTGGTCATATTTAAGGGTGTGGACAAACCATTAAACTAAACAACTTTCTCCATGGGATCAATATCAAAATCGCGAAAAGATAATCAACCATCCTCTACATTTGGGACAAGTAGGTATTGAAGTTTTGTATATTTTTTTGTTGATATTTTTTTATACATGATGTCGTGGCTAAGTAATAACAGCCGCACGGGTCGATCCATCAGGTTAAGCTACGCTTGCCGGGGTTGGTCAGTGGATGGGTGACCATCTTTACATACCGAGACTCGTCCGTGCCACGGAAAGCACGTTAAGCCGTTGGTCCCGGCTGTCATTCGTGGATCTTTGACAGTCGTTACGGGTCGTCAGAAGCCCGAGTCAGACAACCAGTCTTACCAAGGGGTATCGTATTACCCAGTTACTGGGTTGTGGAGGTCAGATAGGCAGTCGCTTCATGTAAAATACTGGTATACAGCTGCATCTGGTTAGACTGGAAGCCGACTCCAACATAATTGGGAAAAAGGCATGGCAGATTGATTGTACGAGTATAATCGCTCCAAACTATCAACATAAGTTAGTCCTACTATAAAAGTTTCTTAATAGTCGTCCAAAATTTTTTCTTTAGAAATAAAGATGAGAATTTTATTTTTACCTTTGCCTTATCACGTATTTAGCAAAAAAACTGCAGAGATACTAAACTTCGTGCAAGTACCTATTGCAGTTTCTGATTGTTACAAAATGAAAACAACAAAAATATCGCCTCTGGATCGGTGCCAGACGAAAAAATTACTTAGTTGCAGCTGCTCCGTCTGTCTGTACATATTAAAATCATATTTATGTAACAAGCTGAGATAAATTGCTTTGAAGACGTTTTCAATTTTCTTTTTCTGAGATTTATCTACTTATACGAAGATGGAGTTAACTCCTGTCGGGATATGAGCTCCTAGTAGCCAGAAAAAATAAAATTAAAGTACTCGTGAACAACTTTAAATTGTACCTAATTGTAAAGGTGCATTTCCGTCTGTCTGTGCATATTAAAATCATATTTATATAACAAGCTGCTTCGATCAATAATTTATTGATCGAAGACAAGCTGAGATAAATTGCTTTGAAGACGTTTTCAATTTTCTTTTTCTGAGATTTATCTACTTATACGAAGATGGAGTTAACTCCTGTCGGGATATGAGCTCCTAGTAGTCAGAAAAAATAAAATTGAAGTACTCGTAAACAGTTACTTCAAATTGTACCTAATTGTAAAGGTGCATCCACACTAAAGTTACTTTTTGTGGAGCAACGCTTGCTAGTGTTAGTGGGCAACAATAGATAACAAAAGTTTATAATTATTAAAGTTATAGAAAGTTACTTAATGTTATCATGTTGCAAAATGTTGAAAGTTACTTCGGTGTAGACGCACCATTAGGTACACTAAATTCTGAAGTTCTAATTTACGACAAAAATGCACTCGCAGTTTTGTTTTTGATGGAAATCAGTGGCAGCTCTGAGGTTCTTTTATCAAGAGATAAATATGATGTATTATTATTTAGATAATTAGATATATTATTTAGATAATTTGTACTATGTAAAAAATTATACTTTTTATAGAAATTTCTACGTTGAATTGGTTAAAAATACATCCTTGAAAAATCAGAGTTTCAACATCATATTTTATTCAGCGAACAAAATAAATTCCAAAATTCATCTTTGTTATTAAAAGTATTTGCCCTAAAACATTTTAACCGCGAACGATTTAATTTCACAACGGTCCGGTGCGGTTGTGTGACCATGCATATTGATGAGACCTCCGCGAAACTCCTGCTCTCCTGATCTCCTAAGTCTTACTTAATTGACACTCAGCCATTCTGCCTCTTAACTGTCACTTAAGTTAATGACTTGACTAATTTGTCTTGGCAAGTTATAGGTTAATTATTTTATATGAGCTTGTAGTAGGTATTATAGTTTGCTGATTTTAGAATAAACGAAGTTTATCTTTGAGACTTTTTAGTATGATACTCCCGATTAAACTCACATTTGGCTAAAGAAGTTCTTTCAAAGCTAGGCTTTCTCACATGCCTTTTGATTATATTTATAGGTACATAATTAAGGACAGTAGGACAATATTCAAAGGTTCCTTCGTTTATCATCGGAAAAACTGAAATATACCGAACTAGCACTTTCCACGAGGCTTCGCCCGCGTGGATGTCGGAAAATATCCCACGGGAATGAAAATCCTTCCTCATTCCTTGTCTATATTATAAAGGGAACCTTTCTGCAAAATTTCAGCTTTCTAGGTCCAAGGGTTTGGGCAGGGCTTTGATGAGTCAGTCAGTCAGGACTTTTTTTTTATATAAGGACGCTGTTACAAATGGGTAGTCAAATCATTACTTTTTTACACAATAGTATGGTTATTAAATAAAATGCTTTACATTCTTTTAATGTTTTTTAGCAAAAATGTTGAGAAATGTACATGGTACTCTGAACTATAAATATAATTTTAATTATGTACATTTTCTCAATAAATGTACTGTAGTATTCACTCCTGTACATTTATTGAGAAACTGTACCTATCTAAAATTATATGTATTTACCTATACGTGACTATTGACGCACTTATTCCGTCACTCCCTTATTGGACCAGCACATTTAATTCGGCAAAGATCGGTTTTTCCGAAGATATTTAAAAATGGAGCCTTTGAATGTTGTCTTACTTTAGTGTAGATTAAGTAGTTTATGTAGTAGATCACTGTTAGCGATAAGACTGCCAATTATCACAGAATACATAGCAGTACCGGACATTATCTTCGTATTGTGTACATAATAAAGAGTATTCTAATCTATTGTATTCTAGTTTCTAAACCCAAAACAAGACTTCGAAGTTCATAAAGTATCATAAATAATGAACAATTATTTGTCAATGGTAAAAGTTTAGTTATTTCGGTAGCCGTTTTGCGTAGATGTGACGCATATTTTCCCCAAAACTTGCTTTCTACATTGCTTATTTTATTTTTTTGTCCTTTGCGTCATGTTTACCGCAAATAAACGTATTTTCTTTCTTTCTTTCTTTCTTCTGTTTCACAAAGATGGTCAACAACCCTAAAGTTTTTATTTTTGTCAATAATTTACTTCTTTCCCATCGAATCCACTAAAAGCTATTATATAAGTTGACGATGTTTTAATGGTGTTTCGGGGTATCACTCGATATCTCGGGCGTCGAGAGGACTTTACGAAGAATGCCGTAAAAGCGTAACTTGATAATCTTCTAACTTCTGGTGACACGGCGCTGGAATTGTTGTAGGGTCTTATTTGTGAGCGATCGGCAACTGAATTGTTTTTAAATAGTACCTAATCATATTTTTTTTGTAGTTTTATTTTGGAGAGGTTGCGTTGAGTGTTTATATTTATCTAGATTACCATTTTTTTTAATGTTCATTCTTTTTTTTTATCACGGATATTCGCCACCCCGAGGTGGGCAAAGGACTCTGCAGGAATCTTACTGACTAAACCACACGATGTTCTTCAAAATTGGCCAGGATGCTGGAAGACCTGCACAGTTCGTCACACTTCCCTGGCCAGGCCATCACCGTCACCCTCTGCGCCGTATTCGGCCGCAGTTCCTCTTGAGAGGCGTGCGCGCTACACGACGTGCCGCGGTCTCGGACTTGTGTCTGTTCAGGTGCAGACCCTCCCAGTCTGTCACCCGCTAGCCAAATCTACATTCATCATCTGCCTAGCCATTTTTCAACTATGTTGGGGTCGGCTTCCGGTCTAACCGGATGCAGCTGAATACCAGTATTTTACATGGAGCGACTACCTATCTGACCTCCACAACCCAGTTGCTGGGTAATACGATACCCCTTGGTAAAACTGGTGGACAGACTTTCGGGCCCGTAACGACTGACAAAGACCCACGAATGACAGCCGGGACCAACGGCTTCCGAGCACGGAGGGTTCTTGGTATGTAAAGATCAAAGATGTTCACCCATCCACGGACCAACCGCGGCAAGCGTAGCTTAGCCTGATCGATCGACCCGTCCGGCTGTTATTATAGAGGCATGAGGAGCAGGGTGTAAAGTTCACTCAACCTCCATAGAAAAGGGAGGATCCTTCGACCAGACGGGTGTTGTGTCTGGTGGGCAACTGCCCGCCGATTGATGACGGGACGTTGTATATATGCTAGTCGCGCGGTAAACTGTAATTGCGCGATGCAGGATTTTGCGTGACGTCAGTGTGATGCGTGGTTCGTATGTGGTGATGTAGATGCCGCCACATTATTACTTAGCCCCTACACATAAAAATTACCACCTGCAATTCAATGATCTTCAAAGTTAATCTCAATAAGACTCTTTTTTATTTAGTTTCGCGATCGAATCAAATCAAATAAATGTGATTCCTTGTATACGGGCTAATTTTACCATTCAAGTGAATGAATGTATGTGATGTGAATTGCTGTAGAGAACCTATCGCCAACTAATTTAAGATAAGACATTTACCTTTTTTACCGTCCGTTCAACCGATTTTGACTTCTGTTCCGTAGACTTAAGGAAGGCATTAAAAGCAAAAAAGTGGTTATAATAACCAACTGTTTACTGCAGCTGCCATTTGTCATGCCACCAACGTCATAGAAGTCAACATCGGTTGAACGGACTGTAAAAAGGGTTGTTGAAATGTCTAATCTTATTGCAAATGGAATATAGAAAAAAATCATCATTTGTCAATTTCAACAAGCTAAATTATACAGTCATCCTAACTATGCAAAAGTGAGTTTGTTTGCTTATTTGTTTCGCTTTCACGCTAAAACCGCTGAACAGATTTGAATGTTTGGTACATGGATATACCATGACCGGGATTAGGACAGGATACTTTTTAACTCGGTAGTAAATCCCGGGATAATTTCCGACCTCCACGCGGTCGAAGCCGTGGGCAAAAGCTAGCAGTGTAGGGTTGCTGGTTGTGAAAATAAAGCCCCATTGAACTTGACGATAATTTATTGGCAACTTTAACTTAAATTATGTTACACGTTACAATATTGATTTACCATGTGGCAACCCTAAGTGAAGGAATGAAAGGGACTGCGGGACTGTCGCCAATCAAACCTTCCCTAGCTGTCTAGTTCCTGAAGACTGCGGGGCTATCGAACAGGAACTAGGTTTACTTAGGCTGCGTGGCTACTAAACTCTGTACCTCTAGCTAGTGAATGACGATTTGTTCTTTTTTTTTTTTTTTTTGAATGACATCTCGCAGTTGACCACTAGGGGTCGAGACTGCTCAACCGAGCGTTTCTTGTGGGTGCTTTAAGCGAACTTAAAGCCTCCGGCCAGGGCTTACAAACTAAGGTAATTTATTACGCGACTGGGCGTCGCTAATAATAGAACAGCCAGATGGGGCAGGCTGGATCATAATGGGGAGGGACGATTTGTTTTTTTTTTTTTTTTTTTTGGAATGGCATCTCGTAGTGTGACCATGAGAGGTCTCGACTACTTAACCGGACTTTTCTGTGGGTGCTTTTAAGCGAGCTCAAAAGCCTCCAGCCAGGGGCATAAAATACTAACTAAACTTATAAACTGAACGACTGCGCACTAAGGGCACCCCCTGTGGGGTACGGACCTCGCCTTAGGGAGTCGTTGTCATTGACCATTGATAAACAAGGCAAAGCAATAGGCTGGATCAAGTTAGGGGAATTATTATTATCAGGGGATTTTAAAGCTACAGGCTCAGCTACGCCACCAGCTGGCTCGATTAAACCGATCAAGGGACATGAATTTACATTTACGTTAGATGGTCTTAAACGCGGTGGGCCTCGGCGGCGAGGCCGGAATGTAGAATGTGTTTGTGTTTATGGACGGTGCTAGTTTCCCTACTACTTTCCTGGAGGAGAGTGATAGGGTCATCGGGTTCAGACGATTTGTTTGAAGACAGCTCTGCTTATAAAGGCGGACAGTTGACATGTGTGTGTACAATATCTACACGTAGCCATCTGTAGTTGTTATCTTCGAGTCTATGAAGCCGCTCATCGTAGTGCATTGCAGAAAATACACTAGATGGCGCTGTATGTTTGTTACAGCAGTTTAATAATTCAGACTTTGTTATAGAACTGTGACACAAAAATAAAACCGCTGTCTCTCATAACTTGAACTAGGTCAACAAAAGTTGATTTTATTGGCACATTCACATTTTTGGGTTTACGACGCAATCGTCGAACGGCACCTAAATTTAATCTATAATATTAGTTGTGAAATATTATACTTTTTTCCGTTTTGTAACCCTTGCTGGTCATAACCTGAAACTTTATTTTATGGAAGGAAAGGCCTAGCATTGCATTTAAAGGAAGTTTCCGAGGCATTTAAAATAAGCTTTCTAATTTAACTTTATTTTTAAGGTTCCGTACCTCAAAAGGAAAAAACGGAACCCTTATAGGATCACCTCGTTATCCGTCTGTCTGTCAGTCTGTGAAAACCCTTTTTCTCAGGAACGCGTGGAGGTATTAAGCTGAAATAAATATTAAATACGTAAGTCCTTAGAGCACTAAAAAAATCAGGCTTCCTTAGAAACCTGTTTTTTTTATTGCATTGACTTATCAATGTAATAAAAAATACGGCCATTTATGCGACATATTTTGATACTCTTAAGTAAATCAAAACCTATAGGGTACTTTCCGTACACCTAGAATCATGAAATTTGGCAAGAAGCAAGGTCTCACGGCATAAGTAAAAGAAAAAGTCCGAAAATTTATAATTTGTAATTTTATCACATAAAAAAAGGGATTACAAACTTACATTTGTAGTTAGAGAATTAACCGTGATGTTATCGACGTATGGAAGAACATGTTTTTCAACTATAATCTAATGTTTGTTTTTACGATAAATTCATCCCAATTACGGAACCCTTTTTTTATCGCAATCTTATATGAGTTATGTGAGTTGTCAAGCATTTGCACCTCTAGAGCCGTTATTAATGATATGGATTTATCACGAAGTTCATTCAAAAAGTGCTTTTAACATCGCTATGAATGAATGAATGAAATGCACCGACCGGCGACCCCAGCGGGGTTTGACCAGACTCGATGAAGCGATGAACCCAAAGATTTGCACTAGCCCCTAGAGCCTCATGTTTAATGGGGCTACCGAGACCATTGCATAACAAAAAGTAGATCGGGGGGCGCGATAATGGTAAGGAAGACGTTGCCCTTAGAATAAGGAAGGATTTGTTAGCCGTACCCGATATGCATCCTAAAGTAGGCAATGGAATTGTGGAGATACGGGTGCTATTTATCTGTGGGTGGGCATCTTTTAACGACGTCGCCGCCAGGTTGGTTCAGGTCCAGCTTCCGTTTAATCTTTTGGCGAGGTTAAACTGTTTTTTCGACTCTTTTCCATGTCACTGCTAGGGACCATTTTGGTTACCCATTGAAAAGGTTTGTCGAAAGGGTTTTTCTAAGCAGTTAATTAAAAACCCATACGATGTAGCGTAGGTAAAAGCAAAAGCAAAACAGCGCTCTACGCGTCCAATACAATAATGCATTCAGGGTGCTGTTGGGGCTGCCTCGCTTCTGTAGCGCTTCGGGGATGTTTGCCGTAGCGCGCGTGGATTGTTTTTATACAACCATGCGCAAGCGGTGCACGTCCCTGGTGCGTAGGGTGCGGGTCAGCCCGAATAGTATCCTGAGCACCTTCGCCCAGCGATTCGACTGTCAGTACATGTATCACTGTGACATGGTACATGTACGGGCTAATGTGGAAATATTGTTTTAATTGTATTGACCTGTAATTGAATTGTAACCCTTTTGAATGGCTTAAAGGACCAATTTGGGTATCCATTGAAAGGGTTTTTGGTATGGTTTTTCGAAGCATTAAACAAAAACTCATACCATGTGGGTAACCCTTTTGAACGGCTTAAAATACGCCGTTCAAAAGGGTTACACTTCAACTCTCAACGATAACAGCGTAACTTTCCGACTCGGAGCAATGTAATATGATCTCTCGATGATGGCATATGTACGTTGCAAATAGCTACATATGGTAACCCGAACAAGACCCTTATACTAACTAGGTTTTTTTAATGAAGGGGTAACGCTTTCATTGGGTTTCAAGGAATACGTCCGAAAATTTGGGTTTCGAGTATAGAATCCATTCAATTGGTTATCCATAGTGAAGGGATAACCCTTTTACTGGGTTTCAAGCCATTCAAGGAGTTATACATGATAAAGGTAACTTATAGGTAGGTTGGTATAAACGGCTTACCCCTTCGAAAGACTTAACTCTAACCAAGGTTGTACGGTCCCTGGTCACTGCTATAAGGTATTCCAGATTGCTGTTTCCAATCAAAATAAAAAATTACCTAAACCTACATCGTTAAAAAATAAATTAATAAAAAGCTGTGTTCCTGGTATTGCATAACAGTTGGAGCCTCCAAGTCTGTGCACCAGTCCAGAACAAAATTACAGGCCATGAAATCCACGGATTCTGAATAAAAGGGGAATTAAAATAATCCATCATCATCATCATTACAGCCGAAAAACGTCCACTGCTGGACATAGGCCTCCCCCAAGCACCGCCACTTCGACCGATTCTGTGCTTCTCTCATACAGTGGATTCCTGCAGCCTTCACAAGGTTACCCCAAGATTTACTAAACTTAAGTGGCAGAGGGCAGGGCACATTGCTCACAAAACATATGGCCGATGGGGTCGAAAAGTTCTGGAGTGGTGACCGCGTACCGAAGTTGGAAGGCCTCCCACAAGGTTGACCGATGACCTTGTGATAATTATCCATATTATAAATGCGAAAGTAACTCTATCTGTCACCTTTTCACGCCTTAACGAATGCACGAATTTTGATGAAATTTGGCGTGCAGGTAGACCATGACCTAGATAAGGACAAAAGATAGGTACTTTTTATCCTGGTAGTACCTAAGTACCCGTGGTGGTCCGATATCCACGCGGGCAGAGCCGCTGGCAAAAGCTAGTAATTTATAGAGTAAAAAGGTTACATATCAAAAAATTGGAACAAATTCACGCGTCGTGGAATGCTACCTTCGATCTCTTAATATATTGTCACCAAGAAAAAACGGAACAGAAGCCGGGGTTGTCTGCTTTCAGCTTTAGCTGTTTACAGATGCGCAAAGTTCATCTTCTTTTCGTATTAGCTGCAGGAATTAAATTGCTGCCCTTGGCACTCAGTGGCATACAATAAGCTCTATGGTGTGCCCAACGTACCTATATTTAGGTATCGTCACCACCGCCACTCAAAAAGGCTACATTTGATTATTACATTTGAAAAAAAAAACACAATTATCACCCGCGATTTTCATGGCCCGCCCCAGTCCGCGTCATCGCTCATCAATTTAATGAGCGACGGCTGCTAGCGGTGGCCATTAATCTCGCGGAAGCGGCGCTGCACATTGTCATGGTAATTACGGCCTTTCGCTTCTACCATTTGTGTTTTAAGTTCGACCGAGGTCATTTTACGTTTGAAGTTTGAGAGAAAAAGAAGAAATGTTTTTTTTTTTGGCGGGGTACCGCTTATGTAAGTCAGACCTTTCATTTGATTGACTATCTACATATACGGTACCCTACCGCGACATTATAGCGCCATTTCAATGAGCAGACCTTATCGTGCCATCCATCAATTTCTGTAATTAAAATATAATTACATAGGTATCACTCAATCGAATTTGATGGCTCAACGATAGGTATTATTTTTGACTTTTTAAATGTTCGCTTTCTATTTTGCGTTGGGGTTTTTTTTTTTTGTTTTTTTTTTTAATTCACGATAATTGAATTTATAAATAAATTTGTTACAAAGATAACCACAGACGATATTTTCGTCAAAATTCTACCAAAATATCTTCTTTCCATCCTCAAGCCAAAACTAGACGCGTAAAGACAGCAACTTTTAAAAACATGAGGAGTCAATATCGATTAAACTTGTTTTCATCCAACGAATCACCGGCGGAACGGATATATAGAATGGCATAGCCTGTCGAAAACTCATTAGGCTGGCTAGACAAACTGCCGGCGTTCTGCTGGCGATGGAGGTAATTGAATTACACTGTGGCAAAGAGGAAAAATGGGCTTTTCACTTCAATTGCCACACATTTGTTAACAATTTAAACGAGCGGAGTTGTTTAATAGTACTATAATGGTTTATAAGCAGAAAAACGAAAGATGCCATTCATGCTTTTGACCCTTAGCGATATCTACGTAGGTACCGATGTGCGTATATTATTTATTTTGGTTCTATTATTGATAAATGATAAGTAGACTGGATGGATGAAATCGTGGCAGGTAGGTACCGGGAACAATCTGCGACTCCCGCATCTCCCTTAAACTTAAGGGGAATACACAACAATGGTTAGATCTGCTGTTTTGTATGGATCAGAATGTTGGGCCACAAAAGAGTAGAATGAAAAGCAATTGCATGCGGCTGAGATGAGTATGCTGAGAAGGATGTGTGGTGTTACACGAATGGATAGATTAACAAATGAGTACATATGAGTGACTGAAAAGCTGTGTGGAAATCGGATGTCATGGTATGAATGAGGAAAATGTCGTGAGGAAAATTTTAGTATGGATTTCGATGGTTAATAAGAGTAGGGGAAGACCAAAGAAACAATGGATGAAATGTGTGAAAGATGATGTAGCTACAAAAGGTGACTACTGACATGACGACTAATAGAGAAGTATAGAAAAAAGGTCATTTATTAATGATAAATGATTTTATTTCTGTAAGTAGGTTTGCACAAACACTTTTACACGTCAATCATATTTCAAAAACTAGATGAGGTCGGCGTTTCATATCTGACTACTCTGAGAAGAAACTGCCCCCCGAACCTAAAGTGCAGTAACAGCAAAAACACGAATTCGAAAAACAGACATTTCTATAAAACTTTGAATGCAAGGTGAAAGGATATGTACAAAAGTAAAATACTAAAGAGCGTTACGTTATTTTTTTTTTTTTGTAAAAAAAAAAACCTTAAAATAAAATGGAAATTCAGATTAATATGTAACTCAAAACCTACCAAAATTTCTATTACTGCACTATAGTCTCGGGTGGGCAAAGGCCGAAACAAACTCAGAGGTCACAGTCTATTTTAAATTTCAGCGACTATAGTATAGTTAAAATCTCGCTGCAGACTTGGTCATAAATCATAATCGGAGTAGGGATGTGCGCTAGTTGCGCGCGCTCAAGGCCATTATCGATAACTAACTGCCAAAAATGTGTGGAACATGCAGAATTGCTGCAAGATGAAGACTTAAGAAAAGCACATTTAGGCGAAAAGTTCATCATTCATGTGGATGATGATGACGATGACTCAGACGAAGAATTTTAATTTTCTATTTTTAGTTTTATATATACGTTCATTTGTTTATATATTTAATATGCTTTGTAGTAAATTTGGTAATAAAATAAAAAAAATGTGTATTTATTTCTATCACCCATTTATAAATATATAAAACTATCGATATCACTCATCGACTGCAGTAATGCACAGGACTACGTGTGGGCGTGGCCTGCCCATAAGGCCCGTGAGTGGAGCGGGCCGGGGCTGCCTTGAAGCGGCTCCTGCCCAATCTGGGGGGTCCAAACGCCTCCTGCCGGAGGCTTTACGCGGGGGTCGTGCGGTCCATGGCCCTTTACGGGGCACCGGTGTGGGCGCGTTCCCTGAGGCTGCGACCAGCCCGCCGGTTGAACGCGTCCCAGAGGGTCATGGCCATCCGGCTAGTCCGGGGCCTCCTTGCCGGATTACCGCCATGGGATCTGGAGGCAAAAGTCCTCGCGCACGTGTGGGAGTGACGCGAGGAGGCGAAACACCGGGGCGTAATTCCGCTGCCGCGAGAAATCACGGTACAGCGGACAGAGCTCCGGCGGGATCTCATGGCGACATGGAGAGTGCGATTATCGCAACCCAGCTCTGGGCACGCCACAATTGCGGCGATAAGTCCCCTCTTTGAGGAGTGGTTGGAGAGGCGCCACGGCGTCCTCACCTTCCGCCTGACGCAGGTCCTCACCGGACACGGCTGTTTCGGGAGGTTCCTGTTTCGGATAAGGCGGGAGGAAACGCCCGGGTGTCACCATTGTGTAGATCGCCCGGAGGACACGGTGGAGCATACATACGCTCTGCTAGGAGCGGGAGAAGTCATTTGATGATTTCCCATCCACGAAAAAAAAAAAAAAAAGGCCCGTGAGTGGGAAAGAGAGCGAAACACTCGAATGATTTATGACCGAGTCTGCAGCGAGATTTTAACTATACTATAGCATTATGATATACTAGCTGTTGCCCGTGTTAGATTTGATATAATATAATTACTAAGCATATATATAGCTACTACGCAAATAGCAAACCTTAAATGTCAGAATGGTTATTGGTTATTTATTGTGTATGAAAGTATTATGAATATGGTGTGTATGGGAAGGATTTCATAAAGAAAAGCACAGAAAGACAAGACTAGATATTTATTATTTCAATTAGGCTTGTCAATAATTATTCATCTTTAATGAGAAAGCTATTGTCCGTTCGCAAAACTAGGTCTTCATGGAGAAGAAGGACAAGAAACTCCATGGAAACAGTATTATAGTATTCTATCAACACATTTCTTATATTTCCACAATTTATAGTTATCTCAAACAGTTAATTCTATCACTCAGAATAATAGCAACATAATAACAATATTTAAGGTATAATATGAAATTACGTAACTTACATGACACCTGATAGGAGATATATTTCACATCACAACGGCACTAGCACTAGCCACTTGAACATCCACTGAGCAACTGCCTCGAGAATGTCATTACAATTCTTTTTATAACCTACCACCCCTTCCATTTATCCCTTCCCATCAAACATCAACTGTCGGTATTGTATCAATCGTTTCAAACAACCTGTTATATTAAAATAGCAATATAAATTCTAAGATATACTACAGTTACTATCAAATATTATTTAATTATTTATAGTAATAACATCTGTACGATTTTGACAAGTTAAGAGTGGTATATTTTGTAAACACAATAACTAATCAAATTAGATACTTCTACATTGGTCTCAAGCTTCGTAAATGTGACAGATGTCAATATCCAACAAACAGTTATTCTAATAATCTAAAGGTTGTTTTACAATGACTCGATGATTTTAATCACAACCGAACTAACTTCCGGAATCAAGGTAATCTCAAGTATTTATTTTTAAATATTAGACACATAATAATTATATTTATCTAACACCCGCGACTTTGTGTATGTCAATACGGGATGTATTGACATCCAAAAAGTCGTGAATAACAGCTTTGAATCGAATTTTGTTCACAATTTCATGGGTTTTATTTTTTTGCGCGGCACCCTAATTATTTTTCTAAAATAAAAGAAGCTTATGTGACTCCTTATAACATCAGCTATCTGCTAGTAAAAGTCTCGTCAAAATCTGTCCAGCCGTTTTGGAGATTAGCCGGAACAAACAGTGTATACAGACAGACAGACAAACATTGTAAAAATTGTTTTTTTGTTATAAGTATTGAATTCTGTCTCATGCATTTAATAAAAACCTGTTATTTTGACATTACAAGAAGATAATTCAATTTTATTTATTTGTTTGATTGTATGTTAAAAATATTCAAAATAATTATTAGGTTCTACAATAAAAATATGATTATGAATATATTATATTCAATTAAGTATAAAAATCACGAAATAATCATCGACTTATGTCACTGACTTAATACTGTACTACATTGTACGAACGACGCAATTAATATTTTACTGACAATCATGACAATTCCACGGACTTGTATTTGTTATAGCACCCATGGGTGCTGTTTCCCTGTTGACGATTTCATTCGGGGAGCTGGTTTGCCGCTAGATATTTTGAGACATTGTTTTACTGTTTAATTTTAATGTGGTTACCGTTTTTCATTCATGTATGCTTAAAAAAACTATATACTTATTTATTTCATTAATGTTATATACTTATGTAAATCAATAGGTTGTTTGAGCCGTTTGGGGTTGAAACACTCGGGCCTTGGGGTCCGAGTACTCATCGAGTTTTTCGAGACATCGCCAAGCGGTTGGTCAACTCTACACGGGACCAGAGGGCTGGCCTATTTTTAGCCCAAAGAATTAGCATTGCCATCCAACGTGGCAATGCTGCCAGCCTTTTGGGCACTTTTCCCATTGACAGCGATGTGGACGAATTTTTTGATGCCCTATGAGCTCTTCCCCTTTTTATTTTTTATTATATACTTGTACATAATATATATATTTTAGTGTTAGCTTGTACATTGTAATTAAGGTAAATAATTATGTTGTCATTCAAAAAAACATCAGAATAAAATTAAATAGTAATCAATCGGTTTGGGTGAAAATTGACACGTGGATAGACCATGACCTGGATTAGTATACTTTTTGTCTCGGTAGTACGTTCCCGTGGGATAATTATCCCACGGGAACGTACTATTAACTATACTGAACGTACTATACTGAAGATCGGAAATTTCCGATCTTCACGCGGGCGAAGCCACGGGCAAAAGCTAGTAATTAATAAGTTGTAAATAAACAATTAACAATTGAAAATGTATTTAATGTCAAAGCTCTAAAAGCAACATTTGGCTTAAGAGCGTTGATCGCGCGCGGGCTGGCAACATTGCATTCCTAGAGGTTTTTCGTTATTATTTAATTTAATTTAAATCAAAGGGCAATTTCCTCAGGAAAATTCTTAGTTCGTTGGTATTTATAAGTATTGTATGATATTTTTGACAGTTATTTTGGAATTTACTCTTAAAAAAGTACATATTTTTGTTTATTTTCTATTTCCTAACAGTAATTACCAAAATAACTATAAAAAGTAGCATACATACATATAAATACCAACGGTCTAAAAATGTGTCAGAGGAAATTGTCCTTTGATTTAAATTTAATTAAATAATCACGAAAAACCACTAGAAATGCGACGTTGCCAGCCCGTGCGCTGTCAACGCTCTTAAGCTGTACAAACTATTCTTATTTTGAATAAACTCTCGAAAAAATATCATATACCTACGTGCGTGTATATTACGTGACTATTTTTTTGTTAGCCTGCACTGTTCCACTCCTGAGCAAAATATAATACGAGTACGAGAATAAACAAGATTAATACAAGCATATAATTCAACATTCTTTTTCCTCAAATTAGAAATTCCTAAAGCAACGTTTTTAAGAAGCATCCCTTGATGAGACACATTAGGAGGCCCGTTACGTACTTTTGTAGTCGGTAAACATATCCATCTACAGAATAATAGGTTCAGAAGGCCGGCTCTATACAACGAGCGAAATTAGGAGCACGAACACAAAGACACAACGTACAGTCGAACTAGCTATTTGGTAACGTCCCATCACTACAAACTGTATCTAGGTGCCGATCGGGGACTGAAAGTAATATCAATAAACTGTTCCACTGAATCGCACTTTACTAAATTTTGTTTCAGTGCTGTTAGTGGAAGTGCTCAGGTGCGGTTCAAATCAGTGCTCTAAGTATTCAACATCATTCTAGGTACGAGTATTTCCCTTTTCTCAATTTATTCGGGGTCGGTGCAACATGTGGTCTTCTTCAATGCTTTTCTATCAGTCGTCATCTCGGTAGTCACCCCCTGTCTAGGCATATTTATCTATCACACAGTCCATCCATCGTTTCTTTGGTCCTGAAGTGTGCCAATAGCTTAAAAGTTATTAAGCTTTTGCCCGAAGCTTCGCGCGTGGATGTCGGTAATTATCCCACAAGAACGTACTGCCGAGACAAGAAGTACCTATATTATGTCCTAACGCAGGTTATGGTCTACCCATGTGCTGAATTTCATCCAAATCCGTTCAAGAGTTTTAGCGTGAAAGCGTAACAAACAAACAAACTCACTTTCGCATTTATATACGTAATATTAGTTAGGATTGGCACAATAAAATTAATAAGTATTGGCAATTTAGTGAAAAGATGTTTTTTTTTTATTCCTGTATACCAAATAGCTCGTTCGACTGTACATACGGTGATCTTAGTCAAATACTAGTCACGAGTACGCTTGCACTCGCTATACGATGTGTGCGTGCGTTTTTGTTCGTTGTCGGAGCAGACCTTCTGTGCTGTACTATTCTGTAAACACATATTATACATGTGCTCGAGCAAAGAGTTGTAAAGACAATGGAACGCGCTCTGAAGCGTTTGGAGTGAATTCAAAGGTCACAATGTATCGTGCCAAGTAGCGTACTTATTTCTGTCGGTTTTAAGTATACAAAGGTACAATATAGATGTTATTTGTAGGGTTTAACCGTTAGAGGCTTACAAAGGTATGAAAATTTTACGCATTTTTCGATCTCGTTGCGTAATTAACACGAGAATCGTACTCTACTCGGTATCAGAAACTAGATAGGCAATCTCAAAATGAGCAACCAAGTAATTTTTTTTTTTTTTGAGGACCCTCAAAAAAAAAAAAAATTACTTGGTTGCTCAAAAATCTATTTGAGACCTCAAATAGATTTTTTAAATACCTAATTTTACAATAAATTGTTTTACCCAAGTAAAACAATAAACATAATGTCGAATTGGTAGTTTATTTTATTCTGGTTGTCTATGCAGGGTGAAATTGAATTCATGTGCAATATTATAAGGGTTCTTGTACTCACCATTATGAACAACTTTTACTATGGGAACAAACCTGAAATCGCGAAAAAAAAAATCAGCTATTCCTTACATTTTAACGAGTTATGCCAACATAATGTATGGAACAGCAAATTTTTTTTCGAGATTTTAGGTTTGTTCTCATAATAAAAGTTGTTCATAATGATGAGTACAATGACCCCTTAAAATATTGCCCATGAATTCAATTTCACCCTCTAGTATTTTTATTTTAAAACCTAATCATTTTTACATTAAAATCATCCTAAATAAGGTCACGTCTCACTAGAATGAAATAAAATAAATAACACTACTCAACATTTTATACCGTCATTCGTCATCACGGATGAACGGAATTTGAAATTCCCTCGAAACCTCCCTGGTTACATTTCGAATTCTATTCATCCGTGATCCTGAAATCCGGGATACAAAGTTGTGTCCCTATTATATTATGCAAACAAGGCTGATCCCATTGCAAACACTTAGCTGGTCGTATTTATGTTGTAATATTAAATAGTTTCGATAGATAGCAGTACCTTGTGGTGGCATAGTTATAGCAGACCCATCTAAGATTAATCGGAGCGGTTAAACAACCCTTGCCGTGATTTTCATGACATGACTGACTAACATTGAAAACAACGTAAGAAACGGCTAAACGGCGAAACCGCTTGTGATGAAAATTGGTAAGAGGATACTTTGAATCCTGAAAAAGACATAGGTTATTTTTTATCGACATACCACACGGGCGAAGCCGCGGGCGGAAGCTACTGTTGAATAAACTACAGGTATTTCTGTCCACTTATTAAAATCTTCTTTTATTTTTTTTTATTTACCTAAAAATACAATACACATATATATAGTGATATAAATAAATTAAAAACTTACACTGTTACTTGCTACGAATTGAACCCAAAAACTTGTGCTCTCCGTCCGTCCCTAAAACACTGAGCCATCAACAGTTAGAGACTAAGCAAAAAAAGCATTATGAATGTGCTCTGGTATCAGAGCACATTCATAATGCTTTTTTTGCTTAGTCTTGTCTTTGTTTGCTATGCGTATGCATAGCACCCTTTTCTGGGTAACTATTTTCCGTCCACTCATTGTCACTCCATCCATAATCCCAAAATAACGGTTGCAGTAGTAAAACCAATATAACAGCAGTTTTCCCGCCCATTCCGCCATTTTGATGACGTTTCATAGCAGCTGACAGTAAAGATTAATGCCCACTTGTCTTTTAATTACTCGACGATGTTGCCATCTGACGGACGCATTAAGAACTTATGGCTTGTCGGTCCTAGCAGCTGTTTTATGCTTATGTACAAGTGATTCCGGATCTTTTGAGTGGGTCATTCGGATATCTTTTGTTTTTCTCATTTGATTGCCAACGCGGTGAAATTCGTGAACTAATTTTGTATCAATGCTGATACATATGAGTTAAAAGTTTGGGACTTAAACATCAATCAATCTGCCTAGCCTTTTCCCAACTACGTTGGGGTCGGCTTCCAGTCTAACCGGTTGCAGCTGATTACCAGTATTTTACATGGAGCGACTGCCTATCTGACCTCCACCAACTTACTGGGTAACACGATACCCCTTGATAAGAGTGGTTGTCAGACTTTCGGGCTTCTGACTGTCAAAGAGCCGGGATCAACAGTTTAACTGCTTTCCGAGGCATGGAGGGGTCTCGGTATTTAAAGATGGTCATACATCCACGGACCGACCGCAGCAAGTGTAGCTTAACCTGATCGATCGACACATGTGGCTGTTATTACTTAGCCATGAGCCACTCTTAAACATATCTGTGACTTAGACATATCTGGTGAAATGTGGGTCTACTACTTATACATCTCTGCAATTGAGAAATGCAGGTGTGAACGTGGATATTAAGTTTGTTTGTTAAAAGCATTTGTACCAAAAGCCCAGTAATACACTTCTGGACACATCTATTGGCCCACCTTAGAGTTTAGGTTTCGATGGCCCCTACCGAAATATGATTGCTAGATTGAACAAAAACTGTTGATGCAGTTTTAAACCTGATACATTTTACCATCTTTTTCGATCGTATTGTTTTAAATTTGAATTCAGAATACCATACGACATGGAGCTACGCCTAACAAGTCGGATATGCGCCTTGTTAAAGGCAATTGATTTTTGAATAAAAAACATGTTTTATCAAATAAAGGTTTAATTTAATAACGCGTGTTGCCTCCATGGGCATCTACCACAGCTCTCATACGATTAGGTATAGAGTTTATCAACCGCTCTATGAAATTTTGAGGGATCATCTCCCATTCCTCTTCTATGGCAGTTTTCAACTCCTGCATCGTCTGGGCAACTGGCTGACGAGCCCTACAAATACAAATACAAATAGTTTATTTTCATTAACATGGTATGTACTACATAGCTAGTGATAGAAATGTCCTTTTAAGCAAATAAATGCCTGTATTAGGACACTCCGCTCTTCCGCAACTTAAATTTACGTAATGTACATTCACAAACAAAATTAAGCCAATGTTTAAAATTTAATGTTGGCAGCCGTGGTCCTGTAACAACCTCAAGTTGAGTTTTGCCGCTCGCGGATATACCGCCCCAGACAGTCCATGAGCCACCGCCATAAGCAACCCTCTCTTCAAAGCAGCATTGTGCGAAACGCTCTCCCTTACGTCGGTAGACCTTCTTCCTTCCATCATTGCCATGTAACACAATTTTAGACTCATCAGAAAAGAGTACACGGCTCCAATCTTGCTGTGTCCAATTTAAATGACTGCGTGCGAAATGAAGGCGCGCTGTTCGGTGGGCTCGCGTTAGTTTGGGGCCATTAGCTGGCTTGTGTGGTACCATATCGCGTTCTTTTAACCTTCTCCGAACAGTTCGAGCGCTCACAGATACTCCGTGGAAGTCGCGAAGTTGGTTTTGTATCTCAATGGAGGTAAGGTGACGATTTCTCAAGCTGGTCGTCACGATGAATCGATCCTGCCTTTCAGTTGTGACCCGAGATCGTGGCCTTCCTTGGCGACGAACAAAGCCGCCAGTCTCTAGGTACCTCCGATAAACATTTCGGACCGCAGATCGACTTAAATTAAGTTGAGCACTCACGTTTCTTTGGCTGTGTCCGGCCTGAATAAGTGCCACAGCTTGGGCGGCGACTTCAGGTGAAGTATCCATAGATTATTGATAGAACCTCACCTTAATGTTAAGAATAAGTAATGTTTGTTGCAAAACCAAAGATATCAATCACTTTTTCAAGAATTAAATCCAAGTAAACCAATAAAACCAAGTTTTCTTAGTATTCGATTGTTTGATATCAACAAACAGGCTCCAAATTGTCTTTTGTTTCTTTAAATTCTGTGTTCGAAATTCAAAAAAAGACTATTGAATGAAATTGTGAATGTTCCAGGTTCAAAACTGCATAAAAACTTTTTGCTCGACCTAATATAAAATTTTAGCTAGGACCAAACGAAACTGAAAATACAAGGTGGGCCAAAAGATGTGTCCAGAAGTGTATTTCCATAATCAGAGGCACTTATGAGCTTGTACTAATTCGAATACGCATAGTAAAAACACCCAAGTGACTTTACTAACTGCAGCCTAAAATATCATCTCCAGTTTTAATCAAACAAGAAAATTTCAACTACATTTTAACTTACCAAAGTGCTCCCATTATTTTTCTAAGGAACTCGTTTGCTTTTGTTACCCAACAAATATTATTACAGAAACATAATGAACAAAAGCAAATGTTTATGAAAGGTTTATAATATACATCGAATGTTCCAGAGGAACTCAGTAATTGCTTTTCTTCAATAAACGCAGAGTGAAGGATTCAGTGCATCGCCTTGTTTGACTAGGCTCTCAGAATCGTGAGGTGCTCGTGACGCAACGTTATTTTAAAGAATATAATATTTTCTCGCTTGAATACTTTAATTTATAATTTCATGAGCTCCTGGTATTAGGGGTTCATTGTTCAATTAGCTTTGCAAAGTTTTATAATTAGGATCAAATTCTTAAGGTATCAAGTTAATTGAGCAAGAAACAAAAAGAAATAAATTATTTTGTGTTACATTGTTCGAGTTTTTTCAACATTTTTTAAAAGTTGTTTTAGATTGGCTCGGGTGGCGCCGAAACGAGTAGTCGTTCCTTGAGTGCAAGCTCCCTCAAAGTTTTTTATTGTTTAGCATTTAATCGTGTCGGGCAGTGTATATTTCGGGTGTGGTGTGTGATTGAGTGTGATTATTTCTATGATAGGTACCTAGTGAGTTTGTAACGGTCTCCTGAAAGTACGAGAGACTAATAGCCTGCTGAAGGATCCAGTTTCCCGAGCGCCAAGCTGGGTGAGATCTTTTCATGTCTTTCAGGGATACGCTTCTCTCTGTAAAGTCATTAGGTTATTTTCTGCCTACCCAATATATGTGCTTGTCAATATATGTAACTTTGAACAATACGTGTGTGACAGTTATAATAAAGTTAATCACGACAATTGCAAAGCAAGCAAGCAATCATAGACATTGTCAGGTACTCGTAACCCAAACCAAGGTAAAAAACTTAAACTACTAGTGTATAGTGTTCCTGTGTCCCAAAATCGGAGTGTTCAAGGGTGGTTTTTTTTTTTTTTTTTTGTGAGTGGTGATGTGTGTTGTTTCTGTGAAGGCGCATTCAACTCTTAAGCTCGGAGACGACCCGAGATGTAAACTTAAGTACCTACGGACACGGATGGTGCGCTGGCGCCGCCCTGTCGCCATACCCGACCGGATTTTTGTTGCGGTCCAGTTTAATTAATTATTTGTGCTGATTTGTGTGCATTACTTTGTACTATAAAACTGTAATATTTGCGTCAACCTGAACTGAACAGCGGCGAGCTATAGCTCGAACTTTGAATAAAAACCAAAATTATATTTACAAGTATATAAAAAAGGAGGGGAAATAATCATAGGGCATCAACAAATTCGTCCTCGCAGTCGACAAGAAAAGTGCCCAAAAGGCTGCCAGCATTGCCACGTTGTATGGCAATACTAATTCTTTGGCCAAAAAATAGGCCAGCCCTTTGGTCATGTGTAGAGTCGACCAACCGCTTGGCGATGTGTCGAAAAACTAAAAGGGCTCTCGGACCCCATGGCCCTAGTGTTTCAACCCCAAACGGCTCGAACATTTAAGTCCCAATAAGATTGGAGTATTTGCGCCGTTTGAGGTTTTCCGCACTCGCAGCAGCCACCCCAGCACAGCTCACCGTGCTAGGAAGATGGGATGGCGCAAGGGTGTCAACACAAGTTGCATCCCATACCAAAGGCCTACCTACCTTTATTTGCTTGAATAATATAAGGATCGTAGCAGGTGGTGGTGGCGCATATCCCCATGGGAACAATGCGTGAGTTTATGTATGTATGTAACTGTTATTCATCTGAAAATGACAATACACATAGTTTTCCTAGCCCTCGTATAATTTTATACTATACTAGCTAATCTGACTTACGTCCTGTCCAACTACTAATTCATACAAAAATCATATAGAAGAAGACAACTCCCATGGCTAAAATCTTTACATAGAAAAACTACCTGTCACATTCAATAAAGTTTTTGACAAAGTATAAACATTTATATATCAATAGAAGTTTGCTCAAATCATTATAAAGTTTACCAAAACTTCACGACTTAACAAAACAGCAATTCCTTTAAACAAAACTTTAACTCCTATTGCTACTTAAGCCCTGGTAGTCGAAGATTGGTAAACAAGCAAGTAATCTCACAAACTCATCATTACTGGGTGTCAGCTTACAATGTTTACTTTACAAGTTACTGTAACTCGAACTCGGGTAGCCTACGGGCAGCCGTGTTTGAGTTACAGTGGAATCGTTTCCATTTTGAGGCAACCAATTATTGGTATAATTTCAGGGGTTGCTATTTATGTGCCATGTAGTTAAGACCTCGTCTCTCATGCTGGAGATTGTGGGCTAAAATCCGGGCACGGAGCAATGTCCCTTTTACAATTCATATATACTTTCTGAGTTTACCTTAGAAACTAGCTGCGCCCCGCGGTTTCACTCACTTAGACCGGAATAAAAAGTAGCCTATATGTTAATCCAGGGTATAAGCTATCTACATATCAAATTTCATCGACATCGGTCTAGCCGTTTAAGCGTGAAGAAGTAACAAACATACAAATTCACACACACTCTCACAAACTTTCGCCTTTATAAAGTGTGAAGTGTGATTACTGACATCGGTGTAGGAAAAACATCGCGAGGAAACATGGAGTTATAGTAAATATAAGTCTGAAATCGCCAACCCGTCTTGAGCAAGCCTGGTGATCAATGCTCGTGCCCTCTCTGTATGAGAAGAGGCGTTTGCCCTGCAGAAGGACAGGTATAGGCTTGTATTTTTATTTGTTTATGTATGTTTTAAGGTTGGCGGTTCATTTACGAGAAGGTGGTGATATTAGTTTTTATTATTTCAGTAATTAGAGTAATTTTATAAAGTCATTATTGCTAAATTCATTATTCTCTGCAAACTCTTTTTACTGCATCAAGTGACATAAGAGACAACTTCTTGAAATATAACATCTGTAGTACCTAATCGTAAAAGGATATTTTGTCGCGTGGTAAAAATCTAAAGTAAGGGCGAAAATGCACTCATGCCAGTAGCTGGTACAAAACTATGCAAGCAGCTGGCATACCGTTGTGACATTGCGCCACCCTAGTGCTTGAATGGCCAACCGACCATTAAAAAAAAAAAACTAATTAATGTAAAACGAGGTTGACTAAAACAACCAATGCAATAGAATAACCACCAAAAATTAAAAGTGTAATTGTACTTTTATAAATTATTTTTGACATAGCCAATTATATTGACATACATATAAATATTGTAAAACATACGTTTTAGTGATACAAAAATGCTAATTGTAAGAACTGTCTTCACCTGTAACAAACAATGAATAAATGAATATGAATATGAATATAACTGAAGAAAAATACTGTTTATACAGTTAAACATTAAATGGTACTTTTCCCAAAAAAAATGGTCGGTTGGCCATTCAAGCACTTGGGCTACGATTGACCAATTAGAAGTTGTTAAGTCACACGGCATACCAGCTACTTACGTAGTTTTGTACCAATTACAGAGGCATGTGTATTTTCACCCTAACGCTGCCATCTTAATTTACAAGACAATTTCACAAAACAGTTTCACAAATATACAACATTATTTTTAGTATATGCGAAACCTGAACATAGCTTGTTCAGAATAAATAACTGAATCGATTCCAATAATGTTTATATCGTGTTATATTTTGCCCCAAAAATCTTTAAAAAAGGTTACAATATACGGTTACCGCGCGACGAACACAAGTCACTGCAGGGGGTCTCCCTTGTTTGACCGAAAGGAATTTGACAAATTTTCACTTCCCAAAAAATTTTTCGCATAATTTCATTTGCCAAATTATTACTTAGGAAAAAATCTATTCACAAAAAGTTGTAACGCAAACCTAATGTTTGGCAAATGAACGTTTAAACTATAACTTGTTTACCAACTAGTACTAGTACTTCTAACATTTTTTATTTAGTCAAATATTTCATTTGGAATAACAGTTTTTATGCAAAATCAAATAAGCCAAATACTTATTTGGTATCGTCAGTTTTCAATTCACCCTTTCCTATTCAGTCAAACTTCAATGACAAAAATGTGAACTACTAAGTGGATAGGAGGTAAATCATAAATGGCGCTCAATGTGTGCTCTTTTTTTTCTATATAATGTAGTCGTTCCTGGCACAGTAGGTAGTAGGTCACAGTTTTAACATAACCTAACCATTTTTTTAAAATAAGTAATTAACCTAATCTAAATAATTCAGTTCCGGGTAACCTACTAAAAACAATCTCTTTTTTCTATTAATGCAAGTCGTTTCTGGCACTCGCCGGCCGCTGCCGCGGCACCGCTCGCTTCGCTCGCTCGGCTCGTGCGTAGGAGGTCACAGTTTTAACCTAACCTAACCTACCCATTTTTTTTAAAGAAGAAATTAACCTAATCTAAATTGTTGAGTTCCGGATAACCTACTAAAAACAATATGTTTTTTTCTATTAATGCAAGTCGTGTCTGGCACTCGCCGGCCGCAACCGCGGCACCGCTCGCTTCGCTCGCTCGGCTCGTGCGTAGGAGGTCACAGTTTTAACCTAACCTAACCTAACCATTTTTTTTAAATAATTAACCTACTCTTAACTACTTCCATAAATAAAACTAATATCAAGTAACCATAAATTTGACTTGTTTCAGACAAATTCAAGCACAAAAACTTACAAAGAAGTACGCAAAAGACATCAAATTTAACCAGCAAGTCAAATGTCTAAAAATCTTATTTTTGCCTTAATATTTTTTGTCTTAACAAATCATTTCACCAAACGTTTATTGTCTGAAGATTGTTTGCTGTAATAAATCATTTGATTAAAGACCAAATTCCATAGTGACATTATACTTAGTAATATTTTGCCAAGTAAAAATTTGACCAAATGAAAATATGCGTACTAAAATCATTCGAAATATTGCAATGGTATAAAAAAAGGTTGCTAAAATTTGTTTGGGTAATGAAATTTTGTCAAAATCTTTTTGGCAAAACGGCAGGCACCCCACTGCAGGTTATAGCGGCACTAGGCACGGGCGCACAGTGGGCGCCGCGTGGTGATCATGTTTTTGTACGGACAATAACAAGCTTATAACTTTGTGATTTTTCATGATACAGTTTTGAAATTTTGTACATAGATTCTTTACATAAAAATACTGGACACGTGTTTCGGGATTCGCGTATA
The DNA here is from genome assembly GCA_946251885.1 of Cosmia pyralina. Lineage (NCBI taxonomy): Eukaryota > Metazoa > Arthropoda > Insecta > Lepidoptera > Noctuidae > Cosmia > Cosmia pyralina. The sequence goes on along the minus strand of OX276361.1, from coordinate 19,670,893 downwards.
CTAAAACTGATGTTGTATACTGACTACTGCCCTTGCCTTAGCAAATCTCCACCGCAAAACCATAGCAGCGAAACCGCAGTAGTTCAATCCAACTGTCTCGCATGATGTTCTGCTACTCGAGTAGCGGAACAATGCAGTTACGTGACTTCGCTCTTTTGCGGCGGAGATGTGCGAAGGCCCTTTATGTGACCCACCAAAAATATTTCATGTAAAGTAGGTTTGCCAAGACTTATATAACGCTTTCACTGTTAAAAAGTTATCAGATCTAATGCAGAGCCAAGCCCCTAACTCTGCAAACCTTACATCTTGGTCAAAATGTACGGCATAGCCGGTTCGCGGCCGTCGCACAAACACTCCTATGGGCTTATGGCTTATGCTTATGGTCAAGTCACTGGTCTTTAATGTTGTGTCATGCAATAGTTCAATGGACCCAAACTTACCCTTTAAAAGAGTTGGAGGGTGAAAATTATAGATTTTTAATTTTTTTTTGTTGTTTTTCTGCAGATCCTGGTCTGCATACCAAATTTCAGCTTTCTAGGACTTCGGGAAGTACCCTAGAGGATTTATTTTGCACCCCCCATTACAAGGGTGGGAGGGTGAAAGTTACAGATTTCTTAATTTTTTTTGTTGTTTGTGTGCAAATCCTAGCCTGCACACCAAATTTCAGCACTCTAGGACTTCAGAAAGTGACCTAGAGGTTTTGGTGAGTGAGTCAATCAGTCAGTGACGAAATCGATGTATTTTAGGTATTAATAAAATCCAAAGTATAAAATGTAGACAAGTGAAACTTAGGGCCTGTTTTAACGCTTACGATTACGTTCCTATTAACATACTTGGCAGATAATTTCATACAAATTCTTCCATTTTTTCCATTCCATTCCATTCCATTTTTGAATTTATTTGGTGAGTAGTGGCTATTCGGACATCGTGAAATAGTTCCTGTGTGTTTTATAAATCTGCTAACTACATCTTATTCTGAGAATTTGAGCTCTGCAGCATTATCCAGGCCGAAGCTATAAGGTTTTGAAAATACGACGAAAAGCTTCGAGAAAAGGTAGGTTTAAAGTGTTTCTGCTTTTTGTTTTGGCTCGCATTGGCCACGACCCCACTTTGCCCCTAGATTTAGGCACCAAAAGATCCTTGTAGCTTTGAGACTGTGGCGACATCTACATCGTCACATGCGAACTACGCGTCACACTGACGTCTTGCAAAATCCCGCATCGCGCAAGCAGAGTTTACCGCACGACTAGCATAATATACAACGTCCCGACATCAACCGTCGGGCAGTAGCCCACCGGACACAACACCTGTCTGGTCGAAGGATTCTCCGTTTTCTATGGAGGATGAGTTAACTTTACACCCTGTTCCTCACTACATCTCTACAAGACTTTAACATTTTAAATTATATAAAACTTATTTCTTTCTAAACTAAACCTTTTTTTCAAAGATTTATAAGGAAGTCTATTACAAGAGTATAAAACGAAGTCTATTACAGAAACTGCCTGCCTTGCACAGCTACCTTTTCATAATTAAATATACTCTCCGCAGTAGTCTTTAAAATTAAAAATAACGGTATACCAAGCTTGCAAATAAACAATTTAGTACAAGACTATTCTAGGAAATTCTCTTTGTTCAACGTTAGGGATAAATATTCTTTATAATATATTACGGTAGTATCAAAATAAATAGATTCTAATTTTCCTTCTTTGTTGCAGATACCATGCAACAAAATTATTCTTACTAATCTTATAAATGCGAAAGTTTGGATAGATGTCTGTTACTCAATCACGCCAGAATGGCTAAACGGATCTGTATGAAATTTGGCTCAGAGATAGATCATAGTTTGGTATAACATATAGGCTACTTGTTATCTTAGAAAAAATTACGGTTCCCTTGGGATAATTTACGACATTCACGCGGGCGAAGCCGCTGGCAAAAGCTAGTGACAAAAAATATATTTTCCTTTCCTTCACAATGTTTTAATAATGAAAAATCAACGTCAGCAACCTGGACTTATCCACAACGTGTCGTTTTGCATCGTCGTCAAATTTAAGGATGTGGTATAGACAATCAAACCGAACAACTTTTTCCATGGCATCAACATCGTAATCGCGAAAAAATAATCAGTCGTTCCAAACATTTGCGTCGAGTAGGTATTGAAGTTTTCTATGGGATAATTGAAATTTTTTTCGCGATTACGATGTAAGTCCCATGGAGAAAGTTATTCGGTTTGATGTTCTGTATCCACACCCTGAAATTTGACAGGGATGCGAAACGACACGTTGTATACTACTGTAATATAATGAAGCTAAAGAGTTTGTTTGTTTGAACACGTTAATCTCTGAAACTACCCGTTGGATTTAAAAAATATTTTTGTGTTTGATAGCCCAATTTTTGAGGATGGTATGGGCTGTTTACTATCACGTTACAACCCTTAGGAGCCAAGAAAACGGAAAAAAGTTAGAACGCTAAGCGAAAACGAAGTAATAGCGTAATAGGCTCCCGCCTGCACTGTTACTTCGTTTTGCGGTGCAGATGTTACGGTAAGTGTGATTAATTGAAAATTATTAATACGAGTAACTGTCTATCATTATTATAAATTACTGAAAGTCGATGTTAAAGTAAGAAATGAATCACATTTACCGGTGATTATTAATAATGTAACCTTAGTACCGATAAATGTAATCATTTTCAAAATTTATTCAGTATTTTCATCAGCGTCTATACCTATTGAGCAAAGAAATCCCATCAAAAACATTTTCATGTTAACTGTTGCCCAGACGAAACCATGGCTCGCACTGTCAAAAGTTATCAGATTTCATGTAGAGCTAAGCTTCTAACTGTACAAGCCCTAACTTCACAAACTCTACACGCCCTAACTTCACAAACTCTACATGCCCTAACTTCACAAACTCTACATGCCCTAACTTCACAAACTCTACACGCCCTAACTTCACAAACTCTACACCTTAGTTAAAATATGAGGCTTGGCCGTTTCCTTACAACAAGAACTATTGTATAACAGAAAACACACAATGTAAATTATTATTGCATAAATGAAATGAAATTAATGATGGGCCGAAGGAGTTTTATGAAAATGTGGCTGTTATTTTAGTCATATATTATGAGTTTTACGACTTCCACGCGAACGAAGTCGCAGGCAGAAGCTAGCAGTTAATTTAAGGCTGAAATCGCCAAGCCATCTTAAGCAAACGTGGTGATCAATGCTCGTGCTTTCTCTGTTTGAGAAGAAGCCTTTGCCCAGCAGTGGGACAATATCTAGGCTGATAATATTTGGAAAAGTGAAGGTATTATTTAAAAAACAAAAAATGTATAGTATTTCAAAATATAATCTTCTCCGAATTTATGCAAAATATAAATATAAATTTCGACCGCATACACCAGGAATTTATAAAACCGCTTACTTCAAAATTAAATAACAAATCCAAGTTCTATTGACCACAGTCAATTACCAAGCTATACGTTTCCAGTATAAGCTGATCTCACATTGTATAGTATTTCCGTGTAGTGAGAGGTTAGGTTATACTGAAAATGTATAGCTTGATATATTACAAACTGGGTCGGTATACATACAAAATGGTAGTGTCCTATACAAACAATGCCCGGAGTCAAACTTAGTATAAACATAATAATATTAAACTTGTAATCGCTTACAGAACCTTGACCCAAAGTCACCTTTTTCATGGAATTGACCTACTTATAAAAGATGTTCAATCTGCCTAGCCTTTTCCCTATGTTGGGGTCGGCTTCCAGTCTAACCGGATGCAGCTGAATTTACATGGAGCGACTGCCTATCTGACCTCCACAACCCAGTTACTGGGTAATACGATACCCCTTTGGTAAGACTGGTTGTCAGACTTTCGGGCTTCTGACGACTCGTAACGACTGTCAAAGATCCACGAATGACAGCCGGCACCAACGGCTTAACGTGCTTTCCGAGGCACGGAGGAGTCTCGGTACGTAAAGATGGTCACCCATCCACGGACCAACCCCGACAAGCGTAGCTTAACCTGATGAATAGACCCGTGCGGCAGTTATTACTTAGCCACGAGCTCCTCTTAGAAAAGATGTTACAACTCGAATAAAGTGCTACGGCGTAGCCAGAACTCCTACGCCTGCTACGGCGTAGCCAGTACAGCTACGGTGGCGTAGCAAACAAAAGTTGTTGGATACCGTTAATGTTGTTAACAGCTAGGTAAATAATAAGAAATGTTTCTTTACTTTATACTTGTTTCTTTTCTTTGCTAAAGGTTATTTCAACAATTTGTTCCTTACATTCACGTTTTGAAAACACAACCTTTTGCAGGAAGTAGATTTTAACTTTTTTTTTTTTTTTTTTTTTTTATTTAATTGCATCTGACAATAAATTCACAAAATTATTGAAAATAATTATTATCAAGCCAGTCAACAAGAAACATCAAAATTAAAGTACTACACAATTGTGGTGTTTGGATATACATGATACGTCCGAAATTTGCAATTATCTGTTTTTACATCATCCATATTCAATATATTTTTTTTACTTTAGTTTGATCTTATTTATAGAAGTATATAACAAAAACAACATTAGTGTTAACAGTTTGTTCAATAAACTTTACAGTTCCGATTTGTAGCATTTTTTAAAGTTTCAAAATAACATGGTAAATCTCTCAATATTGTGAGTACAAACTTACATTTAAGTTGAAATGTATGTTAAGTTTGTACTTGGGATACATTCATTCCAACTACGGAACCCTGCATTGTGCGTGGTCCGACACGCACTTAGCCGGCTTTTTTAAATTCAACATTATTAACAAATTAATTGTTCTTAATATTGCTTCTTGCTTCATTTAAACTGTTTACTAAATTATGTTCTATTTTAGGTACATAGCTGACGTAGCTGACATTATAAATAAAGCTGTAGTATTATTTCTGTCCATTTTGGAACTCTGCCAAAGAAATGAGAAAATGGATAGCCATCATGTCTCGCTTCTTTATCTGTGAGGATATTTTCATTTTCAAGTAGAATTTTGTACTTTTCGTGGAAATTGTTTGTTTTTAGGGTTCCGTACCTCAAAAAGAAAACAACGGAACCCTTATAGGATCACTTCGTTGTCTCTTTGTCTATCTGTCTGTCAGTCAATCTGTCAAGACCCTTTTTCTCAGGAACGCGTGGAAGTATCAAGTTGAAATTAATATCAAATACGTGTTTGGTTCCTTGGAGCTCTAAAAAGCTTCTAAGTAAACGCAACAAAAAATACGGCCATATATGCAGCATATTTTGATACTCGCAAATAAATCAAAACCGTAGGATACTAACCGTTGTCCTAGAATAATTAAATTTGACCAGAAGCAAGGTCTCACAGCACAAGTAAAGGAAAATGTTCGAAAATCATTAATTTTAAATTTTAAAAACCGTATCTTTAAAGAACGAGAAGGCAGAGGTAACAATAAAATTATTGTAAAGTTTCATTGATCAATTAATGCCTGTTTCATACATAGTAAATGTACGTGCAGTCAATCTCACAAGGCTAATATAAAAAAGCCTACATACACACTCGTACAACCATGCATAAGCTCACGACTTTTTCCCAAAGAGGTAGAGAGAGGCAGAAACTACAGAGCGCCACCTGCTACGATCCTGACGTACTCCTTTTCCTTCGTTTACTTTCATACATCTGGCATACACGCACGACAGTTACAAATACAACGCTATACAATCACGATATCCTCGTACCAACAAGGACAAATACCACAAATACCTAAATAATAATTTTTGTAGATTACAATTTGACATATTTTTAGTCAAATGATTGCAAAGATAAAACTCCCAAAAGTTTTCAGATGTTTACATTTTTATCTACTATCAAAAGCAAAATGTTTGAAAAATTTGTGTTTGAAATGTTATAACAAAAACCCTAATTGTCTGAAAAAAGACATGTTTTAAAAAAAGCACTTGATATAATTAAAACTTTTAATAAAAACATGAAACCACGAACTTTCATAATTTCGCGTTACCTTGCTGCGTTAATAACAATGCACTAAAAGTAACAACGTACAGCACGCGCCTTCTATTGAAAAGTAACAGATACAAACGTAAACTGGCACGGCCTCAGTTAGATGTTGAAGTACAGTGTTACAAACACAGATGGCGCTGTTTCAAACTTCACATTATCATGTTGAAAACATTCTTATTGTGCTCATCCCGTTTGTATATTTTACAGAGGCAATGCGAGTGAATCTTTTGAAGTAACCCGGTACAGAATCAACTTTATTGATATTAAAAATCGGAATTAACACATTTTCTTTAGTTATGCTTATTCGGGATGTAGCAAAGTTAATAACTTGAAATAAAATCTTTTATCGTTTATTTATCATTTAACCCACTCTTGGGTTGGGTTTATTTCGGATCGGGACAATGTTACATTTATGTATGTTTGGGTATAACTCCAGTGCATTTTTAAGCCAAGAAGTAGTTTATGTAATAAATTAATACTACATTTAAATTGTAAATAAGTTTATCTAGATTTGTAAATGACCACTATCGCATTGGGTACAATACACCTGTAATGATAGTTTTTAGGGAGATTTTAATAGATAAATAAACTTTATTTGCCACAAAAATGATTAAACTGAATAGGTTTTAGATAATCATCACAGTGGCTATTAGAAGTTCCATGGTAAGAACGTTACTTAATCCATAAAATAAACAGCACTTTTGTTTAATAGGTAAGTACCTACCTACTTCCGGCCATTTTACTGACATACAGTGGCCGAAGCAAACATCATTGACGATAACTTTACGACCATTACGACTTGAATATGAGCGCGTTCACCACACAAGTTTATAGCACTCTCATAATTTTAATTAATTGTAGGTATATGAACTGAATAAACTCACAAACAGCGTGGTAAAATAATGTTAATTGTTACAATGTAATGTATTAATGTAATGTAAACATTTGTTGCATTCGTTGTTTTTATTAAGTAGGTAAGTTTAAACTCAAACTCAAAGCATTTATTTCAGTTAAACCAATTACAGGCATTTATAATTGTCAAGGGGTCGCTCAGTCACAAAAATGAAGCTACCAGTACCTATAGTCTGTTTTTTTTTTAACAAACAAGTAACGAAAATTTTGACTACGTTACTATTGGTTCACGTAATCAACATAAAGTCTGTTCCAACAAACCAAACGCTGTAGTTACATGTACATTCAGTTGAGTCATCGACTACCTGCGCGTCGCACGTGTTTTAGTGATTGAACCAGACCATATTGTTTGTGCGTGAGTCATGGCGGACACGTCTCCTGTACAGTAAATTTAAGAAGTATTCAATATAAACGGGCCTTAACAATTTAATAAAAAAAACAAAGGCGTTGGCCCTACCCCGACCAATGACCCATCTCACTCTGTCAATATCGGAAATGTGCGAGAGACATAACTCAGTACTCATTTGTTAAAAATAACAGACTATGGTTGCCCATTGATTCCGGAGCGTAGTTGGAACGTTCTTATGGAGAAGAACGGGTAAGAATTTCATTCAACTATATAAATACGGTGCGGTGCGGTGGTAATTAGGAGAGAGAATATTTACTACACACATGCTGTTTGTCTTTATTAATTTACAGATTTCACGTCACCTTGATGTTGTGGAGACTGGAGCCTGTACTAGGTATACCGGTGTTATCCTCCTGTTATACCTGTGTGTCCTCCAGGCCTCCAAACTACAAGGACAAGTAACACGAATACAAACATCTACAAATAGATGATAATATTGGGATGGAAGATAAAAAAAAAAACAATTTATGACAAGCAAAAAACAAATAATTAAGTAAAGTAATTAAGTTATTAGACACAATAGAAGTTTTATCGTTATTACTGCCGTGGCCGTATCGTGTCCTTCAAAGCATTAAGTATGTAATTGAGTGAAGTATACTATGGTACTGGCTAAAAGATTTAAATCGTTAAATTTGCGCTCACCGTACTAAGTCGCGCAAAAAAGTGTCCATAGAAGAGAAAGCTCACACAATAATAATGACGTTTCCAATACAATCAAGTCAAGTATATGCGACATTGTGTGTGTCAGATGTGTCAAATTAAAACAGAAACTCGATAGGGCGAATCTACGATTGAAATCTTTGGTACTGGCCCACTAATTATTAGGATCTTATGGAGTGCTCCAAATCAAATGGACTAATAAATCATGCATTTAGGGCAAGACGCTTCGATAGACAGTCGTGTCTTTTAACCTTTGTTAAAAGTATTTTCCTTAATAGATTGACTACGGTGACATTTTACTGAATAATAACAGTACACATCATATTCATATTAGGTCTTTACCTATGAAATTGCCGTTCTGCAGTACTGGCCATTTCAAATCAAAATAATTTTTGTTTGGCTAAGAATTCTAATTTCAAATTAATTGTATTTTAAAAACATGGATTTTTTTTTCCAAAGTAGTCATTTGTTTATTGATTAGTATTACATTTTCATCGCATTTCAATCTTTTTCGTCATCATGGATACGTTAAAAATTCGAGTAATTATGGAATATGAGTACCGTTGTGGCAGCAACGCGGCACAAGCGGCACGCAACATCAACGACGTTTACGGAGCTAACACTACAAACCTACGCACCACTTGTTATTGGTTTGCTCGCTTCCGTTCTGGAAATTTCGACCTGAAAAATGAACCTCGCGGTCGTCCGAAGACTTTGGTCGACAATGACGAATTAAAGGCGATTGTGGAAGCTGATGATACACAATCTACGGCTGAATTAGCAGCAGCTTTCGACGTTAGCGTCAAAACAATATTGGTCCATTTGCGTCAAATTGGCAAGGTAAAAAAGCTTGACAAATGGGTGCCCCACGAACTCAATGATCGCCAGCGCGAAGTACGCGTCGAGACGTGCCTTGCACTGCTCAACAGACACATAAATGAAGGAATTTTGAACCGCATTGTTACCTGCGATGAAAAATGGATTCTGTTTGATAACCGCAAGCGCTCAGCAAGTTGGTTGGATCCTGGTTCAGCACCTAAACAATGCCCTAAACGAAAACTTACCCCTAGAAAAGTGATGGTCACTGTTTGGTGGTCTAGCGCCGGTGTGATTCAGCACAGCGTCTTAGCAAACGGGGTGAGCATTACTTCAGATGTGTACTGTGAAGAACTGAGCACAATGATGGAGAAGCTGGCACATCTCCAACCAGCATTGGTCAATCGCTCGTCTCCGCTGCTTCTGCACGACAACGCGCGACCTCATACTGCACAGCAGACGGTCTCCAAGTTGCAAGAACTGGGGTTGGAAGCTCTCCGTCTTCCGCCCTACTCACCAGACCTTGCGCCTACAGACTACTACTTTTTCCAGAATTTGGATAACTTCTTGGCGGGAAAAAAATTCAATACCCGAGAGGCATTACAAAATGCCTTTGAAGAATTTGTTGCCTCCCGTCCAGCTGATTTCTGTAAGAAGGGCATCAATAAACTGCCATTGCGTTGGCAAAGATGCATTGATTGCATAGGTGATTACTTCGATTAATACAAATAAAAAATGCATGAAAAAAATTCGTTTAATTTTTTTCATACAAAACGGCAATTTCATAGGTAAAGACCTATTATTAATTAGTGGCATGACAAACTATCACGGCTTTGCAACGTGTCAATTAAGTTTTAAAGTCACTCAATTATCAGCTCAAATAGCTAATTAACGTAATTAAGTGGGTATTCGTTAATTAATATCGAATGCATTTGGTGTTTATATTCGCGTAAATTAAAAAAAAAAGTAATAACCGAGTTCAAAAACCAAAAACGAATAAAATAACTTTCATAAATAACTTAACAGCTTCTGAAGTCGGTGCCAAACTTCAGAAGCTGTTAAGTTTTTTTATGAGAGTAATTTTATTCGTTTTTGGTTTTTGAAGTCGGTTTTTCCTTTTTTTTTTTTAGTAAATTTATTTTTCCATTTTTAGTTGAATATACAATTACATAAGTAAGCCCGAGACGAATGAAAAGGAGAATCATCGAAATCGGCTTAGAAATTTCGGAGATACAGTACATTTATGCATATAACTTCGTACATAAGAATAATTACATAATGTATTATATACTAAAAGGAGGAGCTCGTGACTAAGTAATAATAGCCGCACGGGTCGATCCATCAGGTTAAGCTACGCTTGCCGGGGTTGGTCAGTGGATGGGTGACCATTCTTTACATACCGAGACTCCTCCGTGCCTCGGAAAGCACGTTAAGCCGTTGGTCCCGGTTGTCATTCGTGGATCTTTGACAGTCGTTACGGGTCGTCAGAAGCCCGAAAGTCTGACAACCAGTCTTACCAAGGGGTATTGTATTACCCAGTTACTGGGTTGTGGAGGTCAGATAGGCAGTCGCTCCATGTAAAATACTGGTATTCAGCTGCATCCGGTTAGACTGGAAGCCGACCCCAACATAGTTGGGAAAAGGCTAAGCAGATTTGTATTATATACTAAAACCTTTCTGAAAGTATGTAGATTACGTAAATGTAGGAATCATCAAAATTGGTCCAGACGTTTTTGAGAAAATCGTGGACATACAAATATACGTATACACATATGGATCGAATACAGAACCTCCTTTTTTGAAGTGAGTTAAAAATTAAATCTGTTTACTAGAATACTATTCTCACCCGGCAGTAGATAAGTAATTAATTCCAAAGAATTATGAACACTTGACTGCCTCATTGGTCTAGTGGTCATAAGCGCTACTGCTAAGCTAGGTCTTGGGTTCGATTTCCAGGTCGAGCAAAGTGTTAATGGGTTTTTCTATCAGAAATTTCTCAGCAGCGCGGGCTTTGGATTTGTGCCTTTTATGTAGGAGTTAAACATAACTGACGTTTTGTGGGTGTACTACTTATTGGTACATCTTTACCTGGCCCTTTAGGAATAACAGGCGTGATGTTAAGTTATGTTAATTATTATTTTATTAGTTAATGAACATGTTATAACCAAGTGTTCTAAAACATCAAGCAGTTTAAAGTTACAACAAGAAATTGATTAATAATTTTCTAAATCATCTACGACTCTACGTAATGACCTTGGACCATTATCTCAAAATTTTACAAGTTACCCTGTACTTGTTTATACGTATTTTTTCTTGTTGAAGATTTGTATAAAGGCCTCCTTACTCCACGCGGGCGAAGCAGCTAGCAAACGCTAGCTCCCTATAAAAGTGAAAATAAATACCGACAGAGTCTATAACATTTGTCACATGGCAATTCTGAAGTGAAGCTTTTACGCACGATGGATATATCCGGTTCGATCCGGCCCGAACCGGTCCGGAGCGACACGGTCCGGATGATCGCATTAAGGGATTAACACTTTTGGAACACGGACTGAAATATTCTTTGTAGGATCGCTTGTGATGTAGAATTTTATTGTAAATGCAATTTGAATAGGGTACTTCTTTATTCACTTCAAAGGTATGAATTTTAAAGGGTCTTCTTTTTATTAAAACTTGTCTATAAAGCCCGTCACAGACCTAGCTATAATATATATTAATATACATTATAGCTAGGCATATTACGATATATTTTCTATACTAATTTTCGAGCGACCGCACACGTAGCTATAATATAATATTTATATGACACTAATAAATTCACAGTATATTAATACCTATATAATAGGTCTTTACCTATGAAATTGCCGTTTTGTATGAAAAAATTTAAACGAATTTTTTTCATGCATTTTTTATTTGTATTAATCGAAATAATCACCCATGCAATCAATGCATCTTTGCCAACGCAGTGGCAGTTTATTGATGCCCTTCTTAAAGAAATCAGCTGGACGGGAGGCAACAAATTCTTCAAAGGCATTTTGTACTGCCTCTCGGGTATTGAATTTTTTTCCCGCCAAGAAGTTATCCAAATTCTGGAAAAAGTAGTAGTCTGTAGGCGCAAGGCCTGGTGAGTAGGGCGGATGACGGAGAGCTTCCAACCCCAGTTTTTGCAACTTGGAGACCGTCTGCTATGCAGTATGAGGTCGCGCGTTGTCGTGCAGGAGCAGCGGAGACGAGCGATTGACCAATGCTGGTTGGAGATGTGCCAGCTTATCCATCATTGTGTTCAGTTCTTCACAGTACACATCTGAAGTAATGCTCACCCCGTTTGGTAAGAAGCTGTGATGAATCACACCGGCGCTAGACCACCAAACAGTGACCATCACTTTTCTAGGGGTAAGTTTTCGTTTAGGGCATTGTTTAGGTGCTGAACCAGGATCCAACCAACTTGCTGAGCGCTTGCGGTTATCAAACAGAATCCATTTTTCATCGCAGGTAACAATGCGGTTCAAAATTCTTTCATTTGTGTGTCTGTTGAGCAGAGCAAGGCACGTCTCGACGCGTACTTCGCGCTGGCGATCATTGAGTTCGTGGGGCACCCATTTGTCAAGCTTTTTTACCTTGCCAATTTGACGCAAATGGACCAATATTGTTTTGACGCTAACGTCGAAAGCTGCTGCTAATTCAGCCGTAGATTGTGTATCATCAGCTTCCACAATCGCCTTTAATTCGTCATTGTCGACCAAAGTCTTCGGACGACCGCGAGGTTCATTTTTCAGGTCGAAATTTCCAGAACGGAAGCGAGCAAACCAATAACAAGTGGTGCGTTGGTTTGTAGTGTTAGCTCCGTAAACGTCGTTGATGTTGCGTGCCGCTTGTGCCGCGTTGCTGCCACGACGGTACTCATATTCCATAATTACTCGAATTTTTAACGTATCCATGATGACGAAAAAGATTGAAATGCGATGAAAATGTAACACTAATTAATAAACAAATGACTACTTTTGGAAAAAAAAAATCCATGTTTTTAAAATAAAGTTAATTTGAAATTAGAATTCTTAGCCAAACAAAAATTATTTTGATTTGAAATGGCCAGTACTGCAGAACGGCAATTTCATAGGTAAAGACCTAATATTATAGCTAGGTGTGTGATGGGCTTTAGGCGAGTTTCTGGAATATGCCAACGCATTTGTTTTCCTATGATAGTATTTAGTCGCATAAAAAAAGACTTGAAGATTAAATAAATTTAGCATAAGTCCAAATTTAAAAGTTCTTTTATTTACCTTTTCTTTATTTCGTTATATAATAAACATGCTAATAGATTTAAAATAATAATTGTAATTTTTACATACCTATAAAAAAGAGTGAAAAGAATCAAAGGTATCAAACAATTCGTCCGCATTGCTGTCAACAGGAAAAGTGCCCAAAAAGCTGGCAGCATTGCCACGGTTGTATGGCAATGCTGATTCTTTGGCCAAAAAATAGGCCAGCGCTCTGCTCTTATTATTTTATTTAATCTCGTTTACCTTTTAATTATATTTCCTCGCAATTAATGAAAACTTCCCTCCCACTTAACATAAAACTATTTAACAAGTTGAACCCCTAATTTAATCTCTCGTTAACTGCAATAACAACATAACGCAAGTTTAATTACGTCACCTTTAACACTTTACATGAAGTGCTTAACGTAAACGCGCGCGTTAACACCAAGAGTGATTAATGACGTGTTTGTCGTGTTGACTTTCAACAAGTGTACAACTATTTCATTAATTTAACAATATTACGGTAAGTTAAATTGGTTTAGAATATGTTTGAAATTAGTTTAATAAGTAGGGTTACGTAGGTTGATTCTTTTTGGTATACCTACTAACTATTCAGCATAGGGATCTTGTTGGAAAGTTGGCTCTGTTTATCTATTTGTCTGTCACAGAGTAATTCATTGCATTAAATTCAATATCCCTTTTTTTAACTAGGTTGACAGCAAACTCCGTTTTGTCCAGCTAATATGTAGATATTTAATTTCACAAAATAAGGGGCGAAATTACTGGCATCTAAACGGACACAATGTGGGAAACATCGTAAGGAAACCGTCATGTCCAAGAACCAAAAATTCGAAGACATGTGTGATCTACCAACCCGCACTGGGCCCGCGTGGTGGATTACGGCCCTCTCCCTCTCACAGAGAGGTGGCCTGATTATGCTTAAGCGGACACCACCTATAAACTTTGGGACTCTTACAAAGATTATTTTTTTAAACTTATAAGTAAGTTCTAAGGAACCAGAAATTGAAATAGAACCTCATATACTAAACCACTTTTGGGATTATTGGCATTTTAGGATTAACAAATTTTGCAGCCCAAATTATAATTATATCTTCAAAATAACTTTAATTGATATTTAATGCCAGAATAATTTCGTAATTTACAATCCTATTTTTAATAAAATTGATGGATTTTTAATATCAAAAAGAAGTCCATTACAGATATTTTTATCACAAAAAAGGAACGGAAAAGACATTAAGAGGTGTGAATAAAAATGATGGAACCAAATCTCATTTACATTTATTACATTTGAAAATAAATTCGAATAACTTCTTACCTTCGTTCACTTTGTGGGGCGAAATATTGAATTGAGCATCGTTAAGGGAGCATATTGAGGGTAGTTCAAATATCTTATTTAAAATTGTGTTTTATATTGTCATTTATGCTTTCTAAGTAGCAGCCCGGAGTCTGGATTTGTGGCCAGGTGATGACAATAGGCTCGCCCCCTATTACATGAGACTTAAGCATAATTAGATGAAAATTAGGTGTACCTTATGCACACCTCTGCGTAACCCTTTGGGGATTATAGGCGTGATGTTATGTGATTTTGTTTTTGAAGTTTGTAGAAATTTGAAATAACTGTTGCCCGTTTCTTCTTTTGCATTCAAACTTCAATCAATCAATCTGTCTAGCCTTTTCCCAATTATGTTGGGGTCGGCTTCCAGTCTAACCGGATGCAGCAGAATACCAGTATTTTATATAGAGCGACTGCCTCTCTGACCTCCACAACCCAGTAACTAATACAATACCCCTTGGTAAGACTGCTTGTCAGACTTTCGGGTTTCTGACGACCCGTAACGACTGACAAAGATCCACGAATGGCACCCGTGACCAATGGTTTAAAGTACTATCCGGTGCATGGAAGCGTCTCGGTATGTAAAGATGGTTACCCATCCACTAACCAACCCCAGCAAGCGTAGCTTAACCTGATGGATCGCCCCGTGCGACTGTTATTACCTAGCCACTAGCTTCTTTGTTATCACCTAGCCACGAGTATGCATACAAACTTCAACTTTAAAAAAAATATTATCGTTGGAATTTGTCGAATCTGTTAAATGTAGTCACCTGGTACTCATGAAAATTTTATTCTGTTAATTGTAGCAATGAAGTTTCCTTTTTATGACTATTTCTCAATCGGCAGTTTAATTGGTACAGAACAATTAATTTAAAAGTGATTATTAATCAGTAAATTGTAAAAGTTACATAAATCGAGAAGTATCCCTATCGATATCCGTAACTTTAAAGGGTTCTTATTTACTTTCGCCAAAATTACACTTAATAGTCCTTAGTCTCTATTAATTTGTAATTTTAATAATAATAATAAATAATAATAAATCTTTATTTATTTAAAAACAGATTGTAGTACATGTAACATCTTTTACAAAGTGGTTAGTGTATCTCTAACAATCAAGTGGGTGACGTGCTGCTCTCCTTGCTAGGCTATGAAATAGCCTGTATTAAGGAGTAACAGTGGCGATCCCCTCTAATTGTATTACTATAATTTTATTTTTACAAGTTACATCTAATAAAGGCAATTAGTGCGCGAGCGCATTTGCTTGAGTGTACTTGTGTGTATGGGGGTGCATGGGTGACTGTGCATGTGTGATGTGTGTACATGTATGTGTATGTGTGTGTGTGGGGGTATGTGTGTGTGTGGGGGTGTGTGTGTGTGTGTAGGTGCGTGTGCGTTGGGTGAGAGGTACAATATACAAACTTATCATGAATTAATTAAATTATATATTTTTCTGTTTCCTCGTAGGTGTTATTTATTTTAAGTTACTTTTATCCTAAGATAAATTGAACCAGACTAACAGAAGCAGCAACTTTTACAGACCATTAATTACTTGCATTAACTCCAGGGCACGATAACAGATGGCGCTGTCCGCAATTTTAATTACTGCTCAAAGTTTCCCCATAAAATAGTCTGAGTTCGCGAGACATCACTCAGAATGAGGTCAGGCATTGTTTTAGATGAAACTAAGTAATTAGACTTTGGAATTAGGTTAAAACGATTATTACAGTGATTACATCTCTTTTTACGTTTAGTTTTGGTTTGAATACAGTTTATATTTGGATCTAGCAATTATATTCTTACTGATTTTGATTCTTTCAAAAAAAAACAAAAAAAATATGGTTTTCAATTTTTTTTTACTTTTTGAAAAAAATCAAACAAATTATGATGATGTTCATTCTCTTTTTTTTCACTTTTTCTTTTTTTCTTTTTGATTTTGTTTATTTAGTTCGATTCTGATGTATTGTTCTGGCTTGTAATAGTCCAACATATGTGGTGGGTCTCATACAAAGTGGTAGAGGTCACGTTAAGAGAATGGGCAACATCCTTTTGTTCTCTTAGCAAAACAAACGATTACAAATCCATCTGTCAGGTACGGTTAGATCGTTATATGAAACGATTTATTTTGGTTTTTATTCAACTATGAGATGAGAATGAATTTGAAGAAATAATGTTTGTAATAAGTTGAATTTTCAAATATTTATTACGCTTATTATGAAAATTAAGTACCCAAATCCCGTCACTTTACTCTGAAAACATTTAATGCCAATTATTTTGTTAAAATTATAACATTATTTACGAGGAATCGTTAATAATCCTTTGGTTATATTCGTAGCAACTCTGCTACGACTTTTGAGTCGCCGTAGCAACATGTTGCTACGCCGTAGCTCTTTGCTACGAATATAAGAAGATTTTATTTGTTGGTTTCAATGTAACGTTTTGAAAACCGAATCATGTGAAGTTAAAGCTGAAATTGAGTACACTTTCACAATAAAGTACATTTCATGATCGCTGCAAACTTTACCAATTCAAACGTGGGTTAAAACTCCAACATTGACTTACAGCATCGTTTACAGTGTATGGAGAGTTTGTGACAAATTAAGTTCACCGAGACTTTGTTAGCAACAGTAACGAGTGACGACTGGTTAGAGTTACTATGTATGTTCGTGTAGTTTTGAGCTTTATTTGAATTAAATGGTTTTAGTTTGAGTGTCAGTGAAATTGGATTTTCAACTAATATGTAATGGCAACCACATTGTTTAATAACACTTACATTAATCAGCCAGTGTTTATTAAAATACAAATACCTTACGCCAAACAAAATGGAACACGACTATTGCTTCAATAGCCATCAGATGACTAGAATACACAGCATAATCAGCCTATAATGTTCCCACTGCTGGGACACAGGTCTCGTCTCTGAGAGGCAGTGAGCTGTAATCCACCACGCGGGCCCAGTGTGGGTTGGTAGATGTCACATGTCTTCGAATTTTTAGTTCTAGGACATACCAGTTTCCTCACGATGTTTTCCTTCACCGTTTTGAGAGCAGTGGTGATGAAATAATTTACATTTAAATTAATAGATATCAAAACTCAGAAATCCAGGATTTTACTGTTCATTCAATTATTAAGAATACGCGCGTTAGGTGCACATTGTATAAACCTTGCTACCGACTTTGCAAGCTATCTAATCTTTGAAACTATCGAGAAAAAATTTGAAATGAGTCTTTAGAAGTCCTGCCGATTAAAGACAAGAAAACTAAGCAAGCCAAAGAGTTTCCCACTTTTTCTTTTTACAAATAGAATCTCGTTATAGTATTGTAAAACCATTTACAATGTACCTTAGTAACAATGTCACCTAGCTTTTACTAGCTCTAGCTAGACCTTGCTCGGTCAGTTGTTAACATGGTCGTAACTGAATACATCACTCAAGTCAGAGATGTTCGATAGTTTAGAATCGTAAAACAGTTCAGTGTCTGAACATTGTGGGGTAGAGTTTAGTTGCTCTTTTGGGGAGTTACAAAATCAAAAATCTAAATATTTTATTTCACATAAACCTACATGGGCACTTATGAAACGTCGGAAGCTAAGTGCACGGTTCCAAACTGGTCGTTTCCTATGGAGAAGAGCCGGCAAAAAACTCCATGGTTACTCTTTTCAAGTAATTGGCTTTTACAATATTTTCAAATAACAGTGTTAATCGATATGGGAGTACAATGTAGGTCTTTCAACAACTACCTACCAGGTACTTATCAAAATAGAAAACAGTCAAGAAATGTACAGTCTACTAGGCCTGCAACGTTCACACATTCACAAAATATAAAATAAACTATTTAGAAAATGAATAAAAAATAAAATAGTTTGAATTGCTATTGGTACATTTTTGGAAAAACAAAAGAATCGATGGATGAATTGTGTGAAAGATTATGTGGCTAGAAGGGAGGTGACTACTGAGATGACGAAACGAGAAGTATGGAAAAAAGGGACATGTTGCGCTGACCCCAAATAAATTGGGATGAATGCAGGAGAATGAATTAAGAATGCAGTTTTAATAATAAAATCAATCTGTACATGACACTCGCACAGCTCGAAAATTTCACCATATGCATGTATGCATCTTATTACAAAATAAGGTTTATCTTTTGACATGGTTTAAACACCATAACAGAAAGGGTAGAGTGTCCTATTGTGGGGCACTGAAATGAGGTGCACAGTTCTGGTGGTGTCCTTTTTAATGTAAGATAATTGGATAAATTGTATTAAGTAGGTATAAGTTACTAACATAGTTTTATGCTTTACTAACTATTTTTTATGGAATTATGTTCTGAAATAAAATTATAAATAAATAAAAAGTCGAGCCAATTTTTGTAATAAGAACGTAACTGTGATTGAAATAGCGTTCTTTATACAAAACTGTCAACTTAGTTTGGTAGAGCAGTCCCCAAACTTATTGGCGGGGCTGAATATAGGCGCGAGCTGATGCACAGAATGCAAAATTAGGGTACCAGTTGGGAAAATACCATGCGCAGATGGCGCAAGATGGCTATCGCGCTCACTTCAGCCCGGCCAAAAAGATTGGAGAGTACTGTACTTAGGTAGTTGTCAGTTTTGTGTTGAGAACTTTACTAATAAATACCAATATATTGATAACAGTCGCACGGGTCGATCCATCAGATTAAGCTACCCTTGGGGTTGGTTTATGGTTGGGTGACCATCTTTACATACCGAGACTCCTCCGTGCCTCAGAAAGCACGTTAAGCCGTTGATCCCGGCTGTCATTCGTGGGTCTTTGACATTCGTTACGGGTCGCAGAAGCCCGAAAGTCTGACAACCAGTCTTACCATGGGGTATCGTATTGTCCAGTAACTGTGTTGTGGAGGTCAGATAGGCAGTCGCTTCATGTAAAATACTGGTATTCAGCTGCATCTGTTTAGACTGAAAGCCGACCCGGCCCGAAGCGGAAAAGGCTAGACAGATTGATTGTATGGAAGCCCTAAATATGTGAAGTACGACACGCATTTGGCCGATTTTTTAACCTGTCAAATCTTGACATATGAGACACAATTAATAATTGTTATGTTATCTGCAAGGATCACACAAGCAGCTATATTTAACACTAAGAATGCAAAATTACATGATTCATCCTGCAAGAACATTCAAAGTGTGCAGCTATCTTAAACCAAATGGACCCCAAACTGAAAGAAATATTGCAATAAAGTCACACGAATTTTATTTATGTGAAAAGTCATCATTCACTCTGAAAGGGATCCTACTAACTGCAATCTTTACAACAATCTAAACGTAGCAAATAACAGAAATAAACAAACGTATCAAGTTCGCGCCAAAACCAACAGAGGCAAGGGTCATTACTCTAAGGCATAGCGCACACAGAGCAGCATATTTTTTACAGTCTTTGAATAGAAATAATGCGCTAGCATTTTTGGTACTCACGCCATAGGGAATCACTAAGCATAAAGATACAAGTTTTCCGGTCCTGATTTGTCGGTACTGCACCCTAATTACGTAACACACTATTGATCAGAATCTGAATTATTTTGAAGCAAATTGCTAATCCATTGCTTCATATGTTCGAAAAATTGCTCTTCTCAACACCGTAAATAACGCAATGAATGTTGTTGAACTGTCAAAATAAAACCTATTCCGATTGATAGTTATACAATCGCTGGTCGTTACTCATAGGTCACAGATCAACCCAGGAGTGTCTGGTATGAACAAGTGTATTTCTTTATGTGCAAGCGCATATAGAATAAATTGACTCAACTTGTCCTTACAGGACGCGTAGCTTGACGACGTTTTGTCGACGGAAGAATAGGCAAAATTACACACGCCACGCTTAGACGCGTAGAATGTGAACTCTATTTTATTGATTTATCAATAAAAATTGCTCGAGAATTATGCTGCTCTGTCTGATGACCCCAAGATGGCAAAGGACTTCATTATTAGTTCCTATCTCAATAACACTTATTCGGGAATTTATGATTTTAGTTCCGAAGCGATATCGTAACATTATCTCTTAAAATATTTTTAGTGTTTGTATTTCGAAGCTCTTGTACGTTCAAGGATTAGTCGCAGTTTTGTTTAATTAGTGGAAAAGTTTCGTCATTCGTCGAGATTAAATTGTTTGTACACTAACGTTTGGTAATAACAGACGTGCAGTGCAAGTGAATTTCTGTGTCAGCCCGGAATCTGTATATGTTCTGAAACGTTCCCACTACTGGGGCACAGGCTTCCTCTCTGGTGAGAGTGAGTGGGCCATAATCCACCACGCAAGCCCAGTGCCGGTTGATGGATATCCAAGTCATCGAATTTTTGGTTGCCTAGGACATGCCGGTTTCTCCACGATGTTTTCCTTCACCGTTTTGGGAGCAGTGGTGATGATATAAATTATAAAAAGTAAAGCGCCTGTCTAGGTTCGAACCCACGACCTACAACTTGTAAGTCGGGGCCGTTACCACTAAGCCACCACTAGTCTTCCAAAGAGCCACCAATGCAGGCTCCGGTTGATGACCCAAAAAAAAATCATCAAATTAATTCCTTTTTTGCTTTTAGTTGTCGATGCTGATCACGTCTGCGGAGTTTTGCTAGATAATTTAATTTGGACCTGTATATTAACACTCCTGACAGGTGCGCTTTGGTTTTCGCTGACCAGATTTTGTCTAAGCTAGACTTAGACTTTGACTAGACTCAATGTCTAGACCAGACCCAGACAAGCTAACTGATGGATCGCTCAAATCTAACATGATTATACACATAAGTTATTTCAATATTTTTTCGGATCAACTGTTCGTTTACCTAATAAATTATGCTTTTAGGGAATTATTTTTTATTATTTTGAAGAGATAAGATTCATAGTGCCCTCCGTCAATAAACTTTGCAATGAAACAGTTGGAATTATTGCCATTTTTTGCACCATTGCAAGGCGAGTCCATTCTCAAAATTATTTAAATTTAAAATAACGCAGTAAAATTAAGATAAGATAAGATCATTTATTTATATCTCGTCACAAATGTTATTGTGGACAGGAAGTGCTTAATCTAAAAAATTAGGGTTAACATTTGTGAGAGACTGGTGCCCGAAAAAGGCATAAACCTGTGCTACGGGTCACCAAAAACGGGTCGGGTTAAAAGTATTTTATCGAAACAATATCCTTTTTTTCCTTCTCTCTTTAGAAAATGCAAAATAATTGGATCCAATTAACGCTTAGCAAGATTAAAACAATTCAAATATTCGCCTTTGGCTTTAATTTTTAAGAACACCGTATCGTTTCATGTCTTAATTAGGCAACACAGCAATTTTTAATACCAGATACTTCAAATTATTAAAGGGCTCTCCATTTTTTACGTTGGCCTGTCAATATTTTTTTAAGAGCTATATTCTTGTCTTTGGAAGCAGATTATAAAATGATGTTTTATACTATTATATATATATATTATAATACAAACATTGGCTATGGATATTCATTGGCAGACAAGAAGATGGTATTGCTCGTCTTCATAAGGTAATTTTATGTTGTTGAACTCATCGGTGGAGAAAAGATGACATACCTACAGATTCTATATCAAGACCTAACGGATTAAGTTAAAGTTTTCTAATAATTATTATTATTTTTTTTTTTATGTGTGATGGGCTGAAGAATGATGTGATAAAGCGTGTGGTTTAAAAGATGTAGTGACAAAATTTGAAAAGAGTAGATATGCTTAAATGGTTTGGTCATGTTGAGAGGATGAATGAAAGGCGACTAACAAAAGGTATAACCAAAGCAGATGTGAGTGGAAACGCCGGGAGGGACATGTAGCATATAGTGACCTTATTGGTGAAGTTCTTCAGAAAGGTCAGAGGCGTACTTAGTTGGTATTCGATACCAGCGTACGTGTATGACCAGATGTATGAACGTAAATGAAGGGAAAGGAGTAGTAAGGATTGTAGCAGGTGGCGTCCTATAGTTTCTGCCTACCACCGTGGCAAGAAGGCGTGAGTTTATGTGTGTATGAGTATGATAGAAAATTTCGAAAGCACAACACATAGATAGGAAACGATGATGACGTACGGCGATACTCCACCGTCCATAGGTACACATATGGGGATAATTCACCCATACCTACGCACAAAAAGTGTTGCAAATTCATTCATTGTGCGTAACTCGAAGAAGTGTTTTTGAGAAGTCTAATAATACACTTCCGAACACACTTAAATTCACGCCATCTGTCTCGCTGTCGACATTGCTTCAGAAAGTATAACTAATTTAATCTTCGCATTATATTCTGTTTGTTCTCAAGTTATTAAACAGATTATAATTAGTAAATCTATGATTCTGTATTGTAGTTTCAGTATTCGTAGTTTGATAGTCTGTAGTCTTAGTAATTGAAGCGAAGTCTACTTAGTAATTGTTTGCTAAGGAAATATTAGTTTAGAATAGTTTGGGAATATTCGTTTGGTAGTTATTGTTATCATAATGTCTCAAAGTAGTTTTTGGTTTGGGAGTATATATAATTTATGAACAATAATAATAAACCCGCACTGTGTAGGTACTATAATGGATCGTGTCTGAATAAGCTACTCGAATGAAACACGTCGTAACTATTTGTTAAAAGCAATTTTAATAATTATGTGTAATTTATTTAGGAATCATTGTCATAACAATGAGTTGACTGTCTATTTACTCGTATTATAAATATTTAGAAAAATATCAATCAATCTGCCTAGCCTTTTCGCAACTATGTTGGGGTCGGCTTCTAGTCTAACCAGATGCAGCTGAATACCAGTATTTTACATAGACCCATGGATGAATTAACTGTTGCCCGTTTCTTCTTTTGCATACAAACTTCAATCAATCAATCTGTCTAGCCTTTTCCCAATTATGTTGGGGTCGGCTTCCAGTCTAACCGGATGCAGCAGAATACCAGTATTTTATATGGAGCGACTGCCTATCTGACCTCCACACTGGGTAGGTAATACGATATCACTAGGTAAGACTGGTTGTCAGACTTTCGGACTTCTAACGACCCGTAATGACTGTCAAAGATCCACAAATGACAGCCAGGACCAACGGCTTACCGTTCTTTCCGAGGCACGGAGGAGTCTCGGTGTGTAAAGATGGTCACCCATCCACGGACCAACCACGGCAAGCGTAGCTTAACCTGATGGATCGACCCGTGCGGCTGTTATTACTTAGCCACGAGCTCCTATATTTAGAAAAATATAAAATAGCGTTTACTAAAATATTCGTGGAGGTCGGATGAGAAAGCCATCAACGTTAAAACTTCTACAGTATCTAGAGTCCATTCACAGTTATATTTATATCTCTGACTAGCTGCGCCCCGCGGTGTTACCCGCGGTTTATGAGATACACTAAAACGTGTATTATTTAATCGGTGAGAAAAGTATTCACAAAAAAATTGCTCATCCCACGGGAACACTACATTTTTTCAGGATGTAAAGTAGCCTATGTGTGCTATGTGTTTTTAGGATGTCTGCTACTTCCACACCAAATTTTAACAAATATATTTGAATTCCTTGCTCATCCCACGGGGGCACTACATTTTTTTCAGGATAAAAAGTAGCCTATGTGTTAATCCAGGGTATAAGCTGTCTACATTCCGGATTTCATCCAAATCGGTCCAGCCGTTTGAGCGTGAAGAAGTAACAAACATACACACACACACACACACTCACACACACACAACCACTCACAAACTTTCGCCTTTATAATATTATTAGTGTGATTAAGTGTGATGGTGTGATTATTTATTTTTGTTTTTTTGTTTTCAAACTTTTATTATTGTGATTTTGTGATTTTAGTTTAGTTGGTGATCTTCCTGTGCTAGTCACAATAAATACTTTTTCTTTCATCCTTTCTTTCTCTATTTTTTCGGGATAAAAAGTAGCCTCTGTGTTAATCCAGGGTATTAGCTATCTACATACCGAATTTCATCCAAATCAGTCCAGCTGTTTGAGCGTGAAGAAGTTACAAACATACACACACACACACACACTCACTTTTCGCCTTTATAATATTAGTGTGAAGTGTGATGTGATAGTGTGATTATTATTATTTTTTTTTGTTTTCAAACTTTTCTTATTGTGTTTTTTGTTTGGTTGGTGATCTTCCTGTGCTAGTCACAATAAATACTTTTTCTTTCTTTCTCTATTTTGTCGGGATAAAAAGTAGCCTATGTGTTCATCCAGAGTGTCAGCTACTTCCACACCAAATTTCGTCAATATCGGTCGAGGCGTTTGAGTTTGAAAGAGTAGCAAATATATTTGATTTTCTTGCTCATCCCACGGAAGCACTACATTTTTCCGGGATAAAAAGTAGCCTATGTGTTAATCCAGGTTATAAGCTGTCTACATACCGAATTTCATCCAAATCGGTCCAGCCGTTTGAGCGTGAAGAAGTAACAAACATACACACACACACACACTCACAAACTTTCGCCTTTATAATATTACAAATTTTC
The DNA here is from genome assembly GCA_946251885.1 of Cosmia pyralina. Classification (NCBI taxonomy): domain Eukaryota; kingdom Metazoa; phylum Arthropoda; class Insecta; order Lepidoptera; family Noctuidae; genus Cosmia; species Cosmia pyralina. The sequence continues at coordinate 19,645,991 of OX276361.1, read as the reverse complement.
ACAAATTTTCGCCTTTAAAATATATTATTTGACGACACGGTTGGCGCAGTGGTTGAGCGATTGACTGCTGCGCAGCATGTCGCGGGTTCGATTCCCGCACGGAACAAATATTTGTACGACCTACAAGTATTTGTTCCGAGTCTGGGTGTTTTTCTATCTATAATATGTATGTATTTACAAAAAAAAAAAAAAAAAAAAATGTATATAAGTAGTTTATCAGCCATCTCGTTACCATAACACAAGCATTAGGTTGCTTAGCTTGGGGCTAGATGGCGTTGTGTGATATGTCCAAACATATTTAATATTTATTATTTTTATTTATTTTATTTTATTAATATTAGTGTGATTTTGCATCACTGTAAGAAATCACAGTGATCTTTATTCTCGTAATACACAACATCCAACATAGTTAGGAAAAGTTTGGGCAGATGATAATGACCGGAGAGTTTTCAGTTACATTTTTAAGTAGGTACTATAAATTCAGGAATATTCTCTTCAACAAAGACCTAGAAATATCACCAGAAAGAAGAACTTTATCACAGTAATGAACAAGTGAACAGTGTCCAATTGTGTCTTAGTTGTGTGTGTTGTGTGTGTGTGTGTGTTATCGTGTCTTGCTGTTAGGATACAGTTGTCTGGACTTGAGCCAAACTGCAGCTATTATATTATGAAAGGATCCAAAACGAACTCTGTTTCTCTGCAATGAGTGTAATTTTCTTCGTTTTATGTTTTTTGAAGTACTTAAAAGTGCTCAAAAGTGCCTGCCTATCTTAATATTTTAGCAAACAATTTTCAATTTTCTGCCGTAAATATCAGCTAAACAGTTTGATTATCCACTCTGTATAAAAATATGCTCTCTTTATTTCTGAAGTGTTATTATATTCATGGCCATCCGGCTAGTCCGGGGATACAGCACGGTCTCCTATGAGGCGGCGAGCTTCCTTGCCGGATTACCGCCATGGGATCTGGAGGCAAAAGTCCTCGCGCACGTGTGGGAGTGGCGCGAGGAGGCGAAACGCCGGGGCGTAACTCCGCTACCGCGAAAAATCACGGTACAGCGGACAGAGCTCCGGCGGGATCTCATGGCGACATGGATCGCCTGGAGGACACGGTGGAGCATACTGTGGAGGTCCGCCCGGCTTGGGCGGAGCACCGCCGTGTTCTCGCGTCCAAACCTGGTCCAGGCCATGGTGCGGAGCGAGAGTGCATGGGAGGCTGTCACCTCCTTCTGCGAAGCAGTAATGCTCGCGAAGGAGGAGGCGGAACGCGTGAGGGAGATGCAACAGTCGCGCCCTCGCGCCCCTAGCCGCCGCAGCGCGTTGTGTTCCACGCGCGCCTCAAAGAGATGTCAGCAGTGATGGGGTCCAATAGGGCCGATGCCGCCGGGGTCGCGGGTAGTTCCAAAGAGATACCGTGGCCCTGGCACGGCCAACTGAAGGAACACGGGTGGGTTTTAGTCAGTAAAAGTCTGACACGCCCTCCCGCTCCGCTTAGAGCGGGAGAAGTCATTTGATGATTTCCCATCCACAAAAAAAAAAAAAGTGTTCCAAATCCAAGAGTCATTAAAATCACAGAAGTTCTCATAATACTGTCATCTAACGCCTCTTTAGCGCACAAAAAAATAAATAATTTGAAAATGGAATATTTTACTTTAACAGCGCCCGCTCTTGGCGTGTTTATGGCCAGTACGCAATTGATGTTTACGATAAATTAATTAAATAGAAGGCAGCGAGAGTATTCAATATTCATGCTTATTTTTCAAATGAGGATTATAATTTTCAACCTTTTTATTTCGTTTTTGTTTTTTTTTTACCGAAATAGATGATATAATTTTGTGTAAATTATGCGTACCTACTGCTGGTTATGTCCAGTGAATTTTTTCTACAAGTCAGAACATGGTCAGAACAAAATGTATGAAGGTAATTGTAAATTTACCGTGCTTACTAAAAACTTAATAATTAATCTTTAGGTATAATAAAACTAAAAAACCGGCCAAGTGTGAGTCGGACTCGCACACGGAGGGTTCCATACCACCATATTATATATATTTAACACTCGCTGACCCGACAGACGTTGTCATATCTTGGCTATGAATATTCTAATGTAAACGCGTGAAGTTACAATGTTTTTTTCTGAAATTTTCTTATTTTTTTTTTTCATAAGAACCTTCTCCTGACAATCATAAATACAACAAAAAAAGAATTAGCGAAATTGTTCCATCCGTTCACGCGTGATGCGATGACCAAGAGAAATAGGGATTATTTTTTATATATATAGACAAGATATAGACTACATATTTTAACAAAATACTTCAGTTCATAAAAACACGTTTTTTTGGAACTCCAAAGGACCACAGACTTACGTAATTAATAATTATTATTATTAATTTTAACTTGATACCACCACGCGTTCCTGAGTAAAAGGGTCGTGACAGACTTGAAAATATTTTTTTATGTGATAGAATTACAAATTAACAAGTTTTGGCCTTTTTCCTTTACTTGTGCTGTAAGACCTTGCTTCTTGCCTTTCATGATTCTAGGACAACAGTAAGTACCCTATAGGTTTTGATTTACTTGAGAGTACCTATCAAAATATGTCACATAAATGGCCGTATTTTTTATTGCGTTGACTAAGATGCTCGATTTTTTTAGGAGTCCAAGGGACCATAGAAGGATTCCTGAGAAGAAGACAGACAGACGGATTTTGAAGTGATCCTAAGTATAAGGGTTCCGTTTTTTTCCTTTTGAGGTACGGAACCCGGAGACCAAAAATAAGTTTTCCATTTTTTTAGTGTAAATTAAATAAGCAAATAACGTAAGTAGCTAGAAAGCTACTTCTGTTATTTGCTTACTTAATTTCAAGTTTGCTTTTCCCCCCATGGGAAGAAAGCGTGAGTTTATGTAACAATCTGTGAAACTACACCAATCTCATTTCTCAGTATCACCACAAATCAAATCACTTCAACCCTTCTCCTTCATATTACCTCAACTAGTCTGCATTCTATAAACCTCTCTAAAACGTACCGTACCTTCCGTCTCACAACCATCGACCTTTGCCTCTCCCGAAATAGAAATGTAACCCCGTTCCACGGTCCCACCATTCCAATTTCGAACGAAATAGTACTTACGGATGTATTCTAGATGGATTGGTACTTCGAGCTCGATTACTACTTAGAATGTATGCTCTCCTAGTACCAATAGAAGAGATGCGGTGTTATGGGATATTTTGTATTGTTGTTATTTTGATGGCTGTTTTGATTATGTGGTGTCTTTGTTTTGTGCATACAGTGAGCTATCAATATTTTACGATTCATAAAATTGTAAAATTGAACCGATATAATCAAAGGTTGAGCCTGTTCGTGTTCTCTTCATACAGAGAAGGAACGAGTTACGAGTATCGATCACTCACTGCATATCAAAAAGTAAGAGTCAGATTTACAAACATTTAAAGAAAGAATATGCTATCTCCTTATGCCTCCCTTGTACATAAGAAGATGACCTTACTCTAAACTCACAGAATGCCGAATAAACGACCATTCTCTTAACATTTTCTTTCTTTGGCATTTCTATTCAATGTATTAACTATCCTCTATTAATTCCTATATTGAATCCACATTATCACATCTTCGACTTGACCGCATATCTGACATAAGATAACAATTCGACCACAAAGGTCTTCGCAAAAAGGTTCAATCAAATTAGATAAGTAACCTAATCCCTCGTCGAAGATAGGATAATGACTCTCGCTGTCAATTAACGAAAGAGGCCATTTGGTGTAAAAAATGTGCTCTGTAAGCTATTTATTGGTTTTCAATATAGTGGTTTTTGGAGTAATGGCTGAAGGGAGCTGGGGACTCATTAAGAGGTAAATAATTAAAACCTTATGCTGTGAAGTTCAAATAAAACAAAGAAATACTGTAATCGTGTTAGGGTTCCATACCAAAATGGTAAAAAGAAACCCTTATGGTGCGACTAAGTCTGTCTATCTGTCTGTCTGTTACAACTGGATATCTCAAGAACGACTGCTATCAACTTAAAATTTGGAACAGTTTTAGATAACGTTTGGCCAACTATTTTGCAAATAAAAAAGAAATAAAAATATGATTTTTTTGCAATAGGGACTGAAAGGGATCTTTAAAATACGAAGTGGAACTACTCGGGCATAGGGTAACATATAAAAGACCGCTGTTTGCATTTTCTCAAACATTTATTTTCTTTTTTGCTAGGCCGCATAGTTTTCGACTTTTGATGAAAAATGTAAATAAAATACCATTCCCCCCTCTTATCTCCGAAGTTTGCATAGAGAAAAATCTGAAATTATTCTATGTGATAGACGTTTATGTAAACATTATAGGAAAAATAAAACGATGTCTCTAACTAGCACACTTCTTCAGAAATTGGAACGGAACCATCGGTGCGCAAGTCCAACTCGCTCTTGACCGTTTTTTTTTTGTTTTTAGTTTCTTTTAGATTTTGAGGAGCTCGTGGCTAAGTAATAACAGCCGCACGGGTCGATCCATCAGGTTAAGCTACGCTTGCCGGGGTTGGTCCGTGGATGGGTGACCATCTTTACATACCGAGACTCCTCCGTGCCTCGGAAAGCACGTTAAGCCGGTGGTCCCGGCTGTCATTCGTCGATTTTTGACAGTCGTTACGGGTCGTCAGAAGCCCGAAAGTCTGACAATCAGTCTTACCAAGGGGTATCGTATTACCCAGTTAATGGGTTGTGGAGGTCAGATAGGCAGTCGCTCCATGTAAAATAATGATATTCAGCTGCATCCGGTTAGACTGGAAGCCGACCCCAACATAGTTGGGAAAAGGCTAGGCAGATTGAGTTTCTTTTATATTTTGTTCGTTAAAAGTGTCAAGGTGGATTTAGACCAAACGAACATAGAATCTGTACATGAACTAAAGCATTATTTTCTTGAGAGTCTTGAAATTTTAGTTTAACACGAAAGAATGAATGATAGAACACACACAAAAATAATTTGGTAGATTGGAGATAGAACGTGCATTTTCTCGTTTGGTGTAAACCGACCTTAGCGAATTTGGGCCCAGTTCCTGATTCGGGACAACTAATACATAAGTATTATCAATCGACTATTTATTAAAAACAAATATTTAAAACTTCATCATTATCATCATCTTCGACTCGAAAGGCCTCCCCAAGCACCGCCACTTCGATCGGTTCTATGCTTCTCACATCCAGCGGAAAATTTTATCAATTTTTATGACTTAAGTTGACAAAACACAATAAAACAACCTAAGTTTTATTTACCTTTTTTTTTTTTTTTTTTTTTTTTGTGGATGGGAAATCATCAAATGACTTCTCCCGCTCTGGGCAGAGCGGGAGGGCGTGTCAGACTTTTACTGACTAAAACCCACCCATGCTCCTTCAGCTGCCCGTGCCAGGGCCACGGTATCTCTTTCGAACTACCCGCGACCCCGGCGGCAAGTTTTATTTACCTAGGATTCAAACTGATCTTACTTAACCTAGATCAAATTCAATAGCACACTTATTTAGGCAATCTCAGAGGATATCAAAATATCATTTACTATACGTTTTATAAGGAAAGAAGTAATTTTGAAAGCACCCACATAATCTCCACTCAATGTGAAGACGGAGACACCAAAAAAGGCAGCCCGGGTTTTGAGTTAACGATCGGCGAACATACGGCCAATCAAGTTTAGCAACAAAACGTAAAGGCAATATGTATACAGACTGTCAGTGCCTACAATGATTTATTTATTTTATTCATTAGATCATACATTTGTTTTAACTTGTAATACCCAAGCTAAATAGTCATGATTTGCTGATTGTCCAGTCCCAAGTAACGGGTCTGGGTAGAAGCACAAGTTACACAATATACTAAGTGTCACCCTCTTGAATTCCGCCAAAGAGCAATAAAAAACGCCAAATGCCGAGAAGCCGCATAAAGTATTCTTACTGCATGAATCACCGGTGCAAACAACAACAACAATACATAGACAACAAATCCCTACTGTAGCAGATTGTACAGGGTGTTTGAAAGCTGGGAGCAAGTAAAGCTTTAAGGGGGTGATAATTGACACCATTTAGAGCATTTTGATCTAATTACATGTCTAAGACGAAGTAGGTTTATTTTATTTTTAACTGCTATTTTTATTTAGTTTTTTTTTTTTTTTAATAAGTAAGCCAAATTCTTACAGTAAATTGCCAACAGTGCCCAAGTTAAATTTAGTATGTTATTTTTTTTAGGTTTTTGAAATATTTAAAATTTGGAAAAACTCAAAGACACAGAAATTGAGTTAGTAAAAAAAATTAACATTCCAGTTAAAATTTAAAAAAATATATATACTTCGTTTATGTTCTAAGACAATTATGGCTCAAAATGCTCTAAATGATGTCAACTATAACCCCCTTAAGGCTTTGCACCCAGCTTCCAATCATCATGTTTATTGAAACATTGAAGAAAATTTATATAAAATTCTGATGGGGTACTGTGTGAACAAAGAACATTTAACACATAATATAACGTCTGTATTCCCCGTAGGGGTTAGGCAGAGGTGTGCCTTTAGTACACCCACATTTGACCATGAAGAAAGGGTCAAAATAATATTACACCAAGTTTTAACTTACCTTACCAATGGAATATAATTTTTGTTTCATTAAAAATATGCCCTTGCCATGTAAAAAGTATCTACATTTTCTTCTGAATCGAATATTACTCTACTCCCCCTTTTTCCAAACGTCATAGAAAAATCTCGCAAAAAAAAAATGTTACCAGACATTGTCCGTCCGTCCAAGCCGTGTGTCCCAAAGACCTACAAAAAAGATGCCATCTATACATCTATAGATGTATCTGCGTATAAGGGATCTGTACCCTGGAGTTTATAGTACCATCAATTTCAAGGCGGCTGACACATTACAGGGATCAAGGAACCCATATTGACATCTTTATGTGTACTAGGCCTTATTTCAAGACTGAAGTCTGTATTAATTTAAGACCCTGCTTCGGTCTGGCGATTTTATGCCTATTAAGAGAATCAAGTTGGATTTGGAATGAGTTTTGATGACAGCTGTAATGATTCTGATGCTTCTCACAATAGATGTTTATTTTTTGTAATGTTCTAATACCCTAGTACTGTCTTTAGGTAATTTTAGCAATTGCGGTGTCGTTTTAGGATGTGACGTTTGAAAATTCTATGGTATCATGAAAGTCATGTCCAGGGGGCCAACCACCACCTCTTAAAGCAGGATTATTTTAATGTTACTTCAGTGTGAGAAAGAGATGGAGCTATACAGGACGTCTAGCTCCATCTCTTTCCCACACTCATGTAAGATTAAAATAATACTGCTTTAAGAGGTGGTGGTCTAGCTCCAGAAAAATATTATAGGTACAGTCAGACTCAAAAAGATCGACAAGAATACATTTAATTAACTACAATATTTGTTCCACAATATTGTATCTATGTGTAGGTATATAACTCGTGGATAAGTAATAACAGCCGCATGGGTCGATCCATCAGGTTAAGCTACGCTTGCCGGGGTCTGTCCATAGATGGGTGAACATCTTTACATACCGAGACTCCTCCGTGCCTCGGAAAGCACGTTAAGCTGTTGGTCCCGGCTGTCATTCGTGGATCTTTGACATTCGTTACGGGTCGTCAGAAGTCCGAAAGTCTGACAACCAGTCTTACCAAGGGGTATCATATTACCCAGTTACTGGGTTGTGGAGGTCAGATAGGCAGTCGCTACATGTAAAATACTGGTATTCAGCTGCATCCGGTTAGACTGGAAGCCGACCCCAACATAGTTGGGAAAAGGCTAGGCAGATTGATTGTGTATAAATCATCATCATCTGCTTAGCCTTTTCCCAACTATGTTGGGGTCGGCTTCCAGTCTAACCGGATGCAGCTGAATACCAGTATTTTACATGTAGCGACTGCCTATCTGACCTCCACAACCCAGTAACTGGGTAATATGATACCCCTTGGTAAGACTGGTTGTCAGACTTTCGGGCTTCTGACGACCCGTAACGACTGTCAAAGATCCACGAATGAAAGCCGGGACCAACGGCTTGTGTATAAATATAGCCACAATTAAGTACCCAATGTGTATTATTTATTATTTTGGCTACACGTTGATACATTATGGAACAAAGCTTGAAACTTGACAATTAAATGAATTCTTGTCGATGTTAGGTTGGGGAAAAAGTCTTTTCGCATTATAGTATGTATGAACTTAAAATAAAATCTCTTTGGCTATACTATTTTGTATCTGGCTGGTTTTGATATAATTGAAAGTTTAAATTTTAAAGAACATAATTCCAAATTCAAATTAGGAAAATGTGTGATTTTCATTTGTTTTTCGTACTGTCGAGATGAGTGAATCTAATGAAGAAATTCGATACATTTTAAAACTTTACAACAAAAAAGGTAAAAATGCAAGGCAAGCCGCGGAAAAAATTTGCGATGTTTATGGACCCAGTGCAGTGTCTGTGAGAGTAGCACAAATTTGGTTTAAGCGTTTTCAATCCGGAAATTTTGATGTCAAAGATGCACGTCGCTCTGGTCGCCCTATTACGGATAAAATGGATGCCATTTTTGAAAAAGTGGAGCAAGATCGATATATCAGTAGTTACGACGTAGCTGAAGAACTGGGAATTGACGACAAAACAGTTTTGGCGCATTTGACAAAAACTGGGTACACAAAAAAGCTTGATATTTGGGTACCTCACGAGCTCACTGAAAGAAACCTAATGTACCTTGTACTCATTTGTGATTCTTTATTACGACGTAATAAAACCGAACCATTTTTGAAGAAGCTGATAACTGGTGATGAAAAGTGGATCACGTACGACAAGAACGTGCGAAAAAGGTCGTGATCAAAGTCCGGTCAGGCTTCACAGACTGTGGCGAAACCCGGGTTAACTCGCAACAAGGTGATGCTGTGTGTGTGGTGGGATTGGAAGGGCATTATTCATTATGAGCTGTTACCACCAGGCAGGACCATCGATTCTGGACTCTACTGCGAACAACTGATGAGATTAAAGCAAGAAGTTGAGAGAAAGCGGCCGGAATTAATCAACAGAAGGGGTGTGGTTTTTCATCTTGATAACGCTAGACCTCACACATCTTTAGCCACTCAGCAAAAATTAAGAGAGTTTGGCTGGAAGGTGATCCGCCGTATAGTCCTGACCTTGCACCTTCAGATTTCTACCTGTTTCAGTCTCTTCAGAATTCTTTAGGCAGTGTCAGGTTAACATCACGAGAGGACTGCCAAAACCACTTGTCGCGGTATTTTGATCAGAAGTCCCAAAATTTCTATAGCAATGGGATCATGTCCCTACCTACAAGATGGCAAAAAGTTATCGAACAAAATGGTACCTACATGCTTTAGATAAATGTAAATAATGTATATTAAAAAATGTTTTGAATTTTCTTAAAAAATGCGAAGAAACTTTTTCCTCAACCTATTATGTCACCGTGTAATTATGAAGTAAAGAAAAATAATGCGTTTGTTGCAGTTCAATTTTTTTTACAGTTTATAATCTACCGGAAATAACACCGATAGATTATAAACTAATGGTTCTCACAATCTTACGGTGACATATACATCGTATTGAGGCTGACTGGACCTATAATAATAGCCTAGAGTTTTCACGGAATACTAAGTTGTGGGTTCAAAACCGGGCAATACCAATACGCACATTTTAGTTTTCGTAAACTTTTCCCCCTTATTCATAAAAAACTAAAACACTCTACAAACCTAGTTAAAAAAGTGTTTTGTCAATTTCTTTCGAATTATGGTTTGAGTTAGAAAGAAGAAGACAAAACACTATTTTAGTTTGTTTTTCTACACTTAAATTGAGTTAAATAAATCACTGGCAAATATTAATTACGAAACGAGTATTTTCCATTTTAAAATCGTTGAAATTTACTTTATGTTTATTCCACGCATTCGTGCAAGGCCCATTGGACTAGATATAACTCTAACTAAATAATTTCTGTGTTAATATCAGCCAAATGCTTCTAAGTTATCTCGGCTTTTCGTAATTACTCCCAATTACCAATAATGCCTAGGTCTTAGGTCAAAAGAAAATACTATTGGTGGAATCCATTTATCACTTACAAGTTATTTGCTGCGTCATAGCAGATACTGGCCTATTTGCGACAATTGGAAGACCTATTTTATGTTAGCGTTGTAAGAAGTTAATTACTTAGGATTTTTTTTACTTGGAGCATATATTTTTTTTACTGGGTTGGATTAATAACTTTGGTCAGAGATACCGCACTCAAAGATGACACTTAAAAATCATACTAATATTATAAATGTGAAAGTTTGTGAAGATGTTTGGATGTTTGTTAAATCTGTTTAGCCGTTTTTGCGTGATTGAGTAACAAACATCCAAACATCTTCACAAACTTTCACATTTATAATATTAGTATGATTTTTAAGTGTCATCTTTGAGTGCACAACAACACACATAAGACATAAGACATAAGATACTTTTTATCCCGCAAGTAGGTTCCCGTGGGATAATTTCCCACAAACAATCTCCAACATTTTAACAAAATTGAAATCTTTATCAGTCATAATCATAAGTCGCGTTTCATTTTATGTAACACTAGCTTTTGCCAGCGACTTCGCCCGCGTGGATGTCGCGTATATCCCACGGGAAAATACTACCGGGAATTCCTTCCGTATTCCTTGTCTACAATATAAAGGGAACCTCTGTGCAAAATTTCAGCTTTCTAGGTACAAGGATTTAGGCTGGGCGTTGTCAATCAATCAATCAATCAGTGTCAGTCAATCAATCAGTCTGTTATGTTAAGTCCCAGAGTTAGAAAGCGGTGGTGGCCCAGTGGTAGCAGTCCCGACTTACAAGTTGTAGGTCGTGGGTTCGAATCCAGACAGGCGCTTTACTTTGCGTAAATTATTTCATCACCACTGCTCTCAAAACGGTGAAAGAAAACATCGTGAGGAAACTGGGATCCTACAACCAAAAATTCGAAGACATGTGACGTCCGCCAACCCGCACTGGGCCCGCGTGGTGGATTACGGCCCTCTCCCTCTCACAGAGAGGAGGCCTGAGTCCCAGCAATGGGAACATTATAGATTGATTATATTATAAGATCGGACGTGGAATTTCAATTAAAAAAAAATTACAACAAGTAACCTAGATTTTAATTTAATGTCCTTCAGTTTTTTTTACAAGTAATTAATACGATTAGAAAAACAGAATCAAAACTTATAAACTATTTCACAACACATGTAAATAAATGCAATAAGTAGAAAATAAGAAAAGCAATCTCACGATACAGATAACACCGTACGTCGTATAGGTCCGCGCGCTGTGGTGGTCGCCGATCGAAAGGGGCGCGCCCGTGCTGGCGCGCGCTTTTATAGTCTTAGTAATGGTTAGTGCGGTTCATCTCCTACACGGCCTCTCCTGACTATGCGTCGTCCTCGACGGCATCTGATATGTCCGGCAATGCCTGTGCTGAAGCGTTGTCTTCGGCAGCAGCTAAACGGGATGGGCCAGCCTCCGCCTCTGCCATGGGTGTGTCGGCAGTATCATGTGTCGTCTCGTGGTCGGGAGTAGTGTTGTCCCCTGTCGAATCGGCTTCTGTAAATACGTAACATAACACATAGTGTTTAAACAGATTAAACATGTCTACAAGTGTGGGCTTTGATAGAATAAGAGCTTATGCTCGTATTCATCCTCAATTGTTGACACAGTTTAGTTTTTGATCATATAGGCAAGTATCCCGCAGTCTACTTGCTAAAAGGAACGTCCCGCAGTTCGTCCTCTATATGAGTTTGGTATCCCGCAGTTTACCAAACATAAAACTTAGACATCCCGCAGTCTGTCTAACATAAGGCATCACTCAATCATGTAGGCAAACATCCCGCAGTCTGTTTGCGTATATAGGTACGTCCCGCAGTCCGTCCTCTACATGAGTTTGGTACCCCGCAGTTTACCAAACATAAAACTTAGACATCCCGCAGTCTGTCTATTGCCTCATCACATTTTCTTTACTAGATCATTACGAAAATGACCAAGTACAAAGTAACACTGTACTCACGCTCAAAGAATGCAGCGCAGGTATCGGGACACCACTCTCCCTTCCACAGGACCATATACTGGGCTGCAGCCTGTGAAGTCTTCCCGTACGAGCCGCTCAACAACCGCAGCTCGTATCGTCCGCTAGGCAGGGCACGGACGACCTTGTAGGGGCCGCGCATGCCGGGATCCAGCTTGCCAGTAGACTGTGAAAACTTTATAACAAAAACCAGGTCATTAATGTTGAACACCCTAGGTGGGCGTCTGTTCCGGTTCACATATTCGTCTTGACGGCTCTGATTGCTCCGAAGTAACTCGATAGCACGGTTTCTGCGTAGCTCTCTTCGTGCTTCGCGGTTCGGTTGGGATCCTTCTAGCGCCACATCTCGAACGAGTGACCGAATCACTGGAGTAGTGGCATCGGTTCCAATCATGAGGTTCAGGGGAGAGGTCTGAGTCGTCTTTTGCTTCGTAATGTTGAGGGTTAATTGCAGCCTCCACAGTGTTTCGGACCAGCGACCTTCTTGATGACAGGCTACTATGCGGACCATGTTGAGTACAGTTCGAGCATATCGTTCAACCTGCCCATTTGCGTGGTGCATTTCCGGCGTTATGTAGTGGATGTCTGATCCTATTTCTTTAATAAACTCGACGAATCTTGAAGATTCAAACATACGACCCTTATCAGTTACAATTAAGCTCGGGACTCCAAAAAGAGACACTGCATTAGTTACAGTTCGTATTAGTTCAATTACATCTTGTCTATAGATGGAATATAGCAGTGTGTATTTTGTAAAGGCGTCTACTATTAGGAGTACAAATTTATAACCATTAGACTCGGGTAAGGGGCCTAGTGCATCAACGTGTATTACGGAGAATGGGACTTCGGGTTTTGTCCATGAGGTGATATTCTGTTGAGGAGCTCTAGGTACACGCTTCTTTGAAATGCATGTTACGCAGTGATCAATGTATTTTTTTATAAATTGTCTAAGGCCAGGGAACCAAAAGTGTTTTAACACAAGGTCTAAGGTCTTTTCGAAGCCTATATGATTGTGTTCGTCATGGAAGACGCGAAGTAGACTGAGCCGGTGGCCTTTGGGTATAAAACAGAGTAATTTAGGCTCTTCACCTATCGGCGTGTACTTGTAATATAAAAGATCGTTTCGTTGGAAGTAACGACCGGAGTCTAGGTCACCGTCACGTAACCGTTGCAGAAGAGTCTGGGTTTCTTCGTCTGCTGTCTGCGCTATCTGGGCCCAGTTACGCGGTCTCGTGATGTTAAAGACGTGTAAGGGAGGGTTCCGGCTCAAATAATCGGCGTGAGGCATCATGGCTCCTTTTCGATACTCAATATCGAAAGTAAAATCCTGAAGGTAGGTCCACCAGCGCGCTACCCTCGGAAGCAGGTCCTTCTTTCGTTCAGTTGATTTGAAAGCGTTGCAGTCAGTCACGACTTTAAAGCGAATACCAATCAAATAGTGTCTGAAGTTTTGCAGCGCTTTCACAACGGCTAAAGTTTCCAGTTCGTAAGAATGGTACCTGCTCTCCGCACCCTGTGTGACCTTACTAAAATACGCCACTACTTTCTTATTGTTATCATCGTGGGTTTGTAACAAGACAGCTCCGTAGCCGATACTACTTGCGTCGGTATGGACTTCGGTCGGTAGTTCAGGGTTGAAGATGGCCAATATAGGTTCACTAGTCAATCGTGAAATGATTTCTTGGCGGACTTTTTCTTGTTCGGGGCCCCATTTAAACAAGGCGCCTTTTTTTGTGAGTTGAGAGATGCAGAACGTTTTTGTCGCATACCCCTCAATGTATTTTCGGAAGTATCCGGCCAAGCCCAAGAATTGCCTAACTTGTTTGACGTTGGTCGGAGGGGGTGCGTTCAATAATGCTTTTATTTTATGGGGACTCGGCCTAACCTGACCTTGTTTGACTATCCTGCCCAAGTATTCGACTTCAGTAGTTAGAAAGACGCATTTGCGTAAATTTATTGAAAAGCCAGCCTGAGTTAGGACGGTGAGTACTTCACGTAGTAAGTTGATGCCTTCCTCAACCGTGGTGCTCATCAATAATACGTCATCGATGTAAACGAGTACCCTACCCGCGTCAATGAATTTACGCAGTGTCTTGTTTATAATGCGTTGGTATACGATCGGTACCATATGGCATTTTCAAGTATTCGTAATGCCCTTCAGGGGTGATGAAGGCAGTACGGTGAACTGATGATGAGCTTATCATAATTTGGTGAAAACCTGTGGCCATATCAAGAGATGAGTAGCGAGTAATACTCTTATCACCCAGACGGTCTATATGGTCATCAATAAGTGGGAGCGGATATCGTTCCCTTACTGTAATTCTATTGAGGGCCCGATAGTCGACACACATACGGTCAGAGCCATCCTTTTTCTTTACTAGAATGATCGGGCTTGCGTACTCAGACTCTGACTCTCGAATAATACCTTTAGTCAGAAGATCGTTAACGATCTCACGAACTTTTAATTTTTCGGCTAGAGATAGTTTATACGGACGATAAGCGACCGGTGTATTGGTGGTGACGTTAATATGCATCTCGCCCGTGGTTACCGTAGTGGTGGCGGTACCCGTTATGAAGAAGTCACTAAAATCTTTGATTACACTCATCAAAGTGTCTCGCTCTATACCCTGAAGGGGTGATACTATGTCGGTGCTATCTACTACGTGAGCTAAAGCTACCTTATGTGATTTTTCATCCGTACGCGTGAGGTATTGTTTATCTTTAGTCCGCACGTATGTTATCCCGTCCCGGTTTAGGATGTCTGTACCTATGATTAATGGTGTGACCATAGATTCCGCAGGTACAACGACAAAACCAGCTTCGAGGGTAATGTCGCTAAATTCGACGGTAAGTGTTACGCACGATTCGGCCACTATTTCGTTATTACCGATACCTTTAATGGTACAATTTGTAGGTTTGGATGAACACGACAGATACTTAAGCATGTTGGAGGATATCAGAGAAATGTTAAGTGCTCCACTATCAATGAGTACGTCAACGGGAATACCCTGCACTACTGCGGTCACTATGTCATTATTATATCTGTCTCCCGAATGATCAGTGCAAAGGTTAACATTACGTTTGTTTCGCGATGCCGATCTTTCCTTGGCAAAACAATTATGTTCCGTATGACCTGTCTTTCTACAAAATGTGCAGGTAGTTGTGCTAGATTCGGGAGGCTTAGTATTTTTTGGACACGTATAGCTCTTATGTCCACTTTCATTGCAAACAAAGCATTTATTTGAAGATGAACCTGGCTTTATTGTGGATTTGCTCTTAGGGTGATGTGGTAATGGAGGTTTTACTCGAGCAGGTTTAGTATAAATAGACAAGAAGGAAACTAGATTCTCGGATGTGAGCCCAGCATTTGCAGCTGCCGCCCTGACTTGCGCGTCAGTGATACCTCGAATGACAATTAAAGTCATTAGTTCCTCACTAAGACCTTTAATTATTCGTAAACGTAAAAGACTACGTCGTGCGTATTCAGCGTACGAATTGTATTTGTCCGATGTTTTGTTCATTGTTTCGAACAAAATGTTCGCGTAATCTAACTTTCTTGGGTAGAGTGGTTTAAACTCACGTTTGAAACTGGTCCATGACCTATCACTAGTTACCCACTCGTTCAGCCAGGTTTTAGCGTCGCCTCTCAGGCAACCCGCCACGCGAGACAGGCATTCTCTGTCGTTCCAACGGTTTGATAATTGAGCGCGGTCGACCTCTTCGCACCATGCATCGATATCGTGTATTGATGGGTCGAAATTAGAGATGTAATAATTATGCGATCGTATTGGATTTATAGCCTGTATTGCGTCAACAATTGTCTGAGCGGCAGACGGAGTTGAAATTTCGGAATGTGATATGGGGGTAGATGTAAAATTATTTTCTATTGCATCTAATCGCGTTAGGATGGTGTCTAACGTTTTATTGATGGTCGTACGTGGTTTCGGTTCCTTGAATTCCGGTTGTTTACGTAACGCTACAGGCGGTGTTCGAGAACGGGATTGAGACCGGGATTGCGACAAAGATTGGTGCCGAGGTCGCGATTGAGATCGGAGCCGAGACCGCGATCGGTGACGTCTACGAGATTTAGTTTGAGACGATTCTCGAGACTCGTGACGTTTACGATGACGCTGGTGTGACCTGCTACGTGATCTACTTCGCGAGCTAAGTGTTCTCGGCATAGTTGATTCAGAGAACGGTTAAAACACGACAAATTTTCAGATAAACAAAAAGAGGGTAGTTTTGATTCTGCTCGATAAGATTTTGTCAAGTTTAGCCAACCTAAGCGGCCAGTAGGCTTTGGATTGAGATCCCACTTCTGATATAAGATCGGACGTGGAATTTCAATTAAAAAAAAATTACAACAAGTAACCTAGATTTTAATTTAATGTCCTTCAGTTTTTTTTACAAGTAATTAATACGATTAGAAAAACAGAATCAAAACTTATAAACTATTTCACAACACATGTAAATAAATGCAATAAGTAGAAAATAAGAAAAGCAATCTCACGATACAGATAACACCGTACGTCGTATAGGTCCGCGCGCTGTGGTGGTCGCCGATCGAAAGGGGCGCGCCCGTGCTGGCGCGCGCTTTTATAGTCTTAGTAATGGTTAGTGCGGTTCATCTCCTACAATATAACCATTTTCTTCGTAATGTCCTATTAACGAAATGATGTAAACTAGAAGAAGATCATCACACATTACAGTTTTGCGTTCAAAACACTCTCCTGTAAAATCATGATTTTGCGTCAAGTAAAAAGTTTCCTACTGTCTTTAGCATGGCGATTACAAAAACAATTTGTCTTCACTACCCTAAACAATTATCACTTGTTAATGTGATTTTGACAGTTGGGATACAAAACTTTCTTCGAAATAGAAAGAACAATGTTCGTTAGAAACGAAAGACGAAATGACAGACTGTTGATGGATTTCAATGGCGCGCTGTCAAAAATGGAGAAACGAAATGTCACTTTGTATAGAAAAAGATGTGTCTATTCTTCGTAGAGATAGAAGCGGTTTCAAAATCTAAAGCGATAACCCTATTTTTTTATTTGCCTAAAATATTGCCTATGTATCAAATAATCAAATGACATCACAATATTTACCTTTGTTCTTCCAAAGTTTTATTTATTTATTTATTAGGAAACTCAACAGCTTATAACTAATTACATGAGAAATGATGATTGATGATTTTGAAATACGAACAATAATCTCGGTGAAAAAACGACCCCCGCGCGCGCCTTCCGCGCCGCATATTTTTTTTCAACCACAGACTAACTTGGTTCGTAATACCGCTACAACCTCACGGTATTTGGCAAAAATATGCTACACATAACCACCTTTCCAAAGAACCTAGAACGCAAGGGGTAGGTCCTCACACAAAATTACAAAAAATAAAAAAGTAAGAGCCGGAACGCGCGCGCTGTCATTGTCCGTTTAGGCCATAGAAATATAAAAAAAAACAGGAGAAGTGCAAGGGGGCGTGTCTGTGTCCGCGCGACGAGATCAGTATTAACCATTCATAGTCAAATGGCCGTCTCCGCGAACTAGTGCGCTTTCGACTGTGACCGTGACAAATTATAAGAATGCCGTGTTGTTCGGTGGTTTCTTGTAAAAACCGAAGCCAAAACAGAAACTATAGAAATTATGGAATCACTTTCCATATGCAAGTACAAGTATTTTACTATATTTGTCTTTAAAATCATGAAAAAAACAAATTGTAAAATGTTTCTTGCTTTACTAAGTTATTTTTGTTTTCAAATAACACAGCGACTGTACTATTTATGCAATAAATAGGTACATTTCCCCTTAACCACTACCTAAGTACGTCGCTAAGTGACCGGACAAGCAATGTAATAATCACAAAACGATACTTTATTTATGCGGATGGTCGCGTAGTACGGCCGCTACGTCTTGCGACGAGCTAGTGGTGCGCTTGTGCAGATCCACTAGCGTATGCTATCGGCAAAAATGTCGATTGGAGAATGAATATAATATTGCTTTTATAGTTTGTTCTTCAATTTGTCAATCGTTTTGACCCGGTTGGAAGATAGATGTGAAATAATGTTTTTACTTATTTTGACTATCTTACAGCATAGTAGAGAGATGCGTAACCAACGTCGTTCGTTAAGTAAGTTTATTCAATTTTAGGTTAATAATCGGTGTATTTTTGGGTTTGAATGATCGTATATTATGCCTTATCCTCGTGCTATTAATCATACGATATAATTATTAGCAATACGATATGATAATCTAAACCAACTTAACTGGATTCTTTTGTTTTAATTTTTTTATTTACTTATTGATTTTTATTTTAGCTACATACTGTTTATTTTTATTATAATATTTTCTAGACATGTCGTTTTTTATTTTCAGGACAACAAAAAAAAATTAGTACAATAATAAATAGAAGAATCGATAACTTTACGATTTAGTCAATCACTAGCGTATATGTAATATAAATGTCTTTTGCCACAGTACATTCAAAGGGACCGATGTTTTTGTGTGAGTAAGCTGTACGGTGTATGGAAAATACACGCTGCATTTGATGAGATAAGGTTTATATTTGATTGTGTAGTATGTTCCGATTTTTGAAATGCGGGTGTATGCGCGACTGCGTATCTATATTGCTTTTACTGAACTGCATGTGTAGTAGTTGGCCAGTGGTAGGGACAAAGTGGAGACACGGTGTTCCGATACATTTTAAACTACTGGGATATCTCCTTATTTCTTATAACTATGGTTCAGGCTCTCTTTCGTGCACTCGGACAATCCTGGGTTTTCGTTCGGGCTCACTTTCATGCAATGGTCGCGCGAGTGGTTAACTGTTCAGTTTAATGTTTTAGGAACAGTTAGAAAAAAACCGTTTATTCCCGTTGTCCCCTTAAATGTATTTCCCGCTGTCCCCATAACGTACATTCGGCTAACGGGGACAACGGGAAGCAAACTTTTCACGAGTCGTTGTCCTCTAACTAACTACACACATCAAAAGTGTCTAGGGATCAACATATATTTTTGCAATAACTTTTCTCCTGATTGATATTAATTAAAATTTTCTTTAAGGATTCATCAAATAAAGTGTTTTCGTTTGTCACAGTAACGATAAACCAAGTCACCTTTGCATTAATAAAGAAATTTGCCATTTTCCTAATAAAGGGATTTTTGACATTTGAACCACTAACATTAAAGTTCGAAAAAAAGACTGAAATAACAGTTTTCTTTAAAATTTTATTGGGTAACTTAAACAATTAATAATCCGTGTTTCTACCGCGAACACTAACAACACAAGAACATCGGTTTGGCATACTCAAAATGAGTTCATCCAAATCACGCTGTGGAATGGCCGCCCATGTTCGTTGCAACAACAAAAAAAGGTCTTCTTGCGACTGGATACCCTCCATATTCGGCAGAGCTCTTCTCTGTAGCATATCCCATGCATGCTCAATCGGGTTCAAGTCTGGCGACTGAGCAGGCCAGGGCAGGACATTGATGTTAGCTGCGGCGAGAGTCTGTCTTACAACTCTTGCGGTGTGCGGTCGTGCATTATCATGCATTAACTGAAATAAGGGACCGATTTGCACTTGTAGAGGAACGATGACGTCTGATACAATCGTCTCAGCATAAATTTGAGCGTTGAGGTTGCCTCTGATCCAAATCAACTCAGTTCTTCCGCCGATCCAAATACCCGCCCATACCATGATGGTTCCACCACTATAAGGATGGACTTCCTGGCAGGATTTTAATCGCTGTTGGCGTCCAGGGGTTCTCCAGTGTCGTATACGTCTTGTATCCGGTCTCATACCAAAACGAGACTCATCAGAAAAGCACACGAAACGCCATTGTTCTTCTGCCCAATTTCTGTGTTCAAGAGCCCATTGATATCGAATCCTACGATTGTGCATTGCTATAGGTGGTACCCGTAGCGGTCTTCGGGAATGAAGGTTCACTTCATGCAAGCGGTTTCTGACTGTTTGGTCGCTAATTAAGTTCCCTGAAGAGTGATGAAGCCTCACGGCTAACATCATGGCGGTTATAGTTGGAGCTCTTCGAGTTAAGATTTGAATGTATCGGTCTTGTCTCCGTGTGGTGCAGCGATACCGTCCTCCATGGCGCTCAGCCACGGTACCAGTGCTTCGGTAACGTGTCCAAAGTCGACTGATAACACTCTGACTTGTATTCAGAGCTAAAGCCACAGTACGTTGCCGGGAACCAGCTTCTATCATTCCCACGGCTCTGAGCATTTCTTCCCTGCTTAAATGACGTCGCCGCTCCATAATAACGTTGGTTTTAATCAGTAGTAGGGAAACAGTAGCACTAATAATGTCTTCAATGCGTTGTATGTTTTTATAGGGAAAATATTGACAGCTGATTTTCATCTTTTACTCAAATTTGATTCACAGTTCCTGATTCAAATTATGAAATGCACCAAAAAGGATCCATATAAATTTATAAAATCATAAATTTATTACAAAGCCACATCTCAATCTCAAGAAATCCGCATAAAAATGCTTGATCCCTAGACACTTTTGATGTGTGTAGTTCGGTTCTTGATAGCCTGTTAAAAATAATCTCTTTTTTTCCACATTTTTTTTTCTGTAAAATTAACCTAACCTAACCTATATATTTTTTGTCATAACAAATCATTTGACCAAAAAGACCAAATGTTTATTGTCTAAAGTTTGTTTGTTGTAATAAATCATTTGATTAAATACCAAATAAAAAACTTTGTTTGATGGGTAAAAGATGCCGACTCACACATTACTACACAAAAAAGAAAAAAAACGGGGACTGTGGGCAATAATTTTTACTTATTTTATTCAACTATATTAACGGGGACAGTGTACGGGGGACAACGGGAAGTATTTTTAAATATTTAATTGAAGTACCGCTGTCCCCGTAGGACGGGGACACTGCGTACGGGGACAACGGGAATAAACCAAAAAAACAGACGTAAAATTATGACTGCCAGATTAGAGTCTCAGGTCGGGTAATAACACATTACCCGACCTGGTAATCGAACCCAGGTAACGTTGCATTGGGTTTTTCCATCAGAAATTTGTCAGTAGCAGCCTGAAGTCTGTATTTGTGCCCGGTTAATGGCAATAGCCTTTTGAGGTCTTCTGTTACAGGTATACTTAAAAGAAGGCCTCTAAAATGTATTTGTAAAACCTGTTGATTGTGAAATAAATAAATTGAATTGAAATAGCCTGTCCCCCTGTTACTTAAAAATAACATGCAAAATGTGGTACTATCTGCTAGCCCTTCGGTAATAAAAGGTATGATGTTATGTTGCATAAAATTATTAAAACCTTCACAACATTATGGAAACGGTCCTTTACTCGTGTACCTTTTTACTTCTGGGTTCCTATGTTAGTGTTCTCAGCGCCATCTGTGAGTTCTCTCAGACAATCACAACTGAACTAAGTGCCTCAATTATGTACGATGTGGAGAACCTTGCCGAGTACGAGTTCACAATTGGGACAGGTCGTACATTTTCCATGTTACCCCGCCTTCTATTGAGTTAGCAGTGATTTAGGTAACGTGGCGTTTGTCATCGTATTATTTATGAGCTTGTCATGCTCGGTGTTGGGTAACTGTTTTTAAACGAATCTTTTATTTTTATAGAGTTTCTACGTGAGACGAACATAGGTAGGGAACAGCTGTTTTTTGATTGCAATTTTAGGTTTGGTCCCATACTAAAAGTTGTTCATAATAATGAGTACAATGACCTCTGAAGAGGTTAACGATTATTAAAATTACACCCTGTAGACTTTTATCCGACTGCGTGGCAGCAAAGATCTTTACCTTATCCCTCCCCTTTTTTGGACTTTTTTGACCTTTTATAAGACTTTTTTTTATTTCAATGGATTAATAATAATAAATGGTATTAATTAATAATTGATTAATAATAAGACTGCCTAGTTTGTCTAGAAGTCGCAGGGGCTACTGCTAACCATGAGGTCCTAGGTTCGATTCTAAGGTCGAGCAAAGTATTAATATGGTTTTCGGTTTTTCTATCAGAAATTTCTCAGTAGTAGCCCGGTATCTGGATTTGTGCCCGGTTGATGACAATAGGCGCGCCCCCTATTACATGGCACTTTAACATAACTAGCAAAATGTGGGTGTACTATGCCCGACGTTTCGGCTTTGGGGAAACAAGACGTGGCGTGTGTTACTAATGAATAATTTTGGGATATTTGAAACTCAAACTTAAAGCATTTATTTCAAATAAACCAATTACAGGCACTTTTGAATTGTCAATGGGTCGGTCAGTCAGAAAGATGAAGCTAGTTGCCCATTCCAAAGCGTAGTAGATCCCTATGGAGAAGAACGGGCAAGAAACTCCACGGACACTCTTTTAAATCATAATATTTTTACAAAATATTGGTTACATCGTTCATGTTGAAAATATACATGTGAGAACAATGTAGAAAGACGTGCACGTTAAAAAGCGTCCGTAATAAAAAGATAAAAACTAAAACAATTAAATTAAATATTAAAATTAAAAATGCCATGGCAGCTAAGAGACGACCAGTCCCAACTGACGGCGCCCGTTCACGAACATGACGCATGAATCAGCACCAATTAGCTCAACCATTTTGAAGGGAACTTAATGATCCAACACACACGCCACCACCAGCGAGACATTTAAGTGAGCATGACATACTCTCAACCGCCAGGGCACACTCAAGTCAGTGAAAGACGTACCCAGTAAAAGGTAGCTTAATAGTAGCTACATAGTGCTCACACATGTGCTATGCAATTATTTAGTACTAAGAGATTGAATTTAAACAATGCAAAGAAAGTTTTCTCTCATCTTAATCTTCAGCAGCTCCAACAATATATCCGAATGCTAATCAATTAATTAATGCGTCCTTGTGGAGCAGGACAAGCATTCAGCCAAGCATTTTTGTCAGCGATGTAATCCCCCAACTTATAATATGCCTGGCTGCATAGTGTGCGTTTTATACAAGATTTAAATTTCGTTTCATTCAGCTGGAGTATGTGGGGAGGAAACACGATAGAGAAACAGAAACTTTGAGAAAATATTCACATCCATATTATACAAATAAGTACATACATAACAGCCATCGTTAGCATATTATGTAGTGATATATACTAACAAATATCGAAGGTAACAAAACGACATAATCTATCTTCTTCTTTATGTACAAAAAAACAATTGCTGTCCGTTAGTCTCGCTAAAACTCAAAAACGGCTTGACCGATTTGAATTTTTTTTTTGTATTATTCTCCTCTTTACTGGGATGGTTTAAAAGAAAAAAAAATTAGTAATAATAAAGAAATTGAAAATTTGTTAGGACAACTTCTGGCGGGTCACCTTATCCTTTCTAAAAATAAATATTTACTGTATTCAATGATACAGAAGATTTTGTTACAAAATAATCTGTAAAACCGTTGATGTTTACGTGACCTCGTTTTTAACGGAAACAGTAATATCCTCACTATTTCCTCTACACAAAACACCTTTTTGTATTGTGTTTAGGAGGAAGAACATAGATATCAAGTTACTTTTCTTTTTTCATATCGGATTCGGCTAACGATAAGCTTTGGTAAAATAGTGACATATTATAACAATGCAAGGAAGATTTACCGGTCAAGTTTTAAATTATTCGTTGGCAGAAGTTACAGTTATTCCCAAAAAATAACAATTCTAAGGCCGCAAATTCAGAGCAGCGTTTCTTGTTGCGTGCAGTGGAGCGTTTAAGGGTACACATCGATATTTTTTGAGTTTTTAAAATTCCTATAAAACAAAAATGATTTACAAATTCATTTGGTTTTATAGGAATTTTAAAAACACAAAATATATTGATGCACGCTACAAGAAACGCTGCTCCGAATTTTCGGCCTAAGGGTGGGTTGTACCATCTTACTTTAACAAAAACAAACATCGTATCTTCAGTGCGTTGTTTGTTATTGTTAAAATAAGATGGTGCAATTAACCCACGCTTGTTAATTACTGAGTACTGTGTTGCTTGTTGTTGTTGTTTGTTAGACAAAAAATGGCTCGTTCCATTTGACAATTTGTTAGCTGACGTCATAACTTTAACTGTAACCGCCTACGCTTCGCTGCTTAAAGTTACTGTTAAATATCTGTCACTTCTGTCAGACGCGTCGAATGTCATGTCCCTGCTCTGAACTCATTTGACATGGCGGTGCAATAACATGACGGTGTTACTGTTAAAAATAACTTTGACGGCAACTATAACGTAGCCCTTGGTGCATTCCACCCTTAGTGTTCAGTTGTAACATAACATCACGCTTGAATTCCTCGAAGAGTTAGGCAAAGGTGTACTTAGAGTACACCCACATCGCCAGTTATGTTAAAGTCCCATGTAATAGGGGGCGCGCCTATTGTCATCAACCGGGCACGAATCAAGCCTCCCGGCTGCTACTGAGAAATTCCAGATAAAAAAAAACCAATAACACATTGCCCGACCCGGGAATCGAATCCAGGACCTCATGCTCAGCCCCGCTTGCGACTAGACCAACAGCGTCCTTAATAGCAGTTAATACCATTTCAATTTGCAATTATTGTTTTCATCAGAATGTCTATGTTGTCTTTGATAATAAACTCTTACCTTCTTTTATAATAAACTAGCTTTTGCCCGCGGCTTCGCCCGCGTGGAGAACGGAGATTATCCCACGGAAATTAATGTACCTCAATCTGCCTAGCCTTTTCCCAACTATGTTGGGGTCGGCTTCCAGTCGTCTAACCAGATGCAGCTGAATACTAGTATTTTACATGGAGCGACTGCCTATCTGACCTCCACAACCCATTAACTGGGTAATACGATACCCCTTGGTAAGACTGGTTGTCAGGCTTTCGGGCTTCTGACGACCCGTAACGACTGTCAAAGATTCACAAATGACAGCCGGGACCAACGGCTTAACGTGCTTTCCGAGGCACGGAAAAATCGTAATGGCCGCCTAAATTAATCAAATATTAATGTACAGCAAACAAGACACAGTATTTACAAATAAATCACAATTCTAATTATAATTGCCGCACAGTCGAACTCCTTACTAATTCAACAAACATTCATAGGTAGGCGACAAACGAAATGCCAAGGCTTCTGTGAATATTTTATTCCGGTCTCTAGTTTATTCTGCTCTATAATTAATACTGACGCCAGCCTTAGGCACTGCATGGTATTTTAGAAGCATTGTTAGGTAAATTCTGTAGTTAGTACATAACATACAAACATCACACCTGTATAACCCGAACGGTTACACAAAGTATATTATTAAAGCATATTGATTGTCCGCGGTTACTGAGTCAAATAAATTTGAATGTGCCTTACAAACTTGCTCGTAAGTCTAGATATCAGTTGCTTCGTGCTAAGGGCTTTAAAACCAATCTGGGTCATTTTTCCACCATGGACAGAATGCAGATTCAATTTTGTCGCCTGTCACACTCACCCAGCGTAGATATTGATATGTCTTACTCTTTACATAAAGCTAAGTCTGTCTTGCATAGGGCATTGTCATAAAGGTGAAAAACTAAAATTAATATTGTAGTTTCTATTGTCTTTAAGATATATAGATCATCTAGATATGTAGAATATTTTTTGTAACTGCTTTTTTTACTCCTATATTTTATGCTTGCCGTGGCAGCCTTTAATTAAGGCTACACTATGATATGTGATAATAACATCGCTATTTTAACATGTATTTTTTTTAGTGTATGCTTTGTTGGTTGTCCAATAAATAAATAAATAAATAAAGTACACACATATATCTCCAGTTGTATTTAAGTCCAATGTAATAGGGGGCGAGCTTATTGCCATCAACTGGGAACAAATCCGGAATTCGGGGTGCTATTGAGAAAATCCAGGTCGAAAACACACACTTGGCACTTGAACCCGGCACCCGGGAATTGAACCCCGGACAATACACCACATAACAGTGCAATACAGTTACATTTCCGGAAGAACATAGCAGTTCATTAAAGATTTGATGTAGGGACAGAAAATAGTACACTCCCGGACTCGTAAGTCGAGCCACCGCCCATATTTACTTGTACGTATATGTATAACGGTCTAAGGGCCTTTGGCAGATAATTTCATAGAAATTCTGTTCCATTTTTGAATTTATTTGGTAAAATAGTGGCTGTTCGGACATCATGAAATAGGCCCTTAAATAATAAAATAATGATGAGCCTAAAAAAGTTTTTATAAAGTGTTAAAGTTGACGTACTAGAATAGCCATCATTTTGGTGTCATCATTGTTCCAAATTTGAATTCACGAACATCTCAAAAGTTCAAAATAACGAGCCCCACTACTTAAATTAGTAAACGTAGGTATACTAAAAAAAAAAATTTAAAAAAATGCGGTAGTGGGGCGCGTCATTTCAGAGTAGACGAGCTCTACAGACCTTTAAACAAAATAAGTAATTAAGAGTGGCTCGATTCAGTTGTCCGGAAGTGTATTTTCTAGTGCTTACCTATCACACTTAATATTATAAAGGCGAAAGTTTGTGAGTGTGTGTGTATGTTTGTTACTTCTTCACGCTCAAACGGCTGGACCGATTTCGATGAAATTCGGTATGTCGACAGCTTATACCCTGGATTAACACATAGGCTACTTTTTATTCCGAAAAAATGTAGTGCTCCCGTGGGATGAGCAAGAAATTCAAATATATTTGTTACTCTTTCAAACTCAAACGGCTCGACCGATTTTGATATAATTTGGTGTGGAAATAGTAGACATCCCGTGTACACATAGCACACATAGGCTACTTTTCATCCAGAAAAAATGTAGTGTCCCCGTGGAATGAACAATTTTTTGTGAATACTTTTCTCACCGATTACATAATACACGTTTTAGTGTATCTCATAAACCGCGGGTAACACCGCGGGGCGCAGCTAGTCATTAATAAATAGAAAATGAGTCTCACCATTGGCTTCAGTATCACACTTTCTGACTAAAAAATTTTGCGAATTTGTTTCAGGATTTCTTCTCAGGGTTTGTTAGGAAAACATTACGTGTAAAAGTGTCTTAACAGGTCTACAACAGAAATTTCAGCTTTCAAAGACACTGAACGAGACACAATAGAAGTTTTATTGTTATAGCTTTTTTATTTTTTTTTGCTCTAAGAGGATCTTCATATATCCATTGCATATGATTCTTGTAAAAAATCTAATATGAGGAGGATATAGGATAGAGAATCATAATCCTAGTCCAACATAATTTAAAAATATAATTATACTTGAACAGAATTGCAATTTTATTTGGAAACACTTTCATTGCACTTAACTGTAGCACATGCCATAATGATAAGATCTTACGAAAATAGTGTTAATTAAGTATTTTAAAGGGTTGTTCCAGTCACTATTTTGTATGAAAACAACATTTTTATTTTATTTATCTAACACTAAACTAACATCTGCCAACATGGCCAGAGATACAGAGAGGTATGGAAGGAAAAAGAGGAGGCCTTCACTCAGCTTAGGGACACAATAAATAATATGCAACAACAACAAAAAACCAGCCAAGTGCGTGTCGAACTACGTACAATGAAGGGTTCCGTAGGTAGTTGGGATGAATTTATCCAAAAAAAAACTTAAAATTTTAACAGTGTAGTTGAAAAACATGTTCTCCCGTACATCGATATACGTCACGTTCAATTCTCCAACTGCAAATGTAAGTATGTAATCGAAAAAAAAATTGTATGTCATGAAAGTACTTTACAATTTTCGGACTTTTTCCTTTACTTGTGCTGTAAGACTTTGCTTCATGCCAAATTTCATGATTCTATGTCAACGGGGAGAACGGGGTTTTGATTTATTTGAGAGTATCAAAATTTGTGGCATAAATGGCCGTATTATTTTATTGAGTTGACTTAGAAGCTTGATTTTTTTAGAGCTTCAAGAGACCATAATCCTACGTATTTTTTATTAATTTCAACTTGATACCTTCACGCGTTCCTGAGAAAAAAGGTGTTGACAGACTGACAGCCGGACAACGAAGTGATCCTATAAGGGTTCTGTTTTTTTAACACGCTTTTATTAATAGCTTCACCTGGATGTATGTTTGTATGTAACGGAATCTTTGAACTTGATTTTTCCTCACGTTAAATGGTCAGATTAATTCGAAATTTTGCACACATAACAGGGCCCGATGACAATACAATAATTTAAAATGTTTGTCCCATTATCCTGATCAGGAGCATCAGGGTTAACGATTTATCTCTAAAAAATTTAAAAATAAATTATAGTGTAAAAAACTAAAAAACACGCTTTAATACCATTACACTGAACTAAAAAGTAATATTTTTTCAACATAAGAATAAAGTGATTAACGACAAAATTAATGTCACTGTTAAAAAAAATCGTGGGGTGCTTTGCACGACATTCTTACACTAACTCTGTAATTCGAAAGCACCCCACGTTTTTTTTTACGATGACATTAATTTTCTCGTTAATCACTTTTTCTTATACTTATTGAAAATTTTATTTTTTACTTTTTAGTTCAGTTTAATGGTATTAAAGCGTGTTTTTAGTTTTTTAAGCTATAATTTATTCCTTTTGAGGTACGGAACTCTAAAGCACTAAATGTTCCTGATAGCGACATTTTCTCCTTCCTCTTTGGAAACACCAAAAGCTAATAAGATAAAATGTGTTTCTATTGAGTTATTCACGAGACGAATCAGAAATCTTTCCAATATGTTTTAAATGGTGATAAAGCCTTGGACTCACCGATATTTACGACGCCAGAGGCTGCATCCTAACCAAACCGATCGTCGCACGAGTATGTATCTAATCGTCGCGTTAATTTTGTTCGGCGAACCAGAACGCGTGGTCGCAAAGGGTTCTAGTTTTCCAAAAAAATGGGTGACATGAACCCGGTGACCGCGTATTCGCGCGAAGAATATTTTTGGTTAGGACGCGGGGTCATACGCCTTTATGACTCAGGCTACTACAATGAGTACCTGAACCTTACAACAGAAAACTTATTCATCCATAAACGTCAGACGTCAATAACAAGCAAACAAACCTTACACAAACATTAGTAAAAACAATTCCAACTTTAACATTCCTGAGCACAGACAAATTATCTTAACGAAACAAGCAAGACTGTACAAAACAGAATACAGCCAGTCAGCCACATGTTTGTAACGAAACAACTGCACTTTATTATCTGTATGGCTCCTTAGAGATAATTATCAGCAGACTCTTAGACTGCACAATGTATGGCCATGAAGTTCGCGACAGCGACAGTTAGACAGGAATTTACGGGAATGGTGCTCGTAAACAGAAATAAAACAGGCAAAGCTTATCTTTTCCTTTGTTAAGAAGGGCTCAATAACAGCCGCAAAGATCGATTGAAGGTTAAATTACGCTTGCTGCGGTCGGCTCGTGGATGGGTGATCCATTACATATTGAGACTCCTCGGTGCCACGGAAAGCATGTTGAGCCGTTGGTCCCGGCTGTCATTCGTAGATTTTTGGTGTCGTTACGGATAGTCAGAAGCCAAAACACTTTTTTTTTCTTTTTTTTTTTGTGGATGGGAAATCATCAAATGACCTCCCGCTCTGGGCAGAGGAGGGCGTGTCAGACTTTTACTGACTAAAACCCACCCGTGTTCCTTCAGTTGCCCGTACCAGGGCCACGGTATCTCTTTCGAACTACCCGCGACCCCGCCCAAACCCAAACCCTGCGACCCCCTGGGCGCGAGCCCAAACCCTTACTGCGTTACCCTGTTACTGCATTGTGGAGGTCAGATAGACAGTCGCTCCATGTAACATACTGGTATTTAGCTGCATCCGATTAGACTGGAAGCCGACCCCAACATAGTTTGGAAAACGCTAGGCAGATTGATTGATTGATCTTTTCCGTTGTTGTGTAGGAGTATTAGACGGTGATTGGGAGCCAGGATACCTACACGACTAGGTATATCAAGTAAGTAAGTATACCTTTTGAGAATTTGAGATTGCAAAACGCCGGGAAAACCTCGTTGTGTTTTTGTCTCTTCTCGTTGTCTACCTTAAAAATAATAATCCAAAAGACATTTTTGTTGTTTTTTCTAATCGTAGTCTAGATATTACTATGCATCAGCACGACACCATTTTATATTCGATAACCTGATTTGCGCGCGCGTGTATGTGTGTAACATGTCTTATTTATGACATTGTATGTGTTTGTGTTTGTTTATTTAAATTTTAAATATATAATTAATTTGTAAGTTTATATGGATTCATACCTGGAAATAAAAAAATAAAAAATAAATTAGAATCATTTCATTTTGATGTATTTTTATTAAAACACAAAATAATAAAACTGTGCGTTGCCAAAATATTCTCTTCCTGCGTTCAAGAATATCACGATGTAACATCCATCGGTTGTCTATTGTTTGCCCGAAGATTATATGCCATAATCATCATTTTCCCAAATTTCATTTACCCGAATTTCATTTGCCCGAATGTTTCATTTGTCCTAAAAGACATATGACATACTTTTAATTGCCCGAATTTTAGATACCATAAGATACGAATGCCATAAGTATTGTTTGCCTTATTTTTATGTGCCATAATAATTATTAGACATAATATTTAAATGGCATAACAAGTATTAGACAAATATTTAAGCCCCGTAATAATCATTACACATGATGACATTATATTTCTGGCTGTCGATGTCGATGGGTGCGCAATGTTTGGTATAATAAGAATAAACTTATTTATTCTGTGCATGGTTTTTTTTCTGTGCATGGTTGATGGTGGGCTAGGTCGACGGAGCCCCGCTTCGCGGGGCTCCTACTTCTGTGTGGTTTATAGAAAAATAACCACGAAGGGGATGGCGGGGTCTATTCGCTCGCTTCGCTCGCTCACACGACCCCGCCATCCCCTTCTAACCTAACCTGTCCGAGTCGGGGTGCCCTAAAGTCCCAATTGCATCCAATTTCTCTTGATATAAACAACCGTTACACACCCGATGTCGATGGCAAATTATGTTATGGCATATCATAATTATGGCATGTGATAATTAGGGCATGTGATAATTAGGGCTTACAATGATTATGACAAATGATGTAATGGTAAGTGACTTTATGGGAAACAATGATTCTGACACGTGACTAATATGGCAAATGAGAGTAGGGCAAATGAGTATTATGTCGTATGATATTATAGCTGTTGACTATTATGGCAAATGATATTAGGGCAAATAAAATTCGGGTAAACGGCGGTATACCACATCCATCAATCCATCCCCGCTGTAGTAACAGCCCCGTGCTAATAGTAAGGAGTGGTGTACACGCACCGTTCTGTTCTCGACGGGAGAGCGCGCTCGTCATTACCCTCGCAGCCGGAGCCGTGTAGACTCTGCATTATAGAGGATATTGCTTGTATAACTCAATGATGAACGTCTTTTGCTAATACTAATGT
The DNA here is from genome assembly GCA_946251885.1 of Cosmia pyralina. Classification (NCBI taxonomy): domain Eukaryota; kingdom Metazoa; phylum Arthropoda; class Insecta; order Lepidoptera; family Noctuidae; genus Cosmia; species Cosmia pyralina. Next base: position 19,614,492 of record OX276361.1, on the reverse strand, counting down.
TGGGCTTGATTTTAGCACGATGTTGTGGCTGATGGATTGAATGTAAGGGGCTTCAACTAGCCTATCGCTGTCCACTGCTGAACATAGGCTTCTCCCAGGTTGCACCACAACACCCTGTCCTCCGCTTTCCGCATCCAGTCTGTCGCAGCCACCTTTTTGAGGTCGTCGGTCCTTCAAGCTGACCGTTACGCGGTTCAACATGGATTGACGGAAAAATATGTTCTACAGGGTGTATGTTTAAACAGTAGCAATCTTTTAAGGGGTCATTGTATTCATCATTATGAACAACTTTTACTGTGGGACCAACCATGAATTCGCGAAAAAAAATCAGCTGTTCAGTACATTTATTTATGTTCGCATAATTCGTCAAAATGTAGGGAACAGCGGTTTTTTTTTTCGCGATTTCAGGTTTGGTACCATAGTAAATGTTGTTCATAATGATGAGTACAAAAGGACCCCTTAAAAGATTGCCACTGTTTACACTTACATCCTGTATATCAAAAACTTGTATGGGTTACGAATTGTTTCCAATAAAAATTAATAAATGAATAGCTTCATAAAAGAGAAACAACAGTTATTCCTTAAACCCATTTAAGTACCTATTATTTATTTACTAGAGTACAATTACGATCCGAGTATTAAATCCAATAATCGGTAATGTCGCCAGCCATTTTGTTTTTGCTTTAGTGTGATGAGTATTAACGTCGTAAATACTGAGTCGCTCTACGGAATGATAGTCGTTAATAATTTTATAACTTCCCAAGTATCGGATTGATAGGTTGTGCTGAAATGTTGAGCTCTTAAATCCAGAACAGTGAAAGGTAAACGTTTTTAAAGAGAATATAGTGAGATAAAAGACATAAAATATCCCGTTACGATAGGAATTTCTCAGTAGCAGCCCGAAGTCTGGATTTGTGCCCGGTTGATGACATTAGGCTCGCTCCCTCTATCTCTGTCTAATGGGACTTCAACATAACTGGCAAAAAAGGGAAGGGGGGAGGGGGAGAAGGGGGGGGGGAGACGGGGGGGAGAGGTGGCAGAGGTGTTATTTTAAAATATCCTGTTCAATATTTTTTTTTCTGGGTAAAGGACTCCCTCCACTTCTTCCAACTTTCGCGAGCCCGCGCGTCCGTTTCCCAGTTTGGACGGAACCTATCCAGCTCGTCCCGCCATCTCCTACGTGGTCTGCCGCGGCCCCGCACCACCGTCCACTAGACCAATTCCGTGCTATTTGGGGCCATGCATTTGTTTGGCATGCGGCAGACATGTTCACTAAATTATTGCCCATAAATATTATTTGTTTGGATTTTGTTATTGAGAGTTAGATGCACAAAACGCATCCCATCAATCCTTCCTAACTCATATTATAAATGCGAAATTGTGTTTGTTTGTTACGCTTTCAAGCTAAAACGGCTGAACAGATTTTAATGAAATTTGACACATGAGTAGAGCATACCCTAGGTTAGGACAAAAAATACTTTATATCCCAGTAGTACATACTTGTGAGATAATTTCCGACCTCCAAGCGACCATTGACTAGTAAATTGTCAGGGACTAATTTGCTAAAACGTACTGTCGATTTATCATGTACCTAATAATGACTCTGCTCACCCACTTGCCAAAATTCTCCAAAAAACACACTCGCATTCTATACCTAAATAATAATTTCGGCAGTCAAAAGAATGCAATAGAGCTCGCGAGTCCCGCCATATCCGTCGTCCTCATACGAGCACATTTCGTACGTGAACAGAATGGAATATGTATCAGGCTTGCAGATTGACGGGGGAGATAAAGTGGAAGATATGGTTGTAATTAGGACTGGGATGTTTGTTTTATTAATTTGATGGAGGTTATTTTAATGTCATCTTTTTTTTGTCCAGTTAAACTATTATAATATAAAATAAATAAATAAATATAGCCTTTATTTCCTCTGATATACATAGTATAAATTAAAGACACTATTCGTGTCTTTAATTTATTCTGTGTGACCGCGTTGAAAATTATGTACGGTCAGCAACAGAAGTCGGTTAACACTTCTACTTTTTGACATCATCTAAATTAACAGAAAATGATTCGGTAAACTGTTTTTATTTTCGTTAAACTGTTAAGAGTTAATATTCTTAAAATTTTAAGTACTTCTATTCCGATTTGAATTAAATAATTCACTTTATAATTAAGATTAAAAAACTGCAAGTGTAAATCGACTTTTGTTGCTGACTGTTCCCATCTCTTTTACTCCACGTAACACTTTCCTGTCTGTGAATTTTATAACGTGACATTTCATTTTTTTATCGTATTGTACTAAATCTCCATGGAAACCACTTACAATACGTATGTGGTTTCCATAGAGGTTTAGTTTATTGATTAACGAAAATGTCAGATGGAAAAATTGTTAAGGTTTTTATAATTTGTAATTTATTTCTAAGTGAGTTCATGAATATATTGCCTGCTGATATAATACCGAATTTTCACTTACAATATAAAATATAAAAACTTTTTTACACAAAAAACACAACCGACTTCCAAAAACAACACTACAAAGTGAAAAAATAACTTTAATTTCGGAAGTCGGTGTCTAGTTAAATGTATTTTCGTTTTTTGCCACCGACTTCCGAAATTAAAGTTATTTTTCACTTTGTAGTGTTGCTTTTGGAAGTCGGTTGTATTTTTTTGTAAAAAAGTTTTTATTTTTCACTTTTTAGTTGTGTACCTACCCCACACAAATCCCTTCTTTTTGAAATCGGTTAAAAATAAGTTATCAGGTACTTCATAACGTCAATTTAATACTTATTATACTAACCCAGAGTTTAGCGACTTAACTCTCCAACATCGGTGGGTTAAATATTTAAAAGTTTAACTCTAGGTTTACTTATAACTCTTGGTGGCACAAGATTAATTATTTTATTAACTCTGAATTAACTGTTAACTCCGAGTTATCTAAAATAACCCATGAACGCGCAAGTGGGCCTTAGAGAGTTTATGTATATAATACGTTAATATTAAACGTACATTTAAAATTGTGGCGGCATCTACATCGCCACATACGAACTACGTGACACAATGACCTGACGTCACGCAATCCTGCATCGCGCAATAAGGGTTTACCACGCGACTAGCATATATACAACGTGCCGACATCAACCGTCGGGCAGTTGCCCACCAGACACGACACCCGTCTGGTCGGAGGATCCTCCCTTTTCTATAGAGGATGAGTAAACTTTACAATCTGTTCCTCATGCCTCTATAAAATAAAGAAATCATCCATGTTTTGTCAAGACTTAAAAACCGTGCGAAGCAGGAGCGGGACGCTAGTTAACAAATAAACTAGTAAAAACATTACATTAATACTAATAACATTTGTTAACCCTTCATTATTAATTATAGAAGAAGAAGAAGAAAAAGAAGCAAAAGAAGAAGGGAAAGCAAACAAGAAGAGAGGCAATCCTCGTATTTTTAACAACGTTCGCAATCTCATCTCAGTCTCAGGGCCTGTTTCACCACCTACGATTAAGTTTCGATTAACTTACTTGGCAGATAATTTCATATAGATTCTGTTCCATTTTTGAATTTATTCGGAGAGTAGTGGCTATTCGGACATCGTGAAATAGGCTCTTAATCTGTCAAAAATTATATAGCTTTTACCTACATTTTTGACATATTGTCGCTGGCATGAGATTGCGACTTGATTTTGAATGTTTTTAGGTACGAGACATAGCCTTCAGGTCAGGCTGTCTTGTGACATATATTTCTATGCTTGCTACGTTATACTTTTGCAGCGAGTAACCTATTAATAATACTTGATTATGCACATTGAAGTTGCAGAAAGATTGTGAGAAAGTCCACTTTACCTGAATAATAAAATACTAAACGGTATGCAATCGACCCGGAGAAAAACCAGCTGTCAGGTCGTTTACCTACCTCGCATGAGGATCGAACGTACTTCGATTGTCCACACGTCACAAGGAACAGCTCTATTGTAAAAATTGAGAAAACTTTGTGTAAAATATTCGCTAAGACTTCTTCCTCTTCACTTTTGGCATTACTACGAGTATTAGATACCACATCTAAGTAATAAAAATAACACGCATATTAGAAAATTAAGTCCTTGAGGCCGCGGGAATCCGCTGGATGTGGGAAGCACGGAACCAGTTGAAGTGGCGGTGCTTGGGGTAGGCCTATATCCACTAGTGGTCGGGAAGTCCTTGAGTGAAGACTATGAATCGTCAAACGCACCGTGGCTGTCCGGCTTCCCGGCTAGAATGCTATGTAGATACTTAGACTGAAAAGGTAACCAGGACAGACTGGATGCGGAAGGTGTAGAAATACAATGTGGCACAGCTTAAGAAAAGCTTTTGTTGAGCAATCGACTGTTATTGGTTGTGTTGATTGAATGGGATGTGAGAATAATGGAAAAGAATCGATTAAATAAAAATCGATTTTTCTTTATTCAAAATTAATCGATTTGTCAAAAATCGTTTTTAATGAAAATAAATAATAAATACACAACCCAGGCGTTCTACGCACGGTTGGATTGTGTGTACCTGATGGGCACGTGGGGCGACGGAGGCGGCCGCCGCTACTGTGGGTGCCGCCCGCTCGCACCAACCTTCTGCAGCACGCGCCACTGACGCGCGCGCTACGTGCACTAAATATGGTGTCACAACAGATTGACTGCTTCAATTGTACTCTGAGTGAATTCACAAGGGCCGCATATTGTAAAATTGTAAGTCTAACTTTTTAAACTTTGTGTTATCATAACTATAACTGTTGTATTGGGTAACCCTGTAATGATAGTTGTATGTGTTTTAAATAAATAAATAAATAAATAAATAAATAATCGATTTCTGCGAAAAAATCGATTTTTCTGTATTACATTTTAAAAGTAAGTACATGCTTTTCATATTCCAATAATAAACCTAAGAGATTCACATTAACAATTGATCAGATTAAAAATCAAATAAAATTATATCTGTAAAAAAATAACTAATTCAAAACTAAAAATCAAAGGCAATGTTCCTTTAAAATTTCAAGGTAAGGAATTAGGAAACCAAATAGCATTATTTACACAAATTTTTGTACTATTAAACGTTTTATTTATTATAATAAAAATTAAATGATGAGCATCCCAACAAAATGACAAACTTATTGTCTCAAAAACTAAAATATAAACTAAATAAAATGCCTATAGGTGGCGCCGTTTTTATGTAATCGATTGCGATTCTGTCGCCTCGGTCACGCTACCGATTGGACCACCAATCAACCTACGTATGAACTTAATTCGATATTTTTCATCCAACGCATAGATGGCACTGTTTATAAAATTGAAACTTACTGCAAGATTTTTTCATACGTCGCATAGATATGAGCTGTTTTTGAAAATCCATTTAAACACGTAATTTATAAAATCGATTTATTAAAAGTCGATTAATATTACTATAAAAATCGATAGTAAAAATCGATTATAAGAAAATAATAATCGATTTATAAATCGATTATTATTTTCTTATAATCGATTAATCATTCAATCATATCAATTAATCAATCATACATATCATCATATCGATCAATCATAGGGATGTTAAAAAATAATCGATTTTTATTTTTAAAAATGGATGAGCAATTCACACCCACCACCAGCACTTCTTGCGATACATAAACTTAATTTACACCAATGTAAAATCGCAGTGAAAGCATGGTTAATGGAGAAACACTACGACGAAATAGAAAGCCTTCTATTCTCTCCTTCTCAATAGTTCAACACCTACATCTTAACTTTTTTCATACACTTCTTACTCCACAAACACACACATACACACACCCCCACACCTCACACGCACACTTCATGATTGTAATTTTTATTCTATCTATTCAAAAACTGTGCCTTTTGATAATCTTTGTCGCTACATTTTTAATTAATTTCATGGAGGATCACTGACTCCCAAGTCACAGGTATAAACCTAGTTTGGGAGCCAGGGGACCTACGTGTTTAAGACTTCAGTATACTCTAAATTACTGATATCATGTCTGTAACAAAGCTGTCACTTTTTGAAATAAAGAATATTTATTATTACCCACAAAACAGAAAAAAAATGGTGTGTATTGCTTTTCAAATCCATCAAATAAAATACTTGAAGCTGCTAAACCACTCAACTTTTAAGTGTGAATCTTCTATTTTCTCAGTCTTATTCCTAAAATAGAATTCAGATCTTACTTTACCGAAGTAAAAAGTATTGATCCTCGTAAAACCTATGACCTAGCCAGGTTTTTATTATTTAAATTGAGTCGCCATGATGAAAACCCTTTTATTCAAATTGAAACCTAGTTCAAAGTTTTTGTAACTGTTTACTTTTTGAATAAACACTCGTTGAAAGTGTCTGGTGTTAATTTATTGGAAAATATTTGGATTTTATGGTAAAAAATACATTCATATTTCACAATTTTTATGTAGATTTTGATGGAATAGGATCGAATAGAATGTTATTTATTGTATCTAGGTAGATATACCTTATTCATTCGTTCTTTTGCTGTGATCGCAGTCATCATCATCATCTCTATAGCTTATTCCGAACTATGTTGGAGTCGGTTTCCAGTCTAACTGGATGCAGCTGAATACCAGTATTTAAATGGAGTGCTTGCCCATCTAACATCCACAACCTAGTAACTGGGTAACACGTTTTTCCTTGGTAAAACTGGTTGTCAGACATTCGGGCTTCCGACTACCTATAACGACTATCAAAGATTAATGACAGCCGAGACTAACTGCTTAACAATCTTTCCGAAGCACGGAGGGGTCTCGGTCTGTTATGGATGGTCGCCCATCCACGGACCAACCTCGGCAAGCCTTGCTTAAGGGGGAAGCGCCAGGACAGCCCGCGAAATTCAAATGTTCTTACGTTTTTTGCAATTTGTAAGTCAGTCTTAGGTTGTATATTGATTAAAGTATGATTCGCTACCGTAACAAATATGTATTTACAGAATTATAATCATTAGAATCAGTAATACAACTCCTTAATTTAGTACAATCCTCAAATGTCAAGATTTCATGAAATGGTCATTCAACAGGATTACCTGGTCTTAAAGAGTTGTATTGATGTCTTTAATGATTATAATTCTGTAAATACATACTTGTTACGGTCGCGAATCAAATTTTGATCAACATACAACCTAATACTGACATGCAAATTGCAAAAAACGTAAGAAATTTTGAATTTCGCGGGCTACCCTGGCGCTTTCGCCTTAAGCATGAAGATCGACCGTGCGGACGTTATTGTTTAGCATCGAGCTGCTCCACAGATCTCACTCGTTCTATTTAAAACTCGCTGTGCCCCGCGGCTTCGTTCGAGTGGAAGACATAAGATACACAATGTACTAAAATAACAGCCACATTTTAATAAAACTCCCTCGTCCCCCGACCCACCGAGTTTCATCGCCCGCCCGCGTTAATACATCGTTTTATGGAGGAGGTTGTATGACCACGCATAACTTTTTACAAAGTCGTCCGATTTGAAAAATTTTTGTTTTATTCGAGAGGGTATACATCAAAGTTGGTCCCATATAAAATTGATTAACTTTGCTTTGGTAGTTTTTGAGTTAGCTTCAATAATACGTATTCTTCCCCACTTTTATATGTTGTTCTAGTTTGTTTTGCAGGTAGTGGTTTTAGAATTTGTGTGGGGTAGGTACCACAACTAAAAAGTGAAAAATAAAAACTTTTTTACAAAAAAAAAACAACTGACTTCCAAAAACAACACTATAAAGTGAAAAATAACTTTAATTTCAGAAGTCGGTAGCAAAAAACGAAAATAAGTTTAACCAGACACCGACTTCCGAAATTAAAGTTATTTTTCACTTTAAGTATAGTGTTGTTTTTGGAAACCGGTTGTATTTTTTTGTAAAAAAGTTTTTATTTTCTTTTTGCTTGGCTCTTAAGGGTCGTAGCGTGATGTTAGATATCCTATAACCATCCTCGTGAATTGGTCTACCAAATCCAAAAAAAAAATCTAATCGGTCTTTTTATTCACAATTTCATGGGTTTTAATTTTTTTGCGCGGAATCCTAATTCTTTTTCTAAAACAAATGTAGCCTAAGTTACTCCTTATAACGTCAGCAGAGTCCTGTCAATATCTATCCAGCCGTTTCGTAGATTTGCTGGAATAAACAGACATACAGACAAAAAATTTAAAAACTGTTTTTTTGGTGTAAGTACCGTATATATATGGCTTGTCCATTCTGAAATGACGCGCCCCAGTACATTACAGTACATTCACCATTCACATCGGTAGTGGAGCGCGTAATTACAGAGTGTACAAGCTCTACTTTGGTAAGCATTTAGTAAAAATCTATTGAGTAATGGTGGCCCAGTGGTAGTGGTCGCGACTTACGAGTTGTAGGTCGTAGATTCGGACCCCGACAGGCGCTTTACTTTGTGTAAATTATTTCATCACCACTGCTCTCAAAACGGTGAAAGAAAACATCGTGAGGAAACCACTATGTCCTAGAACCAAACATTCGAAGACATGTGATATCTACCAACCCGCACTGGGCCCGCGTGGTGGATTAAGCCCCACTTGAGAGGGCTCAAAGAGAGGCCTGTGTCCCAGCAATGGGAAAATTAGAGGCTGATTATGTAAAAATTTTGACATTAAAGAAAGAGAAGAAAGAAAACTTGTTTATTCTGCACAAATAAAACGCATATTAGAAAAAAATAAAAATGACAAAATACACTCAAAAGCAATGTGAGAGAGAGAGAGAGAGAGAGCAGAGAGCCTCATATTCAAGTTAACCAATGTTTTCCATTGATTGTTGAGACCAAAGACAATTTACAGTTTACAACTCCACATTGCCTCTGCTCTGTGTTGTGACACTACACATTACAAACAGATAACACAATTTTATTTATTTGTAGAGATACTGAAAGACACCTCAAACTTTGGGAATCAATTGGGAAAGAGCCACTTACTACGCCAAGTTTAATTGAACCCCATAATAAATGCGGGTTCGAAGATTTGCACGTTGTACTCATCAAGTTAAGGTAACACTTTTTAAAGCTTTCTGCCAGTCTTTTTACACGTGCAGTCTTTGGACCAGTTTTACGCAGAGGACATACAGCGATCTGCGTGTCCAATACAATAACGCGTTCAGGATACTGTTGGGGCTGTCGTGGCGTTGTAGTGCGTCCGGTATGTTTGCGGAGGCGCACACAGATGATTTTTACGCCATAATAAGAAAAAGGACAGCATCCATGTCCGGCCGGCTGCGCGCCGCCACTAATAGTGTCCTGAGTGTGTTTCGTGATCGGTGGGACTCCCCTCTGCTGCGTCACGGGGTAAGGATCCACACCAGTTGAGGATAATAATATATTGGTACCTTTTTTATAACTTTGTATTATACTGACTAACACTAGTCTTTAAGTAATTTTGTTATACTAACACTATGGACTCGTGTCTGAAATAAATAATTTGAATTTGAATAACTCATGCAAACTCTAAAATACACCCACGTATTATTGCCCAACTCTGACGTAACTCAGTTAAAACTAAACAACAAAAAAACGGTTTAAACAGAGATTTATCACTCCCAGCCCGTCGTTATGCATAAAATTAATTCGCTGGCCGTTCCGCACCCTTTCAAGGGATCATTAAGTAATTTAAGTAATTTCTTGATTAGGCAACTTCTATTCAAAGGGTGACATGATGGCGGTCGAGAATCTTGAAACAAACTGACTGGGATTTGGAAAAGGAGTTTGTTTACGAGTTTAAAGTACCTATTTTGTTCTACGTGAACAATGAGCTATAAAGCGGCTCTAGATTTTTAGGGTTCCGTCCCTCAAAAGGAAAAAATGGAACCCTTACAGGATCACTTCGTTTCCCTTTTTTTTTCAGGGAGCGTGGAGGCATCAAGTTAAAATGAAAATCAAATCCCCTATACTATCTATGGTCCCTTGGAGCTCTAAAAAATCATGCTTCTAAAACAACGCAATAAAAAATACGGCAATTTATGCGACATATTTTGATACTCGCAAATAAATCAAAACTTCCCGTTGGCCTAGAATCATGAAATTTGGCAAGAACAAGGTCTCACAGCACAAATAAAGGAAAAAGTCCAAACATCATTACCTTATAGTTTTATCACATAAAAACAATTGCGATTGTGAACTTGATTTGCAGTTGGAGAATTGACCAACTACTAAAATAGTAACTATTTATTCAGATTCGTATACATTTCATGATGTGGAGCTCGTGGCTAAGTAATAACTGCCGCACGGATCGATCCATCAGGTGAAGCTACGCTTGCCGGGGTTGGCCCGTGGATGGGTGACCATCTTTACATACCGAAACTCCTCCGTACCTCGGAAAGCACGTTAAGCCGTTGATCCCGGCTGTCATTTGTGGATCTTTGACAGTCATTACGGGTCGTCAGAAGCCCGAAAATCTGGCAACCAGTCTTACCAAGGGCTATCGTATTACCAAGTTACTGGGTTGTGGAGGTCAGATAGGCAGTCGCTTCATGTAAAATACTGATTTTATTTATTTATTTATCCTTCAACTGGAACGCCATACAGCAATTACACCAACGGAGCAAAAAATTACTTCATGTGCTACTTTCCATCCATCCTGTGCGCGCTGGACATCGAACGGGCGGCCATGGGTCACCCACGCTTACGCTGTCACGCAGCGTCAAAACACTTCTCCATAATTCCATAACTCCATCCATATTGCGCACACTCAATGCAATATTATTGAGACTCAATGAATTTTTCTAAATAAATACATTTAAATTGAAAAGAAACGAAAAATTTTGATGTGTCATCATCGGATATTCAGCTGCATCCGATTAGACTGGAAGCCGATCCCAGCATAGTTGGGAAAAGCCTAGGTAGATTGATTGTACACATTTCATGATAAATTAAGACACTAGTGGATATGGGGCAAAAGAATAGTGAAGAAACCTACTAATAAACGTTTGACTTCATTTTTGTGTTCGGTATATCAACATTATTAAGTTAAACACTCAAGTAAAATTGAACATTAACTTTAAAGTGACTGGCGATGGTCTAAGCATGGCTTAAGCTGTAAACCAGCGCCTTTGATTCGTGCCTCCGTGCACGGGCCACGGCATTATGCTGAGCGTTAGCCGTTTCGCGCGGTAGTGACGCATATTTCCGTCTAGGATAGGTATTGTTCTTTTAAAATAAATACCTACCCATTTTTTTTTTGTTTAGGATTATGTTAAAAAACAAATTTATGTATGTGTCACGTGAAAAAACTGTTTTTCTTTCTTTCTTTTTTTCATACGCTAAAGCTACATTTGAATAAAAAGTAAGTATATTCACACATTTCATCAAACTCAAATACATTTACACTGAGTTTAGGCAACTCGTTTTAAGAAATTCAAAGTGTATATTTTACGAATCGATCTAAATCTTATTGGTTCAAAAGTTTTGATAGGATCGTCTTCAAACTTGGATATTACTTATTACATGGGCATTGAGATATAAATTTTTTTTTTAGAACACTTTGTAGTTCTTACTAAAAATGATTTACTTTACTTGTTACTAACTGATTTGTGATATCTTTTGGGGCCGAAGACCGCTAGAGTGCAGTTACTTGAAGTTTGTGTTGAAAAAACCAGGTTTTTTTGTTTTATCGTGTTTAGATACCGTTGAATGAATGAATGAATGATATTTATTTGCAAGAATAGGTACATACATAAGTTCTTAACATCTGACATGGGTTATACTCGGCATTTTACAGCTTGGTTAACTTATAGCATGCATGCATGCTTCGTTACTTATTGCATTTTATTTAGTAATATAGCAAAAATATTAATAATAATTTCATAATTTAAAATAAAATTTAGATTAAAATGCAATTAATAAATTAAAATTAAATACAATTCTATTCACCATCATCCCAAACCATACCCATTCACATTCATTTATTCAATCGTACTCATTCGATACCCATTACGTCTGTGAAGTTTACACAATAAAAAACTATTTTTTTTAAACTATTATTTCAAGTCATCATCATCTTATTTCACATGGAGCAACTGCCTACCTAGCCTTCACAACCCAGTTACTGGGTAATACAATACCCCTTGAAAAGATTGGTTGTCAGACTTTCGGGCTTCTGACGATCCGTAACTACTGTGAAAGATCCACAAATTATAGCTGGGACCAACGGCTTAACGCGCTCTCCGAGGCACGGAGAGGTTTTGGTAAGTAAAGATGGTCACCCATCCACGGAATAACCGTGGCAAGCGTAGCTTAATCTCATCGATCGATCCGTGCGGCTGTTATTACTTAACCACGAGCCCCTCATATGACTGATAACCATAATCAAAATAATCCATATCCATCCATTCATAGTTAAGCCCAACTTCAAACTAAATCTCATTAATTAATTATTCTTTGGCAAACTAATTCGTTATACACATGCAACTTTGTCGATTGAGTGTTCGTAGGCAAACTATTCTCGAACCATCGAGAACTTTCCCTGTTCGAAATACGTCGGAAATCTAGTAAATGTGGCTTACTACAATAATCTAACTTGTAGAGAGCTTATTTAGAACTAGTTTTTGCCAGCGGCTTTGCTCACGTGGATGTCGGAAAATATCCCACGTGAACATACTATTGGGTATTCCTTCCTTATTCCTTATCTATATTATAAAGGAAACCTCTGTGCAAATATTCAGCTGTCTAAGTCCAAGGGTTTGGGCTAGGCGTTGATGAGTCAGTCAATCAGTCAGTCAGTCAGGACTACTCTTTTTATTTATATATATACAGGGTGTTTGGTAGACGGGTGCAAAGCCTGAAGGGGGTGATATCTTAGACCATTTAGAACTTATTAAGCTAAACTTGTCTTAGACGAAGTCTGTTCCTTGTATTTTTTTTTTGAAACTCTAAGGTTTTTAACAATAATACCCATTTTTTTTTCAATAAATGGTTAATAGTGTCCAGTTAAAGCTGTTATGTTATTATTTTTTATTTATGTAATGTGTGATTACTCAAACAAAATTATTCCCAAGCATCTGTGTCATCAGAGAAACATTCTACGTAATATTCAAGTTTAAGAAACTTTTAAAAATCAAGAAAATGTTTTGTTTACGGCATAATAAAAAAATAAAAAAAATATCCTGAGATGTTCAAATCTTTTTAAAAACATGCTTGGTTATTGCCCTTTCTTTTGAGGTACTATTTACGCAGATGTCTCATCAACTCTTGGAATTAGGATGTACAAAGCAAATTGAGGTCGAATATTTAATTTTTAAACAGACCAAAATAATGCAATATTTTTGCTAATGCACTATTGTTTTTTGTTAGAACTGATAACTGATTCATTCTTAGAATTATGGTGCACGCACAACTTCTGGGAACTCGCATAACAAAAGCCGCCGCGCGACGATAGCAAACTTGCCCTTCTTTCGACTCTCGGTTAGCGTCTACTGAACTGCTATTATTCAATAGAAAAATCAGCTTAGTTGCTGAGGATGTAAAGTCGTTATTTATTTACACTAATACTAGTACCCGAATAGTCGGGTGGACTCGTCACATCTTCGGACCATCAGTTAGTCAAGTAACGACTGCCCTTGTGACTAGACATTTTAATTGCAAATGGAAAATGAAGATCCCCCACGAAGGATTCAGTTCTGTCGCTTTTTGTTAAATAGTGACATTGAAGATGCATGGTTTTTAAAATCCATATTGTGGACCGATGAGTCAAAATTTTCGAAAGAAGGAATTACCAATTTTCATAATCTTCATCGATGGACCGACAAGGACAGCAATCCACACTGGAAGAAGCAAGTGTCGTTCCAAAGGAAATTTTCAGTTAACGTGTGGGCAGGAGTAATCGGCCGAACGTTGATTGGTCCCCACTTCCTACCAGATAATTTAAATGGAGAAAATTACCTGGAATTCCTCCAAAACTATCTCCCAGAGCTTCTGGACGAGACCGAAATACCAATATTGGCAATGAGAAGACCACTGCTTTTTCAACAAGATGGTTGTCCAGCACATTGGACCCTAAACGTGAGAGAACATTTAAATAATTGTTTTCCAGAGAGCTGGATTGGCAGAGACGGGCCCATCCCTTGGCCACCTCGATCACCCGATTTAACTCCTGTGGATTTTTTCGTTTGGGGACGGGCCAAGGAGCTCGTCTACACGCACGTTGAAATTTCAACTAGAGAAGAATTAATAGAAAGAATTCAAACGGCTTTTCAAGTCATGAAGCAGGAGATGAAATTAAAAATCACGACTACAGAAGTGAGAAGACGGGCACGTGCTTGTATAAGAAACCGCGGTCAACATTTTGAACATGAACAATAAATTATTTTAACAAAAATGTTGTTTTATTGATCTGTTCGAAAATAACAATTTTCATACTCAATTTGCTTTGTACATCCTAATTCCAAGAGTTGATGAGACATCTGCGTAAATAGTACCTCAAAAGAAAGGACACTAACCAAGCATGTTTTCAAAAAGGTTTGAACAACTGAGGCTATTTTTTTAATTTTTTTATTATGCCGTAAACAAAACATTTTCTTGATTTTTAAAAGTTTCTTAAACTTGAATATTACGTAGAATGTTTCTCTGATGACACAGATGCTTGGGAATAATTTTGTTTGAGTAATCACACATTACATAAATAAAAAATAATAACATAACATTTTTTACTGGACACTATTAACGATTAATTGAAAAAAAATGGGTATTATTGTTAAAAACCTTAGAATTAAAAAAAAACTACAAGGAACAGACTTCGTCTAAGACAAGTTTAGCTTAATAAGTTCTAAATGGTCTAAGATATCACCACCTTCAGGCTTTGCACCCATCTACCAAACACCCTGTATATTAAGGAATTTCTCGGTAGGCAGCCCGGTTAAAATGTGGGTACACCTCTGTTTAACTCTTCGGGAATTACAGCCGTAATATTATGGTATGATATTATCAGATTTAACGTATCTATATATATATAATAATAATAATATATAATATATAGATACGTTAAATCTGATAATATCATACCATATTAATACGGCTGTAATTCCCGAAGAGTTAAACAGAGGTGTACCTTATAGTACACCCACATTTTAACCGGGCTGCCTACCGAGAAATTCCTGATGGAAAAACCGGATATCACTTTGCCCGACCTAGGAATTGAACCCAGGGCCATGCACAGCAGTAGCGCTTGCTACCACTAGACCAACGAGACAGTTTGATAATCTTGTTTAGAAGAATTTAAAAAAAAAATTCTGCGCAGCACAGCCTTTTACTCAAACAATGCACCTGCCATGTTATCTGTCCACCCCCCTTGGCTGACTGGTACGCCTAAGGCAATAAATCCGCTTTGTATCTTTATACAGGGTGTAATTTTAATCACCTCTAAAGGGGTCATTGTACTCATCATTATGAACAACTTTTACAATGGGACCAAATCTGAAATCGCGAAAAAAAACTGCTGTTCCCAACATTTATGTTCTCATAACTCGTCAAAATGTAGGGAACAGCAGATTTTTTTTTTGCGATTTCAGGTTTGGTCCCACAGTAAAAGTGGTTCATAATGTTGACTACACTAAACCCTTAAGAGGTTAACGGTGATTAAAATTACACTCTCTGGTGCACAAAATCTAACAAATAAACATTCCAAAAATATGTTCATGATACCTAATCGATATTAAAACCGGCCAAGTGCGTGTCGGACCACGCACAATGAAGGGTTCCGTAGAATGAATGAATGAGAATTTATCTTAACAACAAACTTAACATTGTAGTTGAAAACATGTTTCCCCATACATTCCAACTATAAATGTAAGTTTGTACTCACAATATTGATAGATTTACCATGTTATTTTAAGACCACAGACTTCTTATAGGCTACAGGTAAAGATCTATTTTCTGTATTTTTTTTCAAAATTTTAGGCTCAGTAGTTTCGGAGATAAGGAGGGAATGGTCAATTTTCGTCTATTTTCATAAATAACTTTAAAACAATTTATTTTAAAATTATAAAAAATATACCGGATGACTTTTTTTACCGTCTTTAAATTAAAAAAAAAAAAAAAAAAAAAACTAGATATGCCATAGGCTTCTGCTCCGTTCACCGAATATACCATATTTTTTTCAAGACCCTCATAGTAAGCCCTTTCATTTGACATGTCACACGGTGTAGTTTGCAAAACTTTTTTTTTAATTTTCTTATTTGCCCCCCCAAAAATGACCCACATATTCAAAATTAATTTACACTTCTGGACACATCTATTGGCCCACTTTAAAGTTTAGGTTTCGATGGCCCCTACCGAAATATGATTGCTAGATTGAACAAAAACTGTTGATGCAGTTTTAAACCTGATACATTTTACCATCTTTTTCGATCGTATTGTTTTAAAAATTTAAAACAATACGATCGAAAAAGATGCCGTAGGTGCTCCATGTCGTATGGTATTCTGAATTCAAATGAATTCAGAATACCATACGACATGGAGCTACGCCTAACAAGTCGGATATGCGCCTTGTTAAAGGCAATTGATTTTTGAATAAAAAACATGTTTTATCAAATAAAGGTTTAATTTAATAACGCGTGTTGCCTCCATGGGCATCTACCACAGCTCTCATACGATTAGGCATAGAGTTTATCAACCGCTCTATGAAATTTTGAGGGATCATCTCCCATTCCTCTTCTATGGCAGTTTTCAACTCCTGCATCGTCTGGGCAACTGGCTGACGAGCCCTAACACGTCTTTTTAGACCGTCCCACATGTGCTCAATGGGGTTCATGTCTGGGCTTCTGGCTGGCCAGTCCATAACTGTGATGTTCACATCCCGAAGATATTCCCTGACGATGCCGGCCGCATGGGCTCTTGCATTATCATGCATAAAAAGGAAATTTGGGCCCACATAGTCCGCGTATGGTATCACGTGAGGTTCTAAGCACACACGAATGTACCTTTCAGCATTTAATGTTGGCAGCCGTGGTCCTGTAACAACCTCAAGTTGAGTTTTGCCGCTCGCGGATATACCACCCCAGACAGTCCATGAGCCACCGCCATAAGCAACCCTCTCTTCAAAGCAGCATTGTGCGAAACGCTCTCCCTTACGTCGGTAGACCTTCTTCCTTCCATCATTGCCATGTAACACAATTTTAGACTCATCAGAAAAGAGTACACGGCTCCAATCTTGCTGTGTCCAATTTAAATGACTGCGTGCGAAATGAAGGCGCGCTGTTCGGTGGGCTCGCGTTAGTTTGGGGCCATTAGCTGGCTTGTGTGGTACCATATCGCGTTCTTTTAACCTTCTCCGAACAGTTCGAGCGCTCACAGATACTCCGTGGAAGTCGCGAAGTTGGTTTTGTATCTCAATGGAAGTAAGGTGACGATTTCTCAAGCTGGTCGTCACGATGAATCGATCCTGCCTTTCAGTTGTGACCCGAGATCGTGGCCTTCCTTGGCGACGAACAAAGCCGCCAGTCTCTAGGTACCTCCGATAAACATTTCGGACCGCAGATCGACTTAAATTAAGTTGAGCACTCACGTTTCTTTGGCTGTG
Source organism: Cosmia pyralina (assembly GCA_946251885.1). Classification (NCBI taxonomy): domain Eukaryota; kingdom Metazoa; phylum Arthropoda; class Insecta; order Lepidoptera; family Noctuidae; genus Cosmia; species Cosmia pyralina. The sequence goes on along the minus strand of OX276361.1, from coordinate 19,596,946 downwards.
TCCGGCCTGAATAAGTGCCACAGCTTGGGCGGCGACTTCAGGTGAAGTATCCATAGATTATTGATAGAACCTCACCTTAATGTTCAGAATAAGTAATGTTTGTTGCAAAACCAAAGATATCAATCACTTTTTCAAGAATTAAATCCAAGTAAACCAAGTAAAATATAGTAAAATACTTGTACTTGCATAAAACCAAGTTTTCTTAGTATTCGATTGTTTGATATCAACAAACAGGCTCCAAATTGTCTTTTGTTTCTTTAAATTCTGTGTTCGAAATTCAAAAAAAGACTATTGAATGAAATTGTGAATGTACCAGGTTCAAAACTGCATAAAAACTTTTTGCTCGACCTAATATAAAATTTTAGCTAGGACCAAACGAAACTGAAAATACAAGGTGGGCCAAAAGATGTGTCCAGAAGTGTATTTACTTTACCCGTCCGTGTTTGGGTCACAGAAATTCAAATGTTTACCAAATTTCAACTTAATCGGTCCATTAGATTCGGAGCAAATTGGCTGTGACAGACGGACAGACAGACACACGAGTGATCCTATAGGGGTTCCGTTTTTTCCTTTTGAGGTACGGTGCCCTAAAAATTATATTAAGCTTGTATTTAACTGAAGAGGTTCTATCCTTTGGATAGTTAATAATATAGGGTGGCAGCGACATCGACGTGCAACCTGTTGCCATGGATTCAGTACATTATTCTGGAGCCCCATTGGTTGCAATTTTTCGTCGGTTATTAAAAAAAAAATTGATGTTCCGTACATTTTGACCGCGTATCTATTGCACTTTTGTAGGAAGCAGCTGATTTTTAGGGTTCTGTATCTCAAAAGGAAAAAACGAAACCCTTATAGGATCACTTCGTTGCCCGTATGTCTGTCTGTCTGTCAAGACCCTTTTTTTCAGGTACGAGCGAAGGTATCAAGTTGAAATTAAGTCAACGATATAAATAAAAAATACGGCCAATTATGCAACATATTTTGATACTCGCAAGTAAATCACGACATATAGGGTACTTACCATTGACCAAGAATCATAAAATTTGCCAAGAAACAATGTCTCACATCACAAGTAAAGGAAAAAGTAAGAAAATTGCTAATTTGTAATTATATCACATAAAAAAATATTCTGGGATAACAAACTTAAATTTGCAGTTGGAGAATTGACCGTGACGTTTGTATTTGTATTTGTATGTTTGGCAGAACATGTTGAGTTTTACGATAAATTCCATCGCAGGGGGTCCTAAATGCCGCCGGGGTTGCGGGTTGTTCGAAAGAGATACCGTGGCCCTGGCACAGGCGACTGAAGGAACACGGGTGGATTAAAGGACTTCTTCCGCTCCGCCCAGAGCGGGAGAAGTCCTTTGATGATCTCCCATCCACAAAAAAAAGGGGTCCTGAATCATGGACTGAATCCATGGTATGGTTGGTAAGGTTATGCGTCGATGTCCCTGCCACCCTGTATATTAAAGTAGTTAAAAGCTTTTTATGGAAGCTTCAACAAAGACTAATTCAATTTCAAACAAATAAAAAAGTAAAAGACAAACGGAAATTACTTTTCTAAGATATTTATGAAATGCCTCAAGCGTCAAGCGGAACATAGCCAATGAAAATGTAATGTAATCCGCTAAACCAAATAATAATACTTTTCCGTAACAGTTACACATCACACTAATATTATAAAGGCGAAAGATTGTGAGCGTGTGTGTGTTTGTATGTTTGTTACTTCTTCACGCTCTAACGGCTGGACCGATTTAGATGAAATTTGGTATATAGATAGCTTATACCCTGGATTAACACATAGGCTACTTTTTATCTCGGTCTACGCGGGTGAAACCGAGGGGCGCAGCTAATTTTAGTTACTCATAAGATATAGTGTGAGTTTTAAGGAACAGTCATACCTGCATTACCTGCAGCTTTTTGTAGTTCGTTTGCAATTTTTTCTATGTCGGCGGTCGAACGAACTGTATGAACTTTTTTTTCATTTTCTTGTTTACGTACCAGCACGCTCCCATTTTTGCACCATACAAATTTGCACAGTTGTTGATTTTTTAACATTGTTTTAGCTTTCCACAGAAGAAATGCTGTTGTTGGGGTCAATGACTCTTGTCCTGACCTTTTCATTACTTCCACTGCCTACGTCTTCTTCACTGATGTTTTTTGTTTTAGAAGCAGCTAGCCAGTATTCACGGTTGTTGTCGCGTAGCGACATAATGATTGGCGTCTGTGACAACGCCCCGTCACTGCCATTGCCACGGGCAGGTTTCTTTTTACGCAGGACTCGGGTTATACTTTCAGGGTTCAGATTCAATAATTTGCATACTGTTTTGGCAATCTGAAAAACATCTTTATTTTCTTTTTCCGTTATACCACAAATCTCGACGTCCTTGAATGATTGTACCTGCTCAACTTTGTTGATTTTTTGTTCCAGTACCTCATTCTGAAGCTCCAGGTTTTTGCATTTGTTTTTAACATCCGTGCATTGGTTTTCTAAAATTTTGATTTTACTTTGGTAATCAATAATTTTTGTCTCAAAGTCATTAATTTTTCCCGTAGCGAAAAGTAGAGTACTCTGTAGTTCTTCGGTTATAATTTTTCGGATTTCTTTTCTATAAATTAATAGTTGGTTTTTGTCTTTATCACGTAATTCCTCATAATCCGATTCCTCATCTTCAATCTCCATCTCGGGATCGGGATCAGGTAGTATGCAAGAGATGCGTTTCGGTTTTGTACCTCCGGCGCATGCGCAACATTTCCAATCAACGGAATCCGTTAGTGACAACGCACTCAGTTGCTCATTGGTAATATAAGCACACGATCCGTGTAACCACTTATTGCAAGTAACTACACTGCACTCCAGGCGTTTTTTTGTTAGTCAATTTATTGCATTTTGCACACTTCACCATTTTTACAATGCGTGCGCACGATTTGCAACAATCAGGTAGTCGGTGATTATAGTGTGGCGTGACCTTCCGCTAGCGGAGTGCGCGCGAGGCTGTGAATTTTGCCAGTTATGTTTAAGTGCCATGTAATAGGGGGCGAGCCTATTGCCGTCAACCGTCAAATCCATATAATGTGTATAATACATAATTTTTAAACTTATATAAATTACATAATTTTGTCAAGTCGTAAAAACCGTGTGAAGCAGGGGCGGATCACTTGTTTTCAATAAAATGTACTCAACTTTTAATTTTATTCGTAGCAATGTCTACGCAAGTTGCTACGGCGTAGCAGAGCGTAGCGCCGTAGCACTTTTTGAGTGTAATTAATTTTGTGGTAGGTAGTAAATTTTTATACAATAGAGTTACTTAGAAATTAGAAATGAGGTTGAAAAAATGTTTAGACTTTTTTATAGTCTGCCTGCTGCTGTTTTGTTTATTGGAACGAAGTTCTTTAACACGGCTTGCGGTAGGAATACATTGGCAGAAAATGTGACGTCACGAAAACGCGTTATGCCGTTACTTTTGACACTTGAAACTTGAGACCATATTAGATGGCTCTGTATTAATACATAATACTCAATACTCAATACTCAATACTCAATATATTTATTTGCATTCCACAATGTTAGCATAGGTGGTAGGTACATTATAAAATATACATCAGTTTACATAGATCATTGTGGACCCTGTCGGGCACAGCAAAATAGGCTGTAGGAAGAGGGCTATTATTACATTATTATTTGAAAAAGTAAAATATAAAAAAAAAAAAAAAATCTAATAAGTACTCTCTTCCACTTTTATTTATTATTAGTGTTGGTACTTATTCATTTTTAATTAAGTATTAATTTAATTTATCATTAAAATATTCATTAACATTATAGTAGCATTTATGGATTAAGTATTGTTTTAATTTATTTATAAATAGATTCAATTTTTGTTCATCTTTGATTGCTTCGGGTAATTTATTATATATTTTAACTGCCATTACTAAAGTGCTTGTTGAGTGCATTTTCAGCTTAGAGCCGCCAGGTAGGTTTAGTCTATTTTTGTGTCGTAGTGTATAATTTGCTTGTATGTTTTCTCGTGTAGTGAATAATTGTTGATTGTTTCTAACAAATTTACATATTTCTAATATATATATACAGGGAAGTGTTAAAAGTTTATGTTCTTGGAAATGTGGTTTGCAGCTGTCTGTGTCTTCTATGTTAACCAGGATTCTGATCAGTCGTTTTTGTAGTGTGAAAAGTGTAGGTGCATGTGTACTGTTTCCCCATAATATCACGCCGTAACTGAGCCACGCGTATGCGTAGGCATAATAGGTGACAAGTGCTGTTTTTAGGTTAGTGGTTTTTTTGACTTCACGAAGGGCGTATGCAAATTTTGATAGTTTTGATTTTATCTTTTTGATGTGTGACTTCCAATTAATGTTTGTATCTATAGATAGGCCAAGTAGAGTAAATTCATGAACGACTTCAATTGTTGTGCCATTGTAAGTGAAGTTTATATCTAGTGGGGTTTTTTGACGGGGGTGGATATACAGCGAAAGGAACTTCGTTCCAACGGGGTGTCCCACAACACCTCTCGACCTTTTATTTGTCATGTTATTGTGAGCAGCGTGGCCCAGTGGTAACGGCCGCGACTTAAGAGTTGTCGGTCGTAGGTTCGGACCTAGTCAAGTGCTTTATTTTATGTAAATTATATCATCAATACTGCTCTCATAAATGGTGAAGGAAAACATCGCGAGGAACCAAAAATCGTCCTAGAACCAAAAATTCGAAGACGTGATATCCACCAATGGGCCCGCGTGGTGGATTACAGCCCACCCCGTCTCAATGAGAAAAGGCCTGTGTCCCACCAGTGGGACTAATTATGCTTATGCATTTTTTTGCATCTTTTTGTGCTTCTGCGTTAAAAAATAGGCGATTGATAAAAACGTAATGCAGAAGTATCTTTAAGATAAAGACATTAGCATCTGCCTAGCCTTTTCCCAACTACCACTATATCCAGCTATTACCAGAAATATAAATGGAGTGACTGCCTATCTGACCTCCATAACCCAGTAACTGGGTTATGCGTATCGTATTGTAAGACTGGTTACCCTTGGTAAGACTGGTTGTCAGACTTTTAGGCTTCGGACGACCCGTAACGACTGTCAAAGATCCACGAATGACAGCCAGGACCGACGGCTTAACGTGCTTTCCGAGACACGGAGGGGTCTTGGTATGTAAAGATGTAAATATCCACGGACTAACCCCGGCAAGCGTAGCTTAACCTGATGGATCGACCCGTGCAGCTGTGAGAACTTAGCCACGAGCTCCTTTAATGTAAAATGTTTAAACTGTTCACGTAACTTTTTTTAAATAAAAAACAGACATTAAACATTATTTAAGTTTATCAATGTTTATAAATAAAGGGGATTAGATCCCGGAATCCCGCAGACGTGACTAATAAATACAGGATCAAATTAAATTAGCTCGCGAAACTGCGCAGACGCGATGGGTACCGATATCTAAACATTATAAAGCAAAAAATTAATTAATTTGATGATATTTTTTTGGGTCATCAACCGCAGTGTAGTTGAAATATCAGTTTTTTTTTTTTTTTTTTGTTTAAACTTCACAAACGTATATCGATATCTAAAACCGCACGCTCCAACAACCGCACTTCGCATGCTAAACCTCATAGCGAGTGAGACACTATGAGGTTATTCTGTTGCTCTCTGAATGAATTCACAAGGAATGCATTATTTATAATTAGTAATAGATGTTAGCTTAGATTAAGTTAGGATAAGCGCATGTACCGCATTGGGTTGTCCTGTAATAGTAAATGTAAGTAAATAAAAATAAATCTAAACACGATAAAAAAAAACAGATTTCTCAATTCATACTACTTGGAACGTTGACACAAAAAAAATCGTCAAATCTTTTGTTTATTTTTATTTTTTCGTGTTTAGCTAACGATACCCATCATGTCAGCGGAGTTTCATTAGCCAATTTAATTGGACTTTGTCTAATGCATAAGGTCGTAATCCCTAAATTGTTCTAGATAGATTCTAGTCCCTAGTCTTTTCCCAACTTTGTTGGGATTTGCTTCCAGATGATCGAATACAGCTGAACTCCAGTATTTTATACTCGATCTATTTTTACAATGTTATTTTTAATAATATTATTGAATTTAAAATGGCTGCGCAGCTGGGGCGATCCAATGAAAACTCAATTAAAGAGAAGAGCAAGAGCATATCAGGTTCAAACCAATGAGTTTGTATATTGAGTATGCATGCGGATTTGTACAAACATTTACCGGTTTATTTTATAACGATTTAATTAGAATGTAATAAATAGTAAGTATTTTATGTAGTAATTAACCTAAAAAAATACTGACAAAATGTAGGTGTATGTAGGTGCCTAACTGGAAACCGACCCCAACATAGTTGGGAAAAGGCTAAGCAGATGATGATGATGATGTAGGTGCCTAACTCTTCGGTGATTTTAGACGTGTTGTTTAGTATATTATTATGGTATTTATAAACGGTAATACTTTATTTCTTGTTTGGCAATCTATCAGCAAAAAAAGCAAATAAACAGCATCAAAGTTTTCAAAAGACATTGTTGAATGAAATTTACTAAGTAAAGATTAGTTGCTTATAAAAATATTTCAAGTTCTAAATTATTATTAAATACCAACTTTTCAAAATACAGAAGTGAAATAAAAAAAAAATAAAAACAACCGACTTCCCTACCTACCCCACACAAATTCAAATATCTGCAAAATAAATTAGAACATCATCCACAAAGACTGTGTGAAAAATACGTATTATTGAAGCTAACTCAAAAACTACCCAAGCAAAGTTAATAAATTTTACATGGGACGAACTTACTTTTTCAGCGTCTTCAAATCGGACCACTCTGTAAAAAGTTATGCGTCGTCATACATTAAAAAAAAAATATATATATATATATACGAGTACGTGTCGACTTGAGAAACTCCTCCATTTTTTTCGTCGGTTCAAAAAGACTTTTGTCACGGACTGTAAACCTTTTGTCTAATGTCGATAAAAGTTTGTAAGTCAAGCATTTTCTTCACATTACTTGAAGATATTATTTGCATTAAGCACATGAAAAGACTTCAGCTTATATCAACATCTACCATGATTGATGAAGACACATACTTTCTTTGAACAAGCTTACTTGAATCTATGGATCTTTAGCAAGTGAGGTGTCGAGGTATTAGTGCGATTTTTTTTCTTTATTCGCATTATTTATTATATCAGGTGCGTAGTACTCGCAACTGATGTGCGTGTATGACCAGATGTATGAACTTAAACGAAGCAAAAGGAGTATGTCAGGATCGTAGCAGGTGGCGTTCTGTAATTTCTGTTTATCCCCATGGAAAGAAGGCGTGAGTTTATGTTATTTAAGGCTGCAGTTTCGTTAAGAGTTTTTATTTAACCCTATGTAAGAAGCCTTAACTTCTTGTTTTTTGTATTTTTGTTCTGAATAAAAGTTGGTTTTAATCTAGATAATTATGAGTAACGCAAATTCTGTTTAGGAATATTGGAATCTCGACTAGAAATTTATTCCTCCTAATATTTCTATCAGAAATACAAAGATGAGATCAAGAAGGTCCAGCGTAAGTTTCTTCGAACCTTGCATTATAGGTGTCACGGGATATACTTGTCGTACTCTCAATTGTTACATAAACACAAATTGATTACCTTGGAATCCAGACGCAAACTCTTGGAAGTTACTGTACTACATGCTATTGTTCATAGTGGATTTGACTCAATTGACCTTACGAGCAAATTATGTTATGCAGTTCCTCGCACCGTTAATAAGCGTAGTGTTTGTGCAGGTACTTTGTTTGCTGTCAACATATGTCGTGCTAATTCTGATTTGCGCTGCCCTATGCGTCGTATTTCTTACAATCAAAACTTAATTGATATTGATATTTTTTAACCGACTTCAAAAAGGAGGAGGTTCTTAATTCGTCGGAACTTTTTTTTTTTTTATGTATGTTCCCCGATTACTCGAAGATGGCTGGACCGATTTTAATTTTTTTTGTTTTATTCGAGAGGGTATACATCACAGATGGTCCCATATTAAAATTGATTAACTTTGCTTTGGTAGTTTTTGAGTTAGCTTCAATAATACGTATTTTTTCCACACTTTTATATGGATGATGTTCTAGTTTGTTTTTATATGCTCAAAAGCTCAATTCAAATGGAATGTAATGAAACTTCTATTTAGTAATAATGATATTATTAATTAATGTTAGTCCTTTAATTTTAATATTTCTATTTTGTTTATTGTTATATTGTTAAGCCTTTTATTTTTCTTCTTATTATTTCTTTTTTATTGTATTATTATCGTATAATACACTTCTGGACACATCTTTTGGCCCACCTTGTATTTTCAGTTTCGTTTGGTCCTAGCTAAAATTTTATATTAGGTCGAGCAAAAAGTTTTTATGCAGTTTTGAACCTGGCACATTCACAATTTCATTCAATAGTCTTTTTTTGAATTTCGAACACAGAATTTAAAGAAACAAAAGACAATTTGGAGTCTGTTTGTTGATATCAAACAATCGAATACTAAGAAAACTTGGTTTTATTGGTTTACTTGGATTTAATTCTTGAAAAAGTGATTGATATCTTTGGTTTTGCAACAAACATTACTTATTCTTAACATTAAGGTGAGGTTCTATCAATAATCTATGGATACTTCACCTGAAGTCGCCGCCCAAGCTGTGGCACTTATTCAGGCCGGACACAGCCAAAGAAACGTGAGTGCTCAACTTAATTTAAGTCGATCTGCGGTCCGAAATGTTTATCGGAGGTACATAGAGACTGGCGGCTTTGTTCGTCGCCAAGGAAGGCCACGATCTCGGGTCACAACTGAAAGGCAGGATCGATTCATCGTGACGACCAGCTTGAGAAATCGTCACCTTACCTACATTGATATACAAAACCAACTTCGCGACTTCCACGGAGTATCTGTGAGCGCTCGAACTGTTCGGAGAAGGTTAAAAGAACGCGATATGGTACCACACAAGCCAGCTAATGGCCCCAAACTAACGCGAGCCCACCGAACAGCGCGCCTTCATTTCGCACGCAGTCATTTAAATTGGACACAGCAAGATTGGAGCCGTGTACTCTTTTCTGATGAGTCTAAAATTGTGTTACATGGCAATGATGGAAGGAAGAAGGTCTACCGACGTAAGGGAGAGCGTTTCGCACAATGCTGCTTTGAAGAGAGGGTTGCTTATGGCGGTGGCTCATGGACTGTCTGGGGCGGTATATCCGCGAGCGGCAAAACTCAACTTGAGGTTGTTACAGGACCACGGCTGCCAACATTAAATGCTGAAAGGTACATTCGTGAGTGCTTAGAACCTCACGTGATACCATACGCGGACTATGTGGGCCCAAATTTCCTTTTTATGCATGATAATGCAAGAACCCATGCGGCCGGCATCGTCAGGGAATATCTTCGGGATGTGAACATCACAGTTATGGACTGGCCAGCCAGAAGCCCAGACATGAACCCCATTGAGCACATGTGGGACGAGCTAAAAAGACGTGTTAGGGCTCGTCAGCCAGTTGCCCAGACGATGCAGGAGTTGAAAACTGCCATAGAAGAGGAATGGGAGATGATCCCTCAAAATTTCATAGAGCGGTTGATAAACTCTATGCCTAATCGTATGAGAGCTGTGGTAGATGCCCATGGAGGCAACACGCGTTATTAAATTAAACCTTTATTTGATAAATCATGTTTTTTATTCAAAAATCAATTGCCTTTAACAAGGCGCATATCCGACTTGTTAGGCGTAGCTCCATGTCGTATGGTATTCTGAATTCAAATTTAAAACAATACGATCGAAAAAGATGGTAAAATGTATCAGGTTTAAAACTGCATCAACAGTTTTTGTTCAATCTAGCAATCATATTTCGGTAGGGGCCATCGAAACCTAAACTCTAAGGTGGGCCAATAGATATGTCCAGAAGTGTATTATTAATTAATTTTATTGCTCATCTAGTACACAGCACTCTTTACCATATTTGTTTTGTAACATGCGGATAATGTAGTGGGCCACAATATCGTTAACACTCCTTATATATTTTTTTCAAAATGTTATATTTTATATTGTAACTATTTATTATCCCTCAATAAATAAAATAAAATATACGAACGACCAACGAGCTTTTTACCATCACTGGATGAAACTGTGTTTATATTTCCTGGCAGTAGGTAAATACAGGTAACTGTTCAAAAACAGTGGCAAATTCCGTTAGTGTACAAGCAGATCCCGTCTCTTAAGGGTAGTAGGCACTCCGCCGGGGTCGCGGGTAGTTCGAAAGAGATACCGTGGCCCTGGCACGGGCAGCTGAAGGAGCATGGGTGGGTTTTAGTCAGTAAAAGTCTGACACGCCCTCCCGCCTCTGCCCAGAGCGGGAGAAGTCATTTGATGATTTCCCATCCACAAAAAAAAAAAAAAAACAAAAGGGTAGTAGGCGTTAGTGTACAAGCAGATCCCGTCTCTTAAGGGAATAAGGCACTAGGAAAACGTGTTTATGGGGTTTGGATAAGTTTATATAGAAAAATTATGGTAGTAGCAATGAAAGAAATATCTGGCTAACTCAAGAGTTTCACCAGTCAGTGAAAAAATCGGATTGAGGATAAACCTTGTAGATTGTTAAAAAAATATTGTATATATCACTAAAAACATGCAAAAAGCACGCCGTATTTTGATAATTTTGGCGTAAGTAAGAAGTCACCTAATTTCCTGTTTTTTCCTCCACTAATTTTTTTTAACCGCCTCTTTTTTCTATTTTTCATAACATTACTTCTGTTTTGCGTAAAAAGTTTCAAGTCCGAAACTTCCATACAAATAACTATGGCGAAAAATCAGATAAACTCTCCGAAGTTTTTACGCAAAACATAATAAGTTATGGAAAACAGAAAAAAAACCGGCCAAGTGCGAGTCTGACTCGCGCACGAACGGTTCCGTACCATTATCTATTAAAACGGCAAAAAAATCACGTTTGTTGTACCTATGGGAGCCCCCTTAAATATTTATGTTATTCTGTTTATTCTATTTTTTAGTATTTGTTGTTATAGCGGCAACAGAAATACATCATCTGTGAAAATTTCAACTGTCTAATTCTCACGGTTTATGACAGACGGGCGGACAGCGGAGTCTTAGTAATAGGGTCCCGTTTTACCCTTTGGGTACGGAACCCTTGAAAATAGTGGGATCACTGTTATTCGTTGTCTTTATTATTAACTAGGTGACTTCTTAGGCCTTCGTCTCGCATTGTCCCGCCCCGCTACCGAGCCGCTGTTTTGGAGGTCCGGTCCATTTGTTTTTACGCATAAAATCCTGCCGCTCCCGCTCCGCCGCCGCTGCCGCCCCGCTGCCCGCAAAATTCGAGGGCAGAGGCCTTAGGTATTTACGCCAAAGTTATCAAAATGCGGCAGTACTTTTTGCACGTTTTTAGTGATATTCAATTTTTTTTTTTTTTTTCAATTAACAATGTTTATCCTCAATCCGATTTTTTTTACTGACTGGTGAAATTCTTGAGCTAGCCAGATGTTTTTTTTTTTCGTAGCTCTACTAAAGTTTTTTATATAAACTTATCCAAAACCCATAACACGATTTCCTAGTGCCGACCCCTAACCCGATAGGATAAGTAGTGACGTCACGTAGTAAATATTATGTATAGGAACGATAATATATGTATATGTACATGTTATAAATGTATAGTACAGTCAGTCTCAAAAAGTTTTGTACCTAAACAAGAATTCATTTGATTGTCAACAATGTGTGTTCCATAATACAGTATCAATGTGAAGCTACAATTAGATACCCAATGCGTAATATGTTTTGTGGCATTTATGAATAAGAATAATCTTATTGGTCTATTGTTACAAAATAAATTTAAAAAAATAGTATGCTTACTGTAACTAAAATAATTTACATTTTTATGTGAACAGTGGTCCCCAAACTAGGCAGCGCCTGTATCTTGGGGACCTTTTTTTTTTTGACTTCTCCCGCTCTAGGCAGAGCTAGGGCGTCTCAGACTTTTACTGACTAAAACCCACCCGTGTTCCTTCAGTTGTCCGTGCTGGGGCCACGGTATCTCTTTCGAACTACCCGCGACCCCGGCGGCATCGGCCCTATTGGACCCCGTCACTGTTGACATCTCTTTGAGGCGCGCGTGGAACACAACGCGCCGTCGACCCGGGCCTGGTCCTTACCGGACGGCGAGCTGCCCATTACTCGTCGTCCGCAAGTCCGCGCCTACGGTGGCCGGGAATCGGCGATCGATTCCCGCCGCCCAGGGCGTCTCCTATGGCGTTGGGGACCTGAGGTGCGTTATCTCAAATTTTAATTCGAGACATGTTTGCGTTAACAATTTAATTTCAGGATGTTTGAAAATGGACGTAATATGAAACTTAATTTAATATGGGTAGTGAAATAACAAGTTAATAATAATTTCATTAATAGGTTATTATGGAACAAAGATTGTAAGCAATTCAATGAATTCTTGTCAATGTTTTTGAGGCTGACTGTATTGGAGGGGAAGCCGCGCCGATATTGGAGGCTTACAACACAGGGTACGAGGAAAGTGTCGCGTTTAATAACCCCGAGAATCGAGGACGCTTTAGAGATATTTTGGGTTTTTGTGTGAGCTTTCCTTTTGTAATGGAGCCTTAAAAACAAAGCTGTTGAAAAAATGCCTAACGTTAAGAAGTCTGCTATAATTGGGCGCCCCTGATAAACCATTTATACATTTGTTTTGTTTCGTGAATTATTAAAGGACTTAGCACATCTCCGCTGCGAAACCACTGTCCAAATACGTTTTTAGACACCTTAATGTCAAATACTGCTGAAAATGACAGATTTTCATGACAGCCGATATAATATGATGGAACCGCTTTCCTAGGAAACCAAAGCTTTAGGGCCTTAGAACACCTCCGCCGTGAAACCGCGAAACCGCATGATATCCCTCTCATGTTCCGCTACTCGAAGCGCGATTCGAATAGCGAAACATCATGCGAGTCAGTTGAATTGTACCTTAAATTCAAGTCTAGCTACGGCCCTGCTCATGACAAATAAACCTTGTCGTTTCATAACGTGCAAGCGACATTCAACCTTAAGGAGGTGATTAAATAAGAATTCATATATACGGACTGCTAAAATCAAACGATAACCTGACACACCTTACGTCACCCTTCGTACCTAGGTAATAATAATCAATTTACCAAGTCAATAAATAAAGATCAACACATCGTCCTTTGTTAACCGACACATGAAATCAATCAGCAATTTGATCAGCCAATTAATTTTGCTAACGAGTGTACCCCTATATCTTTCATTGTCAATTTGCAGTAGGTAGGTACAGGTGAACGGGAAAGTATGTCGATAAAAAATTCGGAACTTTTTAATGATGCTCCATTTTTTTTTTGTCGACGTAATAAGCACCGTTTTTATGCTCATGTTTATGAGCATAAAAACGGTGCTTATTACAATTTTCTGCTTTGTTGTGTTTGTGGCGCAACTCAATTTTTTTTTGAGTTGTTAAAATCAAAATGAAATTTTAATGTCCAGACGTTTTATTTATTTACCTTAGCGATGAAAATTATGTTGAAATTATGTTTATTTATGTAAGTTGATCTTCTACAACCCTTTTACAAGTCATTTATGTTGTGAATAAGTTCAAACAGATGGCGCCGACATTTCCTAGCTGACTGATCCCTGAGAAGAAATTGCCGAAACGACCGCGGGAAGTTTGTTCCCCAACAGTAGATTGTCCGTGGGAACAAAGTTCCCAAGACAATCTTTTTTTACTTTTAACCTTGTTCCACCAGTATTAAGTAGTAATATCCAATTCCATGCATTTACTGTGATAGATTATCTGTGTCCGAACCTTTTGAGATACGATAACACTCACTGAACTAGTCTATGACATTAAAAAAATATTATTTTCGCTGTCATAAAATCTAAAGTAAACAATAACAAGTTTTTGTCTCAACTTCGGAAGCTTGTAAATAATGAATACTGTAGTAAGTGGTTTTATTTATGTTTCACGTTAAGAGTTAACACAGCATGCATTTTAAACCATAAAAAATATAGGTCATCGCTTGTTTTTTCCTTGTAGAAAATCTAGAAATCTAGAATCTAGAAATCTGAAACTAATTGTGGTTGCTCTTTACATACCTATTTTTGGGAATTTTATACGATCATACATGCAAAAGAAACATACACTACAATAGAGTCCAGTTCTCTGGCATTCATAAAAACATTCGAGCGTTACAAGATTCCAAGAATCTTCGTCGCTTCGGCATTGTTTGTAAACACGTGCGAAGTACCGGCTGACGTCACGGTGCGCGTACGCATGACTGTATGATGGACTGTTTTTTGTGTAGAGCCGCTTTCGTACTAGTGGTTAGAGGTCTCTTTTAGAGTCCAAACATTATTGACTGAGCGAGCGAAGCATCTCTGCTTCAAATCTGGCAACATTTGCTTTCGTCTGTCAGTTTGTTGCTATTCCTCTACAGATCGTATTTTACAACCGATCTGGACGAAACTTGGTATACAGGGTGAAATTTTAATCGTTTTAATCCTCTTAAGGGGTCATTGTACTCATCATTATGAACAACTTTTACTATGGGACCAAACCTGAAATCGCAAAAAAAAAATCCGCTGTTCAGTACATTTATCTACATTTAACTCTTATGTAGGGAGCAGCTGATTTTTTTTTTGCGATTTCAGGTTTAGTCCCATAGTAAAAGTTGTTCATAATGATGAGTACAATGACCCCTTAAGAGGATTAAAACGATTAAATTATATTAAAAATAAAATTATATTAAATTAAATTAAATTATATTAATTATATATTTGATTTCACCCTGTATAGGTTTTAAGACTCTAAAGATTTTTATTGTCGTCGGGGATTTTTGATTGGAGGAGTACTTCCTCCAAAAAGAGGCAAAAAGGGGGCTACTGGATATGTCCGCCTTATGAAATCCGATTTCGATGGTTCTTTTTTTATTCTTTATATTGGTCTCATAAAAAAATTGTGAAGATCTGATGAGGATCTTCGGCATAATGAGAAGAATAGCGCCTCAAAATGCAGTAAATATGTAGCTCACTTTTAGATTTCTACCAGTGGAATCGGCCCTTTAACTACTAGGAGGGATTGAGGAGCATCCGGGACCACTTTCTCATCACAATACTAGAGAATTCTGAAAATAACAGAACAGAATTCTCTAAAATAAATAAGTTTAGTGGTGTATTAATTGTTGTAAACAAGTTTGTGCTCGCGAGGTCTACTTTCCATAATAACTACTAGTATTATTAAGATAGGTACTTTGTGAGACTTTCTTGTTTCTGTGTATTTTATCTAAGATGAGTTCAGTTGCCTGAAAAAACTTTTTTACAAAAAAAAAAAAAACAACCGACTTCCGAAAACATCACTACAAAGTGAAAAATAACTTTAATTTTCGGAAGTCAGTGTCTGGTTTTGTGTTTTCGTTTTTTGCCAAAAAATAACTTTAATTTCATTAAAGTTATTTTTTTTAAAGTCTTTATTTTTCACTTTTTAACCGTGTTACTACCCCACAAAAATTCGAATACCACTAACTGTAAAAGAAATGAGAACATCATCGAGATAAAAATTATGAAAAAAATACGTACTATTATTCGAAGCTAACTCAAAAACTACGTATGCAAAGTAAATACATTTTACGTGGGATCAACTTCGAGGTATACCCTCCCGAATAAAATAAGAATGATTCCAATCGAACAACTCTGTAAAAAGTTATGCGTGTTCGTACTTTAAAAAAAACGGTGTCGACTTGAGAACCTCCTCCTTTTTTTCGTCGGTTAAAAAAGGGTTCATTTCAAAAATTAAATGTAACTATTGGTAGTCTGTACTGTTACTAGGCCGCTAGTGACAAATAACAATTTGCGATAAGTTACCTGATTTCGCTTTGGGATCGCTAGACTGACAACAAAACAATGTTTTTTTCTGAGGCAATTGAACTCGATACCATTATTGCAAAAAGCCAAATAGGTAGAAATTAACCATTCTAAAAATGAGCGCCCCTCCACAAAACGTGATTATTTCAATATGTGAGAGGAAATACTTATTGCAACGCTTTACTTGTGTGCGTGCGGTGACTTTACTGTCAACATGGACTCGTCGCCGCACTTAGAGAACCGTTTGCATAAAAAAATCATTGTTATTGTGTATATTTTTATGTATGTTAGTCTGTAAGGTATCTAATTAGTTGAGTTGTTGACCATACTCGCCGGTGACTGAGCAACCAATGACAAAGACCAATTATGTGTCAAATCAATCTGCCAAGCCTTTTCCCAACTATGTTGGGGTCGGCTTCCAGTCTAACCAGATGCAGCTGAATACCAGTTGACCATACTCGCCGGTGACTGAGCAACCAATGACAAAGACCAATTATGTGTCAAATCAATCTGCCAAGCCTTTTCCCAACTATGTTGGGGTCGGCTTCCAGTCTAACCAGATGCAGCTGAATACCAGTTGACCATACTCGCCGGTGACTGAGCAACCAATGACAAAGACCAATTATGTGTTAAATCAATCTGCCAAGCCTTTTCCCAACTATGTTGGGGTCGGCTTGCAGTCTAACCGGATGCAGCTGAATACCAGTTGACCATACTCGCCGGTGACTGAGCAACCAATGACAAAGACCAATTATGTGTCAAATCAATCTGCCAAGCCTTTTCCCAACTATGTTGGGGTCGGCTTGCAGTCTAACCGGATGCAGCTGAATACCAGTTGACCATACTCGCCGGTGACTGAGCAACCAATGACAAAGACCAATTATGTGTCAAATCAATCTGCCAAGCCTTTTCCCAACTATGTTGGGGTCGGCTTCCAGTCTAACCGGATGCAGCTGAATACCAGTTGACCATACTCGCCGGTGACTGAGCAACCAATGACAAAGACCAATTATGTGTCAAATCAATCTGCCAAGCCTTTTCCCAACTATGTTGGGGTCGGCTTGCAGTCTAACCGGATGCAGCTGAATACCAGTTGACCATACTCGCCGGTGACTGAGCAACCAATGACAAAGACCAATTATGTGTCAAATCAATCTGCCAAGCCTTTTCCCAACTATGTTGGGGTCGGCTTGCAGTCTAACCGGATGCAGCTGAATACCAGTTGACCATACTCGCCGGTGACTGAGCAACCAATGACAAAGACCAATTATGTGTCAAATCAATCTGCCAAGCCTTTTCCCAACTATGTTGGGGTCGGCTTCCAGTCTAACCAGATGCAGCTGAATACCAGTTGACCATACTCGCCGGTGACTGAGCAACCAATGACAAAGACCAATTATGTGTCAAATCAATCTGCCAAGCCTTTTCCCAACTATGTTGGGGTCGGCTTCCAGTCTAACCGGATGCAGCTGAATACCAGTTGACCATACTCGCCGGTGACTGAGCAACCAATGACAAAGACCAATTATGTGTCAAATCAATCTGCCAAGCCTTTTCCCAACTATGTTGGGGTCGGCTTCCAGTCTAACCGGATGCAGCTGAATACCAGTTGACCATACTCGCCGGTTACTGAGCAACCAATGACAAAGACCAATTATGTGTCAAATCAATCTGCCAAGCCTTTTCCCAACTATGTTGGGGTCGGCTTCCAGTCTAACCGGATGCAGCTGAATACCAGTTGACCATACTCGCCGGTGACTGAGCAACCAATGACAAAGACCAATTATGTGTTAAATCAATCTGCCAAGCCTTTTCCCAACTATGTTGGGGTCGGCTTCCAGTCTAACCAGATGCAGCTGAATACCAGTTGACCATACTCGCCGGTGACTGAGCAACCAATGACAAAGACCAATTATGTGTTAAATCAATCTGCCAAGCCTTTTCCCAACTATGTTGGGGTCGGCTTGCAGTCTAACCGGATGCAGCTGAATACCAGTTGACCATACTCGCCGGTGACTGAGCAACCAATGACAAAGACCAATTATGTGTCAAATCAATCTGCCAAGCCTTTTCCCAACTATGTTGGGGTCGGCTTCCAGTCTAACCGGATGCAGCTGAATACCAGTTGACCATACTCGCCGGTGACTGAGCAACCAATGACAAAGACCAATTATGTGTCAAATCAATCTGCCAAGCCTTTTCCCAACTATGTTGGGGTCGGCTTCCAGTCTAACCGGATGCAGCTGAATACCAGTTGACCATACTCGCCGGTGACTGAGCAACCAATGACAAAGACCAATTATGTGTCAAATCAATCTGCCAAGCCTTTTCCCAACTATGTTGGGGTCGGCTTCCAGTCTAACCGGATGCAGCTGAATACCAGTTGACCATACTCGCCGGTGACTGAGCAACCAATGACAAAGACCAATTATGTGTCAAATCAATCTGCCAAGCCTTTTCCCAACTATGTTGGGGTCGGCTTCCAGTCTAACCGGATGCAGCTGAATACCAGTTGACCATACTCGCCGGTGACTGAGCAACCAATGACAAAGACCAATTATGTGTCAAATCAATCTGCCAAGCCTTTTCCCAACTATGTTGGGGTCGGCTTCCAGTCTAACCGGACGCAGCTGAATACCAGTTGACCATACTCGCCGGTGACTGAGCAACCAATGACAAAGACCAATTATGTGTCAAATCAATCTGCCAAGCCTTTTCCCAACTATGTTGGGGTCGGCTTCCAGTCTAACCGGATGCAGCTGAATACCAGTTGACCATACTCGCCGGTGACTGAGCAACCAATGACAAAGACCAATTATGTGTCAAATCAATCTGCCAAGCCTTTTCCCAACTATGTTGGGGTCGGCTTCCAGTCTAACCAGATGCAGCTGAATACCAGTTGACCATACTCGCCGGTGACTGAGCAACCAATGACAAAGACCAATTATGTGTCAAATCAATCTGCCAAGCCTTTTCCCAACTATGTTGGGGTCGGCTTCCAGTCTAACCGGATGCAGCTGAATACCAGTTGACCATACTCGCCGGTGACTGAGCAACCAATGACAAAGACCAATTATGTGTCAAATCAATCTGCCAAGCCTTTTCCCAACTATGTTGGGGTCGGCTTCCAGTCTAACCGGATGCAGCTGAATACCAGTTGACCATACTCGCCGGTGACTGAGCAACCAATGACAAAGACCAATTATGTGTCAAATCAATCTGCCAAGCCTTTTCCCAACTATGTTGGGGTCGGCTTCCAGTCTAACCGGATGCAGCTGAATACCAGTTGACCATACTCGCCGGTGACTGAGCAACCAATGACAAAGACCAATTATGTGTCAAATCAATCTGCCAAGCCTTTTCCCAACTATGTTGGGGTCGGCTTCCAGTCTAACCGGATGCAGCTGAATACCAGTTGACCATACTCGCCGGTGACTGAGCAACCAATGACAAAGACCAATTATGTGTCAAATCAATCTGCCAAGCCTTTTCCCAACTATGTTGGGGTCGGCTTCCAGTCTAACCGGATGCAGCTGAATACCAGTTGACCATACTCGCCGGTGACTGAGCAACCAATGACAAAGACCAATTATGTGTCAAATCAATCTGCCAAGCCTTTTCCCAACTATGTTGGGGTCGGCTTCCAGTCTAACCGGATGCAGCTGAATACCAGTTGACCATACTCGCCGGTGACTGAGCAACCAATGACAAAGACCAATTATGTGTCAAATCAATCTGCCAAGCCTTTTCCCAACTATGTTGGGGTCGGCTTCCAGTCTAACCGGATGCAGCTGAATACCAGTTGACCATACTCGCCGGTGACTGAGCAACCAATGACAAAGACCAATTATGTGTCAAATCAATCTGCCAAGCCTTTTCCCAACTATGTTGGGGTCGGCTTCCAGTCTAACCGGATGCAGCTGAATACCAGTTGACCATACTCGCCGGTGACTGAGCAACCAATGACAAAGACCAATTATGTGTATTTCGTCTATACTTCTGTACATGTGAGCGTCACCGCTGTGGAGGGGCTTCCATTTTTAGAATGGTTTATCTCTACTTTGCAACTGGGTCAATCACTTGACATTATTATTTTAACCATATTTTTTAGGGTTCCGTAACCAAAGGGTGAAACGGGACTACCAAACGGGGTATTACTAAGGCTCCGTTGCCCGCCGTCTGTCACCAGGCTATATCTCATGAACCGTGATAGTTAGACAGTTGAAATTTTCACAGATGATGTATTTCTGTTGCCGCTACGAGTATAACAACAAATATTAAAAAACAGAATAAAATAAATATTTAAGGGAGCTCCCATGCATGAAACAAATGTGATTTTTTTGCCGTTTTTATAGATAACTAGCTGACCCAACAGACGTTGTCATGTCCAATTTTCATTAATTCATACAAAATTTACATAGAAAATGTACTTTCAGTTTTCCCAAATTTTTCAATTATCCCGGCAACTTTGCCAATTTTTCTCTTCTTAAGAACCTTCCTCTTGAATCACTCTATCTATATCTGAAAATTGCAATAAAATCCGTTGAGTAGTTTAAAAGATCTAAGCGAACAGACAGCGGAAGCGACTTCATTTTATACTATGTAAAGATGGTACGGAACCCTTCGTGCGCGAGTCCGACTCGCAATTGGCGGGTTTTTAGGGTTCCGTACCTCAAAAGGATAAAACGGAACCCTTATAGGATCACTCGTGTGTCTGTCTGTCTGTCTGTCTGTCCGTCTGTCACAGCCAATTTGCTCCGAATCTAATGGACCGATTAAGTTGAAATTTGGTACACATATGAATTTCTGTGACCCGAACTCGGACAGGTAATTAAATGAATTTTGAATATGGGGGTCACCTTTGGGGGGCAAATAAGAAAATTTAAAAAAAAGTTTTGCAAACTATACCGTGTTACATATCAAATGAAAGAACTTACTATGAGGGTCTTAAATATATTTTTTTTATAATTATAAAATAAATTGTTTTAAAGTTATTTAAGAAAATAGACAAAAATTGACCATTCCCCCCCCTTATCTCCGAAACTACTGAGCCTAAAACTTTGAAAAAAATACATAAAATAGATCTTTATTTGCAGATTACAGAAAAACTTATAAGAAGTCTGTGGTCTAAAAATAAAATGGTAAATCTCTCAATATTGTGAGTACAAACATACATTTACAGTTGGAATGTACGGAAGAACATGTTTTTCAACTACAATGTTAAGTTTGTTCTTGGAATAATTCATCCCAACTACGGAACCCTTCATTATGCGTGGTCCGACACGCACTTGGCCGCTTTTTTTTAAATTCTTTTAATGTCGTTAGGAGGCAAAGGTATCCATAAATCCTAAGTACACATAGAAGTCGATAAAATCTCTTTGTAAAGTAACGACTAAGCTATTACAGGACTAGAAATTCCAATTACGGGTTATAAATTGTGAATTTATCTCACTGACAGAGTAATGTAGGTAATTTCAAACCATATCGAGACTTAAATCTCTTGTCTTTGGTATGCTACCGACGAACAAAGATCCCAGTGATTATAATAAATTGTATGGTATTGTTATTACTCAAGGTATAAAATTCTGCTCTCAATTTTTGTGAAGATCAATTTTATGAACTTCGGTGGCGTGGCGCACACGTATCGTTGAAAAGTTTTTTTTTATTACAAGCATTTATTTAGTTTCACCTGTCCCGGTGTCTGTCTGTCTATCTGTCTGTAATCTAATCTTTAATCTTTATTTATTTACAGAATTTTTAGGGTTCCGTACCTCAAAAGGAAAAAACGGAATCATTATAGGATCACTCGTGTGTCTGTCTGTCTGTCTGTCACAGCCAATTTGCTCCGAATCTAATGGACCGATTAAGTTGAAATTTGGTACATACATGAATTTCTGTGACCCAAACACGGACGAGTAAAGCAAATAAATGAATTTTGAATATAGAGGTCACTTTTGGGGGACAAATAAGAAAATTAAAAAAAAAAAGTTTTGGAAACTACACCATGTGGCATGTCAAATGAAAGGGCTTACTATGAGGGTCTCAAATATATTTTTTTTTTTTATAATTTTAAAATAAATTGTTTTAAAGTTATTTAAGAAAATAGACGAAAATTGACCATTCCCCACCTTATCTCCAAAACTACTGAGCCTAAAATTTTGAAAAAAATACAGAAAATAGAACTTTACCTGTAGATTACAGGGAAACCTACAAGAAGTCTGTGGTCTTAAAATAACATGGTAAATCTATCAATATTGTGAGTACAAACTTACATTTACAGTTGGAATGTATCGGAGAACATGTTTTTCAACTACAATGTTAAGTTTGTTCTTAAGATAAATTCATCCCAACTACGGAACCCTTTATTGTGCGTGGTCCGACACGCACTTGGCCAGTTTTTTTCTGTATAGAATATGTCACCCCGATTATTGAATACAATATTATAAACTTACAGTATAATAAACTAGCCTACCCGCCACCTTGTACCCATAATAATAATATGATAGTGTTTTGTTCGTCAATACGCTTTAAAGAAGCCTACATTAAAATTACTGTCAAAAGCTAAACGTCTTCGGACTCCAATACCCACTCCCGCGAGCTATGTGTCAAATAATCAAATGACATCATAATATTTACCTTTGTTCTTCCAAAGTTTTGAAATAAGAACAATAATAATCTCGGTAAAAAAACACAACGGGGCGCGCGCCTCCCGTGTCGCAAATTGATTTTCAACCACAGAATAACTTTGTTCGTAATGCCGATACAATCTCACGGCTTTTGACAAAAATATGCTACACATAACCACCTTTCCAAAGAACCTAGAACGATGTTGGTGGGTCGCACACAAAATTACAAAAAATAAAAAAGTAAGAGCCGAAACGCGAGCGCTGTCATCGTTCGTTCAGGCTCAGTTTCGTGCACTCGTACAATCCTCGTTTTTCGTTCGGGCTCACTTTCGTGCAATTGTCGTGTAAGTGGATACGATCACATTCCGAAAAAATGTGATACACATGTTCTATGACTCGAGAAACAGTACAATTGGGTGAATCAACTTTGCGCATCATATAACCAAAACTATTGAGAGGAACGTGGCCAGATCGAAGTCTCAAAGTCATCACAACTTCTTGCCTGTTCATCCTGCCCTCGCTGAACCAAAGCATACGTGGAAGAGATGGTTGAATCGTCCTGTACCAAATGCCTTCGTTATAGATCTTTTATCAAAATATTCTGACCAAGATTGAAAACATCTGCCTCTAACTAAGGGTAAAAGCTCAGTATGCCATGGAGGATAAGCATAAAATTCCCCATCAGACGCGGCTTCATTTGCCAAACGATCAACCATCTCATTACTATCCAGTCCAACGTGAGAAGAAACCGAACTGTTTTATGATTGACAGCAAATTCAATTATGGATTTTACGATACTATAATACGAGTATATACGCCAGTGGAAGCCCCCTGAAAGGTGAAGTACTCGTATATCTCATCAAATGAAGAAGCTAGTCTATCTATAAACTATTCAATGAGCCCAAACACGATACCTCTGCTGTAAGTTGTCGAGGAAGTTGGGTATCCTGCAAATTCCAGTTAATACTGCAGCATCAGTTCAAGGTTACTATGTTATTCTAATACCATTGAAATAACAGAATACAAAATTTCGACTTGATCCTGACCTGTAGAAGATGCTCACGTCCATTTATCAACTAGAAAGAAGCTGATGAGCAAACGGCTCAATAGATTTTCTTGAATCATAATTAATAACACTCTCGAGCAAGTCACCTTTCAAACAAAACAAAATTTTTTTACAAAAAAATACAACCGACTTCCAAAAACAACACTACAAAGTGAAAAATAACTTTAATTTCGGAAGTCGTTGTTTAAATAAATGTATTTTCGTTTTTTGCCACCGAATTCCGAAATTAAAGTTATTTTTTAGCCGACTTCAAAAAGGAGGAGGTTCTCAATTCGTCGGAACCTTTTTTTTTTTTCTTTTTTTTATGTTCCCCGATTACTCGAAGATGGCTGGACCGATTTGGATTTTTTTTTGTTTTGTTCGAGAGTGTATACATGCAGGTAAAAAACAAAAATACATTGCGGTGGCAAAAACGAAAATACATTTAACTAGACACCGACTTCCGAAATTAAAGTTATTTTTCACTTTGTAGTGTTGTTTTTGGAAGTCGGTTGTATTTTTTTGTAAATAAGTTTTTATTTTTCACTTTTTAGTTGTGTACCTACCCCACACAAATTCTAATACCACTATCTGCAAAACAAACTAGAACATCATCCATATAAAAGTGGGGAAAAAATACGTATTATTGAAGCTAACTCGAAAACTACCGAAGCAAAGTTAATTAATTTTATATGGGACCAACTGTGATGTATACCCTCTCGAATAAAACAAAAAAATCCAAATCGGTCCAGCCATCTTCGAGTAATAGGGGAACATACAAGGTTCCGACGAATTGAGAACCTCCTCCTTTTTGAAATCGGTTAAAAAAAACGAAATAGGTCCAGTCGTTTGGGAGCTACGATGCCACAGGCAGATACACAGTTCAATTTACTTACTTCTGTTCCATCGTGGGTTAAAAAGAAAATATAAAATTCAGGTAAAAATGAACAATGCTTTCTTGAAACCCTTTCCCATTGGTGTAAAACTACAGAACGTCGCCTTCGATACAAGGTACCTATACTCCTTTTGTTTCGAGCACATTCATACACCTTGCTTCTAATAAATCTCATAACAAAATTATAGAAATTCTGGAAATCAAGACACGTGCCCAAACTAAATATCACTAATTGCGAACAAACTAAGTTATTTAAAAATAAACAAAATAAACCTGAGGTTAAAACGCTAACCCGTAGGCGTTTCATAATTTAGAGTCACGCTTCCAGAGGAATCTAGATAGAAATAACTTATGTACGAATGGAATTGTGTCAATAATATTATGTTACTACGCAGCTTCGCCCGCATGGATGTCGGGTTAAAATCTTCTCGTCTGCATATTAGAATTCCATACCTTTTAAACTACACACACTACCGTTTAAACCACAAAAGTGACTATTTTCCATACTAACTTTCATCCCCTATGTTACTCCCAAGGGCTTTACCCAGCAGTGGGACAGCAATAGACTGGTATTATTTGTCACTGAAAGAAAACGCGTA
This sequence comes from Cosmia pyralina, assembly GCA_946251885.1. NCBI lineage: Eukaryota > Metazoa > Arthropoda > Insecta > Lepidoptera > Noctuidae > Cosmia > Cosmia pyralina. Next base: position 19,571,858 of record OX276361.1, on the reverse strand, counting down.
CAAAATTACGAGCGAAACACACTTACAGTCCTACCAACTTATCTGTGAACTAAAAGAGGACGGCACCGTCGATTCAGTGTTGCTAATTAATATAAGGTGCCCAAAATTGAGTAAGTTTTCAAGAAGGAAATTTCACATTAGACATAATCGTTTAATAAGAATTACAGTTTTTACAAATTAAAAACAATGATACCTATATAAAAATAATAAAATAACATGACGGCCGTAGTTCCAATTTTCGCCATTTCACACATAAGTTGGTAGGAGTGTACAATGGCAGTGCCATTGGTGCCGTTTGACAGTTCAACTACACACATCAAAAGTGTCTAGGGATCAACATATATTTTTGCAATAACTTTTCTCCTGATTGATATTAATTAAAATTTTCTTTAAGGATTCATCAAATAAAGTGTTTTCGTTTGTCACAGTAACGATAAACCAAGTCACCTTTGCATTAATAAAGAAATTTGCCATTTTCCTAATAAAGGGATTTTTGACATTTGAACCACTAACATTAAAGTTCGAAAAAAAGACTGAAATAACAGTTTTCTTTAAAATTTTATCGGGTAACTTAAACAATTAATAATCCGTGTTTCTACCGCGAACACTAACAACACAAGAACATCGGTTTGGCATACTCAAAATGAGTTCATCCAAATCACGCTGTGGAATGGCCGCCCATGTTCGTTGCAACAACAAAAAAAGGTCTTCTTGCGACTGGATACCCTCCATATTCGGCAGAGCTCTTCTCTGTAGCATATCCCATGCATGCTCAATCGGGTTCAAGTCTGGCGACTGAGCAGGCCAGGGCAGGACATTGATGTTAGCTGCGGCGAGAGTCTGTCTTACAACTCTTGCGGTGTGCGGTCGTGCATTATCATGCATTAACTGAAATAAGGGACCGATTTGCACTTGTAGAGGAACGATGACGTCTGATACAATCGTCTCAGCATAAATTTGAGCGTTGAGGTTGCCTCTGATCCAAATCAACTTAGTTCTTCCGCCGATCCAAATACCCGCCCATACCATGATGGTTCCACCACTATAAGGATGGACTTCCTGGCCGGATTTTAATCGCTGTTGGCGTCCAGGGGTTCTCCAGTGTCGTATACGTCTTGTATCCGGTCTCATACCAAAACGAGACTCATCAGAAAAGCACACGAAACGCCATTGTTCTTCTGCCCAATTTCTGTGTTCAAGAGCCCATTGATATCGAATCCTACGATTGTGCATTGCTATAGGTGGTACCCGTAGCGGTCTTCGGGAATGAAGGTTCACTTCATGCAAGCGGTTTCTGACTGTTTGGTCGCTAATTAAGTTCCCTGAAGAGTGATGAAGCCTCACGGCTAACATCATGGCGGTTATAGTTGGAGCTCTTCGAGTTAAGATTTGAATGTATCGGTCTTGTCTCCGTGTGGTGCAGCGATACCGTCCTCCATGGCGCTCAGCCACGGTACCAGTGCTTCGGTAACGTGTCCAAAGTCGACTGATAACACTCTGACTTGTATTCAGAGCTAAAGCCACAGTACGTTGCCGGGAACCAGCTTCTATCATTCCCACGGCTCTGAGCATTTCTTCCCTGCTTAAATGACGTCGCCGCTCCATAATAACGTTGGTTTTAATCAGTAGTAGGGAAACAGTAGCACTAATAATGTCTTCAATGCGTTGTATGTTTTTATAGGGAAAATATTGACAGCTGATTTTCATCTTTTACTCGAATTTGATTCACAGTTCCTGATTCAAATTATGAAATGCACCAAAAAGGATCCATATAAATTTATAAAATCATAAATTTGTTACAAAGCCACATCTCAATCTCAAGAAATCCGCATAAAAATGCTTGATCCCTAGACACTTTTGATGTGTGTACATTGTTGCGTGATTCACGTTGTCGAGCAAACGAATCTTTCAAACATAAGAAGCAATGGATTATGGCTGTCCTTTAACTTCCTTCGGATTGTGATGGAAAGTGTGTTACCCAATTGGGGTGCTGGATTTACAGAAAATACCTAAACTAAAGCCAACGAGACGACATAAGTTTCATGCTTTAGGATTAAAAACTTTAACTTAATTGCGTTTGGTTCAGTTTCCATTGAAACTAAAATTATTTTAGGAAGCTCATCGATGATAGTCTTTTCAAGCAAAAATCAACTTAGACTACTTGAGTGTGAAGTTGATATTTGTAAAAAGTTGCAATTTTATGTAAGTACTTATTTATCTCGTACTAGCTGCGCCCCGCGGTTTCACCCGCGTAGACCGGGATAAAAAGTAGCCTATGTGTTAATCCAGGGTATAAGCTATCTACATACAAAATTTCGTCCAAATCAGTCCAGCCGTTTGAGCGTGAAGAAGTAACAAACGTACACATACACTTACAAACTTTCGCCTTTATAATATTAGTGTGATCGTTGGCCTGAGTTAATAAGTCTGAAATAAATCGCGTGGTGAACAACGCTCTTTCCTTCTCTTTTAAGAAAAGAAACAGCATTTGAAAGTAGAACAACTACTTACATGAAAATTATTAGTAAATGTTGCCAGCATGATTGAATTTATTTACCAAATAAGATCAATGCTTGTTTCATCTGTTATAAGGCTGAGAGCTGTCAGTGTCATCATTATTGTGGAATATTGACACTGACAGCTCTTGAACGCGATCTAGATGTGTTTGGTCGCGTTCAGTTTCATTGAAATGATGCACTAAGAATCATTTGAACGTAGAACAGCTACTTACATGAAAATTATAAGTTAGGGTTACCACTTGGTTGCCGGCGTCATTTAATGTATTTACCAATTAATTTTGTAAGATAAAAACCATAAGTAGGTATATATAAAAATGATCTCCAATTGAACCCGTGAATGTCTCCTGTTGAAGATAACCCTCCTTAAAAAGTGATAATGCTGAGCAGATACCACGCAGTAATCTCAGGTTGATGTATATCACACAAGAGGATTTTCCGCGTATTGTATTGCCCTTTATGGCACTCTCGAGAAATAAAAGAGTTGATATTGATACCTGGCACTCAGTTTTTTTTTTATATCTCTTTCAGGGTTTTTGAACATGTTACTATAATCACTTCAAGATTCTGTATTGTACGAGTATGCATGACAATTACAAGAAATACCTCAGGAATTAGGTTCTTTTAAATACGGACAAAAATGTATGCCTCAATTTTGAAAATTATTTTAAATCTCGTTGCGATAAAACATGAAATATGCCTTACAAATAATGTGTTCTTGATAACATCTATGAATATAAATTAAATGTAGGTGCTTACTAAATAATTTGTGCGTTCGCAAGTATTTGGTGGCATTTACATTACATAGGTACCTAATGAATAAATTCTACGCGTTCAAATTCTCGCTGCTAAGCACCTTATTAAGTGTCACTATGACCTTCGACAAAACCTCAACATATCTATAACGTAGTCATAACAACAAGAATCGTCGGGACTTCGAGTAATTTCGGAACATCTCGGGACAGTTCATATTAACATTAGGGAGGTGACATCATATATTATTGTCAATTACATTCCATGGAGACCGCTTTTATCGAAAGACAAAGAACGAACCCGGCCACAGGAATCCTAAAAATTCGCTTACCTATGGAGTAAAACGTTCAGTATTAAAGCATTAAATATTAATATACGCTATAGACCTCAATACATTGGGAAAGAAAAAGGTCGAATTTACGTAAAACTATTGACGTAGAAAAGGTTACGATTGTAACAAATAAAAGTAACTGTCGTTTTCTTTTGTGTTTTTATTCGCTGTTTCTACACCACAATTCACCCGTCGTATACGTACAAAAGTTTTGGGGGATGTTATTTTCATAATTTATTTTCCTTTACAGAAAGTTTTCCTAGCTAAATCATTACAATTGCTTTATTTTTCATTTTCATCTTGAAGTGTACTTAGTACACAGAAGTAATCTCTATATAGGTGATGAAACCCACTTAACACCTTTGTGTTAAGTGGGTTCCTTCCAAAAAGTGGGTGCTTTCCAAAAAGTTCAAATGCCTACATTCGAAGCGTGACAAACCTCAGTTGCTAATTAAAACATCAAAAGATAAATCACTTCTGCGCTCGTCTGTACAGTTTATAGGTGGTCGCAACTCAGTCTAACGTCGGCAACGACACGGGCGGTTGTTCCGTCACGACCGCGCACGCTCCCACAAAAACAACACGAAAACAACGCGAACAACATAAAACTCAAACAAACAATACAATTACAGCCAAAAAAGAAATAAGTGCCAACCCTAGTGTCAACGAAAAATAGAATTCAAAAATAGAACGTCAAAAATTACGTGCGTGTTTTTTTTTTATAATGTGACAGTGATCAAAAATTGCCAATTTAAAAAATAAATGCTGCCTTGATGGCAACTAAAAAAAATAATGTAGTACGTTTGCCGTCTGTGGTAAGAATTTGAGATTTTAAGCGATGCACAGGATGCAATGAAAGTGTATACATAGTGGCATGTTTACAGGTTTTTACATGATTCCGACGTAGTTAGTTTTGCTTGTTTTGTTGTTTATATAATTTGGCTCGATCTCTTTTATGTAGCGTTTTATCTACGAAGTTATTTGGTTCAGTGAAGCGAAAATAACTGTCTTGGTTTATTGAAAAAGTTATTGTTGCAGTGTTATTAGTACTTATAAATATTTATCAAACTACGTAGGCATAGAATTTTTCTCCGGAATATAGCGTGTTATAACATTTATATGGAAAGTGCAGTAAGTATAATTTATAATTTTTATCAGTAACTCAATCAATTTATTTTACTTCTATGAAAAATTCACAGTGTATTTTATCTATATAAACATTTTCTTTCTTTAACAATTTAATAATCTGTCTACATTCCCACCAAAATCCGAGCAATATACGCAGAAAATACAGAAAATCCTTAATGAACCTCTAACATCCTCAATTTGCATACACTTGGTACAAAAACATCAAAAGAAGCGTCTGGGATCCAAAAAATATGCTAAAATAAATATCTATTAGTGATCAAGGCTATTGGACGAGCAGGTTAATCGCATTAACCTTTCGGAAACACGTAATCTAAATGGTTTCGTGGACGGGTTTAGCTCGACCAGGTAAAATTGAAAACATGTAGAAAACTTTATGAGAAAACCTCAACCTTTTTTCGGATCTTGAATCTATGGAACTGGTGTTTTTAAATTTAGAACGTTGTAACAAATTTTATGAAATACTTCAACTTTTTTGGAGATTTTAAATTTGGAGTGTTTGGAACGAACTTTGTACGCTAAAGATTTTAATAGGACCATAGTTGTTAGTGTTAGGTTAATAATTATTTACTTATTTAAGTTCATGAACTCGTGAAGAACCTAAAAAGAAAAGTGACATCCGTCGACCAGCCTCAGCCGCTACGGCTCGCAGGGTTACCTGAGCTTTATTACAGCGGGTAGGAGCTGCTCTCCCTCCGCGCCTCCGGATTTTTATATACACTCTACGGGTAGCAGCCAAAAGACTACGTGGAGTCTGGGTGCCCTGTTTCGGTTTTAGAACAGATTCGACCTATTTTAACTATGTAGTGGGGGTACACTAGCTTTCTTCTGAGCAGGATTTCTAGGTTGATGTAAAAACAAATAAAATAAACATATGACACTGACTCATCACCACAGAACACATCACATGACGCAAATGGCATGTTTTTTTCTTACGTTTCGTTTCATCGATTTTGCACTACATTTTATACCACAGACAAATACTGGTACAGATTTGGTTGTCAATCACCCATTTTAACGTTTCGTTTCACTATCTGTTTTGAGGTTAGAAACAATTTTAATTAATTTCTCGAAAAATATGCATTATCTTGTAGCGAAGAAGAAGAAGAATGGTAGCGTTACGCGTTATAACCAGGGACCCAACCCCTACCAGCTTTCACCTCTTTTACCCCCCTCCTCCTGCCAAACGATACTAGGATCCGACCTTGGAGTGACTGCCTATCTGAACTCCACAACCTTGTTACTGGGTAACACGATATCCTTTGTTAAGACTGGCTGTCAGACTTTTGGGCCTTTGACGACCCGTAACGACTGTCAAAGATCTACGAAAGACAGCCGGGATCAACGGCCTAACGTGCTTTCCGAGGCACGGAGGGGTCTCGATATTTGTAATGGATAGTCACCCATCCACGAGCCGACCGCGGCAAGTGTAGCTTAACCTTCGTTAGACCCGTGCGGCTGTTATCATTTATAATGATCCATATTAATAACGAGTTAATTAATTAATGTCACCCAAATTGAAATTTATTTAAATTTCCTGAAAGAAATGGTTATATAAAATCCGAACCCTTATCATTTCCAATTATGGATTTAAATATAACTATATTACGAAATTCGCACAATTTTTCCATTGTTAGCAATGGAAACCGCATTATTGGGACAATTCTATAGAACTCGATAAATTAATTCCTGTACTATTCAAAAGGACATCCAGAACATGGAATGTATAATAATTATGTATACGTACGGGATGCTCCTTTTGTTCGGCATTTTAATCGAACCTTTTCTAACTCCTATTTTTCGTTCCTAAACGTAATTAAACACTCTTATATAATGATGGCGCCTCTTTTTGTGAAGCTCAAATAATTCCTATTTTAGATTCCTAAGAATATATAATCAGCCTATAACGTTCCCACTGCTGGGACAGGGACACAGGCCTATTCTTTGTGAGAGGAAGTGGGCCGTAATCCACCACGCGGGCACAGTGCGGGTTGTCACATGTCTTCGAATTTTTGGTTCTAGGACATGGCGGTTTCCTCACGATATTTTCTTTCACCGTTTTGAGAGCAGTGGTGATGAAACAATTTACACAAAGTACAGCGCCTGTAGGGGTCCGTACCTACGACCTACAACGCGTAAGTCGCGGCCGCTACCACTGGGCCACCACTGCTCTGGTCCTAAGAACGAGTAAATTGCCAAGTAATAATTTGAATGTAGCGCTCGTCGGCCGCCGCCGCGGTTAGTCACGGTTCAATCTTACCTAACCTGTTTGGTCGGGGTATCCTATCTTACCTACTACAACAACTGTGAGAAAAGGCCAGAAAGTAAAAAAAGGCTCAATTATTTGAAAAAATGTTTTAGAGGATCATATTAAATATTTCACTTTTTATTCTCATGTATTTTATAAATATGTATTGGGAGGAGCTCGTGGCTAAGTAATAGCAGCCGCACAGGTCGATGCATCAGGTTAAGCTACGCTTTCCGGGGTTGGTCCGTGGATGGGTGACCATCTTTACATACCGAGACTCCTCCTCGCCTCGGAAAGCACGTTAAACCGTTGGTCCCGGCTGTCATTCGTGGATCACTGACAGTCGTTACGGGTCGTCAGAAGCCCGAAAGTCTGACATCTACAAGGGGTATTGTATTACCCAGTTACTGGGTTGTGGAGGTCAGATAGGTAGTCGCTCCATGTAAAATACTGGTATTCAGCTGCATCCGATTAGACTGGAAGCCGACCCGAACATAGTTGGAAAATGCTAGGCAGATTGATAAAATATCTATTAGATTATTCTACTAATTGGGTTTTATGACTAAAGCCAGGATATTATGTAATCACGTCGTGGATATTAAAATTGTAATTTATTCATGCCGCGAGAGGGCAGCACAGATTGTATTAATGTGTGCTCTCACAGGTGTGATACAGGATTAAAATAGATCATGTTATTTGATTTTACGATCTTACATAAAATAAATTAGTATGGGTTAAGTTTCCCTTCGAAACAAACAAATGATTCTAGATTTAAACAACGTTTATCATAAGGAAAATTATGTTTCACAAAATAACACACAATCTGCGACAAACTTTCAATCAATCAATCAACTCAGCCTATCGCAGTCCACTGCTGGACATAGGCCTCCCCAGGCTGCGCCACAACACCCTGTCCTCTGCTTTACTTAGACTTTCCCATTGCTGGGCAAAACTCTCCCCCAAGTCCTTCCAGGAACTCTTTTCTCACACTACCTTGAACCAGCCTTGACGGAACGCCTCCAGGTAATCCCGCCACGTCTTTCTGAGCTGACCTTCCTTAGGTGCCCATTGTGTGGAGACTTTTTGCCCAGTCGTTATCGTGACCCCTGATCCTGACTTCTTAAGCTTAAGATAAGCTTTCGATGGTATCTAATTATATTTCGTACAGCAATAATAATTTGACAAAAACACTTTATTATATTTGTTCATAACGTACAGAAACTTGCGTTCAACAAAAAGCATATTACTATGTAGTTACTGTAAAAATATTTATCTTTGTTGTGTTTCATAACATATAAATTATTTAAGCAAATAAAACCGATGAAAATGATATAAAAATATCGAGAAGGAAATATTTAACTGAATAAATGGAATATTTTTATTCTGGACATGAAAATAAATAACAGTTAAACGTGCTTTTTTGTGTAAAAGATTTTTACAAAAATAATGCATGATGATATCAAAAAAGTCAGCTATTACCTACATTTTGAGTTTTGCAAACATAAATGTAGGGAACAGCTGGTTTTTTTCCGATTTCAGGTTTGGAAAATAAAATTTTAAGAAAAATCTTTTTAAAAGTATTTCAAATCCGATAACTTTTTTGAATAAAGTGACTGAGGCCAAAAAGGTTTTGTTTTTTCAAATAAGTGAATTGTGGTAATCTAAGATGGTAAAATTTTATAACTGTTTTTGCAGTGAGACTGACTGATGATCTTAAAAGTACTCTCTAATGGGAAAACTATGCTTATTCGAAGCAAACACAAAAACTTATCTATCTACATAAATAAAAGAAGAAGAAGTCCTGACTGACTGACTGACTGACTCATCAACGCCCAGCCCAAACCCTTGGACCTAGAAAACTGAAATTTTGCACAGCGGTACCCTTTATAATGATGTTTTTCTTATTTATTTTATTTATTTAACCATTTATGTACACACAAATAAACAGACAAACAGAAAGGAACAGAAAAATACGTACAAATGTGATGTTTTTTTAAAAGAGAAATCTCTCCCAGCATACCTGCGATAGGACAGAGTATAAAAAGAGATGTAGACAACGTGTGTAAGAGTAGAAGAGAAAAAAAAATACATAAAATCCAAAACAATTAACTCATTAAATAAAACATATAGTATATACTTAAATACATACATACTTCTAAAATAAATACCACTAAAATAGCTAACAACTATGACGAAGTGGAAAGATAGTGTTCTTTCACTCTTCTTTTAAATACTGCATTAGTTTGGCAGTCCCTAATGTCAGGCGGAAGTGAATTCCACAACCGAACCGCGTGGACAGTGAAGAAGTAGGAGTAGAAGTCAGTGGAGTGGGAAGGAGACAAAGAACAAGGAAGGATTTCCCGGTAGTACGTTCCCGTGGGATATTTTTCGACATCCACGCGGGCGAAGCCGCGGGCAAAAGCTATTCATTGATAAATATGTCTAGCAATTTGAAAAAGTGATTTATACCTTTCTAGAGATACCATATTTATCAAGACACATTATTTATGAACATAACATTAGAAGTTGATACCAGTCAAACAATGTGAGAACGAGTATCTACGTCAATTCACTTACATGCAGAATTTGTGCGTGAAGTTGACTTAAATATTAAGTCACTTAAGCCTAATAGAATTTACAAAATAAACAAACCCCTTGAATTCTGTAAGACAAAGTTAGTAATAATGAAAACTCTTCAGTACTAATAAATCACGCGGCCGGTAATTGCTGCGTGTGCGCCTAATAACGGCTTAGTTTCAAGTATCTTACTCGGGGACATAAGCATTAAATAACTCAAGTTTTGGAACTAATTTCAGTTAACTTTTTATGTCGGTATCTTTGATACTGTGAGATGTAAGACCTTTCTGTTGAAAATTAATTACACTTATTCACAAACTAATCTTAGCTAACGAATTATTGCCATTATCCATTATCTCTAAATAGGCCAGCTTCTAAAATTTCTAGAAATTACTATTTTTAATAACTAATAAATTACTCTCAAATACAACAAAGTGTAAGTTGTTATGACATACGAATATTTAGTTAAATTATTGACACTTTCCCAAACAAAAATAAAGTATAAAGTCTAACAAATCTATTAATCTGTATGATCTCCCCACCAGCACAGTTCATCCATTACGAAGAACAGTCCTGGTTCTACAGAATGCTCACACCTACCTACACATCCTTCGGACATAAGCTCGATGTCCGTCAGGCTTACCCATTCGCACATCCTCAGAGTAAAGAGTAAATGGATAGCTAGATAAGAGACTGTAAGGCTCGACATCTTATGCCTTTATCTTACAGTCTTTTCTCGAAGACGCTTATTTGTTTCGCTTTCAACATTTATTATAATTTGAAATCTGCCTTGTGGTGTTGAATGATTTATTTTGCATAAACGGTGCTATTTCAATTAACAACTACAGTCTTTCCACTGTATGCTCACACTATTTTGCGCTTGCTGATTCTGTTCAATCAAAGAGTTAATTATTTTTCACTGTGGACACATGTGACTAAATTTATACATACCCAACTTGCAATAACAGTTACATTCAGGCCTATTCACAGTTATGAAAGAACGGAAGTAAACGTTTCAGCAAAAAAAAAAGAGTCGCGTTTGTCAATCAGCTCACTCCATTTCTCATTACTCTGTGGTCGCCACATATAATATATCTCCCCTTTTTCCTAGAAACACTATCCTGCTTGACAAGTGCATTACCTATGAGGACCTTTTACGGATATTTCACAGGTAACCACCTCAATGATGGTACACACGGCTACACATCAAGCTATACATTTCAAACTCAAACTCAAAGCATTTATTTCAAATAAACCAATTTTACAGGCACTTTTGAATTGTCAATGGGTCGGTCAGTCAGAAAGATGAAGCTAGTTGCCCATTCCAAAGCGTAGTAGATCCCTATGGAGAAGAACGGGCAAGAAACTCCACGGACACTCTTTTAAATCATAATATTTTTACAAAATATTGGTTACATCGTTCAAGTTGAAAATATACATGTGAGAACAATGTAGAAAGACGTGCACGTTAAAAAGCGTCCGTAATAAAAAGATAATAACTAAAACAACTAAATTAAATATTAAAATTAAAAATAAGCCATGGCAGCTAAGAGACGACCAGTCCCAACTGACGGCGCCCGTTCACGAACATGACGCATGGATCAGCACCATTTAGCTCAACCATTTTGAAGGGAACTTAATGATCCAACACACACGCCACCATCAGCGAGACATTTGAGTGAGCATGACATACTCTCAACCGCCAGGGCACACTCAAGTCAGTGAAAGACGTACCCAGTAAAAGGTAGCTTAATTTCCAGTTTACACTGACCTCTCATTGTAAGGAAATCCTATGCAATACGAGATCAGCTTATATTGGAAATGTATAACTTGATCTGTAGTCATGCGTACCTTGTTTTTGTGAAGCGTGGGTTTTTATTAAATAGCATTTTTCATCAGAGAGAGGGGCTTTTCTTGATATAATAAAGGTAATAGTAGTACTTTATTAAATAACGCTCTTGACCTTATGATCTTAGTAGATCAAATTATGTTGGACAATATTAGTTCTATGTGATAAGAGACCTACCGGACGCATTTTTAGGGTTCCGTACCAAAATAGTAAAAAGGAACCCTTATGGTGTTACTCAGTCTGTCTGTCCTTCTGTCCGTCACAGCTGGATATTTCAAGAACTGCTAATGCTATCAACTTGAAATTTAGAATAGTTTTAGATGACGTTTGCCAAACTATTTTGCAAATAAGAAAGAAATAAAATATTCGTAGTGGAGCTACTAGGGCATGTCTATGGGTAAGGGGTATCATATGAAAGAGCGCTGTTTTGCATATTCTCAAAAATATTTTTTAATTTTTTTCGGCCGCATATTTTTCGATTTTTGATGAGAAATGTAAAAAAAAATACCGTCCCCCCCCCCCCCCCCTCCCTTATCTTCGAAGTTTGCATAGGGAAAAATCTGAAATTATTCTATGTGTTAAAAGTTTATGTAAAGATTACAGGAATATTATAACGATGTCTCTAAATAGCACACTTTTTCAGAAATCATCAAAAAAAAAAAATACATATATGAGTACGGAACTCTCGGTGCGCGAGTCCAACTCACTCGTAACCGGTTTTTTTGGTAAACGACGAGCTCTTTATTAACTAAAATGTGTTTATTGTGTGTTTTTAGTGCAATTACAAACGCAATTTATATTATAAATTACAGACACTGATCAATTTTCTAAGTTTCTGAAGCTCACGACTACAAGACAAGCGTACTAGGGATTTACAGCCTGGAACGATGCGACTTGCGAGGCGCATTGCGTCAAGCAACATTGTATGTAACTACAATCTTAAACTGTAGGTACACATTTTGCTGACGCGGTGGCTTGCACCTGACATACGTCATTTTATTACATATATTCATACATTACAATAAATCAGCGAGTACGAATACTGCTCCGCGGTGACTAACGTTGGAGAAAGGAATCGTCAACAGTATTACTTGTAAACACTATTTAGTAATAAACCTAACGAGAATTAAGTAAGTGATGAATTATATAAACAGTATCCGCTTTTATAACAAGTTGCCAAAGTCGGATACAGAACTTATAGTGATGGAAAGTTCAAAAACCACATTAAACGTATCCTTATCAAAAAAACATCATCATCATCTGCTTTTTCCAACTATGTTGGGGTCGGCTTCCAGTCTAACCGGATGCAGCTGAATACCAGTATTTTACATAGAGCGACTGCCTATCTGACCTCCACCACCCAGTTACTGGGTAATACGATACCACTTGGTAAGACTGGTTGTCAGACTTTCGGGCTTCTGACGACCCGTAACGACTGTCAAAGATCCACGAATTACAGCCGGGACCAACGGCTTTACGTGCTTTCCGAGGTCACGGAGAGTCTCGGTATGTAAAGATGGTCACCCATCCACGGACCAACCTTATCAAAAAAGCATACTATAAGATTAAAGACTACGTTAAAGACAAGAAAGTTTGGCAATCATTCTTTCTGCACATGTAGCTTCCTTGGTAGTGTACCTCATTAACGGCATAATTATGTACTTAGGTATCTATTAGCTGCTCCCAAATTACGATGCTTATTTTTTTATTATTATTATTTACATTCTTCCTTGACATAATAGATTATTATTAATCATCTTATTATTTGACATTATTCTACAATTCAAATTTATATTTGTGAACATGACATTTATTCAGATTTGTTACTGTAGTTGTAATGGCAATCATGTCATTATTTGTGTCATGTCATAGATTTTTAGTTTTAATCCTTTATTAATCATCTAAATAGATTATTTCCTATTTTGTGAATGTGAGAACGTTGCAAGTCTAGTAGACCGTACATTTGTTGACTATTTTCTGTTTTGTTAAGTACCTGGTAGTTGTTGAAAGGCCTACATTGTCCTCCCATACCTATTAACACTGTTATTTGAAGATATTGTAAAAGCCAATTATGTTTAAAAGAGTAACCGTGGAGTTTCTTGCCGGCTCTTCTCCATAGGAAACGACCAATTTGGCACCGTGCACCTAGCTTCTGACGTTTCATAAGTGCCCATGTAGGTGTATGTGAAATAAAATATTTTGATTTTGATTGATCCTTTCTCTATGTGCTTCAACCTGGACAACAACAACAACGACTCTGGAAGTGTACGAACCGTACAGACCACATACAGTAAGACAAGGCATCCGACCAAACGTGTTTGTGCTGTGCACAAACTTGACGCGCTATTACTCTATTTTGTGTTCGATCGCGCCAGTGGCGGTCGTGTCGTCAAGGATATAAAAAAAGTATGTGAGCTCACTGACGCTTAGCGATTGAAAAGATTCTGTTTAAGTCATCGTAGGTATAAATAAGATGCCGCCGGGGTCGAGTATGTGAGCTCACTGACGCTTAGCGATTGAAAAGATTCTGTTTAAGTCATCGTAGGTATAAAAAAGATGCCGCCGGGGTCGAGTATGTGAGCTCACTGACGCTTAGCGATTGAAAAGATTCTGTTTAAGTCATCGTAGGTATAAAAAAGATGCCGCCGGGGTCGCGGGTAGTTCAAAAGAGATACCGTGGCCTTGGCACGGGCAACTAAAGGAACATGGGTGGGTTTTAGTCAGTAAAAGTCTGACACGCCCTCCCGCTCTGCCCAGAGCGGGAGAAGTCATTTGATGATTTCCCATTCACAAAAAAAAAAAAGGTATAAAAAAGATGACACGCTCGGTTTTCATACTATCTAATGAACAAGCCTACTCTAAATCTGTGGTACAGACACTGTTTCCATACGCCGCTCCGCAAGTCGCGTCGCGGTGACTGGTGGCATGCTCTAAACAACTTCATTCATTTGTTTTTTCCGCAGTCGCTGTCGCAAGACTTCGTGTAGCTTATGGCCACGGGGAAAAGCCGAATTTACATTAAATGGAGAATTTATACGATGTATCGTAAACAACTCGGTAGTATTAGGTCACTAGCTGTTTTCCGCGACTTCGTCTGCGATCCAGGATAAAACGTAGCCTATGTCCTTCTCCAGGTCATGGTTTACCTATATGCCAAATTTCATCCAAATTCGTTCAGCCGTTTTAACGCAAACAAACAAACAAACCCACTTTCACATTTATAATATTAGTTAGGATTCTAATTATGTTGTAGCAATTAGCAGACACAAGGCATTCCCCCTAGTTATATTTACAGTAGTAACATAAGGTGCTCCCTCACCAGGAGTATTCGCGTGTAATGTAACATTACAGATTCGACTTTCAGCATTACATTACAATACTAACTTCTCGGACTGATAAGCATTCGCGTGTAATGTAACATTTAATTACAAGTAGAGCGCCTTGATGTTACAAGTTGTATCAAAGTATTAGGGGTTAAAGTATGAAATTGCCGATTTGTACTGAAAAATTGAAATTCGTTTTTTTTTTTTAATTTAACATATTTATTTAATCAAAATAATTACCATTATTATCTATACATTGCTGCCATCTAATAGGAAGATCATATAAGCCTTTGCGATAGAACTCTCGTGATCTAGATTCGACAAACTGTGTAAAAGCATTTTGTACTGCCTCCTGAGAAGAAAACTTTTTAACACGTAGAAAATTGTCCAAATCCCGAAAAAAAATGGTAGTCCGTTGGAGCAAGGTCTGGCGAATACGGAGGGTGACAAATGGTATCTAATTGCAGTTCCTGTAGAGTTAAAAAGGTTTCTCGTGCTGTATGAGGTCTCGCGTTATCATGGAGCAATAATGGTGAAGATCGATTCATGAGTCGCGGCTGTTTCACTGCTAGTTTGGCACAGTGGACATCTGCCGTTATTGCTTGACCAGATCGGAGAAAGCTATAGTGATTAACGCCATGCTGAGACCACCAAACAGTTACCATTACCTTTTTATTGGTAAGCTTTGCTTTAGGACACTGTTGCGGCGTTTGACCTCGGGTCAGCCATTGCATTTTTCGCTTACGGTTATCGTAAAGAATCCATTTTTCATCACATGTCACAATTCGATCTCATATTCCTTCATTTCTGTATCGATTCAACAAGGCAACATAA
The DNA here is from genome assembly GCA_946251885.1 of Cosmia pyralina. Classification (NCBI taxonomy): domain Eukaryota; kingdom Metazoa; phylum Arthropoda; class Insecta; order Lepidoptera; family Noctuidae; genus Cosmia; species Cosmia pyralina. The sequence continues at coordinate 19,556,281 of OX276361.1, read as the reverse complement.
GTTTCAACACGCGTTTCTTTCTGCAGATCAGTCAAATCATGAGGCACCCATTTCTCATATTTTTTTATGTTATTGATTTGACGCAAATGAGTCAGTATTGTTGGTAAGGTAACGTTAAACCATGCCGCTAATTAACCATGCCTGGTTAGTTTGGCTCGGATCTACCTCCACCATCTCTTTCAATTCATTGTTATTCACCTGTGTGGGCGGTCTTCCACGTGGTTCGTTCTTCAAATCAAAGTTTCCATCACGAAAGCGTTTAAACCAAAATCGCACGGTGCGTTCGTTAGCAGTCCTCTCTCCAAACGCAACATTGATATTGCGAGCTGTTTCTGCCGCGTTAGTTCCGCGTCGGAACTCGTATTCAAAAATAACTCGAATTTTCGAAGTATCCATTTTCTTGTCTAAGCTGAATAAAAAAGACAACTGAAAGTCGATTATCGAATGTTGCACATTTTTTAAAAGAAAAACTTCATAGGTACCATGTGAAAAAAGTTTCACTCAAAAATCTCAAACCATGAAGGTTCTATGTCAATTCAAAGTTCCTAATACAATAAACGGCAATTTCATACTTTAACCCCTATTATTACACATTATATCATTACAAGGTGCGCATTGTAATGCTCGGTTCTCCTCCTTCACTGATGTAATACTCGTTTTCTATCATTTTAAGGTGCGTGCTGTAATGCTCGATTTTCCTCCCTCACTGATGTAATGCTCAAATTTGTAACGTTACATTACAGGCGAATGCTCCTGGCGAGGGGAGCACCTTATGCAAAATTATTAATCGCACACCAGAAAAATATTCTTACATCAAATACTTTACATCTAATAATCTACATGTACACAAAATCAATGATTGCACTACTAATTAACTAATTGAATATCAAAACTTGTTTGTCCAAAGACACAACAAAAATATTAATTAGCTAACAAAAATACTAACTGTCATCAAAAATAACAAATGCTCATCTAATCATGCAAATTTTGATATGCAAACTATATTTTTGATGTACGTATTATGTTGGGAAAAATTCGTAATGTTTGACGTGCGTTTAAATACTACCCGTTACATAATATTCACGCTTGCCCACTTTCCGTCTAAGGAAAACTTCTAACTGCATACACAACCAACTAAACATACTATTTAGTCAGCCTGTCACGTCCAACGTGTGTTCCTGCTTGAGGGGTTCGAGTGCGATTACAGGCACGTGCGACGTGTTAACTTTGTCTCTGGGGTGACTGCGTTGCTTAAGGTATCATAGCGTGTGTTGGATCATACGGTTCCATAAAAAACGGTTGAGCTGGATGGTACTGATCCACGAGTCCACTAAACCACTGAACGGAATTCGATAAAATTTAGGATGGAGATAGGTAGCATCCTGAGGAAAGACTTCTTTTTGGTCGCGTACTTCATTACTGAAGGTTGTGTCCCTGAAAGGCCTTCGTGGCTTTGTTGCTTGGTCTGACCAGCGGTTAGGTGACCGGCCGCGAGGTTTTTTCTCATCTACCTTGCCCATCACCACCAACTTTTCAAGGTTATCTGGTTCCCGACGGGCAGTGTGACCAAAGTAACCGGGAATTCTTATTGACAGCTCGTGGATAATAAGAGATCGTGGATAGTCTATCTCTTATGCTTAGTGGGGAAGGACATAGGCTACTTTTTGACTCAAAATTAATCCTAAAGAGACTTCAAAGGGCGTGACGTCATTAGGATTGTCCTTGAAAATATGAGACTTTTTGTCGGCGCGCGACGGGGCGCCTAGCCACTTATATACAGCTTGTACACAAAGAAATTGTATCAACGGACATTCAACGAATGACTGTTTCCTAAAGTGGATAGACTAGGCTAGCTTATGAATTTTGATTTAGAACAATAGATGACTTAGTTTTTTTTTTTTCAATAAAAAAATAAAACAGTTTGTTTACCGCCAAAAAAAACAATTAAAATATTATTTCAAAATCTAAAGCGATAAGTCGTAGTCAATCCAAGAATGCGTTCCTGACACCTGTAAGTTGGACAATTTCTAGTAGTAATAAGGATCTAATTCGCAAAATACATTATTCGTTAGTATGAAACCAACGCATTCTCTCGATGCTCGGACAGACATGATCTATAAAGTCTAACTTTTTTCTGAAGCTCGATCGGTTACTCGTTCCACAGCACCTTAAAAAAATGTCGTACAATGTTTCAGTACAATTTGTAAGGGAGACCCTATAACGCCTGTAACAAACGTTATTTTCCCTATTATTGACAGGAAAGTTTTATTTTTGTGCGCATCGTCGCCTTTCGACTGAAGAATAGGGTCATCAAAGATTATCATAATTTGCAAAAAGGTAACTTTTACTTCGGTAGAATTAAAATAACTGTAATTTCAATTTTGCACGGCAACGTATAGATTAAATTTGTAAGAACGTGTGATAAATTATTGTTTTTTTTTAATTGTGGCTGAAATTCCATGAAAATATTTTTTATGGATTTCCGGACTGATCACTGGTGGCTTAGTGGTAACGATCCCGACTTACGAGTTGTATGTAGGTCGTGAGTTCGAACACAGGTTGGCGCTTTAGTTTGTGTAAATATTTTAATAATCACTGCTCTCAAAACGGTGAAGAAAAACATCGTGAGGAAACCGGCACGTCCTAGAACCAAACAGTCGAAGACATGTGACATTTACCAACCCGTACTGGGCCCGCGTGGTAGATTACAGCCGACTCCCTCTCGAAGAGAGGAGGCCTGTGTCCCAGCAGTGGGAACATTACAGGATGATTATGCCTAACTATTATTGGATTTCCTTTTTATACGCAGCTATCACCATTAGAAATCCCCTTTCAAGAATACTGCATATAAAGAGCAGACTGTCAAAACCCTTTGCATAATGCCTATTATAATTCCTTGCATGGAATTTATTGTGAGAAACTCAAGCGTAAGCTGTTGTCGACTGTTCGCTTTGTTATATAAATGTTTCCGTAGTACCCTCACTCCTATGTTCCTGGTACTCGGAGCTTAATGGGCTTGGATTGTCTTAAGTTTAATTCATTCGTTTCTAGATTTTTTTGTATTGTAGATTCGAAATTTTGAAGTCATGATATCGATTTCGAGTTTAATTTTCTACAAGAAAATTAATGATGCATGAAATGTAATGTTCCTGGATTTTGAATTAATAATTAGTAGTATTGCTAGACGAAAATGAAAGCATTGGGTTTTAGTGGGAATTCATTAGCTCTTACTGTAAGGACGTTTGTCCACCGCTGCCGTCATCGGGGGACGTCACCGAGTAGCGTAGTAGTAGAACGATACATTTGTACATTTACTGCCGCGTGTCCACCGCACGCACGTCTGTCAACAAAACGCCCGAATGCTAGAACTCGGCCCGAGATTGTGACAGACCGATGTGCCGACAGTACAAAACCCGTTTGATCTTGTCCACACACTGCCGTACCTCCGGAGCGCCGCCGTTCGCCCGGCTTTTGTTTTGTCTAACATAACATACTGAACTGCCGAGTTTGTTTGCGGTTTGTCCACCGCAACCAAACTCGCCGCCGATCGCCGTCACCGGGACGTCTCGTTCAATTCGATTGAATAACCTCGTTTCTTGGTGACGTCCCAGTGACGGCAGCGGTGGAGAAACGCACGTACTGAGATCGCGTCTTGTGACCAACGAATATTCAAGCATTTCTTTCTTTTTTTCTTTTCATAATATTGAATTAGTTACCTATATGGAACAATGAGAAAAATAGCTTAAGCATTTTCTTTAATTTGTGGGACGTATTAGTTCCAGAATTTATTTTACTTTTCTCTATTTAGACAGCCCTACACCCCCTCGCTAGTAACGATTGCTAATAAAATCCTGTTTGTTGCAGTTGATCAGGGGCGACTGTCTTTATGAGGCAATATCTTCCGAAAATGTCTCCTCGCCCTATTCATTGTTCTTAGTTTAATATTGACTGCCCGGTTACTACAAGTAGAACTTACTGAATGTTATCCGTTAAAATAACTGTTTATCCTATGACTTGTTTCTTTAAACCGTGATTTCTTATAAACTTTATATTTGTAGTGTGCAAGTTATATAAGTTTTCTCAATTATCTGCAATTCATAATTTCTATATAACAATAACAAAGTCGTAGAGGTTACAAGAAATATAAGTTTTCTAAATTACACAATATTTTCTAGTAATCTTCTACTTAATAAAAATCTAAAATTCATTCACTTACAGACAACGCACAGCCTGAACCGTTGCTAAACCCAGCGGTTTAGGCTGTGCCTTGTCTGTCATTTGGGTCATAAGGGGTCATTTGGTTGGTTGCAAATGACCTCTCCTACTCCCCTTAATGCATTGCCGACATATTACTTATATTATAAAGAGATATTTGTTTGTAAGTTTGTATGTAGGGGGTAATCTCTGGAACTACCAGTCGGATTTGAAAAATTAGTTTTTCGCATTTGATAACTCAATTTCTGAGGAAGGGAAAGATAAAGCCGAGCAAAAATTTAAAAAAAAACGATAAACGGTAAGGGTGCATGATGCGATGCGGTGGGTCGGGAGTATAAGAAATTTCACGCGGATGAAGTCGCGAGCAGCATACAGGACTGTATACGAGCTACAAACTCAGATAATATTTAACTAAATATAGAAAGTGGTCCAAGGGAGGTTTGATCCGATCGATCAAATTTAAAATTAGCCTGTTCGAGCTAACTCGACTTGGCCCTAACTTGCTCTATATTTGTTTCAAATATCGATGTTTGATCAACAATATACACTGTGTACTGGTTTGTACGAACAACTCTAGACTTTATATAACCTGTTTAGGTGTACTAAGTATACCGCCGGGGTCGCGGGTTGTTCGAAAGAGATACCGTGGCCCTGGCACAGGCAATTGAAGGAACACGGGTGGGTTTTAGTCAGTAAAAGTCTGACACGCCCTCCCGCTTCGCCCAGAGCGGGAGAAGTCATTTGATGGTTTCCATCCACAAAAAAAAAAAAAAAGTTGTACTAAGTATGCCTAGTGATTCTTGCATTTTACTACTTGACTGTGGAGAGTCACACTACAAAGGATGCCTCACCTTCTGTCCAGCTTTTTTTGAACTGCACCTGCACATTTTATGACATTTTAAGCTTGTTGACGTGGACAGGTCTGGTCGACTGTGATTTCAAATGAGTCATGCAGAAGCATTTCCTTTTTGCAACAAATCTTATTAATAACTTAGGCTTCTCTTTTAGCAGATAAGAAAATTAATACTAGCCTTCCATAAAATAACTGTCTAATATATGCAATATCCACATCCAAATATGAAAGGGCTTCCAAATTTCATAAAACCGTCTAAATAACTGACAGATGGGAGTGACAGCTTAACGTGGTTCCCGTGGGATGGAGTGCTCTTAATTTGCCAACAACGTTCACCCATTTAATACTTGACCACAATGCACTATCAGCTTGGATAGACATGCTTTTATCTATTTCAAATCACAATAACAGAGCATGCAATCGATGTAACAAGTTTGACTGTCAGACACAACCTAGATTCGCAAGCATTACGATAAAATTACACATATATCTCATATACTCGTATTGGTAGGTACTTGGACTTTATCGATATGTCGTATACAATCTTCCTTTCAAAGTTAACTTTCTCTTTCTCCCTCGGCTTGACCATAAACTTCTTACCTACTAGAATATCCTTTAATTTTTATACCTTTTCGTGTATCGTTAAGGCCGTTTTTACATTATGATACTCGCAAGAGACGATATAAATTTATGTGAGATATAATTGCCGGCACGAGTCGTGAGCACAAATTCCATCTTAGCTTGACTGCCCTCGTCAGCGTACTCGACTATTCTGTTTTCTATCTGTATCTAAATATGCTTGATAATATATTGATTTCATTGCTCCCGCCCGTGTGCAACCTGCCGTGGTAGGCAATAAGATTCGTTAGGTTTAAGATTACAGTTTGTGTTCACGACTCGTGCCGGCAACGGCACTCATTTTTAACCCATTTCAAAAAAGGAGGTTCTGTATTCGACCCGTATGTATGTATGTATGTATGTCTGTTTGTTTGTCTGCGATTTTCTCAAAAACTAATCAACCAATTTTGATGATTCTTTCACTAACGTGATCTACATACTTTCTGAATAGTTTTAGTATATAATACATTATGTAGTTATTCTTATGTACGAAGTTATATGCATAAATGTACTGTATCTCCGGCATTTTTAAGCGGATTTTGATGATTCTTCTTTTGGTTCGACTTGGGCTTATGTAATTGTATATTCAACTAAAAATGGAAAAATAAATTTACTTTAAAAAAAAATAAAAACTGACTTCAAAACCAAAAACGAATAAAATAAATTTCTGATATAACTTAACAGCTTCTGAAGTCGGTGTCTTCAATTCTTCAATGCACTTTAGCTTGACACCGACTTCAGAAGCTGTTAAGTTATATCAGAAAGCTATTTTATTCGTTTTTAGGGTTCCTTACCTCAAAAGGAAAAAACGGAACCCTTATAGGATCACTTGTGTGTCTGTCTGTCTGTCTGTCCGTCTGTCACAGCCAATTTGCTCCGAATCTAATGGACCGATTAAGTTGAAATTTGGTACGCATATGAATTTCTGTGACCCAAACACGGACGAGTAAAGTAAATAAATGAATTTTGAATGTAAAGTTCACTTGGGGGACAAATAAGAAAATTAAAAAAAAGTTTTGGAAACTACACCATGTGGCATGTCAAATGAAAGGGCTTACTATGAGGGTCTCAAATATATTTTTTTTATAATTTTAAAATAAATTGTTTTAAAGTTATTTAAGAAAATAGACGAAAATTGACCATTCCCCCCTTATCTCCAAAACTACTGAGCCTAAAATTTTGAAAAAAATACAGAAAATAGATCTTTACCTGTAGATTACAGAAAAATCTATAAGAAGTCTGTGGTCTTAAAATAACATGGTAAATCTATCAATATTGTGAGTACAAACATACATTTACAGTTGGAATGTATGGGAGAACATGTTTTTCAACTACAATGTTAAGTTTGTTCTTAAGATAAATTCATCCTAACTACGGAACCCTTCATTGTGCGTGGTCCGACACGCACTTGGCCGGTTTTTTGTTTTGAAGTCGGTTTTTACTTTTTTCAAAGTAAATTTTTGATACTGACGTAGGATACTAGTCATCTTTAAGTATTGTAATGTGAGAACGGCCTTTACTTAGAGTTTATGCCATCCTATTTTTAGGTCAATTGACTCTTACAATATTTCTTTGATCTGTTTGACTTCAACGGCATTCTCGGCATAAATTAAATCTGTTCAGGCGCATGTCTTCTTGCATGAGGGACAAAGCAACTTACTTATTACTTTAGTATTTGCTATGTATTTCATACTATTATTATTTCTCTATTATTATATTATATTCTCCTCCCATGTCTCTCTTTATTATTGAAGGTTATACACGTATATGGATGTTACAACATCCATATTATACAACAGATTTTGATGTACAGTCAACAAAAGAAATATCTAGGCAGGGTATACTAACATATTTGTATGTGAATTGCTTCATGTTCAATTTCGTGACAATATACAATTTTGATTTGGAGTGTTACAATGTAGGAGTGTTGCAAAAACAAAGTAATATATATAAAATTGAACATGAAGCAATATCACATACAAATATGTTAGTATACCCTGCCTAGATATCTCTTTTGTTGACTGTACCTACTACAGGTACGTCAAAATCTGTTGTATTCACTTACAAGACGCTTGTTAAATAAGACGATAATATATTCAACATAATAACACGTTTTTGAACATTTCATGAGGTTCGCGGAATTTCTAGAGTGCAAATATATTTCAGAGAGGTTTTTGAATTTGAAATGAGACGTTGAGTTTGGACGAATTGAGCTAGTGACTTCATGAAACTTTGAAATTTTTGTTCTCTTTTTTACGGGGGATACAATTTATATCGGGCACGAATTTCTGACATCTATAAACTAATAATAAAGCTGAAAAGTTTGTTTTTTTGTTTGTTTGTATGTTTGAAAACGCTAATCTCTGGAACTACCAGTCCGATTTGAAAAATTCTTTTTTGCATTTGATATTCTTGAGGAATGCTATTAAGGAAGGAAGGCTATTTAACGCTATTTAAGGCTTGAGGAAGGCTATTTAACGCTAGGACCCTAACGAGCCGAGCAAAAAGAAAAAGTCAGAAAGAACGCAAAGCAAAGACGAAGTAATGTAAAGCGCGGGCAGGTGATGTGATGCGACGGGGTGGATCGGGTAAGCTAGAAAGTTCACGTGGACGAAGTCGCGGGCAGAGCTAGTATTCTATGTTCTATCTTAGAGGATTTGGTTTCCACACTTAGTCCTGCATGTGGACCATTGTGCGTGGGCCATGGCGGCCGTCGGGAATTATTCCAGAAGTTGATCAAATCTCCTGGTCTGTTAAGAACATCTGTGAAAGATCGGGGTGTTCCGAGGGTTTCTGTTCTAATCTGGGTGACGCCTGTGCACTAAAAAAGCATGTGCGCAACGGCTTCCTCAGCCTCCATGCAAGCCCTGCCCAGAGGACTGTACGATATTCCTATTGTGTGGAAGTGTTAGAGAGCTAGTATTATTATATGGTTAGTTCAGCTTCTTCTTGTTTTTACACGATTGTTTTTGTTTTGCGATTGTTGATTGCGATTGATTGATTGATTGATTGATTGATTTTTTTTTTAATGTTTTCAGGGTTAATGTATTTTTATATGTGAGCTTCTTTATTCCACCATAACTTTAAAATGCCTGAACAGATTGTGATGTATGGGTTTTGTTAGGATCCTTACATCATACCGAGTCAATCTGCCTAGCCTTTTCCCAACTATGTTGGGGTCGGCTTCCAGTCTAACCGGATGCAGCTGAATACCATTATTTTACATGGAGCGACTGCCTATCTGACCTCCACAACCCAGTAACTGGGTAATACGATACCCCTTGGTAAGACTGGTTGTCAGACTTTCGGGCTTCTGACGACCCGTAACGACTGTCAAAGATCCACGAATGACAGCCGGGACCAACGGCTTAACGTGCTTTCCGAGGCACGGAGGAGTCTCGGTATGTAAAGTTGGTCACCACTGACCAACCCCGGCAAGCGTAGCTTAACCTGATGGATCGACCCGTGCGGCTGTTATTGCTTAGCCACGAGCTGACAGTGGCTATATGTTTTTTTTAATTCAATTTGGCGGCTGGTAGGTAAAAAGCTCCATTTTGAAAAGTGGAAAAAAAAATTATCTTCAATTACTCTCTTAAGTACAAGAATCGCACATTGATAAGAAGAGTGACACTAACCAAAAAAGCAATTTTTTCAGTAGAAGCATTTAAAGTTTTACCAAACAGTAATTACGACTTTTGCACCAGAAAGTATAAAAATCGATATCATGTTATGATTTTTATTGCAGAGAGCATTAAACACGACTGGAATGTATTTTTTTTTTTATGAAAAAGTAGTTTTAAATAACAGATTTTTTCAAAAAACCTTTTTAGTGACGTTATACCATTAATGAAAACGTTCAACATTTCCTACTTCATGACAACCAACCGACATAATAACAATACAAAAATAAATATTTTGCAAAGAATAAACTGTTTTTATTTATAAAATAAATTTATTTCAAAGTTTAATACAAAATACTTAAACATTAACTTGTTTGCGATGGCAACAGCTAGGCAAGTCACATTTTTATTAATATTTTCAGCCTTAAATTTTTTGTTACAAAACTTTAACAGACATAAGTGATAAAAAATGAACATAAAATTTTTATTAACAGGTCATGTTATTGATAAACACTAAATTAAGGGTCTTGTTGTATTTGTAAAAGGCTTTTTTGCATCAAATAACCCGGAAAATAAAGTAGATAGTCCTAAAAACAAAATAACTATCAAAATAGTAACAAAATTTGTATGAATATCACAATCATTGTGTGATTACTTAATATACATTGTACTTAATTATTGAGATCAAGAATGTTACTTTATCACATAATTAAACTAATGCTTAAAGGATATTATCAAAATAGGAAGAAACGTAATAATTAGGAATGAGATGTTGATCAATCAACGATTTGATGTCGTTTTTCTTTCTTTCAGCCAAAGGAAGCTTAGCTGTATAAAGAGGTGTCAACAGATTGTTGGCATTAGGAACTTGGTACCTATTACCTGCCTGTTGCCTACGAGTAGCTACCCTATTAGCTTCTAGTCTAATCTCTTTAAAATTCTGTTCTAGGTAAGATTTCTTATAAAGTATTTTGACTGTAGCAGGTTCATTTAAATCTTTCATCATTTTTATGATTTTAATATCACCTAACTTAACCTTTTCCCCTTCTGTATTCTTTGAAAATACATTATTTTCAGCAAGACTTTTAATGTCATAAAAATCACGATGACTCATCGGATTAACAATGTATGCGTTTCCTTTTTTTCGTGCGTTCTTTATTGCCGAAATATATTGGTCTGGAACGTAGATAGGACCGGATTTTAATTTTTTTTTAATTTCCCTCTCAATCGTTGAATGCACCGCGTCACCCTCATTTTGAGTGTGACCCTTTATTAGGAATTTGTGGGTTATTGATTTTATTTTCAATGTTTTTACTGCATATAAATATAGAGATAACATGAATTGGTTTTTTTGTTGCCCACAACAATTGTCAGAATAAAATATAAAATCGAAGTCTGGATTTAATAAGGACATTTTTTCTAAATATTTGAACACACACGTCCCAATTTCATTAACCCCTCTGTGACCTTCTACTTCTGTCCAAAAAAAGCATTCAGTGTGGTCTTTTCCCAGTTCAGAAATAGTGAAATTTAAACAATTCAATTTGCTTTTATAGTAAAAGATTGATATTTCTCCTTTAGGCAATGTCATAACCGCCTGCAAGTCATAACAAGATAGTATGCAATTATTCATTTTCTTATCATTTTCCTTCTCTATTCTACTTTCATTCTTTTCTTTTAAATGACCTTGATATTTATCTTCCAAATTTTCTTTTACATCTGCAATCTTGTACGCTGTGCAAAGATCACATTGATCTTTTTTGGGTATGAAAAAACTGATGTTAAACTCCGTATTAAAAACTTTTCTATAAATATGTATTTTTACAAATTGAATGTTTTTTTCGATGCAATCAGCTTTATAATCCCTGTATAAATCTGCTAGAGACTTTCCTCCGTCAATAAATTCTCTTGAAGTTTGTTTGCGTAAATAGTGACTTTCAATTCGTGGTATACTATTGATGTGACGTCGTACTTCAATTAAATTGTCTTCAGGAATGGTTCTTTTATTATTGTGTTTGCCCCTTTGTTCAGGGGCCACTATACCTTGCTCGTTCTTCTTGTCTATCACTGTTCTAATGGGTCGATCGCTAATACCAAGAGTATTTTTAAAAAATATTTTGCACACTCTAGTTTTTTTGCCATTTATTTCGAAATGAAATGCATTCTTTGGTTTTCTGTTACTATTAAGCCTCTTGTACTGATACTTAGGAAATACGTTAACTAAATTCTGAGCTATATAATCTCTTTGACGTGTTAGTGAGCCCAGATTCCAAAACGAGTCAAATAATCTTTTGCGGTATTCTTCAGTAATAATATCACGACATTTAAGCCGGCACTTTTCATTACAGGGTCCACTCATCACCCTTTCTGCAACAATTTTTGATGATGAAGATACGTATGGTTGTCCTAGATTTCTTAAGTTTTGAGCTGCCTTTTTTTTATTAATACGTTTACTTTTTTTTCGACTATTCCTATTGCCTTCATCTACGACGGGGTTCAATATGTTAACACTGGCTGGCCCAGAAACTGACGTGACATTATTGGATTCTAAGGAATGCGTGACAGTACTTCGCTCATCTTCATTGCAGTCATTACTGTTAGTAGTAGGTTGGACTGTAGACATTTTGTCTACAGCTGCAGAAGCCAATGTCGCCAACGTTGGACACTGATTAATTCCGGTCGAAGGACATTCAGAAGAAGAACTCGACGATGAACTTGACGAGGAAGAGGAACTAGACGAAGAATTACTCGATGATGAGTCTGAAGAAGAAGATGAGTCTGACCGCCGATGGTTTGCAGTGGATGGTTTTAATGGTAAGTAACTTGGGTCATCGTCAGAGGCAGGTGAAAAATCACGTGGAGATGCACGACTGGAGATAGATGACATGGAATTTCTTCTTTCTGCATGCAGTTGTTCATTTGGAGGTAAGTTTTCATCCACATAATGTTGTCCAACCTAAAAGAAGTAAAAGAAATGCATCACTTAACTCAAGCGGTAATAATCTTAGCTGGGTAACTAGGAGAGAACAAGGAAAAGACAATGAATGTTTTAGTAACTTAACAGGTTATTGAATCAAATAGTGGTAAATAGTGTATTTTGAATAGTATTCTAAATTTAATATTACAAGGTAAGAGTCTAAACTGTTTTAGACAAGGTACACCAACCTGTTCAGCTTCCTGGCAATCTCTGGAGATAGATAACCTGGAATTTCTTATTTCTGCATGAGGTTGTTTATTTGGAGGTAAGTTTTCATACACATAAAGTTGTTGATCCTAAAATAAGTAATAATTTTATATAACACAAGAAAGAAAAGAGATGCATCCCTTAACTCATGCAGTAATAATCTTAGCTGGGTTACCAGAGAGGAACAAGGACAAGATAATGAATGTTTTAGTTACCTAACAGGTTATTGTTTCCAATACTGTAGTCTGAGTAGTATTCTTAGTTTGATATTACAAGGTAAGAATCTAATACTGTTTTAGATAAAGTAATAAGTAACCTGTTCAGTTTCCTGGCGATCTTTAGGTGTAATTTCTTGGGAAGACCCAATATCAAATCCTAGATTGTGGCTAGAATTATCTTCATTTGCATTTTGGTTAACATCGTCTTCCTTGCGGGTTAATTCACCATGATTATTGGAGGTCTGGTGTGTCGTTGGTATATTATTTGCGCTTTCTAAATGGACAGGTTTAGTCTGAATACCATGACACATTCTTTTTTTATATTTTTCTCTATTATCCTCATTAAACAGTTTTCTTGAAATATTCTTCAGTTTGTTTATTCTCGCATTTCCTAAAGGCATTTTAAGTCTGCAAACAAGCAAATTATGGTCAAAATTACTCATGTTACTAAAAAGTAACACAATTAATTACTAATACAGATGTACCTTCATAGTAAAATTATTTACTTAGTTGACTATAATAAGCATTAAATAATTGCAATAACCAAAACCAATGTTAAAATTTATCCCAATTAAAAACGACTCTAAACAAAATTCTTAGTTGGTCTCGGTGTTATTTTGCGTGCTTTCTGTTTGGCTTAAAAGAAGAATGACACTAAAATAATAATGACAATCATCAACTCGAATACTTCAAATTCTGTAACACGAAGAGTGACACAGTTAATAAAAAAATGTTAGTATGTCGTTCCAATTGAACACAAACCCTCTGTTTGGGTTATAGGAAGAATGACACTAAAGAAATAATGACGTTCTGAGTCAATCATCGACTCAAATACTTCAAATTCTGTAACACGAAGAGTGACACTGAATAAAAAATGTCAGTATGTCGTTCCAATTGTATACAAACCTTCTGTTTGGCTTATAAGAAGAATGGCACTAAAGAAATAATGACGTTCTGAGTCAATCATCGACTCAAATACTTCAAATTCTGTAACACGAAGAGTGACACTAAATAAAAAATGTTAGTATGTCGTTCCAATTGAACACAAACCCTCTTTTTGGCTTAGAGGAAGAATGGCACTAAAGAAATAATGACGTTCTGAGTTAATCATCGACTCAAATACTTCAAATTCTGTAACACGAAGAGTGCCACTAAATAAAAAATGTCAGTATGTCGTTCCAACATAGCAATTTTTACAAAATAAAATAGTTTAATACACGACGCTTAACAAAATGTGACGGTATTCGTATTAAAGTTAATTCGTACTTACGAAATATGGTCAATCCAAATCGCCTTTAACCAGATAATGTCACTATGGAATACACCAGATGGCACCGTATTTGTTAGCTTCACAGTCACGAATGAAAAAATGGCGGTCTGTCATAACAGATCGTATCAACATTGTCGATAAAGCAGTTCGACACTAACGCCATCTACCGATAATTATTATAGTTACAACGATAGTGTCTTTGGAAAAAAAATTGTATCTTCGGGCGCTAAGAGATGGCACTGCTAACAGAAAAACATAATTTTTCGTATAGTGACGGTCTTCTTATCAATGTGCAGTGTCATGCTTGATTCATCCTTGGTAAAATGATAAGGCTCACGAGTATCGTAGCGGGCTGATAGCACAGAATATCATCACAAATACTACAACATAATATTATAGTCAGGCCATTATTATGTTTGTCATTCTAATTAGAAAGAAAAGAAAGTAAGAAAAATTGTTTATTCTGCACAAATAAAACGTACATTAGAAAAAAAAAATTTAAAAGTACACAAAGCAGTTACTGCCAAGTCCAGCTTTTCATACAGTAGTAGATAATAAATAGTTAATCTCAAAATTATAAAAAAATTCCAACAAAAAGAACTTTTGGTACGCACATAATATAATATGAGAGACTGTCGAACTGAACGAGCCTATCCTTCTACCCTAGTACTTGATAAATTCTTGCTCTTGAACGTCTGATCGTAAAATGGACTCGGAGGACCAATAGTTTGCGATAAAAGCAAACATTCTTCTAAAAGTACCTACTGAAGCTTGGTATTAAATAATCTCAAGTCCCAGCTACCCGTTGGCAGTCGGGGAAATAGATTTCCAGCCTGAGAGAGGTTTTTATTTCTGCCTATACTCCATTTATAATAAGATTAGATATTTAAACAAACCTTTTTTACAGTCCGTTCAACCGATTTTGATTTCTATTCCGTAGGCTTAAGGATGGCACTAAAGGCAAAAAAGTGGTTACAATACCAACTGTTTACTGCAGCTACCATTTGTCATGCCACCAACGCAACTGAAGTCAAAACGAGTGAACGGAGTGTAAAAAAGGTTTGTTTAAATTTCTAATCTTATTGTAAATGGAGTATAATTCAAATGGATACAAATATGTAATTATTGTATTGAAATAAATTATCACCTCATTACAAGCATCGCGTAAGAGGAGCTCGTGGGTAAGTAATAACAGCCGCACGGGTCGATTCATCAGGTTAAGCTACGCTTGCCTGGGTTGGTCCGTGGATGGGTGACCATCTTTACATACCGAGATTCCTCCGTGCCTCGGAAAGCACGTTAAGCCGTTGGTCCCGGCTGTCATTCGTGGATCTTTGACAGTCGTTACGGGTCGTCAGAAGCCCGAAAGTCTGACAATCAGTCTTACCAAGGGGTATCGTATTGCCCAGTTAATGGGTTGTGGAGGCCAGATAGGCAGTCGCTCCAAAAAAATAATGGTATTCAGCTGCATCCGGTTAGACTGGAAGCCGACACCAACATAGTTGGGAAAAGGCTAGGCAGATTGATTACAAGCATCGCGTAATATAATCCTTTTTAAGAACAGGGCATTCAAAAATTAAGTATAATACTCACGAAAAACAAATTACCTTGTTTAAAACAACTGAACTGGAGGTTTATACGTGTACCATTATTTTAAAAATAAACTACATTTTATGGCCACAGTTAAACAGTCCTATCATCACATAATCTTGCATAATTAAATTACCTCCTATTATCAATGGTCTCCTGGTAGATAGGTGCTACTTTAACGTAATGAACTACTGAGGGAATAGTCTAACTGCCTTGTGCCCTAAATTAGATCATTCTTATTTATTAGAGCATATTTTACATGTATTTTAGGGTTCTGTAGTCAACAAGGAATCCTTATACTCGTAGTTTCGCTATGTCCGTCCGTTTATCCATCCGCAGCTTAGCTCAGAGTCTTACGAGTAGTACCGATATTCTATTTCACGAAGTCCGTTCGGCTTTGATTGTAGTAGTGACGTATCCCGACAAGCGCGCTTGTGTGTGTAAAAGTGGGTAACGTTAGCAAAGAAATCTGATTTATATTCAAGTCGAGATTTAATAATCGAAATATTTTTTTTTTTTTTTTTAATATAATTAAATTTATTTGTATGTACATATTAAATAAACCAACAGATTTAATATAATAATATGTACATGGTATGTTAAAAAAGGAGGGCCGGTTTTTTTATACATTGTACATTTAAATAACTAACTATAAGTACAATTATATACCAAAAACAAAAGGACACTAAGGCATTGAAGTACTCCTCCACATCGCTGTCATTCGGAAACGTGGGTTGTTAGGACTGGCAGCGTTGCTAGGTTGAATGGCAATGCTAAATAATTACTTGGCCAAAAAAAGCCAGCCCTTCTCGAAGACTACGCAAAACGTCGCGAGAAATTTTCTGAGACGCACACTCGGGCCCCATGACCTGAGTGTTTCGGTCACATATTTTATTTTGGTGACATAAAATATTACGGTTGAATTTTGTGAATTTTCAGAAGTCCCTAATCATTGCTATGTTAACAATCAGTTCTTTGAAGTGAAATTCAATTTATCTGTGTGGACACACAATATTCTATTTACAAAATGTAAACATCCAATCATACACATACGTTCTGGTAATTCGAATTGTATAAATGCCAATAATCACAGGATTTCGGCTAATATCAAACAAGGATCGGTTTTGATGTTAGATCAAACAAAATAGGTATGTTTGTAGGTGTAGGTAGTTTGTCGAATAGGAATGTACCCAACGATGCATTAGAGTGTTACAAATAGGATCTGTGCAAATCACATCAATTACTTTTGTTAAACGAAATGTCATCGTCAATCTATCGCCGATTCCCGGCCACCGTAGGCGCGGGCTTGCGGACGACGAGTAATGGGCAGCTCGCCGTCCGGTAAGGAACAGGCCCGGGTCGACGGCGCGTTGTGTTCCACGCGCGCCTCAAAGAGATGTCAGCAGTGACGGGGTCAATTGGGCCGATGCCGCCGGGGTCGCGGGTAGTTCGAAAGAGATACCGTGGCCCTGGCACGGGCAACTGAAGGAATATGGGTGGGTTTTAGTCAGTAAAAGTCTGACACGCCCTCCTGCTCTGCCCAGAGCGGGAGAAGTCATTTGATGATTTCCCATCCACAAAAAAAAAAAAATCGTCAGAGAGGAAAGAAAAAAAGAATGAAGAAAAATAATTTATTTGGGATAGGAAATACAAACAGTAAAACATTTTTTTTTATTGACAAAACAGCAAAATAAAAGATCTGTCCGAGATCAAAAGGGCTATTAAAGGATATTTAAAAAATAAAAACTGCCGCGCTGGTATTCTGATAGGGCCCGCTGTGATGCCATGGACACACCTACGGACAGGTAGGTAAGTTGTGTACTGATATTTAAGTAGGTAGTACATTTTAAGGGGCTTTTGGCTAAGTAAGTTACGCTTGTCGCGGATGGTCCGTGGATTGGTGGTCATCTTTACACACTTACAAAGACCCCTCCGTGCCTCGGAAAGTACGTTAAGCTGTTGGTCCCAGCTGTCATTCGTGAATCTTTGACACTCGTTACGGATCGTCAGAAGCCTGAAAGTCTGACAACCAGTCTTACCAAGGGGTATCGTATTACCCAGAAACTGGGTTGTGGATGGTCAGTTAGGCAGTCGCTGCAATAAAAATACTGGTATTCAGCTGCATCCGATTAGACTGAAAGCCGATCCCAACATAGTTGGGAAAAGGCTAAGCTGATGATGATTTTATGGGGTGAAATAATCCCATCCACATCACATTAACCTGATCGATCGACCCCAGGGGCTGTTATTACTTAGCCACAAGCCTGAAAATTACAATAAAAATATGACACTCAAAGCTTTGTAGCTCCTGGTGATCATGGTCCAGGTAGTATTTTTATGGCACGTATATATTTAAAAAATGTAAGAAAAGTTTCAGCATCCAACGACTCAGCACATAGTAAAAAAAAATGTACATAATATTATGTCGTAAAACTCTTTTATATGGCTGCTGTCCTAGTCTCAAAACCTATATCTATTGGATTCTACGCCAGAGGTCGGTCGGTAAAAAGAGGCCGGCTCCAACATGTCCGATAAATAACAACTTTCATAAGATAAAGTGTTTTGAACAGAAAAAAAACGTTATTATTATTTTCGTTTAATCCTAAGTGGTGTATTCGAATTCAATGTTATAAGCATGCTATAAATTTAAACGAATAACACGAACTTAATAACAGCCTGTAAATTGTAGGTACTTAATACACATTACATTTGAAAATATATCGAAATACTAGCATTTGCCCGCGGCTTCGCCCGCGTGGAGTTCGCAAATTATCCCATGGGAACATATAACCGTAAGGCTGCTTGTCAGACTTTCAGGCTTCTAACGACTCGTAACAACTGTCAAAGATCCTCGAATGACAGTCGGGACCAACGGCTTCAATAAAACCGGTCAAGTGCGTGTTGGACCACGCACGCTCCTTAGTAGAAAAGAATTTATCCCAAAAACGAACTTAATATTGTAGTTGAAAAACATGTTGTCCCATACATTGATATACGTCACGGTCAACATTCTCCAACTGTAAATTTAAGTTTGTAATCCCAAAAAAACAATGTTTATGTGATAAAATTACAAATTAACACGGTTTTCGGACTTTTTCTTTACTTGTGCTGTGAGACCTTGCTTCTTGCCAAATTTCATGATTCTAGGTCAACGGGAAGTACCCTATAGGTTTTGATTTACTTGCGAGTCTCAAAACTTGTCGCATAAATGGCCATACTTTTTTATTACGTTGACTTAGAACCTTGATTTTCTTAGAGATCCAAGGGACCGTAGACTTGCGTATTTGATGTAAATTTCAACTTAATACCTCGACGCGTTCCTGAGAAAAAGGATCTTGATTGACTGACAGACAGACAGACGGACAACGAAGTGATCCTATAAGGGTTCCGTTTTTTCCTTTTGAGGTACGGAACCCTAAAAAACGTACCCTACACACATAAATTCACTGCATAAAGATTTCTCATAACCTTTCCCAGCTGATATTAAAATTATCATTATTATTTCATTGGCCGGCTGATGTCGGTGTGATGGCAGCTGGATAATGTACGAATAACGAGCGGATTAGGGCGCCCGGAGGTTTATTGTTACGGTCAGAGGTTGTGTTACTCGCGGGATAATTGTGGATCCAAGAAAAACGAGAGAATATTATTTTTACCCGACTGACCCAGATGGAGGGTAACGTGTTTCGCGCGCATGTATCTATGAATGTCTGTCCGTTCCATTGTGACATGTAGTCTAAACGGCTTGATATAACATATATGAGGTGTCGGTATATAATGTAGTTATGTAATACTTATATATTGCAGCTGGAAATACCGAAAAAGTAAGGGGAAGGTTTTTTTTAAAATAAATTGTATCAAATAAAAATTAAGTAACGAGTCAATACCAAATATATTATTATACCGGATGACTTTTTTTACCGTCTTGAAAAAAATAGGTGAACGGAGTAGAAGCGTATGACATACCTAGTTTTTTTTTTTAATAGTTTAGTCAGAAAAAAATATCTAAGTATCAATAAATACTACAAATTCGTTGTAAACTTTTCATTTTAAAACAATAAAAACATAAATTTTGAAGAAAAATAATAAATCCTTTAAAAATATCGAAATTCAAATCGTATGCAACCTGCATTATGATTTGAATTTTGATTTTTTTTAATAAAAAAAAACTAGATATGCCATAGGCTTCTACTCCGTTCACCGAATATACCCTATTTTTTTTGAGACGGTAAAAAAGTAATCAAGTATTAAAAAAAACTAAAAAGCTTGAAATAAAATCAATTACCATTTAAATAAAACAGAAAACTCGACTACAAAAACACATTTAAAAAGATATCTAAGTATAGAATTTTGGTATTGCAGCCAGGGACTAATCAATAACCTGAAATATGGTGTACTTTTGTTTGTCTCCGCCTGCGATACCAAAATTCTATAGATTATAATGCTTGTTTTTCTCTTTTTAACCGACTTCAAAAAAAGGAGGTTACTCAATTCGACCGTATATACTCGTATATATATATTTTTTTATCCGCGGATAACTTCGTCGTTTATGAGCCGATTTTTATGTTTCTTTTTTTGATGGAAACGAGGTATTCTAACGGTAATAACATGATAAGAAAACCAGGATCTGATGATGGAATCAAAGATAAATCGAGGGGAACCTTCAAATTTTATAGGCACACCTATAGCGATTTGGGTATTTTTTATAGTAGCTCGTGTATTTGCTCCCGGAAAGCACCATTTGGTGAAGTGGAACCGATAAGGAAGACCAGAGATGGCCATCGGAACTACTCAATAATACGTATTTCACGAATTTTCGTGAATTTATGCTCGTCACAATACATATGTTGAAATGGAGCCGATGGTGACTTCACCATCAGTTCCAGTTCTCCTGGCTCCTTACTGGGAGAACTCCTCAACAATTAACGTCCTTGTATCGGGAAAAGCAATATTTTGTAAAAGGTGATGAGCAGTTGACATTAGGCTATTGTAACTTAGATGAATTACAGACTGACCCACTAAAAAGTGAAAAATAAAAAACTTTTTTACAAAAAAAAAAAACATCCGACTTCCAAAAAAATACTACAAAGTGAAAAATAACTTTAATTTCGGAATTCGGTGGCAAAAAGCTAAAATACAGATCCAAAGACACCGACTTCCGATATTAAAGTTATTTTTCACTTTGTAGTATTTTTTTGGAAGTCGGTTGTTTTTTTTTTGGAAAAAGTTTTTTAATAATGCTGGACCACAGTGCGAGTTTTGATCTGTCCCTTAAACTCCAGAAACGTATTCCATTCGATCAGCTATCACCAAGTCCATTCATAATATTATAAATACGAAAGTAACCCGTTTTAATCACGGATAAATTCAGTCGAAAATTATCATACGTTCCCTTGGGATAATTTCCGACCTTCGTACGGGCAAAGCCGCGGGCACAAGCTATTTTGTTCTCCAATCAAAACAGCTAATGTTTAGGTAATAGCTAATTAATTGATTAAATTAAGCTTTCAGTATTCTCAGAATAAAACACTGACAAAATTGTGACGAAATGTTTAATGTTATTTTAATTTATAATCGAATCTTATTTAGGAATTTTATAAGGTATCAATTTTTTACTGTCAATATTGAAGGCCGCACATTGTAGGTATATTTTGTAGTGTTTAATAGGTTTTTTTGTTTTGTTATGTATTTTCGTGGTGTACATTAAAGTATATGTAAATAAAGAAATTGAAATGAAAATAAGTGAATAGCAGTTCACCTTTTAAAATATAAATTATGAATGTTATGCATGCCTATATGTGATGTATTTACACAGTACTGAAGACTCGTGGTTACCTATCGTTATTACCCTTGTAAATATATCGTTGGTGTGTCTTTTTCAGTAAATAAATAATTAACAAATATCAGGAACGCAACGAAATAGGTATCAACCGGTGTATCTCTCAAATAATTCGTTTGCCAGGAAATATATCAGCCACCAGATGTCAAACGGTGCCCAATTGGCGACAATTGGCAACTTCGGTTTCCGACTTTGAGTCGGAAAATACTTGTAGGTATCTAGATAGTATAATTTTAAACTTTTGATAAATTTTGTTGTTCAGAATTCGTGTTGTATTAACTACTAATAATATTTGATTACTTACTCTATACCACGATATCCTCGTATTCTCTTTTTATTGTCTTTTTCTTTTCAACAAAATTGAGACTCTGCAGCAGCGTGAACGAATGTAAAATGAATGAATGATGAGAATATTAGTGAAGTAATGGATTCATGAACTCTTTTACAGTACCTAAATAAACTTTAGTAGCGTTGCGGTGGCTTGTCATCAAATAGAGATTGCGTTACGGTTACATCAACTTTAATAAGCCAAAATGGTCATGCCTGATACCGCTAAAGTTGTACTTTAACACTGAATGGAGATATAATTGCGCCACTTTCTTTGTACGCGCACCTTCTTTGGCCTTTAATGTGACCACCGATTAGTTTTTACAAAACGTTCTATGATCTTATATAGGTACACAATATCATATATATCAATATCAATAAAAAAAAAAATTAAAATAAAAAAAAATCAATATTAATATCAATATCATATATTATATTATTCTATTCTATCTTCTATACAACTAACTTTTGCTGGTTGGGTTATCATATAGGGTGATTTATTTTTCGCGATAGCACGTTTGATCCCATAGTAAAAGTTGTTCATAATGATGAGTATGTCTATGACAGGTGATGATAGGGTGATGTGGTGTGGTGTGGGCATGGTGGTGGTAGGGTGATGGTTTCACCCTGTATACACAAATGACAGTCAGCGATTTTTTATTGAGTTTTGAACGACAACTAACTTCCCCGTATCATGCAACAATATTGTACGTGTTGTTTAGACGGTGCTAGTTAATTGCTCTTCAATTTTATGGTAAACAAAAGGCAATAAACTTGCACCGTCTAATGGAGCTTTAGGCACACGAGGTTAAGGAAAGAAAACAACACAAAACGAAAAACACTCTTAAAAGTAGCCTTATCTAAAACGAAACCACTCCAATTTAAACTTCAATTACACTTCACACAAAACTGGATCAAGTCATACTGACAGTATTTCTCAATTTCCTTCATTTGTGAAATACTGACAATTCGGATTGATGCTCCTGTTCACTAAAGCTTAGTTCTATACTAAATAAATTGCATTCGGCGAAAAGCCTTGAGTTAATTAAAACCAGATTTTGTTGAGCTTTGCCTGAGCTGTGCATTTGCTTAACATTTGGAGAGGAATTGGATTAA
Source organism: Cosmia pyralina (assembly GCA_946251885.1). Lineage (NCBI taxonomy): Eukaryota > Metazoa > Arthropoda > Insecta > Lepidoptera > Noctuidae > Cosmia > Cosmia pyralina. The sequence continues at coordinate 19,533,431 of OX276361.1, read as the reverse complement.
ACAAATACGTCTGGGAATTATCTTTATTAGGATAGCATAAGTAGCACTTAGTAGCGCTGATTCCTTAGTACATTCCATTTACATGTTCATTACAGTGGCGAAGGGTCAATGCAACACAATTCCGTTCCATATCTCAGTTGTTATGTGGAGGAGCTCGTGGCTAAGTAATAACTGCCGCACGGGTCGATCCATCAGGTTAAGCTACGCTTGCCGGGGTCGGTCCGTGGATGAGTGACCATCTTTACATACCGAGACTCCTCCGTACCTCGGAAAGCACGTTAAGCCGTTGGTCCCGGCTGTCATTCGTGGATCTCTGACAGTCGTTACGGGTCATCAGAAGCCCGAAAGTCTGACAACCAGTCTTACCAAGGGGAACCTATCGTATTACCCAGTTAATGGGTTATGGAGATCAGATAGGCAGTCGCTCCATGTAAAATACTGGTATTCAGCTGCATCCGGTTAGACTGGAAGCCGACCCCAACATAGTTGGGAAAAGGCTTGGCAGATTGCAGATTGATCTCAGTTGTTATGTACCTACCTTGTTGTGTATCTAAAGATGTGACATTGACATAGAAGAAATGGGTATTCCAAAATTATCTCATTAACATGTAGATGAAAAAAATATATCTGTGGATGCCAATTTTTTGTGCCACCCGCAAATTAAATGCTTTGATTTGATTATTTTTGTGACATTCTAATTTTAAATCACCTTAAAATGTTTTTCATTTGACCATAGCTTAATTTTATAACCTTAATTTTTGTCGATCGTTTTATCGCTTACAACTATAGAATGTTATTCAAACAATAATTGTTCATAATTCAAATTGGTGACGGTATTAGGTAAGTAGCTATTAGCACAAATGGTGTTTCTCTATTGTTTTTTTACTCACGGATTTTTCTTTGGCTAGCAATTTATAATATTAGAAGGTTTGAATAAAACGTAAATACGTGTTGAATGATCATCCAACATTGTCTTGAAACCTTAAGAAGTGTACAATTGGATTAGTACAGTCCACTTCAGTCGTACGCGACATCACATTCGTATGTACAGTCATACTATTGTATATTACTCGTACGTGCCATTTGTCATCACAAGTAATATTTTACAAATACAAAGTTATTTATTTAAAAAAAAAATTGTTACCAATCAATCTGCCTAGTCTTTTCCCAACTATGTTGGGATCGGCTTCCAGTCCAACCGAATTCAGCTGAATACCATTACTTTACATGGAGCGACTGCCTATCTGACCTCCACAACCCAGTAACTAGGTAATACGATACCCCTTGGTAAGACTGGTTGTCAAACTTTCGGGTTTCTGACGACCCGTAACGACTATCAAAGATCCACGAATGATAGTCGGGACCAACTGCTTAACGTGCTTTCCACGGCACGGAGGAGTCTCGGTATGTAAAGATGGTCACCCATCCACTGACCAACCCCGACAAACGTAGCTTAACCTGGTGAATCGACCCGTGCGACTGTTATTACTTAGCCACGAGCTCCTCGAGTTACCAATATAGATTTATATTAGTGGAATTACTACGAGTATTAATGGGATTTACGTGGAATGGCGTCAGCTTGATCAGTCTTCCGTCTTCAATGTAACAGTCCTTTTCCTTCTAACTCAGTCCTTCAATGTTGAGGATCTTGCATGTTTCTTTCTCATTATTTTGAAAATAATGGCGGATCTCCATTAGCTACGGTATGTGGCTTGATAGATTGCCAGGTTTACCGGCAGTTCCAGGTTCCGAAATCTAGCATAACCATCGCTTTGGGCAACATCCTTTTAAAGCTGAGCATTCACTGGTCCGCGCTGGCCGCAACACACGCACGGCATGCAACGGATTTTGGTTTGTTTGTATGAAGAAATGATAATGCGGGCGGTACCGGTAGTGGACGCAGTGCTCTAAGAATTCATACAAGGCAAACCTTAATCCGTTGCATGCCGTGCGTGCGTTGCGGACCAGTGGACGCTCACCATAAGAGGGCTATTAAATTTCAATGGCCAACTTTGGCGTTTCTATTCTGAGAAACTGACTTTGATAACTTTGACTTATTGAGTAGGTAGTGGAGAATAATTATTAGTAGGTAATAGTTTATAACGGCCTTGATTTTTGCATTTTTTTTCTTATCTATTTATATAAATCAAATTCAGAAGCAAGTTTTCATAAAATGCGAGACTACATTTTTTCGAGCTCGTGGATTGAACTACTGTACATAAGCAAATGAAATGAAAAATCAATCAATTTGCCTAGCCTTTTCCCAACTACGTTGGTGTCGGCTTCCAGTCTAACCGGATGCAGCTGAATATATTTACATGGAGCGACTGCCTATCTGACCTCCACAACCCAGTGACTGGGTAATACGACACCCCTTGGTAAGACTGGTTGTCGGACTTTCGGGCTTCTGGCGACCCGTAACGACTGTCAAAGATCCACGAATGACAGCCGGGAGCAACAGCTTAACGTGCTTTCCGAGTCACGGATGGAGTCTCGGTATGTAAAGATGGTCACCCATTCACGGACAACCCCGGCAAGCGTAGCTTAACCTGATGGATCGACCCGTGCGGCTGTTATTACTTAGCCACAAGCTCCTCATGAAATGAAAAATATATAATAATATCTCTTAAATAATAGTTTAGTACATAGTGGCCTCAGAATGTTGAAATATATATGGAATATCTATAAAAAACCTCAGAATTAACTGATAATTTCTCCTTACTACAATCATATTATTACGTAAAATGTACACCAGAATAAATGTTCATATTCATATTAATATTCATTTATTTGCGTTCCACAAGGTAAAATAAGATGTTAACAAAAGGCTTTGAGCTAATAGCCGTTGTAGACCCTGTCAGAGCACAGCAAAAAATATTATTTGATACACAGCTTAGCGTTAGTTCATAAACAATTAAAATTTATACTTTAAATAAAACAAATTAAATTATAAGATTCAAAATAAACGTAATTACAACTGCCAAATTGCTACATAAACAATCCGATGCGTCGCTTTGCTTACATAGCTAATCTATCAGAACGCAATTTTGTGATTGGACTCGTTAATATTTGACATTTTTCCTGTCGCTTTAAAATAGGTAGATACTTCTTTTGTTATATTCTTTGTTTGTTTTTTAACCGACTTCAAAAAGGAGGAGGTTCTCAATTCGTCGGAACCTTTATTTTTTTTTTATGTATGTTCCCCGATTATTCGAAGATGGCTGGACCGATTTGGATTTTTTTTGTTTTATTCGAGAGGGTATACATCACAGTTGGTCCCATATAAAATTGAATAACTTTGCTTTGGTAGTTTTTGAGTTAACTTCAATAATACGTATTTTTTCCTCTCTTTTATATGGATGATGTTCTAGTTTGTTTTGCAGGTAGTGGTATTAGAATTTGTGTGGGGTAGGTACCACAACTAAAAAGTGAAAAATAAAAACTTTTTTACAAAAAAATACAACCGACTTCCAAAAACAACACTACAAAGTGAAAAATAACTTTAATTTCGGAAGTTTCCGAAATTAAAGTTATTTTTCACTTTGTAGTGTTGTTTTTGGAAGTCGGTTATATGTTTTTGTAAAAAAGTTTGTTTACTGCAGTCATCTAATTGATTAAATCAATGCCAAACACCCCACAGACATCCAATTATTTCACAGCAATGGATGTAGTGCCTTATAAATATAGCTTGGCCAATCCTTCGTATTGATTATAATACGGCCCTCACGGTCAGCCAGTTACGGCCAATGTGACTGGATATAGGCCACTCTGGAATTGTGACGGTATTTATATCGGTTTGATTAGATAGCTCAGGGTGAGATAGCTCATTTATTCAATTTATAGAATACTGATACTGTTGTATGATTGATTTGTCGAATCGGCCTACACTGTCCTCCCAACCGATTAACACTGTCATTTGAAAATACACTTAAAACCGTTTATAACGGGTTATTACAACGAATTTTTGAGTTCAAAGTCAAACTCATATTGTTTATTTGAAATAGCCACATAAAAGGCACTTTTGAACATCAAAAAATAACAAGGAAATAGAATTTATTCTAGGTGCCTCAGCATGATAACAACCGTAATCCGACGGTCCCTTCGAAGTCATTATAAACGGTGTCGAATGTATTGTATAAGTCAATTATTTTTAAAAGCGTAACCGTGGAATTTCTTGCTGATTCTTCTCCATAGAAAACGACCAATTGGAATCGTGCACCTAGCTTAATTCTGACGATTCATAAGTGCCCATGTATGTTTATGTGAAATAAAGTATTTTGAATTTCGAATCATAAAGTAGGTGTGTACGAGACAGTGTAAAGAAGCTGAGAAATTGTATTAAGGTTAAATTTTTTATTCGACATTATTTGTGGAATTTTCAGAAAACAACAATTTTAGAAAAAAAACCGGCCAAGTGCGTGTCGTACCACGCACAATGAAGGGTTCCGTAGTTGAAAAGATTTTTACCCAAAAACAAACTTAACATTCTAATCCCAAAAAAAAACGTTTTTATGTGATGAAATAGAACTCCAAGGGACCATAAACCAACGTATTTGATATTAATTTCAACTTGATACCTCCACGTGTTTTTGAGGAAAAGGGTCTTGACAGACTAACAGACAGACAGACGGACAACGAAGTGATCATCTATGAGTTCCGTTTTTTCCGTTTTGGGTACGAAACCCTAATCATGTCATTTCATACAAATTTCAAGAATGACATTTGTGATTTTAATTTACAGGCAATTTAAGTAGCCAGTGAATTTGATAAACAATTAATTTCCTTGACTTTACTTAAAACTGCTTTATTACTGTTTGTAATAAAGCAAACTTTTATTAAATTTATTTATTACTAGCTTCCGCCCGCGGCTCCCACGTGGTATGTCGATATAAAGTAGCCTATATAAAAATCCAGGGTGTCAGCTACCTCCATACCAAATTTTATTAAAATTGATCGAGCCGATTGAGCGCGAAGAAGTAACAAACATGCAAACACACACATACACACAAACTTTTGCCTTTATAATTTTAGTGTGATTATTATATTTATATTTTACTTTGTTCCATAATTAATCCTACCAATATTATAAATGTGAAAGTTTGTGAAGATGTTTGAATGTTTGTTACTCAATCACGCAAAAACGGCTGAACGGATTTGGATGAAATTTGGCACACAGATAATTTATGACCTGGATTAATACATAGAATACGTTTTATCCCGGTAGTAGGTTCCCGTGGGATAATTTCCGACATCCACGCGGGTGAAGCCGCGGGCAACAAAAAAAAGCAAATGCTTAATCAGTCATAATCATAATCATTAATTTGTTAGAATATGATACATTATATATTTATATATTATGGTCATAAGATTAATCATGGTATCATGACATTCTACCAAGTGTGTCGTGCAAAGCCAAGACTGTAACTACCAACTTATCAATGTTGCACGAGATAAGCTGTTCCTAAACTTAACTTAGTGCATAACACAGCTATTAGGAAACGCCTAAGTTTTTAGGTGTCAATTTAGTCGAAGTCTAGGTTTAGTGCAAACGTATTAGTCTTCATATCTAGCTAGTGCAGCCGGTAATTATAAGTTCCTTGGTTAGATTTACGGATCGAAAATAGTACGTTCATATAGGTATGTTTTGGCATTATTTTTTTTATTTAAAGTTCAGCACTGGAATGTAGAACTATTGTGTTCAATAATCTTTCGTTTCTACAGGATGGCAGGGACATCGACTCGTAAACTGTAGCCATGAATTCAGCAGAGGATTCTAGACCCCAGCGTAGAAATTTTTCGCAAGTTATAAAAAAAATAAGATCTTTTATTTCATAGATAGAAAAGTGCAATACCTACCGGGACAAAATGTATGGAATAACTTTTTTTTTTTGTTTGATAAAAAAAAATTTCAAATGTCCAGAATTATGTACCTACTGAATCCACAGTAAAAGTTTGCGCGTCGATGATCGATGATCGTCTCCTAATCAACTTTAGAATTGATCCAATCAACTTCAGTAGTTGATGGTGACTAATTAGTCATACTAACTTGAAGAGCTAGTTAATAAGAAAGGTTAGTTAGGTAACTTATTCCTAAAAGCACTTTCTTAAAGTTATCTGAAAATAACAGTTATAAAGAGAAATTAAAATAATCTTCTAGAGACCTACGTTTTCTACTATTGCTACAAGGATAACAGACATAGTTAATTTGTATTCTAATAAAATGTAAAGGTCTTATTTTGTAAGTGAGCAGTGTTATAATATTTTTTAGTAGTTCCGGAAAACTCCCATAGGGAAAATAAAGACGATCGTTCTTATTTTTATTTTTCCTATGGGAGTTTTCCGGAACGTTCTTCGAACATTTACCATCACGTTCCCAAATATTTCATAGCCTCCCTACATACGCACACACAAAAGCCCAGCACTTAATCAACATGGCTTCCACACGCCGTCACCCGCTCACATAAACGCCTTGCTGACAATGCGGTAACGTTCAACGTCACTCATTTTAGCGTGCAGCTGGCTTGATTGATTTCTAGCACCTATTGCGCTGTCAATTGACGTCATTCAGGGATTTTGTGTGTGATGTACCTACGTTCATTCGTCATCATCTGCCTCGCCTTTTCCCAACCACGTTGGGGTCGGCTGTCAGTCGAACCGGATACTACTGAATACCAGTATTTTACATAGAGCGACTGCCTATCTGACCTCTACAAACCAGTAACTGGGTAATACGATGCCCCTTGGTAAGACTGGTTGACAGACTTTCGGGCTACTGACGACCCGTAACGACTGTCAAAGATCCACGAATGACAGCCGGAACCAACGGCTTAACGTGTTTTCCGAGGCACGGAGGAGTCTCGGTATGTAAAGATGGTCACCGTAACACGATACCCCTTGGTAAGACTGGGGGGCAATTGCGTAACACAATATATATTGGAATCGGTGTCATTTTGACAGTTAAGCAACATTAATTGCGTTATTTACTTTGTCAAGCAGACAAATATTTCGATCATGAGAAGTAATGAAATAGCAATTTGCTTCAAAATTATTCAGATTCCGATTAATAGTCGCCATTAGGGTGCTGGTTGTGAAATTTTCAGGCTTCTGACTACCCGTAACGCTTGTCAAAGAATGTCTAAGAATGACAGCCGGAACCAACGGCTTAACGTGCTTGTGTAGTTGTCTCAATATGCAATGGATGGTCACCCATCCATGGACCTACCTCGGCAAGCGTAGCTTAACCTTCAATCGACCTCGGCTGCTGGTGTTGCTCAGCCACGAGCCCGTCCGCTCATTCGTATTAGGTATGTAGTAATAAGATTTGCTTTGGTAATTTGGGCAAATTGAGCACGTATTACGCAGATTGAACTCCTAAAATAATTAGGTGAACCTTATTTATAGCTTCGTATCATTAATTTCTCTATAGCTAAGAAGTCTATCACATACTAAGAATACTAAGAGGTCTACACCACATCCTATCCTAACTAAAATTCAATCTGCCTAGCCTTTTCCCAACTATGTTGGGGTCGGCTTCCAGTCTAACCGGATGCTGCTGAATATGGTATTCATTATATGGTATTATTCATATTTTACATGGAGCGACTGCCTATCTGACCTCTACAACCCATTAACTGGGTAATACGATACCCCTTGGTAAGACTGATTGTAAGACTTTCGGGCTTCTGACGACCCGTAACGACTGTCAAAGATCCACGAATGATAGTCGGGACCAACGGCTTAACGTGCTTTCCGAGGCACGGAGGAGTCTCGGTATGTAAAGATGGTTACCCATCCACGGACCAACCCCAGCAAGCGCAGCTTAACCTGATGGATCGACCCGTGCGGCTGTTATTACTTAGCCACGAGCGCCTCGTTACCTATCCTATCCTAACTAATATTATAAATGCGAAAGTAAGTTTGTTTGCTACCTTTTCACGCCTAAACCACTGAACCGATCATCCTGAAATTTTGCATATATGTTGTCAGGTATACATAAACGGACATAGGGTACCTTTCATCCCGAAAAAAATACTGTCCCCGAGGAAAACAACAATAACGTTCTTATGATAATAGATGGCGCCACGTGTCTTACGAATCATGACTGAATTATATTATTATTATTATTAAAAACAGAGTACAACCCGAAGTAAATTAACTCGAGCGAAGCCGCGTACAAAAGCTAGTAAGAAATATTTGTATTAGAAACACCAGATTTAAATTAAACTACAAACAGGACTCTCGTCTTGGAGATTTAAGTTTTTACTTCCCTATAGAAAAGCATATAACTAGTCCGGGCGGCCGCCGCACGATTACTTACTATCCTCCAAGCTGAGCCCCGGCAGAGCAAATTTTTTCCTATCTATTTTAGGTCTACTTTTCGTGGAATGTGGTATTTTCCAGTAACTCGATGGCGTAAGTAATCGTGCGGCGGCCACCCGGACTAATATCTAATACAGTATTTTTATATTTGTGGTTACCAAGTATACAAACACGCTGTGAATGTGTGTGTAACAGCAGAAGCTCTCGGTACCGCCCGAGACAATGGCGAAATCAGAAGTGTGTGTGTGTGTGTGTTATGTGCTGACGCTACTCGTCTTTACGCACACATTCACAGCGTGTTTATACACTTGGTTACCGCAAGTAAAACGCGTGTCGTTTCGTGATCTAAAAATACTGTTAGCCGTAAAAGAGGCCAATAGTACTGAAAGGCAAGACACCCTAAGTCCCCAATATCCTTTAGGTACTTCAACTCGATATAATACATCTTCCTATAAACGACCATCGTTCCACCCGGAGACTCGGCAAAAAGTCCTGTCCTTTTCACACAGAATTCTAAAAGGTCCTAACTCACGCAAGAAATGAGCTATGTTACGTCGTTTTAAATCTCGGTTTTTTTCAATACCGATACCGTAATATCGAAAATGATCTCGACACGAGGGTACGTGTTATTTATTGCCACCATATTGTATTGGACGGGTTACCAAGACTTCCGAAGTTTGCTCTTTTTTGATATTATATTATTATTATTGAAGCCAGTGTGGCTTTATGAAATTCAACTTTGGGGCAGCGCATGTAACTCAAGCATTAGGTACTTAGCATCATACGGAGAATGCAGAAGTCAATTAATGGCGTTCCTTCGCTTGTCACGAACGTCAAAATACACAGGGGGGGGAGTTATAAAATAGAATAGAATAGAATACTCTCAATGAAAACCGTCATGGAAGAGATCAAAAACATCACAAAAAGATACCTGAAGGGCAATTCCCGTATTTTTAATACCGTTTGCAATCTAATCCCAATCTGTCAAAAATCGTATAGCGTTTACCTACATTTTTGACATTTGATTGTCGCTGGCATGAGATTATTTATGACTTGAATTTGAACGTTTTTAGGTACGAGAATTGGCCTTCAGGAAAGACTGGAAAGGCATCCCAACGATCTGGCTGCCACATTGAAAACAAGAAGTTACAGGAAAAGACTTAAAAGGAATGACATCGTGTAGACTACCCACACCTCTGTGTGTGGACCTAAGCACGAGTACGGAGTAGATGGCTCGCTGGAGTCACGCTTCTCCGGCCAGTATTTACCTCCAACTCATCCGCTAAAAGTACACACAGCAGCTGCAGGTCAAGTTACTACAAACTGTCAAATTTTCTCATTCGATTTTGAACTTAACCTTCAACATTTAAAGGTTTAAAATCATTTGGAGAAATTTGACAGTTTGTTATAACGTGATGTGCTGTTGTCTATACAAAATTGAACGAGGATTGTCAAAAAAAAAAAGGCAGTCATGGGGGACTGCCGACACAAGAAACGTGTAAGATTTCCTCTACCAAAAATAGCTCAACTTGTTTAAAGAAGTTTTCACTTCAAAAAAAAATTATCAATCATGTGGATTAATGAGTTTGGTAGAAGTTTTATTAGCTTCTGCTTGTGTCGTGTGGTATTCAAAATGTTTACAGAATTTATGAGAATTAGAATCGAATATTTAGTAGGACTTTGCTCATTGCTTTCCGTGTTTTTATTATATGTATGTGTTTCCAAAACTTGGGTGTAATCCAATATTCAGTTGATGAGAGCTTGTTGGTAAAGAAGCTCTGCCCATATCGCTTTACGAGAAAAACGTGCTATTCTCGAAAAATGCAATTTTACAGGAAGCGTTTAGACTCTTAAAAAAATATGCCAAGTAAATGAATGTGTTTTTACGTTAAATGAGTTATACAGGGTTGATATGACAGAGGGGCATTAAATTACACTACGTATACTATACGTGTTTAGTATTAATTCGATACGGTCTAAAAATAAAAAGCACCAAAAATGAGATTTTTTCTTTTTCAAACAAACTAAATAGCTCACAAATCAGAATAAAACGCAACCACCCTTTGTAAATAAAAAGTGACCTTAGCTACCTAGGTAAACAAAGCGGCAACGTAGCGCGCGCGCCGGAGCGCGGTGTCGTGTATAGTCAAAGCGGGTGGCCGGCGGCGGTGGCGCGGACGGCTTAGGCCTCCGCTCGCGCTGGCTTTTATGTTAGGTAAGGTGTTGAAGTTCGCGCACAAGAACAATCACAACAAAAACACTACATTTTTAAATTCTCGATGTGTCCTCCATTCACATTAATAGCACTTTAATTTGTGAAATGCTAAAATAATCCTATTTTTTAGTTCAACAATTGTATTTACCTTTGAGGCATACACTTCACCCTTAAAGTAGCCATACAAAAAGAAATCCATGGGAGTGAGGTACATAGTAATAATCCTAAGTTACGTGTCCTGTCACAATAAAAAAAAAATACTGTCTTAAACTTATTTAGTGTCCTATCACAATAACAAAACGAAATCACAATTGTCAGCGCGCGAGTTCGACAAAACAAAAGCGGCGCAGGAGCTTCCGTGTTACGTTACATACGCTCCGAAAGGATAGCGTCGGCGCACTGAAAATAGTTTTTTAGGAGCCCCACTTACCGATCGCAAGGATCTGGGATGCAATAGCAACACACTGACCTGTTTCTATTTCTTTTACGCGCGGGATGTTTTGCTATAATTGTCACTCTCGTAATGAAAGTGCAAGTGTGTGTGTATTTATTGCTTCCTTGTTTGCATTGCCATCTTTTTGGCGAAATATTTGGTTGTACTTGAGACTTGCGTCAGAGCGGCAACAACGCATCGTAGTTATACTCAGATTTATCGTTTTAAGGTGCATGACCTATGCGTATAGACACAATCAGATGTTAGGAAAGATACATCGTGTTCAAACGGGGCAAAAATTTTAAAAATCATTTGCGACTAAACTACTGCTCCTATTTAATTGATTTTTGGTACAGAGCTTGAAAATGGTACCTAGTATAGGCAGTTTAAAGGAAAGCCCCTCTGTCGTATCAACCCTGTATAATATACTTTTAAAAATACACAAAAAGATTCTACAATCGAATATTAAATTATAGAATAATAACAAAAACACCTTTTCCGAAATGTCCCGCTTTTCTCGCAAAGAGGCGATATATTTTTCAATAATATGTACTCTTTATATTATTTCGAATAATTACTTAAACATTCCACAAAACTAGAACTAGCTAATAGATCTCTAGGACATAAAAGCCATATTAATAAAAAAAAAACAAGATGGGAGCAAGTATTATATTTTGTAAAACAACATTATTTTACTGATACAACGAAAAGTTTTGTTTATGTCATGGAGGCAAGCTGTTTTTCTTTGAAAGTAATACCATAGAATACATAATGCAGAAGGATAATTTTTACTTACTACATTTACCGAAAAAATAAAAATAGAAAAGTTTTATTTAAACAATCTGTGTTGTCTGAAGAAAGTTTCAAAAAAAGATGGCGTGGTACAAAGGGGTTCTTGTTGCTAAATGTGATAGTTTGCAGACAACCTTTGGATGAACTGAGTGAAGGAGAATCAATAGATTAGATTTCGATTGTCTCGTGTCATAAAGCTATGCCACATCTGTTTTTACTTTAATATCAGACTAAAATCGTTACCGAAGAAACTATGTTATTAAATGTCTTTATTATGCGCCGTTAATACTCATTACACGCCAATAAACTTTCTTATTTTAATTTGTAATACCATTGGTAATAAGATACGTGACCTGGTATTAGATTAGGTCACAGGAAAAATATTTTTGGAGAGAAGTTCATACTACACGCAAGATATCACTTCTGTATTTTTTTATACTGTGGTACTAGTGTAGGCGAAACACTGTAAACGACTTTAGAGACTCATTTTAAAAGACGTAATCATTTCGTGGAAAAGTTCCATATTTTCATGTATGAAAAAGTAATGGAAAGTTTTGCGTTTCGACAGCTTAATTATTCGTTGTTGAAATGAAAACAAAATACAAGTCCTGTTGTTTTAATGGCTTCTAAAAATAATCTTATTAAATTGAAAGAAGCAACAACGATACAATTCATGTAGCATAATATCACGCCTGGATTCACCTAAAGGGTAAGCAGAGACGTATAAATGCACCTAAATTTCGCCAGTTAACCATAGTTTTCAACATAACCACATCGAGACGTTTATTGCCTTCATAGTTTTTTCCTGTAACTTTCGCTATTAAAAGAAAATACGAACATTATTTATTGACATAAAACTACAACTCTTACAATAAATTAAATTTTCTGCCTATAAAAAGCCTTTTTGACGTAATACATCCTCATTAAATATCGAAAGGTGCCAATGAATAGGACTCTCGACTTCGACAACAATAGTAAAGTGCCAATCGTCGCACTGAACTCTTGAGGCCCGATGTATCCAGCCAACATGCCTCGATACACACTCCGTATCGGATGGAATTGTATCTATTTTTATTTTTAGATCTTCCACTTTTCCACTTGTATGCCAACTGTGTCAATATTTTAGTTGGCTTCAAAATGGTGTACACTAAAACTTTAACAGTACCATTATGGTTTTATGTTTGTACTTTAAGCTTTTGGCTATCCCATTTGTTAGTTTATCACATTCAAATCTACCTGGGATAAAAAGCTATTAAATATTGCAACAAAACTATTTAAGTTGGAAAAAGGAAGGGTCCGAATATATTCCCTTGTGGGATACCTTTTTTGTTCATAATAAATTATGTATAGATGCTTTCATAAAATAAACCTATGACTCCATTTCTTTGTCTGACATTATTATCTGTTTATTGAATAAGTTTTAGTAAGTAAATTATTTAATTATGTTCATAAATCCATGTATAAACAGTGTCAAAACCTCAATTTAATGCAAACAATTACTTAAAATTATAAATGAGGAGACCTAAAATATACTTCGGCAGAGAGTACAGATAGTCTTCTCTAGTTAGGTCATAATCATTTTCTTGGACAACGTAACACCAGAATCTAGGGTGCGGAAACGAGTATCGATTGCTTAATGCGCGGAAGAACTCGGCCAAGTCAATGCCTGCTTTTATATTATATAACCTTTGATCGGTGTCATTTTGTGATATACAAAAAGAAACACGATATTCACCCCTTTAACAATGTTGTTGTTCCTCTGCGGTTACTTCTTTCTAAGGGTTCAAGGTCTACGTAATTTTGTTTTTGTATAAATCTTGTAAAATCTTTTGTTTATGAAAATAATCTTTTGTGTAGGAAAATAATCTTTTGTGTAGCTACTTAAAGGTAGATGTTAATACTATAGTTATTTTATTTTACTTACACTAATTTGAGACTGTAAGCTTTCCTAAACTAAAAGAAATAAAAAAATGGGAACTGGTACAGCATACCTTAGTAGTACAATTACGAGGAGTCTGTCTGTCAGAGGACAGACAGTCTCCTCGTAATTATATCTAGTCTAAAAGTAACATCAGACGTCAGCTGAGCGGTTCTTAGCTAAAAATAAGAATTTAAGCCAACATTTCTTTTCACACGTGTAACAATTTGTCTTATGTTTACACAAATAACTGAAGCCATACAAAGTTTGAATTGAGGTTTTGAATCCAATATCTCATCCGGTGGCTAAATTACCTCAACACAACACGACCATGATGCACTGATACCTAAACCTTTTTTTTTAACTTGCAAAAGGAATATATTCCATTCTTCTCTGCTCTGCCAAAAGCTGAACATAACTTTCTCTCACCCATCCATTCTAACATATCTAAATCAGTAACATGTACGGAATCAATAAATCAATACGTATGCCTCACAAGATTGTTAAAGTTGGCTCAGTTTTAATATTTTTCATTCCCCGTGTCCCGTGTTACAAGCATCAATCAAATATTGAGGACTTTTTAGGGTTCCTTAGCCAAATGGCAAAAAACGGAACCCTTATGGATTCGTCATGTCTGTCTCTCTGTCAGTCTGTTCGTCCGTATGTCACAGCCACTTTTTCCGAAACTATAAGAACTATACTGTTGAAACTTGGTAAGTAGAATAGAATACTCTTTATTATGGTAAGTAGATGTATTCTGTGAACCACATTAAGATTTTCACACAAAAATAGAAAAAAAACAATAAATTTTGGGGGTTCCCCATACTTATAGAACTGAAACTCAACAATTTTTTTTCATCAAACCCATACGTGTGGGGTATCTATGGATAGGTCTTCAAAAATGATATTGAGGTTTCTAATATTATAATTTTTTTCTAAACTGAATAGTTTGCGCAAGAGACACTTCCAAAGTGGTAAAATGCCCCCCCCCCCCCCCCTTGTAACTTCTAAAATAAGAGAATGATAAAACTAAAAAAAAATATATGATGTACATTACCATGTAAACTTCCACCGAAAATTGGTTTGAACGAGATCTAGTAAGTAGTTTTTTTTTAATACGTCATAAATCGTAAACCGCCATTTACCTTTCAATCAATCAACTCAATTATTAAAACATCTATCAAAGTTACAACGAACTACAAGAACTTTAAAATTATGTTACTTGCTGCTACGGAACCCTTCATGGGCGAGTCCGACTCGCACTGGCCGCTTTTTTTCTTTTTATTGAAGAACCCATCGCGTCGCATCGCATCGCCCGCCTGCGCCATTATTTCGTGGCTTAGCGTTCTTTCTCACTATTTTCTTTTTTGCTCGGCTCCTAAGGGTCATAGCGTGATGTTAAATTGTCTTTAACCTACTCGTAGTTACGGTGTTTAACGCGTTCAAAAAAACAAACAAACAAACAGCTTTATTATACAGGGTTAGTTTTGATGAATGAGCAGCCAAATTTTCACAGGGTGTTCTACCCATGATTATGAACAACTTTCACTATGAGACCAACTTTGAAATCACGAAAAAAAAATCAGCTGTTTCATACATTTTGGTCGAGTAGGTATTGAACTTTTGTATAAAACAGCTGTTTTTTTTCGTGATTTTAAAGTTGGTCCCACAGTAAAAGTTGTTCATAGGTCATAGAAAACTAACCTGTATAAGTATAGATTCGACAGGATCTCTTTTTAATTTAAAGTTGAAAAGCGGGATTTTATTTTACGTCTGTTTTTATTCCTATTAATGAGCTCGTTACGGAGAAAACTGTTCGTTAGTATTCTTTTGTTGCCCTGTTTTAAACTTCCCAAGGTTGTTTTTTTTTTTCTAATTTTCAGTAGGTAGCATGATTTTTGGAACTTCAGCGTACCTCCTTGCCGATTAGGTAATACCTACTTACAACACGGCAGCAGCTACTCTTATTACACTGTAGGTATACACGAGAAAAATAATCATAGCATTACTAATACCTCCATCGATACTAATCCATCCAAACTCAATCTGCCTAGCCTTTTCCCAACTATGTTGGGGTCGGTTTCCAGTCTTACCAGATGCAGCTGAGTACCTGTATTTATATGGAGCGACTGCCTATCTACCTCCACAACCCAGTAGCCGGGTAATACGATACCCAATGGTAAGACTGGTTGTCAGACTTTCGGGCTTCTGACGACCCGTAACGACTGTCAAAGATCTACGAATGGCAGCTGGTACCAACGGCTCAACGTACTTTCCGAGGCACGGAGGAGTCTTGGAATGTAAAGATGGTCACCCGTTCGCTGACCAACCCCGGCAAGCGTAGCTTATCCTGATTGATCGACCCGTCTGACTGTTATTACCTAGCCACGAGCTCCTAATCCACCATACTAATAAATAAATAAAATAAATATATTAAAGATGTCAAAATAATCAATGTAGGTACTTACAACTATTGTAAATGCATTGAATATTTTTGAAAAAAAGTAATTGATACGAGGTGTGGGTGGGACCAAGTCTCGTACAGAAAATATGGTTTTTCAGATGTTCCGAATTAGCTCAAAAACGGCTGAACGGATTTGGATAAAACTTGATGAACCTGGATTAACACATAGGATACTTTTAATTCCGGTAGTACGTTCCCGTGGGATATTTTCCATTTTCCGACATCAGCGCGGGCGAAACCGCAGGCAAAAGTTAGTATACGTATAATAATACCTATTATAAATGCGAAAATAACTCTGTATCTGTATCTGTCTGTCTGTCTGTTAACTTTTCACTCCTTAACGGCTGAAGGGGTTTGGATGTTTTGGATATTAGGCATACGGATAGACTACCCGGGTAGACTACTACCTGGGTTAGGACCCTGGCAGAACGATCTTATGGGACAATTTCGAAGCCACGGGCAAAAGCTAGTGTTCATATATCTTCAACTACTTGACAAATAGGTACTCTTTTAGTCGCTCTCACCGCCCACACACAAACATAACTTGCCCTATTTACTCCAAGAACTTGCCAATAAATACCATCGCAATATCTAAAGTAAATATTGCCTCAATATACCCAATAAACATGAAAGTTACAGCCAATATTAAGTAAGTTACCAATGAAAACGAATTATTACAAGGAAAAACAAATCAAAAGGTTAATTAGAAGGCGTTACTAAGGGTTGTTTCATTTCATGCTTGATTTGTTCAGGATGATATTTATTTATATTTAGGCAATGATATCATACACAAGATAATGTTACGTTCATAGAAACTGACGTTTAAAATCTGGTCATGACACGTGACTACACGGAGCTCGTCGCCCTTCTTGACGCGCGGACTAAAGACGAAAAGTCCCAATTAGGACGTTTCGAGTCTTCACGACGTGCGCTCTAGTAACATATCTGCCTCTTTTTATATTTAATAAAAATAATATTTATAAATTTAGGTACCTATTCCTTGCTTGTGGCTAAGTAATAACAGCCGCACGGGTCAATCCGTCAGGTTAAGCTACGCTTGCCGGGGTTGTCCGTCGATGGGTGACCATCTTTACATACCGAGACTCCTTCATGCCTCGGAAAGCACGTTAAGCCGTTGGTCCCGGCTGTCATTTGTGGATCTATGACAGTCGTTACGGGTCGTCCATATAAGCCCGAAAGTCTGACAACCAGTCTTACCAAGGGGTATCGTATTACCCAGTAACTGGGTTATGGAGGTCATCTGACCTCCCTAGTCTATCTAGGCAGTCGTTCCATGTAAAATACTGGTATTCAGCTGCATCCGGTTAGATTGGAAGCCGACCCCAACATAGTTGGGAAAAGGCTAGGCATATGATGAGTACTTATAATATGTACATATCATTCTCTATACCTATGTATAAATATCCTTATTAGCTAAGTAAATCTAACTCGTAATAATATACAAGGTTATTGTTAGGAATATGGTGGCAATCCATTAAGAGGATATAGGAGATGTCATTTGCAAGCAAATGAAGGGGTTATTTGGTTGCAATTGACCTCTCCTGACTCCGATGCAAATGTCATTTTTTTCTTTTTTTGGGTTCCGTACCTCAAAAGGAAAAACGGAACCCTTATAGGATCACTTCGTTGTCCGTCTGTCTGTCTGTCTGTCTGTCTGTCAGTCTGTCAAGACCCTTTTTCTCAGGAACGCGTGGAGGTATCAAGTTGAAATTAATATCCAATACGTAAGTCTATGTTCTCTTGGAGTCCTAAAAAACTCAAGCTTCTAAGTCAACTGAATAAAAACATACGGCCGTTTATGCGACATATTTTGTAACTCGCAAGTAAATCAAAACCTATAGGGTACTTCCCGTTGACCTAGAATAATGAAATTTGGCAAGAAGCAAGGTCTCCCAGCACAAGTAAAGGAAAAAGTCCGAAAATTGTTAATTTGTAGTTTTGTGACATAAAAAAAAATTTTTTGAGATTCATTGATAAGTTTGTTTTTAACCGACTTCAAAAAAATAAGGAGGTTCTGTATTCAACCCGTATATATGTATGTAAGTATGTATGTTTGTTGGTCCGCAATTTTCTCAAAAACGAATGAACCAGTTTTGATGATTCTTTCACTGACGTGATCTACATGCTTCCAGGAAGGATTTAGTAGATAATACATTATGTAATTAGTCTTATGTACAAAGTTATATGCATAAATATACTGTATCTCCGGCATTTCTAAGCCGATTTTGATGATTTTTCTTTTCGTTCGTCTTGGGCTTACTTATTAAATGTAATTGAATATTCAACTAAAAAAGGAAAAATAAATTTACTTTAAAAAAAGTAAAAACCAACTTCAAAAACCAAAAATGAATAAAGTAACTTTATTAAAACATTCAACAGCTTCTGCAGACGGTGTTTTTAGTCCTTCAATGCACTTTAGCTTAGCACCGATTTCAGAAGCTGTTAAGTTTTTTAAGAAAGTTATTTTATACATTTTTGGTTTTTGAAGTCGGTTTTCACTTTTTTATTGGGATAAATTCTTTTCAATTACGGAACCCTTCATTGTGCGTGTTCCGACACACACTTGGCCGGTTTTTTTTTTTGCATAAATCGACCTTTTTAGTCAAAAAAGTCATCTGGCTATAGATAATTACCCGTGCGAAGTCGGAGCAGTCGCTAGTGTCATATGAAACTTCTACGATCTTTTAAGAAGACAAATCAAAAGATATGTACTTCCTGCATTTTTTCATATCTCCATTCTTTTTTACCGAGGGGGATACAGTAAATTTCATAATAAACTAAGTTAGCTCATAATACACTTCTACAAATGTTACTTTTATATGTCGTAAGTACGACGGAATGGGTGCCCGTGTCATAAATTATTGCTGCTACCAAATATCGCTGATGTTACAAGGGAGTTGGTTGGGATCGGGTCATACTGTAAGCGGGGATGTATATGGGTTCCTGGTAACTCGACGTATCCCTTACAGGACGTCATTATTAGGGTTAAAATGCTGTTCTAAAAAAAACGCGAAAGATGAAATGTTTGATTAGTGATATTTTCCAAAGTTTTAGGCATTTTTGAACTTTTAATTATTAACAAAGATCTGCTACGGTATCAGCTATGATAGTAATTAAATTTCAGTATAGTCGCGCCGTAAAACATTTTTAAATTGGCTTCAAATGATTTGTCATAAAAAAAACTAAAAATCTAACTAACTCAAAAACTACTGAACTTCGGTAGAACATTAATTTGTTGCATAACTAAACCTACTATGACGTCCTGCAAGGAATACGTCGAGTTACCAGTAACCCTGTGTATATTTTCTAATAGGTGTGACTTTTAATAATTAGCATATAGCATAGCTTATTAGCATTTTTATTTTTATTATTTTATTAATTATTTTTTTTATTATTATTTTTTTTTTTAATATTAGTTTAGGCGAGTTATTTAGCAGTATTTTGAACTGATTTAGGCCGCCCCCTGTTACATGTGACTTAAACATAAGTGGCGAAATGTGGGAGTACTATAGGTACACCTCTGCCTAACGCTATGCGGAATACAGGCGTGATGTTATGTTTATATATGTAAACTGATATTTGTGAAGTTTATTTAAGATTGTGCTTCACAATGTTCTCATAAAGAAGGTGGTGTTGGTCGTTTCCTTTCCTATGGTTGTCACTTTATCTTTCTTGTTTCTACATGGAGGGCTCAAACAACTACACAAAAGTAGAATTTACTTTCTGTAGTAGGTATGATGTATTTTTTAAGGGACTGTACAAATGTAAATTGGTTGCGGTAACTAGTTCGAACAACGATTAAAAAGTTTATTGTTTCAACATAAAACAACCTGCCTCAGACATAACTCGCTCCGCTTTCAGTATGACTAGCGCTTTACCCTGTACATTAATATGAGGTAGTACCATACTAACACTTTGAAGTAAGTACACGTACGTTACTAAAGGTACGTACGTGTGAGCTTTACAAGTGAATGTACATACACATGAAGATATGTAGTTACTAGGGCGCCATGAACGTGACAGTGTTTTAATTTATGGCAGGGTTACTCTCATTCGTAAAAAGTCTCTAGAGGTTAGGTATGGCAAAGGTCTGAGCCTCGAAGGTACAAAAAATGGTAAAAAAAATTGTCTTTTACAAAATTACAAGAGACTAAAAAAGGGTGGTTATGATGGTCTGTGGTTGTTTCCAACACGGTTGGAAGTTAAAATAATTTCGCTGAACCAAATATACATACTCTACTCAGTACCTACCAATAGCTTGATACTTGATATCATTTTTAAGGTTTCGTGCCTCAAAAGGAAAAACGGAACCCTAGGATCACTTCGTTGTCCGTCTGTCTGTCAGTCTGTCAAGAAGCTTTTTCTCAGGAATGCGTGTCATATACCTATGGTCCCTTGGAGCTCTAAACAATCAAGCTTCTAAGTCAACGCAATAAAAAAATACGGCCGTTTTACGCGACATATTTTGATACTCGCAAGTAAATCAAAACCTATAGGGTACTTCCCGCTGTCGTAGAATAATTAAATTTGGCAAGAAGGAAGTTCTTACAGCACAAGTAAAGGAAAAACTCTAAAAATTGTTAATTTGTAATTTTATTTGTTTTTGAGAAAAAATATTTTCAACTACGGAACATTGTGCGTGGTCCGACACGCACTTGGCCGGTTTTTTTTTTTAAATCGTCTCTTAGAAACTAATTACTTACTCTAATTACGTAAGTAAGTAATTCCAAGAAAATATACAGACTTAAATAATAAAACAACACGGGTAACAAACATTTATTAAAGACTAATAAATTGAGTTTAACAAGTCCACAACGTTTTTCGCAGAAAAAAGGCCCAATTAACAGAAATTCAAATGAATACCTTACTGTTAATTAAAACAGAAGTACCATCAAAACTGTGTCATCAAAACATCAGAAAATAATTATATGAAGATCTAAAATTAAATGTTACATTGTCTTAGGGCTTTTTTTTTTTTTTTTTTTGTGGATGGGAAATCATCAAATGACTTCTCCCACTCTGGGCGGAGCGGGAGGGCGTGTCAGACTTTTACTGACCAAAACCCACCCGTGTTCCTTCAGTTGCCCGTGCCAGGGCCACGGTATCTCTTTCGAACTACCCGCGACCCCGGCGGCATCGGCCCTATTGGACCCCGTCACTGCTGACATCTCTTTGAGGCGCGCGTGGAACACAACGCGCCGTCGACCCGGGCCTGGTCCTTACCGGACGGCGAGCTGCCCATTACTCGTCGTCCGCAAGCCCGCGCTTACGGCGGTGGCCGGGAATCGGCGATAGATTCCCGCCGCCTAGGGCGTCTCCTGCGGCGGCTAGGGGCGCGAGGGCGCGGCTGTTGCCTCTCCCTCGCGCGTTCCGCCTCCTCCTTCGCGAGCATTACTGCTTCGCAGAAGGAGGTGACGGCCTCCCATGAACTCTCGCTTCGCACCATGGCATGGCCTGTTTTTGACATATTTTCTATACAAAAGCTGTCAAATTGAAATATTTATTCTTCAGATAAGAGTTATCTGACTATTGAAAAATTCGCCCTTAATTATTAATTAATTTACAAAAGTGGTTTCGATAATCACCCACAAAGTTGTCTTTGCGCTTACAGCTTTAGGCTTTTAGCTTTAGGAAATCCTTTGGCATAACAACGAAGTTCCTTTGCAGAGTTGTTGTGCGTCTTGTAAGTTACGTAAATTGTTTATGCCTTCGACATAATGTTTTGTAGCAAGAAATCAATTAGCAGATGAGTTTAATTACTTTTTGGAATTCTCCAATAGGGATGATGCCTGGGTAAAAAAAAATAATTCTATTTAGTCCGTCAGTCTGATAATAAAAAAAATATTAGACACATATTAGAACCCGTAGGAATATTGTGATAAAAAGTATATTTTATATGTTAATTCATGTTATAAACTATCCGTGTGCTGAATTTCATCAAAATCCGTTCAGTAGTTTTTGCGTGGAAGAGTAACAAACATCCACCCATCCATCCTCACAAACTTTCACGTACACAATATTAAGTAGGATTATAGGTAAGAAGTAGGATAGTAAGAAGTAGGATAAACCCACTAGCTGCGAAATACTTTCCATATTTAACTAATAGCTGCGTCCCGCGGTTTCTCCCGCTTAGACCGGGATAAAAAGTAGCTGATGTGTTAATCCAGGCTATAAGCTATCTGCATACCAAATTTCATCTAAATCGGTCCAGCTGTTGGAGCGTGAAGAAGTAACAAACATCCAAACATACAATCTTTCACATTTATAATATTAGTAGGATAGTGTGATAGTGTGATTGCCGTCAGTTGAGACTGGTGATCTCTAAACCGCCAGGGCTTATTTTTAATCTTATATTTTGAATTGTTTTATTAACATTTTTTTTCTTTTTTGTTTACATTGTTCTCACATTTAGAAGCAACAAGAATAATTGGGTACAGGATGTTGTAAAACTTATCTTGATTTAAAAGAATGTCCATGGAGTTGCTTGCCCGTTCTTCTCCATAGAGATAGATCTTGTTTTGGAATGGGCAACTAGCTTCAACTTACTGACTAACTGACCGACTCTTTGACATTTCAGAAGTGCCTGTAATTGGTTTCATACGGTATTTTACTGTATACGAGGAAAAAATATATTATTTAGATAGCTTAGGCAAAAAGCAGTCGGAAAATGTTAGTTTTAGTTCATAAATTAACAATATAAATTTTAAAATTCAATTCAAAGCTTTCAGTTTTTTAATCTGTTTTCTAACACCATGAAAGTAGCCGCCATGTTATTACGTCATACGGCTGTTTAAATTAAAAAGTGTCAATGTCAACTGTCAACTGATCAACGTCTATAAATTGTTTGTTTACTCAGCCAACTAACGTCTGACCACAGAGCAACATGGTATCCACTGCGTCCAGCATTTTCGCGCGAAATTTGAAAGTGTAAAATTTAAATGCATTTTTATGGCACCTAACGATTGAATAAAAATTTTGTGTTTTTTTTTTAGTGGCTAAAACTAATTACACTAAAGAATCTAATTGAGACACTTTTCAAAAATGGGTGTAATACCCTATTGAAATAAATGCTTTGAGTTTGAGTTTGACACATGTCATCACAAATTACCAGTAGAATTATTTCAGTGTTGCCCGAAAATACTGCTTATCTTGCAAAAAAACATACCCACTTCATCTATTGATAAAGGAAGACATCTTGCGTGAATCGACACGTCATTGAATAGGTCCAGGGGACAAAATGGATATCCTTCTAAGGAAATAGTGACAGGGGTATTAGCCCTCTGCTTGGTTACGTTATTAATAGTTCTGGATGACATTTTCTAGTTGCAGGGGAATGTTACCAGCTGACGACAAGGAAGTTGCTGGCTGTTGACGTTTTTTTGTTGTTTCTGTTCTATTTTTAACCGGAAGGGTCAATGGTCTAGATTGTTACGGTTTCATTCTTTATTCTATCTGTTTTTAGGCTTTCATACCTCAAAAAGAAAAACGGAACCCTTATAGGATCACTTCGTTGTCTGTCTGTCACTCTATCAAAAACCTTTTTCTCAGGAATGCGTGGAGGTATCAAGTTGAAATTAATATCAAATACGTAGGTCTACAGTCCCTTGGAGCTATAAAAAAATCAAGCTTATAAGTCAAAGCAATAAAAGATACGACTGTTTATCAGCAATCGATCAGGTTAAGCTACGATTGCCCTGGCTTGTCCGTGGATGGATAACCATCTTTACATACCGAGACTCCTCCGTGCCTCGGACAGTACGTTAGGCGTTGGTCCCGGCTATCATTCGTAGATTTTTGACAG
Organism: Cosmia pyralina; assembly: GCA_946251885.1. Lineage (NCBI taxonomy): Eukaryota > Metazoa > Arthropoda > Insecta > Lepidoptera > Noctuidae > Cosmia > Cosmia pyralina. The sequence goes on along the minus strand of OX276361.1, from coordinate 19,509,468 downwards.
ACTTGAAAGTCTGACCAACTAGTCTTGCCAAGGCGTATCGTATTACCCAGTAATTGGGTTGTGGAGGTTAGATAGGCAGTCACTCCATGTAAAATAAGTATTCAGCTGCATCCGGTTAGACTAGAAGCCGACTCCAACATAGTTGAAAAAAGGCTAGGCAGATGATGAGTACTTAACTAGCTTTTTATTTTTTCGTCCGAAGATATCGTCTGCAACAGCCAAGGAAGAGCATCAATTCCTCATTTCTCACATTTCTTCAGCAGAGCGAAGAAACTAAAGTGGAACAAACATTTTTAACAATGTGGACTCAATTAAAAAGGCATTATGAAGTTTGTTGGAAAAGTAAAGAAAGGAGGATGAGTTTGATAGTATTAGGGCAACAAAGGCAGCGGGTGAGGGACTTGGGCTATTATGTCCAAGAAAAAAGGTCATATTTACCTAAATCCCTAAAATTTTGGAGACAAAAAGGTCTTTTTGTCACTTTCTTTCAAGTTCTACAAAAAGTACGTAAGGGTCACACTGTCTGAGTTATTAAAGCCGTTTCTTATGTTATTATATTATTAATCAAGTAGTCAAATGCAATAATTTATCTCTCTATTTCTCTCAATATGGCTAAAAGTGTTTATTGTTTTATCTAGCGTAGATGTTCAGATTTTACTAAATACCTGCCAAGAAAAGGCAGATATTTTAAAACAGACTGAGTCCGACTTCGTCCATGTGATTTTTTTTTTTTTGTTTTAACCTAAAATATATTCTACATCTGCAACTACGCCTACGCTCCAGGATGAAAAGTAGCCTATGTCCTTGTCCAGGCCATCCCATGTGCCAAATTTCATTCAAACCCGTTCAGCCGTTTTAGCGTGATCAAACATTTTTTTTTTTTGTGTAGGTTATCATATAGTTGACCTAGAGAGGCCGTGACTACTTAGCCGGTTAATCCTGTGGCTGCCTTAAGCGAACTCAAAGCCTCCAGCCAGGGCAAAAACTCACTTTAATAACAGCCGCACGGGTCAATCGATCAGGTTAAGCTACACTTGCCGTTGGTTGGTTCGTGGATGGGTGACCATCTGTATATACCAAGACCCCTCCGTGCCTCGGAAAGCACATTAAGCCGTTAATCCCGGCAGTTATTCTTGTTGGGGGATCTTTGACAGTCGTTACGGGTCGTCAGAAGCCCAAAAATCTTTCGCAACCAGTCTTTACCAAGGGGTATCGTCTTACACAGTTACTGGGTTGTGGAGGTCACATAGGCAGTCACTCCATGTAAAATACTGGTATTCAGCTGCATCCGATTAGACTGGAAAATGACCCCAACATAGTTGGAAAAACGCTGGCAGATGATAGATAAAAACACCCTTTTGGAACCTTACACAAGTGCTCTCTTCCATGACAAAACTTTTAATAAGAGCGAGAACCGCATGACAAAACAGAAAATATGAAGGTAGGGGCGTAAATCCGTCTTTTGTACGGTTACCTTAATCCCTTAGACACATACCTAAGTATTTTTAACCGACTTCTAAAAAAGGAGGAGGTTCTCAATTTAGATGTTTGTATTTTTTTTTTTATGTTTGTTCGCGCATAACTCCGTCGCTTGCCAACCGATTTGAAAAAATATTTTTTTGTTGGAAAGGGTATACTTCCCAAATGGTCCCATTTTTGTCAAAATCCAGTTCTGATGATGGGATCCTGGAGAAATCGAAGGAACTCTTCAAATATTATAGGCACACCGATAGAGATTTGGGTATTTTTCATAGTAGGTCGTGCATTTGCTCTCGGAAAGCACCATTTGGTGAAGTGGAACTGATGATGAAGACCACAGATGGCTACCGGAACTACTCAATGATAAATATTTCACGGGTTGCGATTCGATTACTTTAATATGGTTGCTAAGCAATTTCCGCTCGTCACACAATGCGTGTAGTGAGTGGTTGTTGAGGAGTTCTCCTGGTTCTTGCCAGCAGAACTCCTCAACAATTAACGTCCCAGCATCGGGAAAAGCAATATTTTGTAACATGTGATGAGCAATTGACATTAGACTATTGTAACTTATACAAATTATGTATAAACAGACCCACTAAAAAGTGAAAAATAAAAACTTTTTTACAAAAAAATACAACCGACTTCCAAAAACAACACTACAAAGTGAAAAATAACTTTAATTACGGAAGTCGGTGGCAAAAACGAAAATACATTCAATCAGACACCGATTTCCGAAATTAAAGTTATTTTTCACTTTGTAGTGTTGTTTTTGGAAGTCGGTTGTATTTTTTTGTAAAAAAGTTTTTACTCAGAAAGGTGTTAAAAGCGAACTGTTTTAGGGCTCCCTCAGACAGGCGCGACACTCTAGTACAACAATTTCTATGAAAACTTAATTGAAATAGTTTTTTTTATTATTATTAATGGTTTATTCTTTGAAGACATACGCTAGCTCAATCTCAAACATACACTTTAAAAATCATGTTAATATTATTAAGGAAAAGATAAAAAATTGTTTGATAAATACCTGAATGACTCCTCAGAGGAACCTGGTACAGAAAAAAAACTGTGACCTCAGTCATTAGCTAGAGGCGGTCACGTGAACGTCGCCGAGGCCGCTCGTGGGGCGATCTTCTCTCCTTGCGGCGTTTGCGGTCGCGCTCCCGATCCTTGTCACGATCCCTCTCTCGCTCGCGATCCCGATCCTCGTGGCGGTCAGTCTTCTCACGACTGGCGTGGTGACGATCTCGTGGTTCCCTCTCTTTCTCACGTTCCCTATCCCTATCCCTCTTCTTTTCCTATGGTTCATTCTCCCTTTCCTTCTTATCGCTGTTTTCTCGCTCGTGGTCGCCGCGCTCAGGACGTTCACCGCGTTCACCCCTCTCACCACGATCGCCTCGATCGCGCTCCATTCGCTCCCCGTCGCGACGATCAGAGCCGAGGCCGCCGCTGCGGGTGCTGCGTACTTTCTCGCTATCTTCGAATCGCGTCGCACCGTCTGGTCACGCCTGTCTGCGGGAGCCTTATTAAAGGTTATTCTTATTTCTATATGTCTAATAAGAACATCGTGGGTAAATCGCTTATTTTATAGCCGTGTCCTTTGAATTAAAAGTAATTACAAAGTTATTATTTTTCGTGGTGCTTTAATTTACTGACTTTCGGCTTCTAACCCTTTTCTTTATTGACAATAAATTCACTTTATTTTTTACCAGTCGACAACGATGCGGAGGAATTTTTCGATGCCACAGTTTAGTTTTTTTAATAGTTTTAGTTATGTTAGGATATAATTTTGTTATTTTTAGGTTATGTTTATATTACATTTAAATAAAGTATTAAGATCTTCAAAACAAATATTTTAATGCAGTGGTGTTTCAAAGTTTTCAGACATTTTCAATTCAGCAGCGCATGAAACTAAAAAATATTTGTTTTTCCACCATTTTCCATGATTCCTTTATTCTATTGTCAAAATATAACACTTCATTTATTTCTTTTACAATATTTAACACAACTATTAAATCAAATGACTAAATAACTATGTATATGTTACTGTAAAAGAATCTTCGGATTTACCGGTAAATCCTAAGATTTATCAAGTCTCACCGGTAAAAGTCCAAACTGTTCTACAGTAATCATCAATTTCCGACTTTTACCGGCATTCAGTAGGTAAATCTTACGCTTAACCACAGATATCGGTTAATGTTAGTTTTCAAAGTAAAATAATGCAGTTATTAATTAGAAACTATTTATTCAACATTACTATCATTGTTATTGTTATTAGTCAAGTCTTAAAACATGTTTAACATGCTTTATAAAAATTAAATGCAGAAAAAATAACACAAATAAAAATCACTTCTCACTAGTTAACACCTACTTTGGCTCTCTAAGCTAAGCAGTCTTGATAATCATTAAAAAAAAAAAAAAACTTTATTGGTTTAAAAAATGTGTACAAGCAAAGTGAAGCCCTGACTCCTGCGCTAGGACACACCTCTGTTACACCTCTGCACCTCTCCACCTCTACACCTACACACACCACACACACACCTACACCTCTACACCTCTATTATAGGATTTTGTTATTCGATACAATCATTATGTCGTTTATTTATTTTATTTCTTATCTATTTACATTTTTAAATATTTCTTAAAAAAAGGATATAAAAAAACATTTAAAAATATAAAAAAATAGAGGTCCGCCGGTGTCGGGAGCAGGGTCCAAGCTACCGGTGGTTAGGGCTGCAGAGACAGGAACCTTCTCACAATGCGAGCCGTATCAAGGAGTACTGCCTTCTGAATCAGGCCCTTGATCCAACCGTCTAATGATAGCCTCGAGAGATGTTGTTCGAGGCTTTCGGCCATCAGGCCATTGGCCGTTACGACAATCATTATTATTATTAGTAGTTGACTAATAGTCGTTATTATTATATTTCAATCTTTGGTTTCGGACATTTACCGGTGTCTGCGGTAAAACTTAAGATTTACCGACTAAAGTTGGTAAAAACCCGAAATTAAAGATTATTATAGAACTATTCGGACTTTTACCGGTGAGACTTGCGAAATCTTAGGATTTACCGCAGTTTGGGTTTTTACAGTAACATATACAAATAAAAACAAAAGGACACTTGGGGCTAGTTTGACGAATGTCAGATATCTTTTATCCGTGGAATAAAATTGACGACTGACAGTCTTTGTATGGAGAAACTGTCAAAAATTCAAAAGTAATAATAAAAAAAAAATTTCTTGGTATAGAACTCATACTACGTACAATTTTAGGTAAAATGAGATTCACACCGCGCTCGTGTGAGGGGATAAATCAATCTGCCTAGCCTTTTTCCAACTATGTTGGGGTCAGCTTCCAGTCTAAACGGATGCAGCTGAATACCAGTATTTTACATGGAGCGACTGCCTATCTGACCTTCACAACCTAGTAACTGGGTAATACGATTCCCCTTGGTAAGACTGGTTGTCAGACTTTCAGGCTTCTGATGACCCGTAACGACTGTCAAAGATCCACGAATTATAGGTGGAACCAACGGCTTAAGTTTCCGAGGCACGGAGGAGTCTTGATATGTAAAGATGGTCTCCCATCCACGGACAAACCCCGGCAAACGTAGCTTAACCTCATGGATCTACCCGTGCGGCTGTTATTACTTAGCCCCGATCTCCTCCGAAGATTAAGACTTATGACTAGACTTGTGATTAGACTTTTTGGTATAAAAGTTTGTAAAGAACACTTGGGCGTCAAAATTTTATTGGGACCTTTTCATGAGACGTAGACATAAATGGCGAAATGTGGGTTTACTATTGGTACATACTATTGGTATATAATCCTGCCCTTATCCCAATTTATTTGGGGTCGACGCAACATGTCTTTTTTCCATACTTCTCTATATTTGTCGTCATCTCGGTAGTCAATCCCTTTCTAGCCATATCATCTTTCATACAGTCCCATCCGTCATTTCTTTGGTCTTCCCCTACTCCTATAGCCATCGACATTCATACTCAAAACTTTTCTAACGTCATTTTCCTCATTTCTCCGCATCACATGCCCATACCTTGACAACCGATTTTCACACAACTTTTCAGTCACCGGTGTCACTTTCAGACTTCCTCTTATATACTAATTTCTTATTCTATCCATTTGTGTAACATGTAGTGTTCCCTCCCTCTTAGCATTCTCATCTCAGCTGCATGCAATTGAATTTCATTCATCCCTTTTGTGGCCCAACAGTCTGATCCATACAAGACTAAACATTTTTCTAGTTTGATCGAAAAAAAAAACAACCTTAAAGTACTTATCTACTTTAGTGAAAAGTAATACCCCTAAACTGTAAGCCTCATAATCTAAGGATAATCTAGATTAAAATCTATGACAAACAGATCCCAAAACCTACCTTCCTTTCTAAATTAATTTTCTAATTAGAAGCATTAAATAAGTACCGTCAGACAAAACCAAATCCTATTACAATAAGATAGACCAACAAATTGTATATCATCGTAATTATTTCAATGTCTTTCATTATCTCAACGTATTTCTCGTTTTCGGTGATAAGAGAGCTTTATTCGCCTCTTAATGTTAGTGAAACGTTTCTGTTTTGTTTCTCCGCGCCGAGATTTATACTCACATTTACGCTTTAATGCGTCCTTTGTCTCTCTCCCTCGCTTAGGGTGTGAAAAAGATACTTAGAACTGGATTGTTCACGCGTAGGGTAGTTTGCTGTTTGTCAGAAATTCAACTAGCCGCCGTCAAATGAGTGATGGGTTTAGGGAGGGATCTTAGAAGAAACTACTAGCATTTATTAATATTTAAAATTATTATTTCTCGCTACCAAGATACAGGCCTAGTTTAAGACTTCATTCCATTGTTTATTTTTAACCGACGAAAAAAAAGGAAGAGGTTCTCAATTCCACGTATGAGTATGACTACGCATAACTTTTTACAGAATCGTCCGATTTGAAAAAAAATTGTTTTATTCGAGTGAGTGTTTTTCAAAATTGGTCCCATATAAAATTCATTAACTTTGCTTGGGTAGTTTTTGAGTTAGCTTCAAAAATAACGATGTTCTAGTTTCTTTTGCAGGTAGTGGTATTAGAATTTGTGTGCGGTAAATACCACAACTAAAAAGTGAAATAAAATCGTCTATATAACAGAACATATTTAGTAAAAACTTTTGTACAAGAAAATATAACCGACTTCCAAAAACACAAACAAAGTGAAAAATTGCTTTAATTTCGGAAGTCGGTGACAAAAAACGTAATATACATTTAACCAGATTTCCGAAATTAAAGTTATTTTTCACTTTGTAGTGTTTTTTTTGGAAGTCAGTTGTATTTTTTTGTAAAAAAGTTTTTACTAAATATGTTCTGTTTTATAGAAGATTATACTTTTTTAATTTTACACTACAAAATTTTAACACAGGGTTTACTTTTTATAAAACAATTTCAAGTGAACACACTTTTCTCTAGGTTCATTATTACTTATTTGAAAAACCTACTTTAAAAACACATCTTCAGAAACGGACGTCTCACCCTTGATGGATATTGATCGAATGGTATTGGTGGTTGGCTTACGCGTGACAACAAAAGTTGCTGTCACGCGAAATTAGGGTCGACTAAAGATACTTTAAGATACATGTTTCCACTACCTCAAGTTGAAGTCTCACTGGACACGGAATCGCCGTGCGGGATTATATTATACACAGTATTCAATAATATTATACACAAGATATGTTACGTTCGTAGTAAATGACGTTTAACATCTGATCGTGACACGTGACTTCACAGAGTTTAGCTCGTCGCCATTCTTGACACGCGGACTAAAGACAAAACGTCCCAATTAGGACGTTTTCGAGTCCTTAAAACAAACGCGCACTTAAAACATGTCTCCCTCTTTTTTAGGATTCCGTAGTCAACAAGGAACCCTTATAGTTTCGCTATGTCCGTCCGTCTGTCCGTCCGCACCTTAGCTAAGAGACTCTTAGTACTAGAAAGCTGTAATTTGGCATGGATATACTTAATCATCACGCCGACAAAGTGGTAAAATAAAATCAAGAAAAAAAAATGTTTTAGGGTACCTTCTGAACACGTAAAGTGGGGATGTTTTTTTTTCTCGTCTATCCCATGGTGTAGGGTGTTGTTGGATGGGATCTTTTATAAATATTGCGGGTTTGTGAAAACAATTTTTCAAATGCGTGCTCTGACTGGACAGGTCCACTTAATCTTTGTGGTTCTTTCTTCCAAAGACCATTTCAGACACCAATCTACATGGCCTTCACATGATCTGACCAAGATTATGTCTGGACTTTAAAAGAGACTTTGACCTCTGAGTTTGTTTCGGCCTTTCTCCACAGAGTAGTCAGATAGCAAATGCCGACCTCATTTAGTTTTTATTACAAATATGATTGACGTGTAAAAGTGTTTGTACAAACCTACTTACAGAAATAAAATCATTTATCATTTCTTCTAAACTCCGCAAAGGATTTTTATGAATGCGGTTTTCACCATCATTTAGGAAATTTATTCCAGAAAATTTGTTTATAATATTTAACTGATAAATAAAATAAAGAGATCTCAATGTTTTTTCATGTCGTACAAACCGTGCGAATTAAGCAGGGAAGGGTCACTAGTTGAATATGAATCCTAAATACATAGATTAATTTATGATAGTCCCTGTGACATCAACATTCTCGACCAATGGAATTTCCATATATCAACATTCTACATCCCAAAAAATTCCTATATTCCTTTGTCCAACGTTTATTTTGTTCCCAAGACCGAGGCCCACTGTCTACACTCAATTCATTATTCAGCTGTACCACCCACAGTGTGTGATTAGGGCGCAATTATCGGATTCCTGTAGGTCGAAATAGCCTTTTAGCCATATAGTCACACTTTTTGGCTATTCGGCTAAAGTAATCGTGTAATTTTATTATACCTGCATTAAGAGCAGGTTAATTGTCTGAGATGAAATATTTAGCACCGTGTTAGTTGTGTTACGTGCCTTAAGGGATCTGTCTGTGTTAGATTTAAAAGGGTTTATGCTTGGAAACTGATTTAGGTAGTCCGTTGGGATGGGAATACTGATAATGTATGGTTTGCAGATTTATGCACATTAAATCTGGTTACTTATTGCGTGGGTTTAGGTTATACGATGTTATTTTGTATTGTCATCGGGCCCTGATAAGTGAGCAAAATTTCGAATTAATCTGACCATTTAAAGTGGAAAAAAAACCGGCCAAGTGCGCGTCGGACCACGCACAATGAAGGGTTTCGTAGTTGGGATTAATTTATCTTAAGAACAAACTTAACATTGTAGTTGAAAAACGTGTTCTCCCATACATTCCAACTGTAAATGTAAGTTTGTACTCACAATATTGATAGATTTACCATATTATTTTAAGACCACAGACTTTTTATAGGTTTTCCTGTAATCTACAGGTAAAGATCTATTTTCTGAATTTTTTTTTTAAATTTTAGTCTCAGTAGTTTCAGAGATAAGGGGGGGGAATGGTCAATTTTCGTCTATTTTCTTAAATAACTTTAAAACAATTTATTTTAAAATTATAAAAAAAAAATATATATTTGAGACCCTCATAGTAAGCCCTTTCAGAGGAGCTTGTGGCTAAGTAATAACAGCCGCACGGGTCGATCCATCAGGTTAAGCTACGCTTGCCGGGGTTGTCCGTGGATGGGTGACCATCTTTACATACCGAGATTCCTCCGTGCCTCGGAAAGCACGTTAAGCCGTTGGTCCCGGCTGTCATTCGTGGATCTTTGACAGTCGTTACGGGTCGTCAGAAGCCCGAAAGTCTGACAACCAGTCTTATCAAGGGGTATCGTATTACCCAGTTACTGGGTTGTGGAGGTCAGATAGGCAGTCGCTCCATGTAAAATACTGGTATTCAGCTGCATCCGGTTAGACTGGAAGCCGACCCCAACATAGTTGGGAAAAGGCTAGGCAGATTGATTGATAGTAAGCCCTTTCATTTGATATGCCACATTGTGTAGTTTGCAAAACTTTTTTTTTTAATTTTCTTATTTGCCCCCCAAAAGTGACCTCTATATTCAAATTTAATTTATTTACTTTACCCGTCCGTGTTTGGGTTACAGAAATTCATATGCGTACCAAATTTCAACTTAATCGGTCCATTGGATTCGGAGCAAACTGGCTGTGACAGACGGACAGACAGACAGACAATGAAGGGTTCCGTAGTTAAGATAAATTTATCCCAAGAACAAAGTTAACATTGTAGTTGAAAAACATGTTCTCCCATACATTCCAACTGTAAATGTAAGTTTGTACTCACAATATTGATAGATTTACCATGTTATTTTAAGACCACAGAATTCTTATAGGTTTTCCTGCACTTTTGAATTGTCAATGGGTCGGTCAGTCAGAAAGATGAAGCCAGTTTCCCATTCCATAGCGTAGTAGATCCCTATGGAGAAGAACGGGCAAGAAACTCTACGGACACTCTTTTAAATCAAAATATTTTTTTACAAAATATTGGTTACATCGTTCATGTTGAAAATATACATGTGAAAACAATGTAGAAAGGCGTGCACGTTAACAAGCGTCCGTAATAAAAAGATAAAAACTAAAACAACTAAATTAAAAATAAGCCGTGGTAGCTAAGAGACGACCAGTCCCCCAACTGACGGCGCCCTTTCACGAACATGACGCATGGATCAACACCAATTAGCTCAACCATTTTGAAGAGAACTTAATGATCCAACACACACGCCACCACCAGCGAGACATTTGAGTGAGCATGACATACTCTCAACTGCCAGGGCACATTCAAGTCAGTGAAAGACGTACCCAGTAAAAGGTAGCTTAATAGTAGCTACATAGTGCTAATAATTAAGCAAATGAGCTCTTAAGAGTCTACAATACCTCAAATTGATTAGCATGATCCTCCGTTATATCGACAATACAGCATTAATTTTGAAATAAATATATGGTAAAGGTTAGATGTGGTGGTGTAGGTTAGGTGTGTTGACTGTATTTGACGAAAATTTATACGATTCCATAAAATTTTCACGACAAAAAAAAATTACAAATGTACCTCCGAACGAACAATAAACCGCTAGTATTAAAAAAAAGCGGCCAAGTGCGAGTCGGACTCGCCCATGAAGGGTTCCGTAGCAGCAAGTAACATAATATAAAAGTTCTTGTAGTTCGTTGTAACTTTGATCGATGTTTTAATAATAGACCGATTTATGACGTATTAAAAAAAAACTACTTACTAGATCTCGTTCAAACCAATTTTCGGTGGAAGTTTACATGGTAATGTACATCATATATTTTTTTTTTAGTTTTATCATTCTCTTATTTTAGAAGTTACAGGGGGGGGGGACACATTTTACCACTTTGGAAGTATCTCTCGCGCAAACTATTCAGTTTAGAAAAAAATGATATTTGAAATCTCAATTTCATTTTTGAAGACCTATCCACAGATACCCCACAAGTATGGGTTTGATGAAAAAATATTTTTGAGTTTCAGTTCTAAGTATGGGGAACCCCCAAAATGTATTGATTTTTTTTTTCTATTTTTGTGTGAAAATTTTAATGTGGTTCACAGAATACATCTACTTACCAAGTTTCAATAGTATAGTTCTTATAGTTTCGGAAAAAAGTGGCTGTGACATACGGACGGATAGACAGACAGACAGACATGACGAATCCATAAGAGTTCCGTTTTTTGCCATTTGGCTACGGAACCCTAAAAATACTTCAAATTAGATTATGAAATTTTGCATAATACGAGTAACTGAACTAAATATAAAGCAGACACTATATTTTTTTAAATTACCATTATTTTCACCGTAATCGTATCGTATCGGCGTTGCCTGCCGCCCAGTACCCCACTCAGTCTCGCTCTCACTCAGTCCGCGAGCTCAGGTAATTTATCTCACAATTTAAATCTCTTTCCACCATGATCTGGAGACCAAGACTACGAGCCTAAGAGCCTTCTCCATAGACAATATAGTTTCGTTATCTCGAACCTCTATAACAAATCTATCAATATAAGTAATAAAGCCTAAGCCGCTTTGATAGCAATATTGAGATGAAGAAAGTTTAGATTACTCCAATGAAAGTAATATTCTGAAGATTTCGCCTCCAGCGTTATTCACCCCAGAAGTTTTTTGCCTATGATAACAGTTTATATTGGCTGCTAGTTCTACAGGTATTGCAAAAATATATACAGGGTTTTGGAAGACTTTGGGTGCAAAAATGGCACACATCTTACACACCCAACTACCCAATTAGAATATAAAACTACCCAGATATTTTATATTTTGGTCGATGACACAATCACTTAGACAGATGCAATGATATTATATAAATAAAGAGGTAGATATGGCACTAGCGCGCGCAAATTGTTGCAGACAAATTCAGACAATTGTTGTAATTTGATTTAGTCGGCTAATAGCAGCGAGCGACACAGCGTGTCTGTGGCGTAATAATGTATCTAAATAAAATACCAAGGTAATCTCTTTCTGTATCATACGTTCCGTATTATTTATCGCAGTCGTAGTTGAAAACTACTGTTTATGTAAGTACCTAAAATTGTAATAACAACGCAACGATATCTGAATGCCGCTCAGTATGAACGTAGCGTATCTTTCCTTTATAACATTATTTGACAGATGGATAATTTTGGACGTTGCCGAAGTAGATACTTAACACCTGTTAATAATCTCATCAGGGATTTAAGATTATTTATAAACAGGAAAGAAAAGAAAGGAGAAGAGTAAAGAAAAAAAAAAATACAAATTCTAATGAGAAACAAATTCTTCCGTTGGTTTGCAAATCGTGACGAAAATTCTGCGCCTATGCTTCGTAAATAAAGACGCTGCTTTCAATAATATTATTCGACACACGCTTCACTCTCCCAATTGCTAAACAATGTTTCTTCCTGATTATCCGAAACAAAGCTTTGACATTGAGTCAACAACAAATTAAGGAATATAGGTCACTTGCCCCCCGGTTACTGAAAGTCCGCTAGTCCGATATTCCTTGTAATTGCCCCCTCACGCCTTCGTCCCACGGTAGTAGGCAGAAATTACAGAACACCACCTGCTCCTTAATACTTCTTTTGCCTCGTTTTCGTTTATACATCTGGTCATACACGCACGCCGGTTGCGAGTACTACGCACCTGACCTTACTGAAGAACATCACCAATAAGGTCACTATATGTCTTCCTAAGGCGTCCCGTCCCGGCATTTCACCTCACATCTGCCTTGTAAGTACTTTTTGTTAGTCGCCTTTCATTCATCCTCTCAAAATGACCAAACCATCTAGGCATACTTTAAAATTTTTGTCGCTACATCTTCTATTAAACCGCAATGTTGCCTTATCTTCACAATATTCCTCACCGTCGACTGAACATTAACTTACAATTTGGCAAGAGCGTGAATTACATGTTTACAGAAAACAATAGTACTAGGCTATCATAAAAAAAGCAGAAATCCTTCCTTGTTTGCGTACTACGCTAGGCCAGCTCAAGGTCAAGGTGTTGCAGCTGAACGACGCGCGACGTGCGGTCGACTTAGCCCGCATAGGCACGGTTGTTTTCTTAACGCAACGTTGTTTTTTGGTACTCTGGATTGTCAAGGCGTAGAGCCGAGCATTTAGAATCCAACAGAGAACATCCTAGCGCCTTGTAAAAGTACATATTTGGATTTTCAACTCTCGGTGCTAAGCTGAGCATTGTAAATCCAGAGTACGGTAAAAAAACGTTGCCAATAAAAAGCGGCCGTGCGTACGTGGGCTAACGATTATCAAGAGCTTACATTGTATGTTTTCATACCCAAACCAATAGTACTAGGTTATCATAGGCAAGCAGAAATCCTACATTGTTCACGTTCATTGGTTGTTTGTGGTCAATTGAGTTCAAGTCGGGTTTGCGTAAACATCGTTATTGTTGGTCACATTTCACTAGATAGTGATTGATTAGGTACTAAATAACTACTTCAACAGCAAATTTATACCGTTTAGCCTTTACTCGCTATGTATAGAAATTGTAAAGCTAACTTGGTAAATAATTATTGAAATTAGTAGTAGGACGTTTGGTATCGCTATCAAAAACACTATTGAACCAATAATTTGTACCAGGAATTCAGCACACTTATAGAGTCACATGTGACGTGAGGAGACTTCAAAAGTGTTTAGACAGACAGGCTGGCTTAGAGCAGTTCCATGTCCACCACGTCTTACTTTAAACAGTGACTGATGATTCCTAACATTTCTTGAATTTATAGCAATCCTACTAGCTTAGTAACATAGATGTGAAAGTTTGTATGTTTTTTACTCAATCAAGATTAAACGGCTGAACGAATATGGATGAAATATGTCACACAGGTTGACTATGGCGTGGATTAACACAATAGCAAACTTTTTATCTGCCTTTTGACTGCCTTGTTAGTCTAGCGGTTTCAAGCGCTACTCCTGAGCATGATATCCTGGGTTCGATTCTCAGATCGGGCACAGTGTTATTCGGGTTTTCCATCTGGAATTTCTCAGTAGCAGCCCGGAGTCTGGATTAATGCCCGGTTGATGGCAATAGGCTCGAGAGGAGCTCGTGGCTAAGTGATAACAGCCAAACGGGACGATCCAACAGGTTAAGCTACGCTTGCCGGGTTGGTCCGTGGAAGTGTGACCATCTTTACATAACGAGACTTCTCCGTGCCTCAGAAAGCATGTTAAGCCATGCTGCCGGGGTCGCGGGTAGAATAGAATAGAATAGAATAGAATAGAATACTCTTTATTATGCACACCATTTAAATTACTGTTACAATTTTACAATGTTGAAATTTTACATACGAGTGACACAATGGGCGGTCTTATCGCTAAAAGCGATCTTTTACAGACAACCTTTGCATGGAGTATGGGGACAAGGAGAGACAATTCTGTAGGTAGTCCGTGGTGTACCATATACATATACAACATATACATACATTAATAAATTTATATATATATATATTATATATACTTATACAATAATAAACATGAAACAAGAGCAAGGAACTATATATGTAATAATGACGTTTAAAGAGAGAGGAAGTGTTTTTTTACCAGAATTTTAAAAGTGGCCAAAGTTTGAGCTCGCCTTATCAACACTGGCAAGGCATTCCATAATCGTACTGCTTGAACTGTAAAAGACTTGTCATAAAAGCTGGTGGAATGCATCGGCATCTCAAGTCTCAAGTTTTCCGATGACCTCAGATATCTATTATGTGTGTCATGAAGGAACTTGAAACGCTCTTTAAGATAAGATGGGGTTGTAGGATTGAACAGAATACTGTAGAGCTGAAACAAGATATGTGAATTCCGGCGAAGACGTATAGGAAGCCACTTGAGCTTTATACGAAATTCAGAAATGTGATCATATTTTCGCAGGCCAAATATAAATCTTATGCAAAAATTTTGAAGTCGCTCAAGTTTATCGAGTTGTGCCTCAGTGAGATCGAGATAACTGACATCAGCGTAGTCAAGGATGGGAAGTAAAAGGGATTGCGCAAGCGCAGTTTTAGTGGCAGTTGGAAGAAAGTTCCGCAATCGTCTCAGGGACTTACCAGATGCAAAAATCTTGCGACTTACGTCCTGTAGCTGGGGACCCCAAGAAAGATGTTTGTCGATCCAAACTCCAAGGTTCTTAACCTTTTCGCTTACTGGGATAACAGTTCCATTAAATTGAACTTGGGGAAGCTGCGCCCAGTCTATTTTGGGGGTCATCCTTGAGCTGCCAACAACAATGACCTGAGTCTTCGATGGATTAACTTGCAACCCATGTGCCTCACTCCACTCACAAATCGAACCCAAATCCTTGTTTATGATATTAATTGCATCAGCCAAATCCGAAAGGGCAGCTTGTCTATATATTTGTAAATCATGTGCATAAAGGTGGTAGGAAGAAAGAAGTTTTTTGGAAATAGAGTTTATAAATATTGCGAAGAGTAAAGGAGATAAAACGCCACCCTGAGGTACACCGGCAGAAGTGTAACACCAGGAAGAGCAAAACTCTTCTATGCATATACGTTGCCGACGGCCATACAGGTAACTACGAAACCAGTCAATCGTAGTTCGGTAGTTCGAAAGATATACCGTGGCCCTGGCACGGGCAACTGAAGGAACACGGGTGGGTTTTACTCAGTAAAAGTCTGACACGCCCTCGCGCTCCGCCCAGAGCGGGAGAAGTCATTTGATGATTTCACATCTACAAAAAAAAAAGCCATTGGTCCCGGCTGTCATTCGTGGATCTTTGACAGTCGTTACGGGTCGTCAGAGCCCGAATTCGTCTTACCTAGGGGTATCGAATTACCCAGTTAATGGGTTATGGAGGTCAGATAGGCAGTCGCTCTATGTTAAATACTGGTATTCAGCTGCATCCGGTTAGACTGCAAGCCGACCCCAACATAGTTGGGAAAAGGCTAGGCAGATTGATTGATTTTGATGACAATAGGCTCGCCCCCTATCACATCATTCATCATTCTCCTGCCCTTATCCCAATCTATTTGGGGTTGGCGCAACATGTTCCTTTATCAATACTTCTCAATTAGTCGTCATCTCTGTACTCACCCCGTTTCTAGCCATGTCATCTTTCACACATCCATCCATCGTTTCTTTGGTCTTCCCCTACTCTTATAGCCATCGACATTCATACTCAAAACTTTCCTCACGACATTTACCTCATTCCGGCGCATCACATGCCTATACCATGGCAACCGATTTCCGCACAACTTGTCAGTCACCGGTGCCATGTAGGTACTCATTTCTTATTATATCCATTCGATGGGACATAAATCAGGTAACTAGCAAAATATGTATGTACTATAGATACACCCTTGCCTAACTCTTCGGGGAAGCAAAGCGTGATTTATGATACTTTTTATCAAGTTAATGAGAACCTCTAGGATCATTTCAAACTATAGTATAGTTAAAATCTCGCTGTAGACTTGGTCATAAATCATAATCGGAGTAGGGATGTGCGCTAGTTGCGCGCGCTCAAGGCCATTATCGATAACAGAATCATTAACGTTATAAGGTCTCCATTGAAAATTGGCAAAAATGTGTGGAACATGCAGAAATGCGAAGAGTTCATTATTCATGTGGATGATGATGACGATGACTCAGACGAAGAATTTTAATTTTCTATTTCTAGTTTTATATATACGTTCTTTTGTTCATATATTTAATATGCTTTGTAGTAAATTTGGTAATAAAATAAAAAAATGTGTATTTATTTCTATCACCCATTTATAAATATATAAAACTATCGATATCACTCATCGACTGCAGTAATGCACAGGACTACGTGTGGGCGTGGCCTGCCCATAAGGCCCGTGAGTGGGAAAGAGAGCGAAACACTCGAATGATTTATGACCGAGTCTGCAGCGAGATTTTAACTATACTATAACACAAAGACGTAACTAAACTGGGCAAAAGCTAGTCATTAAAATAAAACTTAATTCTTTAACAGTCATGAAAGCTCTAAGTGTAACAACAAATAAAGTAAAGCAATTAAAAGTTCTATTCGTGTTTATTTCCACTTCCAAGAGAACGGGTGCTTACTAGAAGTCATAAACTTGATGCAGGTAACACGATTGCGAAGGCTTTAATTACAACATGAAACTGTATTACTGTGCTTCAGGTAACGCTTTAGGATATACTTTATTGTAAGGCATATGGCTAAGTAATAATAGCCGCACGGGTCGATCGATTAAGTTAAGCTACGTTTGCCGCGGTTGATGTTGACCATCTTTACTACTCCTCCGTGCCTCGGAAAGCACGAGCAGTTGGTTCCGGCTGTCATTCGTGGATCATTGACAGTCGTTACGGGTCGTCAAAAGCCGGTAAGTCTGACAACCAGTCTTATACTCCATTTACAATAAGATTAGACATTTATACAAACTTTTTTAAAATCCGTTCAACCGATTTTGACTTCTATTGCGATGGTAGCATGACAAATGGCAGCTGCAGTAAACAGTTGGTAATTGTAACCACATTTTTTTTGCCTTTAATGTCATCCTTAAGCCTTTGGAATACAAATCAAAATCGGTTGAACGGACTGTAAACAAGGTTTTTTTTAAATGTCTAATGTTATTTTAAATGGAGTATAGCTAGGAATATCGTATTACCCAGTAACTATAACTATATTCAGCTACATCTGGTTAGACTGGAAGCCGACCCCGACTTAGTTGGGAACAGGCTAGGCAAATTGAGGAATCAATAATTTTGCATGCTAGTTTTAAGCGAACTGTTTTTGAAATTGTAAAAAAAAACTCAATCATCCAGTACCGGATACCGGATGCAGCTGAATACCAGTATTTTATATGAAGCGACTGCCTATCTGATCTCCATAACCCAGTAAGTAACTGGGTAATACGAAACCCCTTGTAAGGCTGGTTGTCAGATTTTCGGGCTTTTGACGACCCGTAACGACTGTCGAAGATCCATGAATCCCGAACAGCCGGGACCAATGGCTTAACGTGCTTTCCGAGGCACGGAGGAGTCTCGTATACAGGGTGTTTGGCAGAACGTTGAACATACGAAAATGGTGGATAGGTGGGGTCATCTGCTACTTACTCAGCCCTAATTTATTTGGCCCTGGCCCTCTGGATATTTTAAATTTTATTTTTTTTGCTTTTTTCTAGTTTCACCACTTTCTTAACTTTAAAGTGTAATTTTTATAAAAAATGGGTAAAACAGGCAATACTTTTTTTTTTTTTTTAATCTTTAATGTTGGCAGATTCTTATAAAATTATTGTTTTATTCATATGTTAGCTAGAAAAAAAGTTATGAGTCCTCAAACTTACAGAAAGGTGTAAAAAATTACTTAAATCTTAATTTCAACTTGCATTTAAAAAAAAACAAAAAATGATTGAGGAGTTCCAATTCTAGCAAAACATCCCTAGTGTGTGACCTTTCTAATGGTATGTAATTTGCTTTTATAAAAAAAAAACTTTAAGAGTTATTTCATAATTTTATCAAGTAGGAAATTTTTGACGAAACTCTACCTTTACGGAAAGTGAAATGTTTTGCGAAATTTAATACTGCAAGGTTCGTAAAATTTAAATGATCGATTAAAATTATGTAATTTCTTGAATTAAGTACAAAGAAAATAGCTGTACCAGTTAGGAGCGCTAATGAAACAATTCAATAATTTTAAATAATTTATTTAATTAATAAATTACAGATGTTCGAATTGACGCCCTTCATTTACAATACAGGCGCGGCATCTACGTCTGATTTCTACAGTTGTTGTGCGCAGCAGCATCTCCTGTCGCATAACTTCGAAAGCAGCATTAATTCGATTTATCAAATCTTCTCGACTTTCTACTTCTGTAGTGTAAACTAGTTCCTTTGCTCTTCCCCACACGTAAAAATCGAGCGGAGTGAGGTCGGGCGATCGCGGAGGCCAGGGAATTGGTCCTCCCTGCCAATCCACGAATTTGGGAAACAATTATCCAAATGTTCACGTACAATCAGACTCCAGTGAGCTGGGCAGCCATCGTGTTGAAAGACCATAGACTCGCAAACGTCTGATGACTGGGTACTCGGCGGTTGGGATAACGCTCTTGATAAATCCTTCGTGCTTCACGCGAATTAGCATTAACGCTTCCATACGCTAACAACATGTCCGCGTATTCCTCACTGGTAAAAGCAGCCATTTCTTTACCATTATCAACAGGTAACAGTAATAACAAAAAACTTAACTAACAGGTTACAAAACTAGTGATAACAATAAAACAAAACGAAGTGAACAAAAACAAACGTAAGCGTAACGGGCACGTGAGATCGCAGAGGCAGTTAAGTCTGGACTGAATAAAAGAAAAGAATTCATTCTGAGGCGTCACGGTGCCACGAGAGTGAAAGAGAGAAAAAATAAGCTTTGACTGCACAAGAGTGACACAAAATTTCTACCTGCTTTGTGTAACCATCCCAAGGGAATAGTGAATGTCAATTTGCACCACTGCTACTGGCAAGCCGTCGATCATTTAAATTTTACGAACCTTGCAGTGTTAAATTTCGCAAAACATTTCACTTTCCGTAAAGGTAGAGTTTCGTCAAAAATTTCCTACTTGATAAAATTATGAAATAACTCTTAAAGTTTTTTTTTTATAAAAGCAAATTACATACCATTAGAAAGGTCACACACTAGGGATGTTTTGCTAGACTTGGAACTCCTCAATCATTTTTTGTTTTTTTTTAAATGCAAGTTGAAACTAAGATTTAAGTAATTTTTTACACCTTTCTGTAAGTTTGAGGACTCATAACTTTTTTTCTAGCTAACATCTGAATAAAACAATAATTTTACAAGAATCTGCCAACATTAAAGATTAAAAAAAAAAACAAAGTATTGCCTATTTTACCCATTTTTTATAAAAATTACACTTTAAAGTTAAGAAAGTGGTGAAACTAGAAAAAAGCAAAAAAAATAAAATTTAAAATATCCAGAGGGCCAGGGCCAAATAAATTAGGGCTGAGTAAGTAGCAGATGACCCCACCTATCCACCATTTTCGTATGTTCAACGTTCTGCCAAACACCCTGTATAAAGATGGTCGCCCATCCGCGGACCAACCCCGGCAAGCATAGCTTAAGCTGATGGATCGACTCGTGCGGCTGTTATTACTTAGCCACGAGCTCATCTTTATAGAGCAAAATTATAGCAGAATGCAATGAATCGAGATTGGTATTTAAACATGTTGGATTGTTGATGTTTGGGAAATGGCGGCAGGTCACGGGAACAATCTGCGACTCCCGCATTCCCCTTAAACTTAAAGGGAAGATATAAAAAACAATGGTTAGACCTGCTGTCTTGTATGAATCAGAATGTTGGTCCACAAAAGGGATGTATGAAAAGCAGTTGCATGCAGCTGAGATGAGAATGCTAAGAGGGGTGTGTGGTGATACACGAATGGATAGAATAAGAAATGAGTACATAAGAGGAAGTCTGAAAGTGGTAACGGTGACTGAAAAGTTGTGCGGAAATCGGCTGTCATGGTATAGGCATGTGATGCGCCGGAATGAGGTAAATGTCGTGAGGAAAGTTTTGAGTATGAATGTCGATGGCTATAAGAGTAGGGGAAGACCAAAGAAACGATGGATGGATTGTGTGAAAGATGACATGGCTAGAAAGGGGGTGACTACCGAGATGACGAATAATAGAGAAGTATGGAAAAAAAGGATATGTTGCGCCGACCCCAAATAGATTGGGATAAGGGCAGGAGAATGATGGATTGTTGATGTTTTCGGCACGTTTATTACCCGTGTACCCTCCTGTAGTCCCTGCAAGGGACCAAAAGGAGTTTAATTGCCTGTGGTCCCTTCGCGAAGTACAATACTGCCGAATTAAAATGGTAGTCCTGGCCTACGGCTGGCCTAAACGCCCAGTGGGATAGCGGCCTAAGAAACGCTGGCGCGACGACCTAGACTCTTTCTTGATTGATTGGCTGGAAAAGGCATCAGACAAAGACGAATGGAAAAGTATAGGGGAGACCGTTGCCCAGCAGTGGAAAGTATAGGTTAAAAAAAATCCCAGTTATAATATGTAAAAGTTCGTGAAGATTTTTAATAATTTTACATCTAGGTATTATATCATGAAGAAGATCTTACTTAGGTATTATTAATAATGGTCCTAAATAATTGTGTTCCAATGAGATTCTGACTTTGTCACATATCAAATTGAGTGTAAGTTAATAATTATCAAAGATTCTGATGAATTAAAGCTTAGTTTTTAGGGTTTCGTGCCCAAAGGGTGCTGACGGGACCCTATTACCAAGGCTCCACTGTCCGTCCATCCGTCTCTTACAGGGATGTAATGGCTGCAGGCCTATCTTTTGAACCGTAATAAATAGACACTTGAAAATTTCCGCCGCTATAACAACAAATAATAAAAACAATACAAGAAACGTGTTTTTTTCGGAGTCTTTTGCTCTTATTTAATAATGGCAATACACACCAATAATAATAATTATAGGACTATTGTTGCCAATAAGCCTGATATAATGGTGGTGGTTTCGAATAGAGCGGCGCGCAATGATTATTGACATAACAGTCCCGCATGACGGCAACCTCGTGAAAGCCGAGAAAGATAAACAAATCAAGTATCTTGACTTGGCTCGCGAGGTTGTCGACATGTGGGATGTGGACTCAGCAATCATTGTGCCGATATTCGTATCAGCCAATGGCTTGATTGCCAAGAGCCTCAACCAACAACACCTAAGGAGGCTCTCGTTGGGAAGCTGGATCAAGGGCTTGATTCAGAAAGCACTACTTCTGGACACGGCCCGCATTGTTAGGAGGTTCCTCTCTCTGGAGCCCTGACCGGTAGCTTGGACCCTGTTCCCGATACCGGTGGGCTACTATTTTTTATATTTTTAAATGTTTTTTGTTTAATTTTTAAGAAATATTTAAAAATGTATTTTATAAAAACAAAAATTAATAAACGAAATAATAATAAAATACTATAAATATAATACTATTTAATAATGGTATTAAATATTGTATGGTAGTACGGAACCCTTCGTGTGTGAGTCCGACTCGCACTTGGCCGCTTTTTTAACAACCTCAATAAGTTAGTAAAACGTACTGCTACCTATATTCGCTTCGGCTGCTTTGTAAAGGAACTCTAAATTAGTTTAGAAGATGCTTGTTTTCAAGCAAATGTTTGCTCGAAAACAATCGTTTTTGCAGCGCAATATGAGAAGCAATCTGAAGCAATAATACTGCTCGATGTGATTTTAGGAGCTCTTGCTCCATAAATTAATATCGTTTCCATTGCTGCTGATGTAAACTAAGAGTTACGTAGATAGATGTTATTAGGTACGTTGCTGTCAGGTCAATATCACCGAATAAGCCGACTTTCGCACGGACGTAAAAATATCGCGGCGGGATTTTATAGCGCACTGGATTTTCAACTCTAGGTGTTGAGCTGTGCATCGAGAATCCAACCTAACAACAACAGAGTGCATTCTAACGCGTCGAAAAAATATACTGTTGGATTTTCAACTCTCGGCGCTAAGCAGAGCGTTGAAAACCCAGTGTGCGAAGAAAATCTCCGCGATATATTTACGTCCATGCGGACGTCGGCTAATGCTTAGAATAATTCGACAATCCGAGTATTCAAAGACTATGTTATTTCACACTATGCCTAGTTGTTTATCACACTAATATTAGGTCTTTACCTATGAAATTGCCGTTCTGCAGTACTGGCCATTTCAAATCAAAATAATTTTTGTTTGGCTAAGAATTCTAATTTCAAATTAATTTTATTTTAAAAACATGGATTTTTTTTCCAAAAGTAGTCATTTGTTTATTGATTAGTGTTACATTTTCATCGCATTTCAATCTTTTTCGTCATCATGGATACGTTAAAAATTCGAGTAATTATGGAATATGAGTACCGTCGTGGCAGCAACGCGGCACAAGCGGCACGCAACATCAACGACGTTTACGGAGCTAACACTACAAACCAACGCACCACTTGTTATTGGTTTGCTCGCTTCCGTTCTGGAAATTTCGACCTGAAAAATGAACCTCTCGGTCGTCCGAAGACTTTGGTCGACAATGACGAATTAAAGGCGATTGTGGAAGCTGATGATACACAATCTACGGCTGAATTAGCTGCAGCTTTCGACGTTAGCGTCAAAACAATATTGCTCCATTTGCGTCAAATTGGCAAGGTAAAAAAGCTTGACAAATGGGTGCCCCACGAACTCAATTATCGCCAGCGCGAAGTACGCGTCGAGACGTGCCTTGCACTGCTCAACAGACACACAAATGAAGGAATTTTGAACCGCATTGTTACCTGCGATGAAAAATGGATTCTGTTTGATAACCGCAAGCGCTCAGCAAGTTGGTTGGATCCTGGTTCAGCACCTAAACAATGCCCTAAACGAAAACTTACCCCTAGAAAAGTGATGGTCACTGTTTGGTGGTCTAGCGCCGGTGTGATTCATCACAGCTTCTTACCAAACGGGGTGAGCATTACTTCAGATGTGTACTGTGAAGAACTGAACACAATGATGGAGAAGCTGGCACATCTCCAACCAGCATTGGTCAATCGCTCGTCTCCGCTGCTCCTGCACGACAACGCGCGACCTCATACTGCACAGCAGACGGTTTCCAAGTTGCAAGAACTGGGGTTGGAAGCTCTCCGTCATCCGCCCTACTCACCAGACCTTGCGCCTACAGACTACTACTTTTTCCAGAATTTGGATAACTTCTTGGCGGAAAAAAATTCAATACCCGAGAGGCAGTACAAAATGCCTTTGAAGAATTTGTTGCCTCCCGCCCAGCTGATTTCTTTAAGAAGGGCATCAATAAACTGCCACTGCGTTGGCAAAGATGCATTGATTGCATGGGTGATTACTTCGATTAATACAAATAAAAAATGCATGAAAAAAATTCGTTTAAATTTTTTCATACAAAACGGCAATTTCATAGGTAAAGACCTATTATTATAAAGGCGAAAATTTGTGAGTGTTGTGTGTGTGCGTGTGTGTGTATGTTTCTTACTTCTTCACGCTCAAACGGCTGGGCCGATTCGGATGAAATTTGGTATGTAGATAGCTTATACCCTGGATTAACTTATAGGCTACTTTTTATCCCGGTCTACGCGGGTCTAAAGATCCATAACAGGTTTGAACTTAAAACACTACTGTTAGTAACTTAAGCTAAAGACAAATTAATGACAAGAGTTTAGGCATTTCAGTATTATTTATGTATGAGGCATCAGTTGCGAAATGTCATGGTTTTGGTTATTTTTAAATTTCGTATACTATAGGTAGGTACTATATAGGACGCTGATAGAGACTTTAAAAGCAACAATTAGCTTTGAGAATATAGAAATGCAAAGAGAAAAGAAAATATTATTAAAACATAAAAGAGCCCTTTCATTCTGAGCCCTTTAGTAATACGGTTCAAGGATAATAGTTAAGGGCCTGTTTCACCACCTACGATTAGGTTCCTATTAACTTACTTGGCAGATAATTTCATACAAATTCTGTTCCATTTTTCATTGAATTTATTCTGTAAGTAGTGGCTACTCGGACATTGTGAAATAGGCTCTTAGCCCATTACGTAGAACCCCATATTTGTCAGCCAACTAGCTTAAATTAGCCATTTAGTTAACAGCCTAGCCTTTGGAAGTAGCGCTCGCCGGTCGCTACCGCGTCAGCCCTCGCTTCGCTCGCTCGGCACGCGCACGGTTGTTCTCAGTTCTAAGTCTAACCTAAACTAACCCATTTAGCCAGGTACCCCCCGGCTTAGTTACTGCGACCATTTCGGCGATACTAGTTTGTTTAACGGCACCTTTTAGTTAAAAAGATAGGCTTTTTACTGTAAGGCTAATAAGCTAGTTGTTTACGTGCATTATCAGCCTATAATTTTCCCACTGCTGGGACACAGGCCTCGTCTCATTGAGAGGGAGCGGGCCATAATCCACCATGTGGGCCCAGTGCGGGTTGGTAGATGTCACATGTCTTCGAATTTTTGATTCCGCCGGTTTCCTGACGATGTTTTCCTTCACCTTTTTGATAGTAGTGGTGATGAAATAATTTACACAAAGTAAAGCGCCTGTCTGGGTTCGAACCTACGACCTACAACTCGTAAGTCGCGGCCGTTATAACTGGGCCACCACTGCTCCAGCCAATTAACTCTTCAAGTGCAATTATATACTAATTTATAAACCCCAAACCCCAGGGGGAGGGGGAGGGGGAGGGGGGTTAGTTGCGAACCCCATAGGTTCACAACTACGTAGGATGATTTTTTTTCCATCGGATGGTGTTTTTACGTTTGTAAATATAATATATAAGCTTATATACCTATTATGTAAAGGGGTTTTTTCTTATGCACACATGGGGTGCAGAAAGCCTTTGAAGGGGCTAGTTAGCTACGACATATTCACTCCTAAATTCCTAACCTAACACAACAGAGTGGACACAGCAGCAGGTCAAGTTATTACAAACTGTCAAATTTTCTTATTCGATTTTGAACTTAACCGTCAACATTTTACGGTTTAAAATCATTTGGAGAAATTTGACAGTTTGGTATAACCTGGATGTCCTGTTGTCTGTACCATCAACAAATGGTCGTTTGTAAACCCCTTAATGCAGTTGTAATGGATATATATCCATTATAACTGCGTTAAGGGGTTAACTCATATGAGTTCCGTAGTAATTAGCCCTGATATTGGCTCAGCATACAATATGACAGCTAACGACTTCCTGAATTAGGTAGGTACAACTGTTCTTGATAATGAAAGGACAAATGGTACTTCACTGCCACGGCTAAGAAAAAAAAAGAAGGACTCCGCGCCACGCATATCGAAAGTGAAGCACGGTAAGTATGCCGGGACCGTTTGTACAAACATGCGCCTCATGCACACATTTACATCATGCCGACCGGCCAGGCAGCCGCCGTGTTTGTCAAATCACGCACACATAGATCGATAAGGTGCTTCACTTTCGTTACGCGTGGCGCGGAGTCCTTTTTTTTCTAGTCCGTGTTCACTGCGTTGGTTTGTGTGATAGATCTGAGGGTACTTTAGAGTAGGTAGGTGCTTGTTGTGAAGTTTATTTTGCCTTCATGTTAAATTGGAGGAAAAAAAATAATCACAAGGGAGATTGGTCGTAGAACAAAAAAGTTGTAATATCTTTGGGGTTAGTAAAGTAAGCTTACTAATATTTGGGTTCTTAAATCGCTGGACATAGCTGGGTGTCTACTATTGAAAAGATTGCTGAGGGCATACACAGATATAAGGTAAAGTGTTGGTTGGTAAACCAGAAAGTTTTGCAAACCTTATGAATGACAATCCTAACTAATCCTAACTAACATTATAATTGCGAAAGGGAGTTTGCTTGTAACGCTTTCACACTAAAACGGCTCAACGGATTTGCATGAAATTTGACACATAGGTAAACCATTACCTGGAATAGGACATAGAATACTTTTTATCTCGATAGTTCTTTCCCGTGGGATAATTTTCAACCTCCACGCGCGCGAAGTCGCGGGCAAAAGCTATTAACAAATAAAATAAGTGTTCTACACTATACAAATTAACAACATTCCATACAAATGAATAGTCCCTACTCAATAGGGATGATGACTAAAAATTTTTCTGTTATCAGTCATGTAGATTATTAGAAAATATTGGACACGTATTTTTTCTTTTTTTACAAAATCAAAAGATTACGGCAATACATTGAGTTAAAACATCGCGTGACGTCACGTGTAGCTAGATTTTATACTTAGAAGTGACGTAGCGAGCCCCCACTCCCCAACTTTAATGCGTGTTATATAAGTCGTTTTCTATTAATATGATAAAGCAAAAAATACGTGTCTAATATTTTTTTATTATCTGACCGGACTAAATAAAATTTCTTTTTTTTTTACCCAGGCATCATCCCTATTATAAAGCTTTCGGTGTATGTCTGTTTATATGCGGGTATCTATCTCGGTAACTCGTTATGATAGATGGACTCGTTAATAGCACAGTCTATACATCATATAGTCGTGCGACGAAGCCCGAGCTGCTTACGAAGTTCGGCGAACTACTTAGGCAGCTCGGGCTCTAGTCATCATACAGTCGTCCGACTGTGCTAATAGCATGAATGTCGATAAGAATCAAATGTACCTACAATTAACAAAATGGACAAAAAACCATCACAAAAAACAAAATGGTGAAAACAAAAGCAACCGACAACCGACTTCGGGTTTTATCGTAAACAAAATAATCCGGATTCACTGACAACTCGATACACACGTTAAAGGGTTACAAACACGACTTGACACGACTCTATCCGAGCGTCACCGAATGCTCACGGAAATAGATTCACCTGTACAAAGAATATTTTATGTAAAGGCAATAATATTAAAAATATTATTATAAAAAATATCATTGGGTAAAGGTATAATCCGTGGAGATCGCTGATTGGTTGGAATGGGGAATATGGAATGGCTTTCAGGTTTTGAATATTGGAGCTGGGTTTCTCTTTGGAAAATCTGTTATGATTTATTTATTTATTTTACCATTTATGTACACAAATAAAAATATATAGAGATACATTATAATTTATAATTGGAATACAAAGGTACCTACTGCTTATTTCTCAAGTAATTTCTTTCAGCAGACCTGCGATTTACTTCATTGCCGTTTTAATTAGTAAACAATACATTATTATATACTTAATGATGATCAGTTTACTAAGCTGGAAGCCATGACAAAATAAGTCAATGTATTTAAAAGCATGTTTCACCAACTCCTTAATATAAATTCCGAATAATATCGGAATTTTTAAGGGGGTGTTGTCGGTCGATCTCGCCTGGTGAAAAGCGATGGATGAGCAAGCCTAGAGGATGCCTGTTCACTCTTGCTCTGAAGGCTGGTGGTGGGTTATATGTGGAAGGGAACACAGACGCTGGCAGACAGTTCCACACTTTGGCTGAGCGCATGTGTAGGAGAAGCGCTTAGTACGACGATTCGGTATATCGACGATAATGTAATTATAATAATATAATCTGGCAAAGAAGTTGTTTAAAATGGTTTTATTTTTGATTATCTACCTACCTGGGTGGACACAATATTCTCTATTCAGATTTTACGGATTGCATAAATGGCGGAAATAATACTCGCTAAAACTTTTCTATCGCTTCGGCAGAAAATAGAGCTGCTGCCAGTCAAACTGTCACTTGAAGGGCCTAGAAAGGAAGGACGTTTATAAGGGTTCGAATGGATAAATCATTAGGGGTGCATCCGATACCGATACCGATATGTCGGCGATAAGTATTTCGATTTTTCCGATACATCGGTATCGACGATATTAATTTGCCGATTCACCGATACATTTCTTTCGCGAGTTTAAAAAACCTTAGTAAACGCGCGGGGATGCACATAATACATAATATTATATTATTTAATATTTTTTTTAATAGACAGTCTTTGTAACCATCCGTACCGGTATCGCGGATACGTATTCATGAATATCCGTATCGGTATCATATCGGCCAAGATGCGTATCGATGCATCCCTAATAGTCATACTAAAGCTTACGCTGGTTTAAGCAAACAAAAAACTAATGCAAACACTACACTATTACACGTAGCCTAAATGAGTCTCTAAATATTTTACTACTGTCTTTCGGACACAATAAGGAAGTACTAAAAACATCCGGAGCCGACGTAATACGCCCATCAATGTAGATAAAGCGGTTTCTAAATAAACAAACTTTTTGGGTTAAACAAACTAGAAGTAAACCAACACACATTGGTTAAGTTTTCATAACTAAATCAACGTTCTGGCCTGGCTTCATTGTGTAAAATGTGTTTAGTTAAAAACAATAGAGTAACGATCTTCGCAATTCAAAACTGACAGCCGAACGATGCTTTTAACTATCAATTTAAAAAATAGCAAAATAGTCAATGAATTTAATAATACCTACTGTCTTTTTAGCGCTTTTGAGATACATTTTCATGTATTACTTATGTTTCCCCTCTATAAATAAGCCATTTCATCTTTCAAGACACGAAAATTGAAGAATTCAGTCAATATAAGTGGAAGAGTCAATCTTTTATATCACGTAGGCGGCTATAGCAAAATCGATTTGTAGGCACACGTTGGCGTTGTTACTAGTGTTTTATCGTTGACTGAAGTAAAAATACCATAAAAGAGACAATCAGTTAGTCTATTACATATTATTATATTCCGTTCATTAAGTGTGAGTTGTAAAATGGCTCTGTTTAGTTTATGAAATTTGCATTTCAATATTTGCATTTCAATATTTTAGGGATGGAATCAAAAATTTACCTCGTTCCTGACAGCAAAACCTAAAATATGTGCCGGTAACTAATATAACCTCAATAAAATTAATGCAAAGTTCAAGAATCTTAAAATTCATTCATTCACTGACTGGCAACGCACTCACTAAAGTGCTGGATCTAGAAGCATGAAATTTTGCACAAGATATCCTTAGAAAGCGCAAGTGAATACTAAGGAAGTGTTTTAAAAATTCTACCATAGAGAGGTTAGCTTATCCTGATGGATTGACCCGAGCGGCTGTTATTACTTAGCCACGAGCTCGTTCCATCAGACCATCGTTGATAATATAATCTAGCTCTGTGGTAAGCATTTAAAACGTGCGTCCATCACCGTACACGTGTTTGAAGTGAAACTTATTATGATTCCTATGAGAGAGAGAGAGATTAAGAGAGATTCAGAGTAAGAGACAGAGAGAGAGTTATATCTTTTGAAGTATGTATCTATGTTTATTATGTAAGGACAACACCAGAGTATATCTGGCACTCTTAAGTAACGACATGTGCCTAAACGTGACGCGTCCTTGAGATTTCACTCTATATTTTAGTTCGGCCGTAAGAACTTCAAAAACCTTTATACGCGATCACCATAAGTGCTCGCAGATATGAACACAGCCTTATCAAACTCCCACACTTGATCCATATCTGTCATTTTTATTCAGTGCCTCCCTATTATGGATAATTGGGATCTATTGAACAGACAGTCGTCACGCACGAGGCTGAGATAAATTTGATAACGGAGACGCCATGTTTTGGATGGAAATATGAGCAACTATTAGCCTTAACTAACTTAACTATTTTGCCTGCGGCTTCGCCCGCGTGGATGTCGGAAAATATCCCACGGGAACGTACTACCGGTAAATCCTTCCTTATTTGTTTTTTGTTATATTATTATTTCCTTTTTGTTTGTTTTTTCTTATAACTAAATCTAAATTATCTAAATTCTATTTTTTGCTTGGAACATTTATTCCATTCTGTATCTGGAGAAGCGTTAGCTGCGCTACAGTTTATACTTTTGCAGCTATCATCGTTTTACTTGTTGTACTGTCTTTTGTTATTGTTCCGAAATATTTTTTTTATTATTATTCCTTGTCTACATTATAAAGGGAACATCTAAGCAAAATTTCAGCTTTCTAGGTTCAAGGGTTTAGGCTGGGCGTTGATGAGTGAGTGAGTGAGTCAGTCAGTCAGGACTTCTCTTTTTATTTATACTCGTATAGATAGATAGATAAGAGGAAATGTAGCGATAAATAGGGTTAATTTAATTATTCAAGTTATGATATCTCAAAGGAATCTTGTTTGTTGTAAATGAAATTTCTTTGAAGGAGATTTCTTTGAAATTTGTAATTTTTTTACCAATGTAAAGAAAGAAAGAAAATATATTTATATAGGACAGAGTAAAAGGCACACAAAATAATCTGAAATTTAAAAAAAAGAAGTGTATTCTGTTGTTCTGAAATATATTTAAAAAAGTCTAAACCTAACAGCCTATCCGAGCTATACTCGTAACAAAATAATGAATCCAGCAATTTACAAGATATTATTGACATAAACTGACACTTCAAGAACAGCTGCCAATAAAGCAATATATAGCAGTCTGTTCAATTGTGAATTCTAAATTCGAATCACAAATTCAATTCTACCCTACGGAAGTGCGATTTGACACAAATATTTGTCATGTGTTTGGGCCAAACATTTTGTTCCAACAATGAAATTGAAACGTTTGGAATTTTTGAATACACATGAGGAAAGACAAACTTAACGAATGTGATGCCATATTGCTAGAGAATGAAGAGAAATATTGAAGAGAAGTAGAAAAAGGTTTTGAAGTGGGAAAGTGTTTAAAGTAGAATTTTCAACGGATCACTTGAATAAATTAACCCGAACGTGCTTACATAGCCACTAACTGCGATTACAATTTCAACGGCGAATAGAAACAACTGTGGTGGAATTGTCTTTCATTAAAGCGGTTTTAGAGGTGACCCTAGCTCACCTACAGTGTTGATACATAGTGGTTTTTCTTAGGTTCTAAAACCAAAATTTTAATTTAATTTATAAAAATATTTTTAGGTACTTATGATTCTTTCCCATCCTCATAATTTTAAGACTGTTATCTTATAATAATTTTTGTTGTGTTTCTTTGTGTTGTGTTCTTGTTCTTGTCATTTATCTCGGACGAGCTCTGTCTAAGTAATAACGGGTTGATCCATCAGGTTAAGCTACGCTTGCCGGGGTTGGTCTGTAGATGGGTGACCTTCTTTACATACCGAGACTCGTCCGTGCCTCGGAAAGCACGTTAAGCCGTTGGTCCCAGCTGCCATTCGTGGATCTTTGACAGTCGTTACGGGTCGTCAGTAGCCCGAAAGTCTGACAACCAGTCTTACCAAGGGGTATCGTATTACCCAGTAATTGAGTTCTGGAGGTCAGATAGTCAGTCGCTCCACGTAAAATATTGGTATTCAGCTGCATCCGGTTAGACTGGAAGCCGACCCCAACATAGTTGGGAAAAGACTAGGCAGGTTGATTTGATCTTATAATATTAAGCAAATAATATTAACCTGTTTGAAAATAAAATAAAAATTATGTGAGCAAAAAAAAAATTTTTTTGTCAAAGAATTTGTATAACGGTAAAAATGTCTTTCACGGAAATGTAA
The DNA here is from genome assembly GCA_946251885.1 of Cosmia pyralina. Lineage (NCBI taxonomy): Eukaryota > Metazoa > Arthropoda > Insecta > Lepidoptera > Noctuidae > Cosmia > Cosmia pyralina. Next base: position 19,477,519 of record OX276361.1, on the reverse strand, counting down.
AGGGCTCGTACTCTCGTTCAAGAAGATAACTTTTTCCTTAACAAACAATTATCTTGCTACTACGTAGGTAATCAACATAACTAATATTACATGAACAGCAAACAATTACCTATTTCAATTTTATTTCCACACGCTTGTAAACTTTTAGTACTCTCAATAAACAGAAATACTATCAGCTTCTAAATCACGATCTTGATATCTTTATGAACGATAAAATGAAGCTTTACCGAGGGTACAGACACAGAATAGACAGGTGCAGAAGGTCAGCTCCATACAAAGAGCGATAACGCACGAACACGTACACGCTATACGTAGGTACAGCGAGTGCAAGCGCATAGAATAGAATAGAATTAGCTTTATTGTACGCAAGGGTAGCCCGATCGCTATAAAATATCTGAAGATTGTCTGAAAATTTCATAAAAATCGCTCCGCCTTATGACTGAAACACTATCGTGAATTCATGCAAGCCTAGTACTTTTTGTTAGGTTACGGCTTCGAAATTGTGCAGATAGGCAGTCGCTCCATGTAAAATACTTGTATTACGCTGCATCTGGTTAGACTGGAAGCCGACCCCAACGTAATTGGGAAAAGGCTAGGCAGATTGGACACACATCGATTTATATTTAAACAATTCGAGCTACAACAGGGTAATCAAAAGATTACAGTGATACATTGAATTAAAATGTGGCAAGACGTCACTCCTTGCTAGATTGTCTAAATACTTTGATAAAGTTGTGACTTGTGACGTAACGAGCCCCCACTCCCCAACTTTAATGCGTTTTAGTTAAGTATTTTTTTATTAATATGATACATAAAGCAGAAAATACGTGTCTAATATTTTTTTATTATCTGACTGACGTACTAAATATGATTTCTTTTTTTATACCCAGACATCATCCCTAATATTTGACCCGCCATGTTCGAGCAGTGTTGTTTACATATATCTGATGCAAAACGCACTCGTGACCAGCATTCGTCAGAGATCGCCGTACGTACGCGTATTATGCGTGTGCCTGTTTTACCTCGTTGTATGGAGTCGAACTTCTGTGTCTATTTTTTTGTGTTACGGATCTGGGTCATAATGAGCGGTGCTTGGCTCGTCAGCACTTGTCGAAGAGGACCAAGTTGGCTTTCGACTACAGCGGTATTGCTTGTTTTAGTTTTTAGGGATCCGTACCTCATAAGGAAAAAACAAAACCCTTATTAGATTACTTCGTTGTCCATGTCTGTGAGGCAGTCAGTCTCTCAAGATCCTTTTTATCAGAGACACGTAAAGGTATCAATTTGAAATTCATATCAAACACGTAAATCTACGGTCCCCTGGGGCTCTTAAAAAATCATCCTTCTAAGTCATTGCAAAAGATACGGCTTTTATACGACATATTTTGTTACGCAAATAAATCAAAACTTATTTGGTACTTAATCATGTTTGGCAAGAAGCAAGGTCTCACAGCACAAGTAAAGGGAAAAGTCCGAAATCGTTCATTTGTAGTTTTATCACTTTTTTTTTTGCGATTACTAACTTAAATTGGCAGTTGGAGAATTGACCGTGACGTATATCGATGTATGAGAGAACATGTTTTTCAACTACAATGTTAGGTTTGTTTTTGGGACAAATTTTGTTCATCTCAACTACGGAACCCTGCATTGTGCGTGGTGCGTTTTTATTATTATGTTGTACGGTTTGGTGTTCGCCAGTTTGATTTTGTGTTGGATTAAGGCGAATGCGCCGGGTAGCCCGTGAAATTCAAAATTCCTTACGTTTTTGCAATTTGCAAGTCAGTATTAGGTTGTATGTTGAACTAAATATAATTCGCGGCCGTATCAAATATTTATTTATAGAATTATAATCATAAAAATCATCAATACAACTCTCTAAGTGAAGTTAATATGAAATGAAACTGAAATAGTCATTCAATAAAGTAATATGAATATTACTATATTGAATGACTATTTCATGAAATCTTTGAAGCCAATTCTAACCTCTGGAGTTGTATGACTGATTCTAATGATTATAATTCTGTAAAGTCATATTAGATACGGGCGCGAATCATATTTTAATCAACATACAACCTGACACTGACCTGCAAATTGCAAAAAACGTAAGAAAATTTTAATTTCGCGGGCTACCTTAGCGCATCTCCCTTTAGGTGATATACTGAAAAAAATGTGCTTTTTCGTTATCGTGTATCTTATTAGGTTTATCAAATAGGGATTCAACATTTTGGTGCATGTTTTTTGACTATATGACCTAGTATCCTAGAAAAGGAATACACGATACAATGAAATTTTCTCGATAAAAAAATAATGCAAAGTTCTATCTACTTTTCTGTTTTTTTGAGTACCAAAGCGTAGTTCATTCTTTTTTAAATAAATACACTTGCACGGTTTATTGCTGGCCAGATGTTGTTTTCTTTTTTAAAGGTTTTCATTAAAAATATGTAGGTCCAGCAAAAATTTTTCAAGAAACGTCATTAATTTATCATTGCTCCTTTTCAAGTCTGCTGGCCTTATGTTTCTCCATGTAGTTACTACATTATGTCATTAACTACCGAAAAGAAATGGCCAAAATTTTATATTGCGTTGACTTAGAAGCTTGATTTTTTTAGAGCTCCAAGGGACCTACGTATTTGATATTAATTTCACATTGCTACCTTTACGCGTTCCTGAGTTAAAGGGTCTTGACAGGCTGACAGATAGACAGCAAAGTGATCCTATAAGGGTTCCGTGTTTTCCTTTTGAGGAACGGAACCCTAAATACTAGGTAAACTAAAATAAAACGCTAATCGTCACCGGTAACCGTCAGTGTCACCGAGGCATACAATATCTCTATTGTTCCATCCTAGAGCTTACTATTTTTCTATTCAGATGCTTCATTTTAACGAAGCGGTTGTGCTTGTTAACAAGCTGCTGACAATTAGTCTACTCAAAGAAGTGCTGTTTTAAGCCAGTTGCTTGTCGAACTACGCATTAAGGCGAGTAGTGCAGCCAACTAGCGCCACCATTGAGAAAAAATTCATGTCTGGAGACATGGAACATTTTCAAATTTCCTACGCTAGTCAGATGAGGTAGTTCAGGTGAGGTTAAAAAAAACCGGCCAAGTGCATGTCGGACCACGCACAATGAAGGGTTCCGTAGTTGGGATGAATTTATCTTAAGAACAAACTTAACATTGTAGTTGAAAAACGTGTTCTCCCATACATTCCAACTGTAAATGTAAGTTTGTACTCACAATATTGATAGATTTACCATATTATTTTAAGACCACAGACTTCTTATAGGTTTTCCTGTAATCTACAGGTAAAGATCTATTTTCTGTATTTTTTTCAAAATTTTAGGCTCAGTAGTTTCGGAGATAAGGGGGGGAATGGTCAATTTTCGTCTATTTTCTTTTAAGAAAATAGACGAAAATTATAATTTTAAAATAAATTGTTTTATAGTTATTTATAAGTTTTATAACTATAAAACAATTTATTTTAAAATTATAAAAAAATATATATTTGAGACCCTCATAGCCTCATAGCCCTTTCATTTGATATGCCACATTGTGTAGTTTGCAAAACTTTTTTTTTTTTTTTTCTTATTTGCCCCCCAAAAGTGACGTCTATATTCAAATTTAATTTATTTACTTTACTCGTCCGTGTTTGGGTCACAGAAATTTATTTGTGTACCAAATTTCAACTTAATCGGTCCTTTAGATTCGGAGCAAACTGGCTGTGACAGACGGACAGACAGACAGACAGACACACAAGTGATCCTATAAGGGTTCCGTTTTTCCTTTTGAGGTACGGAACCCTAAAAATCAACACTAAACCTCCTAGGATCGAATCTTTAGCAGTTTAACGCCAAAAACGAAGGCTTTGACTAAAAATGTGAGCATAGGAAATTTCTAAATGTTCCATGTCTCCAGACTTGTGATTTTTTCTCAATGGTGGCGCTAGTTGGCATTACTACTCGCCTTAAGTTGCATTGTTTTGGAAAGTTTTTGCAAAGAAATTTGTAAATGGCAGATATACTGGATGGGGAATTATGACGCGAGGACTAAGGATAAATTCTGATAAATTAGTGTTGGGTTTCGAGCAAGGATGAGTAAAGTTCCGTGTGATCAGTTCCAATAGTAACTAATGAAAATGTAAGCAAATGCGTAAAAATATTCAAATAATTCAACCATTAAATTTATCAGTGGCACTACAAATTGGCATCTTCAGATCCGTTTTCTGATCCATTTTCATTAGAAAGTTTTTTTGCCCGGTTGATGGCAATGCTCTCACCCCACTCTCACAGTCCGATGGGGCAGCAATCCAAAACGACCCGAGAAAGATCAGGCGCAGGGCCAACGGCTTAAGGACTAATATACAACGTGTCGTGTCGTGTCGAGAATTTAAGGATGTGGTATAGACAATTAAACCGAACAACTTTTTCCTTGGCACCAACATCGCAATTGCGAAAAAATAATCAGCCGTCCCCTACATTTGCGTCGAGTAGGTATTGAAGTTTTCTATGGGACAGTTGAAAATTTTTTCGCGATTACGATGTTGGTCCCATGGAGAAATTTGTTCGGTTTGCTGTTCTATATCACACCCTGAAATTAAACAAGGATGCAAATGACACGTTGTATAACATTTATTCAGCTCAATTCAGCTTTCGTTCTTAAAAAAAAAACAGTTTTGTATGGAGATTCGTACGCATCCCTTCAGCTCGAAAAGCTGAACGGATACGTTCAGCTTTCCGCGTTGTTCCATACAGTACTGTTTTTTTTCTATGTATACAAAAGCTGAATTGAGCTGAATAAGTGTATTTAGTCCCTTAACGTGCTTTCCGCACGGGCGTATCACACCGCCAACTTCAAAACCCCGTGCTGCTACTGACAATTCCTAATGGCAAAACCCATTAAAACTTTTGCCCGACCTGGGAATCGAATCGAGTACTCCACGCTCAGCAGTCGCGCTTACGACCACGAAACCAACTGCGCAATTAGACCTTCAGCTATTGTGTATGTAAAGACCATTATCAATTCATCTTCACAAAGTTTTATGCGACTCAACACTTCCTTACAATAGCCACTTGAATAAACTAATTACAACATGACGACACAGGCTTATCCTGATTGGCTGTTACTAACATCCAATCAGGATAAGCCTGTGTCGTCATGTTTCTTTGAGTAGACTAATTGTCAGCAGCTTGTTAACAAGCACAACCGCTTCGTTAAAATGAAGCATCTGAATAGAAAAATAGTAAGCTCTAGGATGGAACAATAGAGATATTGTATGCCTCGGTGACACTGACGGTTACCGGTGACGATTAGCGTTTTATTTTAGTTTACCTAGTATTTAGGGTTCCGTTCCTCAAAAGGAAAACACGGAACCCTTATAGGATCACTTTGCTGTCTATCTGTCAGCCTGTCAAGACCCTTTAACTCAGGAACGCGTAAAGGTAGCAATGTGAAATTAATATCAAATACGTAGGTCCCTTGGAGCTCTAAAAAAATCAACGCAATAAAAAATTTTGCCCATTTCTTTTCGGTAGTTAATGACATAATGTAGTAACTACATGGAGAAACATAAGGCCAGCAGACTTGAAAAGGAGCAATGATAAATTAATGACGTTTCTTGAAAAATTTTTGCTGGACCTACATATTTTTAATGAAAACCTTTAAAAAAGAAAACAACATCTGGCCAGCAATAAACCGTGCAAGTGTATTTATTTAAAAAAGAATGAACTACGCTTTGGTACTCAAAAAAACAGAAAAGTAGATAGAACTTTGCATTATTTTTTTATCGAGAAAATTTCATTGTATCGTGTATTCCTTTTCTAGGATACTAGGTCATATAGTCAAAAAACATGCACCAAAATGTTGAATCCCTATTTGATAAACCTAATAAGATACACGATAACGAAAAAGCACATTTTTTTCAGTATATCACCTAAAGGGAGATGCGCTAAGGTAGCCCGCGAAATTAAAATTTTCTTACGTTTTTTGCAATTTGCAGGTCAGTGTCAGGTTGTATGTTGATTAAAATATGATTCGCGCCCGTAACAAATATGACTTTACAGAATTATAATCATTAGAATCAGTCATACAACTCCAGAAGTTAGAATTGGCTTCAAAGATTTCATGAAATAGTCATTCAATATAGTAATATTCATATTACTTTATTGAATGACTATTTCAGTTTCATTTCATATTAACTTCACTTAGAGAGTTGTATTGATGATTTTTATGATTATAATTCTATAAATAAATATTTGATACGGCCGCGAATCATATTTAGTTCAACATACAACATAATACTGACTTGCAAATTGCAAAAACGTAAGGAATTTTGAATTTCACGGGCTACCCGGCGCATTCGCCTTAATCCAACACAAAATCAAACTGGCGAACACCAAACCGTACAACATAATAATAAAAACGCACCACGCACAATGCAGGGTTCCGTAGTTGGGATGAACAAAATTTGTCCCAAAAACAAACCTAACATTGTAGTTGAAAAACATGTTCTCTCATACATCGATATACGTCACGGTCAATTCTCCAACTGCCAATTTAAGTTAGTAATCGCAAAAAACAAGTGATAAAACTACAAATGAACGATTTCGGACTTTTCCCTTTACTTGTGCTGTGAGACCTTGCTTCTTGCCAAACATGATTAAGTACCAAATAGGTTTTGATTTATTTGCGTAACAAAATATGTCGTATTAAAGCCGTATCTTTTGCAATGACTTAGAAGGATGATTTTTTTATCAGTGGCACTACAAATTGGCATCTTCAGATCCGTTTTCTGATCCATTTTCATTAGAAAGTTTTTTTGCCCGGTTGATGGCAATGCTCTCACCCCACTCTCACAGTCCGATGGGGCAGCAATCCAAAACGACCCGAGAAAGATCAGGCGCAGGGCCAACGGCTTAAGGACTAATATACAACGTGTCGTGTCGTGTCGAGAATTTAAGGATGTGGTATAGACAATTAAACCGAACAACTTTTTCCTTGGCACCAACATCGCAATTGCGAAAAAATAATCAGCCGTCCCCTACATTTGCGTCGAGTAGGTATTGAAGTTTTCTATGGGACAGTTGAAAATTTTTTCGCGATTACGATGTTGGTCCCATGGAGAAATTTGTTCGGTTTGCTGTTCTATATCACACCCTGAAATTAAACAAGGATGCAAATGACACGTTGTATAACATTTATTCAGCTCAATTCAGCTTTCGTTCTTAAAAAAAAAACAGTTTTGTATGGAGATTCGTACGCATCCCTTCAGCTCGAAAAGCTGAACGGATACGTTCAGCTTTCCGCGTTGTTCCATACAGTACTGTTTTTTTTCTATGTATACAAAAGCTGAATTGAGCTGAATAAGTGTATTTAGTCCCTTAACGTGCTTTCCGCACGGGCGTATCACACCGCCAACTTCAAAACCCCGTGCTGCTACTGACAATTCCTAATGGCAAAACCCATTAAAACTTTTGCCCGACCTGGGAATCGAATCGAGTACTCCACGCTCAGCAGTCGCGCTTACGACCACGAAACCAACTGCGCAATTAGACCTTCAGCTATTGTGTATGTAAAGACCATTATCAATTCATCTTCACAAAGTTTTATGCGACTCAACACTTCCTTACAATAGCCACTTGAATAAACTAATTACAACATGACGACACAGGCTTATCCTGATTGGCTGTTACTAACATCCAATCAGGATAAGCCTGTGTCGTCATGTTTCTTTGAGTAGACTAATTGTCAGCAGCTTGTTAACAAGCACAACCGCTTCGTTAAAATGAAGCATCTGAATAGAAAAATAGTAAGCTCTAGGATGGAACAATAGAGATATTGTATGCCTCGGTGACACTGACGGTTACCGGTGACGATTAGCGTTTTATTTTAGTTTACCTAGTATTTAGGGTTCCGTTCCTCAAAAGGAAAACACGGAACCCTTATAGGATCACTTTGCTGTCTATCTGTCAGCCTGTCAAGACCCTTTAACTCAGGAACGCGTAAAGGTAGCAATGTGAAATTAATATCAAATACGTAGGTCCCTTGGAGCTCTAAAAAAATCAACGCAATAAAAAATTTTGCCCATTTCTTTTCGGTAGTTAATGACATAATGTAGTAACTACATGGAGAAACATAAGGCCAGCAGACTTGAAAAGGAGCAATGATAAATTAATGACGTTTCTTGAAAAATTTTTGCTGGACCTACATATTTTTAATGAAAACCTTTAAAAAAGAAAACAACATCTGGCCAGCAATAAACCGTGCAAGTGTATTTATTTAAAAAAGAATGAACTACGCTTTGGTACTCAAAAAAACAGAAAAGTAGATAGAACTTTGCATTATTTTTTTATCGAGAAAATTTCATTGTATCGTGTATTCCTTTTCTAGGATACTAGGTCATATAGTCAAAAAACATGCACCAAAATGTTGAATCCCTATTTGATAAACCTAATAAGATACACGATAACGAAAAAGCACATTTTTTTCAGTATATCACCTAAAGGGAGATGCGCTAAGGTAGCCCGCGAAATTAAAATTTTCTTACGTTTTTTGCAATTTGCAGGTCAGTGTCAGGTTGTATGTTGATTAAAATATGATTCGCGCCCGTAACAAATATGACTTTACAGAATTATAATCATTAGAATCAGTCATACAACTCCAGAAGTTAGAATTGGCTTCAAAGATTTCATGAAATAGTCATTCAATATAGTAATATTCATATTACTTTATTGAATGACTATTTCAGTTTCATTTCATATTAACTTCACTTAGAGAGTTGTATTGATGATTTTTATGATTATAATTCTATAAATAAATATTTGATACGGCCGCGAATCATATTTAGTTCAACATACAACATAATACTGACTTGCAAATTGCAAAAACGTAAGGAATTTTGAATTTCACGGGCTACCCGGCGCATTCGCCTTAATCCAACACAAAATCAAACTGGCGAACACCAAACCGTACAACATAATAATAAAAACGCACCACGCACAATGCAGGGTTCCGTAGTTGGGATGAACAAAATTTGTCCCAAAAACAAACCTAACATTGTAGTTGAAAAACATGTTCTCTCATACATCGATATACGTCACGGTCAATTCTCCAACTGCCAATTTAAGTTAGTAATCGCAAAAAACAAGTGATAAAACTACAAATGAACGATTTCGGACTTTTCCCTTTACTTGTGCTGTGAGACCTTGCTTCTTGCCAAACATGATTAAGTACCAAATAGGTTTTGATTTATTTGCGTAACAAAATATGTCGTATTAAAGCCGTATCTTTTGCAATGACTTAGAAGGATGATTTTTTTATCAGTGGCACTACAAATTGGCATCTTCAGATCCGTTTTCTGATCCATTTTCATTAGAAAGTTTTTTTGCCCGGTTGATGGCAATGCTCTCACCCCACTCTCACAGTCCGATGGGGCAGCAATCCAAAACGACCCGAGAAAGATCAGGCGCAGGGCCAACGGCTTAAGGACTAATATACAACGTGTCGTGTCGTGTCGAGAATTTAAGGATGTGGTATAGACAATTAAACCGAACAACTTTTTCCTTGGCACCAACATCGCAATTGCGAAAAAATAATCAGCCGTCCCCTACATTTGCGTCGAGTAGGTATTGAAGTTTTCTATGGGACAGTTGAAAATTTTTTCGCGATTACGATGTTGGTCCCATGGAGAAATTTGTTCGGTTTGCTGTTCTATATCACACCCTGAAATTAAACAAGGATGCAAATGACACGTTGTATAACATTTATTCAGCTCAATTCAGCTTTCGTTCTTAAAAAAAAAACAGTTTTGTATGGAGATTCGTACGCATCCCTTCAGCTCGAAAAGCTGAACGGATACGTTCAGCTTTCCGCGTTGTTCCATACAGTACTGTTTTTTTTCTATGTATACAAAAGCTGAATTGAGCTGAATAAGTGTATTTAGTCCCTTAACGTGCTTTCCGCACGGGCGTATCACACCGCCAACTTCAAAACCCCGTGCTGCTACTGACAATTCCTAATGGCAAAACCCATTAAAACTTTTGCCCGACCTGGGAATCGAATCGAGTACTCCACGCTCAGCAGTCGCGCTTACGACCACGAAACCAACTGCGCAATTAGACCTTCAGCTATTGTGTATGTAAAGACCATTATCAATTCATCTTCACAAAGTTTTATGCGACTCAACACTTCCTTACAATAGCCACTTGAATAAACTAATTACAACATGACGACACAGGCTTATCCTGATTGGCTGTTACTAACATCCAATCAGGATAAGCCTGTGTCGTCACCTTACTCGAAATAATGAAAGAGGCTTGAAGAGTGTCAGCGGATTAATAATAGTCGCCTTTCACTTGTGTCAACAATGCTAAAAGAAAAAATATTTTAAGAAGTTTTCTTTGAGGATGAAACATTCTGCTTAAAGCTGTTGTGTGTTGACTGTTGTGGTGTACTTCATTAGGTACATTGTCAGGGATGCGAGATCATCATGAAGATCGTTCCTAATCGTTTTCCTACATTAGCACAGAATTCTTAATAGCACAAGTACAGAAGATTCACTCCGCAAAATTATTTAAATAAGTAGCGACTCTTGCTACGACACAATAAAGTGCAATTTAGGTCAAATCACCTACAGTTATATACACCTAGAAGTTGCCCCTCTTTCTATCGCGTAACTCTGACTCGTTAGGGTTCTTTTTTTACGACGCGGCGCGTGAGTGGATATCGAACTAACGTGCGAGCCGGCCAGCGCGCGGCAGCCCATACTGAATTAGCTCGACAAGTCGAGCCCGCCGCGTACTTGTAGCTTCATACCTAAAATGCGGAGTGCGCCTGGCCTGACATTAGTGATCCTTTAGTATCCATTTGGATATTTTCTCAAGGGTTTTAGAAAGTAGTTATACAAGGTGTAATTTAAATAACGCACAACCTCTTAAGGGGTCATTGTACTCATCATTATGAACAATTTTTACTATGGAACCAAACTTGAAATCGCGAAAAAAAAATCTGCTGTTCCCTACGTTTTGACGAGTTAAGCGAACATAAATATAGGGAACAGCTGATTTTTTTTCGTGATTTCAGGTTTGGTTCCATAGTAAAAGTTGTTCATAATTATGAATACAATGACCCCTTAAAAAGATGCCCATGAATTCAATTTCATCCAGTAGATTAATAAATGTGTGTTTGTAATTTCCATGACTGACCATGAATGATGCTTACACAAATACCTACGCTGGACACTCCCACTGCCTTAAGTACTCGTTTCACCACAATATGGGATATTCTTATTTAGTTCATGCCTATTCGACAGCCTCAAACTCAAACTCAAAGCATTTCTTCCAATTAAACCAATTACAGGCACTTTTCAATAGGGATTTTGACTAAAACTTTTTTTTATTCGCCATGTAGATTATTAAAAAATATTGGACACGTATTTCTTTCTTTTTTACGTAATCAAAAGATTACGGCGATACATTGAGTTAAAATGTGGCATGACGTCACTGATTGCTAAATTTTATACGTAGTTTGATAAAGTTATGGCGTTTTATCTAAGTCATTTGTTATTAATATGATAAAGCAAAAGATACGTGTCTAATATTTATTCAATACACTTCCTCGAAAAATGGTTCCTACCGCACTACGATTAGGTTCACAATGATATATAGATATTTCACACGCGTGCGGGAATAAAAATTGCCAAAGATAACTTATACACCTATACATAGTCCAAATTGGTTCAATGCCTCTATTACACCGTCTCTATTCGGAGGTGAATGTTTTTTTTATTATCGGCAAAGAGATATGCGTCTTTACGGCGTTAATATTTTTTGAATATTTAAATAATGTTTATAAATAGAATATCATCAAAAACCATAATTATTACAATAAAAAAACGTTTATGAACAAATTATCATTTATTTGTGTTCTAAAATCAAAAATATTTGAATTTTCTATTTTTCATATTAAGCTGTTTATCGGCTTTATACCTTTGCTTCTCCTTCAACCTGACGAAAGCAAAGCGCGGAAAAAAAAGAAAATTTAAATCATAGTTTCCTAATAATTCATGACAATAATATTTTTCGTTATTTTATTTTATTTCTTCAAAAGTGTATTGAAAAACGTCGTTTGATACACGTGGACATTTGTTATTTCAGTTCTCCGCTCAAAAACAACCTCGCCTACGGCTCGGGTGTTAATTCCGCCTCGAATGCAATAACGAAAATTCTCCACTTGCATCAAAATGTACTATTTTATTATCTGAATGACGGACTAAATATAATTAATTTTTTTTATCCAGTAAACATCCGTATTGTCAAGGGGTCAGTCACAAAGATAAACCTAGTTGCCCATTCAAAGCGTAGTAGGAGCGTATGGAGAAGAATGGGCAAGACTTCACGGACACTCTATTCAATAAAGCTGCTGAATTGATATGGAGCGTCCACAATACGAAACAACAACCCTAAACACAAGTTAAATCTTACTTTGGGTGCCAGAGTTCATCGAAAACACTCTTTTCCATTGTTGTAACGTTGCATAGTTTTAAGATAACTGTTAGTGTACAACTTAAGTTAATAAAATATATTTTTTTTTTTAACCCACACAACATCGCACTTGTCTTTTAGTAAACAAGATCGCAAAGTAAATCCAAGTTTAATACTCAATCAATTATTTTATACAGTTGCAATCAAGTTTCATAACAAAATGATACGTGTCAATACTCTTCCATATTTCCAAATGTTTGGCTTCGAACATAAAATGGTACGAAATCTGTCAGCTCTGGGATTGCATTTATCCAGTTTGTTTGCTGATCCATAGGGCTGCCAGTGCTATATATCTAAAAAGTACAATTTGTACATTATTTTTTTTATAATCTATATAAATAAAAATTAAATGCTTTTCGTTGGTAAGCCCATCTCGTGCACTTGAGAACGGTTGGACCGATTTGGCACTTTTTTTATTACATTACAGATATTATCAGATAATATAATTATGTTAACTAACATTAACCCACCACAGCTACCGCCTCTGTTTGAACAACGCATTAAAAACAAACAATGTCTCGTCGGGGGTCCGTTTTACGCCCAACCACTAAACAATAATGAAAAATAAATCCTTTTTACCTAATCGTAAATATAGTCTCTTTGTTTTTGTAAGAAGTTATAGAGGTAAACTTTGTGAGTTTGTATGTAGAGGTAATCTTCGGAACGACTGATGTGATACCGAATATTCTTTCACATCATTATTCCTGAGTGTCATGGGATAAGTTTTGTGTTAAAATGAGAAACTTTACTTGAACCAAGTCGCGAGCAGAAGCTCGTATTTAATAAGATTAAACCCGTCTATTTTTGTAGTTTTTTATTTAAGCATAAACGTGTTAAATGATCATCCTGTTGATTTTGAAACATACCCATGTATAAAATTACAACGAAAAAAATTATCGATACATTTTCTAACTAGAATATTTCTCATATGACAACACTACCGCCAGTGAACGCAGCCGTCAGCCGTCAACGTCCCACTTCAAACATATCAAATCGGATTACATTTTTCATCGAGTTCCTTTCTGAACAAAACATTGCTCGGACACACTGTGTTCGCGTATATTGCCCGGACATAATGTATATTGCTCGGTTTTTGGACAATGGATGGACAGATGATGTTAAAATTGGGTCAAGGCCTTTGCTAGACTGATAAAGATATGGATTAGAAAAAAAAAAGCTATAGGGGAGATTATATTTTATAATAAATATATCTATAGGAAAGCTATGTACGCCTTTATAGATGTACTTATTTTGTAAAAAAACATTATTATCTCGATTTTGATTTAAAAATATCTTGTAAAAATAAAAGTATTTTTGTAGATAAATTCTACTTGGTATATTGCATAATTTTCACAAGCATGTGAAATATAATAAAATATTTTTAAAGCTTTCTACTTAGCCGTATTTTAATGAATATTTAAATTTTAGTATCGTAGTTATGTAGTTTTATTTTTATTTTATCTCTATATTTATATTCTTAGCCTTTTCGAATTTTAATGCACCTTATTCTATATTGTGTATTTAAATAATTATTATCTTTTCCAGCACTTTAAATCATTTTGCACTTGCATGTTTTCATTTTCTTTCACTTCTAAAAGCACTTTTACTGTCAAAATTTTTAAAATCTATAACTTTGTATTTTTGTATAGAATTAAGCTAGAATTTGACATTTTTGCTAAAACTCAACATTGTGAAATTTAAGAAATCTATAATAATAGGTATTGTTTTTAATTAATCACAAAATTTATCGAAAAACATAGAACACTATTTATATGTTTTTATAAATTGATCAAGATTAAACCTTATGAAATTGAGAAACCCACAGAGAAACCATTCTAAGGTTGGCAAATTAATTTTTCTGGTAAACGCAACTAATTTAATCGAGAAATCGTACAATTCTGTGTTCTATTGAACTACGATACCTACATGTCTAGACGAAATTAAACTTCTTTTTCGTTTACTTAGATAATACTGCCAAAATAGAAAAGTAATTATGTACCAATAATGCTTCTTCAGATCAGAAAATCTAATATCACTCACATAATTTTTTTGATCTATTGATTGCTACGTAAAGAATATAATATTCGGGACTGTCAAACAGTTCATCTTTTAATTTTTTGTATTTTTAAACGAGTTTGTCAGTCTACGTACTCAATCTACTATAGCAGCGTGTATATATTATCAAAGCCTAACATTGACACTCAATTTTGACCCCTAACTACACTGTTTACTAACGTGTTTTGTCCTTCAACTGCCCTCAGTTTCATAAGGTCTTTTCTCCAATTAGAAGTTCCATTGTTTTTCAATTACTTGAACAAACATAATTTCTATTACCCACGATACTACATAATATTCATTTATATCGGCTCATCAGTACGTAGTCAGAATTAATGTCTTATTCAAATTCAATTCGTACATTTGCATACACTCGTCGCCTCGGGGATCAATTCTTGTTAGGAATAATATTTTAGTCCCCATAATAGGGTATGGGTGCTATTGCAAGTGTAATTTAGTTGTCTATCTGTTTTACGATCGAATTTAAAATGATGAAAGTCTTGATTTTATAGTTGCAAATGTTGTTCAAAATATCCAAATATCCAATTTGTTAGCTAAGCACCACGCTTAGTATAATTGTGTGTGTGTGTAGTTTTATCACCAATCACAAAAGCTATGTAGATGTGAATAGTTGTTCATAAAAAATAGTATTGTTTAAATTAGGTACACTTACTTATTTTACCACCATATTCAACACCATTACTCTCATTGTAGACCAGGAGCTCAATACTCTAATCTCTCACTCATCGATTTCGGCAAAGTACTTGATATATTTTGTTTAATAATATTTTTCCAAAAACTATTGAGCCCTTTGATCTACCAATAATAGACGATATATAAACAGCAAACCTAGAGCTTAAACTACATAAAATTATCATAACACAAAATCACATAGTTCGTTAGAACATAACACAATTATGTAAATTCCTGTAAAATAGGCAACATTAAGTACTTTATACATACAATTTAATAAAGAAAACAAGTGATTTTAACTTTTAAACACAAATATTATGTACAAAGAGGAGACTATACCACTTATACGGATCCAGGTGAGTTTGAATTAAGGCTGCCTGTCTATTGAAGCGGAGCGCAGCGGAGCTAGGAAAACAAATGAGGGCAACAGTGGACATACCTAGCAACAGTGGAGCGGAGATTATTTTACACATTTTAACCATGGAATGTATGCAACACCTTGTCGCTTGCACTTTACCTTTGCGCCTCTGCTTCAGCGCACAGTGACTCTCCGCTACACTGCTCCCTCGCTCAGCTTCAATAGACAGGCAGCCTAACAAAGTTGTCGAATCTATCTAGCTCGGATACTTTAACTAATAACTTTAATTGGTATAATTTGAGCACTCGCGCGCTCCTGGGAAGTTTTGGATTCATTTTATAATTACTTAAGAGGCTCTTGAATACTCGGTTTACTGTAAATAGATTTAAAGTATTTACGTTTTTTGTTTTATAGTTTTGAGCGTTAATTTAGAAAAAGTACACTAGTGGGAAAAAGACTAAATGTGTAAGATTTGCTTTACCAAATGTTAAAAGTACTGATTGTGACATAGTATTGAATAAAGAGAAACTAGAATTCGTCGATAAAACTGTTTTCCTGGGGATCACGCTCGACTCAAGGCTGCAATGGGGTCCGCATTTAACATCTCTTGCAGGACGGCTAAGTTCAGCAGCATATGCGGTGAGAAAAATCCGTCAATTCACTGATGTAGACACCGCAAGGATGGTCTATTTCAGTTACTTTCATAGTATTATGTCTTACGGTATTTTACTATGGGGACGGGCTGCAGACATAGAGTCTATTTTTATTCTGCAGAAAAGAGCCATCAGAGCAATATATGGCCTCCGCAGGCGCGATTCTCTAAGGGAACTGTTTAAAGATATTAACATCATGACGGTACCTTGTCAATATATCTACGAAAACATCATGTACGTAAGGAAAAATCTAAATCTTTTCGGTAAAAGAGGTGAAGGACACAATTATAGGACTAGAAATAGGGACCAATTAGTTCAACCAGGTTTCAGACTGGCTAAAGTAGACTCATCCTTCATGGGGTACTGTTTAAAATGTTATAATAAAATACCTCCCCACATACTCCAGCTGAATGAAAGGAAATTTAAATCTTGTATAAAACGCACACTATGCAGCCAGGCATATTATAAGTTGGGGGATTACATCGCTGACAAAAATGCTTGGCTGAATGCTTGTCCTGCTCCACAAGGACGCATTAATTAATTGATTAGCATTCGGATATATTGTTGGACCTGCTGAAGATTAAGATGAGAGAAAACTTTCTTTGCATTGTTTAGATTCAATCTCTTAGTATTATATAATTGCATAGCACGTGTGAGCACTATGTAGCTACTATTAAGCTACCTTTTACTGGGTACGTCTTTCACTGACTTGAGTGTGCCCTGGCGGTTGAGAGTATGTCATGCTCACTCAAATGTCTCGCTGATGGTGGCGTGTGTGTTGGATCATTAAGTTCCCTTCAAAATGGTTGAGCTAAATGGTGCTGATCCATGCGTCATGTTCGTGAACGGGCGCCGTCAGTTGGGACTGGTCGTCTCTTAGCTGCCATGGCTTATTTTTAATTTTAATATTTAATTTAGTTGTTTTAGTTATTATCTTTTTATTACGGACGCTTTTTAACGTGCACGTCTTTCTACATTGTTCTCACATGTATATTTTCAACTTGAACGATGTAACCAATATTTTGTAAAAATATTATGATTTAAAAGAGTGTCCGTGGAGTTTCTTGCCCGTTCTTCTCCATAGGGATCTACTACGCTTTGGAATGGGCAACTAGCTTCATCTTTCTGACTGACCGACCCATTGACAATTCAAAAGTGCCTGTAATTGGTTTATTTGAAATAAATGCTTTGAGTTTGAGTTTGAGTTTGAGTTTGAGTGGTAACACTTTCACTACAAAATCCACACTTACTGCTACAACATAAAGGTGCCGTCAATGTCAAATTATTACCACTGATGTTCGGTTTAATGTACAAGGAGTTTTTTATTAGGTACTCTTTATTCTCTCCATTCCTATCAATTAAAATTTCCATTTAATACCGAAAGCCAAGTCCAGGTAGTAAATGCTGCATAGAATTAATGACAGTTTACCTGAGGGATAACATAAATGTAAGTTTTTTGCCTATTCACTTATCTCTTTTACCGTGTGTGTATATCCATAGCAGCCCAGATTTTAATTGTGTTAGATTTCAGCATTTTTTTTGTCCTATCTCTTTGCCTAAGTAGGAAAGAAGTTTTGATATTGTTTAAATCACAATTTTTGTCAGTTAATTAATACAAGTTAGGTCAAAATTAACCCAGAGCCATATTACGTATTATTTTTAGTGTATGTAGTTTTATTCCAATTTAATCTTGCGTATAAACACTGCCTTCAAATTCGCCAATAAATCCTAAAAAAAACCCTCGTCGACAACCAAAATGTAGGCTGTTTTCCCGAAAAATAAATCACCATTGTTTTCTCGCTACTTCATGCCGACATCGTGAATAATTACAAATCCTACACATCTTTAAAGTTAGCTTAAAGTAAAGTTAATGTGTCGTATGTGTCAATGGGTTAGGGTGTGTGTGTGTGGGTATATGTGTAGTGTGTGTCGGTGTAAGCTGACAAAATCAGATAAAGTTTTGCAAAGTTTCAAGAGAGTTGAGATAGTTTTAACGTTGACTTTCTTTACACCTCTGACACTTAAAGGATAGATAAATTAAGTCGGAGTCAGAAATATAAACTACAGGTAAAGTTTTGGGTAACGGAGACTAAGTAAGTAAGAAGTAGTGTAAGTTTTGATTTGGTAGTCATCTTGTGATTTTAATGCTGTATGGAACTGTGAAATTGTTTCGATAAAATAATGTTAATAAAATAATATTTTTGTGTAAATAATGAGAAATGTAGGTATGAAACACGTCAAAGTTTTGTGATCTTCAAAGTGGAATGTTGCATTTTTTTTTATTTCATATGTTTTCAAAACAAAGTGAATTATTTACTGTCAATTTATTGAATTAAAAACAAATAACATAGTGAATTCGTAAAAGATAAATAAGAGGAACACTTTCAACAGCAAATACGTACTTTTTTCAGGTAAGCTACATGTGTATTTGAAGCTAAAAATCTTATTTGATCTTACAAATGGGACAAGATAAAGTAAACTCAACCTAAAAACATTTTAATAGAACCTTCTTATTGTACACCTTTTTCAAGTTTCATATCTAGAGGTCAAAATTAAGGACTTTTTAGGGCTTGTCCTTGAGAGAGGACGACTGCAAATAAATGACATAAATAAAAACCTAATTCCAAGGTTAGACCTTTTTCGAAGTTCAAGAGTCGGTAACGGCGCGGACAAGAGTTCGGATGAGTTGCAATGATCGCGAGCTCCTAGACTATCTCAACCTTGACCAACCGTCTCGACAGACTGTCAATCAATATTATCTATGGATTGCTAGTCTGACTTCTTTAGGAGTATTATACTAGTATTACTAGTATTAGTTATTATTTTAGTTGTTGTTACTGAACAACAACTTTTATTTTAGTTTATTAAAATCAAGATTAAGATATTAAATTGTTAGCGCTAATTCAAATAAATCCCTACCTTTAACAATATGATAGGGTGAGTTTTGAAAATGGCTAGGAAGACTAAAAATTAAAAATAATGTTAGGTTTAAAAAAAACTTAAATTACAATAACGTGTAAGTACCTACAATAATACAGTTTTAGTTGTTAAAAGATAAAACCTCCACTTTTTATAACTAAAAAGAAAACCACTATTCTATCCCCGTTAAAGTTTCAAGTTTCAAAACTTATCTTACTGAACTAGTTAACTTTGATTATTTATTTATGTCTAGACAGTGTCGCGCTGCCAAAGAACTAAAACTAACTGGCTCGACGAGTTCGGGGCTTTGACTGTCTATCTAGATATATTTATATCTTTGCTAGCGCAAAGATATAAAATTTAAAAAAAAAATAATTTAATTTAATTTTAAGTCAAGTAATTTAGTTTGTAAGTGTTAGTTTTTATTTTTAATTAATAAAATTTAAACTTTAAAATTTCGCACATTATGCTTGATGATTACATCACACATTAAGGCCATATGATCACTCGAGCCGCGTACTGAACTGAAGTAAGCCCGCGAGTGGTTACCTCGCGCATTTGGTAGGTATTTAAACATAGTAATTATTTTAATAATTTTATCACGACAAACTCGGTGAATTGCGCTAAACAATCTCACTACATTTAAATAAAAAATAGGAAAAAACGTCTGTTTTGTAGCTATGAGATTGATTAAACATTACGAAAAGGGGTAAGCTTTGGGATTTTTTTTTTATCCAGCAAAGTCTAATTGTGTTATTAAAAGTGATTGGCTATCTGCCAGTTCTTTAAAAAAGACATATCTTTTTTTCAGAATTTTATAACACTGTTTTTATTGTTTCCCATGGATTCAAAAAACTAGTAAGCGCGGTCTCTGTTGGTCATAGCGCCTTAAATTTAATCACTGTCAGTCCAATCAGTAAAAATGTAAATAAAGTAAATTATACACCACTAATTTTTAATTAGTACAAATACTTAAAGGGCTTATTAGAGAAGGTCTTGTTATTATATATGTAAAGTCTCAATAAATAATATTCATAAACAGCAAAGTTATTTCTAACCCAAAATGTCACTCAGTTTATGGAAATATTGTACAGTCTACATAGTAGTATTCATAATCATGGAAAAGCACTGCGCGTAGTATTTTCTAGTAGCAATTGTTATGAATGATTGATTCAATTATGAATTTACCAATTATGACAAATTTCCGTGGACAATTTTGGGATTTAGTTTTTTTGACTTTTGACTACACAAATATGATCAGTAACGGGTACGGATAGAGCCCCATTTTTTTTTGTGTAATTAAAAAATAGTAGTGTATTATCGGTAGGTACCCACCTGTGCCTTTAATGGACATGTAGCCACAATACAGTGGGTGATAAATTAACGTTATTTCACTATCAATTACCATTGTTACCTATCACAGAATTTGGGTATGGCGTAACTGCCAAACAACTAGCTGAACATATTGACTATAATGTTCATTTGTTTCCGTGAAAGTTATTTATTGAACACTGTTCCAGGTAACAGTGATCAATAGTCATTGTACGAGCAAACCCGTACATATCAATTGTATTAATTTTATGCTGACATCGACGTGCAGCGAATTAATAAAATATAATAAAGTATTTGAGTTAAATCAAATCCAATTATTTATTTGTTTGCAAACATGGGTAATTAATATGTATATGTTTTATAATAAAAGTCCTCCATTTTCTACCGTCACATGGGCATGCAAATCTTATTATTAAGTAATTGACACTAATTTAAAAAATATTAAAAATTTTAATAACAATTAGGAAAATGAAATACTAATGTCAAATCGTTTGAATTAAGTACAGTAAAAATGTCATGATAATACAAAAATGTCAACAAGGTTGTAAAGTGATCTTTTTGTTTTAATTGTCATTAATGTTACAGTAAAAAAAAAAAAAAAATATATCAAATTGTAATCAATTAATGAATGTCAATCAGTCAACGTTTCATCATTAAGGAAGTCGTCAATTGTGTAATAACTTTTTTCAATTAATCATAGTTTTAATAATATTAGGTACTATATTATAAATGCGTAGGGCAATACCAAAAAAAACTTTTTTGCATTAATGCGGTTTTTCAGTTAGCGATCAGTACTGTAGTCGATAGCATCGTTTTGGTAAAAGCAAAAGGACTCATTCGCCGCTTATTGTCAGTTTTGGGTGTTTGTGCTTTCTTTCTAACTTTCAATACTTAGGTTAAACTCAAATCAGTTTATTAAATGTATCTTACCCATACAGTCATAGATATCTTAGTTTTATACATGATTTTAGGTAAAGGTCTATGGTTATAAATGTGTCTCTCCACAGGAACCGTTGTCAATCTTAATCCATCTTAATTTCGCAACGTACGTAACGTACGTTCGTTTTGCTTATCATCATAACTGGCAGGAAAATAAAACTTACAAAGAACACAAGCACCCAACGACCCAAAAGGTACCTACAAAAGTAAATTTTCTCTTCCATATTTAATCTTAATTTAGATTTCCTTTCCTCATCCAAAAGATACTGGATTTGACATAATCTTTTAAATGAATTATTTTTTCTTAGATGTAGGTAAACGTACGAATGCAGAATAACGCCGGGAGGAAATTATTCGATTTTACTTATTTCCGCAAGCTCCTGATAATATTTGGTCGAAATGGTTTTATATTTTATCGAAATTGAATTACTTCATGAAAGGACCGCCATTTTGTAAAATGAAATTCAATTTATTGTAGGTTACCTATAAGGATGCTCCCTGCGAAGTGACGCTTTGAACAGGCAATTTGCACTTTTATACTTAATTTTTAACATGACGATTTTATAAACAAAATTGAGAACGGGTCTGTGTTCTCGCGATAAAAAAAAAAGAAAAAAAAATATATCGCGAGAAGACCCGTTCTCAATTTTGTTTAAAATATGTACAAATCGCGAAAGTTTAAAAAGTTTAATGACGATATTATCGTGGACGTCCACGACATCAATATAACATATGGAAGTAAAATGTATGGAAATATATGAAGACGCTTTCAAATTTCCATCCAGGATAACGTTATAACGTGCACGTTTTTCCAAACATTTTATGGACGTGGAAGTTGACGTCCACAATAATATCGTCACGTTAGAAATGATAAAAGCGCCCCTTATGTGAGACAGTTACAACATTAGTGCATTTTGAAATCAGTTTTAGACAAGGCATAAGTTTCTACCAAGATAACCTAATTTTACAATTCTAATTCACGCTGGGTTTCTATAATTAACATTTAGGCCCACTTGCACCACAAATGACTACAGTCCGGCCGTCGTAAGAATGCGTCTTGACACCTGTCAGTTTTCATACTAACGAATATGTGTTACAAATTTGATCCTTATTACTTCTATAACTTGACCAACTGACAGGTGTCAGGTACGCAATCTCTCGCCAGCCGGACTGTAAATATTAGCGCTAAACATATTTCAAACATCATTCTGTCTCTGTCAACTTCAAATAATTGACATAAATAGAACGATGCTTTAAATTCGTTTAACGCTAAATGAGTTTAGTAATTTGTCGTGCAAGTAACCATTTAATAATGGTAAGTTCACAAAATTATTAAAAATTTCTTGAAATTACAAAAACACAGTAGGTAAAATACCGAGAAAACACAGATACAAAATCAAAACGATACAGCATGAGCGCATGTTAAAATTTCCCACAGATTAAAAATTATCACACCCATTCAGCCTTCTTACACAGGCCAAAAATCATTTATGTTTTTTTGTTATTCCGCAGGCAGAAGAAGGCACAAACAGAACATCAGAAGGTGAAGACAATGATGGGAGTGAGGTCAACGCTGGTTCATCTCGAGTTCTATCTGCTGCCACATCTAGAGAAGAAGATGACGATTCCAGTAACAATGCTAGCAGTGAAAGCAAAAGCCCTGGACAGAGGTTCGTTCAAATTTATTCGAATTTTAAATAAGATTAAGGATAGACATAAGTTTAATAAGATTCGCTACGATAATATGAAATAATTATAAATATTTCGGTCTCCGAACAGAATTTATAATATGTGCTGGATAAGTCAGTCAGAACTTATAAGGAGATGATAGAGAGTGAAACTATACAATAATATTACAAAAAAACGTCGCGCCGTCATCATTTTTCCTGATATTTTATTAATTTAAACTACTGAGATGACCACTAAAGCTCAGTTTACACGGTACAAGTTTCTGAAATGTTCAAGAGCAATAATCGCATGCCATAAAGCACATTAAATTTTATTGCCATTCAAGAATTTCATGCAATTGTTTACCTGCGTGCGACTCCATAAAATGGCATACAATAATTGAATGCAAGTTTTACCATGCAATAAAATCGCATGCGAGGCAATAAAATTGCAAGGCGATTATTGCAAGCTAGTTTTGCCTCGCCTAAACACAGAGTTGCTTGTCCTTGTACAATAGGTTCAAGTATTACCCATACTTACGCTGCCAAACATGTAATTAAATTTTATTGAACGTCTTGTTTCGTTCGCTAATGTTTGAATGATACAAAAAATTCATGCCCTAATTGAATGCAATGTTATTGTACGTGTGATGTTATTGTACGTGCAATTTTATTGTATGTGCTGTGTACACCTATACCAGTTTTGAACGGCAACTAATTTGCCCGTATCGTGCAACAATATTGTACGTATATTTTAGACGGGTGCCAGATATTTGCTCTTTAATTTTATGGTATGCTACAGGCAATAAACTTGCGCCGTGTAAATGGAGCTTTATAGATTAGTTTGCAAGAAGACATATTTTTCCGACCCAGAATATAGTGAGATAAGCGCAAAAAATGATGATTTAATTACTTTATATTTAAAAACGTAGAATTTACCGAATAACATAAACATTATAGGCATTCGTATTATCGTAGTAGACCAATATTGAGCTACAAATAAAATTCAGGCACCTCTAAACGTTGCAATAATTTTTAATTTCTCTGTATACATAATTTGGAATGACAAAAAAGCAATAATAAATATTGCGAGGCCCCCTCTGAGTAGATTAAGTTGATAATTTATTTTTATGTTAACCATTAATTCATCAGGTTCAGCATTTTGATCATCGTTCAACAATTATTTAAGGTTTTCCATCATTTTAGACTAGAATGATCTAGTCTAAAAATATGGAAAATCTTAAATATAATTGTGCTAAACACAACGCTGTTATACGTTCGTGGATTCACGAACGTATAACAGCAGATCTATTCTGTAAAAATCTCACCGTGAAAACTTAGGTGAAGTGAGCTCGAAGTCAGCTGTCAATAGTGTCAATCCTTGTGATCAACTCCTAGCTATGCTAGCTATGGAATGACAGTTCCCTACAAACTCACTTCACCTACGTTTTCACGGCGAGATACATACAGCACAGCACTTCAGGTAATTATTAATATCATACGGGATTTTAAGCTATTGAATAATTTGCTAAATCTAAGCTATTACCCAAAAATTAACCTGGCGGTTGGTAATCCCTGCTGGTAGTGTTTTGTGCTAAATTTGATTTGTGAATTTCCAAAATTGACAAATCAATCCGCCATGTTCAACTGAAAATGTGTACCTAAATAACAGGAGCAACCATTTTATACAAAAATTATATCAATTAATAATGACATAAAAATGATTTAATTATTATTATATAAATAACTAGCTTTTGCCCGCGGCTTCGCCCGCGTGAATGTCGGAAAATAAGCCACTATTACTTCGTTTTCGCTTAGCATTCTTTCTGACTTTTTGTTCTTATTGCTGCGCACCTAAGATTCCTAGTGATATTAAATATGCCTATAGCCTTCCTTAAGAATTGGGCTATCAAATGCAAAAATAATTATTAAATTCCGACTGGGAGTTCCAGAGATTAGCGTGTTCAAACAAACAAAAAAAATGTGTGTGTCAGCTCCGTCGCACAACTGGAGTTTACTCCTGTTTTTGTGCCGTTTCGAGTTTCCGACATTCTATTTTTCAGTCATTTCTGTCGGGCTGGGTTTCTTCAATGTATCAAGCTGTAAAGACACTCGTCCCCCTCCCTCTTACCCCACCTCTCACCCCTCCCTCTAATCCCCCTCCCACCCCTCCTCTCCCTCTAAACCCCTCTCACCACCTTTCACACCCCCTTTACCGCTTTCCCCTCTCCCTCTATCATCCCTCCCCTCTCTCTCACCACACCCTCCCCTTCCCCCTTTCCCTCCTCACCACCCCCACCTTTTCCCCCCTCCCCCTCTACCTTTCTCTCTGGGGGAAAACAATTAATGACAAACTTTGTTACTTGCTTAGCCAAGTATTTGTGCCAAGTTTCAAGTTAAATAACCGAATAAATAAGATTTTTCATATAAACTATATTCCCTGTTTCCACCCCCACAGGAATGAAATTTTAAATAATCGTTTGGTATATTTCCGTAACATGACTGAAAAATTATTTACACGAATTTTCGAGTTAATCAAGCCCCGCACTAAACCCAGCCTGTAAAATTGACTACCCCTTTTTACCTCTTTAGGGGTATATATATTTTCGAAAAATTCTGACACACGTTATTCTGCATTTTTGGTTTTTTGGTTTTTGTGTATTGAGTTTCGAGTTAATCGGACCGCGCGTTAAAATTCCTCCATACAAACTTTGACCCCGCCAATCCCTCCTGAGGGGGTAGTTTAGGAGAACTAAATATTAAAAATGTTAACGTAGATAAATATTGATGTCACGTTTCAAGTCTGTTAACTCAAGGAATAAGATTTTTCATACAAACTTTGGACCTCTGTTTCACCCCTTTAGGGGGAGAATTTTGAAAAATCCTTTCTTAGTGCATCCCTAGACCTCATAAGGAACCTACGTGCCAAATTTGGAATCTCTAGACTCAGCGGTTTGGGCTGTGCGTTGATATATCACCCAGTCAGTCAGTCAGTTTACCATTTTATATATTAAATAATAAAAAATCAATATCACATTTAACGCTAAACCAATTCAAATCATCGTTCTGTCTCCTGCCATCTTCATACGATTGATAGAACGAGAACGATGTTTTAAATAGGTACGTTTAGCGCTAAACTCATTTACAGTCCAGCCGTCGAGATAATGCGTTCTTGATACCTGTCAGTTTCATACTAAAGAATATGTGTTTTGCGAATTTGATCCTTATTACAACTAGGAATTGTCCAACTGACAGGTGTCCTGCAGGAACGCATTCTCTCGACGGCTAGATTGTAGTGATTTGTGGTGCAACCGGGCCCTTTATCTTTTAATAAATCGATGCATTTTTTTTTTCACATAACTTCTTCATTTCTTAAACCATTTTTCCAGCATTTCAAGTTAATAATAAAAATTTCTGGAGAAAATTAGTAATGCACTTTTAAAGCACATTTTGAAACACAAATCACAAATGGCATGATAGGTACACAAAATGTATCAAACACACATAATTTATGTTAATTATGTTATTTACTATGAATATTTTTGATCTACTTCAAACATATTATACGAGTATAACTTACAACGATATGCAGTTCTCTTGGCATTGACTTACCTAACCTAACCTTTGGTTTTTATCGTCTATAGTGTAGTGGGTGGAGGGGTCTGTCAGACTTCTACTGACTAAAACCATACGGTGTTCTGCTGCTACCTTTACCCGGGGTGCTGGAAATGTTTGCACATTTCGTCACGCTCCCCCGGCTAGGTGTTGGTCCGCATGAATTCATGCGGACCCCAACACCCTCAGCGGTCTTATACAGCCGCAATTCTTTTAGAGAGAGGTTGTATCCCCGCTCCTTCCTAGGAGCCCATCCTTTTTTTTTTTTTTTGACGCTTAGAAATGCATTACGCATCCCTGCTCGTGGGGGACGAGACGGGGTATGTGGGACTCCTGTCGGAAGGACAGTATACCCACTAAAACTCAGCGGTGTTCCCACATCGCCGTGATGAGAGGGCCATGGGAAACCGGCTCAGCCTTTACTTCCACAACCCTCCCGGCGTATGTCCACCTAGCTGGCGGGCCCCACATGGCCCCAGAGTGGGGGGCTACGGGAATGCCCGGGAACACCTGGCCATTCCCGTCCGACACTGGTGGAGGCCTGTGTAATACAGGCAAGGGTGCCCCCACACCCGTTGCCTGCTGGCCTCCACCTGGGAGGAGTCGGAGATGACTATCAAATTGACGTCTTCTTCGACCCCTCCTCCGCCTTCGGAGCGGCGCCGCATGAGGATCGTCCTCCCGCGCGCGCTCCGCCGCCTCCTTCTGGGACATGACGTGCTCGCAGAAGGAGGCGACTGCTGACGTATACGACTTGTATACTCGTATTTCCATACATTTGATAGAAATTATAAAAGCGCAGAACACACACTGACATTGTCTACTAGTCGTTTGGTAATAATTGTATTTTAACTACATACATGCTAACGCAAAGTACGGACCATAAAAATTATATCACACGAATAAAATAAATGACGCAATGTAAGCTCCATTTATTCACATTTAATTTCGCTCTCAAAGCGAAATGTTCATTCGTTTCGTTTCAGATAAGTTTCTATCTAAAATGCATTGCATTAAGAGCGCTGTCTTATTTTGTGTCACTTCTCTCGCTCACACGGGACCAAATTTTTCAGAATGTTAAATGAAAACATGCTTTTTTAGAAAATGTAATGTTAAAGGACTAGTAAATAATGTTAATTTAATAGGTAACAACTATCAAAAACACATTTTTATTGTGGCATTTATTTAAGCATCTCAAAAACAGATATTATAATACTTTTTGAACTGAGTTTATTCGTTAGCTCAATACAAATGTGTTTGAATAATTACGTACTTACCTATTAAATTAACATTATTTAATAGTTCTGTAATTGGTTACATTTTTCAAAAAAGCATCTTTTCATTTATCATTCTTAAAAATTTTGTCCCGTGAACGTGAGAGATGACAATGCGACAGCCCTCTTAAGTCGCGTGCTAAACTTGTTTTAGCACGTCTGCAGTGGAACCATTAAATGGAGCAATATTGCATTTAAAGTGTTACTCAGGGTCGCGGAAGCTATAAAGTTCGCTACATTTAACACATTATACGCTGCACTACGCGCACGCTACATTTAAAGAAAGAAAGAAAATATATTTAAGAAGAAGAATACATAGAAGTTTGACTCGTGGCTAAATGATAACAGCCGCACGGATCGAGCTAAGGGTTAAGCTGGGATAAGTTACGCTTGCCGCGGTCACTTCTTGGATGGGTATCCGACTATCCATTACATATCGAGACTTCTCTCGAGACCGAGAAAGCGTAGATCTTTGACAGTCATTAAGGGTAGTCCGAAGCCCAAAAGTCTGACAACCAGTCTTACCAAGGGGTATCGTGATACCCAGTAGGCACTCGCTCCATGTGAAATACTGGTATTCAGCAGCATCCGGTTAGACTGGAAGTCGATCCCAACATAGTTGGGAAAAGGCTAGGCAGATTGATTGTTGTCAAGAAAAAAAAATCCTTTTTCAAGTACCTAGGTACTAGGATCTCATGGAAGTGGAGGAGGTTCGCTTTGTATAAGTTCAGTGTCACTGCCTCAGCCACACTACAATGCTCATTTAGTAAAAAGTCACCCAAGTTCAATTCAGTTCAACGAGTTACTAGGAACTCATAAAATTGTAGAAGATTCATTTGCAGAAGTTAGAAGTAAAATATTGACCGTGTATTTTTTTGCCCGTCATTTTGATTATTAGAAAATATTGGACACGTATTTATTCTTATTTTAGGTAATCATAAGATTACGGCGATACATTGGGTTAAAATGTGGCATGACGTCACGCCTAGCTAGATTTTATACTTAGAAGTGACGTAGCGAGCCCCCACTCCCCAACTTTAATGCGTGTTATCTAAGTCATTTTCTATTAATTTGATAAAGCAAAAAATACGTGTTTAATTTTTTTTATTATCTGACTGACAGACAAAATTTTTTTTTTTTTTTTACCCAGGCATCATCCCTATTGCATTTTGTGAGACCCTTATTTAAAAGGTATCAACATCGGGAAAAACTATAATAGTATAAATGTACCAGAGCTTGATGAAACCGTGGAGCTCTTTACTTTGCATCAGTTCACATCAATCGGCACTCCTAGAGAGCTATCCATAGTCGTCATTTGTTAATATTCTTATTCACACAACGAAGTTTTGACGTCACATCGATATCATTCGGCTCGTTCACGTTGACTTACTAACGCTTAACCTGGAAAGCGTTTAAGTGCAGATATGATCGATAGGGTACCTACCAATTAGATTTTTCCGAAGTTAATTATAAGGAACTACAACTCAGCACATCCCGTTTGGTACTCTATTCAGAGTTTTGGACCAGTCTTAATAAGACTTAAAAAGATAATAGAATAGAATAGAATTTTATTTTAAAATGAAAATTGGTAAAGTACAGTATAAATCTTAGAAATAATGTAGGTATTACAAAGTAGGTATGATACCTGTACAATAAGATAAATAGCAAAATCAAAATGCAGGTTTCTTCCATATTAATATTATATTATGATAATAATATATTTTGACAAACAGATTCATGTGTAGGTAATGCCCTCCAGGGGCAATTGCGTAACATAGTATCAATCGGAATCGGTTTCATTTTGACAGTTCAACAACATTCATTGCGTTATGGACGTTGCTGAGCAGCAGACAAATTCGAACATACACACATCAAAAGTGTCTAGGGATCAAGCATTTTTATGCGGATTTCTTGAGATTGAGATGTGGCTTTGTAATAAATTTATGATTTTATAAATTTATATGGATCCTTTTTGGTGCATTTCATAATTTGAATCAGGAACTGTGAATCAAATTCGAGTAAAAGATGAAAATCAGCTGTCAATATTTTCCCTATAAAAACATACAACGCATTGAAGACATTATTAGTGCTACTGTTTCCCTACTACTGATTAAAACCAACGTTATTATGGAGCGGCGACGTCATTTAAGCAGGGAAGAAATGCTCAGAGCCGTGGGAATGATAGAAGCTGGTTCCCGGCAACGTACTGTGGCTTTAGCTCTGAATACAAGTCAGAGTGTTATCAGTCGACTTTGGACACGTTACCGAAGCACTGGTACCGTGGCTGAGCGCCATGGAGGACGGTATCGCTGCACCACATGGAGACAAGACCGATACATTCAAATCTTAACTCGAAGAGCTCCAACTATAACCGCCATGATGTTAGCCGTGAGGCTTCATCACTCTTCAGGGAACTTAATTAGCGACCAAACAGTCAGAAACCGCTTGCATGAAGTGAACCTTCATTCCCGAAGACCGCTACGGGTACCACCTATAGCAATGCACAATCGTAGGATTCGATATCAATGGGCTCTTGAACACAGAAATTGGGCAGAAGAACAATGGCGTTTCGTGTGCTTTTCTGATGAGTCTCGTTTTGGTATGAGACCGGATACAAGACGTATACGACACTGGAGAACCCCTGGACGCCAACAGCGATTAAAATCCTGCCAGGAAGTCCATCCTTATAGTGGTGGAACCATCATGGTATGGGCGGGTATTTGGATCGGCGGAAGAACTGAGTTGATTTGGATCAGAGGCAACCTCAACGCTCAAATTTATGCTGAGACGATTGTATCAGACGTCATCGTTCCTCTACAAGTGCAAAGCGGTCCCTTATTTCAGTTAATGCATGATAATGCACGACCGCACACCGCAAGAGTTGTAAGACAGACTCTCGCCGCAGCTAACATCAATGTCCTGCCCTGGCCTGCTCAGTCGCCAGACTTGAACCCGATTGAGCATGCATGGGATATGCTACAGAGAAGAGCTCTGCCGAATATGGAGGGTATCCAGTCGCAAGAAGACCTTTTTTTGTTGTTGCAACGAACATGGGCGGCCATTCCACAGCGTGATTTGGATGAACTCATTTTGAGTATGCCAAACCGATGTTCTTGTGTTGTTAGTGTTCGCGGTAGAAACACGGATTATTAATTGTTTAAGTTACCCAATAAAATTTTAAAGAAAACTGTTATTTCAGTCTTTTTTTCGAACTTTAATGTTAGTGGTTCAAATGTCAAAAATCCCTTTATTAGGAAAATGGCAAATTTCTTTATTAATGCAAAGGTGACTTGGTTTATCGTTACTGTGACAAACGAAAACACTTTATTTGATGAATCCTTAAAGAAAATTTTAATTAATATCAATCAGGAGAAAAGTTATTGCAAAAATATATGTTGATCCCTAGACACTTTTGATGTGTGTATATGAAACAATGGATTAGTAATTTGCTTCAAAAGGATTCAGATTTCAATTGATAGTGTGTTGTGTGTGTGTGTGTATTTAGGGTACTGGAATGACCAGGGTGATGCCACCAAATAAGAAGCTATGCTGAATTTAAGCTATTAATTTCAAGAGGACGTGTTTATTCACTTTTTCACGACTAAATTAATTTTGAAAATGTTTCTAAATACGTTTGAGTGATCGATCCAACAAGAATCATTTTTCTGCCAGCCTCATGATGTAAGGTTTTCTTTTGCAAAGGGAATCTGTCTTTTGCAGACAATCTTACAAATCAAATCTATTTTTAACTCCCAATTGCCTGCAAATGACAGTCACTGAGTAACCACTGGTCCGGCATCGATATCTCGAATACTTCAATGTCACTAAGCGGCCCATATACACGAGAATACAACAAATCAATAAGCGACTCGATGCATAACTCGATTATAGTCGTCGCTGCCGTAGTTAAGCGGTAAGCCATGCTGGGATATAGGTTATAGTGATGTCATCAAATCGGTCTTGGTCTTAATTTATTTTGTGAAGTTTTCAATCGATCAGCCTAGCCTTTTCCCAACTATGTTGGGGTCGGCTTCCAGTCTAACCGGATGCAGTTGAACACCAGTATTTTACAAATGCGACATGGAGGGACTGCCTATCTCACCTCCACACCCCAGCCAATGGGTAATACAATACCCCTTGGTAAGACTGGTTGTCAGACTTTCGAGCTTCTGACGACCCGTAACGGCCGTCAAAGATCCACGAATGACCGAATAAGCCGGGACCAAAGGCTTAACGTGCTTTCCGAGTCACGGAAGGGTCTTGGTATGTAAAGATGGTCACACATCCATAGACCCTACTGTTTCTAGGACGCAAATACCTTCATCATAATGACCTCATATTTTTGTCACCTAAATAAAAAAGAATTGTTTCCTAAACCTTATTTTGTTGCAAAGTATTCAAAACCAGAGTGTTCTTCAGAAAGGTCAGGTGCGTAGTACTCGCAACCGGCGTGCGTGTATGACCAAATGTATAAACGGAAACGAGGCAAAAGGAGAATGTAAGGATCGTAGCAGCTAGCGTTCTGTAGTTTCTGCCTACCCGCATGGGAAGAAGGCGTGAATTTATGTATGTATATATTCAAAACCAAAAATGCCAGACACATTCATATTAAAAAAATAACATAAGATCATGCCTGTAATCCCCAATGGGTAAGGCAGAGGTGTTCACCCACATTTAGCTAGTTATGTTTTATCCCATGTAAAGGAGGAGGGGGAGGGGGATGGGGGACGGGGGAAGGGGGAGGGGGGAGGGGAAGTGTGTGTGATAAGGGTTGTAATAAATTCAAAATAAAATCTCCATTTGTAGATAAAACCAATCTAAAACCAATCAAGCCCAGCACCCATTTTAATAAAATAATCACCCTGTAAGTAACATAGAACTGAATTAGGTACCCTTTATTAACTGTAAATGGCCGGTAATAGAGGCGCATCAACAACCCTTTTACTAATTCAACACTAACAAACTTTCTTAGAGCCGAAAGTAATTAATTGCTTGGGTTAATCCAATTAACCGGTTCAATTAAATTAATTTCGAGCGAAAATTCGATTTAATTAGAACTCTTTTTACTGGCAATAAATTAATGGTGGTAAGGTGCCTCCACCAAGTATTTAAGAACATAATTATTAGCTGAACTTTTTAATAGTTTCTGATTAGATACGAAACATTCTTGTAATAGGGATTTTGTTTTATAATATTATAGGCATATAAGGAATATAATATTATAGGCATATAAGAGTAGGGGAAGACCAAAGAAACGATGGATGGATTGTGTGAAAGACGACATGGCTAGAAAGGGGGTGACTACCGAGATGACGAATAATAGAGAAGTATGGAAAAAAGGACATGTTGCGCCGACCCCAAATAGATTGGGATAAGGGCAGGAGAATGAGGCATATTGTGTCAATATTTAGTAGACAGCCACATCCAAAATACAGGAAAAGTTTTTAAGCAGAGAGCCAATTTTCACAGGATGTTCAAATCACCAAAAATAAATCAGCTGTTCAATACATTTTGGTCGAGTGGTTTAGGTAGGTTACAAAAGTTCAATAACTTTTGTAGAAACGGCTGTTTTTTTTTTCGTGATTTATCAACGTGAGACATCAACATGTCTATTCGATATTGGCTGGTCAAAGGTGTGGTATACTATTTTGGTGTTTGTTATTTTTTATTAAATACAGTATATCATTTTCTATGCAATATTCTGCTCAGTGTCGTAGCTTCAAAAGGGATTATGTGTCCTGACTTGACAAAGGGAAGAATTTTAAAACTGACAAAGACCTATAAGACTTGACTGTACAACAAGTAGGTAGGGATAAAAATTCAGACTTGTCGCTTGCTTTATTTATGATGGTCGGTATAGGGAAAGTTCATTTTCCAATAACCTAGCAACCCGCCCCGGCTTCACACTGGTGCAATTTTTAAGTAAAGACTGTATACTGTTCACGACACGTGCACAAGTTCTGAGCAGTAACCTAACAAACTGGACTAGGCTTGCATGAATTCAAGATAGTATTTCATAGTATTATTAAGTACTTCCTTTTGAATATATTTACATAATATAAATAGCCTATGTCCATCTGGACTAAAGCACCATTCAAATGGTGAAAGAATTTTTCAAATAAGAGCTGTGGTTTCGGAGATTACTCTCCATATATACACAAACTCACAAAATTCGCTCTCTCTCTATTATAATATTTAGTAATATAATAGTTTATATGATATACATAATAATCGTTTGAAGTAATTTCAATGTCAGAGTTTCTTTTTTCTTGACAACAATCAATCTGCCTAGTTTTTTCCCAACTATGTTGGGGTCGGCTTCCAGTCTAACCAGATGCAGCTAAATACCAGTATTTAACATGGAGAGACTGCCTACTGACCTACACAACCCAGTAACTGGGTAATACGATACCCCTTTGTAAGACTGGTTGTCAGACTTGCGGGCTTCTGACGACCCGTAACGACTGTCAAAGATCCACGAATGACAGCCGGGACCAACGACTTAACGTGCTTTCCGAGGCACGGAGGAGTCTCGGTAAGTAAAGATGGTCACCCATCCACTGACCAACCCCGGCAAGCGTAGCTTAACCTGATGGATCGACCCGTGCGGCTGTTATTACTTAGCCACGAGCTCCTTTTTTTTCTTGACAACATATATCAAAATTGTACCAGGGCACTATATAGATAGCAGCATATTGTTGAGCTAATAACATCCTGCCGACACCATTAACCAGCATACCAACGGGTGGTAATTATGACAATATTGCCCCAAATTGCCAAGATTAAGCGGATTCCACCATTTTTATGTCAGATGTCTCCATAGAATGCCATAAAGAATGATGTACGATCAAATTATGTAGATGTAAACGACAACAACTGTCATAATTTTTAGAACACCCTGTATACAGTGTCCTATAGACGCAAAATAATAGGTACACATTATACATATCTACATTTATTTATAAAGTTTTAATCAATAGGTACACATTGATATTTTATTTTAATTAAATTAACATTCATATTTTATTTATTTTATTTTAATTAAAAAATGTAAAGAAAGAACAGCGTCCATTAAATATTTATTTTTTTCGTCTATGGTTGCCTGTTCATAAATAACGAACTTCAAAGGAGTGCTTCTGTCTAAAGTAAAATAAATAAATGGTTGGAAGAACATAGTGACACGTGATTTTTAATATTAAGATACTACAAGACCGAATATAAATAAAGGTACTATCGTAATTTATACAAATAATTAATAAATCAGTACATAGTAGTATGTAGGTATATTGTAAGTCACATTCATTTTTTATTCATTATCTCATCGCAATAAATCTAAATAATTACCGACCTATGTAAAATAAGTATCTGATAATCAAACAGGTAGGGTAAAACAGATTTATAATAATGTATTTATATAATTTATGTGAAATTCTTACAGATACCATTATTTACATAATAAAAAATAAATAACATTTCAAACATTGCCTACTAAGATATACTACACTGTTTCACCACCTACGATTAAGTAAATTATGTTCCATTTTTGAATTTATTCTGTGAGTAGTGGCTATTCGGACATTGTGAAATAGGTCCTTAAAGTTATATTATTATGATGGAACTGCTATAGCAGAAATGAACTTATTTGAAGTGCAGAAATTACATATAACACAAGCACATAGTATGTAGTTTCTGTATCGAAAATAAGTTCTTTAAATCATCAACCAACTGTCATCAACCATGAACCGACAAAAAATGTATCATCAACTTCAAAATACTCTACAAAGAAACTGAATCATTCATTCCATGTCATAGCAACTGTAATATAAATATAAAATGTAATAGAATTTGATGATAAGCAATCTTCTAAACCTGTTCAGGCTGTTGAGCAAGTTATCTCCATTCACTCCAAATGCGAAGCCTGACGATATGTAAGTGGCCCGATATAATGGCACATTACGCTTTGGATACGCTTAGCTGCGACCCTAGCAACAAGCACGATCCAACACCAATGCTGATTACGTATGCCCGATAGATGAGCTGAGACTTTCAAGTCACATTTACAATGGCTATTTAATATAATATACGATATATGTTTATATTGTGATTATTTAATACTTTATGAACGTTAAAAATAAACTTAAACATATAATTAGATCGCCTTGCAGTTTTATGGAAAGCCATTCCACATGTCACTTGTTAGCCACATTAAATCGTCGACTATACGAACGACTGATACGTAATTGGTGCCCTATGCCTACCACGATCATTTGTGCATAATGCAATAGTTATAACTGTTGAAGTTAGTTCACGACCTCGCACTGCTGGGCGTGTAGACTACACGTAATGCTAAAATATTGTATAAACACTTATTACATTGTTCTGTCCGTTAACGAGATTGTAGGCATTATATGCATGTGATAATTTTGTAAAGTCTCGTTGACAATGTATCGTGTATTGCGACATGTGTTGTCCGCTTTGGTGGTATGACGAACTACCTCTGTTACTTTTTATTCTTATCTTGATGTCCGCTTAGCTTTCATAGATAGTTTTGATTAGAATTTTTAGTATCGAATGATTTTGTAGACTCTTAGTTATAGCTCTAGATTTGGCACGTGATAATTCAGCATCTAAGAGGGTTCGAGGCTCACCAAAGCGCGCAACACAAGGTCCAAGGAAGGCTTCCACCAACATTGCACACACTACACCACTGTCTCCATATAACACGATACATCCCTTTATAGGCGACCGATCATTGCATCGAGTTCGTCAAGCTCTCGCAAGTCCATGCAGGACACTGAGAGGGCGGAGTCAGACACAGACAAACGCGGCCATAAATGGAGACACGTCCAAGCTGTCATGGCATACTACCAGGCACTCAGGAAAATAAAGAGGTTCGAACACTATCGGACCACCCGGTAAAGCCGCATCGTTGTCGATTGTTATTATATTTCATTGTTTGTTTATGATTTCCCACTAATGTGCTACCTTCGTCAGTGTATAGGAACTTCGGGAATGGTACTCACTGGATTATGTGTGTTTTTCTTGTGAATATTGTGTCTTACTAGCTCACCAAATGATTCTACTTTCCTACTGTCACTTGAGACAATAAAAACGTGTTCGATGTTATTTCATTGTTTACTTGCATTTTTAATGTTTCAATAGAAGAATAGTTTCGAACTCCTAACTTTAGATGCCTAGTTAATAGTTTTAGAAAAAATAGATTCGATTCACTGATATTTCACTCTACAAACTATCGTATATATTCGAGTTAGACTTTTTGTTTCTATATAGTGTGAGTTGCCATGCCGCATGTCGAAATAGAGGTTGTTTGCACGTGTTTGAGATCTTTCTGTTCACAAAGTTCTAGTGCATCACCGCACATAACAATGTAAGAATAGAGATATATTCCAATGTGACAACACTTTCCTTGAATATAAATGAACAGAATCTTCCAGAAATCTGTGCTTAACAAATTAATAAATCTGTAATTTCTTGTCTGTCTAATATACTTGAACTATCTGAGAGCATGGCTACTTTTGCTTACTAAACTCCCTATTTTTCGTTTGGCGAAATTGCTCGAGACTGACGATTTTGTATGACTGCAGAACAAAATCGAACCAAAGATGGATGAAGCTGCGAACGACGGTGCAGCTCAGCTCAGCGATACAGAAGAAACCCCCGTTGAAGAGAGAAGATTCCTTTCTAAAGAGATTTTCCACTAGGCAGACACCACTAACGCAAGAAACTGTGAGTATTCTTTTGTTTTTTAAGAATCTGGATATTATATTTTATTAGAAATACAGGTATTACGAGTAATAAAAGTTGGTAATTTTTTATGCTCATGCCATGCGATTTAATTTTACATTAATAATACTCAAGTTAAGTTTATTTTAGTAAAATATACAAATATGTTTCAATATAAATTACAAGACACCCAACTACAAAACTATAGGTTACCTTATTTATTTTTTTTAATGCATAATTCTTGTAAAGTATAAAAACAATGATCATCTGCGCAGTTTAACTCCAAAATATTTAAAGGGGAGTTCCCTTACATTCTTAGGTAATTTATTAAAATTTTAATGCACATTAATTAAGATGCTAAAGCAAGAAATTATAAGCTCGACTAATTGAGTTTCAAATCGAGATTTATATAAAATAGACACACAGATTTTGGAAAGGCGATCAAGTATCTGTATAGTTAAACTAATATCATGTCTCTTGTTGGCTATTGTGATTGATTGGCGGAAATAAGAACAGTCAATCAAATCACTTGACGTTAGAGTTAATTGAATGAGCTATCAGAAATCGTGTAAGGGCATTGTCTCAGAATGGCTATAAAATTATCATGCCATCTAATCTACTGTCGTAGAAATTGTAGAACACCTACTTCATTTTTTTCTTATAATTATCAGGCCGATATACTACAAAATTTACGCCTATGACACATAACTATTTACAGGAAATCATTAACATGTAACCATGCAACACGTGTTCCATATCATGTAACTTAACCTGCCTACCGCTCATGCATTTGAACAAACAATATTGAATTTTGAAGCCTCGCTTCAGATTAAGGTCACTATACTTACTACGATATTGGTGCCAGCTCGAATTACTTTAAAGCTATACAAGACGGCAGGGACAGCGACGCGCAACCTTTTACCATGGATTCAGTACAGCCATGAACTCAAACTCAAACTCAAACTCAAAGCATTTATTTCAATTAAACCAATTACAGGCACTTTTGAATTGTCAAGGTCATGATTCTGGAACCTCTGCGTTGAAACTTTTTGACGGTTCAAAAAATTAACTGTGCCATACTGTTTGACCGCGTAGGTATTGCAATTTTGTCGGAAACAGCAGATGTTTTTTAAATAACCGACAACAAATTTCAAGGCAGCGGGGTCCAGAATTATGCAGGGTGTAAGTGTAAACAGTGGCTATCTTTTAAACGGTCATTGTATTCATTATTATGAACAACTTTTACCAAAAGAAAATCAGCTGTTCTCTAAATTTTTACGAATTGTGCGAACATAAATGTATTGTACAGCTGATTTTTTTTTCGCGATTTCAGGTTTGGCACCATAGCAAAAGTTGTTCACAATGATGAGTACAATGACCCCTTAAAAAGTTGCCACTGTTTACACTTACACCCTGTATTGTACTGAATCCATGGTAACAGGTTTTGCGTTGATGTCCCTGCCATCCTGTATTAACTAAGTAAAACCGTGCGAGACCCTAAACTTTTGGAGCTGGGTAAATTGTAGTGCCACTTCCGATTAGGATGCTTTTATGGAAAGTCATAAACTTGTTTAGTATCCGCAATATGTAACCGATTTAGTAATAGAAATATATGTTCGTGGGTCAAATTTGTTGAATATTTATTAATGTTTGCGGTTTTACTTATGTGTGTATGTATATAGCGTTTGCGCAATTAGTAAAAAAAAATATATAGTAGTCGATAAAGAGCATTGCGGCAAAGGCCTGAGTAAAAACTAAATACGTGAGTTAAACCGTAAACAAAAATGTTAATTTATGTCTCACAAAAGTCAACATGTCGTATCGTAGAATATTAATGTGATCTCTTTTTAGAAAAGATACATATACAATAGAACATAACTATTGATTCAATGAAAAACAATAAAATCGATCCCTACACGAGTAACATGGCAGTGATACATGAAGAAACCTTAATTCTTAAATATAAATTCGGTTATCGGATTTTGATGTATCGTATTATGTCGTAGTAACGTTATCCAATATAATATGAGAGCTACAAATTGGATCAACGTGAACATAATATTTTTATTAGATTTAAATTGATTGATGGAACTTCAGAATTCCATGTTTTAACATGGAGCGCAGGCGTTATATTTCCATGAATTGATAAAAATATGGTTAATATTTTCTGAGTAAACGCTTTTATATCCATACCCTGTGTATTTATCAACTCTCAGAAATATAAAGCCTGCTCCATTTTAAAACATGGAGTTCTGAAGTGAGTCTAAATCACCACACGTTTAGTTTTCATTATTGGATATAGATAAAACTTATCGCCATATGCTTCATCTTTACAAGTAATTGTTTTCGCTTCAATATTTACAGCCTTAACAATGTAAGACAGTATTTATGTGATAAGTGACATCAAAACTATACAACAACACAAAAAACCTTTCTTAACTTGCAAAGAACACAAATATCTATTTTTTTCTAAAACTTTTCTGTATGATTTACATCGATGATATATTATTATTAGGTCTTTACCTATGAAATTGCCGTTCTGCAGTACTGGCCATTTCAAATCAAAATAATTTTTGGTTGGCTAAGAATTCTAATTTCAAATTAATTTTATTTTAAAAACATGGATTTTTTTTCCAAAAGTAGTCATTTGTTTATTGATTAGTGTTACATTTTCATCGCATTTCAATCTTTTTCGTCATCATGCATACGTTAAAAATTCGAGTAATTATGGAATATGAGTACCGTCGTGGCAGCAACGCGGCACAAGCGGCACGCAACATCAACGACGTTTACGGAGCTAACACTACAAACCAACGCACCACTTGTTATTGGTTTGCTCGCTTCTGTTTTGGACATTTCGACCTGAAAAATGAACCTCGCGGTCGTCCGAAGACTTTGGTCGACAATGACGAATTAAAGGCGATTGTGGAAGCTGATGATACACAATCTACGGCTGAATTGGCAGCAGCTTTCGACGTTAGCGTCAAAACAATATTGGTCCATTTGCGTCAAATTGGCAAGGTAAAAAAGCTTGACAAATGGGTGCCCCACGAACTCAATGATCGCCAGCGCGAAGTACGCGTCGAGACGTGCCTTGCACTGCTCAACAGACACACAAATGAAGGAATTTTGAACCGCATTGTTACCTGCGATGAAAAATGGATTCTGTTTGATAACCGCAAGCGCTCAGCAAGTTGGTTGGATCCTGGTTCAGCACCTAAACAATGCCCTAAACGAAAACTTACCTCTAGAAAAGTGATGGTCACTGTTTGGTGGTCTAGCGCCGGTGTGATTCATCACAGCTTCTTACCAAACGGGGTGAGCATTACTTCAGATGTGTACTGTGAAGAACTGAACACAATGATGGAGAAGCTGGCACATCTCCAACCAGCATTGGTCAATCGCTCGTCTCCGCTGCTCCTGCACAACAACGCGCGACCTTATACTGCACAGCAGACGGTCTCCAAGTTGCAAGAACTGGGGTTGGAAGCTCTCCGTCATCCGCCCTACTCACCAGACCTTGCGCCAGTTATCCAAATTCTGGAAAAAGTAGTAGTCTGTAACTACTACTTTTTCCAGAATTTGGATAACTTCTTGGCGGAAAAAAATTAAATACCCGAGAGGCAGTACAAAATGCCTTTGAATAATTTGTTGCCTCCCGTCCAGCTGATTTCTTTAAGAAGGGCATCAATAAACTGCCACTGCGTTGGCAAAGATGCATTGATTGCATGGGTGATTACTTCGATTAATACAAATAAAAAATGCATGAAAAAAATTCGTTAAAAATATTTCATACAAAACGGCAATTTCATAGGTAAAGACCTATTATTTTGGTACTATTCGTATAAATTATAATTATTTTGCAGTACATTTAAATAGTAACTAGTCAGCTAGGAGAAGAAAAAGAGATGTGAAAGTGTAATACAATAATAGCTACAACTTCCCCATAGGTAGAAGACACCGGATCAGAGGGCGCGACAGGCGAGCACAGAGCATTGAACAGACAGAGGCGGCGCAAGATTCGAGTGCCGCGCACCGTTGTCAACCCCGACGAGAACTTTTTCTTCTATTGGCTGTGGCTTATTACCGTCTTCGTGCTGTACAATCTTTGGACGCTGATTGTCAGGCAGAGCTTTCCGGAGTTACAGGTAAATATTTACTGTTACGAGTTATTTATTTTGATCAACAGCTTGTTCTATAGATTCGAACCTGATCAATATAAAGACAAACTCATGTTGTTATGGCAGATCTCCAAAACTAAACGTCGAGAGTTGTCTCCAGTATCATCACCTCATTCCTCCACCACCAAAAACAATCCAAAACCCAATTTTGATTGTATTTTTAAATTAGGTGTGAGTAAAGCTTAACTGTAAACTACACTAGACTGTAGAATAAACTCAGACTGATTACTGTAGAATATATACTGAATTTTATTAGGATTCACGGTTGCTTTTATAGTCGCTCTGTCAAACATTTCAGAAATATGTCAAACATTTAGAAATTATCTTAACTTACTTCTTAATTGATTCTCGGCCAGAAACAATAAAACGGCTTCAGCTATGGTTTCCTAGAAGAGCGGTAGCCGCACTTAACAGCCGAAGTGACAGCTATCATAATGATAGCGGCAAAGATTTAAAACGTTAAATTCGCCCTACCGCGTCAAAAGAGAGTCGCATTTCTTTTTCGTTTTGACACCTCTGATACGCAATGACGACGTGACTTCAATTGATTATTATGGAAAAGCTATTTAATTATGTGTGAGCTCACTCTTTTCAGTATAGACAATTTGACTAAGTACGGTGAGGACAAATCTAGCGATTTAAATCTTTGGGAGGCGGGCTTTGACTTAATATGAAATACTGGTGAAAATCTGTTATTTTAAGAAACCAAAGCTTTACAGTGAAAACCTGACCTTCTCCCACAAACTCATTAAGGTTCGTTGACACTTTTATAAAGATTTTACATAGAAAAAGAAATCTAAGAATAAATAAAAGATGTGAGTTGTTAAGACAACAAAATCAAAGCAAATATCAAACCTTTCGTAATGATAATGATTTATGAATCAAACTAAACCCAAACTTCCTCAATGAAAGTATCAGAAACACGATAAATAATGAAACAGTTCGAATCCTTAACAATAGTGATACCGTGTCATGAAAATACAGTAGTCAATATTACTCCACGTCTTTTATTAGTCGTTACATTATTCAGACCACAGTACAGTTCAATTACAGAGGAATCTAGACCTTAAACCTAGGGATTAAGTTATAGAATTGCTAGGAAATGTCTTCGAGAAATGGCTTGAAATTGATGGGTCGAAAATACTCTTTTCGTGCCACGATGAAAGGAAGGTAGTAACGCAACGAATATCGCTGGTTACGGTTATTTTGAACTGCTATTTTAAAAATAATTGAAATTCTAGCACAAGCGCAGGAAAACGAAGGTTTCTTTTTTATTGAATGGCTCAGCCTATTTTTGCCATAGGTACGGGTGGGTTTCTAAATCTAGGTATAACAATAAAAGATCCATAAAAACTTGCCACAATCTCAAGTTTGGTTGTTACTCATATTTTGGCAATGCCACATATATTTTTAATATACCCATATGCAGGGTGAATTGTTCAAGTGGGCGTGGGTGGCCAAAATCGAAACTATGAGGAATAGTTGTAATGCTGAATGCAGTACAATCCTTGAGACGTTGATTCCAGCTATGTATTGAAGACAATGGTCGTCATTGTGAACAGTTAATCAGTTAGGGTTTAATAGGTAGGTAACAAAAGAAAAATAAAAAGTATTTTGTTAAAAATAAACTCTTTCCTTTATTTTGCCGTATGTTATTACTTCCCAGAATTCGATCCTTATTAGCGACACTATCGAATGGTGTAATAATACAGTGTGTGTGTGTGTTTTTTTTTTCCTGGCTATTCCTGGCTAGAAATATCTATTGATTTTTCAAAAATCCAAAAATCGAACCCGAAACAACTTTGAGTTCTTTTCGCTACTCCTCATAGTTTCGGATTTGGCCATCCACGCCCACTTGAAAAATTCAGCCTGTATTTCAATATAGAAAAATATAACATAGCTAGAGCCATTTATATTTTCTAAGTGATAAAACCTGCGGGGCAAACACACTTACAGTAGAAATCGGTTTCATTTTGACAGTTCAACAACATTCATTACGTTATTTATACGTTGTTGAGCAGACAAATTTTTCGAACATACGAAGCAATGGATTAGCATGCTTCAAAATCTTTCAGAATGCGATTGAACGCAACGCAATTAGGGTTCTGTTCTATCCAGGTGCCATATTGCGAGTTTCGAAACCTCTGAAGTGCTGGCTGGAATATACTACAAATATATCTAAGCTTCTATCATACAAAATCTATTGAGGAATATTGTAGTTCCGAGTATTTCTAACGACGCAATCACAGGGACTTACAGTTTACTGTAACAGACGCCCGTTAGGGCATGCCATTGCCTGTTCGAGGACGATTTTACTTTTAAATTGAGGATATAAATGCATTCGACGGAGGAATCCATTGTTCAGTTTAGTTTTTAGATGTGTCTTCGAAGCGTCAGTGTTCTGTTTTAATGGATTTGAGATTCGAAATTTAAGCGTTTGTAACTGTAAGAAT
Source organism: Cosmia pyralina (assembly GCA_946251885.1). Lineage (NCBI taxonomy): Eukaryota > Metazoa > Arthropoda > Insecta > Lepidoptera > Noctuidae > Cosmia > Cosmia pyralina. The sequence goes on along the minus strand of OX276361.1, from coordinate 19,433,105 downwards.
ATTTTGTCAAAAGTTTTGATATTGCTTTGTTATTAGAGTTTGCATAGTGGTAGGAAAAAACCGGCCTAGTGCGAGTCGCACACAAAGAGTCTCGTAGGTACTACCGTACAATATTTTAACACTACATATTAAAAAAAACCTGCCAAGTGCGTGTCGAATCACGCATAATGAAAGGTTCCGCAGTTGAAAAGAATTTATCCAAAAAAAAAAAAATATGTGATAAAATTACAAATTAACAATTTTTGGACTTTTTCTTTGTGCTGTGAGACCTTACTTCTTGCCAAATTTCTTGATTCTAGGTCAACGGGAAGTACCCCGTAGGTTTTGATTTACACGCGGGAATCAAAATATGTCGCATAAATAGCCGTATTTTTTATTTTATTACGTTGACTGAGAAGCTTGATTTTTTTAGAACTCCAAGGGACCTACGTATTTGATATTAATTTCTACTTGATACCTCCACGCGTTCCTAATGAAAAAGGATCTTGACAGACTAACAGACAGAGAGACAGACGGACAACGAAGTGATCCTATATGGGTTCTGTTTTCTCCTTTTGAGGTACGGAACCCTAAAAAACACTCTTTTTGTATGAAGTCCCCGCTTTAATTTAAAAATTTATTTTATTTTATTTTTATAGCGGCTATAGTAGTACATCACACTCTGTGAAAATTTAAACTGTCTAGTGCGTGTGTGTAATACGGTTTAAAAGATACAGCCCTGTGACAGACGAACGGATGGTCAGCGGAGCCTTAGTAATAGGGTCCCGTTGGCACCCTTTAGGTAGGGAATCCTAAAAACGCTTTGCTCATAAGTATCAAAAACTTTAGGTGAAATCACAGAAATCTAAATAATTATTTAGATTTCTGTGGATTAAATAAACATGATTCTTGCTCAGACATTTAAGAAATATTTCTGAGGATAATCTCCTGTTTAATTTGCTCAGCCTCCGTGACTCTTAAATCCATTAAAACTAGATTGGAGTCGAGATTAGCATCAGCCCTATTTTTTCTAACTGTAGATTCATGACTAGCATCGTTCCAGAAAATGGGGATTTTATTTTGGAATCTAATGTTAGTTATTGAATTTGCTACTTAAAGTATCATCATTATACAGCCGTATGATTCTGTAAGACCTCATTCTAAACTTCGAATCGGAATCCGCTGTGAGTTTCTTGATTGACATTCTAAAAACTCGATTGATAATTCAAATTTACACTAGCGCTACCCTTGCGAGCGTGTTAGCGAGTTGAACTAAATTGACCGTAAGATTTTGACAGATAAAGTATGAGATGACATAATAAGTGGCGTTCAGTAATTCCCCCGTCACTTTCACGCTCACTTCGCACTCGAACCCGATGCAAAGTGTCAAATAAAAAGCATCTATTTTACGAGTGAGAGTGAATAGCGATATGAGATGCGAGTTGTTGTTTGAATTTTACAGAATCGACGTGCTGTACTTTAAATAACAGAGGGCTTTCCCTTAAACTGGGTAATCTATCGGGTCTCCCAAAATGCACGCAAGATTTGAATTTAAATAGAAAAACCGTTTATTTTTCTTTTATTATAATTACTTTAATGAATCATAAACTACATAGGCTAGGGTTATGTATGGAATAGCACATCGGGCAAATGGCCTCCACGGCTTAGCTGTTAAACAATTCGATTACTGAACTGAAACTTGATTGACGTTCACACGGACGTAAAAATATCGCGGCGTTTTTATTTCGCGCACTGGATTTCAACGCTCTGCTTAGCGCCGAGAGTTGAAAATCCAACAGTTTGTTTTTTCATTTATTTTTCATGAACAATTTACATTGTGTTGAAAATTACATATTAAATAAAATTATCACATGCAGAAACAATACATTTAAAAGTCTAATTAAAATTGATGTGAAATGCTTAGTATGAGTCAATTAATTTAAAATATGTCAACAAAGAAATATAATGTCAAATTAATAGCAAGTAAATGTTCAATGTCAAAATATTTAGTGTACAACTTCATCAAGGTCCCAGTGATGAGAACAGTATTAGGTCAAAAATAATTTAAGCTTACTGCTATTTTTATAGTGACTATTTTTATCACTTGACATAAATTCTGATACCGAGTATAAACATTTTTCCAACAAGAAGGCTTTTAATTTAATTTTAAAAGAGTGAGAGCTATAAATTAATAACTTTAAGTCAGTCGGTAACCTATTAAATAACTCCACTGCCTGGTATCTGGAACAATGCTTAGCTATATTAAAATTTGGTGCCATTTTGTGTTTAAATTCCTTCCTTCTCGTGCTTTCTCTTATCCTACGTTCCTCTTGTGATTCATACTCATGAATATACTTAGCAAAGTGATTTAGGATTACTAATATATATAAACTCGGTACTGTTAAAATGTCTAATTTTTTAAAGTGCTCTCTACATGAGTCTCTTTGTGAGATCCTTACTATAATCCTTATGGCACGTTTCTGTAAAATAAAGGCTTTCTGACAGTTATAACTGTAGCTGTTACCCCAAAGCATTATGCTGTATCGTAATCTAGATTCTACCAGCGCGTAATATATAGCCTTAAGTTGCATTAGATCCAACATATCTCTTAGGCTCCTGAGTGCATAGCATGCTGATGAAATCGATGAGTCAATAGCAGCTAGCTCCTGTTTCCAATTTAAATGCTCATCTATGTTAATCCCTAAAAATTTGACCTTGTCCACTAATTCAATTTTGTCTCCTTTGATTTGTACATCTAAATTGTCATTATTGCGAGTTGTAGTCTTAAATAAAATTATATTAGTCTTACTTGTATTTAGCAAAAGGTTATTAGCTGTAAACCAATCGCAGAGATTTTGTAGGCTTTTATTTACATTTTTGGTCAATTCTTTTAAGTCAGTTGGATACTCAACGCTCGGCTCAACAAGGAGAGTTGAAAATCCCGTCGCGATATTTTTACGTCCGTGCAAACGTCGGCTAACCAAAGTAATTTGCAGACCATTAAACTAATCACTCTCTTACTTACATCAAATCCTTCACAGCTGCTGCACTCAACTGTCCTCAATTATTCACTGGAATAAAGTTTCTAATACGAATTATGTAACTAAGCCTCAGTAACTTTTTCCTAATAACAAACGAGTCACGAAAGTTTAGGGTAGATAAATTCACAATTGGGTAATAGGGTACCCAATTCACGCTTAGAAGCAGTGCAGACAAAAGTAGCACTGTCCACACTACCTCTAAGCGTGCGTTCTTTGTTTAAAAGGCCTTAGCCCAGCAGAGAGATATAGTCACAAGTATTTTCAAGCTTAGGTACATCACGTTAGATTTAAAGGCTCCATCTAAGCTACATGTAACTGCAGTATCCGAGCGAAACTTATTTCTATTAAAGTATGGGAGCGAGAATCACACATTCTTGCAAATGTGACGACCATATTATACGTGACACCTTATAACCTTTGAGAAATCAATGAATCCATGAACTGTACAGGGGTTTAATATCGTACAAACGTATTGAAGATTTTTCCGTATTGTCTTAACAATGTTTTGAAAATTCTATTCAAGAAGACTTCTAGCAAACTAAGAGCGCTATTTCTAACTGAATCAATCGAACTATGGGACATCATACCTACCTATCCTCAAATTATTACTGCTTCTAGGATGTCGAGGAATTACGTGAAAATTCATAAGTATAGCAAAAGAACTGTATGGTTAGTGGCTTAATTATCCGTTTTTTTTTTCTTTGGCCTTGAGGGCCATGGTCCTGGGTGGCAAACCTATCCTAGCTTTTGTGCAGTAGTTTATGAAGAAATTTCTCTCTATTTGTATGAATGGTCAACAGAAAATCTAATATAGCCAGATTGCTGAAATTTTCGTGCTCGTTTCGCTCGCTCTTGAATCCTAAATTCTGTTAATTCTCAAGCTTTTATGCAGGAGTCAACAAAAAAACTCCTCTTTTTGTATGAATGGTCGAAAGAAAATCGAATCTATCTCGCTTCGCTCGTTATCGCATATTATTGTAAATATATTATGTGATCACCGTTAAATCACTAGATACCACTACCGCGGATTTTTTCTTTTCTTTTTGTTACATTACATGGAGGAAAACCTTATTGGCCCGAGCACAAAATCTTAAAATACGCCACTGTATATGATGGTCCAATAAGATTTCATGAACGTATCCATTCGTGATTGGTCAGCAAACCATGTAAATACAAAACGCTGTACAAAACGCCTCATATTATGACACACCCCACGAAACTCGCCGCGTACAGAACATACTTAAAACTTATTAACTACATATCACACAGCACACGAACACACCACTCGTAACACCACATAACACTAATCTCACTTATCATTCATCACACTGACTCACATTTTGACAATACTACACTCCACAGGTAGTTGTAGAACTTAATTTTGTTATACCTACCTACTTTTTTTTTTTGGTTATTTTTCTTCTGGTATTTTAATATTTTTTTTTGTTTGTTGCATGAATCCCTTACTTTTATTGTATTAATTAAGCATATACACTTCTGGACACATCTATTGGCCCACCTTAGAGTTTAGGTTTCGATGGCCCCTACCGAAATATGATTGCTAGATTAAACAAAAACTGTTGATGCAGTTTTAAACCTGATAAATTTTACCATCTTTTTCGATCGTATTGTTTTAAATTTGAATTCAGAATACCATACGACATGGAGCTACGCCTAACAAGTCGGATATGCGCCTTGTTAAAGGCAATTGATTTTTGAATAAAAAACATGTTTTATCAAATAAAGGTTTAATTTAATAACGCGTGTTGCCTCCATGGGCATCTACCACAGCTCTCATACGATTAGGCATAGAGTTTGTCAACCGCTCTATGAAATTTTGAGGGATCATCTCCCATTCCTCTTCTATGGCAGTTTTCAACTCCTGCATCGTCTGGGCAACTGGCTGACGAGCCCTAACACGACTTTTTAGCTCGTCCCACATGTGCTCAATAGGGTTCATGTCTGGGCTTCTGGCTGGCCAGTCCATAACTGTGATGTTGACATCCCGAAGATATTCCCTGACGATGCCGGCCGCATGGGCTCTTGCATTATCATGCATAAAAAGGAAATTTGGGCCCACATAGTCCGCGTATGGTATCACGCAGTATCACGTGAGGTTCTAAGCACTCACGAATGTACCTTTCAGCATTTAATGTTGGCAGCCGTGGTCCTGTAACAACCTCAAGTTGAGTTTTGCCGCTCGCGGATATACCGCCCCAGACAGTTCATGAGCCACCGCCATAAGCAACCCTCTCATCAAAGCAGCATTGTGCGAAACGCTCTCCCTTACGTCGGTAGACCTTCTTCCTTCCATCATTGCCATGTAACACAATTTTAGACTCATCAGAAAAGAGTACACGGCTCCAATCTTGCTGTGTCCAATTTAAATGACTGCGTGCGAAATGAAGGCGCGCTGTTCGGTGGGCTCGCGTTAGTTTGGGGCCATTAGCTGGCTTGTGTGGTACCATATCGCGTTCTTTTAACCTTCTTCGAACAGTTCGAGCGCTCACAGATACTCCGTGGAAGTCGTGAAGTTGGTTTTGTATCTCAATGGAGGTAAGGTGACGATTTCTCAAGCTGGTCGTCACGATGAATCGATCCTGTCTTTCAGTTGTGACCCGAGATCGTGGCCTTCCTTGGCGACGAACAAAGCCGCCAGTCTCTAGGTACCTCCGATAAACATTTCGGACCGCAGATCGACTTAAATTAAGTTGAGCACTCACGTTTCTTTGGCTGTGTCCGGCCTGAATAAGTGCCACAGCTTGGGCGGCGACTTCAGGTGAAGTATCCATAGATTATTGATAGAACCTCACCTTAATGTTAAGAATAAGTAATGTTTGTTGCAAAACCAAAGATATCAATCACTTTTTCAAGAATTAAATCCAAGTAAACCAATAAAACCAAGTTTTCTTAGTATTCGATTGTTTGATATCAACAAACAGGCTCCAAATTGTCTTTTGTTTCTTTAAATTCTGTGTTCGAAATTCAAAAAAAGACTATTGAATGAAATTGTGAATGTGCCAGGTTCAAAACTGCATAAAAACTTTTTGCTCGACCTAATATAAAATTTTAGCTAGGACCAAACGAAACTGAAAATACAAGGTGGGCCAAAAGATGTGTCCAGAAGTGTATAATGAGAGAGCGCCTTGACTTCCATAATACAAGTCCTACTTAGTTTGGAAGTCAAGAGTTCATTTCCGTGTACGTTTTTTAATATGCAATAAACTTTTTTATTTTTTTTTAATAATGTACTCAAATCAAAATTAATTTTAAAAGTAAGCTTGATTAAAAAATCCAGAAATACACATCAATTACCTTCATATCAGATGAATGAGTATTTTTAAATAAAAAGGTCGAACATTCGTCATTGTCGTGCCAGCCCCTCCAGCTAAATTGGGAAAGCGTGCATTGATTATGTTTATCCACTCTTATTGGAAACCTCATATTATGCACCGCTGGCCCTTTGCTTCGCCAGATAAAAAAAAATATGGTCAGAGGTTCAGAGTAGTAGATTTCCTCTGTAAAATCGATATGTTGATCGTTTACTGTTTATTCAGTGGTGTTTGAAGCTAAGTAATGGCTTAAAAAGTACATAATAATAACACAACAATTCTTTTGGTACAGTCAGCAACCAAACTCGGTAGGTATCTATTTCGAATTTTTGATTATTTGTAGATTTTTTATTATAATTCTGTTAAATTGCTGAACGTAATAATAAGCGAAGGTTTGCTAGGTTTATAAATTCTTTATTATTAAAGAACTTTTTTATTATTAATATAGTACCTACGTACCCTACTTTTCTCAGGAAAGTGTCGATTTAATGAAATTCGTAAAACGAACCTACACCGATTTGATTTATGAGATCTAATTTTAGAAAAGTCGTAAAAACTTATATTAAGTTAAACCGGAACAAACTGTTAATAATCACCGTAAAAAAATTAGGTAATTACTCAAAAAGAATTTTATATTCTTGAGAGTTTATTAAAACAGTTATTTTATAGAGCCGGTGTTCCTGCCCTAGAAACAGAAAAACTTTATATTTTAATGTTGATAGTCCACTGGAGGACTTGCAGCAGATGCTGGATGGTCTAGTTGATTCTTCTGTACCTACACATTGGTCTCCGAATGAACTTGGACAAAACCCAGGTTATGTTCAACGAACACGTCACCCGACCGATTGCTGTTAATGGCGGTGCTCTCAAGCATAGACGTATATAAAAAGGCGGACGAATTCTCGCTAACAAAAAAACTGTGTCTATCGGAGTCAGCCAGCTCGCTGTACTTACAGGCCCGGCACACACACATTTCACAAGACATGCTGTATTTTTACCATATATATATATATATATATACACCTTACCATATTACGAATACGTTACCATATTACGAATGGTTGACTAATGTGTGAATGGGTGCGTGGGCGCCTGTAGTTACAGCGAGCTGGCTGACTACGATAGACACAGTTTTTTGTTAGCGAGAATCTGTCCGCCTTTTTTTATACGTTTATGCTCTCAAGGTTTTCGAGAATCCGTTTACCTCGGGCAAACTCTGCAGTTTGGTAAGAACAACTTAGAGAGGGAGGGCTAACAGAAGAATTCAGCTGGGCTGGGCAGCGTTTGAGAAGCGTCGTCGAGTCTTCTCGTCACGTATTCCTGAGCCTAAAGACTAAGGTCTTCAATCAGTGCGTCCTGTCTGTTATGACTTACGGAACCAAAACGTGGACACTCACGGTACGGCTGCTCCATAAATTCAAGGTCGCCTTGCGAGCTATGGAACGGGCTATGCTTGGAGTCTCTTTAAGGGATCGAATCCGCAACGAAGTGATCTGACAGAGAAGCAAAGTTGTCGACATAGCTCACAGAATAAGAAAGCTGAAATGGCAATGGGCCGGCCATATTAGCCTTAGAACCGATGACCGTTGGGGTAGAGGAATTCTTGAGTGGAGACCGCGAATCGGCAAACGTAAGATAGGATGCCCTCAGGCTAGGTGGAGCGACGATCTTGGCAGGGTGGCTGGTAGCAGCTGGATGAGAGCTGCCGAAAATCGAGTTGAATGGCGTGCAAAAGGAGAGGCCTATGTCCAGCAGTGGACTGCTATAGGCTGATGTTGATGAGTCTACTGGAGAACAGATACTGGACACTGTTACTGGACACTGGGTAGTCTGGGTTGTAGAGGTCAGATCGGCAGTCGCTCCATGTAAAATTTTGGTATTTAGCTGCATCCGGTTAGCCTGGAAGCCGACCCTAACACATAGTTGGGAATAGGAGGCAGATGATGAGTCTACTGGAGTACAATATTCATATTTACTTAAATAATTTAAAAAAAAACCAAGGCAAACTATCCCGACCTAAAATTTAAACTACTACCAACAATGAAAACTTTAACAAAACTCATAGGGCAGAACAAAAACAATACCTTTTTAACCCTTTTATTTTCATCGGTCTACCCCAATACGGGGTAACCCTTTCGTCTTTAGAGACTTGCTACATAAACAAAGGTCGTTACGAGTCAGGGATAACTTTCCCCCAAAAGGTTTAATCCCCATCGTGTCATAAAACAATCTATTGCATTTGCTGGGTATTTGTCTCCAGTTCTCGATATTTTGCCCCCATTGATAAAGAAATGAGATGTTTTTGTGTAGCATTGTAATTCTGTGCGTTGAGAGGAGCTCATGGCTAAGTAATAACAGCTGCACGGGTCGATCCACCAGGTTAAGCTACGCTTGCCGGGGTTGGTCCGTGGATGGGTGACCATCTTTACATACCGAGACTCCTCCGTGCCTCGGAAAGCACGTTAAGCCGTTGGTCCCGGCTGTCATTCGTGGATCTTTGACAGTCGTTACGGGTCGTCAGAAGCCCGAAAGTCTGACAACCAGTCTTACCAAGGGGTATCGTATTACCCAGTCATTGGGTTGTGGAGATCAGATAGGCAGTCGCTCCATGTAAAATACTGGTATTCAGCTGCATCCGGTTAGACTAGAAGCCGACCCCAACATAGTTGGGAAAAGGCTAGGCAGATTGATTGTTGTAATTCTGTGCGTTCATTTTCGGTTTATTTCGATTCTACATCAGAACCATTATTATCTGTCATACAATACAGGAGAAATGAGTATCAAGCAAAGTTTTGCTGAAAAAAAAACTTTTCCTAAGATATTTTTTTTATTCCAGAACTGCCAGAGTTCCACAGTAAATAATATTTCTGTTATAACACGCCAGAGAACGTTAAAGTGAAAAATTACAAAACTTTAGGAACAGAACTTATGAGAAGTCGTAAAACCTAAGTTAAGTAGGGAATTCCAATTTCACATATATAATTTAATTTCGACTGCCTTCACAAAAAGGTTTTAGGGCCTACTGTTCTTTTCTTTTTCAATAACACCCAACTTTTTCTAGAATAGAATGTGAATAAATAGTCTTTACTTCTTATGATATTGCCGATTTTTGATACCGGCCAGTGTGAAGATCAGCAATATATTATATCGTTCTATTTAGAATTCCAAATTCAAATTAATTTTATAACATAGCATGATGTCATAGTGGTGATGGTGTGTGATGATGTGGTGATGTGTGTGTGATGAAATAAAAATCAGTTGTTCACTTGTTTGCCCGCCGTTCGATTTTTTTTTATATCGATGTTTCTGTAGCTAACTAATCCATGGAAAAATCGAAATAGCGCGCTATTATCGAATACGAGTTCCGTCCTGGCACTAACGCAGCATAGATAGCACGCAACAAGTGAACGCACGGTGCGTTTTTGTTTTGATTGCTTCCGTTCAAGAAATTTTTGTCTCAACAATGAGCCCGGGGAAAAATTTCAAATAATAATAAATAAAAAAATGAAATATCTTTATTTCCCAGAAAAAAATCCTAATCGAGAAGGTGACAAACGCCTTTAAAGAATCCAACGATTCCCGTCCCCAGGATTTCTATTGCAGAGGCATCAACGTACTTTCATGAAATTGGTAAAAGTGCCCGACAGTGTTTGTTTTAAAAAAAATTGTTTTCTATGTAAAACGGCAATTTCAAAGGTAAAAACCTAATATTTTTGTTTGAGCCAATGCGATAAATAAACTCTCTTTATTACACTACAGTCTGGCCGTTGAGAGAACGAGTTTCTGACACGTGTCAGTATGACAATTTCTAGTAACTTTAAGGATCAAATTCGCAAAACACATATTGACAGGTGTCAAGAGCGCATTCTCGGTTGGACTATAGCTTTGTACTAGAACAAGATAGCTTAAAGGGAGGTATAGTCAACAACGAAAGTGGATTACACAGATTTACATTTCGTCTAGTCCCTAAAAAATTAAATGCGTAAATTGTATCGACCTCTGTTCGATTTTAATAAATAAATAAATAAATTTATTTCAGTTAACTTTACAAACTTCTACAATATATAATCTTGCATAGAGGCCTCCTTTTAAGTATAATAAATACCTGTACTAGGAGACCCCGCTCTTCTAAAACTAGAAACAATAATAATGTAGGAACACACAAACGAAATTTAACTTAAATCTAGGAGGGTATGTGTGTGTGGGTGTGTGTGTGTGTGTGGGGGGGGTGTGTGAGAGTGTGTAAGGGTGCGGGGGTGCGTGCGCGCGTGTGTGTGTGTGTGTATGTCGCTTTCGTTAAGTTATCACATGATACTTTGTAAGAGAGTTTCAATGTCGTCATAACTCTTACATTTTAGCCAGTCTTTTAAACATTTCTTACATTCTCGATAACTCATAGGATAAATATTTAAAAGTTTATTTATTTTGTTGATTTTACCACGGGATTCTACATAGATATACATTGTAGCGATATATCTTATCCATACTTATTTCGTCAGTGTATTTGCTGATTTCACGGTTTCGTCTTTTTTCTGTTTTGGACTAAAATACGTATGAAATAAAACAGTAGTCTGTCTGATGTTATGTGTAACAACAAGCATTTCAAGACAATGTTTGGTTTTTACAAAAAGCTTGGTATGCCAACAGATACGAAAATATTTAGGTTGGGGAAAAAGTCTTTTCGCATTATAGTATGTATAAACTTAAAATAAAATCTCTTTGGCTATACTATTTGTATCTGGCTGGTTTTGGTATCATTTAAAGTTTAAATTTTAAAGAACATAATTCCAAATTCAAATTAGGAAAATGTGTGATTTTCATTTGTTTTCCGTACTTCATTAGATGAGTGAATCTAATGAAGAAATTCGATACACTTTAAAATTTTACTACAAAAAAGGTAAAAATGCAACGCAAGCCGCGTAAACAATTTGCGATGTTTATGGACCCAGTGCAGTGTCTGTGAGAGTAGCACAAATTTGATTTAAGCGTTTTCAATCCGGAAATTTTGATGTCAAAGATGCACTGGTCGCCCTATTACGGATAAAATGGATGCCATTTTTGAAAAAGTGGAGCAAGATCGGCATATCAGTAGTTACGACGTAGCTGAAGAACTAGGAATTGACCACAAAACAGTTTTGGCGCATTTGAAAAAAACTGGGTACACAAAAAAGCTCGATATTTGGGTACCTCACGAGCTCACTGAAAGAAACCCAATGAACCGTGTACTCATTTGTGATTTTTTATTACGACGTAATGAAACCGAACCATTTCTGACGAAGCTGATAACTGGTGATGAAAAGTGAATCACGTACGACAAGAACGTGCGAAAAAGGTCGTGGTCAAAGGCCGGTCAGGCTTCACAGACAGAGAGACACAGGCTTCACAGACAGAGAGTTAACCCGGGTTTCGCCACAGGCGAAACCCGGGTTAACTCGAAACAAGGTGATGCTGTGTGTGTGGTGGGATTGGAAGGGCATTATTCATTATGAGCTGTTAGCACCAGGCAGGACCATCGATTCTGAACTCTACTGCGAACAACTGATGAGATTAAAGCAAGAAGTTGAGAGAAAGCGGCCGGAATTAATCAACAGAAGGGGTGTGGTTTTTCATCATGATAACGCTAGACCTCACACATCTTTAGCCACTAAGCAAAAATTAAGAGAGTTTGGCTGGGAGGTATTAATGCATCCGCCGTATAGTCCTGACCTTGCACCTTCAGATTTCCACCTGTTTCGGTCTCTTCTTTCTTTAGGCAGTGTCAGGGTAATATCACGAGAGGACTACCAAAACCACTTGTCGCGGTATTTTGATCAGAAGTCCCAAAATTTCTATAGCAATGGGATCATGTCCCTACCTACAAGATGGCAAAAAGTTATCGAACAAAATGGTACCTACATACTTTAGATAAATGTAAATAATGTATATTAAAAAATGTTTTAAATTTTCTTAAAAACTGCTTAGAAACTTCCTTCTTCCCCAACCTATTATATTTTTACTAGCTTTTGCCAGCGGCTTCGCCCGCGTGGAGTCGGAAATTACCCCACGGGAATCGTACATTTTTCCGCGATAAAAAGTATATAGCCTATGTGCTATTCCAGTCTATAACCTATCTCTGTGCCACATTTCGTTAAGATTCGTTCAGCCGCTCTGGCGTCATTGAGTAACAAACACCCATCCATCCATCCAAACTTTCGCATTTATAATAGTAGTAAGAATATGTTCTAAAAATAGTTGTTATTGTCTGTTAAACTTGCTTTTGATCTATTTACATAGGTCATAAAAATGTTTGTAGTCTCTCTTTAATGTAGGAAAGTTCAGTAGGTACATAAATATATTTGTTTAAAATTAAAATAGCACTTTATTACAACTGAATACGTAAATTAAACACACTTTTTTATTCTTCGAAATTTTGATGTTCAATAGTACCACAATACTGTAGAGGTTTTATACATTGGTCAATCTTGTATGATACAGGCTGACATTCCATCACTTAAGCATCGAACTACTTTTGAATAAAACCTGTTCTAGCTTATGTTCAAAGGAAAAGTCATATTCGAGATAGGATAGCAATCAAAAGCAAAAGTGCGCGTTTATTTTAAGTTAAAACCGAGGATCATAAAATATATTATTATATAATTCTATAGCCTCCTCCTCTTTAATTTGTAGCTCAATTACCTCCCTACGTCCCCTGTGAGATTCGAGTTCTCACAGTACATAGGTGTTTTCAGTATTTGGGTTTGTATCTGTCGCAGCCTTTGGAAGTAGCGCTCGCCGGCCGCTTCCGCGGCACCGCACGCGGTTGGTCACGGTATGCAGCCGTGTACGCACGAACGACAAAAATATGGTGAACACAAACATCGAACACTTTAAATGTTCAAGGGTCCTGAGTTTCTTCAGATGATCCGTGTTCGATGTTCGTGTTCACCATGTTTTATTCGCTCGTGCGTACACGCCTTTAATCTAACCCATTTGGTCGGGGTGGGCTGGCTTCGGCCAACTTGGCTCGTGCGTTATTGGTCACAATTCCAGCCTAACCTTACCTTCGACGTTGCCATTTTGTTAAAAAACTGTGTTTACTGAAAGGTGACTCCTTGAAGGCTTTCTGCACCCCATGTGTGCATAAGGAAAACCCTTTACATAATAGGTATATAAGCTTATATAATATATATATAAACGTAAAAAAACATACCCGATGGAAAAAAAATCATCTTAAGTAGTTGTGAACCTATGGGGTTCGCAACTAACCCCCCTCCCCTCCCCCTGGGGGTTTTGGGTTTATAAATTAGTATATGATATCACCTGAAGAGTTAAGCTACTTGGCTGCGGCGTACCTATGACCAAGTAGCGATTAATTTGTACTATTTCTCCTGATCAGTTAGCGCATTTCATACCACCTCACATTGATTTCATGAACAACAGAAATCAGTCTCAAAAACCGGCCAAGTGCGAGTCGGACTCGCGCACAAAGGGTTCCGTACCATTATCTATAAAAAAGGCAAAAAAAATCACGTTTGTTGTATCGGAGCCCCTCTTAAATATTTGTTTTATTTTAATTTAATTATTTATTTTTAAAATTAATATATAACTAAATATTCTGTGAATATTTCAAGCGTCTATCTGTTGCCGTTATCAATATCGAGCAAAAAAATCACGTTTGTTGTATGGGAGCCTCCTTAAATATTTATTTTATTCTATTTTTTAGTATTTGTTGTCATAGCAGCAACAGAAATACGTCATCTGTGAAAATTTCAACAGTCTAACTATCACGGTTTATGTGATACAGCCTGGTGACAGACGGACGGACAGCGGAGTCTTTGTAATTGTGTCCCGTTTTACCCTTTGGGTACGGAACCCTAAAAATTAAACAATTTGATGAAGCGACAAAATTATAATGAAAACAACTATCATATTAATGCCAACATACATACACTCACATAAATTCACTTCTTTTCCCCATGTAGGTAGGCAGAAACTACAGAACGCCACCTGCTATGATACTTATATACTCCTATTGATTAAAGTGTTGTATTCCAACAGATAATGTGCCACTACTTCTGGTTGACGTGCGACGGCATCAGCGACGTGGTCTTCGCTCTGGACCTCGTCGTGCAGCTGAGAACTGGTTACCTGGAGCAAGGACTGATGGTACATACCTTATCTTTCAATAATACCCGCCTATTACTCTCCCTCTGCTGGGCAATGGCCTCTTCTCATACAGAGAAGGCACGAGTATTGATCACCACGCTTACTCAGGACGGGTTGGTGATTTCAGACTTATATGCTGTTGCCACGGCTTCGCTCGCGTGTGATATTTCCAAAAATCCTTCTTTATTGGATGCTTACAACATAAAAGGCATGAACTGCCAAAATTTCAAGTTTGTAGCCCCCAGCAGTTTAGGCTTTGCTTTGATGAAACGGTGAGTCCGTCAGGACAAGTAATTATAATATGCGCGGAAGAATGAGGAAAATGTCGTGAGGAAAGTTTTGAGTATGAACATCGATGGCTATAGGAGTAGGGGAAGGCCCAAGAAACGATGGATGGATGTGTGAAAGATGACATGGCGAAAAAGGGGGTGACTACCGAGATGACGACTAAATAAGAGAAGTAAAAAAAAATAGAGAAGTATGGGCACAAAGGAAATATTTCGCCGACCCCAGATAAATTGAGACAAGTGCAGGAGAATGATGATGATAAGTCCAGGTTACCTCATGATTTTTTCCTTCACCGATTTCAGTGATATCCAAGATAAATTGGTACGAAGTTCCTTTCGCTGTATATTATGTACTAATACAGAGCCATCCAGTACAAGAAAGAAAGAAAGAAATAAAACAAAGACAATACGTTTATTTGCGGCAAACATGACGTAAAAAATGACCTACCTACCTTGGTACCTACTATAATTATGATATTCAATTTTACCTGCCTACCGAATATTGCCTGCATACCCAACTTTTTTTTTGGCCTACCTAGGTGGTACTATAATTATGATATTGAAATGAACGTATTTTTTTAATATGAATCGTAAAAGTTTTTTAATTAAACTTGTTCCCAGGTCTATGACTCGAAGAAGCTAGCGAAGCATTACGTGAAGTCGCGCAACTTTCTCCTGGACGTCGTGTCACTGGCACCCCTAGACTTACTGCAGCTGCACTTCGGCACCAACCCTATCATCCGCTTCCCTAGGTTTTGCAAGGTGAGTGAACAAATAATTACTTATTTATGCAAGACTGGCAGCCCGCCTTTGCTTGCACGAGTGCTATCTACTCATATGGCGACATTTTGTGAAAGCATAGAAATTTCTTTATTATTATAATTTAAGTTTAATTTGAAGTTTTAATTCATACTAAAAAACATTAAATTTGTTTACAATATTTAACACTACTATCTATTTCACAAGAAATCATCCCTTTTTCCTTGTCTACATTATAAAGGGAACCTCTATGCAAAATTTTAGCTTTCTTGGTTCAAGGGTTTGGGCTGGGCGTTGACGAGTCAGTCAGTCAGTCAGGACTTCTCTTTTTAATTATACTGGATGACTTTTTTACCGTCTTGAAAAAAATAGGCTATAATAGGTGGACGGAGTAGCAGCCTATGGCATACCTAACTTTTTTTTTCATAAAAAAAAAATTAAAAAATCAAAATTCAAAACATTATGCAGATTGCATATGATTTGAATTTCGATATTTTTTAAACGATTTTATATTTTTTCAAAATTTCTGTTTTTATTGTTCTAAAATGAAAAGTTTACATCGAATTTGTAGTATTTATTGATACTTAGATCATTTTTTCTGACTAAGCTATTAAAAAAAAAACTAGGTATGCTATAACTAGGTAGGCTTCTACTCCGTTCACCTAATATTCCTATTTTATTCAAGACGGTAAAAAATGTCATCCGGTATAGATAAAAGACATACAAAGCCAGTTTAATCAGATAATGAATCACATGAATTAATCAAAGTGGTTTTTTATGTGAAAATTAAAAGGCGTACCTACTGTGAAGTCAAACAAGCTGTACCTAAAGGTACAGCTTGTACCTATTTAGGTAAAAATATTCATATTTCCACTAGGTGTTCATCAATTAATCTGCCTAGCCTTTTCCCAACTATGTTGGGGTCGGCTTCCAGTCTAACCGGATGCAGCTGAATACCATTATTTTACATGGAGCGACTGCCTATCTGACCTCCACAACCCATTAACTGGGTAATACGATACCCCTTGGTTAGACTGATTGTCAGACTTTCGGGCTTCTGACGACCCGTAACGACTGTCAAAGATCCACGAATGACAGCCAGGACCAACGGCTTAACGTGCTTTCCGAGGCACGGAGGAGTCTCGGTATGTAAAGATTGTCACCCATCCACGGACCAACCCCGGCAAGCGTAGCTTAACCTGATGGATCGACCCGTGCGGCTGTTATTACTTAGCCACGAGCTCACACACACACAGTTTTAATTCATACTAAAAAACATTAAATTTGTTTACAATATTTAACACTACTATCTATTTACACTAGAAATCCTTCCTTATTCCTTGTCTACATTATAAAGGGAACCTCTGTGCAAAATTTTTGCTTTCTAGGTCCAAGGGTTTGGGCTGGGCGTTGATGAGTCAGTCAGTCAGTCAGGACTTCTCTTTTTGTTCATACTGGATGTTTTTTTTTTACCTTCTTGAAAAAAATAGGCTATAATAGGTGAACGGAGTAGCAGCCTATGGCATACCTAGCTTTTTTTTTTTTAATATAAAAAAAAAATTAAAAATCAAAATTCAAATCATTTTCAAGACGGTAAAAAATGTCATCCGGTATATATTAGATAAAATACTTGTGTATACACAATTCCAGTTTAATCAGATATTGGATCACATGAATGAATGAAATTGGTTTTTTTTATGTGAAAATTAAAACGCGTACCTACTGTGAAGTCAAACAAGCTGTACCTAAAGGTATTTACCTATTTAGGTAAAAATATTCATATTTCTACTAGGTGTTCATAATAGTAAGTACCGTAAGGGCGGGTTACTTTGACTCTAGGGCATAACTTTGGCCCAAATCGAGACAACTGTATAAACTGCCCGAAGTGTCACGACCACACAACCGAACGTCGTATGTCCTTCGGTAACTATTAGATGGTGATATAGACGCGTACTTGCGGAACCTTGTGTGGATTTAATGACAGTAAACATCTGTCTCGATTTGGGCCAAAGTTATGCCCTAGAGTCAAAGTAACCCGCACTTACTGTAATAACTTTATAAGCTTAGGTTCTAGGGAAAAAGATTGGTTAAACATTTCTGAATTTTATTGTAATTACTATCTACTACCATACCAATTTTATTTTCTCGAGTCATTGGAGATTATAGAATTAATTACCAAGTAAAACATTATCAAAATAATATTACTTACTTTTACCGTTTCCTTGTAATCCCTCCAATTTATTTACTTCCCAAAATTAACTCACTCAAATGAAAGACATAAATCTTAACTTAGAAATAAAACATTATAGAGACGTAATTTTATTAAGTTCTCGCTGAAAACCGTTTCGTTTCAGACAAGCCTATAAAATAAAAGAACGGAGTATTTGCAATGAAAACGATTTCGAGCTCACTTACTGCTTTAAATAGCTTTAATTTCGATGTTAATTTTCAAGATTATGCCTTCCTTTTTTATTACATTTATAGTTAAAGGTTGTTTAAGGGAATCGTTAAGCTACGCTTGCCGCGGTCGTTTCGTGGATAGGTGACCATTCATTACATATCGACAGTCGAGAGAACACGTTAGGCCCTTCATCATACGTAGATCTTTGACAGACTTAAGGCCCGGTTCACATTAGGTCTGACCGACAGTTTTACCGTTTGGCCGACTGTCAAATATTGCTGCTCACACTATTAGCTGCCGATCCGACCTAATGTGAACACCACCGTTGTTACTGTCGATTTACCGCGGCCCGGCTCATCACAAAGCAGTTGTGAGTTTGCTTCTGCGTACAATGGACGACGGTATCCACGGTCATGTGGTATTTAAAAAGAAGTGTGCAGAAAATAAAAAGAAAATATTGGGTGCGTCCAATCATTGCCGAGCGTGTCTTATCGCACAGCATACCCCTGTCTTCCACAAGAGAAATCAAAACATCTGTATTTATTTCACCCTCCATGTTTTAAACGAGTCCTCCCTGCGTACACGCCACCGAAGTAATGTACAAACTGTTGGTGAAAGCGGGGAATGCGTTGCGGGTGGTTTTGCCGCTCCGAGCCGACAAGTGTGAACGGCGCAATACAAAGCAGTATCCGTGATCTAAAGCAGTAGCCGTGAAACTCCGTTATTGGCTAAGTGATAATTGTCATCATCTCGCTATCATTGAACAGTGTATACAGACTGTAGGATGCTGTAACTTTGACGCAACTGCTTTGAGCTGTTCATTGATAGTGTGGTGAACATTCATAACTCATGTAATTAGTTATAAGCTGTTGAGTTTCCTAATAAATAAATAAATAAGTATCTCGTGGCTGAACGTCTGGTAAATATCGTGTCGTCACGTCACTAATACTTTTGTCGGGTCGCCCTAATGTGAACATTATGCCAATCTGCATCCGACACTTTTGTCGTTCCGGTAAAACTGACGGTCTGACCTAATGTGAACCAGTACCGCCAAAACTAATAACTGCGACGCTACAATTCGACACCTAATTTGACTAAAGTCGGATATCTTTTATCCGTGGAATAAAATTGACGACTGATAGTTTTTGTATGGAGGAACTGTCAAAAACTCAAAATTTATTCGAAGGTTAGGACTTGTATTGGGTATAAAAATCGAAATTACCCTTAGTCTATTTCCAAATAGAAAGGAGAATAGAATAGAAAACAAATCCAATAGAGCCTAGGGGAGAGAGGGGTACAGTGGATCACTTTTTTTGTAAGCGATTCAAACTAGTAAATAAAACAATAAATTAAAAAAAAATACGGCTTTCTTTGATAGATCGGGATGTTGGCTACCTAAATCTATTTCAACTTTAGCAATAACATCAACAGTTTTCTGGCAGTAAACGTTTTTTTAAAAGTTGGGAAATGATCCACTGTACTCCACATCTTCACACTTTCACACTGGATCTTCTTGAGGGGTACTGTGAATCGTAGTGGGGTACAGTGAATCAACACATGGAATTACGATGCTTTTTTTAATGGGTTAGAGTGAACTATTTCAATATAAATATGAAATAAAAGATTAATTTGTTTAATCAATACTTTTAATCAAAATTATCTTATTCTTAATCACAATAATTCTCAAAAAATAAAAACCTTCTTATAATATCTTTGCAAAGTTGTGTACGGAATGTGTTTTAATGCAGAAACTTTCCTAATTTTATTTCTTTCCAAAATGAGATTGATCGCATCCTTCATCTGTTCCCGACTCACGAGACCAATATTAGTTTTTCCTGTGCGGTTCTGGCTCATGTTGTTAGTCTGAAACAATTACTTACCAAATTAAGTTAGGTATGTAATAGCAGTATGGGGCACAGTGGGCCGCGGTTCACTGTACCCCACAGTGAAACAGTCCACTGTTCCCCGACACGCCATATTTGAAAATGAATCACATTTTTACGATTAACTTAACCTAAACGACACGCGCACCGCTCTATTTTGAGAGCTTAATAAATATTTATTTAGGAATTTTAATCATACTCGTATTAACACAATATCAAATAGTTTTTAGTGTAGAACATTCAATGAATACGATGAATGGCGAAATGGCGGCAACACGTGTTTCCACAGCGAGAGCGTCTAGGACACTGGCGGTCGGGAGGGGAACTATCAGAATGCCCGTTTCATCGGTGTACGGTGTGTGTGTAACAAATAGACAAGGAGTTATATAAGTTGATTCACTGTGCCCCACGGTCCACTGTACCCCCTCTCCCCTACAATATAGTCTCATGTTACCGGTAAAAGCTATCGATCAAGGCCGCTCTGATAGATTGTACTTATAAGCTAGGTACAGTCCACGAAAGGAATAAGTTTCCTGGCTATTAACATTGAATAGTTTTTAACCCATGTCGTACAGTTGCGGAATGAAAAACCCTTGGGTCAATTTTCACTTATCAAAGCAAATCTTATTACTACGTGATACGAATGAGGGGCTTGAGGCTAAGTAGTAATGTACTAGTACTGCCGTACGGGTCATTGAACGTTAAGCTACGCTTGCCAAGGTCGGTCTGTGGATGGGGACCATCCGTTACATATCGAGACAACTCCGTGGCTCGGAAACCACGTAAGGCATTGGTTCCGGCTGTCATTCCAAGACCTTTGACAGGCGTTACGGGTAGTCAGATACCCGAAAGTTTGACAACCAGTCTTACTAAGGGGTATCGTGTTACCCAATAACTGGTTTGATTAAATACAGTTTATATGATATACAGAAGTTTCAAATTTCTAACTTGTATAATTATTGCGATAGAGCTCGTACAAAAAAGGTCTAAAATTGACAACTTTTACGGCCCCTATTTCTTAATTTTTGAAGTTAAAAGAATCAAAATTTTATTTGTACTCTACTCGATGAGTTATTGATAATGACATGATGATATTTTTTATTTATTTTTTTATATTTTATTTTTTTATATATTTTTTTTATATGATATTTTTTATCGCATCATGCGCGTGCGAGCCCTCACGACGGGGGATGCTGTGGCCCGGGGTGGGGTCGTCTTGGCGGTGTCTCTAGACATCGCCAACGCCTTCAATACCCTGCCCTAGAGTTGCATCAGGGAGGCACTCCGGTATCACCGGGTGCCAACCTACCTCCGTCGAGTGGTCGAGGCCTATTTGACGGACAGGGCCGTCATCTACCCCGGTCATCAGGGAGAGTGGAACCGGCGAGAGATGTCGTGCGGTGTCCCACAGGGATCGGCCCTGGGGCCACATCTGTGGGACATCGGGTACGACTGGGTGCTGCGCGCCGACCTCCCTAGCGGCGTCAGCGTTGTATGTTACGCTGACGACACGCTGGTCCTGGCGCAGGGGAGGTCGCACCAGGTGGCGGCCGAACTAGCGACACGCGGGGTTGCGACAATCGTAGAGAGGATCCGGCAGTTGGGACTCGAGGTGGCCCTGCACAAGTCCGAGGTCATGTGTTTTCATGGTCCTCGGAACGCGCCACCGTCGGGTTCCCAAATAACGGTAGGAGGGGTTCACATCGGGGTCGAGTCGACGATGAAGTACCTGGGACTCGTCCTCGACAGCCGGTGGAACTTCGTGGAGCACTTCCGACGTTTGGCTCCCAGACTGGAGCGGGCCGGGGCTGCCTTGAAGCGGCTCCTGCCCAATCTGGGGGGTCCAAATGCCTCCTGCCGGAGGCTTTACGCGGGGGTCGTGCGGTCCATGGCCCTTTACGGAGCACCGGTGTGGGCGCGTTCCCTGAGGCTGCGACCAGCCCGCCGGTTGAACGCGTCCCAGAGGGTCATGGCCATCCGGCTAGCCCGGGGATACCGCACGGTCTCCTGTGAGGCGGCGTGCCTCCTTGCCGGATTACCGATGGGATCTGGAGGCAAAAGTCCTCGCGCACGTGTGGGAGTGGCGCGAGGAGGCGAAACGCCGGGGCGTAACTCCGCTGCCCCGAGAAATCACGGTACAGCGGACAGAGCTCCGGCGGGATCTCATGGCGACATGGAGAGTGCGATTGTCGCAACCCAGCGCTGGGCACGCCACAATTGCGGCGATAAGTCCCCTCTTTGAGGAGTGGTTGGAGAGGCGCCACGGCGTCCTCACCTTCCGCCTGACGCAGGTCCTCACCGGACACGGTTGTTTCGGGAGGTTCCTGTTTCGGATAAGGCGGGAGGAAACGCCCGGGTGTCACCATTGTGTGGATCGCCCGGAGGACACGGTGGAGCATACAGTGGAGGTCTGCCCAGCTTGGGCGGATCACCGCCGTGTTCTCACGGAGGCGATCGGCGGCGGCGATCTCTCGCGTCCAAACCTGGTCCAGGCCATGGTGCGGAGCGAGAGTGCATGGGAGGCCGTCACCTCCTTCTGCGAAGCAGTAATGCTCGCGAAGGAGGAAGCGGAACGCGTGAGGGAGAGGCAACAGCCGCGCCCTCGCGCCCCTAGCCGCCGTAGGAGACGCCCTGGGCGGCGGGAATCGATTGCTGATTCCCGGCCACCGTAGGCGCGGGCTTGCGGACGACGAATAATGGGCAGCTCGCCGTCAGGTAAGGACCAGGCCCGGGTCGACGGCGCGTTGTGTTCCACGCGCGCCTCAAAGAGATGTCAGCAGTGACGGGGTCAATTGGGCCGATGCCGCCGGGGTCGCGGGTAGTTCGAAAGAGATACCGTGGCCCTGGCACGGGCAACTGAAGGAACATGGGTGGGTTTTAGTCAGTAAAAGTCTGACACACCCTCCCGCTCTGCCCAGAGCGGGAGAAGTCATTTGATGATTTCACATCCACAAAAAAAAAAAAAAAAAAAAAAAGGATAAAAAAAAATCTAAATCAAAAGTACCTATATTATATTGCATTTTTAATTTATTTTATTTTTTGAATGCAATAGAAATATACAATCTGTGATAATTTCAACTGTCTACTTATTACGGTTCATGAGATACAACCCGCTGATAGACAGACGGACGGACGGACAGCGGAGGCTTAGTAATAGGGTTCCGTTTGGCACTCTTTAAGAATGGAACCCTAAAAAGGAACATGTGAAAGTGTGTGTGTGTGTGTGTGTGTGTCTAGAAAGGAACGTGATTTAAAATTACCTATCTTTCCGGTCTTCGAGTGTAAATATACTGAAAAACGGGTGCTTATGTAGGAATAATAAGGTGTAAGTACTGCCTTGTCCACACTTAAACTCTCATTTGGTCCGATCGACAAATAATAATTATTATTGACTCACGCACCGAGGGTTCCGTTCCGATTTCTGAAAAAGTGTGCTATTTAGAAAGACATAGTTTTATTTTTCTTGTAATCTTTGCTTAAACTTCTATCACATAGAATAATTTCAGATATTTCTCTATCCAAACTTCGGAGATAAGGGGCGGGGGAACGGTATTTTTTTTTACATTTTTCAGCAAAAGTCAAAAACTATGCGGCCTAAAAAAAATTAAAAAAAATGTTTGAGAATGTGCAAACAGCGCTCTTTCATAATGATACCCGACATGCCCTAGAAACCTACTTCAAATTTATAAGATAAAAAAAAAAAAAAAATTTCTTTCTTATTTGCAAAGTAGTTGGGCAAACGTCATCTAAAACAGTTCCAAATTTAAAGTTGATAGCATTAGTAGTTCTTGAGATATCCAGCTGTGACAGACGGACAGACAGACTGAGTCGCACCATAAGGGTTCCTTTTTACCATTTGGTACGGAACCTTAAATTTGACAATATTGTAAAAGCTCTTAACATCACTTGTCTTCTACGTTGAAGGTAATAACAGCGTGTCAATCCTGATAAATGCCTCATAGATGTTGTACGATGTCCTCATTACAGGGCTAATAACTTCCTTGCGGACTTCTGTAGCCGAGGGGCACATAATTATCGCCATTCTGTCGATCGAGTCGAGCACTATTACGAAACGCCTACAGGACCTACATATTATGTATACCTAGTAGTTATTACCAACTTAAGGACGCTGTTACAAATGGGTAGTCAAATCATTACTTTTTTACACAAAAGTATGTTTGTTAAATAAAATGCTTCGCATTCTTAAAATGTTTTTTGGCCGAATTGTTGATAGATGTGCAAGATACGATTCTGAACTATAAATATAATTTTTTTATGAAACAATTTCTCAATAAATGTTCAGAAGTGAAAATTTTTACTTCGGTACATTTATTGAGAAAATGTACCTATCTAAAATTATATTTACAGTTCAGAATCGTACCCTACACATTATCAACAATTCGGCCAAAAAACATTTTAAGAATGCAAAGCATTTTATTTAATAAACATACTTTTGTGTAAAAAAGTAATGATTTGATTACCCATTTTTATCAGCGTCCTTAACGAATGAAAATAACAATTCGAAAAAGGAACATATGCCTGCTATAAAGGAACGTGATTTAAAATTGCTGAGCCTTTTGTTCTTTGGTACGAAGCGAGTACTAAGCTACTTCCAGTCTAACCAGAAGCAGCTAATACTGGTATCCAGCTGCATCCAGTTAGACTGGAGGCCGACCCCAACATAGTTGGGAAAAAGCTAAGCAGATTGAAGGGAGAACTTAGATATATGTACATATTTCAATTGATTAATTTGACCGATTTTAATTAACCGTCACTATAACTAAATATTTCGGATTCGCTTGAAAGAATTGAAAAGGATTCAATTTAATTGGGGAATGTTTGGCAGTACGTTGTTAAAAAAGCAAGTACTGAATTTTGTTTTCTGAAATTAAAAAAGTTAGCTTTTAAAGTTTGAATTGAACAAACTATAAGCTCTAATGACGGTTATCTACAGTCAAAGTATCTCGTACCAACTATCAAACATACAAACAAACACATTAACAAACTCTGTTTGTATGTGTGAACGCGCTAATCTCTGGAACTACCACTTGGATTTGAAAAATTCTTTTTGCCTTTGATAGCCCAATTCTTGAGAAAGGCTATTTATTATCACGCTACGACATTTAAAAGCTGAGCAAAATGAAAAAAAGTCAGAAAGAACGCTAAACGAAAACGAAGTAATTGCTCGGGCGGGCGCCGGGCGGTGCGATGCGACGGGGTGAGTCGGGGGAACAAGAAATTTCACGCGGACGAAGTCGCGAGCAGAAGTTAGTGTATCTAATATAAAAGTTTAAATTCAAATTAAAAACCCCTGAGCCAAATTTACCCTCATTTCTTTTTGCTACTCCATCAGCAGACCCTGATTACCATCTATCTATAACCTATTCATTGAGACCATTCCAATGAGCCCAAACACGATACCTCTGCTGCAAGTTGGCGAGGAAGTTGGGTATCCTGCAAATTCCAGGTGATGCTGCAGCATCAGTTCAAGGTTACTATGTTATTCTAATATCATATTATTGAAATAACAGAGAATACCAAATTTCGACCCGATCAGATCTGGGGAAAATCCTCACATCCATTCAACAACTTGAAAAGAGCTGATAATCTTCAAACGGCTGAACAGATTTTATTGAATCATACCTTAGAACACTCTCCATCAAGTCACCTTTCAAAGGAAACAAATAAATAAAACTAAATCGGTTCAGTCGTTTGGGAGCTACGATGTCACAGACAGATACACAATTATAACACCCCTCTGTTTCCGTCGGGGGTTAAAAATAGGTAGGTACACTATTCAAGAAGGACAAGCTACATTATTTATTTAAATACGTCTTACAAAACTTCAGTAAGAACGGATTCACCCGCAGTTGACCGCAATAGCAGACCGTTTGTATGTTAATTCTTAGACTAACTTGCAAATATTACATGTAAATAAGAATGTCAGTTACAAGCAATATAAAATTGTGTGTTTAGGTACTTTAGATTTCAAGTTTTGTGTTGATGCACAGAGAAGACAGGTTATAGTCATCGGTATCTTTCTAGTATGGGGTTTTATTATTAGTACCTGGTCGACCAAGCTCTGCTCGGGTGAAAATTAAGAACTCGTTTTTTTTATATTTTGATTTTTCCAGATAAGAGACCTAGCTAGATCGATTTTTCGCTCCCGCAAACCCTTATGTTGCAAGTTTCATCGAAGTCGTTAGAGCCGTTTTCGAGAACGTGATTACAAATATTATATCAATCTGCCTAGCCTTTTTCCAACTATGTTGGGGTCGGCTTCCAGTCTAACCGGATGCAGCTGAATATCAGTATTTTACATAGAGCGACTGCCTATCTGAACTCCACAACCCAGTAACTGGGTAATACGATACCTCATGTTAAGACTGGTTGTCAGACTTTCGGGCTTCTGACGACCCGTAACGACCGTCAAAGATTCACGAATAACAGCCGGGACCAACGTGCTAACAAATATATATATAGGTATATATTATATACAAATATTGCTGATTTAATAGTATAGTATATGTTTCATTTTGGCTACGACTGACTGTATAATGAATTACATTTGCGTAGCCAAAACATCTATCTCGAAATACAAATTAATAGCTAACTTATATACCATACCGTACATCAGAAAAATACACATAACTCGGTAATCAACTTCCAATTAGGGGATCATACCTATACAAATTAGAAAATACTCACTAACAGGGTGGCGGAGGGTCTGTTTCTATTTTAAATTCCTATATCAATACGTACTCTGGAAATGTTCACTAAATGAGTTTAGATTGATTATTTACAGACCAGACAACCTACATAAAACCTATATATATATTCGCTTACTGTTCTTTGTGACTTATTTTCTTTTTGCTCCGCTTCTAATGGTCGCAGCGGGACTTTAAACAATGTATAACCTTCCTCAAGAATTGGGCTAGAAAATGCAAAAAGAATTTTTCAAATGCGACTGGCAGTTCCAAAGATTAGCGCGTTCAAACATACAAAAAAAAAACAAATTACAATATTTGTATGACGAAAACTAATAAAAATCTTATTTCCAGGTATACAGAGCTGTGGACTTCTATTACATAGTGGAATCCAGGACGGTCTACCCTAACTTCTGGCGCGTCATCAACCTCATCCACATTCTACTCATCCTGGCGCACTGGTTCGGATGCTTCTACTTCTTGCTGTCAGAAGCTGAAGGGTTTCAGGTCAGTACTTTGTATTTTACTTATTTTATCAGCCCGTAAAAGGCAAGAAAGAGACTTTCACGTATGACAGAGACAACGCTCTAGGAGGTTCTGGGATTAGTCCCTAAGGAATATTTTACTAAGAGGCTTTTGCCCACGAATTCTTCATGTCAAAAATATAGATAACTGATGAGATTCATACAAGGTGTAACTTTAATAATGCACCACCTCTTAAGGGGTCATTGAACAACTTTTATTATAGTATGGGACCAAACCTGAAATCCCAAAAAAAATCAGCAGTTCCCTACATTTTGACGAGTTGCGAACATAAATGTAAGGAACAGTTGATTTTTTCGCTATTTCAGGTTTGCCCCATATAAAAGTTGTTCATAATGATGAGTACAATGATCCCTTTTGTGAGATATTTAAATTACACCTTTTACAGGGCATATCCCTTCGCGTGCGGTCGGCCATTTTGTCAAATTTACGCGTCTGTGTCGGTACTTCTGGTGTGTAGTGGAGTGGTCTCGCGCGATCTGATAGCGTTGTTGGTGTGTTTTAGGGACTTGACATATGACGGTATGCCATCCTTGTTCTTTTCCCTACACTTTGTGCAAGTTAGAGCAGAAAAGATACAGATTATTAACACAATAACGTATTTAAAAAGTAGTCAAAACCGCGTGGACTGGAGAAGTCTTCGACACAAATATGATTATAATGGCCGCGGCCTAGATAAGGTTATTCAACAGTTGACTGGATATACCTAATGGACGCGATGTTATCTAACTCTTGTATTCTATCGACAAAAATTTAATTAAAATATACAAGTTAACACTAAATTATTTAAACTATGTACAAGTATATAAAAATATTAAAAATATTAAAAAAAAAAGGGGAAGAGCTCAATCGACAAAAATGTGTTACTTATCCTTAGCAGGAATATTAATACAAGAATATTATAACTTAACTCAATCTCTAAAATAGGTTTAAAAATGTGGCCAGTAAAACCAGTCACTTTCACGCTTGGTAAGCCAGATCCTTTGAATAAAATTCACGCCAGCTGCAAACATTTTCAAAGAAAATGAATACTTCAAGATATGTACCCATATAAGTTCGACATAATACAGTGTAAACTCTTTATATCGTATTTCGATATAACTTAAAGCTTCCTATAATGTAGAAATTACTTCAATTTGGTTGGCTTATCATAAAATCAGTTACCGTACAACTCCGGTTAAGAGTTAAAAAAAAAAACTTTATTTTATACAAAGTCTTTCGAAGGGGTAAGCCGTTTATGAGGTTACCTTTATCATGTGTAACTCCTTGAATCCCATTAAAAGGGTTACCCCTTCATTATGATAACCTATATAATAATATAAGGTTTTTGAACGGGTAACAGGTATATTAGCAATTCGAGAGATCATATTACATTGCTCCGAGTCGCAATGTTACGCTGTTATCATTTTAAAGAGAGTTGAAGATTAACCCTTTTGAACGGATTAATTTAAGCTATTATTAATATATTAATTTAAGCTACATCGTATGGGTTTTTGATTAACTACTTAGAAAAATCCTATCTAAAACCCTTTCATAACCAAAATGGTCCCTGCTTAAAACCCATACATTGATACACTCTTTATAGCGCAACAGCCATTCTCTATTACAAAGAAATACGAAATTTAGACGTTAGTAAATATATTTTATCAGCATTGCTGTTTATGTAGCCAGTTTACGAAAGGCTCCGACTAAATCTTTCAGGTGCCGAAATTTCTAAGAAAGGTCGTAAACAGCCGCCTTGCTTTTGTTATTATTGGCGCCTTGCTTGGATTGTATTAAGAATGTTGGTCCCAGTTACTAAACACACTAGGCACCTCTCGTAAACGTAGTCAAAATCAATCTGCCTAGCCTTTTCCCAACTATGTTGGGGTCGGCTTCCAGTCTAACCGGATGCAGCTGAATACCATTATTTTACATGGAGCGACTGCCTATCTGACCTCCACAACCCATTAACTGGGTAATACGATACCCCTTGGTAAGACTGATTGTCAGACTTTCGGGCTTCTGACGACCCGTAACGACTGTCAAAGATCCACGAATGACAGCCGGTACCAACGGCTTAACGTGCTTTCCGAGGCACGGAGGAGTCTCGGTATGTAAAGATGGTCACCCATCCACGGACCAACCCCGGCAAGCGTAGCTTAACCTGATGGATCGACCCGTGCGGCTGTTATTACTTAGCCACGAGGTCCTCTCTCGTAAACATAGTCGTACACCAATAAATAAATAATTAAAAGTATTGTGATTAGTGTTTGGTTGTTTCTCTTTCTTCACTCCA